>CM049426.1:39184391-41684391 GCA_026929855.1 Poa annua
ATAGTTTTGAAACTATACCACATCCGAATCATAGACCGGGCGAGAACCGACGGGAACAGATATCAGAACCATGACACTATATATACATATAATACAAGTTAGAAAATTATACAAGTAATAATGCATCTAAACCATAAAGCTAAGTTTTTAAAAATCAAATAAAATAAAAGCAAGAGGCTCACCGAGGTGGTGCCGGTGACGGGACGGCGCGGGTGATCGACGTCGATAAGGCTCCTCACGACAATAAAACACATAAATCATTATTTAGTTGGAGCACAAATTTCACATATGAAACAAATGAAATCCTAACGTAGCCATTTCATCAAACACCTAGCTTGCACTAGAAATTTGAAATGAGCTAAATGAGCTAAATAAGCAATGCCGAAAAGAGCATGAAGCGGCTGACCGTGGGGTGTCTTCAATCTTTGCCAAATGGTGAAAACAATTTGACCTAATCTTAGCTTGTGGAGAGAAAATGGAGATGAAATGGAGTTCAAAATGGTGAGAGCTCGGGTTAAAAATTGTGAGCTCGTCTCGGGAGGAAGGAAGGCAGCTGATAAAGGAAAGTATCTTTAGTCCCGGTTCGTGCTACGAACCGGGACTAAAGGTCTCTGGCGCTGGACCCCGCCTATGTGGGCGCATGTGGTATACCTTTAGTCCCGATTCGTACAGTGGGTAACACCCCTTTAGTCTCGGTTCATTTAAAAATCTGATCTCAAGGGTGAACCAAAACCCTGTTTTCTAGTGGCGATCGGACTAGGATCCTCTATTGCAGTGCAGTTTACTGGCGATGATGCGAATAGGTAGACGGAGAAAAACAAATGATCTTTTGTCAACATAGAATTAGCACAAAGGTTAGCATGTTGCGTAGACTGCTGCAGTGGGTCTGATTCCTTGATCCGGTGCAAACCTTTCCCTGGTGCCGTTGGGAACGCCATCAGATTTGCTGACTTTACATTTGCTGCTTTTGGCCAATGACATGTGGATCCTACACATGCTAGGCCCCACACGCAGTGACTCAAAGTCACCTGACTTTGTGAAATACAAAGTCAGCCAATCCGTTCCCGTTGGGAACAACACAGAACAACGCATTGCACTAGGCCAAGCAACGAGAAAGGATGTAGCGCCCCATCTTTTAAATAAAGATGGAACACCTGTGTTATGTGCTAGTCCCTGGATCACTGTCAGCACCACAGTACAAAATATATAGTATCATTGCATAAGTATCAAATTGCTACAACGATAGCTAAGTATAGCTTTATTACAAAGTGCGTAGTCATGAAGACTAGCTAAAATATTCAGAGTTCACAATGAAAATAAAAGCAATGAACCTCCTCTTCTAGCATACGCCACAAGCAGACATGTTGGGTGTAGAATCGAGTCCAAACTCACTCCTCATCAGAATTACCTGCACATTTGAATATGCAGCCCCCGAAGGAGGTCAATACAATGAAGTATTGGCAAGTGACTATGGTGGATAATTTATGACAAGTCTAATTCTATATGCATATTTGGCTTGGTGGAGTTGTAGGCTATTTTGCAGAAAGCCAGTTTTCTCCTATCTTTTATAAAACAGTTTTGTTTCTCAAAGACTTGGCACTAAGGGATGAAGCCCAAGTGCACCAACAATTCTTTCCTTAGTCAAATTTTACTTTATGAAAACTATGATGAGATTCTTCCGTCCATCCTTGTCCAGTTGCTCGAAGTAGTCCATCACCGGGGACATGGCTGAGTACTCAGTTTGTCGACTCTGCAGAGGTTGTGCACTTTCACCTTGAGACTCAATTGACCCAAACATCCCGTACACGCGGAGTGCATTAAGGAAAGGAGAGAATTGAGACAAGAACTTTCAGAAGAAGAATGCAACCATACTAGCAAGACCCGTTCCACCTACCAACTCTACATCTGCTTGTCAAGCTGACGAGTTGCACTCTCACAACTTAGTAATTCTAGACAGAGCCCATTGTCAAAAGGCTGCACGGGAAGCTTCTAAACTTGGAGGGACTTAGAAATCTCTTTGTTCCTGGATGGTCGTCCACAAGTGCGCTTCTGGGTGACAACCACCATACTCATGGCACTAAGTAGAATAGACATTCATCCTAGGCAAAGACAACCACAAGCATAGTCCCAAAAGCCACTCAACATAAACCAAACAACCAATTCCACCCAGGTGTGCATTTAAAGTTTTAACACTTAGCAATATTTCAATAACATGGTAAGTAAACACTTTTTATAGCATAGCTAAGCATCTAATAAAACTTTTGGTGGCTGCATGGGGAGGGATGGCTACACACTACTATGATATTTTCAAAGTGTAAACTAACTTAGCATTATAAGATAGTTCAAAAATTTCCTATCATGCATACTACTCAAAAATCTACTAATAATGCATATAGAAAACATTGGGTAGATTATGAATGTCACTTGCCTTGGTAGCAAGAGGAACAAGCACAGCAAGAATAACAATCACAAGGGCCTTCCTCCTCTTCACAATCTAGACACAAACAATAAAACTAAATAAGCATACAACACAACACTTAAAAAATCAAGACAAAATATGTATGCATGCTTGATATGTAATGAACTTGACAAGACAAAAATAATTACCATTTTATTTCCTCTGTTATTAATGCATGAATGCAATGATCAATATTTTAATATTTTATTTACTCATTTATAATATTGAGTATAACATAGAAGTTTTAAGTTCTAAAACCAATTTCCTTAATTCTATTATGAGAAGTTTCAAATAAAACTCATGTTGCACTCTCTGGACAGAGGGCATTAATAAACTTCTAAAACAATTGGATTTATTTGGAAAGAATTTTTATTAATTAAGTTATAGATTTAATATCCGAAAGCTAAACAATTAAATTACGGAATTTAATATACACTAAAAGGACAAACTAATGAAACCATACTAAACTACATGAGCAGAGCTTCACGTGGATATAAAATTCATCAAATTTGGATGAATAGATCGAAACTTATGAATTTTGTAAGTTTGTATTGTTTTCTGTTTTTAAAACAAATTTTCAGCCGAAATAGAAAATTAAAGAGGCCACGCGGCGCGATCTAATTGGACGATACCGGTTCGCCGCGGATCGGCCGCGCAAACCGTCTGATCTACTTTAAAACGGGCGCTCCAGATCAATCCGATCTAGATCCATTGGATCTAGATCCGACGGCCTGGACAAAAGGGGACGGACGAGCGGCGCGGTTCGCCGGCGAACTCCTGCTCGCGGCGGCGCCATGGCCGGCATCGCTCGCACTCGCGATCTACGGCTAAGGGGAGGGGGAAAATCATACCACAACGGAGAGGAGATCGAGGCGGAGGCGATGGCGCGGCTGGGGCTCCTTGTGCTTCCTCTTCTTCTCCCAAAACTCCGCCGGACATGAGGACCGCGGCGGTGCTCTTCGGTCGCGGACGGAGAGGACGTTTGGCTGCGAAAACAATTGCACGGCCGTGTCAAAAACGTGCGCAAATACGAAGGAAAGCGAGGGGAGGGAAGGAGAGGGTCCGGGGTGGCCGGGGTGCACCGTACGGTGAGCTTCACGGCGGCGGAAACGGCGAGATGCCGAGCTCGAAACGGAGCAGCCTAGGGGCGGTGGAGCTAGGTTTTTGGGCGGAATAGAACGGAGAGATCGCGGGGTATAAGTAGGGGGCGAAGGCACGGATCACAACTGCTTCCACGCTCCGATTCAACCTCGAGTTGGAGATAGACTCGGCGGCGGAAAATTCGTCGGGAGGTTGAAGGAGGCACGGCTCCTACGTGCGGGCCCCGCGCGTCAGAGAGAGAGAGGGGGGCGAGGCGCGGCTGGGCTGCTCGTGGGCTGATTGGGAGCTGCGCGCGCGACGGTTAGTAAATGGGCTCGGCCCAGTTAGCTCGTTACACTTTTTTTTTTCTGTTTTTGAATCTTTTCCAAACAATTTGATTTTTAAAACTTATCAAAACATTTCAGAAAAATTCATAAAAATATGTTTTGAAAAGCTAATTTAATTTAGAACTTTTTGATATCATTTTGCTAAATAAATAAAATAATAAAATACAGATTTTTATAAGGAGCTCAATTAGACCTCTTTATTGAAAACAACTTTATTTAAACTTATAATTAAAATTCAAATTATTCTTTATGTGATTTCAATGCCATGCCTATATGATGCATGATGCATGATGCATGAATGCAAGGTTTTAAATTTTTGAGAAATTTGGGATGTTACAGACTAACCCCCTTAAGAAGAAGCTCGCTCTCGAGCTTCGGAAAGGTCAGCAAATAGGTGTGGGTGGTCTTCTCGGAGGTCATCCTCTCGTTCCCAGGTGGCTTCGTCCTCCGTGTGATGATTCCACTGGACTTTGCAAAACTTGATGGTTTTGGTACGGGTGACTCTTTCTGCTGTCTGCAATATCTTGATGGGCTTCTCCTCGTATGCCAGGTCACTTTCCAATTGTACCTCCTCGAGAGGTACAGTATCCTTTAAAGGAACTCCCATCATATCGGGATGACATTTCTTCAACTTACTGACATGAAACATATTATGAACAGCAGACAGGACTTTCGGTAGTTCTAACTCATATGCCACTTCACCTTTGCGAGAAAGAATTTTGAATGGTCCAATGAATCGAGGTGCTAACTTTCCTTTGATCCCAAACCTTTTCACACCCCGTAGTGGTGACACTCTTAAATAAGTTATGTCACCCACTTCGTAGGTGACTTCTCTACGCTTGGAATCTGCATAGCTTTTCTGGCGTGACTGTGCTATTTTCAATCTGTCCTTAATCAGCCTGACTTTCTCTTCAGCATCCTGTATTATATCAGGTCCAAAGAAACTCCGTTCTCCTACACCACTCCACAACAGTGGGGTTGTGCATTTATTTCCATATAAGGCTTCAAACGGTGCCATCTCAATGCTGGCTTGGTAACTGTTGTTGTAGGAGAACTCAGCGTATGGAAAATTATCATCCCAACTAGATCCATAGTCGAGCGCACAAGCTATTAACATATCCTCTAAAATCTGATTCACTCTTTCAGTCTGACCATCTGTTTGCGGGTGGAAAGCCGTACTGAATTCCAATCTGGTTCCCAAAGATTCGTGCAACTGCTTCCAAAAATGAGAAGTGAAATGGGTCCCCCTATCAGACACGATACTCTTAGGAACGCCATGAAGGCACACAATTCTCTTCATGTAAATATCGGCTAGCTTTGCACTAGTATAAGTGGTCTTCACGGGTATGAAGTGAGCTATTTTGGTTAGGCGACAAACAATAACCCAAATAGAATCATAACCCGATCTGGTCCTTGGTAATCCGGTGATGAAGTCCATCCCAATAGAATCCCACTTCCAATCCGGTACTTTCAAAGGTTGTAAGAGCCCTGCTGGTTTCTGATGTTCTGCCTTTACTCGACTACATACATCACACTTAACGATGTATTCTGCTATTTCTCTTTTCAGATTATTCCACCAAAATCTCTCTTTCACATCCATATACATCTTGGTATTTCCCGGATGAATAGAATAAGGTGTCTCATGAGTTTCTTGCAGAATTAACTTCCTAATATCAGGATCATTGGCCACACATACACGTTTTTCAAACCACAAAATCCCCCGCTCATCCTCATGAAATCCTATAGCTTTTCCAGCTCTTAGATTGACTTTGATCTCCTCTATTTCCTTGTCTTCTTTCTGAGCTTCATGTATCTTGTCCATCAAAGTGGGCTGTACAACTAATGAGGTTACAAACCCTTCAGGTACTACTTCCAATCTGAGGTCCTTGAATGCCTTGCATAAATCCTCGGGTAATTCTCCTGCTGTAAGGCCATTCACATACACTTTACGACTCAGAGCATCTGCTACCACATTAGCTTTCCCCGGATGGTATTGGAGACTTAGATCATAATCTTTAATAAGTTCCAACCATCTTCTTTGTCTCATGTTCAATTCCTTCTGTGTAAAAATGTACTTCAAACTTTTGTGGTCCGTGAATACCTCACATATTTTTCCCATCAGGTAGGGTCTCCAAGTTTTCAGGGCATGCACTACTGATGCTAACTCGAGATCATGAGTTGGATAATTTGCTTCATGTTTCTTGAGTTGTCTAGAGGCATAAGATGCCACTCTGCCTTCCTGCATCAACACACTTCCCAAGCCTTGGCGTGAAGCATCACAGTATACTTGGAATTCCTTCTCCAAATCAGGTAAGCATAGAACTGGGGCTGAAACCAGACGTTTCTTTAACTCCTGAAAACTGGCTTCGCATGCCTCCGTCCACTCAAATTTCTTCTCCTTCTTTAATAATTCCGTCAAGGCCTTGGCAATGTTGGAGAAGTTTTCAATGAATCGTCGGTAGTATCCTGCTAGGCCCAGAAAACTTCGTAATTCACCAACATTCTTCGGCGGTTCCCAATTAGTTACAGCTGAAACTTTTTCAGGATCCACCGCTATACCTTCCTTGGACACCACATGGCCTAAAAATCCGACTTGTTCTAACCAAAACTCACACTTGTTGTACTTGGCATACAACTTATGTTCACGTAGTCTCTGCAATACTAGACGCAAGTGCTCTTCATGTTCTTTGTGACTCTTGGAGTAGATTAGAATATCATCTATGAACACTACCACAAACTTATCCAGAAAATCCATGAACACTTTATTCATCATATTCATGAAATAGGCTGGTGCATTGGTTAATCCAAAAGGCATTACTTTGTACTCATAAGAGCCATATCTCGTAACAAATGCAGTTTTGGGTATATCCATTTCCCTAACTTTCATTTGGAGGTACCCCGATCGAAGATCGATTTTTGAGAAAACACAAGCACCTTCCAGTTGGTCAAATAGTTCGTTTATCTTGGGTAATGGGTACTTGTTTTTGATAGTTTGCTCATTTATATCTCTATAATCCGTGACTAGCCTCTGGGTTTGATCCTTCTTTTTAACAAATAAGACTGGTGCTCCCCATGGCGATGAACTTGGACGAATGAATCCTTTCTGGATATGTTCCTCTAATTGCTTCTTGAGCTCTTTCAATTCATCGACGCCCATAGGATAAGGTCTTTTAGCTATTGGTCCTGTTCCCGGCTTCAGTTCGATGAGAAACTCTAAATCTCTATCGGGTGGCATTCCCGTTAGTTCCTCCGAAAAAACATCTGGGTATTCCTTGACAATAAGCACATCACCAAGGCTAACCCCCTTAAGAGAATTTAGCCTAACCTTCTTAAGTTCGAAAGTTGATCTGAACTTAATCTTCCTTTTCTCTGGGGTGGTGAGGGTGATTGCTCTATTTGCACAGTCTATGATTCCTTCAAAACGAGTCATCCAATCCATTCCGATGATAACATCCAATCCTTGGGTTTCTAGGATGACTAAGTCTGTTGGAAAGGTGTGTTTTCCGATTTGCAAGTCTAACTGCCTACACCCGGAATTTACTATCATCTCTCCTCCAGGTGAACTTACCCTAATAGGTTTTCCTAGACTTTCCTCAGCTAACCCATGTTTGTTAACAAAAGCTCTTGATATGAATGAATGAGATGCTCTAGTATCAAATAAAACTAATGCTGGAAAGGAGTTGAGCAAGAACGTACCAATCACAGCATCAGGTTCATCATGAACTTCTTCCACATTGATGTGGTTCACTTGTCCCTTCTGGAAAGGATTGGGCTTGGAATTTTCATCAGCTTTCCTCTCTGGGCATTCAGTTGCATAATGTCCTGTCTTCTTGCACTTGAAGCAGGACACATTAGACAAGTCTTTCTTCCCTTCATAGTTAGAACGGTGATTACCATTCCCATGATTATGGCCATGATGATGGTTTCCCCTGGATCCACCATTATTTCCATTGTATCCTCCATTATTTCCTTTGTATCCTCCATTGCTTCCTTTGTTTCCTCCATTGTGGTTATGACCATGATGTTTTTGGCCACTACGAGTGTTGGAGTGATTCCAGGGTTTATGGCTACTGACTTCAGAGGTGTGTTGTTTCTTATATGTCCCCTCAGAATGAACCTTACTTGCACTGAACTTCCTCTTCCTATTCTCTTCCTTTCTTATGTTGTTGTCCAGGGTGATAGCTTGATCCAGCAGAGCTTGATAGTTTGGAGTATATGCCACAGACAAAGGTATCTTCAGTTCTCCCTTAAGTCCATTGAGGAACTTTTCCTTCCTCTTTGCATCACTGTCAATGTCCTCTGGCGCATACCTTGATATCATACAGAAGTCATCCATATACTCCTTCAGAGTTCTACCTCCTTGCCTCAAGCTGCGAAATTCCTCTTTCTTCAGGTTCATTATACCTGAGGAGATGTGAGCATTCCGGAAACCTTCCTTGAACGCATCCCAAGTCATGCCATCCAAAGGATGAGTCACTTGATAAGTCTCCCACCACAATGCTGCGGGTCCTTCCAACAGGTGTGCAGTGAACCTCACTTTTTCTGCCTCAGAACACTCACAAGTTACTAAGTACTTGTTGACTGAACGGAGCCAATCATCCGCCACTATTGGTTCAGTAGCAGAGGAGAACTTATTAGGCCTAAGCCTTAGGAATCAAGCAAGTCTGTCCACTGGAGGTGGTGGTGGAGGTGGCGGGTTGTTGTTGTTGTGGTTGTTGTTGTTGTTGTTGGTTGCTGCAATGAATTGAGTCATCATATTCATCAACTGAGCTTGAGCGGCCATCAGTTGTTGCATGGCATCATCGTTGTTGGTATCACGACGAGGAGGCATCTGTATGGTTTTCAGCATAGATGAGTGAAAGATAGACATAACTAAGAGAAGAAAAATCCTACCCATGCACAAAGCAACCAGGTCAACACAATCAACACTCAAAAGACAACTTAAATATAAAAGTCTACTTAGCAAATCAAAACAAGTATTCTAAGTTGATTTAATAAAACAACAGAGTCTGCAAACCAATCATTCTATCATTGTCACACCACAAGTTGGAGATCAATGTTTTAAAAAGAACGACGAACTAAACGAGGGAGAATATGGTGGTCCAACTACTAAGTCTAAACTTCGTCCATGACGTCTCCTTCATCTTCTTCGACTTCCTCGATGGTGATGCCTTCCTTCGTAAGGATCTCCTTGTAGTCATTCACCTCCTTCTCCAAGGCCTCGTTCTTCTCCTGTAACATTGTCGTCTCATGGTGCAGAGTCTCGATTGCTTCCTTCTCCAGGACTTCAATCTTCTCTTGCAGCATTCTCTTCTCACGGCGTAGAGTCTCGATCAAATCTCGATCATCTTCGAACTCGATGTCGTTGCTCAGAATTTCATCCTTCAAGGTCTTGATCTCCTTGTTCTTGTCTCTAATTCTCTTTTCTTGATTTTGGAACTACTTCTCTTGAGCTCGGAACTTCTCCTCTTGAGCGTTGGCCACCTCTTCTTGGGCTTCGATCTTCTTTTGAGTCTCCTTGACTTGTGCCATTATTTCATCATTCTTCAACAGCTCGTTGCGCCTATTCTCTTCGAGTTGCCAGAGGTGAAGTTCTAAGTCTTGGAGATATGTGTACAAAGGTTCTGGTTTGTTTTTGTCTTCCTCGCTAACAAGGTAAGGAATCCCATGTTCGTCACGTTGGCCAAGGTTAGAAAAGTAGTGGTCTTGTAACTCCTCCTGGAATTGCCAGCAAAGACGTCCTATTAGCTCCTGCGTGACGAGATTCAGCCCTTTCTCCAAGGAGTCACTAATCGACTTGTACTGGATGTCTTCGGTCTTGGGTTCAGTCTGGCGCCCTTGTTGGTAAAGGCGAATTCCCCATAAGTCTTCTTTGTTGAAGTGCTTCAGCTGGCTTGCCTTGATGATGGGTGTTGGAAGTGCCAACAGTTCTACCAACTCTAGAAGATATCTTCCAAAGCGCATGTCCTTGAAGTCCTCCGCGGTTTGATACATGAAGAACGACATCCTTAAGTGATAAAGGTAGAGTTTGTTAAAACAAGACAAGGGTAAGATATACTAGTTGTGGTGTACTTAAGTACTTAGAGAAAAAGGAGTTCTTTTCTAAGAGGTGATCAACACTATTATCAACTCTTTGTAAGTCGGATATTCACTATAGTGAGAGAGACAGACACCCGGCCAGCCACTTATAATTGTGGAACAGGTCTCATGTACGCGGACATGTAAGGTTAATCCCGGGCCGCTTCATCCCACTATGCCGCTAGGATCCAACATACTTCAAAGATGGTAATATTATGATCAAAAAGAGGCTTAACCAATCCTAAGGGCTCGAACCTACAGGCAACACTTTAGCTCTGATACCATTTTGTAGCGCCCCATCTTTTAAATAAAGATGGAACACCTGTGTTATGTGCTAGTCCCTGGATCACTGCCAGCACCACAGTACAAAATATATAGTATCATTGCATAAGTATCAAATTGCTACAACGAGATCCAAAAATAGCTAAGTATAGCTTTATTACAAAGTGCATAGTCATGAAGACTAGCTAAAATATTCAGAGTTCACAACGAAAATAAAAGCAATGAGCCTCCTCTTCTAGCATACGCCACAAGCAGACATGTTGGGTGTAGAATCGAGTCCAAACTCACTCCTCATCAGAATTACCTGCACATTTGAATATGTAGCCCTCGAAGGAGGTCAATACAATGAAGTATTGGCAAGTGACTATGGTGGATAATTTATGACAAGTCTAATTCTATATGCATATTTGGCTTGGTGGAGTTGTAGGCTATTTTGCAGAAAGCCAGTTTTCTCCTATCTTTTAAAAAACAGTTTTGTTTCTCAAAGAGTTGGCACCAAGGGATGAAGCCCAAGTGCACCAACAATTCTTTCCTTAGTCAAATTTTACTTTATGAAAACTATGATGATATTCTTCCGTCCATCCTTGTCCAGTTGCTCGAAGTAGTCCATCACCGGGGACACGGCTGAGTACTCAGTTTGTCGACTCTGCCGAGGTTGTGCACTTTCACCTTGAGACTCAATTGACCCAAACATCCCGTACACGCGGAGTGCATTAAGGAAAGGAGAGAATTGAGACAAGAACTTTCAGAAGAAGAATGCAACCATACTAGCAAGACCCGTTCCACCTACCAACTCTAAATCTGCTTGTCAAGGTGACAGGTTGCACTCTCACAACTTAGTAATTCTAGACAGAGCCCATTGTCAAAAGGCTGCACGGGAAGATTCTAACCTTGGAGTGACTTAGAAATCTCTTTGTTCCTGGGTGGCCGTCCGCAAGTGCGCTTCTGGGTGACAACCACCATACTCATGGCCCTAAGTAGAATAGACATTCATCCTAGGCAAAGACAACCAGAAGCATAGTCCCAAAAGCCACTCAACATAAACCAAACAACCAATTCCACCCAGGTGTGCATTTAAAGTTTTAACACTTAGCAATATTTCAATAACATGGTAAGTAAACACTTTTTATAGCATAGCTAAGCATCTAATAAAACTTTTGGTGGCTGCATGGGATGGATGGCTACACACTACTAGGATATTTTTAAAGTGTAAACTAACTTAGCATTATAAGATAGTTCAAAAATTTCCTATCATGCATACTACTCAAAAATCTACTAATAATGCATATAGAAAACATTGGGTAGATTATGAATGTCACTTGCCTTGGTAGCAAGAGGAACAAGCACAACAAGAATAACAATCACAAGGGCCTTCCTCCTCTTCACAATCTAGAGACAAACAATAAAACTAAATAAGCATACAACACAACACTTAAAAATATCAAGACAAAATATGTATGCATGCTTGATATGCAATGAACTTGACAAGACAAAAATAATTACCATTTTATTTCCTCTGTTATTAATGCATGAATGCAATGATCAATATTTTAATATTTTATTTACTCATTTATAATATTGAGTATAACATAGAAGTGTTAAGTTCTAAAACCAATTTCCTTAATTCTATTATGAGAAGTTCAAATAAAACTCATGTTACACTCTCTGGACAGAGGGCATTAATAAACTTCTAAAACAATTGGATTTATTTGGAAAGAATTTTTATTAATTAAGTTATAGATTTAATATCCGAAAGCTAAACAATTAAATTCCGCAATTTAATATAAACTAAAAGGACAAACTAATGAAACCATACTAAACTACATGAACAGAGCTTCACGTGGATATAAAATTCATCAAATTTGGATGAACAGATCGAAAGTTATGAATTTTGTAAGTTTGTATTGTTTTCTGTTTTTAAAAAAAATTCAGCCGAAATAGAAAATTAAAGAGGCCACGCGGCGCGATCTAATTGGACGATACCGGTTCGCCGCGGATCGGCCGCGCAAACCGTCCGATCTACTTTAAAACGGGCGCTCCAGATCAATCCGATCTAGATCCATTGGATCTAGATCCGACGGCCTGGACAAAAGGGGACGGACGAGTGGCGCGGTTCGCCGGCGAACTCCTGCCCGCGGCGGCGCCATGGCCGGCGTCGCTCGCACTCGCGATCTACGGCTAAGGGGAGGGGGAAAATCATACCACGACGGAGAGGAGATCGAGGCGGAGGCGATGGCGCGGCTGGGGCTCCTCGTGCTTCCTCTTCTTCTCCCAAAACTCCGCCGGAGATGAGGACCGCGGCGGTGCTCTTCGGTCGCGGACGGAGAAGACGTTTGGCTGCGAAAACAATTGCACGGCCGTGTCAAAAACGTGCGCAAATACGAAGGAAAGCGAGGGGAGGGAAGGAGAGAGTCCGGGGTGGCCGGGGTGCACCGTACGGTGAGCTTCACGGCGGCGGAAACGGCGAGATGCCGAGCTCGAAACGGAGCAGCCTAGGGGCGGTGGAGCTAGGTTTTTGGGCGGAATAGAACGGCGAGATCGCGGGGTATAAGTAGGGGGCGAAGGCACGGATCACAACTGCTTCCACGCTCCGATTCAACCTCGAGTTGGAGATAGACTCGGCGCCGGAAAATTCGTCGGGAGGTTGAAGGAGGCACGGCTACTGCGTGCGGGCCCCGCGCGTCAGAGGGAGAGGGGGGCGAGGCGCGGCTGGGCTGCTCGTGGGCCGATTGGGAGCTGCGCGCGCGACGGTTAGTAAATGAGCTCGGCCCAGTTAGCTCGTTACACATTTTTTTTCTGTTTTTGAATCTTTTTCAAACAATTTGATTTTTAAAACTTATCAAAATATTTCAGAAAAATTCATAAAAATATGTTTTGAAAAGCTAATTTAATTTAGAACTTTTTGATATCATTTTGCTAAATAAATAAAATAATAAAATACATATTTTTATAAGAAGCTCAATTAGACCTCTTTATTGAAAACAACTTTATTTAAACTTATAATTAAAATTCAAATTATTCTATATGTGATTTCAATGCCATGGCTATATGATGCATGATGCATGATGCATGAATGAAAGGTTTTAAAATTTTGAGAAATTTGTGATGTTACAAAGGACGACACAGAGATGCACACTAGACGACACCCACTGACCCACACCCACACACGACACGACGCTACTCTACCTACCACGTGAACGCTACTTTATACTGTAATTTTTTTTGACTGTACGCCCTTCTCTCTCCAGCTCCCCTCAAATTTTTGACTTTTTCTATGTATAAGATTTCCGAAAAGTTAGAGTGTATCGATCACAGCCGATTATACAACTGAAATACAAAAGCTTACACCATCTCTCCTGGTACAACCTAAATTTGGTTTGATCGGTGGTGACGTACATCTATCCAGCCATTTACAGGCCGTCTTCTGACCGGCACAACTAAACGGCACCCTCAAATTCATTTATTTCTCACTTCTTCACAATTCGCAACAACAATATCAAATCCGGTGAATATTAATGAACTTATATTTTGAAACCCAAACAAAACTTAACAATCGACATTTAAGATTTAACGAAACCTTCGATCTAGCGGTGCTACCGGCTAACGCGCGAGGAGGACTATTACGTCGCCGTTGTCATCACTAGCACGAGAGAAGACGTCCATCCCGTTGACGGCGACCATTACAGTTCCGGTGCTTGACACAACAAGTGGATCAGCCTTATGTTTCGCCACCCGCGTGTGGTGGGAAATTTGATCTAGTAGCGGTGAACGGAGGCCTCGATGGCTGCGTGCATGCTCTCCATCGGTACAACATAAATTTGGTTCGATCGGTGATGGACATCTCTATATCCATCCATTTACAGGTCGCCTTCCCACCGGCACCCTGAAACGGCACCCTCAAATTCACCTTTTCTCACTTCTTCACAATTCACAACAACAATATCAAATACGGTGAATATTTAAATGAAATTTAATGAACTTATATTTTGAAACCTAAACGAAACTAAACCTTAGATCTAGCGGCGCTACCGGTTAACGTGGGAGGACTATTACGATGTCGCTGTCATCACTAGCAACGGCGAGTCCAGAAATTATTTGCAGGGGAGGCTGAAGGTTGACGACGGCTAACTAAACGACTACTTCCGTAGAAAATAAGTCAATATATATTCACTAAAAATAGTTAATAATTTTATTTTATAATAACTATTACATATAATATTTGAAAGTGCATTCAAAATGCAATACTTGCATTAAATGTTTATAGGTATTAGCTTAAATCATTATAGATATCTTTGCAACTCTCTCAACTCATATGTTCTTATATTGGTCAATGCATATGTTTTAATTGGCATGAGTATTTTATACCACTCCGTGTCCCAGTCATGGCAAAAATCACCCTATGTTGGTCCCATCCCACCTAACCCATGCGTATATAGCCAACCGAAAGAAAAAACAAAAAAGGCCATGACCAAGTGAATCTGGCCCAAGTTAACGAACGAAAATAAGGGCCCATAATACACCAGAACTTCCTAACGCTTCAGCATCTTCCCTCAGTCGTAACTGAGAGTACTCTGCCTGCTTTGGAACAATGGCGACGCCACCAAAATTACTCTGCCTGCTCTAGCGACCGCTGAACCTGGGGCCCCTTTGCTCCGAGGGCCTGGGGCGTCCGCCACTCCGGCCCGAGCGCGCAGAGGCGAGAGGAACGCGGTGAGACGAGGAGAAGCTCGACGCCGAGCAGAGAAAGGATGGTGGGCGACGAGGCAGAGATGGACATGGTGGGCGAGCGCGAGGGCTGGGCAGGCTGAAGCCTGTTAAAGCCTGCCTATTGGCCTCGCCTTTGATCACTAGCACGAGAGAAGGAGGCCTATCCCGTTGTCGGTGACCACTACACTTCGGGTAGTTGTGGCTCTGGTCATCTGTCTTCTCCGTTTTCATCCTGTGGTCCTGGTCCTAGGGTATGTTCCTGTGGCAGAGCCGGTGATAAGGGAAGCTCCGTGTCCTCGTTATCAGAGCGTGTCAGCTCGTCATCTGACTTGAACCACTTCGGCGGTGGTTCCCGCATACCGACAGGTAGGAAGAAGCTATAGAGGCGGTGCTTGTGGTATTGTCGGTGTGGCGAAGGAGAAGCTTGTGTTCCTCCGGCTCATTGCGGCTACAGCGTGAAGGATTTGGAAGAGGGTGAAGTAGATGTAAACTGTGTGGGAGAGAGGAGAGGAGCTTCGTGTGGCGTTTTAAAGACTAGGGAGGCGTTGCAACGGCAAGACGTGGACGTCGAGGCTCGACGTGTTGGTTAGTTCTACGTCCATCAGTGGGTGTCATTAATCGGGCGGAGCTGCCTCTTGTAGCGTAAAAGACATGGTCACCCGTTATGTGTGTATGACAAGTAGGCTCCGCATGTCGGAGGGCATGTCCGGTATCCCCGAAAGGACCTCGAAAGTTGGGGGCATGCTCAGGGGTGTCGGGCAGATTTTGGATTGGACCGGACCGTTGGAGCAGATTTTGGATTGGACCGGACCGTTGTGCAAGTGGGGGAGATTTTCGTGTTCAGCCCTACAATGAGCTTTGGTGCTGCCGGACCTAGGGTTTAATGAACAGAGAAATTCATATTTACTTTTTTCTCTATGAAAAAGGGCAGGGGGCAAGATACAATACCCATAGTGCACTCTTACTTCGTTTTTTTATTTTGCATTGAGGGAAGGGAGGCGTATAGTATTTATTTTTAAATACAGTATCTAACTTCATTTCACAATGTAAGCATTTTTAATTAGCTAGTTTAGCTTGTTAAAAAGGCTTATGTTATAGAACGGAGGGAGTAGACTATTGGTATTTTTTCGGGCAGCAGGAGATGCTTCTATCGTAGTAACACAACCGGAAAAGTATCATTAGATTCAGCAAGAAGGTTAGTGGAGTACTTCACAAAAACGGCAGTGGTAACCTGGGATAGGAGCAGCGAGATGAGGATAGAACACTGCCATCCCTCAAACAGCTCCTACAAAATACTCCTATCAACAAGCTTAATCATCGACACAGCCCCCCCTGTTCACAAGAACGCGTCCCGGATGAGGCAGAGCACCAGGCAGAGTAGTAGAGAATAGCTGGTGCCGCCGTGGAGCAGGACGGCGGCCGAGCTCGTGCTGCTGGCGTGCTCGAACTGCAGCGAGTCGACAGCGAGCGGCATGTTCTCCTGGTCCGGGCTGCACACCGGAGGCGCCATGCTTCCGCCGCCGGCCCCCTTGGAGTGGCTGCCGCCGGCGGACTCGGTGGGGTGCGCGCTGTAGAGCATGGCGCGGAGCACGGCGGAGACGGTGGGGATGTACGCCGTCTTGTTCTTGGCCAGCAGCCACGTCAGGCCCATCAGCTGGCAGTCCAGCCCCAGCATCCGCCGCGCGCGGTCACCGCCGGTGGCCTCGCGGCTCACGTTCCCCTTCACCTGATAGATCACAAGTAGGAGCACACCAGGTTAACTTGTCTAGCCCTCGACGATCTCAAGAGAGATGAAATGCATTTAATGTATTCCATGCAGGGGACGTGGATGCAATGCAGGTTGTCACCAAGTTGGTAGGCTCTCATAGTTATGTTTCACTGTCTTCAGAAGAACTGAATGTTCTACTACTTGCTCACATTCACAGTAAATGCTACCCATGCACATGCCCTCGAGCGTCATATTCTCACATCAAAATCTGAGTACTCATTCCACTTATACAGGTGAAGAATGTCGAACATCACAGCTTCCAAATTCATGACTGTCGGTACAAGTGAAAGGTGTGTGCTGTTCACAGTTTAGTTCAGGATGCCCAATGAGGATGCGCGACAAACAGGTCAAGGACAAACTATCTTCGATTATTAACAGCTTTCGATGGGGAGGGAGCACGTTGTGGCCTGTGGGGGTGGTTAACTAACTAAAGGGTCCAATTCATCATTGAGATGGCATTGGACCAAGGTTTCTGGCAATGTACCATTGTCCTGTAATAAATCAACTGCCAACGCTAATACCATCTAGTGAGAGTTGCCGTTCACCACAATGCTTTCAGAAAAGAGCAGTGGAGTGTCAATCAAGTAGCTTATGATTAGTGATCAATCAGCTCAAGAACAAGAAACAAGCCCATCGAGCATGTGAAAAAATAATGCGACTAGAAAGGAGCCGGCTTTCTATGTGGAAAAGGGGATCTCCTGGATGTCAAATTAATAGGCTCTTTCTGCTTGATAAAAGAAGATATAATTAAAGCGCACGGCGGAGACAAAGGTCTTGTAGCTAGTGCGGCATTCCGGCCAACGCCATTAAACGACGGGGTTAGGTCACACTAATAGAGAGCTCGAACCTTCAGTACTAGGGAAACAAAACTAGAAATGAATCATAATGCTGAGCCAAGGGAGAAGACAACAGGAAGAACTAGGAAACCCAACACGCAAAAAGGAACACTCTGCGTAGAGATTTTAGAGCGGAAAGTAGTAGGAAAATAAAGAGAGAAGACCACAAAAGACGGAAAGGCAAAAGCGGAGCAAAGAAAGCAGGAAAGGGGCTCACCTTTTGCAGGGACTGGACGCAGCGGGAGCAGCCGGCGTAGGATGCGTTGCGGCAGTTCTTCTCGAGGTCCCTCACCGCGGCGGTGGGCGTGGCGTTCTTGGCGGCGGCCCCGACGGCGAACGCGGCGGGGCAGCGGAGCGAGCCGATCTGGTGGAGCCGGATGCCGCAGAAGCAGAGCACCACGTCGCACGTCATGTTCGGCCGCGCCATGGTCACGCCGCGCCTCTCCAGCGCGGTGCCCAGCGCGTCCACGCACCGCTGGTTGTCGTACGGCACCATGGGCTCCACGTCCCCGCCACCGCCGTCGAGGCCTGCCGGAACGGACAGCGCGGTGCGCGCGTGCGCCGCGAAGAGCCAGGCGGCGAGGACGGGGCAGCAGCGTCCACGGTCGAGGGATCCCGGCCCGCCGCCGGCCCCGCACGCCGCGGCAACGCCGCCGAAGAGCTCCGCGGAGAGGTCGAGGCGGCAGGGCGGGAAGGAGGGACCCGCGGAGGCGTTGGCCGGGGACTGGGCCTGCGTGAGCGGGAAAGAGGAGACGTCGGCGGCGCGGGCGGGGGCGAGGAGCGCGATGAGCAGAGAGGCTGCGAGGTACGCCGACATTGCCGCCGGTGTGTAGAGGTGGTGGTGGTGGACAGGAGGCGAGATGGGTGGGGCTGTGTGGCCACTGGGGCTGCTGGACTGGGTTTTATATCAGGGGATGTTTGCCTTCGAGCTTGAGGATATCTTGGGGCTGTAGATGACAATAGGATGCAACATTATACTATTATTAATAAAACTTATTTATACTCTTGAATTTTTTTAAATTCAAACTACAAAAAATTAGAGCATCTCCGTCAGTAGGCCCCAAACCGGTTGGGCTTATTTATACTCTTGAATTTTTTGAAATTTAAAACTATAAAAATTAGAGCATCTCCGTGGGTAGCTCGGTCCCAACCAGTTTGGGGACTGGGGACAAAAAAAAAACGACCCGCACCAGCGCGCCTCAAATGATGTTGGCAGATTGGGCGCCCTCTAATCTGTACGGAAGATACTGTCCAACCTCGACAATCAGGAGCTGCTTTGGGTGTCGGCAACGCACGCCACGCTGGAAGACCGAGTCGGCCCCCCTTGGCAGCATCACAATCCTTCTTCCCTCCCACACCTCCACCCCGCCCCGCCGCTGTACTTTGGATCCTAGCCTCCACCCCATGAATTGTCGTCGCCACTAGCCATCTCCCAGCCGCGGCCGGCCGCCTCCACCCAGTTTCTCCCCCACATCGCGTCACACATCCCTTGGAAGCGCCGCCCAAAACTGGCCACACACGGAACTTGTTTGCCGTTTTGCCAAGATAAACAATTTTGGGTGTGGGTGCAAATATTCGTTTGATTTGATTCAGATGTTTGGAAATCATCGCGTGTATGCGCAGATGGTTTGCGAGGATGAGCTTGTGATGGCATAACTCCTTGAAGAGGAGACCAACGCCCGAGCTAAAGAGAGCGAGCACATCATGATTATCGGACGGATGATCCGGCTACTCACCAGCCTCCTCGTGAGGAGGGTCACGGAAGGGAAAGAAGCCGAACGGAGACCGTCAACGGATGGCTGGTGAACTAATGTTGCATATGGATTATCTCGATGAACAGGGCCATGACCCAGCAGAAGGGAAAGAAGCCGAACGGAGACCGTCAACAGATGGCCGGTGAACTAATGTTGCATATGGATCATCTCGCTGAACATGGCCATGACCCAGCTATTTGTCGTCGCCGGTTCAGTATGAACAAGGAGTTGTTCATGAACCTAGTTTATGGAGTGCAGGGGTTTGATATGTATTTCATTTGCAAGTGGGACTCCACCGTTCTATTTGGTTTCACCTCTATTCAGAAGTGCACGCCTGCCCTTCGATGTGTTGCATATGGTGTTTCACCGGATATGCAAGATGACTATCTACGCATGACCGAGTCACAACTCAGAAGTGTTGATGTTGCTGAAGTGTAAGTCAGTCAACACACTCGTTGGGACTCGAAGAGCATCGTGTTGTAGAAAGGGTGGCATTCCCCACAAGGGTGACTCAAGTGTTTAAATATCGAACTCTCAGGGAACTGAGCGAAAAGATGTATTTCTCCTCCTTTCTTCCAGCAACCTACAAAACAAAGTATTTTGTCTTCTGCCCCCAACTCCACCGTGTGGTTGTCAAGCACAAGGTTTACTGTTAGTAACCTGGAATAAAAAGGAAATAAAAACAATATAAAAAATATAACTAGGGAAGGAAAGTAAAAACAATAAGTAAATATGTTTTTGGTTTTTGATTGTAAATGCAAGAAAGAAATACATTTTTGTATTTTCATATTTAATAATGGATGAAAAATTAAAAAATTCAATAAAGTGTTGGAGAGTTGTTTCTTATAATAAAATATGGACCGGGTCCATGCGTTCACTTATCTACTCTCTCTTAAAAGTGTAAAGTGATATAATATTAGTGCAACATAATTATGTGTAAGATAGTATGCATATGGGCATCACGTCCTATTTTAGATATGATTCAACTCATCTCTCTTATACTCCCTTTGACTAGAGATAACATCCATGAATTCTAAAACTAAAAATAAATAGAGTGTAGCCTTAAGTATTTTGACATGAAGTTTGAATAGCAATATACTATCTCTAGGAATGAATATCTTGGCTGTCACCGGACATCAAATGACATATGTATTGTCTTAATCCCTAATGAGCAACTAAGAAGGTAAAACCAAAGTGGATCTCGAATTTTGTGGTCACTATCCAATCACCACCACTGGTACTCCATCTAATGCGCGCGTTCCTCCTCACACGCCTCATAAATGTTTGATCAAAACAAGTAATAAAGAACGGGGTACATAATATGCATCTACGCATAGATCTTAAACACAATAAATTGCAATATCAAATATCAACTCATAAAATAAAGATCCACCACAAGAGAATTACACAGATGCCAATAATCCTATTAGGCAACTCATATGGTACTAAGACATGAAGAGAACGAAAGAGAGACATATATACAGTAAACTACTGCCACAAACCCCTAGTCCAGAGGTGCACTACTCCCCCTCCATCATGGTGACGTTGGAGAAGGAAGAGATCCCCTTGGAAGTGCTCCGACGATGTTTTCCTCCTCCAATCTCGGCTGGTTCTATCTCCGTTTTGGTGTTTTGTGGTGCTCTTCCCAAGGATCGCAATAAGACTTCTTATATAGACGTTTTTTTAGGTCACGAGTGATTTTTAGGGAAAAAGATCGACGGCTGGAGACGCTCGAGCCGCCAAAGAGCATGCCAGGCGCAACCACCCTCCTGGGTCGCGGCTGGGGGTACGTTAGCTACTTGAAGGTCGCCACCTGATGATCCAAAGCCCACTGGCCTTCTTCCTTCCAAAAATAAATCATCAAAAAAATCCCAAGTCATTTTGAAGTCGTTTGAGTCTCTGAAAGTTAAAAATACGCAAAACAGGTTCAAAGTGCATGGAGCACCCATGTGTGGTTTTGATAATTAATGACAATCCATATGGACTAATGCATGGTTTCATTGAGTTATATTTGAAGGGATTTTCCATAGGTAATTATGAAGTCACTGTGTTGGATTCAAGGTTGGATGCCATGAGGATAAAGATATATGTTGGATAATGGCATCAGATCATCGATGTGAAGAGATGAATATGATATGATGAAGAAGAAATGGTGATGGAGTTCTTGCATTGGAACTCAAATAAGTTGTCGGCCCAGTGAGGACTGGGGTGTGCAGAGCCCACTCTCCTCAGGCCTCGCACGCTGACAGATCAGATGAAATGACTAAGGACCAAGCCACCGCTTGGAGAGACCCTCGAGAGGCAACTCCTCTTGAGGGCCTGAAGAGGAAGCCAGGGCCTGAAGAGGACCACGCGCTTCAAGAGACTCCCCAAGTCTCACTTTGCCTGGAGAGAGGTCCACGGAAACCTCTCCACAGGCCTCCGCGGCCCTGTGGAGACACTTCGCGGCCAAGCAAGCGCTGCAGGGCGCACATGGCCTCTGTAGCAGCCGCAGAGTGACGCAAGCACTCCAGTTGCCGTTCTGGTGATAAAGGAGTCAACAAAGTTGCGCCGCCCGCGCTAGGACAGCTGGGGCTTTCCTCTTTGGTGATAAAGCGGCTGGACGGTGCAACGCTCCAAGAAGATCGTCATCGTGGGCTTCACCCCGGCCACTTCAACCCCTGCGAGCCGTTCTGCGCGGTCTGCTGCTTGTCAGCCATCGCGCCCAACTTTATCGCAGATGGACCGCGTCCAGGGAGGTTTCGGCAACGGTGGACTCCCTCTCCTCCGCGCCACTGCCCTGTGGGAGCCCACCTTGAACGCACTGCGCAAGGAAGATGCTCGAGGCGTCTATAAAAGGAGCAAGAGTTCCACCGTAGAGAAGGATCAGCTAATTGCTCTATGAACCCTTGGAACCCTAACCAAGCGAGTAGGATAGCTAACTGCTGGAGGAGGAAGACGACCTTTGTGTCCCTCTCCAAGCACCAAACTGCCTCAAGAGAGCCCTCGGCAAGCTCATTGTATTGTAACCTCTGCTGTGCAATACAGACAAGCAGGAGTAGCGGTATTACCTCCTCCTGAGGGCCGTGAACCTGGGTACGGGCCGGTGTCCAACTCTGTCATGATTGTCCCTCTCCAGGCCCGGCGAGCACTGTCGTCGTGCCTCTCGAGGGTTGTTTGACCTCCGTTTTCAATCCCCCTTTCGAACTACTCTTCAGGGTGTGACTATCCCTGTTCCGTGGGAGTCACTCTCCGACATTTGGTGCGCCAGGTAGGGGATATAGGCGTGTCAACGACCTTCGAGCCGCCTCCGCGCCATGACGGACACCCGCGCTACTCGTGCTGCCCGCGCCAACAGACGCGCGCCAGAAGGAGCTCGCGCCGCGCCCGGCGGCACCGCCACGCGCGGATGGCGGGGACGTCCCCGCCGTGTGGAGCACGCCAACTCCGGCCCTCACGTGGAGGAGCCTGAGCACGACGCCGAGCATTAGGAGGACGCGCAGTCCTCACACCCGACGCAGCGCCCGAGCGGCTCCGCCCCGGGAAGGACAGACCCCGCACCACACACCGCCCTGCTCATGGCGCAAGAACTTCTCCGCTACCAGCCTACCGCTGAGGCCCATCAGCAGTGGCTGGAGCGCCTCAACAACCTCGTCGGCATCGCGACGACTCACCCCGCTCTGTCGCAGTCCATCGTGCACCACTCCCTCGCGGGCATGGCTGCGCCAGACGCGCCTCCGCCTCCTCCAGGGCCCGCACCGGCCGCGACCTCGTTAAGCCGGATTTATGGCTAGCCGATTATACCATGGCCATAGAGATTGCCGACGGAAGCAATCACATTGCCGTCCGCTACCTACCTCTCATGTTAGAAGGCACGACAAGGGCTGGGATCGACAACCTTTCCGAGAATTCTATCCATAGCTGGTACGACATGGAAAAGGTTTTCTCCCAGCACTTTCAAGGAACATACAAGCGGGTATTGTAACACAAAGAGCTAACGGTTTAAATAAGGAGTATCCTCAAGCTAAAGTATAAAACTATGAAGTTTGGACCCAACCTTTTAAGTTTCTCAATCGCAGGAATGCGCCTAATTTGAAAAGATGCTATCACAATGGTTAATATCTACAAAGGTTTGCAAAACAGACTCTGTTCATTATATTCTGAGTTCTAGTATTTTAGAAAATAACTATCCGAACTCCCACTCAAACGAACATCCCTCCTGGTCGTTTATGCGATTACACGACCCCCATCCATTGCACCACCCCTCATCATCAAAGCCGGCAGCACAACTTCAAGAGTAGACAAAATTATCCGCCACACCAATTTTGTGACTCGTGCTCGACCTTTCGGTCTTCCTGTTCAGAGGCCATATTTCTGAATATGCTAGGCTCGCCACCAAAAACCTCCACGCTGACGCTTGTGCAACATGGCTTACACCCACTGTATGCGAACGACGAGATGTCTGACACCCGATCATCACGGCCTGCCTCATAACGTAGAACTTTCTTGGTGGTGCGCGTTGGAGGGAGAACACTAGTGGTATTTTGAAGGGATCATCTCATATAGCTACCGCCGTGTAACTAATGTATACTATACACACAATCACACAATATAAGATGCACACAAAACATCAAATGTAATGCAATGTGATATAGTCCATTGTGCCATGGTCTTCTTGGCGCCCGCAATTTATAAACAATTTAATAAACCTACCTTGACCATATCACATAGCCCCTGCAAAATAAAGTTAGACGCTTCTACTTTATCTTTTGCATATTTTACGTGGCTCGGGGCTTTCGTAAATAGAACCGCTTCATACCTACGAACCTTATGACCACAACAACGATCCAATAATTGCATGTTTAAGCATCCCTTTCGGGCCCTCCATTGAAAATGCAAAGCCAACAAAAGAGAGAGAAACAGGCACCCGCCAGCCAAAGATACGGTACAAGCCGTATGTCAGTAGTGGAACCAGTATCGCGTAAGCGTACGCGTAAAGTCCGTCTAGGCCGCTTCATCAACTCGATGCCACTGGAATCACAAGTGCATGCTAGAGGGTAGCAAATAACAGGAACGGTGCCCCCGTGTAGAACACGGGTTCTAACAGCGTACAGCTATATCTACGATAGATCGGCTCTGATACCACTGAAGGGGATCGTGTGCAGAAAACAAAAAATTTCCTAGCAACGATATCCTTAAACTAGCCAAGATCTACACTATGCATATATAGAAGTACGGCGGAGATCAGAATACATACCCTCGTAGACCGAATAGCGGGGATTACGCTCCCGCACAAGCGTTGACGACGAAGACGACGTAGCCGACCTCTAGGTCGCGAAGAACTCGGCGCGACAAAGACGACGAAGATGACCCCGATGTCGGGTGGAGGAAGTAGGCCTCCGAGTACCGCTAGCGCAGCACCTCGCAGGGCGTCACACACATACGGTGGAGACGACGGCCTCCGAAGCTCCAGTCCAGGACGAGCAGCGGAAGACTTGGACCGGAACACCAGCAGCGCGGCAACGGACTATGGTGGAAGAGATCCCCCTCCTCTACTCGGCGCGGCTCCGACAAGGGAACCACGAGATCGAGAGAGAAATTGGGAATTAATTGGTGAATTAAAAGGCCAGGGGTGCCCCTTCTTATATAGGCTCCCGGGGGGAGCCAACCTCCTCACCAGGCAATGTGGGACTATCCCCACATGCCTGGTGCGGCTCCATGGTGCGTCGGCCCCCTATTGGGCCCCATTTGGCCCACTTGGGTCGGCCCCCATGCCCCCCACCGAATCCCCTTGAGGATTTCCCCCTCTTGGGCCTTCTTTCGACCAGAAGGCCCATTTAGGGAAATCAGCCTAAATAAATTCGAAAATAAATATATAAAATCATATTTGCATATTAATTACACTAATTAATATCAAAAATAATATATATAATTTATTCTAGCTCCGAAAACTCTTTCGCCGCTGCCCGATCTCCATCGGACCCCTCCCGGGACATTCCCGGTGATCTCTTTCCTTTCCGGTTGTCTTGTCGAAACCCCTTAAGTGTGTTACCCTAGCGGTTCGATATAATAACAGGTATGATCAAGACTCCTCTATGATCAACGACTAACTCGAAGGCCTGGACCCCATGAATTAATCCCTGTGATATAACGAATGACTTTCATCTATCAAACAAGGACGTATAGTCTTAAACCCTTTGTCATTGCGATACTTAGCGTGTCCGAGCATCATTCTCAGATATCTCCATACCTAGCATGATCTCGTTACCGACATCGCTATCTTCTACTCGTCTATGATATTATGTCAGCTGGTGACCTAGTCACATGTATGCAAACTCATTTGACATAATCTCACCAAGTGGGCCCTAGAGTATCTATCCGGCTATGCGGACTGACAAATCCCGCTGTTGACCCCTCGTCTCAACTACCCCCTTCCGATACCCAAAAGTATCACCGTTATTGTCACACTATATAAGATATGACGTTTGGTGCGATCAAAGTATCTTTCAGGGATAACAATAAGAGTTGATCTCACGGTCTTAAGGCGTAACGACTATGTCCTATAAATACTGGGTATGTCCATCACATCGTTACACCTAACGATATGACTTCCATTGCCGACCGGCGCCATGCCCTATGATCGGAAAATCTCGATCATCAATCGCGCAACGAAACTAGTCTTAGTAGAGGCTACTAGGGACCTGGTTATTTATCTACCACACCTGTATTAATGTTTTCGCTTAATACAGTTATAGCATGGTGTAAAACATATAATGAACAATTGGGATATTGCCATTAAACTATGTTTATTAAGTGCCTCTAGGGCATATTCCCTTCCGTCTCCCACTTGTACTAGAGTAACACTTAATCTAGTTTACAACTTGGTAAAAGCTCAACACCCATAGCATCTTGGTGCCTGCTCGCCTCGTGGAAGAGGAATATAGTCAATAGATCTCACACATTGAGACCTATATGTGCTTTGCAACACTTCTATGTCACCTAGTTTGACATAATCTCGTATCTTACGATGACGGTGAAATATATCCCAGTGGATGGAGTGAGACTCGAGCATTCACGTAGCATGCGCCTTAAAAGTCTAAGAGATCTATTAAGGGGACCACCTACGCTCGGAAAACTGCTCAGTCCAATCACACTTGCTACTTCTGAAGTCGCGATATATTTCTATACCTATGTAGATTGTGCGACAGTGCATTCATATGCGACTTCGCAAACTAACCATGTCTATCTTCAAAATAAAGGACATCTCCTATATGAGATTTCTAGTCGTATGGGTCAGTGTAATAACTTGCATCATCGTAACCGATTTACGGCAAGTTGCCATTCCACTCTTACCCTTTACTAGAAAACCTATCTTCAGTTCTCATAGACACTGAAGAATAAACTTAACGTTTGTTCATTGATCCACACAAGGATCACTCTAGAACCTGTTCTTCAACTAAGAACTTGGGTCACACTAAGTCAAGCTTTCAATCTGATAGCATCTATGACTGATAAATAGATAATGTCGAACATCATTTGCTATAACTGAAAATGCCAAGGTAAACTTAATATTTTACCTAGTCATACAAGCAAGAACATCTTTCGTTGCTTGTCCTATTCTGAAACACTTCAGAATCTTGACTTAGGAAATATTCCGACCTAATGTTATTAAGCCCCTTCTGATCTATACAATTATAAATCGGATGCCTAATACTGCTAACTTCATTTCATAGAAAATTTAATCACTTAAATAATCCTTTACACTCTACTAGAGGATCTGTGTCATTCAATATGTCGTTACATACAAAATTACAAATGACACCTAGCTCCCACTCAAACATGCCTTCTGCATATAAGATCAAGGAAAGCTACTTAGCTCCCACTCAAATATGCCTTCCGCATATAAGATCAAGGAAAGCTACTTTGCTCCCACTCACTTCTTTGCAAATGTAGGTTTCTTCAACTATTTTGGACAACTCCTAAATCCTTTGATCACATTATCGAAGTGAAGATTCCAGCTCCGATATGCTTGCTTCAGCCCATGAATGGACAACCGAAGTTTGCATACATGTTTAGCATCCTCAGGATTACACACCATTCTTAATGACACTATTAAGAACCATGGTTTTCTCATCCATCTATCAATTTCTCATTCGAAATTATAGTAATTGCTAAACGACCCAGAATAGATTTAGGCTTCGCCACTTGAGACAAACTCTCTTGTGGTCAACTTTTGAATCTGTCGGAACTGTTTCACGACAAATCGATCCTTCTCAATGTCTATTCTCTCATAAAATTCCATGTACTATTAACATCCTAGATGCCATCAAGAAGATCTCCCAAGTCAATACCTGGTAATCGTATATGGATTTTATTTCGGATCACAAATGACTCATAGCCATTTCTCGGACCTAGGTTCACCATCTCTTCTTTGTAGTTCGTAGGTCTATCATATTCCATTAATATGACCTTCATAGCAAGATTGTCATAACACACAGTGTGGAACACAACCTCGTATGCCTACGCTCTTAGTATGAGCTCAGAACATCATGATTTTGAATCATCAGCTTTTTCAAGCTGTGGAGCCTGACACCGAAAACACTTTCGATTGCGCCACTCTGATGTCTGGAGAGGAAGTTCACCAACTTCGTCTTGCTCTACTTTATTTCTCACTTATACCCTCGGACAAGAAACTATTTCTTTCGCAAGGTATATCCCGGCAAATATTTTGCCTATGTCGTGAGACATGTATCCAACCAACTCTTTAGGTAGGGTATACTACAAAGATTAATCCATTTTAGGTTCGATTACACCGAAACACTAAATTGCTGAAACGACAATCCAGGCTAAAAGCCATGCCATCACTCGTATGGTATTGTCTCCATGGATTCAAATGGTTTCCCTATTTGCTAACGTGAGTGTTTACGTTTCTACCATATGACTCTAATGATCACAATAATTCGGTAAGAGATTTATTTACCACACACTATCCGATAGGGTGCAATTACGACGTCCTAACACACCATAACACTATGGTGTTCCATGCGACGTAATTTGTGGAACTCTTCTCACAAATCTTCCAATGATGTGCCAACTAACTCAAATCTTTATTCCTCGATATGCATCGCGGGAATTTGATTTTCTTGTTAAGTTTATTTCCTACTTCATTCTGGACTTGTTTGATTGAATCAAAATTTCCAGGCCAACATTCCCCGAGTGGATATCCATATATCTATTCGAATGTTCATGAAGTCTATGAAATAAATACTTCCACTACACGTTAAAGTACTTCATTGATTCACATACACCCATATGCATGATTCTCAACAAGCTATACTTAAAACGTTCAGTGAAGTTCACGAAATAAAGGTCTCCACTACCCGTCAATTACTTTATTGAACCACATACATCTCCATGTATGACTATCAATAAGTTATATGCCCGTTTTCCGAAAACGGTGTCACAGTTATTTTGCAAGTGTCAAAAGATCAAATCTTAGGACTTGTAGGTCCATCCAGTGTGGAGCTAATGCATATAACATTGACATGACTAAACGGTAGTGCCACACATATGTGGTGTCTTTATTAAGTTTGTATCCTTTGGCATTAATATTATGAATGTGGGAGCTTCTACCATCTAAATTCAAATCAGCATATGATCATTACTTCATAAATATAGGACACCAAATTTGTCACTATCATGTATGAACAAGTGTCTCGCTAGAGGAGACACACTTGTAACGATCATACTAACAGGCGATCATAAAGAATTTACCCAAATGGTAGATCTAGAGGGAGAGTGTATATGGCCATCACAACAACTTGATTGCCATTATCAACACGTAATGTCGCCTCATCCTTTCAAGCTACTCAAGCAGTAAACCTGGTTTTCACAAAACATGACTAGTTCAAAACTTAGTCACTACTGCGAGTACTTGCTTAGCTAAAACATTCATAACATGTATATCATATATACACCATCATCATTGATGACTTCCGGCGATCTGTTTCATTTTCTTGATACTTCCACCGTAATCAAGAACCATGAAGGTGAACGATTCCCCTTGCATGACATAGTCTATGACAAAGGATTTGCACTTGGCAACGATGTCTGTCATCCAGTGATTGAGCTGAGCGAGGCATCTCAATGTTCATTAAGTATGAACATACATCATTAAGTATGACCGCCACATGCTCCCTCAATGTGTGTATTCTCTTCCATCTTGGTTGAGAAGACAATCAGTCAACGTACTAATAAACTTCATCAACCCAACGTTCAGGGTACCCCGACTTTAGCGACCATATCATATGTTCGCGATCTAAAAAACTCGTACCCACCGTTGGTTCTCTATGGCAGAGATCATAGCATACACTGGACTATGATGATATCATCCGCACAAAATCTGATAATCCAAATTATCTTTTGTTATCGGAATCTACGGGTTTATCTCCTAGCGGGTATTGTAACACAAAGAGCTAACGGTTTAAACAAGGAGTATCCTCAAGCTAAAGTATAAAACTATGAAGTTTGGACCCAACCTTTTAAGTTTCTCAATCGCATGAATGCGCCTAATTTGAAAAGATGCTATCACAATGGTTAATATCTACAAAGGTTTGCAAAACAGACTCTGTTCATTATATTCTGAGTTCTAGTATTTTAGAAAATAACTATCCGAACTCCCACTCAAACGAACATCCCTCCTGGTCGTTTAAGCGATTACACGACCCCCATCCATTGCACCACCCCTCATCATCAGAGACGGCGGCACAACTTCAAGAGTAGACAAAATCGTCCGCCACACCAATTTTGTGACTCGTGCTCGACCTTTCGGTCTTCCTGTTCCGAGGCTATATTTCTGAATATGCTAGGCTCGCCACCAAAAACCTCCACGCTGACGCTTGTGCAACATGGCTTACACCCACTGTATGCGAACGGCGAGATGTCTGACACCCGATCATCACGGCCTGCCTCATAACGTAGAACTTTCTTGGTGGTGCGCGTTGGAGGGAGAACACTAGTGGTATTTTGAAGGGATCATCTCATATAGCTACCGCCGTGTAACTAATGTATACTATACACACAATCACACAATATAAGATGCACACAAAACATCAAATGTAATGCAATGTGATATAGTCCATTGCGCCATGGTCTTCTTGGCGCCCGCGGTTTATAAACAATTTAATAAACCTACCTTGACCATATCACATAGCCCTTTCAAAATAAAATTAGACGCTTCTACTTTATCTTTTGCATATTTTACGTGGCTCGGGGCTTTCGTAAATAGAACCACTTCATACCTACGAACCTTATGACCACAACAACGATCCAATAATTGCATGTTTAAGCATCCCTTTCGGGCCCTCCATTGAAAATGCAAAGCCAACTAAAGAGAGAGAAACAGGCACCCGCTAGCCACAGATACGGTACAAGCCGTATGTCAGTAGTGGAACCAGTCTCTCGTAAGCGTACGCGAAAGTCCGTCCGGGCCGCTTCATCAACTCGATGCCGCTGGAATCACAAGTGCACGCTAGAGGGTAGCAAATAACAGGAACGGTGCCCCCGTGTGGAACACGGGTTCTAACAGCGTACAGCTATATCTACGATAGATCGGCTCTGATACCACTGAAGGGGATTGTGTGCAGAAAACAAAAAATTTCCTAGCAACGATATCCTTAAACTAGCCACGATCTACACTATGCATATATAGATGTACGGCGGAGATCAGAATACATACCCTCGTAGACCGAATAGCGGGGATTACGCTCCCGCACAAGCGTTGACGACGAAGACGACGTAGCCGACCTCTAGGTCGCGGAGAACTCGGCGCGACAAAGACGGCGAAGATGACCCCGAGGTCGGGTGGAGGAAGTAGGCCTTCGAGTACCGCTAGCGCAGCACCTCGCAGGGCGTCACACACATGCGGTGGAGACGACGGCCTCCGAAGCTCCAGCCCCGGACGAGCAGCGGAAGACATGGACCGGAACACCAGCAGCGCGGCAGCGGGCTATGGTGGAAGAGATCCCCCTCCTCTACTCGGCGCGGCTCCGACAAGGGAACCACGAGATCGAGAGAGAAATTGGGAATTAATTGGTGAATTAAAAGGCCAGGGGTGCCCCTTCTTATATAGGCTCCCGGGGGGGAGCCAACCTCCTCACCAGGCAATGTGGGACTATCCCCACATGCCTAGTGCGGCTCCATGGTGCGCCGCCCCCCTAGTGGGCCCCATTTGGCCCACTTGGGTCGGCCCCCATGCCCCCCACCGAATCCCCTTGAGGATTTTCCCCCTCTCGGGCCTTCTTTCGACCAGAAGGCCCATTTAGGGAAATCAGCCTAAATAAATTCGAAAATAAATATATAAAATCATATTTGCATATTAATTACACTAATTAATATCAAAAATAATATATATAATTTATTCTAGCTCCGAAAACTCTTTCGCCGCTGCCCGATCTCCATCGGACCCCTCCCGGGACATTCCCGGTGATCTCTTTCCTTTCCGGTTGTCTTGTCGAAACCCCTTAAGTGTGTTACCCTAGCAGTTCGATATAATAACAGGTATGATCAAAACTCCTCTATGATCAACGACTAACTCGAAGGCCTGGACCCCATGAATTAATCCCTGTGATATAACGAATGACTTTCATCTATAACGTATAGTCTTAAACCCTTTGTCATTGCGATACTTAGCGTGTCCGAGCATCATTCTCAGATATCTCCATACCTAGCATGATATCGTTACCGACATCGCTATCTTCTACTCGTCTATGATATTATGTCAGCTGGTGACCTAGTCACATGTTTGCAAACTCATTTGACATAATCTCACCAAGTGGGCCCTAGAGTATCTATCCGGCTATGCGGACTGACAAATCCTGCTGTTGACTCCTCGTCTCAACTACCCCCTTCCGATACCCAAAAGTATCACCGTTATTGTCACACTATATAAGATATGACGTTTGGTGCGATCAAAGTATCTTTCAGGGATAACAATAAGAGTTGATCTCACGGTCTTAAGGCGTAACGACTATGTCCTATAAATACTGGGTATGTCCATCACATCGTTACACCTAGCGATATGACTTCCATTTCCGACCGGCGCCATGCCCTATGATCGGAAAACCTCGATCATCAATCGCGCAACGAAACTAGTCTTAGTAGAGGCTACTAGGGACCTGGTTGTTTATCTACCACACCTGTATTAATGTTTTCGCTTAATACAGTTATAGCATGGTGTAAAACATATAATGAACAATTGGGATATTGCCAATAAACTATGTTTATTAAGTGCCTCTAGGGCATATTCCCTTCAGCACCGGCTCCATCCATGAAGAGCACCGACGTCTGCATCACCCAGGAGCCAATCCGGTTCGGCTCCTTCGAGTACGCCTTCCACCCGCCGGCCCGCCGCTCGGTGTATGCCGATCTATACGAAGGTATACACATCACCTTTGGTTCCATACATTGCTTCGTGGACAGTCGTGGAATACTCAGGTCCACGGTGACCACGCAACGCGCGGAGGTGACACCCGTATCGGCTATCGTCGCGCCGCACTCGTCGCCGCCTACCAAGGTAGCCGCGCTCGCCACAAGCGTGAAGATCGCGTCTCCGACCGCTCAACTTGCTTTTACTTCGACTACGTCAACCATTTCGACAACGGCCATGCAGATCAAGTCTACTTCAACCATCTTGATCGCATGGCCGATGAAGCCAAGATTTGCTTCGACTTCAACCGCGGCAACCGTACCCGCACGTGCGACCGAGATCATGCTGCCGATAGCCGCGTCGTGCACATCTTCATGGACCGATCAAGTCTTCCCCAAGCCAATCGCGCTCGCGCCGGCGACTGCGAAATCATCCTCCCGACCGCGCCAAAGATCGCAAGAAGACGCAACAACGGCTACGCCGCCCATCATGTGGCAGCAATTTTTGATCCAGAGCAAGTTCGGATGACGGAAGCAGCAACGGCAGCGTAAACACCCCTACACAGGTTTACCCCGCGCAAGTCTTCATGGCCGGCACAGCGCCTCCAGAAGGCAACGACGAACCCGCATATCCACTGGAGGTGGTCATGCCTGACCAGGTGACACGACTCACCATCACGCGCGACATGGCAATCATGGCCATGAAGCACGTCGACGACGACACGTTTCCACCACCCGACGCGCCTCGGGAAGATCAGATGGCAGTCCAGTACTTGCTACGCAAGGAAGGTGAGCGACTCCGCGCCGAAAAAGCCGAGCTACTTCGGCGCAAGAGGGATGCCGACGCGTCAAGCGCCAGACGGGCTGCCTACTCATTTACTTCCTCTACCGAAGTCAACCAAGGAGGACGGCGACACAGAGCTCGTGTTTCCCTTATGACGGAGGCAGATCGAGCCAGGGTCACCCGCAATCTCGACTCTTCCTTCGTAACAGAGGACGAGAACGGGATACCCGTCCCTAAAACGGCGAACGCTGCTATCATGGCAGTCGAAACGTACCTTCGGCTCACTCAGCCCCCGGAGGGAGACGCGCGCGCTCTTCTCCACAAACAGCAGATCATGTCCATGAAGGCAATCCAGGACGCCTTGTCGAACAAGGCGCCATGCGGCCGGGCACACGAGGAACAAGAACATCAAGCAAACGAGCCGGCAGCGACAGGTGCCCCCGCAGCAAGGCCACAACGGCAGCCACAACCAGGCGAAGACCTTCGCAATGTCATCGTGCAAAGGACGGTGGACCGCAACCGCATTCAGCGTTCGACCGATACTGGGAACCCGGACGATCAGGCTGATTGCAACTTCGAGCCGTGCGGCGCCGCATGCTTCAGCTTCAACATCCGCGACACCCGCATGCCCAAAGGCTTCAAGCTAACAACATGAACACCCAAGTACGACGGGAAACAAGACCCGCGCCGCTTGCTCGAAGACTACCTTATCGCCTGTACCTGTCAAGGTGGGACATCGACCACGGCGATGCAGTACATCCAGCTCATGCTCACAGACTCAGCACGCGGGTGACTCACCAGCCAACCCAAGGACTCTTTCAAGAGCTGGGAAGAATTCCAAGATAACTTTATCAAAAGTTTCTCTGGAACATACGCAAGGCTGACGACTTACATCGAGTTGCAAGCCTGTAAGCAAGGAAGAGATGAGTCGCTCCGGTCATACATCCAACGATGGACACTCCTCAGCAACACCATGGAGCCCGTCTCAGAAGACCAGGTGATGGATGCGTTCATGCATGGCGTCTCTCGCCACGACCTCCGCGAAGAGTTCGGCAGGCTCCAGCCGAAGACCACGATCGAGCTCATGAAGATAGCCAACCAGTGGGCCGAAGGAGAGGACTACGTCCGCGACAACTCTCCGAAGAACGAAGCCGGAACAAGTAACTGGGGAGATGGACGCCAGAAGAAGAAACAACGTTTCACCAACCTGGACTCGATCGAGCTAGTAGCGGCGGGATATCAAACCCCCCGTGATGATGCGCGTGATAGCAGTCGCAACTATGATCAAGGTCGCCAATCCAGTCGCAGCAGCGATCACGGTCGACCCAGGACAGTACAACCGTAGCAGCGGAAGCATTAGCCGTAACGATGGAAGCCAGAAACGCGAGTGGAAGCGCGCACTGACACCAGCCGAGGAGTTGATGCAACCTTGCAAGCATCACTCGTTCCGCAACCCGGAAACGGGCAAATGGGGCGCCAACCACCTGTTGAAGGATTGCCGTAAGGCACGCAAGATCTACCAGGCCATGCAGCATATCATCACTCCTGTGCCGGCGCTACAGCTAGCCCCACAGCTTGCTATTCAGGCAGCACCCGCGAACAACAACCCGACACAGACCACAGGAGCCTTTCCTCAACAGCAGCAACAGCAAGAAGCCCAGCCAATGGCACACGACGCGTAGCCAGCCGCGCGGGGACAGCTGAACATTATACAGAAGGGACGTCCTTCAAACAGGTCGCATAAGCTCATAACCCGCCAAGTCCTTCAGGCTACCACCTGCCCACGCGCAGTGCCAAACTACCTGAGAGGGTCAGAGACACCAATCACATTCTCCAGGGCAGACCACCTGTTAGATGTACCTCGACCCGGGCATGCCTCCCTAGTCGTTGAAGCCCTGATCGGAGATTACAACCTGAAGAAGGTTTTCATGGATGGAGGCAGTGGCATTAACATCATATTCGCCGACAGCCTGAGAAGAATGAACAAGTCGACCGAAAAGCTGCCGGAGTCTAAGACAACCTTCCACGGCATAGTACCAGGACAAGCAATTACACCCTTGGAAACGATCACACTCGACGTCATACTCGGCACACCCGAGCACTTCAGGAAGGAGTCGATTGACTTTGAGGTCGTCGACTGGAAGTCACAATACCATGCCATACTTGGGCACCCAACCTTCGCCAGGTTGATGGCAGTACCACACTACGCCTACCTGATGATCAAGTTGTCTGGGCCCAAAGGAGTAATCATGGTGTGCGGCGACTTCGACCGCTCAAACAGCTGCGACCGCGATTCAGCAGGATCTCCGAGTTTTTCGGGGTAGAAGAGCACTTCAAGGCCATATCAGCCGACAACGACAAGACCGTCTTTCCACCCCGAAAGAAGCCAGCCAAGGATGCCGCCTTCAACTCGAACGACGACACGACAACTCACCAGGTCCATCCGAGCGACGGCAGCAAGACGATTAAAGTGTCCTCAAGCTTGAGCCCGCATTGGAAGGCGCGCTCGTCGAGTTTCTACGTGAGAACTGGAAAATCTTCGCATGGCAACCTTCTGACATGCCAGGAACACCCAGGCATCTCGCCGAGCACTCCTTAAAAGTTCACAAGGACGCCAGACCCGTCAAACAAGCCATGAGACGCTTCTCAGGACCCAAACGAGACGCGATCACCATGGAGATCGACCGGCTGCTGCACGCCAAGTTCATCCGAGAGATTAAGGACTCAGACTGGGTCGCCAACCCTGTCTTAGTCGAGAAGAAGAAGACGAAGAAACTACGCATGTGCGTCGATTTCACCGCAGTCAACAAGTGTTGCCCCAAGGATCATTTCTCCCGCGGATAGACCAGATCATCGACTCGACAGCAGGCTGTGAGCGCCTGTCTTTCCTGGACGCCTATTCAGGTTACCAGCAGATCAGACTGAAATTCGAAGACGAAGAGAAAACGACATTCATCACACCCGACGGCGTCTTTTGCTACCAGACAATGCCCTTCGGGTTGAAGAACGCTGGCGCCACGTATCAGCGCACTATGCAAGCATGCCTTAAGGGGCTAATCGGGCAAATTGTCCAAGTCTGCATCGACGACATCGTCGTCACGAACCGAAAAGAAGACACCCTAGTTGCCGACCTCCGCAAGGTCTTCGCGGCGCTGGACGAATATCAGATCAAGCTGAACCCAGAGAAGTGTGTCTTCGGCGTGCCAGCCGGAGAGCTGTTGGGGTACCTCGTCTCTGCGAGAGGAATTGAAGCAAACCCTGAGAAGGTGCAGAACATACTCACAATGCCAGCACCAACCAAACTCCGTGAGGTACAACGACTGGCTGGCCGAGTCGCAGCTCTCAGCAGGTTCATAAGTAAGTTGGGTGAGAAGGCCCTACCCTTCTACCAACTGATGAAGAAGACCGACAAGTTCGAGTGGACAGAAGAAGCGCAAGACGCATTCGACCAACTCAAGAAAACCCTGACGACTTCCCCGGTCCTGGTAGCACCACTGGAGAACGAGCCGCTATACTTGTACGTCTCAGCAACTAACAGGGTGGTAAGCACCATACTCGTAGTAGAGCGAGAAGAAGAAGGGCACAGTCACCCTATACAAAGACCAGTCTATTACCTCAGCGAAGTCTTGACATTGTCGAAGCAAAACTACCCGCACTACCAGAAGCTGGCCTACGGGGTCTTCATGACCTCCAGAAAGGTCGTCCACTACTTCTGCGAGCACCCGATAACGGTGGTAAGCTCCTCCGGGCTAGTAGACATCCTCACAAACCAGCGCGCGACAGGGCGAGTCGCAAAATGGGTTGTCGAGCTAGGACCTTGGGGACTGAAGTACGCTCACCCGAAGTCGATCAAGGCCCAAGTCCTTCCAGAATTCACCACAGAGTGGATAGAAGCCCAGCTACCAGACGTCCCCGACTTGTCCAATGCATGGACGATGTACTTTGATGGCTCCAAGAAGTTCAAGTCAGCAGGGGCAGGAGTCGTCCTCATCTCCCCCAAAGGCGACACGCTAAAATGCGTTCTGCAGATGGACTTCCCGACACCCTCCAACAACGAAGCAGAGTACAAAGCCCTGGTCCACGGCATGCGGATGGCCAAAAACTACGGAGCCACTCACCTCATGATCTACGGCGACTCTTACCTCGTCGTGCAGCAAACCATGAAGTCCTGCGACGCCATCGCCGACAACATGACCACGTACAGAGACTTGTACAACCAGCTGGAGGGTACATTCGACGGCTGCGAGCTGCGCCACATTGGCCGCGACAACAACGAAGAAGCCCACGCACTCGCCAATATGGGATCAGACAAGGTGTCAGTTCCACCCGGCGTCTTCCTCGAGCGCATCACGCAGAGGTCCATCAAGACTCGACCCGCAACAAAAACCTCCACACCGGCAACGGGCACCGCCAACCCGCCGAACAAGGAAAATGAGCCAATGGAAGTCATGCTAGTGGAAGCCACATGGACGAGACCATATCTGGCCTACATGCTGCACTAAAGGCTCCCAACGGATCCAGTCGAAGCGAAGCGCATCATTCGGCGCTCAAAAAGTTTCACCGTCATCAATGGTGAGCTATACAAGCGGAGAATCTCAGGAATCCTACAAAGGTGTGTGGATCCAGTCGACGGCCAAGCAATCCTACTCGACATTCACGCCGGCATCTGCGGGCATCACGCCAGCAGCGGGCCTTGGTGGCCAAAGTGCTACGAGCTGGGTTCTACTGGCCAACAGCTATGCAAGACGCAGAGGACTTAGTAAGGAAGTGCCCCGGGTGCCAGGAATTCGCCAACAAGCCTCACACACCCGCGTCCGCGCTAAAGACAATACCACTAGCCTGGCCCTTCGCCCAATGGGGACTGGACATGGTAGGCCCACTGAAGAAATCCTCACCTGGAGGACACACTCATCTCCTGGTGGCAGTCGACAAGTTCACCAAATGGATCGAAGCCGCTCCTATCACGAGTTTGACTGCATCGTCAACAGTCAACTTCATCAGATCCATTATCTTCAGATTCGGAGTACCAAATGACATTATCACGGACAACGGCTCGAACTTCACAGCTGAAGAACTCAAGGACTTCTGTTCGGATCAAGGCATCAAGCTCAACTACGCATCTGTTTCACACCCGCAGTCCGACGGGCAAGTCGAGAAAGCCAACGGTCTCGTCTGCAACGGCATCAAGAAGCGCCTTTGAGTACCGCTGAGACGCGCCGCAGGCGCATGGGTCGAAGAACTGCCATCAGTACTCTGGAGCCTGCGAACCACGCCCAACAGATCCACCCAATACACCCCATTCTTCATGGTGTACGGAGCAGAGGCGGTACTGCCGTGGGACATCAAATTCGACGCTCCACGGGTGGTCACCTACGACGAGTCAGATGCAGAAGAAGCACTCGAAGACAGCATGGACATCCTGGATGAAGCCCGCGACATCGCTCTGGCACGATCAGCCGTATATCAGCAAGACCTCCGCAACTACCATGGACGAAGGCTGCGACCAAGAGCGTTCGTCAAAGGCGACCTAGTCCTCCGACTCAAACAGAAGAAGGTGCACAAGCTCGCTTCCCCATGGGAGGGCCCATACGTTGTGACGGAGGCAATCGGCAACGGAGCTTACCGCCTGAAGGACTCGAAGACGGGGGCAGTCTGCAGCAACTCGTGGAACGTCGCACAACTTCACCGGTTCTATGCCTAGTCAACCCAATAATTGTACCAAAGAAAGAATGTCAAGGCGGCAGATTTCAGACGCACTCTTTCCCTTACCAGGGTACCTAAGAACTCTGGAAGGGTTTTTATGAGGCGGCCTGCTCGCAAGAATCAATAAAGTGATTTAAGGAAAAAGTTGTCCCATTTACCTTTTCAGTCAAGGCAATCCATAACCTAGGCCGCCACTCGAACCACTCGGGGGCTGCGCCATACAGGTCAAACAAAAATCCTAGGCCGTCACTCGAATCACTCGGGGGTTGCGCCATACAGGTCAAATGAAAAGCCTAGGCCGCCACTCGAACCACTCGGGGGCTGCACCATACAGGCACCACTCGCAAAATCGTAAGCCGCTACCCGATCTACTCGGGAGTCGCGCTACACTGGTCAAGTCAAAAAGAATCCTTGGCCGCCGCCCGACGCACTCGGGGGCTGCGCTTTACAGGTATCACTTGAAGTCCTAGGCCGCCACTCGAACTACTCGGGGGCTGCGCCATTGTCGTCGTGGCGAACAGACAGATGCCTACGGGTAGGCTAATTTGTGGGGTCGATGGACGCTAGGGGATCTCGGGGAGGGATTGCGCGATGCACTCGCGCGCAGGTAACACAACCGACATGGTGACACGAGGATTTACCCTGCTTCGGGGCTCTCGTGAGGAGATAAAACCCCTACTGCAGCATCTAGCCTACTCGGTATATTTCTCCTCTTTATATCCGGGCTACAATATGCTCCACGAGCTGCTAGGTATGCCTCCATGAGGTTTTGGGAGCAAATGGAAAGGGGGGAAATGAAGTAGTGGGGTGGTGGTCTCCCTCTCCCCCTCCCCCTGGTGCCCTTTATATAGGAGAGCCCAGGGGACAATCAGGGGACAAGGGGACAAGAATCACTGTTCACGGTACACTGTTCACGACACGATTGATGGGGTCTTGTCGGACTATTCCCGTGTCACTGTGCGGCGTACTCTTGTCACATCTCGGGCACTGTAGCGGTACTGTAGCCCTGCTGGGCATGTACCCGAATTCGTCTTCTAGCGCCTGTCTTCCACATCTCCACGTCCTCTTCTTATCCTCTCTCGGAAAAGTAGCTTCGTGCCTAGTTCCGCCGAGAAAGCCTCTGAATCATCTTTCCTGGCCCATGTTTCGGTGGCGTATCCGGCCCATCCGGATTGGGTCAACCCGGCCATCGAGATTAGGAGCCCGTGGATGCGCCCGGGGCATGGCGGCGTAGAGGTGATGTCGGAGAAGAAAAGGCGCGGGCGTGTTGGCGAGGTTGGTGACGACCGAGACCAGGAGGTAGTCGAGCTCGGGGGCGAGCTCTCTGCAGCCGAGGCGGGCGCGGCCGAGCGGAGGGCGGAGGTATGCTGGACCGCGGCCACGGCGGGGAGGAACTCGGGCGGGCGCCGGCGATGTCGGGCGCTGGGCACGGCCATGTCGGAGCACACCGGCGCGAGGTCGGCCGTGGTTGAGTCGGGTGAGATGCGGAGGAGTCCGGGGACGAGGGCGAGCTCGGGTGCTGGCGATGCCAGGGTTGCCGGGGTCGGAGCCGGGGGCGGTGGATGCCGGGGTTGCCCGCACCGGGGCGAATCAGACGTCGGGGTCGGAGCCGGGGGCGGTGGATGCCGGGATGCGGTGGTTGCGGTGGAGAAGAGGATGCCGGGGGCGGAGGTGTCGGGCCCGGCCAAATCTGGCGATGGCGGGTTGGGGCCGAGGTCGGACGAAGGCTGGGGTGTCGGGGGCGCGGCCGCTCCGGCGACTGTGAGCCTGGGAGGCGCAGGCGAGGTGCGGAGGCGCTGCGCTGAGGAAGTCGCAGGTGCGGGGACGCAGTGGGGCGCGGTGTCGAGTTGGTGACGAGGTTGCAGAGGAGGCCGAGGCAGTCGACCACAGGGAAAAATGCAACCGGGATGGGCCTACTCGGTTCGACCGAGTACTGGATGCCGGCCCATCCGAGTTGGTCAGGAATTTGGCCCAGGAGAAGATGTCTCGGCCCGTGTTCTTTCTTCTTCTTTTTTCCTTCACCTTTCTTATTTAAATTCATCTGTTCCTGCAATATTAACACGATAACCCCATACCCTCAGGGTACCGGGGAAGTACATCCTCGACACTAGTCCCCGAGGCTATGGGGGATTCATAGAATCGCGCATAGACTTAGAAAAAAGAAAATCCACCAAGAAATCTCCGTACCGATTGTCACGCTTTTAGGGGTCCCGGGGATTACATCCCGGACAGCCATGCAGGCCCTACTCGTAAAATCCTAGGCCGCCACCCGAACCACTCGGAGGCTGCGCCATATAGGTCAAGTCCCAAAATCCTAAGCCGCCACCCGACACACTCGGAGGCTGCGCTATACATGTATCACTTGAAATCCTAGGACGCCGCTCGAAGTACTCGGGGGCTACGACATACAGGTCCACGACACAGCCCTAGGCCGCTACCCAATGCACTCGGGGGCTGCGCCATACAGGTCAAGAATCACAACAGATATAAGCACAGTAACGCAAACAGTTTCAACTTGCTTACTCGGGGGCTTCTTCAACATAATACATCGGTATTTACATCCGCAAATTTGCCTCCTATAACTAACCCTGTACAATAGAAGATTTCTACCCTTAATCTGCAGGCTCATCCTTTGGCACGTCGAGTGGCCCTACAAGGCGCTCATTCAGCTTTTCGACCTGCTCAATCATCTGGCGCGCAGCTGACAAGGTGTCGGCGTAATCATCATCCCCGGGTAGGCCACCTAGCAACCTTTCCAGAGGAAGATTTGGCCGGTGCAGTCGGACGTACGCCAGCGCCACGTTCGCGCCGGCGACGAGTTGGGCGTTGACCACCTACTACAACGCGTCACCTTCGCGGAACCTCTCCAACAAGGCAGCCAACCCGTGCGGCTTCCCATTGTGTCGGAAGTACACACGGTGGATGTGCCAGAGGGTCTTCCTACAACCTTGAAGAAGAAAGGCAGCCCGCCAAGTTTGATCGAGCATGCATGCGAGAATTCGCCCTCTTGATTTGTTCGACCAGAAGTGGCGAGCCTCGTATGAATCGCCAATCGCCTCCCGGGTGACCCGCTCTTCAACCCGAGCCTGCTCAGCCTGCCAATCTGGGTTCACATCTGCACCCAGAAATTACAAGTTATAACCAGCAAATCTCAAGGAGGAAGTCAAGCAACAAATGCTACCAACCTTGCAGCTGCCGACTGATTAGATCAATTTCGCCAAGCAAGAATTCTTCACGCTGGGAGAAACCCGCAGTCGGACGTGACTTGGAGCGCTCCAGCTCCAACTCAGCAAGCTTCAGACTCGCTTCAAGGCCAACCACCTTATTCCTCATGTAGGTGATCAACCGCTGGTCATTCGTGCTTCGCTGAGGAACGGGTGTTGATCGACGACGGGGCACAGCCGCAGTCGAGCGAGAGCCTCCCTCGCCACTAGCGCCAGTCGCCGTAGCAGTGGAAGTGGCTCCGTGCACGCCAGTCTGTCACGAACGCGCAGAGTCAATACAGAAATGCGATTCCTCAACAAAAGCAAAGTCGATGGGAAGGAACACATAATTTGGCACAAAATATAGTTCAAGGCCAGAAGACCCGACAAAACATCAGTCATTACAAGAAGCAGACTCAAGTACAGGTTACTGCGACTACAAGGACCTACACTACAAAAGCTCCTAAGCGACGGACTCCGACCGGGAGCGACTCTTCCGAGCAGCAGTCGCCTCGGTTGCCTTGGCGATCGCCCTCTCGAAGGTGGCCACAAGCTTAACAGCTAACTATGCAGTCTGCGTCTTCACCCCGCTAAGGGACGCGGTCCTGCCATCGGGCCTTCGAGGAAAACCGCTGACAACTTTCTCGAAGTTGCCAGCGACCTGATGACCAAGCAGAAGCTGGAAGGTGAGCTCGGAGCCGCGTACCGTCTGCGCCCGAGTGAAATCCGCGAGGGTGGTCGCGTCGTCTTCAAACGGCGCCGTAAGGGCATCGACGGCAGTCGGCGGCGGGTCGCTGGGAAAAATGCTCCGATGCACAGTCGTGAGCGCTCCCTTCGACTTCTGCAGCGCCACCGTCGACCTCTGCAGCGCGGCGGATGCATACGCGCAGACACGATCAAGAAAGCCGACTGCGGTGGCCAAGTCGACGTCATCACTGGACGAGCCTTCCCGAGGAGCGCCACCGCATTTCTCTGGACAAAGGGTCAAAAATCAACAAAAGCAAATCAAGCAAAGACAAAAGTAGGCGTTAAGCCGAAAAACTCACATCCGAGGGCACCGGCGAGTGAGAGCAGGCAGTCGACCTGGGTCTTCTACTGGACGGCCCGCACACGCTCACGCTCCTAGGACTCGTGCAACGCTTTCTCGAGCTCCGTCTGAGCCTGAAGCTTCATCTCTAACTCTGCAGCCCGCTTAGTAGCCTGGTCCAGAGAGGTGCGCAGCTGGTCCCTCTCCTTCTCCAGGCGAACATAGGCAACGGCTGCCTCAAGTTGCTGGCGATAGTACGGCTGCAAAACAAACAAGAAGATATAAAGTTGCGGGCGACTATCCTAGTCACCCACACCTTCGGGGGCTACTCCCATCGGGAGCGCTGTTCGTGCACCCGATGAAACTTGAGAAAGACAAGAATGAGAACAAGGAATTACGTGGTCCAGAAGGTCGACGTCCGCTGAAGTCGCCAGGGCAGTGGCACTCGGGGCCACGGTGCCATCAGCCCGCGCCTGCTCCTCGACTGCCACCCGAGTAACTAGCTCGGTCGAAGGAGCATACGTGTGCTCCACTTCGCGCAGAGGGGAGCCGACGAAGCCGGAACGGTGGCTGGCACAAGATCAAGACAAAACTCAACTCGAGGACTGAATCTCACGAAGGCAACTCAACGCGATAAAAATGAAAGAACAACTTACCTGGTGGTCTCGAGGTCATCATCGCTACCCAGGAGAGGGACGGCATCCGAGCGAACTCGCGTGGCGGCGCAGAGCTGACAGGAGGAGCAGCCAAGGGTTCGTCCCAGTTGTCCTTTGACCGCACACCCGAAGAAGACATGCCAGCCTCCTCCAAGTCAACATCCGCATCCTTCGCGGGCGACGAAGCAGTCGCAGAGTCGCCACCACTTCGCCGCTTCTGCTTCTTCCGCGCGGGTTCCTCCTCTTCGTCATCGTCCTCCACCTCTTCGCTTCGGGAGATAGCGGACGGGATGTCTTCATCGTCACCCTCCTCCTCCAAAAACTTCGACTCATCATGAGGTCCGTTTTCTGGGAGAGGAGGAAGGCTGACCAGAAGAGAGCGACCCTGTAGCAAACAAAGCCATGTCGAATCAAGAATTAGAAGATCAAGAAAGCAAGCAAGGAAAAGAACAAAGAAAAAGCTTACCTCAGCAACAGGGTTCGCCGCTCCGTACGCAGAGACAGGACACTTGACGTTGCAAGGGTCCGCGGCTCGGAGGCTAGTAATGCCCCTCACCTTGGTCTCCACTTCCTTGTCGTCAAGCGGCTGGTCGCTGACGCCCTCGACTGCCCACATCGGGTGGGGGCGAGCGCGTAGTGGCTAGACTCGCAGCCGGAAGAAGGTGGTCATCAAGTGGACACCACCCGACTCGTGTCCCAAGGTCCTGAGGAGGTTCCGCAACAGGCTCAGCAGCAGCCTAGCGGACTCCTTCTCCTCCTCGGCGAACGGGTGCGCCCAGGCGCGAGTCTTCCGCATGTCGCGATCGCCATCGAAGATCGCCAGGCCCTCCTGGTCGTACCTGATGTAGAACCATCGCTTCCGCCACCCCTGGACGGAATCCGACTTCTTCATCTGAAAGTACGTGGTGTCGCCGCGAACCTGGATGTCGAAGCCGCCTACTGGGTATGTCAACCCGCTCTTCCCAACGTTCTTACGAACAAGGAAGAGCGACATCCATAGGGCCCAGTGAGGTGCGATCCCCATAAAGCACTCGCAGAGCACGATAAAGCTCGTGATGCTTAAGATGCCATTGCGGGTCAGATTGTGGATCTGAACCCCATAGACGTACAGAAGACCACGAACGAAATTGTGGAGAGGGAACCCGAAGCCCCGTGGAAGGAAATCCACGAAGCAAACGTGTTCCCCCTCGCGAGGAGCGGGATACACCTCCTTGCCAGGGTGTGACGCCCTAAAATCGGTACTATGTAGATTTAAGCGATCCCGCCAAAATCCGCATAATAACGATTTTAGGCCGCCCACCAGACATAATGTGCACGCCGAAACGTGTGCATTATGTGGGTGGAATTGTGATAACATTACAACAGTTCCGATACATCCACAAATACAACAGAAGATAAAATACAACAACGACTCGAACGAGTCAAGATACAAATGATGCAATACAAAGATACAAATGACAGCGGAAGCAAAATAGTATCCGACTACGGATAAGATGCAAATTGGACTAAGAGTCCTGAAGATAAGCGATGGCGCCATATCCCTGCCCAGCCAAGCCGGAGGAATTCCCAAGCTAACGTCGTCAGACTTAAAACCTGTTAACTGCACATAAAGCATAACCCAAAAGAGGGTCAGGGCACTCCCTGGCAAGCAAAACCGACTTGCCTACTTTCTACACCATCTCCCAAAATATAGGGGAGGTGGACTTAGCGGCAGCAGCACTAGCAACCTAAAGAGACACGCTACAACTTCCGTCTAATCAGAGAGGGATAAGAGAGCGCATAAAGTAAACATCTACAACTAACACCAAACATAACCCATTCTCGAATTAACCCCCTCAACCAAATATGAGGAAGCAATCCGGGAAAATCACACGTTAAACAGTTTTAATTATAATTTATTGTGAAAGTAATTCTATATTACTAGTCAATTTAATTAACATTAAATAGGTGCAAGTTGTCTAGATCTTGTTAGCCAGCATCATCACCAAAGTCGTCCATAACCGTGGACACGGCTCATCGATAAGATTATACCCTGCAGGGGTGCACTACTGTACCCATACTCGCATGATCAACCCAAGCAAGCATCAGGGCTTCTCAACACGACTTATTCCTTCACTACAGCAAGTCCAAGTGCCACCCATATGAGTTGTTACCCGCGTCAGGAGTCCGGCCGAATCTCAATTGCGGACTCATTAGTTTGTGTCCACGCGCCATGCGGCTCAAACCACAGTAGGAACTGTCCGCTTCGCGCGCACCACTCCTATATGACCCCCCGTATCAAGTAACCTCTCATCAATCATCATCATCGTGCACATGCATATGCGCAAATGGAAAACCCGAACTAGTTGCGGCACATGGACAAGCTGAAGATCCGTTCAAAGTCGAGGGGGGCTCCATAGGGCCTCCCACAAGTGGTTAGTGCGCTCAAAATTGGATCCGAGGACAAAATCTCAGTTCCTAGGTCGGCACTGAGCAGAACAAAGCACCTCGCAAGGCCTTCCGCCTGGTGCCTTATCTTTTAATTATAATACCCCAATATAAGACAACATTTTGTTAAGGTAGAATAATCTGTCATACTAAGCATATGAAACATAAGACCAACAGACGACTCGCACAAACAACTCTAAGCATGCGCTACGACTCGCAAGGCCAACAGATAAACATGCAACGGGTATTAGGTTGTGGGGATAAAGCTGTATGGGCTGCAGGATAAACATGTGATGGGATCGCAGTTCAAGAATCGATAACTAGGGTAGCAGAGATCAACGGCAGGAGTTAAAGATAATGTATAGGTAAACAAGCAAACTTTGCTTGCCTGGAATCCCGCATGGAAGCAGATCTTGTCGTTGCTCACACATCTCAACGTCGTATCCGCGAAGAAGCAACAAACACTGAAAGCGCAAAAGATGCATTTTACAACTACGGCAAAAGATCCAGCATGATCATATGAGCATGATGCATGGCATGGCGGGATGCAATTTGAGATGCACTTAACTCAAATTAAGCGGAACCGGAATTCCGACAATTAATATTTAGGTGCAGTTATTTATTTACTCCACAAATTAAATGTTCATTAACATGGCAAGTCATGGCAAAGATGATCTAGTCAAATTAAATGGAATGGGGCAATACATATATTGATTTGCCCCACACATTCCATATTTATTAATTAGGTGATTTACTACACCCGCAAACCCAAGAGATGCAACACATGCAATTATGATGCGATATGCACAAGATAGATGACATTTAATAAAAATAGGTTTAGGGTTAGGGTTTGGGTCCGTACGTCGGATCGGGTGAACTAGGGTTCGGAACCGACGTCTTCGGAACGTAGAGGAAGTAGTCGTCGTCGTGGAAGTAGTCGTCGCGGAACCGGGGCATCGTCGTTTGTCGGTGTCGTGGAAGTGGTCGGGTAGTCGTACTCGGTCATCCTCGTTGACGGGCGCGGGCACAGAGGAGCACGGCAAACGGACACCGGAAAGAAAGCGCGCACGGGCGGCACCGCAACACGGACACGGTGGTCACGACAACGCGGCGCCGGAAGAGGACACGCACGCGCATGTAGCAACACCTCGAAGGGTGGACAACTCGGGCACAAAAGCGACGCCGAAGTTCTTGTGGGCATTGTGTCGAACACCTGGCGTGCGGCGGACGCGGGGGGAACACCGGACGGAGACGACGTGCACGCGACTGGAAGAGGCCGCGGGGAAGGCGACGCGGCGCGGGCGAAACGCACGGCGGCGGCGACGGCGGCCGGGGACGCGGGCCGTCGGGTGGAGGTAGCCGGCGGCGGGCGCAACGCGGCAGCGAGCGCGCGGCAGCGGGAGGAGGCGGAAGCGCGCGGCGGCGCGCTGCGGGAGCGGGGAGGCGCACGCACGCGGCGGCCGCAGGCTGCAGGGCGCGGCGCGGGCGGCCGGCGGCGCGCGGCGGCGCGTGCGCGCGCGGCCGGAGGCAGGGAGGCGGCGCACGGCGCGGCGGCGGCAGGGCGCGCTCGGGGCAGCGGCGTGGCGAGGGCGGTCGGGCCGGAGGCGAGGAGGAGCGAGCTCGGGCCGGCGGCGGCGGGAGGCGGCGACGCGGGAGGCCGGGGAGGCGCAGGGCGAGGCCGGCGTCGGGCTGGGGCGGCTGGGGGCGTCGCAGCGTCGGGGAGAGGCGGAGGCGGCGGCCTGGGGCGCGGCGGCGGCGCGCTAGCCGGAGGCGCGGCGGGCGGCTTCGGGGGCGCGCGCGTGCGGGCGGAGGAGGCCGGGGCGAGGCACGGCCGGCGCGGGGCGCGGCCGGCGCGGCGGCGGGGATGGAGCTCGGGCGGCGCGGCAGGGCTGGGGAGCGAGCTCGGCTCGGGCCTGCTTCTCCCGTGCGGGATAGGAAAGGAAGAAGAAAGAGAAAAGGAAGGAAAAGAAAAGGAAAGAAAAAGAAAAGGAAAAAAAGAAAAAGGAGGGGGGAAAAAGAAAAAGAAGGGGTGGAAGATTATTTTGCAGAAGTCAGAAAAAGGAGGAGGGTGGCTGCAAAAAGTCAGGGGGTGGGAAAGAATTTTCCAGGGGCAAACCCTAGGGTTTGCTTAGGTGGGCTTTTGGGCTTTATTCCTCTCCCGTTTAACTTTTCGGTTTTATATTTTTAAAACAAAAACGAAAAGGAATTTGAATACGAAATCTTTACAAAATATTTTTAGTTTTGAATAGACAATTTAATAAACTATTTTTTAACATTTTTAAAAGATTTGAAAATAACACATTTTTAATTAATTTGAAATGCATTTGAATTTAATAGTGGGAAATTTAATTTAAATGCAACAAATTAAATTAATGCGATGCGATGCCATGTCGATGCAAAAAAAGAAAAACTCACGAAACTAAAAGGGGATAAATCCCGGGGCGTTACACAGGGGCACGTAATGTGGCCTGGTCCGTCGGGGGCAGTAGGCCCTAAGCGCATAGGACCTCGAGGTCGTTCTTCTTCACCATCGACCTTTGCCAGTCGCCGTCGGGCTTCTTCATCACCCCGGCTTCGGCGGCGCTAGAGGCGATCTTCGACTTGCCCATGGCGTTGATTGATCGCAGAAGGTGGGAGGACAAATGGAATAGAGCTTGGATGGAGGCAAGAATGGCAAAGAGCAAGGAATGGAGGCAATGGCAATTGGAGAAGATGACCTGCCCTCGCGCCGCGGCGCAGTACTTATGCCGTGCAGGCAATCCATCCCAACCGTCCGCGAAGATACTGCTCCAAGCAAGTGCATCCAGCCGTCCACGTGTCATACGGGGAGACTAACCGTCGCCTCCCACTTCGTCCACTACGCACGGGAATCAAGGCGTCATCATCGTGCAGCGAAATCTTCGCGCCCAAATCGGAGATAAGTGACAACTGCTGACTACAGTCAACATTGACAGTGGGGCCCGCTACGTCACGTCCCATTGGGCACAGAGGCGTGCTGTGAAGCGTCATCACTGACGTCAGCAAGGCACGACGCGGAGCAGAGAGATAACTCAAACTCATGATTCGAGTAGTAAGCTATACAGCTGAAAACAAACAAATAGGGCAAGGTGCCAATCTGAGAACCCGAAACAGTCATGCGGGTGGCAGTTAAGAAAAAGAAGGCCCAGCCGGCCGAATCAACAAGCAGTAGGCCAGCAGGCCGAATAGAAGCAAGTTTTACAAAAAGCCAAGACAAAGTAATTCGATTGCAGAACATACTCCCATCGGGAGCGTCCTCTTCGACTAAAGAAAGCGAGGCCAATCTAGAGCACAAGCAATCTGGCAGCGTGCCCAGGAGGTAGGAGTCCTTTGCCCGACTCTACGATTCGACCAAGCACTCGAGGGCTGCTGACGTGGGGCTACTCTTCGACTACCCCACGGTGAGGCTACCTGGGCCGCGCCAAGGTTATGAAGGCCCACAGAAGGCCCACTAGGGGTACCGTGTGACCTAGTCCTAGTCGGTTAGGTCATACAACTTGCCATATCTGTAATTGCCATCGGCACCGTTCACCCGAGACCTGGTCTTCCTATAAAGGCTAGGAGGGTTGCTCGTCCAAGGGACACGCTGATAACCGCCACCATAAACCCTAGCGAGATCGTAATCTCGCCATTGTAATCGCTACTCGCCATCAATACCAGACAAGCAGGAAGTAGGGTGTTATCCTCCGGGAGCCATGCCCAATCCACGAGAAGCTCGGCAAGGTCAACCATATGCTCAGCGAGTGCCGCTTCATGGACGACTTCAAAAAGGACCCCACAGTTGGCTGGAAGTCAAAAAAGTCAAAGAAGTATGACAAGAAAGACAACAAGGACGACGAGGATGATGACGACATGTCAATCTCAAGCGACGACGATGCTGCCGCCAAGAAAAAGAAGCCATACCCGAAGGTCAAAGAATCACTCGTGTGCTTTGTCGGCACACCTTCGGTTATGGTGGACAAGGCAGAGATGCGCGAACTCAACGCGACAATGCCGGACGTCCCTCAGTATTTGAATTGGTCCGAGGCAGCAATCACTTGGGACCGGTCCGACCACCCTGATCATGTCCCTCACCCAGGCAAATACGCCCCCGTCGTCGACCCTATTGTCGACAACTTCAGGCTCACAAAAGTACTCATGGATGGCGGCAACAGCCTCAACATCCTGTACTATGATACACTAAGCCGCATGAGCTTGTCTGAGGATCAACTTGATCATAACAACCTCACTTTTCATGGCATAGTGCACAACAGACTAGCAAAGTCAATGGGGAGAATTAGGCTGAAGGTAACTTTTGGACCAAAGGAGAACTACCGCTCAGAGTTCCTCCGGTTCGAAGTTGTCCCCTTCGAAAGCGCCTACCATGCAATCTTCGGACGACCGACTTTTGCCAAATTCATGGCAAGGCCATGTTACATATACAACAAGCTTAAGATGCCAGGGGAACATGGAACCATCACGGTTTCTGGCAAATTCAAGAAAGCTAAGGTGTGCGAGCGTGGCATGGCTGCTTTCACAGAAGTCGTCATCCACAAGGAAGAACTCGCGCTACTTAAGGCGGACCTAGACAACTCCATGCCCAAGCCAAAGACTGATGTCAAGAAGACCTTCGAAGCTTCAGAAGACACCAAAAAGGCGGACCTCATCCCAGGCGACAAGTCTAAGCAAGTTGTCATCGGCTCCAACCTTGACAGCAAATAGGAAGGCGCGCTCGTTGAGTTCCTCCGTGAGAAACGTGACATCTTTGCATGGTCGCCATCCGACATGCCTGGTGTACCGAGGGAACTTGCCGAGCACTCACTCAACGTCATAAAGGGATCCAAGCCGGTGAAGCAAGCAACAAGACGCTTTGGTGATGAGAGATGCAAGGCTATAGGAAAGGAGATAAGTGAAGCAAGCAACAAGACGTTTTGGTGATGAGACACGCAAGGCTATATGAAAGGAGATAAATAGGCCGAAGGCCGCCAATTTCATAAAAGAAGTTGTACACACCGATTGGGTGGCAAATCCTGTACTTGTTCCAAAGAAGAATAAAGAGCTGAGGATGTGTATCGACTATACCGGTGTTAAAAAATGCTTCCCACATGATCCCTTTGCGCTGCCTAGAATTGACCAGGGCGTAGACTCCACAGCAGGCTCCGAGCTACTTTGTTTTTTGGACGGCTACTCAGGGTACCACCAAATCAAGATGAGGGAGTCGGATCAGCTGAAGACATCTTTCACCACTCCATACGGGACTTTCTGCTACATCACGATGCCTTTTGGCCTGAAGAATGCAGGTGCAACATACCAGCGTTGTATGCAAAATTGCTTGCACGAACAGATCGGCCGCAATGTTCACGTCTATGTTGAGGACATTGCGGTGATGTCGAAAAAGAAGGCGGATCTCCTAGAAGACTTGGAAGAAACTTTTCAAAATCTCCAGAAATACCAGATGAAACTCAATCCCGCCAAGTGTGTTTTTGGTGTTCCAGCCGGCAAACTACTTGGATTTATCGTCTCAGAACGAGGGATCGAAGTTAACCCGGAGAAGATCAAGGCTATCCAAAACTTATCCAGACCTACTTGTCTGAAGGACATGCATCGCTTAGGCGGATCGGCGGCAGCCGTCAGTCGTTTTATAAGCCGCCTCGGAGAAAAGGCAATGCCACTCTACCGGCTATTGAAGAAATCCGACAACCTCGAGTGGACAGCAGAAGCAGATGCCGCCTTACAACAGCTTAAGGAGGCTCTCGTATCCACTCCAATATTGCCAGCACCTCGATCGCAGGAACCAATGCTGCTCTATATCATGGCAACTGGAGCAGTTGTCAGCGTTGTCTTGGCTGTGGAAAGAAAGGAAAGCGAAGCCGTGACTTCTGAGCAACGTCCGGTCTACTTCATCAGTGAAGTATTCTCCGCCTCCAAGCAGAGGTATCCACATTACCAAAAGCTGGCTTACGGTGTATTCTTCGTCCCCAGAAAGCTTAGGCATTATTTCCAGGAGCACACAGTGACAGTAGTCAGCAGGGCACCGTTGGGAGACATAATCAACAACGCAGAGGCAACATGCCGAGTTGCCAAATGGGGCATCGAGCTTGCCGCCTTCGATATAGTCTACAAACCACGGACAACCATTAAGAGTCAAGCACTTGCAGATTTTGTTGCCGATTGGACAGAAGCCATGGAAGAAACAGTACTCCCCGAGTCAGAATATTGGGTCATTAACTTTGACGGATCAAAGATGCTCAAAGGCTCGGGGGCTGGAGTTGTTTTGCGCACACCCAAAGGTGACAAGATCAGCTACGTATTGCAGATTCATTTTACAACAACCAATAACGTCGCAGAGTGTGAAGGTTTTCTTCACGGGCTACATGTGGCAAACGACCTTGGCGTCAATAGAATCCTCTGTTACGGCGACTCCGATTTAGTCGCGCAGCAAGTAAGCGACACATGGGACGCGAAGAGTACAACAATGGCGTCTTACAGGGCCAAAGTTGACGAATTCGCCAAATATTTCATGGGCTACGAAGTAAGGCATGTTCCAAGAGCTGAGAACGAGGCGGAAGATACCCTCGCCAGACTCGGGTCAGAACGCAAAAAAAGTGCCGAAGGACATTTTCCTGGAACATTTGCACAAGCCGTCCATTAAGGGCGACGACTTGTTAGACCCTGATGCAGAAGAACCAGTAGAAGTGGCAAGTCTTGCCGTCTACTTGGTACAGCCGGATTGTATTGTCCCATATCTTGATTTCTTAATCGGCCAGAAGTTGCCGGAGGACGATGAGGTGCTGAAAAGGCAGATCATAAGGCGAGCCAAAGAATTCACAATAATCAAAGGCGAGCTGTACAAGCAAAGCACGTGCGGTATCTATCAGCGGTGCATACTGCCAGAAGAAGCCCGGGAAATTCTGAAGGACATACATATTGGCACTTGCGGGCATCACGCCTCCGCCAGATCCATTGTGTCCAAAGCTTTCCGCCAAGGTTTCTACTAGCTAACCGCCAAAGAAGACGCTGAGCACGTCGTGAAAACATGCAAAGGATGCCAGTTGTACGCCCGACAACCTCACATGCTGGCACAAGAGCTCAGGACAATTCCAATCACTTGGCCGTTTGCGGTCTAGGGCTTAGACATGGTTGGTCCCTTCAATAAGGCACGTGGTGGGTATACCCACCTATTGGTCGTTGTCGACAAGTTCACTAAATAGGTCGACGCCAAGCGTATCAGGAAACTTGACGCACGAACAACCACCAATTTCCTCTGGAGAATTATCTCTCGGTTCAGAGTTCCACACAACATTATTACTGATAATGGCAGCAACCTATCTCAAGGCGACATCGAAGAATATTGCAATGATCTAGGCATCCGGCTTGATTTGGCATCTGTGCCACACCCTCAATCAAATTGACAAGTAGAGCGTACAAACGTCTTAGTCCTCTCAGGACTTAAGCCCCGTCTCGAAGCTCCATTACATAGGGCAGCCGACGCTTGGGCAGAAGAGCTACAATCCGTACTCTGGAGTTTGCGCACAACGCCAAACAGATTTACCGGCTACACTCCTTTCTTCTTAGTATATGACGCAGAGGCAGTGCTACCCACCGACATGAAATACGATTCGCCAAGAGTTCAAGCCTACATCGAGCAAGACATTGAAGGTGCAAGACAGGATAGCCTAGACTTGTTTGATGAAGAAAGAGACGTCACTCTACATCGCTCCGCCTTGTACCAGCAACAACTCCGCCGCTATCATAGTCGGAGAGTGCGGAAGCGAGGCTTCAGAACAGGTGACCTGGTTCTCCGCCTAATTCAAGAGAGAAAAAGGCTTGCACAAACTATCCCCGCCATGGGAAGGACCGTTTATAGTCACAAAGGCGCGCTCAATGGTTCCTACTACCTATTCGACATCCGCGACGAAGAAGAAAAGAAAAGGCGCAAGAAGGCGACAGGAAGGTGAGGAACCAGCGTAAAAGAGGCATTGACGACCCGTTTGAACAAAAAAGACGGCCTTGGAACATTGAGCAGCTACGTCCTTTCTACACTTAGCAATTTATAATTGTAATAAGTTATATATGATTATGAAATAAATGTCTGTGGTTCCTTATCTGTGTTGAGAAGCATGGCATCTTTTGTCTTTTCTTGCAATCATATATCCCCTATGTATCTAAGTTACCTATTTTCTAGATCCGTGCAAAGGTTCAAACTGGTAGATACTTGCAGTTTTCGAGCCAAATAAAATAAAAAATCAACTTTTTGCGCCGCATAATTCCTTTACTTTGATTACTTATATGTAGTTCGCCAAGTAGTATGTCTTTGGCGCCAACATGTTGGTTTTGGTTCCTGATTCTAAACTCATGGTACTAACCCTGGTTGTTTCAGCTAAAGTTCTCGACTGAGTTTCTGCCAACATACAAACGGTCAAGCATATAAGTCAAAATAAAATTAAGGCGGGCCAAATAAAACAAGGCAAAAGCCTACTTAAATAGCAAAATAAAAACAAGTTTGTTGGCTTCCCGGCTAGCAGTACATCTCCAAAAGATATTTAGAAATATTACAAGTTGAGATATAATTGTTTCAGGAGCAGGAGGAGGCTGGTCGTCAAGATAAAACAAAAGGAGCCGGCAACAACAACTTTGGTTCGGGGGCCGCCTATACTAGGCTTGGGGGCTGACAACTTCAGCCCCAGAGCTATCGCTCCCCTCCGCCTCGGCCGTGTCGGCATCTCCAGCTTCTCCAGTAACCAGCACAGGATGGCGCCGATAGAAGATCGTCGTGTCTACCATGTCGGTGAGCCGTGTGGCGTAGCCGGCAACGCTGTTCAGTACAGCAGCCGGTTGAACCTCGCTGCCGTCTTCATAGGTAGACGGCATGCCCTCCGTGACGATTTCTATCTCCGCCTCGGGTAGTGCGCCATAAATAATCCTAACGCAGTTTTGTCACCACCCCGCGCCGCCGACTTCAGCGAGCTCTTGTATAGCTTCGTGGCTTGCTCCAGCATGCTGGGCACATCGCTAAACTCGGCGGGCTCCTGGCTGCCGGAGGAGATGAAGAACTTGGCGGCAAACCGCTTGGACGCCGCCAAAGTCTCGGTGATCAGCTCACCCAGACACGCAAGGCGATCTAGGCGGGGGCTGACAACCTTGTCATCGCCTAAGCCGGCAGCAACTGTACCAAAAAATTAAAAGCATCAGTTTGGCTCAGGCTAACAAACTGACGGCAAAGATGAAGAGTGAGGAACAACTTACCAAGGACCGAGTTATGGAAGGCGGAAAACTCAATCATATGAGCTGCCACCGCATCCTCCGCAGTCTGGGCGCGAGAAGTCTGCTTGGATATCTCTTCAGCAGCCGCCTTCTCCGCCTCCGCTAATTTTTTGCGCAGGCTATCCAGCTCTCCGGTAAGCTGGCTAGACTCCTGCGCAAACTTCATCTGCTGTGCCTCCATCTCCTTCCGGTGCTCCTCCTTCATCGCCAAGTTGGCGGCCGCCAGATCAGAGGCTTCATTCATAATAGCTTGCATATCAGTAGACGCCTTCAGTATATCCTGGGCGTGATCTAGCAGTTCTACAATATGGATTTACTAGCTAAATATTGGCGGCAGCAAACACAAAACAATGCCGGAAGGCAAAAAACTCAGTGATTTTACCTTCATCTTTCTTGCGGGCCGCTTCCAAGTCGGCAATCCGCGCATCCTTGGCATCACAATCTTTTTTTAGATCGCGATACCGCTTGTTTATCTCCGACCTGGAGGAGATAAGCTCCACGTTGGCGGACAGGACGCCCCGCGGACAAAAACAAAGGCATATAACATATTGTCAAAAAACCACTAAGCCGGCAACCAATATCATTGATTTGCCATCTAAATGCTCGGGGGGGGGGGGGGGTGGTGGGGGGGAGACTATGTTTATGCTACCAAGTTCCAAAAGGACAACTTACAGCAATGTCGCCCTTCAAGTCGGTGAAAGTCTGGGCGGCGAAGTCGGCGAACGCCAGGGTGGACTCCTTGGCCTCCTTAAAGGAATCCCAGGGGTCCCTAACCCTGCCGCCTCCAGAAGCCGGGGCTACCCTTCGCGGCCCACCGGCAACCTCCACCAGCAGCTCCTCCCAGACGACTTCATTGGCCGTAGCCTCAGCCGATGGAAAGGGAGCGCTGGTTGCGCGGCCAGCGGAGGACGTCCTTGGCGGCGGGCTAGAAGCCGGAACCTGGGCTGGCGGCGAGCGTCGCTCATAAAGCCACCGGCCCGGGGCTGAGGAGTTGGCGGCACGGTCACCGGTGAGTTGCCATGGGGCCGCTTTCCCCTGGACAAAAGGGATTTGGCCGGCAACTTGGAAGTTGCCACCCGCTCCCTGGCAACAAAGTAAAGTTAGCCAGATGAATACCAGTAATAAAGAAGGCCGACAAATGTCTAAGGCGGAAAATGAGTACCTTCGGGGGATCTTAATCCCCGCGTTCTCGTCAAGATCGACGAGCACCGGCTCAGTAGCCGTTGCGGTTCGTTTCTTCCTCTCAGTGTTAGCCATAGAGGAAGCAGCGCCAGACGCCTTGCGCTTCTTGGTTTTCCCGGCTTCTGGCTCGTAAAAGTCGGCAGCCATGTCGTTCTCTCGCAGACCAGAGAGCTGTTAACAAAAAAAAAACCAGTGTTAAGAAGACTCAAGTAAGCCGGCTGAGCCTCCAAAGATGGGTAAAAAAGAGAAATGTCTACCTCGAGGGGAGGGTTGTCGTGGGTGTGCATGGGCACGCCCTCCACCGCCTTCACCAGCCCTGATTTGACAAGGCTACGAAGTCGGGCCACCAATTCGGCAGCTGGTAACCCCTATTCCCTTACGCGAAGAGAAGCTGTGGCAGTAGGCGAATACTGACACATCTTATGCGAGCTATACCGTAGAGACATTATTTACCGGTTAAGCCAGCAGATGACGGTGTCCACCCCGTCCAGCAAGGGAGGAGCCATCGTCCGGGTGAGGAACTCAATCCGCCTTTGGATAAGGCGGAGCTCCTCCGTCAACTTGGGGACTGCCTCGTCCCAGCATGGCCTGGGCATAGGCGGCACGTTGACAAAGTCCGGGACGCCAAATTGACGGCCCGGTGCTGCAATGTCTTGGCAAGAAGAAGGTGGACGTCCAGCCCTTGACGGACTCGATGTATGGTATCTTTGGATACTATTGGCGTCCTTGGCGGCAGTTGAAAGTGATGCTGCCGCAAGTAGCCAGTCCGCCGTCTGGTACGGTCTGACCCCGGCAACGAAAGCAATATCTGAAGAAATCTAAGCTAGGCCAAATACCTAGATAGCACTCAAATAGAGCTGTGAAGCCCGCTAAGACTAATATGCTATTAGGCGCGATGTTGTGGGGCTGGAGCCCATAATGGTCCAGCACCTCGCTATAGAAGGCGGAAGGCGGCAGAGCCATTCCCCTAACTAGGTGGGACGTGAGGATTACCCGCTCGCCGGCTTTCGGAGCCGGGACGACATCCCTGAAGGCGGGCCGCCAACTGCAATCCTCCCGAGTTGGCAGATAGTCGGCCGCCCCCAGGTCCTTGAGAGCCTCCTCGTCGACAATGGACGGGAGCCAGTAGCACGACCCGAGGTCGGCGGTGTAACGCCCCGGGATTTTTCCCAATTAGAAAAATTGTTTGTTTTTCTTTTTGCATCAACATGACTTCATCATGCATCTTTTGCATTTGTCAATCTAAATTTAAATTATTGCATTTAAATTTAACTCCATTTAAATGCTTTGCCACTTTTAAATCTAATTGCAAATCTAATTAATTTAAATGTGGTATTTAAATTCTTTTCAAATATTCAAATTAATATATTAAATTGTGTTTTGGAAACAATAATTAAATTGCTATTTAAAACAAAAACTATTTTGTAAAGTTTCTCTATACAAATCCTTTTTCTATTTTGTTTTAAAATACAAAAAAAGAAAATAATTAAGTAAAAGAAATAAAACCAGGGAGAAAAAAAAATCTTCCCTGGCCGAAGCCCACCCTTGGCCCATCTTCTCTCTGAAGCCCAGCCCACCTTCTCCTCCAGTCGCTTTCTTCCCCGTATAGAGGAGAGCCGGTGCTCCTTTCCACCGTGGCCATGGTGTCCCCCACAATGTTCCCACTCCAACCACTCCCCCTCCTCTGCCCTAACCCTAGATCGCCCCTCTCCCCCATCCGCCGCCGCCACTCTTCCTCCTCCAAGCTCTGTTCCTTTTCCCCCACCGGAAAAGTCCATCGGAGACCACCTCACCATGGCGCGGTTGCTCGGGCGCCGTCGAAGCAACGAGGGGAGGCCCAGGAGATGCGACTCTTCGTCGCTGTCCTCTTCCTCCGAGACGATTGAAGCCTGGAGCGCCACACGCGTCGACCTCGTCCCCTTCGTCTCCGACGCCGGCGGAGCGCGCCGCCGCAATCCCTACCGTCCGGTCGTCCTCGGGTTCGATCCTCTACTCCAGCACCCTCCCCGTGAGCTATTCTTTCCATCCCCGCCTTCCCCTCTTCTTTTCTCGGTCGGTTTCACCGAATTGGTCCTCGACCTCCCTCCGCCATAGCCATGGCCGAAGCTCCAAGCTTCAAGCTTGGCACGGTCCCCCCGCCCCCTTGCGCAGCACCTGCCACACACAACACACACCCTCCCTCGCAGCCGATCGCGCCCGCCCCCGCTCCGCCCGAACAAGATCGACGCTGGCGTCTGTCCCCGTCCGTCCGCGTCGCCCTGCACCTGCAAGTCTGAAACTTTGTTTCAGTTAATCGTCGCTGGGTTGGTTTATATCCACACGTTCTCTGATTACATCAACACCACATCTCGGTCCTTGTGGCTAGCGCAGCCAAACCAACTTCCCTCGCCCTGGAGACCCGAGTTCGACCCTCCCCAGCGCGAGTTGAATAAATAGCGCCTTTTTTTCTTTTTCTATCACTAACACGCGGGCCCCACCGGTCAGCGACCGCGGCAGCCCGCACTGCGCACACACGCCCGCGTGGCGTCTGGGTCCCGCCGGTCAGCCTCACAGGTGGAACCCCGCACGGTGAGAAAAGCCCGAGGGGAGTTCCTGCGCCTGCAGTTTTGCGCAGAGGACCCTACCTTCTTGGTTTTAGTACTTTAGCCCCCACCAGCAAGTTTCTATCACAGACAGGTCCCTGTCTTTTGCAGAAATAACCCTATAACTAAAATGCTAATAACTTTAATTCTATAATTCCAAATCAAATAACCTTTATATGTTTTTTTATCAGAAAATGCAATGAATATTAATATGCCATTTTGCATCTGTTATTTTAATTGCTTAGTATAATTTGTTAATTGCAACTAAATAATTAAATATGGAATGTTAGGGGTAATAAATATATAATGCCCTATTCCATTTAATTTAATTAGATCACCCATGCCATGTGTTGCCATGCTAACCAACATTTAATATTGCTGGTAAATAAATAACTTGCACCTAAATATTAATTGTCGGGGTTGCTTTCCCGCTTAATTTGGATTACCTGCATTGTATTGCATCTTGCCATGCCATGCATCATTCTCACATGATCATGCTGGATCTTCTGCCGTAGTTGTAAAATGCATCTTTTACGCTTTCCAGTGTTTGTTGCTTCTTCGCGGATACGACATTGAGATGTGTGAGCAACGATAAGATCTGCTTCCATGCGGGATTCCAGGCAAGCAAAGTTTGCTTGTTTACCTATACATTGTCTTTCATCCCTGCCTTTTGATCTATGCTATCCTAGTTACGATTCTTGAATTGCGATCCCATCATATGTTTATCCTGCAACCCATACAGCTTTATCCCCACATCCTAATACATGTTGCATGTTTATCTGTTGGCCTTGCGAGTCGTAGCGCATGCTTAGAGTTGTTTGTGCGAGTCGTCTGTATGTCTTATTTTATTTCACCTGCTTAGCATGATAGGTTATTCTACCTTAATAAAATGTTGTCTTATATTGGGGTATTATAATTAAAAAGATAAGGCACCGGCGGAAGGCCTTGCGAGGTGCTTTGTTCTGCTAAGTGTCGACCTAGGAACTCAATTCTTGTCCTCGGATCCAATTTTGAGCGCACTAACCGCTTGTGGGAGGCCCTATGGAGCCCCCCGCGGCTTCGATCTAATCCGCCTCTTATCCAGTGCGCCGCAAGTAGTTCGGGCTTTCCATTTGATGCATGCATAAGGTTACCTACCGGTCTCATGATGATGGAGTAGTCGATTCTCATATAGGGTGGCACGTTCTTAGAGTGCTATGAAGGTCGTATCCTGCGGGCACTGGACCTGATTAGCCGTGCACACAATCATGCGGTTCCCTGTATGGGTTGTAGAGAAGAGATTTGCCGTGTTGAGATGCCCTACCTTCTGGCTTGCTTTTGGGGTTGATCGAACGAGTACGGGTTGAGTAGTGCACCCCTGCAGGGTATAATCTTATCGATGAGCCGTGTCCACGGTTATGGACGACTTGGTGATGATGCTGGCTAACAAGATCATAGACAACTTACACCTAATCATTGTTAATTAACCTGACTAGTAATATAGAATTACTTTCACAATAACTGGTAACTAAAATTTGTTCACTGTGTGAGTTTTCCCGAATTGCTTCCTCATACTTGGTTGAGGGGGTTAATCCGAGAATGGGTTATGTTTGGTGTTAGTTGTAGATGTTTATCTTATGCGCTCTCTTATCTCTCTCTGATTAGACGGAAGTTGTAGCGTGTCTCTTTAGGTTGCTAGTGCTGTTGCCGCTAAGTCCACCTCCCCTATATTTTGGTAGATGGTGTAGAAAGTAGGCAAGTCGGTTTTGCTTGCCAAAGAGTGCCCTGACCCTCTTTTGGGTTATGCTTTATGTGCAGTTAACAGGTTTGAAGTCTGACGACGTTAGCTTGGGAATCCCTCCGGCTTGGCTGGGCAGGGATATGGCGCCATTGCTTATGTTCAGGACTCTTAGTCCAACTTGCATCTTATCCGTAGTCGGATACTATTTTGCTTCCGCTGTCATTTGAATCTTTGTACTGTATCATTTGTATCTTGACTCGTTCGAGTCGTTGTTGTAATTTTATCTTCTGTTGTATTTGTGGATGGATCTGAACTATTGTACTGTTATCACAATTCCACCCACATAATGCGCATGTTTCGGCGTGCACATTATGTCTGGTGGGCGACCTAAAATCGTTATTATGCGGATTTCGGCGGGATCGCTTAAATCTACATAGTACCGATTTTCGGGCGACACAAAGTGGTATCAGAGCCTTGGTTTCGATCTCCTTGTTGTTTCGATACGAATGGTTATCGAAGCAGCAGGTCCGCAAAAGCCTGTAGGATAACCTCGCTAACGGTCGTTGTTTCTAGAGTGTCGAAAACTATTTGACTAAAATTATTTTTGAAATGATCTCAATAGGTTTCTATTTACTCCTTACTTAATTTCTATTTCTCCTCTTACCTTACTTGTTTTGGAGTCTCTTCTCTTATCCAAACCTTCAAAGTTTTAGGATCCTACGTGTGGGTGGACGATTTCTTGCCTTTTATCCTATTAGGTTCGATCTTTCAGAGTCGTCTTCGTCATGAGCAGCTCTTCTTGTTAGTGGTGTCGAGAATTTCAAGGTGGAGCAACAATCCCTTGTTAGTGGTGTCGACAAGTTCATCCCGGAGCGTGAAGACTCGATAGTTACCCCTCTCTTCTTGTGGTCTCGGCGTGGATCGTGGGACGCGATCCCTTGTTAGTGGTGTCGATTGTAACGCCCCGGGATTTTTCCCAATTAGAAAAATTGTTTGTTTTTCTTTTTGCATCAACATGACTTCATCATGCATCTTTTGCATTTGTCAATCTAAATTTAAATTATTGCATTTAAATTTAACTCCATTTAAATGCTTTGCCACTTTTAAATCTAATTGCAAATCTAATTAATTTAAATGTGGTATTAAATTCTTTTCAAATATTCAAATTAATATATTAAATTGTGTTTTGGAAACAATAATTAAATTGCTATTTAAAACAATAACTATTTTGTAAAGTTTCTCTATACAAATCCTTTTTCTATTTTGTTTTAAAATACAAAAACAGAAAATAATTAAGTAAAAGAAATAAAACCAGGGAGAAAAAAAAATCTTCCCTGGCCGAAGCCCACCCTTGGCCCATCTTCTCTCTGAAGCCCAGCCCAACTTCTCCTCCAGTCGCTTTCTTCCCCGTACAGAGGAGAGCCGGTGCTCCTTTCCACCGTGGCCATGGTGTCCCCCACCATGTGCCCACTCCAACCACTCCCCCTCCCCTCTACCTAGCCTCCCCCTCCTCTACCCTAACCCTAGATCGCCCCTCTCCCCCATCCGCCGCCGCCACTCTTCCTCCTCCAAGCTCTGTTCCTTTTCCCCCACCAGAAAAAGTCCATCGGAGACCACCTCACCATGGCGCGGTTGCTCGGGCGCAGTCGAAGCAACAGGGGAGGCCCAAGAGATGCGACTCTTCGTCGCTGTCCTCTTCCTCCGAGACGATTGAAGCCTGGAGCGCCACACGCGTCGACCTCATCCCCTTCGTCTCCGACGCCGGTGGAGCGCGCCGCCGCAATCCCTACCGTCCGGTCGTCCTCGGGCTCGATCCTCTACTCCAGCACCCTCCCCGTGAGCTATTCTTTCCATCCCCGCCTTCCCCTCTTCTTTTCTCGGTCGGTTTCACCGAATTGGTCCTCGACCTCCCTCGCCATAGCCATGGCCGAAGCTCCAAGCTTCAAGCTTGGCTCGGTCCCCCCGCCCCTTGCGCAGCACCTGCCACACACAGCACACACCCTCCCTCGCAGCCGCACGCGCCCGCCCCCGCTCCGCCCGAACAAGATCGACGCCGACGTCTGTCCCCGTCCGTCCGCGTCGCCCTGCACCTGCAAGTCTGAAACTTTGTTTCAGCTAAACGTCGCTGGGTTGGTATATATCCACACGTTCTCTGATTACATCAAAACCACAGCTCGGTCCTTGTGGCTAGCGCAGCCAAACCAACTTCCCTCGCCCTGGAGACCCGAGTTCGACCCTCCCCAGCGCGAGTGGAATAAATAGCGCCTTTTTTTCTTTTTCTATCACTGACACGCGGGCCCCACCGGACAGCGACCGCGGAAGCCCGCACTGCGCACACACGCCCGCGTGGCGTCTGGGTCCCGCCGGTCAGCCTCACAGGTGGAACCCCGCACGGTGAGAAAAGCCCGAGGGGAGTTCCTGCGCCTGCAGTTTTGCGCAGAGGACCCTACCTTATCGGTTTTAGTACTTTAGCCCCCACCAGCAAGTTTTCTATCACAGACAGGTCCCTGTCTTTTGCAGAAAGAACCCTATAACTAAAATGCTAATAACTTTAATTCTATAATTCCAAATCAAATAACCTTTATATGTTTTTTATCAGAAAAATACAATGAATATTAATATGCCATTTGTATGCCATTTTGCATCTGTTATTTTAATTGCTTAGTATAATTTGTTAATTGCAACTAAATAATTAAATATGGAATGTTAGGGGTAATAAATATATAATGCCCTATTCCATTTAATTTAATTAGATCACCCATGCCATGTGTTGCCATGCTAACCAACATTTAATATTGCTGTAAATAAATAACTTGCATCTAAATATTAATTGTCGGGGTTGCTTTCCCGCTTAATTTGGATTACCTGCATTGTATTGCAGCTTGCCATGCCATGCATCATTCTCACATGATCATGCTGGATCTTCTGCCGTAGTTGTAAAATGCATCTTTTACGCTTTCCAGTGTTTGTTGCTTCTTCGCGGATACGACATTGAGATGTGTGAGCAACGACAAGATCTGCTTCCATGCGGGATTCCAGGCAAGCAAAGTTTGCTTGTTTACCTATACATTGTCTTTCATCCCTGCCTTTTGATCTATGCTATCCTAGTTACGATTCTTGAATTGCGATCCCATCATATGTTTATCCTGCAGCCCATACAGCTTTATCCCCACATCCTAATACCTGTTGCATGTTTATCTGTTGGCCTGGCGAGTCGTAGCGCATGCTTAGAGTTGTTTGTGCGAGTCGTATGCATGTCTTATTTTATTTCACCTGCTTAGCATGATAGGTTATTCTACCTGAATAAAATGTTGTCTTATATTGGGGTATTATAATTAAAAAGATAAGGCACCGGCGGAAGGCCTTGCGAGGTGCTTTGTTGTGCTAAGTGTCGACCTAGGAACTCAGTTCTTGTCCTCGGATCCAATTTTGAGTGCACTAACCGCTTGTGGGAGGCCCTATGGAGCCCCCCGCGGCTTCGATCTAATCCGCCTCTTATCCAGGGCGCCGCAAGTAGTTCGGGCTTTCCATTTGATGCATGCATAAGGTTACCTAACGATCTCATGATGATGGAGTAGTCGATTCTCATATAGGGTGGCACGTTCTTAGAGTGCTATGAAGGTCGTATCCCGCGCGCACTGGACCTAATTAGCCGTGCACACAATCATGCGGTTCCCTGTATGGGTTGTAGAGAAGAGATTTGCCGTGTTGAGATGCCCTACCTTCTGGCTTGCTTTTGGGGTTGATCGAACGAGTACGGGTTGAGTAGTGCACCCCTGCAGGGTATAATCTTATCGATGAGCCGTGTCCACGGTTATGGACGACTTGGTGATGATGCTGGCTAACAAGATCATAGACAACTTACACCTAATCATTGTTAATTAACCTGACTAGTAATATAGAATTACTTTCACAATAACTGGTAACTAAAATTTGTTCACTGTGTGAGTTTTCCCGAATTGCTTCCTCATACTTGGTTGACGGGGTTAATCCGAGAATGAGTTATGTTTGGTGTTAGTTGTAGATGTTTATCTTATGCGCTCTCTTATCTCTCTCTGATTATACGGAAGTTGTAGCGTGTCTCTTTAGGTTGCTAGTGCTGCTGCCGCTAAGTCCACCTCCCCTATATTTTGGGAGATGGTGTAGAAAGTAGGCAAGTCGGTTTTTCTTGCCAGGGAGTGCCCTGACCCTCTTTTGGGTTATGCTTTATGTGCAGTTAACAGGTTTGAAGTCTGACGACGTTAGCTTGGGAATCCCTCCGTCTTGGCTGGGCAGGGATATGGCGCCATTTCTTATCTTCAGGACTCTTAGTCCAACTTGCATCTTATCCGTAGTCGGATACTAATTTGCTTCCGCTGTCATTTGGATCTTTGTATTGTATCATTTGTATCTTGACTCGTTCGAGTCGTTGTTGTAATTTTATCTTCTGTTGTATTTGTGGATGTATCGGAACTATTGTACTGTTATCACAATTCCACCCACATAATGCGCATGTTTCGGCGTGCACATTATGTCTGGTGGGCGACCTAAAATCGTTATTATGCGGATTTCGGCGGGATCGCTTAAATCTACATAGTACCGATTATAGGGCGTCACAGGCGGGCTCCTCCTCCTCGTCGACGGGCGCGCCGCCAGCCGCCGTCGACGCGATGGAAGACGAGGGCGCCGAGGCCGCCACCGCACGGGCGTGCGCGGTCGGGGTAGAAGATGCCGCGGCGACGGAAACGCCCGCGTGCGCTGCCGCGGAGCACGACACCGCGCCGCCCATCGTCGTGGGCTCGGTGGTCTTCGTTGCAAGCTCGCTTGACACCATCGAGGGGGTGGCTTGAGGTCCGGTGGCTATCGCCGTGCGTGTAGGTCGTCAAAGAGGAGGTGCTCACCGGAGTTCTCTCGGAGGTCGCAAGAAAGCTCGGGAGAGCAAGCGCGCGGGAGAGCAAAGGACGGAGGAGATGAAGTGCGAAGGAGAAGAATGAACCGCTCGGCTCCCTATTTATAAGCTCGGGCGTTGCTCTCTGTGCAACTGCTCAATTAGCCGGACACGTGTCGATCATCCGTTGCCACAGAACGATGCGCACTCGCACGATCACAACGACTCCTCTTTTCCCGCGATTTTCAATCATGGCGTGATTTGCGCTCCGTTTGGTTTCAAACTATCGTGAACCAACTGGCGTCATCTGTCAAAGATAGGTTTGACTTGCCGCCAAGGATCAAGTTTTCTCGTGAAGCTATCCGGAAAGTTTCACTAAATCGTCTTTCCCATGTCGAATAAAGGTGGCCGTGTGCCAACGCTGGGGTACACGTTCCCCATTATTTTCAGAAAGGTTCAAGCCCTGCAGCCGCCAACATTGAAGACTGAAGAATCAAGAAGAAGCTGACACCTGGAGAACTTCAACCTTTCTGGGGGCTAATGTTGGGGATATACTAACTAGGGGTATCTCCAGTATGGATCAATCCGGCTAGTCCAGGGTGGCCCAAGGGTGGTAAGGCTGAAAGCATGTCGGGCGGCTTAGATAGCAGATGTACAAGGAAGTAGGCGGACGGTCCAAGGAAGGTGGAAGGCCGAAGCCCATCAAGCCACCAAGCCCAAGACGGAAGGCGGCAACTAATTCGGCTAGGTCTAGGACTCTGTTTACTTGCCGGAAGAGTACTTGCCTTGTATTTTGAGGTCTGGCCGCTATATAAACCGGCCACCAGGAAGCCTTCGGGCCACGCTGAATACGCATCATACCTATTGTAACCTGTTCACGACTATTTTGCCTCATAGTGAATTATAGCAGCACGTAGGATCTCGCCACCGCTGTTAGTCCTATGTCCATTATACTTAGCATGATATAGTGTCTACTTAAAAAAATGTTATCTTCTGTTGGGAATTATAATTAAAAGATAAGGCACCGGCGGAACGCCTTGCGAGGTGCTTTGTTCTGCTAAGTGTCGACCTAGGAACTCAGTTCTTGTCCTCGGATCCAATTTTGAGCGCACTAACTGCTTGTGGGAGGCCCTATGGAGCCCCCCGTGGCTTCGATCTAATCCGCTTCTTATCCAGGGCGCCACAAGTAGTTTGAGCTTTCCATTTGATGCATGCATATGGTTACATAACGATCTCATGATGATGGAGTAGTCGATTCTCATATAGGGTGGCACGTTCTTAGAGTGTTGCATCATGCTGTTCCCTGGATGGGTTGTAGAGAAGAGATTTGCCGTGTTGAGATGCCCTACCTTCTGGCTTTGCTTTTGGGGTTGATCGAACGAGTACGGGTCCAGTAAAGCACCCCTACAGGGTTTAATCTTATCGATGAGCCCTGTCCACAGTTACGGACGTTTTGGTGATGATTTTGGCTAATAAGATCAGAGACAACTTACACCTAATCATTGTTAATTAACTTGACTAGTAATATAGAATTACTTTCACAATAACTGGTAACTAAAACTGTTCAATGTGTGAGTATTCCCGAATTGCTTCCTCATACTTGGTTTAGGGGGTTAATCCGAGAATGGGTTATGATTGGTGTTAGTTGTAGATGGATATCTTATGCGCTCTCTTATCCCTCTCTAATTAGACGGAAGTTATAGCGTGCCTCTATTAGGTTGCTAGTGATGCTGCCGCTAAGTCCACCTAACCACATACTTTGGGAGTCTTTCAGTTTTGTAACTTGTTAGCTTAATCTTGTTCGATACGCTCCAGTGTATTGACCTGTTCGCGGGCTGTGGTTTTCTCTGCAGTTGAGGATTCTCCGTACGACCAGGTGGGTGGCTACTACGTGGAGTTCGACAACGAGATCTACGACGAGTAGTTACAGTTCCCTTGGGCTTCTTCTTGGTGGACCGCGTGGATGGGCCTTCTCTTTTCGTTTCGGCCTTGTGCCCTTTGCTTCTTGTCTGTACTTGGACCGACTTGTTATCCGCTGTATGATGTAATGTTGGGACATGTGTTCTCTGTTTGGTGACATTCGATATATTTGCTCAGTGAGAGCTTTGGATACTTATTTCCTTTCTTTGTGTCTTCGGTTTATCCTGTGATTTCCATTATGTTCAAAACCTACTCGTATACCATGTGTTTATGTTTGAAGTATACGAGTTGGTAGGATTTTGGGTTCTTGCGTGCACAATCTTGAGACTGTTTCCTGGGTTGGTATTACCCAGTATGCTCCTAGTTGTGTGGCCCAACCGATACGTTTTGTTTGTGTAGCCTGAATTCAGGGTCTGACAGTTGGTATCAGAGCCTAAATGCCCTCAGGTTCCCTTCTACTAGTCGTTATTTGAGTCTAGAAAAGTATTTTATAGCTATCAGCAAAATCTTAAACGCGGGAGTAGGAATTCTGTTCTTTTACTTCTTTCCCCACCCACCCCCCTGTTATTCTGGTAAGGAAGTGTTACGATGTTTTTTCCCTTCTCATCTCTAATTTAAATTAGGACATCACGTAGTACCATAGTTGCAGGCGTTTGAAGGTTGTTTTCGTTTTGGCAGTTATCAAACTCTTCGGCTATGTTCAGTTTCAATCTTGAATCAATCAGGTGTTGTTCTACCTTTCACTTGAATCATCTATTTGTGATTGTACAATCTGTTTTATGCAATCAATCCTTTTGTTTCCGGCGCCTAACTTCTACTTCAAACTGCTATGTAGATGGCGCACTATCAGGTGGTGCGTATGACCCAGTGTGAGCGGACTACCGGTTACCCGAAGCTTCTCAGAGGCATGGTTGACTATGTCGGTTTCCGCTATCTTCCGGAGTACCAGGTGTTCGAGATCCCAAGAGATTTCGGACAGACCTCCTACAGAGATATATTTCGGATCAGGGGAGATGATGGTGTTACTGTGCACAAGCACGAGACTGCAGCTTCCAGTGTGGACATGGCAGTACACTTGGCAGCTTATGATGCAGCTGTGGCTCTACGCATGGACTACTATTGTTTCAACTACCCTCCGTTCTGCTACGTTCCATAGTTCACCTACACAGACTCTCAGTACGAGACTGATGCTCTTGACAGGTGTTGGGGATATACCAACTAGGGGTATCTCTAACATGGATCAATCCGGCTAGTCCAGGGTGGCCCAAGGGTGGTAAGGCTGATGCCTGCCGGGCGGACCAGATAGCTGACGTACAAGGAAGTAGGCGGACGGTCCAAGGAAGGCAGCAGACTGAAGCCCATCAAGCCACCAAGCCCAAGATGGAAGGCGGCAACCAAAGCCGACTACAGCTAGGACTTTGTTTACTTGCCGGCCAAGTACATACCTTGTAACCCGGGGTCTGGCCGCCTATATAAGCCGGCCACGGGAGACCTTTAGGGCCAAGCTCATCCAAGTTGAGGCACGCTTCAATACGCATCATACACATTGTAACCTGTTCACGGCTATTGCCTCATAGTGAATTATAGCAGCACGTAGGATCTCGCCACCGCTGCGGGATCTGAAGCTGGGTAAACTCGCCGTGTTCAATCCCGTCCTCGACGAAACCAGCCTTCTTCCCCACAATCCATACGTAGGCTAGAGGACCCCCGTCTCCTATCAATTATGCCGATACCACGACAGTTGGCGCCCACCGTGGGGCATAAGGTTCATGGCGTCACGTTCCAGGCGGGAACAATATTGGCTGTCCGCAGCCGGCAATTCCGATCGTCATCTTCATCTACAGCGACCAGATCGCATCTAGCCGTATATTCTGCTCTGGCAGGCCGACACGACCAAGCGTCGTAAAACATCTACCAGATCGATTCGGTCGGCTCATCCGCTTTGCCGGTCCGTGCAAGATCGGATCTGGATAGATCAATAGAAGAATTGTCGCCGCTTATTATTTCGGCTAATTGATGACGAACCATAATCTGACGAGCCAGAGCGGAGGCGATCCTGCGGAAGGCGGAAAATAAATTTCCGAGCGTGTGCAGCAAGACGGATCCGTTCGACTTCGCTCATGACGCAAGAGGAAAAACGGTTCTCTTGATGGAAAGATTCCAAGCGCTGGCGGCCCGTGGTAGGACGCCAGCTGGAAGGAGCTACGTCCGATCCGAATACAATTATGAATAATCCTATTATAGGACAACAAGCTATGCTGCCATGCACGTGGTGTTGTTTCCTGTATTAGAAGAAGAGCAAAGATTTAGCCGGATCAGACTCCAAGAGAGCAAAGGCAAAATAGAGCTGTCATATCCTTGTATGCAGCAGGCAAAACCAAGGCACGATCGTTCGTGAAATATGGTCTGGTTGGTTTAATGCATGCATCACGGCTCCCAAAGCCTAATTATTCTCCATCATGGAAAAACTGCTCCGTGTATTAAATCAAAGCATCAACTATGCCAATCGACAAATCTTGCCATGTTACGATTGTCAGCGGGACGCCACCATCGTCGCATCAGGATTTGACGAATTCATCGTCACATCACTGCTTGTCGTTTCGACGTCCAGTGTAGGCAAATTCACCACTGAATTTCTGTCTGTTATTGCCGATTGCCCAAATCTGATCAATTTGGAGAGACATCGATCGTTACAAAACAACAAACTTCTGCATTTCAGCTTAATAGCTAACGCAACAAGACGCCTTATCAGTGCATTTATCATCACATTCCGGCTTAAATCGCTAATGTGACAAGTCGCTCGGATCCCGAGGCGGATACTGTCAGCCTGCGGCTGCCGCCTACATACTGGGGCTGCTTTCTTCAGCCTGAGGCTGGCGTCTTCCATCACGCCCACCTCCTCGACATCAACGTCAAAAAGCTAAGTTTATATACACTTAACATTTAATTATATGTATGGTCATGAAATAAAAGTCTGTGGTTTGCTCATTATGCTATGAGATCATGCCATCTTTGGTCTTTTCATTTGATCATATCCCTCTTAGTATCTAAGTTACCTGATATTTGCTCTGCGCTGCATGGTTCAAACTTTTAGATACTTGCCGTCTCCGGGCCAATTTAAGCAATCAGTTTGCGCCGCCTAATACCGTTATTTGATTGTTTATGTGTGGATTACCTAGTAGTATGTCATTAGCACCAACATGCCGGCTTTAATTTGTCTCTGATTCTAAACTATTTGGTACTAGCCCTGGTTATCTCAGCTAAAGTTTCCGGCTGCGGTTCTGCTAACATATGAAAAGTTAAACATATAAACCAGATAAATATTAAGGCGGGCCACATAGAATTTACAACCCATAAGTGTTTGTTAAAATCTACCGGCTCAGACCTTCAAATTATTCAGCTTTCATTAAAAGTACATCTTAATGCAGCTATGTCTACTATGCAGGATACTTAACACCTGGGGGATGCGACCGCAGCATTTTCATCATGTCTCAAGCCGTATTTTAGTTAAGCCGGCACGAGCCTCGGGGACTGCAATCATCACTTACAACGCCACTAGTTCTTCCAAGCGTCAAGACAACTTCCGAGTACATCGACTCAACGCTTGGGGGCTGAAGATAGGCGGATCAAGAAAAACTCCGACACTCGGGGGCTCGACATCGATATTTTCCCTCGTTCAATACTTGGTGGCTGGACGATATGCAGCCTTACCGTCAACAAGAAGGTCGCATTGGTGGCATGACCGTCTTGTCGTCAGCGACACGGTCACCTCCATGGTTGGACCGACTTATCGTTTGCTGCACAGTCGCCTCCGTGGAATGATTGTCTTGTCGTTAACGACATAACCACCTTCATGGCACAACTGCCATTGTCGTCAGCGACATGGTTGCCTCTATGGCTAAAGGCCGCCTTCGTGGTATGGCCGACAATGCATGAGTTCATTACATTTGAGTTCTAACTGTCGTGGAACAAATGACGTCATCTATCAGACATTAGTTTGACCTGTCAGTAAGGGTAAGGCTTCTCCGAGAAGCCATCCGACAAGTTAAGCTAGCCGCCTTTCCCATGTAGGATAAAGGCGGCCGCGCGCTGGCTATCAAGCCGGCACACGACCCCCTATATTCAGAATCGTTCAAGCCCTGCAACCGCCAACATTGAAGACTGAAGACCAAGAAGATGAAGAAGCCGGCGCCTGGAGAACTTCAACCTTTCTAGGGGCTAATGTTGGGGATATACCAACTAGGGGTACCTCTAACATGGATCAATCCGGCTAGTCCAGGGTGGCCCAAGGGTGGTAAGGCTGATGCCTGCCGGGCGGCCCAGATAGCTGACGTACAAGGAAGTAGGCGGACGGTCCAAGGAAGGCAGCGGACTGAAGCCCATCAAGCCACCAAGCCCAAGATGGAAGGCGGCAACCAAAGCCGACTACAGCTAGGACTCTGTTTACTTGCCGGCCAAGTACTTACCTTGTAACCCGGGGACTGGCCGCCTATATAAGCCGGCCACCGGGAGTCCTTTAGGGCCAAGCTCATCCAAGTTGAGGCACGCTTCAATACGCATCATACACATTGTAACCTGTTCACGGCTATTGCCTCATAGTGAATTATAGCAGCACGTAGGATCTCGCCACCGCTGCGGGATCTGAAGCTGGGTAAACTCGCCGTGTTCAATCCCGTCCTCGACGACACCAGCCTTCTTCCCCACAATCCATACGTAGGCTAGAGGACCCCCGTCTCCTATCAATTATGCCGATACCACGACAACAGGACCGCTCAGTTTGGCCAGTCTTCAGACTCGGTTGCTGGAGCTCTACGCTTGGATCTAGCAGTAGTCCGTAAGCAGCTGCAGCGGGCACTCACTCACCTTGTTCAGTACGACAGGGGGAACGTCACACCGTACGCTTTCTCGAGGTTCCAGCTTCCACCACTGAGTCGCCTGTCTGATCTGGGCGGATACACTCCAGAGCGTGGTCCACTGATCACTACTTCTCCAGACCACGTTGGACCACTGCTGTACAGGAGACATACGCTAGATGCCTACTCCTGCGAGATACGTCGTGTTGTGCCGGAGTACCACGTGTACGTTGACCGCCGTTACACCTATCGCCTCATCGGAGAGGGGTGCAGAGTTTTGTCTTCCGAGGGAAGTGCGAGCTAGTCTTCGTGATGTATCTCTTCCTTTGTTGTAGTAGCTGTCCTTTGTACTGAAACCATGTTGGTTGTACGGATGGTTAACTTTGTACTAGTAGCTATCCTTGTAGTACTGAAACCTTGGTGGTTGTACTGATCGCTAACTAAGTGTCTTGTTGTGATCCTTTTCTATGAGAAGCTTATCCTTGTTTTCCTACAGTTTGTAGCTGTTTTCTGAGCAAGAATTCTACTTTCCAAGTTTTTCTTCCCTCGCATTACGTATCTTGTTGCTGTTCTAATATCCATGTCTCCAGGATGACGAATACCAGGAACAACCGCAATGCGGAAGGAAATGAGCCGCCACCGATCACTGCGTTGCTTGGGCAGATGACCCAAGTTCTGGCTCAAATGGATGAGCACCAAGCCTACCAGAACAACCACGGGCATCGCAATGAAGGCAATGCACGTGTGACCGTCAAGGACTTCCTCAGCCTGGGCCCAAGGAACTTTGCTTCCCCCACTGAGCCGCTGGAAGTTGATGATTGGCTTCGCGAAATGGAAAGGACCCTTGCTATCGCCCACGTGGCAGAGCAAGACAAGGTTCCTTACGTGTCCTACCTGCTGAGGGGCAAGTCCGCCTGATGGTGGGAGAACTTCCAGGCTATGAGAGCTCCCGGGGTGGTTACCACTTGGGGGGGATTTCAAGTCAGCCTTCCTGCGGCACCACATCCTAGAAGGTCTCATGGACAAGATGCGCGAGCAGCTTAACTCGCTGACGCAAGGAAAGATGGACGTGATGGAGTACAATGGCGAGTTCAATCGCCTTGCTCGTTATGCTGGAGATGAGGTGAACACTGAGGTCAAGAAGATGGCCAAGTTCCGCAAGGGTTTCAACCCCGCGCTCAAGTACAAGCTGAACCTCGTCAAGGCTGATAACTTCGAGGACCTCGTCAACATCGCGCTCAATGAGGAGCATGGGCGCAAGATCTTCGAGGAGTCGCGGAAGCACTCTTGTGAGAGAAAATTTTCTTCTTCTTCAAACGTCGCCGCTCCTGCTCAGAAGCGTTGCATCTGGGTGCCCAACAGTGCACTTGCACGAGCTACCTACATGCCAGGAGCTACAGGACTCGCGCCTCGCCCTCCGAACCAGGCTCTAGCTATGAGGGGTTTCGAAGGAACGCCAAGGCCACCGAGCGTTCGACCCGACGTGATCTGCTACAAGTGCGGGCAAAAGGGCCACTACTCCAACAAGTGCCATGATACCCGCCTTCCTCCACCACCACCACCTCGCACTACTCCAACTCAGGCGATGGTTTGTGCACCTGCTCCAGCTAGGCCTGTCTTCCCCAACAATAGGCCTGGAGCTAGTAGTGGAAGGGTGAACCACCTCAACGCCCAGGAAGCAGAAGAAGCTCCAGAAGTTGTGATGTGTACACTCTTACTCAACTATTTTCCTTCTAAGGTGTTATTTGATACTGGAGTATCTCATTCATGTGTGTCAAGAACCTTTGCGGAAACAAAAAAGCTGCCTCTAGATCCCTTATCTATTCCACTCGTGATCCATTCTCCGGGAACTCAGATGCAGACTTCCAGGGTGAGCCATGGAAACCAAATCGAAATTGGAGGTCACTTGTTCTCTACTTCCCTAATCCTACTGGGTAACTCGCACATCGATGTCATTCTAGGCATGGATTGGTTTAAAGTCAATCAAGCTAAGATAGACTGTTCCACAAAGACTGTAACTCTTTCTTATCCTTCTGGACAGATAGTCTATTCTCCAAACCAAACCTCTTCAGCTCAGGTGTTCGCTCTCAATGTTCATCCTCTTCCTGCTATGGAAGATATACTGGTGGTCCGAGACTTTCCTGACGTTTTTCCCGAAGAATTGCAAGGCATGCAGCCTGACAGAGCCGTGGAGTTCGTTATTGAACTAGAACCAGACACTGCTCCTATATCCAAACGTCCTTACAAGATGGGCCCCAAAGAACTGGCTGAACATAAGAGACAACTAGAAGAGTTGGAAAGTAAAGGTCACATCCAACCTAGTACTTCTCCTTGGGGTTGTCCTACTCTGTTTATCAAAAAGAGGGACACAACTGAGCGACTGGTTGTGTACTACCGTCCTCTAAACAAGAAAACCATCAAGAACAAGTATCCCCTTCCTCCCATCAATGACCTGTTTGATCAACTAGCTGGTGCTAAGGTTTTCTCCAAGTTGGACTTGAGGTCAGGTTATCACCAGATCAAGATCCGCAAAGAAGACATTCCAAACACAACTTTCACCACTCCTTATGGCCTCTACGAATACATTGTCATGTCCTTCGGTCTCACAAATGCTCCGGCGACTTTCTCACGTCTCATGAACTTCGTTTTCAGGGAATACCTCGACAAGTTCGTGGTAGTCTATCTCGATGACATTCTTATCTATTCCAAAACCAAGGAAGAACACAGAGAACATCTACGTCTTATCTTGTTGACTCCGAGAACATTGTCTCTACGCCAAGTTCTCCAAGTGTGAATTCTAGCTTCCTAAAGTATCCTACGTTGGTCAGGTCATCCCTTCAGAAGGCATTTTTGTTGATCCAGAAAAAGTGAAGGCCATTGTTGAATGGTTGCCTCCTACAACGGTGAAAGAAGTCAAGAGTTTCCTTGGCATGGCTAGCTATTTTCGCCAATTTTGTTGAGAACTTCTCCAAAATCGCTAAGCCTCTCACCGATCTTACTAGGAAGGATAGAAAGTTTCTTTGGACTCCAAAGTGTGATGAGAGCTTCAATCTCTTGAAAGCTAAACTCACTTCTACTCATGTTCTAGTTTGCCCAGACACTTCTAAGCCTTTCCAAATCTTCTGTGATGCATCCCTTCAAGGACTAGGCGCAGTCCTCATGCAAGAACGCAAAGTTGTGGCTTATGTATCTCGTCAGTTGCAGCCCCATAAGCTCAACTATCCTACACATGATCTTGAACTTGCAGAAATCATGTATGCCCTCAAGGTTTGGAGACCTTATTTGTTGGGGCACAGCTTTGAGATCTTCACTGACCACAAGAGTCTCAAATATCTCTTCACACAACCTGATTTGAACCTTAGGCAAACAAGGTGGCTTGAGAAACTCTCAGACTTCGATCTCACCATCTCTTACACTCCAGGCAAAGCTAATGTGATGGTTGATGCTCTTAGTCGCAAGTCCTATTGCAACAACCTTATGGTTGAGGACATCCATACTTCTCTTCACGAAGAATTGAAGAAGCTCAATCTTCAAGTGGTTCCGCTGGTTATCTTGCAAACTTGATTGCCACTCCTACACTTGAGGATAAAATCCGTGCCGCACAGTTGCGTGATTCTGGTGTCAAGAATATCAAAGACAACATTGGCAAGGATAAGTACAAGAGTTTCTCTGTCGATGACAAGGGTACCTTGCTCGTTGAAGAACGCATTGTAGTGCCCAAGCTTGACAGCTTAAGAGAGCTCATTCTCAAGGAGGCTCATGATACTCCTGTTTCTATTCACCCTGGCAGCACAAAGATGTACCACGATCTTAAGTCAATCTATTGTTGGACAAGGATGAAGCGTGAAATAGCTCGCTATGTGCCTCAGTGTGATGTTTGCTGTCATGTCAAGGCAGTTCATCAGAGACCACCTGGACTTCTTCAACCACTGCAAATTTCTAAGTGGAAATGGGACAAGATCGAGATGGACTTCGTTACTGGGTTTCCAAAGTCCAAGAAAGGCAACGATGCAATCTTTGTTGTCATTGATCGTCTCTCCAAAGTGGCTCACTTCTTCCCAGTCAAAGAGACAGTCTCAGCTAGTCAGTTGGTAGAACTCTATATGACAAGACTGGTTCCTTTACATGGCGTTCCTCTGGCAATAAGCTCAGATCATGGAAGTATCTTCACTTCTCGATTTTGGGATAGCTTTCAGAAAGCCTTGGGTACCAAACTTCTGTTCAACACCGCTTACCATCCGCAGACAAGTGGACAGGTTGAAACTTGAAAGGGTGAATCAAATTCTGGAGGATATGCTCAGAGCTTGTGTTATCTCCTTTGGCATGAAATGGGAGGATTGCCTTTCGTATGCTGAGTTCTCCTACAACAACAACTTCCAAGCAAGTCTAGGCGTGGCTCCCTTTGAAGCTCTCTATGGGCGCAAATACATAACTCCTCTGAATTGGTCTCAAGCTGGTGAACGTCAATTCTTTGGCCCTGACATTATCTAGGAGGCTGAAGAAAAGGTTCACATCATTTGTGACAATCTGAAGATTGCCCAGTCTCCGCAGAAAAGCTATTATGATAGCAAGCACAGGGACATGGTCTATGCACCTGGTGATCAAGCTTACCTTCGTGTCAGTCCTCTGAGAGGCACGCAACACTTTGGCATCAAAGGCAAGCTCGCTCCACGTTATGTTGGGCCTTTTAATGTTATTTCAAAGCCTCGTGAATTGGCTTACCGTCTGGAACTTCCTACCAACCTCTCCAAAGTGCACGATGTCTTCCACGTGCCACAACTCAAGAAGTGCTTCCAAGATACAGGACGTGCAGTTGATCATGGATCAATTGAACTTCGAGAAGATCTCTCTTCTGTGGAACAACCGATTCACATTCTTGACGAAGCTGAACGTCGCACCCGTAACAACAGTGTCAAGTTCTACAAGTTTCAATGGTCTCATCATTCTGACAAGGAAGCTACATCGGAATGTGAAGACCACCTCCGTGTCGAGTATCCTGACCTCGTCGCTGCTCCATGAAGAATCTCGGGGCGTGATTCCTTTGAGGGGGGGAGTGTTGTAATATCCCAAATGTAACATTCCTAAAATGTGTGCTTGATTGTGCAATAAAGTGTAACATCATGGCATCTTTCCTTTTGAATTGCATTTCAAATAAATTTGTTTCTTTGTAAATTCAAATTTCATATTTAAATTCAAATGCAAACTTAAATAAATTCAAATGAAATTTCAAAATCTTTACATTTAATCAAACCAGTATTTTAACTTGACTATTTTGAAACTAATAAAATTGTCCAAAAGATTTTATCATGTTTATTTTCTGTTTTGTTTTAAAAATACAAAACCAGAAAACAATAAAATAAAATGAAGAAAAAATAGAAGGGAGTGCTTACTTGGCCGAGCTGGGCCGAATGACGGCCCACCTCAGCCCAACAGCTAGCTCAGCCCAGCCCGCCTGCGCTGTCTCCCTCCTCTGTACGGACACAGAGGAGAGGAGCTCGCTTTCCAGCACGACATGGCCTCCCCGCAGCTCGCCCCCACTGACTCCTCCCTCTCCTACTTATCTGCCCCCGCAACCCAAACCCTAAACCTAGCCGCTTCTCCTCCCCCGCCGCCGCTGCTCTCGTCCCCAAGCACCGTCGTCGCCATGACCGGAGGGTTCGAGCCCGCCCCCGTGTGAGCCGGCCATCTCCTCCGTCCCCATCACGCCAGCAGCTGCGCCGCCTCTCCCTCTGCTTCCTCGACACCGAGCCGCTCCTTCCCCTTCTGCCTCGACGAGTCCTTCATCCACGACGTCGCCGCGATTCCTCTCCTCCCTGAGCCCTGTCTGGTCGATTCCGTCGTCCCCGCGCCTCCGCCTCTTTCCAACAACCTCCCCGGGGTGAGCCGCCGCGATCCCCTCTCCTTTCCCCCTCCAAAATGACTCGGTTCCGGATTTCGTCGGCGCCGGCGAGCACGCCACGGACAGGTGCACGAAGCCCTCCTAGTCGAGCACGGACGCAAACGAACCCGCCGCGCACCCCGCAACACCACGCACCCAACCGCACAAGCAGTGCCTCCCAAATGAGGTCGCCGGCGACGGAACTCGCCCTGCCGTCGCTCTGTACGCGGGCGAAGTTCAGTTCGTTAGAGGTTGCACCTTTAGTTTCGTCAGAGGAAACATATCACGTTTTTTCCTGTTAAACCCAAAACGAATCTAACCCTATCACTAACCCTCATCGTTCCCCACTGGTTAGCGCGGCCGATCCGTGCGATGCGCGCTCGTGAGTTCGAAACTCATCCCGGGCAGTGAAAAAATCACCTTTTTTTACTTTCGAGCCACTGACAGCCTAGCCCCACCGGTCAGCGACTGTGGAGCTAGCGCAGGGGCAGCGCAGCGCCAGCGTGGCCTGGGCCCGCTCGATAGCCTCTCTGGCTAAGTGCCCTCCGGTGAAAAATGCCCGATGCACAGGAAGTTTTTCTACCGAGCCCCCTGGAGTTTTCTGTTTGCACAGAGGACCTCCCCTGTTATGTTTCTATCACGGATAAGTCCCTGCCTTTTTCAGAAACACCCCTAACATTAAAAATGCAATAACTTTTAATCTATAACTCCAAATAAAATAATCTTTATATGTTTTAATATCTGAAAAATGCAATGAACATTAATATAACATTTTTATGTCATTTTGCATCATTTATTTTAAATTCTTAGTTTAATTTAACAAATGCAACTAGATAATTAAATATGAAATGTGTGGGGTAATAAATATATAATGCCCTAATTCCATTTAATTTGCTCATACCAACTATGCCATGTCTTGCCATGCTAATAAACATTTAACTTGATGTGTAGATAAATAATTTGCACCATAATTAATTGCCGGGATTTTCATCCCCGCTTTTATATGACCTAATCATCCCATACCATATTACAACATCAATTCTTTGCAAATTTCCTTTATTTATTATGTTTCCTATTGTCTGTGTTTGGCTTTTCTCTGGGTAGACGATGACGTGCCTCCTGCGAATACCTACAATACTGAGGTTCCAGCTTTTGTGCCGGGCCACGAGCTGCCAGGCAAGCTTCTGCTAACATGTTACACGACTGTTTGGTTTTCATCCTTGTCTTTTGATCTATGCTATCCTAGTTTACGATTCTTAAATTGCGATCCTATTATATGTTTATCCTGCAGCCATACAACTTTTTCCCAACATCCCATAAAATATGTTTATCTGTTAGCCTTGCGAGTCGTAGTGCATGCTTAAGAATGGTCTACGAGATTGTTAGTCCTATGTCACTTATACTTAGCATGATAGAGTGTCTACTTAAAAAAAATGGTATCTTCTGTTGGGAATTATAATTAAAAAGATAAGGCACCGGCGGAAGGCCTTGCGAGGTGCTTTGTTCTGCTAAGTGTCGACCTAGGAACTCAGTTCTTGTCCTCGGATCCAATTTTGAGCGCACTAACCGCTTGTGGGAGGCCCTATGGAGCCCCCCGCGGCTTCGATCTAATCCGCCTCTTATCCAGGGCGCCGCAAGTAGTTCGGACTTTCCATTTGATGCATGCATAAGGTTACCTAACGATCTCATGATGATAGAGTAGTCGATTCTCATATAGGGTGGCACGTTCTTAGAGTGCTATGAAGGTCGTATCCCGTGGGCACTGGACCTGATTAGCCGTGCACACAATCATGCGGTTCCCTGGATGGGTTGTAGAGAAGAGATTTGCCGTGTTGAGATGCCCTACCTTCTGGCCTTGCTTTTGGGGTTGATCGAACGAGTACGGGTCTAGTAGTGTACCCCTGCAGGGTTTAATCTTATCGATGAGCCGTGTCCACGGTTATGGACGTTTTGGTGACGATGCTGGCTAATAAGATCATAGACAACTTACACCTAATCATTGTTAATTAAATTGACTAGTAATATAGAATTACTTTCACAATAACTGGTAACTAAACTTGTTCAATGTGAGTATTCCCGAATTGCTTCCTCATACTTGGTTGAGGGGGTTAATCCGAGAATGAGTTATGATTGGTGTTAGTTGTAGATGGATATCTTATGCGCTCTCTTATCCCTCTCTAATTAGACGGAAGTTGTAGCGTGTCTCTATTAGGTTGCTAGTGCTGCTGCCGCTAAGTCCACCTAACCCCATACTTTGGGAGTCTTTCAGTTTTGTAACTTGTTAGCTTAAGCTTGTTCAATACGCTCCGGTGTATTGACCCGTTCGCGGGCTGTGGTTTTCCCTGCAGTTGAGGATTATCCGTAAGACCAGGTGGGTGGCTACTACGTGGAGTTCGACGACGAGATCTACAACGAGTAGTTATAGTTCCCCTGGGCTTCTTCCTGGTGGACCGCGTGGATGGTCCTTCTCTTTTCGTTTCGGCCTTTAACCCTTTGCTTCTTGTCTGTACTCAGACTTGCTTGTTGTCTGCTGTATGATGTAATGTTAGCACATGTGTCCTCTGTTTGGTGACATTCGATATATTTGCTCAGATAGAGCTTTGGATACTTATTTCCTTTCTTTGTGTCTTAGGTTTATCCTGTGATTTACATTCTGTTCAAAACCGACTCGTATAGCATGTGTGTATGTTTGAAGTATACGAGTTAGTAGGATTTTGGGTTCTTGCGTGCACAATCTTGATACGTATGTGACGTTGGGGTTGCTAGGAGCTGTCAGCCGACGATCCATTCCGAGCCAAGCATGCCTGTTTCCGGGGTTGGTATTACCTTGCATGCTCCTAGTTGTGTGGCCCAACCGATACGTTTTGTTTGTGTAGCCTGAATTCAGGGTCTGACAGCCGCTTCATCTTCAAGTTCGGCGACAGAGCCCTGCCCTTCTTCAAGATCATAAAGAGGTCTGGCACCTTCAAGTGGATGTCTGAAGCGGAAAAAGCCTTTGTTGACTTGAAGAGGAACTTGGCCAGCCCACCAGTCATGGTTGCCCCAAGGACATGTGAGCACCTGAAGCTGTATCTATCAGCCACTCCACAGACCGCTAGCGCCGTCCTGGTGGTGGAAAGAGAAGAGCCAGTCCTACACAAGAAGAGTGCAACCACTCCAAAGCCAAAGCCGCCTGACGAGGAGCTCGACAAAGGGACAGGCACCACAAACCCACCGCCAGGCCTAGAGCCACAAGCGGAGCCTGCCCCAAGTCCTGATCTCGCCAAGAAGCCTAAAGAGTCTCCACAGGCTGATATCACCAAGAAGCCTGAAGAGCCTCCACAAGCCGATCTCGCTAAGGAGCCCGAAGAGCCTCCACAGGCCAACCCCCTTGAGGGCCCTGAAGAGCCTCCCCAGGCAGACAGTACTGCAGGATGCTCGAGAACGGTACACAATGCAGCAAAAGCTCCTCATCGCGCTCCTCATCACATCTAGGAAGCTACGACACTACTTCTAGGGACACTCCATCACGGTGGTCACCTCATTTCCCCTGGAGCAAATCCTGCGCAACCCTAACGCCACAGACCGTGTCGCGGGATGGAACATAGAGCTACAACCATTCAACTTGCGCTTTGATACCACAAGGGTAATCAAAGGGAGAGCGCTGACAGACTTTGTTGCCGAATGGACTGATCCAACCCTTGAAGAGCCTCTAGGAGAAGAGCCAGAGCCCTCTGGAGACAAAATGCCCAGCCACTGGACCATGAAGTTCGACGGAGCTTTCGCCTGCCGCCATGGCGGGGCTAGCGTTGTCCTAATCTCGCCCAAGGGTGACAAGCCCTATTATGCAGTCCAGCTATGCTTCGCGACGACAAGATCTCTAACAACATTCCGGAGTACGAGGGCTTGCTCGCAGGCCAACGTTCCGCTATCGCTCTAGGCGTCAAGCACCTGCTCATCAAGGGCGACTCCTATCTGCTCGTCAACTTCTCCAACAAGAGCTACAAGCCTACGGACGACCACATGGCCGCATACCTTGAAGAGGTCCGCAGGCTTGAGAAGCACTTCAGGGGCATGGAGCTCATGCACATACCAAGGAAGGAAAATCAAGAGGCCGATGACATCGCCAAGCGCGCATCAAGAAGGCAAGCTCAGCTGCCAGACGTCTTTGAAGAGAGACTCGTCAAGGCATCCATAAAGCAGCCTCAAGAGGCCATGTCCACAAGCATAGACGAAGTCCTCCCGCCACCACCTACAATTGGGCTCCCGATTGCGGCCCCCAGACATGGGAGCGCCTGCTGCTCACAACGGTTCATCAAGAGACAGGCTGGATCGACGAACTCAAGGACTACCTCGCCAAGGGAATCCTCCCCACGGAAGATGTCGAAGCAGAGCGAATCGCTCGCCAGGCAAAATCCTACCACATCCTAGAGGGAGTTCTCTACCACAAGCGCCCAAATGGCACCGTGCTCAAATGCGTCCCTCCTGAAGAAGGCAGAATGCTGATCAAGGACATCCACTGCGGGGAGTGCGACCACAATTCGTGCGCCCGCACCCTCGCAGTCAAAGTCTTCAGGAGTGGTTTCTACTGTCCTCAAGCACTTCATGATGCAGTTGACATCGTCCAAGCATACGAAGCCTGCCAATTCCACGCCAAGCAAATCCATTAGCCCACGCTGGGACTACAGACCATAGCGCTCTCCTGGCCGTTCGCGGTCTGGGGGCTAGACATCTTGGGACCATTCCCAACAGCGCAAGGGGGCTATCGCTACCTCTTCGTGGCCATCGACAAGTTCACCAAATGGCCCGAGGTGGAGGCGACGCGCACAATTCTAGCAGGCGCGGCGGTGAAATTGATCAGAAGCCTGGTCTGCCGCTTCGGAGTGCCTAATCGCATCATTACCGACAATGGCTCACAATTCACCAGTGGCATCTTCAGGGCTTACTGCGAAAAAATCGGCATCAAGCTCTGCTTCTCCTCGGTCACTCATCCAAAGAGCAATGGCCAAGACGAGCCAGCAAATGCAGAAGTCCTCAAGGGCCTAAAGACCAGGACCTTTAACATCCTCAAGGGCCACGACAAAGGCTGGATCAGCGAGCTTCCTTCGGTGCTCTGGTCCATCCGCACAACACCGCCCAAGCCTACGGGAGAAACACCGTTCACCCTCGTCTATGGGCCGAAGCAGTAGTCCCCACATAGATTAAGCATGGATCCCCACGGGTCCTTGCTTTTAACGAGGACGAGCTAGAGGATCTCCATAACGACGACCTGCTGCTTTGAGGACTACGCCGCCGTGCCGCCCTCCGGGCGGCAAAATACCAGCAGGACCTGCGTTGCTACGACAACCGCAAAGTGCGCTCGCGCACACTGGAGACAGGTGATATCGTCCTTAGGCGAATCCTCTCCATGGAAGGCCTCCACAAGCTGTCACCCGTGTGGGAAGGCCCCTACAGGGTCACCCACATCGCCAGGCCTGGCGCAGCTCGCCTCAAGACTCAAGACGGCATCCCCGTCAAAAACCAGTGGAACATCATGCACCTGCGCAAGTTCTACCCGTGATCATTGGCACGCCCATGATCATCATCACGTCATGACATCTGGTTGAAGAGGCAGCTTATGGCTCAACCTCCAAGCATTTTTTTTGTCTCCAGAAGGATAAAAAGAAAACGTGATCATCGTCACGCCCGTGATCATTGTCACGTCAAGACATCTGGCTGAAGAGGCAGCTTACGGCTCAACCTCCAAGCATTTTTTTTGTCTCCAGAAGGATAAAAAGCAAACATGATCATCGTCAGGCCCGTGATCATTGTCACGTCAAGACATCTAGCGTAAGAGGCAGCTTACGGCTTAACCTCCAAGCATTTTTTTGTCTCTAGAGGTTAAAAGTTCACGGCTTAAACCTCCAAGCTCCAAAGGCTTCTCTCGAGGGTCAACCCTCCAAGCTCTCCATGTAACGAGCCATAGAGAGTCTTTGCCACTAATGGGTGGTCCCATGCCTCGACATGGTCAATACATTAACTTGGCAATTCCAAGCATAATGAGACAATTTCGTTCCTAAGTGAACTTTGCGCTATGGCGCCGCTATGTAATATTTGGTGGTGAGTTTTATTTCCGCATTATTTTCTTAAAAATGTGTGGTTATATCTCTCCACATGCGCACCTCGTGAGCGGGGGCTGAGTATGGTGCCGGTGCCTCAAATGACACACCAGCAACACTGCAAAATCTAAGGATTCGAGCTCTGGCTGGAGGGCAAGCTCCCACAAACACGCCATCTTTACATAGGACCTTGGTACTTACTCTCCTCGCGAGGAACGCCTGAGTGGACCTATAAGCGCGCACGAGTCCCCAGTACCGTGTACAAGCGTTTGGGTTCGCCCCTCTGACATCTACAGGGAATAAATGTCCCTACAAGCCTGAGGAGGTAATAGGGGAAAAGCCCCTGAAGAGGACCCCCTCGCCAGGCAAAAACCTCTACAGGGAAAAAAGCGTCGAGAAGCTAAGTCTCGCACCCAGACCTCGAGAGCCTTTTTCCTACGCAAACACACGTTTGTCCCTCGAGCGATTTCGCTTTCCCTTGTAATTGATGGACTACTCGTACGTCTACGGGGGCACTTGAGCATCGCGACTCAGGGCTCTTACCTCTCCAAGGCTTAAACTCCCCCCGGCCTTGCTGAGTCATTGCTCTAGCATACCAAAGTGGCAGATTCATGGCACGAAGAGACGGGTCCTAACGACGCAGAGAACACATAGACATGAAAATAAGAAAAAAGGGACCTCTCGAGGGGCACACAAGCTAAAAACAAGTTACCAAAGAGAATATATTACATGCCCAAAAGATGCATAGAGTCTAAACATAAAACTGTTTCAGATACAAGCGCACGAAGGCGCAATAAACAAAGTTCAGGCAAAGTCCACGCCATCGTGCTCCTCCTCTGCGGCCCCCTCCTCCGTCTCGGCAGGGGCGGCCTCCTCCTCGCTCTCCTCCGCAGAGACCTCCGTGCGCTTGAAGTGGTTGCAGAAGGCGTCGACCAGCTCGCGGAGGGACAATGAGATCCTCTACACATCGTCGCCCTGGCGATCCTCGGTGACGGTTGAGAGGTCGAAGACCGGCGTGAGGAGCCTGAGGTTGGTGAAGATGCGATCAACCACCACCCCCAGGAGTTGGCGTCTCTCGGCCTCGATCAGCTCGCGGAGGTCAGCAACGGGGCCCTCGAGCACCTTGAAGAGGTAGTCGAACCAGACCAAGTACATGGCGACATCGCCGCAACCTCGGACCTCAGCGTGCGGCGCCTCCGCTCCAAGCTGGGACGCAAGCTCGTTGCCACGGGTCACTAGAGCCTGGAACATGCGCGCTCCCGCTGCTTCGTGAGCACGTGAGCCGCATGCACGATGTCCGCAGCCTCCACCACCTGCTCAGCCACGGGGCCGACCTGCTCCTCCACGTCCTTGACAAGGGCGTTCAGGTCCAGGAGGGCAGCCCTGCGACCATCCTTGGCTTGGGTGCAGGCCTCTTTGGCGCACTTGAGAGGGGGTTTCGAGCTTGGAGTTGGCCTTCTCGAGCTCCGTGATCCTCTTGGCGGCAGTAGCGTGCTTGGCCTCGAAGCGCTCCTCCTGTTTCTTGGCCTTGTCACGGTACGCCTGGGCGATGTTCGCCCTAAACTCCTTCTCGCGCTCCGCGAGGGCCGTCTCCTCCTCTTTCTTCTTCTCAGAGAATCGCAGCTTGAAGCGCTCCAGGTTTCTTTTCTGGGCGGCAACGTTCTCATCATACTTGGCGAGCGCCTGGGCCTGGTTCCCCTCGCACGCCTCGAGATCTTCGCGCTGGGTGGCGAGCTCACCCTCCGCCTAGAGCCGCTGCTCGTCGCGCAGCTGGACATCTTTCTCCCTGGAGGCCAGTAGCCGCTCATGGTCCGCTAGGCTCTTGCGGTCCTCCTCTAGAGTTTCCTGTGCGGCCTGGTGAGCGGAGAGCAGCTGGGACTCCGGCTGAAAGGAAAGACGTCGCCTAGGGGGGGGAGGGGGGTGAATAGGCGAGGAACACTTTTTACAATTTAGGCTTGATAAATGCGGAATAAAACTTAGTGCTTAACTTATCAATAAAACAACCTAAATATACTAGGTTCGCCTATGTGCACCAACAACTTATGCTATGCAAGACAAACAACAAAGGGATAGCAAGGTAAAGGACTTCAAGTGTAGTGTACCTTCACCTAAAATATTGCAGGTACCTGTGTATAGGGCAAATCCCTGGATCGATTCGTTTGCACAAACAATTTACGATGTAATATCACAACAAAGTATCAATTTATTACAACGTTGATCCAGACTTAGAAAATATTCATTACAACTTGCATAGCGAAAAGCTAGCAGTGAACAGAGTAAACAGCGGAAAAATATTCTTCATGGAGTCCCCGTCATCAACATGTGCCACATGCGAACATGTGGGTTGAAGACTCGAAACGCTTAGCGAAAATCTCACTCGTCATCAAAACAGTCTGCAATAAGAAAAATATTACAACAACGTGGGTCAGAACCATTTAAAAATGGAACTGGCAAGTGACACTATGGTGGACACTTGAAGGAATAACTCTATAACCTATATGCTTATTTGGCTGGAGGAGCTCAAGGCTATTTTGCGGAAAGCAAGTTTTTCCCCAACACTTTAAAACAACTTTACCTAGTCGAGACAGATATGGTATGAAGGCCATAGTCTCAATCTACCCTTGTTCACCCATCCAGTTTTAACTTAGAAGTTGGAATGGTGGAATCCTCCGTTGACGTCCTCGTTCAGCTGCTCAAATTGTCTGTACCGGGGACACGGCTAAGTACTCAGATATTTAACTTTGCAGAGGTTGTGCACGTTCACCATTGTACCCATTCAACCCAAACTATCCTATACACTCTGGAAGTGTTAAGGAAAAGGAGAAGAATGAGACGAGATCTTTTAGAAGCATTTTCCCTCCCCACAACGGTCTGACGCGCTCCACCTACAAATCCTCTACCACCACCTGTCAGGCCGGGGCGAGTCCACGCAGCTTAGTTGATCAAGCCAGAGCCCATATTGGCAATGGCTGCACAAGAAGCAATCGTCACATGGAGTTCTTCAGATTCCTCTGTTCCTGGGTGCCCGTCCACAAGTGTAATCCCACAGGTAAATCCCTAGGAACCCACTCAACATAAACCATGCAAAACCACTTTCCACCCAGGTATTTCATTCATAACTTAGTAGAATTAACATTTCATCAAAAATAGTTTTGCATAGCATCAAAATTCTACTAACTGTTGCATAGGAACCTAGACACATGAATAAGGAAGTCTAAACATGGCTTGAATAGCAATACTATCCTACACATGCTTATAGAAAAATAATCTACTCATGCATAGAAAAATACTAGGAAGTTTATGCGTGTGCCACTTGCCTTGGCAACCGGGAGTGCAGCAGTTACAGTTGTAAAGGCCCTCGTTTCCCACTGAATAGTCTAACAAAATAAAATGACAGACATAAACACACATGCAACATAACCATACAAAAATATGCTATGCATGAGATGCAATAATTTAGTTACAAGAACTAATATTTTTATTTATTAGAATTATTTATGAAGTATGCATGACGACATTTTTAATTTGTTTTCAATTAACAAGACTTGAATAAAAGGGTAAACATAAGAATTTAGTTTACTGTAATAAAATTTCTATAACCAAAAATTGTTAAAATTCTAATGGACAGAGGGGATCTAAACAAAGTTTTTGCAATTTGATTTACTCAAAAAATAATTTTCTAACTAAAGTTATGTCGAAACACTTAAACTACTCAATTGAATATTTGAAATTTTTGAATGTGTCAAGACATAAAAATAATGAAGCCAAAAGATTCTACTGGTTCTAAGGATTCCAAATATATAAAAATATTTGAATTTGGCTAAACAGATAAAAATTAATGTTGAAAACAGTATGCAGGGTGTTTTCTGCAAAACTGCCAACTAAAATCAATTTAGGAAAATCACAGAAATTCAATATCAGACGTGGCGCTGACGCGGCGCTGACTGGGCTGCTGACTGGATCTGACGTGGCCTCCTGTGATTGGACGATACCAGTTCCAATAAATGAAATAAAATAGACCGCTGGATGCAGATCTAACGGCCTAGATCGCGTGGACCAAAACCGAGCGGTGTTGTCGTCGGAAACCTAGCCGGAGATGGTTCCTGCGGCGGCGGCGCGCCGGCGACGAACGTTCTACACGATCTAGTGCGCTACGGTGTGAGCGGAGCATACCAGGAAGTAGAGGAGGTTAACGCGGAGACGATGGCGAGGTTGTGGAGGCTGGGGCGTCTCGGTCCTTCTCCCTTTCCTCGCCGGAGTTGTGCGCAGCGTCGGCCTCCTCCGGTCGAGCACGTATACGAGGATCTGGCGCATGAGAATATGCGAGACAATGTCAGAAATATGCGCAACGATGAAATAAAATGAATAGGGGAAGAGAGAAGGTCCGGGGTGGCCGGAGTTCGTCGTACGAAGAGCTTTTCGCCGGCGGCAGTGGCGGGATGGCGGGGTCTCGTGCGGGCAGCCTGGAGACTCTCGGGCACAGAGGTTTGGGGCAAACGAGAGAGGGGATCGAGGGGGTCTTATAGGAGGAAACAACGTGGTAAAAGGAGGAGTAAATCACCGGGAATCAATCGAATTGATTCAGTTGTTTCTCGGCGAGGTCGTGGGCGCAGTTTGGGGAAGGAGACTTTGCCGCCGGGTTGATGACAGGTGGGACCCACCTGTCGGTGACAGAGAGAGAGAGAGGTGGCGCTGGGCTGCTGGCGGGCTGGAAGCGACGCGTGCGCGGTAGATAGGGGTGGACTTCGGCCCACTTGGCTTGGAAGGCTCGCCTGACTCAATTTTTGTATACCATTAAATTTTCTGTTTTAAATCTTGTAAATACAAAAAAAATTCAAAACTCTATCAAAACTTGTCAGAAAAATTCATAAAAATATAATTTGAAAAGCTTATTAAAAATAGAACCTTTTGGTAGTATTTTTGTCTAAAGGTAAAATAAAATAAAAAGGAAGATTAATATAAATTCAAATAACAATTTTGTGGACTTAAAATCAATTTAAACATATAAAAGTAATTTAATTTAAATCATATTTGATTCAAATGACAAGTTTAAATAATGATGATGCATGAATGCAAGGTTTTAATTTTTTCTGAAAGTTGAGATGTTACAAACCTAACCGCGTTAAGATGAATCTCGCCCTCGAGATTCGGATTGGCTAGCAAATAGGTGAGGGTGGTCTTCTTTCAGGCCATCTTCTCTGTCCCAAGTCGCTTCTTCCTCTGAACGGTGATTCCACTGTACTTTACAGAATTTGATGGTCTTGGTTCGGGTGACACACTCTGCTGTCTCCAAAATATTTATGGGTTTTTCTTCATAAGTGAGATCACTTTCTAGTTGTACTTCCTCTAGTGGCACCGTATCTCTTAGCACTGTCTCTACCATATCTGGGTGACATTTCTTCAGCTGGCTGACATGGAACACATTGTGAACTGCGGAAAGAGCTTCCGGAAGTTCCAATCGTAGGCTACCTCTCCTTTGCGAGATAATACCTTGAACGGTCCAATAAATATGGGTGCCAATTTTCCTTTGATCCCAAATTTTTTTACTCCACGCATAGGTGAAACTCTAAGATAGGCTCTATCGCCTACTTCATAAGTGACTTCCCTTCTTTTGGAGTCTGCATAACTCTTTTGTCTGAATTGTGCTATCTTTAAACGGTCCTTAATCAGTCTGACTTTTTCTTCAGCCTCCTTGATTATGTCTGGTCCGAACAAACTACGTTCTCCTACGCCACTCCATATTACTGGTGTAGTGCACTTCCTTCCATACAGGGCTTCAAATGGCGACATCTCTATGCTCGCTTGATAGCTGTTGTTGTAAGAGAACTCAGCATATGGAAGATTGTCATCCCAGCTAGACTTATAATCTAGAGCGCATGCTCTTAACATATCTTCTAGGATCTGGTTTACTCTTTCTGTTTGTCCATCCGTCTGCGGGTGGAATGTTGTGCTAAACTCTAATCTGGTTCCCAATGATTCATGTAATTCATTCCAGAAATGAGAAGTAAACTGAGTAGCCCTATTAGACACTATTTTCTTGGGAACACCATGTAGACACACAATTCTCTTCATATAGATGTCAGCTAGTTTGGAACTAGTGTAAGTAGTCTTCAGGGGTACAAACTGAGCTACCTTCGTCAGACGATCGACTATAACCCAAATAGAATCATACCCTGATTTAGTCCTGGGCAGACCAGTGATGAAATCCATACCAATCTGTTCCCATTTCCAATCTGGTACTGGTAAGGGTTGAAGCAATCCCGCTGGTTTTTGGTGTTGTGCTTTCACACGACTGCAGACGTCACACTTTGCAATGTATTCAGCAATATCTCTCTTCAAATTGATCCACCAATACTTCTCCTTTACATCCATATACATCTTGGTGTTACCTGGATGTATGGAATAAGGTGAGTCATGAGCTTCTTGAAGTATTAACTTCCTAAGATCAGTATTATCAGGAACACATATGCGTTCTTTATACCATACAGTTCCTTCTTCATCTTCTTTTAAAGTCTCTGGCCTTGCCTTCACTTAGATTCTTCTTGATTTCTTTTATTGTTTTATCCTCTATCTGAGCTTCCTTGATTTTGTTAATCAAAAGAGGTTGAACTTCTTAGGATGCTACGAATCCTTGAGGTACCACTTCCAATTGAAGGTCCTTAAATCCCTTACATAGATCTTCAGGCAATTCTCCTGTCGTGAGTCCGTTTACATAAGGCTTACGACTCAAGGCATCATCCACTACATTGGCTTTCCCTAGGTGATACTGTAGACTTAAATCATAGTCCATGATCAATTCTAACCATCTCCTTTGACGCATGTTTAATTCCTTCTGAGTAAAGAAGTACTTGAGGCTTTTATGATCTGTGAATACTTCACATCGCTTTCCCCATAAGTAAGGTCTCCATATTTTCAGGGCATGTACTACAGAAGCTAACTCTATATCATGAGTGGGGTAGTTTACTTCATTATTTTTGAGTTGTCTTGAGGCATAAGACACTACTTTGCCTTCTTACATCAATACGCTTCCTAGACCACGATATGAAGTGTCGCAATAAACTTGGAAATCTTTCTCTAGATCTGGTAGGCATAAGACTGGTGCAGACACTAAGCGTTTCCTTAATTCTTGAAAACTGGTCTCACAAGCTTCTGTCCACTCAAACTTCTTTCCCTTCTTCAGTAATTCAGTCAAGGCCTTGTCAATCTTGGAGAGATTTTCAATGAATCTACGGTAGTATCCTGCCAGCCCTAGAAAACTGCGGATTTCTCCCATATTTTTGGGTGATTCCCAATTTGTCACAGTAGCAACTTTTTCAGGATCCACTGCTATTCCATCTTTAGACACCAGGTGTCCTAGGAATCCAACTTGTTCTAACCAAAATTCACACTTGTTGAACTAAGCATATAACTTATGCTCTCGGAGTCTTTGCAACACTAGGCGTAAATGTTCTTCATGTTCTTTGTGACTTTTGGAGTAGACTAAGATGTCATCGATGAAGACAACGACAAACTTGTCCAGAAAATCCATAAATACCTTATTCATCATATTCATGAAATAGGCTGGAGCATTGGTTAACCCAAAAGGCATTACTGTGTACTCATACGAACCATACCTTGTAACAAAGGCAGTCTTGGGTATATCCATCTCTCTAACTTTCATCTGAAAGTACCCTGATCTGAGATCGATCTTGGAGAACACAATGGCCCCTTCTAATTGATCGAAGAGCTCGTTGATTTTGGGTAGCGGATACTTGTTCTTGATTGTATGCTCATTTATGTCATGGTAATCAGTGACTAATATCTGTGTACTATCCTTCTTCTTGACGAAAAGGATTGGGGCTCCCTATGGTGATGAACTTGGACGTATAAAACCTTTCTGCATAAACTCTTCCAGTTGCTTCTTGAGTTCCTTCAGTTCATCAGTTGCCATCGGGTAGGGTCTTTTAGCAATTGGTCATGTACCCGACTTCAGTTCAATGAGGAACTCTTCATCTCTATCGGGTGGCATTCCCGGTAGTTCTTCGGGAAACACATCAGGGTATTCCTTGACTATAAGAACATCACCGAGGCTAACCCCCTTAAGAGAATTAAGCCTAACCTTCTTTAGCGCAAACTTTGATCTGAACTTGATTTCAATCCTTCTGGAGTGGTGAGAGTGATGGTTCTATTTGCGCAGTCTATGATTCCTTTAAAACGGGACATCCAATCCATTCCTATGATAACATCCAAGCCTTGTGTGTCTAGGATGATCAAGTCCGTAGGAAACTGATGCTTTCCAATCTTCAGACTCAACTGTCTACAACCTGAGGTTACTAACATTTCTTCGCCGAGAGAGCTTACTCTAATAGGGCTTCCTATGTTCTCAAAAACTAACCCATGATTGTTTACAAAAGCCCTTGAAATGAATGAATGCGATGCTCCAGTATAAAATAGAACTAATGCTGGACATGAATTGAGCAAGAACGTTCCAATGACAACATCAGGTTCATCGTACACTTCTTCCATGTTGATGTGGTTCACGTGTCCCTTCTGGAAAGGATTGGGCTTGGTAGCTTCTGCAGCCTTTCTTTAAAATAGCACTTGGCTAATATCTTTCTTTAACTCGGGGTTTGGGTGATGTTGTCCATTGTTATGGTTAGGGCCAACATGTCCATTCCCTTTGTGACCTCCATTGCTTCCTTTGAAACCTCCACTATGGTTGTGACCATGATGTTTGTGGTTGCTTCCTCCACTAGGATAGTTCCCATGCTTATGACCATGGTTTGTATCTTGAGGAAAGTGCCTTTTGAATGAAGGTTCAGAATGGTTTTCTGAATATTCAGCTTTCTCTTCCTGCTTTCAGCCTTCTTGATGTTATCCTCCAGTATGATAGCCTGATCTAGGAGGGTCTGAAAATTTGGGGCATATGCTACTGTTAGAGGAATCTTCAGTTCATCACTCAGCCCATTTAGGAATTTTGCCTTCATCTTAGCCAAAGTGCTGATGTCTTCAGGGGCATATCGAGACATGGCATGGAAGTCATTCATGTACTCCTTAAGGCTCATGTTTCTGTAGTGTACCTGCACTTCAAATAAGGCAGATACCTGTGTATAGTGCAAATCCCTGGATCGATTCATTTGCACACACAGTTTACGATGTAATATCACAACAAAGCGTCAATTTTATTACATCGATGATCCAGAATTACAAAATATTTGATACAAGTTGCATAGCATAAATCTAGCATTGAAAAAGTACACAGCGGAAATACAATAGCAGTGGGTCTCCAACAACTTCATGTTGCCACAGGCGAAAACATGTTGGTTGTAGACTCGAAACCAATAAACGAAACCTCACTCGTCATCTGAACAATCTGCAATAAGAAAAATATTGCAACAACGTGGGTCAGATTCCATTAAAAATGGAGTCTGGCAAGTGACACTATGGTGGACACTTAATGGAATAACTCTATAGCCTATATGCATATTTGGCTGGTGGAGTTCAAGACTATTTTGCATAAAGCCAATTTTTCTTATCTCTTTGGAAAACTCTATCTTCAAATCAAGACAAGTATGGCATGAAAACCATAATCTCGTCTTCCCTTGTTCACCCATCAAGTTTTATTTCTGAAGTTGGAATGATGGAATCCTCCGTTTGACGTCCGTGATCAGCTGCTCAAATTGTCCGTACCGGGGACACGGCTAAGTACTTAGTTTTACACTCTGCAGAGGTTGTGCACGTTCACCATTGTACCCATTCAACCCAATTTATCCTTTACACACCATTTCTGATAAGGAAAGGAGAAGAATGAGACAAGATCTTTCAGAAGCATTTTCCCTCCCACTCTGGCTTGACCCGTTCCACCTAACATCCCCCTACATCTGCTTGTCAAGCCGGAGAGAGTCCACGCAACATAATGGATCAAGCCATAGCCCATATGGCAATGGCTGCACTGGAAGCAATCGTCACTCGGAGTTCTTCAGACTCCTCTGTTCCCTGGGTGGCCATCCACAAGTGCACGTACTCCAGGAACCATAGACATGGACCGGAGTATCCACTCAACTTCGCCACCATTAACAACCAATCCACCCAGGAGTTTCATTAACTTAGTGGATGTGCACTCTCAGGTAAAAATCACCATGCTCACGGCCCTAAGTAAAATAGACATTCATCCTAGGCGACGACAACCATGAGCATAGCCCTGAGTAGTCACTTAACATTTTGTAAAACTTTTCATCAATTGCATAGCATCAATACATCTACTAAGTATTATATAGGAACCTAGACACAGGAGTAAGGGAATTCTACGCAGGTTTAGCATAGCAATACTATCTTACTCATGCATATAAAAATACACTAAGTAATGCATATAGAAAATAATAGGAAGTTTATGAGGTGTGCCACTTGCCTTTGAATGTTGTCGTTGTTCACAAACTCTATTCAACAACGAACGTTTGCTCTTCGTTCAATCTAAACAATATAAGCAAACAACAATACAACAATCAACAAACAACAATCCTCAATCATACATGCACATACGTAGTTAACAAATAAGTTTCATAACAATTCTAAGGAAAACATGTTATGCATGATATGCAAATTATTTCTTAGGACTAGAGATGCATGTCATGCAATGAAATTCTTTTAAGTTAATTAAAGGCAATTGGGTTGGTCAAAATGACTAAGAACTAAATTCATAGGTTGAATAAAATATTTTGTTTTATATCATCTTGAATAAGCCCTCTAATGGCTTAGTCTTGATGTGTAGAGATATTTAGAGTAAATACTAAGTCATTTCTTCAAGATGATCAACAATTATTATCAACTCTTTGTAAATTGGACATTCACTATAGTGAGAGAGACAGACACCCGACCAGCCACTTAAATTGTGGGACATGTCTCATGTACGTGGACATGTAAGGTTTGTCTCCAAGCCGCTTCATCTTACTATGCCGCTAGGATCCAACAAACTTCAAAGATGATAGCATCATGATCAAATTTGTTTAAGTCTAAAAGACAAGATTAGGAAAGAGGGAAAAGATAGAAGAAAGATGTAGTTGGTCCTCTAGGCTTCATCTCTAGACTTGTAACTTTCTTCTGGATGATGTCTTGATTGAACTCTTGGTAGTCTTGATGAATCTTCAGACTTGATGATTTTTGTATCACCTAGGCTGGTCTTGGATTTACTTAGTCTTCATGAAGTCTCAGAGAAGGAGGGAGAAGAAAGAAGGAGGGACAATACTTAGAAAATAATTCTGGTTGGTCTTCATGAACTTCTTCTTGATCTTTCTTCTAAGTGCTTCTACTCCTTGGAGATACTTATGAAGTCTTGTTTTGGCTAAGTCCTTCATTGGTCTTCTAGCTCCATGTTGAAAATCCTAAGAGTCTAAGTGTATCGCTTTACCAAATGCTAAGTTGAAAATATTTCTAACTTAGAGAAAATGGGGAAGGAGTTTTCTTATGGGAAAATATATCTATATGTGAAAATAAGTTATGCATGCAATGCACTTTTAAATCCTAAGAATATCATACAAAATTTGTGATATTTATAAAGCATGCATTAGGCTATAAATGCAATTTAATTAATTTCTATTTTTGGAAAATATAATAAAAGGAATAATTATAAGATTAAAATTTTCTATGATTAAATTTTTATAATAAAATTTTATAAATAGTGTTAATAGACAGGGAGTATTTAATTAAATTTATAGCAATTTGATTTAATCAAAAATAATATTTCTATTAATAGTTATGTTGAAAATACTCGAACTATTTAAATTAAACAAACAACCATTAAATCATCAAATAATACTAAAAAATATATACATTTTATAACAGAGGCATATATATTCCAAAGTTTCTAAAACAATTTTATTTGCGATTTTTGGATTTATAGATTTAAAGTTATTACAAATATACTCAAATTCACCATTTGAAATTTGAATATTTTATACTAAGTCAAATTTGAATTTTGGCCGATCTAACATAATCTACATGTCAAGAGCTTTCCAGATATATAAAAATATTTGAATTTGGATAAAGAGAGAAAAATATATGATAGTTTGAATAGACAGGGGCTTCTCTGCAAAACTGCCAATGAATTAAATCGTGAAAATGATTTTACACGTCAGCGCTGACTGGGCGCTGACTGTACGCTGACTGGGCTGCTGACTGGGATCTGACGTGGATAAGCCATTGGATCTGGATCGTCAGATATAGATCTGATGGTCCAGATCAGATCGTACCGGTTGGGTTTTAAAATCTAATCTCGTGCGTTGATTCCAAATCGGACGGCTCTGGGAGAGGGTGCTCACCGGGCGGCGCGGATGGTCGCCGGAGATGGAGCGTACGGCGGCGCTGGGCTCGGGCGAGGACGCTTCCGTCGTTGTCGTGCTTCCCTGGGCTTGTGGAGTTGACGGAGAGGTGCGCCGCGCCACGACGAAGAGGATGGGGACGGTCGTTGGTGGCGGGGTGCTCCGGTGCTCGCCCTATTCCTCACCGGAGTTGGGAAAGGCGGCGGTGGTCTTCAGCCGCGCACGAACAGCTCGGTACACTGCACGAAAAACATCGACGCGAGACTTAGGAGATGCGCATGGATGAAGTAGGACGATTGGGACACAAGAGAGGGCTCGGCGTTTGCGGTAGCTCACCAGAACCGAAGAAAACGGCGACGGCGATGGCGGCACGGCGGCGGCGATTTGCGGACAGCCTAGGGGCGCTCAGACTAGGGTTCTTCGGGGAAAAGGTGGCGGAGGCGCTGGGGGGTTTTATAGGGCAGGAGGAGGGAACCACATCGCGCTAATCTCGCCGGATTTGGGAGAGGAAATCGGGGGCGGAAATCTCGGCCGGAGGAAGAAGAAGGTGACGTCAGCATGACGTCATCATTTTGTTTTTCTTTTCAGATTTTTCTTTTAATTCATATCTTTTGATTTAATTGTCCAATTGAGGTCAAACAAATTTCTAAAAATTTGTAAAATTATTATCTTTGTGTTAAACCAGGTGTGGAAATGTTTTGAACATTTTTGAAAAATAATATTTTGGAATATTGATTAAATACAAATTTGTCACTTAAAGTCAAATTTGAAATCATATTTTAATTAAATCTTCTTTTGGCTAAATATTTTTTTGTAAAATACCCACATTCCAATATGTTTGAAATTAAGTTATTTAAACTCATATTCCAATAAAATAAATTTTAGCTTTAATAGATTATTAAATATCATATTACAAGTTTTTGTAATGAAAAGAGAAAATGTAATGTAATCATTTTTAATTCAAATTATTTTGTGCACCATTATATTTTATATTAAGATATATCATTTTCTGTTTTGAAAATGAATGGAATTCATTTTAAGATAATGAAATGTTTATTTGGATAATCCATTTATTATAAAATATATGAAGTTATTAAAGTTATAAACTATAGGGTTGTAATTACAACACTAAGTTTGAACTTAGTTGTAAGAATGAAAAACTATTTGACAAATAGATCATGTTTTAAATATTTTTTTTAAAAGAACACTTGGAAATATTATTTTAATTTATGAATAGCTATGGCTATGTGGTTGGAGTCATATACTTATGAGGAAATTATTGATTTCATGAATATGGTTGGAAGGTTTGTAAAACATTTGTCAAATAGATATTGAGGTTTTAATAATTACAATGGATAATTAATTGTTTACTTGAAACAACTTTTAAAAATAAGGTTAAACTGAGATATTTGAAATATTAAACCTTTTCATCATGTTTAAAGTCTTTTGTAGTTGGTTTTCTTATGTATTTTAAAAACAAAAGTTTTAAATTATAGTGATTTTCAACATTATAAAATGTTGGGATGTTACAGACTACCACCCTTAAAAGGAATCTCGTCCCCGAGATTCGGAGAAGCTAGAAAGGAAGCAAATGCTTGAATGATTTTGATAACTCGAGAGGTTTGAGAAATGTAAATGTTTTGATATGGAAACCTGAAAACTGGCAGGGAATGATTTTTCTGATTAGGGGGATAGAAAGAAAAATAGTTTGGTGTTTCTGGGTTTAAGTAATTGGATTGGAATTATCTAGGTGGCTACCACCCTTAAAAGGAATTTTTGTGGTCAGTCTAGAAACTTTGTTTAATCTGGTTTACTTCTCTGATGTAGAGCGTACAGGTATTCAAAATACAATCACATGTGGTGGATACAAAAAGTTTTAGCACTCACGTTTTCCGCTCGGTCCTTGGAGAGATTTATCCTTCTTCCTCTCAGGGCATCTGCGGCATGTCACGGGACCGGTGATCTTCTTGAGCGAGCGGATAAGGCAATTTTCCTTCATCTTTACTGGGCACTTGTTGGCATAATGTCCCTTGTCCTTACATTTGTAGCAAATTACGTCACTTAAGTTCTTCTTCTTCTTTGGTGTTTCCAGGGCTAAAAGTTCTTCCAAATCTTGTTTGCTATATTCTATCTCAATTAAAGAAGTCCAGTCTCGTATGATGTGACAATTTCGAGCTAGGTGATCTCCTTCACACTTATAGCAACACTTGGAGGTACTTTTGGATATCTTCGGAAGTGACCTTACTCTTATTTCATTTTTCACCTTAGTATGACCCACAGTCTCATTTTGATGAAGATTTGGTTCAGTATCCTGACCAGTCCTTTTCTCTTTGCAGTCCCATGAATAATGTCCTAGTTCTCCACAGGTAAAACATGTTATATGGCTAGTATCTCTTTTGTGTTCCTCCTTGTTTTCTTGTACTTCCACATACTTCATGAGATTTTGTTGCATCCCCTTTTTGGCTTGCTGACTGACTTCTTGCACTACGGGGTAGAGTTGATACTGCGTTGGAACGTGATTTGTTGCTTCACACGAAAAGCAAGAAATCTGACTTGTGGGGCATTCCCTAACTGGATGTCTGGTATGACCATGGGGCCACTCATCAGGGCATTCTTTGGACGTATGTCCTATCTCTCCACAAGTTTTGCATGCCTTTAGTTTGGTCATAACGTTCTCTTCAAAATCACTATGGTTTTGATCAATCCTAGGCAGTTGGTCAGTGATCAACTTCCACAGCTGACTCTGGTTCTCAATTAGGAGTTGCATAGTTGTATGCAAAACATTGGTGTTGGTATTGGGGTGAGACATCTGTTTGGTTTAGAAGGCAATGGGTTGAATTATTTTTACTATGGAGCAATCCTAGTTCAATAAAACAAAACAAGGCAACCAATTCCTAATAATATCAATCAACATGATTCAAACACATGCAAACACATACAAAAACAAATTTCACACTTATTTTGAGAACTCGAACTAATCATTTATCGAACGAAAACACATCAATGTCATGGAATTACAAAAACGATAATACTGCCATACCACAATTTGATAGGTCAATACAGCAAATCGATACGATAAGCTAAATGAGATAAATGGTGGTCCCTCTAACGTGGTTTGTATTGCTCCACTTATTGCTCCTCAATCTCACGCTTGCGCTTTATTGTGTGGTTATTCTCCACAGCCGTGACTTCTCCCTCAGTTGACTCTTCAAAAAGCACCTCTTCGGGGTCTTCTTCATCCTTTACCTCTGAGTTTATTACCACATTTCCAGTGCCTTGGTCACTTCCTTCAGCTACTGGCGGTGGTGGAGGTACATTGAGTTGCGCCTCAAGGGTGGCGATCTGCTCATCCTTGTTAAGATTCTGCAAATGTAGTTCATGGATGAGTTCCTCCATATGGCCAATAAGGGTTTCAGAAGTCTGGAGTTCTTGGGTTTTTGCGTGTATGACGGCTCGGGCATGATCTGCGATGTTATAAGCTTGCTGAACCTTTCTGGTCAGACGGTTCATGAGAAAATCCAAGTCTTCAAACATCTTGTTAGTGATGGGCAGGTCCAGGCGATTTCCCGTGTGAGCCATTGAGTGGCCATGCGCATCCCTCTTCCCAAAGGCATGGAAGGGCGATTCTGGTGCCAGCTTGTTGCGATACTTATAACACAATCGGGCCATCAAGTCCACCATAGCTATGTTCACTCCTTCAATCCATTCAGGGTAGTAGGTGACATAGTCCACGGGCTCGAAGTCTGGCATCGTGGGATCTGGGGTCATGATTGTGCGAATTTCCCAACGCGTCACATTAGGTATGTCGGTCTCTTCCTTCCTTCCTCGGAAATAGGGCGGTGGTAGCTTCAATATACTTGTCAACCTAGATAGCTGCCTCCCAAAGATGAAATCCGACAAAACTCCAGCATACGCGGTCTCAGTGTACTCTCCCATCTAAAATTTTGAAGAGGAAAGAGTATTAGAATTAAAATGAAACAGAAAAATTCATATGATAAAATTAAAAGTTTTGTTTTTAGAAAAGTGAATAAAATAGATTTTCAATCCTATGGTCAAATCCTATTTCTATCCAAACCTAGGGTTTCGAACCTACAGGCAACACAGTGCTCTGATACCATCTGTAGTGTACCTGCACTTTAAATAAGGCAGATACCTGTGTATAGTGCAAATCCCTGGACGATTCATTTGCACACATAGTTTACGATGTAATATCACAACAAAGCGTCAATTTTGTTACATCGATGTTCCAGAATTACAAAATATTTGATACAAGTTGCATAGCATAAAGCTAGCATTGAAAAAGTACACAGCGGAAATACAATAGCAGTGGGTCTCCAACAACTTCATGTTGCCACATGCGAAAACATGTTGGTTGTAGACTTGAAACCTATAAACGAAACCTCACTCGTCATCTGAACAATCTGCAATAAGAAAAATATTGCAACAACGTGGGTTAGATTCCATTAAAAATGGAGTCTGGCAAGTGACACTATGGTGGACACTTAATGGAATAACTCTATAGCCTATATGCATATTTGGCTGGTGGAGTTCAAGGCTATTTTGCATAAAGCCAATTTTTCCTATCTCTTTGGAAAACTCTTTTTTCAAATCAAGACAAGTATGGCATGAAAACCATAATCTCGTCTTCCCTTGTTCACCCATCAAGTTTTATTTCTGAAGTTGGAATGATGGAATCCTCCGTTTGACGTCCGTGATCAGTTGCTCAAATTGTCCGTACCGGGGACACGGCTAAGTACTTAGTTTTACACTCTGCAGAGGTTGTGCACGTTCACCATTGTACCCATTCAACCCAATTTATCCTTTACACACCATTTCTGATAAGGAAAGGAGAAGAATGAGACGAGATCTTTCAGAAGCATTTTCCCTCCCACTCTGGCTTGACCCGTTCCACCTAACATCCCCCTACATCTGCTTGTCAAGCCGGAGAGAGTCCACGCAACATAATTGATCAAGCCAGAGCCCATATGGCAATGGCTGCACTAGAAGCAATTGTCACTCGGAGTTCTTCAGATTCCTCTGTTCCCTGGGTGGCCATCCATAAGTGCACGTACTCCAGGAACCATAGACATGGACCGGAGTATCCACTCAACTTCGCCACCATTAACAACCAATCCACCCAGGAGTTTCATTAACTTAGTGGATGTGCACTCTCAGGTAAAAATCACCATGCTCACGGCCCTAAGTAGAATAGACATTCATCCTAGGCGACGACAACCATGAGCACAGCCCTGAGTAGTCACTTAACATTTTGTAAAACTTTTCATCAATTGCATAGCATCAATACATCTACTAAGTATTATATAGGAATCTAGACACAGGAGTAAGGGAATTCTACGCAGGTTTAGCATAGCAATAATATCTTACTCATGCATATAAAAATACACTAAGTAATGCATATAGAAAATAATAGGAAGTTTATGAGGTGTGCCACTTGCCTTCGAATGTTGTCGTTGTTCACAAACTCTATTCAACAACGAACGTTTGCTCTTCGTTCAATCTAAACAATATAAGCAAACAACAATACAACAATCAACAAACAACAATCCTCAATCATACATGCACATACATAGTTAACAAATAAGTTTCATAACACTTCTAAGGAAAACATGTTATGCATGATATGCAAATTATTTCTAAGGACTAGAGATGCATGTCATGCCATGAAATTCTTTTAAGTTAATGCAGGGCAATTGGGTTGGTCAAAATGACTAAGAACTAAATTCATAGGTTGAATAAATAATTTTGTTTTATATCATCTTGAATAAGCCCTCTAATGGCTTAGTCTTGATGTGTAGAGATATTTAGTGTAAATACTAAGTCATTTCTTCAAGATGATCAACAATTATTATCAACTCTTTGTAAATTGGACATTCACTATAGTGAGAGAGACAGACACCCGGCCAGCCACTTAAATTGTGGGACAGGTCTCATGTACGTGGACATGTAAGGTTTGTCTCCAGGCCGCTTCATCTCACTATGCCGCTAGGATCCAACAAACTTCAAAGATGATAGCATCATGATCAAATTTGTTTAAGTCTAAAAGACAAGATTAGGAAAGAGGGAAAAGATAGAAGAAAGATGTAGTTGGTCCTCCAGGCTTCATCTCTAGACTTGTAACTTTCTTCTGGATGATGTCTTGATTGAACTCTTGGTAGTCTTGATGAATCTTCAGACTTGATGATTTTTGTATCACCTAGGGTGGTCTTGGATTTACTTAGTCTTCATGAAGTCTCAGAGAAGGAGGGATAAGAAAGAAGGAGGGACAAGACTTAGAAAATATTTCTGGTTGGTCTTCATGAACTTCTTCTTGATCTTTCTTCTAAGTGCTTCTACTCCTTGGAGATACTTCTGAAGTATTGTTTTGGCTAAGTCCTTCATTGGTCTTCTAGCTCCATGTTGAAAATCCTAAGAGTCTAAGTGTATCACTTTACCAAATGCTAAGTTGAAAATATTTCTAACTTAGAGAAAATGGGGAAGGAGTTTTCTTATGGGAAAATATATCTATATGTGAAAATAAGTTATGCATGTAGTGCACTTTTAAATCCTAAGAATATCATACAAAATTTGTGATATTTATAAAGCATGCATTAGGCTATAAATGCAATTTAATTAATTTCTATTTTTGGAAAATATAATAAAAGGAATAATTATAAGATTAAAATTTTCTATGATTAAATTTTTATAATAAAGTTTTATAAATAGTGTTAATAGACAGGGAGTATTTAATTAAATTTTTAGCAATTTGATTTAATCAAAAATAATATTTCTATTAATAGTTATGTTGAAAATACTCAAACTATTTAAATTAAACAAACAACCATTAAATCATCAAATAATACTAAAAAAAAATATTTTATAACAGAGGCATAATATTACTAATATTCCAAAGTTTCTAAAACAATTTTATTTGCGATTTTTGGATTTATAGATTTAAAGTTATTACAAATATACTCAAATTCACCATTTGAAATTTGAATATTTTATAGTAATTCAAATTTGAATTTTGGCCGATCTAAAATAATCTAAATGTCAAGAGCTTTCCAGATATATAAAAATATTTGAATTTGGATAAACAGAGAAAAAGATATGATAGTTTGAGTAGACAGGGGCTTTTCTGCAAAACTGCCAATTAATTAAATCGTAAAAATGATTTTACACGTCAGCGCTGACTGTACGCTGACTGGGCTGCTGACTGGGATCCGACATGGATAAGTCATTGGATCTGGATCGTCAGATCGTCAGATCTAGATCTGACGGTCCAGATCAGATCATACCGGTTGGGTTTTAAAATCTAATCTCGTGCGTTGATTCCAGATCGGACGGCTCTAGGAGAGGGTGCTCACCGGGCGGCGCGGATGGTCGCCGGAGATGGAGCGTACGGCGGCGCTGGGCTCGGGCGAGGACGCTTCCGTCGTTGTCATGCTTCCCTGTGCTTGTGGAGTTGACGGAGAGGTGCGCCGCACCACGACGAAGAGGATGGAGACGGTCGTTGGTGGCGGGGTGCTCTGGTGCTCGCCCTATTCCTCACCGGAGTTGGGAAAGGCGGCGGTGGTCTTTAGTCGCGCACGAACAGCTCGGTACACTGCACGAAAAACATCGACGCGAGACTTAGGAGATGCGCACGAATGAAGTAGGACGATTGGGACACAAGAGAGGGCTCGGCGTTTGCGGTAGCTCACCAGAACCGAAGAAAACGACGGCGGCGATGGCAGCACGGCGGCAGCGATTTGCAGACAGCCTAGGGGCGCTCGGACTAGGTTTCTTCGGGGAAAAGGTGGCGGAGGCGCTGGGTGGTTTTATAGGGCAGAAGGAGGGAACCACATCGCGCTAATCTCGCCGGATTTGGGAGAGGAAATCGGGGGCGGAAATCTCGACCGGAGGAAGAAGAAGGTGACGTCAGCATGACGTCATCATTTTGTTTTTCTTTTCTGGTTTTTCTTTTAATTCATATATTTTGATTTAATTGTCCAATTGAGGTCAAACATATTTCTAAAAATTTGTAAAATTATTATCTTTGTGTTAAACGAGTTGTGGAAATGTTTTGAACATTTTTGAAAAATAATATTTTGAAATATTGATTAAATACAAATTTGACACTTAAAGTCAAATTTGAAATCATATTTTAATTAAATCTTCTTTTGGCTAAATATTTTTTTGTAAAATACCCACATTCCAATATGTTTGAAATTAAGTTATTTAAACTCATATTCCAATAAAATAAATTTTAGCTTTAATAGATTATTAAATATCATATTACAAGTTTTTGTAATGAAAAGAGAAAATGTAATGTAATCATTTTTAATTCAAATTATTTTGTGCACCATTATATTTTATATTAAGATATATCATTTTATGTTTTGAAAATAAATGGAATTCATTTTAAGCTAATGAAATGTTTATTTGGATAATCCATTTATTATAAAATATACGAAGTTATTAAAGTTATAAACTATAGGGTTGTAATTTCAACACCAAGTTTGAACTTAGTTGTAAGAATGAAAAACTATTTGACAAATAGATCATGTTTTAAATAGTTTTTTAAAAAGAACACTTGGAAATATTATTTTAATTTATGAATAGCTATGGCTATGTGGTTGGAGTCATAGACTTATGAGGAAATTATTGATTTCATGAATATGGTTGGAAGGTTTGTAAAACATTTGTCAAATAGATATTTAGGTTTTAATAAATACAATGGATAATAAATTGTTTACTTGAATTAACTTTTGAAAATAAGGTTAAACTGAGATATTTGAAATATTAAACCTTTTCATCATGTTTAAAGTCTTTTGTAGTTGGTTTTCTTATGTATTTTAATATTTTACTTTAATCAAAACAAAAGTTTTAAATTTTAGTGATTTTCAACATTATAAAATGTTGGGATGATACAGTTTCCTTGCCTCATGTTTCTAATTTCTTCCCGCTGTAAGTTCATAATGCCCAAAGAGATATGGGCATTACGAAAACCTTCCTTGAAGTTTTCCCAAGTCAGGGTTTCCAGTGGGTGATCTGATAAGTTTCCCACCACTGAATTGATGGTCCCTCCAACAGATGAGTAGTGAATCTCACCTTTTCAGCGTCGGTACGTTCACATGTTACTAAATCTCTGTCCACTGAGCGCAGCCAGTCATTTGCCACAATTGGCTCAGTTGCATTGGAGAACTTGTTAGGCCGGAGCCTTAGAAATCTGCTAAGTCTATCCACTTGGGGAGGTGGTGGCGGTGGTGGGTTGTGGTTATTGTTGTTGTTATTTTTGTTGGTTGCTGCAATGAACTAGGTCATCATAGTCATTAGCTGAGCTTGAGCGGCCATCAACTGTTGTATAGCATCATTGTTGTTGTTGTTGTTGTTGTTGTTGTTGTTGTTGTTGTTGTTGTTATCGGGCGCACGGCGGGGAGGCATCTGTGGTTTTTAGCATAGATGAGTTTAGATGGAAAGAAGTAAGGAAATTATTTTTTACCCCAACAAACAAACAACTTATAAAAACAACCAACCCACAAAACAAAAACCTTTGTGTTAAAAACGATATAAAAGTTTGGAAAATAAACTCGCGAGGTTCCGAGGATACAAGGGAAAATACTGCCTTACCACAAGTTGGTAGGTCAATACAAAACTAAAGATAACGATGAGGTGAGGGGTAATTGGTAGTCTCACTAACTAACTACTCGACCATGTCATCTTCTTCTTCTTCAATTTCTTGAATCTCGATTCCTTCATTGTCGAGCACCTCCTTGAGTTCCTTCACTTCTTTCTCCAGGGCAGAGTTCTTTTCTTGCAGCTCCCTCTTCTCAGTACAAAGCCGTTTGATCAAGTCACTATCAGCCTCAAACTCGACTTCATTGCTCTCGAGTTCTGCTTTCTGTTCTCTTATAGTCTTGTTCTTCTCTTGAACCCTTTTCTCCTGTCTCTTGTACCTCTCCTCTTGTGCAGCAAACCTCTCTTCTTGGGCCTTAGTCACTTCCTCTTGAGCCTTCACCTTCTCCTCGTTCTCCCTGAGTAAGGCACATAGCTCATCGTTCTTCAGGAGTTCAGTGCGCCTAACCTCATAAAGCTCTTTGACGAGGATTTCCAACTCCTGGAAATAAAGACTAAGAGGCTTTGCTTTGCCTCTATCTCCGACCTAAAAAAGGTAAGGTTCTCCATCCTCGTTTCTTCTGCCAAAGAAAATGGAATAGTGGCCCCTCAACTCTGTGCTGTAGCGTCCACAGAGGCGCCCAATCAGGTCTTGCATGATTAGATTGAGTCATTTATCTTTGGAGTCACTAACAATTTTAATCTCTAACGGGGGCTCTTCTCCACGTCCTAGCTGAGTTGCTTTTATTCCTGAACAACCCTCTTTGTTAAACTTCTTCAGGATGAAGCCCTTGATCTGAGGTAGCGGTAACCCTATCTTCTCGGCGATGTCGAGGAGGTAGCAGCCAAAACAGGTGTTCTCGAAGTCCTCCGCGGTGGTGAAGTGGAAGCTCGTCATCCTTTAGGTAGAAAGGAAAAGAATTAAAACAGGAAATGCATAAGGTAAAGAAGTACTAGTCATGATGAGCATTATTATTTTGGAAAATACTAAGTCAAAATCTTAAGGTGATCAACAAATATTAACAACTCTTTGTAAATTGGATATTCATTATAGTGAGAGAGACAGACACCCGGCCAGCCACTTAATTGTGGAACAGGTCTCATGTCCGTGGACATGTAAGGTTAGTTTCCGGGCCGCTTCATCTCACTATGGCACTAGGATCCAAAATACTCAAGGAGATAATACTATGATCAAAAGGGTTTATCCAATCCTAAGGGCTCGAACCTACAGGCAACACAGTGTTCTGATACCATCTATAGTGTACCTGCACCTAAAATTTGGCAGGTACCTGTGTATAGTGCAAATCCCTGGACTGGTTCGTTTGCACACACAGTTTACGATGTAATATCACAACAAAGTATCAATTTATTACAACGCTGATCCAGACTTAGAAAATATTCATTACAACTTGCACAGCGAAAAGCTAGCAGTGAACAGAGTAAACAGAGGAAAAATATTCTTCATGGACTCCCCATCATCAGCATGTGCCACAGGCAAACATGTTGGTTGAAGATTCGAAACCCTTACAAAAAACTCACTCGTCATCATAAGAATCTGCAATAAGAAAAATATTGCAACAACGTGGGTCAGAACCATTTAAAATGGAACTGGCAAGTGACACTATGGTGGACACTTAAAGGAATAACTCTATAACCTATATGCTTATTTGGCTTCTGGAGCTCAAGGCTATTTTGCGAAAAGCAAGTTTTTCCCTAACACCTTAAAACAACTTTACCTAGTTGAGACATATATGGTATGAAAGCCATAGTCTCAATCTACCCTTATTCACCCATCAAGTTTTAACTTAGAAGTTGGAATGGTGGAATCCTCCGTTGACGTCCTCGTTCAGCTGCTTAAATTGTCCGTACCGGGGACACGAATAAGTACTTAGATTTTTAACTCTGTAGAGGTTGTGCATGTTCACCATTGTACCCATTCAACCCAAACTATCATATACACTCTGGAAGTGTTAAGGAAAATGAGAAGAATGAGACGAGATCTTTTAGAAACATTTTCCCTCCCCATAACGGCCTGACGCGCTCCACCTACAAATCCTCTACCACCACCTGTCAGGCCGGGGCGAGTCCACACAGATTAGTTGATCAAGCCAGAGCCCATATTGGCAATGGCTGCACAAGAAGCAATCGTCACTTGGAGTTCTTCAGATTCCTCTGTTCCTGGGTGGCCGTCCACAAGTGTAATCCCACATGTAAACCCCTGGGAACCCACTCAACATAAACCATGCAAAAACACTTTCCACTCAGGTATTTCATTCATAACTTAGTAGAATTAACATTTCATCAAAAATAGTTTTGCATGGCATCAAAATTCTACTAAGTGTTGCATAGGAACCTAGACACATGAATAAGGAAGTCTAAACATGGGTTGCATAGCAATACTATCCTATACATGCTTATAGAAAAATAATCTACTCATGCATAGAAAAAATACTAAGAAGTTTATGCGTGTGCCACTTGCGTTGGCAACCAGGAGTACAGCAATTACAGTTGCAAAGGCCCTCGTTTCCCTCCGAATAGTCTAACAAATTAAAATGCGACACATAAACAGACATGCAACATAACCATATAGAAATATGCTATGCATGAGATGCAATAATTTAGTTACAACAACTAATATTTTTATTTATTAGAATTATTATGAAGTATGCATGATGACATTTTTAATTTGTTTTCAATTAACAAGACTTTAATAGAAGGGTAAACATAAGAATTTAGTTTACTGTAATAAAATTTCTATAACCAAAATTTGTAAAAATTCACTAGACAGAGGGTATCTAAACAAAGTTTTTGCAATTTGATTTACCCAAGAATATTTTTTCTAACTAAAGTTATGTCGAAAACACTTAAACTACTCAATTGAATATTTGAATTTTTTTAATGTGTCAAAACATAAAACTAATGAAGCCAAAAGATTCTACTGGTTCTAAGGATTCCAAATATATAAAAATATTTGAATTTGGCTAAACAGATAAAAATTAATGATGAAAACAGTTTGTAGGGTGTTTCTGCAAAACTGCAAATTAAAATCAATTTTGGAAAATCGCAGAAATTCAATATCCGATGTGGCGCTGACGCGGCGCTGATTGGGCTGCTGACTGGATCTGACGTGGCCTCCTATGATTGGACGATACCGGTTCGAATAAATGAAATAAAATAGACCGCTGGATGCAGATCTAACGGCCTAGATCGAGTGGACCAAAACCGAGTGGCGCTGTCACCGGAAACCTAGCCGGAGATGGTTCCCGCGGCGGCGGCGCGCCGGCAACGAACGTTCTGCACGGTCTAGTGCGCTATGGGGCAAGCGGTGCATACCAGGATGTAGAGGAGGTTAACGCGGAGACGATGGCGAGGTTGTGGAGGCTGGGGCGTCTCGGTCCTTCTCCTTTTCCTCGTTGGAGTTGTGCACGGCGTCAGCCTCCTCCAGTCGAGCACGTATACGAGGATCTGGCGCACGAGAAGATGCGAGACAATGTCAGAAAGATGCGCAACGATGAAATAAAACGAATGGGGGAAGAGAGAAGATCCGGGGTTGCCGGAGTTCGTCGTACGGAGAGCTTTTTGCCGCCGGCAGTGGCGGGAGGGCGGGGTCTCGTGCGGGCAGCCTCAAGGCTCTCGGGCACAGAGGTTTGGGGCAAACGAGAGAGGGGATCGAGGGGGTCTTATAGGAGGAAACGGCGTGGTAAAAGGAGGAGTAAATCGCCGGGAATCAATCGAATTGATTCGGCCATTTCTCGGCGAGGTCGTGGGCACGATTTGGGGAAGGAGACGTTGCCGCGGGGGTGATGACAGGTGGGACCCACCTGTTGGTGACAGAGACAGAGAGAGTTGGCGCTGGGCTGCTCTTTGTCAGGTGGGACCCACCTATCGGTTGTTCTCCAATTAGTTGTTTGTTTTCTTTTTTGCAACAACATGACATCATCATGCATCATTTGTATTTGTCTCATTAATTTAAATTAATGCATTTAAATTCAAATTCCATATAAATTCTTTTCCACTTTTAAATTCAAATGGAAACAATAATTAAATTCAAATGTGATATTTAAATTCTTTTTAAATATTCAAATTAATATATTAAATGATGTATTGGAAACAATAATTAAATTGCCTATTTAAAACAAAAACTATTTTGTAAAGTTTCTTTATACAAAAACATAATAATTAAAAAAGAAAAAGAATAAAATAGATGAAAAAAAACCTGGGCCGAATTCACTTACCTGGCCCATCATCCCTCTCTCCTCCAGACCATCTCTCCCCCAGCCCGGCCCACACGCACCTTCCTCCTTCCTCCGTTCAACTTTACACCGAGGCAGAGAGAGAGCTGGTCATGGCTGCCCCCACCATGTGCTCTCCCTCCACCTACCCGCCCTCCTACTTAGCCCGTCCCCTCTCCCTCTCCAAACCCTAGCCGCTCCTCACTTCTCCCTCTCATCCGCCGCCGCCATTTTTCCCCCTCCATCCCCTCTGTTTTTCCTCACACGAATTTCAACCGGAGACCACCAACGCCGTCGCCCTGCCACTCCGGTGCCGTCGAAGCCCATCGGAGGACCCCAGAAGCTCCGTCGCATCGTCGCCGCCCTCTCCCCCGAACGAATCGAGCAGGGGCTCGCCCAATGCGTCGACCTCGTCCCCGTCCAATCAGTGTCTGGCCCGCCTGTGAGCCTCACGGGTTAGATCCCTCCGCGGTGACAAAAGGCTAGAAGAGATCTGCGCTGGTATGTTTGCACAGAGCCCTCTGTGCTCCCTATTTTCGCTATTAAACCCTCTCCAGAAAGTTTTCAATCACCGATAGGTCCCTGTAATTCACAGAAACACCCCTAAACTTAATGTGCTAATAACTTTATTTCTATAACTCCAAATTTAATAATCTTTATATGTTTAATTATCAAAAAATGCAATAAACATTAATATGACATTTGTATGCCATTTTGCATCTTTTATTTTAATTGCTTAGTATAATTATTTATTGCACCTAAATAATTAAATATGGAATGTGTTGGGCTTTAATTAATTATTGCCCTATCTCATTTAATTTTATTAGATCACCCATGCCATGTGTTGCCATGTTAACCAACATTTAATATTGCTGAGTAAATAAATAACTTGCACCTAAATATTAATTGACGGGGTTGCTTTCCCGCTTAATTTGGATTACCTGCAATGTGTTGCATCTTGCCATGCCATGCATCATTCTCGTATAATCATGCTGAATCTTTTCCCGTAGTGATAATATGCATCTTTTACGCTTTCCAGTGTTTGTTGCTTCTTCACGGATACGACGTTGAGATGTGTGAGCAACGACAAGATCTGCTTCCATACGGGATTCCAGGCAAGCAAAGTTTGCTTGTTTACCTATACATTATCTTTCAATCCTGCCGTTGATCTCTGCTACCCTAGTAAACATTTCTGGAATTACGATCCCATCACATGTTTATCCTGCAGCCTATACAGCTTTATCCCCACAACCTATAACCCCTTGCATGTTTATCTGTTAGCCTTGCGAGTCGTAACGCATGCTTAGAGTTCGTTGTGCGAGTCATCTGTTGGTCTTTTATTTCATATGCTTAGCCTGATAGATTATTCTACCTTAATAAAATGTTGTCTTATATTGGGGTATTATAATTAAAAGATAAGGCACCGGCGGAAGGCCTTGCGAGGTGTTTTGTTCTGCTAAGTGTCGACCTAGGAACTGATATTTTGTCCTCGGATCCAATTTTGAGCGCACTAACCACTTGTGGGAGGCCCTATGGAGCCCCCCTCGACTTTGAACGGATCTAAAGCTTGTCCTTGTGCCGCAAGTAGTTCGGGTTTTCCATTTTCTCACATGCATGTGCATAATGATGATGATTGATGAGAGGTGATGGGATATGGGGGGTCATATAAGTGCGGTACGACGCGAAGCGGACAATTCCTACTGTGGTTTGAGCCGCATGGCGGCGTAGTCGCAAACGATTGAGTCCGCAATTGAGGTATTGGCCGGACTCTTGACACGGGTAACAGCTCATATGGGTGGCACTTGGACTTGCTGTAGTGAAGGAATGGGTCGTGTTGAGAGGCCCTGATGTTTGATTGAGTTGATCATGCGAGTATGGGTACAATAGTGCACCCCTGCAGGGTATAATCTTATCGATGAGCCATGTCTACGGTTATGGACGATTTTGGTGATGATGTTGGCTGACAAGATCTAGACAACTTGCACCTAATTAATGTTAATTAAATTGACTAGTAATATAGAATTACTTTCACAATAAATTATAACTAAAACTGTACAACGTGTGAGTTTCCCGAATTGCTTCCTCATACTTGGTTGAGGGGGTTAATCCAAGAATGGGTTACGATTGGTGTTAGCTGTAGCTGTTTATTTATGCGCTCTCTTATCCCTTTCTAATTAGACGAAAGTGTAGCGTGTCTCTTTAGGTTGCTAGTGCTGATGCCGCTAAGTCCACCTCCCCTATATTTTGGGAGATGGTGTAGAAAGTAGGCAAGTCGGTTTTGCTTGCCAGGGAGTGCCTGACCCTCTTTTGGGATGTGTTTTATGTGCAGTTAACAGGTTTGAAGTCTGACGACGTTAGCTTGGGAATCCCTCCGGCTTGGCTGGGCAGGGATATGGCGCCATCGCTTATCTTCAGGACTCTTAGTCCAATTTGCATCTTACTAGTAGTCGGTTACTATTTTGCTTCCGCTGTCATTTGAATCTTTGTATTGTATCACTTGTATCTTGACTCGTTCGAGTCATTGTTGTATATTATTTATCTTTGTTGTATTTGTGGATGTATCGGAACTGTTGTAACATTATCACAATTCCACCCACATAATGCCCATGTTTCGGTGTGCACATTATGTCTGGTGGGCGACCTAAAATCGTTATTATGCGGATATCGGCGGGATCGCTTAAATCTACATAGTACCAATTTTGGGGCGTCACAGCTGCTGGCAGGCTTGAAGCGACGCGCGCGCGGTAGATAGTGGTGGGCTTCGGCCCACTTGGCTTGGAAGGCTGGCCCGACTCAATTTTTTAATACAAATAAATTTATGTTTTAAATCTTGTGAATACAAAACAATTTCAAAACTATATCAAAACTTGCCAGAACAAATTATAAAAATATAATTTGAAAAGCTTATTAAAAATAGAACCTTTTGGTAGTATTTTTGTCTAAAGTAAAAATAAAATAAAAAGGAAGATTAATATAAATTCAAATAACAATTTTCTAGACTTAAAATCAATTTAAACATATAAAAGTAATTTAATTTAAATCATACATGATTCAAATGACAAGTTTAAATGATGATGATGCATGAATGCAAGGTTTTAAATTTTTCTGAAAATTGGGATGTTACGAACCTAACCCCCTTAAGATGAATCTCGCCCTCGAGATTTGGATTGGCTAGCAAATAGGTGAGGGTGGTCTTCTTTCATGCCATCTTCTCTGTCCCAAGGTTCTTCTTACTCTGAATCGTGATTCCACTGTACTTTACAGAATTTGATGGTCTTGGTTCGGGTGACACACCCTACTGTCTCCAAAATCTTTATGGGTTTTTCTTCATAAGTGAGATCACTTTCTAGTTGTACTTCCTCTAGTGGCACCGTATATCTTAGCAGTGTCTCTGCCATTTATGGGTGACATTTCTTCAGCTCGCTGACATGGAATACATTGTGAACCGCGGAAAGAGCTTCCGGAAGTTCCAATTCGTAGGCTACCTCTCCTTTGCGAGATAATACCTTGAACGGACGCAAAGAGCTCAACGGCGTCGCGGATGGCCCCCTCGCGGACTTCCTTGGCGAAGCGGGCGGCCTCTCCTCGCGCGTCGCCTGCAGCGACAGATCTTCCTGGCGGCGAGCCTCGGCTGCGGGTTGGAAGGATGTCCACGCCCCAGCGAGCTCTTCGAGCTGATGGGCGAGTTGCACATCCTTGAGGGCGAGGTGCGCCTCCAGGACTCTAGGGACTCCCTCACGAGATGGAAAGCGACCTCACGGTGCCCAGCGCTCCAGTCCCAGCCGCCCAGGACCATGCCGCGGCGCGTGGAGGGCCCTACCCCAGTGTCGAGCCCGGAGAACCGGGCCTCAGGGCGCGCCTGGGGGCTAGGCCGCGCTCCGTCCCCCGTGGCGCCCAAGCTGGCCGCGCCGCCCTCGCCGTCTTGGCACTTGTCCCCTGCAGAGGGTCGCGGTGGGGACAAAGGAGCTCCCCACGCAGACTCACTAGCGCATGGGTGCCCCTGGCTGGCCTCGGCCTCTGGCAGCACGGGAGCCGTGGACGCGCGGGGTGGAGTAGCCGCGCGGGCCAGAGCCGCCTCGCGCGGTGGAGTTGGCTCGCGCGGTGGCGTGGCTACGCGAGTCGGAGTAGGAGCGCGAGGAGGGGTGGCGACCCTCTCCTCCTGTGTCTCCATCACCATAGGCTCGGGAGGCGGCGCAGTGACCTCCACCCGAGGCGCTGCCGCCTCCGCCTGAGGCTCAGCCGCCCTCGCTTGAGGCATCTCTTCAGATGGGCCTGTGGAGACCGTCTCCGCAGGCCTTGCGGCCTCTTCAGCTACGGCCTCAGCCGTGGCTCTTTTCTCTTCAGCTGCCTTGCTAAGCCTACGGCGCTTCGCAGGCACAAGGTCGCTGGCAGGCACTAGGGAAAGATCTTCAGAGGTGGAAAAAGAAGGAAAGAGCAAGAATCAAATAGCTAACAATTAGGAGCACTTACCCGGACTGTTGGGCGAGTCCGCGGCCCCCGCCTCCAGAGCAACCGGCGCGGCCACCTCTTTCTCCTCTCCCGCCAGGCCTGTTGGGGTGAAGTCTGGCATCCCCTCCAAGATACTCAAGCGATCGCCCAAGGGGAGCTGGTGCAGAGGTTGCATAGAGCCAGCAATCTTCCCGGGCACCTCCGGGTTGATGAAGAGGATGCTCAAGACGGTGTTGACGACATCCTGGCTGTGGTCACTAGGGTGAAGCCGCATCGGGTCCGAGGGTCCCGAGTACATCCACATCGGCTGGTTGTGGGCTTGGAGAGGAGCGATACGACGCTTCACAAAGTCCGCCACAATCATCTGCCCCGTGAGACCCTCTTCCCGGAGGTACCTCAAGCGCCCCACCAGGCTCGCGCTGTCCGCTCCGCGAGAGGCAGACTTGCCCCAGTTGGAGTTCTTCACAGGCGGTGCCTCCGGGACGCCCAGGAAAGCGCAGGGCGATTCGACGCCGATGAGGAGCCACTTCTGGCGGAAGTCATCCACCTTCTTGACCACCGCCTTGACGGGCTTCTCCCCGCTCCACGACATGGGGATGTACACACTCCCCATGCCGTCCGCAGAAGGAGACGCACCCGGACCGCTCGCTGGCTGCGGTGCACCGCAGCGAGTAGAAATTTCTGAAGAGCACCACTTAGAGGTGCACGCCCAGATAAGCCTCGCAGAGGTAGGCGAAGAAGGAGAGGATGAGGATAGAGTTTGGATGAAGATGGAGAAGCTGGATTTGCTAAAACTCCAGTACTGCCTCCAAGAACGACGAGTACGGGGGCACCAGCCCAGCGGTGATGGTGTGGAGAAAAATGGGGTAGAACCCTTGCGGGAAGCCCCCAAGCCTCGTGGAACGGAGCGCGCTGGCGCCATGCTCATTGGTCCGCCCCGCGACCAAGTTCCGGATTCTTTCCAGGGCCTTGACATCGGTGCGCCCCCCACGAGTACCGCGCCATGCGCGACCTCGGCAAGCGCCGCCTGCAAAGAGGACCCCGCAGCTGCCTTTCCCTTGTTCTTGGCTGGACTCATCGCTGAAGATGGGTTGGTCGTTGCGGCGAAAGAAGCTCGAGGAGAAAGGAGACGAAAGCGCCGGAGAGCAGGAGCGAGGGGCTCGAGACGGAGAAGGCTTCTGCGAGAAGAAATGGAAACAGTAACGGCTCCCTGCCCCGGTGCGTAGACTTTATGTCTCGTCAAGGAGCAGTTACCGGGGCACGGTGGGACCCCCCATGACGCGCGCCCCAAATCTTGCGCGGCCGTTACTCGTCAGAGAGATGCGTGGCTCGGGTCGGCCGGACACTTTGGGCCCACGATGCTCCAACTGCGCCCATGGGCTAAGTCGCGCCCATCACGGGCCCGGGGGCTATTGTCGGCCCAGTGAGGACTGGGGTGTGCAGAGCCCACTCTCCTCAGGCCTCGCATGCTGACAGATCAGACGAAACGACTAAGGACCAAGCCACCGCTTGGAGAGACCCTCGAGAGGCAACTCCTCTTGAGGTCCTAAAGAGGAAGCCAGGGCATAAAGAGGACCACGCGCTTCAAGAGACTCCCCAAGGCTCACTTTGCCTGGAGAGAGGTCCACGAAAACCTCTCCATAGGCCTCTGCGGCCCTGTGGAGACACTTTGCGGCCAAGCAAGCGCTGCAGGGCGCACATGGCCTCTACAACAGCCGCAGAGTGACGCAAGCACTCCAGTTGTCGTTCTGGTGATAAGTGAGTCAAAAAAGCTGTGCCGTCTGCGCCAGGACAGCTGGGGCTTTCCTCTTTGGTGATAAAGCGGCTGGACGGTGCAACGCTCCAAGAAGATCATCATCGTGGGCTCCACCCCGGCCACTGCAACCTCTACGAGCCGTTCTGCGCGGTCTGCTGCCTGTCGGCCACCGCGCCCAACTTTATCGCAGATGGACCGCGTCCAGGGAGGTTTTGGCAACGCGGTGGACTCCCTCTCCTCCGCGCCACTGCCCTGTGGGAGCCCACCTTGAATGCGCTACGCAGGGAAGATGCTCGAGGCGTCTATAAAAGGAGCAAGAGCTCCACCGTAGAGAAGGATCGCTAATTGCTCTCTGAACCCTTGGAACCCTAGCCAAGCGAGTAGGATAGCCAACTCCTGGAGGAGGAAGACGACCTTTGTGTCCCTCTCCAAGCACCAAACTGCCTCAAGAGAGCCCTCGGCAAGATCATTGTACTGTAACCTCTGCAGTGCAATAGAGACAAGTAGGAGTAGAAGTATTACCTCCTCCTGAGGGCCGTGAACCTGGTTACGGGCCGGTGTCGATCTCTGTCGTGATTGTCCCTCTCCAGGCCCGGCGAGCAGCATCGTCGTGCCTCTCGAGGGTTGTTTCAACTCCGTGTTCAATCCCCCTTTCGAACTACTCTTCAGGGTGTGACTATCCCTGTTCCGTGGGAGTCACTCTTCGATAAGTCATGCTCTAACTTATGTGTTAAGCCATGAAGAATCAAGATCTCGAGTGTTGGATTTAAAGAGAAGATTTCAACATGTGGCGCTTAGTCAAGGTCATCATGAACTCATGTGTTGAGTCCTAGTTGACCAAGACTTTAAGCATGCAAGCAAGTGAAGAATTCTTTATGTATCTCAAGCTTTTGTGATTGAGCATGAAAAATATTAAGTGATGACCAAAGTGGTGTTCAAGGTGTGCTCCGAAGAATGGTCATGTCAGAGTTGTGCCTTTGGCAAGTGTGTCTTGAAGAATGAAGATTGTTTGAGCATTCATGTTTTTCTTCAAGGCACAATCATAATGAAGTTCTAAGAAAAGATATGAGGTTGATCAAGACAAAGTATAAATATTGGATTCAAGTTGATCAACTCGCAAAGCATATATATGGTGTACCATGTGGGACGAAGTGATCTTGTGGTATGGTAAGTAATTGTTAATGTGCTTTGTGAACTAACCCATGATATATGCCTGTGGTGTTTCTATCTGTGGTTAAAATCCTTTCCATGGGCTTGCATGAAAAGCAATATTTCGTGTAGCCTATGAGAGGATGACATCAAGTGTTAATCGTCACCAAGGTTGAGAAGTGCAAGTTCAAGATGAGCATCTCGAAGATCACATGCTTGAATCTTGTCGTCCTTTCTTGTGTAATGGACATGGGAAGATATTTCTACACGAGGCTTTCCCATAGTGGAGTATGGGGGAGAAATTTGCAAGTCTTCACCAAGCAAATGGAATCAAGAAAGTTGCTCCATCTTGAGGCGGGCATGATCGTCATCATCGAAGTCAAGTGGAGTGCGCAAGTCAAAGGTATAACCTTGATAGGTTTTCTATTTTGCCGGTCTCAAGGTGTTGTTGGGAGACCGGGTTATAGGTTTGATAACCGTACTATCAAGAGAGGTTCTCGGGTTAGTAACTTGTCCGCATCGTTCGTAGAGAGCTCAAACCATTGCATATTTGACAACATATTTCTTGGTTCGTATTTGTCTTTTCTCTGGTTGAGGCTTTAGAACTTGTTGCGATGTTCATGACGTGTTTAAGTTTACCAAAAACGGTTTTCGAATGAAATACTTGTTACGTTTTTGGTGTTGGAGGTTTTACCGGTTCTTCATTTATAGAGAGGTTAAATCTCTCCCCTTTTGGTTCTACCCTCATTTGGTTTTATTTGTGTTTTATGTGCATGAGGGATAGAGCTTGTTTTTACGTTCAAAACAAGCCCAAGTTCATCGAAAACGGATTCCGTATGCAAAAGATATTACGTTTTCCGTATAAGTGGTTTTGTTGTTTTTCATTCCGGTTTTAAAACCAGAATGTACCGGGTGTCATACCGGGTCCATCCGGAATTTAACCCCGGTATGCCCCCGGAATCCATACCGGATCCATCCAGCGCCCAGTCCGGTGCATACCGGGATCCATACCGGGTGAACCGTTTTTTCAGCACAACGGTCAGATTTTTAAGGGACAAGTATATAATCCATCCCCTTCTTCTCAAAGAGGTAAGAGAACTAGCTCCCAACACGAAAAAAGCAAATGTCTCCCACCTCCATTGTTGACGTTCAAGAAAGCTTGCTTCCTCTCCATCCCTCCTATGATTCTTGCCTCCTTTTGAGGGAAAAGAGAGAAGAGATCTAGATCCACATTCTCACCAATCAAGTTCCCTTCTTAGTGAGGGGAACCCCTTGGGATTTAGATCTTGGAGTCATTGGTTGACCTTCTCCATTGTTCTTCCTCTCCTATTCCTCCCTAGCACTTGTTGCTTTGGTGCAATTTGAGAGAGAAGGATTTTAGCACCTCTTGTGTTCTTGCTTTGCATTTGTTGCATAGTCTTGAGCTCTCCGGTTCGATTCGTTCGAGTGAGAGCCCGTGTGCTTATTACTATTGGAGCGTGACCTCCTAGGCGGTTTAGTGGTTGTGACTGCGGTGACCACTTTGTGGAAGTTTGTGAAGAGGCCCGAGTCTTCTCCTTCGTGGGGATTGTGAAGTGATTAGGGGGCTTGCCATCTCCGGAGTGGAGGAAAAGCTAACCGTAAGGAAAAGGCCCTTTGCTTCGTGTGGGGGCTTGGAGAAGAAGGTTAACCTTCATGGCGTACGGGTGTCCTTCGTGGTATCCCGCACCTCTCTAACGGCGACTACCTTTCTTCGTGGAAGGGGACATCGAGATACATCTTCGTCTCTGCGTGTCTCGTTTATTTCTATACGAGTTTACTTCCTTGTGATAGCCTTCGTGCTTGAAGTTATATATATCTTGTTTATCACTTGGCATATATCTCTTGTGATTATCTTGTTTAGCTTAAGTTGTTTGTGCACTTAGTTGAGCCTAGCATAATTAGGATTCGTGATTGAAAACGAAACGATAGTTTATTTCCGCATTCTTTCAAGCCAAATCCGTAGTTGGTTTTAAAAAGACCTATTCACCCCCCTCTAGGCGACATCTTGATCTTTCAATTAGTATCAGACCCAAGTTCTCTCTTGTTTAGGCTTCACCACTTAGAGTGAAAGATGTCGGCTAGTAATATAGTGCACAATGCCAATTTACTTTTTGATGACACAAATTATATCTCTTGGAGAAATTGCATGTTTTGTAAATTTCGGACCATAAGTCCACATATAGCGATTTCTAGATGTAGGTTTTTCTCTTCCGAAGGATTTGCAAAATCTATCTTTAGAGGATGAGAAAAACGTAGATCTTGATAATCAAATATCTTATTAGTTTCAACATTCCTTGGGCCATGAAATTTCAGTGTGGTTGATGATGTCAGATTGTGAGTTGTTTCACGAGAAGTGGATCAAGATTGAAGAACATTTGGTGGATCCAATTCTCTTGAGATCGATTATCTCCCCAAGGATCTTTCTTCATATTTACATCTTGAAGAGGTTCAAGTCGCTTCTACCTCATATTGTGAAGAATGTTTAATGCCATCTACTTAACCAATATGTGACATGCCACGAGATGTTTCCTCATCATCCACAAAATTCACATGTGCCTTATGGCTAGAGGATTAAAGGTAACTTCTAATTTGAATCCAAACATATCCCATGATGATGATGATGATGATGATGATGATGAGGATGAGGATGATATAAATGCTCATAATTCCTTTGTTCGTGATATGTGCATTGTGTATGCCTCCCTACGTGGTAATGATAATGCTCGTGCTAAACTTGAATCCTCAATGGAAATATTTGTGGAAAACAATAAAACCATCAAGGATTTGAAATCCCTAATTAATAAAGGGAACATGAGAATAAATCTTCTTAAGCAAGAGCTCCGCGACGAGAAACGTACTAGTGCTTATCTATCTCAATCCTTTGAAACCTATAATCTTGAAAATGCTATAATAATTAATGGTGGTTGTGTTACTAACTCTAGTTCTTGTGAAGCATCTATAGTAAAGAGAATGTTGATCTAAGAACTCAACTTGAGTTGCTAACTAGCAATTATAGGAAATTGGAAGAAACTTACAAAAAGCTCTCAAGCTCCCATGAGGATCTTCTAATTTCCTATCATAGTATTTAGGTTGCTCATGAGGCAAGTATCAGTAACGTAATTGATACGTCCAAAACATATCTACTTTCTCGAACACTTTTGCTATTGTTTTACCTCTAATTTATGTGTTTTGGATGCAACTAACGCGGACTAACGTTGTTTTCAGCAGAATTACCCTGGTGTCTCCTTTTTGTGCAGAAATATCAACTTCGGAGAAAAAGCCTAAAAATCAACCAGAAGTTATTTTCCATCCGAGAGGGACCAGGAACCACGAAGACCAAGCGGCGAGGAGGCACGAGGCCACAAGACCACCTCCTGCCGCGGGTGGGTCCTGGCCACGCCAGCAAGGGATGTGGCCCACTCGGCCGCCTCCTTGCGACCCCCTCGCGGCTACAAGACCCTCCTGACCTAAAAACGTTCGCTAGATACCCACTTTCTAGAGAACACACCCGTGCGCCACCGCCATCGCGATCCCTAGTTCTGGGACCAGAAGTCTCCACTCCGGCACCCTGCCGGGACGGGGAATCGAAGGGGATCATCGCCATCGTCATCTCCACCGCCTCTCCATCAACCATCCATGTTTCCCCAATCCATGAGTGAGTAATTCACCGATGTAGGCTTGAGGGGATGATAGGAATTGGATGAGATCACTCATGTAATAGCTGTAAGATTGTTAGGGCATAGTGCCTAGTATCCGTTATAGGTGTTTTATGTCATTGTTACAACTTTTTATGCTTAATGCTTTACACTAGGGCTGGAGTGCCATGATTTTAAATCTGAACATGTTATTGAATTATGATGATAATTATTGATTTGGATCATATCTATGAGTTGTATACACATGTTATTGTCCGGAACCGATGCCCCCAAAGTGACATCAATTGGGATAACCGGAGGGAATGGCTATGATGTAAGGATCACATGTATTCACGGAGTGTTAATTTTTTGCTCCGGTACTTTATTAAAAGGAGTACCTTTTTTTGAAGCGCAAAACAGTAGGGAAAAATCCCTACTGTTTAATTTTCTATTTTCTCATTGACAGCTGTACAATGACAGTAGTTAATTAAAAGGAGTACCTTAATTGCCAGTAGTTTCCCTAGAGGCCCCGCTACAAACGGGCTGGCAGGACAAAAGATGATGTGCAAGTTTCCCATTGCGAGCACGCACAAATAAATTGGAATACATGTTTATGATTAGTTTATTCCTGGATGCTTTATATTATTTATCTGCAAATGCCTATGTTATGTTATTACATAATTATCTCATCCATGCAACGCCCGTACATCCGTACCTTTGCCTACATTTTAATCCTATTGTCTACTTCCATCACAATCACTGTCTTAATTCTCTTGCTACTGTTATTTCACTATTATCTCTGCTATAAAACTATTGCTACTGATAATCTTTTTCGAGCCAGTCTATTCACAGGTGCAGCTGATCAGACAAATCATCTGTTAAAGCGTACAAATATTCTTTGGCTCCCCTTGTGTTGAATCAATAAATTTGGGTTTTACTTCCCTCAAAGACTGTTGCGATCTCCTATACTTGTGGGTCATCAAGACTATTTTCTGACGCCGTTGCCGGGGAGCATAGCTTTATTTGCAAGCCCACCTGAGTGTGATATTGTTCGCTGGAATTTATTCATCATGGGAAGAAATGCTGATAAGAGGTTTCCCATCGTGCCATCCACTACAAGGAAAGGTACAACTCTAAACTCTGCTGCTGCGCTTGACTCTCCGTCTGTGTTGAGTAAGCTTGTTACACCACCACAACCTGCACGTTCTATTACTACTGCTGAATCTGAAGTTACTTATGATGATGCTTCTACCGTTCTTGATGAAACTGGTTCATTAGGTCCCTTTTTAGATGCTACTATTGCTAAATCTAAACAAATTGAAAATGCTGAAATTCCTAATGAAAATGCTGAAACACCTTTTAATTCACCTGAATTTACTCGTGATACTTATGATGAGTGTGATGATATGTATGTGGATCTTGATGATGCTCTTGTTGAAGAAATTAATTCTATGAAAGATGTTAGTGCTATGAAAAAACTTGTTTAAAAACGTGCTGTTAGATATAATTTATCTCCTGATGCTAAATTTGCTACATCTCCTGTAAACATAAAAGATAAAGATTATGATTTCTCTCCTGATTTGGCTCATATAGCTATAGTTGAAAGAGATCCTTTCGGTGGAACTGAAAGTGAAAGTGTTGTAGAACACATGAATGAATTGTCTGAATTAAGTGGAATATTTGCTGAAGACATTAAAATGCGCACTTACTTTGTTGCTAAAATATTTCCTTTCTCATTAGAAGGAGAAGCTAAAACTTGGTATAATACTTTATCTCTTGGTTCCATCACTAGTCCTAAGAGTTTGCTTGATGTTTTCTTTCGAAAATATTTCCCTGCTAGTGGTCAACATGATGCTTTGCTAAAAATCTATAATTTTAATCAAGAAGAGGGTGAGAAATTTCCCAAAGCTTGGACACGCTTTTGTTGCATCTTGAGAGGGCAGCCCAACCATGATTTGGAGAAAACTGATCTACTTGATATATTTTATAGTGGACTAACTACTGAAACTAGGACATACCTGGATAGTTTTGCTAGTTGTGTTTTCAGGAAAAGGACTCCCGAAGAAGCTGAAGAATTATTGGCTACAATATGTAAGAATAATGATGATTGGGATATTCCTGAACCTACTCCAGCACCTCCACCAACACCGAAGAAGTGAGGTATGATTGAATTGAATGAAGAAACGATGAGGGAAGCTAAAAGATCTCTTCAAGAAAGTGGTATTAAATCTGAAGATGTGAAGTATTTACCTTCTATTGAAGAATTATGTAAGCCTATTCCTCCTCCAACCGTTATTTATTTACACTCTCTCCAAAGGTTTGATTATAGAGATATCCCTTACTCTAAACCTCTGGCTCAATGCTTTGATGAATTTGATGATTTTATTGTTAAGCAAGGTAATTTTAATACGAGAATAGAGAATCATTTAATGAAAAATTCTCATGCTATTAGTGATTTACATGATATTGTTGATAGAACTGCTAATGATGTTAAAGTGCTAATTAAACACTTTCATATGGTTCAAACTCAAATAGATCAACTCACTAAAGTGCAATAAGAATTGCTAGTAAACAACTCTATTGATAAAGAAAAAATTGTTTGTGAAGTAACAACTAGAGGTGGTAAATCTACTCACGATCCTTTGTATCCTGAAGGACATGATAAAAGAATTGAACAAGATTCTCAATGAGTGAATGAACCTAGTATTCCTTCTAGGAAAAAGAAACATAAAACTGTTGTACAATCCTTATAACCTGTTAATGATCCTAATAGTATATATGTTTCTGATGCTGAAACTGAAAGTGGTAATGAAAACAACAATGATAATGCTAATAACAATGATACGGATAAAAATGCCAATTCAGATCAGGAAGAAATAGAAGAAGAACCTGAAAAACATGCTAAAAATAAAAAGTACACTAAAGAAGATTTTATTGCTAAGAAACATGGCAATGAAAGAGAACCTTGGGTCCAAAAACCAATGCATTTTCCTGCTAAACAACTTAAATCTAAAGAGGAAGACCATTATAATAGATTTTGTGATTGGATGAAACCATTGTTCTTGCAAATTCCTTTGACTAATGCTATTAAGTTGCCTCCTTATTCTAAATATATGAAAGATATTGTGACTAAACAAAAGGAAAATTCCTAATGAGGAAATATCTACTATGCTTGCTAATTACTCTTTTAATGGTAAGGTTCCAAAGCAGCTTGGTGCTCTAGGTATACCAACTATTCCTTGCTCTATCAAGAATAATTATGTTAAAACTGCTCTATGTAATTTGGGAGTTGGAGTTGGTGTTATGCCTTTCTCTCTTTACAAGAGACTTTACTTGATAAGTTGATACCTACTGATATATCTTTGCAAATGGCTGATAAATCTACTGTTGTTCCTGTTGGAATTTGTGAGGATGTTCCTGTCCAAATAACTACCAATTGCTTAATTATGACTGACTTTGTTGTTCTTGAAATGCTTGAAGATGATAATATGTCTATTATTCTTGGAAGACCTTTTATAAATACTACAGAGGTTGTTATTGATTGCAATAAAGGAAAAGTTACTTTTAATGTTCATGACAAGGAGCATACTGTTTATTTTTCCAAGAAAGTTGATAGAATGTCTGGAGTTAATACAATTACCAATTTGAGATCTATCAGAGTGGGAAGTATTGATTGCCCATATAAAGAAGAATTCAAAACTCTCATGATTGGATCCATACCAATTCATTATAAGGTAACATGAGTGTCTCATATGGTTTAAAATATTTCATGTCATATAAATTCATTTGGTGGCAAGACTTGATCAACCTTGTTAACAAGTGCATTTTAAATGCATAAAGAGGATAAAACAATTTTCTTTCTCTCATCCTTGTTAAACCTACTATAATATTACCTAGTTTGCAATGTTTAGTTGAATTTGTTATTAGAAAATTATTTTTCAGTATTGAATTTAATAATGCAAAATACCATAAAATGAAAAAAATTAAGTTTCTCACAAAATTAAACTTTTTATATGAAAAATCATATTTTTCGAGGAGGTACCTGGAAGTGCCAGAGAGCCACCAGGGGGACCCTCAGGTCCACCACATTACCTGGAGGTGCGGTAGCCATGTGGCCGTGCCAGCTGGTGGTGTGGGCCCATAGCCCCCCACTTGCTCTCTCTCCTTCCCCTGCCTTCCTCTTCCCCGAAAAATCACTTTTCGATAGCTCATTCTCGCATTCTTGCTACTCATCGGCTATGATTTCGATCTCCACATTCAGACAATCTCTGGTGCTGAAATTTGGTGCATCTCCTCTCTGGTATGTGACTCCTCCAAATATCCAAGTGGAATTTTGTTTAATAGTGTATATATGAAGTATTTTGCTGCTGTAGATATCATGTTTAGTGAGTTTGAATGCTTGTTCTAAGTTGAAGAAACTAATTTTGATACATGCTTAAGCCTCTAGCAAGTCACTATAGTGGTTTCCCTTCATTTAGTTGGCTATAATTCAATTTTTATGATGTTTGTTGAAAATTTCAGAACATGGAAGGGAATTCATATGCAATAAATCCTCATGAGATAGTGTTGGAAGGAAATACAAAGTTCATAGAGAGGAAGGAGTGTACCCCGCCGTCTACCCGTGCTCGCAATTCTTGGAATTTGTAGGGATTACACAAGATTTCAACTCTCTCTTATCCAATGCAGGATTGGATCGTTTTCTTGAAGATCTACCTTATCAATATGCTATTTTTTCTATGTCGGTGGTGCAGAATTTTCATTGCAAGTTGAACTCATCTAACCCCACCGTGCATTACACAATTTACAACAAATCTGTAGATTTGCCTTTTGGTGTTTTCTGTTCAGTGATGACGGTTCCAAACAGAGGATCAATGGAGAAGCCGAAGGGAAACCCAAGTCCATTGATGGATGTATATGAATAAATATGCTATGGGAGAAGTTTCTCTAAGGAGGACGATAAAATCAGGAGTATTCACCTCCCTTCCATTCGTTATTTTGCATACTTTATTGTTAAGTGTGTTCTAGCTAGGAGAACTGCTGGTAAATTAGGCTTGCCCGATTTAGTTTTTCTTGCTGCTGCATTGCGTCGTGATAGGACTTATAACTTGGGTGCTCTGATTGCTCACCGTTTCGCGGCTAACCGTGAGAAGGGAGGAATTTGTGGAGGACTAGTTGCTTCACGATTATTAGCTTTGCATTGTTTATACCCCCATCCTCAGGATTTGATGTTATCTATGGAGAAACTTGATATTGATTCGTTGAAGAGGCATGACTTTATTGTTGGAAGTGGTAGCTTGCATTATCTCTCTTATACCATAACTTATTCTAAGAGGAAACACATCAAAGTAACTACCATTGAGAGAATTATTATCTTGCCCGCGCCTCTTCTGAACCTTGTTGGCAGGGAGAACTTGTCAGTCTCAGAGGCTGATTTGGATACACTTGGGGAGCAGCCCGGCCCAGATAGTAGGGGCCACGACAAGGAGTATGGGGGTGGTGTCGTTCAGCCCCCGGAGACACCCGGCTTCGTGTACCCAGATCCGGGGTATGCGGGACCTTCAGGATCTTCCTCTGCGCCCAGCCGATACGGAGTACGACTACACCGGACATAACCCACCGAGTTGGGGCGATTATTCGCCGTGGGATTGATCTCCACTTGGGCCAAAAGCCTAAGCTTGGGGGGAGGTATACCGACAGCACACTCATCTATATATCATATCATTCGGTACTTTGTATGTCCATGTTTTGTTTTAGTTTTCTTTCTTTTGTTCATTTGTTCATACTTTGTTTGCTCTCCATAAACCCAAAAATACCAATTTTTTTTTTTTATTTCTATTGGTGGTTTGTTTTAGTATCTAGTATTAGTATGCTTAGTATTTATTTCAGTTCAATGTGCAAAAACACAAAAATATTTTGCTTTGGCGTGTGTTGTTTCGTGCAGGGACCAATTTCTGCTGTCCACCGTTAAATTCATAACTTTCTACAGGAATGTCGGAATGGCCTGAAATTTGGTGTTCATATTGCTGTGATGTGTACGCAACTTTCATATGTTTTGAGTTTTCTGATCTGGGCATGTTAAGGCCCTCGAAAAAAAATCGCCTTTGCTGGCTGTTCTACTTTTAGTTTCTAAATCTGAAAACCCAAAAATATTTGCCGTTTCTCTTTGCTTTGTATAGATTGTTTCAGAGTTGATTATCTTCAATTACTCCATGGAGCTTGGTTATTATCTCATATCTTTCAAGCACACAAGTGATAAGGCAATTATGATGATTTATGACAATTTTGAGTTGGGTAAGAGGCTGGTAATGAAATCTCTTTGTTTCTCATTTTTGTACATATACTCATTCATGTGAGCATGCTTAGATGGTTCGCATAATGTATATGTTGATTGGTGTATGCTTAGTAGTTCCTGTTCTCTTATGATCGTTTCCAATTTATTTATGATGACTGTCATGTCTCTTTGGATATTTGCTTGCATTGCTTTGCTCATAATAGAATATGACACTGTGGTATCCTCCTCTGAGTAATTCATTTGAATCAACTTGGCACATGCTTACAGATGTTATGTCTGAAAACAAAAAGTCAATTAAGCCTTGATGACATATTTTGATTCCGAGTTCTTGTATCTTTATTATGCCTTTGTTAATTCTATTTCGTCGCAAGCATGATTATGACGGTTATTGCTCTCTTGAATTGTCGCTTCCCATCTTTTGCTAGCCACCTCTTGTACTAAGCTGAGAAAATGCTTGTGCTTCCAAATCCCTGAAAACGAATTTATTCCAAAGAGTCCACTATAAATACCTATACATGGCAATTTCAAACCATTCAAGTAAATCCGCATGTGTTACCTTTAAAACCTTCAAACACTTCTCAATTTGTGCCACTGTTTTGAGCTCATGAGAAAGTATGTAGGGTTACGGATATCAACCTTGTCGTTTGCCTTTGGACAGACTTTCGCCAACCAGACTAGTGACATATACATCCGCTTATCTATTAATTTGCAAAAAGAGCTGGCAAATAGGGTGCCCAGACCCAAATTAATTACAACTTTAATTGTTGCATTCTCTTCACATTTTTGCCCTAATCTAATCAGTCAAGCAATGACAATAGTTTTTAACTACATGTGTAAACAAAAGAGAAATGTGGGATGATCTGCCCTTGGGTAGAAATAACGTCCTTCATGGGAGCCGTTCTTAAGAAAGTCTGGTTGACAAGGGGGGTAGAGTACCCATTACCATTCGTTGACCTAACAGCCACCACTCAAAAATAATTTTACCTCTGTTTTCAAAATGATAAGAAGCTCTAGCACATGTTGAATCCCTACTTCCCTCAATGAAGGGCATATCTTTTACTTTACTGTTGAGTCTCCATCCTTCTTTGAGCACCTTCTCGAGAGCATAATTGTCAGTCTTAGTGTAATGTGCTTGTCCCTTAATATGTTAACCGCGGTGTAATCTAGATGCTTTTATATTTGATATCTTTATCTCTAGTCTTCCCTTGAAACTCAGAGGTGCCTGGGCATTTATGTTTTTCTGTTACATTCGGGTTAGCGAGATACCACTTTATCATACTTTCTTATGATCATATCAATCCTGTGAATTGATATGTTTCATGTTATTTATCATCGGTATAATTGGCATCTTTTCATGGTTTACATAACTAATGGGTGACACCGTTTATATATGCTTTGTTATGAATAGTCTAAGCATTTGTCCTCATAAAGAGAATATTTACATCACATGAGCAAATGAGTTCGTGAAAGTTATTTTATCCCACTTAGTTGTTAACTAAATTGCTTGAGGACAAGCAATAAGCTAAGCTTGGGGGGAGTTGATACGTCCAACGCGTATCTACTTTCCCAACACTTTTGCTATTGTTTTACCTCTAATTTGTGTGTTTTGGATGCAACTAACACGGACTAACGATGTTTTCAGCAGAATTACCCTGGTGTCTCTTTTTTGTGCAGAAATATCAACTTTGCAGAAAAGCCTAAAAATCAACTAGAAGTTATTTTCCATCCGAGAGGGACCAGGAACCACGAAGACCAAGCGGAGAGGAGGCATGAGGCCACCACACCACCTCCTGGCGCGGGTGGGCCCTGGCCGCATCAGCAGGCGATGTGGCCACTCAGCCGCCTCCTCGCGACCCCCTCGCGGCTACCAGACCCTCCTGACCTAAAAACGTTCGGGGTATAGCCACTTTTCCAGAGAACACACCCGTGAGCCTCCGCCATCGCGAACCCTAGTTCGGGGACCAGAAGTGTCTGTTCCGGCACCCTGCCGGGACGGGAAATCGAAGGGGATCATCGCCATCGTCATCTCCACCGCCTTTCTATCAACCATCATGTTTCCCCCATCCATGAGTGAGTAATTCACCGCTGTAGGCTTGAGGGGATAATAGGGATTGGATGAGATCACTCATGTAATAGCTGTAAGATTGTTAGGCCATAGTGCCTAGTATCCGTTATTGGTGTTTTACGCCATTGTTGCAACTTGTTATGCTTAATGCTTGACACTAGGGCCCGAGTGCCATGATTTCATATCTGAACATGTTATTGAATTATGATGATAATTATTGTTTTGGATCATATCTAAGAGTTGTATACACACGTTATTGACTAGAACCGATGGCCCCAAAGTACCAACAATTGGGATAACCGGAGGGAATGGCTATGATGTAAGCATCACATGTATACTCAGAGTGTTAATGCTTTGCTCCGATACTTTATTAAAAGGAGTACCTTAAGTGCCATTAGTTTCCCTAGAGGCCCCGCTGCAAACGGGCAGGCAGGACAAAAGATGATGTGCAAGTTTCTCATTGCGAGCACGCACAACTAAATTAGAATACATGCTTATGATTAGTTTATGCCTGGATGTTTTATATTATTTATCTGCAAATGCCTATGCTATGTTATTACATGAATTATCTCGTCCATGCAACGCCCGTACATCCGTCCCTATGCCTACAATATTTCAATCCTGCTGTCTACTTCCATCACAATCGCTGTATTAATTCTCTGGCTACTGTTATTTCACTACTGTCTCTGCTATAAAACTGTTGCTACTGATAATCTTCCTCGAGCAAGTCTATTCACAGGTGCAACTGATCTGACAAATCATCTGTTAAATCTTACAAATATTCTTTGGCTCCCCTTGTGTCGAATCAATAAATTTGGGTTTTACTTCCCTCAAGGACTGTTGTGATCCCCTATACTTGTGGGTCATCAGTAACATATTGTGAGCCTCATGTGGACATTAGCACTACTTTCAATTCTACTCAAAATGCTATATTGTCATGTGCTAGTCCTAGCAATTCATCTAGGCCTAATGTTGCCATGTCTTGTGATGAATTGCTTGGTTTGCCTTGTTGCTCTTGAAGGAGATATGCTCTAGAGGCAAATAAATAAGTAGTATTTATTGCTTTATCTCATAAGTTTATAATAGGTTTGTGTATTATGCTATAACTGTATTAATCGGAATTATTGATACATGTGTGATACATAGACAACCAGGTCCCTAGCAAGCCTCTATATGAGCTAGTCCATTGGGCAACAATTGATCGAGATTCCCGATCAAGGACAATGACGTCGGTTGACAATGAGGTCATCTTGTTAGTTGAATAAGGTGGTGGACATACGCAAAGTATTGCAATAAGATCGTATTACGATGTTTGTCACTTGCAATAGATAAGAATATGATAGCTTATTACTTAGACCGTGAGACCGTACTTATTAATGCTTCGTTGGGGTGCTTTGAGAGCATCAAACGTTGTGTCTTATATAGCATGACAATAACGGTGTCCATCTTGGGTATTCCGAAAGAGCTCCAGGACGTAAGGATCAAGAGCGGGATTTGTTCATTCTTGTAATGGAAAGATACTCTGGGCCCACTCGGTGATATTGCATCTATATAGCTGCACATCTTATGACTAGGTCATGGAGATATAATATCACAGACGAGTTAATAACCTTCGTCGGTAACGAGATACAACAAAGACATCGGTGTGTCTACGATCATATCTCGGACAAGGTAGTATCGCAGAGACAAAGGGAATGAATGTCATATTTATGGTTCAACGACGATATTCGTGGAATGCACAGGGGTCGTCATATACTTCCAGGTATCCCTGACGATCATTGGTGAGCGGAGTGTATCGACCATGTCTGGAGTGTTCTCGAACCGTAGCATAACAAACTTAAGGTCTTAGCGACGCCAGGAGATAGGTTCTGGAATATTATAGGAATTTGTTGGAGAGAGAGAAATGATCCGGAAAGAGTTCCGGTGGTCCGGAAGGAGTTTCGGGGAAGTCTGGAATAGTTCCAGGGATGTCCGAAAGTTGTTCGGGTGGTTCCGAAGTTGTTTCGGAGTCATGGGATATTATTAGTATTTAAATATATTAATGATTAATTAATTATATTTTATATTAATTTAATATTAATTAAATAAAGGAGAAAAAGGGGCTGCCACCCACATGGGCCCAAAGAGGGCCCATGAGGGGGTTGCGCACCAAGCAAGGGGGCCTCAAGCCCCCCTAGTCCGAATTGGACTAGAAGAGGGAGAGGCCCAAGGGGGTTCGGCCGAACCCCCCTCCCCTCTCTTCCTTTAGTCCCACATGGGGGAGCCAAGGGGTTTGCACGCCTCTTCCCCCTTTATATAGCAAGGCATATTAATTGGATTAATTCATTGGAAAATACAATTAATTGTATGCAGGCCGGCCGAGCTGTTTCTCCGCCCGTTTTGCCCCCTCTCTCCACCTAAGCTATACCGCAGAGCGCCGTTGTTCTACGGAATTCTAGATAAGATCTACCCCTGCGATTTCAGCTGGATCTGAATGACCGGGGGTTGTCGCTAAGATCCGTATGTTTGTGAGTGCTGGGAGGTAACTCCTTTTGAGTAGCCTGGGCGACATCGTCTCGCCTCTGCAGCCGCCGCGCCCCTCTCCCCTCTGCCGCCGGCGCACCACCTCTGGTGCTGGCGCTCTGCCTTCTTCCGCCCGACGCCCGTCGATGCAGATCATCGTCGACACCCCGGCGTCATCGTCTTCGTCATCGCGGCAAGTTCTCCGCGACCTCGAGGTCGGCTACGTACGATTTCATCGTCAACGCTTGTGCGGGAGCGTAATCCCCGCTATCGGTCTACATGGAGGTAATGTAACCCGTTCCGCCACCGTTATCGCATGTACTAGATAGATAGATCCTGTCTAGTTATGGTTTCGTACGCTAGAAAAATTATTGTTTTCTGCACCGTAACCCCTTCAGTGGTATCAGAGCCGATCTATGCGTAGTACTGCTGGTACAGTTAGAACTCATGTTGAATGAGGGCGTCTTTCTTATATTTGCAACCCTCTAGCGTGCACTTGCGACGCCTTCGGTATTGAGTTGATGAAGCGGCCCGGACCGACTTTACGCGTACGCTTACGCGAGACTGGTTCCACTACTGACATACGGCTTGCACCGTATCTGTGGCTGGCGGGTGTCTGTTTCTCTCTCTCTAGTCGGCAAAGCATTTTCAATGGAGGGCCCGAAAGGGATGCTTAAACATGCAATTATACGATCGACGTTGTGGTACAAACTTCGTAGGTAGGGAAGCGATTCTCTTACGAATAAGCCTATATGCCACGTAAAACTTGCAAAACTAAATAAAGCTAGAGGCGTCTAACTTTGTTTTGCAGAGGCGTTATTTTATGTGACATGGTTACGGTAAGTTTTGATATTACTCGTATTGTCGGAGGCAATGGAGGGCTCTGTAGACTCGGAGCCATGTCGGGGCGCCGGGGGCCAGGCACATGGCGCCATAAAGGTCCAGGCGCATCGACCATGTCACATCGCACTTCATTGCATCATTATTGTGTGTTGTTGTGTGTGCATCCTATTGATTGCTTATATTCTAGATATACAACGGTAGCATCATAAATAGGATGATCCCTAACAAATACCAAAATTGTGTTCTCCCTCGTTGCGCACCACCAAGAAAGTTCTACGTTATGAGGCAGGCCGTGATGATCGGGTGTCACACATCTCGTCGTTCGCATACAGTGGGTGTAAGCCATGTTGCACGTGCAGGGTCCTCGAGGTTTGATTGGCGAGCCTAGCATATCCAGAAATATGGCCTCGGAACACGGGAAGATCGAAAGATCGAGCACGAGTCACAGAGTTGTTGTGATCGACATTTTATGTCCACCTTTGAAGCTATGCTGCCGGCCGTGATGATCGGGGGTGGTGTGGTGGATGGGGGTCGTGTTATCGCCATTATTATTTTTGGGGATAATAATCTTGGTGTGGTGTGTTTTAGGTAATGAGATTATAAAACTAAAACTCACCTACATATTATAAACTTTTCCTTACCTACTTTTTGCGATCGCATCTGTAGACTACGCAACTATACTTCGGTTACTTCCTCAAGAGCCCGGATGCCACATTAGAAGCCGACGGGTCCAACTTCATCAGATGGTACAGCGGTTTTAGAAACATTCTCGAACACAACAACATTCTATATGTTCTCGATGAACCGTTAGGAGAAGGACCATGAGATTCTGCTAGCGAGGAGGAGGAAGATGATTTCCGTAGGCGTCGAGACATATTCATTGAAGTGGAGATCACCATGACCGTATGCCTGGCACCCGAGTTGAAAGAGTTGTTTCGACGCAAGGAGCCAAGCGTCATGATTGATGCGATAAAGACACACTTCGGGGATGAATTAAAGCGTGAGCAATTCAGGAAGCTTAGAATGTTCCAGACCATTCACATGGAGGAGCATACCTGTCTGAAGACACATTTGAAGAGATTGTATGACATCTACTTCCAGCTGACGATGGTCTTCGATTACTGGATGGCAGATTCTTGTGCCATTCGGACTGTCCTGATATCTCTACCTCCTAGCTATGAGAAGCATGTACGCAAGTATATTTTGAAGGCCGATGATATGAACTTCTACAAGTTTGTGTATGAATTCAAATCTCTGAAGGTTGATTCCATCGAAGGAGAGATCTTCAATGCTACAGGTATATATTTGATATATGCAGAATTATGAATTCGCCTCTTGGTATATGATGAAGTATTTGATACTAGTTATGTTTGTGAAACAGGTCCTAATTATCACATATATGCGGCGCAGTTTGATGTGACCTGGCGCTGAAGCTGGTAATCAAGGAGTTGATGGCCTTTTGGTTTTACGTCCTCAAGTTATGATAGTTATCATTAATAGATTTTGATAAGATCTTTTGTAATAGTGAGCGAGTGTGTGTCTTGATTGTTGCAAGACAAAGTTATTCATGTAATAAGACAAGTTCAGTTGTTTTATGTTATGGAACAAGTCAGTTGTTTTATATTATGAATAAAGATTCCACATCTCAGTTACATTGATTGTATGATAAGTATTCATAATTGTAGAAATGATAAAATAGCGTGTCCTATGAATAAGAGTTCTATTACTAGAACAAACACCGTCGAGTTTAGTCATGAAGGCAATGAAAGAAGTAATGGATGTTTTTGGTCCATTTAAGTATTTCGAGTGCCGAGTTGATTAAGCTTGAAATCAAGTATTGAAGTTGCAATACCAGAGAAAATTAATTGAGTGTCATTTTTAATGATTAATTAATGGTGTTTATTGTTTGATCCGAATTCTCCTATGATTTTGGTAAATAGGAGTATTTGCCCGACAAATCCTAAAGTCTGAAACTAATTTGATAATAGATCAAATGGGGTTTTTCAGAAGAAAGATTAGTGAACATTGTATTCACAAGATTCGATCAAAGGACGATATTTTTGAATTATGGTTTCAACACAAAAGGACTTGAGGAAATTTGTTTCACAAAATCATAATGTCATATATAGTGATATGTGGGGAATTGTGTGGTCTGTCAGAATCATTCTTAGAAACTCCTAATATGTTCGAAACATTATAGTCAATGTCCACTTTAGAAAATAGATGATTTTTCTCAACAAGAATTCGTGAGATCGACAGTAGTGTCGACATGTATATGATTACACGATAATTCGGTATATACATGAATAGTTCTTTGTAGAATACTCGCATTGAATGGGAGTGTATTCCAAAACCAAGTAGAAACAAAGCTCGGTTTGTTGTCTATGTAATTCCGAGAAAAAGATGATTTTTCGAATTATGGTTTATGGATTGGAATTAGAAGTTGGAATAAAGTGTCAGACTTATGTTGGAAGGTGTTCCAAAGAGTATATGTCTGCTAATGAAAGTTTAGTGATTAAGAGTGAGTGAGTCTAGAAAATTGTTTTCTGCTTGCAATCCTCTTCATAAAAATCATAATATTTTCATGAAAGAAACTTCTAAGTAAAGTGTTGTTATATTTAATATTGTTGTCGGGTCAGAGCACTGTATTAAGTGTTTCGGGTCTTGTTGACAGATCAAGGTGCACTTTATGAATACAGAAAAGTTGAGAAAACATCGGAATACGAACAAAGGCTTTTTGAGACTGGAAATCCAAAGTTGCATTTGAAAGGATTAAGAGAGTAATTTGTTGCTGCAATTCTAATTAGAGGAATAAGATTGTTTAATCGTCATATAAGGTGTTATATGAGTTATGTGACTATAAGAAAGACGCGGTAGCATGTCTTGTCAAGAAATGTGTCTTGGACAAGATCAAATTTGTTGACTACATTTGTGTAGACATGCATGAAGTCTGAGGGATTTGTATTAATGTAATACTATAGTTTGTATTAAACTCGAATTGATAATAGATCAATGATTTTGGTTTGACCAAAATGTCGATTTAAGTGGGAGTCAATGTTAGTTTACTCGGGTGGAATATGTAAAGAGCATATTTTTGAGTGGGAGCTCAGGAACTCAAATATGTGGAGACATAATTTGAGTGGGAGTCGAATTCATCTTGTGTAGTTAACACATTGTGAAACTGTACCAATAGAATAGGATGAAGTTGTGAAACTATTTGAAAGTTAGTGTCTATTTTGAAATAGAACGAGTATTTTTAATAGTTAGTCGAGTTGTTTTGGATTGTATCTGAGGAGTCAGAATAGAATCAAAAGGATGGTCCTTTGGAATCCAATTGATCATTAGGAGTAATGATGCATGAAAGTAATGGTTGTATGACATGTGGGTCTATTATGTAATATTAGACATCATACAGAAACCATGTTATCTGCTCGATGGAGTATAACCGATGTTCTTGGAAGAAGAGCAGTTATGAAAGTAAATTTAAAATTTACTGGAAGTAGAGGTGTGTTAGTTTTTGGACTGACATTAGAATGTCAAGTTTTCTGCGTTGGTGTGAAAGTTAGTAGATATCGCGAGTTTGTAATTGTTACAAGGGGCTCTGTATAGCTGAGTGTGTTTTTCAGGGCAGTTTTCTGGTTAGTATAATCAGAGTAAGCGCTGGGAAACAGAAGTCTCACTTAGTTACGGTGTTTGCATATATGTTGTTAGACAACATGGTGATATCAAGCAAGTTGATGTCAATGAATCGCAAAAGCATGTACAATCATGGATTGTGCAGTAACACTCTTCCACAAGCAAGCATTATCAAATGATTCTTATTTGATAAGGGATTCTGATAAAGTAAAATGCAGCTGGTTTATTTGTACTCTAGTGCAAGTGGGAGACTGAAGGAGATATGCCCTAGAGGCAAATAAATAAGTAGTATTTATTGCATTATCTCATAAGTTTATAATAGGTTTATGTATTATGCTATAACTGTATTAATCGGAATTATTGATACATGTGTGATACATAGACAACCAGGTCCCTAGCAAGCCTCTATATGAGCTAGTCCATTGGGCAACAGTTGATCGAGATTCCCGATCAAGGACAATGACGTCGGTTGACAATGGGGTCATCTTGTTAGTTGAATAAGGTGGTGGACATACGCAAAGTATTGCAATAAGATCGTATTACGATGTTTGTCACTTGCAATAGATAAGAATATGATAGCTTATTGCTTAGACCGTGAGACCGTACTTATTAATGCTTCGTAGGGGTGCTTTGAGAGCATCAAACGTTGTGTCTTATATAGCATGACAATAACGGTGTCCATCTTGGGTATTCCGAAAGAGCATCAAGACGTAAGGATCAAGAGCGGGATTTGTTCATTCTTGTAATGGAAAGATACTCTGGGTCCACTTGGTGATATTGCATCTATATAGCTGCGCAGCTTATGACTAGGTCATGGAGATGTAATATCACAGACGAGTTAATAACCTTCGTCGGTAACGAGATACAACAAAGACATCAGTGTGTCTACGATCATATCTCGGACAAGGTAGTATCGCAGAGACAAAGGGAATGAATGTCATATTTATGGTTCAACGACGATATTCGTGGAATGCACAGGGGTCGTCATATACTTCCAGGTATCCCTGACGATCATTGGTGAGCGGAGTGTCTCGACCATGTCTGGAGTGTTCTCGAACCGTAGCGTAACAAACTTAAGGTCTTAGCGACGCCAGGAGATAGGTTCTGGAATATTATAGGAATTTGTTGGAGAGAGAGAAATGATCCGGAAAGAGTTCCGGTGGTCCGGAAGGAGTTCCGGGGAAGTATGGAATAGTTCCAGGGATGTCCGAAAGTTGTTCGGGTGGTTCCGAAGTTGTTTCGGAGTCATGGGATATTAATTAGTATTTAAATATATTAATGAGTAATTAATTATATTTTATATCAATTTAATATTAATTAAATAAAGGAGAAAAAGGGGCTGCCACCCACATGGGCCCAAAGAGGGCCCATGAGGGGGTGGCGCACCAAGCAAGGGGGCCTCAAGCCCCCCTAGTCCGAATTGGACTAGAAGAGGGAGAGGCCCAAGGGGGTTCGGCCGAACCGCCCCTCCCCTCTCTTCCTTTAGTCCCACATGGGGGAGCCAAGGAGTTTGCACGCCCTCTTCCCCCTTTATATAGCAAGGCATATTAATTGGATTAATTCATTGGAAAATACAATTAATTGTATGCAGGCCGGCCGAGCTGTTTCTCCGCCCGTTTTTCCCCCTCTCTCCACCTAAGCTATACCGCAGAGCGTCGTTGCTCTGCGGAATTCCAGATAAGATCTACCCCTGCGATTTCAGCTGGATCTGAATGACCGGGGGTTGTCGCTAAGCTCTGTATGTTTGTGAGTGCTTGGAGGTAACTCCTTTTGAGTAGCCTGGGCGACATCGTCTCGCCTCTGCAGCCGCCGCGCCCCTCTCCCCTCTGCCGCCGGCGCACCACCTCTGGTGCTGGCGCTCTGCCTTCTTCCGCCCGACGCCCGTCGACGCAGATCATCGTCGACACCCCGGCGTCATCGTCTTCGTCATCGCGGCAAGTTCTCCGCGACCTAGAGGTCGGCTACCTACGACTTCATCGTCAACGCTTGTGCGGGAGCGTAATCCCCGCTATCGGTCTACTTGGAGGTAATGTAACCCGTTCCGCCACCGTTATCGCATGTACTAGATAGATAGATCCTGGCTAGTTAGGGTTTCGTACGCTAGAAAAATTATTGTTTTCTGCACCGTAACCCCTTCAGCTCTAACAATAAAGTATCTTCTTCCTCTAGTACTTGTGTTGTCACTAACCATGTAGATGAAATCAAAGAGCTCAAGGACCAAGTCAATTCCTTGAAGAAAGACTTGGAAAATCGTCATGAGGGTAATCCACACTTGATAAAATGTTGAGTGTGCATCAATCCCCAAATGACAAGAGTGGACTTGGAATCAACTCCAATATTAAGAACAAGTCCAAGAGCAATAAGAAAAAGGGACAAGATGAAGTCAATAATTTGTGCAAGATCATTTGCTTCAAGTGCAAGGTTGAAGGGCATCATGTTCGATCGTGCCCAATGAAGAAGAATCATTTGAGAGAGAAGAAAAAAGGGAAGCGGCCACAAGCTCAAGATGAACTCCAACCACAAGTTGGAGAAAGGCAACTTCCCAAGAAAATTCAAGCTAATGCTCTCCAAGTCAAGTAATCAAAGAATAAAGGCAAGGGGAGCACTTCTTGCTATCTATGCCGTGAGAAGGGTGACGAGGGGTGTCCCCATCAATACTCATGGTTGCTAGCCTAGGGTGAGAGTTATGAGGTAGAGAATGTGTAGTGTTGGTAGATTCGTCGGCTGACAAGCGGAACTTTACCCACGTTCAGGGGCCTCGACTGAGGTAACACCCCTACTTCCTGCCTGTCTGTTATTGATTGTGAATATGCGGCGAGTACAAGGGTCTAGCAACATGTCGATCTTGCTAGGGTTTGGTGGTTCTGATTGGGCGTGTCCTTGATTGGCTACCCTTCTGTCCTTTATATAGAGGTACAGGTCTCGGGTAGTAACCGACTAGGATTACATATATGGAAAGTATAACCGACTATGTCTATCTATGGTAGAAGTCTTCGACTTGGGCTTCTCTTCTTGGGCTTCTTCAGTCTATTAGCAATTTGGCTTTAGTCATTACGTGCACCAGGTACCCACATGAATGGGTACCCGTTTAGTATAACCTCGCCATTAGCCCCCGAGTGCTTGGATAATTCGAAGAATCGGTCATGGACTCACTATATAGTGCACGTCTCATGTTTATGCTTTTGATAAGACATCTCTGCGTTTTGTCTTTCGACTATGTATTATGCCAAAGGATTTTGACTAATTAGACCTAGATTTACTCGATGAGTCGAGACCAGTTAACTTCTCTTGAGCAAAAGCTTACTAGTTTTCAATCAGGTTTCGAGTCACATATTGGACAGATTCGCCTCAGGCCAGTCGATGGACTTACTGATATCGTTATGCAGTTTCAATTTGCTAGCCAGCGCGTCCGCCGGGATTTTCTTCGTATCTGTTGATACGGAAAATTCAAGGATTTAAAACTGCTGGAGTGGTCCTCGACCCTATTCGACTGATCGATGGGTCTTACCTTTGCATTTTTCGTATGTAGCATCCGAGACATCATAGACTGATTTTTATTCAGGAATCTTTATTACTTTGTGCTTTCAAATGAGGCTTTTAGTCTTTTTGCCGACTAATTGCCTTTTTGCTTCTTATTTTTTGATTCTATCGGGTGCACGGCAGTGCTCCCAATGGGACTAGCCCCCGAGATTGTGCTTTATTGCTTGTAATAGAGGATAATCTCAATTTTTCTTTACTCTCTCCTGATGGGAGTTTCTACCCGACCATTTTTCTACATGTGTTATTTGATGTTGCCTTCGGTTGCGATTATTGTGAATTGCTGATTCTCCTTTTCCCCAGTCGGAGATAACACCGCCCTTTGTTTTTATGCGTTTGGTTCGTCTGCTAGGCGAATGATGTCATTCGTGACATTCTTGGCATGCGAATAACACTTTGACGGGACGTGACATGGTGGGCCCATCCCTTTGACCATGGTGGACGCCGATTCAGTTCTGATTTGACCTGACGTGGCGAGATTTTCGCAGGCGTGATGATGATCTCCTTGGTTTGCGCGCGTAGTGGGCGACGTGGCCTGCGAAAGTTGCCCTCCGATGGCGCCACGCGTCGTGGTAGTTTTGCTTGGACGGTCGTGATGAACTTCCTTCTTTACAGTAAATACGGATTTCTTCGCTGCGGATTAATTTACCTTGCAATTTTCCCTTGCCTTCCCTTGCTTCATCTTCTTCCTCGCGCGAGCACTCACTCTGCTCCTGCTTTTTGCATCCCGTCTTTCTTCTCTTTGCGCGTGTTTATCATCCCATTGTTTCTGCACTCCATCCCTCGCTATGGCACCCAAGAAAAGCTCAGTGACATCTGCCTCCGCTGTTGCGGCCGTGACCGGTAAAAAGAAGGAGCCGGCTGCTGCCAGCGTCCCCGCCGCTCTCAAGAAAGAGTCTTGCCGCTGGTCTTCGTCGATCATGACGGAGAAGAAGCTGGCGCTCCTCCGTAAGGACGGTCTGCTTCCTCCAGCCAAGGAACTTGCTTTCCGTGGTCCGGGCAAGGAGAACCTCCCCGCGCCCCTTCTCGGTGAGCGGGTATGTTTCGCTGAGTTTTTCCCCCGCGGTTTTGGTTTCCCGCTACACGATTTCGTGTGTGGGCTTTTGTACACCTATGGGATACAGATCCATTATCTGGTCCCCAATGGTATCTTATATAATGCATGTTTTATGGTGATGTGCGAGTGCATCTTGGGGATATCCCCCAGCTGGGAACTTTGGAAGTCTATCTTCCTGGTGCGTCCCATGGCCCGCAACGGCCGTGTGAACCCAGGCGGCGGCGTCGGCTTCCAAGTCAAGAGCGGCTGCAAATACTTCAGTTTGAAGGCAGTAGACTCTGCTCAAGGATAGAGGACCAAGTGGTTCTACGTCCCTGTGAGTCAGGTGGTCCTCCCCGCCTTTTCAACTCGGGCCACCCTGATGCACACAGTGGGTGTGCTGTTGGGAAACCCCAAGAGGAAGGTATGAAGTAGTGCAGCAGCAAATTTCACTCAGTATGAAACCAAGGTTATCGAACCAGTAAGAGATGAATGATTCCCTTGAGGTTGTTGGCGGCGACGTTGGCATGGCGCAATACCAACCACTAGAGCAAAACAGGCCACTGGTCCCGGGCCGGGAGGGCTTTTTGTCCCGGTCACGCGCTCGGGACAGCGTGTTCGGGACAAATAGCCTCCCCTATTTTTCCCGGGCACGCCACGGCCCGGGACCAATAGGGGGGTCACGTGGCCAAACCAGACAGCCTCTGGCTGCCACTCATTTGTCCCGGTTCGTAATACGAACCGGGACAGTATATATATATTTTTTTGTTTCTTTTATTTTGTTTCCTGTTTTCTATTTTTGTTTCTGTTTTCTATTTATGTTACTGATTCTTTTGTGTTTGTGTTTTTTTCATTTATGTTTCATTTCAAACTAGATCGAGTTGCATATTATACGTTACTATGTAATATATATCATGAATACACGATTTTTTCCTCGGGATATAGTCATGAATACTACTAGTACACGAGTTCTCCCAAACAAATATTTACAACCGGAAGATCATGTCTAAATATTTACAAACAGAGATCATTACATGACAGAGAAGCATTATACCCTATTTTTTCCTCGGGATGATCTTTTTTGGCGGCCGGATTATACTGCATTCTGCGCCTGGCTTTATGACATAGTCAAGCAGAAAGCCCGCAATTTCCTCCGCAATTGGTAGTAGGCGGTCTTTTGCATCAAGCCTGTTCCGGATCGTGTCAAACTAAAAAGGAGAGATCAACACCAATATATCAACCATTATGAAAATAATTCAATTTGAGAAGTGAACAAGTTTGAATGAATTCTTAACGTACCCTATTCCAGTCTGCACCCTCATTGAAGTGAATTTGGATGAACTCGCAGACATAGAATCCACACAAATTGGTGCCTTGTTGCTGCTTCGCGCACTTTATGATAGAATAAGATAAGAAATCAATAAAAAATATTGAAAAAATGGTATTGTGAGACTGAAATTAAGAATATGCATACGTGGAACCTAGCTAGTACGTCTTACCTCTCGCCATTTAAAAGTGAGGTTCTTAGCTATACCGACTTCCTTGTGGAAACCGGTGAACTTGTCCCAAACCCTGAAGTTTACGGTATGAAAATTTAGTAAAGAAGTTAACAAATTACTATATATAATTAGAAAAGACGAGGTCGATTGTGATAATGAACGAAATTACCTCTGGAGCATCTGTTTCGTGTCGTCGAACTTTTCTTCAGGTTTCGATAATGGGTCGAAGACATCAACGATTGCCTTTTCAACATCAATCTCAAATAATATCCAGTGAAATCTGCCATATGTTTATATTTGTTAATAACTAAATCATCAATTACATATACTTAATTAACATCGAGTATGTATAAGAAAGTAAACAACTCACTCGAAGTTGAACGGGAAAATCATGGTGCTTTTGTAATGTTGCGCCATCAAATAAGTAAGCAAAAGCTCCTCCGTTTGATCTGGGTAATGTAACAAACCATGATGATGAACTCGATTAGGGTCAATGAATCCAATCTTGTGATTGAGTCCCAACTTTCGAGATTGTATAATTTTCAGCCTGCATAATAGAGTACAAAAGTAATATAGTGATAAGGATAATTACAAGCAATGAAAAATAAGTAGATCTAGAGAATTGCTGACATATATACATAATTTAATTACTTACATGCAAAAGGCACTGATGATATATTTGTCGAGCGCGTCAAAATTGAATAACTGCCATAATTCGCAATACTCAATTTGAACCTCATCATCACCTGGGCCAAAAAAATCCTTTGGAATTTTCCCATAGAGCCAGTCTCCGTCTTGACTTTTCGTGGTACGCATGTACCATGCATTTAGTTGGTGCAACCTAGCTGGTAGAGTGCGCACCATTGCAGGGTCGACAAGATCTTCTCCTCTCACATATGTCCGCACCACCTCATGTATGGTGACACTCTCGCCAGATTGCAATGCCTTAAGCTCTGCCAGAGTTATACCCATATCTCTAGCTTGCTGCGAAAGTACATCATCGACCGGGTTCCGGTTGTAAGGCGCCAATATGAGTGGAGGGGCCGATTGTCCCGCCTGCATTCCGAGCTGTGGAACATCTCTCTTCTGGGTGGCAGCAGATTTTTGTTCTTCCCGCACTCTCCTAGATGTACGCACCAGAACGCGTGTGTAGTCATCGTCCATATTTAGTTCATATTGCGACGGATGCGTAAGAAATTCTATGGCCCACCGTATCGCATCCGAAGAATAAACCGGAACAGGCAAAGGCATCTTTTTTGCCTTCTTTCTCTGGGAAGCCTGGATCTACTCGACCCATGTATCGACATCTTCGCGAGAGTTCACAAAGCGAGACTTCCCCATTTCGCTTTTATGGGTACTAGTCGACGCAGCGGTCCACTTCCGCTTCTTGTGCGGAGGCGATGGAGTCCGTTGACGCAGCGGAGTACGCTCACGCGACGGCGGAGATGGACTAGCGCCTTGGTTGTCATTGTGGGGGGTGTCTGGACTAGCGCATTGGTTATCGTTGTTGTAGTTATGTGGACTGGCATGTGGACTGGGAGGGCGATTTTGCTGCATGTGTGGGAAAACGATGTATTCCTTTTTCCATAAGCAGGTACTCTTCAGGGCAAATCTCAACTCAACCTCGTCTTCACCCGTAGGGAAGTCCAGCTTAATTCCCTCATATGTCTTGATAACCTCGTCAACCCCGACAACAGCATAGCCATCTGGAATAGGGCGGCAATGGTAAGTTCCATTTGGTCTAGGCGATAGGGCAAAGCCGTGCGCCACCTTCACGGTTATGTTCAAGCATGGCACATGTAGGTCGCAAAGTTCCCGCTGCACTATATTATCCACGGGGTGACGAGGACCCGGCATATCATTGTGGCGATCGAGCTCCGTCGAAGCCACGCTGCTTATCCGCATTGATTTTGGATCAGGAGAAGGATCTTCGGGCGTCTCAGTTTCACAGGGCATCCGTCGAGTCTGCGCTGCCTTCAGCTCTGCTATCTCCTTCTCATGCTGTAGTAATTTATTTTCCATCCACTGGGCCCGGTCGGCATGCTCTTTCTTCTTTCTCGATCGTCTTCTGTAAGTGCCAACATCTTTGGGAAACCCAAGTATCCACAGTACGGAGCCGACGGTTCCTCTTGTTCGTCCACTGTGTTCAGGATTCTTAAGGGCTCGCGATAGCTCGTCCTTCTCTCAGTTAGGGTGGAACCTGCCTTCCGTGACCTCCTTCCATACCTATCTGAGAGCTTCAATAGGGTCAGGTCCGTGCTCCTTGGTAAAAAGACAGTCACCTGTTTCAGGGTCTAACTTTCCACCATGCCCATAGAACCAAGCCTTAAGCCGGTCTGGCCAGTCAAATGTCTCGATCTGTATACCTTTAGCCAAAAACTCTTCCTCCATTTTCAGAAACTTAGGCAGGGCCGTCAGGTAGCCACCTGACCCCATGTTATGGTGATATATCTTTTTGTCTGCATTTTTCTTATTTCTCGCTGAGATTTTCTTAGCGGCTTCCGATTGCTTGTAGGCCTTAAATTCGGGCCACTCATCTTTTATCTTTTCATAAACTCCGACAAATTCTGGAGTCTTACCTTCTTTTATGAACTTGTTTAGCCTTTTCTTCCAGTTGCGGAACAATTCACCCATCTCAATATAAGTCCAGGCCTTGCATCGATTCTCTATAACCGGCTCCTCTACATCCTCCTCTTCCGGTAAAGTGAAATTCTGCATGAGCTCGTCCCAAAGGAGTTGTTTGTCTGCATTCGAGACATAAATAACCCCCTCTTTTGGCACCTTTGGCTTATACCATTCTTGAGCCCTGATGGAGAGTCTGTCCCGAACGATGACTCCGCACTGAGCTACAAATTTCCTTGCGTGGTTAGCGGGAGCAATCGGTTTGCCTTTTTCAATAATTGTGTCGATGTGGTACTTCTGTTTCCCTTGGAGCTTTTTGGTCCCGGTTCGTGGCCCGCCTCGTTTCACAGCTGCTTTTTTGCTTGGTCCCGGTTCATGGCCCGCCGACGGCTAAACACAAGAAAAAGTGATAGTTAATATATGTATACACACAAATCTATTCAACGGAGACAAAAACCTGAGGGCATATATCTACCTCGGCGGTCGACTTTCCAACAGTAGAGTCGGTGAACTGTCGGTGAGCTGAACTGTCGGTGACGTCTACTCCATCTGAATGCCCATCCAGTCCATCACCGGACTCGTTCAGAAATTGCCCGGTGAAATCGTCTAAGTGTTCCTCTTCTTGTTGGTCCAATCCATCACTGTCGCGGATGATGCCGAACATGTCCTCTTCTTGTTGAAGGTTTCTATCGGTGTCCATAGTTTCTGCGAGGGATTTCAATCCATTTACATTTGCATTTAATATGTAATATGTTAATTTATATTTCAATCATCCATTTACATTTCACTAGTCCATTTACATTTGCAATAATTCCATTTAAAAATAGTCGAAGAAATAATTTCACTAGTCCATTTACATTTACTAAAATAGTCGAATATTCCATTTAAAAAACCAATAATACATTTTAAATAATCCATTTACATTTTCTTGCTCGTCTGACAGTGGCGGAGTAGTCGAAGAAAGTTGGGGCTCCGAGAGGGCGCAAAATCCGAGGGGGCAGCGCTCCGACACGATGACAAATCAGAGAACCTGCATCAACAAAATTGATCTAAGTATCATATTGCAATAATAATATTTTAACACATTACAATATTTCAACACATTAAAATAATTCAACACATTACACTACTTCAACAATTTTTTGCATTTGCACATTACACATTACAACAATTTTTGCACATTACACATTACAACAATTTTTTGCATTTGCACATTACACATTACAATAATTCAACACATTACACTAGTTCAACAAAATAATATCACATTTGCATTTGCAACGATATTCCAACAATTTTTTTGTTTATTCAAACTTATTCAAACACACAAAATAATGACACAACAACATCCGTAAAACATTACAATATTGAGTATCATACTGCATATTGCTAATGAACTAAAAAGAAAATGGGACGATGACGTCATCGTGGAGTCATCAATGGAGGCTACGGGATGGGGATGGCCGGAGGCGCGGCGAGCTATACCTCGGAGGCGGCGGGGATGGCCGGAGGCGCGGGGAGGCTACGGGGATGGCCGGCGGCGCGGGGATCGATGGAGGCGGCGGGGATGGAAGCGGCCGGCGCGGGGAGGACGGAGGCTCGGCCGTGCGTGTCGATAGAGGCGCGGGGAAGACGGAGGAAGGAGGCGCGGGGATCGCCGTAGGTCGCTGGCGACGGGTATCGACGGAGGCGCTCGCGGCGGCGGCAGCAGCGCGACGGAAAAATTGGGCAGCCTGACGGCGTCGAGGTGAAATTGCTCCGGGTTGTGGCTCGAACCGTGGCTAAGTGTTGGCTATATAGGGGAGACGCTATCTGTCCCGGGTGGAGCCACGGTCCGGGACAAATAGGGGTCATCTATCCCGGGCCGTGGCTGCACCCGGGACAGATAGCACCCCATATGTCCCAGACTGAGCCACCACCCGGGATAGATAGCACCCCATCTGTCCCGGGCTGAGCCGCCACCCGGGATAGATAGCACCCCATCTGTCCCGGGCTGAGCCACCACCCGGGATAGATGGGTTTTTTCTTTTTCTTTTTCTTTTTCCTTTTCTTTTTCTTTTCTTTTTCTGTTTTCTGTTTTCTGTTTTAAATAACTTTGGAATTTGAAACAACTTTCAATATGAAAAGTGTTTGAATTTAACTAACTAATACAAAAACATTTTCTCTTTTCTATAACCATTATTTTAATAAGTTTAAAACTATTTTGAATGTGAATTTGTATAACTTTTGCAAACTTTGGAATTTGAAAAAACTTTCAATATGAAAAGTGTTTGAAATTGACTAACTAATACAAAAGCATTTTCTCTTTTCTATAACAATTATTTTAATAAGTTTAAAACTATTTTGAATGTGAATTTGTATAACTTTTGCAAACTTTGGAATTTGAAAAAACTTTCAATATGAAAAGTGTTTGAAATTGACTAACTAATACAAAAACATTTTCTCTTTTCTATAACCCTTATTTTAATAAATTTAAAACTATTTTGAATGTGAATTTGTATAACTTTTACAAACTTTGGAATTCTGAGCTGTTCGATCAACACTTTAACTTCCAAACCGGGACTAAATAAGCACACAGATCGTGTGTTTCTTTCAAGCACTTGTTAGCCATCTGATCAGGTGTGTGTTTCTTTTGATTGCTTCTGAGCTGTTCGATTAACGCTTTCAGTTTCAAACCGGGACTAAAGAAGCACACGGATCGTGTGTTTCTTTGAAACACTTTTTAGGCGTTGGATCAGGGGTGTGCTTCTTTTGAGCAGTTGAGAGCTGTTGGATCAACACTATCAGTACCACTGGTTGAGCCCGTGACCCTATATATAGCCCCCTCTCGGACGAGGCGAGCACTCAGTGTTTCCTCCTTCTAGTGCCTAGCCGGGTGGTGTGGTATACAAATCACTCGGATTCCCTGCATACGCCCCACGGTGCATTTGATATGCAGGCACTCAGGAGCCACCGTGGGGCTGTATGCAGGTGAAATCGTGTGTTTTGTTCTATCAAAAGAATAGTTCAATTCATCTACGGAGGAATATATACAAATTACTCGGATTTCCTGCATACGCCCCACGGTGCATTTGATATGCAGGCACTCATCAAGAGCAACCGTGGGGCTGTATGCAGGTGAAATCGTGTGTTTTGTTCTTTCAACGTCGACGGATCCATTTGATATGCAGGTAAAAATGGAGCATCTTCTTCATATAAAAAGTTTAATATATTAATTATTACATATCGCACCAACACCTCCATCACACAACACCGCCAGTTCTTCTGCGTCGGAACCATGGAGCATCTTCTTCAATCAACTTGATGATTGGGTCAATGTTCACTACGAAAGGCGGAATTTCATCAAAATTATTATAATCATCTGACATGTCTGTCTTGTCCTCCACTCCCACGATGTTTCTTTTTCCTGAAAGAAATATGTGACGCCTCGGCTCCTCCACTCCCAGGAGGTTTCTTTTTTTGGGTCTGATAGACATGTCTTTCACATAGAAAACCTGAGCCACATCATTGGCTAGCACGAATGGTTCGTCTCTGTACGCAAGATTATTTAGATCCACTGATGTCATTCCGTACATCTTGTCTACCTCTACCCCGCCTTTCAGATTGACCCATTTGCACCGAAACAAAGGGATCTTAAAAGAAGGTCCATTGTCAAGTTCCCATATCTCCTCTATGCAACCATAGTATGTGTTCTTCTGCCCATTGTTGTTTGTTGCATCAATGCGAACACCACTGTTTTGGTTCGTGCTCTTTTTATCTTGGACACTCGTGTAAAATGTATTCCCATTTATCTCGTACCCTTGGAAAGTACATATAGTTGTAGATGGTGCCCTGGCCAACAAGTGTAACTGTTCATCAACCTTGTCTTTATTTTGAAGATGTGCTCGCAACCAACCGCCGAACGTCGCCATGTGTGTACGTACAATCTAGTTGTCAGACTTCCCCGCGTGTAGAGAGCGTACAAGATTCTTGTGTTGATCGATATACGGGGCCACCAAGGTAGCACTTTGTAGAACTGTATAGTGTGCTTCAGTGAAAGAATGTCCATCCATGCAAATTTTTGTTTTCTTTCCTAGTGTGCCTTTTCCACTAAGTCTACCCTCATGTCGTGATTGTGGAACACCTATCGGCTTAAGGTCATGAATAAAGTCAACACAGAACTCAATGACCTCCTCGTTACCGTAGCCGTTGGAGATGCTTCCTTCTCGCCTAGCACGGTTATGCACATATTTCTTTAAGACTGCCATGAACCTCTCAAATGGGAACATATTGTGCAGAAATACAGGACCGAGAACTTGAATCTCTTCGACTAGGTGAACCAGGAGATGCGTCATAACATCGAAGAAGGATGGAGGGAACACCAACTCAAAACTGACAAGACACTGGGCCACATCATTTTGCAACCCTGGTAGAATCGCCGGATCGATTACCTTTTGAGATATTGCATTGAGGAATGCACAAAGCTTCACAATGGGTACTCGAACATTTTCCGGTAGTAGCCCCCTCAGTGCAATCGGAAGCAATTGCGTCATAATCACGTGACAATCATGAGACTTTAGGTTCTGAAATTTTTGGAGTATCACATTTACTATCCTCTTTATATTCGACGAGAACCCAGCCGTGACCTTGATACTGCTCAGGCATTCAAAGAATATTACTTTCTCTTGTTTGGTAAGAGCGTAGCTGGCAGGACCTTCGTAGTGTTCGGGACTTAGGCCGTCTCGTTCTTTCACACGTTTCTGGTCCTCCCGTGCTTCCTCTGTATCTTTTTTCTTCCCGTACACGCCCAAGTAGCCTAGCAGGTTCACGCAAACATTCTTCGTCATGTGCATCACGTCGATAGCAGATCTAACCTCTAGGACCTTCCAATATGGTAGCTCCCAAAATATAGATTTTTTCTTCCACATGGGTGCGTGCCCGTTAGCGTCTTTCGGAACATGTTGTCCTCCAGGACCCTTTCCAAAGATTACTTTTAGATCCTTTACCATATCAAAAATTTCTTCACCAGTACGGTTGACAGGCCTCCTACTGTGATCAGCCTCACTTTAAAATGCTTGCCTTTCTTCCTTGCGGTATGCCTGATCGGAAGAAATCGACGATGCCCCAGATACACACACTTCTTACATTTATCCAAATATAAACATTCAGTCTCACCCAAACAGTGTGTGCATGCATTGTACCCCTTGGTCGACTGCCCTGAGAGGTTAGCAAGAGCAGGCCAATCGTTAATTGTTACAAAAAGCAAAGCTTGTAGGTCAAATTACTCATGTTTGTGCTCATCCCACACCCGTACACCTTCTTCCCGCCACAACTGTAAAAGTTCTTCAAATAATGGCCTGAGGTACACATCAAGGTCGTCGCCGGGTTGCTTCGGGCCTTGGATGAGCAATGGCATCATAAAGAACTTTCGCTTCATGCACAACCAAAGAGGAAGGTTATAAATACATAGAGTCACATGCCATGTGCTATGACTGCTGCTTTGCTCCCCAAACGGATTGAAGCCGTCTGTACTTAGACCAAACCTTAAGTTCCTTGCGTCATCTTCAAATTCCGGGAACTCTCTCTCAATTTTTCTCCACTGCGACCCATCAGCGGGGTGTCTACACATCGCGTCTTTCTTACGGTCCTCTTTGTGCCATCGCAACAACTTGGCATACTCTTTATTCGCGAACAGGCGTTTCAACCGTGGTATTATAGGAGCATACCACATCACCTTGGCAGGAACCCTCTTCTGGGGACGCTCACCCTCAACTTCACCAGGGTCATCTCGTCTGATCTTATACCGCAATGCAGTGCATACTGGACATGCATACAAATTCTCGTACTCACCATGGTAGAGGATGCAGTCATTAGGGCAGGCATGTATCTTATGCACGTCTAATCCTAGAGGGAACACAACCTTCTTTGTTTCGTACGTGCTGCTGGGCAACTCGTTGACCTTTGGAAGCATCTTCCTAATTATCTGCAGCAACTTTCCAAATCCCTTGTCAGTCACACCACACTCTGCCTTCCACTGCAGTAATTCCAGTGTGGTACCCAGCTTTTTCTGACCATCTTCGCAACTTGGATACAACGATTTCTTGTGATCCTCTAACATCTGGTCGAACTTCAACCTCTCCTTTTCAGTTCCGCACTCTCTCTTTGCATCAGCAATGGCCCTACCAAGATCGTCAGTGGGCTCATCTGGTGCCTCTTCAGCTTCAGCTTCCCCCGTTGCAGAATCTCCGTACTCCGGGAACATAGGATAGTTGTCATTATCTTCCTCTTCTTCATTGTCTTCCATCATAACACCTTTTTCTCCGTGCTTCGTCCAACAATTATAGCTGGGCATGAAACCATGCCGAATAAGATGACTTTGAAGGGTTCTCGCGTTTGGGTGATCTGTCTTATTCTGACAGTTGACACATGGACAACACATGAAACCATTGGTACTGTGGGCCTGGGCTTTCTCTAGAAATTTACTCAAACCTGTCATGTACTCGGCAGTGCGTCGGTCACCATACATCCATTGTCAGTCCATCTGCATTATATAATGAACTATATTAATAACCATTACAGAACATGCACGTACGGTATCAATTAATTACAAATGATATGAGAGAAAAATTAAACTTGATCGAAAAGAAGAATAAACTTTAAGTGTAAATCAAATCATTTTGTGAACTCTCTCGGGCATTTCATCGAACACTTTGCATGCATAAGTAAAAAATTGTAACTAGCACACACCCTCTCCTACCATTTCATAAAAAAATGCCTCCTTGTTTTGGAAGAGAGGAGGGGGCTGCTGAGTATATATAGGCATGGGCCATTTGTCCCGGTTTCAATCACAAACCGGGAAAAATAGGCTGGTGCCTTGAGGCACGCCCCATTTGTCCCGGTTCGTGATTGAAACTGGGACAAATGGCCCATTGCACATGCACCCGGCCTCTGCAGGCCCCCATCTGTCCCGGTTTGTAATACGACCGGGACAGATGGGCTATTTGCATTTGGTCCTTTGGCCTATTCTCTACTAGTGAACGTCAGCAACGAACGTGGAGTCTGCACACAACACAATCAAAGTATTTTGCCCCAACTCAACGATGACGGTATCAATCCCACCGGCTTGCCATAACAAAGAGTTAAGCATATGTGTGGAAGAAAGATGTATGTTTGCACAAAGTAACAGGTTTGCAGTTGTGGTTTTATCAGATTAATGAGAAAGACCGGGGTCCACAGTTCACTAGTGGTGTCTCTCCATAAATAATAATAACATTCATCCATGCGTGGTAAACAAATTATAGCTGGGCAATTGACAGAATAATTATGAGCAACCCAATGCATATACTAATGATATCGTGTCTAGTGTGAGATTCATTCGGGCGTTACAACAATATACATAGACCGTTCCAACCACATCTATGACTAATAATCCACCTTCCGGTTAGCGTCCGCACCCCTTTCAGTATTATGTTGCATGCAACAGATTATCGCCTTAAGCACTGTGTGTAAAGTAAGTAAGTAACATCATCCTTAGACAAAGTACTACTGCTTTATCCCTAGTAGCAACAGTACATCTACAACCTTAGAGCTTTCTGTTACTGCCCCAGATTAAATAGAGACATGAACCTACTATCGAGCATAAATACCCCCTCTTGGAGTTACGAGCATCTACTTGGCCAGAGCATACACAAGTAACGGAGAGCATGCAAGATCATTAAATAGCACACACATGATATATTATAAAGCAATAACTTTAGTACTCAATATTCATCGGATCCCAGCAAACACAACATGGAGAATTACATAAGGATGATCTTGATCATGATAGGCAGCTCACAAGATCTAAACATGATAGCACAAGAGGAGAAGACAACCATCTAGCTACTGTTATGGACCCGTAGTCCAAGGTAGACTACTCACACATCAGCCCGGAGGCGGTCATGGGGACGTTGAAGCCTCCGTGGACGATTCCCCCTCCCGGTATGGTGCCGGGGAGCAGTTCTGATCTCTCCCGAAGTGGAGACGGCGACGACGGCGGCTCTGCACCCGTGGAGGAAACAGTGATTATCTGTCAAGCGTTTTTAGGCCAGGAGCATAGTTATGGCGAAATACCTAGGTCGGTGGGCGCCCGAGGGTGCCACACCACCTCCTGGCGCGGCGGGCAAGGGAGTCGCGCCAGCAGGCGATGTGGGCCCCTCGGGGCCCGTCTTTGTCTCGTCTTTGGTTCGTCTGGTCGCAAATATTCCAGAAATAAATACTGGTTGGCTCGTTTCCAGTTTTGCGAATATTTCCTTAAGAGCTTTTCTGAAACCAAAAACAGCAAAAAACAGGGAACTGACACTATGGCATCTTGATAATAGGTTAGTCCCAGAAAATGCATAAAACTATATAAAATGCATATAAAACATGTAATAACAGGGTATAATATAGCATGGAACACAAGAAATTATAGATACGTTGGAGACGTATCAACATCCCCAAGCTTCGCTCTACTCATCCCGAGGAGGCAAGAACGATAAAAGAAGAACAATTTCTGAAGTGATATGCTTTAACACAATCTTGATCATGTAATTCATTGTAAGGCATGTAAACTGAAATCAAATGAATAAGGGTTGGAGTTTATATTGATATCAAATGAGTAATGAACAAACAAGTAGGTGAAGCAAGCAAAGCTTTCAATGAAATAGTACTAGATAGCAATCAACTGTGCAGAGTAGATATTAGAGATGATTTAAGCTTCAAGAACAACAATATAATCATCTAATGCTTCCGACAAACATGACAACTTTATGAAAGGATGAAGTCAAGCAATATCAATATGCACGTAGAAGATCAATATATTATTTGTTCAAAAGAAACAAGCAAGCGTTCAACGTTGGTTCTGTAGTGCCCTTGCTTAAGATAGCAATTGCACTTATGAATAGTGTGGAAGACTTGGATCACATAAGTCTCGCATTCTCCAATAAGATGAAATATCACAGTACAATGTCATAATTTATTACAGAACGAGACGAATGATCCAAAAAATAATAATCCTTACAACTTAGCATAGCAGATATGCTAGCTGAATAAATAGTTAACACTTTATTTCAGAGTTCAAACGCAAAACTAAAGATAGCATGGAGCTACATCTTCTCCATGAAGCCACTGGCAAATCATGTTGGTTGTAGCTCGAAGACGACCCCCTTACTCCTCATTCGGACATTCTGCAAGGTTTAGTTGCAGCCCAGCTATAAAGGGTCAGCACAATTGAATTGTGGTGGCAAGTGACTTTAATTTCTAATGTTCTACTAAGCTATATCTATATGCTTATTTGGCTGGTGGAGCTCAAGGCTATTGCGCAAAGCAAGTTTTCTCCTACTTTTGATAAACAACTTTTCGAGTTCAAAACTTCTCTTTAAGAGACATCTCGAGACAAGTCCATGTCTCCTACTCATGTTTACTCAACAAAATTTTATTAAGAAATTGGGATGAAGAGATTTTCAGAACACAGCCTTGTGTACTTACTCAAATTGTCCGATGCCGGGGACACGGCTAAGATCTTAGGTTTTAACTCCCGAGAGGGTGTGCACTTTCACCATTAGACTCAATCAACCCAAACTATCCTCTACACTCCTTTAGTGAGAAGGAAAAAGGAGAAGATCAAGACGAGACTTTTCAGAAGTTGCTTTCCCATGATCATACTAAGAGATTACCACCATCATATCAACTCTACCACCATCAATCTCTTGACCCAGGTCCACATCAACTTACTCCATCAAGACAGAGACCATAATGACCAATGGTTGCACGATAAACAACTAGACTCAGTGTAAACTTAAATCTCATAGCCCTGGGTGGCCTACCACAAGTGAGCAACTCAGGTTAACACCGCATATCATGGCCCCAAGTAAGTGAAAACTATCTTGGGCGAAGACAACCATGAGACTTGGCCCTGAGAAGCCACTCAACTTGAAACCTCCTCGATCGACCCAATCCACCCAGGCGTTAAATTAATTTAGTGGAAATTTTCATTTATCGCATCAACACCATCATTTTTGCAGCAGGTACTTCCACTAAATTATAATAGAGGTCTAATCTGGAATTTCTAAGGGGAAACCTAAAAGGTTTGCATAGCATACTACAATCTCCCAAAAACCTATCATGCATACTACTTTTGCAAATACTGCTTGAAAACACTAGATAGGCAATAGAATAAAATAGTAGGTGTTTTATGAAGTCACTTGCCTTGGCAGCAGGAGGGGCAGGCACAACAAGAATAACAATCACACGCAAGTCCTTCCTCTCCTTCACAATCTAGCACAAGCAATACATACAAATAAATATCCACAGGATATCTCACAACACCAAATAAAAGATGTATGTATGCGTAACAGCCCAAGTTTTAAAATTACTTTTGTGTAATTGCATCATGGCATACATCTCAACTTGCTACTATTGTGTCAATTGCAATCAAACAATTTGAATCTTGGATATTTGTCAAGGAAGTTCCAAGGGTTCCAAATATTATATTTGCATTGACTCCAAAATTATTAAAGTGGCAACATATGGAAAATCTCAGCAAAATGCCTAAATAACACCTCTGACCAAAAATGCATCAAAACATTTTATTTTGGGATGCCAATTTTTGTGGTAACTCTAAATCGTATGGGGAAGCTACCATATTTTTCGCAAATTTTTCTAAAAGGTCTAACTGCCTCACTAAAATAAAAACAGTGCTCTGGTTTTGAAAAGAATTAGAAAAGGACCTCTCTGTAATGGAAAAGGACTTGTTTGTGAGGAAAAAGAAAAGTGGCAGGGGGGTTTTCAAAAATCTTCTTCTTCTTCCTCTGTAGCGACCGGGGATCTTGTCCCCGTCGCACCCGCTCGCCGTCCTGCGCTCACCTTCGCCGCGCCAGGCCCCCTCTGCTGCCCTGGGAGGTGGATAAGACCACCACGAGCCCGTGCTCTCTCCCTCCCCTCGGAATATCTCCCCTCTCCCATGTTTTCTTCCCCGAGCCGCCATGGCCGTAACCTAGCCGAGCTCCGCCGCCGCATCGCCGCCGTTTTAAGCCACCACGAGCACAACCACGACCCCCACAAGCTCCGCCTCGACGCAGTCTTCCTCTCCACCCACGGGGTCGCGCCGGGGAACGCGAAATCGACGCCGCCGTCCTCTTCCTCCCCAACTCCGGCCGCCGCGCCTCTAGCATGATTGCCGCCGTCCTCGACCTACTCCGTCCTCTACGAGCACCTCCACGCGTCGAGGGTGAGACACCCGTCCTCCTGGGCATCCCCGCTCTTCTCCTCTCCCCCTAGATCAACCGGACGGAGTAGCTCGCCGTCGGGCGCCGCCACGGGTCGCCGTGGAGCTCGCTCCGGCGACCAAAAGCCAGCGTCGCCGCCTCCGTTAGGTAGGGGATCGACCGTATGCTCGTTTGCGCGCTCCCGTTCGTCCCCGCGTACATCCAGCCGCCGAAACCGTGCTCGCCGGAGCCGCGCCGCCGCGCCGGTCTGCACGTCCTCGCGCCTGTCAAACGCGTAGCGGACGTGGCGCTGACGTGGACGCCAGCGTGGCCCTGGCCCGCTCGTCAGTGGATCGGGCTAGCCCTGCCCTCGGTGAAAAACGCCCGGACATATTTTCTGCGAATTAAGAAAAAGACAGAAAATGACTAAAACTTCAAAAATTCATAACTTTCAAAATATTTATCCAAATTGAGCAAATAATATACCAAAATGATCAGAAAAATAAAGGCTATTTAATAGAATGATTCACATGTCCATTGCTGTTAATATATTTTTCTGTTTTTCTAAATTAACAAAGGGGTAGAAATAAAAATGTGTGATTCAAATTTAAAATAAATTTCTCCAATTACTAAAATGGTGCCCCTTTAATTAAAAATCCTCATCAGCCCATGTGCTACACCTTAACACTCATTTCAAGCATGTTACTTAAAATAAAATTGTAGATGCACATAAAATTGTCATACCATCATGTGTCTGCGCATTGCATATGAATTGCTTGTATTGATTGTGTTCTTTCCGGTGTTTTTAAACATCGATAGATCAAGGAACCGGGGTCTCGCCACATTACCCCGACGACCAGTATTACCCGCCTGCTGAGCAAGGCAAGCGTGATCCCCACCCTCTAGCATATCTTATCCTACTTTATGCAAATTATTTTCTCCACTATACTAATGCATGCGGTTCCAAATGTCAATTTGATTGGATTAGAGTATCCTATAGTTGCATTCAGTTACCGAAGCCATTACCTGTTTCCCCTCCTACTATCCATAGGATTGTGTTGATGGCCTGAATTAATTACTTTGCTAGGTTGTTGCTTAGCCATGCTTAGTTAACTGCTTAGTGGTCCGATGGATATTCATGTTGGGATCAGATGTGGAAATTCCGTATGATGATGGTGGAGAAATGGTGGTAACAAATAATAAACTGCTAAAAGGTGGGGATGAGAGGCCACATGAGTTGTGGTGGGTTGTCTTGTTCTCGCCGCCTAAGTGCGAGTTCTCCCCTTTGAGCCAAGTTGAGCGTGCTACCATGCGTGGGCATATGGAACCTCGTCGACCGACTAACTGGTGGCGGACTAGCCGGGGGTCCTCTAGTTTGGCTTTCCATTTGCGCGTGTGTTGAGATGGTGGCCAAGACTGAGATGAGGATGATGGTGGTAGGAAAATGAGTGGCCGCGGGGCAGGGTGTTGGAGGCACTTAACTTGTCCTACGGTCACTGATGATCCTAGGTTAGTCCAAAGCGAGGTAAAGGTCGTAGCCGCTCCCACCCAGCCGGCTTTCCCCGGAAGAGATTTAGTTGTACAGGCAATGGGCCGGACGGTACGCATGGATAAGGAGCTGGGAGGTCCCTCGGGAACCTGGCGCCTTTCACATTGTACACCCCCTGCAGGGATAAATCTTTTCGAAAAGCCGTGTCCACGGTTAAGGACGACTTGGTGACGAATTCAGGGATCATAGAATAACTTTAACAGAATGATTAAAAACTGGGTACTAAAGGTACCACTCGCGATTGTAAGGTTGACTTCCTCGAGGGTGATTCGGGGAGGTGCCTTGGTGGAACATGTACAGTGGTGGATGATGAGAAAGTGAATCAAAAGAGAAAGAGTTACTTCTTACCCCTCTTCGAAAATATTCTGATAGTCGATGCCTTGGAGTCATATTTTATGAACAAAATCAGCTTTACGCAAAACAGCCATAAAACCTTGAAAGCCAATCATGGAGCAAATAGCTCAAAATCTTGTTGAGTTCGTCGAACTCACCCTTGTTTATTTTTGTTTCAGAGGAGGACTTTACCTACCCCGAAGGTGGGTTCTTTATTGACATCGACGAGTAGTCTGGGGTTCCCGGGTGGCAGCCTGGGGCAACTAGGAACCAGCTGGCACGGAACTGTTTATCTGTAGGCCTCTTAGGCCATATTTGGATCTTGTTGTTTAGAACAACTTAATTTGCTTCCGCTTGATGTACTGATGGGTCTGTGACCTCGGATTGTAATATTTGCTATCTTTCTCTACTAAGAGTTGAACTATATTATCTTGAGTCGTAGGGTCTGTCATGTGCCAGGTGTTCCGGTGTCTTAGTCTCTTTATTATACTTTGAGGGCTATGCTTTGGATATGGCATGATAGAAGGGTTGTGTTGCCGATGATCCATGCCGAGCACGCCTGCCGATGTTTACTCGGCCTGGGAGTGGTAACCCCAGTAACCTTCGATTATGTAGCATGACCACCGACACATAGCATCACTGTATAATTTATGGATTGGGGCATTACAACTTGGTATCAGAGCAGTACCTCCTGTAGGAAACCCTTACTACTGGTCGACGTTGAGTCTAGTGTCGGTAAAAATATTTTTAACCTAAAAATGAGTTGTGAAAACCATCTTAGGATTCTTTTTACTCCTTATCTGGTTACCCTCTACTCTCGGAGCAATCTTACCTCTATTTGTTTTGGGCCTTATCATGTGTCGCTTCCGCCGCGCATGACGTGTCATACACTTACTCACTTTGGGTTTCAGGGCGTGGGGCGACCAGTTTTTGGGGCTCCCGTCCCTATGTTTACTTTCAGGATCATTCTCCTTGCTGTGCCTAGTCTCTACCCGAGTTCTACTTTCATTCCTGAATCTAGAGTCTCCGTACCTGACATTTGAATTATCCTTGCTACAGATGACTGGTTCGGGCTTGGTTGTTCGCCTCACTCGATGTGAGGGCGTTCGAGGGTTCCCGGCCTTGTTTGCCGCAGCTTTGGCCAGCCAGGGTTGTAGGTGGTACCCGGAGTACACGGTGTATGAGGAGTATGCACCGTACAGCAAGGCGCAGTTCTTCTGTAAGGTGCGCGTGCTCAACGACGAGGGTCGCGTTGAGAACGTAGCTGGAGGCGTGGGTATGACCGTGGAGCAGGCGTTCAGGAGGCCGCGTATAACGGCCTCTCTATTTACCGCAGCTACTGTCCGTACCTCGCTAACCAGGCGTCGGATTTCTGCCACTTCCCTGCTGCCGACGACAGCACGTCGGGTGTTTACCGAGCTGTGTACAGCAGCGGCGAGATGGAGTCGGACAGCAGGCACCGGGCACTGATTGAGCTAGTCCGAGCGTTGGACCGTCGAGCCCGGCAGTGGTACCTCTACGCTGTTTCGGCGCGCGCTAGCCACCGTCATACTCTGATGAGTGTGAGTCCGTATGTCATGGATGGGACGCTTCCTCTCACACTACTTCGCCCACCCCCGTTGGAGGAGTTGCCTACCGACGTTTGCAGTCCGGGAGTTGGTGGCGTAACCCCGCCTACCGGTCCTCACCGAGACCCGAGGCTTACTGCACTCGAGTCGCCGTATGGAAACCAGCCTGCCAGTGCGCGCCGCTTCCACACTCCCCCGGCGCCACTTGATGAGGATGTCATGGCGTACTACTAGACATGTGTGCTACCAGGAGATGCTCGAGAAATTGTGCCTTCCTGCGAGTTGTGCCAAATACTCCTTTGCTTGTATCTCTGGAGCCTGGAGCAGTAGAGCTCGTTATGTAATATACTCATCACTGTTATCTTCCTAGTACCCATTCAGTGTAATATGTATGAGGCTTGTACCTCTCTCTCAGCAAACTGTGGCTTGTACTAGAACCAATATTTGTGAACTCAGTTCCATCTATGCGTGCGTCTAGTGATGTGCATGTTGTTCTATCTGTTGCTACTACCAGTTTTGCGGTCTCTATTTTTGTGTACAAGGATGACACGATGGGATTCTAACTGTGTCCTTGTCAATATCCAGAATGACGGGCCGTCGCCGCGGCGAAGATTTACCGCCACCTCCCACCATGGCGGAGGTCCTCCTGCTTATGGAGGAGGGCCGTGTGCGCAGCGACCGACTCCTCGAGCAGTTGGTGCACCAAGGGAACCGGAGGAATAACGATTGTCATACTCTCACTGAGTTCCTGCGGTCCCAGCCACCGTCCTTCTCCGATGCTAAGGAGCCCTTGGACGCAGATGACTGGCTGCGTGCACTGGAGCGCAAGTTCGCTGCCCTGCATGTTCCAGCTGTGGAACAAGCCAACTTCGCCACTTACCTGTTGGCGGGTGCAGCGGGCGCGTGGTGGGAAAGCCACCAGGCGATGTTCGCTGCTGGGCATGTTTTCACCTGGGAGGAGTTTCGCACTGCCTTCCGCGCTGCCTACATTCCCAAGCCCCTCATGGACTTGAAGAGGAGGGAGTTCCTGGACTTGCATCAGGGACGGATGGACGTTCCAGTCTATGGTCATGAGTTCAGCCGTCTCTCCCGTTACGCCCCTCGGGATGTGACCAATGATGCGGACAAGCAGGAGTTGTTCCGCAAGGGGCTCAATCCAAGGCTTCGTTACGAGTTGCTGCCCTTCAAGTTCACGAGCTACCAGGAACTGTACAACCAGGCTCTCACCCTGGAACAGGGAAGGAAGGAACTAGAGGCCACTAAGAGGCCACTTCAGGGGGATCATCAGAGCTCCTCGGCTGCTGACGGCAAGAAGCGTAGGGTCTTCGTTCCCTATAGCTCTGTGCCCCGTCCTCCGTTCGTGCCAAGGACCTCGGAGTACAGGCCACCTCTGCCGCGCCCTCCTACTCCAAAAATGGGCCCGGGCGGAAGTGGTTATCGTCCTCAACTCCCTGCACCACCGACAAGCACGTGCTACAGCTGTGGCCAGCCCGGCCACTACTCCAGAGAATGCCCTAGGAAGGCGCCACCACCAGCCCCTGCCACGCCCGTAGCCAAGACGGGTACGGCTAGTCGTGGTCGCCTGAACCACGTCACTGTTGAAGACGTGGAGGACGACCCCAGTGTTCTCATGGGTACGCTTCGAATTGCTAAAGCTCTAGCTACAGTACTGTTTGATTCTGGAGCATCACATTCATTCATTTCGGTAGCATTTGCACAACGAAACAATATACCGTTTGAAGAGTTGGAAGCACCGTTATGTGTCACCAGCCCTGGTACTCGTTGGCAAACCAAAAGGGTGACCCCTGAAGTTTCAATTAATATAGGCTCATTCCCCTTCCCGTTTCCGCTGATAGCCTTCAATTCAACCGGCTTTGATGCCATACTGGGCATGAACTGGCTAGGGAAATACAAGGCTAACCTCGACTGTGTTGCCAGAACCATCACCGTGACCACATCTTCCGGCGAAATTGTGGAGTATTGGTCTGCACAGTCCAGACCTCCATCTCCATCCAAGCCCCACTCACCTGAGCTTCTCCTTTGCCTTATGGAAGGCTTATCCCCTCCTGAAATCCAAGACATCCACGTTGTGTGTGACTTCCCGGATGTGTTCCCGGAGGAATTGCCTGGCATGCCACCTGATCGAAGTGTGGAGTTCGTCATAGAGTTGCTTCCCGGTACCGCGCCGGTTGCCAAGAAGCCCTACCGGATGTCGGTGGAGGAGCTGGCGCTGTTAAAGGAGCAAATTGATGAACTGTTAGCGAAAGAGTTCATTCGGCCTAGCAGTTCACCTTGGGGTTGTCCCGTACTCTTCGTCAAGAAGAGGGATTCTACCGTGCCTCGTCTAGTCTCTGACTACAGGCCTTTAAATGCGGTGACAATCAAAAACAAGTACCCTATTCCTCGCATCAATGATCTATTGGATCAACTAGCTGGTGCAACGGTATTTTCCAAGATGGACCTGAGATCAGGGTACCATCAGATCAAGATCCGAAAGCAGGATATTCCAAAGACGGCATTTGTTACTCGCTATGGCTCATATGAGTATACCGTTATGTCCTTTGGTCTCACCAATGCTCCGGCGACGTTCATGAGGCTCATGAACTCCGTCTTCATGGATTATCTCGACAAGTTCGTTGTCATTTACATCGATGACATTCTCGTCTACTCCAAAACCGATGAAGAGCATGCCGAACATCTTCGTTTGATCCTGACACGCCTTCGAGAACACCGCCTCTATGCCAAGTTCTCCAAGTGTGAGTTTTGGTTGGACAATCTCGTCTTCCTCGGACATGTGATTTCCACAAGTGGAGTGGCTGTCGTTCCCGACAAGGTTCAAACTATTATGGATTGGGTAACTCCCATGTCTGTCAAGGTCATCCGAAGCTTTCTGGGATTGGCAGGTTACTACCGCCGATTCATCGAAGGGTTCTCCAAAATAGCCAAGCCTCTGACCAACCTTCTCAAGAAGGATACAAGGTTCGTATGGACTGACCAAGCAGAAGAGAGCTTCAAAACCCTGAAGGCCAAACTCACTTCTGCTCCTGTGCTTGCCCTGCCAGACGCAAGCAAGGATTTCGTGGTTTTCTGTGACGCCTCTCTGCAAGGCTTGGGCTGTGTGTTAATGCAACATGGCCATGCAGTGGCATATGCCTCTCGCCAATTGAAGCCTCATGAGCAAAACTACCCAACTCATGATTTGGAGCTTGCCGCAGTGGTTTATGCTCTGAAGCAATGGAGACCATACCTGTTTGGTAACCGTTGCGAGATTTACTCGGATCACAAGAGTTTGAAATACCTTTTCACTCAGCCGGATTTAAATCTCAGGCAAAGGTGTTGGTTGGAGTTAATCAAAGACTATGATGTGAGTCTGAACTACCAACCCGGCAAGGCGAACGTCGTGGCTGACGCGCTAAGTCGAAAAGCTTATAGCAACAACCTGATGGTTGAGAAGGCTCAACCTGCTCTCCATGAAGAGTTCGCCTGTTTAAACCTGGAAATTGTCCCTTCTGGCTACCTCGCAAATCTGGAAATCAAATCTACTCTGGTAGACAATAAAGGAGGCGCAGAGACTGGATAATGGCATTCTTAATATAAAAAAGAACATTGCTAGTGGAAAGGCCAAATGCTTCTTTGAGAATGAAGCGGGAATCGTGTACTTTGGTGACCGTCTGGTGGTGCCAAAGGAGCAGAATCTGAAGGAGTTGATCCTCAAAGAAGCGCATGATTCCCCTCTCTCTATTCATCCCGGTAGTACCAAAATGTACCAAGACCTCCGACCACTATTCTGGTGGACTCGGATGAAAAGAGAAATCGCCAAGTATGTTGCTGAATGCGACACCTGTCGACGTGTAAAGGCTGCACATCAAAGGCCTGCTGGCACTCTTCGCCCTATTGCGATTCCAGAATGGAAATGGGACGAGATTGGTATGGACTTTATTACGGGTCTGCCGAAGTCTCCCAGGGGCAACGATGCTATCTGGGTAATCATCGATCGACTATCCAAAGTGGCTCACTTCCTCCCAGTGCGAGTCGACATCACAGCTGCAAAGCTGGCTGACCTTTATGCTTCCCGGATCATCGTACTTCACGGTGTTCCTAAGAAGATAATTTCTGATCGTGGCAGCTTGTTTACCTCGAAATTCTGGACGAGTTTCCAACAAGCCATGGGAACCCGCCTCAACTTCAGCACAACTTTCCATCCCCAAACTGATGGACAGACCGAAAGGGTGAACCAAGTTCTAGAGGACATGCTTCGAGCTTGTGTAATCTCTTTTGGAAAGGGGTGGGAAAAATACCTTCCCTTCGCTGAGTTCTCCTACAACAATAGCTATCAAGCGAGTCTGGGTATGGCCCCATTCGAGGTTCTGTATGGAAGAAAATGCCGAACTCCGCTAAATTGGTCCGAGACCGGAGAGAGGCAACTCTTAGGTCCGGATGTGATCAATGAAGCTGAGCAGACGGTAAAAATCATACGAGAGAATCTGAAGATTGCCCAGTCTAGGCAGAAGAGCTACTATGATAAGCACCATGAGGAGGTCCATTATGAACTTGGTGACAAGGACTATCTCCGCGTCTCTCCACTTCGTGGTGTTCGTCGCTTTGGAATCAAGGGAAAATTGGCCCCTCGTTATGTTGGCCCTTTCACCATTCTGGCCAAACGAGGAGATCTATCCTACCAGCTAGAACTCCCAACCAACTTCCCGGATGTACATGATGTGTTCCATGTATCCCAACTCCGCCGTTGCTTCAAGGATCCTATCCGTGGAGTCAGTCATGAGGAGCTGGATATCCAGGCGGATCTCACCTATCGCGAGCATCCCATACGTATCCTAGATGAAGCAGAAAGGAAGACTCGGAATAAGACTACCAAGTTCTTCAAAGTTCAGTGGTCTCACCATTCCGAAGAAGAAGCTACCTGGGAAAGAGAGTCTAGTCTTCGGGAGGAGTATCCCGACTTTCTTCCGCAACCTTAGAATCTCGGGACGAGATTCCTGTAAGGGGGGTAGATTTGTAACAGCCCAAGTTTTAAAACCTGAAAACCTCTGTAATTTTTCCACTTTTGTGTAATTGCATCATGGCATACATCTCAACTTGCTACTATTGTGTCAATTGCAATCAAACAATTTTAATCTTGGATATTTGTCAAGGAAGTTCCAAGGGTTCCAAATATTATATTTGCATTGACTCCAAAATTATTAAAGTGGCAACATATGGAAAATCTCAGCAAAATGCCTAAATAACACCTCTGACCAAAAATGCATCAAAACATTTTATTTTGGGATGCCAATTTTTGTGGTGCCTCTACATGGTATGGGGAAGCTACCATATTTTTCTCAAAGTTTTCTAAAAGGTCTAACTGCCTCACTAAAATCAAAACAGTGCTCTGGTTTTGAAAAGAATTAGAAAAGGACCTCTCTGTAATGGAAAAGGACCTGTTTGTGAGGAAAAAGAAAAGTGGCAGGGGGGTTTTCAAAAATCTTCTTCTTCTTCCTCTGTAGCGACCGGGGAGCTCGTCCCCGTCGCACCCGCTCGCCGTCGTGCGCTCTCCTTCGCTGCGCCGGGCCCCCTCTGCTGCCCTGGGAGGTGGATAAGATCACCACGAGCCCGTGCTCTCTCCCTCCCCTCGGAATATCTCCCCTCTCCCCTGTTTTCTTCCCCGAGCCGCCATGGCCGTAACCTAGCCGAAATCCGCCGCCGCATCGCCGCCGTTTGAAGCCACCACGAGCACAACCACGACCCCCACGAGCTCCGCCTCGACGCAGTCTTCCTCTCCACCCACGGGGTCGCGCCGGGGAACGCGAAATCGACGCCGCCGTCCTCTTCCTCCCCAACTCCGGCCGCCACGCCTCTAGCACGATTGCCGCCTGAAGGGAATATGCCCTAGAGGCACTTAATAAACATAGTTTATTGGCAATATCCCAATCGTTCATTGTAGGTTTTATACCATGCTCTAACTGTATTAAGCGGAAACATTAATACAGGTGTGGTAGATAAACAACCAGGTCCCTAGTAGCCTCTACTAAGACTAGTTTCGTTGCGCGATTGATGATCGAGGTTTTCCGATCATAGGGCATGGCGCTGGTCGGCAATGGAAGTCATATCGTTAGGAGTAACGATGTGATGGACATACTCAGTATTTATAGGACATAGTCATTACGCCTTAAGACCGTGAGACCAACTCTTATTATTATTCCTGGAAGATACTTTGATCGCACCAAACGTTGTATCTTATTTAGTATGACAATAACGGTGATACTTTTGGGTATCGGAAAGGAGTAGTTGAGACGAGGGGTCAACAGCGGGATTTGTCAGTCCGCATAGCCGGATAGATACTCTAGGGCCCACTCGGTGAGATTATGTCAAATGAGTTTGCAAACATGTGACTAGGTCACCAGCTGACATAATATCATAGACGAGTAGAAGATAGCGATGTCGGTAACGAGATCATGCTAGGTATGGAGATATCTGAGAATGATGCTCGGACACGCTAAGTATCGCCATGACAAAGGGTTTAAGACTATACGTCCAGGTTTGATAGATGAAAGTCATTCGTTATATCTCAGGGATTAATTCATGGGGTCCAGGCCTACGAGTTAGTCGTTGATCATTGAGGAGTCTTGATCATACCTGATATTATATCGAACCGCTAGGGTAACACACTTAAGGGGTTTCGACAAGACAACCGGAAAGGAAAGAGATCACCGGGAACGTCCCGGGAGGGGTCCGATGGAGATCGGGCAGCGCCGAAAGAGTTTTCGGAGCTAGGAAAAATTATATATATTATGTTTGATATTAATTAGTGTAATTAATATGCAAATATGATTTTATATATTTATTTTCGAATTTATTTAGGCTGATTTCCCTAAATGGGCCTTCTGGTCGAAAGAAGGCCCATGGGGGGGGGAAAACCCTCAAGGGAACTTTGTGGGGGAGGCTTGGCCGGCTTAGGTGGGCCAAATGGGGCCCACCTAGGGCCGGCGCACCTGGTTTGGCCGAACCAGGCAATGGGTGATAGTCCCACATTGCCTGGCTGGCAAGGTTGGCTCCCCCTGGGAGCCTATATAAGAAGGGGCACCCCTGGCCTTTTAATTCACCAATTAATTCCCAATTTCTCTCTCGATCTCGTGGTTCCCTTGACGGAGCCGCGCCGAGTAGAGGAGGGGGATCTCTTCCACCATAGCCCGATGCCGCGCTGCTGGTGTTCCGGTCCAAGTCTTCCGCTGCTCGTCCTGGACTGGAGCTTCGGAGGCCGTCGTCTCCACCGTATGTGTGCGACTCCCTGCGAGGTGCTGCGCTAGCGGTACTCGGAGGCCTACTTCCTCCACCCGACCTCGGGGTCATCTTCGTCGTCTTCGTCACGCCGAGTTCTCCGCGACCTAGAGGTCGGCTACGGCGTCTTCATCGTCAACGCTTGTGCGGGAGCGTAATCCCCGCTATTCGGTGTACGAGGGTATGTATTCCGATCTCCGCGGTACTTCTATATCTGCATAGTGTAGATCTTGGCTAGTTTAAGGATATCGTTGGTAGGAAATTTTTTGTTTTCTGCACACGATACCCTTCACCGCCGTCCTCGACCTCCTCCGTCCTCTACGAGCACCTCCACGCGTCGAGGGTGAGCCACCCGTCCTCCTGGGCATCCCCGCTCTTCTCCTCTCCCCCTAGATCAACCGGACGGAGTAGCTCGCCGTCGGGCGCCGCCACGGGTCGCCGTGGAGCTCGCTCCGGCGACCAAAAGCCAGCATTGCCGCCTCCGTTAGGTAGGGGATCGACCGTAGGCTCGTTTGCGCGCTCCCGTTCGTCCCCGCGTACATCCAGCCGCCGAAACCGTGCTCGCCGGAGCCGCGCCGCCGCGCCGGTCTGCGCGTCCTCGCGCCGGTCAAACGCGTAGCGGACGTGGCGCTGACGTGGACGCCAGCGTGGCCCTGGCCCGCTCGTCAGTGGCTCGGGCTAGCCCTGCCCTCGGTGAAAAACGCCCGGACATATTTTCTGCGAATTAAGAAAAAGACAGAAAATGACTAAAACTTCAAAAATTCATAACTTTCAAAATATTTATCCAAATTTAGCAAATAATATACCAAAATGATCAGAAAAATAAAGGCTATTTAATAGAATGATTCACATGTCCATTGCTGTTAATATATTTTTCTGTTTTGCTAAATTAACAAAGGGGTAGAAATAAAAATGTGTGATTCAAATTTAAAATAAATTTCTCCAATTACTAAAATGGTGCCCCTTTAATAAAAAATGCTCATCAGCCCATGTGCTACACCTTAACACTCATTTCAAGCATGTTACTTAAAATAAAATTGTAGATGCACATAAAAACACATAGGAAAATAAATTTCCTATATCGTTGAATAATTATTCCTAGCATCTCATTTAAAAGTCATATAATTGTTATAATAATGCAGTGCATTAAAATGTCATACCATCATGTGTCTGCGCATTGCATATGAATTGCTAATATTGATTGTGTTCTTTCCGGTGTTTTTAAAACATCGATAGATCAAGGAACCGGGGTCTCGCCACATTAACCCGACGACCAGTATTACCCGCCTGCTGAGCAAGGCAAGCGTGATCCCCACCCTCTAGCATATCTTATCCTACTTTATGAAAATTATTTTCTCCACTATACTAATGCATGCGGTTCCAAATGTCAATTTGATTGGATTAGAGTATCCTATAGTTGCATTCAGTTACCGAAGCCATTACCTGTTTCCCCTCCTACTATCCATAGGATTGTGTTGATGGCCTGAATTAATTACTTTGCTAGGTTGTTGCTTAGCCATGCTTAGTTAACTGCTTAGTGGTCCGATGGATATTCATGTTGGGATCAGATGTGGAAATTCCGCAGATGATGGTGGAGAAATGGTGGTAACAAATAATAAACTGCTAAAAGGTGGGGATGAGAGGCCACATGAGTTGTGGTGGGTTGTCTCGTTCTCGCCGCCTAAGTGCGAGTTCTCCCCTTTGAGCCAAGTTGAGCGTGCTACCATGCGTGGGCATATGGAACCTCGTCGACCGACTAACTGGCGGCGGACTAGCCGGGGGTCCTCTAGTTTGGCTTTCCATTTGCGCGTGTGTTGAGATGGTGGCCAAGACTGAGATGAGGATGATGGTGGTAGGAAAATGAGTGGCCGCGGGGCAGGGTGTTGGAGGCACTGAACTTGTCCTACGGTCACTGATGATCCTAGGTTAGTCCAAAGCGAGGTAAAGGTCGTAGCCGCTCCCACCCAGCCGGCTTTCCCCGGAAGAGAGCTAGTTGTACAGGCAATGGGCCGGACGGTACGCATGGATAAGGAGCTGGGAGGTCCCTCGGGAACCTGGTGCCTTTCACATTGTACACCCCCTGCAGGGATAAATCTTTTCGAAAAGCCGTGTCCACGGTTAAGGACGACTTGGTGACGAATTCAGGGATCATAGAATAACTTTAACGGAATGATTAAAAACTGGGTACTAAAGGTACCACTCACGATTGTAAGGTTGACTCCCTCGAGGGTGATTCGGGGAGGTGCCTTGGTGGAACATGTACAGTGGTGGATGATGAGAAAGTGAATCAAAAGAGAAAGAGTTACTTCTTACCCCTCTTCGAAAATATTCTGATAGTCGATGCCTTGGAGTCATATTTTATGAACAAAATCAGCTTTACGCAAAACAGCCATAAAACCTTGAAAGCCAATCATGGAGCAAATAGCTCAAAATCTTGTTGAGTTCGTCGAACTCACCCTTGTTTATTTTTGTTTCAGAGGAGGACTTTACCTACCCCGAAGGTGGGTTCTTTATTGACATCGACGAGTAGTCTGGGGTTCCCGGGTGGCAGCCTGGGGCAACTAGGAACCAGCTGGCACGGAACTGTTTATCTGTAGGCCTCTTAGGCCATATTTGGATCTTGTTGTTTAGAACAACTTAATTTGCTTCCGCTTGATGTACTGATGGGTCTGTGACCTCGGATTGTAATATTTGCTATCTTTCTCTACTAAGAGTTGAACTATATTATCTTGAGTCGTAGGGTCTGTCATGTGCCAGGTGTTCCGGTGTCTTAGTCTCTTTATTATACTTTGAGGGCTATTCTTTGGATATGGCATGGTCGAAGGGTTGTGTTGCCGATGATCCATGCCGAGCACGCCTGCCGATGTTTACTCGGCCTGGGAGTGGTAACCCCAGAAACCTTCGATTATGTAGCATGACCACCGACACATAGCATCACTGTATAATTTATGGATTGGGGCATTACAGTATGCATGATATGCCATGTGTAAAATTAGACACACTTATCAATAATTTATATTCTCTGTTATTAAATGCATGAGATGCAAATTCTAGGAATTTCTCATTTCACTTAACAATTTAATAATTGAAAACAGTATAGCAAAACTTAGATTTTACAATTACAACTTTTATTGTTCTAAGAAAGTTTTCAAATAAGACACATATTAATATTTCTGGGCAGAGGCTGATAACCTAAACCAAAAACAATTGAGTTTATTTGTAAAACATTTTTATTATTTAAGTTATGGATTTAATAGCCGAATTACTCCTCGGAAGATCTTATGAACTATTATTTATCAAAAGCAAAAACAAATGATGTAGAATTAAACTACTCTAGCAGGGCTATCCGTGGATATAAATATCATTGAATTTGGACTTACAGAACATAAGTTATGAATTTTCTAAGTTTTGCATATTTTCTGTTTTATTTATAAAATTCCTGCGAAAAAGAAAATAACAGGGGCTACGTGGCACGATCCTATTGGACAAAAACGGTTCGCACGGATCGTGGACGAGAGCCGTCCGATTTAAATGAGATCGGACGCGCGGGATCGTTTTGATCTAATCCGTTCGATCTAGATCCAACGGCTTAGAACGCCCGGCCGAACCGAGCGGCGCGCGGGTCGCCGGAATGCTCGCCGGCGATGGCGTCCACGGCGGCGGCGCGTCGGCCTCGACGTTTCCGTCGTGAAAACAAAGCCCCAGGATGAACAGGTCTTACCAAAATGACGCGGGGGAAGAGGCGAGGTCGATGGCGCGGCGGCGGCGTCGAAAATCTTCTCCTTTCCTCGTCGGAGAAGGTGGCCGGCGGCGGAGAACTTCGGTTGAGGTCGGTTTCGGCGTTCGGCTGCGAAATAGAACAAGCGAGGGGGCTCAACGGATGCGCAAGAGGATGGGGAAGCGAGGGGGAGCCTCGGTGGCGCTCGAGTAGCTCGGTGCTTACCGCACTCGTGAAAAAGTCCGGCGGAAATGGCGGCGACGGCGGTCTCGATTCCGAGCAGCCGGCGGCGGGAAGGTAGGGTTTTGGGGGGGGGGGGGGGTTTCGGAGGCGGCCTCGAGGAGTATATGTAGGAGGGAGCGTGGGAGCTAATCATGGCGGAAATCGGCTCCGAAACGGCTCGGTCGTGGACTCCATCTCCGGCGCGATCTCCGGACGGAGGTGGAAGACGGCTGACAGGTGGGGCCCACCTGTCAGCGAGAGAGGAGCGAGGCGCGCGCTGGAGCGGGCCGATGGGCTGCTATCTAACGCGCGCGCGGTGGATAGCGTCTGGGCCGGCCCGGAAACATATTCTTTTAAATAAAATTAAATAAAAACTGTTTTTCAAATCTGATTTACTAAATGATTTTTAAACCTATTCAAAACATTTCAGAAAAATTCATAAAAATATATTTTGGAGAGGTTATTTAAATTAGCAATTTTTAATAATAAACTTACCCATTATAAAATTTGGAAAAATTATATTTATTAAGTAAGTTTAAATAAACACTTAATGGGATTAAATATTATTTAAACTCATAATTGAAATTTTATTTAGTACTTATGTGATTAAAAGTTAAGCCTATATGATGAAAGATGTATGAATGCAAAGTTTTAAATTTTAGCAAAATTGGGATGTTACAAACCTAACCCCCTTAAGATGAATCTCGTCCTCGAGATTCAGTTTGGCCTTCCAAAAGATGTGGGTGTTCTTCCCGAAGATCATCCTCCCGTTCCCAAGTTGCTTCTTCTTCGGTATGGTGGTTCCACTGGACCTTACAGAATTTGATAGTCTTGGTTCGTGTGATCCTTTCTGCCATCTCCAAGATTTTGATTGGCTTCTCTTCATACGTCAGGTCACTTTCCAACTGAACTTCTTCTAATGGCACTGTATCCCGTAGCGGGGTTTCGGTCATCTCTGGGTGACACTTCTTCAATTGGCTCACATGGAAGACATTGTGAACTGCTGACAGAACTTCCGGCAATTCTAGCTCATACGCCACTTCTCCCTTGCGGGAAAGAATCTTAAAGGGGCCGATGAATCGAGGTGCAAGTTTACCCTTGATCCCGAACCTCTTCACACCACGCATTGGTGACACTCTTAAATAAGCCCTGTCACCTATCTCATATGTGATTTCTCTCCTTTTGGAATCTGCATAGCTTTTCTATCTGGACTGCGCGATCTTCAATCTGTCCTTGATTATTCGAACCTTCTCTTCAGCTTCCTGGATTATATCAGGTCCAAATAAACTTCGCTCTCCCACACCGCTCCAAAGTAGTGGTGTGGTGCATTTCCTACCATAAAGTGCCTCAAACGGCGACATCTCTATGCTTGCTTGGTAGCTGTTGTTATAGGAAAATTCTGCGTATGGCAAATTATCATCCCAACTAGACTTGTAGTCCAAGGCACATGCCCTCAGCATATCTTCTAGAATTTGGTTTACTCTTTCCGTCTGTCCATCCGTTTGGGGATGAAATGCTGTACTGAACTCTAATCTCGTACCCAACGATTCATGTAGTTGTTTCCAGAAATGCGAGGTAAACTGGGTACCTCTGTCAGACACAATCCTCTGGGGAATACCATGCAAACATACTATTCTCCTCATGTAAATCTCTGCCAACTTAGCACTTGAGTAGGTAGTCTTTACTGGCACAAAATGGGCCACCTTTGTCAAACGATGCACTATTACCCAGATCGAATCATATCCCGATCTGGTACGCGGTAACCCAGTAATGAAATCCATACCTATATGTTCCCATTTCCAATCCGGTATAGGTAAAGGTTGCAACAATCCTGCTGGCTTCTGATGTTCCGCCTTTACTCGGCTACATACATCGCACTTAGCTATATATTCCGCGATGTCTCTCTTCAGGTTATTCCACCAAAATCTTTCCTTTACATCCATGTACATCTTGGTGTTTCCCGGGTGTATGGAATAAGGCGAGTTATGTGCTTCTTGCAGAATCAATTTTCTAAGATCCTCATCTTGCGGCACGCAGATGCGTTTCTCAAATCCCAAGGTGCCTTGTTCATCTTCCCGAAAACCCTTGGCCTTCTCTTCGCTCAGGTTGACCTTGATTTCCTGCATTACTTTGTCTCCCTTCTGGCCTTCCCGAATCTTATCCATCAACAAAGGTTGTACGTCCAGCGTTGCAAGGAATCCTTCGGGTACTACCTCTAATTTGAGGTCCTTAAATGCCCTACTTAAATCCTCGGGCAATTCTCCCGCTGTCAGTCCATTTACATGGACCTTACGGCTCAAAGCGTCTGCCACCACATTAGCTTTTCCTGGGTGGTATTGTAAGCTCATATCATAGTCCTTAATAAGTTCCAGCCATCTTCTTTGCCTCATGTTCAATTCCTTCTGGGTGAAAATATATTTCAGGCTCTTGTGATCTGTGAAAACCTCACAACGCTTTCCCAATAGATAGGGTCTCCATGTCTTTAGAGCATGCACTACCGATGCTAACTCCAGGTCGTGGGTGGGATAGTTGACCTCATGTTTCTTAAGCTGTCTAGAGGCATATGAAACCACTTTCCCTCCTTGCATTAGAACACTTCCTAGTCCATGGTGCGAGGCATCACAATATACTTGGAATTCCTTCTCTATATCTGGCAAACATAAAACAGGTGCTGACACCAGCCGTTCCTTTAGTTCCTGGAAGCTTATTTCACATTCTTCAGTCCACTTGAACTTGACTTCCTTCTTCAGTAGTGAGGTCAATGGTTTGGCAAGTTTGGAGAAGTTCTCAATAAATCTTCTATAATAACCTGCCAGCCTAAGGAAACTACGAATCTCCGCCACATTCTTGGGTACCTCCCACCTAGTTACTGCCGACACCTTTTCTGGGTCTGCTGCTATTCCATTCTTTGAAACAACGTGTCCTAGAAAACCCACTTCTTCTAGCCAGAATTCACACTTGCTGAATTTGGCATACAGTTTATGCTCTCTAAGTCTCTGTAAAATCAGGTGTAAGTGTTCCTCATGTTCCTCTTGGCTTTTGGAGTAAATCAGGATGTCATCAATGAACACCACGACAAACTTATCCAGAAAGTCCGTAAACACCTTGTTCATCATGTTCATGAAGTATGCCGGTGCATTGGTTAATCCAAACGGCATTACGGTGTACTCATATAATCCATATCTGGTAGTGAAGGCAGTCTTTGGGATATCTAATTCTCTTACTTTCATTTGAAAGTATCCTGATCGCAAATCGATCTTAGAGAATACAGAAGCACCCTCTAGCTGGTCGAAAAGCTCATTAATTTTTGATAACGGGTACTTGTTCTTGATTGTTACCTCGTTGATTGCTCGATAATCCGTGACTAGCCTTTGAGTACTATCCTTTTTCTCTACAAACAGAATGGGTGCTCCCCAAGGTGATGAACTTGGGCGGATGAATCCTTTCTGCAGTTGCTCCTCTAACTGCTTCTTGAGTTCTTTCAATTCAGCTACGGCCATTGGATATGGTCTCTTGGCTATGGGTCCCGTTCCGGGAACCAAATCTATAAGAAATTCAACATCCCTATCGGGTGGCATTCCCGGTAGTTCTTCGGGGAAAACATCAGGGTAATCTCTTACCACACGAACGTCTCCCAGGCTAACCCCCTTAAGAGAATTTAGATTAACTTTCTTAAATTCAGATTTGGATTTGTATCTAATCTTCTTCTTCTCGGGAGAGGTGAGTGTAATGGATCTATTCGCACAATCCAATACTCCTTCAAACTTGGCCAACCAATCCATATCGAGTATAACATCCAGACCCTGGGTCTCTAATATTATCAGGTTTACCGGAAAAGAGTGTTTACCAATTTCTAACCTCAAGTTTTGACAATCGGTTTGTGCAAGCATTTCCCCCCCTGGGGAACTCACCCTAACCGGATTTAGCAGGTTTGTAGTAGTCAGTTTGTTTTTATTAACAAATGCTCTTGAGATGAATGAGTGGGATGCTCCAGTATCGAACAAGACTAATGCTGGAAAGGTATGTAGTAGGAACGTACCAATCACTGCATCTGGTTCATTCTGCACTTCTTCCACATCAAGATGATTCACCTGTGCCTTCTGGAAAGGATTAGGCTTTGAAGCTTCCGGCGCCTTCTTCTTCTCTGGACAGTCTGTGGAGTAATGTCCCTTGTTCCCACACTTGTAGCAAGTCACTTGACTAATATCTCGTTTAGGTTCATTGTTGTGGCGGTGTTGCTCTTTTCCACTATTGTTCCCATTGAACGGGTGGTTGTGTCCACTACCACCCTGCCCATTTCCTCTGTATCCGGAATTTCCTACTTTATGGACATGACCATTATGATTGTGGCCACTTCCACTCTTGTGACTGTGGTGGCTTCCACTGTTCTCTGGAACGTATGGTTTCTTCTACATCAGATTAGTGTTGTACTTATTGGCGCTGAACTTCCTTTTTCTATTCTCCTCCTTCTTCATGTTGCTGTCCAGAGTAATGGCCTGATCAAGAAGATCCTGATAATTGGGAGCATAGGCCACAGACAATGGTATTTTCAGCTCACCATTGAGTCCATTCAGAAACTTATACTTCCTCTTTGCATCGGTGTCTACATCCTCTGGGGCATAGCGTGAGAGGGAATTGAAGTCCTCCATGTACTCCCTCAGAGCACGATTTCCCTGTCTCAGGGTACGAAACTCATCCCTTTTCAGATTCATGATCCCAGTTGAGATGTGAGCATTACGGAAACCTTCTTTAAAGAATTCCCAAGTAAGTCCTTCAAGTGGGTGGGTGATCTGATATGTTTCCCACCACTGTGCCGCTGGCCCCTCCAGTAGATGGGAAGTGAACCTTATTTTCTCCAATTCAGTACACTCGCAAGTAACTAGATCCTTGTTCACAGAGCGTAGCCAATCATCGGCTACGATAGGTTCAGTAGCTGTGGAGAATTTGTTGGGTCTGAGCCTCAAGAATCTAGCAAGGCGATCAACTTGGGGTGGGGGTGGTGGTGGCGGCGGTGGTGGTGGTGGTGGATTGTTTTGGTTTGCCATGAACTGAGCCATCATGGTCATCAACTGTGTCTGGGCTGGCATCATTTGTTGCATCATTTCGTTGGCATTGTTGTTGTCAGGATCACGACGTGGAGGCATCTGTATGGTGTGAGCATAAGTAAGTAGAGATAGAAAGAGACTACAGAGGAAAAAACTACCAATGCACAACAACACACTACACAGAAACATATCAAACAACAACCAATAGACACAACCGAAGTACTTTATAAATTCGATAATTTAGAGATTTGAATACCAAGCTAGGACATGGTTTTCAAGGTACTGCCTCACCACAAATTGGTGGGTCAATACAACTTCGATGAGATAAGGAGAAATACTCGTAAGGTAAGGATAACTGGTGGTCTCTCTAATCAAAATTTAAAACTCCTTATGTAATTGCGGGTGTTCCCACACTTGCGCTTCTTGACACCTGTGGCTTCCTTGGGAGTGTCCTCATCGGGATAGGTTATCACTAGGGGCTTTGGGACGTCCGGGGGGTGGTTCTTCTTTGCCTGAAGTTCCATTTGGCTTAGTTGTTCACACAAATGAGCACACTGAGCCTGCAATGCCAAAATGTGAGCATCCTTCTGCGCAATCCTATCGTCTTGCAGATAAATCTTGTTTTCAAGCTCCTTGTTCTCCTTAGTTTGCAGCTGATTTTCTCCACGAAGAATATCCTTCTCTTCCTCTAAGCTTTCCTTAACGTGACGGTCGACGCGCCTTAAATATGCCCTGTAGAAGATCTCTTGTCCCTGAAGTATATCCAAGTTATGGCAATGAGCTCCAAGGTCTTCATGATGTTTCTCGTTCATACCCCTAAGTGAGGGTTGAACGGGTTGTCCAATGCTATCCCTCCTGGCAAAGTGGCGAAAGACGGAGTTGGGCTTGATCTCGTCATAGAACTGCTCAATGATGCGAGACAAGGTCTCCAGCATCGCCATCTCCACTCCATTCTTCCAGTTGGGGTATCTAGATCGATAACGGATCAGCTGCGATCCAGGGGGATCAAGACGAGGGAGAACTTCTGCCTCGATCTTCCAGCGACCTTCAGGGTAATCTTTTGACATAATTTCTTTGCCCCTGAAGACTGGCGGCATCAACCTCAGGGTTTTGGAAATACTGAGGAGCTGGTCACTAAAGTAATACTGGTCTCCTTTCTGCGGGGATATCTCTCGAGTGAAGTTCTTCATCTACAGAAATTTTCAAGGGATAAGAATTAATGAGATGAAGCGAAAATTAAGAATGTAGAAGGTAAGGAAGAAAAACTTAATAGAAAAGAAGTCTGACAAATTTTCCTATATTTCGAATTTTTATTGATTTTAAAAAAAATATTTACTTTAGGTTTCTATCCAATCCTAGGGGTTTCGAGCCTACAGGCAACATTCGTGCTCTGATACCATCTGTAGTGCCCTTGCTTAAGATAGCAATTGCACTTATGAATAGTGCGGAAGACTTGGATCACATAAGTCTCGCATTCTCCAATAAGATGAAATATCACAGTACAATGTCTTAATTTATTACAGAACGAGACAAATGATCCAAAAACAAATAATCCTTACAACTTAGCATAGCAGATATGCTAGCTGAATAAATAGTTCACACTTTATTTCAGAGTTCAAACGCAAAACTAAAGATAGCATGGAGCTACATCTTCTCCATGAAGCCACTGGCAAATCATGTTGGTTGTAGCTCGAAGACGACCCCCTTACTCCTCATTCGGACATTCTGCAAGGTTTAGTTGCAGCCCAGCTATAAAGGGTCAGCACAATTGAATTGTGGTGGCAAGTGACTTTAATTCCTAATGTTCTACTAAGCTATATCTATATGCTTATTTGGTTGGTGGAGCTCAAGGCTATTGCACAAAGCAAGTTTTCTCCTACTTTTGATAAACAACTTTTCGAGTTCAAAACTTCTCTTTAAGAGACATCTCGAGACAAGTCCATGTCTCCTACTCATGTTTACAACAAAATTTTATTAAGAAATTGGGATGAAGAGATTTTCAAAACACAGCCTTGTGTAGTTACTCAAATTGTCCGATGCCGGGGACACGGCTAAGATCTTAGGTTTTAACTCTCGAGAGGGTGTGCACTTTCACCATTAGACTCAATCAACCCAAACTATCCTCTACACTCCTTTAGTGAGAAGGAAAAGGAGAAGATCAAGACGAGACTTTTCAGAAGTTGCTTTCCCATGATCATACTAAGAGATTACCACCATCCTATCAACTCTACCACCATCAATCTCTTGACCCAGGTCCACATCAACTTACTCCATCAAGACAGAGCCCATAATGACCAATGGTTGCACGATAAGCAACTAGACTCAGTGTAAACTTAAATCTCATAGCCCTGGGCGGCCTACCACAAGTGAGCAACTCAGGTTAACACCGCATATCATGGCCCCAAGTAAGTGAAAACTATCTTGGGCGAAGACAACCATGAGACTTGGCCCTGAGAAGCCACTCAACTTGAAACCTCCTCGATCGACCCAATCTAACCAGGCGTTAAATTAATTTAGTGGAAATTTTCATTTATCACATCAACCATAAAACCATCATTTTTGCAGCAGGTACTTCCACTAAATTATAAAAGGGGTCTAATCTGGAATTTCTAAGGGGAAACCTAAAAGGTTTGCATAGCATACTACTTTTGCAAATACTGCTTGTAAACACTAGATATGCAATAGAATAAAATAGTAGGTGTTTTTTGAAGTCACTTGCCTTGGCAGCAGGAGGGGCATGCACAACAAGAATAACAATCACACGCAAGTCCTTCCTCTCCTTCACAATCTAGCACAAGCAATACATACAAATAAATATCCACACGATATCTCACAACACCAAATAAAAGATGAATGTATGCATGATATGCCATGTGTCAAATTAGCACTTATCAATAATTTATATTCTCTGTTATTAAATGCATGAGATGTAAATTCTATGAATTTCTCATTTCACTTAACAATTTAATAATTGAAAACAGTATAGCAAAACTTAGATTTACAATTACAACTTTTATTGTTCTAAGAAAGTTTTCAAATAAGACACATATTAATATTCCTGGGCAGAGGCTGATAACCTAAACCTAAAACATTTGAGTTTATTTGTAAAACATTTTTATTATTTAATTTAAGGATTTAATAGCCGAATTACTCCTCGGATGATCTTATGAATTATTATTTATCAAAAGCAAAAACAAATGATGTAGAATTAAACTACTCTAGCAGGGCTATCCGTGGATATAAAATTCATTGAATTTGAACTTAAAGAACATAAGTTATGAATTTTCTAAGTTTTGCATATTTTCTGTTTTATTTATAAAATTCCTGCGAAAAAGAAAATTAGAGGCGCTACGTGGCACGATCCTATTGGACGAAAACGATTCGCGCGGATCGTCGACGAGAGCCGTCCGATTTAAATGAGATCGGACGCGCGGGATCGTTTTGATCTAGATCCGTTGGATCTAGATCCAACGGCTTAGAACGCCCAGCCGAACCGAGCGGCGCGCGGGTCGCCGGAATGCTCGCCGGCGATGGCGTCCGCGGCGACGGCGCATCGGACTCGACGTTTACGTCGTGAAAACAAAGCCCCAGGATGAACGGGTCTTACCAAAATGACGCGGGGGAGGAGGCGAGGTCGATGGCGCGGCGGCGGCGTCGAAAATCTTCTATTTTCCTCGTCGGAGATGGTGGACGGCGGCGGAGAACTTCGGTTGAGGTCAGTTTCGCCGTTCGGCTGCGAAATAGAACAAGCGAGGGGGCTCAATGGATGCGCAAGAGGATGGGGAAGCGAGGGGGAGCCTCGGTGGCGCTCGAGGAGCTCGGTGCTTACCGCACTCGTGAAAAAGTCTGGCGGAAATGGCGGCGACGGCGGTCTCGATTCCGACCAGCCCGGCGGCGGGGAGGTAGCGTTGGGGGGGGGGGGTTTCGGAGGCGGCCTCGAGGAGTATATGTAGGAGGGAGCGCGGAAGCTAGTCACGGCGGAAATCGGCTCGGAAACGGCTCGGTCGTGGACTCCATCTCCAGACGGAGGTGGAAGACGGCTGATAGGTGGGGCCCACCTGTCAGCGAGAGAGGAGCGAGGCGCGTGCTGGAGCGGGCCGATGGGCTGCTATCTAAGGCGCGCGCGGTGGATAGCGTCTGGGCCGGCCCGGAAACATATTCTTTTAAATAAAATTAAATAAAAACTGTTTTTCAAATCTGATTTACTAAATGATTTTTAAACCTATTCAAAGCATTTCAGAAAAATTCATAAAAATATATTTTGGAGAGGTTATTTAAATTAGCAATTTTTAATAATAAACTTACCCGTTATAAAATTTGGAAAAATTATATTTATTAAGTAAGTTTAAATAAACACTTAATGGGATTAAACATTATTTAAACTCATAATTGAAATTTTATTTAGTACTTATGTGATTAAAAGTTAAGCCTATATGATGAAAGATGTATGAATGCAAAGTTTTAAATTTTAGCAAAATTGGGATGTTACAGGTTCTTGGCACCATGATGTTATGGCTAAGAGAATGTTAACGGAGGTTTGGAAGGCCAACGGAAGAAAGTCTCACAAAGCTATAGATGATCATTAGACAAGAGAAGATCATACAATCGAAGCTATGCAAGGAGTAGTGACTGCCATACAACGGATGCACAATGAGCTATAATTATATGAAAGCTCTCCAATGGAACTAGTGGGGTGCATCCAACTTGCTTGCTCACGAAGACCTAGCGTACGTTTGAGGAAGCTCATCATTGGAATATACAAGCCAAGTTCTATACTGTAAAGTTCCCCACATAGTTATGCAACTAATACATGAAAGCTCTCTCATATGGAGTAAAGGTGCTAAACATGAGCACAAATGATGATCACAAATGATATGGTGCTATAAAATGAGCACAAGTGATCACTATAAATGATATGGTGCTGTAACATAAGCACAAGTGTGTGATAAAGAATAGTAATGCTGCCCCTATTTTATTTCTTTTCTTTCTTTCTTTTTCCTTTTTCTCCTTTTCTATTTCTTTCTGTTACTCTTTTCGATGGCCTCCATGGCTCTTTTCAATTTTAGGGGCAAGCATCCTAATATGATACATGATATATGACAACACACTAATGATGATAAAACAACATACTGATGATGTAAGTAACTAATATGAATGTGCCATAAGAATACATATGACAACGGTACCTCTGCCAGTGTAGCAGGTTATGCAGTGCTCTAGCGTAACATGGGTAAAACCACACATCAGCTTTATATAAACACGCAAAGCAATAAATAAGTAATGAATGCCAACAAGTCATGTAATGTAAGATGGATGTTGCATGTCAATATATCTTGGAACAGCTATGGAAATGCTGTTAGGTAGGTATGGTGGATGTTTTGAGGAAGATGTTTGGCTTATGTATATGAGAACAAGATGAAGATCTCACACGAGTTTGGATGTACCCGCGAAAAAAGCACGAACTCTCAATGTGAGAGAGGGCAAATCAAAGTACCAAAGAGGCTAGCAATATGGTGGTGGAAGTGCCATGAAAACCGCAGTTTTAGAACTCACAAGTAAAAAGATTCGAAATAAAAATATGATCATGCAAGGCATAATGAAAATTACTGTAACATCCCAACATTTTATAATATAACATCCTTAAAATGTAATTTGACAAATATTTTACAAACTACAATCCATTTTATTTTAAGTAAATAGTTTACTTATAAGTAATTGATTTCAACCACTTAGCCATATCTATTCCTAAATTCATAAATTATTTAAAAATGGTGTTAGTTGCCAAAGGGTTTACATTCTCTCAACTAAGTTCAAAACATGGTGTTAAAATTTCAATTCTGTAATTTATAACTATAAACTTCATAGATTTAAATTAATGAATTAGCCAAATAAACATTTCATTTGCTTAAATGAATTTCATTTATTTTCAAAGCATGAAATGATTAATATATTCTATATAAGGAAATGAATTAAATCTAAAAACTTTTCCAAAGTTGTTATGAAGTTTTCAAATGATTTATCATAATATAAAACTTGATGGTGCACAAAATAAAATTGAATTAAAACTTGAATCCATTATAATTTCTATTGCTTTAAAAATATTGATATTATGTTATTCTACTCTTATGCCAAAACAAAGATGAATAATTACAGTAAAATGAGTTTTAATAACTCTATTTCCAACATATTTGAATGTGGGTATTTTACAAATTTTATTTAGCAAAAAGAAAATTTAATTAAGTTATAATTTCAAAATTGATATTAAGTATCAATTTTGTATTAAACCAACATTTCAAATTTATTAATTTTAAAAAGTTTTCAAAACATGCCCACAACTGGTTTAACACAAAGACATTAATTTTACAGATTTTTAGAAATTAATTTGACATCTTTTGTACATTTAAATCAAAAGTTATGAATTTATTGGAGAAAAATCAGAAAAAGGAAAATCGCTGACGTCAGCGATGACGTCAGCTCGTCTTCAACCTCCAGCGAAAATCTCGGCCGAAACTGCGCTCCCAATCCCGGATCAAATCGATGGCGAAATCAGCGGGATTTGTTACCATCGAGTGTCCCTATTTAATCCCCTCGCCCCCCTCCGTCTTTCCCCTCTCATCCCCGTCAAAATCGTGCCCCCAGGCCGCCGGAAAAGCTCGCCGGAGCACCCGAAGTCGCCGCCGCCGTTTTCTTGCTTTCCGGCGAAACGGTACGACCCCCGCCGCCCATTCCTCGTCCTCTGCTGTAACATCCCAACATTTTATAATATTCAAAAATCACCAAAATTTATAACTTTTCCTTTTATTAAAATAAAATATTAAATGCATAAGGAAACCAACTATGAAAGACTTCAAAATGGAGTTTAATAGTTCAAATGTCACAATTTAAACATTTTATTATCCACTGTGTTTCAAAAATCTTAAAATATAATTTGACAAATATTTTACAAACTACAATCCATTTTATTTTTAAATAAATTAGTTTCTTTATAAGTATCTGAATTAAACCACTTAGCCATATCTATTCATAAATATAAGATTATTCAAAATGGTATATAATTACTAAATGGGTTTCATTCCTTTAACTAAGTTCAAAATATAGTTTGTAAATTATAAGCCTATAGTGTATAACTTTAAAACTTCATAGAATTTAAATTACTGAATTAGCCAAATAAACATTTCATTTGCTCAAAGGAATTTCATCTATTTTCAAAGCATGAAATGATTAATATATTCTAAATAAGAATAGAATTAAAACAAAAATCCTTTCCAAAGTTGTTTTTAAGTTTTCAAATGAATTATCATAATTAAAATATAATGTGCACAAATTATTTTCAATTAAAAATGAATACCCTATATTTCACATTTCCTAAACATTTTTATATTTAGTTCTTTAATATTATGCCAAAATAAAGATGAATGATTTCAGCAAAATAAGTTTAAATAACTTAAATCCAAACCTATTGAAATGTGGGTATTTTACAAATTTTATTTAGCCAAAAGAAAATTTAAATAAGATAGAAATTCAAATTTGACTTTAAGTGTCAAATTTGTAATTAATCAATATTTCAAAATAATAATTTTCAAAAATATTCAAAACATGCCCACAATTGGTTTAACAGAAAGATAATAATTTTACAAATTTTTAGAAATTTATTTGACATCATTTGGAGTTATAAATCAAAAGATATAAATAAAATAGAAAAATCAGAAAAGAAAATACCTGCTGACGTCAGCGGTGACGTCAGCAGATCGTCTTCAACCTCTATCCGAATAAAGCGCCGAAGATGGATTCGAATCGGAGTCAAATCCTCTCTGATTCGTGCGGGATACGATCTCCTGACGCCCCCTATTTAAACCCCACCTCCACCGCCCTCTCCCGCACCAGAAAACCCTAGCTCATCGCCTCCAGGCTGCCCACAATCGTCCCCGCCGTGTCGCCATTGCCGTCGGCGTCTTCGACGATTTCCGGTGAGCTCCGATCGATCTAGCCCTTCTCATCCACCCCCTTAGCTTCCCCTCGATCTTATGCACCTCCCTGACTTGGCGCGGTAGCGTATTGCGCAGCAGAACGAGCCATCTGTCCGTGACCGAAGCTCCCCGCCGCCGTGCGCAACTCCGACGAGGTGTTGCCGAAGAACGAGGAAGCGCCGAGGACCACGAGCACGCCATCGACCTCGCCTGGATCTCCTCTTCATCACGGTACGCTCCGCTAGTCCTCTAGGGTTGTAGATCATCGGGAACGCTCGTCACCGGCGTGTCGCCGCCGCGGGAATTTGGTCACCGGAGTTACTCCGGCGAACCGCGCCGCCCGGACTTAGTAGAATAGATCTACACCTTTAGATCTCGATCCAACGGTTGGAACAGAACGACTTAAGCGAAGGGGTATGGCGAATCAGGGAAGGACACGTCGGCATCCGCATCAGCGCCCCGTCAGCGCCTCGTCAGCAGCCACGTCAGCGCCAGCGTGTAAATCAATTTTCTATTTTAATTTTAATTGGAAAAATTGCAGATTAATCCCTGTAATTAAAACATCTATAACTTTTTAACCACAACTCCAAATTTAATAATTTTTATATATTTGGAAAGCCCTTAACATGTAGATTATTTTAGATCGGCCAAAATTCAAATTTGACTTAGTATAAAATATTTAAACTTCAAATGTTGAATTTGAGTATATTTGTAATAACTTTAAATCTATAAATCCAAAAATTGCAAATAAATATGTTTTAGAAATTTTAGAATATTTGTAAATTAATGCCACTGCTATAAAATATTTTTGAGTAATTTTTGAATGATTTCATAGTTGTGTGTTCAATTTGAATAAGTTTGACTATTTTGTTTAAATAACTTTTAATAGAAACATTATTTTTTTGATTAAATCCAATTGCAATAGATTTAATTAAATGGTCTCTGTCTATTAACACTATGTATAAAGTTTTGTTATAAAATTTAGTCATAGGAAACTTTAATCTTATAATTATTCCTTTTATTATATTTTCCAAAATTAGAAATTAATTAAATTGCATTTATAAATTCATGCATATTTATAAAGAAATCACAAGAGTTATTTTGATGTTCCTTGTGATTTAAAAATTTCATTTCATTCATAGCATATTTTATATTGTAGATATAAATTCTCATAGGAAAACCCCTCTTCATTAGTTTTCTCTAAGTTAGGATTATTTTCAAACTTAGTATTTTGGGAAGAGTGCTATACACTTAGAAACTTAGGATTTTCAACATGGAGCTGGAAGACCAATGAAGGACTTAGCCAAAAACAAGACTACAGAAGTATCTTCAAGGAGAAGAAACACTTAGAAGAAAAGTGAGCAGAAGTTCAAGAAGACCAATCTCCTTTTATTCCCTAAGTCTTTCTCTCTGTCTTTTCTTTTCCTCTGAGATTTCATGAAGACTAAGTAAATCCAAGACCAGCCTCGAGGATACAAAAATCATCAAGTCTGAAGATTCATCAGGACTACCCAGAACTCAATCAAGACATCATCCAGAAGAAACTTACAAGTCTGGAGATGAAGCCTGGAGGACAACTACATCTTTCTTTCTATCTTTTCCCTCTTTCCTAATCTTGTCTTTTAGACTTAAACAAATTTTGATCATGATGTTATCATTAGAGTGCTTAGTATTTTTCTCTAAGTATTTTGCACATCCTGGCTAAGCCATTAGAGTGCTTGTTTCAAGAAGATATAAAACGAAGTATGTTTATCCAACTTAAGACCTTAGTCCTTAGTCATTCTTGACCCACCTATTTGCCTTGCATTAACTTAAAAGATTTTCATGGCATGAAAAAAGTATTTCTAGCCTTAGGAATATTTTGCACATCATACATAAACATATTTTCCTTAGAAAGTTTTATAAAACTTATTTATTCATCTAGTATGTGTTTGTATGCATTGTGGAGTTGTGCTTGCTGTTGATTGTTGTATTGTTTCTTGTCTATACTGTTAGATTGAACGGAGAGTCCCGAGTATCGTCGAAAAGAGTTGTGAACAACGACAACATTCAAAGGCAAGTGGCACACCTCATAAACTTCCTATTTCTATATGCATTACTTAGTGTATTTTTATATGCATGTGTTGCTATGCTAAACCTGTGTAGAATCTCTTATTCCTGTGTCTAGGTTCCTATGCAATACTTAGTAGAATTATTGATGCTATACAAATGTTGTTTTGTGAAAATCTAAATTCTACTAAGTTAAGAATGAAACACCTGGGTGGTAAGTGGTTGTATGGTTTATGTTGAGTGGCTACTCAGGTCCATGTCTATGGTTCCTGGAGTATGTACACTTGTGAATGGCCACCCAGGAACAGAGGAATCTAAAGAACTCCGAGTGACGATTGCTTCCAGTGCAGCCATTGCCATATGGGCTCTGGCTGGATCAATTATGTTGTGTGGACTCTCTCCGGCTTGAAAAGCAGATGTAGGGGGATGTTAGGTGGAACGGGTCAAGCCAGGTGGGAGGGAAAATGCTTCTGAAAGATCTCGTCTCATTCTCTCCTTTCCTTATCACAAATGGTGTGTAAAGGATACCTTGGGTTGAATGGGTACAATGGTGAAAGTGCACAACCTCTGCAGAGTGTAAAACTAAGTACTTAGCCGTGTCCCCGGTTATAGACAATTTTGAGCAGCTGATCAAGGACGTCAACGGAGGATTCCATCATTCCAACTTCAAAAGTAAAACTTGATGGGTGAACAAGGGAAGATGAGATTTATGGTTTTCATGCCATACTCGTCTTGATTTCAAGAAAAGTGTTTTTCAAAAGAGTAGGGAAAAATTGGCTTTATGCAAATTAGCCTTGAACTCCACCAGCCAAATATGCATATAGGCTTTAGATTTATTTCCTTAAGTGTCCACCATAGTGTCACTTGCCAGACTCCATTTTTAATGGAATCTGACCCACGTTGTTGCTATATTTTTCTTATTGCAGATTTGATCAGATGACGAGTGAGGTTTCGTTTAAAGGTTTCGAGTCTACAACCAACATGTTTTCGCCTGTGGCAGCATGAAAGTTATAGAGACTCACTGCTTTGTATTTCCGCTGTGTACTTTTTCAATGCTAGCTTTATGCTATGCAACTTGTATCAAATATTTTGTAATTCTGGATCATCGATGTAATAAAATTGACGCTTTATTGTCATATTACATCGTAAACTGTGTGTGCAAATGAATCGATCCATGGATTTGCACTGTACACAGGTATCTGCCTTATTTTAAGAGCAGGTACGTTACAGATGGTATCAGAGCACTGTGTTGCCTGTAGGTTCGAAACCCCTAGGATTGGACTAAGACCCAAAGGTTAAATAGTTAACTAAACTAGGTTTCCAAAATATGAGTAAATTTTGAACTTTCCTTTAATATTGTTTTATATTATTTATCTTGTCTTGCATCTTTCCCTTTTCTTTTAAATTCTAATACTCTTACTTGTTCAAAATTTTAGATGGGAGAGTACACTGAGACTGCGTATGCGGGAGTTTTGTCGGGTTTCATCTTTCGGAGGCAGCTGTCTAGATTGACAAGTGTATTGAAGCTACCACCACCCTATTTCCGAGGAAGGAAGGAGGAGACCGACATACCCCATGGGATACGTTGGGAAATACGCACTATCATGACCCCGGATCCTACGATGCCAGACTTCGAGCCCGTGGACTATGTCACCTACTACCCAGAGTGGATTGAGGGAGTGAACATAGCTATGGTGGACTTAATGGCTCGTTTGTGTTACAAGTATCGATTCAAGCTAGCACCAGGATCGCCCTTCCGTGCCTTTGGGAAGAGGAATGCACATGGTCTCTCGATGGCTCACACGGGAAATCGCCTGGTTCTGCCCCTCGTTAACAAGACGTTTGAAGACTTGGATTATCTCATCAACTGTCTGACCAGGAGAGTCCAACAGGCTTATGACGTCGCGGATCATGCACAAGTTGTCATACACGCAAAAACCCAAGAACTCCAGGCTTCTGAAAACCTTATTGGTCAGTTGGAGGAACTCATCCATGACCTACATTTGGAGAACCTTGGCAAGGATGAGCAAATTGCCATGCTTGAGGCACAATTCATTCCACCTCCACCACCGCCAGTAGCTGAAGGAGGTGACCAAGGCACTGGAGATGTGACTGTATCTGCGGCTACGAAGGAGGAAGGACCAGAGGAAGAAGACCCCGAAGAGGTGCTGTTTGAAGAATCAACTGAGGGAGAAGTCACGCCTATGGCAAATAACCACGCAATAAAACACAAGCGTAATATTTAGGAGGGATCAGTGTAGCAATCAAAACCACGTTAGTGGGACCACCATTTATCTTATTTAGCTTATCGTATCAATTTAGAGTATTGACCTATCAAATTGTGGTATGGCAGTACTGTTGCTTTTGTATTTCCCCGACCTTTCGTTCGATAAACGATTAGTTCGATTTCTCAAAAGAAGTTTGAAATTTTTACGTATGTGTTGCTTGTGTTTGAACTGTGTTTCTTGATGTTTGTTAGATGATGTTTGTAATGGATTATCTTGATTTTGGTTGTGCATTAGAATGTTTAAGTATCAACAAAACTTTTCTTTTAAGGGTGGTAGCCACCTAGAGAATTCAAACACAGTCGCTTAAACCCAGAGATCTCAAACTATCTTTCTTTCCATCCTCTTAATCAGAAACACCATTCACTGCCAAGTTTTCAAGTTTCCATGTCAGAAATTTCATTTCCCAAAACATCTCGAGTTATCAGAATCAATCAAACAATTGCTTTGTCTTTCTAGCCTCTCCGAATCTCGGGGACGAGATTCCTTTTAAGGGTGGTAGTCTGTAACATCCCAACATTTTATAATATTCAAAAATCACTAAAATTTAAAACTTTTCCTTTTATTAAAATAAAATATTAAATGCATAAGGAAACCAACTATGAAAGACTTCAAAATGGAGTTTAATAGTTCAAATGTCACAATTTAAACATTTTATTATCCACTGTGTTTCAAAAACCTTAAAATATAATTTGACAAATATTTTACAAACAACAATCCATTTTTTTTAAATAAATTAGTTTCTTTATATGTATCTGAATTAAACCACTTAGCCATATCTATTCATAAATATAAGATTATTCAAAATGGTATATAATTACTAAATGGGTTTCATTCCTTTAACTAAGTTCAAAATATAGTTTGGAAATTATAAGCCTATAGTGTATAACTTTAAAACTTCATAGAATTTAAATTACTGAATTAGCCAAACAAACATTTCATTTGCTCAAAGGAATTTCATCTATTTTCAAAGCATGAAATGATTAATATATTCTAAATAAGAATAGAATTAAAACAAAAATCCTTTCCAAAGTTGTTATGAAGTTTTCAAATGAATTATCATAATTAAAATATAATGTTGCACAAATTATTTTCAATTAAAAATGAATACCCTATATTTCACATTTCCTAAACATTTTTATATTTAGTTCTTTAATATTATGCCAAAATAAAGATGAATGATTTCAGCAAAATAAGTTTAAATAACTTAAATCCAAACCTATTGAAATGTGGGTATTTTACAAATTTTATTTAGCCAAAAGAAAATTTAAATAAGATAGAAATTCAAATTTGACTTTAAGTGTCAAATTTGTAATTAATCAATATTTCAAAATAATAATTTTCAAAAATATTCAAAACATGCCCACAATTGGTTTAACAGAAAGATAATAATTTTACAAATTTTTAGAAATTTATTTGACATCATTTGGAGTTATAAATCAAAAGATATAAATAAAATAGAAAAATCAGAAAACAAAATACCTGCTGATGTCAGCGGTGACGTCAGCAGATCGTCTTCAACCTCTATCCGAATAAAGCGCCGAAGATGGATTCGAATCGGAGTCAAATTCTCTCCGATTCGTGCGGGATACGATCTCCTGACGCCCCCTATTTAAACCCCACCTCCACCACCCTCTCCCGCACCCGAAAACCCTAGCTCATCGCCTCCAGGCTGCCCACAATCGTCCCCGCCGTGTCGCCATTGCCGTCGGCGTCTTCTACGATTTCCGGTGAGCTCCGATCGATCTAGCCCTTCTCATCCACCACCTTAGCTTCCCCTCGATCTTATGTACCTCCCTGACTTGGCGCGGTAGCGTATTGCGCAGCAGAACGAGCCATCCGTCCGTGACCGAAGCTCCCCGCCGCCGTGCGCAACTCCGACGAGGTGTTGCCGAAGAACGAGGAAGCGCCGAGGACCACGAGCACGCCATCGACCTCGCCTGGATCTCCTCTTCATCACGGTACGCTCCGCTAGTCCTCTAGGGTTGTAGATCATCGGGAACGCTCGTCACCGGCGTGTCGCCGCCGCGGGAATTAGGTCACCGGAGTTACTCCGGCGAACCGCGCCGCCCGGACTTAGTAGAATAGATCTACACCTTTAGATCTCGATCCAACGGTTGGAACAGAACGACTTAAGCGAAGGGGTATCGGCGAATCAGGGAAGGACACGTCGGCATCCGCGTCAGCGCCTCGTCAGCGCCTAGTCAGCAGCCACGTCAGCGCCAGCGTGTAAATCAATTTTCTATTTTAATTTTAATTGGAAAATTGCAGATTAATCCCTGTAATTAAAACATCTATAACTTTTTAACCACAAATCCAAATTTAATAACTTTTATATATTTGGAAAGCCCTTAACATGTAGATTATTTTAGATCGGTCAAAATTAAAATTTGACTTAGTATAAAATATTCAAACTTCAAATGGTGAATTTGAGTATATTTGTAATAACTTTAAATCTATAAATCCAAAAATTGCAAATAAATATGTTTTAGAATTTTTAGAATATTTGTAAATTAATGCCACTGCTATAAAATATTTTTGAGTATTTTTTGAATGATTTCATAGTTGTGTGTTCAATTTGAATAAGTTTGACTATTTTGTTTAAATAACTTTTAATAGAAACATTATTTTTTTGATTAAATCTAATTGCAATAGATTTAATTAAATGTTCTCTGTCTATTAACACTATGTATAAAGTTTTGTTATAAAAATTTAGTCATAGGAAACTTTAATCTTATAATTATTCCTTTTATTATATTTTCCAAAATTAGAAATTAGTTAAATTGCATTTATAAATTCATGCATATTTATAAAGAAATCACAAGAGTTATTTTGATGTTCCTTGTGATTTAAAAATTTCATTTCATTCATAGCATATTTTATATTGTAGATATATTCTCATAGGAAAACCCCTCTTCATTAGTTTTCTCTAAGTTAGGATTATTTTCAAACTTAGTATTTTGGGAAGAGTGCTATACAACTTAGAAACTTAGGATTTTCAACATGGAGCTGGAAGACCAATGAAGGACTTAGCCAAAAACAAGACTACAGAAGTATCTTCAAGGAGAAGAAACACTTAGAAGAAAAGTGAGCAGAAGTTCAAGAAGACCAATCTCCTTTTATTCCCTAAGTCTTTCTCTCTGTCTTTTCTTTTCCTCTGAGATTTCATGAAAACTAAGTAAATCCAAGACCAGCCTCGAGGATACAAAAATCATCAAGTCTGAAGATTCATCAGGACTACCCAGAACTCAATCAAGACATCATCCAGAAGAAACTTACAAGTCTGGAGATGAAGCCTGGAGGACAACTACATCTTTCTTTCTATCTTTTCCCTCTTTCCTAATCTTGTCTTTTAGACTTAAACAAATTTTGATCATGATGTTATCATCTTGAAGTTGGTGGATCCTAGCAGCATAGTGGGATGAAGCGGCCTGGAAACAAACCTTACATGTCCACGTACATGAGACCTGTTCCACAATTTAAGTGGTTGGCCGGGTGTCTGTCTCTCTCACTATAGTGAATGTCCAATTTACAAAGAGTTGATAATAATTGTTGATCATCTTGAACAAATGACTTAGTATTTTTCTCTAAGTATTTTGCACATCCTGGCTAAGCCATTAGAGTGCTTGTTTCAAGAAGATATAAAACGAAGTATGTTTATCCAACTTAAGACCTTAGTCCTTAGTCATTCTTGACCCACCTATTTGCCTTGCATTAACTTAAAAGATTTTCATGGCATGAAAAAAGTATTTCTAGCCTTAGGAATATTTTGCACATCATACATAAACATATTTTCCTTAGAAAGTTTTATAAAACTTATTTATTCATCTAGTATGTGTTTGTATGCATTGTGGAGTTGTGCTTGCTGTTGATTGTTGTATTGTTGCTTGTCTATACTGTTAGATTGAACGGAGAGTCCCGAGTATCGTTGAAAAGAGTTGTGAACAACGACAACATTCAAAGGCAAGTGGCACACCTCATAAACTTCCTATTTCTATATGCATTACTTAGTGTATTTTTATATGCATGTGTTGCTATGCTAAACCTGTGTAGAATCCCTTATTCCTGTGTCTAGGTTCCTATGCAATACTTAGTAGAATTATTGATGCTATACAAATGTTGTTTTGTGAAAATCTAAATTCTACTAAGTTAAGAATGAAACACCTGGGTGGTAAGTGGTTGTATGGTTTATGTTGAGTGGCTACTCAGGTCCATGTCTATGGTTCCTGGAGTATGTACACTTGTGAATGGCCACCCAGGAACAGAGGAATCTGAAGAACTCCGAGTGACGATTGCTTCCAGTGCAGCCATTGCCATATGGGCTCTGGCTGGATCAATTATGTTGCGTGGACTCTCTCCGGCTTGACAAGCAGATGTAGGGGGATGTTAGGTGGAACGGGTCAAGCCAGGTGGGAGGGAAAATGCTTCTAAAAGATCTCGTCTCATTCTCTCCTTTCCTTATCACAAATGGTGTGTAAAGGATACCTTGGGTTGAATGGGTACAATGGTGAAAGTGCACAACCTCTGCAGAGTGTAAGACTAAGTACTTAGCCGTGTCCCCGGTTACGAACAATTTTGAGCAGCTGATCAAGGACGTCAACGGAGGATTCCATCATTCCAACTTCAAAAGTAAAACTTGATGGGTGAACAAGGGAAGATGAGATTTATGGTTTTCATGCCATACTCGTCTTGATTTCAAGAAAAGTGTTTTTCAAAAGAGTAGGGAAAAATTGGCTTTATGCAAATTAGCCTTGAACTCCACCAGCCAAATATGCATATAGGCTTTAGATTTATTTCCTTAAGTGTCCACCATAGTGTCACTTGCCAGACTCCATTTTTAATGGAATCTGACCCACGTTGTTGCTATATTTTTCTTATTGCAGATTTGATCAGATGACGAGTGAGGTTTCGTTTAAAGGTTTCGAGTCTACAACCAACATGTTTTCGCCTGTGGCAGCATGAAAGTTATAGAGACTCACTGCTTTGTATTTCCGTTGTGTACTTTTTCAATGCTAGCTTTATGCTATGCAACTTGTATCAAATATTTTGTAATTCTGGATCATCGATGTAATAAAATTGACGCTTTGTTGTGATATTACATCGTAAACTGTGTGTGCAAATGAATCGATCCAGGGATTTGCACTGTACACAGGTATCTGCCTTATTTTAAGAGCAGGTACGTTACATTTGCCTCTCCCGCACTCGTGCGCAACTTCCTAACCCCCTCCCCGACCTCCCTTTGCAGCAAACCCGGAGGGGAGAGAACGATTTGGACCTCGCCGGCGCCCGAAACACATCGGGCACATCCCCACGCCCCTCCGAGACGAACTCGACGCCTGCATCAAGCCCTTCGCCTCCGCCGCGGCCAGACGAACCTCTCCGTCACCTTAGCTTCACCGGGGAGCCACAGGACCGAGAGATCCGTCCTCGCCGAGCCGAACGCCGCCGTCCCCTTCGTCTCCGGTGACCGGAGCGCCGCCATCTTCTGGTCAAGCACGGTGAGCCGTCCGATCAAATCTCAACGGCCTAGATTAGAAAATATGAACGAATCGGTAGGATTTGATCTGGACCGCCAGATCCAGATCTGACGGCCCAGATTCAATCACTTAACCCAGTCAGCAGCCACGTCAGCGCTGACGTGGAAAATGAATTTCTCGATTTAATTAATTGGCAGTTTTGCAGAAAAGCCCCTGTAACTTAGATTTGTTATAACTTTTTATTCACACATACAAATTCAAATATTTTTATATATTTGGAAAGCCCTCAACATGTAGAATATTTTGGATCTGCCAAAATTCAAATTTGACTTAGTTTAAAATATTCAAATTTCAAATGGTGAATTTGAGTATTTTTGTCATAACTTTAAATCTGTAAATTCAAAAATTGCAAATAAAATTGTTTTAGAGGCTTTGAAATATATGTAAATTAATGCCACTGCTATAAAATATTTTTGAGTAATATTTGAATAAAATCATAGTTATATATTTAATTTGAATAGTTTGAGTATTTTCAACATAACTATTAATAGAAATATTATTTTTGATTAAATCAAATTGCTATAAATGTAATTAAATGCCCCCTGTCTATTAACACTAATTATAAAATTTGGTTATAAAAATTTAAGCATAGGAAACTTTAATATTATAATTATTCTTTTTATTATATTTTCCAAAAATAGAAATTAACTAAAATTGCATTTATAAATTCATGCATATTTATAAAGAAATCACAAAAGTCATTTTGATGCTTTCTTGTGAATACAAATTGCATTTTATGCATAACATATTTTATTATATAATTATATTCCCCATAGGAAAAACCTCTTCATTAGTTTTCTCTAAGTTAGAAATAAATTCAACTCAGCATTTTTGTGAAGTGCTACACTTAGACACTTAGTAATTTTCAACATGGAGCTGGAAGTTTAATGAAGGACTTAGCCAAACAAGACTCCAGAAGAATCTCCAAGGAGTGGAAGCACTTAGAAGAAAGATCAAGAAGAAGTTCATGAAGACCAACCAGAAATATTTTCTAAGTCTTTCTCCCTCTTTCTTCTTTCTCCCTCCTTCTTCTGTTAGACTTCATGATGACTAAGTAAATCCAAGACCAGCCTCGAGGATACAAGAACCACCAAGTCTGAAGATTTATCAAGTCTATCAAAACTTCAATCAAGACATCATCAAAGAGAATATTACAAGTCTGGAGATGAAGCCTGGAGGACAACTACATCTTTCTTCCTACAGAGGAGATAGCCGAATAGCAATCAAAGTTCTTTCTTTCGGTCCCTCTTTTCTAATCTTGTCTTTCACATTTGACATAAACAATTTTTTATCATGATATTATCGTCTTGAAGTTTGTTGGATCCTAGCGGCATAGTGAGATGAAGCGGCCTGGAAACAAACCTTACATGTCCATGTACATAAGACCTGTTCCACAATTTAAGTGGCTGGCCGGGTGTCTGTCTCTCTCACTATAACGAATGTCCAATTTACAAAGAGTTGATAATAATTGTTGATCATCTTGAACAAATGACTTAGTATTTACTCTAAATATTTCTACACATCAAGACTAAGCCATTAGAGGGCTTATTCAAGATGATATAAAACAAAATATTTTATTCAACTTATGACCTTGGCCCTTAGTCCTTTTGGACCAACCTATTTGCCTTGCATTAACTTAAAAGATTTTCATGGCATGAAAAAGCATTTCTAGCCCTTAGGAATATTTTGCACATCATGCATAAACATATTTTCCTTAGAAAGTTTTATAAAACTTATTTATTCATCTAGTATGTGTTTGTATGCATTGTGGAGTTGTGCTTGCTGTTGATTGTTGTATTGTTGCTTGTCTATACTGTTAGATTGAAAGGAGATTCCCGAGTATCGTTGAAAAGAGTTGTGAACAACGACAACATTCAAAGGCAAGTGGCACACCTCATAAACTTTCTATTATTTCTATATGCATTACTTAGTGTATTTTATATGCATGTGTAAGATAGAATGGCTATGCTAAACCTGTGTAGAATTCCTTATTCATGTGTCTAGGTTCCTATGCAATACTTAGTAGAATTATTGATGCTATGCAAATGATGTTTTGTAAAAATCTAAATTCTACTAAGTTAATAATGAAACACCTGGGTGGTAAAAGGTTGTATGGTGGCGAAGTTCAGTGGCTACTCAGGCCCATGTCTATGGTTCCTGTAGTACGTGCACTTGTGAATGGCCACCCAGGAACAGAGGATTCTGAAGAATTCCGAGTGACGATTGCTTCCAGTGCAGCCATTGCCATATGGGCTCTGGCTTGATCAATTATGTTGCGTGGACTCTCTCCGGCTTGACAAGCAGATGTAGGGGGATGTTAGGTGGAACGGGTCAAGCCAGAGTGGGAGGGAAAATGCTTCTGAAAGATCTCGTCTCATTCTCTCCTTTCCTTATCACAAATGGTGTGTAAAGGATACCTTGGGTTGAATGGGTACAATGGTGAAAGTGCACAACCTCTGCAGAGTGTAAAACTAAGTACTTAGCCATGTCCCCGGTACAGACAATTTGAGCAGCTGATCACAGACGTCAACGGAGGATTCCACCATTCCAACTTCAGAAATAAAACTTGATGGGTGAACAAGGGAAGACGAGATTTATGGTTTTCATGCCATACTTGTCTTGATTTGAAGAAAGTGTTTTCCAAAAGGATAGGAAAAAATTTCTTTATGCAAAATAGCCTTGAACTCAACCAGCCAAATATGCATATAGGCTATAGAGTTATTCCATTAAGTGTCCACCATAGTGTCACTTGCCAGACTCCATTTTTAATGGAATCTGACCCACGTTGTTGCAATATTTTCCTTATTGCAGATTGTTCAGATGACGAGTGAGGTTTCGTTTATAGGTTTCGAGTCTACAACCAACATGTTTTCGCATGTGGCAGCATGAAAGTGATAGAGACTCACTGCTATTGTATTTCCGCTGTGTACTATTTCAAAGCTAGCTTTATGCTATGCAACTTGTATTGAATATTTTGTAAGTCTGGATCATCGATGTAATAAAATTGATACTTTGTTGTGATTTTACATCGTAAACTGTGTGTGCAAATGAATCGATCCAGGGATTTGCACTATACACAGGTATCTGCCTTATTGAAAGTGCAGGTACGCTACAATTACTCCTTGGGGTGCTGTGGCAAATGAAAAAGTTCACTTTTGGGGACCCAACCGTAGCGTATAACGTAAAGTCATTAAGGTTGCTTTAGGCAAATAGAAGTCATATAGTCATTATGCAATCAACTGGAAATTTTAAGTGTGGCACAGTTTTCAAGTTTCTCTAGACCAACCATTTTATCATTCCACTTTACTAGACCATCATGTTCACCATTAAGCAAATTAATATCTCAAAACAACATCAATGATTCAAGTGACATAATTTAATGATATACAAGATTAATGTATCATTTTATTATACCATCTACCACATTTAGCATTTTCTGTTCTCAACCAAACACCAATCAATTTATTTAAAAGATAAACTCTCCAAGTAATTAAACAATGAGATATGAGAGTATAATATAACAAAGCTAACAGCTCTAACAAGAGGTGCATGAAAAATAAGACCTAGAGAGCAAACGATAACAAAAGGACGAATACTCAACGAATATAAGTGAAGAATACGAGTATTCATATGAAAAAGCGGAGTGTGTCTCTCTCACACACAAAATAATGCTAGGATCCATATTTATTCAGAGAATGAAAATAAAAAAATAAAAAAGCATATGCTTCAAGATAGGCACATAAGATGTGACGGAATTAAAATATAGTTTCACTAGAAAGGACCTGATAGTTTGTCGATGAAGAAGGGGATGCCTTGGGAATCCCCAAGCTTTGACGTTTGAGTCTTCTTGAATTTTATTGGGGTTGACCCACCGGGGCATCCCCAAAATTTGGCTCTACTATCCTCTTGATCACATTATATTGTCATCTTCTCTTGATCCTTGAAAACTTCCTCCACACCAAACTTAGAGTAACTTCATTAGAGGGTTAGTACACAAAAAATTATAATATTCTGTAGGGAAACAATTGCTACCAATGCTACTGAACATTAGCTACAACCACTGATACTTAAAAGGATAAAAATATCCAAACAAAATAGCAAAACAGGCATTGCAAAAGAAAATGGCAGAATCTGTCAAAAACAGAACAATCCGAAAAGACGAATTGTTTCGAGGCACGTAACTTGCTCAGATCAGAAAACTCAAAACTAAGGAAAGTTGCGTATACATCTGGATATTATGCATAAAAATGGCAGATTGGTCTGACATTCCAGTGAATTGATATAATGTTTCCGGTGGACAGTAGAAATCTGTTTCAACACAGGAATTGAATTTTAACATCAACTTTCGAAGAGAGTCTTATCTTGACACAACATTGCGATACAAAAAAGATAAAAAGTAATTGCTACATAGATAGGCATTTTCCTTGACACAAGCAAAACAAAATAAAATAAGAGGAAATAAAAGTGGGTTGTCTCCCATGAGCGCTTTTGTTTAACGCCTTTGAGCTAGGCACAAAGTGAAACTCAAGTATTATCAAGATCAAGAATAGAAACCCTTTCAAGTATGCATTGTATTTTATCTATATACGGTTCAGAGGTGCCACTTTCATTTCTTTTAGTCTTACTACTTTCATCAAATGGGTTTTGAGGGACAATCCAATTAAAATTTTCTTCCAAAGCTTCATGCATAGCTACAATTTTAAAAGGTATTGGCACTTTCATTTCCTCCCCCTTTATAGGTTCGGTTTTACCTAATTTTTCAAGTTCATTAATTAGATCTACACATGAGCCTAGCATATTAAAACGATCAAAAACTTTCCTAGCTTCTACGGCAACATCACCAAATTCTTTAAGCAAGGTTTCCATGATAAAATCCTTCTTTTCACCATTTGTAACATTACGAAGATCAAGAAATATTTGTTGTATTATGGGGTGAAGGTTAACAAACCTAGTTTTTAGCATGTGAACTAAAGATGTTGCAGCAGTTTCATAGTTTGGAGCAAGTTCTGCTATGTATTTCTCCTCAATATCACTATTCTTACTAATATGATTAAAAAATGCTCCAATATTTTCTTTTCCAATTATAGAACCACTACCTACTGAAAGATCCTAAAACGTATACTTAGGAAGCAACATTGTAATAAAGGTAAAGTTAAAACTGAAATAAACAAAGCAAGGAAAAATTATCAACCGAAATAACAAAGTAACAAAAACGGAAAAAAAAAGTAATGCAAGTAACTATTTTTTTTGTATTTTTCATATTAAGCAAACAAAACAGTAATAAAAGTAAAGTAAGCAAGACAATAACAAAATAAAAAGTTTAGAAGTGCGAAAATACCCCTCGTGAAGAACACTCAAATCCCCAGCAACGGCGCCAGAAATTAGCTTGATGCACACGGTGGGTGTGTTGTTGGGAGACCCCAAGAGGAAGGTATGAAGTACTGCAGCAACAAATTTCACTCAATATGAAACCAAGGTTATCGAACCAGTAGGAGATAAATGATTCCCTTGAGGTTGTTGGCGGCGACGTTGACACGGCGCAATACCGGCGTCAATAACGAACGTGGAGCCTACACACAACACAATCAAAGTATTTTGCCCCAACTCAACGGTGAGGGTGTCAATCCCACCGGCTTGCTGTAACAAAGAGTTAAACGTATGTGTGGAACAAAGATGTATGTTTGTAGAAAGTAACAGGTTTGTAGTTGTGGTTTTATCAGATTAATGAGAAGTACCGGTATCCACAGTTCACTAGTGGTGTCTCTCCATAAATAATAATAACATTCATCCATGCGTGGTTAACAAATTACAGCCAGGCGATTGACATAATAATGATGAGCAACCCAATGCATATACTAATGTTATGGTGTCTAGTGTGAGATTCATTTGGGCATTACAACAATATACATAGACCGTTCAAACCGCATCTATGACGAATAATCCACCTTCCGGTTAGCGTCGGCACCCCTTTCAGTATTAAGTTGCATGCAACAGATTATCGCCTTAAGCACTGTGTAAAGTAAGTAAGTAACATCATCCTTAGACAAAGTACTACTATTTTATCCCTAGTAGCAACAGTACATCTACAACCTTAGAGCTTTCTGTCACTGCCCCAGATTAAATAGACACATGAACCTACTATCGAGCATAAATACCCCCTCTTTGGAGTTACGAGCATCTACTTGGCCAGAGCATACTCAAGTAACAGAGAGCATGCAAGATCACTAAATAACATACACATGATATATTATGAAGCAATAACTTTAGTACTCAATATTCATCGGATCCCAGCAAACACAACATAGAGAATTACATAAATATGATCTTGATCATGATAGGAAGCTCACAAGATCTAAACATGATAGCACAAGAGGAGAAGACAACCATCTAGCTACTGCTATGGACCCGTAGTCCAAGATAGACTACTCACGCATCAGTCTGGAGGCGGTCATGGCGACGTAGAAGCCTCCGGGTACGATTGCCCCTCCCGGCAGGGTGCCGGGGAGCAGTTCCGATCTCTCCCGAAGTGGTGACGGCGACGGCGGCGGCTCTGGACCCGTGGAGGAAAAAGTGATTATCCGTCAAGAGTTTTTAGGTCAGGAGCATATTTATGGGTGAAAGACCTAGGTCGGTGGGCGCCCGAGGGCGCCACACCACCTCCTGGCGCGGGGGGTAAGGGGCCCCTCGGGGCCCGTCTTCGTCTCGTCTTTGGTTCTTCTGGTCGCAAATATTCCGGAAATAATATTGGTTGACTTGTTTCAAATTTTGCGAATATTTCCTTATGAGCTTTTCTGAAACCAAAAACAGCAGAAAACAGGAAACTGGGACTGTGGCATCTTGTTAATAGGTTAGTCCCGGAAAATTCATAAAACTATATAAAATGCATATAAAACATGTAATAATAGGGTATAATATAGCATGGAACACAAGAAATTATGGATACGTTCAAGACGTATCACACCCCTGAGAAAACTAAGGCATGGGGGCATGTTCTCTTGCCAGCCGAAGAGCAAGAGGCTGCCCCCCATTTGAAGAAGGTCGAAAGACTGCTGAGTACCATCTCGGGTATTCAGCTGATCTCCACCTTCCTGAAGCGTCGTGTGTGCCCCCTGCAGCAGCGTGCTCACCCGATGTGGGAGTATGAGGGCGCACATGATACCTCCAGGATGAGCGATGTGGAGATGTCGGCTAACGAGCTCGACGCCCTTGTGAAGTCGATAACCAGTGTAACATCCCAATATTTTGGAATGTTTAAAAATCACTAAAATTTAAAACTTTTGTTTTAGATTAAGATAAACATTAAAACATAATAAAACCAACCATAAAAGACTTCATAGCAATTTCTAAATTGTTTATTATTTTAAATATCTCAAATAATTATTATTTTCAAAAGTTGTTTCAAGTTTAACATTATATTATCCATTCTATTTCTTAAAAGCTTAATATGTAACTTGACAACTAATTTACAAACTTTCAAACCATGTTCATGAAATAAAAAGTTTCTTTGTAAGTATTTGATTTCAATGACCCAGCCATAGCTTTTATAAATTAAAATAATATTTACAGATGTCCTTTTAAACTATTTTAAACATGGTACTTTGCCAAATGTCTTTCATTCCTTTACTTGAGCTCAAAACATAGTTTTGGAAATTACAAATCTATAGTTTATAACTTTAGAACTTCATAGATTTTAATTAATGAATTATCCAAATAGACATTTCATTAGCTTAAATGATTTCATTAATTTTCAAAACACAAAAAGATTTTCATGAATATATTCAATATAAGAAATGAAATAAATCTAAAATATTTTCCAAAGGTATGTTATGGAGTTTTTAAATTAATTAACATAATATAAAACATAATGGTACACAAAATATTGAGAAAATTTAATTTATTATATTTCCTATTTCCTTAAAAATATTTATATTTAGTTATTTTACTATTATACCAAAATAAAAACGAATGGTTACTGAAAATGAGTTTAAATTAACTTAAGAATCAAACATATATGATTGTGGAAGATTCATAAATTTTATTTAAACCAAAATGAATTTATTAAATACCTAATTTCAAAGTTGACCTAAATGGGACAATTTGCATTTTATGAATATTTCAAAATATTATTTTTCAAAAGTGTTCAAAACATGCCCACAAATGTTTTAACACAAAGATATTGCTTTTATAAATTTTAGAAATTTATTTGACTTTATTTGGAGTCTTAAATCAAAAGTTATGAAAGAAATAGAAAAACAGAAAAGAAAAAGAAAAATACCTGACATGGGGGACCCACTTGTCAGCCGGACTTACCTTCTTCAACCTCTAGCCGGAAAATCCTCCGAGATGTCCGATTCCTTTCCAAAACCCGGGCGCGATCATCGCGGTTTGTTTCTCCTCTTCGGCCCTTTAAAAACCCCTACCCCTCCTCTCTCATTCCCCTCTCCTTCCCCCTTGAATCGGGCCGCCGGGCTGCTGCATTCGCTCGCCGGAGTTCATCGCCCCCGCCGCCTTTTCTGGTGGTTTCCGACAAGGTGAGCCCCTGCACCCATCCTTTTCCCCCTTGAATGCCTTCCCCATGTCCCCCCGCAACTCCTGACGCCTTGCCCGCTCTCCCCTTGTAGTAAAACGTGCGGGGCGCGTTTGACGGGAGCTCGCCGGCGCCCGAGCCACCTCAACTGCTCCTCCACGCCGCGCTTGGACGAATCCGAGGTCGCCACCACCACCATAAGATTCGCCGTGTTGCGCCGCGCCCGGGTCCATCGTCCGCGCACTCGGCGGAGCCTCGCAGCGTCGTCGTCGTCCACGACCGAAGCCACCGCCGCCGTCTGCCTCGTCTCCGGCGAGTTTCCGCCGCCACCTTCTAGTCAAGCATTGTGAGCCCTCCGATCTTCGTTTAACGGTCTGACAATCCAGATCTGTTTGACTTATCCAGCTCAGCGCCTACGTGGACGCCACGTCAGATCCAGTCAGCGCCACGTCGGAAAATGAATTTCTGTGAATTATTCTTAATTAGATTTAATTGGCAGTTTTACAGAAAAGACCATGTAGTTCAAACCTTCATAACATTTTAACCACATATCCAAATTTGACAAATTTTATATATTTGGAAAGCCCTTAACATGTAGAATGTTTTATACCTGTTAGAATTCATATTTGACTTAGTTTAAAATATTCAAATTTCAAATGGATGATTTGAGTATATTTGTCATAACTTTAAATCTATAAATCCAAAAATTGCAAATAAAATTGTTTTAGAAACTTTGGAATATTTTTAATATGATGCATCTATTATAAAATATTTTTTAGTATTATTTTGATGATTTAATAGTTATATGTTTAGTTTGAATAGTTTGAATAATTTTGACATTAATAGTTTGAATAATATTTTTTAGTATTATTTTGAATGATTTAATAGTTACCTGTTAGAACTCTTGATAGAAAAATCATTTTGAGTAAAACCAATTGCTATAAATTTAATTAAATCCCCACTGTCTATTAACACCATTTATAAAATTTTGTTATAAAATTTAATCACAGAAAACTTTGATCTTGTATTTACCCTTTTATTTTATTTTCCTATAATAGAAATTAATTAAATTGAAATTATAACTTTATGCATAATTATAAAAATCACAAAAGTTGTTATGATGCTTTCTTGTGATTAAAAATTGCATTTCATGCATAGCATATTTTATTTTGTAGTTATACTTCCCATAGGAAAACTTCTTCATTACTTTCTCTAAGTTAGGATTATTTCAACTTAGTATTTTGGTAAAGTGCTATGCACTTAGACACTTAGGATTTTCAACATGGAGCTAGAAGAATGAAGGACTTAGCCAAGCAAACAAGACTACAGAAGTATCTTCAAGGAGTAGAAGCACTTAGAAGAAAAGCGAGAAGGAGTTCATGAAGACCAACCAGAAATATTTTCTAAGATTTGCTTCCTCTCTCTCTTTTCTCCCTTCTTCTCTTGGCCCTTATGATGACTAAGTTATATTCAAGACTAACCGGGAGGCTATCAACACCATCAAGTCTTCAAAGCCATCAAGTCTACAAAATTGCAATGAAGTCATCACATCAAGAAGAAAAGGAAGCAAGGAGAAGATTCTACACTCTTCTTTCTATCTTTTCCCTCTTTCCTAATCTTGTCTTTCACTTTAGACATAAACAACTTTTGATCATGTTATTACCATCTTGAAGTTTGTTGGATCCTAGCGGCATAGTGAGATGAAGCGGCCTAGAGACTAACCTTACATGTCCACGTACATGAGACCTGTTCCACAATCATAAGTGGTTGGCCGGGTGTCTGTCTCTCTCATTATAGTGAATATACAATTTACAAAGAGTTGCTAATAATTGTTGATCACCTTGAAGAATAGACTTAGTAATTTCTCTAAGTATTTTGCACATCATGGCTAAGCCATTAGAGTGCTTATTCCAAATGATTTATAGCAGAGTATTTTATCCAACTTATGATCTTAGTCCTTAGTCATTTTTTACCAACATATTTTCCTTGCATTAACTTAGAAGATTTTCATTGCATGAAATGCATTTCTAGCCCTTAGAAATATTTTACACATCATGCATGACATATTTTCCTTAAAAGTTTATGAAACTTTTGGTTCATTATGTATGTGTTTGTATGCATTGTGTTGTGATGTGTTGTATCTTGATTGTTGTATTGTTGTTTGTCTATATTGTTTAGACTGAACGGAGAGCCTCGACTTACATTGAAATGAGTTTGTGAGCAAAGACATCATCCAAAGGCAAGTGGCACACCTCATAAACTTCCTACTATATTCTATATGCATTAAATAGTGTATTTTTATATAAGCATGCGTAGGAAAATATTGCTATGCTAGACCTGTGTAGAAATTTCCTTACTCCTGTGTCTAGGTTCCTATGCAATACTTAGTAAGATTATTGATGCTATGCAATCGATGAAAAGTTTTACAAAATGTTTAAGTGACTACTCAGGGCTGTGCTCATGGTTGTCTTCGCCTAAGGTAGTGTCTACTATACTTAGGGCCGTGAGCATGGTGATTATCACCTGGTAGTACACATCCACTAAGTTAATGAACCTCCTGGGTGGATTGGTTGTATGGAGTCGAGTTGAGTGGCTACTCAGGCCCATGTCTATGGTTCCTGGAGTACGTGCACTTGTGGATGGCCACCCAGGGAACAGAGGAATCTGAAGAACTCCGAGTGACGATTGCTTCCAGTGCAGCCATTGCCATATGGGCTCTGGCTTGATCAATTAAGTTGCGTGGACTCGCCCCGGCTTGACAAGCAGATATAGAGGGTGTTAGGTGGAACGGGTCAAGCCAGAGTGGGAGGGAAAATGCTTCTGAAAGATATCGTCTCATTCTTCTCTTTTTCCTTATCACTTCAGAGTGTAAAGGATAGTTTGGTGTGAATGGGTTCAATGGTGAACGTGCACAACCTCTGCAGAGTGTAAAACTAAGTACTTAGTCGTGTCCCCGGTACGGACAATTTGAGCAGCTGATCACGGACGTCAACAGAGGATTCCACCATTCCAACTTCAAAATTTAAAACTTGATGGGTGAACAATGGTAGAATGAGACAGTGGTTTTCATGCCACAAATGTCTCGAATAGAAGAAAAGTGTTTTCCAAAGAGTTAGGAAAAATTGGCTTTATGCAAATTAGCCTTGAACTCCACCAGCCAAATAAGCATATAGGTTATTAGAGTTATTCCACTTAGTGTCCACCATAGTGTCACTTGCCAGACTCCATTTTTAATGGAATCAGACCCACGTTGTTGCAATATTTTTCTTATTGCAAATTGTTCAGAGACGAGTGAGGTTTCGTTTAAGAGTTACGAGTCTACAACCAACATGTTTTTCGCCTGTGGCAACATGAAGATGATGGAGACTCACTGTTATTTATTTCCGCTGTTTACTCTTTATGTGCTAGCTTTATGCTATGCAAGTTGTAAAAGAATATTTTTCCAAGTCTGGATCATCGATGTAATAAAATTGATACTTTGTTGTGATATTACATCGTAAACTGTGTGTGCAAACGAATTGATCCAGGGATTTGCACTATACACAGGCACCTTGCCATATTTTAAGTGCGGGTACGCTACAACCAGCTTCCAAGCTGATGATGTTATCGACTACACATTCTCCACCGCTCCTTTTAGTTTGGAGGATCCCCTTCCCGAAGTAAGTATTTCTTTTGTCTGTGTACATTTGCTTTTTTCGAGTGGTACCTTTTATTTATACTCACATGTTCTTCTTTTTCTTTGCCTTTTGTAGGGGCATTTGACTGTGCCATCGCTCCCTCCTCTTCCTGAAGCTGGTCTTGTCGAGGAAACGTTTGTGCTGAAGGAAGGAGAAAAGTCTACGGACCCCTTGCCTGATGCCCATTCATCCTCTTCGGCAAAATCTGAAGTGGATGGAAAAGGTATAGGGCAGCCAGAGGTTGAGCCTGCCGTTGAACCCGTCCTCAAGCGGCATCGTCTACAACAGTCATAGGAGGAGCGAGGTGCTCTCCGCTCCCGACTGGACGAGCTGAGCCGTAAGTGCTTGCCTCCCCTAGGATACGTGTAACATCCCAACATTTTATAATGTTCAGAAATCACTAAAATTTAATACTTTTGTTTTTGATTAAAATAAACCATTAAATGCATAAGAAAACCAACTATGAAAGACTTCAAACTTATTAAAAGAGTTTAATATGTCAAATACCTCAGTTTATCATTATTTTCAAAAGTGGTTTCAAGTTAAACATTTTATTGTAGTTTCTTAAAACCTCAATATGTAAATTGACAAATGTGTTACAAGCTTTCAAACCATTTTATTGTAATAAAAATTTTCTTTATAGGTATTCCATTTCAACCACTTAGCCATAACTATTCATAAATTAAAACAATAATTACAAGTCTATAGTCTATATCTTTAAAATTTCATAGAATTTAATTAAGGAATAATCCAAATTTCATTAGCTTAAATGAATTTCACGAATATATTCTATATAAGAAATGATTTGAATCTAAAATCTTTTCCGAAGTAGTTTTATGAAGTTTTCATATGAATTATCTTAATATAAAATATAATGGTACATAAAATAATTTGAATTAAAAATGATTATATTGCATTTTCTCTTTTCATTACAAATAGTTGTAATATGTTATTTAATAATCTATAAAAGCAAAAATTTATTTAATATTGGAATTTGAGTTTAAATAACTGAAATTCAAACATATTTGAATGTGGGTATTTCATAGAATTTATTTTAGCCAAAAATAAAATTAACTAAACCCTAGTTCAAATTTAACATAAAGTGTCAAACTTGTATTTAACAATATTTCAAAATTATTAATTTTGGAAATTGTTCAAAACATGTCCACTACTGGTTTAACTCAAAGATATTAATTTTACAAATTCTTAGAAATTTATTTGAATTCATTTGGACACTTAAATCAAAAGTTATGAAATAATAAAATAAAAATCAGAAAAGAAAAAGGAAGGATGACGTCAGCGTGACGTCATCGTCGTCTTCCTCCGGCCGAGATTCTCGCCCCCGAATCCTCCCCCGATTCTTTCCAAAATTCGGCGAGTTGTTTGCGGGATTTGTTCCGTCCTCTGCCCCCATATAAACCCCGCACCCTCCTCTTTCATCCCCTCTCAAACCCTAAGAAATCCTGCCCCAGGCTACCGGAAAAAGATCGCCGGAGCAACGCGAGTCCACCGCCGATTTTCTCTGTTCTTCAGCGAGGTGAAAAACCCCCGAGCCCGAGAACCTCTCCATCATCTTCCTTTCATCCCTGCGCATCCTCCTAACACCATCGGTGTTCTGTTTTTGCTCCAGATCGACGTGTTCGTGTTCAACCGAAGGAAACCGTCCCCGTTCCCGTCTCCGTTCCCCGACACCCACGACTTCGCCATCGACTTCGCGGAGCCCTTCTGAGCGCCAAGGTGAGCTTCGTTGGTCCTAGGACTCCGTAGAATAGCCGCACGTCGCTTGCCCAGATCGTCGGCGCCGCGGGAAAGGCCTCCGGCAAGTTTTTCGGCGAGTGGCGCCGCTCCTAGTTGGTCAACGCAATTGGGGCCGTCCGATACAAATCTTGCGGCCAGGATTAGATCGGCTAAAACGAACCGGTACGAGCTGACGAGATCTGTTGGATCTGGATCTGACAATCCAGATCTGTTGACTTAGTCCAGTCAGCAATCCAGTCAGCGCACAGTCAGCGGCCACGTCAGCGTCCAGTCAGCGCTGACGTGGAAAACGAAGTTCTCGATTTATTTTAATTGCTTATTTTGCAGAAAAGCCCCTGTAAATTAAAAATGTTATAACTCTTTAACCACTTATCCAAATTCCAATATTTTTATATATTTGGAAAGCCCTTGACATATAGAATATTTTAGATCTGTTAAATTTCAAATTTGACTTAGTCTAAAATATTCAAATTTCAAATGGTGAATGTGAGTATTTTTGTCATAACTTTAAATCTATAAATTCAAAAATTGCAAATAAAATTGTTTTAGAAACTTTGGAATATTAGTAATATGATGCCTCTGTTATAAAATATTTTTGAGTATTATTTTAATGATTTAATAGCTATATGTTTAATTTGAATAGTTTGAATAATTTTGACATAACTATTAAAATAAACAATATTTTTAATAAATCCAATTGTTATAAATTTATTTAAATCCTCTTTGTCTACTAACACTATTTTTTAAAATTTTATTACAAAATTTTAATCACAGAAAACTTAATCTTATATTTATTCCTTTTATTATATTTTCCAAAATAGAAATTTATCAAATTGCATTTATAACCTAATGCATACTTTATAAATATCACAAATTTTGTATGATGTTCTTCTGATTAAAAGTGCATTGCATGAATAACTTATTTTCACATATAGATATATTTCTCATAGGAAAACTTCTACCCCATTTTCTCTAAGTTAGGATTAGTTTCAACTTTGTATTTTTGTAAAGTGCTATGCACTTAGGCACTTAGAATTTTCAACATGGAGCAACAAGACCAACCCCCTTTATTCTCTAAGTCTTTCTCTCTTTCTTTTCTTCTTCTCTGAGACTTCATGATGACTAAGTTAAATCCAAGACCAGCCTCGGGATACAAGAGTCATCAAGTCTGAAGATTTATCAAGTCTATCAAAACTTCAATCAAGACATCACGAAGGAAAAATTACAAGTCTGGAGATGAAGCCTAGAAGATCAACTACATCTTTCTTTCTATCTTTTCCCTCTTTCCTAATCTTGTATTTTTAAACTTAAACAAATTTTGATCATGATGTTATCATCTTTGAAGTTTGTTCGATCCAAGCAGCATAGTGAGATGAAGTGGCCTGGAGACAAACCTTACATGTCCACGTACATGAGACTTGTTCCACAATTTAAGTGGCTGGCCGGGTGTCTGTCTCTCTCACTATATTGAATATCCAATTTACAAAGAGTTGATAATAATTGTTGATCACCTTATAGACTTAGTATTTTTCTCTATGTATTTTTGCACATCATGGTTAAGCCATTTGAGTGCTTATTCAAGAGAAATTATAAAAAGCTATTTTATCCAAACTATGACCTTAGTCCTTTGTCATTTTGACTGACATATTTGCCTTGCATTAACTTAAAAGATTTTCATGGCATGACATGAATCTCTAGCCCTTAGAATTAATTTGCTTATCATGCATGACATGTTTTCCTTAGAAGTTTATGAAACTTGTTTGTTCATTATGTAGGATTATATGTGTTGTGTTTTGTTTTATGATTGTTGTTTATTGTTTAGACTGAACGAAGAGTTCCGAGTATCGTTGAAAAGAGTTTGTGAACAACGACAGCATTCAAAGGCAAGTGGCACACCTCATAAACCTCCTATTATTTTCTATATGCATTACTTGGTGTATTTTTTATATAAGCATGTGTAGGATAGGATTGCTATGCTAAACATGTGTAGAATCCCGTATTCATGTGTCTAGTTTCCTCTGCAATACTTAGTAGAATTATTGATGCTATGCAAATGTTATTTTGTAGAATTCTACTAAGTTAAGAATGAAACACCTGGGTGGTAAAAGGTTGTATCGTGGCGAAGTTGAGTGGCTACTCAGGCCCATGTCTATGGTTCCTGGAGTACGTGCACTTGTGAACGGCCACCCAGCAAGAGAGGAATCTGAAGAACTCTGAGTGACGATTGCTTCTAGTGCAGTCATTGCTATATGATCTCTGGCTTGATCAATTATGTTGCGTGGACTCTCTCCGGCTTGACAAGCAGATGTAGGGGGGTGTTAGGTGGAACGGGTCAAGCCAGAGTGGGAGGGAAAATGCTTCAGTAAGATCTCGTCTCATTCTTCTCCTTTTCCTTATCACTATAAGTGTGTGAAGGATAGTTTGGGTTGAATGGGTACAATGGTGAACGAGCACAATCTCTACAGAGTGTAAAACTAAGTATTTAGCCGTGTCCCCGGTACGGACAATTTGAGCAGCTGATCACGGACGTCAACGGAGGATTCGACCATTCCAACTTCAAAAATAAAACTTGATGGGTGAACAAGGGTAGAATGAGACAGTGGTTTTCATGCCACGAATGTCTCGAATAGAAGAAAAGTGTTTTCCATAGAGTTAGGAAAAACTGGCTTTATGAAAAATAGCCTTGAACTCCACCAGCCAAATATACATATAGGCTATAGAGTTATTCCATTAAGTGTCCACCATAGTGTCACTTGGCAGACTCCATTTTTAATGGAATCTGACCCACGTTGTTGCATATTTTTCTTATTGCAGATTGATCAGATGACGAGTGAGGTTTCGTTTAAAGGTTTCGAGTCTACAACCAACATGTTTTCGCCTGTGGCTCACTGCTATTGTATTTCCGCTGTTTACTCTTTTAGTGCTAGCTATATGCTATGCAACTTGTAATGATTATTTTGTAAGTCTGGATCATCGATGTAATAAAATTGATACTTTGTTGTGATATTACATCATAAACTGTGTGTGCAAACGATTCGATCTAGTGATTTGCACTATACATAGGTATCTGCCTTAATTAAAGTGCATGTACGCTACATATCGTATCAGAGCACAGTGTTGCCTGTAGGTTCGAAACCCTAGGTTTGGATAGAAATAGGCTTTTGCCATAGGATTGAAAATCTATTTCGTTCTGTTTGCTTAAAATAAAACTTTTCAAACATCATTCTTGTAACTATCTTAACTATTTCTTTTCTTAGTTTCTTCTCTTGTTTTTCTTAGATGACCGCCCTCATTGAATCACTCAAGAAAGGACCAGTGATGACCATGACCTTGGAATCTGAGACAGAGTTTCCAAGAGCACTTAAGGATAACATGAATAGCTTAGTTTTGAAGGAGAAGCAGTATACAAAGGTTTTCCTTTTATGGATGAAGGCCAAGAGTACTGGTGGGTACAAGTCCACCTATACAGGAGCAAAAAAGCTGACCACAAGACTGAGGGTGATTGCATGTTCACCAATCCAATACTTCATACCTCATTCTTTGATTCAGCAAGAAATGCAGCATGGAGAGCCATCGAGTACCTTGCTGAAAGACTTCATTTTAGGCTCCACAACACCCAGAAGTATCTTGAAGAACTCAAGGAAGTGGAGGAAGAACTCGAGGCACTCAAGAAAAAGATAGATTAGACCACCTATCCCATTAGAATAACGAGATCCGCTGATGTATTGACCTATCAAATTGTGGTATGGCAGTACTATCAATTTTGTCTCTCCATGACAATGGTGTGTTTCGTTCGATAAACGAGTAGTTCGAACTCTCAAAAGAAATTTGAAAATTTTCACGTATGTGTTTGCTTGTGTTTGAACCTTGATTGATTGTTTGTGTTAGAGATTGGTTGCCTTGTTCTGAATTTATTGAATTAGGATTCCTCCATAGTACATATAACTCAACTCATTTATTCTCTAAACCAAACAGATGTCTCACCCCAATACCAACACCAATGATTTGCACACTACTATGCGGCTACTATTAGAGAACCAGAGTCAGTTGTGGAAATTGATCAATGACAACCTGCCTAAGATTGATCAAAACCATAGCGAGTTTGAAGAGAGTCTTATGACCAAACCGAAGGCATGCCAAACTTGTGGAGAGATAGGACATACGTCCAAAGAATGCACTGATGAGTGGCCCCGTGGTCATACCAGACATCCAGTAAGGGAATGCCCCACAAGTCAGATTACTTGCTTTTCATGTGAAGCAATAAATCACGTTCCAACTCAATGTCAACTCTACCCCGGGGTGCAAGAAGTCAGTCAGCAAGCCAAAAAGAGGATGCAACAAAATCTCATGAAGTGTGTGGAAGTACAAGAAAACAAGGAGAAAAACAAAATAGATACTAGCCATATAACATGTTTTACCTGTGGAGAACTAGGACATTATTCATGGGACTGCAAAGAGAAAAGGATTGGTCAGGATACTGAACAAAATCTTCATCAAAATGAGACTGTGGATCATACTAAGGTGAAAAATGAAATAAGAGTAAGGTCACTTCCGAGGACATCCAAAAGTACCTCCAAGTGTTTCTATAAGTGTAAAAGAAATCACGTAGCTCGAAGTTGTCACATCAAACGAGACTGGACTTCTTTAGTTGAGATAGAATATAGCAAACAAGACTTGGAAGAACTGTTAGCCCTGGAAACACCAAAGAAGAAGAAGAACTTAAGTGACGTAATTTGCTACAAATGTAAGGACAAGGGACATTATGCTGATAAGTGCCCAGAAAAGATGAAGGAGAAATGCCTTACCCGCTCGCACAAGAAAATCATCAGTCCCGTGACTTGTCGTAGATATGGAGCAACAAGGCACTATGTCAGTGGCTGCCCTGAGTGGAAGAAGGATAAATCTCTCCAAGGACCGAGTGGAAAACGTGAGTGCTAGAACTTTCCGTATAACACCACATGCCATTGTATTTTGAATACTTGTACACTCTACATTAGAGAAATAAACAATATTAAACAAAGTTTCTAGACTGACTACCAAAAATTCCTTTTAAGGGTGGTAGCCCACCCAGTTAATTCAAACCCAGCTGCTTAAACCCATATATCCCAAACCACTTTTCTTTCTAGCCTTCCCAATCAGAAAATTCATTACCTGCCAAGTTCTCAAGTTTCCATGTCAAAACTTTTACATTTCTCAAACCTCTCGAGTTATCAAAATCATTCCAAGCTTTTGCTTTTTCTTTCTAGCCTCTCCGAATCTCGGGGACGAGATTCCTTTTAAGGGTGGTAGTCTGTAACATCCCAACATTTTATAATGTTCAAAAATCACTAAAATTTAAAACTTTTGCTTTTGATTAAAATAAAACATTAAATGCATTAGAAAACCAACTATGAAAGACTTCAAACTTATTGAAAGAGTTTAATATTTCAAATACCTCAGTTTATCATTATTTTCAAAAGTAGTTTCAAGTTAAATATTTTATTGTAGTTTCTTAAAACCTCAATATGTAAATTGACAAATGTGTTACAAGCTTTCAAACATTTTATTGTAATAAAATTTTTCTTTATAAGTATTTAATTTCAACGACTTAGCCATAACTATTCATAAATTAAAACAATAATTACAAGTCTATAGTCTATATCTTTAAAACTTCATAGAATTTAGTTAATGAATTATCCAAATTTCATTAGCTTAAATGAATTTCATGAATATATTCTATATAAGAAATGATTTGAATCTAAAAAATTTCCAAAGTTGTTTCATGAAGTTTTCATATGAATTATCTTAATGTAAAATATAATGGTGCATAACATAATTTGAATTAAAAATGATTATATTACATTTTCTCTTTTCATTACAAATAGTTGTAATATGTTATTTAATAATCTATAAAAGCTAAAATTTATTTAATATTGGAATTTGAGTTTAAATAACTTAAATTCAAACATATTTGAATGTGGGTATTTCATAGAATTTATTTTAGCCAAAAATAAAATTAAATAAACCCTAGTTCAAATTTAACATAAAGTGTCAAATTTGTATTTAATTAATATTTCAAAATTATTTATTTTGGAAATTGTTCAAACATGTCCACAACTGGTTTAACACAAAGATATTAGTTTTACAAATTTTTAGAAATTTATTTGAGTTCATTTGGACACTTAAATCAAAATTTATGAAATAATAAAATAAAAATCAGAAAAGAAAAAGGAAGGATGACGTCAGCGTGACGTCATCGTCGTCTTCCTCCGGCCGAGATTCTCGCCCCCGAATCCTCCCCCGATTCTTTCCAAAATCCGGCGAGTTGTTTCGGGATTTGTTCCTCCTCTGCCCCGATATAAACCCCGCACCCTCCTCTCTCATCCCCTCTCAAACCCTAAGAAATCCTGCCCCAGGCTGCCGGAAAAAGCTCGCCGGAGCAACGCGAGTCCGCCGCCCTTTTTCTCCGTTCTCCGGCGAGGTGAGCAACCCCCGAGCCCGAGAACCTCTCCATCCTCTTCCTCTCATCCCTGCGCATCCTCCTATGACTTCGCAATCGACTTCGCAGAGCCCTTCTGAGCGCCAACGTGAGCTTAGTTGGTCCTAGGACTCCGTAGAATAGCCGCACGTCGCTTGCCCAGATCGTTGCCGCCGCGGGAAAGGCCTCCGGCAGGTTTTCCGGCGAGTGGCGCCGCTCCTAGTTGGTCAACGCAATCGGGGCCAGGATTAGATCGGCTAAAACGAACCGGTACAAGCTGACGAGATCCGTTGGATCTGGATCTGGCGATCTAGATCTGTTGACTTAATTCTGTCAGCAATCATGTCAGCGCACAGTCAGCGGCCACGTCAGCGTCCAGTCAGCGCTGACGTGAATAACGAAATTCTTGATTTATTTTAATTGCCTATTTTGCAGAAAAGCCCTTGTTAATTAAAAATGTTATAACTCTTTAACCACTTATCCAAATTCAAATATTTTTATATATTTGGAAAGCCCTTGACATGTAGAATATTTTAGATCTGCTAAATTTCAAATTTGAAATAGTTTAAAATATTCAAATTTCAAATGGTGAATGTGAGTATTTTTCTCATAACTTTAAATCTATAAATTCAAAATTTGCAAATAAAATTGTTTTAGAAACTTTGGAATATTTGTACTATGATGCCTCTGTCATAAAATATTTTTGAGTATCATTTTAATGATTTCCTAGTTATATGTTTAATTTGAATAGTTTGAATAATTTTGACATAACTATGAAAATAAACATTATTCTTTAATAAATCCAATTGCTACAAATTTATTTAAATCATGTGTGTCTACTAACACTATTTATACAATTTTATTACAAAATTTAATCATAGAAAACATAATCTTATATTTATTCCTTTTATTATATTTTCCGAAAATAGAAATTTATTAAATTGCATTTATAGCCTAATGCATACTTTATAAATATCACAAATTTTGTATAATGTTCTTATGATTAAAAGTGCATTGCATGAATAACTTATTATCACATATAGATATATTTCTCATAGGAAAACTCCTACCCCATTTTCTCTAAGTTAGGATTATTTTCAACTTTGTATTTTTGTAAAGTGCTATGCACTTAGGCACTTAGAATTTTCAACATGGAGCAACAAGACCAATGAAGGACTTAGCGAAGAAAACAAGACTTCAGAAGTATCATCAAGGAGTAGAAGCACTTATAAGAAAATCAAGAAGAAGTCCAAGAAGACCAACCCCCTTTATTCTCTAAGTCTTTCTCTCTTTCTTTTCTTCTTCTCTGAGACTTCATGATGACTAAGTTAAATCCAAGACCAGCCTCGGGATACAAGAGTCATCAAGTCTGAAGATTTATCAAGTCTATCAAAACTTCAATCAAGACATCACGAAGGAAAAATTACAAGTCTAGAGATGAAGCCTAGAAGATCAACTACATCTTTTTTTCTATCTTTTCCCTCTTTCCTAATCTTGTATTTTTAAACTTAAACAAATTTTGATCATAATGTTATCATCTTTGAAGTTTGTTGGATCCTAGCGGCATAGTGAGATGAAGTGGCCTGGAGACAAACCTTACATGTCCACGTACATGAGACTTGTTCCACAATTTAAGTGGCTGGCCGGGTGTCTGTCTCTCTCACTATAGTGAATATCCAATTTACAAAGAGTTGATAATAATTGTTGATCACCTTATAGACTTAGTATTTTTCTCTATGTATTTTTGCACATCATGGCTAAGCCATTTGAGTGCTTATTCAAGAGAAATTATAACAAAGCTATTTTATCCAAACTATGACCTTAGTCCTTTATCATTTTGACTGACATATTTGCCTTGCATTAACTTAAAAGATTTTCATGGCATGACATGAATCTCTAGCCCTTAGAATTAATTTGCTTATCATGCATGACATGTTTTCCTTAGAAGTTTATGAAACTTGTTTGTTCATTATGTAGGATTGTATGTGTTGTGTTTTGTTTTATGATTGTTGTATTGTTGTTTATTGTTTAGACTGAACGGAGAGTTTCGAGTATCGTTGAAAAGAGTTTGTGAACAACGACAACATTCAAAGGCAAGTGGCACACCTCATAAACCTCCTATTATTTTCTATATGCATTACTTGGTGTATTTTTTATATAAGCATGTGTAGGATAGGATTGCTATGCTAAACCTGTGTAGAATCCCTTATTCATGTGTTTAGGTTCCTATGCAATACTTAGTAGAATTATTGATGCATATAGGCTATAGAGTTATTCCATTAAGTGTCCACCATAGTGTCACTTGGCAGACTCCATTTTTAATGGAATCTGACCCACGTTGTTGCATATTATTCTTATTGCAGATTGATCAGATGACGAGTGAGGTTTCGTTTAAAGGTTTCGAGTCTACATGTTTTCGTCTGTGGCAACATGAAGTTTATAGAGACTCGCCGCTATTGTATTTCCGCTGTTTACTCTTTTAGTGCTAGCTATATGCTACGCAACTTGTAATGAATATTTTGTAAGTCTGGATAATTGATGTAATAAAATTGATACTTTGTTGTGATATTACATCGTAAACTGTGTGTGCAAACGATTCGATCCAGGGATTTGCACTATACACAGGTATCTGCCTTAATTAAAGTGCAGGTACGCTACAATGCGCTTTTCTTTCCAACATTTTTTGGTCTGCGACTGAAATTTTCGTCTTATCCAGGGGACAAGCATGCTCTTGCATGCCGGCTGGCTGATGCAGAAAAGTCCCTCTCCCATCAGCAGTCGATTGCCAAGAAGGAGCTCGATGATGCTCGCGCGGCCGTCCTTCTTTCTGAGGTAGAGTGTGCCAAGCGACTGCTTGGTTTCGTGCATTTTCTTGAAGGTGAAAGACAGTTTGCGTCTCGTCTGAGAGGTTTCTTTTTCATTTTCAGCTCCCTGCTTAAGCTCTGATTTTTGGTTTGCAGGTCCTTCTTCTAGTTCTGGTGGTGCGGCGAGTGGCACCTTGCCACTTGATCAAGTCGTCAACCTAGTTGGCGTGGCCATTCAACGTGCCAAGAGTTCTCTGGATACTTCAGCCTAGACTCTTGGTGTTGTTTTCAAGGAGGTGCTGCCATCTACCGAATTTCCTTCGACTATCGCGGAGTTTGCTGCACAGCTGGGCCCGAAGTCGAAGACTTTGAAGGCTTTTGCGCAGGAGCTGACGGTACGCGGCTCGGAATCCACCCTCAAGGTTCTTCTAGGTCATGCGTGGCTGCCGACTATTAATCCATCCTGACTTCCCTAAGAAGCCAGGCGGGAAACCTTCGAACCTGAAGAAGCTAGGGTCGCGCGTATCCACCCTTACTAAGACTAGTATCGCGACTATGGAGCACCGCTCGGCAGTTGTTGCCGCTGCTCGAAGGGATTGGTCTGAGTCTGCTGCCCAGTCTTAGGCAGTGCTTTCTTTGACTTTATTATTTTCTAAATATGCGATGTGCACTTTGCCGTTATGAACATCTTTTGGAAATATAGCTTTTGTGGGTCCTTGATGTGTGTTTATGGTTCCTTTGTATTCTGCTTCTCTCGTCTGAGATTTTATGATTGTGTCTCAGTCGAGTGATTCTGCTTCCCAGAAGGCTATTCGACAGGGAGATCATGCTCGCTCTTATGGCCAGTTGAAGAACGATGCCAAGGTTCTGGATTGTGCGAAGAAGAAGGTTGTTCGTCCGGAGCAGGGGTTAAAAACGGCCCATGCTGAAATAAAGATTATTAAGGAGAGGCCTTCCCTCTCCACTCAGTGGGAAGTGAATATTCTTGGCGAGATGGATCACTCAAACTGGCAGCTCGAAGGTAAACAACCTATGGACTGCTCTTTTGATTATGCATGATCTTCCCCCGTCGTGTCTTATCCCCTTTTTTGCTATGTCTTTTAGTTTTTGTGGGTAACTCTATGGCCGAGGCTGCGCGTGTAAAGGATCGTCTTGACAGCGAGACTGTGGACGCTGTCACTGGTCCTCAACATTTTTGGATTGATAAGTATCATGCCACCATACTTGCTACTTTGAAGGATCGTGTGTGGCATGGCGCCATTCTACTCGAGCGTTGTTGGGTAGCTCTTATGCGGGTGAACCACTATCTCTTCCCTGAAGGTCCACAACCTCAAAGGATTCATGCGCCAGTCGACTTGTTTCGTCCTACTGAGCCAATCCGAGAGGCTGTGACCCGACGGGTTATCGTTGGGGCTAACGCCGCATTTGCGTATATGCGGAGTCAAGATTCTGGGTGTGCCTCTTCCTCTTCATCTCGATCTGAGCTTCGACTGAAGAGTGATGATTTGGAGCGAACTATTGCTCCTGCTGAAAGATTAATAGGTCGAGTGCACAAGCAACTAATCGACTCCAACCTGTCGTTGAAGGATGAGGAAGCCTAGTTTTTTGCTTTGACATGCCTTCAACCCGTGGGTGTGCGAATGATGGAAAATACACGAATCCAGCCCCCGAGTGTATCGAGTGGGGCTTTGTTGTGGAATATGTTATCTCTGAGTTTATGATAGGATGAAGAGATAGAAACCTTGTTTATAAGCTATCCTTTGCGATTGTTGAGTGTCTGCTGCGTGTTTTTTGATCAAGCCGCATCCCCCGAGCGATCGAGTGGTTGCTTGATGTTCTTTATGAAGGGAATATGCCCTAGAGGCACTTAATAAACATAGTTTATTGGCAATATCCCAATCCTTCATTATATGTTTTACACCATGCTATAACTGTATTAAGCGAAAACATTAATACAGGTGTGGTAGATAAACAACCAGGTCCCTAGTAGCCTCTACTAAGACTAGTTTCGTTGCGTGATTGATGATCGAGGTTTTCTGATCATAGGGCATGGCGCCGGTCGGCAACGGAAGTCATATCGTTAGGAGTAACGATGTGATGGACGTACCCATTATTTATAGGACATAGTCATTACGCCTTAAGACCGTGAGACCAACTCTTATTATTATTCCTGGAAGATACTTTGATCGCACCAAACGTCATATCTTATTTAGTATAACAATAACGGTGATACTTTTGGGTATCGGAAAGGAGTAGTTGAGACGAGGGGTCAACAGCGGGATTTGTCAGTCCGCATAGCCGGATAGATACTCTAGGGCCCACTCGGTGAGATTATGTCAAATGAGTTTGCAAACATGTGACTAGGTCACCAGCTGACATAATATCATAGACGAGTAGAAGATAGCGATGTCGGTAACGAGATCATGCTAGGTATGGAGATATCTGAGAATGGTGCTCGGACACGCTAAGTATCGCCATGACAAAGGGTTTAAGACTATACGTCCAGGTTTGATAGATGAAAGTCATTCGTTATATCTCAGGGGTTAATTCATGGGGTCCAGGCCTACGAGTTAGTCGTTGATCATTGAGGAGTCTTGATCATACCTGATATTATATCGAACCGCTAGGGTAACACACTTAAGGGGTTTCGACAAGACAACCGGAAAGGAAAGAGATCACCGGGAACGTCCCGGGAGGGGTCCGATGGATATCGGGCAGCGACGAAAGAGTTTTCGGAGCTAGGAAAAATTATATATATTATGTTTGATATTAATTAGTGTAATTAATATGCAAATATGATTTTATATATTTATTTTCGGATTTATTTAGGCTGATTTCCCTAAATGGGCCTTCTGGTCAAAAGAAGGCCCAGGGGGGGGAAAACCCTCAAGGGAATTTTGTGGGGGAGGCTTGGCCGGCCTAGGTGGGCCAAATGGGGCCCACCTAGGGCCGGTGCACCTGGTTTTGCCGAACCAGGCAATGGGGGATAGTCCCACATTGCCTGGCTGGCAAGGTTGGCTCCCCCTGGGAGCCTATATAAGAAGGGGCACCCCTGGCCTTTTAATTCACCAATTAATTCCCAATTTCTCTCTCGATCTCGTGGTTCCCTTGACGGAGCCGCGCCGAGTAGAGGAGGGGGATCTCTTCCACCATAGCCCGCTGCCGCGCTGCTGGTGTTCCGGTCCAAGTCTTCTGCTTCTCGTCCTGGACTGGAGCTTCGGAGGCCGTCGTCTCCATCGTATGTGTACGACTCCCTGCGAGGTGCTGCGCTAGCGGTACTCGGAGGCCTACTTCCTCCACCCGACCTCGGGGTCATCTTCATCGTCTTCGTCGCGCCGAGTTCTCCGCGACCTAGAGGTCGGCTACGGCGTCTTCATCGTCAACGCTTGTGCGGGAGCGTAATCCCCGCTATTCGGTCTACGAGGGTATGTATTCCGTTCTCCGACGTACTTCTATATCTGCATAGTGTAGATCTTGGCTAGTTTAAGTATATCGTTGCTAGGAAATTTTTTGTTTTCTGCACACGATCCCCTTCAGTGGTATCAGAGCCGATCTATCGTAGATATAGCTGTACGCTGTTAGAACCCGTGTTCTGCACGGGGTCACCGTTCCTGTTATTTGCTACCCTCTAGCGTGCACTTGTGATTCCAGCGGCATCGAGTTGATGAAGCGGCCCGGACCGACTTTACGCGTACGCTTACGCGAGACTGGTTCCACTACTGACATACGGCTTGTACCGTATCTGTGGCTGGCGGGTGCCTGTTTCTCTCTTTAGTTGGCTTTGCATTTTCAATGGAGGGCCCGAAAGGGATGCTTAAACATGCAATTATTGGATCGTTGTTGTGGTCATAAGGTTCGTAGGTATGAAGCGGTTCTATTTACGAAAGCCCCGAGCCACGTAAAATATGCAAAAGATAAAGTAGAAGCGTCTAACTTTATTTTGCAGGGGCTATGTGATATGGTCAAGGTAGGTTTATTAAATTGTTTATAAACTGCGGGCGCCAAGAAGACCATGGCGCAATGGACTATATCACATTGCATTACATTTGATGTTTTGTGTGCATCTTATATTGTGTGATTGTGTGTATAGTATACATTAGTTACACGGCGGTAGCTATATAAGATGATCCCTTCAAAATACCACTAGTGTTCTCCCTCCAACGCGCACCACCAAGAAAGTTCTACGTTATGAGGCAGGCCGTGATGATCGGGTGTCAGACATATCTTCGTTCGCATACGGTGGGTGTAAGCCATGTTGCACAAGCGTCAGCGTGGAGGTCTTTGGTGGCGAGCCTAGCATATTCAGAAATATGGCCTCGGAACAGGAAGACCGAAAGGTCGAGCACGAGTCACAAAATTGGTGTGGCGGACGATTGTGTCTACTCTTGAAGTTGTGCCGCCGGCTCTGATGATGAGGGGTGGTGGAGTGGATGGGGGTCGTGTAATCGCTTAAACGACCAGGAGGGATGTTCGTTTGAGTGGGAGTTCGGATAGTTATTTTCTAAAATACTAGAACTCAGAATATAATGAACAGAGTCTGTTTTGCAAACCTTTGTAGATATTAACCATTGTGATAGCATCTTTTCAAATTAGGCGCATTCCGGCGATTGAGAAACTTAAAAGGTCCGGTCCAAACTTCATAGTTTTATACTTTAGCTTGAGGACACTCCTTGTTTAAACCGTTAGCTCTTTGTGATACAATACCCGCTAGGAGATAAACCCGGAGATTCCGCTAACAAAAGATAATTTTGATTATCGGATTTTGTGCGGATGATATCATCATAGTCCAGTGTATGCTATGATCTCTGCCATAAAGAGCCAACGGTGGGTACGAGTTTTTAGATCGCGAACATATGATATGGTCGTTAAACTCGAGGTACCTCTATAGTTGGGTTGATGAAGTTTATCAGTATGTTCACTGATTGTCTTCTCAACAAGGATGGAAGAGAATGCACACATTGAGGGAGCACGTGGCGGTCATGCTTAATGACATATGTTCATGATTAATTAACATTGAGACGCCTCGCTCAGCTCAATCACTGGATGACAGACATCGTTGCCAAGTGCAAATCCTCTATCATAGACTATGTCATGCAAGGGGAATCGTTCACCTTCATGGTTCTTGATTACGGTGGAAGTATCAAGAAGATGAAACAGATCGCCGGAAGTCATCAATGATGATGGTGTATATATGATATACATGTTATGAATGTTTTAGCTAAGCAAGTGCTCGCAGTAGTGACTAAGTCTTGAACTAGTCATGTTTTGTGAAAAACCAGGTTTACTGCTTCAGTAGCTTGAAAGGATGAGGCGACATTGCGTGTTGATAACGGCAGTCAAGTTGTTGTGACGGCCATAGACACTCTCCCTCTAGATCTATCATTTGAATAAATTCTTTAGGATCGGGTGTTGGTATGATCGTTACGAGTGTGTCTCCTCTAGCGAGACACTTGTTCATTCATGATAGTGACGAATTGGTGTCCTATATTTATGAAGTAATGATCATATGCCGATTTGAATTTAGATGGTAGAAGCTCCCACATTCATAATATTAATGCCAAAGGATACAAACTTAATAAATACACCACATATGTGTGGCACTACCGTTTAGTCATGTCAATGTTATATGCATTAGCTTCACACTGGATGGACCTACAAGTCCTAAGATTTGATCTTTTGACACTTGCAAAATAACTGTGACACCGTTTTCGGAAAGCGGGCATGTAACTTATTGATAGTCATACATAGAGATGTATGTGGTTCAATGAAGTAATTGACGGGTAGTGGAGACCTTTATTTCGTGAACTTCACTGAACGTTTTTGAGTATAGCTTGTTGAGAAACGTGCATATGGGTGTATGTGAATCAATGAAGTACTTTAACGTGTAGTGGAAGTCTTTATTTCATAGACTTCACGAATATTCCGAGTAGATATATGGATATCCACTCCGGGGAATGTTAGTCTGAATTTTTGATTCGATCAAACGCAGTTCAGAATGAAGTAGGAAATAAACTTAACAAGAAAATCAAATTCCCGCGATGCAAATCGAGGAATGAAGATTTGAGTTATAATGTTGGCACATCATTGGAAGACTTGTGAGAAGAGTTCCACAAATTACGTCGCATGGAACACCATAGTGTTATGGTGTGTTAGGGCGTCGTAATCGCACCCTATCGGATAGTGTGTGGTAAATAAATCTCTTACCGAATTATTGTAATCATTAGAGTCATATGGTAGAAACGTAAACACTCACGTTAGCAAATAGGGAAACCATTTGAATCCATGCAGACAATACCATACGAGTGATGGCATGGCTTTTAGCCTGGATTGTCGTTTCAGCAATTTAGTGTTTCGATGTTATCGAACCTAAAATGGATTAATCTTTGTAGTATACCCTACCTAAAGAGTTAGTTGGGTACATGTCTCACGACATAGGCAAAATCTTTGCCGGGATAAGTGAGAAAGAAAGTAGAGCGAGACGAAGTTGGTGAACTTCCTCTCCAGACATCAGAGTGGCGCAATCGAAAGTGTTTTCGGTGTCAGGCCCCACAGCTTGAAAAAGCTAATGATTCAAGATCATGATGTTCTGAGCTCATACTAAGAGCGTAGGTATACGAGGTAGTGTTCCACACTGTGTGTTACGACAATCTTGTTATGAAGGTCATATTAATGGAATACGATAGACCTACGAACTACGAAGAAGAGATGGTGAACCTAAGTCCGAGAAATGGCTATGAGTCATTTATGATCCGAAATAAAATCCATATACGATTACCAGGTATTGACTTGGGAGATCTTATTGATGGCATCTAGGATGTTAATAGTATATGGAATTTTATGAGAGAGTAGACATTGAGCAGATTCGATTTGTCGTGAAACAGTTCCGACAGACCACATGGGAGTTCGTCTCAAGTGGCGAAGCCTAAATCTATTCTGGGTCGTTTAGGAATTACTATAATTTCGAATGACAAATTGATAGATGGATGAGAAAACCATGGTTCTCAATAGTGTCATTAAGAATGGTTTGTAATCCTGAGGATGCTAAACATGTATGCAAAATTCGGTGGTCCATTCATGGGCTGAAGCAAGCATATCGGAGCTGGAATCTTCACTTTGATAATGTGATCAAAGAATTTTGGAGTTGTCCAAAATAGTTGAAGAAACCTACATTTGCAAAGAAGTGAGTGGGAGCAAAGTAGCTTTCCTTGATCTTATATGCGGAAGGCATATTTGAGTGGGAGCAAGGTGTCATTTGTGATTCTGTATGTAGCGACATATTGAATGACACAGATCCTCTAGTAGAGTGTAAAGGATTATTTAAGTGATTAAATTTTCTGTGAAATGAAGTTAGGAGTATTAGGCATCCGATTTATAATTGTATAGATCAGAGGGGGCTTAATAACATTAAGTCGGAGTATTTCCTAAGTCAGGATTCTGAAGTGTTTCAGAAAAGGACAAGCGAACAAAGAGGTTCTTGCTTGTATGACTAGGTAAAAGATTAAGTTAATCTTGGCTTTTTCAGTGATAGAAAATGATGTTCGACATTCTCTATGTATCACACATAGAGTCTATCAGGCTGAAAGCTCGACTTGGTGTGACCCGAGTTCTTGGTTCAAGAACAGGTTCTAGAGTGATCCTTATGTGGATCAATGAACAAACATTGAGTTTATTCTTCAGTGTCTATGAGAACTGAAGATAGGTTTTCTAGTAACGGGTAAGAGTGGAATGGCAACTTGCCGTAAAGCGGTTACGATGATGCAAGTTATTACACTGACCCATACGACTAGAAATCTCATATAGGAGATGTCCTTTATTTTGAAGAAAGACATGGTTAGTTTGCGAAGTCGCATATGAATGCACTGTCGCACAATCTACATAGGTATAGAAATATATCGCGACTTTAGAAGTAGCAAGTGTGATTGGACTGAGCAGTTTTCCGAGCGTAGGTGGTCCCTTAATAGATCTTTCAGACTTTTAAGGCGCATGCTACGCGAATGCTCGAGTCTCACTCCATCCACTGGGATATATTTCACCGTCATCGTAAGATACGGGTTGATGTCAAACTAGGTGACATAGAAGTGTTGCAAAGCACATATAGGTCTCAATGTGTGAGGTCTATTGACTGTATTCCTCTTCCACGAGGCGAGCAGGCACCAAGATGCTATGGGTGTTGAGATTTTACCAGGTTGTAAACTAGATTAAGTGTTACTCTAGTGCAAGTGGGAGACTGAAGGGAATATGCCTTAGAGGCACTTAATAAACATAGTTTATTGGCAATATCCCAATCGTTCATTATATGTTTTACACCATGCTATAACTGTATTAAGCGAAAACATTAATACAGGTGTGGTAGATAAACAACCAGGTCCCTAGTAGCCTCTACTAAGACTAGTTTCGTTGCGTGATTGATGATCGAGGTTTTCTGATCATAGGGCATGGCGCCGGTCGGCAACGGAAGTCATATCGTTAGGAGTAACGATGTGATGGACGTACCCATTATTTATAGGACATAGTCATTACGCCTTAAGACCGTGAGACCAACTCTTATTATTATTCCTGGAAGATACTTTGATCGCACCAAACGTCATATCTTATTTAGTATGACAATAACGGTGATACTTTTGGGTATCGGAAAGGAGTAGTTGAGACGAGGGGTCAACAGCGGGATTTGTCAGTCCGCATAGCCGGATAGATACTCTAGGGCCCACTCGGTGAGATTATGTCAAATGAGTTTGCAAACATGTGACTAGGTCACCAGCTGACATAATATCATAGACGAGTAGAAGATAGCGATGTCGGTAACGAGATCATGCTAGGTATGGAGATATCTGAGAATGGTGCTCGGACACGCTAAGTATCGCCATGACAAAGGGTTTAAGACTATACGTCCAGGTTTGATAGATGAAAGTCATTCGTTATATCTCAGGGGTTAATTCATGGGGTCCAGGACTACGAGTTAGTCGTTGATCATTGAGGAGTCTTGATCATACCTGATATTATATCGAACCGCTAGGGTAACACACTTAAGGGGTTTCGACAAGACAACCGGAAAGGAAAGAGATCACCGGGAACGTCCCGGGAGGGGTCCGATGGAGATCGGGCAGCGACGAAAGAGTTTTCGGAGCTAGGAAAAATTATATATATTATGTTTGATATTAATTAGTGTAATTAATATGCAAATATGATTTTATATATTTATTTTCGGATTTATTTAGGCTGATTTCCCTAAATGGGCCTTCTGGTCGAAAGAAGGCCCATGGGGGGGAAAACCCTCAAGGGAATTTTGTGGGGGAGGCTTGGCCGGCCTAGGTGGGCCAAATGGGGCCCACCTAGGGCCGGCGCGCCTGGTTTGGCCGAACCAGGCAATGGGGGATAGTCCCACATTATCTGGCTGGCAAGGTTGGCTCCCCCTGGGAGCCTATATAAGTAGGGGCACCCCTGGTCTTTTAATTCACCAATTAATTCCCAATTTCTCTCTCGATCTCGTGGTTCCCTTGACGGAGCCGCGCCGAGTAGAGGAGGGGGATCTCTTCCACCATAGCCCGCTGCCGCGCTGCTGGTGTTCCGGTCCAAGTCTTCCGCTGCTCGTCCTGGACTGGAGCTTCGGAGGCCGTCGTCTCCACCGTATGTGTGCGACTCCCTGCGAGGTGCTACGCTAGCGGTACTCGGAGGCCTACTTCCTCCACCCGACCTCGGGGTCATCTTCATCGTCTTCGTCGCGCCGAGTTCTCCGCGACCTAGAGGTCGGCTACGACGTCTTTATCGTCAACGCTTGTGCGGGAGCGTAATCCCCGCTATTCGGTCTACGAGGGTATGTATTCCGATCTCCGCCGTACTTCTATATATGCATAGTGTAGATCTTGGCTAGTTTAAGGATATCGTTGCTAGGAAAATTTTTGTTTTCTGCACACGATCCCCTTCACTTTATATGCATAAGGTTTAGCCTTCATAGTTCCCATAGCGTTTGGGCTATTTGTTTGTATTTTGAACAATGTGCAGCCCCCGAGCGTATCGAGTGGGGTTTTTGTTTTTCGTTGTAACGATAAATTATGCAAGGAGAGTATGTACACAAATTTATCTTTATAAATGTTGACCAGCAAGCCGCCTCATTAAGAACCTTCCGGTCCCCTTAGGTACCCTGGTAAGGAAAATAGCGTGTCTGGAACCTGCTGGTCTTTTTGATACATATGTTTTTGCTACATCGACTGGATGTGTTTGCTAAACATTGGTGACCTTAGATGGTTACGCTCTTTGAGCTGTATGTTGCTTCTTGCTGCTGGAGTATCTTTGACTTTAACTCCCATGCTGAGGGTTTCTTTGACTGTTGTAGTCGAAGCATCAGGGTTTCTCCGTGAAAGAAGTCTATCCGTGATAGTACGATATGTCTTGTTGATGAAGCTTCGAGTGGCAGTGATGCCTTTGTGTCTTGATCCTCTTGATTGTGATTGCTATTTTGCATTGAGATGTTTATGATGATGCAATTTCCTCGATTGAAGATAGTAGTGATGAACTTTGTAGTTTCTGTCGTGTTCTTGCTTGGCGTCGTCAAGCTGGTTGTAGCTGTAATTGTTCCAAGTGGAGGATCGTCTTTGTCTGGTTTCTTGCTGAGGACCGCTGTCGCTCGAGTGGTCTGTGGGTGCCTGAAGGAGATATGCCCTAGAGGCAATTAATAAAGTGTATTTCTTTATCATATCTCGTTTGTTCATAATATGTTTTGGTGTCATGCTATAACCGTATTAAGCGGAAACATTAATACGGGTGTAATGCGTAAACAACCAGGTCCCTAGTAGTCTCTACAAAGACTAGTTTCGTTGTGCGATCGATGATCGAGGTTTCCCGATCATAGGGCATGGTGTCGGTCGGCAATGGAAGTCATATCGTTGGAGAACGATGTGATGGACATACCAGATTTGTAGGACGTAGTCATTACGCCTTTGACCGTGAGACCAATTCTTATTGTTATTCCTGGAAGATACTTTGATTGCACCAAACGTCGTATCTTAATTAGTATGACAATAACGGTGATACTTTTGGGTATCGGAAAGGAGTAATTGAGACGAGGGGTCAAGAGCGGGATTTGCCAGTCCGCATAGCAGGATAGATACTCTAGGGCCCACTCGACGAGATTATGTCTAGTGAGCTTGCAAGCATGTGACTAGGTCACGGAGACATGAAATCATAGACGAGTAGAAGATAGTGTTGTCGGTAACGAGGTCAAGCTAGATATGGAGATATCTATGAACGACGCTTGGACACGCTAAGTATCGCTATGGCAAAAGGTTTAAGACTTTACGTTCAGATTTGATAGATGAAAGTCATCGTTATATCATAGGGATTAATTCATGGGGTCCAGGCCTACGATTTAGTCATTGATCGGAGAGGAGTCTCGATCTTGTCTGTTATTATATCGAACCGCTAGGGTAACACACTTAAGGGGTTTCGACAAGACAACCGGAAAGGAAAGAGATCACCGGGAACGTCCCGGGAGAGGTCTGATGGAGATCGGGCAGCAACGGAAGAGTTTTTGGAGATAGAATAAATTATATATAATATGTTTGATATTTATTAGTGTAATTAATGTCTAAATAGTATTTTCTATATTTATTTTCGAATTTATTTAGGCTGATTTCACTAAATGGGCCTTCTGGTCGAAAGAAGGCCCAAGAGGGAAAAAATTCCCTAGGGAATTCGGTGGGGGCTTGGGTGGCCGACCCAGGTGGGCCAAGAGGCCCACAAGGGGGCGGCGCACCATCCATGGCCGCACCAGGCATGTGGGAATAGTCCCACATTGCCTGGCTGGCAGGTTGGCTCCCCCTTGGGAGCCTATATATAGAGGGTCACCAATGGCCTTTTAATTCACCAATTAATTCCCCAGTTCTCTCTCGATTTCGTGATTCCCTATGTTGGAATTGCTCCGAGTTTAGAGGGGGATCTCTTCCACCATAGCCCGCTGCCGCGCTGCTGGTGTTCCGGTCCAAGTCTTCCGCTGCTCGTCCTGGACTGGAGTTTCGGAGGCCGTCGTTTCCACCGTACGTGTGTAACGCCCTGTGAGGTGCTGCGCTAGCGGTACTCGGAGGTCTGCTTCCTCTACACGACCTTGAGGTCGGCTTCGTCGGTCTTCATCAACAATGTTTGTGCGGGAACGTAATCCCCGCTTTCGGTCTACAAAGGTATGTATTCCGATCTCCGTTCGTACTACTCTATCTGCATAGAATAGATCTTGACATGTTTTAGGGATATTGTTGCTAGGAAAATTATCGTTTTCTGCACCCGATCCCCTTCAGTGGTATCAGAGCCGATCTATCCTAGATATAGTTGTACGTTGTTAGAACCCGTGTTCTGCACAGGGGCACCGTTCTTGTTATTTGCTACCCTCTAGCTTGCACTTGTGATTCCAGCGACATCGAGTTGATGAAACGACCCGGATTGACTTTACGCGTACGCTTACGCGAGACTGGTTCCACTACTGACATACGGCTTGTACCGTATCTGTGGCTGGCGGGTCTCAGTTTCTCTCTCTTTAGTTGGTCTTGCATTTTCAATGGAGGGACCGAAAGGGATGCTTAAATATGCAATTATTGGATCGTTGTTGTGGTCATAAGCTCCGTAGGTATGAAGCGGTTCTATTTATGACAGCCTCAAGCCACGTACAAAATGCATAAGATAACGTAGAAGCGTCTAACTTTATTTTGCAGGGGCTATGTGATATGGTCAAGGTAGGTTTATTAAATTGTTTATAAACTGCAGGCGCCAAGAAGACTATGGCGCAATGGACTATATCACATTGCATTACATTTGATGTTTTGTGTGGATCTTATATTGTGTGATTATATATATTAGTATATATTAGTTACGCGGCGGTAATTATATCAGATGATCCCTTCAAAATACCACTAGTGTTCTTCCTCCAACGAGCACCACCAAGAAAGTTCTACGTTATGAGACAGGCCGTGACGATCGGGTGTCAGACATATCATCGTTCGCATACGGTGGGTGTAAGCCATGTTGCACAAGCGTCAGCGTGGAGGTTATAGTGGCGAGCCTAGCATATGCAGATATGGCCTCGGAACACGGAGGCCAAAAGGTCGAGCACGAGTCACAAAATTGGTGTGACGGACATTTGTCTACTCTTGAAGTTGTGCCGCCGGCTCTGACAGTGAGGGGTGGTGCAATGGATGGGGGTCGTGTAATCGCTTAAACGACCAGGAGGGATGTTCGTTTGAGTGGGAGTTATGTTAGTTATTTTCTAAAAATAGTCAAAATGATTATGAACAAAGTCTTATGTTGTTGCAAATTAAATTGTAGATGTCTCGCCCCTCATTTAACCTAGGTCTGTTCCTTGAGAAAGAAAAGCTTAAGACCAATGGGTCAAACTTCATGGCCTGGTTCCGCAACCTGAGGATCCTCCTCACTCCCCATAGGGTGGCAAACGTCATTGAGGCCGCCATAGGTGACCCTCCCGCAGATGATGCCTCTGAGGATGAGAAGAAGGTCTTCCAGACCAGATCGGAGGATTCTGCCTTTGTCCAGAGTGGCATGCTCTACGCCATGGAAGCCGACCTGCAGATGCATTTTGAGAAGATGAGCGCCTTTGAGATTATTTCTTATCGCAAGGTTGTCTTCGCGCCGCAGCCTAAGGCTGAGAGATATGAAGCTTCTGAGCTTTTCTTCTCGGCCAAGATGGAGGAGCATAGCAGTGTGAGCGAGCATGTGGTCAAGATGTCTGGCTACGTTCAACGCCTGAATGCTCTGGAATGCAAGATTCCCGATGAGCTGGCGATTGATAGGGTACTGCAATCGTTGCCCCCTAGCTATAAAGGCTTTGTCATGAACTACAACATGCATGGCATGGCTAAGTCCCTAGGTGAAGTGTTTGTGATGCTCAAGACTGCTGAGGTGGAGATCAAGAAGGAGCACACGCTGTTGATGGTCAACAAGACCGTCGATTTTAAGAAATCCGGTGGCAAGGGAAAGCAGAGCTGGAAGTCCAGGAGGGAGGGCAAATTGATTGCCAAGCCCAAGACTATCAGATCTGGTCCCAGATCTGGCGTGGGGTGCTTCTACTACAAGGGAAAAGGTCACTGTAAGCGCAACTGCCCCAAGTACCTAGGCGATAGGAAATCTGGCAAGACAGTCGACAAAGAGCAAGGTATATTTGATATACATGTTATAGATGTGTACCTTACATCTGCCCGTAGCAACACGTGGGTATTTGATACTGGTTTTGTTGCTCATACACTAGTGGAAAAAGGCTTATAGGTGGGATGACCCTTTGTGGCGCACCCATAGCCCATGCGCCACAGAAAAGATTTAGTGACGCACAAAACACATGGGCCACAAACATTCGTGGCGCACACAAAAACTGCGCCACAGAAAGTTGTCTTTTTATGGCGCACCGACAGAAATGCGCCATAGGAAGAGGGTGGGACCCACCATGCAGATCGAATTTGGAAATTCTGGAAACTTTCTGTGGCGCACCTGGCTCATGCGCCACAGAAAGCAGACATTTTGTGGCGCATCGGTAGCGGTGCGCCACAGAAAACCAACATTATGTGGCGCATGGTTTGGGGTGCGCCACAGAAAACTAACATTCTGTGGCGCCTGGTCCTAGTGCGCCACATAATGTGCCTGTGTTTGTGGCGCATAGGCCTGGTGCGCCACAAAAAATGTGGGGTGCACCACAAAATTTGAACCTGGGACCACTTAAGCATTCATTGCACAAAAAACTCTGATTCATTAGCACCCTTTCCTCTTCCCTCACCAACACGATTTTCTCCTTTTTCTCACCCAATTCCCCCCATTCTTTCTCCATGATTCCTCCATTTCTAGAAGGTTAAAACCTATTTTGTTCCATAGAGATTTCTTAGTATGAGAGGGGGCATCATATATCAACTCTCCTCCTCTTTTTGTCCACTAATTTCTCTCCAAACAAACATCACACGATCACCGTCTCGGAGGAGCTCCAATCTTAGGTGAGACATCGATCTTCTCCTCTTTTGTTGTGGCCGGTGTGCATGATTGTGTTGTGGTATGGCATCGGTTTTTGGCCCTTTGCATGTGGCGGTGTATGTGTGTACACATGCATATATATGCATGTTTTTTGTTCTTGTTGTCTCTTGCGCTGGCGTGGTGCATGTATATGTTTGCCGAAATGTTGATTCATTTCCATTTCGGCAGATTTTTGCACCACCCATACGTACGACTATTAGGAGAAGTCATGCCAAAATTTTCCGTTTAAAATGCATGTGTGTGTATGCATGTGCGTGCATGTGTGTTACAATTGTAAATAACGTATACTCTCGTTTCTCGGTTGTGTGTTTTATGTAACCCGTGTAGGCAACCATGGTCGTCATGATGAGATCCGGTCAAATTACTAAATACAAGGAAGAAGCAAAGGTGGAAATGATTAAGTCCAACAAGCGCCAGATAAGATGTCCTTGTCGGAAATGCAAACTCGGGAGGTGGATCGACCCTGATTCCGGACAATTGGAGGATCACTTGTTGAGGCACGGTTTCATGGTAGGATTTAACCAGGCACCGACACCGCCGGCAGCAAATGCGCCTGGACATGAAGAAGGAGATGTGGGCGGAGTATATCATGACGTCAGTGGACACGATGATGATTATGATGACCATGGGGGAGATGGCGGTGGAGAAGACGCGAACACGGAGAACACCCTAATGTCGGCCTTACGGGGCCCTTATGTTCAAGAACTGCTCCTCCAGGAGACGAGCAACGCTAGAGAGAAAACCAAACTGGCGCAAATGGAGATCGACGGGAAGACTCCGTTGTATCCTTGGTGCCGGACACATGATACGCGCTTGCAAGTAACGCTTGATTCTCTGGAGATGAAGGCGCAAAGCAAATGGACCGACGTGAGCTTCACGAGAAATCTGAAAATTAATGCACGGTCGACTTCCCAAGGGGAACACATTTCCAACAAGCATCGATGAGGCCAAGAAAGTCGTGTGCCCACTTGACTTACCGAACGTTAAATACCATGCATGCATCAATGATTGTGTAATTTATCGTGGCGAGTACAAGGACATAAACAAATGTCCGGTGTGCGACATAGGACGGTACAAGGATGCGAACAAGAAAGTTCCTCGAAAAGTGGTATGGTACTTTCCTATCACTCCCCGTCTGCAGCGGTACTTTGTGGACCCTAAGGAAGCAAAGCTCATGCATTAGCACGCGGATAGGGAGAAGCCCGAAGAAGATCCAGAGAAGGGAAGAATCCTTTCATACCCTTCAGACGCTAGCTAGTGGGAAGCATTGGATGCCTTTCAAAATTTCGGAGGCGACGCAAGGAACGTCAGACTAGGTATGAGCACCGATGGACTCAATCCGTTCGGGAACCAAAGTAGAACGCACAACACCTGGCCCGTGTTTGTATGGCCTTACAACCTTCCACCTTGGTTGTGCACGAAGCAAAGGTACATACACATGAGCATTCTCATCGACATACATCTTTATCTCACGCTGTTAAAGGAGGAGTTAGCCACGTTGTGGGAGACTCCAGCCCGTACATGGGATGCCTACACTAGAGAATATTTCGACATGAGAGCCGCCTTGTTCATGATGGTGCAGGACTATCCTGGTTGCTCGTACGTATCTGCCCAGGTAGGCCACGGATTCTGTGCATGTGTCAGGTGCATGGATGGGACCCCGCATCTAATGCTACCAAGGGATGGGTCTTCGAAAACTGTGTACCCAGATTCTCGACGGTGTCTTCGCATGAATCACCCGTGGAGGAAATGCGGTGACCTTTTCAATGGTGAACACGAGCTCGAAAGCCCCCCGCGCCAGAGGACCGGCACTGAAATCGACGAGCTTTTGAGAAATTGGGAGGAGTGCCATGCTCCTGGAAAGAAGCGACCGAGGGTTCATCCCCTCCTGGGTGTATGGAAAGCGAGGTATGTTTTTCACGACTTGTCGTACTGGAAGGTCCTTAAAGCGCCCCATAGCCTAGATATGATGCACATTACGAAGAATGTCACCGAGAGTCTACTTGGCACTCTTTCCAACATGACAAAAAACTCCAAGGATGGGACAAGAGCAAGATACGATCTAAAATGGCTTGGCATCAAGAAAGATCTGCAGGCACCCGATAGTGATGACGATGACGATGACAAGGATGATGATCAAATGGAAGGAACTCAAGGTCGCCGCAAAAGGGCAAAGAAGAAATCGGTGGTGCTTCCCGCTACCTGCTTCACAATGAGTCCGGAAGAGCTCGGCCAGTTCTATAAGTGCCTTGTAGGAGTCAAATTTCCGGGCGGTTACGCGGGGAATATCAGCAGGTATCTAGACCCAACGAAGAAGAGGTTCAGTGGTATGAAGTCTCACGATTGTCATGTGCTGATGACGCAGATAATTCCCGTTGTGATCCGAGGGATAATGGATGACCATGTCCGAGATACGCTGCTTGCCTTGTGGAACTTTTTTGATGTCATCAACAGGAAGTCGATCGGCGTGAAGCAGCTCGACAGACTACAGGAAGAGATCGTGCTGATACTATGTGAGGTCGAGATTTACTCCCCGCCCTCATTCTTTGATATTTGCGTGCATCTCCTTCTCCATGTCGTTGAGGACATCAAGCAGCTCGGACCGACGTTGCTGCACTACATGATGTCGTTTGAAAGGAAAAACGGTGTCATGAAAGGATACGTTCGCATCAGGGCCCATCCAGACGCAAGTATGGCGAAGGGCTTTCTAACCTACGAGTGCATCTCTTTCTGCCAGAATTATTTAAACACCGAGAACGAGGATGTTGGTCTGCCCACCAGGAAGCACCTCGGCAGGCTAGGTGGAGTTGGTCACCGCAAGGGCTCACGCTCACTCTTTGTGGGCGTTCATGATTGAAGAGAAGACCTCGACATGGCTCACCGTGTCGCTCTACAACACTTACAATTGATCGAACCTTGGGTGGAGGAGCACGAGAGCTTAATTGAGCAGAATTACATGGAACTGGGGCGGCAGAGGAAGAATGGAGACGTATCCAACCATCACAACTCTAGCTTCACACGTTTGTTCAAGGACAGGAAAATATTTCAAGCACCGAGCCAAACGCCATCTACGGAATATGAAAAACTCTTATTCTCATTATCACAGGGCCCCGGACAGAACGTAAGGACCTATCAGGCGTACGACATAAACAGTTATACATTCTACACCGAGGAAAAGGACAAGAATAGTGAATATCAAAACTCAGGAGTAACTATGCTATCCTACGGTGATGACGATGCTACTGTCAAGGAAAGATTCTTTGGAAGGATCGAGGAGATATGGGAGCTCAACTACTGTGGAGAGTTGTTGCCAATGTTCCGTGTAAGATGGGCCAGACGTCGTGAAAGAAGGCCGGTATTTCACCACCATGGTAATACCCGATGCCAAATCGAAGAAAGCCTCCGCAAAAAAGAGCCATAGGTACTCGCTAGCCAAGTTGAGCAATGCTTCTTCATTACCGACCCGTCAAAGCCTAGCCGTGTGGTGGTGAGGCAAGAGGAGTATCATCGGAATGGACGGAGACGCCAACAATGAAGACTTGGACGGCAATCCGAAGATCGAGAAGGATTTCGACATGTTCTTCGACATGCCGACTATCAGCAAAAACCCAAGGAAAACCTCCGTACCTACTAAAGCCTGTCCGTTCACGCGAAGAAATCTAAAGGTGACTGGCCTAAAGTATTTAACCGCGAAGAAGGGAAAGAACAGAAGCTATTTCTCTCGGAACCTCCCGGGACGAAGAAGACTTTTTTTGATGTGTCTGTGAATATATATGTATGTGTATATCATGAATATTTAAATTTTCATGATTTACATATATATTTTGGTGTGTGTGAGACCGTGCAAGCATATGTATGCATGTGCATGTATATCATGAATATTTAAATTTGCATGATATATACTTTTTTGGGGTATTAATATATATGGCAACAAATTTGTTTATGTTCTTTTTTTAAATTTAACCAAAAAAATAAAATTAAAAAGGTCAGACAACAGGTTTCGAACCATGCTGCCACAAGTTTGTATGTACATGGAACCATTGGGCTATAGTGGAAGGCTTGACACATAACAGGTCACAATAAGTTTTTAGTGTTTTCCCAGATATTTTTGTGGCGCATCCACCGTTGGTGCGCCACAGAATACCGTAATTATGTGGCGCATCCGTCTAACAATGCGCCACAGAATACAACATTCTGTGGCGCACCCCTTCAGCGGTGCGCCATAGAATTGTGCTGACGCCACTTACATGTGGGCCCGCCCCATGCCGGCCTCATTCTCCACCTCTTCGTCGAAAATTCCTAAGTCTAGAACCGCCGCCAACTCCCCGCCGTCTGCGCCGCCAACTCCCTCGCCGCCGCCAACTCCCCGCCGTCTGCGCCGCCACCGAAGGCCTCGCCACGCAGTGCCGGCCTCGCCACCAAGCGCCACCCCCGCGCTATTGACGACCACCGCCACTGACAACTCCCTCGCCACCGCCAACTCCCCGCCGTCTGCGCCGCCACCGAAGGCCTCGCCACGCAGCGCCGGCCTCGCCACCAAGCGCCGCCCCCCGCGCCATCGATGGCCACCGCCACCGACAGTCGCGACGTCGCGCCCCACGTCCACGCGCCTCTGGTCTACCTTCCTCCCTCATAAGGGTCGCCCCTGGTCTACCCCTCCTCCCTCATGTATTGAGCCCCTGCAGTCTAGGTGTTCGACGAAATTCCAAAGAGAATTTTTTGATGCATTTTTGTGTTCCTGCTATGTGTTAGATGCTATGTGTTAGATGTTGTGTGTTTTGATGGTATGTGTTCGATGCTATGTGCGTACATGAATTTTTGGATGCATTTTGTGAGTTAGGTTTTGATTCAAGCATATTAATTTTGTGCACTGTTTATGAGTTGTGATTGGATGGTATGTGTTCGATGCAAGCATATAAAGTGCAAGATTTTGATGAAATTTGTGCACTGATTTTGCTTCAAATGGATGTTTATGTATTATTTCTGCTACCATGACCATGGTGTCGTGGTTGTGGTTATAGCTGACATCGATGTGTGCATTGGTTGCAGGTACCCTGTGAGGCCCTTGAGATTGTCGGAACGTTGATTAACTTCTGTTCCGGCAAATTTGGGTACTCCATATGTCCTTTTTTAGCAAAGGTTAGGCCGAAATTTTTCGTGAATTTGAGCTTGACTTCGCTAAAAAAGTACATATGGGGGTAATGCATGTCAACCCGGGGTACCTTAATAATTAATTAAGTCTATTTTTTACTTATATTTGTTGTACTAATTCTTGTAGTGCAAAAATGAAGCCCGGCACTTCTAAGCACATGAGCGTGGATGAAGCTCCTCTAGAGGCCCACAAGACCTTCTGGGAGATGTCACAGGAGTTGGAGGACGCCGCTGAAGGCCAGGAGCATACCACCACCACTACCGATGGAGATGCTAGCGGCGGCCATGGTGACGCCGATACCACAACCGATGTCGGCGAGGACCACATGGAGGATGGGACGAACCCGGCCGTCCTAAAGAAAAAGAAGCCAAGGAGGGATCGGACACCGCAAGAACTTGGCAACGTCACAGACTCCTTCACTGAGGTATCGCCTAGTGGCCTCCCATTGCAGCCCGAGAGACTTGCCAAAGGATACGCCATGCAACTAGGGTGCATCCTCCGGGAAACCGTGTCGATCAACACGAGGGATCTCAGGCACACGCATAATGAGGCTTTGGTCAACATCCTCATCCAGAAGCTTCAACAATGATACACGTTCCCGCAGCCTCTCAACAAAAAGGTGGAGAGGTTAGCCATCACGAAGATGAGCACCGCCTTGAGCAGCTGGAAATTCAGGGTGAGGAGAAAGATTGATAAGGGTGAAAGCTGGGAGGAAATAAAAAGCAAAGAACCGACGCTAAACAAGGAGGACTTCGATGCATTCAAGTTGTCCTTGAAAGAAGAGGTGTCCCTAAAATGGACGGAGTGGGGGAAGAAAATGCGGGACATGAACCTAGGTAACCACCATTTGGGAAGCGGTGGCTACCGATGAAAACAACCCATTTGGGACAAGGAGGATGCTGAGGTTCTTCGTCAGGGAAAATGAACCCGTGGCACCAAATCACGGACGAGCAGGTCCGGAACTTTGTCCGGTCCCGCTACTATCTGAACAAAGAGACGGGGGAATTCGTTACAGACAATGATGATGTGAAGAAATTTGAGAAAATGCTGGTAAGGAATTTAATTTACCCTCTAGGCTAATTTGTCTACGTATGCATGAGTTCACCTTAATCTGCTCTGTCTACAGGCTGACGAGTTGAAGGCTGACACTGAGGCAGGCCCGTCGTCCCAGGATTCAACAGAACCGTGGGACAATACTTTCAATAGGGCGATGAACGTTTGGAAGAAGAGGGATAAGAACTTGCCGCCCACGTTAGCTGGCCGTGTCATCGGCTTTGGTACGAGCATGAAGTTCCTCCAGTACTACAGCACAGACGGCGGCCAGTCAAGAAGGCAGAGGAGGAAGCCGACAAAGGATGTCACGGAGGTTATGGAGCTAAGGAAGAAGGTGGAGACATTGGAGAATGAGAAAGTGGACTCAACCACGGTGAACAAGATGGTGAAGGATAGGCTCGATGAGCTCCTCCCCCCTGGGTTGATGGAGGGGTTAGTTTCTTGGAAAGCGGCTGGTCGACAGGGGCCAATACACGTGCCCAGCTACGCCGCCAACAACTCCAGCCATATGGCGACCCCTCCGGACCAGTTGGTGACCCCGCCGGCCAACACCGCTTTCGAGTCGCCGCTTCATACTATGCCACAGGCGGCGCCCCCTACCGAGGCACAGGAACCCCCCTTGCAAACTCTGGCGCCAGACAATGAGACGCCCGCCGCCGACGCCATTGTAACAACATTAGAGGAGCTCAACGCAATCGACAAGGTAACTAACTAGTTAGTCCACGACATCTTCTATAGTTAACTATGCCTTTGATGACTGCCATCTCACGATGCCCACCAACATGCATATGTGTTCACTCTCAGGACACGATTTGCACACTCCTGCATACGGTAGGGGCCGGCGGCGAGTTTGTGGATGTTGCTAAGGGCACGATCATACAACCAAAGGGTACCCTAATGCACAACCAACGCATGAACCCGGCTCTGCTGAGAATCAAGTTGGATGAGGTATTGCCTCAATTTAAAAACATCAGTCCCCCAATGCAGCCTGCGGGAGCCGACGCTGATGAGCAAATGGTTCTTGGACCTGCCTCCAATGGCTCATGGAATGGCCAAAGAGCCAAATTCGTCTTAGAGGGCCCAGACGCACCTCCGGCGACACCTCCAAGCCGCCACAAAAGGTTAGCCGGCCCTCTATCATTCGTCCCTCGGCGAGGCCGCCACATATACCCGTTGTGAACAAGCCGGCGACACAAGAACCCGTTGCCAGGACCCGGAAGGAAGCGCCGGCGGTTGTCGCCACCACACCCGGCACCAAATACTCTTAGGAGCGTCTGCACCGCAAAAACAAGACAAAGGCAAAGGCACTGCGCCTCAACTTGAAGACATCAACAAGGATCATCATGATGACGATATGAATGACGAGGACGTCGATGCCTTCCTCAACACTGGCGCCTTTGATGGTTTGTGCATGCCTGCTTTGGATGAAGAAGAATTATGCGGCCCCCGTAGTATGCCTATTCGTCCCACTTCATGCTCGCAACGCCTAAATTTTCATGGTTTATCTCAAGAAACGCCTCCGGAGGCCGGCGATAAAGTTGAACCTGCTAACATTTTCAGCCCTGGCACACTGCATAAGTCGATTCATGCTGTGCAAGCCCCAGAGAAGAAGAAGAATCCCAGGAAGAGAAGCAAACCAGGTGCCTCTTCAAGCGAGCCAGCTCCTAAGACTGTCCAGGATGAACGAATGGTTCCACGACGTCGTGATGGCTTGACCCGAATGCATGAAGCTGGTAAACCGATATTGCCTCCGAAGCTACTCTGCGTCGCACAAGGATCCATGAAATCTTTGCATGATGCTAACTTGATGCTAGAGGGCATGCTTCTTAAACACAAGGACCAAAATTACCCCATATTCATGTGCAAGGTGCCAAAGGGCGTGAACTTCGTCGATGAAGCCCCGGCGGATTTATTCTTTATAGCCTTCGAGGACATCTTCAAGCTGTTTCACGGTAGATGGCTGGACTATAACTTGGTATGTCTATACGCGCTCAATATGGCGATAAAGAACAAGAGTGAGTCAAACCCGTACGTCGCGGTAGTGGATCCATATTACATGCGTGACCGCCATCTATGTGAAGGATCATCGACACGGGTCAGGGTGAGGGAGTGCCTACAAAGCTTCATGTTGAATAACATGAGCAAAGACAGCCATCTTGTGCAAGTAAGTACACATCCGCTCGTCAATGTCGGAACTTATGTTTTCCCATAGAGTCGTTCCATTGCTTATCATTAATTTCCTACATTCCCTTTGAATTACGTTAAGTAGTGACTAGCACGCAGTACTCATCACCGTAAACACGAGGTGGTCCTTTGCCACTTATTTAGACTCGGGGAGTTTGGTTATAACAAAAGACTACACCAGAATAAAGGGTGTTCTCGATGAGGCTCTCGAGCTCTACGCCAATAATGGAGGCACCTTCCAAAAGAACTGTGAATTCTTCAACAAGAAAAAGAAGCCCAAGTTCAGGCATGTCACCGACTTCGCTTGCATCCAGGAGGCCTCTACCAGCGTCAAAGAGGCGTTCTACGTCATCCATCATCTTAAAGGGTATGTCCAGGAAGCTGATAACATGAGGTTTCCAGTAGGGCTCCGGAAATGGATTGGAAATGCGGGGGAAATCTCTGATGCTGAGCTTAGAGAAGACTTCCATCCCACCCAGATGAAGTTATCACATATCATCCTCCAAGATGTCATGGCTACCGAGGGCTGCCGACGCTACCCTAGAGGTAGGATGTATTACAAAACTGCGCCTAGCTAGCTAGATATTGTCTATGTGCAAGAAGTGTTTATTTTCTTTATTGCACTTATATACATAAATTATTCACTCTGTTTATCTTATTAACTGATACTTACCAATCCATCTCCAGAATTGACTAAGTTGGAGATCGAAGAACGTCTAGCATCGAAGCTGGACACAAGGATGTGGACGACGAAGGAACTCTACAAACCGTTTCCGGCGCCGACGAAGAACTAGCTAGGCTACACATGATCGTGCTCTCCCGCTGATTTCTCTTATGTGTACTCCATTTGATAACTATATGTATGAAATGATGAACTTTTATATTTCGAGCACCATTTGTATCATGACTTATGTAAGATTCAGCACTAAGTACTCTTATTACTATATATATGTATGTACATTTTGGGCTCAAATGAATGTGATATGTCTGTTCTAATTTATATATTGATTGAATATATATTTGTCATATTATAATGTATATGTATAAATCCTGTATATATAACTATATTTGTACAGCAGGTTTTTTTTCTGAAAATTACTATTATTTAGTCAGTGGCGCATGGTTTATTTTTTTTGTGGCGCATATAATTCTGTGGCGCACTACAACCACGTGCACCACTGAAATATTTCTGTGGCGCAACAGGAAGGATGCGGCACAAAATTCTCAAAATTTCAGTGGCGCATCGAGGGGATACGCCACAGAAATATATTTTAGTGGCGAGATAACTGTGGCGCACCCCCAATTTTTATGGCTATGCCACAGAAAGGCTAAAGGGTGTGCCACAAGTAGCCCTTTTTACACTAGTGATATATGTAACTCTCACGAGGAGTTACGGAATAAACGGCGGCTAGCTAAGGATGAGGTGACGATGCTCGTCGGCAACGGATCGAGAGTCGACGTGGTGGCTGTCGGCACGCTCCCTCTGCATCTAGCATCGGGATTAGTCTTGGTTTTAAATGAGTGTTATTTTGTACCATCCTTGACTGTAAACATTATAAGTGGGTCTTGCCTGTTACAAGACGGTTATTCATTTAAATCAGTATCAAGCAGTTGTGCTATTTATATGAATGGTATCTTTTATGTTGATACTCTCGAGAGTAATGGTTTATTCTTGTTGAATCTCGATCGTAATACTCACATCCATAACATAGAAGCCAAACAGATTAAGTGTAGTGATGATACCGCCATGTATATGTGGCATTGCCGTCTCAGTCATATTGGTATAAAGCACATGAAGAAACTCCACTCCGATGGACTTTTGGACTCTTTGGATTTTGGATCCCTCGATACATGCGAACCATGTCTTATGGGCAAAATGACCAGGACACCGTTCAAAGGTTTTGTTGAACGGGCGTCGGATTTATTGGGGATCATACATACAGATGTGTGTGGACCAATGAGCATTTCGACACACAATGGTTATCGTTACTTCGTCACCTTCACTGATGACTTGAGTATACACGGTTATATCTATTTGATGAAACACAAGTCTTAAACTTTTGAAAAGTTCAAAGAATTTCAAAGTGAAGTTGAAAATCAGCTTAACAAGAAAATCAAGCACCTCTGATCCGATCATGGTGGCGAGAATTTGAGTTTTGAGTTTGGCACACATCTGAAGAGTTGTGGCATAGTGCCTCAACTTACGCCTGCTGGAACACCGCAACGTAACGGCGTGTCCGAGCGACGTAATCGTACTCTATTGGATAGTGTCTGATCTATGATGTCTCTTACCAATTTGCCCGTATCCTTCTGGGGTTATGTGTTAGAAACAGCCGCATTCATTTTAAATAGGGCTCTGTCCAAATCCGTTGAAACGACGCCGTATGAATTATGGTATGGAAAGAAGCCTAAGTTATCGTTTCCGAAGGTTTGGTGTTGTGAGGCGTATGTTAAGAAACTACAGCCCGACAAACTCGAAACAAAGTCGGAGAAAGTCGTCTTTGTAGGATATCCGCGGGAAACCATTGGATACACCTTTTACAACCAAGCTGAGGGCAAAACATTTGTCGCGAAGACCGGTACCTTTCTAGAGAAGGAGTTTCTCGCGAAAGCAGTAAGTGGGAGAAACGTAGACCTCGATGAGATTGGTTATCATGAACTCGAGATTCCGAGTGGCGCAACGGAAGCTATTCCGGAAACGTCCTCCGCGGATGGAGTGGGAGAAACTGTCGAGAAAAGTATTCTACCTCGTAGGTCTGGTAGATCTCAGATCGCACCAGAATGATATGGAAATATGGTTTGCACTGTCATGTTAATTGAACAAGACGAATCTACGAACTACAAGGAGGCAATGGCGAGTCTAGAGTCTGAGAAATGGCTAGAAGCCATGAAATCCGAAATAGGATCCATGTATGATAACAAAGTGTGGACTTTGATGGATATTCCCGAAGGGCGCAAGGTCGTCGAGAATAAATGGATCTTTAAGAAGAAGACTTATGCTGATGGTAATTTGACCAACTATAAAGCTCGGCTTGTCGCAAAAGATTTCTGACAAGTTCATGGGATTGACTACGATGAAACTTTTTCACCGGTAGCGATGTTGAAGTCTATTCGGATTTTGTTAGCAGTTGCTGCCTATTACGATTATGAAATATGGCAGATGGATGTCAAAACAACCTTCCTAAATGGAAACATTGAGGAAGAGTTGTACATGGTACAACCGGAAGGTTTTGTCGATCCAGCAAATGCTGACAAGGTATGCAAGCTTCAGCGATCCATCTATGGGTTGAAGCAAGCATCTCGGAGCTGGAATCTTCGCTTTGATGAGGTAATCAAAGGTTTTGGATTTGTCCAAAATTTGGAAGAGACCTGCATTTACAAGAAAATGAGTGGGAGCTCGGTTGTGTTCTTAGCACTATATGTAGATGACATATTGCTGATTGGGAATGATGTGGAACTTCTGAATAGCGTGAAGGATTATTTAAACAGTAAATTTTCCATGAAGGACTTAGGAGAAGCGGCATACGTCTTAGGCATTAAAATCTATCGTGATAGATCAAGACGTCTATTAGCGTTGAGTCAGAGTACTTATCTTGATAAAATACTGAAGCGTTTCGGTATGGAGAAGGCAAAGAAGGGTTCTCTGCCGGTTACCAAGAATAAAATATTGCGAAAGGCACAGTGTCCGGTAATGGAACAGGATAAGGCCGATATGATTAAACATCCTTATGCTTCAGCCATAGGATCGATTATGTATGCAATGTTAAGTACTAGACCAGATGTGGCATTAGCTCTAAGTTTGACAAGCCGGTTCCACAGTAATCCTGGAATGGCGCACTGGATTGCTGTTAAGAGTATTATTAAGTATCTCAATAAGACAAAGGAAATGTTCCTTGTCTATGGTGGCTGCGATGAAGAACTTGGCGTAACAGGTTACGTGGATGCAAGTTTCTGCTCAGACCCCCGATGACTCTAAGTCACAGACAGGTTATGTGTTCAAGGTGAATGGAGGCTCCGTGTGCTGGAGAAGTGGGATCAACCAATCGTCGCACAATCTACAATGGAGTCGGAGTACATTGTTGCTTGCAAAGCCGCGAATGAAGCTGGGTGGCTGAGGAAGTTCATCATTGAACTTGGAGTGTTCCCGAGCGTGAAAGACCCCGTGATCCTCTTCTGCGACAATACAGGTGCCACTGCTAACGCCAAGGAGCCAAGGTCTCACTCCACCGCCAAACACATTCTCTGACGCTTCCATGTGATACGTCAGTACGTACAAGGAGGCGATATGAAGATTTGCAAAGTGCATACGGATCTGAATGTGGCAGATCCGCTGACGAAGCCTCTCCCGCTTGTCAAGCATGAAAAACACCAGTTAGCTATGGGTGTTAAGCTTTTACCAAGTTATAATCTAGATTAATTTGTACTCTAGTGCAAGTGGGAGACTGAAGGAGATATGCCCTAGAGGCAATTAATAAAGTGTATTTCTTTATCATATCTCGTTTGTTCATAATATGTTTTTGTGTCATGCTATAACCGTATTAAGTGGAAACATTAATACGGATGTGATGCGTAAACAACCAGGTCCCTAGTAGCCTCTACTAAGACTAGTTTCGTTGCGCGATCAATGATCGAGGTTTCCCGATCATAGGGCATGGTGCCGGTCGGCAATGGAAGTCATATCGTTGGAGAACGATGTGATGGACATACCCAGATTTGTAGGACGTAGTCATTACGCCTTTGACCGTGAGACCAACTCTTATTGTTATTCCTGGAAGATACTTTGATTGCACCAAACGTCGTATCTTAATTAGTATGACAATAAAGGTGATACTGTAGCGTACCTGCACTTAAATATGGCAAGGTACCTATGTATAGTGCAAATCCCTAGATCGATTCGTTTGCACACACAGTTTACGATGTAATATCACAACAAAGTATCAATTTTATTACATCGATGATCCAAACTTACAAAATATTCAATACAAGTTGCATAGCATTAAGCTAGCACAGAAAGAGTATACAGCAAAAATACAATAGCAGTGAGTCTCCATCATCTTCATGTTGCCACAGGCGAAAAAATGTTGGTTGTAGACTAGAAACCTTAAAAGAAACCTCACTCGTCATCTGAACAATCTGCAATAAGAAAAATATGCAACAACATGGGTCAGATTCCATTAAAAATGGAGTCTGGCAAGAGACACTGTGGTGGACACTTAGTGGAATAACTCTAATAACCTATATGCTAATTTGGCTGGTGGAGTTCAAGGCTATTTTGCATAAAGCCAATTTTTCCTAACTCTTTGGAAAACACTTTTCTTCTATTCGAGACATTTGTGGCATGACAACCACTGTCTCATTCTACCCTTGTTCAGCCATCAAGTTTTATCTTAGAAATTGGAATGGTGGAATCCTCCGTTGACTTCCGTGATCAGCTGCTCAAATTGTCCGTACCGGGTACATGGCTAAGTACTTAGTTTTACACTCTGCAGAGGTTGTGCACGTTCACCATTGTACCCATTCAACCCAAACTATCCTATACACTCAGGAAGTGTTAAGAAAAAGGAGAGGAATGTGACGAGATCTTTCAGAAGCATATTCCCTCCCATTGCCGGCCTGACACGTTCCACCTACATTCCTCTACCACCACCTGTCAAGCCAGGGCGAGTCCATGCAACTTAATTGATCAAGCCAGAGCCCATATTGGCAATGGCTGCACGAGAAGCAATCTTCACTCGGAGTTCTTCAGATCCCTTTGTTCCTGGGTGGCCATCCACAAGTGAATATCCCACAGGTAAAACCCCTGGGGACAACACTCAACTTATACAGCCAAGCAACCAATTCCACCCAGGTGTTTGATTATAACTTAGTAGAATTTAACATTGTATCAAAATAGTTTTGCATAGCAGCACAATTCTACTAAGTATTTTCATAGGAACCTAGACACGGGAAATAAGGAAATCTAAACATGGCTTGCATAGCAATACTATAAACACATGCTTATAGAAAAATAATCTACTCATGCATAGAAAATACTAGGACTTTTATGAGGTGTGCCACTTGCCTTTGGATAATATCTTTTCTCACAAACTCTTTTCAACGTTACTCGGGACTCTCCGTTCAATCTAACAATATAGACAAGCAACAATACAACAATCAACATATAACACAACTACACAATGCATACAAACACATACCTAATGAACAAAAAAAAGTTTCATAAACTTCTAAGGAAAAATATGTTTATGCATGATATGAAAATATTTCTAAGGACTAGAAATGCATGTCATGCCATGAAAATCTTTTAATTTAATGCAAGGCAAATAGGTTGGTCAAAAATGACTAAGGACTAAGGTCATAAGTTGGATAAAATAACTTTGTTATAATTCATCTTGAAGAAGCACTCTAATGGCTTAGTCATGATGTGCAGAAATACTTAGTCTATTCTTCAAGGTGATCAACAAATATTATCAACTCCTTGGAAATTGGATATTCATGGGCTTTTCAAAGATATTTTATTTACAAATTTTGACCTTACATAATTAAAACTATAATTAAAATAATGTTTTACATGTTTCTGAAATATCAAGTTAGTGCACGACTAAAATACAAGTTTTTATTATACCACTATTTTCTACACGTTCATACGATTTCAAGACTACAAAAACATCAAAAACGGAGTTACGATTGATGTAATATGAATTTTGGAAGTTATATCTAGGCAGAAAAACGAAAATATTGAATAGGTGACCAATGGCATTTTTTTTTCAAATGGCTGCTACCCTTCATCAAGTGATATGTACGTAACAACAAAAGGAAGCACAACAGCAGCTCACCGGGCGTGAGAAGATGACGGCGGCGGTGGATCGGCCGGGCGATCGCGGGCGGACGCGGACGGTCGGCGGTGCTGTGGTCGTCGGCGACGGGTGTAGACGGCGACGACGTTTCAGAAGCTCCCGGACGCGAGGGAGAAAACGGCGACGCGTGGCAGGACACGGCGGAGAGGAAGATGGTGTCGGAGTTGGCGGCGCTTCTCGGAGCTGCGTGGAGAGGCGGGCGGAGTGGCGACGGCGACGATGACCTTTGGGTCGAGCACGGCCTCCATGATTTGGCTGTGGAAATGAATCAAGGAGGGTGTTTAAATGAGCGCAGGAACCTGGGAAAGAGGAAGGACCAAGAATCGGAGGCGGGGACTCACTCTGCTCGCCGGAATCAAAGAAATACGGTGGCGGTCGAGCGAAACTCCAGTGAAGAATTCATCGGCCTGGGCCGGCGTACTTGAGAGGGCTTTTGGGGGGGGGGATGGAGGAGGAGGTCGAGGGCTATCTATTGGAACCAATCGTGCTTGATTTGGTGCAGTAATTTGCCCGCAATCAATCGGAGATTAATTTCGACCAAAAACGGCCATGTCTAATGGCGGACGAAATTGGAGCATTTTAGGACATTTCAGATGGGGCTTTTATGGGGGAATGAAATAGGAGATCATGGGCTTCAATTAGCAACAAACGGCGCATTAAACGGTATAGTAAAACGACCGGAATCAAGAGCTCAATTTCGGCCGCGCGTTGTGTGCGTGCTGGTTTCCTGAGGATGAAGACGATGCTGACGTCATCATGATGTCAGCATTTTTTTCTCTTTTTCTGAATTTTCTTATTTCTTTCATAACTTTTGATTTAAGACTCCAAATCAAGTCAAATAAATTTCTAATAATTTGTAAAAATAATATGTTTGTGTTAAACCAGTTGTAGGCATGTTTTGAACACTTTTCAAAAATCAAAATTTTGAATTATTGATTAAATACAAATTTGACACTTAATGTCAAATTTGAAAACATGGCTTAAATAATTTCGTTTTTGGCTAAATAAAATTTATAAAAATACAACACTTATATAAGTTTAAAATTAAGTTATTTAAACTCATTGTCTAACATTAAATCATTTTTGGCTTTATTACAACGTTAAATAACATAACACCACTATTCGAAATGAAAAGGGGAATATAATGAATGTATTTTTAATTCAAAATATTTTTTGCACCATTAAGTTTTATTTTATAATGACTCATTCGAAAAATCTCTATAGTACAATAGGAAACAATATATCTTTATTTCATTTCTTATGTTGAAATTATTCTTAAAAATCATTTTATGTTTTGCAAAATGATGGAAATAATTTCAGTTATTGAAATGCCTATTTGGCTAAATCATTAATAATAAAATCCATGAGGTTTTAAAGATATAAACTATAGAATTATAATTTTCCAAAACTAGGTTTTGAACTCAGGTAAAAGAATGAAATACATTTGGCAAATATACCATGTTTTAAATAGTTTTGAATAATATTTGTAAATATTATTTTAGAATTTATGAATAGATATAGCTAAGTGGTTGAAATCTGTAACATCCCAACATTTTGTAATGTTCAAAAAATCACTAAAATTTAAAACTTTTGTTTTGATTAAAATAAAATATTAAAATGCATAAGAAAACTAACTATAAAAGATTTCAACCAATTTGAAAAAGGTCTATTATTTCAAAATTCCCAATGTGTCATTATTTTCAAAAGTTATTTCAAATTAAACATTACATTATCCATTGTAATTATTGAAACCTCAATATCAAATTTGACAAATGTTTTACAAACCTTCAAACCATATTCATGAAATAAATGTTTTCTTTATAAGTATTTGATTTCAACCACTTAGCAATAGCAATTCATAAATTAAAATATTAATTACAAGTGTTATTTTTAAACTATTGAAAACATTGTCTAATTGCCAAAAGATTATTATTCATTTATCTAAGTTCAAAACATAGTTTAGATATTACAGTCTATAGTTTATAACTTTAATAACTTCATCTATTTAATGGAATATCCAAATAAACATTTCATTTGATTAAATGATTTTCATTTATTTTCAAAACATAAAATGACTTTCATGAATATATTTTCTATATAAGAAATGCAGTAAAACTAAAATCTTTTCCAAAGTTGATATGAAGCTTTTCAAATGAATAAGCATAAAATAAAACATAATGGTGTACAAAACATTTAGAATTAAAAATGGAATTCATTATATTTCCCATTTCCTTCAAATTAGTTATATTTTATTTCTTTAATATTATGCCAAAATAAAGATGAATGATTTCAGCAAAACAAGTTTAAATAACTTAAATTCAAACATAATTGAATATGGATATTTCATATAATTTATTTTAGCCAAAATTAAAAAATTAATTAAACCCTAGTTTTAAATTAAACATAAAGTGTCAATTTTGCATTTAATCAATATTTCATATTTATTAATTTTAAAAAAAAGTGTTCAAAACATTCCACAAATGTTTTAAATGATAGACATTGATTTTACAAATTTTTAGAATCTAATGTGAGTTGAATTTGATTTATATTTTAAAAGTTATTTCAAAATACAGAAAACAGAAAAGAAAAGAACAAAAAAAAAGAAGAAACAGACCAGCCTCCCGAGCCATTGGGCTGAAGCCCATTTTCTTCCCCCCCCCCCCCCCCCCGCGCGCAGCTCACAGCGGCCCAGGAACATCCCAGCCCGCCTCTCACCTCTCTCTATCGCTGACACGCCGGACCCACACGTCATCTCGTTCCCCAAATCGTGATGAACAAGAACTCCTACCGAACCCTAGCTCCAAATCCGGACCGAATTAGTTGGTTTAAACGCGAATTATCTGCTCCCTCCTACCTCATATAAACCCCCGCAAACTCCTCTCTCGAATCCCTAACGAACCCTAGCCCGAGAGCCCCCAGGCTGCCCGCATTGCACCCCGCCTTGCCGCCACTGCCGCCGGCGAATTTCTCTGTCTCCGGTGAGCCCTTGCAACCCCAAGCGCTCCCTACTCCTCTCTTCGCATTATTTTCTTCTTGCGCATCTCGGTGACACCTTCGTTGTGTTTTTCCCGCACTAGGACGAGCTATTCATCCACACCCAAAGCTCCCCGCTGCCGTGCGCAACTCCGGTGAGCATTAGTAGGAGAAGCGGAGCACGCCGAGGATCCTTGACATGCCACCAACCTCGCCTCGACCTACCGAATCCCACGGTACGATCCGTTCATCCTCGTAGGTCGTAGATAGGCGGGAACGCATTTGCCGTTCGTGTCGCCGCCGTGCGCTCCGTCTCCGGCGACCAGAGCGCCGCCCGGCGAGCACCATCTCTCCTCTGCCGTCCGATACACATCCCGCGGCCAGAATTAGATTGACTAAAACGAATCGGTATGGTTGGTTACCGACCGTTAGATCTAGATCGTGCGGACCAGATCTGATCACTTATCCAGCTCAGCGCCTAGTCATCAGCCACGTCACTGCCCAGTTAGCTGCCACGTGAGAAAAGATTTTCTTATTTAAATTTAATTGGGCAATTTTACAGAAACACCCTTGCCACATAGATCTGTCACAACTTTTTAACCACTTATCCAAATTTAACAAACTTTATATTTTTGGAAAGCCCTCGACATGTAGAACATTTTAGATCAGCCAAAATTCAAATTTGACTTAGTTTAAAATATTCAAATTTCAAATGGTGAATTTGAGTATTTTTGCCATAACTTTTAATCTGTAAATTCAAAAATTACAAATAAAATTGTTTTGGAAACTTTGGAATATTTGTAAATTGATGCCACTGCTATAGAATATTTTTGAGTAATATTTGAATGAATTCATAGTTATATATTTAATTTGAATAGTTTGAGTATTTTCAACATAACTATTAATAAAAATATTATTTTTGATTAAAGTAAATTGCTATAAATTTAATTAAAATACCCCTGTCTATTAACACTATTTATTAAATTATATTATAAAAATTTAATCATAGAAAACTTAAATTTTATAATTATTCCTTTTATTATATTTTCCAAAATTAGAAATTAATTAAATTGCATTTATAAATTCATGCATATTTATAAAGAAATCACAAAAGTTATTTTGATGCTTCTAGTGATTAAAAATTTCATTACATGCATAAAATATTTTATTATATAATTATATCCCTCATATGAAAACCTCTTCATTATTTTTCTCTAAGTTAGAAGTATTCTCAACTTAGCATTTTGGTAAAGTGTTATACACTTAGACACTTAGGATTTTCAAGATGGAGCTAGAAGGCCATTGAAAGACTTAGCCAAAACAAGACTTCAGAAATATCTTCAAGGAGAAGAAGCACCTAGAAGAAAATCGAGAAGAAGTTCATGAAAGACTTAGAAGGAAACAGACTCTAGAAGCATCCCAAAGATGTCAAGCACTTGGAAGAAAAGTGAGAAGGAGTTCAAGAAGGCCAACCCCCTTTTATTCTCTAAGTCTTTCTCTCTGTCCTTTCTTCTCCACTGAGACTTCATGAAGACTAAGTTAAATCCAAGACCAGCCTCAAGGACACAATAATCATCAAGTCTGAAGATTTATCAAGTCTACATAAATTCATTCAAGACATCACCAAGGGGAAAGCTACAAGTCTGGAGATGAAGCCTAGAAGACTAACTACATCCTTATTTTCTTCTTTCCCCTCCTTCCTAATCTTGTCTTCTAGACTTAAACAAAGTTTGATCATGATGTTATCATCTTTGAAGTTTGTTGGATCCTAGCGGCATAGTGAGATGAAGCGGCCTGGAGACAAACCTTACATGTCCACGTACATGAGACATGTCCCACAACTTAAGTGGTTGGCCGGGTGTCTGTCTCTCTCACTATAGTGAATGTCCAATTTACAAAGAGTTGATAATAATTGTTGATCATCTTGAAGAAATGGCTTAGTATTTCCTCTAAATATTTCTACACATCAAGACTAAGCCATTAGAGGGCTTATTCAAGATGATATAAAACAAATTATTTTATTCAACTTATGACTATAGTCCTTAGTCATTTTGACCAATCTAATTGCATTGCATTAACTTAAAAGAATTTCATGGCATGACATGCATCTCTAGTCCTTAGAAATAATTTGCATATCATGCATGACATGTTTTCCTTAGAAGTTTTACAAAACTTGTTTGTTCACTAGATATGAGCATGTATGTTTGATGATTGTTGTTCGTTGATTGTTGTATTGTTGTTTGCTTATATTGTTTAGATTAAACGGAGAGCAAACGTTCGTTGTTGAAAAGAGTTTGTGAACAACGACAACATTCAAAGGCAAGTGGCACACCTCATAAACTTCCTATTATTTCTATATGCATTACTTAGTGTATTTTTATATGCATGTGTAGGATAGTATTGCTATGCAAAACCTGTGTAGAATTCCCTTACTCCTGTGTCTAGGTTCCTATATCATACTTAGCAGAACTATTGATGCTATGCAATTGATGAAAGGTTTTTTTTACAAAATGTTAAGTGACTACGCAGGACTGTGCTCATGGTTGTCGTCGCCTAGGATGAATTTCTATTCTACTTAGGGCCGTGAGCATGGTGATTTTTACCTGAGAGTGCACATCCACTAAGTTAATGAAACTCCTGGGTGGATTGGTTGTATGGCGGCGAAGTTGAGTGGCTGCTCAGGTCCATGTCTATGGTTCCTGGAGTACGTGCACTTTTGGAAAGCCACCCAGGGAACAGAGGAATCTGAAGAACTCCGAGTGACGATTGCTTCCAGTGCAGCCATTGCCATATGGGCTCTGGCTTGATCAATTATGTTGTGTGGACTCTCTCCGGCTTGACAAGCAGATGTAGAGGGTGTTAGGTGGAACGGGTCAATCCAGAGTGGGAGGGAAAATGCTTCTGAAAGATCTCGTCTCATTCTTCTCCTTTCCTTATCACAAATGGTGTGTAAAGTATAATCTGGGTTGAATGGGTACAATGGTGAACGTGCACAACCTCTGCAGAGCGTAAAACTAAGTACTTAGCCGTCTCCCCGGTACGGACAATTTGAGCTGCTGATCACGGACGTCAACGGAGGATTCCATCATTCCAACTTCAGAAATAAAACTTGATGGGTGAACAAGGGAAGATGAGATTTATGGTTTTCATGCCATACTTGGCTAGATTTGAAGAAAGTGTTTTCCAAAGAGATAGGAAAAATTGGCTTTATGCAAAATAGCCTTGAACCCCACCAGCCAAATATGCATATAGGCTATAGAGTTATTCCATTAAGTGTCCACCATAGTGTCACTTGCCAGACTCCATTTTTAATGGAAATCTGACCCACGTTGGTGCAATATTTTTCTTATTGCAGATTGTTCAGATGACGAGTGAGGTTTCGTTTGTAGGTTTCGAGTCTACAACCAACATGTTTTCGCCTGTGGCAGCATGAAAGTGATAGAGACTCACTGCTATTGTATTTCCGCTGTGTACTTTTTCAGTGCTAGCTTTATGCTATGCAACTAGTATCGAATGTTTTGTAATTCTGGATCATCGATGTAATAAAATTGACGCTTTGTTGTGATATTACATCGTAAACTGTGTGTGCAAATGAATCGATCCAGGGATTTGCACTCTACACAGGTATCCGCCTTATTAAATGAGCAGGTACGCTACAGATGGTATCAGAGCACTGTGTTGCCTGTAGGTTCGAAACCCTAGGTTTAGATAATAGAAATAGGATTTGACCATAGGATTGAAAATCTATTTTATTCACCTTTCTAAAAACAAAACTTTCCATTTTATCATACGAATTTTACTGTTTCATTTAATTCTAATACTCTTTCCTCTTCAAAATTTTAGATGGGAGAGTACACTGAGACCGCATATGCCGGAGTTTTGTCAGGTTTCATCTTTGGGAGGCAGCTGTCCAGGTTGACAAGTCAATTGAAGCTACCACCGCCCTATTTCAGAGGAAGGAAGGAGGAGACCGACTTACCCAATGTGACGCGTTGGGAAATCCGCACAATCATGACCACAGATCGCATGATGCCAGACTTCGAGCCCGTGGACTATGTCACCTACTACCCAGAGTGGATTGAGGGAGTGAACATAGCTATGGTGGATTTAATGGCTCGTTTGTGTTACAAGTATCGCAACAGGCTAGCACCGGGATCGCCCTTCCGTGCCTTTGGGAAGAGGGATGCACATGGTCTCTCGATGGCTCACACGGGAAATCGCTTGGACCTGCCCATCATTAACAAGATGTTTGAAGACCTGGATTTTCTCGTCAACTGTCTGACTAGGACGGTTCAACAAGCTTATGACATCGCGGATCATGCTCGAGCCGTCATACATGCAAAAACCCAAGAACTCCAGACTTCTGAAACCCTGGTTGGCCATATGGAGGAACTCATCCATGATCTACACTTGCAGAACCTCGACAAGGATGAGCAGATTGCCACACTTGAGGCGCAACTCAACCCACCTCCATCACCGCCAGCAGCTGAAGAAAGTGACCAAGACACTGGGAATGTGGTAGTAACCGCAGCAGTAAAGGATGAAGAAGACCCCGAGGAGGTGCTTTCTGAAGAGTCAATTGAGGGAGAAGTCACGCCTGTGGCGAATGACCACGCTATGAAGCGCAAGCGTGAGGAGGAATAAGTGGAGCAATAAAAACCACGTTAGAGGGACCACCATTTATCTCATTTAGCTTATCGTATCGGTTTGATGTATTGACCTATCAAATTGTGGTATGGCAGTACTATCAATTTGTCTGTTCATGACATTGGTGTATTTCGTTCGATAAACGATTAGTTCAATATCTCAATAGAAGTGTGAAATTTTCACGTATGTGTTTGTTTGTGGTTGAACCTTGTTGCTTGATGCTTGTTAGATGTTGTTTGTAATTATTTGTATTGATCTTCTTATATAAGTTAGAACATTTTGGGTATCAACAAAACTTTTCTTTTAAGGGTGGTAGCCACCTAGATAATTCAAACCCAGTCGCTTAAACCCAAAGATTCCAAACTATATTTCTTTCTGACCTCCCCAATCAGAAAACTCATTCCCTGCCAGCTCCCAAGTTTCCATGTCAAAACATTTACATTTCTCAAAACTTCCCGATCTATCAGAATCATTCCAAGAAGTTGCTTTTCTTTCTAGCCTCTCCGAATCTCGGGGACGAGATTCCTTTTAAGGGTGGTAGTATGTAACATCCCAACATTTTGTAATGTTCAAAAAATCACTAAAATTTAAAACTTTTGTTTTGATTAAAATAAAATATTAAAATGCATAAGAAAACTAACTATAAAAGATTTCAACCAATTTGAAAAAGGTCTATTATTTCAAAATTCCCAATGTGTCATTATTTTCAAAAGTTATTTCCAATTAAACATTACATTATCCATTGTAATTATTGAAACCTCAATATCTAATTTGACAAATGTTTTACAAACCTTCAAACCATATTCATGAAATAAAAGTTTTCTTTATAAGTATTTGATTTCAACCACTTAGCAATAGCAATTCATAAATTAAAATATTAATTACAAGTGTTATTTTTAAACTATTGAAAACATTGTCTAATTGCCAAAAGATTATTATTCATTTATCTAAGTTCAAAACATAGTTTAGATATTACAGTCTATAGTTTATAACTTTAATAACTTCATATATTTAATGGAATATCCAAATAAACATTTCATTTGATTAAATGATTTTCATTTATTTTCAAAACATAAAATGACTTTCATGAATATATTTTCTATATAAGAAATGCAGTAAAACTAAAATCTTTTCCAATGTTGATATGAAGCTTTTCAAATGAATAAGCATAAAATAAAACATAATGGTGTACAAAACATTTAGAATTAAAAATGGAATTCATTATATTTCCCATTTCCTTCAAATTAGTTATATTTTATTTCTTTAATATTATGCCAAAATAAAGATGAATGATTTCAGCAAAACAAGTTTAAATAACTTAAATTCAAACATAATTGAATATGTATATTTCATATAATTTATTTTAGCCAAAATTAAAAAATTAATTAAACCCTAGTTTTAAATTAAACATAAAGTGTCAATTTTGCATTTAATCAATATTTCATATTTATTAATTTTAAAAAAAGTGTTCAAAACATTCCACAAATGTTTTAAATGATAGACATTGATTTTATTAATTTTTAGAATCTAATGTGAGTTGAATTGGATTTATATAATTAAAAGTTATTTAAAAATACAGAAAACAGAAAAGAAAAGAACAAAAAAAAAGAAGAAACAGACCAGCCTCCCGAGCCATTGGGCCGAAGCCCATTTTCTCCCCGCCCCCCCCCCCCCCCCCCCCCGCGCGCAGCTCACAGCGGCCCAGGAACGGCCCAGCCCGCCTCTCACCTCTCTCTATCGATGACACGCCGGACCCACACATCATCTCCTTCCCCAAATCGTGATGAAAAAGAACTCGTACCGAACCCTAGCTCCAAATCCGGACCGAATTAGTTGGTTTAAACGCGAATTATCTGCTCCCTCCTACCTCATATAAACCCCCGCAAACTCCTCTCTCGAATCCCTAACGAACCCTAGCTCGAGAGCCCCCAGGCTGCCCGCATTGCACCCCGCCGCGCCGCCACTGCCGTCGGCGAATTTCTCTGTCTCCGGTGAGCCCTTGCAACCCCGAGCGCTCCCTACTCCTCTCTTCGCATTATTTTCTTCTTGCGCATCTCGGTGACACCTTCGTTGTGTTTTTCCCGCACTAGGACGAGCGATTCATCCACACCCGAAGCTCCCCGCCGCCGTGCGCAACTCCGTTGAGCATTAGGAGGAGAAGCGGAGCACGCCGAGGATCCTTGACACGCCACCAACCTCGCCTCGACCTACCGAATCCCACGGTACGATCTGTTCATCCTCGTAGGTCGTAGATAGGCGGGAACTCATTTACCGTTCGTGTCGCCGCCGTGCGCTCCGTCTCCGGCGACCAGAGCGCCGCCCGGCGAGCACCATCTCTCCTCTGCCGTCCGATACACATCCCGCGGCCAGGATTAGATTGACTAAAACGAATCGGTATGGTTGGTTACCGACCGTTAGATCTAGATCGTGCGGATCAGATCTGATCACTTATCCATCTCAGCGCCTAGTCATCAGCCACGTCACTGCCCAGTCAGCTGCCATGTGAGAAAAGATTTTCTTATTTAAATTTAATTGGGCAATTTTACAGAAACACCCCTGCCACTTAGATCTGTCACAACTTTTTAACCACTTATCCAAATTTAACAAACTTTATATTTTTGGAAAGCCCTCGACATGTAGAACATTTTAGATCAGCCAAAATTCAAATTTGACTTATTTTAAAATATTCAAATTTCAAATGGTGAATTTGAGTATTTTTGCCATAACTTTTAATCTGTAAATTCAAAAATTAAAAATAAAATTGTTTTGGAAACTTTGGAATATTTGTAAATTGATGCCACTGCTATAGAATATTTTTGAGTACTATTTGAATGAATTCATAGTTATATATTTAATTTGAATAGTTTGAGTATTTTCAACATAACTATTAGTAAAAAAATTATTTTTGATTAAAGTAAATTGCTATAAATTTAATTAAAATACCCCTGTCTATTAACACTATTTATTAAATTATATTATAAAAATTTAATCATAGAAAACTTTAATTTTATAATTATTCCTTTTATTATATTTTCCAAAATTAGAAATTAATTAAATTGCATTTATAAATTCATGCATATTTATAAAGAAATCACAAAAGTTATTTTGATGCTTCTTGTGATTAAAAATTTCATTTCATGCATAAAATATTTTATTATATAATTATATCCCTCATAGGAAAACCTCTTCATTATTTTTCTCTAAGTTAGAAGTATTCTCAACTTAGTATTTTGGTAAAGTGTTATACACTTAGACACTTAGGATTTTCAAGATAGAGCTAGAAGGCCATTGAAAGACTTAGCCAAAACAAGACTTCAGAAATATCTTCAAGGAGAAGAAGCACTTAGAAGAAAATCGAGAAGAAGTTCATAAGGACTTAGAAGGAAACAGACTCTAGAAGCATCCCAAAGATGTCAAGCACTTGGAAGAAAAGTGAGAAGGAGTTCAAGAAGGCCAACCCCCTTTTATTCTCTAAGTCATTCTCTCTGTCCTTTCTTCTCCACTGAGACTTCATGAAGACTAAGTTAAATCCAAGACCAGCCTCGAGGACACAATAATCATCAAGTCTGAAGATTTATCAAGTCTACAAAAATTCATTCAAGACATCACCAAGGGGAAAGCTACAAGTCTGGATATGAAGCCTAGAAGACTAACTACATCCTTATTTCCTTCTTTCCCCTCCTTCCTAATCTTGTCTTCTAGACTTAAACAAAGTTTGATCATGATGTTATCATCTTTGAAGTTTGTTGGATCCTAGCGGCATAGTGAGATGAAGCGGCCTGGAGACAAACCTTACATGTCCACGTACATGAGACCTGTCCCACAACTTAAGTGGATGGCCGGGTGTCTGTCTCTCTCACTATAGTGAATGTCCAATTTACAAAAAGTTGATAATAATTGTTGATCATCTTGAAGAAATGACATAGTATTTCCTCTAAATATTTCCACACATCAAGACTAAGCCATTAGAGGGCTTATTCAAGATGATATAAAACAAAATATTTTATTCAATTTATGACTATAGTCCTTAGTCATTTTGACCAATCTAATTGCATTGCATTAACTTAAAAGAATTTCATGGCATGACATGCATCTCTAGTCCTTAGAAATAATTTGCATATCATGCATGACATGTTTTCCTTAGAAGTTTTACAAAACTTGTTTGTTCACTAGATATGAGCATGTATGTTTAAATGATTGCTGTTTGTTGATTGTTGTATTGTTGTTTGCTTATATTGTTTAGATTAAACGGAGAGCAAACGTTCGTTGTTGAAAAGAGTTTGTGAACAACGACAACATTCAAAGGCAAGTGGCACACCTCATAAACTTCCTATTATTTCTATATGCATTACTTAGTGTATTTTTATATGCATGTGTAGGAAAGTATTGCTATGCAAAACCTGTGTAGAATTCCCTTACTCATGTGTCTAGGTTCCTATATCATACTTAGCAGAAATATTGATGGTATGCAATTGATGAAAGGTTTTTTTTACAAAATGTTAAGTGACTACTCAGGACTGTGCTCATGGTTGTCGTCGCCTAGGATGAATTTCTATTCTACTTAGGGCCGTGAGCATGGTGATTTTTACCTGAGAGTGCACATCCACTAAGTTAATGAAACTCCTGGGTGGATTGGTTGTATGGCGGCGAAGTTGAGTGGCTTCTCAGGTCCATGTCTATGGTTCCTGGAGTACGTGCACTTGTGGAAAGCCACCCAGGGAACAGAGGAATCTGAAGCACTCCGAGTGACGATTGCTTCCAGTGAAGCCATTGCCATATGGGCTCTGGCTTGATCAATTATGTTGTGTGGACTCTCTCCGGCTTGACAAGCAGATGTAGAGGGTGTTAGGTGGAACGGGTCAAGCCAGAGTGGGAGGGAAAATGCTTCTGAAAGATCTCGTCTCATTCTTCTCCTTTCCTTATCACAAATGGTGTGTAAAGGATAATATTGGTTGAATAGGTACAATGGTGAACGTGCACAACCTCTGCAGAGCGTAAAACTAAGTACTTAGCCGTGTCCCCGGTACGGACAATTTGAGCAGCTGATCACGGACGTCAACGGAGGATTCCATCATTCCAACTTCAGAAATAAAACTTGATGGGTGAACAAGGGAAGATGAGATTTATGGTTTTCATGCCATACTTGTCTTGATTTGAAGAAAGTGTTTTCCAAAGAGATAGGAAACATTGGCTTTATGCAAAATAGCCTTGAACCCCACCAGCCAAATATGCATATAGCCTATAGAGTTATTCCATTAAGTGTCCACCATAGTGTCACTTGCCAGACTCCATTTTTAATGGAAATCTGACCCACGTTGTTGCAATATTTTTCTTATTGCAGATTGTTCAGATGACGAGTGAGGTTTCGTTTATAGGTTTCGAGTCTACAACCAACATGAGAGACTCACTGCTATTGTATTTCCGATGTGTACTTTTTCAATGCTAGCTTTATGCTATGCAACTTGTATCGAATGTTTTGTAATTCTGGATCATCGATGTAATAAAATTGACGCTTTGTTGTGATATTACATCGTAAACTGTGTGTGCAAATGAATCGATCCAGGGATTTGCACTATACACAGGTATCCGCCTTATTTAAAGAGCAGGTACGCTACAAAATCAAATACTTATAAGGAAACTTTTTTTATTACATGAGAATGGTTTGAAAGTTTGTAAATCATTTGTCAATTTCCATATTGAGGTTTTAAGAAATACAATGGATAATAAAATGTTTAACTTGAAACAACTTTTTGAAATTGCTTGAAATCTTTTATAGTTGGTTTTCTTATGCATTTAAAGTTTTATTTTAATCAAAAACAAAAGTTTTAAATTTTTAGTGATTTTTAAACATTCCAAACTATTCCCTATGTCAAGCTAGATAGATATCTATGAACGATGCTTGGACACGCTAAGTATCGCTATGGCAAAAGGTTTAAAACTTTATGTTCAGTTTTGATAGATAAAAGTCATTCGTTATATCACAGGGATTAATTCATGGGGTCCAGGCCTACGAGTTAGTCATTGATCGTAGAGGAGTCTCGATCATGTATGTTATTATATCGAACCGCTAGGGTAACACACTTAAAGGGTTTCGACAAGACAAACGGAAAGGAAAGAGATCACCGGGAACGTCCCGAGAGAGGTCCGATGGAGATCGAGCAGCAACGAAAGAGTTTTCAGAGCTAGAATAAATTATATATAATATGTCTGATATTAATTAGTATAATTAATGTCTAAATATGATTTTATATATATATTTTCGAATTTATTTAGGCTGATTTCCCTAAATGGGCCTTCTGGTCAAAAGAAGGCCCAAGAGGAGAAAAAATCCCTAGGGAATTCGGTGGGGGCTTGGGTAGCCGACCCAGGTGGGCCAAGAGGGCACCAGGGGGCCGGCACACCAGCCATAGCCGCACAAGGCATGTGGGAATAGTCCCACATTGCCTGGCTGGCAGGTTGTCTCCCCCCTAGGAGCCTATATATAGAGGGGCACCCATGGCCTTTTAATTCTCCAATTAATTCCCCAGTTCTCTCTCGATTTTTTGATTCCCTTTGTCGGAGTTACGCCGAGTTGAGAGGGGGATATCTTCCACCATAGCCCGCTGCCGCGCTGCTGGTGTTCCAGTCCAAGTCTTCCGCAGCTCGTCCTGGACTGGAGCTTCGGAAGCCGTCGTTTCCACCGTACGTGTGTAACGCCCTGCGAGGTGCTGCGCTAGCGGTACTCGGAGGTCTGCTTCCTCTACACGACCTTGAGGTCGGCATCGTCGGTCTTCATCGACAATGTTTGTGCGGGAACGTAATCCCCGCTTTCGGGCTACAAGGGTATGTATTCCGATCTCCGTTCGTACTACTATATCTGCATAGAATAGATCTTGGCATGTTTTAGGGATATCGTTGCTAGGAAAATTATTGTTTTCTGCACCCGATCCCCTTCAGTGCCATCATTTGATTGACATGTAATTCACTCGCCTGAAGAAGACACCTGCGGTACTCACGCTTTTGCTGCCCCAATGTTGGCCAACTTGTTTGCTTGTATGTTGCGAGTGCATGCTACAAGGTGTAGTTCACAACTGCGGAAACTTCTTTGCAATGTGTCGAAGTAGTCTTGATATCTGGCCAGCTTGTCCATCTTCATCCTTCTTGTTCTTGCTACGTTTTGTGTAATTATGCACGAGTTTCCTCGAATGACAATTTCTTGTGCTCCTGAGACTTTGGTCAGTCGCATGCTTTGGAACATGCCTTCGTAATCTACCTCGAATTTGTATGGAGATGGGAAGTCTATCCGTAGGATATAATTCACTTGCTCCCTGTTGGGTGTTATGAGTGTCATACTTGCGCATGCGCCTCTGCCCCCCTTTGACCCATTAAAGTATATTGTCCAGATGTTGGCGGTGTTAGGTTCTCAATCTGATTGTGCGCTCTCTTCTTTTGCTGGTTCGATTGTCCATATGGCGTTTACTTCATGTACTATAGTTGCGACTGCTTGTTTCTTAGGCTCTGGCTCCATTGTGGTTTCTCTCTCAAGTCGTAGCCCATCTAGGGGTTGTTCCACTCCGAATGCTTCTGAGATTTTGCAGAAGTCTCTGTCGCAGGCATCTGATTTCTTGAAGTTTCCACTGACTGTGATTACGCCTTTTGGACTGGGCATTTTGAGCTTAAGATATGCGTAATGTGGGACGGCCATGAATCTTTTGTGAACGCTGGATGTCCAAGTATGGCGTGGTATTGTGACTTCCAGTCGACGACTTCAAAGTCGATCAACTCGCTTTTGAAGTGCATTGCATCCCCGAACGTGACGTTTAGTTGGATTGTTCCTTCGGGTCGTATGGCTTTGCCTGGTACAATACCGTGGAAAGTATTTGTAGACTGTGATATATTTTCGACTGACCTACTCATCCTGCGAAGTGTGTCGGCGAATATTATGTTGACGCCGCTGGCTCCGTCCATGAATATTTTTGTCATAGCGTACCCTCCAATTTGAGCTTCGAGTACTAAAGCGGCGTGTCCCGGTCAATAGATGGATGGCGGGTGATCTTTTTGATTGAAGGCAATTGTCGTTTCTGACCCCCGCAAAACTTAAGGTAAGGCGGGTGGTGCTAGAACTGTCATATTGACGTATCTGGTGTGGGGTTTTTGTTGTCTATTGGAAGGACGCCTCTTTTGAATCATGTAGATTTGTCCCTTGGGTTGTGGGTATTGGTGTCCACGTTATGTGGTATGTGGTGTATGGTGCCTGCCAATTGGTTATTTGTGTCGTGTGACGGTGGTGGTTGTGGTAGTGCCGGGACTTGTTGTGGTGGTACTGCGTATGATGACGGAACGGTTGGTGGTTGATCTCTCCTAAGCCTTCATGTAATCTGTTGTAATTTGTTCAAATTCGCGGCAGTTTCCCATTGTATGATGTGATGTCAATCGCCCAGTCGCCGGATCTTTGAACATATGGAGTCTGCACTCATCTTCCATTTTATCCTGAAATGGCTTTTCGATTCTTGGATCAGAGCGTCTCTGTCAGTCTTGTCTTCTATAGCTTCCACGCTAGTCACGGTTTCTGTTGTCACGGCGGTCGACTGATCAGTCGTATCGGTAGTTGTTGCTTTGCGTGTCTCGATGATCATCTTGTCGGTTGTTACGCCAATCGTCTTGTTTTGTATTTTCTTGAGTGCGATCATCATGTGAGAATCCGGCTGCTACTAATTTGACTTTATCTTTGCTTCACTGATCATAGTCGCGCCTTGTTCGTTTGTCGTCCCTGTCTTGACGATCCCGACTATCTCGATGGTCGCGATTGTCTCGCCGGTCATGATGCCATTGCGGTGAGTGTGGGGTTTTATTTTGGACTGCATCTTCTCCGTCTGCCCACTCGGTTGCCAGCTTCATGAGTTCCGCCATGTTTTTTGGCTTTTGTCGACCAAGTGCCTCCTTAAAATCTCTTCTGTAGACTCCCATTGTGAAAGCGTCCATAGCTCTATCTTCTGATATTGCACTGACAAAGTTTCGTATGGAGGTCCACCTTTTGATATATGCTCGTAGAGCTTCGTCTGACCTTTGCCTGCATGCCCGCAGTTCTTCAAATGTCTTTGGCCGTTCGCATAGGGATCGAAGTATTTTGTGAAGTCCTCTTTGAAGTGGTCCCAGGAGTCATATGCTCCTTCGGGTAGCGATTTGAGCCAGTCGTGAGTTGTACCTTCAAGCATCAGTTGCAAATATTACAGTGTGGTCGAGGTTGTTCCTCGTTGGCATATGACTGTCCGCTTGTAGTCCTCGAGCCAGCCTGAGGGCTCTTGTGTAGAATTGAATTTTGGCATAGCAGGCAGGCCAAACTTCTTTGATAGTTTTGCTTCTTGGATGCGTCGAGTAAGACATTGTGCTCCAAATGGACCTATAACTTGGTTGTCAGGTGAGTCCCGACTATTTGACCTTCTGGATCTGCTCCTCGAACGGCTTCTTGATCTGCGGCGGCCAGAACTCTTTCTTGCACTTCTTCGTGGAGGGTTGCAACTACGATGCCCTTGCGAGTGACTTCTGCTACGTCCTCGCCTATTTCCAGATGCTAGTTCTTTCGTCGCGATTTCTAAGGCCTTTATCTACTGGAGGTACATCTCCTCGGCTGGGTCACCTGCCGGTGGTTTTCCTGCTTGGAGGTATGCTTCATGGTTATGAGCGCACCTTCGGCTGTCTTGGGTAAGAGTATGCCTCCTGAGTCGAGTGTCATGAATGAGTGGTCTAGGTTTCGAGTGACTCTTTCGCTTTCCTCCTTGGGGATCCTTTTGAATCTGGATCTGTGTCTTCCTTCTGTTGCTCCCGTAGAACTGATAGACAACTGTCGTCTGCGAGCACTTGATATGCTTGCCTGCTTCCTTCTTTCTTCGAGTGTTGCTCTGTATTGCTTTAGGGGATGTGCTTCTTGCCAGTTGAAGTAGTTGTAAGCCATTAGCTCATCTGGAGTCGCGTCTACTGGCATCATTATGCCATCCTCGATGACCTTTGTTATCTTTGCGGCCATCTCGGCTGTGATAACCAGAGTACTCCTGCCGTATGCCAACGTGAATGTGCAAGGGTATTCGACTGGCTTGCTGACGTTTCCGGTAATCGCGACGCAAACATGTCAAGGTATGGGTGAAGGATATGTGTAAGTTGTGTGGGTATTAGGTGGTGCTTCAGTTTCCTCATCCCAGTCCATGTCTGTTTTTTTATTTTTGCTATTTTGAGCATTATATGACTGCTCTATGAGTTCATCGTAGCTGATGAAAGCGTCGACTGGAGTTTGGATTCCAGAATCGGCGAAGTCGGCCAGACGTATGTTGTCTTCTAGAAGCTCGTCATGCTCGGAGAGGTGGAAGTTTTCTTCTGGATCGTCGATTTGGATATGATCCTCGACTATGTCGGTGTGGAATTTCGACTGTACTTCTTCTTCTAGCTGGTTTTGCATTATGAACTCGTTGAATTCCCTTGTGGACATGGATCCTGATAATGAGATCGGATCAATCTGTGATACAGTAGACTCCGTGTCTTCTGCTAATGCTATCAATATGACCAGATCTTCGACTGATTTTTGCGAGGTAGCCGACTGACCTTCGTCTTCGAGGAATTCGTCTGCCATGGATTTGTTGAATTCTGCTGATGACATCGACTCCGTTGGAGATTTCGGTGGACGGATCAGGTCGATCTGTGTTAAGATGGTTTCCCCGCCAGTTGGAGATGCGATCGCCATCGGTTTCCCCTGGAGTGGCTCAGTTGCGATTTGTTCGACTAGATCCTGCACACCAAACTTATCAACACAAAAATTATGTTTTCCGATGGTTAGATCAAATCATGAACTGAGATTGGAGTAGATCTCCTGAGCCTCAGGAGAATATGGCCTGATCCATGTTGGTGATGCTGGTTTTGGCGAGTGGTCGCCTGTGGACTGGATGGATCTCCTGAGCCTCAGGCGAATATGGCCTGATCCATGTTGGTGATGCTGGTTTTGGCGAGTGGTCGCCTGTGGACTGGATGTGATCTGAAGTCGCTGATGTGCATCCATTTTTTGAAGTCAGCGAGTGGCCGTTTTAGACAAGGACCGAAAAATCGGTAGATCCAACACTACCTCTTCCCACAGACGGCGCGACGAGGGGTGTCCCCATCAATACCCATGGTTGCTAGCCTAGGGTGAGAGTTATGAGGTAGAGAACGCGTAGTGTTGGTAGATTCGTCGTTGACAAGAGAAAGTTTACCCAGGTTCAGGGCCCTCGACTGAGGTAACACCCCTACTTCCTGCATGTATGTTATTGATTGTGAATATGCGGCGAGTATAAGGGTCTAGAAAGATGTCGATCTTGCTACGGTTTGGTGGTTCTGATTGGGCGTGTCCTTGATCGGCTGCCCTTCTGTCCTTTATATAGACGTACATGTCTCGGGTAGTAACCGACTAGGATTACATATATGGAAAGTATAACCGACTATGTCTATCTATGGTGGAAGTCTTTGACTTGGTCTTCTCTTGTTGGGCTTCTTCAGTCTATTGACAATTGGGATTTAGTCATTACGTGCACCAGGTACCCACACGAAGGGGTACCCGTTTAGTATAACCTCGTCAAAGGGGCACTTTGCTTCATCATGTTCTAATGGTACCTTAGCAAACACTATCATTGTTGATGATAATTATTCTTTTAAGGATAAGGGTGGCAATGTGTTTGCCAAGTTTGTTGGGACTCAAAGTGGGTTCAAGAAAAGAACCATTTGGGTTTCCAAGCCTATTGTGACTAACTTCTTAGGACCCAACTTCGTTGGGGACCAACAAGCTCAAAATTGATCAATAGGTGATGGCGGAGGGCATTGGAGACTTGGCTACTTCATGAAGAGTTAAGGGATCTTCATCAACCATATTCTCTCAAGCCAAGTCAATTGGATTATATTTTATTAGTTTATATCCAATGCTCCTCATTGTGGTAACTTGTATTTAAATCATATATATATATTGAAAGTTGCTTGCACCCTTGCATGTGTTTGGTTTGCACTTTACTAGTGTTTATATGTGGTGTGCACTCTACTTACTTATGTTGAGTAATCAAGCTTGTGTATGTTGGTTTGCACACCATGTATGTGTTGAGTCTTTTATCTATTTACATTCATCTTAATTGCCTCTTTTTGGGATATTAATGGACTATCCCATTTCAGGGGAGTGATGTGCTCTTTGGAAATTCACTATCCTAAAATGTGTATTCATGAGGAATACCACTTAGTGATGATATATCAATATTATGTACTCTCTTTTTGGTATGTCTTGCTCATGAAAAATTCAAATTCTAATGTCCATTAATTATCTCTTGTTGGACTATTTTTGCCTCTTGCTAAGAAGAATGGATTATCACATTATGGGGAGTAATAAGCTATGTGCATATTACAAGACAAGAAAATGTGAACATGTGAGATATTGCCACTTTAGAATTGATATTGTTAATTATCTAGTTTCTATGTGGCATGTTGCTCAAACAAGTTTCATATTTGCTTAAATACATTTGATCACTCATCTTTTGGTATCTTGTTTGTGAGAGAGTTTCTTGATGCTTAGTGTGATCACTTATTATTTGAAGCATCAAGAATATCTATATAAGCATGTTTTTAAATTCTTATCTTTTGCCACATGCATATATGTTTTGTGAATATGATCTTGAATAAATATATGTCAAGTACCACCGAGAAATATCTCTATACATCCATTGTCTTTGACAAGTGATAATTATATTTGTGGTAAATTTATTGATCATATTTACATTGGCTAGTGTTCATTAATTGTCTTACTTATTGCCAAGGTTTGTTTCGATCTAATACTCTTTTTGTTCACGTGCATCTCTTGAATCCTATTTGCTCGTTTTGTGCTTTTTGTGTTAGGAGAAGCAAGGATCCCATTTGTGTGCATTTTGTAGTCAAATACAAGATCATAAATAATGGATGAATCTTGGGGGAGCAATCCTATATCCATTTGAACATTAGTTATCTTCAATTGGCATTTGATCCTTTTACTTTGGTGTTGGATCCCGATGACGTGTCTCTTTGGAAGACAAACTTTTTTCGTCTTGGTACTTTGTGCCATCATGAAAGTGTAGAGGGTCTGGTTTATTCGTTGGAACCTTTCTCTTCTTTGTGAAGTTGGCTATTTCATCCCATGTTTAATAAACTACCTTTGTGGATGAGATAAACCTTTGAGCATGTTTGTTTGATTTATCTCTGATGCTCATTGATGTTGCCTTGACCTTGTTTTCGTTTGATATCTTTTCAAATTGGTTTCTCCAATCATGGGTTGACTTAAGTCTTTGATATAATATGGACAAATCTTTCTCTTGCCATACTTTTGTGTAGCTTCTTGATTTAATGGGTGTTTTGTCCGAATTGTATCTTGTTAGGTTCTTGAAAGTTTTGTGCATGCATATTTACTATATGTATATCTTATGGCATGCTTACTTTCGTTGATCCAATATATAGGATATACTCCATCAAATCCTAAACGGCTAAGATGTGCATGAAATTCTATTTCATATCAATATGCACATATTTATGTGGAGTTTGTCCTATGCATTGTAGTTGGTCTAACTTCTTTGGACCCAATTAGTTTGGGTACCATATTGTACTTAAATTTCTTTTAGGTACATGGAAGATGCATTGGAGCGCTTGTCACATTTTCAAAAAAGATGTTGTCACCATGTACTAATTGGAGCCAAGCTTGGATCGATGATTGTGAACTCTCATATTGTATCTCGTTAACAAGTATCTACCTCATGCATACATCTCTAGTTTTCAACCTTGTGTAGGTTGTATCTTGGCATGAATACCTTTTTTTGCAATTGATGTGGTTCTTTTAAAAGATCTTATAAAAAACATATTTATTGCAAATGTGAGTAAGCCGGTATGATTACATATCAAATGGAATAAAATCAATCATATTCATGACTCACCGATCCCCAATATGTTAATCTAGCAAATTCTTTTCAAAGTCTCTCATGTGCAATATTGATGAATTTTCAAAATCATTTGCCCTATGTGAGAATTGTTACCTTTCTCGAAGCATCCCAACTATCACTAATCTTATGTGGGTATTTGTGATGCTTTAAGAATTCTGTGTTGGAAGTTCATCTATACCATTTAAGATTAAATTGAGTTATGTGATTTGCTTTTAAGCAAAATATCATATTGGTGTACTTATAACTTCTTTCTTGCATATCATGGTATCTCTTTTTAAAGTAACTATCTTGTGTGCGAATGTTTCTTTGTGGATTCTTCATCTTGATGTTTTGTTCACTTAGAAATTATACACATGAGAGAGTTATTATCTCGCCTTGATATTCTCGTTCTTAGCGGACCATATTTCTTATTTGTTTGGTTTTGGTAGTTTCCAAAAGAATTTGATTCATGAATGCTTGTTTTACTTGATTACATATTCGTGCACTCATATTTTTGTGGATATATTTTGGACCGAAGTTTGTCTTGATAAACTTATTATTCCTTATCTATATCATCTCCAAAATATATTCTTTGGATCCTTATGGTTTCTTTGCTTCTTAAGTTGATGCCGCTCTTATATCATCTTGTTGCATTTTTGGGTCCTCGATATGGTTTGAATTCCTCCAATTATTCATCTTTGGATAAGTTCACTTTATTACACTCATTTTATGAGATGTGCGCATCTTGGGGAGGTTCTCATACTATGTTGGCTCTCTAGATTTTTCGCCCATTTCGGCAATTGTTGACAATGGGGGAGAAGTTTACAGGGTTTAAGGGAAATGCTTTTATGCTTAAGGTTGGTTTGTTCTTAAGCGTTTGCCTTTGATGCATATATATATATATATATATATATATATATATATCTATGGCTGATGTTTTGCATTGTTGAATATATAGTGTAAACTCATCCAAAGGTTAATCTTGCAAACATATGCAATGAAATTCAAGTTCATCACACATGCATATATTGTGGGGGAGTTTGCTCTATATATTGTGATTCTACTCTCATCACCTTCTTTGGTAGTAGGTGATGTGAGTACAATCGGTTTTGTTATATTCAAGTATTTTTGTGATACTTGACCATATCAATTACAACCTTTTGTGTATGCAATTTATTCTCGAAAAAGTTGCATAGTTGTTTTCAATATTCATTATATAAACCCTATTTTTGAGATTGTCATCAATTACCAAAATGGGGGAGATTGAAAGTGCATGGAGCCCCCATGTGTGGTTTTGGTAATTAATGACAATCCATATGGACTAATGCATGGTTTATTGAGTTATATTTGAAGGGATTTTCTATAGGTAATTATGAAGTCAATGTGTTGGATTCAAGGTTGGATGCCATGAGGATAAAGATATAGGTTGGATAATGGCATCACGATCATTGATGTGAAGAGATGAATATGATATGATGAAGAAGAAGAAATGGTGATGGAGTTCTTGCATTGGACTCAAATAAGTCATGCTCTAACTTATGTGTTCAGCCATGAAGAATCAAGATCTCGAGTGTTGGATTTAAAGAGAAGATTTCAACATATGACGCTAAGTCAAGGTCATGATGGACTCATGTGTTGAGTCCTAGTTGACCAAGACTTTAAGCACGCAAGCAAGTGAAGAATTCTGTATGTATCTCAAGCTTTGTGATAGAGCATGAAAAATATTAAGTGATGACCAAAGTGGTGTTCAAGGTGTGCTCCGAAGAATGGTCATGTGATAGTTGTGCCTTTGGCAAATGTGTCTTGAAGAATGAAGATTGTTTGAGCATTCATGTTTATCTTCAAGGCACGATCATAATGAAGTTCGAAGGAAAGATATGAGGTTGATCAAGACAAAGTATAAATATTGGAATCATGTTGATCAACTCGCAAAGCATATACATGGTGTACCATGTGGGATGAAGTGATCTTGTGGTATGGTAAGTAATTGTTAATGTGCTTTGTGAACTAACCCATGATATATGCATGTGGTGTTTCTATATGTGGTTAGGTACCTTTCCATGGGCTTGCCTCAAAAGCAAGATTTCATGTAGCCTATGAGAGGATGACATCAAGTGTTAATCATCACAAAGGTTGAGAAGTGCAAGTTCAAGATGAGCATCTCGAAGATCACATGCTTGAATCTTGTCGTCCATTCTTGTGTAATGGACATGGGAAGATATTTCTACACGAGGCTTTCCCATAGTGGAGTATGGGGGAGAAATTTGCAAGTCTTCACCAAGCAAATGGAATCAAGAAAGTTGCTCCATCTTGAGGCGGGCATGATTGTCATCATCGAAGTCAAGTGGAGTGCGCAAGTCAAACGTATAACCTTGATAGGTTTTCTATTTTACCGGTCTCAAGGTGTTGTTGGGAGACCGGGTTATACGTTTGATAACCGTACTATCAAGAGGGGTTCTCGGGTTAGTAACTTGTCTGCATCATTCGTAGAGAGCTCAAACCATTGCTTATTTCACAGCATCTTTCTTGGTTGGTATTTGTCTTTTCTCTGGTTGAGACTTTAGAACTTGTTGCGATGTTCATGATGTGTTTAAGTTTACCAAAAATAGTATTCGTATGAAAAACTTGTTATGTTTTTGGTGTTGGAGGTTTTACCGGTTCTTCATTTATAGAGAGTTTAAATCTCTCCCCTTTTGGTTCTACCCTCGTTTGGTTTTATTTGGTGTTTATGTGCATGAGGAGATAGAGCTAGTTGTTACGTTCAAAACAAGCCCAAGTTCATCAAAAACTGATTTTGTATGCAAAAGATATTACGTTTTCCATATAAGTGGTTTTGGTTTTTTGTAATCCGGTTTTAAACCCAGAATTTACCGGGTCCATCCGAAATTAATACAGGGCTTAAACCGGGCAAGTCCAGGGACTGCCCGGTATGCCCGCGGAATCCATACCGGATCCATCCAGCGCCCAGTCCGGTGCATACCGGGATCCATACCGGGTGAACCGTTTTTTCAGCACAACGGTCAGATTTTTAAGGGACAAGTATATAAGCCATCCTCTTCTTCTCAAAAAGGTAAGAGAACTAGCTCCCAACACAAAAAAGGTAAAGCTCTCTCACTGACGAGGGATGTCCCCATCAATACCCATGGTTACTGGCCTAGGGTAAGAGGTATGAGGTAGAGAACGCGTAGTGTTGGTACATTCGTCGGCTGACAAGCGGGATTTACCCAGGTTTGGGGCCCTCGAGTGAGGTAACACCCTGCTTGTCTATTATTGATTGCGAATATGCGGCGAGTACAGAGGTCTAGCAAGATGGCGATCTTGCTAGGGTTTGGTGATTCTGGTTGAGCGCATCCTTAGACGGCCACCCTCATGTCCTTTATATAATGGTGCAGGTCTTGGGTAGTAACCGGCAAGGATTACATATATGGTAAGTAATACCGACTATGCTATTTATAGTAGACGTCTTTGATTTGGGTCTTCGCTTGCTGGGCTTCTTCAGTTTATTGACAATGGGATTTAATCATTACGTGCACCAGGTACCCACACGGAGGGGTACCCGTTTGGTATAACCTCGTCATTAGCCCCCGAGTGCTTGGCTAATTCGGAGAATCAGTCATGGACTCACTTCATAGTGCACGTCTCTTGTTTATATTTTTGCTGAAATACATTTCATGTCTTTTTCTTTCGACTATGATTTTTTACTAAGGATTTCAACTGAGTGGGATTGGAATTATTCGATAAGCCAAAACCAGTTAACTGCACTCGGACAAAACCACACTAGTCTTCAATCAGGTTTCGTGTCCTCGGGCTCGATCCTGGAACATACTGCACAGACTGGCCTCAAGCCAGTTGATGGACTTACTGATATTGGTCTGCAGTTTTGATTTGCTACCCAGCGCGTCCGCCGGGATTTCGATTGTATCTGTTGATACGGAAATATCTAGGATTTAGCACTGCTGGAGTGATCCTCGGCCCATTCGACTGATCGATGGGTCTTACCTTTATATTTTTCGCAAACAGCATCCGAGGTATCATCGACGTATTTTCCCTCATGAATCATTATGTTTTTAATGCCTTTGATTCTATCGGGTGCACGACAGTGCTCCCGATGGGAGTAGGCCCCAAGATTGTGCTTTATTGATTGCGGTAGAGGATAATCTCAATTTTTGTTTTCATCAGTCGAAGGCTTTTTGTTCTCTCCGGATGGGAGTTTCCACTCTACCATCTTTATGCATATGATATGCTGCTTCTTTCGAGTTGCAAGACTTTTTCGTTCTGCCAGTCGTAGTCGACGTTCCTTTGTTTTATGTGTTTAGTTTGTCTGTCAGGCAAATGTTGTCACACATGACATCCTTGGCGTGCGAATAGTATTTTGATGGGACGTGAGGTAGTGGGTCCCATTCTTTGACCGTTGTGGACGCCGGTTTAGTTTTGATTTGACATGACGCGGCGAGATTTTCACAGACGTGATAATGATCTCCTCGTTTTGTGCGCGTAGTGGGCGGCGTGGCCTGCGACGGTTGCTCTCCGATTGCGCCACACGTCGTAGTAATTCTACTTGGACGGCTGCGATGATTTAATGGATTTTACCATAAGTATGGGTTCTTCCGCTATGATCTGGTTCTTCTTCTGCTTCATCTTCTTCCTTGCGCCCGCCGCTGCTCTGTTTTTGCTCTGTTGCTCTATCTCCTTTTCACGCACGCTCCTCTCTCCTTGCTTTTGCATTCCACTGTCCGCCATGGCTCCCAAGAAAAACTCGACATCTTCCTCCGCTGCTGCCACTGGCCCCGCCGGCAAGAAGAGGAAGCCTCCGACTGCTGCCACTGTTCATGCCGCTCTCAAGAAAGAGTCTGGCGGCTAGACTTCGTCAACCGTGACGGAGAAGCGACTGGCGGCCCTTCACAAGGAGGGACTACTTCCACCTGCCCAGGAGCTCACCTTTCGTGGTCCCGGCAAGGAGAACTCCCCCACGCCCCTCCTCGGTGAGCGTGTATGTTTTGCCGAGTTTCTTCCTCGCGGGTTTGGCTTCCCTAACCTAACCCGGGAACAGACCGGAGTCTATGGAGCAAAATGGGTAAAAGTAAAGTAAGTATTTATCAGGAAAGCCCCCACCAAGATCTGATTTATTTAAACCCATATTCTATCATATGAATGAAACATAGTTTGAAAAAGACGACTAAACGGGTGTGCGTGGTCTTCTTTACGCCTACGGGATACAGATCCATGATCTGGTCCCCAATGGCGTTTTGCACATTGCCTGTTTTATGGTAATGTGCGAATGCTTTTTGGGGATATCCCCCAGCTGGGCACTATGGAAGTCCATCTTTTTGGTGCGTCCCATGGCCCGCAATGGCCGTGTGAACCCAATTGGAGGCGTTGGCTTCCAAGTCAAGAGCGGCTGCAGGTATTTTACCTTAAAGGCAGTTGACTCTGCTCAAGGGTGGAGGGCCAAATGGTTCTACGTCCCTGTGAGTCAAGACGTTCGCCCAGCCTTCTCGACTGGAGCCGCTCCTGCGAAGACGAAGGCCTAGGCACACACTCTCTCGCCAGACGAGGAGAGCGAGGCTCCACCTCTTCTGGAGAAGGTCGAAGGATTGGTGCACACCATTCCAGGTGTGCAGCTGATCTACACCTTCATGAGCGTCGTGTGTGTCCCCTCCAGCGACGTGCTCACACGATGTGGGCGTACGAGGGCGCACACGACGCCACCAGGGTGAGTGTCGTGGAGCTGTCGGATAATGAGCTCGACGCTCTGGTGAAGTCGGTGACCAGCTACAAAGTTGAGGACATCATCGACTATGCCTTCCCCACAACTCCATGCGGCTTAAAGCACCCTCTTCCTGAGGTAAGTACTTCCCTTATCTGTTTTTTTTTTGTCAAGTCAATCTTTGTATCCTTGCTCATATGTTCTTTTTTTGCTTTATCTTTTGCAGGGTCACTCGACTGAGTCCTCACTTCTTCCCCTTCCTAAAGATGGTCTTGTCGAGGAGACGACTGTGCTGAAGGAGAACAAGAAGTCGACGGACTCCTTGCCCGCGGCCGAATCCTCCTCGTTGGAGAAATCTAAAGTGGAAGGAAAAGTTGTAGGGCAGCTCGAGGTTGAGCATGCCGTTGAACCCGCCCTCAACGCCACCGCTTAGTGCACACGGTCGAGGGCAAGGGGACGGCGGACTCTGGCGCTTCATCACCTGTAAGGGATGTGCCACCTCTGCCCAGCGCTCGCCACCACCTTCTACTCGCCAATCCGGCTTTGGTGGGCCTCGCTATGATGATGACCTGTCTTTTGATGAAGATGAGCAAAGGTAAACTTTGTCGTATGCATGTGTGCACATATTTCGTCTGTTCGCTATGTTTATGCTTGTTTTTGTAATGTCCTTCTTGTATGTCTTTCTTAGTCTAGCGATTATCGGGTAGCCAGTCCTCCAGCTGCCCGCGCGATGACTGTCACTTCCTCTCCTGCTGCGGAGGCGGTGGTCGCGCCTTCTCCACCTTCTGTTCCTGTGTCGGAGGTTGCGGCGCCCACCGTGGCCGCTTCGACTGCCGCGCCTTTGTCTTCTTCCATGCCTTCTTGGTTAAATCATGTAAGACTCCTTCTTTGTATCAGTAGAGTGTTTTTATCTTTGGCCTGCGTGTGTGATAAATGCCTTGTGTCTGCAGCCGGCCGTAAGTGGCCTTGCTTCTTTCGGCCAAGCCTTCGCATAGTCGGAGGAGGAGCGAGGCGTCCTCCGCTCACGACTGGACCAGTTGAATCGTGAATACTTGTTTTCCTCGGTTTTTGTTCTTCTCTGTCACTGAGTTTTTGTACTTCGCTCAGGGGATAAGGACATTCTGGAGTCCCGGTTGGCCTATGTGGAAAAGACCCTCTCCCAGCAATCGACTGCAAAGGAGGAGCTTGATGCTCTTCGTGCTTGTGAGGGAGAGCGGGCCAAGCGACTGCTTGGCTTTGCACATTCTCTTGAACGTAGGTAAAAATATGCTTCTTGTGCGTGAGTTTGCCTTTTCCTTTTTTCGGCTTCTGACCTGGGCGCTTGTTTTTGCCTTGCAGGTCCCTCTTCTAACTCCAGCGGTACGGCGAGTGACGCTTTGTCACTCGACCACACCATTGATTAGGTTGGGGTGGCCATACAACATGCCAAGGAATCTCTAGAGGATTCCACCCAGACCCTTGGAGTTGTTTTCAAGAAAGTGCTGCCTACAGCCGAGGCCCCTTCGACTATCGCGGGGTATGCTGCGCAATTGGGCCCCAAGTCGAAGACTTTGAAGGATTATGCGCAGGAGCTGATGGTACACGGGTCAGACTCTACCCTTAAGCTCCTTCTTAGTCACGGTGTGGCTGCCGACTATGAGTCTGTCCTTTCTGACTTCCATAAGAAGCCAGATGGCAAGCCTTCTAGTCTGAAGAAGTACGGGTTGCGCGTCTCCAAACTCGCTAATGCCAGCATTGCAACTATGGAGCGTCACTCGGTAGCCGTTGCTGCTGCCCGTAAGGATGGGTCTGAGTCAGCTGCCCCGTCGTAGGCGGTAGTTGCTATGGATTTATGCCTTCATTTTGTAAGATGTAATGTGTATTTTTCCACTATGATATCACCTGGGAATGGAGTTTTTGTTGATCCTTGTTGTGTGTTTTGTGCCTATCTTTCCCTCGACTTTTTTTTTGCCTGAGATTTTGTGATTGTGTCTCAGTCGAGCGTCTCAACCACCCAGAAGGATGTTCATGTGGGAGGGGAGTTTCGCTCGGCTGTGTAGCTAAAGAATGACGCCCGGGTCCTTGATTATTCTAAGAAGAAGGTTGCTCAACTAGAGCAAGAACTCAAAGCAGCTCGAACTGATATAGAAATTCTTCGAGGAAGGCCTTCTCTTTCCACCCAGAGAGAAAAATATGTTCTCTACGAGATGGATGACTCGAACAAGCAACTTGAAGGTATTGAGTGTGTCGGCTTTGCTTCTTGTGTATGTGGGAGTTGTACTTAATGTCTGGTCACTTTGCTCTGTCTGCAGTTTTTGTGGATGACTCGAAGGCGGAAGCTGCTCGCGTAGCGGAACGTGTGGTAGACGCTACTCGGATGGTTGTCACTGGTCTGCAACACTTCTGTCTTGATACTTACCACGCCAATATTCTTGCCACTCTAAAAGATCGCGTGTGGCGTGGTGCTATTCTGCTGGAGCCATGATGGGCAGCGTTTATGTGGGTGAACCATTACCTGTTTCCTGAGGGTCCTCAACCGCAAAGGATTCACGCACTAGTCAATTTATTTTGTGCTTCTGAGCTGATTCGGGAGGTAGTGACCCGGCGAGTTGTGCTTGGAGCCAACGCTGCCTTTGCATATATGAAGAGCCAAGATTCCGGTCACGCCTCCTCTTCCTCGACTCGCTCAGAACTTCAACTATCAAGCGAAGATATGGAGCGGACTTGTCGGGAGGCTACCCCCCGGGTAGCGCGAAACTCGGCACTACTCTATAGTGTGGCAACAATACTTGACCTTTGGCGAGTGCAAGGGCCACCCCCTGGTGCGCTGAAGGGGTAACTTGACCTTTCGGATCTGGTAGAGTGCAAGGTGCCTCCTGGCGGGCGCAAGGGTCATCCCTGGCGGCTATAAATAGCCACCCCGAGCCCTCAGAGCAGCACAAGCATCAGCGGGTGGTTCCTCTAAGAACTAGGTTCTCGAAGATGTCTTTGCTAGCAGGCTAAGACATCTTCGGGATGCTAGGCCTAGAGATACACATCCCAAGAGGAACTCGGGTGCATCCGGGAAGGATCTCGGAGGCTCCGGGTACACTTCCCGGTGGAGGAGATCCCGGGGAAACCGGATAGACTCCCCGGGTAGGTAAGGAAGGTACAAGCTTGCTCCCCGGGTACAAGCTAACCGGTGTGTAGATCTCGGCCCTAGCAAGTTGTCTGGTGTGTGCAGGAAAGACTTACAGGATGAAGCAAAGAGGTAGCCGGCATGGGAGATGCCGGTAGATCGTCAACGGTCCGGAGCAGGCTTTTCCGCCTGACGTGGGGGGAAGTACCATCCCCCCTGACACGGAAGCATGGTCACCTCCTGCCTGACACGGAAGCATGGTCACCTCCCGTCTGGCACGGGAGCGTGTCAGCCGGTACGGTGGCGGTACGACAAGACCGGACATGCCTAGCCCGGCAATCCGGAAAAGGATACTCGGCATGGGCGAAGGCATGTCTTGTCTCTGACATGGGGAGAATGATGTTCCAGGACGGCGCCTGCCGTCCTTGCCGGAATGATGACGAAGGGGCTACGCCGGATAGCACGGCGGCTAGGTCGCACTAGCCGGTGTCGACATAACCGTTAGGCCTGTCCGGTGGGGCCAAGCCGGAATAGGGTTTCCGGCCCTCCTGGCCGGAACTCTATAAAAGGCGGCATAACTGCTCCTGCGAAAAAGAGACCAACTTGGGAGCCAAGACCTTAGTCTCATTTACTCCTAGAGCATTTACTCTTCCCTTTCTCTAGTTCATCTTGTTCTTCGTGTTCATCACCGCAAGAGCTTCAAGAGCGGGTTGTAGATCTTATTCCACACTTATATTGAGAGGGAAGGCAGGAGTAGGGGTGTTACCTCCCCACGAGGGCCCCGAACCTGGGTACATCGTGAGTGTGTTCTTTGCCTTCGTGCATTTGTTCGTGTTTGCTAGATCTTTCCCCTTGCACTTTGAGCTTGTTTGGTGTTCCTCGGAGATCTCGGTTACACCGGGATCCTCCCCCGTGTGAGCTCTTCAGCTCGCTATCCCTCCCCGGATCCACCAACGTCCATCGGCCCCACAAATTAGCCATCCTATGGCATCTGCCGTGACACCACCACGACAGTTTGCGCCCACCGTGGGGCTGACAGAGGCGTTGGCTAGTGTACACATCCGGACGGGTTCCCCCGTTCGCTTCGGCATCCGGGTTCTCTCTGGCCTTGTCGTCAGGATGGGCGAGATGGATTTCGTCAGCGACAATGTCGGGTGATTCCAGAACAAACCATTCCCGGTTAACGGATGCCTCATCGACTTCGGTGGCTTCACCACCTACATCGCCACCGAGGTTATCTGCAGCTACCCGGACATTGTCCGGGAAGCAGAGGATCCTCCCATGCTATGCGCCAACCGGGGTCCGTGTGCCAGTCGCACCGCGAGCTCCGTCGCGGTCATGATGGTCGGGGTAACCGAGGAGGTGTTCCAGGACGCCGACGGCGATGCCGGTAGCGGCCGTGTTCGCTTGGCCAAACCTCCTCAGGAGAGAGGTACGGCCCGAGACGGCGATCCGCAGCAGTCCCAGCCCCGTCGTCGCCCGGATCCCCTCTCGGTTCTGGTGGCCAAGTTGGTTGTTCCCTTGACAGCTGATGCAGACACCCAAGCCACTTCGGCTGACTTGGATGAGCAACGTAGGTTGCTGCTCGCCGAAGCGCAAGAGATCACCGAGATCCGGCGTGAGCTCAGTGCTAGCCTCCGGGAGTACAATGTAGCTCACGGGTTCCTTAAGATAGACTCCCGGGACAAGCGCATCGCGGATCTGCGCAAGAAAGGCAGAATGGTGAATGATGAGCTGGTCGGTGGGGCCGCAACTAGTCATACGGGTAGCATGATCTCGGCTGGGAAACCGGTATACAGCTCGCCGGCAAAAACTCTTAGGGCTGCCGAAGCCGCCATGGCGGAGCTGGATGGGCTATCCGGTGAGGCTCTGCGCAAGCAGCAGGAGCGGGTGAACGAGTTGGTCATCGAGGCTAACCGGTAGAACCAGGCCTTCAAGAAAAAGAACCCAGGGGCAGGATCCCAAGTGCATTCAGCTAGGGCTGACAGCCAAACATCGGGCGGAGAGGCCTCCTCTCCGCATCCGAGCAGGAGAAAGAGCAAGAGCAAGAGCCGGAGCCGAAGTCGGGGCTCTGGGAAAAACAAGCAGTTGCAGACGTACGACCCGGCCTTCGCCGGTATCCAGCAAGCCGGGCAGCATAATTCCGGGCAGGCACAGAGTAATCCTGGTGGTGGCGACCGGGGTGTAGGAAACAATAACCCGGCTAGCCGTGGTAATCCACCCCGGAATCCGCCACAGGTTCAGGGAAACCTACGTAGGGAGGCCGCCTCTGTGCGGCAGCAAGCTGTGATCCCGGTACTAGACAGGCACGACGATGGCAACTCAAGGTTACAGCAGCTTGGGTACCAACCCAATGAGAATCCTTTGGGATCTCGGATAGGAACAAGACAACTGGATCCGGCTGATGCCAGAATCCGGCTCGACCAGATTCACCAATCCGAGCTAGTGGAAGAGCAAGGACCTCCGGGACCTGCCTGCTTTGGACCCCGGATCATGCGGGAGCCGCCTGTCCGGAACTTCCAGCTCAACCGGGGTGCTAAGACCTATGACGGCAGCAAGAAGCCGGAGGACTGGTTGACCGACTATGTAACTGCAGTAAGCATAGACGGTGGAAACATACGCTGGGCGGTACGTTTTGTGCCACAGATGTTGGAAGGACCTGCCAGAATCTGGATGAACAACTTGAGAACCGGCAGCATAGACTGCTGGTTAGATTTCGAGGAGGCGTTCATCAGCAACTTCACCAGCAGGTACAAAAGGCCCAACAGACCTCAACAGCTCGCCATCTGTAGGCAAAGGAGCAACGAAACCGACCGGGAGTACCTTACCCGGTGGAGCAACATTCGCAATTCTTGCGAAGGAGTGGTAGAGGCACATGCCATCTCCTGGTTTGCGCAAGGATGTCGGCATGGCTCAATGCTTTGGCAGAAATTGCGGAGGAAGATGCCGACGACCTTGGCAGAGACCATGCGCATCGCCGATACCTACACGCTTGGAGATCCCATGCAACCCCTGGTGGATGTCGGTGACTCCAACAAGAGGAATGCGGGACCTCAGCGTTCGGGGTCGAGCAGAAGCCATGATCGCCAAGATTTTGGCCAGAAGAGGAATCAGCCCGAGTACCACCATGCCGCACAGCATGTCGCAGCTGTGACCCGAGATCAAGAATGTGACGGCAATAATCAGCGTCAGAAAACAAGTGGCCCGACTTGGGGTCAGAGCCAGGAAGTACAGAAAACTTGGGTGGACCCGAAGAAGCCCCTGACGTATGAAGAGATGCTGAACAAGCCATGCTATTACCATACCCTGGAGGCCAACAAGCCAGCAAACCACTCCACTCGGCAGTGCAGCTGGTATCAGCGCACATTGCAGGAGGGCAGCACGGGGGCTACTCGGCCGAGTGCTCCGGCATCTCGACCCAACATTCCGAGACCTCCCACTCCGGCATCCGGAGCCAACACGATCCGGATTAATCAACCACACCGAGGACCCCCGCCCCGCCGGTAAATGTGGTGCACACCCGGAACGACAATGGCGCAGGCCCAAGTAATCAACCCGGACATCAGCAAGGCAACTACCGGGAGGCACATCAGAGCTATGTGGTCTTCGTGACCGAGCCCACTGACGAGAAGAGTGTGCGACAGCGTGCCCTGGAAGTAAACGCTGTGACTCCGGCGGTGCCCAAGTTCTTGCACTGGTCCGAGATGGAGATCACGTGGAGCCGGAAGGATCATCCCCGGGTTATGCCTAAGTCGGGTGCCTATGCCTTAGTGGTAGACCCAACCTTTGTCGGACCAAGCCTCAATGTCCGTTTCAGTCAGGTTCTGATTGACAATGGCAGCGCTATTAACATCATGTACAAGGATACGATGCTGAAGCTGTGGGTGTCCATGAACACCTTGCTACCCACCGAGACGACCTTTCATGGCATTGTACCTGGAGTCTCTTGCTCACCCATGGGTAAAATCTGGGTTGAGGTGTTATTCGGAACCCGGGAAAACTGCCGAACCGAGAGCTTGGAATTCAAGGTCGTGGACCTCGAAAGTCCGTACCACGCGCTGATCGGCAGGCCAGCCCTGGCCAAGTTCATGATCTCAACTCACATGGGATACCTGAAGATGAAGATGTCGGGTCCTAACGGCATAATCACCATCTCGGGGAATCACAAGCGCTCCATGGAGTGTGCTTCGGCCGGCTCGTGCTTAGCCGAGTCCCTGGTGATAGCTGAGGAAAAGAAGAGGATCCAGCAAGTGGTGGCCCTGGCCAAGACCTCCCAACTCGGGATGCCCGGGATGGTGAACACGGAGCAGAACGCGTCATTCCAGCCACCAAAGGAGACGAAGAAGGTGGGGGTTGACCCCAGCAACCCGGAGCGCCAGGTCGTCATTGGCATCAACCTGGAGAGCAAATAGGAAGGCGAGCTCGTCGACTTCCTCCGTGAGAATCGGGATGCTTTTGCATGGTCGAATGACGATCTGCAAGGCGTTCCGAGGGAGTTGGCTGAGCACTCTCTGTTTGTTAGACCGGATGCGAAGCCGGTGAAGCAACCGACTAGGCGCCTCTCGGATGAGAGAAGAGCTGCCATCATGGAGCATCTCGCCATACTGTTGGCTGCCGGATTCGTGATGGAAGTGCTGCACCCGGATTGGATATCGAATCCGGTCCTGGTAGAGAAGAAGAAAGATGATCCCCTCCTGCTTAAGGTGTGGCGCATGTGCATCGACTTCACCAACCTCAACAAGGCATGTCCAAAGGACCCGTTTCCACTTCCCCGGATAGATCAAGTGATCGATTCCACTGCCGGGAGTGAACTCTTGACTTTTTTAGATGCCTACTCCGGTTTTCACCAGATACCTTTGAATCCGGATGATCAATTGAAAACTGCTTTTATTACCCCGTATGGGGCTTATTGCTATCGTGTCATGACTTTTGGTTTGAGAAATGCTCGTGCTACATACCAAAGATGCATGCAGAAATGTTTGCATGACCAGATAGGCCGGAATGCCGAGGTCTATGTCGATGACATAGTCATAAAAACAAAAGAAAAAGCCGCATTGATCGATGATCTGAGGGAAACATTTAAATACTTAAGAAGATCCCGGATGAAACTGAACCCAGATAAATGCACATTCAGTGTCCCCGCCGGAAAGTTACTCGGTTTCCTCATATCAAGCCGGGGAATTGAAGTCAACCCGGGTAAAATACGTGCTATCGAGAGCATGAAATTGCCGGTACGTCTCAAAGATGTGCAGAAGTTCACTGGTTGTCTAGCATCCCTAAGTCGGTTTGTGAGCCGACTAGGTGAGAAGGCCTTGCCCCTGTACCAGTTGATGAAGAAGAGTAAAACATTCGTTTGGACCCCGCAAGCCGATGCGGCGTTCAACGATTTGAAGAGAATACTCTCAACAGCACCCGTGTTGGCATCCCCATTGCCCAAGGAGCCTATGCTGCTGTACATTGCTGCCACTAACCGGGTAGTCAGTGTAGCTATTGTGGTAGAGAGGGAAGAGGGGGATAAGCTGATACAGAGACCGGTGTACTACCTCAGCGAGGTGATCTCGGAATCCAAGCAGAACTACCCGCACTACCAGAAGATGGCATATGGAGTGTACTTGGCTGTGACCAAGCTCAAGCACTACTTCCAAGAGCACCCAATCACAGTGGTGTGCGAGGCTCCCCTCGCCGAGATCATCGGCTGCAAAGATGCAAGCGGCCGGGTTGCCAAATGGGCCATCCAGTTGTCTCCATATGCTCCGGCATACGAGAGACGAGATGCCATCAAGTCGCAGGCGCTGCCGGACTTTTTGGTAGACTGGGCCGATATGGAGTACGAACCTCCGATGCCGGATTACAATTTCTGGAGGATGCATTTCGATGGCTCCAAGGCCAAGATCGGGTTGGGTGCCGGGGGTAGTTCTCACATCACCGAAACAAGATGTGCTCAAGTATGTGCTGCAAATTCATTTCCGGGCATCTAACAATGTCGCTGAATACGAGGCCTTAGTTCATGGACTGAATGTCGCCAAGGAGATTGGCATCCGCCGGATAGAGTGTTTCGGCGATTCCGACCTCGTGGTGCAGCAGGTGTCGGGGAACTGGGATGCACTGGATGCCAACATGGCCTTGTATCGGTTTCATGTGCAGAAAATATCCGGATTTTTCGAGGGATGCGAGTTCAAGCACATACCCAGAGGAGAAAACGAGGCAGCAGATGTGTTGTCCAAGCTAGGATCATCTCGGGATGACATCCCACCCGGGATCGCTCTCGAACACTTGAGGAAGCCATCTATTCAGCCCTCACCCGAGTCGGATTCTATCTTCATCCCCAAGGAGCCTGGTTCGGAAGTTGTACCCATGGAAGTAGAAGTCGGGAGCATCGCATCGAACCCGGGGAGTGCACCACAATGCTCAGAGAGGACAAGAAAGATAATGATGGAGGTGATGTCGGCAGAACCAATGGACATAGATGTTCCCGTGTTCCCGGTTCGACCTGTCCCGAGATGGGCATAGCCTATCATGGCATACATCTTGGAAGGAACCCTCCCGGAGAGCAAAGTGGAAGCCCGGTAGATATTGCGGAGGTCAAAAGCATACACCGTCATCAATCAAGAGCTATACAAGAGAAGTGTCACCGAGGTGCTCCAAAGGTGTGTGGAACCAGAAGAAGGCCAAGAGATGCTGCTGGAAATACACCAGGGGGAATGTGGACATCATGCATCATCCCGGGCCCTGGTGGCGAAAGTGTTCCGGCATGGGTTCTACTGGCCTACTGCATTACAGCAGGCAGAAGACATTGTTCGTAAGTGTGGAGGATGCCAGAGGTTTGCCCACCGAATACATAAGCCGGCATCGGCACTGAAGACAATCCCTATCACTTGGCCATTCGCGGTATGGTGTTTGGACATGGTCGGGCAGTTCAAGCTGGCAAGAGGCAATATGACACACATACTGGTCGTTGTGGACAAGTTCACCAAGTGGATAGAGGTCAAACCAATCCGAAAGTGTGACAGACACACCGCCGTGCAATTCCTGAAAGACATCCTCTTGAGGTACGGATACCCACACAGCATCATCACGGATAATGGCACCAATTTTGCCATGGGGGAATTCGCTCGATTTTGTGCTGAGAAGGGAATCCGGTTGGATGTGGCATCAGTGGCACACCCGGAAGCAAACGGGCAAGTTGAGAGAGCAAATGCATTGTTCTTGGCCGGCATCAAAGCCCGCTTGATCGAACCACTGTTGAGAACTCCGGGATGCTGGATAGAGGAGATACCGGCAGTGTTATGGGGTCTCCGACCACACCGAATAGATCTACCGGGTATACGCCATTCTTCATGGTATATGGTGCCGAGGCAGTACTCCCGACCGACATACAGTATGATTCCCTGAGAGTGACAATGCTCACCGAGACCGAGGCAAAAGAGGCCCGGGAAGATGATGTTGACTTACTTGAAGAGGCAAGAGAATTGGCATTGTCTCGGTCTGCAATTTATCAGCAAAATCTCCGTCGCTATCATAGCCGGAAAGTGCACCCGAGAGTATTCCGAGAAGGAGATCTTGTGCTGAGGATCATCCAACGCACGGCCGGAATGCATAAGTTGTCACCTCCATGGGAGGGACCTTTTGTGATAAGCAGGGCATTGCACAATGATTCTTATTACCTTGTAGATGCACAGGAGGCTAGGAAAGGTGTAATGGACAAATCCGGTGAGGAAACCAAGCGGCCATGGAATGTAGCCCTGCTTCGACCCTTTTACACGTAAAGGGTGCAGTGTATGTATTTCGATTTGTATCTGTCAATGAAAGTTCGGCACCCCAGGAGGAACCCGGAGACTGCCTCGTTGTGTGCCCCTTTACTTTGTTCCATTTATTTATTGTTCCATGTCGGCAACCCGGGAAGGAACCCGGGGACTGCCTGGTACCTGTTTTTTATGTTCTCTATATGCCGGGAAAGTTTCGAGATCGATTGTCAAGTCAAAGTAATATATGTCATGTGAAATAATCTTGTGACTCGACTGATGAACGCCGAAATGGTAGTCAAGAGCAAAGAGCATCAAATGTGGGGAACACGAAAACGGTCTCGGGGACTCGGAGCAGGAACTTCTCCGGCATATCTGTTTTGCTAACCCGGTTGTTTTTATGTCGGGAATTCGGCGAACTAGATATCGGATATTCATAAGTAATGTATGCCGTGCATGGAATTTTGTGACTCGACTGTCGAACGCCGAAATGGTAGACAAGAGCAGAAATTGCCTAAGTACGGTAAACATGGAAATGAACTCGGGGACTCGTTGCAGAGTAAACCAACATAGCTTGTTTTTACATAACATAGTGCAGAGTACGAATTTAAAAAGTATATATTACAAGTTGCACCCGGCATCCCGGGGATTTAACGGTTCCACACTTAAGTGTTTTTAGGCAGTAGGGGTAGCCGGCTTCTCGGATGCAGCAGCAGAAGGAACAGCGGTGACGATCTCCTCCGCACCAGCAGAAGTACTCGGGGCCTCCGGATGCGCCTCGGCCTGAGAGGCCTCGGGTGGCGTTGGAGCAGTAGCGTCCCGGGAGACCACGATCTCGGTGGCGGCACCGGAGGCGGCATCATCTTCCTCCGGGATCTCGGCGTCCACGTCACCGGTTGCACCAGTCTCACCATCGTCTTCGTAATCTGACTCGGAGTCAGAAGTGATGAGGCTTGTGGTGAAGACGCCGATATCGGACCAGGACGCGACGCGATGCGCCACCTATTGGCGTCGCTGGATCTTGGCCGGATCGGTGCACCACGGCGAGATGGTGCGCAGGTGCTGGATCACATCAAGATTGAGCCCCTCGTACCAGCTGAGCACGTGGGTCAAGACTTGGTCAGCACCAGCCCGCGCACCGGAGCGCTTCCAAGCGTGAAGTCCCTTGCCGGCATCTCGGAGCGCAGTCGCCAATTCGCTAACCGAGAGGGTAGCGCTGACGCCAGGCCATAGAGCGCCATGGACATGGACGGCCGCACTGATCAGCTCGGTCCCGATCGACCGGAGAGGTACTATCCGGGCCTTCAGAGCGATGAGGTGGTCCTCGATGTCCCAGGAGTCCGAGACAGGACCCTTCCCGGCACGCTTCTCCCGGGCGGCAGCAACTGCAAGGTTGGCGGCGTCTCGGGAGTGCTCAAATTGTCCTTTAAAAAGAAGAGCTGTCAAGCGGCCAGGTCATGACGGTGGTAGCAGTAAAGAAAGAGAGCAGGAGAAAAAGATCTCGGTAAACTTACTATTGAGGTCTCGGTTCAACCCGGTCAGCTCGGAGAGCCAGGAATCTGCCTTTGACCGGAGAAGCGCCAGCTCGGTCTCGGCAAGATGGGCGCGAGCCTCGGATTGATCCAAGGTTTCCTTCTGCTTCTTAGACGCCTCCACGAAGCGCGGCTTCATGTCAGTCGCGGCAGATTTGGCCTTCTCGAGCTCGGCACTTAGCCGCGCGATCTCGGAATGAGCAGCAGCAAGCGCAGACTATTGCTCCACCGAGACTTTCCTCGCGGCATCCCGCTCCTCCCGGAGGCGCCCCTCACACTTCTTGGACTGACCAAAGTCAGCAAGAAGCCGGTGGAAGACGCTCCCGCGTTTCTTGCCGCAATCCTGGATCCAAACAGGGAATGCGATGTCAATCTCGGGAGGGGTCCCAGGGACTCGGGGTGTTCCGGGATCCATGTCAATTAAACTACTCGGTAGGGAGGATCTCGGGGACTCGCGTTCAAAGTCTTGTTATTTTTTCTAAAGATTGGAGCCTAGTGGTCTGCTATTCGGTGGAATCTAGAGCACTAAGCACCAATCTCGGGGACTAGTGGGGATGGAGCAATTAAATTTTGGAAAAGATAAAGGGAACAAACTTACATCGACCACCCGAGTGACATCCAGCGCGGCCACCTGGAGAGCGTGTAGAGCTTGGGCGCTGCGGCTAGGGCCGGCAGCATGCAAGTCCTCCACGATCTCGGAGGCATCGGCGGTGATCCAGGCTTGGTTGTACTCTTCGACAACTCGCACGCCGGAAGCGCCAGGCGCGCTCGCAGCAACGACCTCCAGGGATCCTGAGGACACAAAGGAGCTTACGGTTTCTCGCAGCGTCTGCAGGGTGGCAGTGGGAATCTCGGCAGGAGGTGGCGGTAATCGCGAAAACTTACCCGTGCTTAGGGCCAAGTCTTGGGCCGAAGATGTCGGAGGGGCAGTAGGTTTGGCGGAAGCTATTTTCTGCCCGGCGGCCTTGCTGCGCGATTTCCCGGGAGGAAGGTCAGATTGCCGGGAAGGGGCCGTGGGCTGTTTCGGCGGAGGAGTCTTGCCCGGGGCCTGCCGGGAGGAGGCTCCCGGCACGACCTGCTGAGGAGGACTTGCGGTGCCCATCTCAAGTTGGGACACCCTGCGCGGGCTGTCCGGGAGGAAGATGTCTTCGGATGCGGCGGTAGCCTGGGCCGGAATCTCGTCCAACACGGGACGAGCCTCCGGAGTCGCGGCGGCAGTTTGCGCGGCACCAGAGGCAGGGTGCTCGCTATCTTGTACGGAAGTGCGAGCTGGAGAAGGAGCAGCCCGAGGCGGTCTAGGAGTGCGGGATCCCGGAGGTTGGGAACCCGCGGAAGCCGGGACGTCAAGTGCCGCTCTGAAAAGAGTGTATCAGAAAAGACATCGGGAGAAGCCAAAACCATGTAACTCAAAGCAAAAAAGGTCTTACCCGGAATCGACAGTGGGAGGACCTCTCCTTCGACGTGGAGGCCTCTCGGTCGTTTGCTTGCTCTTCTTGGTGGTAGTGCCGGATGCACCGGCAGGGGTAGTGTCGGAGGCCGCACGCTTGCGGGTCTCGGCGCGCTTCGTCACGGCCGTGGTTCTCGGAGCCACTGGCGAAGCCCAGTTGAGGGGAAGAGCGTCAATCACATCGAGTATTTGACAATCAATCTCATCCTCATCATCTGAGGAAATGGAAATAGCCTCTGGGGTTGAAGAATTACCCGGAGCAGCAGCACGAGCTAGAGAAATGGCAAGGTGGTCCTCGCCGTCGGGATCCTCTCTCGGCATCTTATCCGGTGCCGGGATGTTCTCCGCGAACTGCCCACTGGCATGCATCGCGTCCTCCTCGGTTTGCCGCTCGAATAACTGCAGGAACAAGTCATTGCATGGCAACCATGTCGGTTTCCAGCAGAATCCGGGTGCAAATGTAAGTTGGCGAAAGATAGACACAAGCACCTGCTGCAGTGGTTTTTTCCGGGAACCCCCGACAAGACCCCACTGATAGTCATCCGGCATCTTCGTTCGAGCAATAGCTCGAACGCGCCGGGCGACTGCAGCATGGTCCAGCCCAAAAATGCTGGTCCTTGTGGGATCTAACAGCCCGTCCATATGGCACATCTTGTGCACTCGGGTCTGTAGGGGGCAGACGCGGCGGATGATAAAGCAGCGCAGGAGGTCATCAGACGTCATTTTCTCCGTCAACACGTTGAGGACGTCATGCATACATCTGACCTCCTCGGTATCCGGGACCCGGTTCCAGAGGTCGAATTCGCGGGGAGGACCCATGACGAACTCGGGTAGATTGATGAAGTTCGGGCTCGAGGATCCCGGACCATCTCCTGAGACCTCCCGGTTCTTCACGTAGAAGAAGCTCCGCTGCCACTTCCGGTAGGATTCTAGTCCCTGGACTTTGGGGAAGCCGGAGTCGGCGCGAGGAATTATAGTGGCCGCCCCGCAATTGACTAGGTCTTTGACCTTCTTGTCCGGGTTGGGGATGACTTGGCGGCGGAGGATGAAGTACTTGGCCCTGAGGTCCAAGAAAGGCCACACGCCGAGATACGCTTCCGCGTAGGTGGTGAAGACCGAGAGCATCATGATAGCGTTGGCTGGGAGATGATGAGGTTGGAGGTTGTAGGTGTCGAGGAAGTCGCGGAAGAAGGGGCTAGCCGGAAGCCCGAACCCCCGCTCAAAATGCGTGAGGAATACAACGTATTCCCCGGGTTCGGGTTCTGGTTGGACCTCGTCCTCCAAGAGTTGACTCTCGACTTCTGGCGGAATCCGGTGCGTCCGGTACAGCCAGTCGACATCCTTCTGGGTGGTCTCGGACCCATCCCAGCACCCCCGGACACTCTCATCACCCATGTCGGAGGGACCTGGGGATGTATCCGGACTATTCTGCAGGCGGAACGGCGGTTAGTCGAGTTAGTCTACCGGGAGCTAGGACTCCGGATCACAAACTCCTAAAAGCAACCGGGTTCCTAGCAAATGAGATCTACCGTGCTCGAATAAAATGAAACTTAATCGATGCGAATATACTCGGGCGAGATATGAAGATGGGCTGGTGCGAGTGAAACCGAAAGTATGGAGGGTGCCACCGTCAGCGCCGCGCTACTCGCGCTCGCCGGCGGCGGCACAACCCGTGGATGTGCTGTTTCACGGCCAAGCACGAAGCATCGTCGTCGTGGTGAAGTTCGCCGGAGCGGGTGGAAGAACTCACCGGAGGAAAAGAGGACGGTGACGAGCGAGAGTAGCGTGGCCCGATGGCGGAGGCGAAAGGCTCCGGCGGCGGACGGCAGCGGCGATGCTTGGGCTCCGAGCGCGACGACGGCGAAGTGCTCGAGACGGTTGCGGGAAAGATGAGGAGTTTGGGGAAGAAGAAGAAGAAGAAAAGACCATGCTGGTTCCCTATTATTGGGGGGGATTCGGGGCAGTTTCCAAGTTTCCCGCCCACGATCTCTCCGATCGTGGGTGGGATCAGTTTGCGCCACGCGGCACGTGGCACCCTCCGGTGCGCGCGATCCGGACAGACCATGGGCCACACGCTCCCCAACGGTTCCACTTCGGATCAGCTGCGCAGCCCGGCGCGCGAACCCGAGCAAGGATGCGGGAAGTCAAAAATACTCGAGTGCATTTCTGACTCGACAAGACCCCGGGTGGGACCTAGCCCCTGAGTTGGAATTCAGTTCGGCACGAACGGTAATATGCACTGGCGGAGCACTATCCGGTTAGGTGCATGGCCTTCCGGTCGGAAGGATCTTGGTGTGGGGATCTCGGTAAAGATCATCTCAGCATCAAATCGAAGGATCGTCCCATGTTTCCTTGGGTGATTGTTGTTATTAAAGCTGATTTCGCACATCATCCGGGGTCGCTGCGCAGAACCAGCTTCGGGGACTAGTGTCGGGGGGCTACCCCCCGGGTAGGGCGAAACTCGGCACTACTCTACAGTGTGGCAACAGTACTTGACCTTTGGCGAGTGCAAGGGCCACCCCCTGGTGCGCTGAAGGGGTAACTTGACCTTTCGGAGCTGGTAGAGTGCAAGGTGCCTCCTGGCGGGCGCAAGCGTCATCACTGGCGGCTATAAATAGCCACCCGAGCCCTCAGAGCAGCACAAGCATCAGCGGGTGGTTCCTCTAAGAACTAGCTTCTCGAAGATGTCTTTGCTAGCAGGCTAAGACATCTTCGGGAGGCTAGGCCTAGAGATACGCATCCTAAGAGGAACTCGGGTGCATCCGGGAAGGATCTCGGAGGCTCCGGGTACACTTTCCGGTGGAGGATATCCCGGGGAAACCGGACAGACTCCCCGGGTAGGTAAGGAAGGTACAAGCTTGCTCCCCGGGTACAAGCTAACCGGTGTGTAGATCTCGGCCCTAGCAAGTTGTCTGGTGTGTGCAGGAAAGACTTATAGGATGAAGCAAAGAGGTAGCCGGCATGGGAGATGTCGGTAGATCGTCAACGGTCAGGGGTAGGCTTTTCCGCCTGACGCGGGGGGAAGTACCATCCCCACTGACACGGAAGCATGGTCACCTCCCGCCTGACATGGAAGCATGGTCACCTCCCGTCTGGCACGGGAGCGTGTCAGCCGGTACGGTGGCGGTACGACAAGACCGGACATGCCTAGCCCGGCAATCCGGAAAAAAGGCTACTCGGCATGGGCGAAGGCATGTCTTTTCTCTGACAGGGGGACAATGATGTTCCAGGACGGCGCATGCCGTCCTTGCCGGAATGATGACGAAGGGGCTACGCCAGATAGCACGGCGGCTAGGTCGCACTAGCCGGTGTCGACATAACCGTTAGGCCTGTCCGGTGGGGCCAAGCCGGATTAGGGTTTCCGGCCCTCCTGGCCGGAACTCTATAAAAGGCGCCATAACTGCTCCTGCGAAAAAGAGACCAACTTGGGAGCCAAGACCTTAGTCTCATTTACTCCTAGAGCATTTACTCTTCCCTTTCTCCAGTTCATCTTGTTCTTCATGTTCATCACCGCAAGAGCTTCAAGAGCGGGTTGTAGATCTTATTCCACACTTATATTGAGAGGGAAGGCAGGAGTAGGGGTGTTACCTCCCCACGAGGGCCCCGAACCTCGGTACATCGTGTGTGTGTGTTCTTTGCCTTCGTGCATTTGTTCGTGTTTGCTAGATCTTTCCCCTTGCACTTTGAGCTTGTTTGGTGTTCCTCGGAGATCTCGGTTACACCGGGATCCTCCCCCGTGTGAGTTCTTCAGCTCGCTATCCCTCCCCGGATCCACCAACGTCCATCGGCCCCACAAATTAGCCATCATATGGCATCTGCCGTGACACCACCACGACAGGACTCTTGCTCCTGCTGAGAGACTGATAAGTCGAGCACTTAAGCAATTGATCGACTCCAACCTGCCGTTGAAGGATGAGGACACTTAGCTTTTTTGTATTTGTAGGTTTTTGCTGTATAGGATGCTCAGCCTAAGGCCCTAGCCCCCGAGCGTATCAAGTGGGGTTTAGTGTGTATGTATGCGTATAATAGAATTCCTTCCTCTGCCCTTATTGGATGTTTGTTATGTGCTTCATAGTCGGGACACAGCCCCCGAGTATATCGAGTGGTTGTTCTGCATATAAGTTTTTAGTCTTTGTAGGTCCCATAGCGTTCGGGCTATTTTGCTTGTGTTTTGTGTGATACGCAGCCCCCGAGCGTATCGAGTGGGGTTTTTGTGTCTCGTTGTAACGATAAATTATATAAGAAAGATATGGGTAAAACTTTCTCTTTATAAATGTTGACCAGCAAACCGCCTCATTAAAAACCTTCCAGTCCTCTTAGGTACCCTGGTAAGGAAATGAGCGCGTCTGAAAACCTGCTGGCCTTTTTGTACATGAGTTTTTGTTACATCGACTAGATGTGTTTGCTAACCGATGGTGACCCTAGTGGGTCACACTCTTCGAGTTGTATGTTTGTTCTTGGTGTTGCAGCATCTTTGACTTGTCCGTCCCCTCGGAAGGTTTTTCGACTGTTGTAGTCGGAATATCAGAGACTCCCCATGGAATGAGTCTTTTGTGACAGTATGATATGCCTTGTGGTAAGGGCTTCGGGTGGTGGTGGTGACTTTGCATCCTGCCCCTCCGTCCTGTGCCTACTGATGATGATGATGCAGTTTGGTATTCCTTGATTGAAGATAGTGGTGATGCGCTTTGGACTTATCATCTTGTTTTTGGTTGTCGTTGCTCTTTCGGTCGTGGCTGTAGTTGTTTTGAGCGGCGGATCATCTTTGTCTGGCTTTTTGCTGAGGACTTCTACTGCCCGAGTGTCCTGTGGGTGCCATCTTCTGATTGATCTATGGTTTATGTGCCTGAAGAAAACACCTGGCGGTACCTGCGCCTTTGCTGCTCCGATGTTGGCCAACCTGTTTGCATGTTTGTTGCGAGTGCGTCCTACATGTTGTAGTCTGCAACTACGGAATCTTCTTTGCAATGTAACGAAGTAGTCCTGATATCTGGCCAGTTTTTCCATATTCATTCTACTTGCACCTGCCGCGTTTTGCGCGATTATGCATGAGCTTCCCCGGATGATGATGTCTTGTGCTCTGGATGATCTTGCTGGTCGCATGCCTTGGAAGAGGCCTTCGTAATCGACTTCGATTTTTTACAGAGACGGGAAGTCTATCTATAACACATAGCTTACTCGCTCCCTGTTAGATGTTATGAGTATCATACCTGCACCTCTGCCCCATTTTGATCCATCGAAGTGTATTGTCCAAGGTTTGGCGTGTGTGTTATCTTCTTTTGCAGATTCGACTGTCCATATGGCGTTTACCTCATGTGTTGTGGCTATGACTGTCCGCTTCTTATGCATTGGCTCTGTAGTAGTTTCCCTTTCAACTTGTGTCCTGTCAGAGGGTTGTTCTGTTCCGAATGCCTCCGAGATTTTGCAAAAGTCCCTGTCACAGTCATCTGATTTATGAAAGTTTCCATTGACTGCGATGACTCGTTTTGGACCTGGCATCTTGAGCTTGAGATATGCATAATGTGGTACAGCCATGAATCTTGTGAATGCCGGCCGTCCCAATATGGCGTGGTATTGTGACTTCCAGTCGACGACGTCAAAGTCGATTAGCTCGCTTCTGAAGTGGGCTCATCCCCAAATGTGACGTCTAGTTGGATTGTTCCTTCTAGCCATACGGCTTTGCCTGGTATAATACCATGGAAAGTATTTGTAGATTGTGGAAGATTCTTGACTGACCTGTTCATCCTACGGAGCGTGTCGTTGAATATTATGTTGACGCCGCTGCTTGCGTCCATGAATATTTTTGTCATGGTGTATCCTTTGATCTGTCCCTCGAGTACTAGGGCAGCGTGTCCTGACCGATAGATGGCTGGCGGGTGATCTTCCTGATTGAAAGTGATTGTTGTTTCTGATCCTCGTAAAAATTCTGTTACGGGGGGTGGTGCTAACACTGCCATATCGACGTTTCTGGTGTGGCGCTTTTGCTTTCTATTGGAGGGGCGTCCCTTTTGGATCATGTCTTGTAGGCGGTGTCGTGCGTCTTTTGGATCGAGCTGCTGTGCGCCTCTGTTTGCGTCCGGCTCGTCCTGCGCTGCCCGGCTTATGCTGCGCCTGGGCCCTTCTACCTCCTCTCTCTTCTTGCTGCCAGTGCTACGCTGCGGAGATCGGCTGCGGCCTCTCCTTGGAGGGTCGTTGCCGACATCTTTTCTAGGCGGCTGCCTGTTGCTCCGGCTACCGCCATTGTCGCGTCTTGGCTGGGGTGGAGGTGGTAGGTCTCCTCTGCTTCCTGTCCTTGAGTTCTCGTCCCGCCTTGGTTTTGGCGGTGGCGTCTTCTTTGGAGGTGGCGCTGCCTTCCTTTTGTCGCCATGGCTACTGGAGCCAGACGGGCCATCTGGGTCGGCGCCGGGTGCAGCTTTGCACTTTCCCGACTTAGACTCTAGGTCTCCCCCGCGAGCATCCGCCATATGGCCATAGGAATCAGCGCGAGCTTGTTGTTCTAGGGTCTTGCTTACGAAGTGTTGTCGTCTAGGGTATCTAGCGCGGCGGCCGCGTTGAGGACCGGGGTGCAGAAGACAACATCTCCCCTTATGTCCACGCGATGTGGTGCCGTGCGCCAGTAGAACCCTAGATCTTGAGCCGTTGTTGTTGCTTGCGCAAGCGGCTCTTTTCCACGGCGGTTTTTTGATGACCTTTTCTCCTCGAAGAGTTGCCGGCTTGTTTTGGCCGACATCTTCTCCTGTTCTTTCTCGATCTTCTACGCAAGGCTCTCAACGTGCTCCTCTCTTTTCAGGCATGTTAAGCCTAAGCTCTTCCACTGCGTCGAGTGGGGTGTCTTTGTTCACCGGAGTATTCATGATCTCGTCTACTTCTTTGATGACGGAGAGCAAATCCGTGGGTTTGCTGCTGCCGCCTTTATCGAGGCCAGCTTTCTTCTTCGCGCGCACCTTGTCGGAACTTTCGATGAGTTGGCCGGCAGTGGTGTCGCCGGCTTCTTCCGCCGGCTTGTTTTGCGCCTCCGAAGTAACTGGGGTTGTCTCGTGACCGACAACAACCATCATAGCCAGCTTGTCAGGCATGTCTGTATCCGCTGTACCCTCTGAGGGAGCCGGATTACCACTGGAAAAGCGGGTTTTGATCTTCTCTTCGAAGAGACTAGCATCATCATCGGAGTCAGAGTCTACGTTGACTTGAACGGTAGATCTGGATCCGGCATCTGACATCGCATCCTCCTGTAGAGCAGGGAGGATTGACTCAGGATCGTTGTTTTCCGGCTGGGAGTCGGATCCCAGTCCGACAACTCCGACGAAGTGGAAATCAGATTCCGCCGACTCCTGGGAGAAGGCGGATTCAGGTCCATCTTGTCGATCGACTGCTTGGTCGAAGGGTTGGTGGGTGGGGTTGTAGAAACGCGGTAGGCCGTACGCCTCTGGCGTGTACCCGATGAAGACGTCGATCCCTCCGATCGGCACGATTGCGCATCCGATAAGGTAGTCGTCCGCCGGGAGCCAGGACTCATCCGAGTTGACGTAGCTATGGCCGCCATACCTTGTGACGCGACTGACGGCGATCTGCTTGCCCACGCCGCCAAGTGTTCCCGCCTGGAACGTGACGCCAGGAACCTTATGCCCCACGATGGGCGCCAACTGTCGTGGTATCGGCATAATTGATAGGAGACGGGGGTCCTCTAGCCTACGTATGGATTGTGGGGAAGAAGGTTGGTGTCGTCGAGGTCGGGATTGAACACGGCGAGTTTACCCAGCTTCGGATCCCACAGCGGTGGCGAGATCCTACGTGCTGCTATAATTCACTATGAGGCAATAGTCGTGAACAGGTTACAATGGGTATGATGCCTATTGAAGTTGTCTCTGCCCTAAATGCTCCCTGGTGGCCGGCTTATATAGGCGGCCAGACCCCAGGGTACAAGGTAAGTACTTGTCCGGCAAGTAAACAGAGTCCTAGACCTAGCCGGCTTAGTTGCCGCCTTCCGTCTTGGGCTCGGTGGCTTGATGGGCTTCGGCCTTCTGCCTTCCTTGGACCGTCCGCCTACTTCCTTGTACGTCAGCTATCTGGGCCGCCCGGCAGGCCTCGGCCTTACCACCCTTGGGCCACCCTGGACTAGCCGGATTGATCCATGTTGGTTATACCCCTAGTTGATATATCCCCAACATTAGCCCCCAGAAAGGTTGAAGTTCTCCAGGTGCCGGCTTCTTCTTGATTCTTCATCTGCCAAAGTTGGCGGCTGCAGGACTTGAACCATTCTGAAAATCAACGAGGCATGTGTGTCTTGATGTTGACATGCGGCCGCCTTTATCAATCATGGGAAAAGACAGCTACTCGGCAATCTTTGCCGAGCATTCTTCTTGAAGGTTTCCACCTAGCCGGCTCACGACAGTTTGAAAACAGCTTCGGCGGGAATCTCGCCATGATCACAAATTGCGGGAAAAGAGGAGGCGTGGAGATCGTGCAATCGTGTCCTGCAACGGACGCTGGACACGTGTCCGACTAAAAACGCCGTTGCAAAGGGAGCAACGCCTGGCCCTATAAATAGGTAGCCAAACGGTCCATTTTTGCTACCCAGCCTTTGCTCTCCGTGCGCTCTTGCCTCTTCCACTTCTTCGCTTCTTGCCTCCGAGCGAGCTCCGGCAAACTCCTCTCCTCCGACGACCTCTCCTTGCGGCGATGTCCACCGGCCCAACTCTCTCGACGGCGTCGAGCGGTCCGGCGACCGAGACCGCGCCCGCGATGGCGATGGGCGGCGCAATAACCCGTCCCGCGGCAGCGGCGACGGCGGGCAATGTCACCGCCGTCGTCCCTCAGACTTCTACCGCGCGCGCGCCAGCGGCGGGCCCTTCAGCTCCTCCACCAACCACCGCGGCGACGGCGACGGCGGGCGCCCCCGTCGACGAGGAAGAGGAAGCGGCGGACCTCGGGTCCCGCTACTGGCTACCTTCCATCATCGACGAAGACGCCCTCCAAGATTTGGAGGCTGTCAGCTACCTCCCCACTCGGGAGGATTGCCGGTGGAGGGCCGCCTTCGGAGACGTCATCCCGGCCCCGGAAGCCGGAGAGCGGGTAATCCTCACCTCCCATCTTGTTAGGGGAATGGCGCTTCCGCCTTCAGCCTTTTTTAGCGAGGTTTTGGATCACTATGGGGTCCAGCCCCACAACATTACACCCAATAGTATATTAGTCCTAGCCGGCTTCACAGCTCTGTTCGAACGCTACCTAGGTATTAGGCCTAGTTTAGACTTCTTCAGATACTGCTTCCGTTGCCGGCGACAGACGGTGCCGGACGGCGGGCTGGCAACCTGCGGTAGCGTCACCTTCAACTGCCGCCAGGGCCGCCAATGGTATCCCAAGATACCATACCTCGAGTCCGTCAAGGGCTGGACCTCCACGTTCTTCTACTGGCAAGATATGGCAGCGCCGGGCCGCCAAGTTGGCATCCCGGCATTCGTCAACGCGCCACCCATGCCTCGACCATGCTGGGACGAGGCGGTGCCCAAGTTGACGGAGGAACTATGCCTTATTCAAAGGCGGATTGAATTCCTCACGAGGACGATGGCTCCCCCTCAGCTGGATGGGGTCGACACCGTCATTTGCTGGCTCGGCCGGCAAATCCTCCCCCTGCGGTACAGCCCGCACAAGATGTGTCAGTATTCGCCTACTGACACAGCCTCTCTTCGCGTGAGCGAAGAGATATTGCCGGTCGCCGACCTGGCATTCCGGCTCCGCAGCCTCGTCAAGGCGGGGCTGGTGAAGGCGTCTGAGGGCGTGCCCATGCACACCCACGACAACCCTCCCCTCGAGGTAAATATTTTCTTCCTTTGCCCCTTGTTTGATAGCTTTGCCGGCTAGAATTGAGTTCCTTTAACTTGTCTTCTTTTTCAGCTCTCCGAGTTGGGGGAGGATGACCTGGATCCCGACTTCTACGAGTCGGAAGCCGGGAAGACGAAGAAGCGCAAGGCGTCCGTCGCTGCTTCCTCTACGGCGAATGCCGAGAGGAAGAAACGGATCGCGTCGGCTACCGAGCCGACTCTCGCCAACATTGGCGAGAACGCGGGGATTAACATCCCCCGAAGGTACTCAATTTTGCCTTTTGCCAGACGACAAACCTCTTCAATACTGGCCAATTGACTGTGCTTGATTTTTGTTGATAGGGAAAGGGTCGCAACCTCCCGGTTGACGACCAGGCTTCTTGGCAAAGGAAAGCGTCCGCAAGGCGGCTCGCCGGCCACCGTGCCGCCAACTCCTCAGCTCCACGCCGGCAGCTTTATGGGCGACGCTCGTCGTCAGCCCCCAGCTCCGGCTTCAGGCGCTCCGCCAAGGGCCCCTTCCGCCGACCGCGCGCCAAAAACTCCCCTACTGCTGGCTGAGGCTACGGCCGATGATGCCGCTCAATCGCGCGCCGTCAACGAAGGGTTGCTGGAGTCGACTGCCGGCGGGTCTCGGAGGGCAGCCCCGACTGCGGGAGGCGGCAAGGTCAGGGACCCTTGGTCCACCTTTAAGGAGGCCAAGGAGTCAACTTTGGCTTTTGCCAACTTCGCCTCGCAGGCCTTCGCCGACTTGGAGGGCGACTTATCTGTAAGTTCTTACCACTCCGGCATATACATAGCCTTTCCCCCGAGCACTTAGATGGCAAGTCAAAAGAAATTTTTACTGCCGGCTTAGTGGTTATTCGACAATATGTTATATGCCTTTGTTTTGTCTTGCAGGCCTTGTGTCCGCCAACGTCGAGCTTGTCTCCTCCCGAGTCGAGATAAACCGGCGCTGCCGCGACCTGAAGAAGGAGTGCTAGGCCAAGGAACTGCGGATTTCCGAATTGGAGGCGGCCCGCAAAAAAGATGAAGGTAGGGTTGATCCTTTTCGCCTTCAACTATGCTTTTGACTTGTGTTTCCGTCAATCATTTAGCTTAGCGAATCCATATTTGTAGAACTGCTAGACCACGCCCAGGATATCCTGAAGGCGTCCACTGATATGCAAGCTCTTATGAATAAAGCTTCAGACTTGGCGGCCGCCAACTTGGAGTTGAAGGAGGCTCATCGAAAGGAGATGGAGGCCCAGCAACTCAAGTTTGCGCAGGAATCTAGCCGGCTCACTGGTGAGCTGGAAAGCCTGCGCAACAAGTTGGCGGAGGCGGAGAAGACGGCTGCGGAGGAAATCTCCAAGCAGACTTCTCGCGCCCAAACTGCGGAGGACGCGCTGGCAACTCATATGATTGAGTTGTCCGCTTTCCATAACTCGGTCCTTGGTAATTTCTTGCTCCTTTTTTTGATGCTGCCATGTTGCTTTGGCATGAGCCAAACTAATGGCTTTATATTTTGATACAGTTCCCGCCGGCTTAGGCGATGACAAGGTTGTCAGCCCCCGCCTGGATCGCCTTGCGCGTCTAGGCGAACTGATCACCGAGACTTTGGTGGCGTCCAAGCGGTTTGCCGCCAAGTTCTTCACCTCGTCCGGCAGCCAGGAGCCGACCGAATTCAGCGACGTGCCCGCCATCTTGGAGGAGGCGACCAAACTGCACAAAAGCTCGCTGAAGTCGGCGGCACGGGGTGGAGCCAAGACCGCCCTTGGGTTGTTCATGGCGCACTACCCCGAGGCGGAGATAGAAGCCGTCACCGAAGGCATGCCGTCAACGTACGAAGACGGTAGCGAGGTTGAGCCGGCCGTTGTTCTGGACAGCGTTGCCGGCTACGCCACGCGGGTTGCCGACATGGTGGACACTTCAATCTTCTACCGGCGCCATCCTGTGCCTGGCGGAGAGGGAGCTGAAGCTGCCGGCGCGGCCGAGGCGGAGGGGAGTGATAGTTCCGGGGCTGAGGTTGTCAGCCCCCAAGCCTGATGTAGACGCTCCCCCGAGCCATATCTTTTCCTGTCCTTGCCTCCCATCAGCCTCATTTGTCGGCCCCTGAAACAATGCAACATTGACTTGTAATATTTGTATATACTTTTGTTGCTGCTTTGCTAGGCGGAAACTGGCTGACAAGTTTTATTTTGTCTTTATTTATATGGCCCGCCTTAATTTTACCCTGACTTATATGCTTGACTTTTTGTATGTTGACGAAACCTCAGCCGGTAACTTTATCTGAAACAACCAGGGCTAGACCATTTGTTTAGAATCAGAGACCAAAGCCAACATGTTGGTGTCAAAGACATACTACTAGGCGAACCACATATAAGTAATCAGAGGTAAAGGAATTAGGCGGCGCAAAAAGTTTGTTTTTGCTTTGGGTTGGCTCGAAAGCTGCAAGTATCTACCAGTTTGAACCTTTGCACGGAGCTAGAAAATAGGTAACTTAGATACATAGGGGAAATATGATTGCAAGAAAAGACAAAAGATGGCATACTTCTCAACACAGATGAGGAACCATAGAATTTTATTTCATAACCATATTTAACTTATTACAATTATAAATTGCTAAGTGTAGAAAGGACGTAGCTGCTCAATATTCCAAGGCCGTCTTGTTTGCTCGAACGGATCGTCAATGCCTTTCTTGCGCTTGGTTCCCCTTCTTCCTGCCGCCTTCTTGCGCATTTTCTTTTCGTCTTCGTCGCGGATGTCGGCTAGGTAGTAGGAACCATTGAGCAGCGCCTTTGTGACTATAAACGGTCCTTCCCATGGCGGGGATAACTTGTGCAAGCCTTTTCTGTCCTGAATTAGGCGGAGAACCAGGTCACCTGTTCTGAAGCATCGCTTCCGCACTCTCCGGCTATGATAGCGGCGAAGTTGTTGTTGGTACAAGGCGGAGCGATGGAGAGCAACGTCTCTTTCTTCGTCTAGCAGGTCTAGGCTATCCTGTCTTGCACCTTCTACGTCTTGCTCGATGTAGGCTTGAACTCTTGGGGAGTCGTACTTCATGTCGGTAGGTAGCACTGCCTCAGCGCCATATACTAAGAAGAAGGGAGTGTAGCCGGTAGATCTGTTTGGCGTTGTGCGCAAACTCCACAGTACCGACTGTAACTCGTCTGCCCATGCACCGGCTGCCCTGTGTAATGGAGCTTCGAGACGAGGCTTAAGTCCTGATAAGACTAGGCCGTCTGTACGCTCTACTTGTCCATTGGATTGAGGGTGTGACACGGATGCCAAATCAAGCCGGATGCCCAGATCGCTGCAGTATTCTTCTATGTCGCCTTGGGACAGATTGCTGCCATTATCGGTGATAATGCTGTGTGGAACTCCAAACCGAGAGATAATTCCCCAGAGAAAATTGGTGGTTGTTCGTGCGTCAAGTTTGCTGATCGGTTTAGCCCCGACCCATTTGGTGAACTTGTCGACAGCGACCAATAGGTGAGTGTACCCACCGCGCGCCTTTTTGAAGGGACCCACCATGTCTAAGCCCCAGACCGCGAACGGCCAGGTGATTGGGATCGTCCTTAGCTCCTGTGCCGGCAAATGAGGTTGGCGAGCGTACAACTGGCAGCCTTTGCATGTCTTTACGATGTTCTCGGCGTATTCTTTGGCGGTGAGCCAGTAGAAACCTTGGCGGAAAGCTTTGGATACAATGGACCTAGCGGAAGCATGATGCCCGCAGGTGCCAATATGTATGTCCTTCAGAATCTCCCGGCCTTCTTCCGGCTGTATGCACCGCTGATAGATGCCGCAAGTGCTTCGCTTGTATAGCTCGCCTTTTATTATCGTGAATGCCTTGGCTCGCCTTATGATCTGCCTCTTTAGCACCTCATCGTCCTCCGGCAACTTTTGGTCGATTAGAAAATCGAGATATGGGACTGTCCAATCCGGTTGTGTTAAGTAGACAGCGAGACTTGCCGCTTCTACCGGTTCTTCTGAGTCGGGGTCCATCAAATCGGCGCCTTTAATGGATGGCTTGTGCAAATGCTCCAGGAAGATATCTTTTGGTACCTTTTTGCGTTCCGATCCAAGTCTTGCAAGTGTGTCCGCCGCCTCATTCTCAGCTCTTGGAACATGCCGGACTTTGTAGCCTACGAAGTTTTTTGCGAATTCGTCAACTTTGGCTCTGTAAGCTGCCATTGTTACGCTTTTCGCATCCCATGTTCTGCTTACTTGCTGCGCGACCAGATCTGAGTCGCCATAACAGAGGATTCTTTTGACGCCTAGGTCGTTTGCCACGTGTAACCCGTGAAGCAAGGCTTCGTACTCGGCAACATTGTTGGTTGCTGTGAAGTGGATTTGTAACACGTAGCTAAGCTTGTCACCTTTAGGCGTGCGTAGAACGACCCCAGCCCCCGAGCCTTTGAGCATCTTTGATCCGTCAAAGTGCATGACCCAATATTCTGATTCGGGGAGTGTTGTTTTCTCCATTGCCTCTGTCCAGTCGGCGACAAAGTCTGCAAGCGCTTGAGATTTAATGGCGGTCCGTGGTTTATAGACTATATCAAAGGCGGCAAGTTCGATGCCCCATTTGGCAACTCGACCTGTTGCCTCTGCATTGTTGATTATGTCTCCCGACGGTGCCTTGCTGACTACTGTCACTGTGTGTTCCTGGAAGTAATGCCTAAGCTTTCTGGCGGCGAAGAATACACCATAAGCCAGCTTTTGGTAATGCGGATACCTCTGCTTGGAGGCGGAGAATACTTCACTGATGAAGTAGACCGGTCGCTGCTCACACGTCGCGGCTTCGTTCTCCTTTCTTTCCACAGCCAAGACAACGCTGACAACAGCTCCTGTTGCCGCGATGTACAGCAGCATTGGTTCTTGTGATCGAGGTGCTGCCAATATCGGAGCTGATATGAGGGCCTCCTTAAGTTGTTGCAAGGCGGCATCTGCCTCTGCTGTCCACTCGAAGTTGTCGGACTTCAATAGCCGGTAGAGAGGCATTGCCTTTTCCCCTAGGCGGCTTATGAAACGACTGACGGCTGCCGCCGATCTGGCTAGGCGCTGCACGTCCTTCAGACAAGTAGGTCTGGATATGTTTTGGATGGCCTTGATCTTCTCCGGGTTAACCTCGATCCCTCGTTCTGAGACGATAAACCCGAGCAGTTTGCCGGCTGGAACGCCGAACACGCACTTGGCGGGATTGAGTTTCATCTGATACCTCCGGAGATTCTGAAAAGTTTCTTCCAAGTCCTCTAGGAGATCTGCCTTCTTTTTTGATATTACAGCGATGTCGTCTACATAGACGTGAACATTGCGGCCGATCTGTTCATGCAGGCAATTTTGCATACAGCGCTGGTATGTTGCCCCTGCATTCTTCAGGCCGAAAGGCATTGTAATGTAGCAGAAAGTCCCGTATGGAGTTGTGAAAGATGTTTTCAGCTGATCTGACTCTCTCATCTTAATTTGGTGGTATCCTGAGTAGGCGTCCAGAAAACAAAGCAGGTCGGAGCCTGCTGTGGAGTCTACGACTTGGTCAATTCTAGGCAGCGCAAAGGGATCCTTTGGGCAGCACTTGTTAACACCGGTATAGTCAATACACATCCTCAGCTCTTTATTCTTCTTTGGGACAAGTACAGGATTTGCCACCCAATCGGTGTGTACAACTTCTTTTATGAAATTGGCGGCCTTCAGCCTATTTATCTCCTTTCCTATAGCCTTGCGCCTCTCATCTCCAAAGCGTCTTGTTGCTTGCTTTACCGGCTTGGATTCTTTTATGACGTTGAGCGAGTGCTCGGCAAGTTCCCTCGGTACACCAGGCATGTCGGAAGGCGACCATGCAAAGATGTCACGATTCTCACGGAGGAACTCGACGAGCGCGCCTTCCTATTTGCTGTCAAGGTTGGAGCCGATGACAACTTGCTTAGACTTGTCACCTGGGATGAGGTCCGCCTTTTTGGTGTCTTCTGAAGCTTCGAAGGTCTTCTTGACATCCATCTTTGGCTTTGGCATGGAGTTGTCTGAATCCGCCCCGAGCAGCGCGAGTTCTTCCTTGTGGATGACGGCTTCTGCGAAGGCGGCCATGCCACGCTCGCACTCCTTGGCTTTCTTGAAGTTGCCGGAAATCGTGATGGTTCCGTTTTCCCCCGGCATTTTAAGCTTGTTGTATATGTAGCACGGCCTTGCCATGAACTTGGCGAAAGCCGGTCGTCCGAAGATTGCATGATAGGCGCTTTTGAAGGGGACAACTTCGAACCGAAGGAACTCTGAGCGGTAGTTCTCTTTTGGTCCGAAAGTTACCTTCAGCCTGATGCTCCCCATTGACTTTGCTTGCCTGCCGGGCACTATGCCATGAAAGGTGAGGTTGCTGTGGTCCAGCTGACCTTCTGATAGGTTCATGCGGCTTAGTGTGTCATAGTACAGGATGTTGAGGCTGCTGCCGCCATCCATAAGTACCTTTGTGAGTCTGAAGTTGTCGACAATGGGATCGACGACAAGGGCGTACTTGCCTGGGTGAGGAACGTGATCAGGGTGGTCGGACCGGTCCCAAGTGATTGTTGCCTCAGACCAGTTCAAGTACTGAGGGACGTCCGGCATTCTCGCGTTGAGTTCGCGCATTTCCGCCTTATCCGCCTTAGCCGAAGGCGTGCCGACAAAGCACACAAGAGATTCTTTGACCTTCGGATATGGCTTATTTTTCTTGGCGGCTGCGTCGTCTTCGCTTGAGATAGACATGTCGTCGTCATCCTCATCCTCCTTGCTGTCTTTCTTGTCGTTCTTCTTTGACTTCTTTGACTTCCAGCCGACTGTGGGATCCTTTTTGAAGTCGTCCATGAAGCATATGGTTGACCTTGCCCAATGAGGCGTGTATGGGACATGGCAAAAGTTTTGCCTGTTCATAAGTGATTCGCGCCGCCTTAGGCCCTGAGCCGGCTTCGCGACTATCTTTCTTATTCTTCCACTTCTTTTTGATGGCGTTCCCTTGGAATGTTGCGGCTACCTCATTGGAAGGCCCGGCTTTGTCGTCCGCCGCCTGCTTGCGCTTGTTGTTCCGCTTTGGTATGATGTTCACGTCTGGGTCATCGTCCCGGGCGTCGTCATCCGCCGCCGCGTATTGGGCGGCCAGGTTGAGCATCTCACCAAGGTCCGTGATTTGCTCGCGGACGAGCCTATGACGGAGCAAGGACTTCTTCTGTAGGCCCGTGTAGAAGGCATGGATAGCATGTGCGTCCGAAACACCATGACAGTTGGCTTTTTCGGATATCCAACGGCTGATAAAATCTGTCATGGTTTCGTCCGGCTTTTGGATACAGCGCTGCAAATCCGTGTAGGTATTTGGACGCTTGTATGTTCCTTGGAAGTGCTAGGAGAAAACCTTTTCCATGTCGTACCAGCTATGGATGGACTTTTCAGGAAGGTTGTCGATCCAAGCTCTTACCGTGCCTTCCAACATGAGAGGTAGGTAGCGGACGGCAATATGGCTGCTCCCGCCGGCAATCTCTATGGCCATGGCGTAGTCGGATAGCCATGAGTCCGGCTTAACGAGGCCGTTGTACCTAGAACAGTTTTTTGACACTGATGTCATGTCCTTGGGGAACGGCTCTCTGCGGATGGCGTCACCGAAGCACTTTGGTCCAGAGTATAGCGGCTCCTTTCCTCTTGCTATGTCTTGTAGGCGGTGTCGTGCGTCTTTTGGATCGAGCTGTCGTGCGCCTCTGTTTGCGTCCGGCTCGTCCTCCGCTGCCCGGCTTATGCTGCGCCTGGGCCCTTCTACCTCCTCTCTCTTCTTGCTGCCAGTGCTACGCTGCGGAGATCGGCTGCGGCCTCTCCTTGGAGGGTCGTTGCCGACATCTTTTCTAGGCGGCTGCCTGTTGCTCCGGCTACCGCCATTGTCGCGTCTTGGCTGAGGTGGAGGTGGTAGGTATCCTCTGCTTCCTGTCCTTGAGTTCTCGTCCCGCCTTGGTTTTGGCGGTGGCGTCTTCTTTGGAGGTGGCGCTGCCTTCCTTTTGTCGCCATGGCTACTGGAGCCAGACGGGCCATCTGGGTCGGCGCCGGGTGCAGCTTTGCACTTTCCCGACTTAGACTCTAGGTCTCCCCCGCGAGCATCCGCCATATGGCCATAGGAATCAGCGCGAGCTTGTTGTTCTAGAACCCTAGATCTTGAGCCGCTGTTGTTGCTTGCGCAAGCGGCTCTTTTCCACGGCGGTTTTTTGATGACCTTTTCTCCTCGAAGAGTTGCCGGCTTGTTTTGGCCGACATCTTCTCCTGTTCTTTCTCGATCTTCTGCGCAAGGCTCTCAACGTGCTCCTCTCTTTTCAGGCATGTTAAGCCTAAGCTCTTCCACTGCGTCGAGTGGGGTGTCTTTGTTCACCGGAGTATTCATGATCTCGTCTACTTCTTTGATGACGGAGAGCAAATCCGTGGGTTTGCTGCTGCCGCCTTTCTCGAGGCCAGCTTTCTTCTTCGCGCGCACCTTGTCGGAACTTTCGATGAGTTGGCCGGCAGTGGTGTCGCCGGCTTCTTCCGCCGGCTTGTTTTGCGCCTCCGAAGTAACTGGGGTTGTCTCGTGACCGACAACAACCATCATAGCCAGCTTGTCAGGCATGTCTGTATCCGTTGTACCCTCTGAGGGAGCCGGATTACCACTAGAAAAGCGGGTTTTGATCTTTTCTTCGAAGAGACTAGCATCATCATCGGAGTCAGAGTCTACGTTGACTTGAACGGTAGATCTGGATCCGGCATCTGACATCGCATCCTCCTGTAGAGCAGGGAGGATTGACTCAGGATCGTTGTTTTCCGGCTGGGAGTCGGATCCCAGTCCGACAACTCCGACGAAGTGGAAATCAGATTCCGCCGACTCCTGAGAGAAGGCGGATTCAGGTCCATCTTGTCGGTCGACTGCTTGGTCGAAGGGTTGGTGGGTGGGGTTGTAGAAACGCGGTAGGCCGTACGCCTCTGGCGTGTACCCGATGAAGACGTCGATCCCTCCGATCGGCACGATTGCGCATCCGATAAGGTAGTCGTCCGCCGGGAGCCAGGACTCATCCGAGTTGACGTAACTATGGCCGCCATACCTTGTGACGCGACCGACGGCGATCTGCTTGCCCACGCCGCCAAGTGTTCCCGCCTGGAACGTGACGCCAGGAACCTTATGCCCCACGGTGGGCGCCAACTGTCGTGGTATCGGCATAATTGATAGGAGACGGGGGTCCTCTAGCCTACGTATGGATTGTGGGGAAGAAGGTTGGTGTCGTCGAGGTCGGGATTGAACACGGCGATTTTACCCAGCTTTGGATCCCACAGCGGTGGCGAGATCCTACGTGCTGCTATAATTCACTATGAGGCAATAGCCGTGAACAGGTTACAATGGGTATGATGCCTATTGAAGTTGTCTCTGCCCTAAAGGCTCCCTGGTGGCCGGCTTATATAGGCGGCCAGACCCCAGGGTACAAGGTAAGTACTTGTCCGGCAAGTAAACAGAGTCCTAGACCTAGCCGGCTTAATTGCCTCCTTCCGTCTTGGGCTCGGTGGCTTGATGGGCTTCGGCCTTCTTCCTTCCTTGGACCGTCCGCCTACTTCCTTGTACGTCAGCTATCTGGGCCGCCCGGCAGGCCTCGGCCTTACCACCCTTGGGCCACTCTGGACTAGCCGGATTGATCCATGTTGGTTATACCCCTAGTTGATATATCCCCAACATTTGCTGCGATTTCCAGTGCTTTCATTTTCTGGAGGTATCTTGCTTCAGCGGGGTCACCCGCTGGTGGTTTTCCCGCTTGGAGGTATGCCCCTATGGATATGAGGGCGCCTTCTGCTGTTTTGGGAAGGGGTACGCCGCTTGAGTCGAACGTTAGGAACGAGTTGTCGAGATTTCGAGTGACTCCTGCCCTCGTCTTCAGAGATTCTTTCGAATTTGGATCTGCGTCGTCCTTCCGTTGCTCCTGTTGAGCTGATAGACAGTTGTCGCCTACGAGCACTTGATATGCTTGCTTGCCTTCTTCGTTCCTCTAGTGTCGCTCTATATTGCTTTAGTTACTGTGATTCTTGCCAGATGAAGTAGTTGTATGTGGCTAACTCGTCTGGAGTTGCGTTTGTTGTCATCATTATGCCATCTTCGATGAACTTTGCTACTTTTGCCGCCATCTCCGTCGTGATATCCAGAGTGGTGGTACCATCTGGTAAAGTAACTGTTCAAGGGTACTCGATAGGTCTCCGACTGGCTGCATTTGCTGACGTTTCTGCTGTGGTTGCCACGCAAAGTTGCCGGGGTATTTGATAAGGATATGTGTATTCTGTGTGGTCTTCATGCGTTGCTTCGGTGTCGCTATTCCACTATGTGCTTGTGTTTTTATTTTCGCTATTTTTGCCACCCCCTGCCAGCTGCATATGTTCGTCGTGATCGATTACAGCGTGATGTGGAGATTGGATTTCTGGATCAGCGAAATCGGTCAGACGTATGCTGTCCTCTGTAAGCTCATCATACTCGGAGAGGTGGAAGCTTTCTTGTGGAGCGTCGATCTGCATATGATCCTCGTCTGGGTTGGTCAGGAGGGTTGATTGTACCTCTTCTTCTATTTCATTCAGCACCATGAACTCGTTGAATTCTCGAGTGGACATGGATCCTGCTATGGATGAGATCGGATCGATCTGTGATATTGTAGCTCCCATGCGTCCTGTCAAAGTCATTGATATGACCATATCTTCGATTGAGGTAGCCTTCTGTCCTTCGACTTTGGGGAACTCATCTGCCATGAACCTGTTGAATTCTGCAGATGACATTGATCTGTGGGGGATTTTGGTGGCGGGATCAGATCGAGCTGTGACGGGGTATCCTCCTTGTTGTTGAAGATGCGATCTCAGTCGATTTCTCCTGTAGTGGCTTAGTTGCGATCTGTTCGGCTAGATCCTGCACACCAAACTGGTCAACAAAAAAGTTAGGTTCCCCAATGGTTAGATCAAAACCTGAACTGAGATTGGAGTAAATCTCATGAGCTTCGGGAGAGTATGGCCTGATCTTGGCCGGTGATGCTGTTTTTGGCGAGTGGTCGCCTATGACCTGGATGTGGTCGGTAGCTGCTGATGTGCATCCCTTTGAAGAAGTCGGTGAGTTGCCGTTTGCGATCTAGACCGAAAAATCCGTAGATCCAACACTACATGTTCCCACAGACGGCGCCAATTGACGAGGGATGTACCCATCAATACCCATGGTTACTGGCCTAGGGTAAGAGTTATGAGGTAGAGAGCGTGTAGTGTTGGTAGATTCGTCGGCTGACAAGCGGGATTTACCCAGGTTCGGGGCCCTCGAGTGAGGTAACACCCTTACGTGCTGCTTGTCTGTTATTGATTGTGAATATACGGCGAGTACATAGGTCTAGCAAGATGGCGATCTTGCTAGGGTTTGGGGATTCTGGTTGAGTGTGTCCTTAGCCGGCCACCCTCCTGTCCTTTATATAATGGTGCGAGTCTCGGGTAGTAACCGACTAGGATTACATATATGGTAAGTAATACCGACTATGCTATTTATGGTAGACATCTTTGATTTGGGTTTTCGCTTGTTGGGCTTCTTCAGTTTATTGACAATTGGGTTTTAGTCATTACGTGCACCAGGTACCCACATGGAGGATACCCATTTGGTATAACCTCGTCACTCACCTCCATTGTTGACGTTCAAGAAAGCTTGCTTCCTCTCCATCCCTCCTATGATTATTGCATCCTTCTGAGGGAAAAGAGAGAAGAGATCTAGATCCACATCCTCACCAATCAAGTTCCCTTCTTAGTGAGGAGAACCCCTTGGGATTTAGATCTTGGAGTCATTGGTTGACCTTCTCCATTGTTCTTCCTCTCCTATTCCTCCCTAGCACTTGTTGCTTTGGTGGAATTTGAGAGAGAAGGATTTTAGCACCTCTTGTGTTCTTGTTTTGCATTTGTTGTATAGTCTTGAGCTCTCCGGTTCGATTCGTTCGAGTGAGAGTCCGTGTTCTTGTTACTCTTGGAGCGTGACCTCCTAGACGGTTTGGTGGTTGTGACTGTGGTGACCTCTCGTGGAAGTTTGTGAAGAGGCTCAGGTCTTCTCCTTCGTGGGGATTGTGAAGTGGTTGTGGAGCTTGCCATCTCCGGAGTGGAGGAAAAGCTAACCGTAAGGAAAAGGCACTTTGCTTCGTGTGGGGGCTTGGAGAAGAAGGTGAGTCTTCGTGGCGTACGGGTGTCCTTCGTGGTATCCCGCACCTCTCCAACGGTGACTACCTTTCTTCGTGAAAGGGAACATCGGGATACATTTTCATCTCTACGTGCCTCGGTTATTTCTATACCGAGTTTACTTCCTTGTGATCGCCTTCGTGGTTGAAGTTATACATATATCTTGTTTACCACTTGGCATATATCTCTTGTGATTATCTTGTTTAGCTTAAGTTGTTGGTGCACTTAGTTGAGGCTAGCATAATTAGGATTTTGCGATTGAAAACTAAACGATAGTTTATTTCCGCATTCTTTCAAGCCAAAACCGTAATTGATTTTAGAAACGCCTATTCACCCACCCACCCACCCCCACCCCCACCCCCCCCCCCCCCAGGCGACATCTTGATCTTTCACAGGTTTTCCTGATCTGCGGGGTTACAACCAAAGAAAGGGGGGTCATCTGGAATATACCCAAAAGCATCATTAATCATAAACATAATCCTAAATAAGTATTTTACATGCATCAAGTGTGTCGTGTTGTGGTGGACATATTTGGGCCAACATATCTGAGCGCACCAAATGAAGAATACACGACTCGTACACGGGCAAAGAACTTAGCTACAGGATTTCCAAGGATGCTTCGGAGTATCGACTGCATGCATTGGGATGGAAGAAATGCCCATTTGGTTGCAATGCATGTACGAGAGCCATAGTGGAGAATGGAGTGTGATCCTAAAGCCCATGGCTGATCAGGACTTGTTGATTTGGTTTGCCTTTTTCGACATGGCATATCATAATGACCTTAACCTGCTGCTGCGATATCCAGTGGTCGGTAGACTTTTAGAGGACACAGCTCCGGAGGTAAACTTTGTGGTCATCGGGCATGAACACGAAAGGCTACTACCTAGTCGATGGTATTTATCCTCGTTGGACCACCATCGTGAAAACAATTCCGAATCTGATTACTCGTGCAAATGTGTGATTCGCCAAGTGTTAGTAAGGATGTCGAGTGAGCTTTCGGCGTCCTCCAAGCTCGCTTCTCCATTGTTAGGTATCCTACTCTCACTTGGTCAACCTCCCAGATGTGGAAGGTGATGTTAGATTGCGTGATAGAGCATAATTTGATCATCAGGAGTGAGTGTGATGCACCGGTGGTTGATTTGTTTCCCTATGAAAGCATGGGCCCTGTAGCTGAGGTCGATCACAAGATGATTTCGGTGCTTTTCCTGCTTATGCATGAATCCATCTGCAGTGGAACCGCATTTGGGTAACCCTCTCAACAATTAAGAGAACGGTACGATCGGCTACATGTAGATCTCTTCCAGCATATGTGGGCTCTCAGAGGAAGAAATGCACCTCAAAACCCACCCCCGCTTGAGTTTCCATTTTTTATTTGAACATTGTGCTGTTAATAAACTATTTATAATCAACTATTCGATTTGCTATAATAAATTGAATTTATTTGGCTTCACAAATATGATCTATACATATTTTTACCCGTTGTTTCACGGGTGATCGTTGGGCCTGAATTGTTGGGATATTGGGATCTGCTAGTGCGGCTGCCCGTTGAGATGCTCTTCGCATAAAAGAATAATGTATATGGTCTCGTCGTAGTCGGATGTTTTTTCTGGTGAACTTACCATTTGAGAGATAGGCTCATCAACCATTCACTCCTTGAGAGTTCCTTTGATTTAAAGGAACTTCATATGATTTTGTAGGATTTTATTTTATAAAAAAATTCATTTGTTTTTGATTCATAGAATCAGTTCTTATAGGAATTTTTCCAATAGTAATCTTTGTACTACTTTTGATAGAAATTCTAACATCCACATCAACCACTTTATTTCCTTGATAAAATCAAACAAAATTTGGTACACACCAAATTCTATATAATTGGAGGGGGCATGACATAGAATCTTATACTTTTCGTATTCATAAATCATTCCTATCCTGTAAATCAAACAAGCCCTAGGTAAGTTCTTCGGTCTCATAATGAATTCATGATGTGATGCTACAACGTGGACGCCTGGTACAATCCACAGGGTATGGTAAACAGCACGTAAAATCTTTCACAAAAACAGGATGAGAGAAAAAAAAGCCAAGTGTTACTCGTTAGTCGGGTATAGCTATCCATTGCTACAGCTACCTTCCAGACCGTCCCTTCAAGTTAAATGAATCGCTCCCATGCGTCTGGTCAATGTACAAAAATGTTTCGTTTGTAACAATTTTTATGTGCATGTAACATCACATGTAGTAAAACATAATTTAGAAAATGTTACAACCGATCAATGTAGCAAAAACATCTGACTGCAAAAAAAAGTTGCACATGTAGCATGATATGTAGCAAAAAAACTGATTTATAACATGCACCGTGTAGCCAAAACAGGAAGTAGAATGGGATATGTAACATGCACCCTGTCTCGTCATTCCGAAGTACGTCTACTAGAGCGGCATTGTGGCGAGCTGGAGGTGGGCGGCGAGCCATGGGCGGTGGTTAGGTTTTTCACGGGCTGTCGTGGGGAAATGGCTGTGGCGTTCCTATCCCCACGCCCACTGACATTTAATATGACTGTATGGACAGGCTCATGGAAGGACAAGGGCCGAACGCGCTCCGTCGCTATCCGGACGGACCCAAACCTGATTTAAATTTGGACCAGAAATGGGTGGAGCCAAACATGCAACGGATCAAAATCGGACACGCTTCTGTTTTACGTCCATCCTATGGGCCTTCATTATGACACAAACATACCGATATGAACTCGATGCATCCAAGTGTTGGAGTAACGACTAGGCATCGACTAAAGACCGCCACATCGTCGTGATTCATGTGTCTGCAGGAAGAGGACACCGCCGAACACATCCTAGTCTAGGGGCTGTTTTACGGTACAATTTACTTATCCTATGAGCTAGTAGTATTAAATCTTATCCATCCTTAATTGCCGGGTGTATTCTAGGTAGTAAGAAATTCTAATATTTCTATTCACATTTTACTTTATTCTCAAAATCAGGATAACTCTGTTACTGCGGAATCAATTTGTAGTAATAAGTGCTTCCATGAAAAGTCTAGACACGTTCTTAGTCCACTTAATGAAACGTTGAGTTACACATCGTAGCAAAGAGAGAATATGTGTACTTGAACATGAGCTCGTGCCATGCTAGAAAAACTTGTGAAGTTTGTCGAAATAAAAAACTTGACAAATAGTTTTTTTTCTAAAGGAAGGTTGAAACCTTGAGCCTCGGCATCTAAGTGATTGATGCACGCTGACTTATTTATTATATTATTTAATAAAGACGTGAAAAAACAATTCAACCCGAAACCACCTTCCACTACTAGAATCCAGCCATATACCGGGTGTGGAAAAGTTCGCCAGGTAGAAAAATGCGGGACACTCGGCGACTGGACAATATATTGAGATGCACACTCGATAAAATATCACATACCCGGCGACTGGACGATATGTCGAGTAGCACTTGAAATTACACTTGGCGTATAGAACCACGGTCGGTGAAACTAGAAAAACTAGATGGTACCCCGCGCGTTGCTGCGGGACATTGTATAAAGTATTAAAGTTTATAATATTTATGAGAAAATATGGAGTGATCATCTCATATCCATCTTTTGAACTCCTTGTCCTTATGTCGAAAATAATTAAATCACATGATGTTTTGATCTGTAATCACATCAAATAGACTTGCATATTATTTTTAAGCTCGACACATGTATGTACCTGTAAAAACACTGCTTTCAATATCCCGGAGATTCATAGTATTAGTCAATTTAAAATAATTGTCGTCTTACTTTATCACGATGTGTTAAGGTGATAATAGACGAACCAACTATTTCGTGAAATTATGTATATTTTATTGCTGCAATAATGAAAAGTATGATTTTTGGAAAATAAGATTTCTTCCAACCAACTTGGTTACAATATGAATTTTCCTTAAATTTAGGTAAATAATTACAAACTTTCATAGTAAATCTTCTACAAAAACTAATGGTGACAAACTGAAACTTCCAGGACACTTGGTCAAGACGTTTACATATGTGAATAAAAAATGAATGTCGTGGAAATACTTTTGCACTCCCCAAATTCTCCATTTCCAGTGCATTCATTCCATGAAACATCATGATTGAATGAAATTGCTGAAAGCAAACAATACTCTTAACATCGTCGCTAGAAAAATCAGTATAACTGGGCTCAGGGAAAAATAAGATAAAACAATGGCAGAAATAAAAAAACCAAACCAAATAGGAGTCACGATATACTTAATCCATGAAATGATGAGAAACGAAGACGCGTCTGGTATTTGACACTCATGCTTAGAAATCATGGTGTTAATCCAGCTGAGACGTTGGTTTTGTAGAGCAAGAAGATTGTCAATGAAGCTCAAATCGGACCAAGGTGTCAACCTGCGAAAAAATGATAGCTAGGAAAATTGTTAGTAGCAAATGAAGCAATTAGTGCGATCAGTATGCTAGACTGTCCATCAATATTGTAATACAAATGGTGGTAGTTCTAATCGTACAATAGGGTAAGCAAGTGAAAAGGATAACTAAAGTTGTTAGCGTGAACATACGTACAGATTTTCCATCAGATCGTGACTAATAATCCATGATACCTACAATAGAAAAATAGCAAAATACATCAAAGCAATTTTAGAAGAAAAGGCAAAGACTGAGAGCGTATATTCATGAGGTGATCAGTTATCGATTATCAGCAGAAGCAGCAGTAAAATAGAGACTGCCAAGAAAGGTACTAAATCGAAGAGCAGCTAGCAGTCGATACCTCGATGTTGATAAGGAGTGAAGCGCGGAGGAGAATAAAAGAGCAGCTTATTCCTAGTGCATCAGAGATTGGCAGTGCATATGGAGATTGTGTGGGATGCTCCAAGGTATATAATGGCAATTGGCAACGGAGGAAAGCCAAAGGCCTTGCAGCTCGATCGCTGGTTGACACAGAACAACATTTAAACGCAATAAGTGCCTTCATTGATTAGCGTGGGAGACAAAGAGAGTGCACTGCCATGAGTATAATGGAGAAGAGGAAACAAGTTAAAAAATGATACCAAAAGCTGGCCTTAAGATAGTAAAGATCCATGCGCTGCATGCAGGCTATATTTTTATAGCCTCACCTATGTGGATTGTTGGATGACATGGACCAATCAGCGACTTGCTGATGTGTGTAGCTTGCATGTTGAGAGAACTATTTGTAGTGGGTCATTCCTATTTAGATATAGATGATATACTCGTCAAACGCTAGGTCTCAGCGAACTGTGTTGCCACGTGGGGCTAGCCGCCCAGACGGACTGCGTTGTGACGGAACCCGCCCTTTGCCGAGAGCCCCTCTCGGCGAATAATGCGCGTGAAAACTGCAGATGTTCCTGCTTTTTTCTTTCCTCTTTCGCCGAGTGTATCGATGGACTACACTCGGCGAATAACGCGCGGAAAAAAATGGAACTTTGCCGCGCATTTTTTTGGGTACTCGGAGAATGCAGTGGGCGGAAAAAGTAATTTACCTTCGCATTTAATTCGCTTTTGTCGGGTGTGGTACCTGGCCAAAAATGTGGGCGGGATTTTTTTTGGGTCTTTTTTTTTTTTTTTTTTTGAAACTTAATTCTCTTTTTTTTCACTAGAGAGAGCAAGAAATCTCTTTACTCTTCTTTCTTTTCGTTTGTTAGGGATATAAGAATTTTAGCACTTGCAGATCACTTTTTTTTCTTCTTTTCCTCATAATAGGTTGATGTGATCTGCTAGCAACTACGTTTGTACCGTGAAACTAGTAGCATACCAAAATTAATTATGAGAAAGATTAAACTAAGAAAGCCAGTATAAGGAAGGTTAAGGTACGGAAGGCGTGTGTGGCTGTGTTGCCCACGTTGACGATCTGGTCCTCCCTTTGTGCTGCATATTTATTTCCCTTTTGCATACCAAAATTGCTCTATGGTAGAAAAATACTACTCCATTGATCAACAAGTTCTTGTTGGTTGGACGCCTGGTATTTCTTTGTCCCTACCGTAAAACTCCCCTAGTCTAGTGTGTCTATGCAAGAGAGATTTGGCATGAGCAGTACTAGAATCTGAGGATACCTTGTGTGCTTGGTGGATGGAAGGAAGGAAAATAATGAAAATATGATACGCAGTCGCGTACTCTAAAATAAATATGACGCAGTATTTTTGGTAATTTGGGAAGCTCTCATAGCTTCATCTGCGATATAATTCTGAGGAAGAAATACAGATGCAGCCAGCAGGTAAAGAGTGCAGAGCTGATTTCCTCCTCATGTTCCATGTGCCATGTCCCTGCATCAAGCCTGTACTCGAAGATTATTTGTGTTTGTGTTTGGCCTACAGAAGCAACAGTGTTTGTTGATCACGGAAAATATTCTTTTTCATTTGACAATTTCCATACAAACTTTATCCTACCAAGATAATGTAATTAACCAAATCAACTCTGCCAGTCTGCACAGTTTCAAACAGCGTTAGTGAAACGAGGTCCAAGAAAAGGTGTCGCTAGTACCTACGGCAACGGCTGGGCTGAGCTGAGCTGAGCAAGTCACAGGCTCACAGTTGAGAAATTGGCACCTTTTCCCGGCAGGGGTCTCCGGTCGCAGCTCACCAACCCCTTCACGTGAACGTCTACTCGTCTAGGAGCCTCGCTGTTAGCAAGGACAGCAGCCCTGTCGGCTGATCAATCATACACTAATCTCTCCGATTCCGCATCAGTGTACCGTGCCAATTGAATATTTAACATGTACCCTGTTCAATCGGTTCGTGCGAATTTGCTTGACTAAGAAAATGAACCCAAGACAGAACACTGACATGGGTAGAACTTGTACTGAACCCACGGTCTCGTCTTGGTTGCAGGTCGCGCGTGTATCTTGCTTCTACCGCGAGTGAACTGCAGTATCCTTTTCTCTTACTGTCTTACAGCATAGTAGTACTCGCAGAATCGCAGAATGTTTGTTCTGATTTGTGAGGCATGATGAGGATAGATTTCATCAGAGGAAGTTGAGATTTTTGTTAGAGAATGAAAGGAAATTGAGATGATAGCTTAGGGCATCTCCAGTCGTCCCCCAGCGTCCCCAGGAGGCCTTTTTAGCGCCGGCAAAAAAAACAAGCCGCCCCACAGAAGTCGATTTAGCGCCGGTTAGCGTCGTTTTTGGCGTTGTTTCGCGCTGGCGTACCCAAGCCAAACTCAGCTTCTTGGGTTCCGTCTGGGGGTAAAAGGCGTGCGCGGACCAGACCTGTCGGCGAGAGTGGGCGATTCCCTCTATAATTTTGAGTCTCCCTTCCTTTTTCCCCCAAATAGCTCGCCCGCCGCCCGATCCCGCCATTTTCCCCCAGTGCATCAGGCCGTGGCCGCCATGGGTCCTGCCAAATTCACCGGTCCCCCGAGCTGCAACCGCCGCCGCCGCCCTCGCCGCTCTCCCCGCCAAGAAGCCGCGCAAGCCGAGAGCACCGAAGGAGAAGCCGCCGGGCATGAGCAACAAAGATTGGGCCGCCGAGCTGGAGCGCCGGAGGGCGGAGAACATCCAGCGTCGGGGGAGGGAGCCCAGGCAGCGGCAGAGGGAGCTAGCCGCGAAGCTACCGTCGAGGAATAAGAGGAGCAGGAGGAAGAGGAGGAGGCGGAGGATGAAGATGTAGAGCCGCCAACTCCGGCCGCGTCTGCGGCGCCACCGGCCAAGCGTAGGGCCGCATGTCCCCTCATCCTCATCTCCATCCACAGTTCACCGGCTGGGGCCAAGCATCTGCGTCGCCATCACCGTCGCCGCACTGGTGCGCGTCTCCGCGATACTCGTCTGGGCACGCCGACGGCGAACTCCATGGCGGTTTCGACCCCAACGTCACCTTCCCCCACCATCCTTCCATGATATACGCCGACTCGCTGATGCACACGGTGGGTGTGTTGTTGGGAGACCCCAAGAGAAAGGTGTGAAGTAGTGCAGCAGCAAGTTTCTCTCAGTATGAAACCAAAGTTATCGAAACAGTAGGAGATGAAGGATTCCCTCGAGGTATCAACGGCGCCAGAAATATGCTTCTTGGTGGTTGACGTGGAGGCTGCACACAAACCATCAAGATACTTTGCCCCAACTTAACAGTGAGGTTGTCAATCTCACCGGCTTGCTGTAACAAAAGATTAAACGTATGTGTGGAAGAAAGATGTTTGTTTGCAGAAAGTACCAGGTTTGCAGTTGTGGTTTTATCAGATTAATGAGAAGGACCGGGGTCCACAGTTCACTAGTGGTGTCTCTCCATAAATAATAATAACATTCATCCATGTGTGGTAAACAAATTACAGCTGGGCAATTGACATAATAATAATGAGCAAGCCAATGCATATACTAATGATATGGTGTCTAGTGTGAGATTCATTCGGGCGTTACAACAATATACATAGACCGTTCCAACCGTATTTAAGACTAATAATCCACCTTTCAGTTAGCGTCCGCACCCCTTTCAGTATTAAGTTGCATGCAAAAGATTATCGCCTTAAGCACTGTGTGTAAAATAAGTAAGTAACATCATCCTTAGACAAAGTACTACTGTTTTATTCCTTGTAGCAACACTACATCTACAACCTTAGAGCTTTTTGTCACTGCCCCAGATTTAATAGAGACATGAACCCACTATCGAGTATAAATACCCCCTCTTGGAGTTACGAGCATCTACTTGACCGGAGCACATACAAGTAACGGAGAGCATGCAAGATCATTAAATAGCACACACATGATATATTATGAAGCAATAACTTTAGTACTCAATATTCATCGGATCCCAACAAACACAACATGTAGAATTACATAAAGATGATCTTGATCATGATATGCAGCTCACAAGATCTAAACATGATAGCACAAGAGGAGAAGACAACCATCAAGATACTGCTATGGACCCGTAGTCCAAGGGTAGACTACTCACGCATAAGTAGGGAGGCGTTCATGGCGACGTAGAGGCCTCCGGGGACGATTCCCCCTCCCGGCAGGGTGCCGGGGAGCAGTTCTGATCTCTCCCGAATTGATGTTGACGATGGTGGCGGCTCGGGACCCGTGGAGGAAAATATGAACACCGTGCGATTATTTTTAGGTCAAGAGGTATTTATGGGCAAAAGGGCAAGGTTGGTGGGCGCTCGAGGGCCCCACGTCCTCTCGTGGTGCGACCAGCATGAGGCTCGCGCCACGAGGTGGTGTGGGCGCCTCGTGGCTCCTCTTCGTCTCGTCTTCGGTTTCTCGTGACGCAAATATTACAAAAATAATTTCAGGATCTTTTATTTCAAATTCCGAGAATATTTTCTTAAGTGATTTTCTGAAACCAAAAACAGCATAAAACAGGGAACTAGCACTGTGGCATCTTGTTAATAGGTTAGTCCCAGAAAATGCATAAGACTATATAAAATACATATAAAACATGTAATAACATGATATAACATAGCATTGAATATAAGAAAATTATAGATACGTTGGAGACGTATCAACATCCCCAAGCTTAGTTCTACTCGTCCCGAGTAGACAAGAACGCTAAAACAAGCATAATTTCTGACGTGACATGTTTAAACACAATCTTGATCATGTAATAATGTAAGGCATGTAAACTGAGATCAGATGAATAAGGGTTGTACTTTATATTGATATCAAATGAGTAATGAATAAACAAGTAGGTGAAGCAAGCAAAGCTTTCAATGATATAGTACTAGATAGCAATCAACCGTGCAAAGTAAATATAAGAGATGATTTAACCTTCAAGCACAACAATATAATCATCTAACGCTTCCAACAAATATGACAACTTAATAAAATGATCAAGTCAAGCAATATCAATATGCACGTAGAAGATCAATATATTATTTGTTCAATAAAAACAAGCAAGCGTTCAACGTTGGTTCCTGGCACCAGGATGTTATGGCTAAGAGAATGTTAACGGAGGTTTGGAAGGCCAAAAGAAGAAAGGCTCACAAAGCTGTAGATGATCATTAGACAAGAGAAAGTCATACAATCGAAGCTATGCAAGGAGTAGTGATTGCCACACAACGGATGCACATGAAGCTATAAGTATATGAAAGCTATCCAATGAAACTAGTGGGGTGCATCCAACTTGCTTGTTCACAAAGACCTAGGACACTTTTGAGGAGCCTCATCATTGGAATATACAAGCCAAGTTCTATAGTGTAAAGTTCCCCACATAGTTATGCAACTAAGACATGAAAACTCTCTCATATGGAGTAAAGGTGCTAAACATGATCACAAATGATGATCACAAATGATATGGTGCTATAAGATGAGCACAAGTGATGACTATAAATGATATGGTGCTATAACATGAGCACAAGTGTGTGATAAAGAATAGTAATGTTGCCCCCTTTTATTTCTTTTTTTTCTCTTTTTTCTATTTTTTCTTTTTTTGTTTCTCTTTTTGATGGCCTCCATGGCTCTTTTCACTTTTAGGGGCAAGCATCCTAATATGATATATGATATATGACAACACACTAATGATGATAAAACAACATACTGATGATACAAGTAACAAATATGAATGTGCCATAAGAATACATATGACAACGGTACCTCTGCCAGTGTAGCAGGTTATGTAGTGATCTAGCGTAACATGGGTAAAATCACACATCATCTTTATAGAATCACGCAAAGCAATAAATAAGTAATGAATGACAACAAGTCATGTAATGTAACATGGATGTTGCATGGCAATATATCTCGGAACAGCTATGGAAAAGTTGTAATAGGTAGGTATGGTGGATGTTTTGAGTAAGATATTTGTCTTATGTGTAGGAGAACAAGATGAAGATCTCCCACGAGTTTGGATGTACCCGCGAAAAATGCACCAACTCTCAATGTGAGAAATGGCTATGCAAAGTACCGAAGAGGCTAGCAATATGGTGGAGGAAGTGCCATGAAAACCGCAGTTTTAGAACTCACAAGTAAAAAAATTCCAAATAAAAATATGATCATACAAGGCATAATGAAAATTAATCCTAGAGGGATCGTGGCGAATGACAAAGTCACCGTTGGCTTCCCCGACCGTAGCGCATAACATAAAGTCATTAAGGTTGCTTTAGGAAAATATAAGTCGTATACCATTATGCAATCAACTGGAATTTTAAGTGTGACACAACTTCAAAATTTTCTAGACCAACCATTAATCATTCCACTTTACTAGACCATAATGTTTACCATTAAGCAAATTAATATCTCAAAACAACATCAATGATTCAAGTGACACAATTTAATGATCTACAAGATTATGAATCATTTAATTATACCATCTACCACATTTAGCATTTTTTTTTCTCAACTGAACACCAAGCAACTTATTTAAAAGATAAACTCTCTAAGTAATTAAACAATGAGATAAGAGAGTATAATATAGCAAAGCTAACAGCTCTAACAAAAGATGCAGGAAAAACAAGAGCTAGAAAGTAAACAATAACATGAGAAGAATATTCAACGAATATAAGTGAAGAATACGAGTATTCATAAGAAAAAGCGGAGCGTGTATCTCTCCCACACAAAAGAATGCTAGGATCCAGTTTATTTAGAGAATGAAAATAACAAAAACAAAAACAAACAAACGCTTCAAGATAAACACATAAGATGTGACGGAATTAAAATATAGTTTCACTAGAAAGGACCTGATAGTTTGTCGATGAAGAAGGGGAGGCCTTGGGCATCCCCAAACTTTGATGCTTGATTATTATTTAATTATGTTGGGGTGAACCACCGGGTCATCCCAAAGCTTTGGCGTTACTATCCTATTGATCACATTATATCATCCTTCTCTCTTGATCTTTGAAAACTTCCTCCACACCAAACTTAGAGTAACTTCATTAGAAGGTTAGTGCACAAAAAATTATGATATTATGTACGAACACAATTTATACCAATGATACTGAACATTAGCTACAGTCACTGATACTTAATAGGATAAAAAGATCCAATCAAAATAGCAAAGGAGACATTGCAAAATAAATGGCAGAATCTGTCAAAAATAGAACAGTCCGTAAAGATGAATTTTTTAGAGGCACTTAACTTGCTCAGATCACAAAACTCAAAACTAATGAAAGTTGCGTATACATCTGAGGATTATGTACAAACAGGCAGATTTTTCTGACGTTCCAGTGAATTAATATGAATTTACGGTGAACAGCAGAAATCTGTTTCAGCACAGGAACTAAATTTAGCATCAATTTTCGACTAGAGGCTTATCTTGACACAACATTGCAACAAAATAAAGATACAATGGAATTGCTACAGAGGTAGGACAAGTCCTTGACACAAGAAAAATAAATTAAAATGACAGGAAATAAAAACTGGGTTGTCTCCCATAAGCGTTTTTGTTTAACGTCTTTGAGCTAGGCACAAAAAGTTAAACTCAAGTATTATCAAGAGATGAATCATCAACATCAATAACTTTATCCAAAACATGGTTCGTTGTAATAGGTGTTTTTGGTATCCATGAGTGTGTCCTATTATGTATACCATCACTTTTAGGCATATTGGGAGGTTTGGGCTTGGGAATATAAATGAACTTTTGCTCCCTTCCTACAAAAGCCTTATCTCTCTTAGTTTTAATAGAAGCAAATGTTGAACCTAAAGTTTTCATAACATCTTCTAGTTCATCAATTCTATGATTATGAGTATCAAAGGTGTTGCTAGTTTCTAAAGCAGTGATTCGTCCATTAATGACATCTATTGATTCATTACCCTTGCTAGCATTATCAAGAAAAGTTTTTTCCATTGAATCCAGCATTTTCATTATATCTTCCAAAGTGATCTCAGTTTTGATTTATTTAGTAAGGGGTGGTTATCCTACCAAACTTTCAATTAAATTGCAGGCTTCAAAAGCAGGTGTACCAAGAAAATTACCCCATGTAAGAGTGTCAATAACATACCTATACCAACTAGAGATACCGACATAAAAATTCCTAAGGAGGATTAAAGTGGAGTGTTTCTTAGTGCATTTTTTATGAGCATCAATATCCTATGCCAAGCATCTTTTAAACTTTCTCCTCCTTGTTGTTTAAACGAACAAATTTCAACTTCAGGACTACCCATTGTCAGCAATTTATAACAAAACCGAAATAACAAAACAAGGACAAATAACACAAACTGAAATAAATAAATGCGAAATAAACAAAGTAATGAAAGTAACTATTTTTTTGTATTTTTGATATTAAGCAAACAAGACAGTAGTAAAAATAAACTAAGCAAGACAATAACAAAATAAAAAGATTGGAAGTGCGAAAACTCCCCTCGTAGTGAATCTTCTATCTCCCCGGCAACGGTGCCAGAAAAATTCTTGATGCACACGGTGAGTGTGTTGTTGGGAGACCCCAAGAGAAAGGTGTGAAGTAGTGCAGCAGCAAGTTTCTCTCAGTATGAAACCAAAGTTATCGAAACAGTAGGAGATGAAGGATTCCCTCGAGGTATCAACGGCGCCAGAAATATGCTTCTTGGTGGTTGACGTGGAGCCTGCACACAAACCATCAAGATACTTTGCCCCAACTTAACAGTGAGGTTGTCAATCTCACCGGCTTGCTGTAACAAAAGATTAAACGTATGTGTGGAAGAAAGATGTTTGTTTGCAGAAAGTAACAGGTTTGCAGTTGTGGTTTTATCAGATTAATGAGAAGGACCGGGGTCCACAGTTCACTAGTGGTGTCTCTCCATAAATAATAATAACATTCATCCATGTGTGGTAAACAAATTACAGCTGGGCAATTGACATAATAATAATGAGCAAGCCAATGCATATACTAATGATATGGTGTCTAGTGTGAGATTCATTCAGGCGTTACAACAATATACATAGACCGTTCCAACCGTATTTAAGACTAATAATCCACCTTTCGGTTAGCGTCCGCACCCCTTTCAGTATTAAGTTGCATGCAAAAGATTATCGCCTTAAGCACTGTGTGTAAAATAAGTAAGTAACATCATCCTTAGACAAAGTACTACTGTTTTATTCCTTGTAGCAACACTACATCTACAACCTTAGAGCTTTCTGTCACTGCCCCAGATTTAATAGAGACATGAACCCACTATCGAGTATAAATACCCCCTCTTGGAGTTACGAGCATCTACTTGACCGGAGCACATACAAGTAACGGAGAGCATGCAAGATCATAAATAGCACACACATGATATATTATGAAGCAATAACTTTAGTACTCAATATTCATCGGATCCCAACAAACACAACATGTAGAATTACATAAAGATGATCTTGATCATGATAGGCAGCTCACAAGATCTAAACATGATAGCACAAGAGGAGAAGACAACCATCTAGCTACTGCTATGGACCCGTAGTCCAAGGGTAGGCTACTCACGCATCAGTCCGGAGACGGTCATGGCGACGTAGAGGCCTCCGGGGACGAATCCCCCTCCCGACAGGGTGCCGGTGAGCAGTTATGATCTCTCCCGAATTGGTGTTTACGACGGCGGCGGCTCGGGACCCGTGGAGGAAAATATGAACACCGTGCGATTGTTTTTAGTTCAAGAGGTATTTATTGGCGAAAGGGCAAGGTCGGTGGGCGCCTCGTGGCTCCTCTTCGTCTCATCTTTGGTTCCTCGTGACGCAAATATTTCAGAAATAATTTCAGGATATTTTATTTCCAATTCCGAGAATATTTTCTTAAGTGATTTTCTGATACCAAAAACAGCAGAAAACAGGGAACTGGCACTGTAGCATCTTGTTAAAAGGTTAGTCCCATAAAATGCATAAAACTATATAAAATGCATATAAAACATATAATAACATGATATAATATAGCATGGAACATAAGAAATCATAGATACGTTGGAGACGTATCACTCGTCGGGTACGTGCCTTCGCCGCCGCTGCGCTGATACCCCACTTTCGGGGCGCAGTCCATGCTCGAGATGCACAACGACACCATGGACGAGATCATCACCACGGGCTCGGCGGCGGCAGCGGCATCCCCGGGCTTCCTGTCGGCGCCGGGCGAGGAATTTCCCACGGCCTCGACGGGTGGCATCGATTTCGGCGGCGTCGGCACGGAGGAGGCCAAGGAAGGAGGGGATGAGACGCAGGCTGCCGGCGGGGGGGGGGGGGGAGGGGCGAAGGGACGGCCAAGGAAGGCGACACGGGCGGCTGCCGTCCTAGGAAGGGCTCCCAGGCCGCGCACCCAAAGCTGCTCTTCGAGCCTCGCATCAAGTGGACGAGCCGGGAGGACGTCCTCCTCGCCGACGCATGGAAGGAGACCACCCAGGACACTATCCACGACGCCAACCAGGCCATGGACAACTACTGGAAGCGCGTCAAGACGGCGTACGACGAGCGTCGCATGATCGACCCCGACTACATCGGGTGCCAGACAAAGCGCGGCCAGAAGGCGATGTCCAACCATTGGGCGCTCATGCAGACCGCCTGCAGCAAGTGGCATGACATACAAGAGGAGGTCAAGCACAGGTAGAAGAATGGGGCAAACCGGGAGATGGAGCTCGCCCGGATGTTGGAGGCGTACAAGGATGACGAGAAGATGGACTTCAAGTTCTTTCACGTCTTCGTCGTAATCGAGGGGTGTGAGAAGTGAGCCGAAACACGCCGATCGCTGGCAAAGGGTGGCAAGGACTATGTCCCGGACGCGCCAGTTGCAGGTTCTTTGGATGGCCGTCCCCCGATGGGAAACAAGAAAGCCAAGGCGGCAAGGAAGTCGGCGCCGGCTACGGCGAAGCTGCAAGCATCAATTGAGACATGCATCGCCGATGCCCAGGCCCACGCCGAAGGTCAAACAGCGGTGGGCGGCGGTCATGGACAACTCGAAGGTCAAGCTGGACCTCCTTAGGACCGGCACCGAGGCGAAGAAGAGGAACCACGACCTCGCCTTCCTCGTGGGCGGTGGCGATCTGGACGCGATGCACCGCGAGGTAAGGGCATGGTTCATGCCGCAGCGCCGCCTCATCCTCAGCGACATCAGTCGGCCGGCCACCAACCCGTCAAGCTCGGCGAAGCCGAACCTTGAGCCAGCTGCGACGCATACTACTGTGCCGCCCTTCATCGACCTCGAGACCACCGTGAAGAACGCCACAACAGCTGCGACGGCCATCGATCTGGAGGGTGCCGCGCCTGTCGTCGACCTCGAGACCGCCGAGGATGTCACTCCAAGATCGGCGCCAGCTCCGACCACCGCGCCCATGTACGACGTCGACACCGCGCCAGCCTCTGTCTGACTGCCGAATACGGCCGTAATCGTCCAACTGTGACGTTTTTTTATGATCGCTCGTCCAATTGTGATGTTTTTGTATGATCATCAACTGTGGCTGCTGGATCGCCGAACTCTGACCCCCCTGGATTTTGCGTAAAGGCTAAAAGCGCCGGATTGAAACGGGGAACGACTAGAAATGCCATTAGAGCTTGAGGGCCTTTTGGCACCATGCATGAGAGAGTCCAGACAGCAGTGAGATCGATATGGAAATTACCTCTGTATGCAGTCAGTCAAGCTTTCGCGTCCATCATTTCTACTAGGCGACCTTGTCTCTGCTTGGCTCGTTTTTTTTCTATTGGGACGGTATCAGTGAGCGGCAACCGTTGGCTCTAGTTTCATGAACTTTCCAATAATGACTAGGTAACACGGCGCGTCGACACGCCGCGCCCTTGTTGATAATTTAGTAAACCTAACGTTTAGTGGGACAATTTTATCGAAAGTTTGATGAAAAAGTTGCATGACAACAATTTAGGTCGAGTAAGAGATATAGCCGTGTCTACATGCGGCATCACCGTCCACCATAGGTACAAATACTCTACCCATCCAACTGTCAACACTTAATCAGATCTACCCTAACCCAGGAATTTTAGTACCGTGGGAACTATTCATAAGCACTTTCATGTCTCTCTATATAGGAACTATCTTATACAACCCAAACCAAACGCCTCAATTTCAAAATCCTCATGGGTATACCACCAAAAAAATACTAAGCGAGTCAAAGCATGAATCACCTGATGGGCTTAAATGGCGCATGTGCACACCAGCACACATGCAGAGAGAAAAAGGAAAGACTACTTTGGTAATCAACTTAAAGGAGGATGGTACTTATAACTACTTATACCCATATGTTCTCAGGTACGTTATTGCGCATGTTGCTTGTTCCAAAGAGAGATTGACCCCTTCATAAAGCCTTTGGGCTACCTACAGTCACATAGTGAGCCACGTGAATCAGTACACTGCTGCAAGTAAATTGTAGTAATAATATAACAGTCAAGCAGGATATAATATGCATCCGAGTTATCTTAGGTATAAACAACACATGAAGCAGACATAATTAACTGGTCTTGAAATAGTTGGTACATCAGTCTCGAAATTAGAAATACATAAAGTTCAATTTATCTATCCATTTATATTTGAGAGCACCCAGATCAAATGTTGTACAACTGAATACATTTAGTTGAACTTTTGACGTTTGGCATTAGAGTTCTCTGCAAAGCATAAACCATGAGGTGTTAGTGTAAATGTAGGATCATAAATCAGCTTAAGTGCAATTGAGTTCTTTCAATGCAGTTAAAGCTTATAGTAACATGCTGAGGCTTGAAGAGCAATGCCGGTTAAAATAAGAACTAAATGTTTATTTAGTAGAAGCAAACATAGAAAGAATTAACTATTCAAGATGGTTTTCTTCTTTGCTTCACTTGGATAATGCCTTTATTGTTATATTATTATTTCAGATCGTTCATTTCATGGTAAACATAGTAAAAGTTTGTTCACATGTTAATTGTTGTAGAATTCAAAGAATCACAATTAAACTTCTGAGTTCATCAGTAAAATTTGTATAATTAAGTTGTTTGATTTCAATAGGTACTATATATAAAAGTTTATGAACTAACAGGGAGCGAGTAGTATGAATAAGAATTGTGCAGCCAGAGATAATCAATAATAATAAGGTGTTGCAATAAATAATAGAAATGCAGATTCAGTAATACCCCCACCACCAAGCTGCCCCAACCATCCTGCGGCACGTGCATCCAACCAATTGCAGCCGAAGGAAAAGTTGCCACCTCTAGCGAGAAAGCTAGTATGCCGAAACATTCTGAGGTATATGTATTTTTTTGGTCAATACTAAGTGATGATTGCTCTATTCACCCTAGCTTGATCTAGTCCAACATCTGCTATTCACATAAGTTTTTTCTAGTCACAATGCCCCATAAATTGTCTTCATGTTGTACTCAACTATCACCACCAAATAGTGCAAAGCTTATTAAATCGGCACCTTGAACACAACTGGTTCTAATTACTTGCCAGATTTCTATCAGATGCTTCATGAAATTTCATCTAATAAAAAAAGGGTTTAAAAAGTAAGTTACGAATCTTTACTATTTTATCTACCAATATTGGGCTAGCTCTCGACGCATTATGTGGCCTATTGCTGCTGTACAATGTGTTGGATGCAGCTCCAACTTCAATTCGTAAAGTACTATTTTTGTTCTTATTTTTGTTCTGTTACGCGCCCCTTAGATTCCTCGACCACCAGATGTGCTGACAGGTGAGTGAATACAATTGCACCAATCATAACAAAAATAATGATTTATAAAAAAAATTATATAATGGTGAACAGATAAGATCTCATGATGGGCAATACTAACAAAGTTGAGCAATTCAGACACTACAACATCTGGATGTATCTTGGATTACCTAGTTTAAAATAAACTGAAGTTATACCAACAATTTTAATGATCTTTTAGGACTGAAAGTCACATTTATGCAAGGAAAGCAAACACAATAAAGCTGAGATTCAAAATCATAATTTTAGATGAGAGATGAACTCCATTTCAAAAGCTTCAGGCATGTCCATCATATGCTAATTATGTCATATGCAGAATGTGCATTTCCTGTAAAAGATAACCACATAATACATTGCATCACAACGGCTTTTTCCAGTACATAATGAATTTGCAGTGCTAGAAAACAAAAGCATGGTGGGATATAGCTGCAGGAGTAATTTTGATTTGAAAAATGAGAAAAGATCCGCAACATGCACTATGTTCCAGATTCTAAATGGTCCAACCATTACCTCTTCGAATAGCAATATACTGGCCCAATCTTCTATTTAACTTGATCTTCTTGCCTAGAAATACATCTAAACATAAAACCAGAAGCAATACTTCAGAAACGGAAGAACACACAGATTCTAACTCAAATAAAATCAAGTAACAATCCATTTCACCTAAAAAATAAATAAACAAAGAATACCTAATGAGAGAAAACATAGAGATGTCGCAGGTGGTGCTGCCGTTAGCCTCGGCCAACGTCGCCGGCCGCTGGACATACTCTTCTCCTTGCTACAATTGTTAGCACATGTCTTATGAAAGGAGGATGAGAGGATGGCTGGGACGATTCCTATTTCCTTTTAACTGTCATCGGGACATGAGCTCCTCCACTGCATCAATAATCGTATTAAAGAACTGATTAACCTAAGACTGCAGCAGGTTAGAAATTCGCAATTGACTAAAATTCAAAAGTTAAGAGAAGATGGATCAGATGCTGGCATAATTACTGGCAGTGCACCTTCCAGGCTCCTGGCCAAGCGCCTGGTAATTTGGATAGTGGCGGGCGGCAGCTAAACACAGATCGTGGAGGAGAAAGATGATTCTTTGTACATCACGCAGTCCTAGGCGGATTGTACCACTATTGGGAGAGAGTGTTGATGGGAGAAATTCCTCCGCTACTGCCATGGATCGACGGAGCCGCAAAATCTGAGTATATGTGCGATAAATAAACTTTTCGTAGGGAATCTAGAAGAAGATTACGCTTACGCTCAGGATTTCTTTGAAGACGACGACTGGCGGCGACCGGCGGCGGCGACGTCACCACCTCCACCACATCCAACAACCGCGGTAGCCTCTAGATAAGATGGGCGTGACCACATCTGGGCGGAGTTGCGCGGATAGAAAGATGGAGGAGAGGGTGGCGTGTCGATTGCACGGAAGGGCGACGACGGAGACAACCGGACGCAGCGGGATCTTGCGGCGAAGGCGGCAGCGATTCTGGATCGCAGAGAACGGCAATCACGAGTTGAGAGAGAGGTCGGGTGAAATGCATGGTTACTTTGTACAAAAGCATATGAGGTTTTAGGTATTTTCGAATAGGTCGTATACAGCTTAAAAAATGGACCGAGGGGCACGGCCTCGATCTGCGAGGCGTGTTTATGAACAAATACCATAGTGACCGGTGGGAACCGGCGCGACCGACCAGCGACCGGGCGATGTGTCGTGATTTCATTGGCAGAAACTCGACAGCTACAGTAACGTGGGTTTGGAGGTCGACGCGGACGCATCTAAGCCGTCCGTCGAAGCGGTCGGACGGCCAGCGTTCAACGCGCGACGTGGCCACGGGACTGGAAGCGAATCTGTCCAACTTTTATATATATAGTAGTATAGTATAGTATGTCTTCCTATTCTTGTTTCTTCCATCTGTTCTTACCTGCGTCACACAAGCGCCAAGAGGCACGCATACGCCCGTTACCATCCAAAGCCGAGGCACTTTTCTCACCCTTTCTTGGAAAGCAAAACAAAGCCATTTGCATCGGTACATTTGAATTATCCAACCAGGTGAGGGGACGAGAGTTTCGATACCAATAACAGCATCATGATTCATGATAAGCAGCACAAATCCTTGTGGGGGTTTCCCTTGCGAGTTGGCACTTTCTGCTGGGTATGTTTGTGAACATGGGGAATATGTCCAACTGAAACGAACTCCCGAAGAACACATCTTTGATGTTCGTGCACAACAGCACTAGTATACTTACTAGTAGCTGCAAAGCCCTGTGATTAAGGAATGGGATTAGTAATATTTTATCACAATCGCGGCATAGCTTTTTAGCTGTATCAGAGAAAGAAGACGGCATCAGGCATGTGTGTCTGCTTGTCACCTAGCTACGGCTTGCTCTGTTTAATCTTTGTCAGGGGTCCCCAAATAATTGTCCCTAGCGGCATGGGAATGTGATGCATGGAGTTGTACCATTACGGGATGGCCTCAGCAACATGTTTGTCAGCTCTACAGGGCCCACCCCGAGATGGACCTTGCCAACACCCCATGCACCTCTCAGGAGGGCATGCGGTCGGCTATCATCCCGATCACGTGGGAAATTTGCTGATCACGTGGGAAATTTAGAAGAAACGGAACATAAGGGTGTTCAACAACAAGTTCATCATGACATCCTCTCTCTTTGACCGCATTATGTGCGAAAGCAAGAACTGAATCAGAGCCAAGAAGATGGCCAAAATCATTGGCTAATTGTCGCCATGTAAACTTTTTCTTTGGTGCTTAGGCTTCCGCCTTTGTTTCATGTCTTTGTTTCTCCTATATCAATATAGAAAACAAGGTTTTTTGCCTCGTTTCAAAAAGAAGAAAAAATGACGAGCAGTCATCGTGCATGTATAGCAGATTCACATGTTCAGGGACATGGTTTTAGTTCAAGTTTGTCATTCACCACTTACCACGAGAAGTTTCCTCAGATAACCCCAACACCTTTAGCTTAGCCAATCTCAGCCATTGTCTACCAGAATCCAAAATTTACATCAAATGGGACAGCTGCCAAGTACGAAGGATAAACCTGGAAAACAATTTGAGTTTACTCGGCAACGTAGTTCATGTTCGTTCTAAATAATTATCATGAACGTAACTACATCTAGAAAGACTATTACTATATATAGTTTGTGGACAAGAAGTCTTGATGGATTACATGACCCCACGACTGAAACATCCAGGCGCTGACCAAAATTCTAGCACTGACGGTTGTCAAACTGTACCCAGTGCAGTAAGTTGCATCTAATGCTACTTCCAGAAAAGAGGCGGAACAAGTGAGTAACAGCATTAGGTATTAATTTAATTTGCTTCACCAGTTGGATATTCCAACTTCTGCTCCATGCTGTCATCATCTTTCGCTGCTCCTAAGTGTGAGATTATCTGTCAAGGAGATATACAACGGTCATATTAGAAGTGTGAGTTGCTGCATATCCTACTATCCAAGTTGTGAGTTTGCAATTCAATTTACCATGGATATCCTAAGAGATCAGACAAAGGAAACAACTTGCAAAACAGTAGAAAGCGCAACTATCGTTTCTAAAATCTGGTTGATGGCCTGCACCAAATTTTAGCAGCAACCAACTACATGCCCGAGGTCCTGCTATCAAATGGCACAAAGATAACCAAGTTACCCCCTCCAACTTCCTCTCACCACTGGATGGTTGATTCATCATTAGACAATATACCAACTTTTTATAGTAGACAACTTTCTAGTAGCCATAAAAAGAAAGATGCGAATCAGTTGCAGCGTCAGTAAGGGTTCATATCTTGAATCTTGATGAGCTTAATTCATGAGCTGCGTGCCCAGCTTATATTTCTAATGCTCGTGCTAAAAGGCTGGTTAGATCAAAACTAACTTACACTTACAATAAAAGAATTGTTACAGAAATCAATATTATCTGATCCTCGTGCTTTGATAATTGAGAAACAACAATGGCTTTATCCGAAATAATCAGGTGGTTGTTTTACTTCTTTCTCTATTAGTAGAGTCTTCAACGTGTCCATGATATCAAAGCGTGGGTCTAGCTTGCGTTGCCACCCCTACAAAAGAATCAATAGCCATGGTAAGGACAGTATGTATTTTTCTATGGTATATATTAGGCACAGTGCATTCGACGAGCTGGTAGCATAGAAAAGAGAGGCCCGTAACCAAACCCAGCTAGTAATATTTCCCTAAGTCCACATATTAAGCAAAAACATAGCACACCCTTAAAAGATGTCATTCACTAGAAGATTTAACATTGGCTACATAAAATGTAGTGAATATGATGAAAAATAAATCAACCCTACATCTGGTTGGAAATACACTGTGTGGTCAAACTTTGACCACTAGTCTAGTAATATACAACAAAAATAGATTGGCAAGGTGGAAATGGTATCACTCCATTTATGATCCATAATATAAGTTATTTATGTATTTTAAAAATGTATTATATAACACGTAATAGTCAAAGTTGCATGGTAGAGAACCATGCCTATGTATAAAACATCATCTTTCTTGACAATAGCATGTGTATTTTAGAGTACAGTCACCATTTCACCTAGTTAGTCAATCTTTTTTAGGATTAACAAATTTGGTCAACTTGGACATGGCTATGTAATGACTATCTTTCTGACAATATTATAATAATCTGGTTTTGTAAGCAAAAAAGATCGACCAAGGCCCGTATCAAGTAGTCATATGTCATAAATTTGTTTTATAGATATTATAATAACAGAAACCTTTGCAAGTACTATATTAACTATCAAGTTTAAAGTTCTACAACAGTACATTACCTCAAGAACCAAAATGGTAACCATTACAGTACAGATGTTGCCATCAATGTTGACTTTGTGGCGACGAACTGTGTCAAGCAATTGATGCATGCATTCAACAGGATGAAAAACATCCCCCTCCGGTGTTCCCCAGAAAGTAAATGTCTTCTCCAATTCCTACCATGACCAACAATAAAACATAGAATTATTTTCATTACAACTGAAGAAAAATGCATAGCAAGATCAGGACAGCACTAGTATAGCAGAAAATTTCAGAAGATTTTAAAAAGATTAAACAGCAAAGGACATCAAATTGTTGTAAAACATCGTGTATAGAAGCTAGACTACTAGGGTGGAAAACATACCATACAAATAAATAACAGAAAATACAGAAGTTAACGCTTAAGTCAAACATATGTGTCATGTGGGCTACACTTCGTCTGCTAAAGCTAACAACAGGGGCGGCGTCTTTCCTACACGGCTACATCCCTTATGTCGCATTTAACAGGCAACAGACACATCAGTAAACCAGTCACATTTTGCCACAGCCTCAAATCCTAATAGTAGAAATGTCAAATATTTTTCAGTGTATAAATTATCTAGACCTCTCCATGACATCGCCTAATATCATAATGTCTGCATATGGAGGAAACCAGATGCATAAGGAGCACCAGCATTTATCTATAATAATAAGCAATATACAAGAATGAATACAGGTACATGTAATACATGACATCTGATGACCATATCAAATAAAAACCACCAAATCTGATTAAGCTCTAAATACTGCCCTGCAACATAGTTTCATGCTTTACCTCAGTAAAGGCCACTGGATTTGGACAGTTCTGATTATTTGATAATCGTAGCGTACACTTTGCAGCAGTACGACCATCTCTAATAGCAACTGCCTTGAAGAAATGTTTTAAGTTATCACGATCAGCTGCAGAGAGCTCAGCAGTCATGCCAACGTCCAGAAAAACAATATGGGGTTTAGATCTGAAAAATATGTTCCTCTTCTTGCTCTTATTTACACGGACAAGAATGTTTCCTGGGTGCATATCCGCATGAATAAAATTGTCCTCCTGTTGAAATTGGGGAATGATAAAATGAGAAATCAGTGCTTCAAATTGAGTGGGAGCATCTACAACATGTAAATAAACATATAACAGCAGAGCTTACTGCTACTTTTGGGAATGAGAAAAAATGGATACAAAGAATTAGAAAAAACACATACCAGAAGCATCTTCAAGAATGCATATGTCCCAATGTGGGCAAGGTCTTTCTTCACCCGAGCATGTCCATCAATTTCATCCACAAAACGCGCAACACTTTCACCATTCTCAAATGACTCAACAAGGACTGCTGGATGCACAAGTGGATATACTGGCTCTGGGAAAGAAACATGTCTCCATCTACGGAAGTTGTGTATGAAACGATGTAAATTACAAGCTTCCCTGGAAAGGTCAACTTGAGACATCATGAAAACTGCAAACTGGCGGACACTCTCATCAAGCCTTAGCCAGCTCAATCCAGGGATGGCATTCGAAACTTGTGCCAAATGATTGATGAGTAAAAAATCTTTCTTGATTGATTCTCCCACACCAGGATGCCTCACCTTAACTGCAACGTGTTTTACAGGAGGTTTACCTTTTTTCATTTTTTTCGTCGAGTCAGACAACTCAGAATCTTGAATTTTTAATGTAGCCCGATGTATTTGTGCAATACTTCCGGAAGCTACAGGAATCTCTTCAAAAGTCTCAAATATGTCAGAAAGCTTACGACCAAATGCCTTCTCAATGGCAGCTTTGCTATAAGCAAAACCATGCATAGGAGCTCCGCTGTGAAGCTTTGCAAGCTCAACACAGAGATCACTTGGGAAAAGATCAGGACGGGTTGCAGCCCATTGACCCCATTTAATGAATGCTGGTCCAGCCTTTTCGAGGGTGCGGCGTACAAGAGAAAGCCACCTTCTTCTGAATTCTATACTGAACCTATCAGCAAATGGAGCTAATGCAGTTGCAGGGAAGAACAGGAATGCCAAATGAACTGCTCTAATAAACAAAGTAATACTCTCCCAGACTGATCGAGCCATGGATGACAGAAACTGTCCAGTATCTCGTGTCTTGGTTACAATGCCTTCCATTCTGGGCACGTATGGCCAGGAGTCTGCCAGGACAGGCCGCGATAATGCCATCTTCCCAAAAGCTAAAGCCATGAACCCAGGGATGATATGGGATCTCGTTAAGGACAGAGTTACAGCACTGGCTGCGCGGCTCATCAGCGGGATTCGGGGACCACGATACGAGTACATATGAGCGAGCCGCTTGAATGTCAACTGGGCTTGCTGTCTTGCAGATAAATTTGACACTGCCACAGAGAAGGAACCATAGCCTCTGGATGTCATGTGTCTGCGGTTGTAATCCTCAATTTTCTTTCTGGCAATGACCTTGTAATGAGAAAGCATTCTAGAGAAGATGGCTGGGGCCGTTCGGCTTGCTGACAGGCCATTGTCCCTCACTGCTGCGTAGTACCCTCTGACGTGACTCGACTGGGAAAGATGGGCTGTCCGCCTATTTGCTCCGATGGCCAACAGCCTGCTCACAAGTGTAAGAGGACATCATCAAATTGCATGTTTTCAAGCTTATTAATTGACACTTGCCAAAACACTTAATGTACACGGTGAATTAAGCACTCAAATTTGTACAGAGCAATGTAGTTCAGGTGTTACCAACGTTCAAAAAAGCGGTAAAAAGTGTACGCTTAAGCGCTTGAGCGAGCGCATCGGAAGCCAATCGCACAGAAAAGGCCCTGAGCGGCCCATTATGCGGTAAACGAGCTTTAGCGGCCCGCGTAAGCGCTGAGCGTACGCTAACGCGAGCGGAAGCGAAGAAAAGCTGGAAAAAGCGTCGCTGCGCGGTTGGTGATGGGCCGAGCGGGAGAAAGAAATTTTCAAGAGAAAAGGGGGGGAAACGGGCCGAATATATAGGGTTAGGGTTAGGTCGCTCATCCGCCAGCACTCATTTCCCTCCTCCTCTCCCGCCGCGACCAGAGAGGGGGCGGCTCTCTCCCTCCTTCTCTCCCGCCGCCGGTGAAGCACCTCTTCCACCGGCCACCCCTAACTCTTGCTCCAGCCTCCAGGACATCGGGTCCTCGTCTCCTTGCAGCCCGGTTCCCAGATCGACGGGTCATCCTCCAGGACGTGAGGTATTCCCTTCTAGTCTTCGTCTCTGCTGTGCGTATCTAGCTGTGTTCCTGAACTGATGTTGATTCTTTACTCTTCGTCTCTTCATGCGTAGCTATGTAGTATGTACTGAACTGAAGATGTTGTTGGCTGTAGCTAACTTGCTATATAGTGAATGTTTCTTGTATCTTGTTGTATCTTGGTGTTTGTTTGTTCTATCTTGTATTCTTGTATGTGGCTGGCTGTTGTATGTGGCTGGCTGTTGCAATATTGTGAATGTTTCTTTGTTGTTTGCTAAGCTTTGTGCTTGGATATGTTGTAGGGAACATGGAGATAGAAGGGGATGCTGAAGTGGTGCAGCCGGCCTTGGTCGGTAACTCAGGTGATCCCGGATGGAAGTACGGCAAATACTGTGATCCCACCAACAAGCAAAAGATCAAGTGTAACTTTTGTGGACACATCAGCACCGGAGGGATTTTCCGCTTCAAGCAACACATTGTTGCTAGTGACAATGTTGTGAAATCATGCAAGAAAGCTACACCGGAAGCCAAAGCAGAATGCTTGAAGCATCTTGAGCGTGTTGTAGAGTCGAAGGGAGCAAAAAGGCAACGTGAGCAAGATGTTAGAGCAGATGTGCATGTCTCAAGTGGAACAACAAGAACAGAAGTATGTGTTGGCAGCTCAAGCTCTGATCCTCACAAACTAGGCCCCATGGACAAGTATGTGCGTCCAATTGATGGCAGATCAAACAAGGAGGAAGCCTTGAGGCAATTGAGTATGAACGAGGCGCTGTTTAAGGAGAGAGTGCATCAAGTGTCCTAGTATGTTGCTAGATGGGTGTACACGCATGGTAAGCTCTCAACTTTTTGCTTGCAGCCTTGCTTTGTATGTTGCAGTTTCATTAGTTTGACACATCAAGTCATCAATACATGACTAACTTGCTGTCTTTAACTTCTGTTTGTGCAGCCATTCCATTCAATGCTTTGGACAATTATGAGTTTAAGCAGATGTGTGAGGCCATTGGACAGTTTGGTCCTGCATATGAGCCTCCTACTCAGTATGAGCTGTGTGAGAAGTTGTTGAGCGAGGAATATGCAAGAACCAAGAGCATGCTAGATGATCGTGAAGAGCAAAAGAAGAAGCTTGGCTGCACTATTATGACCGATGCATGGACAGACATGAAGAGGAGGAGCATAATGAATTTGTGCATGCATTGTAGTGGAGGCACTTCATTCCTCAAGTCAAAGGAGACTTCGGATGTGTCACATACCGGAGAAGTAATATTTGACATTGTTGACCAAGCAATTGATGAGGTTGGGGATGAACATGTGATGCAAGTTGTGACCGACAATGCTTCCAATAACATGGCTGCCAAGAATTTGCTGCAGGCGACGAGGCCAAAGATCTTTTGGAGCTCTTGTGCAACGCATACAATCAACTTGATGCTCCAAGGAATGGGCAACCAAAAAAAGTTCAAGACCATAGTTGAGCAAGCCAGAACTGCACTATCTTCATCTATGCGCATCACAAAACATTAGCATATATGAGGAAATGCACAAAGAGGAGGGATATCATAAGGCCAGGTGTTACTAGGTTTGCTTCAAATTTCCTTACTCTACAAAGCATGGCTGAAAAGAAAGATGCACTAAGGGCTATGGCTGTGGATCCGGCATGGGAGAAGATGCCAATTGTGAAAAGCAAGAAAGGAAAGGATACCACAGCCACCTTGATGGATGCTACCTTTTGGAAAGGAGTAGCACTTTGTTTGAAGGTGTTCGAGCCATTGGTGAGCCTTCTGCGTTTGGTTGATGGGGATGTGAAGCCATCTTTGGCTTGGCTGTATGGAGAAATGTTGGCTGCAAAGATCAAGATCAAGGAAGCTTTTGGCAATAATCTTAATGCCTACAAGGAGACCTTAGCCATCATTGAGAAGAAGCTGAAAGGGAGACTTGACACTCCATTGCACAAGACTGCATACATCTTGAATCCACACTACTCCTATAACAATGGAGCCATCTTTGATGATTCATCCATGACCGTGGCCTTCATGGAATGTGCAGACAAGTACTTTGGCAATGATTTTGAGTCTCTTGAGAAGTTGGTCAATGAAGAGTTTCCTAAGTTTGTTGCTCAAGATGGTTCTTTCAAGAAAAAGCTTGCAACTTGTTGGAGAAGGCAAGATTACAATCCTGGTAAGAACTTCTTGTTCAACTTTGTCTTGTTGTAGTTACCTGCTTGCTGCTGCTGCGAGTCGCTGCTAGCTGCTCTGACTTGCTGCTGTTAGCTTGCTGCTCTGCTAGTGCTTGCTGCTGGAAGTGCTTGCTGCTAACTATTTTAATTACCTTGTTCCTTGCTATTTTTCAGTTACTTGGTGGAGGATGTATGGAACAGAAGTTCCGTTGTTGCAAAGAATGGCTATGAGGATCCTATCCTTGACTTCAAGCTCTTCCGGTTGTGAAAGAAACTGGAGCATCTATGAATTGGTAATTACTTTATCTCTACTAATTATCTAATTCTCTAAGTTGACTTGTCTTCTCAATCTAAAGCTGAACTCAAGTTATTTCTTTTACTTGCTTGTAGATACACACCAAGAGAAGAAACAGGCTGACAGTAGATCGCCTCAACAACATGGTCTACGTACAATTCAATCAAAGGATGTTGTCCAAGAAACAAAGGTTGACTGATAAGAAGAAAGCTGATACTCTTGCATGCAATGATGCTTCAGAAGCTCAAGGATGGCTGTTTGAAGGAGGGGATGATCATGCATTTGCTGTTTTTAGAGATGAGGATGAAGATCCGGCTGTTGGTGTGCATCCGGCTACGGGGATACCATATGATGTGCTAGGAGATGCAATGGGGGCACACGAGCAACTCCAACGTCGTAGGAGTGCAAGGAATGTGAGAGAGCTTGAGGAAGAGGAGTTTGACTCTCCGGATGAGGAGCTGATTGAGGACGATGTGGAGTATGAGAGTGACGAATGATGAGTGATCATTTCATGATCATAGAGAGATGATGGCGCATCTTTCAATCATCATTCATGTCTTGTTAATTTGCTATCGAACCTTTATGTCCTGTGATGTAATATGTTGAGTGGGAGACTATGCCTACCATGGATTTATGCAACTATTTATGTCTACTACTGTAATATGTCGTTTGAGTTATTGCTTGAATATTTTTCTTGCTGCCTACAATGCTAGATAGATAATACTGTTTGATTGCTATTTGCTTGCTGATATTTTGATCTTTGTGTAGCTTTCTTCATCATTGGAGAGAGGACTTGGACCATTTGAAGAACATATGGGAGCAAAACCGAGGCAAAAACAGGTATTAACCCACATTGCTCCATTACTTTTCTGTTCATACGATTTGTACAACCTCCATTGCTTGCATTACATGTTTTTTAGGCTAATATATGCCTCCTAGTTCTCTGTCCGTACTGTTCCGTACAGAACGCTTAAGCTGCGCTTAAGCTACAATTCTCTAATCGGAGCCTCACCGATCGCTTTGCGCTTACCGCTTTTTTGAACCTTGGGTGTTACCGCAAAACACTTTACTAGCCACTTTTATCCTGCATACGCATATATGGACAGAAACTGCAAGTTCCAACAACGCATGAAACGTCAAACTAATTATTCTGATCAATGAAACAGCATAGCTTTATACTCAAACATATGTGGCATAATCGACGAATTTAAGCCTAGATTAGAAGCCCAATTGATCACAGCAAGTAACAACCCCCAAAGCTTCCGATTACACGATAGTCTGTCTTCCAACTGCACGCGACCCATACAAATTGGATAAACTGGAGGCCGGCTCAGCGCATTATACTAGTAGGAAAATCGAGGGCTAGCTAGTCGTACATTTTTTAAAATGATATAAGCAGAACCGTATTCCTTCCAATCTGGAAACCAAACAGGCGCCGCGGAAGATCCACCTCGCCCGCCCGCTACGAGAACCGCACAAACAGAGAGAGGGAAAAAAATACGAGAATGAGGAAGAAGCGCACCTCTCCCCGATCGACTGTATCCGCAGCATCGGGTTCACGGCGCCAATCCGGCAGGAATCATGCCACGCGCGGCCAAAACCCCCGGAGAACCCCGCCCACAGAATGTGCGCGGCCCGCGCGCACGGGGGCGAACGAACCGAATCGAATCCCCGGCGGGAGGGGGTTGGGGCGCCGACCCTAGGAGTGGCTAGGTGGTTCGAAACCGGAGCCGCAGTCCGCGTGGCCGACGGAAGGGCGGTGGCGGTGGTGGCGGTGGCGGCGGCGGCGGGAGCGATGGAACTGAGATGCGCGTCGGGTCGGTGGCGGCGCTTGCCCTGTTTTTGCGATATTTGATGTCCACGCTGGACTCCTTTCTTGGAGAGGAGGGCATCCACGACCACGATGGTTTATTCCAAGGCGTGGGGTTCGGGTCGGAATCGGCCGACTGTTTTTTATGTTTCTTTTTTTTTAGAGGGGAACGGCCGCGACTTGGTGGAAGGTCAAAGCATGGTCATAGTAATCGTGTCCAACTTGGCAACTTTGCATGATACAAGGAAGCATATTCAAAGTTGAAAAAAGGAAGCATGTTCGTGATCAAACTGAGGATGAAAACGGTCGTGGAACATTTCGTTTTGATTTTCGAAGCTCTCTATTCCGGTTCCATCGGGGTGCCTAATTTTTTGGATAGGAAGATCATCTAGTCCTCTTTGATTTTGCCGAATCTTCTCAGTTGGGTCTACATTTAGAAAACGAAATTGGGCTACTTTCTATAAATCACAAACTGGCAAATCGTAGCACTGATGGGCTAAGATTTGAACAATGTTTAGGTTAGCGTAGAAAAAAGTTTCCTTCACAAAGGTCTATTCTTATCCACTCCGCTTTCGACACGTGTCACAATTTCGTTTGTTTTCAATTCCCACCTTAGACTGTTGTGGTGTATTTATTTTTAGATTCCTTTTTTTAAAATAAAATATCTTGAGACCCGTTTGTCCGAATTACGAACTGTTTTCACTTTTAAACTCCTCGCGTCGAGATCTTTAAAAGTAGATCCATTATTGATGGGTTTCGACAAACTTTTTTATACTTCAAATTGTGTATAGTTCATATAACCTGATATGTTTAGTTGTACATCCACCTGAATCTGAGTGTAGTTATATGTATAACCTGATTTATACAACCTGATCTGTATAGTTGTACGTTAAACCTGATTTATATAATCTAATATGTGTAGTTGTACGTTTAACCTGATCTAGGTGTAGTTATATGTATAACCTGATTTATATAACCTGATCTGTGTAGTTGTACCTTTAACCATATTCTGTACAACCTAATATGTATGGTTGTACGACCTGATCAAGTTGTTGTGTAGTTGTACAACGTGATATGTGTAGTTGTACGTGAGTGTGTGTAGTTATACGTTTATGTCTGTGTATTTGTATGCACAACCTAAGTTTATGTAGATGTATGTATGAGTTTGTCCAGTTGTAGACTGTCTGTATGGTTACACGTACAAATTAACTCTGTTTAGATTAAATATGGTGTACAAGTTTTCTTTCGAGTAGTTTGGTGTTCAATTTACGTTTCATACAGATGCTCGCATGTGCATGGCGCCGTGACAGGAAAAACCATCCGCGGGGCATCGTACGCAGACTGGAGACCGGTCACCGCGAGGGGTTTGGTGTTCATTCCCGTGTTGGCCACGTGGCGCAACTGTGCGCGACGGCAGGAGGCCTTCCTGAAGCCTTGCCTTTTCCTAGTGGCTGTGTAGTTATACGTTTATGTCTGTGTATTTGTATGCACAACCTAAGTTTGTGTAGATGTATGTATGAGTTTGTCCAGTTGTAGACTGTCTGTATGGTTACACGTACAAATTAACTCTGTTTAGATTAAATATGGTGTACAAGTTTTTTTCGAGTAGTTTGGTGTTCAATTTACGTTTCATACAGATGCTCGCATGTGCATGGCGCCGTGACAGGAAAAACCATCCGTGGGGCATCGTACGCAGACTGGAGACCGGTCACCGCGAGGGGTTTGGTGTTCATTCCCGTGTTGGCCACGTGGCGCAACTGTGCGCGACGGCAGGAGGCCTTCCTGAAGCCTTGCCTTTTCCTAGTGGCTGTGTAGTTATACGTGTATGTCTGTGTATTTGTATGCACAACCTAAGTTTGTGTAGATGTATGTATGAGTTTGTCCAGTTGTAGACTGTCTGTATGGTTACACGTACAAATTAACTCTGTTTAGATTAAATATGGTGTACAAGTTTTTTTTCGAGTAGTTTGGTGTTCAATTTACGTTTCATACAGATGCTCGCATGTGCATGGCGCCGTGACAGGAAAAACCATCCGCGGGGCATCGTACGTAGACTGGAGACCGGTCACCGCGAGGGGTTTGGTGTTCATTCCCGTGTTGGCCACGTGGCGCAACTGTGCGCGACGGCAGGAGGCCTTCCTGAAGCCTTGCCTTTTCCTAGTGGCACTCATTAGCGAAATCTTTATAAAAAGGTTTTCGGAATGTCTATTCATGTCCACTCCGCTTCCGACACGTGTCATAATTTTGTTTGTTTTCAATTCACACATTTCCTCCATGCGTGACAAGGGGCGGCTTCCTGGTGGTGCGCAGAGTGTTGTAAGTGCATTTATTTTAGATTCATTTTTTCCAAAATGAAATATCTTGAGAACCGTTTGTCCGAATTACGAACCGTTTTCACTTTTGAACTCCTCGCATCGAGATCTTTAAAACTAGATCCATTGTTGATAGGTTTCGACGAACTTTTTATTTGTACTTATTGTGTATAGTTCATATAACCTGGTATGTTTAGTCGTACATCCAACTGAATCTGATTATTGTTAGAATTTGGGCCCATGAGTGGAAAGCCCAATAGCAATTTCTGAAATCTCAAACCCCATGGAAAAATGGCAGCACACATGAGAGTGGAGTGGGAGCTAAAGTTTAGTCCCACATTGCTAGTTTAAGAGGAGTGGCACCACCTTATATAGTGGAGTGGAGTGCTACTTGGTAAGTTTGTGAGAACATGAGGCTCTCTCACGCGCTCCTCCTCCTCCGCCGCCGCTCGCACGCACGCACCGCACCGCCCGCCCGCCCGCCCGTCTCGTCACGACGCGCCGCGCCGCGCCTTGCGGGAATCTCGCCGAGCCGAGCTTTATTTTTGCAGTCTGGGAAAAACGGTTTGGACGGACGCGTCACAGATAGTCGGTTCGGGTCGCTCCCGGATCGTGGGCTACTCTAACCGACCTAAACGTGCGCGACGTGGACTTGGCCCATGTTGTACCCGTTAGGGTTTTCCCTCGACGTGCTATATAAAGTCGGGCACTGCGTGCGCTGCAAACACACCAAACCGATCTAGGTTTTGCCACCTCGTGCCTTGCGCCGCCACCGTAGTCTACTCCATCCCGAGCGCCGGCGTGCACCGGCGAACGGGACAGCAGGTCTCCGGAACCCTCGTCCTTGTGATCCTGTACGGGAGAGGGCGAATAAGGTTTTTGGGAAGCGCTCCGCGCGACTGCTCTCAACCTCTTCATCACGGCTCGCCTTCCTGGACGTGTACGCTCGCCGGACTCGCGGGCTGCTCGTCAACAACGTCGCCATCGCCTTCAGGAAGCTGCTGCCGTCGCTGCTGCTGCTGCAACAACTACGACGACTACTACGACTACTTCATCTACAGTTGCTCGGTACGTTCATCACGTGTCGATGTGCCGATTTAGTATGTCCATGCATGTAGACGTTTTGCTGCTGTTCATGTTAATTAATACATCTAGTATTTGCGAGATTAACATGCTAGTAGCTGCTGTTATAATGTTAAATATACTGGAATTAATCATGGAAATTGTGTCTAATATTCCAACAATCCAAAAACCTTATATGTGTTATAGGCAATTTCCTGAATTAAACATGGGACATCTATCTGATTCGCTGAGGCCGGACAAGTTGACCGGTGCGGATTTTAAGAGATGGAAGATCAAGACCACGTCGTGGTTGCGATCTCTGAAATTGTTCGAGGCCAGTGAGGGTTTACCTGAAGGAGCTATATCTGACGAAGATCAGAATAAGTTCAATGATACCAACACTGCCTTTGTGGGACTCGTTCTGAGTGTTCTTAGCAACAAGCTGTTTGATGTGTACATGCACATCTCAGATGGCAAAGAGCTCTGGGAGGCACTGAACGCTAAGTTCGGTGTAGCAGATGCTGGCAGTGAACTGTACATCATGGAGAATTTTCATGACTTCAGGATGGCTAACAACCGTTCTGTAGTCGAACAGGCTCATGAGATACAGTGCATTGCGAAGGAGCTTGAGCATGCTAAGTGTGCCTTACCTGACAAGTTTGTGGCCGGGTGCATTATTGCAAAGTTGCCTTCTTCATGGAGGAACTTCGCCACAACTCTCAAACACAAGAGACAGGAGATATCGGTTGAAAACCTGATAGCGTCTCTTGATGTTGAGGAGAAGGCTCGGGCTAAGGACACTGCTGAGAGAGGTGGTGAAGGTCAGTCTAGCGCCAACATGGTGCAGAAGAACCATAACCACGGCAAGAACAAAGGAAAGAACAAGCCTGCTTTCAATGTACCTGTCAAGACTAATTCTTTCAAGAAGAAGAAGAAGATGATGAACAAGTCTGGGCTAGGTTGCTATACCTGTGGAGAGCTCGGTCACTTCTCTGTGGACTGCCCAGATCGTGCAGACAGGAAAGGGAAAAAGGCCAAGACTGTCAATGTCGTGACCGCTAGCAATACTGATGGGTATGGTAATTTACCATTTGTGCTTTCAGTATTTCATTCTCCATGTTGGTGGATTGATACGGGTGCTAACGTTCATGTATGCGCTGAAATCTCTTTGTTCACTTCTTATCAGGTCGCTCGGGATTCTTCCGTCCTAATGGGGAATGGATCACATGCTATTGTTCGTGGTGTTGGCACGGTAGATCTGAAGTTTACTTCGGGGAAGATCGTGCAGCTGAGGAACGTGCAGCATGTCCCTACTATGAACAAGAATCTCGTTAGCGGTTCCCTTCTATGCAGAGATGGGTTTAAGTTAGTCTTGGAGTCCAATAAAGTTGTAGTGTCAAAGTTTGGACAATTTATTGGTAAAGGTTATGAGTGCGGAGGCTTGTTCCGTTTTTCACTTTCAGATTTCTGTAATAAATCAGTAAACCATATTTGTGGCGGTGTTTCCGATGATACCAGTGTTTGGCATTCTCGTTTATGTCACATTAATTTTGGTTTGATGTCTCAGTTATCTAGTATGAGTTTAATTCCGAATTTCACTATTGCCAAAGGTTCCAAGTGCCATAGTTGTGTGCAATCAAAGCAACCTCGAAAGCCTCACAAGGCAGCCGAGGAGAGGCACTTAGCACCCCTGGAACTCGTACATTCGGATTTGTGTGAGATGAATGGCGTGTTGACAAAAGGTGGAAAGAAATATTTCATGACTTTAATTGATGATGCTACTAGGTTCTGCTATATATATTTGTTGCAAACTAAAGATGAAGCTTTAGACTACTTTAAAATTTACAAAGCCGAAGTAGAAAATCAACTAGAGAGAAAGATCAAACGTCTTAGGTCGGATCGTGGTGGCGAGTATTTCTCCAAAATATTTGATGTATTCTGTGAGGAACATGGCATTATTCATGAGAGGACGCCTCCCTATTCTCCCCAATCAAACGGGGTTGCCGAGAGGAAAACCGCACGCTGACCGACTTGGTGAACGCCATGTTGGACACTGCTGGTTTATCTAAGGCATGGTGGGGGGAGGCTTTATTGACTTCGTGTCATGTCCTGAATAGAGTTCCTAACAAGAATAAAGAGAAGACCCCTTGCGAGGAGTGGTCTGGGAGAAAACCATCACTTTCTTATTTACGCACTTGGGGGTGCTTGGCGAAAGTCAATGTTCCAATTCCTAAGAAACGTAAACTCGGACCAAAGACAGTGGATTGTGTCTTTCTGGGTTATGCTCAGCGGAGCATCGGCTATAGATTTTTAGTAGTTAAATCTGAGGTACCTGATATGCATGCTGATAGTATTATGGAATCTCGTGATGCAACATTTTTTGAGAACATGTTTCCTATGAAGGATATGCATAGCACTGCTAGGATTTCTTCTGAAATATTTACTGAATCTAGTACATCTGTTGATTATTCTGAACAACCACATGTTGAGGAAGTCCTTGAGAAGGATGACAATGAAGCTCCCAAAAGAAGCAAGAGACAGAGGATTGAAAAATCCTTTGGTGATGATTTCATTGTGTACCTTGTGGACAATACCCCTACGTCCATTGCAGAAGCATTCGCATCTCCTGATGCGGATGACTGGAAAGAAGCTGTCCATAATGAGATGGACTCGATTCTTTCTAATGGAACTTGGGAATTATCTGAACGACCCTACGGTTGCAAACCTGTGGGTTGTAAGTGGGTGTTCAAGAAAAAGCTAAGGCCTGATGGTACTATTGAGAAGTACAAGGCACGGCTTGTAGCCAAGGGTTACACTCAGCGTGAAGGCGAAGATTACTTTGACACCTATTCACCTGTCGCTAGACTGACCACCATTCGTGTACTACTTTCCATGGCTGCCTCCTATGGTCTGATCGTTCATCAAATGGACGTAAAGACAGCTTTCCTTAACGGAGAGTTGGAAGAGGAAATCTATATGGATCAGCCCGATGGGTTTGTAGTAAAAGGTGAAGAGAGAAAGGTGTGCAAATTGTTAAAATCTTTATATGGGCTGAAGCAAGCACCTAAGCAATGGCATGAGAAGTTTGACAGAACGTTAACGTCTGCAGGCTTTGCCATTAATGAGGCTGATAGGTGTGTGTACTATCGCCATGGTGGGGGCGATAGTGTCATATTATGCTTGTATGTTGACGACATACTAATTTTTGGTACAAGCATGATAGTGATAAATGAGGTCAAGTCTTTCTTGTCAAAGAGCTTTGATATGAAAGATCTCGGACAAGCTGATGTGATTCTGAACATCAAGCTGATTAGAGATGAGAGTGGGATTACGTTAACGCAATCACACTATGTTGAGAAGGTCTTGAGCCGATTCGGCTTTATAGACAGCAAGCCTTCTCCAACACCCTATGATCCCAGCGTGACACTCAGAAAGAACAAGAAAGAGACGAGAGATCAATTAAGGTACTCTCAAGTAGTCGGTTCACTCATGTACCTAGCGAGCGCGACGAGACCTGATATCTCTTTTGCTATGAGCAAATTGAGCAGGTTCATGTCTAACCCGGGTACTGATCATTGGCATGCACTTGAAAGGGTCATGCGCTATCTGAACGGTACAATGAGTTACGGGATTCACTATTCAGGGCACCCTGCTGTGCTTGAGGGATATTGTGATTCGAACTGGATCTCAGATGTTGATGAGCTCTACGCCACAAGTGGATATGCGTTTATTCTTGGTGGTGGCGCAGTATCATGGAGGTCTTGCAAACAGACCATATTGACGAGGTCAACCATGGAAGCAGAACTTACAGCGTTAGATACAGCTTCTGTTGAGGCAGAATGGCTGCGTGAGCTCTTAATGGACTTGCCGGTGGTTGAGCAACCATTACCGGCCATCCTTATGAACTGTGACAACCAAACGGTTATTGTCAAAGTGATCAGTGCTAAGGATAACGCGAAGTCATCAAGACACGTTAAAAGACGTTTGAAGTCTGTCAGGAAATTGAGAAACTCCGGAGTAATAACTGTTTCGTATATTCAAACAGACAAAAACCTGGCAGATCCCTTTACGAAGGGACTATCACGTAATGTGATAGAAAGTGCATCGAGGGAGATGGGGTTGAGACCCGTGAGCGTTACTCCATAGTGGTAACCCAACCTATGTGATCGGAGATCCCGTGAATTAGGACCTGGGAAGAACAAGCTAGTGGTGTGACAGAGGAGAGTTATTAGCTAACCCTCTCTATGTTAAGATGCACAACTCTCAAAATCTGTAACGCAGGTTGGCTGCATGCCTTAATGTGGTTCTGTTGGCTATTCATAGCAAAGGTGCTGTTCTACAGAGCATTCTTGAAAGAACACACCTATATGAGTCAAATTGTTAAACGTCGCAATTTATGAGATTTGGGTGATCTCTAGTAAACTCATGAAGAGACCAGGTAGTATGACGCATATGCTACACCCGCGGGGTAGGCTACTGGCAGCCAAGTACCAGTTATGATTTTGTGTGAAATCTAGAAGCACCAAACTTGCAATTCAAGGTTCGTCCATTGTTCAAGTTGCCAATAGACGTAGCTCAAGGTTCTAGGCAGAAGTTCAACTTAACAGTCTCTGCTGAAACACTGGTATATAAACAAGACTCGAGGTTTGGCAAACATCTCTAAATGGGATTTGAGATCTGGTGGGGGATTGTTAGAATTTGGGCCCATGAGTGGAAAGCCCAATAGCAATTTCTGAAATCTCAAAGCCCATGGAAAAATGGCAGCACACATGAGAGTGGAGTGGGAGCTAAAGTTTAGTCCCACATTGCTAGTTTAAGAGGAGTGGCACCACCTTATATAGTGGAGTGGAGTGCTACTTGGTAAGCTTGTGAGAACATGAGGCTCTCTCACGCGCTCCTCCTCCTCCGCCGCCGCTCGCACGCACCGCACCGCCCGCCCGTCCGTCTCGTCACGACGCGCCGCGGGTTGCGGGTTGCGGGTTGCGGGTTGCGGGAATCTCGCCGAGTCGAGCTTTATTTTTGCAGTCTGGGAAAAACGGTTTGGACGGGCGCGTCACAGATAGTCGGTTCGGGTCGCTCCCGGATCGTGGGCTACTGTAACCGACCTAAACGTGCGCGACGTGGACTTGGCCCATGTTGTACCCGTTAGGGTTTTCCCTCGACGTGCTATATAAAGTCGGGCACTGCGTGCGCTGCAAACACACCAAACCGATCTAGGTTTTGCCACCTCGTGCCTTGCGCCGCCACCGTAGTCTACTCTATCCCGAGCGCCGGCGAACGGGACAGCAGGTCTCCGGAACCCTCGTCCTTGTGATCCTGTACGGGAGAGGGCGAATAAGGTTTTTGGGAAGCGCTCCGCGCGACTGCTCTCAACCTCCTCATCACGGCTCGCCTTCCTGGACGTGTACGCTCGCCGGACTCGCGGGCTGCTCGTCAACAACGTCGCCATCGCCTTCAGGAAGCTGCTGCCGTCGCTGCTGCTGCTGCAACAACTACGACGACTACTACGACTACTTCATCTACAGTTGCTCGGTACGTTCATCACGTGCCGTTGTGCCGATTTAGTATGTCCATGCATGTAGACGTTTTGCTGCTGTTCATGTTAATTAATACATCTAGTATTTGCGAGATTAACATGCTAGTAGCTGCTGTTATAATGTTAAATATACTGGAATTAATCATGAAAATTGTGCCTAATATTCCAACAATTATAGTTATATGTACAACCTGATATATACAAACTGATTTGTATAGTTATATGTTCAACCATGTTCTATACAACCTAATATGTATAGTTGTACGACCTGATCAACATGTTGTGTAGTTGTACAACGTGATCTGTTTAGTTGTACGTGAATGTGTGTAGTTATACGATTTGTGTCTGTGTATTGACGTACAACCTAAGTTTGTGTAGATGTATGTATGAGTTTATCCAGTTGTACGAGTTTGTATGGTTACACGTACAGATTAACTCCGTTTAGATTAAATGTCTGCATAGTTTGGTGTACAAGTTTTTTTTCGAGTAGTGTGGTGTACACGTTACGTTTCATACAGATGCTCGCATGTGCATGACGCCGTGACAGGAAAAATCATCCGCGGTGCATCGTACGCACGCTGGAAACCGGTCGTCGCGAGGGATTTTATGTTCATTTCCGTGTTGGTCACGTGGCGCAACGCAACCGTGCGCGACAGTAGGAGGCCTTTCTGAAGTCTTGCCTTTTCCTAGTGGCACCCGTTAGGTTAGGCATTTACCCTAGGCCTACGCATGCCTTGAATAGTTGGATTGGATCCTGAATCCTCTATATACTGCACGCAGCGGCGCGGCTTGCTAGGCCGCCTGAAGCACTTCCGCAACGGGCCAGCCCAATTAACATAGAACTGTTTTTGCTTTCATATTTTCTTTTGTATATTTTTTTGTTTATTTTTTCTCGCCTTCATATTTTAAGATTTGTTCAATTTTAAAATGTTTCAATTAAAAAAATGTTTAGACTCTACAAATATTTAGGTTAAATTAAGTCCATACTTTTTGAAAAATATTAAAATTTGAGAAAACATCAGTGTTAAAAAATAGTAGATGATACCCGCGCGCGTTGCGGCACATTATATTTCAGAGAAAAACACACTCAAAGGAAAATACAAAATAGGTGGTGCAATGGATTTATGGAAAACTTCAAAGTGATGCACCAATATACATAGCACGGCGTGATAAGACTTTCTCTTTAATCTAAAACATACATGATAAATGCGAACAACTTGAATAACAACTAAATGAAGAAGAAAAGGTGAGAATACATTAAAGTAACTCGCATCACGCGGTACATATTTTGAATCAACATTCATCGTTGAAGAGATTATAATATAATGCAAATCCCGAACCAAACTGTGCAGGAACATAGATACGAAGAATGCCTCACTAGAATGATGGGCTTACCTCCTCGAAACAGGCTTTCGCCCCGCTTTATAAATAAAGTCACACCGTTTGAGACCGCTGCTGGGCCAGACAGCACAACGCCCAAAAGACAAGAGAAGAGAAAAAGAAAGAGAAAAACGAAAAAGAAAAATGCCGACAACGATGGCAAGACAACAGTAATCAAACTCCACAACCGAAGCGCCCACCGGAGGCCAGCCACCAAGCTCCTAGTGCTCCAGAACGTCGGTACCAATCAACACCTCCAGGAAGGGATGCGACGATGACGACGCTGTTGCCTAGATTTTCCCCCGGTACGCAACGAGGAGAGGAGGAGGGGCACCGAACGCCCTCCAGGAAGGACTGGCGACACCCGCAAGCGCCACCGCGTCGGAGTCGACAACGTCGACTAGGATTTCTCCCGACCCCCTCCAACACCCCAGACGCTCTAGAGCACTCCACCATACCGCCCACAACCCACCAAGCCGATCACACTGTCTCACCCCGGCACACAGAGGAAAGGCCTACACTCCGAAGAGGAAGAGCCGGGACTAGGAGCCGCAACACCGCCGACGTGCGGGAGGGACCAACCTCCACTGTCAAAGACAGTAACCGACCGGACACAACAGCAGGAACACACCAGGCCCGCAAACCCGGCCGGGCCCCTCGAGGCCCGTGAAGTTCCCGCCATCGCGTTGCAGAAGGCACGACGTTAGCGCTGCCGCCCCAGATCCGAGCTGCTCTCCGACACCAGAGCATAGAGGACCGTGCTATCGAGAACTCAGTCTGACTCGCCTAAAACCTAGATGGGATCCGAAGATCAAGATCTAAGCCAGGGCGGCGCGTCAAACCAGCACTACAACGGGCATGGCCCTGCCGCCAAAAGGAGGCGCCCTACACTATGTCCGGCCTTACCCAGCCCGGACAACCTCCGGACCTGGACCAAGACACCGTCGCAAGCCGAGTAGCACCGCGGCAACAACACGTGGGTAAGGACGGTCCAGACGCGGGGGGTGGGCACATCAGCGCAGCCGGCGGCAGATCTGGATCTGGAACCACCTCGCCTCAGATCCAGCCCGCAGCAGACAGCCACACGAGCACAACAACAATCAACCCTAGGGCCCAGATCTAGACCCGCCTGGCCCAGATCGGGCCCGTGGGCGTGTTGACGCCGCCGCCATCGCTGCAGGTCGCCGCTCCCGGCTTCCTTCTCCCCGAGAGCAAGCTCCGACCGGAAGAAGTGGAGCAAAGCTCCTGTCCCCAGCCAGCAGCCTGCTCGTCACCCAGGCCACCTCGCCACGCACCGGAGGTGCACCACCAGCCCGCTCGTCGCCCAGACCACCACGCCGAGCACCAGACGCGCCGTAGAGAAAAACCGGCCGAGCCCGTCCGGCCCAGATCGGGCCCGGACGGCCCGCACCGGCCGACGCGCCGCCACCTGCGCGCCCTCCCCGCGCCGCCCTGCACCACGACGCCCCGCCCCGGACGCCCACAAGCCTCTGCCACCGCGCGCCGCCGGCAGCCGCCGCCATCCCGCACCGCAACCTCGCCGGGGAGAGCTCGAAGGAGGAAAAACCGCCGGCCGCCACCTTCCTTGGGGTGCGCGCGGCTTTGCCGGCCACCCCTCCGGCGGCGGCGCAGCGTGGGATGTGGTGAGGGGCCCCCGGCGGCGGGTTTCTCGGCTTGCCCCGAGCCGCCCAGGGAGGACGACGCGGGGTTCGCTCCTCTGTTTTCTCCACGCCCCGCCGTCGACCTCAATGATGGGCTTACCAGCGGTGAACTAAGAAAGGCAACCATTATTTGATTTGCTCTTATGAGTATAACCTAATTGAGTGAAAATTGTACAAATGTTTAGAGAAGATATTGTGAATTTCCTTTCGTCTAATCAACCTAATAGTTGAAGTCAATAGAAAAGTACATATGTTCAGAGTGTAAACTCAGTTACTTTGGAATATGCATCGGTGGTTACTTACGACCCGATCCCTTATGGCTACACTAGGTAGGAAATGTAGGAATATGATGAATGGACGAAGAGGACCCGAAAAAACTGAAGGAGATATGCCCTATAGGCAATTAATAAAGTGTATTTGTTTATCATATCTCGTTTGTTCATAATACGTTTTTGTGTCATGCTATAACTGTATTAAGCGGACACATTAATACGGGTGTGATGCGTAAACAACCAGGTCCCTAGTAGGCTCTACTAAGACTAGTTTCCTTGCGCGACTGATGATCGAGTTTCCCGATCATGGGGCATGGCGCCAGTCGGCAATGAAGTCATGTCGATCGTGGAACGATGTGATGGACATACCCATATTTGTAGGACGTAGTCATTACGACTTCAACTGTGAGATCAATTTTTATTGTGATTCCTGAAAGATACTTTGATCGCGCCAAACGACGTATCTTATATAGTATGACAATAACGGTGATACTTTTGGGTATCGGAAGGGGGTAGTTGATGAAGAAGATATGCCCTATAAGCAAATAAATAAGTAGTATTTATCGCATTATCTCATAAGTTTATAATAGGTTTTATTATGCTATAATTGTATTAATCGGAATTATTAATACACGTGTGATACATAGACAACCAGAGTCCCTAGTGAGCCTCTATATAAACTAGTCCATTGGGCAACAGTTGATCGAGATTCCCGATCAAGGACAATGACGTCGGTTGACAGTGGGGTCATCTTAATAGTAGAATAAGGGGATGGACATACGCAAAGTATTGCAATAAGATCGTATTACGATGTTTGTCATTTGCAATAGATAAGTAATATGATAGATTATTCCTTAGACCGTGAGACCGTACTTATTGCTACTTCGTAGGGGTACTTTGAGAGAATCAAACGTTGTGTCTTATATAGCATGACAATAACGGTGTCCATCTTGGGTATCCAGAAAGAGTATGTTGAGACGTAAGGATCAAGAGCCGGATTTGTTCTTTCTTGTAATGGAAAGATACTCTGGCCCACTCGGTGAGATTGCATCTATATAGCTGCGCAGCTTATGACTAGGTCATGAAGATGTAATATCACAGACGAGTTAATAACCTTTGTCAGTAACGAGATACAACAGGGCATCGGATGTCTGCGGTCATATCTCGGACAAGGTAGTATCACAGAAACAAAGGGAATGAATATCATGTTTATGGTTCAACGACGATATTCGTAGAATAGACAGGGACCGTCATATGCATCCAGTTATCCCTGACGGTCATTGGCGAGCGAAGGGTCTCGATCATGTCTGGAGTGGTCTCGAACCGTAGCGTAACAAGCTTAAGGTCTTAACGACACCTGGAGAAGGTTTTGGGATATTATAGGATTTTATTGGAGAGAGAGATATGATCCGGAAAGAGTTCCGGTGATCCGGAAGGAATTCCGGGAAGGTCTGTAATGGTTCCGGGAATGTCCGAAAGATGTTCGGGTGGTTCACAAAAAAAATTGAAGTCACGGGAGATTAAATAATATGTAAATATATTAATTATGAATTAATTATATTTATATTAATTTAATATTAATTAAAAAGAGAAAAGGGGGGAGCCCACTTAATGGGCCAAGAGGGCCCATGTGGGGGCCGAACAATCATGGGGTGGGGCCCAAGGCCACCACGCACCATGCATGGTGCGGACGGCTCCCCCCTCCCTCTCCTTTAGTCCCACATGTGGGAGGCAAGGTGTTTGCACACCCCCTCTCCCTTTTATATAGCAAGGCATCTTAATTCGATTAATTACAGAAAAATATAATTAATATTGTAGCAGGCCGGCCGAGTTGTTTCTCCGCCCGTTTTGCCTCCTCTCTCCACCAAAGCTATACCGTCGGGCGCCGTTGCCCTGCGGGATTCCAGAAAAGTTCTACCCCTGCGATCTCAGCTGGATCTGAGTGACCGGGGGTTGTTGTTAAGCTCTGTATGCTTGAGAGTGCTCGGAGGCGCCACATTTGAGGAGCCTAGGCGACGTATTCTCGCTCACCCAGCAGCCCTGCCGCTGCCCTACCGCCGGCGCACCTCCCCATCCGCCGGCACCACGCCACCTTCCTCCCGACGCCCGTCGACGCAGGTCATCGTCGACATCGCCGCGTCATCGTCTACTTCGTCGCGCCAAGTTCTCCGTGACCTTGAGGTCGGCTACGTACGACTTCATCATCAACGCTTGTGCGGGAGCGTAATCCCCGCTATCGGTCTACATGGAGGTTATGTGGCCCATTCCACCACCGTTATCGCATTACTAGATGAACGGCAATTGACCACCTAGAGGGGGGGGGGGTGAGTAGGTGGTGACCAATTTTTATGTCTTTTTCAGTTTTAGGCTAGCGGAAAGTAAGTTGTCTATATGTGCAACTAGGTGATACAAGTGATAGACAAAAAAGAAACAAAGCGAGTACAGGAATTGAAGATGTGGTAAAGGAGAGTGGAACAAGACAACCGTAGGAACTCGAAGATGGCGATTTTATTCCGAGTTCCACTACATAGGTGTACGTCTCGTTGGAGGGGTGTGAGCTACCACAAAGGTTTGTTCAATGCCACAAAGGCCTCACCCTATTCTCCTGTGAACTCGACCACAAAGGTGCGAATCCACGCTTCCACTAAGGACTCCTTTAAGGGCGGAGATAGTCCCGTACAAATTCGTGAGGCACACACCCACAACTGAGTTGGGGGCTCTCACAATTACCACAACAGGTCACTTCACAAAGGAATCCACAAAGGATCAAAACACACAAGATTGAACCTAGTTATCCACAAAGGAACCCTAGATCCGTTGCCCCTCAAGTTATAGAGGGGGGAAATCAAAATGCTTCGGTGGAGTAGTAGATCGGTGGCTTCTCCCTCAGATCCCCAAGTATCAAAAGATTTGTGTGGCTAGATTGGGAGATCCGGAAGAAACAAGCTTCAGCACCAATGGAGGAGAGAGAAAACGAGAAGCTTAGTATGCTGGAGGTAGGTGGAGGGGTATTTATACCCCTCCCCAAATTCTTCCCGTTGTACAGCCGCCAGCTCGGAGATCTCCGGGTTGAGGTCCGGAGATCTCCGGTCTCCGGAAATCTCCTGCAGTATTTCCGGCTGAGTGGAGCTCGAGGTCTGTGCTGATTAGTCTTCTTGACTTGGTAGAAAATCTTCTGCCACTCGGAGATCTCCGGACTGGGGCTCGGAAATCTCCGAGCGCCAAAAATCTCCTAGAGCATTTCCGGCTAAACTCGAAATGGAGTCAGTGCGCATCTGAGTTCTTGACTTGGTGAAATTCTTCTATCACTCGGAGATCTCCGGACTGGGGCTCGGAAATCTCCGAGCGCCGGAAATCTCCTAGAGCATTTCCGGCTAAACTCGAATTGGAGTCAGTGCGCATCTGAGTTCTTGACTTAGTGGAAATATTGATTAGCTCGGAGATCTCCGGTCTAGGGACCGGAAATCTCCGAGTTACGGAAATCTCCTGACAGATTTCCTAATGAAAGACCAAGTGATGCAGTACTGAAAATTAGGCAATATAGGCGAAACATTTTACTCAAACAAATGTAGAACCAGAATGGATGGTTTTGTGCTTATTACCAGTTCTTCCTCCCGAACTGAGACCCATTGTTTATAGGTCTGGAGATAAAGTAGTGACTTCGGACATTAATGAACTTTATAAGAGAGTTATTCGTCGGAACAACAACCTTGCCTATCTATTAAAAAGAAGTGAATTAGCGCCAGCAGATTTAGTAATGTGCCAGGAAAAATTGGTACAAGAAGCCGTGGATACACTTCTTGATAGCGGGTCCCGCGGGCAACCGATGCTCTTATCAACCGACCTGTACTAGAACCTGCATTCTTCATCACAAACATTAGAACACCTTTTGTGTTGTCATTAGTCACCAAAATATGGGAGTGCAAAGAATGCACTTTCAATCTCCCCCTTTTTGGCGAATAATGACAACACGAAAGGAGAACGGATTTGCAAAATATAGACGGAGCTCCCCCTAAGTAAGTGCACTATTTTAAGATGTTTTGGAATACAAAATGCACATTCCTTAGGATCAACACTCCCCCTCAATTTTACAAACCATGCAAGCAAACAAATATAACAGTACACAATAGTAGCGAATAACTTGAGCAACATAGATATTACAATAGAGGTTTAAAGGTACTCATGTCTCACACACATGACGAGATAAAACAAACCAATAAGAGGGAGCACTTAAGACAAAACGAAAGGAAAAGAAACACGAAGTGCTCCGAACCCATGCAAATCCCGAGAGTCCTAAAGAGATACTTCTCCCACTTTGGCATCAAGATACCAAAAAGGGAGGAGTTTCCACTAACGACTCATGACTCAAGAGTCGGAACCCTGCTCGTCCTCATCATCCTCCTCCTCATCATCATCATCATACTCAAGATCACTGTCCTCTGGCACTACATCATCCCAATCAAAGGTGAGACCATCGGCATTCCAATCCTTGAATGGAATCACGGGCTTCAAAGGGTGCTTTGGAGCAGGCATCTTCAAATCTCCTCTTGACGCTTCACAATGCGATGATTTTGAGAGTAGATGGAGTAGTTCTCACTACGAATGCAACAATTCATATTCATGATCTTCTCAATTGCCCGTACAACCCATGGGCGACTCTTCTTGGCAACTTTCTTGATGTTGGGATTGCTAGGAACCCGAGATGGACCACCAAAAATCTCATCCTCATTGATATCTTGCATGGAGGCTTGTTGTTGAACAACATGAGCAAATTTCTGGATTAGCAAGGCTGCCTTGTGGGGCTGACAACCAAGAGTTGCATCAAAGTCATCACCATCTTGCTCAGAGAGCTTGTAGAGCCTCTTGATGAGCAACATCACATAGGGAGCATATGGAGGAACTTTCCTCTCAAAAACTGCTAGGTTCATCTCCTGGAAAATGAAGTCCATGACATCCACCTTGTAGGCATCCTGCTCAACCTCATACTCCCCAAGATAGGCCGCATGAGCCTTGGCCATCAAGTTAACTAGAGCCCCTGCAATATTGTCCGCATTGCCGGTAATGGGAGCAATGGTCCAACGGAACATGCGAAGCAAGATATCATAAGTAGGTAGGAGTCCATACTGAGAGCCAATTTTACCTCCGGGCTGGTATAGATCAGTCATGACATGCTTGTTGCAGGACACGCCATGGACGTGCATGCGGGCACCAGCTGGAACAAAGAGACCACTGAAAGGACAGCCAAGAATCCGAGCAAACTCACGGAAAGAGGAGGTCAAGCGCTGCCTGCCAGACATCCAAGTCATCCCAATATCCTCAGAAGAGTCAAACACCACCGTAGCATAAAACTGATGGATGAGAGATACATTGTAGCTGCACTCGGTGCTCATCGACTGCTCCAAACCCAGAACGCGGCAGACCTGGACTGCTCCCCCAAAATAATCAGCCTTCTTCATTAACTTGTCGAAGTCAATCCACTTCATCGGGCAAATAGGCTTATCAATGGAGAACTTCTGATAAACTTCCCTATAGAGCCATGCCATCTCGGTGCAGAAAAACTTGGGATCATCAGATTCCATGTTGCAAGATAGCTCACTTCGCCACTTGCAAAAACTGCCTTTGTTGAAATCCTCAAGGCGGAGCTCCGGCCTCTTCTTCTTGCTTGGCCCTGTGGCTCTCTTGAGCAAAGTTGCAGACTCAGCGGGTGTGCTATCTTCACTCGAGGACCCGCTGGGATGGCGAGAATGAACTGGTTTGGCCCTCCCTCGTTGAGCTATTTGCTTGACACAGCCACGAGGGTTGGAACCTGCAAACACACATCATAGAGAGGATAGAAAGCATATGGGGTAAGCACTCATGTTCGAGAAGGAAAATGGAACGTACTAGAGAAGTTTAAGCAATGAAAGTTTCTGTCCTTAGCTGATTTTATTCTGAGCAGGCCGGAGATTTCCGGGTCTGACTCGGAGATCTCCAGGGTCCGGAGATTTCCAGGTCTGACTCGGAGATATCCGGTCTACACGAATTTTGACAAATTTGAACAAAATCTATGAATGAAAAACAAATCTGTGCACGTGGAAGGTAGAGCATGCCTAGGGAAGCAATTCTACCAGAGGAAACAATCAACAACCTCCTAAATCGGCTAGGTTACCGGAAGACATTGCGAAAAGCGTGCGGATGGAAACGAAGCCCTCGACGAGGAGAAGCAGATCCGAGAAGCACGCGAGAATCCCTTGGACGAACCACCCGCAGCAAGGATCACAAGAAAGAGGAGAATTTCGGAGGAGAGAGAGAATAAGGGCACGGGGTGGATGAACTGGCCGAACCGGCCAGTCCACCCGTGCCCTTATATAGACAGGACAATTTGAACCGGAGATTTCCGGACTGAGGCTCGGAGATCTCCGGGTGTCGGAAATTTCCGGGGCTATTTCCGAATCAGATTCGCCTGAGGTCAGTGCCGAATCTGATTTGGACTTAGCTCTGTAAATTTTTGCACGTTCGGAGATATCCGGACTTCCGACCGGAGATTTCCGGCTCTAATTCCAATTCATCTTCGATAGGGTGCAATGCTGAATTTGAAAAAGGACTTAGGTGCTAAAAAATCGCAGGGCCAGAGATTTTCGAGTCTCAGCCGAAAATTTCCGGACACCGGAAATTTCCGGGACTATTTCCGGTCAATAATCATCACAGATCGGTGCTGATTTTTGAACAGACTTAGTCTCGAAATTCTCTGGGAGACCGGAGATTTCTGAGTAAGTCTCGGAGATTTCCATTCAACTCCAAAAACTCCAGGAACAAGAAATCAATAAGAGGACATGAGTGGGGAAAAACATGTTTAAAGATAGTGAAAGGCTTAGGATAGATACTCAAACTGAATAAACAAGACACACTCAAGTTGCTAGAAACATAAATCAAAAGAGAAGACCAACAAGAGTGTGTTTTTCCTAAAAGAACCAAAGACAATGCAAGTGAAGATCAAAAATAAAACCAAATAATATCCAAAAACTTCAAGAAGAGTGTTGGTGGCCCAAGCCACCGTGTATGAGTTGTAGCATGGCATCGCGAAGATATATCTTGGGTCCATAACTACATCTCAACATTGAAGCTCACAAATTAGATTTAATTGGAAGTTTTAGCAATGATACATCACTTTATGCATAATAGGGGGAGGAAGAGTCCAATGTATTAGGAAAACACTCCCCCTAAGTCCATGCGTACCTCTAGTTCTAATAAAGCCTTAAATGTTGGAGAGTGTGCAATGATTTCAAGCCAAGGCCCGAGAATCTATGATATTGAGCTCATTCCTCAAGTAGCAAAAACATGCTTCATCAAGGGGTTTCGTGAAGATATCCGCCAATTGATCCCTTGTACGAACATATGATAGATCAATATCTCCTCGTGCCACGTGATCGCGGATGAAATGATGGCGAATCTCAATGTGCTTGGTCCTTGAATGTTGCACCGGATTGTATGCAATTTTGATGGCACTCTCATTATCACATAAAAGCGGCACTTTGTCCAAGAGGACACCGTAATCCTTTAAAGTTTGCCGCATCCAAAGAAGTTGAGTACACCCGCTTGCGGCGGCGACGTACTCGGCTTCCGCCGTGGATAATGAGACGCAATTTTGTTTCTTCGAGGACCAACTCACCAAAGACCTTCCAAGAAATTGACACGTCACGGATGTGGACTTCCTATCATTAATGTCGCCCGCCCAATCAGAGTCGGTGTATCCACAAAGAGACATGGTGCCGTCTTTGGGATACCACAACCCAAAACAAGGGGTATGAACCAAATACCTAAAGATTCTCTTCACGACCATCAAATGACTTTCCTTAGAAGCAGCTTGATACCGAGCACACACTCCCACGCTTAGGACAATATCGGGCCTTGATGCACATAAGTAAAGGAGAGACCCAATCATAGAACGATACTCCTTTTGGTCTACCTCTTTACCGTCGGAGTTGAGTTGGAGGTGGCACTTGGTTTGCATAGGAGTAGTTACACCATTAAGTCCAAGCAACTTGAATTTCTCGATCATATCTTGAATGTACTTGGCTTGGCATATGAAAGCCCCTTCCCTCAATTGCTTTATCTCAAAACCAAGAAAGAACTTGAGGTCACCCATCATGGACATCTCGAACTTGTCGGTCATTAGCTTGGAAAACTCATCATTGAACACACGGTTAGTAGAACCGAAGATAATGTCATCGACATATAATTGACAAATGAAGAGTTCACCATTAACCTTTTTAGTAAAAAGAGTGGGATCGATTACCCCAACCTCAAATCTCTCAAATGTCCGTACCAAGCACGGGGGCTTGTTTAAGGCCATAGAGAGCTTTGTCCAAGACACAGACGTGGTGAGGATTGTTGGGGTTCTCGAAACCCGGGGGTTGTTTAACATAGACAAGTTCTTGCAAAGGACCATTAAGAAAAGGACTTTTAACATCCATTTGTTGCAATTTGAAACCATGATGAGATGCATAAGCGATGAGAATACGTATCGATTTGAGTCTTGCGACCGGCGCGAAAGTTTCTCCAAAGTCGATGCCTTCGACTTGAGAAAAACCTTGAGCCACCAATAGCGCCTTGTTCCTTACAACGATACCATGTTCATCTTGCTTGTTCTTGAAGATCCACTTGGTGCCAATAACGTTGCGGCAATCTTTGGGCTCCTCAACTAGGCGCCATACTTTGTTGTGCTCGAAGTTGTTAAGTTCTTCATGCATAGCCCCTAGCCAATCGGTATCTTCAAGAGCATCGAATACTTTCTTGGGCTCGACCATGGAAATGTGTTCTTGATGCTCACTAAAGTGAGCCAATTGACTTCGTGTAGAGACCTTTGCTCGTATATCACCGATGACCTTGTCGAGAGATAAAGCTCTTAGTTCCAATGACTTTTCAAAGCGAGCTTGACGACGAGTTTCAATTGCCGCCCTTGTTGTGGGGACAATCTCTTGACCATTTTGGTCCTTTGGATCCTCGTCTTGACCTTCTTGAGGGCATTGATCATCATGATAAACTTCTTCAAGTGGTGGGGGAGAATGATCTTGCCCTTGAGTAGAACTTGGAGAAGTGGAATCATCTTCCATAATCTTGGTGGGGGAGGCATCATCTACTTGTTGATGAAGATCTTGTTGAGGCTTATCATGGGCTTCATTTTGAGAAGAGGTAGCTTGTTCTTGTTGAGGAAGATCTTGAGATTGCTCTTGAGGGGATTCATCATTTGCTATGGGTGAGTCACCTTGTGGCCCTTTTGAAGGTGAGGTCTCCTTGATAGAAGAGTTTGAGCTTTCTTGAACAAATTCTTGATGAACTTTAATGGGGCGAAGAAAACTCACTCCCATCTTATTAATGGCATCAAAAAGGTTGTTCATCACCTACATCACAAACACCAACTTGCTCCACTTGAGAGCCATCATTTTCATCGAATTCCACACTACAAGATTCTATGATAATCCAGGAGGATTTATCAAAGACTCTATAAGTGTGGGACTCGCTATCATATCCAACAAATATCCCCTCAATTGATTTAGAGTGGAACTTACCCAGCCGGACACCTTTGACGAGATAATAGCACTTACATCTAAAAAATCGGAAGTAGCCAATGTTGGGTTTGTTGCCGGTAAGGATCTCATATGGAGTCTTCTTCAAGCCCTTGCAAAAGTAGAGGCGGTTTGATGAGTGACAAGCGGTGGAAATGGCATCCGCCCAAAATTTGATGGGAGACTTGAATCCGCCAACATAGATCTTTCCATGTCGATGAGAGTCCGGTTCTTCCTTTCGGCAACGCCATTTTGTTGAGGAGTGTATGCAGCGGAATATTGGTGACGAATGCCTTCTTCACTAAGAAAGTCGTTAAGAGTGTAATTCTTGAATTCTGACCCATTGTCACTTCGAACAACCAATATGGGGAGGTCATGTTGGCGTTGAACCTCCTTTGAGAAGTCGATGAAGACTTGTTGAGTTTCATCCTTGGTTTTGAAGAAATAGACCCATGTATACCTTGAATAGTCGTCAACAATCACGAGGCAATATTTCTTGCCCCCAAGACTTATCTCCGGAATTGGTTCAAATAGATCAACATGAAGGAGCTCCAAAATCCGGGATGAAGATATGATGGTCTTGCTTGGATGAGGAATATCATGCATCTTGCCTTCCACACAAGCTCTACAAATTAGATCCCTTGAAAAGAAAACATGATCTTTTAGTCCAAGGATGTGGCCACCCTTGTGAAGGCTTTGCAAACTGCGCATGTTTACGTGGGCTAGTCGGCGATGCCAAAGCCAACCCACGTCGGCTTTTCCGAAGAGACACATGGATTCAGTAGTGGTGGCTCCGGAGAAGTTCACCACATAAAGCTCATGCTCCACGTATCCCACGAAAGCCACTCTTAGCGACTTGATCCACAAGAGGACCACAATGTCCTTATCAAAGAAGGGAGAGATCCCCAACTTTGTTAAGGCACAAACCGATAAAAAATTATAGCCAAGAGATTCAACAAGCATAACATTGACAAGAGTAATGTCAGGGGAAACTACCACTTTGCCAAGACCGGTTACCTTAGACCTTGATAAGTCACCAAACGTCACGGTTACTTGATCTACATTAGGTTTCAACTCCGTGACGAGTTCTTTGCTCCCGGTCATATGACTTGTACATCCACTATCAATTATCCATTTTGAACCATCGGGAGCAAGGCCCTACAAGAGATCAATTTTTGCATTTAGCAACCCATTGAGTGCTTTGTGGTTAGCGACAAGAGACTTAGGAACCCAAATAGCATATGAAATAAAACCATAGTAGGGTCCAATGTAACGAGCACAAACATTCCCATAATAATCGATATATAAAGCATAGTTAGGGTTGTTGTCCCCGACGTGATCTTTACGAGTAGGCTTGCCCCTTGAGGCATTCCTACTCGCAAGACCGTCCTTGGATTGAATGGAGTCGACCTTGTTGGCTTGGATGGGGTTGACGCTCTTGGGAATACCCTTCTTGGCATTCATCTTCATGGGAGGCACATATCCAATGCCTTCCTTCCCTTGTCGAGTGTGAGGCTCCATGATGGGAGTCTCAACAACTTGCTTACCCTTGAGAAGTATGATTTTGTATGTGGAGGCCTTAGCAATCTCATTCTTCAACCTAGCATTCTCCTTCACAAGATTAGCATTATCACACGAACAATTAGAGGTAGAGATGCTAGGAGAGTCAAGGTTAGTTAGCCGAGTTTGGAGTTGAGCATAAGACTCTTTTAGAAGATCATGTTCACTCTCCAAAGCCTTGTGAGCTATGACGAGCTTTTCCATGTCCTAAATGAGTCAAACATGCCCAACCGCAAATTTGGCTTTATCTTGTTGAGCCACCTTGAATTTAGCAAAGTACATATCACAATCCTTAATGAGCTTAGCATGTGAGGAGTTATGAGTTTCCTCAATAGTTTCAAGTTGCTCCTCAAGACGTGCATGAGACTCTTCAACCTCTTCAAGAGAGGACTTCAAATAAGATAGAGAAATATCGTCTTCTCTTTCTATCTTACCCTTCTCTTCATTGAGATGCTCTAGCTCACCAATACGAGCCATGAGGGCACCAACATGTTTCTTGCTATCATCTTGCAAGTTAGTGATAAAAGAATCGAATGCCACAAGCTCTTGCTTGATATGAAGGCTCGAGGCATCATCAAGCTCATTCATTTCATTCATGAGAGAGGAAGAGGATGAAGGTACCTCCGATGCCTTGGCCATAATACATCTTGAGCTCTTGGTGATAGAGTTCTCATTTGGCGACGTGAATAGAGATGATGAAGAGCTTGTCGTAGTTGAAGGAGTTCTTGTCGTTGATGAGGGAGTTCTTGTCGTTGATGAAGGAGCGGTAGGTGTTGATGTTGTGGCAAGAGCCGCCACTTCATTTGGCGTTTCTTCCTCCGACTCTTCATCATCGGTGGGGTACTCCTTTTGAGTCAACAACACGATGCGAGGCTTCTTGTGAAAAGGCCTCTTCTTTCCATAGGCCTTCTTGGGAGGCATCTTGGTTTTGTCCTTGATCACTAGACGTCTACCATGCTCTTCTCTTTTCTCATAAGGGCAATCGGCGACAAAATGGAACTTGTCTTGACAATTGTAACATGTCCTTGACTTGGCGGGTGAGACCCTATCGACTTGAGATGGACTCTTGTCAACTCGCATCTTGCCTCTTGAAGGGTTGTTCCAAAATGTGCGAGCCGCAAGAGCGAGATGATCATTGTAAGCAATCTTGAGTGCTTCCTCGAACATTGCGGCAAAGCTTCCAAGATCATCATCGTTGTCTTCCTCAACGGTAGCCTTCAAGGCAAGGTTGGTTGTGCCTCTTTGCATTACAAGAGCCCTTGCTCTTGCGTCTTGAGCATTCTTCGTGGCCACCTTGTACGCGGCCATCTCTTGCATAACCTCATTAGACGTCATGAGATGGTAGTTATGTCTTCCTTGAAGACTCTTGACGTCGGGACATCATAGAGCTCACATACTTCCTCTTGATCCATGCATCATCAATATGAGAGGCACCAACTTCTCGAAAGCTTGTGGCTATGGTCACCAATCTTCTTTACATCATCTCATGGTCTTCACCATCAAGCTTGAAGAAGCCCTCAGCTTCATTGCTCAAAGAGTCGTAGCGGTTCCTCCTCATGCTATCATTTCCAATGAACAACTCGGATAGAGCATCCCATGTATCCTTGGCGGTGGTGGGGTGTTGGATGAGAGACATGTCCTTGTTCCCAACCGCTTTTTGGATCATGTAGAGAGCGGTGGCATCAAGTTGAGCCTCCACCACTTCTCTTCTTGTTAAGTTGGTAGGATCATGCGGCTTGTATCCAACTTGAATGATGTGCCACAACTCGATTGAAGAGCTGCACACATGAGACTTCATCACATATTGCCATTGAGAGAATCTATAATCTTTAAGCAATGGGGGATCACCCCTATGAGAAACTTGCGGATGAGGAATGATGGGATCGGGGGTATGGTATTGGGATGGGGGAGGAGTGGCGTTGTAGCCTTTAGGCACTTCATCTTGGGAAGATGGAGTATTTTGATGGTTTTAGGAACTAGTAGCATCGCCCTTCCCATCCAAAGGCAATCGCTTTCCCTTTATCAATTCGGGGTCCACATCTTGAGTAATGCCCAGAAGCACCGGAGGCTTTGACGGCAATGCAAGAGAGGTTTCCTTAGATGTCTTGAGGAACTCAAGCATATCATGACACTTCTTGAACTCGGTTTGTATGGACGATGTCAACTTTGTTTCCAAAGAGTTGATATCGGCCATAGTGGCACCTTTCTCTTGCATTGCCGCCAAAGTCGCGGCGTCCGCTTCGGTAACCTCTTTCAGGTCAACTTGCATTGTCCAAGGTTGGTCTCAAGCGGTGAAGCTTTTAAGAGACAACCTGGCTCTGATACCAATTGAACGGCAGTTGACCACCTAGAGGGGGGGGGGGTGTGAATAGGTGGTGACCATTTTTTATGTCTTTTTCAGTTTTAGGCTAGCGGAAAGTAAGTTGTCTATATGTGCAACTAGGTGATACAAGTGATAGACAACAAAGAAACAAAGCGATTACGGTAATTGAAGATGCGGCAAAGGAGAGTGGAACAAGAAAACCGTAGGAACTCGAAGACGGCAATTTTATCCCGAGTTCCACCACATAGGTGTACGTCTCGTTGGAGGGGTGTGAGCTACCACAAAGATTTGCTCAACGCCACAAAGGCCTCACCCTATTCTCCTGTGAATTCAACCACAAAGGTGCGAATCCACGCTTCCACTAAGGACTCCTTTAAGGGCGGATAAAGTCTCGTACAAATTCGTGAGGCACACACCCACAACTGAATTGGGGGCTCTCACAATGACCACAACAGGTCACTTTCTCAAAGGAATCCACAAAGGATCAAAACACACAAGATTGAACCTAGCTATCCACACAGGAATCCTAAATCCGTTGCCCCACAAGATATAGAGGGGGGAAATCAAAACGCTTCGGTGGAGTAGTAGATCGGTGGCTTCTACCTCAGATCCCCAAGTATCAAAATATTTGAGTGGCTAGATTGGGAGATCCCGAAGAAACAAGCTTCAGCACCAATGGAGGAGAGAGAAAACGAGAAGCCTAGTCTGCTGGAGGTAGGTGGAGGGGTATTTATGCCCCTCCCCAAATTCTGCATGTTGTACAGCCGCCAGCTCGGAGATCTCCGGGTTGAGGTCCGGAGATCTCCGGTCTCCGGAAATCTCCTGTGGTATTTCCGGCTGAGTGGAGCTCGAGGTCAGTGCTGATTGGTCTTCTTGACTTGGTAGAGATCTCCGGACTGGGGCTCGGAAATCTCCGAGCGCCGGAAATCTCCTAGAGCATTTGCGGCTAAACTCGAAATGGAATCAGTGCGCATCTGAGTTCTTGACTTGGTGAAATTCTTCTGTCACTCGGAGATCTCCGGACTGGGGCTCGGAAATCTCCGAGCGCCGGAAATCTCCTAGAGCATTTCCGGCTAAACTCGAATTGGAGTCAGTGCGCATCTGAGTTCTTGACTTAGTGGAAATCTTGATTAGCTCGGAGATCTCCGGTCTGGGGACCAAATCTCCGAGTTCCGGAAATCTCCTAACTGATTTCCTGATGAAAGAACAAGTGATGCAGTACTGAAAATTAGGCAATATTAGTATTCACTCTTATCAACCGACCTGTACTAGAACCTGCATTCTTCATCACAAACATTAGAACACCTTTTGTGTTGTCATTAGGCACTAAAATATGGGAGTGCAAAGAATGCAGTTTCACTAGATATATTGATCATGCCTAGTTAGGGCGTTCTTACGCTAGAAAAAATATTGTTTTCTGCACCGGAACCCCTTAAGTGGTATCAGAGCCGATCTATGCGTAGTACTGCTGGTATGGTTAGAACTCATGTTGAATGAGGACGTCTTTCTTATATTTGCTACCCTCTAGCGTGCACTTGCGATGCCTTCCACTAGAGCAGAACAAGCCACTTGTCCCGGGCCGGGAGGGCTTTTTGTCCCGGGCACGCGCCCGGGACAGCGTGTTCGGGACAAATAGGCTCCCCTATTTGTCCCGGGCACGCCATGGCCCGGGACCAATAGGGGGGTCACGTGGCCAAACAAGCCAGCCTCTGGCTGCCACTCATTTGTCTCAGTTTGTAATACGAACCGGGACAGTATATATGATTTTTTGTTTTCTTTGTTTGTTTCTTTTATTTTGTTTTCTGTTTTCTATTTGTGTTTCTGTTTTTGATATTTATGTTACTGATTTCAAACAAGATCGAGTTGCATATTATACACTACTATATATATAATATATATCATGAATACACGATTTTTCCTCGGGATAGTCATGAATACTACTAATACACGAGTTCTCCGAAACAAAAATTTACAACAAATATTAACAACCGGAAGATCATGTCTAAATATTTACAAACAGAGATCATTACATGACAGAGAGGCATTAGACCCTATTTTCTCCTCCGGATGGTCTTTTTCGGTGGCTGGATTATACTGCATTCTGCGCCTGGCTTTATCACATACTCAAGCAGAAAGCCCGCAATTTCCTCCGCAATTGGTAGTAGGCGGTCTTTTGCATTAAGCATGTTCCGTATCGTCTCAAACTAAAAAGGAGAGATCAACACCAATATATCAACCAATATGAAAATAATTCAATTTGAAAAGTGAACAAGTTTGAATAAATTGTTAACGTACGTCATTCCAGTCTGCCCCCTCATTGAAGTGAATTCGGATGAACTCGCAGACATAGAATCCACACAAATTGGTGCCTTGTTGCTGCTTCGCGCACTTTATGAGAGAATAAGATAAGAAACCAGTAAAAAAATAATCTCAAATATTGGGAAAATGTATTGTGAGACTAAAATTAATAATATGCATACGTGGAACCTAGCTAGTACGGCTTACCTCTCGCAATTTAAAAGTGAGGTTCCGGGCTATACCGACGTCCTTGTGGAAAGAGGTGAACTTGTCCCAAACCTTGAAGTTTACGGTATGGAAAATTAGTAAAGAAGTTTACTAATTACGATATATTATTAGAAAAGACGAGCTAGGTCGATTGTGATAATGAACGAAATTACCTCTGGAGCATCTGTTTCGTGTCGTCGAACTTTTCTTCATGTTTCGATAATGGGTCGAAGATATCAACGATTGCCTTTTCAACATCAATCTCAAATAATACCCAATGAAATCTGCCATATGTTTATATTTGTTAATAACTAAATCATCAATTACATATACTTAACATCGAGTATGTATAAGAAAGTAAACAACTCACTCGAAGTTGTACGGGAAAATTATGGTGTTTTTGTAATGTTGCGCCATCAAATAAGTAAGCAAAAGCTACTCCGTATTCTCTGGGTAATGTAACAAACCATGATGATGAACTCGATTAGGGTCAATGAATCCAATCTTGTGATTGAGTCCCAACTTTCGAGATTATATAATTTTTAGCCTGCATAATAGAGTACAAAAGAAATATAGTGATAAGGATAATTACAAGCAATGAAAAATAAGTTGAGCTAGAGAATTAATGACATATATACATAATTTAATTACTTACATGCAAAAGGCACTGATGATAGATTTGTCGAGCGCGTCAAAATTGAATAACTGCCATAATTCGCAATACTCAATTTGAATCTCATCATCACCTGGGCCATAAAAGTCTGTTGGAATTTTCCCATAGAGCCAGTCTCCTTCTTGACTTTTTGTAGTACGCATGTACCATGCATTTAGTTGGTGCAACCTAGCTGGCAGAGTGTGCACCATAGCAGGCTCGACAAGATCTTCTCCTCTCACATATTTCCGCACCACCTCATGTATGGTGACACTCTCGCCAGATTGTAATGCCTTAAGCTCTGCCAGAGTTATACCCATATCTCTAGCTTGATGCGAAAGTACATCATCGACCGGGTTCCGGTGGTAAGGCGCCAATATGAGTGGAGGGGTCGATTGTCCCGCCTGCATTCCGAGCTGTGGAACATCTCTGTTCTGGATGGCAGCAATTTTTTGTTCTTCCCGCACTCTCCTAGATGTACGCACCAGAACGCGTGTGTAGTCATCGTACATATTTAGTTCATATTGCGACGGATGCGTAAGAAATTCTATGGCCCACCGTATCGCCTCCGAAGAATATACCGGAAAAGGCAAAGTCATCTTTTTTGCCTTCTTTCTCTGGGCAGCCTGGATCTCATTGACCCATATATCGATATCTTCGCGAGAGTTCACAAAGCGAGACTTCCCTGTTTCGCTTTTCTGAGTACTAGTCGATGCAGCGGTGCACTTCCGCTTCTTTTGCGGAGGCGACGAAGTCCGTTGACGCGGTGGCGGAGTACGCTCACGCGGCGGCGGAGTACGCTCACGCGACAGCGGAGATGGACTAGCGCCTTGGTTGTCGTTGTGGGGGGTGTCTGGACTAGCGCATTGATTGTCGTTGTTGTAGTTATGTGGACTGGCATGTGGACTGGGAGGGCGATTTTGCTGCATGTGTGGGAACACGATGTATTCCTTTTTCCATAAGCAGGTACTCTTGAGGGCAAATCTCAACTCAACCTCATCTTCACCCGTAGGGAAGTCCAACTTAATTCCCTCATATGTCTTGATAACCTCATCAACCCCGACAACAACATAGCCATATGGAATAGGGCGGCAATGGTAAGTTCCATTTGGTCTAGGCGGTAGGGCAAAGCCGTGCGCCACCTTCACGGTTATGTTCAAGCATGGCACATGTAGGTCGCAAAGTTCCCGCTGCACGATATTATCCATGGGGTGACGAGGACCCGGCATATCATTGTGGTGATCGAGCTCCGTCGAAGCCACGCTGCTTCTCCGCATTGATTTTGGATCAGGAGAAGGATCTTCGGGCGTCTCAGATTCGCAGGGCATCCGTCGAGTCTGCTTGTCTGCCTTCAGCTCTGCTATCTCCTTCTCATGCTCTAGTATTTTATTTTCCATCCACTGGGCCCGGTCGGCATGCTCTTTCTTCTTTCTCGATCGGCTTCTGTAAGTGCCAACATCTTTGGGAAACCCAATTATCCACGGTACGGAGCCAACGGTTCCTCGTGTTCGTCCACTGTGTTCAGGATTCCCAAGGGCTCGCGATAGCTCGTCCTTCTCTTTGTTAGGGTGGAACCTGCCTTCTGTGACCTCCTTCCATACCTCTCTGAGAGCTTTAATAGGGTCAGCTCCATGCTCCTTGGTAAAAAGACAGTCACCTGTTTCAGGGTCTAACTTTCCACCATGCCCATAGAACCAAGCCTTAAGACGGTCTGGCCAGCCAAATGTCTCGATCTCTATACCTTTAGCCAAAAACTCATCCTCCATTTTCGTCCACTTAGGCATGGCCGTCAGGTAGCCACCTCACCCCATGTTATGGTGATATATCTTTTTCTGTGCATTTTTCTTATTTCTCGTTGAGATTTTCTTAGCGGCTTCCGATTGCTTGTACGCCTTAAATTCGGGCCACTCATCTTTTATCTTTTCATAGACTCCGACAAATTCTGGAGTCTTACCTTCAGTTATGAACCTGTTTAGCCTTTTCTTCCAGCTGCGGAACAGTTCACCCATCTCAATATAAGTCCAGGCCTTGCATCGATTCTCTATAACCGGCTTCTCTACATCCTCCTCTTTCGGTAAAGTGAAATTCTGCATGAGCTCGTCCCAAAGGAGTTGTTTGTCTTCATCCGAGACATAAATAACCCCCTCTTTTGGCACCTTTGGCTTATACCATTCTCGAGCCTTGATGGAGAGTCTGTCCCGAACGATGACTCCACATTGAGCTACAAATTTCCTTGCGTGGTTAGCGGGAGCAATCGGTTTGCCTTTTTCATTGATTGCGTCGATGTGGTACTTCTGTTTCCCTTGGAGCTTTTTGGTCCCGGTTCGTGGCCCGCCTCGTTTCACGGGAAATTTTTTGCTTGGTCCCGGTTCATGGCCCGCCGACAGCTAAGCACATGAAAAAGTGATGGTTAATATATGTATACACACAAATCTATTCAACGGAGACAAAAACCTGAGGGCATATATCTACCTCGGTGGACGACTTTCCAACAGCAGAGTCGGTGAACTGTCGGTGAGCTGAACTGTCGGTGAAGTCTATTCCGTCTGAATGCCCCTCCAGTCCATCACCGGACTCGTTCAGAAATTGTCCGGTGAAATCGTCTAAGTGTTCCTCTTCTTGTTGGTCCAATCCATCACTTTCGCGGATGATGCCGAACATATCCTCTTCTTGTTCAAGGTTTCTACCGGTATCCATAGTTTCTGCAAGGGATTTCAATCGATTTACATAATTGTACAAATACATTAAGACATTTCAATTTTACAAACACATTTCAATCGTATCGAGTATCTCAATTTCTATTTATATTTCTCTTTTGAAGTCTCTCGAACTTTACGAGGGCTCCGAGAGGGCGGCGGCTATGACGCGGTGACAAATCCGAGTACCTGCACGCAAAATCCAAGAAAGAAAAATAGAGACTTAACCTTCTAACACTTAACCAAAATTGGGAAATTCTAACACTTAACAAACATTGGGGATTTCTAACACTTAACACTTAACAAATTAACGAACTACACAACTGAACTAACTAAACAATTGATATGAACTAATATGAACATTTTTATGATACAACATTATAGATTATATTTTTCTGAACATTTTGATATAAAGTTTGCATTTGTCTGATTTAATATCAATTAGTTATGAATTATCAAATTTTCAATGACGTCAGCATGACGTAAGCATGACATCACGGATGCAATTCCTCTCCCGTGCGAGATCAATCCGTTGATTCACTGTGTATTTGGATAATTTGCGAGTGTACGACGTCAATTAGCGCGGAGACAAACCTACTGCTACTAGCGCCGCCAAGAAAAGGTCATCGGAAGCTCACCGGCGACGAACTCCGGCGGAAACCCTAACAATGGCGGAAACCCTAACCCTAACCGAACTCCGCCGGAAACCCTAACCTAATAGAGGGTACAGAGAGGTTGGAATGCTCACCACGAGCCCTCCTAACTGCTCGGAGAAGCGAGCACGGCCGGAGGAGAGCCTGACGCGGTCGGAGGCGAAGAAGAAGACGCGCGGGCAACGACGTCGGGCGCGAAGACGACGGACGACCTCGGCGGGGAGCTCTCCGGTGACGGGGACGGAGTAGAGGACCGCGGTGATCTCCGGCGACGGGGACGGAGTAGAGGACAGGGGCGGCGGCGGCTCTCCGGCGACGGAAAAATCGGACAGCGTAACAGTAGGAAGGGGAAATTGCTCCGGGTTGAGCCACCACCCGTGGCTAAGTGTTGTATATATAGCCCTCACCTATTTGTCTCGGGTGGTGGCTCAGCCCGGGACAAATAGGAGTCATTTGTCACGGGCCGTGGTTGCACCCGAGACAGATAGCACCCTATTTGTCCCGGGCTGAGCCACCACCCGGGACAGATAGCACAAATAGGGTTCATCTTTTCTTTTTCTGTTTTCTGTTTTAAATAAGTTTTGCAAACTTTGGAATTTGAAAAAACTTTCAATATGAAAAGTGTTTGAATTTGACTAACTAATACAAAAACATTTTCTGTTTTCTATAATAATTATTTTAATTAGTTTAAAACTAGTTTGAATGTGAATTTGTATAACTTTTGCAAACTTTGGAATTTAAAAAAACTTTCAATATGAAAAGTGTTTGAATTTGACTAACTAATACAAAAACATTTTCTGTTTTCTATAATAATTATTTTAATTAGTTTAAAACTAGTTTGAATGTGAATTTGTATAACTTTTGCAAACTTTGGAATTTGAAAAAACTTTCAATATGAAAAGTGTCTGAATTTGACTAACTAATACAAAAACATTTTCTGTTTTCTATAATAATTATTTTAATTAGTTTAAAACTAGTTTGAATGTGAACTTGTATAACTTTTGCAAACTTTGGAATTTGAAAAAACTTTCAATATGAAAAGTGTTTGAATTTGACTAACTGATACAAAAACATTTTCTGTTTTCTATAATAATTATTTTAATTAGTTTAATACTAGTTTGAATGTGAATTTGTATAACTTTTGCAAACCGGGACTAAAGAAGCACACAGATCGTGTGTTTCTTTCAAGCACTTGTTAGCCGTTTGATCAGGTGTGTCTTTCTTTTGATTGCTTCTGAGCTGTTCGATTCACGCTTTCAGTTCCAAACCGGGACTAAAGAAGCACACGGATCTTGTGTTTTTTTGAAACACTTGTTAGCCGTTGGATCAGGGGTGTGCTTCTTTTGAGCACTTGAGAGTTGTTGGATCAACACTATCAGTACCACTAGTTGAGCCCGTGACCCTATATATAGCCCCCTCTCGGACGAGGCGAGCACTCAGTGTTTCCTCCTACTAGTGCCCGACCGGGTGGTGTGGTATACAAATCACTCGGATTCCCTGCATACGCCCCACGGTGAAGGAGATATGCCCTAGAGGCAAATTAATAAGTAGTATTTATTGCACTATCTCATAAGTTTATAATAGGTTTGTGTATTATGCTATAACTGTATTAATCGGAATTATTAATACACGTGTGATACATAGACAACCAGGTCCCTAGCAAGCCTCTATATGAGCTAGTCCATTGGGCAACAGTTGATCGAGATTCCCGATCAAGGACAATGACGTCGGTTGACAATGGGGTCATCTTGTTAGTAGAATAAGGTGATGGACATACGCAAAGTATTGCAATAAGATCGTATTACGATGTTTGTCATTTGCAATAGATAAGAGTATGATAGCTTATTCCTTAGACCGTGAGACCGTACTTATTGTTGCTTCGTAGGAGTGCTTTGAGAGCATCAAACGTTGTGTCTTATATAGCATGACAATAACGGTGTCCATCTTGGTTATTTGTAACGCCCCGGGATTTATCCCCAATTAGATTTTTGGTTGTTTTTCTTTTGTGCATCATCATGTCATCATTTCATCATGCATTGGTCACTTCTTTTAATTTATTGCATTTAAATTTAAAGTCCACTAAAATTCTTTTCTCACAATTAAATTCAAATGCTGTTGAAATTAATTAAAATGTGTATTTCAAATATTTTGCAAATATTATAAAAACTAGTTTATTAAATTGCCTATTTTAAACTAAACCTATTTTTGTATAGTTTCTTTATCAAAAATTCTTTCTATTTTGTTTTAGAAATACAAAAACAGAAAAAGAACTACAGGAAAAATAAAATTTCAGAAAACTCTAACTGGGCCAAAACCCAACACCTCCTCCTCCTGGCTCATCTCATCCGAAGCCCACACCCCCTCCTTCCTCCTCCGTACGGTCAACGAAGACAGGGGAGAAAGGCGTGGCCATGGTGATCCCCACCATGTGCACCCCCATGTGCTTCCCCCTCTCCCCTTTTAGCCGGCCCCTGCCCTCTCCCTCTCCAAACCCTAGCCCTCTACTTCTTCCCCCAGCCGCCGCCGCCTCCCTTCTCCTCCTCCACCTGTGTTTCCTTTTTCCCTTCCCCGTTAAACATCACCGGAGATCCACCTCGCGTCGCGCAGCCGCTCTGGCGTAGTCGAGGGAGCTCCGAGAAGCCCCGACGCTCCGCGTCGACGTCGTCGTCCTCCCCGTGCACTGAATTGAGCCGGGAGCGCTCGAGGCCGACGAACTCGTCCTCGTCTCCCCGCGGCAGGCGGACTGCCGTCCTCCGAATTCCGGCGGTAACAGCTTCCCCGAGCTCGACCAACTCCTCCGACACTCTCACCGTGATCCATTCTTCCTTTTCCCCCTATCCCCCACGCGAATTGCCGTCGGTGCCCTCGATTTGGTGCTCGTCCACCTCCACTGCCGCCATGGCCGGGTTGAAGCTCAGGACTTTTTGCGCCTCTTCGTCCGTCCGCGGCAGGACCTGCTCGCCCAGCACCCACACACCACTCCACCCGCAATCCCGCGTCAACCGCGCCCCGCGCCGCCCGTAGCGAGTCGCCGGCGTGCCGTTTCCGTCGCCGCCGTTGTTTCCGTCTCCGGTGAATTCGTCAGCTAGTCGATGCACTGTATTCATGCTAAAAGGAGGTGCTTGCTTGATGTAACACAAACACCGCATGGATCTTATGGCTAGAAGCGCCTACTGATTCTATCGCCGCGCGCGCGGGATCGATCCCCGGCAATACGTCTTAAAACGCAACACCTTTTCCTTTTCTTTCGCAGCCACTGACATGCGGGCCCCGCATGTCAGCGACAGCGGAGGCCAGCGCGGCCACCGTCCGCCCGCGTGGCGCCTGGTCCCACCTGACAGCCAGTCTGGCTAGAACCAGTTCGGTGAGAAATACCTGATGCGCTGGAAGTTTGCATATAGCCCCTCTGTTTGTCAGTTTTGCACCGAGAACCGTCCCCTGAGTTGTTTTCCATCACCAACAGGTCCCTGCCTATTTTCAGAGACACCCCTAGCCTTAAAAATGCAATAACTTTATTTCTATAACTCCAAATTAAATAATCTTTATATGTTTTTATATCAGAAAAATGCAATGAATATTAATATGCCATTTGTATGCCATTTTGCATCTTTTATTTTAATTGCTTAGTGTAATTTATTTGTTGCACCTATATAATTAAGTATGGAATGTGTTGGGCTTTACTTAATAATTGTCCTATTCCATTTAATTTAATTAGAGCACCCATGCCATGTGTTGCCATGTTAACCAACATTTAATATTGCTGGTAAATAAATAACTTGCACCTAAATATTAATTGCCGGGGTTGCTTTCCCGCTTAATTTGGATTACCTGCATTGTATTGCATCTTGCCATGCCATGCATCATTCTCGTATGATCATGCTGAATCTTTTGCCGTAGTTGTAAAATGCATCTTTTACGCTTTCCAGTGTTTGTTGCTTCTTCGCGGATAAGACGTTGAGATGTGTGAGCAACGACAAGATCTGCTTCCATGCGGGATTCCAGGCAAGCAAAGTTTGCTTGTTTACCTATACATTGTCTTTCATTCCTGCCGTTGATCTCTGCTACCCTAGTATTCGATTCTTTATCGCGATCCCATCACATGTTTATCCTGCAGCCCATACAGCTTTATCCCCACATCCTAATACCTGTTGTATGTTTATCTGTTAGCCTTGCGAGTCGTAGCGCATGCTTAGAGTTGTTTGTGCGAATCGTCTGTATGTCTTATTTTGATTTCACCTGCTTAGCATGATAGGTTATTCTACCTTAATAAAGTGTTGTCTTATATTGGGGTATTATAATTAAAAGATAAGGCACCGGCGGAAGGCCTTGCGAGGTGCTTTGTTCTGCTAAGTGTCGACCTAGGAACTCAGTTCTTGTCCTCGGATCCAATTTTGAGCGCACTAACCGCTTGTGGGAGGCCCTATGGAGCCCCCCGCGGCTTCGATCTAATCCGCTTCTTATCCAGGGCGCCGCAAGTAGTTCGGGCTTTCCATTTGATGCATGCATATGGTTGCCTAACGATCTCATATAGGGTGGCACGTTCTTAGAGTGCTATGAAGGTCGTATCCCGCGGGCACTGGACCTGATTAGCCGTGCACACAATCATGCGGTTCCCTGGATGGGTTGTAGAGAAGAGATTTGCCGTGTTGAGATGCCCTAGTTTCTGGCTTTGCTTTTGGGGTTGATCGAACGAGTACGGGTCCAGTAGTGCACCCCTGCAGGGTATAATCTTATCGATGAGCCGTGTCCACGGTTATGGACGACTTGGTGATGATGCTGGCTAACAAGATCATAGACAACTTACACCTAATCATTGTTAATTAACCTGACTAGTAATATAGAATTACTTTCACAATAAATGGTAACTAAAATTTGTTCAATGTGTGAGTATTCCCGAATTGCTTCCTCATATTTGGTTGAGGGGGTTAATCCGAGAATGGTTTATGATTGGTGTTAGTTGTAGATGGTTATCTTATGCGCTCTCTTATCCCTCTCTGATTAGACGGAAGTTGTAGCGTGTCTCTTTAGGTTGCTAGTGCTGCTGCCGCTAAGTCCACCTCCCCTATATTTTGGGAGATGGTGTAGAAAGTAGGCAAGTCGGTTTTGCTTGCCAGGGAGTGCCCTGACCCTCTTTTGGGATGTGCTTTATGTGCAGTCTACAGGTTTGAAGTCTCACGACGTTAGCTTGGGAATCCCTCCGGCTTGGCTGGGCAGGGATATGGCGCCATTGCTTATCTTCAGGACTCTTAGTCCAATTTGCATCTTATCCGTAGACGGATACTATTTTGCTTCCGCTGTCATTTGAATCTTGTATTCTATCATTTGTATCTTGACTCGTTCGAGTCGTTGTTGTATTTATATCTTTGTTGTATTTGTGGATGTATCGGAACTATTGTAATGTTATCACAATTCCACCCACATAATGCGCATGTTTTCGGCGTGCACATTATGTCTGGTGGGCGACCAAAAATCGTTATTATGCGGATTTCGGCGGGATCGCTTAAATCTACATAGTACCGATTTTCGGGTGTCACGGTATTCCGAAAGAGCATCGAGACGTAAGGATCAAGAGCGGGATTTGTTCATTCTTGTAATGGAAAGATACTCTGGGCCCACTCGGTGATATTGCATCTATACAGCTGCGCAGCTTATGACTAGGTCATGGAGATGTAATATCGCAGACGAGTTAATAACCTTCGTCGGTACCGAGATACAGCAAAGGCATTGGTGTGTCTACGATCATATCTCGGACAAGGTAGTATCGCAGAGACAAAGGGAATGAATATCATACTTATGGTTCAACGACGATATTCGTGGAATGCATAGGGGTCGTCATATATTTCCAGGTATCCCTGACGATCATTGGTGAGCGGAGTGTCTCGACCATGTCTGGAGTGTTCCCGAACCGTAGCGTAACAAACTTAAGGTCTTAGCGACGCTAGGAGATAGGTTCTGGAATTTTATAGGAGTTTGTTGGAGAGAGAGAAATGATCTGGAAAGAGTTCCGGTGGTCCGGAAGGAGTTCCGGGAAGGTATGGAATGGTTCCGGGAATGTCCGAAAGTTGTTCGGATGGTTCCGAAATAGTTTCGGAGTCAAGGGATATTGAATTATATATAAATATATTAATTATGAATTAATGGAAATTTTATATTAATTTAATATTAATTAAATAAAGGAAAAAGGGGGCTCCCACCTACATGGGCCCTAAGAGGGCCCAAGAAGGGGGAGACGCACCCCACAAGGGGGGGTGGGCCCCATGGGAGGTTCGGCCGGCCCATGGTGGGGCGCACCACCCCCCTCCTCCTTTAGTCCCACATGGGGGAGCCAAGGGGTTTGCACACCCCCTTCCCCCTTTATATAGCAAGGCATATTAATTGATTTAATTCATAGGAAAATCCAATTAATTCCCGATTTCTCTCTCGATCTCGTGGTTCCCAAGTCGGAGCCGCGCCGAGCTGAGGAAAGGGGTTCTCTCTCCACCTAAGCCATACCGCAGAGCGCCGTTGCTCTGCGGGATTCCAGATAAGATCTACTCATGCGATTTCAGCTGGATCTGAATGACCGGGAGTTGTCGCTAGGCTCCGTATGTTTGCGAGTGCTCGGAGGCTACTCTATTGAGGAGCTTGGGCGACGTCGTCTCGCCCCTGCAGCCGCCGCGCCTCCCCCCCTCTGCTGCCGGCGCACCAGCCCTGGTGCTGGCGCTCTGCCTTCTTCCGCCCGACGCCCGTCGAGGCAGATCGTCATCGACACCCCGGCGTCATCGACTTCGACATCGGGGCAAGTTCTTCGCGACCTCGAGGTCGGCTACGTACGACTTCATCGTCAACGCTTGTGCGGGAGCGTAATCCCCGCTATCGGTCTACATGGAGGTAATGTAACCCGTTCCGCCACCGTTATAGCATGTACTAGATAGATAGATCCTGGCTAGTTAGGGTTTCGTTCGCTAGAAAAATTATTGTTTTCTGCACCGTAACCCCTTCAGTGGTATCAGAGCCGATCTATGCGTAGTACTGCTGGTACGGTTAGAACTCATGTTGAATGAGGGCGTCTTTCTTATATTTGCTACCCTCTAGCGTGCACTTGCGATGCCTTCGGTATTGAGTTGATGAAGCGGCCCGGACCGACTTTACGCGTACGCTTACGCGAGACTGGTTCCACTACTGACATACGGCTTGCACCGTATCTGTGGCTGGCGGGTGTCTGTTTCTCTCTCTCTAGTCGGCAAAGCATTTTCAATGGAGGGCCCGAAAGGGATGCTTAAACATGCAATTATACGATCGACGTTGTGGTACAAAGTTCGTAGGTAGGGAAGCAATTCTCTCACGAATAAGCCTATTTGCCACGTAAAACTTGCAAAACTAAATAAAGCTAGAGGCGTCTAACTTTGTTTTGCGGAGGCGTTATTTTATGTGACATGGTTACGGTAAGTTTTGATATTACTCGTACTGTCGAAGGCAATGGAGGGCTCTGTAGACTCGGAGCCATGCCGGGGCGCCGGGGGTCAGGCACATGGCGCCATGAAGGTCCAGGTGCATCGACCATGTCACATCGCACTTCATTGCATTATTATTGTGTGCTGTTGTGTGTGCATCCTATTGATTGCTTATATGCTAGATATACAACGGTAGCATCATGAATAGGATGATCCCTTACAAAATACCAAAATTGTGTTCTCCCTCGTTGCGCACCACCAAGAAAGTTCTACGTTATGAGGCAGGCCGTGATGATCGGGTGTCACACATCTCGTCGTTCGCATACAGTGGGTGTAAGCCATGTTGCACGCGCAGGGTCTTCGAGATTTGATTGGCGAGCCTAGCATACTCAGAGGTATGGCCTCGGAACACGGGAAGATCGAAAGATCGAGCACGAGTCATAGAGTTGTTATGATCGACATTTTATGTCCACCTTTGAAGATGTGCTGCCGGCCATGATGATCGGGGGTAGAATGGTGGATGAGGGTCGTGTCTTCGCCATTATTATTTTAGGGATAATAATCTTGGTGAGGTGTGTTTTTTGATAATGAGATTATAGAACTAAAACTCACCTATATATTATAAACTTATCTTACCTCTTTTGCGATCACATCTGGAGACTACGGAACTACGCTTCGGTTACTTCTTCAAGAGCTCGGATTCTACCTTGGAAGCCGACGGGTCCAACTTCATCAGCTGGTGCATTGGTTTTAGAAACATTCTCCAAACACAACAAACATCCTATATGTGCTAGAACATTAGTTAGGAGTTTGACCAGATGATTCTGATAGCAAGGAGCAAGATGATGAGTTCCGTAAGCATCATGACATGTTCATGGAAGTGACGATCGTCATGAGCGTATGCCTAGCACCTGAGTTGAAAGTTGTTTCAACACATGGAGCCATATGTCGTGATTGATACGATCAGAGGTCACTTCAAAGATGAATTGAGTCTTGAGCAGTTCAGACAGCTTAGAAAGTTTCGGACCATTCACATGGGGAGCATACCTGTCTGGAGACTCAGTTGAAGAAGTTGTGTGACATCTACTTCAGGCTTACGAATATCTATGATTTCTAGATAGCGAACTTCAGTGCAATAGAGATTGTGCTTTACCTCCTAGCTGTGAATAGCATGTGCGTGAATATGCTATAGAGACACGGTGAGCTTCTTCACGTTCGTGAACAAGTTCAAATCTCTAAAAGTTGATTCATCGAAGAAGAGTTCTTCGACGCTATGGATATATTTGATATACGAAGATATAAATGTATTATTCTCATACTTGATGAAAAGTGTTTGATAATTGTTCTGTTTGTGAAACAGTCCCTGATTATCACAAGTATGTGGCGAAGGGTGACGTGACAGTGCACAAGTGATGGCAAGTTAATGGCCAGTAGTGCTCACGCCCTCGAGATATCATATTAGTTATCATCAATAGTTTTTGATAAGACATTTTGTAATAGTGAGAATGTGGTCTAGTTTGGTGTCTTGAATGTTACAAGACATAATTATTCATATAGAACACATCAGTTGTTTTATGTTATGGAACAAAGCAGTTGTTTCATGTTATGAGTAATTTTCATCACATCTCAATTACATTATGCGTATGATATACATTTATAATAGCGGGAATGATAAAATTATGTGTCCAAAGAACAAACACCATCGAATTTAGTCATAAAGGCAATGAAAGAAGTAATGGATATTTTTTGGTCCATTTAAGTATTTCGAGTGCCAAAATTGATTAAGTTTGAAATGCAGTATTGAAGTTGCAATACTAGAGGAAATTGATTGAGAGTCATTTTTAATGATTAATCAATGGTGTTATTGCATGATCCGAATTCTTCCATGATTTTGGTAAATAGGAGTATTTGCCCGATAAATTGTGGAGTCTGAGATTAATTTGATAATAGATCAAATGGGGTTTTTCAGAAGAAAGATTAGTGAACATTGTATTCACAGAATTCGATCAAAGGACAGTATTTTTGAATTATGTTTTCAACACAAGAGACTTGTGGAAATTTGCTTCACAGAATTATAATGTCATATATAGTGATATGTGGGGAATTATAATCATGCTCTATTTTAAATAAAGTGTGGCCTGTCAGAATCAGTCTTAGAATCTCCTAATACGTTCGAAACATTATAGTCGATGTCCACTTTAGAAAATAGATATTTTTCTCAACGAGAATTCGTAGGATCGACAGTAGTGTCGACATGTATATGATTATGCGATAATTCGGAATATACATGAGTGGTTCTTTGTAGATTGCTCGCATTGGATGAGAGTGTATTCCAAAACCAAATAGAAACAAAGTTCAGTTTGTTGTCTATGTAATTCCGAGAAAAGATGACTTTTCGAATTATGGTTTATGGATTGAAATTAGAAGTTTGGAATAAAGTGTCAGACTTATGTTGGAAGATGTTCCAAAGAGTATATGTCTGCTAATGAAAGTTTAGTGATTAAGAGTGAGGGAGACTAGAAAATTGTTTTCTGCTTGCAATCCTCTTCATAAAGATCATAATATTTTCATGAAAGAAACTTCTGAATAAGGTGCTGTTATATTTAATATTGTTGTCGGGTCACAGCACTGTATTAAGTATTTCAGATCTTGTTGACAGATCAAGGTGCACTTTATGAATACAAAGAAAGTTGAGAAAGTATCGGAATACGAACAAAGGCTCTTCAGCCTGGAAATCCAAGTTACGTTTAAAAGGATTAAGAGAGTAATTGTTACTGCAATTCTTATTAGAGGAATAAGATTGTTTAATCGTCATATAAAGTGTTATATGAAAATGTGACTATAAGAAAGACGCAGGAGCATGTCTTGTGAAGAAATGTGTCTTGCACAAGATCAAATTTGTTGACTACATTTATATAGACATGCTTGAAGTCTGAGGGATTTGTATTAATGTAATACTGTAGTTTGTATTAAATTCGAATTGATAGTAGATCAATGATTTTGGTTTAACCAAGATGTCGATTTAAGTGGGAGTCATAGTTAGTTCACTCAGGAGAAATATGTGAAGAACATATTTTTGAGTGGGAGCTTAGGAACTCAAATATGTGGATAACATGTTTTTGAGTGGGAGCTCGTGTTATCAAATATGTGGAGACATAATTTGAGTGGGAGTCGAATTCATTTTGTGTAGTTAACACATTGTGAAACTATACCAATAGAATAGGATGAAGTTGTGAAACTATTTTAAATAGTTAGTCGAGTTGTGTTGGATTATATCTGAGGAGTCAGAATAGAAGCGAAAGGATGGTCCTTTGGAATCCAATTGATCATTAAAAGTAATGATGCATTAAAGTAATGGTTGTATGACATGTGGGTCTATTATATATATATTAGACATCATACAAAAACCATATTATCTGCTCGATGAAATAACCGATGTTCTTGGAATAAGAGCAGTTATGAAAGTAAATTTGGAATTTACTGGAAGTAGATGTGCGTTAGTTAAGGGATTGACATTTGAATGTCAAGTTTTCTACATTGATGTGAAAGTATGTAGATATCGCGAGTTTGTAATTGTTACAAGGGGCTCTGCATGACTGAGTGTGTTTTTCAGGGCAGTTATCTGGTTAGTATAATTAGAGTAAGCGCTGGGAAGCAGAAGTCTCACTTAGTTACGGTATTTGCATATATGTTGTTAAACAACATGATGATATCAAACAAGTTGATGCCAGTGAATCGCAAAAGCATGTACAATCATGGATTGTGCAGTAACACTTTTCCACGAGCAAGCATTATCAAATGATTCTTATTTGATAAGGGATTCTGATAAAAGTAAAATGCAGCTAGTTTATTTGTACTCTAGTGCAAGTGGGAGACTGAAGGAGATATGCCCTAGAGGCAAATAAATAAGTAGTATTTATTGCATTATCTCATAAGTTTATAATAGGTTTGTGTATTATGCTATAACTGTATTAATCGGAATTATTAATACTCGTGTGATACATAGACAACCAGGTCCCTAGCAAGCCTCTATATGAGCTAGTCCATTGGGCAACAGTTGATCGAGATTCCCGATCAAGGACAATGACGTCGGTTGACAATGGGGTCATCTTGTTAGTAGAATAAGGTGATGGACATACGCAAAGTATTGCAATAAGATCGTATTACGATGTTTTTCATTTGCAATAGATAAGAGTATGATAGCTTATTCCTTAGACCGTGAGACCGTACTTATTGTTGCTTCGTAGGAGTGCTTTGAGAGCATCAAACGTTGTGTCTTATATAGCATGACAATAACGGTGTCCATCTTGGGTATTCCGAAAGAGCATCGAGACGTAAGGATCAAGAGCGGGATTTGTTCATTCTTGTAATGGAAAGATACTCTGGGCCCACTCGGTGATATTGCATCTATACAGATGCGCAGCTTATGACTAGGTCATGGAGATGTAATATCGCAGACGAGTTAATAACCTTCGTCGGTAACGAGATACAGCAAAGGCATTGGTGTGTCTACGATCATATCTCGGACAAGGTAGTATCGCAGAGACAAAGGGAATGAATATCATACTTATGGTTCAACGACGATATTCCTGGAATGCACAGGGGTCGTCATATATTTCCAGGTATCCCTGACGATCATTGGTGAGCGGAGTGTCTCGACCATGTCTGGAGTGTTCCCGAACCGTAGCGTAACAAACTTAAGGTCTTAGCGACGCTAGGTGATAGGTTCTGGAATTTTATAGGAGTTTGTTGGAGAGAGAGAAATGATCCGGAAAGAGTTCCGGTGGTCCGGGAGGAGTTCCGGGAAGGTATGGAATGGTTCCGGGAATGTCCGAAAGTTGTTCGGATGGTTCAGAAATAGTTTCGGAGTAAAGGGATATTGAATTATATATAAATATATTAATTATGAATTAATTGGAATTTTATATTAATTTAATATTAATTAAATAAAGGAAAAAGGGGGCTCCCACCTACATGGGCCCTAAGAGGGCCCAAGAAGGGGGAGCCGCACCCCACAAGGGGGGGTGGGCCCCATGGGAGGTTCGGCCGGCCCATGGTGGGGCGCACCACCCCCCCTCCTCCTTTAGTCCCACATGGGGGAGCCAAGGGGTTTGCACACCCCCTTCCCCCTTTATATAGCAAGGCATATTAATTGATTTAATTCATAGGAAAATCCAATTAATTCCCGATTTCTCTCTCGATCTCGTGGTTCCCAAGTCGGAGCCGCGCCGAGCTGAGGAAAGGGGGTCTCTCTCCACCTAAGCCATACCGCAGAGCGCCGTTGCTCTGCGGGATTCCAGATAAGATCTACTCATGCGATTTCAGCTGGATCTGAATGACCGGGAGTTGTCTCTAGGCTCCGTATGTTTGCGAGTGCTCGGAGGCTACTCTATTGAGGAGCTTGGGCGACGTCGTCTCGCCCCTGCAGCCGCCGCGCCTCCCCCCCTCTGCTGCCGGCGCACCAGCCCTGGTGCTGGCGCTCTGCCTTCTTCCGCCCGACGCCCGTCGAGGCAGATCGTCATCGACACCCCGGCGTCATCGACTTCGACATCGGGGCAAGTTCTTCGCGACCTCGAGGTCGGCTACGTACGACTTCATCGTCAACGCTTGTGCGGGAGCGTAATCCCCGCTATCGGTCTACATGGAGGTAATGTAACCCGTTCCGCCACCGTTATAGCATGTACTAGATAGATAGATCCTGGCTAGTTAGGGTTTCGTTCGCTAGAAAAATTATTGTTTTCTGCACCGTAACCCCTTCACACGGTGCATTTGATATGCAGGCACTCATCAGGAGCCACCGTGGGGCTGTATGCAGGTGAAATCGTGTGTTTTGTTCTATCAAAAGACTAGTTCAATTCATCTACTGAGAAATATATACAAATCACTCGGATTCCCTGCATACGCCCCACGGTGCATTTGATATGCAGGCAATCATCAGGAGCCACCGTGGGGCTGTATGCAGGTGAAATCGTGTGTTTTGTCTCCACACACGCCGACGGATCCATTTGATATGCAGGTAAAAATGGAGCATCTTCTTCATATAAAAAGTATAATATATTAATTATTACACATCGCACCAACATCTCCATCACACAACACCGCCAGTTCTTTTGGGTCGGAACCATGGAGCATCTTCTTCAATCAACTTGATGATTGGGTCAATGTTCACTACGAATGGCGGAATTTCATCAAAATTATTATAATCATCTGACATGTCTGTCTTGTCCTCCACTCCCACGATGTTTCTTTTTCCTGAAAGAACTATGTGACGCCTCGGCTCCTCCACTCCCAGGAAGTTTCTTTTTTTGGGTCTGCTAGACATGTCTTTCACATAGAAAACCTGAGCCACATCATTGGCTATCACGAATGGTTTGTCTCTATACGCAAGATTGTTTAGATCCACTGTTGTCATTCCGTACATCTTGTCTACCTCAACCCCGCCTTTCAGATTGACCCATTTGCACCGAAACAAAGGGATCTTAAAAGAAGGTCCATAGTCAAGTTCCCATATCTCCTCTATGCAACCATAATATGTGTTCTTCTGCTCATTGTTGTTTGTTGCATCAATGCGAACACCACTGTTTTGGTTCGTGCTCTTTTTATCTTGGACACTCGTGTAAAATGTATTTCCATTTATCTCGTACCCTTGGAAAGTACATATAGTTGTAGATGGTGCCCTGGCCAACAAGTGTAACTGTTCATCAACCTTGTCTTTATTTTGAAGATGTGCTCGCAACCAACCGCCGAAAGTCGCCATGTGTGTACGTACAATCCAGTTGTCAGACTTCCCCGCGTGTAGAGAGCGTACAAGATTTTTGTGTTCATCGATATACGGGGCCACCAAGGTAGAACTTTGTAGAACTGTATAGTGTGCTTCAGTGAAAGAATGTCCATCCATACAAATTTTTGTTTTCTTTCCTAGTGTGCCTTTTCCACTAAGTCTACCTTCATGTCGTGATTGTGGAACACCTATTGGCTTAAGGTCATGAATTAAGTCAACACAGAACTCAATGACCTCCTCGTTACCGTAGCCGTTGGAGATGCTTCCTTCTGGCCTAGCACGGTTATGCACATATTTCTTTAAGACTGCCATGAACCTCTCAAATGGGAACATAGTGTGCAGAAATACAGGACCGAGAACTTGAATCTCTTCGACTAGGTGAACCAAGAGATGCGTCATAACATCGAAGAACGATGGAGGAAACACCAACTCAAAACTGACAAGACACTGGACCACATCATTTTGCAACCCTGGTAGAATCGCCGGATCGATTACCTTCTGAGATATTGCATTGAGGAATGCACAAAGCTTCACAATGGTTACTCGAACATTTTCCGGTAGTAGCCCCCTCAGTGCAATCGAAAGCAATTGCGTCATAATCACGTGGCAATCATGAGACTTTAGGTTCTGAAATTTTTGGAGTCTCACATTTACTATCCTCTTTATATTCGACGAGAACCCAGCCGTGACCTTGATACTGCTCAGGCATTCAAAGAATATTACTTTCTCTTGTTGGTAAGAGCGTAGCTGGCCGGACCTTCGTAGTGTTCGTGACTTAGGCCGTCTCGTTCTTTCACACGTTTCTGGTCCTCCCGTGCTTCCTCTGTATCTTTTTTCTTCCCGTACACGCCCAAGTAGCCTAGCAGGTTCACACAAACATTCTTCGTCACATGCATCACGTCGATAGCAGATCTAACCTCTAGGACCTTCCAATATGGTTGCTCCCAAATTATAGATTTTTTCTTCCACATGGGTGCGTGCCCGTTAGCGTCTTTCGGAACCTGTTGTCCTCCAGGACCCTTTCCAAAGATTACTTTTAGATCCTTGACCATATCAAATATTTCTTCACCAGTACGGTTGACAGGCCTCCTACTGTGATCAGCCTCACCTTTAAAATGCTTGCCTTTCTTCCTTGCGGTATGCCTGATCGGAAGAAATCGACGATGCCCCAGATACACACACTTCTTACATTTATCCAAATATAAACATTCAGTCTCACCCAAACAGTGTGTGCATGCATTGTACCCCTTGGTCGACTGCCCTGAGAGGTTAGCAAGAGCAGGCCAATCGTTAATTGTTACAAAAAGCAAAGCTCGTAGGTCAAATTCCTCATGTTTGTGCTCATCCCACACCCGTACACCTTCTTCCCGCCACAACTGTAAAAGTTCTTCAACTAATGGCCTGAGGTACACATCAAGGTCGTCGCCAGGTTGCTTCGGGCCTTGGATGAGCAATGGCATCATAATGAACTTTCGCTTCATGCACAACCAAGGAGGAAGGTTATAAATACATAGAGTCACAGGCCATGTGCTATGACTGCTGCTCTGCTCCCCAAACGGATTGAAGCCGTCTGTACTTAGACCAAACCTTAAGTTCCTTGCGTCATCTTCAAATTCCGGGAACTCTCTCTCAATTTTTCTCCACTGCGACCCATCAGCGGGGTGTCTGCACATCGCGTCTTTCTTACGGTCCTCTTTGTGCCATCGCAACAACTTGGCATGCTCTTTGTTCGCGAACAGGCGTTTCAACCGTGGTATTATAGGAGCATACCACATCACCTTGGCAGGAACCCTCTTCCGGGGACGCTCACCCTCAACTTCACCAGGGTCATCTCGTCTGATCTTATACCGCAATGCAGTGCATACTGGACATGCATCCAAATTCTCGTACTCACCGCGGTAGAGGATGTAGTCATTAGGGCAGGCATGTATCTTATGCACGTCTAATCCTAGAGGGCACACAACCTTCTTTGCTTCGTACGTGCTGCCGGGCAACTCGTTGACCTTTGGAAGCATCTTCCTAATTATCTGCAGCAACTTTCCAAATCCCTTGTCAGTCACACCACACTGTGCCTTCCACTGCAGTAATTCCAGTGTGGTACCCAGCTTTTTCTGACCATCTTCGCAACTTGGATACAACAATTTCTTGTGATCCTCTAACATCTGGTCGAACTTCAACCTCTCCTTTTTAGTTCCGCACTCTCTCTTTGCATCAGCAATGGCCCTACCAAGATCGTCAGCGGGCTCATCTGGTGCCTCTTCAGCTTCAGCTTCCCCCGTTGCAGAATCTCCGTACTCCGGGAACATAGGATAGTTGTCATCATCTTCCTCTTCTTCATTGTCTTCCATCATAACCCCTTTTTCTCCGTGCTTCGTCCAACAATTATAGCTGGGCATGAAACCATGCCGAATAAGATGACTTTGAAGGGTTCTCGCGCTTGGGTGATCTGTCTTATTCTGACAGTTGACACATGGACAACACATGAAACCATTGGTATTGTGGGCCTGGGCTTTCTCGAGAAATTTCCTCAAACCCGTCATGTACTCGGCAGTGCGTCGGTCACCATACATCCATTGTCGATTCATCTACATTATATAATTAACTATATCAATAACCATTACAGACCATCGAGAAATAACCACTAAACATGCACGGTATCAATTAATGACAAATGAAATGAGAAAAAATTAACCTCGATCGAAAAGAAGGATAAACTTCTTTAAGTGTACATTAAATCATTTAGTGAACTCTCTCGGGCATTTCATCGAACACCTTGCATGCATACTTAAAAAAATAGACTAGCACACACCCCTCCTTCCATTTCAAAAAAAAATGCCTCCAATGGTTTGGGAGGGGGCTGTTGGTCAGTATATATAGGCACCCATCTTTTGTCCCGGTTCTAGCCACAAACCGGGACAATAAGGAGGCCCATTTGTCCCGGTTTGTGACTGAAACCGGGAGAAATGGGGTTTTTTCATTTTTTTCTGTTTTTATTTTCTTTTTCTGTTTTCTGTTTTAAATAACTTTTGCAAACTTTGGATTTTAGAAAAACTATGAATATGAAAAGTGTTTGAATTTGACTAACTAGTACAAAACCATTTTCTGTTTTCTGTTTTAAATAACTTTTGCAAATTTTGGAATTTGAAAAAACTTTTGCAAACTTTGGAATAACTTATGCAAACTTTAGATATATTTCGGTCAATACATGAGAACACGCGCACACAGTATTTTTGCGTAACAGAATACACAGATAGTCTACTCATCAATGACATTAAGATGATCATACTCAGTATTATAGCCGCGTAGACTATCCCACTTCCGTGCAATCTCGAAGCCAAGCCGAGCGTCTAAAGCAACATATACGACTTGATCGTAGCTCAATGGAACGTTGCCCCATCCGAAAATTAGGTTTTTAACGTGTCTTCCTTGTCGTCGTCCATGTTCTTCTTCTTCTTATATTTCTTCTTCTTCTCCAGACTTGTCCCATTGACTGCATTAGAGAGAGCATAGAGACTCGGAGTAAAATTGCCGGTAGGGTTTCGGCGATCCCTCTGCAGGTCGACCGCGGACCGAATAATAATTCCGTAGTAGGCTAGCATCTTCATGTCATTATGGATTGCCACGCCGTAGAATTTGATTGTCTCATCACCTAAGAAATCCACGAGGACCTGTGGCACCCGATCAGCTTCGCAAATTTGGAAGACAAGAGTCTCGGTCGCCACCGAGAGTTGAAGGACGGCGGCGCGCTGCGAAGTATCCTTCCGTCGAGGGTCGGTGAACTCGCAATCGAGTCCAACGGCTTTGATCGGAGCGGCGGCGAGGAAGTAGTTCTTCACGTAGCGGATCCACTTCTCCACGCGCCAGGCACGAAGGTTGACCCACACCTTGAACCGCATGCCTTCCTTCTTGTAGTAGTACAACTCGGACCGAGGCGGACGCGCGAGTGGCTCCATAGGACCGGAGAAAAGAGAGGAGAAATGGTGTGTGGAGGAGCCGTACTGTGCATTTTATAGCGCCGGAGAGGCATATGAATGGCCGCCGGAGAGCAGAGGAATTAATCGCCGGGGCAGAGGAATCGCCGGTGGCGCCGTACTTCCGCTTGTCTTCCGTGCACGTCGAAAAAACGCGGCGATGGCTCGACTTCTGCGCGAGCGTAACTGAAACCATGACATTTGTCCCGGTTCCAGTCACGAACTGGGACGGTGTACGCCGGAGCGCTCGGTGCGTGCCAGCTTATTTGTCCCGGTTCGTGGCTGGAACCGGGACAAATAGGTGTACGCCGGAGCGCTCGACGGGTTTTAGGCCCATCTGTCCCGGTTTGCAGTATGACCAGGACAAATGGGGTTTTGGAGTTTGGTCCTTTAGCCTGTTTTCTACTAGTGTTCGGTATTGAGTTGATGAAGCGGCCCGGACCGACTTTACGCGTACGCTTACGCGAGACTGGTTCCACTACTGACATAAGGTGTCGGGGGGCTGCCCCCGGGTAGGGGCAGATCCCGGTAGAATTCAATAAGGTGTCAACAGTACCCGACATTGGGCGAGAGCAAGGGACACCTCCTGCTGTACTGAAAGGGCAGATTGGCCCTTGAGCGCTGGTAGAGGACAAAGTGCCTCCTGGCAAGCGCAAGGGTCAGGTCTCGCAGCTATAAATAGACACCCCCGGCCCTCACAATCGCAGCACAAGCATGAGCGGGTGGTTCCTCTAAGAACTAGCTTCTCGAAGATGTCTTTGCTGATAAGCTAAGACATCTTCGGGAGGCTAGGCCTAGAGATACTCATCCTGAGACGAGCTCGGACGCCTCCGGAAAGGATCCCGGATCTAGGACTCCGGGGAGACTCCCGGATGAAGGTGTACTCGGTTTTACCGGATAGGTAGTCCGAGTAAGTATTGACCGGAATATATGTCTCGGTATTGATCTTATGCAGAAGAGGCTCACAGTGGCAAGCAAGGAGGTAGCCGGCGAGAGGGCTTCCGGTCGGCCGTCAACGGTCTATAGCAGGCTTTCCCGTCTGTTGCGGGGGGAAGTACCATTCCGCCTGACACGGAAGCATGGTCACCTCCCGCCTGACACGGAAGCATGGTCACCTCCCGCCTGACACGGGAGCGCGTCACCCGGTACGATCGTGGTACGACAAGACCTGACATGCCTAGCCCGGCAATCCGGAAAAGGCTATCCGGGATGGGCAAAGACATGTCTTGTCTCTGACAGGGGGACAATGATGATGTAGGACGGCGCATGCCGTCCTTAACGAGATGATGACGAAGGGGCTACGCCGGATAGCCCGGCGAATAGGTCGCACTAGCCGGTGACGGCATGCCGGCTAGGTCTGTCCGGTGGGGTCAAGCCGATTTAGCGTTTCCGGCCCTCCTGGCCGGAACTCTATAAAAGGCGCCATAACTACTCCTGAGAGGGAGAGACCAACTTCGGAGCCAAAGCTATAGTCGCATTTACTTTTAGGGCAGTTACTCCTTCTCACCTTGAGTTCATCTAGTTCTTTGTACTTCTCCCTTTGAGAGATCTTGTAACAAGTTGTAGATCTTGTACCACAAATATATAGAGAGGAAAGGCAGGAGTAGGGGTGTTACCTCCTCACGAGGGCCCTGAACCTGGGTATATCGTGTGTGTGTGGTGTGCCTTCGAGCATTTGTTCTTGTTTGTTAGATCTTCCCCTTCGTGCTTTGATCTTGTTTCTTGTTCCTGGGAGATATCGGTTGTACCGGGATCCTCCCGCGTGTGATCTCTTTAGCTCGCTATCCCTCCCCGGATCCACCAACGTCCATCGGCCCCACAAATTAGCCATCCTATGGCATCTGCCGTGACACCACCACGACAGTTGGCGCCCACCGTGGGGAAGACAGAGGCGTTGGCTGGTGTACACATCCGGACGGGCTCCCCCGTTCATTTCGACGTTCGGGTTCTCTCTGGCCTAGTCGTAAGGCTAGGGGAGATGGATTTCGTCTGCGACAACGCAGGCTGCTTCCGGAACAGACCGTTTCCGGTGAACGGATGTCTTATTGACTTTGGTGGTTTCACCACCTACGTCGCCACAGAGGTTGTCTGTAGCTACCCGGACGTGGTCTGGGAAGCTGAGGACCCTCCCATGCTGTGCGCTGCTCGGGGTCTGTGTGCCGGTCGCCCCCCGAGTTCCGTCGCAGTAATGATGGTCGGAGCAACTGAGGAGGAGTACCAGGACGCTGACGGCGATACCGACGGCCACCCCCGTTTGTCCAAACCCCCACAGGAAAGGCCTACGGCCCGAGATGGTGATCCACAGCCGTCCCAGCCGCGGCGACGCCCGGATCCCCTCTCGGGGCTGGTTGCCAAGTTGACTGTACCGGTAACTGCCGGAGCGGATACCCAGGCCACTTCGGCTGAGTTAGAGGAGCAGCGGAAGTTGCTACTCGCTGAAGCACAGGAGATCGCCGAGATCCGCCGTGAGCTCAGCGCCAGCCTCCGGGAGTACAATGCAGCTCACGGATTCCCTAAGATAGACTCCCGGGAGAAGCGCATTGCGGATCTGCGCAAGAAAGGAAGGATGGTGAATGAGGAGCTGGCTGGTGGAGCCACCACCAGTAACACCGGAAGCCGGATTTCAGCGGGGAAGCCGGTGTATAGCTCACCGGCGAAAACTCTTAGGGCCACCGAGGCCGCCATGGCCGAGTTGGTGGGATTATCCGGTGAGGCCCTGCGTAAGCAGCAGGAGCGGGTAAACGAGTTGGTGATTGAGGCCAACCGTCAGAATCAGGCCTTCAAGAAGAAGAACCCTGGGGCAGGGTCCCAGGTGCACTCAGCCAGACCCAATAGCCAGAAGTCAGACGGGGAGGCCTCTTCCCCGCATCCGAGCAGAAGCAAGAGCAAGAGCAAGAGCAAGAGTCGGAGCCGGAGTCGAGGTTCCGGGAAGAACAAGCAGCTACAGACCTATGACCCGGCCTTCGCCGGTATCCAGCAAGCCGGACAGGAGGGACAGTGTAACTCGGGACAGGCGGGAAGTACCCGTGGGGATGGTAACCTGGGTGTAGGAAACAATAACCCGGTTGGCCGTGGTAATCCACCCCGGAATCCTCCTCACGATCAGGGAAACCCGCAGAGGCAGGTTGCCTCCGTTCCACAGCAGGTCGTGATCCCCGTGCAGGACAGGCTCAATGATGGCAACTCGAGGCTGCAGCAGCTCGGGTATCAGCCGGACGAGAACCCTTTGGGATCTCGGATAGGGACCAGGCAGCTGAACCCGGCAGACGCCAGATTCCGGCTCGACCGGATTCATCAATCCGAGATGGTGGAAGAGCAAGGACCCCCGGGACCTGCCTGCTTTGGACCTCGGATCATGCGGGAGCCACCTGTTCGGAACTTTCAGCTCAACAGGGGTGCCAAGACCTATGACGGCAGCAAGAAGCCGGAGGACAGGCTAACCGACTATGTAACTGCAGTAAGCATAGCCGGTGGAAACAGAAGATGGGCGGTACGTTATGTGCCGCAGATGTTGGAAGGACCAGCCAGGATCTGGTTGAACAACTTGAGAACTGGCAGCATAGACTGCTGGTTAGACTTTGAGGAAGCGTTCATCAGTAACTTCACCAGCACGTACAAAAGGCCCAACAGGCCTCAGCAGCTCGCCATCTGTAGGCAAAGGAGCAACGAGACCGACCGGGAGTACCTCACCCGGTGGAGCAATATTCGCAACTCTTGCGAAGGAGTGGTGGAGGCGCAGGCCATCTCCTGGTTTGCACAAGGATGCCGGCATGGCTCAATGTTGTGGCAGAAGTTGCAGAGAAAGATGCCAACGACCTTGGCAGAGACCATGCGCATCGCCGATACCTATACGCTTGGAGATCCCATGCAACCCCTGGTGGATGTCGGTGACTCCAACAGGAGGAATGCGGGACCTCAGCGTTCAGGACCGAGCAGAAGCCATGATCGCCAGGAGTTCGGCCACAAGAGGAATCAGCCCGAGTACCACCATGCCGCACAACACGTCGCAGCAGTGACCCGGGAGCAGGAGGATGCCGGCCACAGCCAGCGACAAAAGACAAATGGCCCGGCTTGGGGTCAGAGTCAGGAGGTGCAGAAGACTTGGGTGGAACAAAAGAAGCCCCTGACGTATGAAGAGATGCTGAACAAGCCATGCTGCTACCATACTCTGGAGGCCAACAAGCCCGCAAACCATTCTACTCGGCAGTGCAGCTGGTATCAGCGCACGTTGCAGGAGGGTAGCTCGGGAGCTATTCGGCAGAGTGCTCCGGCATCTCGGCCCAATATCCCGAGACCCCCTCCTCCGACATCGGGGGCCAATGCTGTTCGACTTCCCCCTCCTCCGAGAGGACCCCCACCTCGGCCGGTGAATGTAGTGCATACCCGGAACGACAACGGTAACCAAGCCGGACACCAGCATAGCAACTACCGGGAGGCACATCAAAGCTATGTGGTCTTCGTAACCGAACCCACTGACCGAAAGAGTGTGCGGCAGCGTGCACTGGAGGTGAATGTTGTGATCCCGGCGGTGCCCAAGTTCTTGCACTGGTCCGAGATGGAGATCACGTGGAGCCGGAAGGATCACCCCCGTGTGATGCCTAAGCCGGGAGCGTATGCCCTGGTAGTGGACCCAACTTTTTTCGGACCTAACCTCAACGTCCGCTTCAGCCGGGTTCTGATTGACAATGGCAGTGCCATTAATATCATGTACAAGGACACGATGCTGAAGCTGGGAGTGTCCATGAACACCTTGTTACCTACCGAGACAACCTTCCACGGCATTGTGCCTGGAGTCTCGTGCTCGCCCATGGGAAAACTCTGGGTTGAGGTGCTATTCGGAACTCGGGAGAACTGCCGAACCGAGAGCTTGGAGTTCGAGGTCGTGGACCTCGAGAGCCCGTATCACGCACTGATCGGCAGGCCAGCCCTGGCCAAGTTCATGATTTCAACTCACATGGGCTACCTCAAGATGAAGATGCCGGGACCTAACGGTGTAATCACCATCTCGGGGGACCACAAGCGCTCCATGGAATGTGCCTCGGCGGGGTCATGCTTGGCTGAGTCTCTGGTGATCGCGGAAGAGAAGAAGAGGATCCAGCAGGTGGTGGCGATGGCCAAGACCTCCCAACTCGGAATGCCCGGGATGGTGAACCCGGAGCAGGGTGCGTAATTCCAGCCCCCCAAGGAGACCAATAAGGTGTGTGTGGATCCCACCAACCCGGAGCGCCAAGTTATCATTGGCAGCAACCTGGACAGCAAATAGGAAGGCGAGCTCGTCGACTTCCTCCGTGAGAATCGGGATGCTTTTGCGTGGTCGAGTGACAATCTGCAAGGTGTCCCGAGGGAGTTGGCTGAGCACTCTCTATTTGTTAGACCGGATGCGAAGCCGGTGAAGCAACCGACTAGGCGCCTCTCGGATGAGAGAAGAGCTGCGGTCATGGAGCATTTGGCTATACTGCTGGCGGCTGGATTCATAATGGAGGTGCTGCACCCGGATTGGATATCGAATCCGGTCCTGGTGGAGAAGAAGAAGGATGATCCCCTCCTTCTTAAGGTGTGGCGCATGTGCATCGACTTCACCAACCTCAACAAAGCCTGTCCGAAGGACCCCTTTCCGCTGCCCCGAATAGATCAAGTGATAGACTCCACTGCCGGGAGTGAGCTTTTGACTTTTTTAGATGCTTATTTTGGTTTTCACCAGATACCCTTAAATCCGGATGATCAATTAAAAACTGCATTCATTACCCCGTATGGGGCTTACTGCTATCATGTCATGACTTTCGGGTTGAGGAATGCTGGTGCCACATACCAAAGATGCATGCAGAAATGTTTGCATAATCAGATAGGCCGGAATGCCGAGGTCTATGTCGATGACATAGTCATAAAGACAAAAGAAAAAGCCTCACTAATAGATGATCTGAGGGAAACATTTAAGAACCTAAGAAGATTCCGGATGAGGTTGAATCCGGATAAGTGCACATTTGGGGTTCCGGCGGGGAAGTTACTCGGTTTCCTCATCTCAAGCCGGGGAATCGAGGTCAACCCGGGTAAAATTCGTGCTATCGAGAGCATGAAGTTGCCTGTGCGCCTCAAGGATGTGCAGAAGTTTACCGGGTGTCTTGCATCCCTAAGTCGGTTTGTGAGCCGACTTGGGGAGAAGGCCTTGCCTCTGTACCAGCTGATGAAGAAGAGCAAGAAATTTGTTTGGACCCCGCAGGCTAACGCGGCGTTCAACGATTTGAAGAGAATGCTCTCAACAGCACCTGTGTTGGCATCCCCATTACCCAAGGAACCTATGCTGCTGTATATTGCCGCAACCAACCGAGTAGTCAGTGTAGCAATGGTGGTAGAGAGGGAAGAAGGGGGCAAGCTGATACAGAGGCCGGTGTATTACCTCAGTGAGGTGATCTCGGAGTCCAAGCAGAACTACCCGCACTACCAGAAGATGGCATATGGGGTGTACATGGCAGTGACCAAGCTCAAGCACTACTTTCAGGAACACCCGATCACGGTGGTATGCGAAGCTCCTCTGGCCGAGATCATCGGTTGCAAGGACGCTAGCGGCCGGGTAGCCAAATGGGCCATCCAGTTGTCTCCATATGCTCCGGCGTATGAGAGACGAGATGCCATCAAGTCGCAGGCGTTGGCGGACTTTTTGGTAGACTGGGCCGAGATGCAGTATGAACCTCTGATGCCGGATTACAATTTCTGGAGGATGCATTTCGATGGCTCAAAGTCTAAGATCGGGTTGGGTGCCGGAGTGGTTCTCACTTCCCCAAAACAAGATGTACTGAAGTATGTGCTGCAGATCCATTTTCGGGCATCCAACAATGTCGCAGAATATGAGGCCTTGGTTCATGGACTGAACGTCGCCAAGGAGATCGGTATCCGCCGGATAGAATGCTTTGGTGACTCGGACCTCGTAGTACAACAGGTGTCGGGAAATTGGGATGCTCTTGATGCAAACATGGCCTTATACAGGTTTCATGTGCAGGAAATTTCCGGATTTTTTGAAGGATGCGAGTTCAAGCACATACCCAGAGGAGAAAACGAAGCAGCGGATGTCTTGTCCAAGCTAGGGTCATCTCGGGATGCAATCCCACCCGGGATAGCTCTGGAGCATTTGAGGAAGCCATCTATACAACCATCACCCGAGTCAGATTCTATCTTCATCCCCAAGGAGCCTGGTTCAGATGCAGTACCCATGGAAGTAGATGTCGGGAGCATAACATCGAACCCGGGGACTACGTCCCAGTGCTCAGAGAGGCAGAGAAAGATGATGATAGAGGTGATGTCGGCAGAGCCAATGGACATAGACGCTCCCATATTCCCGGTTAGACATGTCCCGGGATGGGCACAACCCATTATGGCTTATATCTCGGAGGGAACTCTCCCGGAGAGTGAAGTGGAAGCCCGACAGGTATTGCGAAGATCAAAAGCATACACTGTCATCAATCAAGAGCTGTACAAGAGAAGTGTCACTGAGGTACTCCAGAGGTGTGTAGAACCGGCAGAAGGACAAGAGATGCTACTGGAAATACATCAGGGGGAATGTGGGCATCATGCATCATCCAGGGCCCTGGTGGCAAAAGTATTCCGGCATGGGTTCTATTGGCCCACTGCATTGCAGCAAGCAGAGGATATTGTTCGGAAGTGTGGAGGATGCCAGAGATTTGCTCACCGGATACACATGCCGGCGTCAGCACTGAAAACAATCCCCATCACTTGGCCATTCGCAGTTTGGTGTTTGGATATGGTCGGTCAATTCAAGCCGGCAAGAGGCAATATGACACACATACTGGTTATGGTGGACAAGTTCACTAAGTGGATAGAGGTCAAGCCAATCCGGAAGTGCGATGGACACACCGCCGTGCAATTCCTGAAAGACATCATCTTGAGATACGGATACCCGCACAACATTATCACGGATAATAGCACCAACTTTGTTGTGGGGGAGTTCGCTCGATTTTGTGCTGAGAAGGGAATCCGGCTGGATGTAGCATCAGTCGCACACCCGGAAGCAAATGGGCAAGTCGAGAGAGCAAATGCCTTGGTCTTAGCCGGTATCAAAGCTCGTTTAATCGAACCACTATTGAGAACTCCGGGATGCTGGATAGAGGAGTTACCGGCGGTTTTGTGGGGTCTCCGGACTACACCGAACAGATCTACCGGGTACACCCCATTTTTCATGGTATACGGTGCTGAGGCGGTACTCCCGACCGACATACAGTATGACTCCCCGAGAGTGACAATGTTCACCAAGACCGAGGCAAAGGAGGCCCGAGAAAATGATGTAGATTTACTCGAAGAGGCAAGAGAGTTGGCATTATCTCGGTCTGCAATTTATCAACAGAATCTCCGTCGCTATCATAGCCGGAAAGTACACCCGAGGGTGTTCCGGGAAGGGGATTTGGTGCTGAGGCTCATCCAACGCACGGCCGGAATGCATAAGTTGTCACCTCCATGGGAGGGACCTTTCGTGATAAGCAGGGCATTGCACAATGATTCTTATTACCTTGTAGATGCACATGAGGCTAGGAAAGGTGTAATGGACAAGTCCGGTGAGGAAACCAAGCGTCCATGGAATGTAGCTCTACTCCGCCCCTTTTACACATAAAGGGCTCAGTGTATGTGTATCTCAATTTTCAATATTTATGGAAGTAAGGCACCCCGGGAGGAACCCGGGGACTGCCTGGTTCTGTGCTCTTTTTTACTTCTGTTTCGTTAAGTTTATTTATTGTTTTATACCGGCATCCCGGGAAGGAACCCGGGGACTGCCGGATAGCTATCTTTTATATTGTGTGCATGCCGGGAGAGTTCCGAGTCCGATTCTCAAAGTCAAAGTAATGTATGTCATGTGAAATCATCTTGTGACTCGATTGACGAACGCCGAAATGGTAGTCAAGAGCAAAGAGAGGGAAGGTGGGAAACACGAAAATGGTCTCGGGGACTTGGAGCAGGAACTTATCCGGCATGCTTGTTTTTTACTAAATTGTTGTTTATGTCGGGAATTCGGTTAGCCGGGACTCGGGTTGTTTTAAGTAATGTATGCCGTATGTGGAGTTTTGTGACTCGACTGTCGAACGCCGAAATGGTAGACAAGAGCAGAAATTACCTAAGTACGGTAAACATGAAAGGCAAGTCGGGAACTCAAAACAGAATACATTGGCATAAATTGTTCAAATAGATAGTTCACTACGGAACGAAAATAGTATAAGTATATATTACATATGGCGCCCGGCATCCCGGGGATTTGACGAATCTACTCTTAAGTTTTTTAAGCGGTAGGGGAAGTCGGCTTCTCGGCAGAGACCTCGGGAGCAGCAGCCTTAGGAGCAGCAGCAGCAGCGGGAGCGACTTCAGCTTCAGTCCCGGCAGCGCTACTCGGGGCGTCGGGACGCACCTCGGTCGCGGTGGCCTCCGATCTCGGCGAACTCGCAACATCCCGGGGCACGACGGTATCGGGCGCGGCACCGGAGGCGGCATCGTCTTCTTCCGGAGCCTCCTCTTCCGCGTCGCCGGTCGCGCCGGTATCTTCGTCATCCTCACCCTCTGATTCAGAATCAGAAGGAACGGCACTGACGGTGAAGGCGCGGATGCTGGCCCAAGAGGCGATGCGGTGCGCCACCTCTTGTCGGCGCTGAACCCTTTCCGGATCGCTAACCCACGCCGAGGTCGTCCGCAGCCGCTGGATCGCCCCCAGATCGAGACCTTCGTACCAGCTGAGTACTTGGGTCAAGACCTGGTCCGCGCCAGCCCGCACACCGGAACGCTTCCAGGCATGGATGCGCGTCCCGGCACCCCAAAGTGCGCTCGCGAGCTCGGGAATTGAGAGCGTCCCGCGGATGCTTGGCCACAGTGCGCCGTGGACGTGGACCGCAGCGCTGAGAAGTTCAGTCCCGATAGACCGAAGAGATACTATCCGGGCCTTCAGCGCGGTAAGGTGATCCTCGATGTCCCAGGCATCCGAAATGGGACCCTTCCCAACGCGCTTTTCTCGGGCGGCGGCAACGGCTTTGGCGGCAGCCTCCCGGGAGTGCTCGAATTCCCCTTTAAAAAGAAGAACTGTCACACAGCTAAGTCATAAGAAAGGCAACAGCGAAGAAAGGCAGTAGCAAGAGAAGAGGGATGTCGGTCCACTTACTGTTCAGATCCCGGTTCAATACAGTGAGCTCGGAGAGCCAGGTATCAGACCGTGATCGGAGGAGAGCCAGCTCGGTCTCGGCATTATGCGCGCGCGCCTCGGACTGGTCCAAGGTTTCTTTCTGCTTCTTGCTCGCCTCGATGAAGCGCGTCTTCATGTCGGTCGCAGCAGCCTTGACCTTTTCGAGCTCGCCGTTGAGCCGCGCGATCTCGGCTTGCGCGGTGGCAAGTGCGGTCTTCTGGTCAACCGAGACCTTGCGCGCAGCATCGCGCTCCTCCCGGAGGCGCTCCTTGGATTTCTTGGACTGACCGAGATCAGCAAGAACCCGGTTGAAGATGTTGCGGCGTTTCTGGCTGCACTCCTGAAATCAAGGCGAAGGAGAAATCAGTCTGGAAGAGAGGTAAGGAACCCGGTTGGGAGGATCTCGGGGACTCGGTGTCCGAGTCCTGGGTTTTTCTCTAAGATTGGAGCCTAGTGATCTGCTATTCGGTGGAATCTAGAGCACTAAGCACCAATCTCGGGGACTAGTGGTGATGGAGCAAATTTTGAATCAACCTATCCGGTTGGGAGGATCTCGGGGACTCGGTGTCCGAGTCCTGGTTTTTTCACTAAGATTGGAACCTAGTGATCTGCTATTCGGTGGAATCTAGAGCACTAAGCACCAATCTCGGGGACTAGTGGTGGTGGAAGGAACAAGTATTTTTTGATAAAAGAAAGAGAACAAGCTTACCTCGGTCACCCGAGTAACGTCCAACGCGGCCACCTGGAGAGCATGCAGGGCTTGAGCGTTGCGTCTTGGGCCTGCAGCGTGCAAGTCTCCTGCAGTCTCGGAGGCGTCGGCGGCAAGCCAGGCCTGGTTGTATTCGTCAACAACATGTATGCCGGTGCCGCCGGCAGCGCGAGCAGCGACAGCATCCCGGGATCCTGAAGGTACAAAGGAACTGACAGTTGCTCGCAGCATCCGCAAGGCAGCAGTAGGGATCTCGGCGGGAGGCGGTGGTAACGATGAAAACATACCCGTGCGCACCACCAAGTCGCGGGCCGAGGATGTCGGGGCAGCTACGGGCGGGGCAGAAGGTATCTTCTGTCCAGCAACCTTGGGGCGCGACTTCCCGGCAGGTGGATCAGCTGGCCGGGAGGAGGCTGTGGGCTGTTTCTCCGGGATGGTCTTGGTCGCGGCTGGCCGAGAGGGGCCGCTCGCCGCGGGCTGCCGGCGAGGGCTAAGGATCTCTGCCTCAAGTCCGGGCACCCGGCGCGGACTCTCCGGAAGAAGAATTTCTCCCGAGGTGGTCGTGGCCTGCACCGGGATCTCGTCGATCACCGGATGTGCATCCGGGGTCGCAACGGTAGCTGGTGCGGCACCGGAGGCGGCAGGCTCACTTCCTCGGGTAGAAGGGCGAGGAGGTGAAGGAGAAGCCCGAGCCGGGCTGGGAGTCCGAGTCCCGGGAGGAGGAGGAACAGCAGGTGACGGAAGCTCGAGCGCATCCCTGAAAGGAAATGTCTTAGTAGTGGTTGTGGAGAAAACAAAGTCAGACAACATAAAGCAAGGAAAACGTACCTGGAATCCACCGTGGGAGAACCCCTTTGCCGGCGCCGAGCAGGCTTCTCGGTCGTTTGCTTACTCGGCTTGCTCCTCTTGGGGGGGTTGCCGGGGTTATCGGCCCCCTCGGTGTCGGAAGCCGCGCGCTTCCGGCTCTCGGCACGTTTGGTCCCGGTTGTCGGTTTCGGAACCACTGCTGAGGCCCAATTCAGAGGGAGAGCGTCAATAACATCGAGAATCTGGCAGTCAATCTCATCCTCCTCATCCGAAGAAATGAAAACTGCCTCTGAGGTTGAAGGATTACCCGGGGCAGCAGCCTTGACGAAAGGAATGGCGAGATGGTCCTCGCCGTCGGGGTCCTCCCTCGGCATCTCGTCCGGTTTGGGGAAGTTCGGCACGAAATTCCCGTTGGCGTGGACAGCGTCTTCTTCAATTTGACGCTCAAACAACTGCGCAAACAAATTAGGCCGTGTCGGTGTCCAGGTGAACGCATGTACGAAGGCGAATGCACGAAAGACTGATATAAGCACCTGGTCGCATGGTTTTTTCCGGGATCCCCCAATGACACCCCAAGTGTAGTCATCCGTCATCTCCGTCCGGGCAATAGCTCGAACGCGACTGACGACCCCTGCGTGACTTAGCCCAAAGATACTGGTTCGGGTGGGGTCTAGGTTCCCGGCCATGTGGCACATCTTGTGCACTCGGTTTTGAAGGGGGCAGACACGGCGAATGATGAAGCAGCGCAGGAGATCATCGCCGGTCATCTTCTCCTTTAGCACGTTCAGAACGTCGTGCATGCAATTGACCTCGTCATTATCCGGAAGCTTCTTCCAGAGACGGAATTCGCGCGGAGGACCAATAGCGAACTCCGGCAGATTGATGAAGTACGGATTCGAGGATCCCGGACCATCTCCCGAGTGCTCCCGGTTCTTCACGTAGAAGAAGCTGCGCTGCCACTTCCGGCAGGACTCTAGTCCCTTGACTATGGGGAATCTGGAGTCCGCGCGAGGGATGATGGTGGCCGCTCCGCAATCGACTAAGTCTTTTATCTTCTTATCCGGATTGGGGATGGCTTGGCGGCGAAGAATGAAATACTTCGCCCAGAGATCCAAAAATGGCCATATACCGAGGTATGCCTCCGCATATGTGGTGAAGACCGAGAGCATCATAATGGCGTTGGCGGGAAGATGGTGAGGTTGGAGGTCGTAGAGGTCGAGGAAGTCACGGAAGAAGGGGCTAACCGGAAGCCCGAACCCACGCTCGAAGTGCGCGAGGAATACCACGTATTCCCCGGGTTGGGGTTCCGGTGCAACCTCCCCCTCCGGGAGACGGCTATCGACTTCCGGAGGAATCCGGTGAGTCCGATACAGCCAGTCCAGGTCTGACTGCTTGGTCTCGGACCCATCCCAACATCCCCGGGTACGTTCTCCGCCCATGTCGAAGAAGTGTGCGAACGTATCCGAGCTACTCTGCAGATGCGGCGGCGGTTAGTCGGAGTTAGTCTACCGGAAACTAGGATGCCGGAGCACAAACTGCTAAACACTACCGAGTTGGTGGGAAACAAGATCTACCGTGTGCTAAATAATCAAAACAAAAGGGGGAAAATAGGCTCGCGCTGGACTCGGGCGAGGCACAATACGAGTGAGCGATCTACATCCTACCGTAACGGTGCATCACCACCATGCGCCTCGTGCGCGCCGCTCAAGTTGTGCTCGCCGGCGGTGGCTCAGTCGCGCTCGTGCTACGGCACGGCCGGAGTCGGGCGGTTGTTCTACCGGAGAAAATCACCGGAGCGAAGAAGAGGAACTCACCGGAGAAGAGAAGGTCGGCGAGGGCGACGGTGTCCGGGCTCCGGCGAGCGGCGAGGGCGACGATGTCCGGGCTCCGGCGAAAGGCGACGAGCTTAGCGGCAGCGATGCGCTCGAGACAGTAGTGGAAGAAGAGCGAGGAAGAAGAAGAAGGGGAGGAGACCGTTCCGGTCCCCTATTTATGGGGGGGATTCCGGAGAGGTTTCCAATTTTCTCGCCCACGATCTCCACGATCGTGGGTGGGATCTGGTTTGTGCAGCAAGCCACGTGGTGCTATCCGGAGCGTCCGATCCGGCCACACCGAGGGTCACACGGCCCCAACGGTTGGATTCCGGATCGGCTGCGGTTCCCGGCGCGGGAACCCAAGCGAAGGCGTGCTCGCGCAGGAGCACTCGAGTGCGTTTCTGCTCAGACGGGACGTCGGGTGGGCCCTGACGCACAGTCTCGAATTCATCAGGAGGCCAACGGTCGAGATTTACTGAGGATGTGGTATCCGGTTGCAGGCTTCGCCTCCCGGTAAACTTAGTCTCGGTAAGAAGATCTCGGGAAGAACCGACTTCAGCAAATAGGGAAAGGCTGGTGTCATGTGTTCTCGGAAGATAGCTGTTGTTTAAAGCTGATCCCGCACATCATCCGAGGTCGCTGTGCAGCACCAGCTTCGGGGACTAGTGTCGAGGGGCTGCCCCCCGGGTAGGGGCAGATCCCGGTAGAATTCAATAAGGTGTCAACAGTACCCGACCTTGGGCGAGAGCAAGGGACACCTCCTGCTGTACTGAAAGGGCAGATTGGCCCTTGAGCGCTGGTAGAGGACAAAGTGCCTCCTGGCAAGCGCAAGGGTCAGGTCTCGCAGCTATAAATAGACACCCCCGGCCCTCACAATCGCAGCACAAGCATGAGCGGGTGGTTCCTCTAAGAACTAGCTTCTCGAAGATGTCTTTGCTGATAAGCTAAGACATCTTCGGGAGGCTAGGCCTAGAGATACTCATCCTGAGATGAGCTCGGACGCCTCAGGAAAGGATCCCGGATCTAGGACTCCGGGGAGACTCCCGGATGAAGGTGTACTCGGTTTTACCGGATAGGTAGTCCGAGTAAGTATTGACCGGAATATATGTCTCGGTATTGATCTTATGCAGAAGAGGCTCACAGTGGCAAGCAAGGAGGTAGCCGGCGAGAGGGCTTCCGGTCGGCCGTCAACGGTCTATAGCAGGCTTTCCCGTCTGTTGCGGGGGGAAGTACCATTCCGCCTGACACGGAAGCATGGTCACCTCCCGCCTGACACGGAAGCATGGTCACCTCCCGCCTGACACGGGAGCGCGTCACCCGGTACGATCGTGGTACGACAAGACCTGACATGCCTAGCCCGGCAATCCGGAAAAGGCTATCCGGGATGGGCAAAGACATGTCTTGTCTCTGACAGGGGGACAATGATGATGCAGGACGGCGCCTGCCGTCCTTAACGAGATGATGACGAAGGGGCTACGCCGGATAGCCCGGCGAATAGGTCGCACTAGCCGGTGACGGCATGCCGGCTAGGTCTGTCCGGTGGGGTCAAGCCGATTTAGGGTTTCCGGCCCTCCTGGCCGGAACTCTATAAAAGGCGCCATAACTACTCCTGAGAGGGAGAGACCAACTTCGGAGCCAAAGCTATAGTCGCATTTACTCTTAGGGCAGTTACTCCTTCTCACCTTGAGTTCATCTAGTTCTTTGTACTTCTCCCTTTGAGAGATCTTTTAACAAGTTGTAGCTCTTGTACCACAAATATATAGAGAGGAAAGGCAGGAGTAGGGGTGTTACCTCCTCACGAGGGCCCTGAACCTGGGTATATCGTGTGTGTGTGGTGTGCCTTCGAGCATTTGTTCTTGTTTGTTAGATCTTCCCCTTCGTGCTTTGATCTTGTTTCTTGTTCCTGGGAGATCTCGGTTGTACGGGGATCCTCCCGCGTGTGAGCTCTTTAGCTCGCTATCCCTCCCCGGATCCACCAACGTCCATCGGCCCCACAAATTAGCCATCCTATGGCATCTGCCGTGACACCACCACGACATAAGGCTTGCACCGTATCTGTGGCTGGCGGGTGTCTGTTTCTCTCTCTTTAGTCGGCAAAGCATTTTCAATGGAGGGCCCGAAAGGGATGCTTAAACATGCAATTATACGATCGACGTTGTGGTACAAAGTTCGTAGGTAGGGAAACGGTTCTCTTACTAATAAGCCTATATGCCACGTAAAACTTGCAAAAATAAATAAAGGTAGAGGCATCTAACTTTGTTTTGCAGAGACGTTATTTTATATGACATGGTTACGGTAAGTTTGATATTACTCGTACTGTCGGAGGCAATGGAGGGCACCATAGACTCGGGGCCATGCCGGGGCGCCCGGGGCTAGGCACATGGCGCCATGGAGGTCCAGGCGCATCGACCATGTCACATCGCACTTCATTACTTTATGTTGATATTTGAAGGGGTTCTGGTGCAGAAAACAATAATTTTTCTAGCGTAAGAACGCCCTAACTAGTCAGGATCTATCTATCTAGTACATGCGATAACGGTGGCGGAACGGGTCACATTACCTCCATGTAGACCGATAGCAGGGATTACGCTCCCGCACAAGCGTTGACGATGAATTCGTACGTAGCCGACCTCGAGGTCGCGGAGATCTTGTCGCGATGATGTAGACGATGACGTCGGGATGTCGAGGATGACCTGCGTCGACGGGCGTCGGGCAGAAGGTGGCATGGCGCCGACGGCTGGGGGGTGCACCGGTGGCAGGGGCAGCGGCAGGGCTGCTGGGTGGGCGAGACGACGTCACCCAGGCTCCTCAAATGTGGCGCCTCCGGGCACTCGCAAGCATACGGAGCTTAACAACAACCCCCGGCGACTCACATCCAGCTGAGATCGCAGGGGTAGAACTTTTCTGGAATCCCGTAGGGCAACATCGCCCGACGGTATAGCTTTGGTGGAGAGAGGAGGCAAAACGGGCGGAGAAGCAGCTCGGTCGGCTTGCTACAATATTAATTGTATTTTTGATGATTTTCTCCAATTAATATGCCTTTATATATAAAGGGGGGAGGGGGTGTGCAAACACCTTGCCTCCTCCATGTGGGACTAAAGGAGAGGGAGGGGGAGCCGGCCAAACCTCCTAGTCCAAATCGGACTAGGGGCCCAAGCACCTCCCCCCTTGGTTGGTGCGGCTCACCTTAGTGGGCCACAATTCGCCCACTAAGGTGGGCTGCCCTTTTTTCCTTTATTATTTAATTATTAAATTAATATAAAATATAATTAATATATTTACATACTATTTAATATCCCGTGACTCCAAAACATTTTCTGAACCACCCGAACATCTTTCGGACATTCCCGGATCCATTCCAAACCTTCCCGGAACTCCTTTTGGACCACCGGAACTCTTTCCGGATCATTTCCCTCTCTCCAATGAAATCCTATAATTTTCAGAACCTTCTCCAGGTGTCGTTAAGACCTTAAGCTTGTTACTCTACGGTTCGAGAACACTCCAGACATGGTCGAGACCCTTCGCTCGCCAATGATCGCTAGGGATACCTGGATGCATATGACGGTCCCTGTGCATTCTATGAATATCGTCGTTTAACCATAAATATGATATTCATTCCCTTTGTTTTTACGATACTACCTTGTCCAAGATATGATCGCAGACATCCGATGCCCTGTTGTATCTCGTTACCGACAAAGGTTATTAACTCGTTTGTGATATTACATCTCCATGACCTAGTCATAAACTGCGCATCTGTATAGATGCAGTCTCACCGAGTGGGCCCAGAGTATCTTTCCATTACAAGAATGAACAAATCCCGCTCTTGATCCTTACGTCTCAACATACTCTTTCGGGATACCTTGGATGGACACCGTTATTGTCATGCTATATAAGACACAACGTTTGATGCTCTCAAAGAACCCCTACGGAGTAGCAATAAGTACTGTCTCACGGTATAAGGAATAAGCTATCATATTACTTATCTATTGCAAATGACAAACATCATAATACGATCTTTTTACAATACATTGCGTATGTCCATCACCTTATTTAACCAATAAGATGAACCCACTGTCAACCGACGCCATTGTCCATGATCGGCAGTCTCTATCATCTGTTGCCCAGCGGACTAGTTTATATAGAGTCTCACTAGGGACTCTGGTTATCTATGTATTACACGTGTATTAATAATTCCGATTAATACAATTATAGCATAATACAAAAACTTATTATAAACTTATGAGATAATGCGATAAATACTATTTATTTATTTGCCTCTAGGGCATATCTCCTTCAATATTGTGTTGTTGTGTGTGCATCATGTTGATTGCTTACATGTTAGATATACAACAGTTGCATCTTAAATAGGATGATCCCTAACAAATACCTAAAGTGTGTTCTCCCTCGTTGCGCACCACCAAGAAAGTTCTACGTTATGAGGCAGGCCGTGACGATCGGGTGTCAGACATATCGTCGTTCACATACAGTGGGTGTAAGCCATGTTGCACGCGCAGGGTCTTCGAGATTTGATTGGCGAGCCTAGCATATGCAGATATGGCCTCGGAACACGGGAAGATCAAAAGATCGAGCATGAGTCACCGATTTGTTGTGATCAACATTTTATATCCACCTTTGAAACTGTGCCGCTGGCCGTGACGATCGGGGGTGGTAGAGTGGATGGGGGTCCTACAATCGCTATTATTATTTTAGGGATAATAATTTTAGTGGAGTGTGTTTGATAATATGATTATAAACTAAAACTCACATATGTTATAAACTTTACCTTACCTCTTTTGCGATCATATCTGTAGACGGAACTATACTTCGGTTACTTCCTTAAGAGCCCGGATTCTACCTTAGAAGCCGACGGGTCCAAACTTCATCAGCTGGTACAATGGTTTTAGAAACATTCTCGAACACAACAACATTCTATATGTCCTCGATGAAGCATTAGGAGAAAGACCAGATGATTCTGCTAGCGAGGAGGAGGAAGATGAATTCCGTAGGCGTCGAGACATATTCATATAAGTGGAGATCACCATGACTGTATGCCTAGCACCTGAGTTGAAAGAGTTGTTTCGACGCAAGGAGCCATATGTCATAATTGATGCGATCAAAACGCACTTCAAAGATGAATTGAGGCGTGAGCAATTCAGCCAGCTTAGAAAGTTCCAGACCATTCACAGGGAGGAGCATACCTGTCTGAAGACTCATTTGAAGAGGTTGTATGACATCTACTTCAAGCTGACAAATGTCTACGATTACTGGATGGCGGATTCGTGTGCCATTCAGACTGTGCTGACATCTCTGCCTCCAAGCTATGAGAAGCATGTACGCGAATATGTTTTGAAGGCAGACAATATGAACTTCTACAAGTTCGTGTCCGAGTTCAAATCATTAGAAGTTGATTCCATCAAAGGAGAAATCTTCGACGCTACAGGTATATAATTGATATACAAAATTATGAGTGTATTCACCTCTTGATATGTGATAAAGTATTGCATACTTGTTATGTTTATGAAACATGTCATGATTATTAATTATCTGTGCCGAATAATGATGTGACATGGCGCTAAAGATGGCGATCAAGGAAGTTGATGGCCAGTGGTGTTCACGTCCTCAAGTTATCATAGTTATCATTAATAGTTTTTGATAAGACCTTTTTGTAATAGTGAGAAAATGTGTTTAGTGTCTTGATTGTTACAAGACAAAGTTATTCATATACGTAATAAGACAAGTTCAGTTGTTTTATGTTATGGAACAAGTCAGTTGTTTTATATTATGAATAAAGTTTTCACATCTCAATTAAATTACTTGTATGATGACATTCATAAGAGCAGAAATAATAAAATAGTGTGTCCAAAGATTAAATGTTTTTGTTACAAGAACAAACACCGTCGATTTTAATCATAAAAGCAATGTGTGAAATAATAGATACTTTGATCTATTTAATGGTTGCATGTGCCAAATTGATTCAAAATTAGTATTGAAGTGTCAATACGAAAGGAAATTAATTAAGAGTCATATCGGATGATTATTAAATTAATTATATGGTGAAATTTACTTGATCCAAATTCTTCTATGATTATTGGTAAATAAGTGTATTTGCATAATAAATCATGAGTCTGAAATTAATTTGATAAAAGATCAAATGGGGTTTTTCAGAAGAAAGATTAGTGAATATTGTATTCACAAGATTTGATCAAAGGACAATATTTTTGAAATGTATCAACACAAAAGACTTGTGAAATTTTGTTTCACAAAATTATAATATCAGATATAGTGATATGTGAAATATTATAATCATATTCTATTTTACATAAAGTGTGGTCTTTCAGAATCTCTTAATATGTTCGAAACATTATAGTCGATGTCCACTTTAGAAAATAGATATTTTTCAACGGTAATTCGTGTGATCGACAATATGGTCGTTATATAGATGATTATATGATAATTCAGAATATACACGAATAGTTCTTTGTAGATTACTCACATTGGATGAGAGTGTATTCCAAAACCCAATATAAACAAAACTTGTGTTGTTGTCTTTGTAATTCCGAGGAAAATATGATTTTTCGAAATATGGTTAATGGAATAAAATTAGAAGCTTGGAACAAGGTGTCAGACCTATATTCATAAAAGTAGAATATTGGAAAGTGTTCCAACAGGTATATGTCTACAAATGAAAATTTGATGATTAAGAGTGAAGGAGACTTGAAAATTGTTTTCTGCTTGCAATCCTCTTCAAAAAGATCATAATATTTTCATGAAAGAAGCTTCTAAATAAAGTGATGTTATATTAATATTGCTGTCAGGTCACAGCTTAATATTAAGTATTTCAGATTTTGTTGACAGATCAAGGTGCACCTTACGAATACAAAGAAAGTTGAAAAAATATCAGAATACGAACAAAGTCTTTTGAGTCTGAAAATTCAAGTTACATTTAGAAGGATTAAAACAGTAAATGTTACTATAATTCTTATTAGAGGAATAAGATTACTTAATCATCATATAAAGTGTTATATGAGAAATATAACTATAAGAAAGACATAGAAGCATATTTTGTCAAGAAAATGTCTTGGACAAAATCAAATTTTTTGACTACATAAATGTAGACATGCTTGAAGTCTGTGGGATATGTATTAATAGAATACTACAGTTCGTGTTGAGTTCGAATTGATGAAACATCAATGATTTTGGTTTGACCAAAATGTAGAAATAAATTATGAATTTAAGTGGGAGTCAAAGTTATTTACTCGGGTAGAATATGTAAAAGACATATTTTTGAGTGGGAGCTTAGAAGCTCATATGTGCAGATGACACATTTTTGAGTGGGAGCTCGTGTTCTCAAATATGTGGAGACATAATTTGAGTGGGAGCCGAATTCATCTTGTGTAAATGACACATTGTGAATTGTACTAGTAGAATTAATAAGAAAGATGAAGTTGTGAAAATATTTAAAAGATAGTGCCTATTTGGAATAGAACGGGAATTTTAAATAGTTAGTCGAGTTGTTTTGGATTACATCTGATGAGTCAGAATAGATTAAAATCAAAGGATGGTCCTTGGAAATCCAATTAATCATTAAGAGTAACGATACACGGTAATAGTGGTTGTATGACATGTTGGTCTATTATGTGATATTAGACATCATACAGAAACCATATTATCTGCTCGATGAAATATGACTGATGTTCTTAGAAGAAGAGCAATTGTGAAATTAAATTTAAAATTTACTGGAAGTAGAAGTGTATTAGTTATTAGATTGACAATGGAGTGTCAAGTCTTCTACATAGGTGTGAAAGTATTTCGATATCGCGGGATTGTAAATATTACATAGAATTCTCTATGACTGAGTGTGTTTACAAAGCAATTATCTGGTTAACAGAACTAGAGTAAGCGCTGGGAAACATAAGTCTCACGTCGTTGCGGTATTTGTATATATGTTATTAGATAACATGATGATATCAAACAGGTTGATATCGATGAATCGCAAAAGAACGCACAATTATGTATTGTACAGATTGTCGGAGTAACACTCTTCCACAAGCAAACATTATCATATAACGCTTATTGGATAAGGGGTTTTTGATGAAGTAAAATGCAGCCAGTTTATTTGTACTCTAGTGCAAGTGGGAGACTGAAGGAGATATGCCCTAGAGGCAAATAAATAAGTAGTATTTATCGCATTATCTCATAAGTTTATAATAGGTTTTTGTATTATGCTATAATTGTATTAATCGGAATTATTAATACACGTGTGATACATAGACAACCAGAGTCCCTAGTGAGCCTCTATATAAACTAGTCCATTGGGTAACAGTTGATCGAGATTCCCGATCAAGGATAATGACGTCGGTTGACAGTGGGGTCATCTTATTAGTAGAATAAGGTGATGGACATACGCAAAGTATTGCAATAAGATCGTACTACGATGTTTGTAATTTGCAATAGATAAGTAATATAATAGCTTATTCCTTAGACCGTGAGACCGTACTTATTGCTACTTCGTAGGGGTACTTTGAGAGCATCAAATGTTGTGTCTTATAAAGCATGACAATAACGGTGTCCATCTTGGGTATCCGGAAAGAGTATGTTGAGACGTAAGGATCAAGAGCGGGATTTGTTCTTTCTTGTAATGGAAAGATACTCTGGGCCCACTCGGTGAGATTGCATCTATATAGCTGCGCAGCTTATGACTAGGTCATGGAGATGTAATATCACAGACGAGTTAATAACCTTTGTCGGTAACGAGATACAACATGGCATCGGACGTCTGCGTCATATCTCGGACAAGGTAGTATCGCAGAAACAAAGGGAATGAATATCATGTTTATGGTTCAACGACGATATTCGTAGAATGTACAGGGACCGTCATATGCATCCAGGTATCCCTGGTGGTCAATGGCGAGCGAAGGGTGTCGACCATGTCTGGAGTGTTCTCGAACCGTAGCTGACGAGGGATGTCCCCATCAATACCCATGGTTACTAGCCTAGGGTAAGAGTTATGAGGTAGAGATCGCGTGGTGTTGGTAGATTCGTCGGCTGACAAGCGAGAATTTCCCAGGTTTGGGGCCCTCGAGTGAGGTAAAACCCTTACTCCTGCTTGTCTGCTATTGATTGTGTATATGCGGCGAGTACAGGGGTCTAGCAAGATGTCGATCTTGCTAGGGTTTTGTGGTTCTGGTTATGCGTGTCCCTAGTTGACTACCCTCCTGTCCTTTATATAGGGGTACAGGTCTCGGGTCGTAACCGACTAGGACTACATGTATGGAAAGTATTACCGACTATGCTATCTATAATAAGAGATCTTCGACTTGGACTTCGCTTGATGGGCTTCCTCAGCCGGTTGACAATTGGGCTTTAGTCATTACATGCACCAGGTACCCACACGAAGGGGTACCCGTTTGGTATCACCTTGTCAGTAGCGTAACAAGCTTAAGGTCTTAACGACACCTGGAGAAGGTTCTGGGATATTATAGGATTTTATTGGAGAGAGAGAAATGATCCGAAAAGAGTTCCGGTGATCAGAAGGAATTCCGGGAAGGTCTAGAATGGTTCGGGGAATGTCCGAAAGATGTTCGGGTGGTTTCAAAAATGTTACGGAGTCACGGGAGATTAAATAATGTGTAAATATATTAATTATGAATTAATTATATTTTATATTAACTTATTATTAATTAAAAATGAGAAAAAAGGGGAAGCCCACTTAATGGGCCAAGAGGGGCCCATGTGGGGGCCGAACCATCATGGGGTGGGGCCCAAGGCCACCATGCACCATGCATGTTGAGGCCGGCTCCCCCCTCCCTCTCCTTTAGTCCCACATGGGGGAGGCAAGGTGTTGCACACCCCCTCCCCCTTTATATAGCAAGGCATATTAATTCGATTAATTACAGAAAAATACAATTAATATTGTAGCAGGCCGGCCGAGCTGTTTCTCCGCCTGTTTTGCCTCCTCTCTCCACCAAAGCTATACCGCCAGGCGCCGTTGCCCTGCGGGATTACAGAAAAGTTCTACCCCTGTGATCTCAGCTAGATCTGAGTGACCGAGGGTTATTGTTAAGCTCCGTATGCTTGCGAGTGTTCGGAGGCGCCACATTTGAGGAGGTTGGGCGACGTCGTCTCGCCCACCCAGCAGCCCTTCCGCTGCCCTGCAGCCGGCGCACCTCCCCAGCCGCCGGCACACGGCATCTTCCGCTCGACGCCCGTCGACGCAGGTCATCGTCGACATCGCCGCGTCATCGTCTACTTCGTCGCGCCAAGTTCTCCGCGACCTTGAGGTCGGCTACGTACGACTTCATCATCAACGCTTGTGCGGGAGCGTAATCCCCGCTATCGGTCTACATGGAGGTAATGTGACCCGTTCCGCCACCGTTATCGCATGTACTAGATAGATAGATCTTGGCTAGTTAGGGCGTTCTTACGCTAGAAAAAATATTTTTTCTGAACCGAAACCCCTTCAGTGGTATCAGAGCGGTATGGAGATATCTATGAACGATGCTCGGACACGCTAAGTATCTCTATGGAAAAAGGTTGAAGAGTTTACGTTCAGGATTGATAGATGAGAGTCATTCGTTATATCACATGGATTAATTCATGGGGTCCAGGCCTACGAGTTAGTCATTTATCGGAGAGGATTCTAGATCACACATGTTATTATGTCGAACCGTTAGTGTAACACACTTAATGGGTTTCGACAAGACAACCGGAAAGGAAAGAGATCACCGGGAACGTCCCGGGAAGGGTCCGATGGAGATCGGGCAGCGACGAAATAGTTTTTGGAGCTAGAATAAATTATATATAATATGTTTTTATATTAATTAGTGTAATTAATGTTCAAATTTAATTTTATATATTTATTTTAGAATTTATTAAGGCTGATTTTTCTAAATGGGCGTTCTGGTGGAAAGAAGGCCCATGGGGGGAAAATCCCCAAGGGAATTCGGTGGGGGCATGGAGGCCGGCCTAGGTGGGCCAAATAGGCCCCACCAGAGCCGGCGCACCAGTCTATGTCGGGTATCGCTAGGGAGAGGTCTCCCTTCACGAAGGTCTATTCCGCGGTCCCGCGCGTGAGCTGATGCCGCCACGTGGACACGCAAATTGAGTAAGCGGCCCCGCGCCCAGATCCAGATTCAAATCCAGATCTAGATGTGGATCTATTATTAGACTGTTGATGTACAACAACGCAGACCGGGTTGTATAGCATCACAGATCTGTTTATACATACAAACAACACAGACCGGGTTGTACAGCAACCCAGACCGCATTGTAAAACAACGCAGACTGCGTTGTACGACAACAAAAACCCGGTTGGCAGGAACACACAGACTGGGTTGTACAGCATGACAAAACATGTTGTACGCACAACTACATTCGGGTTGTACGAACAACTATACCTATCAAGTTGTACGTACAAACACAAAATTCAGTTTGTACGTACGACTACACTTAGGTTGTACAAACCATTCACAGTCCAAAGTAAAAAAAAAATATCGAAACCTATCAATATGGGATCTAGTTTTGAAGATCTCGACGGGAGGATTTGAAAAGTGAAAACGGTTTGTAAATCGGATAAACGGTTCTCAAGATATTTCGTTTTCAAAAAACGAATCTCAAAATAAATGCATGTACAACCCACTACCCACCACGAGGGAGCCGTCCCTTGTCACCGCGTGGAGAAAATGTGGGAGCAGAAACGAACGAAATTGCGACACTTATCAGCACCGGAACGCACGCGCGTGGACCTTCGTGAAGGGAAGCCTTTTTATAAGAATTTCCGCCTATGCCGCACCAGGCATGTGGGGGTTAGTCCCACATTGCCTGGCTGGCAAGTTAACTCCCCCCTAGGAGCCTATATAAGAAGGGGCACCCCTGGCCTTTTAATTCACCAATTAATTCCCCAATTCTCTCTCGATTCTGTGATTCCCTTTGTCGGAGTTGTGCCGAGTTGAGAGGGGGATCTCTCCACCATAATCCGCTGCCGCGCTGCTGGTGTTCCGGTCCAAGTCTTTTGCTGCTCGTCTGTACTGGAGGTTCGGAGGCCGTCGTCTCCACCGTACGTGTGTGACATCCTGCGAGGTGTCACGCTAGCGGTGCTGGGAGGTCTACTTGCTCTACACGACCTTGAGGTTGGCTTCGTCGGTCTTCATCGTCAACGTTTGTGCGGGAACGTAATCCCGCTTTCGGTCTACAAGGATATGTATTCCGATCTTCGTTCGTACTTCTAAATCTGCATAGTATAGATCTTGGCTAGTTTAGGGTTATCGTTGTTAGGAATTTTTTTGTTTTCTGCCTGCGATCCCCTTCAGTGGTATCAGAGCCGATCTATCGTAGATATAGTTGTACGCTGTTAGAACCCATGTTCTGCATGGGGGCACCGTTCCTGTTATTTGCTACCCTCTAGCGTGCACTTGTAATTCTAGCGGCATCGAGTTGATGAAGTGGCTCGGACCGACTTTACGCGTACGCTTACGTGAGACTGGTTCCACTACTGACATACAGCTTGTACCGTATCTATGGCTGGCAGGTGTCTGTCTCTCTCTCTTTAGTTGGTCTTGCATTTTCATTGGAGGGCCCGAAAGGGATGCTTAAACATGCAATTATTGGATCGTTGTTGTGGTCATAAGTTCATAGGTAAGAAGCGATTCTTTTTACGAAAGCCCCAGCCACGTAAAATATGCAAAAGATAAAGTAGAATCGTCTAACTTTATTTTGCAGGGGCAATGTGATATGGTCAAGGTAGGTTTATTAAATTGTTTATGAACTGCTGACGCTAAGAAGACCATGACGCAATGGACTATATCACATCGCATTACATTTGATATTATTGTGTGCATCTTATATTGTGTGATTATATATATTAGTATATTAGTTACTCGGCGGTAGTTATATATAAGAGGATCCCTTCAAAATACCACTAGTGTTCTTCCTCCAACGAGCACCACCAAGAAAGTTCTACGTTATGAGGCAGGCCATGACGATCGGGTGTCAGACATATCGTCGTTCACATATAGTGGGTGTAAGCCATGTTGCACAAGCGTTACGTGGAGGTTATTGTGGCTAGACTAGCATATGCAGATATGGCCTCGGAACACGGAGGCCGAAAGGTCGAGCATGAGTCACAACGTTGTAGTGATTGATAATTGTCTACCCTTGAAGTTGTGTTGCCGGCTCTGACGATGAGGGGTTGTGCAATGGATGGGAGTCGTGTAATCGCTTAAACAACCAAGAGGGATGTTCGTTTGAGTGGGAGTTCTTAAGTTATTTTCTAAAATACTATAACTCAAAATTATTATGAACAAAGTCTTATGTTGTTGCAAATTCCATTGTAGATGTGTCGCCCCTCGTTTAACCTAGGTCTATTCCTTGAGAAAGAAAAGCTTAAGACCAATGGGTCAAACTTCATGGCCTGGTTCCGCAACCTGAGGATCCTCCTCACTCCCCATAGGGTGGCTACGTCATTAACAGTGCTTGACCTTTGGCGACAGCAAGGGACACCTCATGGTGTGCCGAAAGGGCAACCTGACCTTTAGGCACTGGAAGAGGGCAAAGTGTCTCCTGGCAACCGCAAGGGTCAGCCCGGGCAACTATAAATAGACACCCCCAGTCCTCAGTCGCAGCACAAGCATGAGCGGGTGGTTCCTCTAAGAACTAGCTTCTCGAAGATGTCTTTGCTGATAGGCTAAGACATCTTCGGGAGGCTAGGCCTAGAGATAATCATCCTGAGACGAGCTCGGACGTCTCCGGGAAGGATCCCGGATCTCGGACTCCGGGGAGACTTCCGGGTGGTGGTGTACTCGGCTTTACCGGATAGGTATTCCGGGTAAGTACTAACCGGAGCGACTCTCGGTGTTGATCTTGTGCAGAGGAGGTTCAGTGGAAGGCAAGGAGGTATCCGGAGCAAGGGTTTCCGGTAGGCCGTCAACGGTCCGTAGCAGGCTTTCCCGTCTATCGCGGGGGGAAGTACCGTTCCGCCTGACACGGAAGCATGGTCACCTCCCGCCTGACACGGGAACATGGTCACCTCCCGCCTGACACGGGAGCGCGTCAGCCGGTACGAGCGTGGTACGACAAGACCTGACCTGCCTAGCCCGGCAATCCGGAAAAGGCTATCCGGGATGGGCAGAGACGTGTCTTGTCTCTGACAAGGGGACAATGATGATGCAGGACGGCGCCTGTCGCCCTTAACGAAATGATGACGAGGAGTCTACACCGGATAGTCCGGCGACTAGGTCGCACTAGCCGGTGACGACATCCCGGCTAGGCCTGTCCGGTGGGGCCAAGCCAAATTAGGGTTTCCGGCCCTCCTGGCCGGACCTCTATAAAAGGCGCCATAACTGCTCCTGAGGGCAAGAGACCAACTTCAGAGCCAAAGCTATAGTCACATTTACTCTTAGAGCAGTTACTCCTCTTCACCTTGAGTTCATCTAGTTCTTCGTACTTCATCCTTCGGCTGATCTTGTAGCAAGTTGTAGTCCTTATATCACCAATACATAGAGAGGAAAGGCAGGAGTAGGGGTGTTACCTCCTCACGAGGGCCCTGAACCGAGGTTGTCCGTAGCTACCCGGACGTGGTCCTGGAAGCTGATGATCCTCCCATGCTCTGCGCAGCTCGGGATCTGCGTGCCGGTCGCCCCCCGAGTTCCGTCGCAGTGATGATGGTCGCGGCAACCGAGGAGGAATATCAAGATGCTGATGGCGATACTGACGGCCACCCCCGTTTGGCCAAACCCCCGCAGGAGAGGCCTGCGGCCCGGGACGGAGATCCGCAGTCATCCCATCCGAGACGTCGTCCGGATCCCCTCTCGGGACTCGTGGCAAAGTTGGTTGTACCGGTAACTACCGGAGCAGATGCGCAGGCCACTTCGGCTGAGTTAGAGGAGCAGCGGAAGTTGCTACTCGCTGAGGCGCAGGAGATCGCCGAGATCTGCCGCAAGCTCAGTGCTAGCCTCCGGGAGTACAATGCAGCACACAGATTCCCTAAGATCGACTCCCGGGAGAAGCGCATTGCAGATCTGCGCAAGAAAGGAAGAATGGTGAATGAGGAGCTGGCTGGTGGAGCCACCACCAGTAACACAGAGAGTCGGGTTTCTGCGGGAAAGCCGGTGTACAGCTCACCAGCGAAAACCCTTAGAGCCGCCGAAGCCGCCATGGCCGAGTTGGCGGGGCTATCCGGTGAAGCCCTGCGCAAGCAGCAGGAAAGGGTGAACGAGTTGGTGATAGAGGCCAATCGTCAGAATCTGGCCTTCAAGAAGAAGCACCCCGGGGCAGGATCCCAGGTGTACTCGGCCAGACCCGACAGCCAGAGGTCAGATGGGGAGGCCTCTTCCCCGCATCCAAGCAGAAGCAAGAGCAAGAGCAGGAGCCGGAGCCGGAGCCGAGGTTCCGGGTAGAACAAACAGCTACAGACGTATGACCCAGCTTTCGCCGGTATCCAGCAAGCCGGGCAGGCCGGACAGCGCAACTCGGGACAGGCGGGAAGTACCCGTGGGGATGGTAACCTGGGTGTAGGAAATAATAACCCGGCTAGCCGTGGTAATCCACCTCGGAATCCTCCGCACGTTCAGGGAAACCCGCAGAGGGAGGTCGTCTCCGTTCCCCAGCAGGCCCTGGTCCCTGCACAGGACAGGCTCAATGATGGCAACTCGAGGTTGCAGCAGCTCGGATATCAACCGGACGAGAACCCTTTGGGATCTCGGATAGGAACCAGGCAGTTGAACCCGGCAGACGCCAGATTCCGGCTCGACCGGATTCACCAGTCCGAGTTGGTGGAAGAGCAAGGACCTCCGGGACCTGCCTGCTTTGGACCTCGGATCATGCGGGAACCTCCTGTTCGGAACTTTTAGCTCAACCGAGGTGCCAAGACCTATGACGGTAGCAAGAAGCCGGAGGACTGGCTGACCGACTATGTAACTGCAGTAAGCATAGCCGGTGGAAACAGACGGTGGGCGGTACGTTATGTACCGCAGATGTTGGAAGGACCAGCCCGGATCTGGTTGAACAATCTGAGAACTGGCAGTATAGACTGCTGGTTAGATTTTGAAGAGGCATTCATTAGCAACTTCACCAGCACGTACAAGAGGCCCAACAGGCCTCAACAGCTCGCCATCTGTAGGCAAAGGAGCAATGAGACTGACCGGGAGTACCTTACCCGGTGGAGCAATATTCGCAACTCTTGCGAAGGAGTGGTGGAGGCACAGGCCATCTCCTGGTTCGCGCAAGGATGCCGGCATGGCTCTATGCTGTGGCAGAAATTGCAGAGAAAGATGCCAACAACCTTGGCAGAAACCATGCGCATCGCCGACACCTATACGCTTGGAGATCCCATGCAACCCCTGGTGGATGTCGGAGACTCCAACAGGAGGAATGCGGGACCTCAGCGTTCGGGACCGAGCAGGAGCCATGATCGCCAGGAGTTCGGCCACAAGAGGAATCAGCCCGAGTACCACCATGCCGCGCAGCATGTCGCAGCAGTGACCCGGGAGCAGGAGGATGCCGGCAACAGCCAGCGTCAAAAGACAAGTGGCCCGGCTTGGGGTCAGAGTCAGGAGGTGCAAAAGACTTGGGTAGAGCAGAAGAAGCCCCTGACGTATGAGGAAATGCTGAACAAGCCATGCTGCTACCACACTCTGGAGGCCAACAAGCCCGCAAACCATTCTACTCGGCAGTGCAGCTGGTATCAGCGTACGTTGCAGGAGGGCAGCTCGGGAGCTGTTCGGCAGAATGCTCCGGCATCTCGGCCCAATATCCCGAGACCCCCTCCTCCGACATCGGGGGCCAACGCTGTGCGACTTCCCCCTCCTCCGAGAGGACCCCCACCTCGCCCAGTGAATGTGGTGCATACCCGGAACGAGAACGGTAACCAAGCCGGACACCAGCAGAGCAACTATCGGGAGGCACATCAGAGCTATGTGGTCTTTGTGACCGAGCCCACTGACCGGAAAAGTGTGCGGCAGCGTGCCCTGGAGGTGAATGTTGTGATCCCGGCAGTGCCCAAATTCTTGCACTGGTCCGAGATGGAGATTACCTGGAGTCGGAAGGATCACCCCCGGGTTATGCCCAAGCCGGGAGCGTACGCCTTGGTGGTAGACCCAACTTTTGTCGGACCCAACCTCAACGTCCGTTTCAGCCGGGTTCTAATTGACAATGGCAGTGCCATTAACATCATGTACAAGGACACGATGCTGAAGCTGGGAGTATCCATGAACACCCTGCTGCCCACCGAGACAACCTTCCATGGCATTGTGCCCGGAGTCTCTTGCTCGCCCATGGGAAAAATTTGGGTTGAGGTGCTATTCGGAACCCGGGAGAACTGCCGAACCGAGAGCTTGGAGTTCGAGGTCGTGGACCTCGAGAGCCCGTATCATGCACTGATCGGCAGACCAGCCCTCGCCAAATTCATGATCTCAACTCATGTGGCCTACCTCAAGATGAAGATGCCGGGACCTAACGGTGTGATCACAATCTCGGGAGACCACAAGCGCTCCATGGAATGTGCCTCGGCGGGGTCGTGCTTGGATGAGTCCCTGGTAATCGCGGAAGAGAAGAAGAGGATCCAGCAGGTGGTGGCAATGGCCAAGACCTCCCAACTCGGAATGCCCGGGATGGTGAACCCGGAGCAGGGGGCATCCTTTCAGCCCCCCAAGGAGACCAAGAAGGTGTGCGTGGACCCCAGCAACCCGGAGCGCCAAGTTATCATTGGCAGCAACCTGGACAGCAAATAGGAAGGCGAGTTCGTCGACTTCCTCCATGAGAATCGGGATGCTTTTGCGTGGTCGAGTGACGATCTGCAAGGCGTCCCGAGGGAGTTGGCTGAGCACTCTCTGTTTGTTCGACCGGATGCGAAGCCGGTGAAGCAACCAACTAGGCGCCTCTCGGATGAGAGAAGAGCTGCTGTCATGGAGCATCTGGCTATATTGCTGGCCGCCGGATTCATCATGGAGGTGCTGCACCCGGATTGGATTTCGAATCCGGTCCTGGTGGAGAAGAAGAAAGATGATCCCCTCCTGCTTAAGGTGTGGCGCATGTGCATCGACTTCACCAACCTCAACAAGGCATGCCCGAAAGATCCCTTTCCGCTGCCCCGGATAGATCAAGTGATAGACTCCACTGCCGGGAGTGAGCTTTTAACTTTTCTAGATGCTTATTCTGGTTTTCACCAGATACCTTTGAATCCGGATGATCAATTAAAAACTGCTTTCATTACCGCTTATGGGGCTTATAGCTATCGTGTTATGACTTTCGGGTTAAGAAATGCTGGTGCTACATACCAGAGATGCATGCAGAAATGCTTGCATGACCAGATAGGCCGAAATGCCGAGGTCTATGTCGATGACATAGTCATAAAAACTAAAGAAAAAGCCTCGTTAATAGATGATCTGAGGGAAACGTTTAAGAACCTGAGAAGATTCCGGATGAGTTTGAACCCGGATAAGTGTACATTTGGTGTGCCAGCAGGGAAGTTACTCGGTTTCCTCATCTCCAGCCGAGGAATTGAGATCAACCCGGGTAAAATTCGTGCCATTGAGAGCATGAAATTGCCCGTGCGTCTCAAAGATGTGCAGAAGTTTACCGGATGTCTGGCATCCCTAAGTCGGTTTGTGAGCCGACTTGGGGAGAAGGCCTTGCCTCTGTATCAACTGATAAAGAAGAGCAAGACATTTGTTTGGACCCCGCAGGCTGATGCGGCGTTCAATGATCTGAAGAGAATGCTCTCAACAACACCTGTGTTGGCATCCCCGTTACCCAAGGAACCTATGTTGCTATATATTGCCGCAACCAACCGGGTAGTCAGTGTGGCGATGGTAGTAGAAAGGGAAGAGGGGGGCAAGCTGATACAGAGGCCGGTGTATTACCTCAGTGAGGTGATCTCGGAATCAAAGCAGAACTACCCGCACTACCAGAAGATGGCATATGGGGTATACATGGCAGTGACCAAGCTCAAGCACTACTTTCAGGAACATCCGGTCACAGTGGTGTGCGAAGCTCCTCTCGCCGAGATCATCGGTTGCAAGGATGCTAGCGGCCGGGTAGCCAAATGGGCCATCCAGTTGTCTCCGTATGCTCCGGCATACGAGAGACGAGATGCCATCAAGTCGCAGGCGCTGCCGGACTTTTTGGTAGACTGGGCCGAGATGCAGTATGAACCTCCGATACCGGATTACAATTTCTGGAGGATGCATTTCGATGGCTCTAAGGCTAAGATCGGGTTGGGTGCCGGAGTGGTCCTCACTTCCCCAAAGCAAGATGTACTGAAGTATGTGCTGCAGATCCATTTTCGGGCATCCAACAATGTCGCAGAATATGAGGCCTTGGTTCATGGACTGAGCGTCGCCAAGGAAATCGGTATCCGCCGGATAGAGTGCTTTGGTGACTCGGATCTCGTAGTACAACAGGTGTCGGGGAATTGGGATGCCCTGGATGCAAACATGGCCTTGTACAGGTTTCATGTGCAGAAAACTTCCGGATTTTTTGACGGGTGCGAGTTCAAACATGTGCCCAGAGGAGAAAACGAAGCAGCGGATGTCTTGTCCAAGCTAGGGTCATCCCGGGATGCCATCCCACCCGGGATAGCCCTAGAGCATCTGAGGAAGCCATCTATTCAACCATCACCCGAGTCAGAATCTATCTTCATCCCCAAGGAGCCTGGTTCAGATGTCGTACCCATGGAAGTAGATGTCGGGAGCATAACATCGAACCCGGGGACTGTGTCCCAGTGCTCGGAGAGGCAAAGAAAGATGATGATAGAGGTGATGTCGGCAGAACCAATGGACATAGACACTCCCGTGTTCCCGGTTAGACCAGTCCCGGGATGGGCACAGCCCATTATGGCTTACATCTTGGAGGGGACTCTCCCGGAGAATGAAGTGGAAGCCCGGCAAATACTGCGGAGATCAAAAGCATACACTGTCTTCAATCAAGAGCTGTACAAGAGAAGTGTCACCGAGGTACTCCAGAGATGTGTGGAACCAGCAGAAGGACAAGAGATGCTGGTGGAAATACATCAAGGGGAGTGCGGACATCATGCCTCATCCCGGGCCCTGGTGGCAAAGGCGTTCCGGCATGGGTTCTACTGGCCCACTGCATTGCAGCAAGCAGAAGATATTGTTCGGAAGTGCGGGGGATGTCAGAGATTTGCTCACCGGATACACATGCCGGCGTCAGCACTGAAAACAATCCCCATCACTTGGCCATTCGCAGTATGGTGTTTGGACATGGTCGGGCAATTCAAGCCGGCAAGGGGCAATATGACACACATACTTGTCATGGTGGACAAGTTCACAAAGTGGATAGAGGTCAAGCCAATCCGGAAGTGCGATGGACACACCGCTGTGCAATTCCTGAAAGACATCATCTTGAGATACGGATACCCACACAGCATTATCACAGATAATGGAACAAACTTTGCTGTGGGAGAATTCGCTCGATTTTGCGCTGAGAAGGGAATCCGGCTGGATGTAGCATCAGTCGCACACCCGGAAGCAAATGGGCAGGTCGAAAGGGCAAATGCCTTGGTCTTGGCCGGCATCAAAGCTCGTTTGATCGAACCACTGTTGAGAACTCCGGGATGCTGGATAGAGGAATTACCGGCGGTACTATGGGGTCTCCGGACTACACCGAATAGATCTATCGGGTACACCCCATTCTTCATGGTATATGGAGCTGAGGCAGTACTCCCAACCGACATACAGTATGATTCTCCGAGAGTAACAATGTTCACCGAAACTGAGGCAAAGGAGGCCCGAGAAGATGATGTTGATCTACTCGAAGAGGCCAGAGAATTGGCACTATCTCGGTCTGCAATTTATCAACAAAACCTCGGTCGCTATCATAGCCGGAAAGTACACCCGAGGGTGTTTCGAGAAGGAGATCTGGTGCTGAGGCTCATCCAACGCACGGCAGGAATGCATAAGTTGTCACCTCCATGGGAGGGACCTTTTGTGATAAGCAGGGCATTGCACAATGATTCCTATTACCTTGTAGATGCACAGGAAGCTAGGGAAGGTGTAATGGACAAATCCGGTGAGGAAACCAAACGTCCATGGAATGTAGCTCTACTTCGCCCCTTTTTCGCTTAAAGGGCTCAGTGTATGTGTATCTCAATTTTCAATATTTATGGAAGTAAGGCACCCCGGGAGAAACCCGGGGACTGCCTGGTTCTGTGCTCCTTATTACTTCTGTTTTGTTAAGCTTGTTTATTATTTTTTACCGGCATCCCGGGAAGGAACCCGGGGACTGCCGGATAGTTATTTTTTGTATTGAGCGCATGCCGGGAAAGTTCCGAGTTCGATTCTCAAGGACAAAGTAATGTATGTCATGTGAAATCATCTTGTGACTCGACTGACGAACGCCGAAATGGTAGTCAAGAGCAAAGAGAGGGAAGGTGGGAAACACGAAAATGGTCTCGGGGACTTGGAGCAGGAACTTATCCGGCATGCTTGTTTTTACTAACCTAGTTGTTTTTTATGTCGGGAATTCGGTTCGTAGGAACTCGGATTGTTTTAAGTAATGTATGCCGTATGTGGAGTTTTGTGACTCGACTGTCGAACGCCGAAACGGTAGATAAGAGCAGAAATTGCCTAAGTACGGTAAACATGAAAGGCAATTCGGGAACTGAAAGCTGAGTACATTGACATAAGTTGTTCGAAAAAATAGTGCACGGTGAAACAGAAATAACATAAGTGTACGATACATCTTGCACCCGGCATCCCGGGGATTTAACGAATTTGCTACTTAAGTGTTTTAAGCAGTAGGGGAAGTCGGCTTCTCGACGGAGACCTCGGGAGCAGCGACCTCGGGAGCAACGACCTCGGGAGCAGGGGCAGCGGCAGCAGCGGGAGCAACACCGGGGGCGACTTCGGATTCGGTGACGGCAGCGCTACTCGGGGCTTCGGGAAGCACCTCGGTCGCGGGGGCCTCAGGTCTTGGCGAAGTCACTGCATCCTGATGAACCACCTTCTCGGGCGCGCCACCGGAAGCAGCGTCATCTCCTGCAGCGGCTTCGTCTTCCGCCTCGCCGGAAGCGGCATCATCTTCGTCGTCCTCGTAATCTGATTCCGAGTCGGAAGGGATAACGCTAGGGATGAACGTGCGGAAGCTTGACCACGCAGCGGTGCGATGCGCCACCTCTTGTCGGCGCTGGATCTTCTCCGGATCGGTGACCCACGAAGAGACCGTCCGCAGGCGCAGGATTGCCTCCAGATCGAGACCCTCGTACCAGCTGAGTACTTGGGTCAAGACCTGGTCGGCGCCAGCTCGTGCACCGGAAAGCTTCCAGGCGTGGATGCGCCTCCCGGCACCCCGAAGTGCGCTCGAGAGCTCGGGAAGCGAGAGCGTCCCCCGGATACTTGGCCACAGTGCGCCGTGGACGTGGACCGCGGCGCTGAGCAGATCCGTCCCGATAGACCGGAGGGGTACTATCCGGGCCTTTAGGGCGACGAGGTGATCCTCGATGTCCCAGGCATCCGAGATGGGACCCTTCCCGGCGCGCTTCTCGCGGAAGACGGCAACAGCTTTGGCGGCAGCTTCCCGGGAGTGCTCAAACTCTCCTTTAAAAAGAAGAGCTGTCAAACGGCCAAGTCATAAGAAAAACAACAGCAAATAAAGGAAGTAACAGGAGAAGAGGGATGTCGGATAACTCACTGTTAAGATCCCGGTTCAACACGGTGAGTTCGTTGAGCCAAGTATCGGAACGCGACCGAAGAAGACCCAGCTCAGTCTCGGCGTTATCCGCGCGCGCCACCGATTGGTCCAGGGTCTCTTTCTGCTTCTTGGTCGCCTCGATGAAGCGCGTCTTCATCTCGGACATAGCAGCCTGGACCTTTCCGAGCTCGCCGTTCAGCCGCACGATCTCGGATTGCGCGGTGGAAAGAGCAGTCTTCTGGTCCACCGAGATCTGGCGCGCCGCGTCTCGCTCCTCCCGGAAGCGCTCCTCGGATTTCTTGGATTGGCCGAGTTCAGCGAGAACCCGGTTGAAGATGTTGCGGCGTTTTTGGCTGCACTCCTGGAAGCAAGACAAAGAAGGCGAAGTTAGTATGGAAAAGGTGTAAAAAACCCAGATGAGAGGATCTCGGGGACTCGGTGTCCGAGTCGTGAATTTTTCTCTAAGATTGGAACTTTGTGATCTGCTATTCGGTGGAATCTAGAGCACTAGGCACCAATCTCGGGAACTAGTGGTGGAGCAAATTTTGAAGCAACCTATCCGGTTGGGAGGATCTCGGGGACTCGGTGTCCGAGTCGTGAATTTTTCTCTAAGATTGGAACTTAGTGATCTGCTATTCGGTGGAGTCTAGAGCACTAAGCACCAATCTCGGGGACTAGTGGTGGAGCAAATTTTGAAGCAACCTATCCGGTTGGGAGGATCTCGGGGACTCGGTGTCCAAGTCCTGGATTTTTCTCTAAGATTGGAACCTAGTGATCTGCTATTCGGTGGAATCTAGAGCACTAAGCACCAATCTCGGGGACTAGTGGTGGTGGAAGGAACAAATGCGTTTTTTGAAAGAGGGAAAGCTTACCTCGCTTACTCGGGTGACATCCAGCGCGGCCACCTGGAGAGCATGCAGGGCTTGAGCGCTGCGGCTCGGGCCTACAGCGTGCAAGTCCCCTGCAGTCTCGGAAGCGTCGGCGGCAAGCCAGGCCTTGTTGAAGTCATCAACAACCCGAATGCCGGAGCTGCCGGCAGCGCGGGTAGCAACAACATCCCGGGATCCTGAAGATACAAAGGAGCTGACCGTTAATCGCAACATCCGCAAGGCAGCAGTAGGGATCTCGGCGGGAGGCGGTGGTAACGAGGAAAACATACCCGGGCGCAGCACCAGGTCCTGAGACAAGGATGTCGGGGCAGCTGCGGGTGGGGCAGAAGGCGTTTTCTGCCCAGCAGCCTTGCCGCGAGACTTGGGAGCTTGATCTGCTGGCCGGGAGGAGGCTGTACGCTGCTTCTCCGGGACGGTCTTAGTCGCGGCTGGCCGAGAGGCGCCACTTGCCGCAGGTTCCCGGCGAGGGCTGAGGATCTCTGCCTCCAGCCCGGGAACCCGGCGCGGGCTCTCCGGAAGAAGCACTTCTCCCGAGATGGTCGTGGCCTGCACCACGATCTCGTCGATCACCGGAGGTGCATCCGAGGTCGCGACGCTTGCCGGTGCGGCACCGGAAGCGGCGGCTTCACTTCCTCGAGCAGAAGGGCGAAAAGGTGAAGGAGAGGCCCGAGCCGGGCTGGGAGTCCGAGTTCCCGGAGGAGGAGGAACAGCAGGTGTCGGGAGCTCGAGCGCGTCACTGAAAGGAAAGGTCTTAGTAAAAGTTGTGGAGAAAACAAAGTCAAATAACATGAGGCAAGAAAGACGTACCCGGAATCCACAAGGGGAGGACCCCTCTGCCGGCGCCGAGCAGGCTTCTCGGTTGTCTGTTTAGTCGGTTTGCTCTTCTTGGGGGGGTTGCCGGAATTGTCGGCCCCCTCGGTGTCGGAAGCCGCGTGCTTCCGGCTCTCGGCACGTTTGGTCCCGGTTGTCGATTTCAGAACCACAGCTGAGGCCCAATTCAAAGGGAGAGCATCAATAACATCAAGAATCTCGCAGTCAATCTCATCCTCATCATCCGAAGAAATGAAAACTGCCTCTGGAGTTGAAGGATTACCCGGGGCCTTGACGAAAGGGATGGCGAGGTGGTCCTCGCCGTCGGGATCCTCTCTCGGCATCACGTCCGGTTTCGAGAAGTCCGGCGTGTAATTCCCGTTGACGTGGACGGCGTCTTCTTGGTGTTGACGCTCGAACAACTGCGCAAACAAGTTAGGCCGTGTCGGTGTCCAGGTGAGCGCATGCACGAAGGCGAAGGCACGAAAGACTGATATAAGCACCTGGTCGCATGGTCTTCTCCGACATCCCCCAAGGAGCCCCCAAGTGTAGTCCTCCGTCATCTCCGTCCGGGCAATAGCTCGGACATGACGGACGACCCCCCCGTGGTTTAGCCCAAGGATACTGGTCCTAGTGGGGTCGAAGTTCCCGGACATGTGGCACATCTTGTGCACTCGGTTTTGAAGGGGGCAGACCCGGCGGACAATGAAGCAGCGCAAGAGATCATCCCCGGTCATCTGCTGAGTTAGCACATGCAGAACATCGTGCATGTATTTGATCTCGTCGTTGTCGGGAAGATACTTCCAGCGACGGAATTCGCGCGGAGGACCCATGACGAATTCCGGCAGATTGATGAAGTCCGGGTTCGAGGACCCCGGACCATCTCCCGAGGGCTCCCGGTTCTTCACGTAGAAGAAACTGCGCTGCCATTTCCGGCAGGACTCTAGTCCCTTGACTATGGGGAATCCGGAGTCCGCGCGAGGGATGATGGTGGCCGCTCCGCAATCGACTAAGTCCTTTATCTTCTGATCCGGATTGGGGATGGCTTGGCGGCGAAGGATGAAATACTTGGCCCAGAGATCCACAAATGGCCATATGCCGAGATACGCCTCCGCGTAGGTGGTGAAGACCGAGAGCATCATGATGGCGTTGGCGGGAAGATGGTGAGGTTGGACGTCGTACGTGTCGAGGAAGTCGCGGAAGAAGGGGCTAGCCGGAAGCCCAAACCCGCGCTCGAAGTGCGATAGGAATACCACGAACTCCTGGGGTTGGGGTTCCGGTGCAACCTCCTCTCCCGGTAGACGGCTCTCGACTTCCGGAGGAATCCGGTGAGTCCGATACAGCCAGTCAAGATCCGACTGCTTCGTCTCGGACCCATCCCAGCACCCCCGAGCACGTTCTTCACCCATGTCAGAGAAGTATGCAGGGGTATCCGGGCTACTCTGCAGACGCAGCGGCGGTTAGTCGAAGTTAGTCTATCGGAAACGAGGGTGTCGGGGCACAAACTGCTAAACACTACCGAGTTGGTGGGAAGCGAGATCTGTCATGTGTTAAATAATCAAAACAAAGGGAGGAAAAATGGCTCGTGCTAAACTCAAACGAGGTACGAATACGGGTGGCCAATATGCATCCTAGCGCCACGGTGGTTCATCGCCGTGCACCTCGCGCGCGCCGCTCGAATGTGCTCACCGGCGGCGGCGCAACCGTGCTCGTGCTATGGCACGGCCGGCGTCGGGAGGTTACTCTACCGGAGAAAGGCATCGCATCGGAGAAGAGCAACTCACCGGTGGAGGAGATCGACGGCGTGCGAGAGGGACGGCGGGGTGCGAGCTCCGGCGAACGGCGAGCGGGACGTCGTGCGGGCGACGAGCGCAGCGGCGGCGACGAGTTCGAGACGGTGAAGGAGAAGAGAAGCGAAGAAGAAGAAGAAGTGAAGGAGACCGTTCCGGCCCCCTATTTATGGGGGGGGATTCCGGAGCGGTTTCGGATTTTCCCGCCCACGATCTCGACGATCGTGGGTGGGATCTGTTTTGTGCCACAGGACACGTGGCACTATCCGGAGCGCCCGATCCGGCCACACCGAGGGCCACACGGCCCCAACGGTTGGATTCCGGATCGGCTGCGGCTACCCGGCGCGGGAACCCAAGCGACACCGTGCGTGCGCAGAGGCACTCGAGTGCGCCTCTGCACAGACGGGACGTCGGGTGGGCCCTGGCGCAGTGTCTCGAATTCATCGGGAGATCAACGGTCGAGATTCACTGGTATGGTACTATCCGGTCGCAGGCTTCGCCTCCCGGTTAAGGCAATCCCGGTGGGGAGATCTCGGTAAAAAGATCTCGGTAAAAAGATCTCGAGAAGAATCGATCTAGACATGGAATAAAAGGATGGTATAATTGGTTCTCGGAAAATGATTGTTGTTTAAAGCTGATCCCGCACATCATCCGAGGTCGCTGTGCAGCACCAGCTTCGGGGACTAGTGTCGGGGGGCTACCCCCCGGGTAGGGGCAGATCCCGGTATAATCCGGTAAATATTAACAGTGCTTGACCTTTGGCGACAGCAAGGGACACCTCATGGTGTGCCGAAAGGGCAACCTGACCTTTAGGCACTGGAAGAGGGCAAAGTGTCTCCTGGCAACCGCAAGGGTCAGCCCGGGCAACTATAAATAGACACCCCCAGTCCTCAGTCGCAGCACAAGCATGAGCGGGTGGTTCCTCTAAGAACTAGCTTCTCGAAGATGTCTTTGCTGATAGGCTAAGACATCTTCGGGAGGCTAGGCCTAGAGATACTCATCCTGAGACGAGCTCGGACGTCTCCGGGAAGGATCCCGGATCTCGGACTCCGGGGAGACTTCCGGGTGGTGGTGTACTCGGCTTTACCGGATAGGTATTCCGGGTAAGTACTAACCGGAGCGACTCTCGGTGTTGATCTTGTGCAGAGGAGGTTCAGTGGAAGGCAAGGAGGTATCCGGAGCAAGGGTTTCCGGTAGGCCGTCAACGGTCCGTAGCAGGCTTTCCCGTCTATCGCGGGGGGAAGTACCGTTCCGCCTGACACGGAAGCATGGTCACCTCCCGCCTGACACGGGAACATGGTCACCTCCCGCCTGACACGGGAGCGCGTCAGCCGGTACGAGCGTGGTACGACAAGACCTGACCTGCCTAGCCCGGCAATCCGGAAAAGGCTATCCGGGATGGGCAGAGACGTGTCTTGTCTCTGACAAGGGGACAATGATGATGCAGGACGGCGCCTGTCGCCCTTAACGAAATGATGACGAGGAGTCTACACCGGATAGTCCGGCGACTAGGTCGCACTAGCCGGTGACGACATCCCGGCTAGGCCTGTCCGGTGGGGCCAAGCCAAATTAGGGTTTCCGGCCCTCCTGGCCGGACCTCTATAAAAGGCGCCATAACTGCTCCTGAGGGCAAGAGACCAACTTCAGAGCCAAAGCTATAGTCACATTTACTCTTAGAGCAGTTACTCCTCTTCACCTTGAGTTCATCTAGTTCTTCGTACTTCATCCTTCGGCTGATCTTGTAGCAAGTTGTAGTCCTTATATCACCAATACATAGAGAGGAAAGGCAGGAGTAGGGGTGTTACCTCCTCACGAGGGCCCTGAACCTGGGTATATCGTCTGTGTGTTGTGTGCCTTCGTGCATTTCTTTGTATTTGTTAGATCTTCCCCTTTGCGCTTTGTTCTTGTTCCCTGTTCTTGGGAGATCTCGGTTTTACCGGGATCCTCCCCGTGTGAGCTCTTAAGCTTGCTATCCCTCCCCGGATCCACCAACGTCCATCGGCCCCACAAATTAGCCATCCTATGGCATCTGCCGTGACACCACCACGACAGGGTGTAAGCCATGTTGCACAAGCGTTACGTGGAGGTTATTGTGGCTAGACTAGCATATGCAGATATGGCCTCGGAACACGGAGGCCGAAAGGTCGAGCATGAGTCACAACGTTGTAGTGATTGATAATTGTCTACCCTTGAAGTTGTGTTGCCGGCTCTGACGATGAGGGGTTGTGCAATGGATGGGGGGCGTGTAATCGCTTAAACAACCAAGAGGGATGTTCGTTTGAGTGGGAGTTCTTAAGTTATTTTCTAAAATACTATAACTCAAAATTATTATGAACAAAGTCTTATGTTGTTGCAAATTCCATTGTAGATGTGTCGCCCCTCGTTTAACCTAGGTCTATTCCTTGAGAAAGAAAAGCTTAAGACCAATGGGTCAAACTTCATGGCCTGGTTCCGCAACCTGAGGATCCTCCTCACTCCCCATAGGGTGGCTACGTCATTGAAGCCGCCTCAGGAGACTCTCCCGCAGATGACGCCTCTGATGATGAGAAGAAGCTTTTCCAGACCAAATCGGAGGATACCTCCTTTGTCCAGAGTGGCATGCTCTACGCCATGGAAGCCGACCTGCAGAAGCGCTTTGAGAAGATGAGTACCTTTGAGATAATTTCTGATCTCAAGGCTGTCTTTGCGCCGCAGGCTAAGGCTAAGAGATATGAAGCTTCTGAGCTTTTCTTCTCGGCCAAGATGGAGGAGCATAACAGTGTGAGCGAGCATGTGGTCAGGATGTCAGGCTACGTTCAACACCTGAATGCTCTGGAATGCAAGATTCCCGATGAGCTTGCGATTGATAGGGTGCTGCAATTGTTGCCCCTAGCTATAAAGGCTTTGTCATGAACTACAACATGCAGGGCATGGCTAAGTTCCTTGGTGAAGTGTTCGTCATGCTCAAGACTGCTGAGGTGGAAATCAAGAAGGAGCACACGCTGTTGATGGTCAACAAGGCCGTCGATTTTTAAGAAATCCGGTGGCAAGGGAGAGAAGAGCTTGAAGTTCAGGAGGGAGGGCAAATTGGTTGCCAAACCCAAGACTCCCAAATCTGGTCCCAAAGCTGGCGTGGAGTGCTTTTACTGCAAGGGAAAAGGTCACTGGAAGCGCAACTGCCCCAAGTACCTGGAGGAAAAGAAAGCTAGCAAGATAGTCGAAAAGGAGCAAGGTATATTCGATATACATGTTATAGATGTGTACCTTAAATCCGCCCATAGCAACACTTGGGTATTTGATACTGGTTATGTTGCTCATATTTGTAACTCTCAGAAGGAGTTGCGGAATAAGAGGCGCTTGGCTAAGGACAAGGTGACGATGCGCGTCGGCAACGGATCGAGATTCGACATGGTGGCTGTAGGCACGTTCCCTCTACATCTACCATCGGGATTAGTTTTGGTTTTAAATAAGTGTTATTTTGTACCATCCTTAAGTGTAAACATTATCAGTGGGTCTTGCTTGTTACAAGACGGTTATTCATTTAAACCAGTATCAAGCAGTTGTGCTATTTCAATGAATGATATCTTTTATGTTGATACTCCCAAGAGTAATGGTATATTCTTGTTGAATCTCGTTCATAGTACTCACATCCATAACATAGATGCCAAAAGGATTAAATGTAGTGATGATACCGCCATGTATATGTGGCATTGCCATCTCGGTCATATTGGTGTAAAGCGCATGGAGAAACTCCATGCAGATAGACTTTTGGACTCGTTGGATTTTGGATCCCTCGATACATGCGAACCATGCCTTATGGGAAAAATGACCAAGACACCGTTCAAACATCCATAACATAGATGCCAAAAGGATTAAATGTAGTGATGATACCGCCATGTATATGTGGCATTGCCATCTCGGTCATATTGGTGTAAAGCGCATGGAGAAACTCCATGCAGATAGACTTTTGGACTCGTTGGATTTTGGATCCCTCGATACATGCGAACCATGCCTTATGGGCAAAATGACCAAGACACCGTTCAAACATCCATAACATAGATGCCAAAAGGATTAAATGTAGTGATGATACCGCCATGTATATGTGGCATTGCCATCTCGGTCATATTGGTGTAAAGCGCATGGAGAAACTCCATGCAGATAGACTTTTGGACTCGTTGGATTTTGGATCCCTCGATACATGCGAACCATGCCTTATGGGCAAAATGACCAAGACACCGTTCAAAGGTTTCGTTGAACGGGCGTCGGACTAGTTGGGAGTCATACATACAGATGTGTGTGGACAAATGAGCATGTCGACATGCAATGGTTATCGTTACTTCGTCACCTTCACCGATGACTTGGGTAGATACGGTTATATCTATTTGATGAAACATAAGTCTGAAACTTTTGAAAAGTTCAAAGAATTTCAAAGTGAAGTTGAAAATCAGCTTAACAAGAAAATCAAGCACCTCCGATCCGATCGTGGTGGTGAGTATTTGAGTTTTGAGTTTGGCACACATCTGAACGCCTGTGGCATAGTGCCGCAACTTACGCCTGCCGGAACACCGCAACATAACGGCGTGTCTGAGCGACGTAATCATACTCTATTGGATAGCGTCCGGTCTATGATGTCTCTTACCGATTTGCCTGTATCCTTCTGGGGTTATGCGTTAGAAACAACCGCATTCATTTTAAATAGGGCTCCATCCAAATCCGTAGAAACGACACCGTATGAGTTATGGTATGGCAAGAAGTCTAAGTTATCGTTTCGGAAGGTTAGGGGTTGTGAGGCGTATTTTAAGAAACTACAACCCGACAAACTCGAACCAAAGTCGGAGAAAGTCGTGTTTGTAGGATATCTGCGGGAAAGCATAGGATACACCTTCAACAACCAAGCCGAGGGCAAAACGTTATTCGCGAAGACCGGTACCTTTCTAGAGAAGGAGTTTCTCACGAAAGGAGTAAGTGGGAGGAAGGTAGACCTCGATGAGATCGTTGATCCTGAACTCGAAACATCCTCCACAGATGGAGTGGGAGAAACTGTCGAGGAAAGTATTCTACCTCGTAGGTCTGGTAGATCTCGTATCGCACCAGAATGGTATGGCAACATGGTTTGCACCGTCATGTTAGCTGAACAAGACGAACCTACGAACTACAAGGAGGCAATGGCGAGTCTAGAGTCCGAGAAATGGCTAGAAGCCATGAAATCCAAAATAGGATCCATGTATGATAACAAAGTATGTACTTTGATGGATATTCCCGAAGGGTGCAAGGTCGTCGAGAATAAATGGATTTTTAAGAAGAAGACTGATGCTGACGGTAATGTAACTGTCTATAAAGCTCGGCTTGTCGCAAAAGGTTTCCGACAGGTTCATGGGATTGACTACGATGAAACGTTTTCATCGGTAGCGATGCTAAAGTCTATTCGGATTTTGTTAGCAGTTGCTGCATATTACGATTATGAAATATGGCAGATGGATGTCAAAACACCTGCCTAAATGGTAACATTGAGGAAGAGTTGTATATGGTACAACCGGAAGGTTTTGTCGATCCAGAGAATGCTAGCAAGGTATGCAAGCTTCAGCGCTCCATCTATGGATTGAAGCAAGCATCTCGGAGCTTGAATCTTCGCTTTGATGAGGTGATCAAAGGTTTTGGATTTGTCCAAAATTTGGAAGAGACCTGCATTTATAAGAAAATGAGTGGGAGCTCGGTTGTGTTCTTATCATTGTATGTAGATGCCATATTGCTAATTGGGAATGATGTGGAACTTTTGAATAGCGTGAAGAATTATTTAAACAGTAAATTTTCCATGAAGGACTTGGGAGAAGCTGCATAGGTCTTAGGCATTAAAATCTATCGTGAAAGATCAAGACGCCTATTAGCGTTGAGTCAGAGTACATATCTTGATAAGATACTGAAGCGTTTCGGTATGGAGATGGCAAAGAAGGGTTCTCTACGTGTTATCAGAACCATTGCCAAAGGCACAGTGTCCGATAACAGAACAGGCTAAGGCCGAAATGACTAAACATCCTTATGCTTCAGCCATAGGATCGATTATGTATGCAATGTTGAGTACTCGACCTGATGTAGCATTGGCTCTTAGTTTGACGAGCCGTTTCCAGAGTAATCCAGGAATGGAACATTGGATTGCTGTTAAGAGCATTCTTAAGTATCTCAAGAAGACGAAGGAAACATTCCTTGTCTATGGTGGTTGTGATGAAGAACTTGGCGTAACGGGTTATGTTGATGCAAGTTTCTGCTCAGATCTCGATGACTCTAAGTCACTGACAGGTTATGTGTTCAAGGTGAATGGAGGCACCGTGTGCTGGAGAAGTGGGAAGCAACCCATCGTCGCGCAATCTTCAACGGAGTCGGACTACATTGCTGCTTGCGAAGCCGCGAATGAAGTTGTGTGGCTGAGGAAGTTCATCATTGAACTTGGAGTGTTCCCAAGCGTGCAAGACCCCGTGATCCTCTTCTTCGACAATACGGGTGCTATTGCTAACGCGAAGGAGCCTAGGTCTCACTCCACCGCCAAACACATTCTCCGACGCTTCCATGTGATACGACAGTACGTACAGGAACAAGATGCAAAGATTTGCAAAGTGCATACGGATCTGAATGTGGCAGATCCCCTGACGAATCCTCTTTGGCTTGACAAGCATGAAAAGCACCAAGTAGTTATGGGTGTTAAGCTTTTACCAAGTTGTAATCTAGATTAATTTATACTCTAGTCCAAGTGGGAGACTGAAGGAGATATGCCATAGAGACAATTAATAAAGTGTATTTCTTCATCATATCTCGTTTGTTCATAATACGTTTTGGTGTCATGCTATAACTGTATTAAGCGGAAATATTAATACAGCTGTGATGCGTAAACAACCAGGTCCCTAGTAGACTCTACTAAGACTAGTTTCATTGCACGATTGATGATCGAGGTTTCCCGATCGTGGGGCATGGCGCCAGTCGGCAATGAAGTCATGTCGTTGGTGGAACGATGTGATGGACATACCCATATTTGTAGGACGTAGTCATTACGCCTTCGACTGTGAGATCAACTCTTACTTTTATTCCTGAAAGATACTTTGATCCCACCAAACGTCGTATCTTATATAGTATAACAATAACGGTAATACTTTTGGGTATCAGAAGGGGGTAACTGAGACGAGGGGTCAAGAGTGGGATTTACCAGTCCGCATAGCAGAATAGGTACTCTAGAGGCCACTCGGTGAGATTATGTCTAATGAGTTTGCAAGCATGTGACTAGGTCAGGGAGACATGAAATCATAGACGAGTAGAAGATAGCGTTGTGGGTAACGAGGTCAGCTAGGTATGGAGATATCTATGAACGATGCTCGGGCACGCTAAGTATCGCTATGGCAAAAGGTTTAAGACTTTACGTTCAGGTTTGATAGATGAGAGTCATTCGTTATATCACAGGGATTAATTCATGGGGTCCAGGCCTACGAGTTAATCATTGATCGGAGAGGAGTCTAGATCATACCTGTTATTATAGCGAACCGCTAGGGTAACATACTTAAGGGGTTTCGACAAGACAACCGGAAAGGAAAGAGATCACCGGGAACGTCCCGGGAAGGGTCCGATGGAGATTGGGCAGCGACGAAATAGTTTTCGGAGCTAGAATAAATTATATATAATATGTTTGATATTAATTAGTGTAATTAATATTCAAAACTGATTTTACATATTCATTTTCGAATTTATTAAGACTGATTTTCCTAAATGGGCGTTCTGGTGGAAAGAAGGCCCATGGGGGAAAATCCCCAAGGGAATTCGGTGGGGGGGGGCATGGAGGCCGGCCTAGGTGGGCCAAATGGGGCTCACCAGCTTATGCCGCACCAGGCATGTGGGGGTCAGTCCCACATTGCCTGGCTGACAAGTTGGCTCCCCCTTGGGAGCCTATATAAGAAGGGGCACCACTGGTCTTTTAATTCATCAATTAATTCCCTTATTCTCTCTTAATTTCATGATTCCATTTGTCGGAGTTGCGCCGAGTTGAGAGGGGGATCTCTCCACCATAGCCTGCTGTCGCGCTGCAGGTGTTTCGGTGCAAGTCTTTCGCTGCTCGTACTGGACTGGAGTTTTGGAGGCCGTCGTCTCCATCGTATGTGTGTGACATCCTGCGAGGTGCCGCGCTAGCGGTGCTGGGAGGTCTACTTGCGCTACACGACCTTGAGGTCGGCTTCGTCGGTCTTCATCGTCAACGTTTGTACGGGAACGTAATCCCGCTTTCGGTCTGCAAGGGTACGTATTCCGATCTTCGTTCATACTTCTATATCTGCATATTGGTATATTAAACAATCTTGCCGAAGGGATTCTTCAAATTATTTTCATAAATATCATTTTTCCTTTTTTTAAGTGGAAAAAAGAGGTTTTTTTGTGAAGGAAGTACAAAAAATATGAATCCAAATGACACCCAACTAATTTTCACTAAGAGTGGTGCACATATGATGGATGATCCCCAGGTATGAGTTTTTTCTTTGAATTCTAACCAATTTCCCCTAGTTAATTAAGTTTATGTTGATTTATCGAAAGTAATTCAAATTTGAATTACAACTGTTTGATAGTTTGGTCTGAAACTTTTGAAAAAATCATTTTAAGGTACACAACTAGTGGTTATATCACAAAAATATTGATAGTTTTAGAAAATATCACCTCTTCCGATGATTAGTCATAGCGACCGTTTTTAAGAAAAAATGTAATAAAGTGATAAACACCTCAAAAAATCAAATCCTTTGGCATGAGATCCTTATATGTGTACTAGTAGCTATGAAAAATGATAAACTTGATTTTTGCCAATATTTGCAGAAAAAGTCTTCACAAAAAGGTCTATCATGTATGAACATCTATAAGTTTCAAGCCGAATGACCAAGTTATGGTCATTTCGACAACATAGTTTGTGATAAAGATCTCATACTCCACACATAGGTGCATAATTTGAAGTTTTTTTCATTTTTTAAATTTATTTAGACGTTGTATTTTCACGGTAAAAAAGTAGCCTACCGTAAACCCTTTAGTCCAGGTTGGTGCCACGAACCAGGACTAAAGGGTCACACACTGGGCCCCGCCTCTGCGGCCGCATGTGGTGACCCTTTAGTCCCGGTTCGTGTCACGAACCGGGACTAAAGGTCCCTCCGAATTCAATCCGGTGGCTTGCACCCTAACATATGTCTATCCATGTCAGATTGAAGTAGGTTGCACGATGGCGAATAGCATCAGATTGTAAGCCAAGAAGACATAAATCAGTTAGCGAGCAACATAATCTAAATCAGGAAGTAGCTGAACTAAGGCCCCTAAACACACATGGGAATGTAGAACCTTGTGAACTGCGAGCACTGTTTATATATCTGGATGCAATTTGATAGAGGGCGATGTAATTAATGTAGGAAATAAAAAAACACAAACTGGAGTAGGGAGAACCGCACCCTGCGGATGAACTAATAAAATAATCTCACCATAACGGAATTCAGTGGAGTTGTTGCTTTGTCAATTGAGTAGATGACTATGAGAGCACCAGTTCAAGGACAATGAGATCCAGACGGCAAAATATCCGATAGTCAGCCTGGAGATGCCAGCAAGGAGAAAAATATTACTTATATAAAGGATGAGAGACTACCCTCCATATGAGAGGGTTTGCACCTGTTGGCGATACTGAACCGTCGGATCGTCCTTATGAATAGTGAAGTTTACTTTCACTTTTCATCACAGCCGTTGGACATGATAGATTTCTTTTTACTTTGTGTTGAGTCCTTTGTGCATGACATCGTGGGGCAATTTGTGCACTGGATCCATATATCAGTTGGCCAGACCAGCTCGTTGGCGTCACTCAATTTTGCCCGAATGCCCGATCGATGCAGTCAAACAAAACCAGGAACGGCGAAAACCCTAATCAATCGCGGCGTCCCCAATCCCTTCTCCTCCTCCAGCCGCCTCTCCTCGCGCCACCTCCCGTGCCTCCTCCTCCAGCCGCCTCTCCTCGCGCCGCCTGCCGCGCTGCCTCCTGCGCGCTTCCTCGACAAGGCCCCAACTGGTAGATGACGGCGGCTGCCCGGAAGCAACAGCCGGGCGCTGCCTCGGCAGGAGGAGGAGGAAGGATAAGGTGTGGCCTCTATGGGGAGGCTGCCAGCTGGCCGTGGCTGGAGGAGGAAGTGGATATCCGCTGCTGTCCATTGGCCATAGCGGGTTGTCGCCTCGACGAAAGAAGGAGAAAGGAAGAGGGGCGGTTTGCAGGCCCAGAGCTCGTGCTTGTACGATGAACAAGTCCGGGAACCCCTCCATCGTCCGCTCCCACTTCACGCTCGCCGACGGGCCCGCCAGCACCGCCGCCGGAAGCCCCGGTAAGTAGCACTGATGAGTCCATCGTCGTACGATCTCCCTCCCCGGATCTCGGCCTCACCGCCCGGTCAATCGAGGATTTGCTCCACTTGAGATTTCACGCCAGGCGGGGGGTCCGATTTGTTTGTTTCTGCAGATGAGATCGCCAAGCTGTTCCCCCACCTCTACGGCCAGCCGTCCGCGTCCGTGGTGCCCTCCGCTGAGCCGGTCACGACCAAGCCGCTCAAGATCGGTGTCGTGCTCTCCGGCGGCCACGCGCCGGGCAGCAACAATGTGATATGCGGCATCTTCAGTGAGTGCGCGCGCGTGTTACCAGTTATTGTGGCACTAGCTGAGAGACGAATTTAAATTCTGATCTGCTCTGCACAATAGTAAGAGATTAGTGCCACTTAGCCACTGTGCCAGCTTCTCCCCCCTTCGTCTGGTGGAAGATCTGAGGACGGACTATGATATCTTCTATTAGTTAGAGTGGCGCGCCTTTAAGTGAGCTGTACCACTGAGCTTGTACAGTTGTAGTCTGTAGATCTTGTTAGTTTGTGTTGTTTTCAGGGGTTTTCTGAAGTTTTCCTGCCGTTGACTTATCAATTCCCATGTCCAGACTCCAGATTACCTGCAAGAGCGTGCAAAGGGCAGCATCATGTACGGTTTCAAGGGAGGCCCAGCTGGGGTCATGAAGGGCAAGTACGTCGAGCTCACTGCTGATTTCGTCTACCCCTACAAAAACCAGGTCCTTTAACGGGCACACGCCTATTTGAAAATTTGCAAAGTGTTATAGCCCTTACAGGTATACCGTTTTGGACATTACTGTTAACTATAAGGTCATGCTTTTCCTTCTCAACAGGGTGGATTTGACATGATCTGCAGTGGAAGGGACAAGATTGAAACACCAGAGCAGGTCTGTCTTTGAGCGCGCCTATAAGCACATGCTTACTCTCAATCTATTTGTTCCCTTTTTTGAATTTGATACTGTGTTGACTAACTGTTACTTCACCAGTGTTTTCCTTATTTTAACTCGATTTGGTGTTTTTGCAGTTCAAGCAAGCTGAAAACACAGTCATCAGACTTGATTGGATGGACTTGTTGTCATTAGTGGCGATGATTCAAACACTAACGCATGCCTCCTTGGCGAATACTTCAGGTTGGCTACTAAAACCACAATTCGTTCTCTTGCTTCACCTAAATGATTTCACTTAGTTACTCCCAATGCCTGAAGCCGTATGCTGTTAACTCTTGTATTTTAGTTCTACAATGTTGTAAGGTGTAGTCTACATTATCTATATACTCCCTCTGTCCCATAATGTAAGATGTTATTACTCCCTCTGTCCCATAATATAAGATGTTATTGCAACCAATGTATGAGTAAATTGCTGTAATATCTTCTTGTATTATGGGACGGAGGGAGTATTTTTCTTGAATTATAAGGCCAGAGTTTACAGTTGAATGCTCAATATGAATTATCGTTGCTAGTCCCTCCGGTTCAAAAAACTGTCGCACAAATCTACTACAGCAGTACAAAAACATGCACACACTAGCGACGCAAATTTTGGACCGGAGAGAGTACCTTTTTAACACAAGCGACCAGTTGACATTACCACAGGTGGTGTATTTTTTGTTTCCTTTTCTGTTAGATGCACGTGTAGGTTTTTTTTCCAATGTCTTGTGTTCTTCTATTTCTCTAGGTGTTGGCGACTTCTGTTATCAGGTAATATTTCTAATGCTACAAGCACTGCTGGTTTTGGTTATACTGAACATGTTGGTTCTACGTCGCCTTTCTTTACAGGTATAGCTTATATACCGTTAGTGTGCATAGTTTTTTTAATGAGCTGACTAATATCATGTGGGGTTTATTTTCTCTATATTTATGAATTATGCTAATCTCCCCATATCTATATGTACCAATCAGATGCTTTTGTTATTTCCATTGAGTGTTGTTGTCATTACATTATTTAGTATGATGCTTGTTATCCACACTGGTTCAAAATTAGGCTTGTGTGTGTTAATCACTGTTACTATTATGTCCAAATTATTTAATTCGTGCCGATTTTATAGTGGATGTACACTTTACGCTATGCATATCTACTCAGTTAGTAGCATAAAAGATCTTGCAATACATGCTAAATTTTAATAGTTAGTACATTATGCTACAGTCTATACCTGAACTCCTGCTTCCGTCCGCTCCTGCTTGCCATCTTCATTCTGCAACACGATCCGCAAATTTACTGCTGCAGTTCAGTCGGTTGCCGATTTTCCTTCTTCCAGCCCAACTGTAGTTTGCCGACAGTTCTTCTGCTATGCTCTTTGATGTTAGTGTTTCTTCTGTATATCCTCATGCTCCGTCAGATGAACATTGTCATGCTTTGTTATCGCCAGAGCAGATTACAAGAAGGCGGGAAATAAGTTTGGCAAGTGACCAGTTGACATTATCATAGGTGGTGTATTTTTTGTTTCCTTTCCTGTTAGATGCACGTGTAGGTTTCTTCTTTTTTCCAATGTCTTATGTTCTTCTATTTCTCTGTATGTGTTGGTGACTTTTGTTATCAGGTAATATTTCTAATGCTACAAGCACTGCTGGTTTTGGTTTTACTGAACATGTTGGTTCTGTGTCGGCTTTCTTTACAGGTATGGCTTATATTGCCGTTAGTGTGTACAGTTTTTTAATGAGCTGACTAATACCATGTGGGGTTTATTTTCTCTATAGTTATGAATTGTGCTAACCTCCCCATATCTATATGTACCAATTAGATGCTTTTGTTATTTCCATTGAGTGTTGTTGTCATTACAATATTTAATATCATGTTGTTATCCACACTGGTTCAAATATAGACGTGTGTGTTACTCACTGTTACTATTATGTCCATATCATTTAATTCGTGCTGATTTTATAGTGGATGTACACTTTACGCTATGCATATCTACTCAGTTAGTACTGTTATTTATTATTTTCTCTCTCTGCTTAGTATGTTGTTGCCTACATATTATTTGTTATACTTACATTTTCTCACGTGTCACCCTTCAAGTACTGGCTGGATTGAGCAATTAACACTTTCTTGAAGCTTGGTTGCATGTTGGCTGTTATCCGTAGAGTTCGTGAGGTTGGAAAGGAGATGGTTCATGGCAACCTGGAAGATGTATTCAAAGCAGAAATGATTTTTGCACTCTCCAGACTGGCGTCCAAATCATTTGTTTTCTTTGTTGCCAAGTTATGAATTTGGCTAAATTAACTCAAAGGGTAATCCATGCAAGTATGTTTCCTGAATCCTGATATGTCATCTCTACCATTTCCCTATAAGCATATGTTAGTAGTTTAGTGATACAAAATAAACTTTCTTTCGAATTACATTTGGTATCTACATCCTATATTGCTAAGTGGCAACATACAATTTTCTTTCTGTTAGAATTAATTAATAGCTTTCCTATCATTTCCATATTTTGTCAATATACCGAAAGGTTGTTTCTGCTTTTCACAACTAAACAAAAAAATAACACTTGGCAAATCGGGTCCAAAACATTTTGTGATTCCTTCTGAATTTTGTGCTGCTGCAATCTTCTCTCCTAATTTGCAAGGGATCTTTATATTAATCCTCTGCTGGAATCATTGTTCTTTGGTAACTTTATTTCCTTGGTCAATTTGCTATTGCAAGTGGAATTTCTATTATTGTTTCTGGGACATGAAATTTCGCTTTCTATGAAGACCATGGCTTTAAAATGTTTTTGTTTTATGTTTTGCTTAAATACTGTCTATCATCCTATTGACACTACTGTTTTTGGTACACTGTTACAACTTATTGATGATGAGGTTTTTCCACCTGATTGTAAGAGCTATGTCGTCATATACTCCCTCTGACCAACAAGAGTGTCGTGACTGTACCTTTAAGTTGTGTGCGAAGTGGTTATTGCATCCAACATTTTATGGATCAGAAGTAGTGTTTTTCTTTGAGCCGGTGCCTTTATCTGAAAAAGGGAGATTCTTTATGCAACTATTTTGCTGATAAATTCAATGCATGTTTGTGTTGTAGTACTTCCTAGCTCTAGAAGCCATGACATGAGTTTCTCACTGTATGAGAAAGGAGCCAAGCCATGACATAAATTCAATTGTCTGTAGGCCAAGATGATGCAGCGGAAAAGAAAACTGTGGCTATTTGACTATATGAGAAAGGAGCTTTTGATCTTTTGCGTTCAAGTGAGAGTGATGTCAAGTATTTATAAATTGTAAGAAAATCCAGTTGCTCTTGGCTCAAATGGGAGGAAACTGGCTATAGGCACCTCTACTTAACTAAGTATTTTGCCTCTATTATGTAACATCGCTTACTCTATATTTTGTCGGTATAAACTTTCAGGGTGTAGTGCTTATGTTAGGTTACTGGTAGGTATATTTGCACAACGTTCGTTGCTTTCTTACAAGAGCATGCATATAGTAGTTCTGACCTTTGCTAGATTTTGTGAGTCATTTACAAGATAACGGGAGTGCATGTATAGTCTACATTGTAGACAGTGTATCCAGCTAAGAAGTCGGTGTTTGAAATAAAATTAAGTCAGCATTCTTGACTCTACCTACATCTGATTATCCATGTAATCTCGCTTTTTTCGTAAGCAAAGAAGTTGGTAGTATCTTATCATACTTCTCTTATGGAAATAAATACATCCTAAGATGTTAAGATGTCAATTTAAATCCCTTAACAAAATGTCTTATGATTTAAAACACTCCAAAAAGGTCTAATCAAAATATTACTGTACATATAAATTATGATTACAACAATTATTATACGCAATTAATTCAAGACTTATACTTAATATATATACAAATTATGATTGCCATTCAAATAAATTGAAACCTAATCCTTGTTAGATCATATTAGACTTTGATGGGACAAGACATAGACATCCGAGACAAGAAGGGTAAAAAACGGAACATCCGTGATAAGAAGGGTCAAAAACAATGTGACATAAAAAGAAGAGTAAATGGACATCAATAAATAATATTAAGAGGAGTAAATAGAAAAATCCTAATAGTGAGCACGAGAAGAGCTTGCAAAACACTAACGGGCAAGTTCCCATAGTCCCATGAGATGTCGATAGTAGTGGGTTGAGAGTAGCAGAGGTGGGGATCAATATACATGCAAAACAACTTATGGTTAAAATACAGTGTCGCTTCTGCCATTTGCGTCATTGACCCAACTGGTCATCTATTTTTTCCTTTGTACCGAAACTATAGAGTCTATTAACTTGAGAAAAGAATTGATTTGGCAAATATTGTCTATTTACCTTTGCACATGGTAATTTTTTTATATCGGTCTGATTGGCAGATATGTAATTTTTCTGAACTGACTTGGTAGTCATATGCCACCAGTTAACTGTCTGAAAGTTTTACTTCAATGAAATGAATGGTACCGAAACCAAAAGAGCCTATAACAACAATACGGTCTTGCTTCCGGCAGTTGCGCAACGGGTCATCTAGTAGGATGAAAGGAAGAGGCGTGTTCTCTCCCCGTGGCCATCGACAGTGTGCCTCCTTTTTGTGGGAACGGCTGCGTTGCTAGCAAGTGGAGATGTTACAGGTTGATTATTACTTTGAGAATTCTGATTTGGAAGGGATTAAATTATAAATTAATGATTTGGGTGAAGAGAGACGACGTGGTAGTGGAAGAGATAGAGGCACACGCTTGATTTTCTACCGCCGGCACGTGATTAATATTGGCCCCATCAGCAAATAGACTGAACCATATGGTGATGATGTGGCTTAAAAAGATGATGTGGAAGGCTGATGAGGTGGCATAGCTGCATGTTGAGAGAATTCCTTATAGTGGGTCATTCCTAATTTGGTATAGAAGATTTCATATTTGAAAAATGTTCTTTCTCTTTTCTTTTTATGTTATGTAAAAAAACAATATCAAAATCTATTGTTATTTAGAGTTTAGCCCATAATTTTTATTCCAAGCCCGAAATCATCACATGGGATCCAATCCATATTATTTGTTGACGGGTCGACCCATTGTTGGTTCCTCTAGAGCGACCGTCGCCGCAAGAGTTATTACTTGCTTATATAATTATTTAGAATATATAAATTAGCGTATTATTTGTGAAAATGTGCAAGGGTATGTTTCAACTCAATATGTATGTGCATGATTATTTTTAAGACATATTAGAGCTGAAAATTATAGAAATTCAAATTATCTCCCGAGCTCACCTCCACATACCCAAATGAAAACCTAAAATAGTACTCCCTCCGTAAAAACCCTATACATCTTCTTTTTGAGAGACTTGAGACACTTATTTGTAAACGAAGATCATTTCAAATAATTCTGAAAATTTTGGGAGTAATTTATCGAAGTTTTTTACACGTGTGCCATTTTTCTAAGTTGTTTTTGTACAGAGCACTAGGGATGTCAATTCACCACGAAACTTGACATGTATATAGTAAACGTTTATATGTTCATCACTACTTTTTTAGAATTTCTGATTTTTTTTACTTTTTTTGATTTTTTATCCAGTAGGGAACAGGTGCATGTGCGAAAGCGCCTATCAACAATTCAAGATGCATTAAGTGTGGAATGGACACCCAAAGAAATCTTTTTTATATTTTTAAAATCTGTTCCACAAATTCAGGGGGGAGATTGAGCTTGTGGAGCATATTTTGTGCCCAACCGTTGTGAGACAACATACGCATTTTTTTAAAACCGTGGCATATCGTGAAGAGAAAAATGGTGGCGCATGTCCTCACATGCTTAATCCTCCGACGAGAAAATAGAACATCAAAACAATGGTGATGGTCTTTTTTTTACGATTTGCTTGGAGCAACAAAATATCGTTTAGAACACATAAGTTGGATTTACACCGTTCAATTTTAATGGAATTTGGAAGAAGAAGAAGAACAAGAAGAAGAATTTGTTACATATATCAACCCTATGCCCAAATGAGAGCTCAGAGCTCAGATAGCGTGTTATTTGGCGAAACAGCCACCAATGGTGACAAACAGTAGCCCGGAACACCCGGTGCAGACACATTGGACGTCCACGTGATCTTACGTGGCCGGAACGAGCCATTCCCGAGTTGACAAGTTACCTGCCATCCCGGCCTAGAGACCCCGACCTGAGCAGCTCATAGGCTTCATTTGGTCGTAAAATGATGGGACTTTGATTAGCTAGGCGTGACTCTATTTTTTAAAGCTAGGTGCGACTCGCACGAAATTGACCACTGCCTTTTATTACAGTTTACTTTCTAGTCACGCTCAATAGGTTACAAAATGGAGGTTGGTATTTGGTCAGGGGTTACAATAGTGCATCGCTCTTTGGTCACCACCTTCCCTAGTGACTACTATGGTAGTGTCGTTCGTTTGACACTTGTTTTTCTCGCTTTTATTGCACCGTCTATCCAAATAAGCAGGTGAAGCACCACTGCACCAGGGTTTCTGGTAAAAAAAAAGGCTACGACTGCGTTGCACTAAGTTGGTTTGGTTTGGATGCGTGCTTTGCTTGTTCTGAGAAGGTTAAATTGACCGGGGTCAAAATATCTGACATAGTCAAATTCTATTATATATGTAAGTTCACTCATTTTAGTCAGTGTATGGTCTATGTTCATTGTTTGGTCCCGTGTCGACCAATCCGTCAAACTAACTATGCGAGTTTTGGTTTGGCTGGATCACGGGTAGCTTGAGACGCATGGTTGCGACGTTGTACCAAGTTACGAAATCATCCTGCCAGAACTGATGATATCAGTTTGTAACTGAAAAAAGGTCATACGGAAAATGCACGATTCTCTAGCTTGTTTCACAAGTAATCATTGATCGTGCCAAGTTACGAAATCATGAGTCATAATATTCTGGCAATTGGGTATTCAAACGGCACCAAAATCTGGAACCCACATGCTTGACTTTAAACACCGCTGAGTCAGGAAATATTGGATATTCGTTTGCTCTCCTAAATGAGTTGATATGTTTGATGTGGCATTTTTTTATATGAATAAACAATATTACCCGGCACTCCACCTTGGCAATATTTCTTTATAGGTTCTAGATGACTTTTAGTCGTAAAAAACTTGTTTTTTTCAAAGTGAAACATGTTTCACTGGAGGCGTGGAGGTTCCAAACTCAGTGGTTCTCATGCAGTTCTTCTTAATGAGATCAAACAATCCATTTTTCTGAAACTTTATTTGCTTTGGTGTCAGCTATTGCGCCTAGGGCTTGTAATAATGTTGCGGACATGCTCGCCGAACATGGAGCGAAGATATCTCCCAAGCCGTATGGCCGGATCATGCTCCAGCTTTCGATCAAGTCTGTGTGGCAAACGATCTTGCTTTGCCTGTTGAGTAATGCATTGCAGCTACAATTTAAAAAAAAACATACATGTTGCAGCTGTTGTGGAGAAGTACCACACACGCACGCACGGTGAGTTGGATCGTCGGAGACTCAAAGCAGAGCCGCAGACCGATCGATGTCGGACAAAAGATAGCTTTTGGATCCCCAAATCGGCCACTCACATCACATCAGTGGGCGGCCCGCTCCCGCGCCGGAGACGTGCCGGAGCTGCGTGCGCTTCAGCAAGCGCCCGCCAGCCGGCCGCTTGCTCGGTCAACCTGGATCTGGAAGAGTAGTGATTATTACGTTCTAAAATCGGTATTATGTAGATTTAAATGATACTGTCGAAATCTGTATAATAATAATTTTAACTCGCCCAACAGACATAATGTGTACGTCGAAACATGCGTACTATGTGGGTAGAATTGTGATAACATTACAACAGTTCCGATACATCCACAAATACAACAGAAGATATATAATACAACAACGACTCGAACGAGTCAAGATACAAATGATGCAATACAAAGATACAAATGACAGCGGAAGCAAAAAGTATCCGACTACGGATAAGATGGAAATTAGACTAAGAGTCCTGAAGATAAGCGATGACGCCATATCCCTGCCCAGACAAGCCGGAGGGATTGCCAAGCTAACGTCGTCAGACTGCAAACCTGTTAACTGCACATAAAACATAACCCAAAAGAGTATCAGGCACTCCCTAGTAAGCAAAGCCGACTTGCCTACTTTCTACACCATTTACCAAAATATAGGGGAGGTGGGCTTAGCGGCAGCAGCACTAGCAACCTAAAGAGACACGCTACAACTTCCGTCTAATTAGAGAGGGATAAGAGAGCGTATAAAGTAAACATCTACAACTAACACCAATCATAACACATTCTCGAATTAACCCCCTCAACCAAATATGAGGAAGCAATTCGGGAAACTCACACGTTGAACAGTTTTGGTTATAATTTATAGTGAAAATAATTCTATATTACTAGTCAATTTAATTAATATTAATTATGTGTAAGTTGTCTAGATCTTGTTAACCAACATCATCACCAAAGTCGTCCATAACCGTGAACACGGCTCATCGATAAGATTATACCCTGCAGGGGTGCACTACTGTACCCATAGTCGCATGATCAACCCAAGCAAGCATCAGGACATCTCAACACGACTCGTTCCTTCACTACAGCAAGTCCAAGTGCCACCCATATGAGTTGTTACACGCGTCAAGAGTCCGACCGAATCTCAATTGCGGAATCATTAGTTTGTGTCCACGCGCCATGCGGCTCAAACCACAGTAGGAAATGTCCACTTCGCGCGCACCACCCCTATATGATCCCCCGTATCATGTAACCTCTCATCAATCATCATCATCATGCACATGGATATGATCAAATGGAAAACCCGAACTAGTTGCGGCACATGGACAAGCTGTAGATCCGTTCAAAGTCGAGCGGGGCTCCATAGGGCCTCCCACAAGTGGTTAGTGCGCTCAAAATTGGATCCGAGGACAAAATCTCAGTTCCTAGGTCGACACTTAGCAGAACAAAGCACCTCGCAAGGCCTTCCGCCTGGTGCCTTATCTTTTAATTATAATACCCCAATATAAGACAACATTTTATTAAGGTAGAATATTCTATCATACTAAGCAGATGAAACATAAGACCAACAGACGACTCGCACAATCAACTCTAAGCATGCGCTACGACTCGCAAGACCAACAGATAAACAAACAACATGTGATGGGATGTGGGGACATAGCTGTATAGGCTGCAGGATAAACATGTGATGGGATCGCGATAAAGAATCGAATACTAGGATAGCAGAGATCAACGGCAGAAATGAAAGACAATGTATAGGTAAACAAGCAAACTTTGCTTGCCTGGAATCCCGCATGGAAGCATATCTTGTCGTTGCTCACACATCTCAACGTTTTATCCGCGAAGAAGCAACAAAAACTGGAAAGCGTAAAGATGCATTTTACAACTACGGCAAAAGATCCAGCATGATCATTAGAATGATGCATGACATGGCAAGATGCAATGCGAGATGCACTTAATCCAAATTAAGCGGAACCGGGATTCCGACAATTAATATTTAGGTGCAAGTTATTTATTTACCAGCAATATTAAATGTTGGTTAGCATGGCAACACATGGTATGGATGATCTAATTAAATTAAATGGAATAGGGCATTATATATTTATTACCCCACACATTCCCTATTTATTATTTAGGTGATTTGTTACACCCGCAAACTCAAGAGATGCAACACATGTAATTATGATGCGAAATACACAAGGTAGATGACATTTAATAAAATAGGTATAGTTTTAGGGTTTGGGTCTGTACGTCGGATCAGGGGAATTAGGGTTCGAAACCGACGTCTTCGGTCCGTAGAGGAAGTAGTCGTCGTCGTGGAAGTAGTCGTCGCGGAACCGGGGCATCGTCATTTGTCGGTGTCGTGGAAGTGGGCGGGAAGTAGTCGTACTCGGTCACCACCGTTGACAGGCGCGGGCACGTAGGAGCACCGCAACGGGCACCGGAAGAGGCACGCGCGGTGCACGTAGCAACACCACGAAGGGTGGACAACTCGGACACAGAATGACGCCGAAGGTCTTGCGGGCATTTCGTCGAACACTTTGCGGGCGCCGGAAGCGAGGACGTCACCGGACGAGGAAAACGGCGAATGGAAGGCGGTCGGCGCAGATGCGAGCACGCGCACGGTGGCGGTGAGCGCACGGGCGAAGGCGCGCGACACGGCGGTGGTGGCACGGAGGGCGCGCACGGGGGCGTGCGGCTCAGGGCGCGGCGCGACGGCCGGCGGGAGGCGCTGGAGCTCGGGCTGGAGGAGCGCGGCGGCGGGAGCGACTGGCGGAGGACGCGCGGGCGGTGGCGCGGACGCGGCTCGGGGGCACGCGGGCGCTGGAGAGGAGGCGGTCGGCGGCGCGGACGGAGCAGGCTGGCGGTGCGGGGCGCCGCGGCGAGCAGGCGGCGGTGGAGCGCGGCGGCAGAGGAGGTGGGGCGGGCGGCGGCAGGCCTGAGGCGGCGGCGGCAGCTCGGGGGGGAGGAGGAGCTCGGGGGAGGGGCGCGGGGCGCGGGAACGGCCGGATGGCGCTGGGAGGAGGAGGCGCGGCGAGGGGGAGGCCGGCGGCGCGCGTCGAGCGCGTGCGGGGCGTGCACGCGGGGCGGCGCAGGCGCTGGCCGGAGGGCGCGAGGCCGGCCGGCTCGGGAGGAGCTCGGGGCTGGGCCGGCGGTTGGTGCGGAGGGCGCGCGGAGGCGGTTGGCGGCGATGCGGCTGGTTCGGGCTGGCTCGGGATGAGGAGGATGGGAGGAAGAAGGAAGGAGGAGCTGCGGGAGTTTCTCCCGTGCGGTGCGGGAGAAGAAAGGAAGGAAAGAAGAGAGAAAAAAGGAAAGAAAATAAGAAGAAAGGAAGGAAATAAAGGAAAAAAAGAAAAGAAGAGAAAAAGGAAGGGGAAAAAGGAAAAGAAGGGGGTGGAAGGACTATTTCGCAAAAACCAGAAAAAGGAGGAGGCTGGCTGCAAAATTGGAGGGGGTGGGAAAGAATTTTCCGGGGGAGAAAACCTAGGGTTTGCTTAGGTGGGCTTGGGCTTTATTTCTCACCCATTTAATTATTTTTTGATTTATTATTTTTAAAATAAAATCGAGAAGGAATTTAAATACGAAACCTATACAAAATAGTTTTAGTTTTCAATAGACAATTTAATAAACTAGTTTTTAACATTTTTAAAAGATTTGAAAATAACACATTTTTAATTAATTTGAAAAGCATTTGAATTTAATTGTGTGAATTTAATTTAAATGCAACAACTTAATTTAATGAGATGCAATGCGATGCCATGTCGATGCAAAAAAAAAGAAAACACACAAAACTAAAAAGGTATAAATCCCGGGGCGTTACAACTGACACCACTAACAAGGGATCGGGTCCCGCGATCCACGCCGAGACCACAAGAAGAGAGGGGTAACTATCGAGTCTTCAGGATCCGTGAAGAACTTCTCGACACCACTAACAAGGGATTGTTGCTCCACCGAGAAAAACTCGACACCACTAACAAGAAGTTCTGACTCCACCTTCAAGTTGTCGACACCACTAACAAGAGGAGTTGGTCATGTCGATGAAGATTCGCGAAGATCGAACCCTAATAGGATAAAAGGCAAGAGATCGTCCACCCACACGTAGGATCCTAAAACTTTGAAAGTTGGATAAGAGAAGAGACTCCAAAACAAATAAGATAAGAGGAGAAATAGAATATAGGTAAGGAATAAAAAGAAACCTATTGAGATATTTTTTTAAATAATAATTTAAGTCAAATATTTTCGACACTCTAGAAACAACGACCGTTAGCGAGGTTATCCTACAGGCTTTTGTGGACCCGCTGCTTCGATAACCATTCGTATCGAAACAACAAGGAGATCGAAACCAAGGCTCTGATACCACTTTGTGACGCCCTAAAATCGGTACTATGTAGATTTAATCGATCCCGCCTAAATCCGCATAATAACGATTTTAGGTCGCCCACCAGACATAATGTGCACGCCGAAACATGCGCACTATGTGGGTGGAATTGTGATAACATTACAACAGTTCCGATACATCCACAAATACAACAGAAGATATATAATACAACAACGACTCGAACGAGTCAAGATACAAATGATGCAATACAAAGATACAAATGACAGCGGAAGCAAAAAGTATCCGACTACGGATAAGATGCAAATTGGACTAAGAGTTCTGAAGATAAACGATGGCGCCATATCCCTACCCAGCCAAGCCGGAGGGATTCCCAAGCTAACGTCGTCAGACTGCAAACCTGTTAACTGCATATAAAACATAACCCAAAAGAGGGTCAGGGCACTCCCTGGCAAGCAAAACCGACTTGCCTACTTTCTACACCATCTCCCAAAATATAGGGGAGGTGGACTTAGCGGCAGCAGCACTAGCAACCTAAAGAAACACGCTACAAATTCCGTCTAATTAGAGAGGTATAAGAGAGCGTATAAACTAAACATCTACAACTAACACCAATCATAACCCATTCTCAAATTAACCCCCTCAACCAAATATGAGGAAGCAATTCGGGAAACTCACACGTTGAACAGTTTTGGTTATAATTTATGGTGAAAGTAATTCTATATTACTAGTTAATTTAATGAAAATTAATTAGGTGTAAGTTGTCTAGATCTTGTTAGCCAGCATCATCACCAAAGTCGTCCTTAACCGTGGACACGACTCATCGATAAGATTATACCCTGCAGAGGTGCACTACTGTACCCATACTCGCATGATCAACCCAAGCAAGCATCAGGGCATCTCAACACGACTCGTTCCTTCAATACAGCAAGTCCAAGTGCCACCCATATGAGTTGTTACACGCGTCAAGAGTCCGGACGAATCTCAATTGCGGACTCATTAGTTTGTGTCCACGCGCCATGCGGCTCAAACCACAGTAGGAACTGTCCGCTTCGCGCGCACCACCCCTATATGACCCCCCGTATCATGTAACCTCTCATCAATCATCATCATGCACATGGATATGAGCAAATGGAAAACCCGAACTAGTTGCGGCACATGGACAAGCTGTAGATCCGTTCAAAGTCGAGGGGGGCTCCATAGGGCCTCCCACAAGTGGTTAGTGCGCTCAAAATTGGATCCGAGGACAAAATCTCAGTTCCTAGGTCGACACTGAGCAGAATAAAGCACCTCGCAAGGCCTTCCGCCTGGTGCCTTATCTTTTAATTATAATACCCTAATATAAGACAGCATTTTATTAAGGTAGAATATTCTATCATACTGAGCAGATGAAACATAAGACCAACAGACGACTCGCACAATCAACTCTAAGCATGCGCTACGACTCGCAAGGCCAACAGATAAACAAACAACATGTGATGGGTGAAGGAGATATGCCCTAGAGGCAAATAAATAAGTAGTATTTATTGCATTCTCATAAGTTTATAATAGGTTTGTGTATTATGCTATAACTGTATTAATCGGAATTATTGATACATGTGTGATACATAGACAACCAGGTCCCTAACAAGCCTCTATATGAGCTAGTCCATTGGGCAACAGTTGATCGAGATATCCGATCAAGGACAATGACGTCGGTTGACAATGGGGTCATCTTGTTAGTTGAATAAGGTGGTGGACATACGCAAAGTATTGCAATAAGATCGTATTACGATGTTTGTCATTTGCAATAGATAAGAATATGATAGCTTATTCCTTAGACCGTGAGACCGTACTTATTAATGCTTCGTAGGGGTGCTTTGAGAGCATCAAACGTTGTGTCTTATATAGCATGACAATAACGGTGTCCATCTTGGGTATTCCAAAAGAGCATCAAGACGTAAGGATCAAGAGCGGGATTTCTTCATTCTTGTAATGGAAAGATACTCTGGGCCCACTCGGTGATATTGCATCTATATAGCTGCGCAGCTTATGACTAGGTCATGGAGATGTAATATCGCAGACGAGTTAATAACCTTCGTCGGTAACGAGATACAACAAAGACATCGGTGTGTCTACGATCATATCTCGGACAAGGTAGTATCGCAGAGACAAAGGGAATGAATGTCATATTTATGGTTCAACGACGATATTCGTAGAATGCACAGGGGTCGTCATATACTTCCAGGTATCCCTGACGATCATTGGTGAGCGGAGTGTCTCGACCATATCTGGAGTGTTCTCGAACCGTAGCGTAACAAACTTAAGGTCTTAACGACACCAGGAGATAGGTTCTGGAATATTATAGGAATTTGTTGGAGAGAGAGAAATGATCCGGAAAGAGTTCCGGTGGTCCGGAAGGAGTTCCGGGGAAGTCTGGAATGGTTCCAGGGATGTCCGAAAGTTGTTCGGGTGGTTCCGAAGTTGTTTCGGAGTCATGGGATATTAATTAGTATTTAAATATATTAATGATTAATTAATTATATTTTATATTAATTTAATATTAATTAAATAAAGGAGAAAAAGGGGCTGCCACCCACATGGGCCCAAAGAGGGCCCATGAGGGGGTGGCGCACCAAGCAAGGGGGCCTCAAGCCCCCCTAGTCCGAATTGGACTAGAAGAGGGAGAAGCCCAAGGGGGTTCGGCCGAACCCCTCCTCCCCTCTCATCCTTTAGTCCCACATGGGGGAGCCAAGGGGTTTGCACACCCCCTCCCCCCTTTATATAGCAAGGCATATTAATTGGATTAATTCATTGGAAAATACAATTAATTGTATGCAGGCCGCCCGAGCTGTTTCTCCGCCCGTTTTGCCCCCCTCTCTCCACCTAAGCTATACCGCAGAGCGCCGTTGCTCTGCGGAATTCCAGATAAGATCTACCCCTGCGATTTCAGCTGGATCTGAATGACCGGGGGTTGTCGCTAAGCTCCGTATGTTTGTGAGTGCTCGGAGGTAACTCCTTTTGAGTAGCCTGGGCGACGTCGTCTTGCCCCTGCAGCCGCCGCGCCCCCTTCCCCTCTGCTGCCGGCGCACCACCCCTGGTGCTGGCGCTCTGCCTTCTTCCGCCCGACGCCCGTCGACGCAGATCATCGTCGACACCCCGGCGTCATCGTCTTCGTCATCGCGGCAAGTTCTCCGCGACCTCGAGGTCGGCTACGTACGACTTCATCGTCAACGCTTGTGCGGGAGCGTAATCCGCGCTATCGGTCTACATGGAGGTAATGTAACCCGTTCCGCCACCGTTATCGCATGTACTAGATAGATAGATCCTGTCTAGTTAGGGTTTCGTACGCTAGAAAAATTATTGTTTTCTGCACCGTAACCCCTTCAGTGGTATCAGAGGCGATCTATGCGTAGTACTGCTGGTACGGTTAGAACTCATGTTGAATGAGGGCGTCTTTCTTATATTTGCTACCCAGCGTGCACTTGCGATGCCTTCGGTATTGAGTTGATGAAGCGGCCCGGACCGACTTTACGCGTACGCTTACGCGAGACTGGTTCCACTACTCACATACGGCTTGCACCGTATCTGTGGCTGGCGGGTGTCTGTTTCTCTCTCTCTAGTCGGCAAAGCATTTTCAATGGAGGGCCCGAAAGGGATGCTTAAACATGCAATTATACGATCGACGTTGTGGTACAAAGTTCGTAGGTAGGGAAGCGATTCTCTTACGAATAAGCCTATATGCCACGTAAAATTTGCAAAACTAAATAAAGTTAGAGGCGTCTAACTTTATTTTGCAGAGGCGTTATTTTATGTGACATGGTTACGGTAAGTTTTGATATTACTCGTACTGTCGGAGGCAATGAAGGGCTCTGTAGACTCGGAGCCATGCCGGGGCGCCGGGGGCCAGGCACATGGCGCCATGAAGGTCCAGGCGCATCGACCATGTCACATCGCACTTCATTGCATCATTATTGTGTGCTGTTGTGTGTGCATCCTATTGATTGCTTATATGCTAGATATACAACGGTAGCATCATGAATAGGATGATCTCTAACAAAATACCAAAATTGTGTTCTCCCTCGTTGCGCACCACCAAGAAAGTTCTACGTTATGAGGCAGGCTGTGATGATCGGGTGTCACACATCTCGTCGTTCGCATACAGTGGGTGTAAGCCATGTTGCACGCGTAGGGTCTTCGAGTTTTGATTGGCGAGCCTAGCATACTCAGAGGTATGGCCTCGGAACACGGGAAGATCGAAAGATCGAGCACGAGTCACAGAGTTGTTGTGATCGACATGTTATGTCCACCTTTGAAGCTGTGCTGCCGGCCGTGATGATCAGGGGTAGTGTGGTGGATGAGGGTCGTGTAATCGCCATTATTATTTTTAGGGATAATAATCTTGGTGTGGTGTGTTTTAGATAATGAGATTATAGAACTAAAACTCACCTATATATTATAAACTTATCTTACCTCTTTTGCGATCACATCTGGAGACTACGGAACTACACTTCGGTTGCTTCCTCAAGAGCTCGGATTCTACCTTAGAAGCCGACGGGTCCAACTTCATCAGCTGGTACATTGGTTTTAGAAACATTCTCCAAACACAACAAACATCCTATATGTGCTAGAACATTAGTTAGGAGTTAGACCAGATGATTCTGATAGCAAGAAGCAAGATGATGAGTTCCGTAAGCATCATGACATGTTCATGGAAGTGACGATCGTCATGAGCGTATGCCTAGCACCTGAGTTGAAAGTGGTTTCAACACATGGAGCCATATGTCGTGATTGATGCGATCAGAGGTCACTTCAAAGATGAATTGAGTCTTGAGCAGTTCAGACAGCTTAGAAAGTTCCAGACCATTCACATGGGGAGCATACCTGTCTGGAGACTTAGTTGAAGAAGTTGTGTGACATCTACTTCAGGCTTACGAATATCTACGATTTCTAGATAGCGAACTCCAGTGCAATAGAGATTGTGCTTTACCTCCTAGCTATGAGAAGCATGTACGCAAGTACATTTTGAAGGCCGATGATATGAACTTCTACAAGTTTGTGTCTGAGTTCAAATCTCTGAAGGTTGATTCCATCGAAGGAGAGATCTTCGATGCTACAGGTATATATTTGATATATGCAGAATTATGAATTCGCCTCTTGGTATATGATGAAGTATTTGATACTTGTTCTGTTTGTGAAACAGGTCCTAATTATCACATATATGCGGCGCAGTTTGATGTGACCTGGCGCTGAAGCTGGTAATCAAGGAGTTGATGGCCTTTTGGTGTTTACGTCCTCAAGTTATCATAGTTATCATTAATAGTTTTTGATAAGATCTTTTGTAATAGTGAGCGAGTGTGTGTGTCTTGATTGTTGCAAGACAAAGTTATTCATTTAATAAGACAAGTTCAGTTGTTTTATGTTATGGAACAAGTCAGTTGTTTTAAATTATGAATAAATGTTCCACATCTCAGTTACATTGATTGTATGATAAGTATTCATAATTGTAGAAGTGATAAAATAGCATGTTCTATGAATAAGAGTTCTATTACTAGAACAAACACCATCGAGTTTAGTCATGAAAGCAATGAAAGAAGTAATGGATGTTTTTGGTCCATTTAAGTATTTCGAGTGCCGAGTTGATTAAGCTTGAAATCAAGTATTGAAGTTGCAATACCAGAGGAAATTAATTGAGTGTCATTTTTAATGATTAATTAATGGTGTTTCATTGCTTGATCCGAATTCTCTTATGATTTTGGTAAATAGGAGTATTTGCCCGACAAATCATAAAGTCTGAAATTAATTTGATAATAGATCAAATGGGGTTTTTCAGAAGAAAGATTAGTGAACATTGTATTCACAAGATTCGATCAAAGGACAATATTTTTGAATTATGGTTTCAACACAAAAGGACTTGTGGAAATTTGTTTCACAAAATTATAATGTCATATATAGTGATATGTGGGGAATTATAATCATGCTCTATTTTAAATAAAGTGTGGTCCGTCAGAATCAGTCTTAGAATCTCCTAATATGTTCGAAACATTATAGTCAATGTCCACTTTAGAAAATAGATGTTTTTCTCAACAAGAATTCGTGAGATCGACAGTAGTGTCGACATGTATATGATTACACGATAATTCGGTATATACATGAATAGTTCTTTGTAGAATACTCGCATTGAATGGGAGTGTATTCCAAAACCAATTAGAAACAAAGTTCAGTTTGTTGTCTATGTAATTCCGAGAAAAAGATGATTTTTTGAATTATGGTTTATGGATTGGAATTAGAAGTTTGGAATAAAGTGTCGGACCTATGTTGGAAGGTGTTCCAAAGAGTATATGTCTGCTAATGAAAATTTGGTGATTAAGAGTGAGGGAGACTAGAAAATTGTTTTCTGCTTGCAATCCTCTTCATAAAGATCATAATATTTTCATGAAAGAAACTTCTAAATAAAGTGCTGTTATATTTAATATTGCGGTCAGGTCACAGCACTGTATTAAGTATTTCAGATCTTGTTGACAGATCAAGGTGTGCTTTATGAATACAAAGAAAAGTTGAGAAAATATCGGAATACGAACAAAGGCTTTTTGAGCCTGGAAATCCAAAGTTGCATTTGAAAGGATTAAGAGAGTAATTGTTGCTGCAATTCTTATTAGAGGAATAAGATTGTTTAATCGTCATATAAGGTGTTATATGAGAAATGTGACTATAAGAAAGACGCGGTAGCATGTCTTGTCAAGAAATGTGTCTTGGACAAGATCAAATTTGTTGACTACATTTGTGTAGACATGCTTGAAGTCTGAGGGATTTGGATTAATGTAATACTGTAGTTTGTATTAAACTCGAATTGATAATGGATCAATGTTTTTGGTTTGACCAAAATGTCGATTTAAGTGGGAGTCAATGTTAGTTTACTCAGGTGGAATACGTAAAGAACATATTTTTGAGTGGGAGCTCAGGAACTCAAATATGTGGATGACACGTTTTTGAGTGGGAGCTCGTGTTATTAAATATGTGGAGACATAATTTGAGTGGGAGTCGAATTCATCTTGTGTAGTTAACACATTGTGAAACTGTACCAATAGAATAGGATGAAGTTGTGAAACTATTTGAAAGTTAGTGTCTATTTTGAAATAGAACGAGAATTTTAAATAGTTAGTCGAGTTGTTTTGGATTATATCTGAGGAGTCAGAATAGAATCAAAAGGATGGTCCTTTGGAATCCAATTGATCATTAGGAGTAATGATGCATGAAAGTAATGGTTGTATGACATGTGGGTCTATTATGTAATATTAGACATCATACAGAAACCATATTATCTGCTCGATGAAGTATAACCGATGTTCTTGGAAGAAGAGCAGTTATGAAAGTAAATTTAGAATTTACTGGAAGTAGAGGTGTGTTAGTTGTTAGACTGACATTAGAATGTCAAGTTTTCTGCGTTGGTGTGAAAGTTTGTAGATATCGCGAGTTTGTAATTGTTACAAGGGGCTCTGTATAGCTGAGTGTGTTTTTCAGGGCAGTTATCTGGTTAGTATAATCAGAGTAAGCGCTGGGAAACAGAAGTCTCACTTAGTTACGGTATTTGCATATATGTTGTTAGACAACATGGTGATATCAAGCAAGTTGATGTCAATGAATCGCAAAAGCATGTACAATCATGGATTGTGCAGTAACACTTTTCCACAAGCAAGCATTATCAAATGATTCTTATTTGATAAGGGATTTTGATAAAGTAAAATGCAGCTGGTTTATTTGTACTCTAGTGCAAGTGGGAGACTGAAGGAGATATGCCCTAGAGGCAAATAAATAAGTAGTATTTATTGCATTATCTCATAAGTTTATAATAGGTTTGTGTATTACGCTATAACTGTATTAATCGGAATTATTGATACACATGTGATACATAAACAACCAGTTCCCTAGCAAGCCTCTGTATGAGCTAGTCCATTGGGCAACAGTTGATCGAGATTCCCGATCAAGGACAATGACGTCGGTTGACAATGGGGTCATCTTGTTAGTTGAATAAGGTGGTGGACATACGCAAAGTATTGCAATAAGATCGTATTACGATGTTTGTCATTTGCAATAGATAAGAATATGATAGCTTATTCCTTAGACCGTGAGACCGTACTTATTAATGCTTCGTAGGGGTGCTTTGAGAGCATCAAATGTTGTGTCTTATATAGCATGACAATAACGGTGTCCATCTTGGGTATTCCGAAAGAGCATCAAGACGTAAGGATCAAGAGCGGGATTTGTTCATTCTTGTAATGGAAAGATACTCTGGGCCCACTCGGTGATATTGCATCTATATAGCTGCGCAGCTTATGACTAGGTCATGGAGATGTAATATCACAGACGAGTTAATAACCTTCGTCGGTAACGAGATACAACAAAGACATCGGTCTGTCTACGATCATATCTCGGACAAGGTAGTATCGCAGAGACAAATGGAATGAATGTCATATTTATGGTTCAACGACGATATTCGTAGAATGCACAGGGGTCGTCATATACTTCCAGGTATCCCTGACGATCATTGGTGAGCGGAGTGTCTCGACCATGTCTGGAGTGTTCTCGAACCGTAGCGTAACAAACTTAAGGTCTTAACGACACCAGGAGATAGGTTCTGGAATATTATAGGAATTTGTTGGAGAGAGAGAAATGATCCGGAAAGAGTTCTGGTGGTCCGGAAGGAGTTCCGGGGAAGTCTGGAATGGTTCCAGGGATGTCCGAAAGTTGTTCGGGTGGTTCCGAAGTTGTTTCGGAGTCATGGGATATTAATTAGTATTTAAATATATTAATGATTAATTAATTATATTTTATATTAATTTAATATTAATTAAATAAAGGAGAAAAAGGGGCTGCCACCCACATGGGCCCAAAGAGGGCCCATAAGGGGGTGGCGCACCAAGCAAGGGGGCCTCAAGCCCCCCTAGTCCGAATTGGACTAGAAGAGGGAGAGGCCCAAGGGGGTTCGGCCGAACCCCCCCTCCCCTCTCATCCTTTAGTCCCACATGGGGGAGCCAAGGGGTTTGCACACCCCCTCCCCCCTTTATATAGCAAGGCATATTAATTGGATTAATTTATTGGAAAATACAATTAATTGTATGCAGGCCGGCCGAGCTGTTTCTCCGCCCGTTTTGCCCCCCTCTCTCCACCTAAGCTATACCCGAGAGCGCCGTTGCTCTGCGGAATTCCAGATAAGATCTACCCCTGAGATTTCAGCTGGATCTGAATGACCGGGGGTTGTCGCTAAGATTCGTATGTTTGTCAGTGCTCGGAGGTAACTCCTTTTGAGTAGCCTGGGCGACGTCGTCTCGCCCCTGCAGCCGCCGCGCCCCCTTCCCCTCTGCTGCCGGCGCACCACCCCTGGTGCTGACGCTCTGCCTTCTTCCGCCCGACGCCCGTCGACGCAGATCATCGTCGACACCCCGGCGTCATCGTCTTCGTCATCGCGGCAAGTTCTCCGCGACCTCGAGGTCGGCTACGTACGACTTCATCGTCAACGCTTGTGCGGGAGCGTAATCCGCGCTATCGGTCTACATGGAGGTAATGTAACCCGTTCCGCCACCGTTATCGCATGTACTAGATAGATAGATCCTGTCTAGTTAGGGTTTCGTACGCTAGAAAAATTATTGTTTTCTGCACCGTAACCCCTTCAATGGGATGTGGGGATATAGCTGTATAGGCTGCAGGATAAACATGTGATGGGATCGCGATAAAGAATCGAATACTAGGATAGCAAAGATCAACGGCAGGAATGAAAGACAATGTATAGGTAAACAAGCAAACTTTGCTTGCCTGGAATCCCGCATGGAAGCAGATCTTATCGTTGCTCACACATCTCAACGTTTTATCCGCGAAGAAGCAACAAAAACTGGAAAGCGTAAAGATGCATTTTACAACTACGGCAAAAGATCCAGCATGATCATTAGAATGATGCATGACATGGCAAGATGCAATGCGAGATGCACTTAATCCAAATTAAGCGGAACCGGGATTCCGACAATTAAAATTTAGGTGCAAGTTATTTATTTACCAACAACATTAAATGTTGGTTAGCATGGCAACACATGGTATGGATGATCTAATTAAATTAAATGGAATAGGGCATTATATATTTATTACCCCACACATTCCATATTTATTATTTAGGTGATTTGTTACACCCGCAAACCCAAGAGATGCAACACATATAATTATGATGCGAAATACACAAGGTAGATTACATTTAATAAAATAGATATAGTTTTAGGGTTTGGGTCCGTACGTCGGATCGGGGGAACTAGGGTTCGAAACAACGTCTTCGGTCCGTAGAGGAAGTAGTCGTCGTCGTGGAAGTAATCGTCGCGGAACCGGGGCATCGTCATTTGTCGGTGTCGTGGAAGTGGGCGGGAAGTAGTCGTACTCGGTCACCACCGTTGACAGGCACGGGCACGTAGGAGCACGGCAACGGGCACCAGAAGAGGCACGCGCGGTGCACGTAGCAACACCATGAAGGGTGCACAACTCGGACACAAAATGACGCCGAAGGTCTTGCGGGCATTTCGTCGAACACTTTGCGGGCGGCAGAAGCGAGGACGTCATCGAACGAGGAAAACGGCGAATGGAAGGCGGTCGGTGCAGATGCGAGCACGCGCACGGCGGCGGCGAGTGCACGGGCGAAGGCGCGCGACACGACGGTGGTGGCACGGAGGGCGCGCGCGGGGGCGTGCGGCTCAGAGCGCGGCGCGGCGGCCGGCGGGAGGCGCTGGAGCTCGGGCTGGAGGAGCGCGGCGGCGGGAGCGACCGGCAGAGGACGCGCGGGCGGCGGCGCGGACGCGGCTCGGGGGCACGCGAGCGCTGGAGAGGAGGCGGTCGGCGGCGCGGACGGAGCAGGCCGGCGGTGCGAGGCGCGACGGCGAGCAGGCGGCGGTCGAGCGCGGCGGCAGAGGAGGTGCGGCGGGCGGCGCGGTAGGGTGAGGCGCGGCGGCGCAGCGGCGGCAGGCCGGAGGCGGCGGCAGCAGCTCGGGGGGGAGGAGGAGCTCGGGGGAGGGGCGCGGTAACGGCCGGATGGCGCTGGGAGGAGGAGGCGCGGCGAGGGGGAGGCCGGCGGCGCGCGTCGAGCGCGTTCGGGGCGACGCAGGGGCGGCGTAGGCGCTGGCCGGAGGGCGCGAGGCCGGCCGGCTCGGGAGGAGCTCGGGGCTTTGCCGGCGGTTGGTGCGGAGGGCGCGCGCGGCGGCGGTTGGCGGCGATGCGGCTGGTTCGGGCTGGCTCGAGATGAGGATGACGGGAGGACGAAGGAAAGAGGAGCTGCGGGAGTTTCTCCCGTGCGGTGCGGGAGAAGAAAGGAAGGAAAGAAGAGAGAAGAAAGGAAAGAAAAGAAGAAGAAAGGAAGGAAAGAAAGGAAAAAAGAAAAGAAGAGAAAAAGGAAGGGAAAAAAAGGAAAAGAAGGGGGTGGAAGGACTATTTCGCAAAAACCAGAAAAAGGAGGAGGGTGACTGCAAAATTGGAGGGGGTGGGAAAGAATTTTCTGGGGGAGAAAACCTAGGGTTTGCTTAGGTGGGTTTGGGCTTTATTTCTCGTCCATTTAATTATTTTTTGATTTATATTTTTAAAACAAAATCGAGAAGAAATTCAAATACGAAACCTATACAAAATAGTTTTTAACATTTTTAAAAGATTTGAAAATAACACATTTTTAATTAATTTGAAAAGCATTTGAATTTAATTGTGTGAATTTAATTTAAATGCAATAACTTAATTTAATGAGATGCAATGCGATGCCATGTCGATGCAAAAAAAAAAGAAAACACACAAAACTAAAAGGGGATAAATCCCGGGGCGTTACAACGATGAGGGCGCCAAGTCAAAGCACCCGCCGCCCGAAGCCCAAGCGCGGCACGGTCTCGTCGTTGAGCCGTATATATTCACTCGCCCGAAGCCCAAGTGGGCTGATCACGAATTGACACCAAATCTGACAGTCCGGACCCACCCGTCAGGCTGACGTGGCGAGCTCAGACCAATTAACACCAAAATTAACAGTGGGACCCACATTGCCAGTCTAAAAAATAAATAAATATCTGGAAAAGTAAAAAAATGTGGGAAAAATATACAAAAAAATTCTTTTCCCCTCCCACCCCCGTTGACCAAGGTGGGGCTGGGCTCGAGCGAGGACGCGAATAGCGGCGAGTGCGGGCCGGAGGTGGAGAGGCGGCCATGATGATTGAGCTGTAGGGGAGCCACCTTGACGGCCCCGCGGCAGCGGCCTCCCAGCCACACCACGACCACTGCCACCAAGCCGCCCGTCGGCGGAAGCAAGATGGACACGGCGTCCATGCTGGACGAGGCCGCCAACTACCTCAAGTCCTAGGTCCAGGCGGTGGAAACCCGGAGATGGAGGGCCGGCGTGGCGCCGTCGAAGACGAAGACTGGGCGGGCGCGGAGGAAGAGGAGCTTGCAGATGCGGCGGAGGAAGGCGAGGATGTGGGGGTCGCGGATCATGTCGCCCTTGTCGTCCCGCATCGCCCGCATGAACTGCACCATCCAGATGTTGGCGTCCACCGCCTGGCGCTTCCCCGCCAGGGTCTCCATCGAGACGCGCCGCCCCACCGGGGCCAGCAGCCCCCACAACCCGTGCACACCCATCTCCCCGCGGCGGCGAGCGAAGTCCCGTGCCTCGTCCACGGCGGCGCCGGAGTTGGACTGCCACAGAACGCCTCGTCCACTGCGGCACGAGCGCACAGTCTGACGGCGATCGCTTGGGGACTGGATCGGGGCCAGCCGGCCACGCCTAGTGACGCATCGCCGTAGCATCTTCCCCGAGCACGATGTGGCACTCAATCGGCAGCAGCTTGACTGTTGATCTCCAGGAAAGCTGCGGCGGCGGACAGGGAGGCGAGATGCGGTTCTCAGCCTCGTGAGTGGCGCTGCGCGCGTTCGACGGCGAGAGCTGGCTCGAGGCGGCGAGGGCTGGCGAGAGACGACGCGTCGGGCGTGTCCCGGTGATGGTGGCTCCAGACCTTGCCGGAGGTGGCCGTCTGGCAGCCTCCGTGGTTCATGGCCGGTTGGTCAACGGGCACCCATGAGATTGGGGATATTTTTGTCGGATTTTTATTTTTTCTCCATTTTTTCGACTTACTAGTGGGCCCCATTGTCAGTTTGTGGTTAATTTGTCTCAGCCCTCCACGTCAGTCTGACGGGTGGGTCTAACCTATCAAAATCGCTGTCAATTCGCTCTCAGCTCACCATTTGGGTTTTCTGAGAAAATTGCAAAAAAAATTGGTAGTTATGTGCGATTCAAAATAAAAGTGGTAGTTTTTTGACATTAATCTCTCAAATGTGATAGTTTTACGCTATCATCTCTCCTCACCTTCTTCTTCCCTGCTCGATCGATCGATCGATCTCTCGCGCGCAGGACAAAGTTAGCGTCGCACTGTGCGTGCATTAACGACGTGCGGGCTCCGGCTGGCTGTATGGCTTCGAGGTGGGGACACCTCTTGCTTCTGTGCCGTGTCGCGGGGTGCCGCCAGGTCGTCGCGCTTTTGCTGTAGGCTTTTCGCCCTCCTGGATCCGGTCAAACCACTGTGCGCGCATGGCATTCTCGTCCATCCGCGATCATGGAACGATCGATGCGCATGCATGCCACTATTTGTATCACCTCTCCGTCCCTGCACTGCAATCCGTTTACTCACAAGGCAAATGTTCTACTGAACAATTTGACAGGAGAAGGTCGAGGGAAAGAGAATTAGAATCTCTCCTATCTAGAGATATCGCTCTACTGCGGATTCCTCCTCGTGCGAAGGATGGAGATGGCTCTTACTGTAGCGACCCGTGGCGACAATGGCGGAACCACCTCGGGTTCCGGCCATGGCCATGGCGGGCCAGGGGCTGCAGCGCCGGCAGCCACGCGGCGTACCACGGGCACCACGCCGGACTTCCCCTTCCCCTCGCGCCCTTCGCCCCGCCGACTCCCTACCTTTCACCATCTCTCCTCACTCGAACTCCTCGTTTCAGATCCAAAATCGACCGACGTTTGACGCTGGCGATCAACGCGAATGGAAGCGAGGATGAATCGAGCAGTGGCTCGCCTCCGAGGGCGAGGTGGGGGCCGAAGGACGGGAAGACGGAGTTCGCGGCGGAGCTTAGGAGAAACCCTAGCCCTGTTTGGGGGATTTTGGGGGGAGGAAGGACCGGAGATCATCGAGAAGGCCGTCTCGTCTCTTCGGGATGAGGAATCGCCTGAGATCAGCCTCCGCATTGGGACTTTCGGACCTTTCGCTCTCCATTCAGGAGTTCCTCGCAAGGGCCTGGGTGGTTCACAGCTTAAGCTTCACGGTTTCGAGGCAGCGTCGAGAACAAGGGCGCATGCGGCCGAGGAAGCAGCCGTTTCCGAGAAGATTCATCCCTCTTCAGCCGCAGGAGGGGGGAGAAACGGCGGCGGGGGGTGTACCCACAACTTCGGGCTCCCCCTTGCTACCGATCTCTCGGATGCCTACGGAAGAGTTGCAGTTTACACTGAGGGAGGTCAGGGCAGCAATGGCGCTGTGCCAAATCAGCCAGAGTGCTCTGTTCCTGTTGGATCTGATGCATGTTGCAGCGGTTGCAGCTCTGCTGATGCTAAGCAGCAACGGCAGCCTCTGAACTATCTGAAGAAACTGCAACTGAAGGAGGGCGGGAAATTGCAGTGGTTTCGAGCTTTTTGTTCACCAGGTACGGCAAGGAAGGGACCATGTGGTGGTACAGTTGGTGGTGCTTTTGATAATATTCATGGAGATGGGGCTGTGGAGGTCTTTTTCTCCCAGCTATGGAATATACCTTTCCTGCCCAGCCGACCACTACATAAGCTGCTGTGCAAGCTCCCACCTACCACTACCAAACCTAGGGTTCCTCCCCCACCTTTGGCGGCGGTGTCGGGAGACGCTGACCACCAGCACTCGTTTGTAGAAGATCTTGGAGGATTAAAACCACCTTTGCTCTGTGAAGAGATGGGAGATCAAGGCAGAGGCAGCGGGAGAGGTAGGGGTGCGGCAGATCAAGGCAACTGGCAGCAGAGGCCGCCGCCACAACAGATGCAGCAGCCTCAGCAGCAGCAGATGCAGCAGTTTGGCTTCGATCAGGGGTCTTAACAGTTTGGATTCCCACCGCAACCCTATGGTTTCCACCCTGGTAACATGCCTCCACCTTGGGCTTTCCCTAGTGCTTTTCCCCCTTATCAGCAACAGTTTGGTATGCAGTCGAATCAATGGATTGCACCACAGCAAACAGGGTCTCAGCAACAGCAAGGGCAGCAACAGCAAGCTCAGGAGGGACCCAGGAAGCAGGCAAAGACAAAGAAACGCCCTAATCTGGTCGTTCAACGTGAAGCTCCACTTCCTATTGGGGTTCCTGCGCAGATGAGCTACTCTAACTGCATCTGTATGTGCTGTGGCGAACCAGGACACCATCAGGTGGCTTGCGACAAAACACCGATATGTTTCATATGTAAGAGTACCCTACATGCTGTGGAGAACTGCCCAGTCAAGAAGAGACCTCACCAGATAGCAAGATATATTGGGAGTGCTGCTAATGGTCTTGGCTTCTACCACATAGAGATGCCAGAGACGATCCAAAACCCGGTTTGCTCCACCAAGAACAGTGGCCTGGTGCTGGTTGAAGAAGGAGAGATTTCAAAGGAAGAACTGGCCTTGGAATTCTCCAAGATCTACAAGACTAACTGGCCTTGGCAGATCAGAGAGTTGGGTCATGATGGCTCTTACCTGGTCAAGTTCCCACCTCACATCTTAGTGGACCAGGTGATTGGATACCCCAGGTTTGGTCTGGCTAAGGAGGGGGTCTGGGTTAAAGTGGAAGCTTGGGCTGATGATCAGACCCTGTGGAGTCCCTGCAGGCTGTCTGGATTACTGTAACTGGCCTACAGGCAAAGTGGTGTGAGTGGAATACTTTAGATCAGGCTGTCTCTGTGTGTGGGATCTTATTGGATGTAGACTGGCTAAGCTGTTTCAAGAACAATGCTCAGAATGTCAGACTGAAGATCAACTGTAGAGACCCCTCTAAAATCCTAACAGGCAGGTTGTTTGAATTCCATGGAGGGCTTTTCCATCTAGGTTTCACTCTGGACCTTGTGAATGGGGAGGCTGGAGCAGAGGTGCTGGAAGATGAGCTAGATAAGAATAGCAAAGGAAATGGGGAAGCTTCTGACACTCAGAGTGAGAGCATGGATACAGATAGCAGGACTAGCAACACTTCTAGAGGTACTGCTCACTCTCTGACCAATGTGGGGGGAGCTGGTGGAAATCCTGTTCCAACCAGATCTTTGGCTGAGATCTCTGCTGGCAACAGTGACGTCATAGAAGGGATGGATGCTTCGGCTGTTTTCTAACTCCTGGAGAAGAAAGGACTGGTGGATAGCAAGGGTGAATTTTTGTTGGATACATCCCCAATATTCCAGACCAAGAAGGAAGTGAGTAATTTCTGGGCTGAGGAGCAACTGGACAACTTGACCTTCCAACAGAAAATCCAGCAATGTGAGTCAGGGGATGAGGAGGTCCAGGTGTTGGCAAACTCATTGCCTACTATTGAGGAGTTTGGCTCTGCAATCTGTGAAGAGATCATGCCACAACCCTTGAAGAAGCAGAAGTGGGGGCCGGTGCAAGTTCAGAGGATTAGCTCTCGAATTGACAGATCCAAGAACATTCTGGAGAAAGCAATGGAGAGGAAGCAGATTGCCAACCTGGAAAAACCAAGAGCAGGGAAAGGTATATCTGCAAACCCCTTCTCTGTTTTACAGGATGTAGATTTAGCTGATGTTTCTGAAGCTATTGGTGTTAAAGTTAACATAGATCTGATTATCCCAACTGACAGTCCTAAGACACCATGTAATTGTGGTGATCCTGAGGATTGTGCAGATGATTGGATAGAAGTAGTTAGGAAATCTCGGGGCAAGCACCCCAGGAAGCAGTTTTTATGATTAGTGCTTTCTGGAATCCTAGAGGGATTACTGCCCCTGGTAGAAAAGTGTTCATTGAGCAGAATATAATTCCTCTTAAAGTGGATTATATTGGCTTTCAGGAAACTAAAAAGGAAACTTTCAGTAAATCCTTTTTGAAAGCTTTACTAGGGAATAGAGATTTTGCCTGGAATTACTTACCTGCTGTTGGCTCTGCTGGAGGTATTCTAGTTGGCATTAACTGTGATCTCTTTGAGATTCTCTCTTGGGATATTAGAAGTTTTTCAGTTAGTGCTGTTGTTAAAAACAAAGTTAGTAATCTGATAAGTAGAATTACTACTGTGTATGGTCCTGCTTATGCAGACAAGAAGCAGGAGTTTATTTCTGAGCTGCATGAACTTTTCATAGACTGTGAGATCCCTGCTATGATTGGTGGGGATTTCAATTTAGTTAGGTCTCATTTAGATAAAAGTAATGGTAATATAGATATTAGATGGGTAGAAAAATTTAATGCCTGGATTGATATGTGGGCTCTCATTGAGATCCAAATGTCATGAAGGGCATATACCTGGGGGAATAATCAAGCTGACCCCATCATGTGCAAACTAGATAGAATTTTCTGTTCCACTAGTTATGATGCTTTATTTCCTCTGGCAAATGCTAGAACTTTATCTAGATCAGGTAGTGATCATACTCCTATAGTTTGGGACTCTGGGGAATTACATCCTCCCAAGAAATCATCTTTCAAGTTTGAAAAATGGTGGCTAGGAAGAAGTGATTTTAAAGCTGTAGTAGCAAAAGCCTGGAGTGCTAGCTGTAATAGTAGTAATGTTGTAGATAGGTGGCAGAAGAAAGTATCTACTTTGGAAGGCTTGCTAGAGGTTGGAATGCCAACCTAGAGGCTGAAATTAGGAGAAATAGAAAAGACCTAATGGAGGAGTATGATGCTTTGGATATTAAATCCGAACATAATCCCCTCAATGAGGTGGAGAAAACTAGACTAGATACTGTGCTTAGAGAACTCAACGACTACTGGGTTATTGAGGAAACTAAAGCCAAGCAGAGGTCGAGAGACAGGGATATTGTAGAAGGTGATAGAAACACTGCCTATTTCCATGATGTAGATAATCAAAGGAGAAGAAAAAAATTAATTCATGTTCTAGATGGGCCTGATGGGCCTGCTTCTGACACCAAAGAAATGCTTAAGATAGCAACTAGCTATTACAAGAACCTCTTTGGTAAAGAAGACAGGGTAGATATTAGACTTAGGGATGATTTCTTCTCTCTAGATGAGAAGGTCACAATAGAGGAGAATGAGAATCTCCATAAGCCTTTCTCAGAGGAGGAAATTAAAATAGCAGTTTTTGGTTCTTATTCTGATGGGGCTCCTGGTCCTGATGGCTTATCTTTTATGTTCTATCAAAAGTTCTGGGATATTGTTAAGATTGATCTCATTCACATGTTCAATGCTTGGCTGCTAGATAAACTAGATATCTATAGATTAAACTTTGCCATGATTACTCTTATCCCAAAAGAAAATGATGCTAGAACCATGAATAAGTTTAGACCAATTAGCCTTTTAAACTGCTCCTTTAAAATCTTTACTAAAGTAATGACTAACAGGCTAGCTGTGGTCATTGATAGACTAATTTCTTATCAGCAATCAGCTTTCATTCGTGGGAGGTTCATCCTAGAAAGTGTGGTTACTGCTCATGAAGTAATCCATGAGGTCCATAAGAAAGGTGAAAAAGGCCCAGTCCTTAAAATAGACTATGAGAAAGCTTATGATAAGGTTAATCTAGATTTCCTGTATGAGGTCCTGGAGTTGAGGGGCTTCTCCCCTCTTTTTATTAGGGGTGATTAAGCAAATTACACAAGGGGGCTCTGTAGGAATTAAAGTAAATGATATAGAGGGAGATTTTTTCCTTACTGGAAAAGGTCTTAGACAGGGAGACCCCATTGCTCCCATTCTTTTTAATTTAGTAGTAGATGTTTGCTCTAAGATGCTAATTAGGGGTTGTGATAAAAACATTATCAAAGGCCTCTGCCCCAACTTTAACCCAGGGGTTGTGGTCTGCCTGCAATATGCAGATGATACACTTTTGTTTCTTGGAAATGATGTTGATGCAGCCAGGAACCTTAAGTGCGTACTGACTTGTTTTGAACAAGTGTCAGGAATGAGGATTAATTATCATAAGAGTGAGCTCATTCCCATTAACATGGACAATGTAGAGCTACAACCTTTCTTAGATATTTTTAGATGTGTAGCTGGTGCTTTCCCTGTCAAATACTTAGGGATCCCCCTGCATTATGATAGACTTAGAAAAGAGGATCTTCTGCCTCTAATAGAGAGTATTATTAAAAGAATAGCGAGTTGGAAAGGGAAACTGCTCTCGACAGCAGCTAGAATTGTCCTGATCCAGGCTTGCTTAGCTAGTATTCCAATCTATCTTTTGTCTTTCTTCAAATTCCCAAAGTGGGGGTTGCAATTAATTAACTCGCAACTGTCAAACTTTATGTGGAGTGATGAGGAAGGCAATCATAAGATTCATCTTGCCAACTGGCCTTCCATTTGCATGAAGAAAGAGTTTGGGGGTTTGGGGATCCCTAACCTACAAGACCTCAACCTCTGTTTGTTAGGGTCTTGGGTTAAGAGATACATCCAGGGAGAGGGATCCCTTTGGAAAAGAGTTGTAGATGCTAAGTATAACACTAGGGACCCAAATATCTTATGCTGCCATGATGTACAGCCTTCCCTGTTCTGGAAAGGAGTCATGTGGGCTACTAGGGCTGTTAAATTAGGCTACAAATGGCAGATAGGAAATGGTAGATCAATTAGATTTTGGGAAGACGTCTGGTTTGGTAATGCACCTCTAGCTTCTCAGTTCTGGGACATTTATTTTGTGACTAATCAACAAACTCAAACTGTAGCTGAGCTTTGGGATGGGGAACAACTTAAGTGCACCTTTAGAAGGACTTTCTCTGAGGAGATGATGTCTCAGTGGCATGATTTAATTTCCATAATTAGAAGTGTAGTTTTAACTGTGGATGAAGACCAGCTGATCTGGCAACATGAATCCAAAGGAGTGTACTCCTCCAGATCCATGTACTCTATAGTTAAAATTGTTGTTACTTGAGTCGATAATGACTTTGTTTAGAGGTGTTACGCAGATTTATCTCCCTGTAGTCTGGCAGCTCAAAATTCCCCCTAGGGTTCAAGTCTTCCTCTGGTTATTCTCCCAGAACAAGATTATGACCAGGGACAACCTGAGGAAAAGGGGGATTGCAAAACCTTTGGAGTGTGAACTCTGCAAAGAGTTTGAATCTGTTCGACATTTGTTTTTTGAATGCTTAATCTCTACACATCTTTGGCAGCTAGTGTTCGAAGTATTTGATATTGCGGTCTCTAACTTTGAATCTGTTGCCTCTAGATGGCTTTGTAATAAGAGATTTCTGCATTCTAATGTAGTTGCTTCGGCTGTCCTATGGGGCATCTGGAACAACAGAAATAGCTTAGTCTTTAATCGCTGTTCTTGGGTTAACATGAAGCAGGTGTGGCGCTTGATTGCGAGTTACCTGAAGAACTGGCATAACTCTTTCAAGGACCTGTAACAGGGGGGAACAAAGCTCTTCTTGGATCTGCTGCTCGCCAAGCTGAGGGCGCCGCTGCAGTTGCCAGGGAGCTGAGTCCTCTGTGGACTGCCTCTTGGCGAACTGAAGCAAAACCTGAAGCCCACTTTGGTCATGCCTCTCTCCTTGCTGCTGCTGAGGGAAGAGGCATACATGTGGTGGCGTGAAGCTGTCCGATCAACTCCTTCTGCTGTGAGCTGATCACAGGCGCGTCGTGCCTGTCGAGCGGAAAGTTTCCCTCTTCTCCTGTGTCCCTGGTTTTCCTGGCTGTGTTGTAGGGACCCCTCGGACAAGTCCGAGATGCCCACGTTATGTAAGAGATCACGATCCCAATGATCAGTGCATCGCAATCACATAACCAACATAGGTATCAAAGAGTTACATCATTCAAGTCGTACGAAGAAAAGTCTTACAACACATAGACGGTCATACGACCAAAGTCAACAAACTTCGTCACGCAGGACGGAATTAACTAAGATAGCGGAAGCTCGTGGCTAGCGACGGCTCTTCACATCTCCGAGCGCAGATTTCCACAAGTGCAGTTGACCGGTGACAGCTAAGTGGCGAAATCGTCGTCAAACACCTCCTCCTCGACGAAGGCCTCCTCATTGCAATCTGGACATTTGAATATCCAGGGACAGAGCCACATGAGTACAATTACGTACTCACAAGACCACCTTTAGTTTTGAAATCTCATGATAGTGCAAGAAAAACACTTTTGGAAAACTGGGATGGCTGCTATATGTACGACTATAGGGCTCAGTTTTCGAATACCATGATTTTAGACATAGAGACTACGACATCTCTATATCTTTGTTGAAGAAACATTTAGAGATAGAATTCTCTTCTCTTAGATATAACAAGGACATATCCAAGTTCAAAACTTTTGTTTATAAAAGGTTATCAAACGCTAGGATAGGGGTAACCCTTTCTCCTGCCTTGAGATCGGACTGGATGTGTCCCCGAGATCAACCATCCTCACCCAAATTCCGTACCTCCCAGGTACCTCTTTCATGTCTCTTTGTTTTCCTAGGAAACAATTCTCTTTTTAAGCCAAATTGCCCATACGCCTAGATCAGTGGCCTTTCCAACCGTCCATGACCGCGGACGCGGCTACTCGAATAGATTTACACTCTGCAGAGGTTGTACACTTTTCCCACACCTATCGGTTATTCCGCCGTGTCTGCCACGGCCCGTCATACGACAGCATGCGGGGGTCCGGATAACACGATCAAAACTTTCCACTATGACCACCCTAGTATCGGGGCCTCCCGGTAGGTTTGTTCTCCTCGGCACCGTGTGCTCCACCAGACCTCATGGTCTTTCCTCGGGACACCACACCGCCACGTCAGGAGACCTGCCGTAATCGTCCGGCTGTTGGTCCTCAACAGTGTATTGTCTCTTCCGGACGACAACCCGGCTTCGAGGGCCCAGCCCCCATAGAAAGTATGAGAGCCCCAACACTAAAACAGACAAGCTTCCGGCTAAGCCCTACCCATGTCAGGTAGTGTGGTTGCACGGGTTAATTGTTCGAGCGGCTGCTAGGGCAGTACTTCCACACTTCCGACTACTCCCAGCAGCTCGGGTTTTCTTCCATAAAACATTTTTATCAAATAGGGTCCCCATCCTATAGTTTTGAGGTAAGATAACAGAATATACTATCTAAAAACTTAATCTTCTTTATAGAGCCTTCATTGACAAGACTCAACAAGTAAACCTCTTCTTGTAACACCTACATCTATTCTAGTAAATAACTGTGGTCAAACAATATTTGGGAAAAATAGTTTTCGGGTGGCAAGGCGCCACAAAAGAAGTAAAACATGCATTATTTTGAAAACAAAACATGCTTGATACAATAATAAGATTTTATCAAATGGTGAGGTGGGCTTGCCTTGCTCAAGGTACTGTCCCTGGTCTTGCTCTTCGGCGAAGTCGTGCTCAGCTACCTCGTACTGCTCTTCCTCGGGTTGTGATTCTACTGTAACATGAAAAACAGACGAGACTAGCGTAAGTCCTAAAATGCGAGTTGATAACAATCTAAAGTATAACAGCAAACATCAAGCATCACAAACAGAAAACACAACTAATGCCCCCAATATTTATTAGAGGCTGGTTATATGTTTTAAGCATAGTTCTTAAGGTACTGATCCTAAAATTAAACCCTTTTGTCACATTACTCCTAACAATCAGGGTGAACTCTGGAAATTAGCTATGCATGAAAACTCATCACCAAACAACAATTAAAAATCAGACAAGGGCTGCTGATGTCAAACTTAAACAGAAGATAGGTTCATTTTTATAGATCTCCTGATTGCACAATTAGCCTTTCTGGTGAGATATGAGTTTTCTCTTTAAGTGAAGATTTTATTCATCAAAATTGGATATTCCTAGCTCAAGTTATCCCAGTTTTAAAATAAAATATACTTCTGACCATTATTTATGTTCAGAAAATAAAAAGAATGATTTTGAGGTCAATCTAATGGGGTGAGTTAGATAAAACCTATGGATATCCCACAAAATTATCCTTAACATATTTTTATGGACATAGGTGGCTTCACCAATTAAAACTAGACATGTCATAATCTCTGAAATTTCAGAAATGCAATTAAAGAGATTATTTCACTGTTGCTCAGGGATTTATTCACTAAGAATTATCAAGTCACTGGAAAAATCCACATTTTTAGTATGTGATACCTCCAACACATATCTAACACTTCCAATTGGATTTACCTCAAAAAGTGTTTTTATTGAAGAGTTAAAAATCAACAAACACTTACTGATGTTATTCTTAGAGTAAATATAACTTTTGCTTGAATAATATCCTGCATGCAAGATTTACCAGTCTAGGTAGACATTTTTACAAGCTTTCCAACAGATCCAAGATTGCATGATTTGGATTTACAGAACCCAAGTTATTAAACAAATGGTGTAATAGATACTTTTTACTAGATCTATTTTAGCACTCAACAAGAAACACATTTTGGACCAAATCTAATGCCACATGGTTAAGAAAACGTGCATGCATGTTACAAAATTTGTCCCATAATTTTAGCCACTCCAGATTTACCACAAATGATTTAAAGCTAAACTTTAGATTTACTGGGAAATTAACAGGAAAAGAATAAAAGGGGAACGGCCGAACGGGCCAGATCTGGGCCAGATCGGCCCATATGCCACGCAGAACGGCGCGAAAACGCGCGGGGACGGAGCTGGGCCGGCCCACACGCGCGCGGCTGCGCGCGCACGGAGAGGTTCAAACCTGGCCGTAGATCTCGCGATCTACGGTCCACGGTTGTCGTCCTCCTCGCGACGCAGCGCGGACGAACCAGACGAGGGGGAGGGAGAGGGTGGCGCTGGCGCTCACCAGAGACCACGCTGGGCCAGGGGAAGGGTGGAGATCGACGGAGGGGACGATGGCGAGCTCGACGGTGCCCTCAACACTTGCATGCAACGTCGGAAACCATGGCGACGGCGGCGGCGAGCTTCTCGGGTCGAGGACGAGCGCGACGACTACGGACACCTAGAAGAGAAATGGAGGACAGGGGGAGTTAGATCTCGACGAGACGCGCTCGAGGGGCCGAGAATGGCAGAGAAAGGTGAAGAGGATCGACGATGAATGCCGCGGGAAGGGCTCGGTCTCCGACGGCGATTTCTTCTTCCAGAGCTCAAGAGAGGGCGTGGCTTTGGGTGAGGGTGGTATGGGGGAGCAGAGGAGGAGTGGGGGAACCTCGGGTGGGGTTTTAAGAGGAGAGGGCGAGCTGGGGCAGCTCCAAAACCAGGGGCGGGTTTCTCGGGCTCTCCTCGGGCAGGGGCGGTTTGGGGGAGGGGAGGGGAGTTCTGGTTGGTCCTCAGGGGCGGTGGAGAGGGGCAGAGAGGATGTTGGTCGGGAGGGGAGTGGCTGGCCAGTGAGAAGTGAGGAGGGGGGGCTCGGATTGGGTGAGAAAGAAGAGAAAAGAGAGAAGAGAGAGGAGAGATTCACCCTAGTCCATGACATGTGGGACCAGGAGGGGGTGCTGTTCTCCTCTTCCAGCAGGTGGGGTAGAAAAGAGTGAGAGAGAAAATAGAAGGTGAATGCTTTGAGTGAAATGCTCAAATGAAATTGAAAACCTAAGTTTGAAAAATTTAAATATGACCCACAAAAGTAAAATCGATCTACACCCCAAACTTACCTAAATTTAGAGAAGGTACTGAACTTACAAAAGCCCAAGTCAACTATCTCATTTGGCTTTCAAAGAAAATAAATATTTGGGTGATAATTAAAAGAATATCCCAAATGGTCATGTTAATTTGATGACCACAAAATCTAGTGAGATTTATATGCAAACAAGTTCTTGTGTGGAAATTTAGAACAGGGTATGGAAGTATATGTGACCTAGATGGGAATGTTTCAAAGGCATGCCCAAAACCAGTTAGGGTTTGCTTAATAAAAGCTCCTGGTTTGGCTAAGTTTTAACAACCATGAAGATCATAATAGTGGACATTATATTTTGGTGCTATGAGACTTTAGGGTTTTCAATGACAGGGAAAACTAGTGGAGCACCCATGGCATAAGATGAGCAAACAAAATAATTCTTTACCCAAATTCTACACACAAAAGTTTCCGCAAGAGGTGAAAGATTCAGAATAACACCACAATGCTAAGACTAAGAGAATTGGGGTGTTACATGTGTTGCCAGCAAAACTTGTAAGGCTTTTGGCTGTCTAGGCTATAAGGTCGCTGTGAGCGAATTTTTTTTCCTTGTAGCTTAGGTCCTTTTGTTGTTGCTACTTGTTTGGTTACTTTCGGTCTTCCGAATCCTGGTTTTGTTATGATTAATGGAACCGGGGGTCGTTGGGCCTCCTGTTTATCTAAAAAAAATCTCTCCTATCTAAAAAGAAAATTTGGTTCCTTCTTCCCTCCATCTGATTTCGTCCAACAATTCTTTTTTTTCTCAGTCCAACGTTTCCTCCCCGATGAAGCCCTCACGCCTCCGATCTCCTCTCAGTCAAGCTGCCGATATAGGGTTCAACCGCGCCACCACCGCCATGACCGCTCATTAGGCTGCAGGTCCTCGCCTCCGCCTCCGGTCCGCCGCCCCCACTTCTCCGCTGGAGCCGAACCCCTCGTGAGCGCCTGCTGCTGGACCGGCGCGTGTGTAGAACCATCACGTAGTCCAATCCCGACCTTATCGATCTCCAATGCCCCATCCCACGTCATCCACGACGCCCTCCCACCACCGATCGGGATGCAGCCGCTGACGGATTTGCCCCTCTACACCGATTACTTTCCGACGTAGACGACGACGAGTTTCCGACGAGACATGCGTACTCCAATCCGCTGCGATACACGTGTGTGCAAACCAAGCTCTCCGATCAGTACGGTCGATCGATTTCAGCTAGTATTACTCAGACACACACGAAAACAACGATTTGGTGACCAGAGGCTCGTATCGAGCCTTGCTCTTCCTTTTCTTTTCTTGCACAATCTGGTATAGATTACAGGGGCTTCTACATGTATATATAGGAGCACACTTGATCAACTAAACCTAGTAGGAGTAGGAGTAGGAGAACTATCCCAATACTACTTGGATTCTGATTCGTATACAACTCGTATACCTTCCATACGTGCTTACTTCCAACATTCACCCCCCTAAGCACGACCTTCACTTCGTCCTGGGTCCCAGATACGCCAGTCACTTCGCGTAGATGTTACCCTCGACAGTACTTTCGCCGTTTCAGCCTTCAGCGTCGACATTACTTTCTTCGTTCCTTGAGACTTCCATGACATCAACATTGCTTTTGTTGATTCATCTTCTCTTTGACAGCAACAATCTTTCTTGTCGACGTCTTCAAATGTCATATTTGCTTCGGTGCTTTTGAAGCAATCTTCTATGTACTTCATCGGCTTCATCTCCGGAATAATTACCTTGAACCAATGTAGCCGTGCAAAATGCATCTCCCTTTCGTCTTGTCGCTCTTCTGCCAGCAGTGTTGGCCTTTCTTGACGCCAACACTCCATCGTATTGGTATCCTCAAATTTCGATATTTCCTCAGAGCGCTTCCTTTCCCCTTGAACACTTCTCCGCGGTATAGGTACTCCTTTTTGCGTTCCCTGCATGCCGTCTTCTGGGTTGGGCGCCCCTTGAACTTCCTCTGACCGTAGCTCCTCATATGGTGAACCTCCTCCTTGGTCATCAGCTGATAGCTTGGACGGCCTACTTGCAGATGGACTCGCTTTGTCCTCTTCTCCTTTTTCTAGACTACCTCCGGGCACGCTGCTTCTTTCTTCCATAACGATAGGTTTGCCCCATGACGCAACAATGCGCCTCACTCTTCCCTGCGACACCATGGGCCTCACTTCATGGACTTCTGACGCCATGTACGTCTTCTCTTCTTTTTTCTGCGACGCGACACTACGCCGCATATCATGGACTTCTGGCACCATGTATGCCTTCACATCTTTTTCCTTCGACGTGACACTACGCCGCTCATCATGGACTTCTGGCGCCATGTACACCTTCATACCAGTACTATCGGCATGAGTTCTTGAATCACCTCCCGTGTCAGTAGCATCGACACGAGTTAGTGGAACTTGAATGCAAACTTTCTCTTCCACAAGCGTGTCAGTTTCTTTAGCCACCGCTTGAAGAACTGGATCATCCTCGTCCATCAGTTCACACATCAGGTGCATCGGACTATCGTCTTCTTCCTGGGCCAAGAGAGCCCTATGCTTCGTTGGTTTTCGGCAATCAGACTTGAAGTGCCCGAGTTCTCGGCAGTTATGACACCTTACTTTCTTTATGTCAAACTTCCTCCTCGGCGGAGTATCCTCCTCCTCCTCTTCTTCATCGTCGTCCTCTTGCTCATCATCATCTTGCTCATCATTATCCTGCTCAGTGATGTACTTTTTCGCTGGGAGTTGCTTATCCTTCCTTTTCTCTCGCTCTTTAGCAAGTCGAGCCTCAAGATCAGCATGAGAATACAAAAGTTTCTCACCATTGTCTTTGGACTCTTTCCTTCCCTTCTGATTCTCTTCGTGTGTCCTCAATCTTCCAATCGCTTCAGGCACCGTCATCTTTGTGACATCGCTGAACTGCTCGATCGTACCGATTATATTCGTGAATTCGTCGGTGACCGATGAAAACAGCTTCTCGACGATATCTGTATCCGTGATGGCTCCTCCGAGAGATTTAATCTCACTTGCCAAGTTCGTTAGCTTCTCGGAATACTCAGCGATTGTTTCTCCTTTGGACATCTCTAACTTGTTAAGCTGCCTCTTAAGCACTTGTGCACGGGCACGCATCACCTTATCTTCGCCAACTAGCATCTCCCGTATTGCTTCCCATGCTTCTCTTGCCGTCTCGTAATTGGCAAGAGTCATCACCATGTAATCTGGTACGGACTGCGAGAGAGCAGCCATGGCACCATCGTCAACCTCGTCCTCCACCGCGCCATCGCATTCTATAGCCTTCCAGACACGGAGGTTTCGGAGAATGAATTTCATCTTCGTGGCCCAAACCACATAATTTGTGTCGGTCAGCATTGGATACTGAATCGGCACATAACTTGTTCTTGACATCATCATGAGCGGCTTGCCGCTACCTTCGGACGTCACCGGCGCCTGCTTCGCCGCAACCGCCGCCTTCTCCTTCTTTGTTTCCTCGTCGTCGCTTGACCAGGCTCTGATACCACTTGATGGATTTGCCCCTCTACACCGAGTACTTTCCGACGTAGACGACGACGAGTTTCCGACGAGACATGCGTACTCTAATCCGCTGCGATACACGTGTGTGCAAACCAAGCTCTCCGATCAGTACGGTCGATCGATTTCAGCTAGTATTACTCAGACACACACGAAAATAACGATTTGGTGACCAGAGGCTCGTATCGAGCCTTGCTCTTCCTTTTCTTTTCTTGCACAATCTGGTATAGATTACACGGGCTTCTACATGTATATATAGGAGCACACTTGATCAACTAAACCTAGTAGGAGTAGGAGTAGGAGAACTATCCCAATACTACTTGGATTCTGATTCGTATACAACTCGTATACCTTCCATACGTGCTTACTTCCAACAGCCGCCAGACTGTCTTCCCCATGCCGGACTAGCCTGTCTTCCCCGATCTCAATTTCCTTACCCAACGCGCTCCACCACCACGGTTTCCTCCGCACCGCGCCTCGCTCCATGGTTTCCCCCTTCGAGGCTAATCCACGAGCCCATGGTCGGCGCCTGCCGCCGAACCGCCGCTCACGGCCTCCAACGCAAACTGCCTCACTCCGATGCGCTCCGCGAGCCTCGCCGGTAGCACCCCTCCAGCCACCTAGGCCTCCCATCCCCATTGCCACGTTCAGTAATCCGCTCCGCCAGCACCTCCTCGCTCAACAATGCCTACTTCCTGTCTTCCTGGTTCTGCAACGACGCCTCTCAGCCATGGCCGCTTCCCCTTGCTCCATCACGTCTTCCCGGCGACAGCCTCTATGTACTGCACTTCCTGGAAAATGTTCTCACAGCGGACCACACTATGTGAACAACGCCGCCGCTAACGCCATATCATGCTTCGAGCCTCTTTCATGGCCTGGAATCTGGATGCATGCAGTGTGTCCACATTCCTCACAGAGACTCCACTTCATAGGCGCAGCTTCTGCCAGCCCACTCCTGGCACGTACGTGGTGGCCTTGACAAGGCCTCCACCAAAACAGCATGATGCCGCAACAAACAGGTTCAGATAATGGAGGCTAAGGAGGCTGAATTTATTTGTTGGGGGTAATGCAAATGTGAATTTTTGCGAACAATAACCAAGGCATTTGGGTAACCGGCATGGAATATAGATTTATCTTGGTTAGCTCTGGTGTTGTTGATTCAGGAATCACAGTCGACCCATCCACACTTTATACATGGGAATCTTAGTTCAGATTATTTTCTTAATGTCTTGAAAACCCACTGATGTAGAGATCTAGAATGATATCACAAAGAAAATAATGCGGACAATCAAATGTCCGAAGGGTGTGTTGATGAAGTAAATCATTGTAGTAATTGTCATATTGCTCAATGTTCTTTTCTGAAATTGATTCGTCTTCTATCATTTGTTTTAATTTTTTAGAGCATAAGTTCATTTCCTTCTCATGGCAGATTTAGTACTCTGTACCATGAAATGCTGATTGATCTTTCGTTTAGAATTGAAACCTTGATTTCATGTTGTCAAAGAGTGATTTTAAGCTTTACCATGTAGCCTGGTGCAGCATTGTCTTTTGACTACACATGATAAGCTTCTTCTCTGAAGTTTTAGGTTGTCTGACATGAAAGTAAAGCTAGGAAAAAACTGCCATTTTTTTCCAGTAGAAGATTGAACCAATGGAAAATTGCTTCTGGTGCAGTATATTATGAGATAATCTCCCAGATAGGTCAAGCAAAGTCTTATGCTTCATATTTTCTTTGGATGGAACCATAATCAGCACACATTATAAGAATTTTTCACAATATTTATGTTATACTTTTTTACATAATCCAGTGAACTACTTTTGACAGGTTGATAGTGACTCAAGAGGATGGAGTGAAAAATAATCATTTCTCGTACTGATGCGTTTAGTCTCTTGCATGCTCAGCTCCTCTTCACGCCCATAGGTTTAACTTCATCCTTCATTTATGATAACCAATTTTACGCAGGGATGATTTGTTTGAGCAGCAGTCAAGGTAGCTTCTGGAATATGTCGTGGATGATCAGTTTTAGTTCTATCTACTGCGGCTTCCTAACTTACGCATTCTCTTGGACATCAGATATATCTGAAGCAAACATAGAAAAACTTAACTTCTGGAGTTTCAGCTGCATATTACTGAAGTTATCTGCCCTGTTTCAAGTGAACCTGGTAAGTAGTTATTTATGAATCACCAAGCATATATTTTCCGTCAGTTCATGTTTATACCAATCAAACTTGAAATATTTTTTGTCAGATTTACATGCCTTTTCTTTGATTCATGACCGTGTTGTCACATGTCATATATAGTTTTTGTTACGTGTCTCATGTCATAGTTACTTGGAGACGAATCCAAAATTATTTTGCTAGAATTATACAATCACATTACTATTTCAGAAAAAAAAACACCATGATGTGGAGTCCTTATACCAAAAAAATTATGGTGAAAGAAAGTAGATTACTTAGTCTAGCAAGAGCACTCTTTCTAGATGCTCTCACATAGTTTCAGTTAAAAATAAGAATGCATGTATGTTGAAGATGTAAGGTACACGAAGATGCAAAAAGTCCAAACTGGCTCGGGTATCACTGTAGTAGGCCGCACACATTGTTGTGCTAACGCTGAGGAACCGCCAGAAAGCATACATCGTGGTCTATGAATTTGTAGTCTGCACACTCATAATATGTATTTGCATTGATGCATACAAATTTTCATATAGGCACCGTAATTTGCTCATATGTAATTTTGCATCCCTCCTCATGCATGAGCCCATCCTCAGTGCAGTTCCATTTTATAGAGAGCATAGAAGAAAACCAAAATGGATTTGTTTTATGTAAAAGATCAAGTTCATTTGTGTGGCCTGTTATTAACCATATGTGTGAGGGGCCGTCCGAGGTGCCGCCAATGGAGATTCTAAGGTGAATCTGTGCCGCGGGGAAGGGTCATCATCGGCAGACCATGCCGAGGAGGAGGGGCTCCGAGGGAACGAAACTGTCAGAAATCCGTTTGGTGGGATCAGGAGGAGTCGCCAAATACCATTTTGAGGAGAAGTCGCCAAGGCCATCATTTTTACCAAATTGTTCATCCATGAATCATCAGAATAAAGTTGATTTGAGATCAATAGAATTATCTTATTTCAACTTGCATCTTTTTGCTTTGTCTCTCTATACCTCTATTTATTTGGAGGACTTATTTAGTACTTACTTCAGCAATAGTATTCCTCATCCAAACCATGTTTTTTAGATTGATGCAAACCATCTTTTAGCACCTTCAGTCCAGACGCTTCACGGTCGACCTGATCAGTCCCAGGGTGATGTATTCCTCATCTGAACTATGATGCTTGGTAATTTTGCAAGGTCATACAAGAAGCCTTGATTTGTGTTCTTGTATGCACTGCAGTCTAGATCATGTGCAGACATGGCACGAGGCAGTTGACTTGATGTAGAGAAAGAGCATAGCATCGCAGAGGTCCATTGTGCCAGTTTGGTGTCAATGCTGCTGGGGAGTCATGGTAATACACTGGTCCTATACTCATATTACTTTATATAAACTATCCCACCATAAAAGATCAGGGGACTACATGTTTTGTGTTACCTTGGTTTGTGTGGGCATAACCTTTTGTTAAGGTGGAACTTGGAAGTGGTACATTAGTGCTGCATTTGGGACACTATATGCTACACTTGCTAATGATACTAAGTAGCATTTGAAATTTAATATTTTCTTAAAATTATCAGCATTTTTATTGGGTCTGAATAAAAGATGGACCACGTATTGGTAGTTGTCTATAACTGACTTCTATTTGATCACCTAAATTACATGATAGATGAGGCAATGTCCAAGGAGATAAGAATTAAGGACCGGGAAGCATATGAGCAGATGTTGGTGATATGTTACTTCATCAGCCGAGCCGATAACCAACGGAGGAGCAGCAGAAAAGAGGGGAGAAAAGAAGGGGAGGATGAAGATTTGAGCTAGAATTCGATCAACTGATGTAAATCTTTTGTCTTCACTTCAAGGGTAGCTGAAGTATTTGAAGTAAGCCAAAGCATGCCATACTAAACGCTGTTTAAATGAGAATTTGATAGCTGTAAAACATTACGTAGAGCATTTGAAGGAAGCCGAAGTATGCGCATGCTGGTTTTAGGAAATAGTTTCATGCATGTCTTCGATATCTACACCTCATGATCTGGTGTTTTTCATCAATGAGGGAATCAGGGCATGTTTTGTGAAAAATAGCTGCAATTCACACTAATGTTTTCTTGCGGTGTTATATGTTAGTTTAGCACACCATAGATCAGCACTAATTAGTTTATTAATAGTTGTATCGCCTATGATTCATGGTCTGTAATGACGATACATCCAAAACGTTATTTTACAATGACCGGTTTAAAAGTCACATTCAAAAAATATGTTTATATGTTATAATGATAGTTCGACAACAATTCAATGGACTTTGAAGAAATGCGCATAACAAAGAAACTATTTTGAGTGCACAAATAAGGACTAGATAGAATAGTAGCCAAGGATGAAAATTATCATCATCATCATCATAGTTTACCTTCTTCTGTTTCCGGATATATGTTTGTACAAACAGACATGGTGATTGGTAGGAAGGAAGCTAGGTGGGATAAAGACATAGCATTTTGTGAACAATTTTTAAGTTTAAGGGAAAAAACTACTTTGACGAGATGATCAAATAAATAGTCCAGGTTACGAAAATCACATGAAACATTGGTTTGAAATGCCAGTGAGCCATCTCATGTGAAGTAGAGCGATGACATCAAAGGTAGAGCGAATAAATGGACCGAGATAAATAGGGAGACGGAAAAACAATGTTTGTCTTGTGGTAGGATTTCCCGTTGCATCGCACGGACATTTAACTAGTTAAGCAATAATAATCTCAGTCCACCTGGACGACTTAGTAGCTAGGAGAGTGTCGCCGCGCCCAGAGAAAAATGATGGCTACTCTGTTAGGAGAGTGTCGCCGCCCATCAGTGTCGAGCCTGATTGGAGATGCCGGCGACGGCCGTACATCGAGGTGGCACCCCACGCGTCCCCGCCGAGACGCACTGGACGGCGGCGATGCGCGAAAACAAAACCCCCCGCCACGCTCACAGGCACAACGGCCGCGACGTCCGTTCATGTACACATCACGCAGCGACGCCGAAATACGGCTGCGCCTCGTTTGGGTCTCAGCTGGAGGCGACACATACACATCCACACTACTCGTCAAACTCTTTGCATGTCTCGAGTAGGTTAATTAAATCTCGTGCGCATTATTGGGTTTTCTTCTTCGATCGAGACATGCACGGTCTCGTCAAACTCTTTGCATCTCCAAGCAACGCCAATCACATGTGTACATCGTCGCGCACCCAATCAGTTAAGGCCCGACGTGGTAGTACAGTGAACTGTCGGGTTTTCTGAGTTTATTCTGAACCATTCCCTCGTACTGCAAGCTACAGTAGTAGTAAACAGCATTTTCTTACCAACCTTTGTTGTCGTTCCACCAAATCCAACTTAAAGCTGACAATATGTGCATATCTTTGCAGCCCTATGGATGCGAAAATAAGACCTACTTGTCCTATTTGTACTTATTTTAAACATGTTGATTACAAACTTTTGGTCTTAAAAAATTATGAATTAAGCATGTATATAATGAAATATAGGTGAGACGGCACGGGTCTCGTTTTCGCATCCTATACGTAGAAGGCTGCCACATAGCACAATATTAACTACTTAGGATTGTCCTCATGCCGAGCTCTTTTTTCAAGCAAAATGTGCATTGTTTAACTTCCAATTGCTATATCACTGGAAAAGTTATTCTGCCTAATGAATTCTAGTGCTCGTGTAATTTATATATTATATTACGGGCAACACACATATGTTCTCGGTGGAATAACAATGCATCGTACAAATGCAAATATCATAATGCTATTTTTATTTTATTTTTTGTTACAGGTTACACAAAATAAATAAAAACTTTTATTTTGAAGAATGAAAAGTGTGTACACTGAGAACCACACATTGTCATTTTTATCTGGATCAGTATATAAAATAACTTACGTTGAGATTTTTGATGTTCGGGTGATACATATTAATAACATTCATGTTTGTTTCTTCATATTTAAAAAATAATAATATGATTTTATATTTAAATAAGGAGATTATTGGAGTTTGGGAGTAAGAAATCTCCACTCTATCACCGGCCTATAAGACCTAGTACATATGCCCATGTAACGGAAAATACATGTAATTTTGCACCCATAATTCTTGTATTACTACCCAAGGTGTTCAACCACCCTACCCCGTAATTCACTTAAGATTGTAAAGTAAAAAAACTAGTCTTACTGTGCCTTTTGTTGAATCTCGTCGCTCGTTTTCCAAAACAGAGCGCCATTACGTTCCAGGTAGACCTCCTATAAATATGGTGACTCACTCCGTATGAACTCCTCACATGCTCTCCTCAAACCTCTTTTGTTCTCCTCCTCACTTTCCCCTTTCAATTATTACTTATCACATTGTTCTTCATCTTACCGCCTCCCTTTATTAATGCATACCTAGATCGATGGATTTCGCCTCCTCGTGTTGTAAAAGCATCTACTAAATGTTACTATGTATGTTTCTCGTTGAAAACATGACCCAATGGTGAGGAGCCACACATCATTTTTGTAAGGGTTACAGGACACTGAAAATAACCAGCAAAATAAATCAAAGTTATATTCTGCATGTAGGAGTCAAACTCAGGCCAATCCTGTTCCCTAGCTAATGGGCTATGAGTCCATCCAAGTAGATTTTATGGATAATTGTTAAATTTATAGTGGATCTATTTCAGCAAAAAAATCTGTCGTGTACATAACTACGAGTTGCATATATTCGAAGATAAGGTCGTGGCATCAATAATCTACAATGTTAGTTTTTCCATCGAGGTCTTCAATATGCATGACGCCACATGATACTAGATACATAATACATTACTATTGGAGCTAGCGCTGCCGCGCCCGTGCTGTAAATACAATTTAAATTTGACAGTTCAATCATTTTTTAAATATATAGGTTTGGAAATTTTGCGTCTCGAGTAAATAAAATTTAAACACGCTAATGCACACATTACAAAGCAGCAGGTTTGAATATTGCTGGAGCTAAGATAAGTTCGGATAGAAAAATTGTTTAGCCCATGAATGTTATTCAAGGTGGGGTGTTTTTTTTACTTGAATTCGTTGTATTCTCGCAAAATGAGTAGACTTGGAAATTAAATTTGAGATACGTCGGTGTCTGTAGAAGAAGAAATGGTTTTGAGCCATCAAATGTTAAGTATTTTTGTAATCGTTTTGATATTTCGTTCATATATTTCAGATAGTTATATTTGAAGACAATATTTTCTCGTAGTTAACCTTTTGTCGGTTTTTCCTAAATCTACACCACTTTAGGACGGTTTCAAGTGTGCCATAAGTTTTTTTGGTGATCGTCTTGTTAATTTTTCTTACTTTTTATGGCCCTATTTGAAGATATTAATTTTAAATATGCAACCGTTTGCTGTTTTTTTGTCTAAATTTATACCAATCTGAAACTTTTAAATGTAGTAAACTGTGCCACAAGTAATTAGGTATTTCTTATTTGGTCATTTAGAGATTTTTTTATATTCTTGTTGGGCACATTTTTCAAATTATTAGAAGGAATAGCTTTAAATCCGTTTAAATTTACACGTTTTTTTAAACTTTCAAATGCATTGCATTTTCCCATAACTAATTAGGTCTCTTTTTTCTGGTCATTTGATGAATTATTTATACTTTTACGGTGGGTATATTTAAAGTTATTAATATAACAGATCTAATGATTTTTCTGGTTTTTTCCCACAGTGAAAATGGGAGAGAGGCTGAGAGTGGGCCCGTGATGGTGTCGCGGCCTGATTGGCTATTAATCGGGAACGAACAGTAGTGTTTCGGGGGCGACGTGGGCTTTTTCGATGCGTTCGTTTGATTGATCCAACGGTCAGAAGAAAGGGAGGGACGTGGAAGCTGGAGTCGGGGGAAATGTTGGTGCCTATTATATACTAGATTTGGGGCGTGGCTTGCCGCGCGCCACCTGGTTTGATAAATTTATTAGGCCAGGTCGAACGCCCTTTTCATCGTCATTTGTATGTACGATATTATGGGACTATTTGTGACGATGTTAAATGATAGGCATCAACAATATCGAAATAAATAGTTTTAGAAACTAATCCATAGATATAGATTGTACATATTGTCTTAGTCTATTACATAAGATAGATGACATCATAAGATAGATGACATAGGATTAACAGGTTCTTGCAACATAGTGTTTGATATTTAAGGGTGACATAACGGATGAGTCTCATCAGGTTGATCACAAATAGGTAGCCACTACCAACTTCAAGCAGCATGAACATCAGAAAGTGCACTGATCAGCAACATCGGTTAAGCATCACCGATGGATCATGTTTATAGGCGGAGTAAAATAAACCCTGCAAGACATCACATTTAGTTAAATACATTAAGCTAAAAACACAACAGACTAAAAATCAATCATTGTCATAGAACTGACAATGACCAATGCAAACGTAGCAAGCTAAATGAACCACTATTTTCTAATTGTATTTCTAGAAACAGTCACAGGACCCCTCCCTGTCGGGTCAGGCGCCGTCTGATTATTTAAGCTCTGATTAGACGTGTGATTGTTTCAAGTAAGAACACAAGCATCGAATGCACCGTGCTGCAACTATCCAAGCAGCGAGAACCAAAGCTAGCAGAAAATCAAAAGAGGCAAATCAAAGCATCAGATGCATATAAATCTTCATTGCCCATAGATCAAGTACTTCAAATTTAAGAGAAGGGGGAGGAGCATATACATACCTGAGAAAGGAAATGCAGGTCTAGAAGATTGATGTAGCTTCGGTATGCAGAAGCAGAGATCCTGTGCGCATCCTCGTAGGGGCCGACTGAACGATGTAATCCTGGACTGCAAGGGAGAGCTGTCTATGGCAACGGCAAGCAAATACAATCCAGACGTGGCAGTGATAAAGTTTTGAACCGAACAGCTATAACCTCAATGAGTAGGCTTGCCAAGCAAAAACCAAATTAACGTAGGAGTAACCAAATTACTCAACTTACCACGTCACCAGCAAAAAACCAGGGTACTATATTACATAGTATAAGGAAAATTTGTACTAAAACAGACAAACTATGAGAAAACTCGAACTGCTTAAAAAAAATATTATTTGGTAGAAAGGACACACAGAAAAGTAATAGATCTCCTTGGTTATCCAAATACTTGCTAATGAGATAAGCTATTATTCAATTAGAGATCACAAACCTAAATAGGGTTTATATCTTAGATATCATGCTATGTAAGAGGACATTTGAGACACAAAATCAAGGAAACAGAATTTGCCGATCATTAAGCGAAAGAGATGAATGGCCGCAACATGCCGTTTGTTCTAAATCTATGAAAATAAATTAATACTAAAACAGGGACAACCTTAGTTAACTCACGGATATTGGTGTTCATATGAATGACAAAGTAGACTTATCTTCAAGGTTGGGACACCATAAAAATAAGATGGCCCGAGATGAACAACAAAATGGAATTATTGCTGCTGGTTGAGATATTTGAAGATATACCGGCCTAGAAAATATTGATATCAGACCGATATGCTCTTGACATACCAGAACCAAGCAGAGATGCCATCTAGGGTCTATTATCTATATAAAAGTGCAACCATGAAAAGCTGAACGACAAATAATGTTGTTCATGGAAAAATTGTGAGACTCGATCATGATTTTAACCAACTAACTTTCAAAGCTCATATCATGTTTAGCTTCAGTGGTAAAACAGTAAATATTGAAAGCGAACTGCCATGAATGTTCATTCTAATGAAACTTTAGAGTCAGAAGAACCACATTATTCAATACCTGGCACATGGTAAATCAAAGTTGGGAGGTTTTTCAAATCATCAGACGTGTTACTATAAAATCTACAAAACAGTTCAAAATTCAAAAAACTTCAACCCTTACCAGCTCGAACACCATGAGATGACCCCAATCATCTATACAACCGCACCGTTTTCCTTTATAATACACTTGAACCTAAAAATATCGAAGGTAAAATCAATAGTATACAACCAGGAAAAAAGAAATGGAAAATGGAAGGGACGGGCAAAGAGATATATAAACTTCTTAAAAGTTCCTAACAAGACTGATGCATACAGAACTATGATGACACAATTGAGGATCCCTGAAAATATGACTAAACTATGTTAAATGGGGTGAAACTAATTAAACCAGTAGAATTATGATGTGAAAATTTCTTTGATTTCCACTGTCACACTCAGATAAATTACTTCTAGTAGGATGAATGAACCCTCACAAATACGTAAATCCAGTAAATTACTTCTAATGGGATGAATGAACCCTTGCTCACATCCTGTTGTTGGTTGCATAATGTTGAACAATAGTGTAGAGCCGCAACAATACAAAATAGGATTGAACTTTGGAAGGTAAAACCAATATTTGTATAAATCAGTATAAATAGCTAGCTTAAATATGCAACTTCATATCAACTACATTATAAACAAAGGGGCACAGATAAAGAATAGGAACACACCTGGTTAGCCATGGTCCTTCACATATGAAAGAGGAAGTCGAGAAGAATCATGAAGCTCCACGAAAAATTAGGGTTCAAATGACCATCTATCAACAACACAATATTCAACTACACCCCTAATTTATTTGAAGAAAACACATAGAGATAGTCACTGGAGCTTGCAACATTGATTTAGTGAACCTCACCGATAACCTATGATCTCCACGACATCCTAAAATAGAAACATTATTTTTGGACAGATATGAAGTATCAAGTGCGGTGTGCAGGATAAGAACACACATGTAGAACACAACAGACAACTTTGGTGGTTATTTTCTCTTGACCTCATGCCACCCAAAACAAAAGTATTCCGAGCTAGACCTCAAAGTCTAAAAAGCTGTACGCACAAGAAAAGAAAATTCTCATCTCGACAGCAATATTGGTGTGAAGTCTGGATTTTGATTCCTAAAATAATATATTAGTAGCACTAAACTAATAATTGTCGACGACATGAGAATTATTGATGTGTTGATGACAACATTGATGCAAAGGTAAAGTAGAAGATATCTTATGTGAATAATTCGCCGATAACTGATGCATTAGGCAAGACAAATAGTTTTAAGACAAGTTCACTGAAAATGGCGTCTTATTTAGGAAACAGGCGTAGAACAAACAAAAAGTAAAGAAGGGGTATTTTCTGGGCTTAGAAAATGTGAATAATATAAATTTCATACTGAAGTTTCAAAGAAAAGTAGCTATTAACAAAGATACACTGAAACCACAAGTGAGATAGGATAACTAAATCAACCAAGAAAGAAATCATGAAACATATTTTAAATCACACGTAAATGGCATGCTCATGTTGTAAACAGGCCATGACAAAATATTATTTCAGAGAACCGGGAACCAGATCAACACCATTGACAATAGTGGTTACAAAGTGGTTGTATCATTCTGCTAACTCATGACATGTATGAAGCTTACCAAAAATATTAACTGTTACAAATTGCCAACAAAACATAAATGCAAATGCAATAACTTGTAGCTGTGTGTTCTCTCCGATGTGGGTCATAATGCAGCAGTGCCTCCACCAGTTGAAAACCATATCGTCCATAGCAATTAGCTCTTCAAGTTATCTCTTATTAAGAATGCAAGAGAGAGAATGAATAAATTTACTTGTTTAACAAAGGGACATACCAGATCAAGATAGTGTGTTAAACTCAAATATGCATGTGCATCTTCCACAGAAAACTCTGCATCAACAAAAACATGAAGGTCTAGGGATTAGAATGGAGAATCGAAGCAGACCAAGCTGTCATGCTAGTGTTGCCAAGAAAACCGACAGAAAAATGAGAGGGAGTGAACTCATGTAAAAACAGTGACATGAATATGAAGAGAATAATTTCATTTCCTAACATCAATGATCGATCAAGAAAAATGCTTTGTTTATCTTAAAAAAAACTAATTGGTACTATCGGTAAAATATACCAATATAATCAGGGACAAAACACACAAAATGTAAAGACTATAAGACGATTTAATGTAAAACAGAGAGGGATTCAAGGCCTCCAGATAGAAGTTCTTGAATGGCAAGAAAATGGTTGATCATCTTGTGGCATTAACAATATTAATGCATAATTAATCACTCTGTTAGGACATACAATATTGACTGCATAGCAATATCATTTGCTAAATGAACTCCACAAAATCTAAAGTCTAACAACAAAAAAAAGTTTAGACATTCCATATACAGAGCTTTTTTGCTAGATAACTAATACGACTCGGCTAGGAGAGACAAAAATACAATCCAAATCGAAGCTTTGTGAGGCACCAACTATAAGAGGATTCTTTCAAATGCCACCGGCTTGGTATTTAACTCAGATAAAAAGACGATTATGAATCATCCATACATTCACATATCAGTTTATTTGAATCTGATCTAATAGACTCACATAGAAAACTGAGCATTGATAACCTAGCTTCAAAAGGTGATTTAAACATCACAGGATACTGGAACTTACAGCTGAATAACACCCCTGTCAGCGCACTAAGTCTTACAGTTGCCAATCAGGTGATGCACAGAAGAATGCCTTTGTCTCTTCACATTAGCACCGAAATATCCCCATTCTCCTGCAATTACAATCAATCTGGGCGAACACTTTTTATCCTCATTCACCATAGCAATCTGTAGCTACAGAACCAAGAAAAGAAATTGATTATCACATGCAATCTGTAGCTACATAAACAGAACATGTTATGCACGTACTAAAAGACGCACCTGAAATCAATATCATTGTACATAGATTCGACTGGGCGCAACAATATTTGCACTAAGAATTTCTTTGGTGCGCTTAACTTGCTTCTTCACCTAGCCATTCCGTTGGGAGACTGATGGATGTCAGTCCCATTACAATGCTGCTTATTAAATTGATCAGCAAAATAGTTTATCAAACGCATTTCCATTTTGAGGCCTCCAAGGTTGGAGTTCCATCTGACATCCGTAACCTACAGGGGAGAGATTAGCTAAAAGCATCAGCAGCAGTTCAAGTAGCTACCTAGTACAGTATTGAAGGGGATCGTGTGCAGAAAACAAAAAATTTCCTAGCAACGATATCCTTAAACTAGCCAAGATCTACACTATGCAGATATAGTAGTACGGCGGAGATCGGAATACATACCCTCGTAGACCGAATAGCGGGGATTACGCTCCCGCACAAGCGTTGACGACGAAGACGACGTAGCCTGAAAGGATCGGTATGACACCTAGAGGGGGGGGGGGGGTGAATAGGTGCTAATTCAAATTTTAGTTCTTTTTCAAATTAGGCTTGACACAAAAGGTAAATTCACGAATTACCTATATGACAAGCTAGGAACTAAGCAAGATATAATAAGGCAATAAATAAGGATAGAAGTAACCGAAGTGAAAGCACGAGACGATAAGGATGTATTCCCGAGTTCCTCCCTTAAATGGGAGTACGTCTCGTTGGAGAGGTGTGAACCAACACAATGGTTCAACGGCCACAAAGGCCTCACCCAAATCTCCGGTGAACCGCACCACAAAGGTTTGGTTCACTTTCCACTATCGGAATCCTTCGAGGCGGAATCCGGAGCCTTTACAACAACGATTCGGGGCACGACCCACAAAGGGCTTGCGGGCTCCCGAACAGCTACAATCTGTCACAAAGACAATAGGTAAGTACAACAATGGGCTAGGTTTCCTAGTGGAAGCCCTAGCAAGTGTTCCCTCAAATTAATGAGGGGGAAATGAAGAACGGCTCGGTGAAGATGTAGATCGGGGCTTTCTCCTTCAATCCTCCAAAGGTCAACGAGTTTGGGTGGGAGGATTGGGAGAGCTTGGAGCTCTTAGCTTTGCATCAATGGAGGTGAGAGAGTGTAGAAGCTCAAGTCTTCAAAGGTAGGTGAAGGGGTCCTTTTATAGCTCTTCAAAATCTGGCCGTTTGGAGCTGAAACTTATGCAGTGGTACTACCGCTGGAGAGGCCGGTAGTACTGTTGGACCTTTGAATCCAGACGTTGCCCGCTTCACGCGCTTCTCTGGAAGTCCAAACTTCACGCAGCGGTACTACCGCTGGAGAGGCCGGTAGTACCGCTGGAAGGCGGTAGTACCGCTGGAGGTACCGCTAAGAGAAACAGAGGGGAAAAAACGGCGGTACCTCCGGCGGTACCGCCAGCGGTACCTCGACATCGAGCTGGCCTTTGAACCTGCAGAAATTAACACATCGGTACTACCGCTGTGAGGACCTGTAGTACCGCTGGACAGCGGTAGTACAGCTGGGTACCGCTGGGGGTACCGCACCGCGCAACAGAGCCGAAAACGGCGGTAGGTCGGGCGGTACCGCCAGCGGCAGCCAGGGCTCCGAGCAAGGCTCAGTCCAGTGCAGCGGTACTACCGCTGCCTGGAGCAAGGCTTGCTGAAGAGCTTTTGCAGCGCCCGTTTCGATCGTTTCCTTTTTGGTAGGATCTTAGATACATCCTGCAAACTTTAATAGCCATGTTAGAACACATATTGTGTTGTCATTAGCACCAAAACAAGGGTCAATTAGAAGATGCTCTTTCAATCTCCCCCTTTTTGGTGTTTGATGACAACACAACATATAAAGCGAGGGTTCATAAAATTTCGACGGAGCTCCCCCTAGATGTGTGCATATTCTTAGAGTGCTTTTAATACACAAATACACAACATCTAGAATCAACACTCCCCCTAAATTTTACAAGCCAAGCCACAATGAGCAATCACAAATGCAATACTAACCAAAAGACAAATAAGCAACACATAGAAAGAAAACGAGTTTCACATGTCTTACACCATGCATACATAAAGGAGTTCCACAAGTAACAATAAATTTAGGTGATCACAAGCTAAAAGAGGTCGAAATAAGTGAAAACGAGCTCGTGAAACCCACCCATGCAAATTCCCGAGAGCAACCTAATAGTTATCTCTCCCCCTTTGGCACCAAAGCACCAAAAATGGAAAAGATCGGAACTACACGCCCCAAGGGTCCCAATTCGGGTGAGAGTAAGAAGCACCATCATGTTCCGGGCTCGACCACGTGATGATCTCGCCCTCGTCATCCTTGGCTTGCCATTCATCCCACGTGGGGATGTGTTGCTCGGACCCGGAAGGCACATCTTCCCCCTCGGCACGGCGGCGAGCAACCTCAACTTGGCAAGCCTTCATCTTCTCCTCATGGACATCATATTGATGCCTCTCAACTTTCTTGGACACTTGGAAGATCTTCTTCATAGCACGAGCCATCCAAGCAAAAGAACCACCTTTGGAGGCATTGGAGGGCCCGACTTCATCCACCGCTTCCTTCCTAGGTTTGAGCTTGTGGGGCTTGATAAGGAGCCTCTTGCCCTTGTGAGGGGTCCACTTCTCGGTGTCACCGAGATCATCAATGTCATTGTGCTCAAGCCACTACCACACCACGATCCTCATGATCAAAGGAGCAAAGGAAATGTTCTTCTTCTTGCTAATCACATGCCATAGCTCATGCCAAATGAAGTCCATCACATCAAGCTTCTTGCCTTGTCCCTTCATTTGCATGGTGAGGACCATCAAGTTCTTCAAGTAGCCATGAATTTCATCAACGTTGCCCACTTTTGGATTGATTGTCTCACGGTAGATGCGGTGCATGATGTCCCAAGTGGGGTATAGGCCTTTGGAATCTCCATACTTCCACTTATCCGCACTATCCGGGTTGTAGAGGGGAGCAAGCTTCTCAACACCAAAGGCACTTCCATCTTGGAAGTGAACACGGAAGTGAGTCTCATTAAACTCTTCCGGAGGAAAAGGGCCGAACTCTTGATAGTTGAGGGACTCGGCAATATCTTCCCAAGTGGCTTCAAACACCTTCTCCTTGGTCATCCACTTGATTCTTCTTTTGGTCTCATTGCCCATGTGCACGGTGGCTAAGAACTGAGCCACAATATCCTCATCATCGTCTTGCTCTAGCTCCATGATGTGAAATAGGTCAAATTCCTCACAGATTTCCAAAGCTTCACCAAAGTAGTTGGGCTTGGACCTCATGAACTCGACGTTGATGTGGTGTTGGATCACGGTGTTGTCCTTTGGTTTCTTTAAGAGGATTTCCCGGTAGCACTCTTCCTGGAAGGAGTTGTGGAAAAATGGATTGTTGCCGCGAACGGAGGGTATTTGATCCATACGATCAATCACATAGTAATCCACAGCTCGCTTTGCCACAAACTCGGGCTCACTGAGTTGACTAGCTGTCTTCGGACGCTTGGGAATGGACTTTGATGAAGCCGGGAACCTCCGGCACTGCAAGGGCATCTTGGACTTCATCAGGGGGATCGGTCTTTTGCTTCTTTCTACCCGCAACGGACTTGGTACGACCCCTACCTGTGAATAGCATGAGGTGGAAAGCATATAGATGAGAATGCACATATTTCATGAATTATGAACGAAGAACACGAGTGTACAAAATTCTAGGAAGAGTAAATCTAGAGGTAAAGTACCACATTTGGGTTTGAAGGTGCAACAATGAGTAGATGTAAAGCTTAAGACAAGCATTAGACCTATCTAGGGTTGCTCCAACAAATCTAAGAGGAGAACTTTAAATCTAGCCTATAACTTTCCATGAAATTTCTACACAAGGTTCTTAATCCATAAAGAAGCATCTCTACCAACTCATTCACCACAAATCCGAAGAGAAAATCGCTAATATCATCTCTATCCATCAACTAGATGAGAGAGAGGGATTTGGCTTACCGGAGCTCATGGTGAAGGATCGAGGAGGAGGAGAGAAGCTAGAGTCCTCCCGGAGCAAGGAGCACGAGGTCTTAGGCCGGGGAAGGGCTCTTCCCGGCGGTGGAGTGGCCGGCGGCGGCCGGGACGTGGAGGAGAAGGAGATGGGGTTGGGGGAAAGTGAGGGAATGCCCTCTCAAACCGCCCAGCCCCGTGCCCTTATCGTCCAGATTTCCCGCGGCGGTAGTACCGCTTGGTCCAGCGGTAGTACCGCCCCGGTTCTGTCGGGCGCCCGAGCGAAGCTGCCGCTGCGCACGGTAGTACCGCAAGGTGAGATGCAGCGGTAGTACCGCTAGGGTGACCGGTAGTACCGGCGCCTGGGAAAAAATGAGTTGTGGCTCAAAATGATGCCCACAATGCGTTTTTCACGCCGGTTCCGACCATCCACTCAACCAAGATCATGAAACAAAGCATTTAGAGGGAGAAAGGCTATAGGGAAGTGAGTTAGGGCTTATGATAGAAACTCAAACCGAGAGTGGTACTTCACACGCACTTTGCAAAACGCATGAAACTCAAGAAGACCAAAATGAGTGTGTTTCCCACAAAACCAAGACGAAGCAAAAGAAATCCACGAAAATGTCATGAAATCCAACTCTTCTTACAAGGAGAAGAGGGCGGTGGCCGAGACCACCATGTTGGAGCGTATGGCATGTCACCGCGAAGATATATCTTGGGTACATAACCAATACTCTTCACTTTAGCTCATTTAGTCATAAGAATGAATATAGAGATAAAAGAACACTTGCTATCGCCATAATGGGGGAGGGATAGTCCAATGGATTAGGACCGCACCCCCCCTATGTCCATGCCTACACCTAGACCAAATGGAGAGTTGAGATAGAGGTGTGTATGCAAGGTAGTCAACCAATGCTCCTAGAATCCACGATATTTAGCTCATGCCTCAAAAAAGTGAACCTTGCTTCGTCAAGTGGCTTTGTGAACATATCGGCAAGTTGAATCTTCGTTGGGATATAACCAAGCTCAATGTCACCCCGGTTGATGTGATCTCGAATAAAATGATAGCGAATCTCAATATGCTTCGTTCTTGAGTGCTCCACCGGGTTGTGACCAATCTTGATAGCACTTTCATTGTCACACAAAAGAGGCACTTTGTCACACAGGACACCGTATTCCTTTAAAGTTTGCCTCATCCAAAGTAATTGAGTGCAAGCACTAGCGGCCGCCACATACTCGGCTTCGGTGGTAGATAAGGATATGCAATTTTGCTTCTTGGAGGACCAACTCACCAAGGATTTCCCAAGGAATTGACATGCACCGGAAGTAGACTTCCTATCATCCTTGCAACCGGCCCAATCCGAATCCGTGTAACCGGCAAGAGAGAAGTTGGACCCCCTAGGATACCACAAACCAAACCTTGGGGTATAAACCAAATATTGGAAGATTCGATTCACCGCTATCAAATGACTTTCTTTAGGAGCCGCTTGATACCTTGCACACACTCCTACACTCAACACAATATCGGGTCTAGATGCACAAAGATAAAGCAAAGAACCAATCATAGAGCGATAGATTTTTTGGTCGACATCTTTACCCTTTGGACTAAGTTCAAGATGGCATTTGGTGTCCATAGGAAACCTCTTCTCTTTTGCATCTTGCATCTTGAACCTCTTGAGCATATCTTGGATGTATTTGGCTTGAGAGATGAAAGTCCCTCCACTTAATTGCTTGATTTCAAAACCAAGAAAGAATTTCAACTCTCCCATCATGGACATCTCGAACCTATCCGTCATAAGCTTTGAAAATTCATCATTGAAAGCTTTGTTAGATGAGCCAAAGATAATATCATCAACATAAAGTTGACATATGAAAAGCTCCCCTTTTACCCTCTTTGTGAAGAGAGTGGGATCGATTTGGCCCACTTCAAAGCCACGGTCTAGCAATAGCTCTCTTAGGTGCTCATACCAAGCACGAGGTGCTTGTTTGAGACCATAGAGGGCCTTATCAAGCTTGTAGACATGGTTTGGGAAGTGTGGATCCTCAAATCCCGGTGGTTGCTTTACATATACCAACTCCTTTAAGGGACCATTAAGAAATGCACTCTTCACATCCATTTGTTGCAACTTAAAATTATGATGTGATGCATAGGCAAGTAGGATACGGATGGACTCAAGACGAGCCACAGGAGCATAGGTCTCTCCAAAATCAATGCCTTCAACTTGAGAGTACCCTTGAGCTACCAATCTCTCCTTGTTCCTTACAACCATTCCATGCTCATCTTGCTTGTTCTTGAATATCCACTTGGTGCCAATAACATTGCGGCAATCTTTTGGCTTCTCTACTAGATTCCATACTTTGTTGCGCTTGAAGTTGTTGAGTTCTTCATGCATGGCTTCCAACCAATCCGGATCTCCAAGAGCTTCAAAGACTTTCTTTGGTTCCACCATGGAGATATGAGCTTGATGTTGACTAAAGCTTGCCAATTGACCTCTTGTGGAAACCTTGCGAGATACATCACCAATGATGGCTTCAAGCTTGTGACACTTGATTTCCAAATTTCTCTTGACTCTTGCTTGACGGCGGGTTTCGATATCCCCATTGTTGCGTGGGATTTCGGCTTGATCACCTAGATCATTTGAGTCCCCGTCTTGACCGTCTTGATGAGCATTGCCATCTTGTTGCACCTTTTCAGTGATGGGAGAAGATGGATGTTCTTGCTCTTGATCTTGACTAGGGTTGAGAATAGGAGTTCTTGAATCTTGTGAGACCTCTGGGTCCAATTGAGGAGGAGCTTGTTCTTTTTCTTGGATAGGTGTCTCATTTGCTTCCATAGAGGGTGCCACTTCAACTTGTGATGATGGAATCTCCACTTGAGTGGAGCTTGTACTTCCTTGAGGAGGCTCATGATGAATCTCGATGGGGCGATGAAATCCAACACCCATTCTTTGTATTGCATCTTGAGATTCCTCGTTATCTACATCACAAACATGAAATTGCGCCACTTGGGAGCCGTCATTCTCATCAAACCTCACACTACAAGATTCTAGAACTCTCCCTAAGGATTTGTCATAGACTCTATAAGTGTGAGAGTTCGCACCATACCCAACAAGAACACCTTCTAAGGCTTTAACTTCAAACTTAGAAAGATGTACACCTTTGATTTTGTATAAACACTTACAACCAAAGACTCGATAGTAGAAGATGTTGGGCTTGTTGCCGGTAAGCATTTCATATGGAGTTTCCTTCTTCCCTTTGCGAAAGAATAACCGGTTGGAGGAGTGACACGCCGTGGAAATAGCTTCGGCCCACAAGAAGAGTGGAGACTTAAACTCCGCCAACATGGACCTAGCCATATCCATAAGAGTCCGGTTCTTCCTCTCGGCTACACCGTTTTGTTGAGGGGTATATGCGGCGGAGTATTGATGTCGAATTCCCTCGTCGCTAAGAAACTCATTTAGGGTGTAGTTCTTGAACTCGGAGCCATTGTCACTTCTAATGGCCAATATGGGAAGATTGTGTTGACGTTGAACTTCATTGGAGAAATCGATGATGGTTTGTTGAATTTCATCCTTCGTCTTGAAGAAGAAAACCCAAGTGAATCTTGAATAGTCATCGACAATCACCAAACAATATTTCTTCCCACCAAGACTAGGTTGAGGTACGGCACCAAAAAGATCAACATGAAGAAGTTTCAATACCCTTGATGAAGAGATGATGGTCTTGCTTGGATGGGGAGAATCATGCATCTTTCCTTCAACACAAGCCCTACAAAGACGATCTCTAGAAAAAGAAACATTCTCATTTAGTCCAAGAATGTGGCCACCCTTGTGGATACTTTGCAAAGTTCTCATATTAACATGGGACAAGCGGCGATGCCACAACCACCCCACGTCGGCCTTTCCGAATAGGCATATTTCTTGAGTGTTGGTTGACCCCGAAAAGTCTACCACAAACAACTCATTTTCAACATACCTAACGAACATGACCTTTAGAGTCTTGCTCCTCAAGAGTACCACCATATCAAGAGTAAAGTGGACATCAAAGTTCATCTTATTAAGAGCACGAACGGACATAAGATTGTAACCTAGAGACTCAACAAGCATGACATTTACAAGGGTGATATCCCTTGCAACTACCACCTTGCCAAGACTCTTTACCTCGGCTTTGGACTTGTCACCATAAGAGAGGGTTGAATGATTTAAATTTGGTCTCAACTCAATCATGATCTCCTTGCTTCCGGTCATATGACTAGTGCATCCACTATCAACCACCCATTTAGATCCACCGGAAGCATAGTCCTCGGTGACATGAGCCATGAGGCACCGTGCGTTGTTGGTGGAGACATTGTCATTGGGGGATTCAAAGAGTGACGGTGATGACGGTGGAGTAGATACAATAGCTAATGCGGCAACCTCTTTATTATGTGTGTCTTCATCGTCGGAGTCACTTGTGGCATATTATTCTTGTGCCACCAACACAATTCTTGGTGCCTTCTTGAAGAAAGGCTTCTTTGGTCTTGCGAACTTCTTTTGAATCAACTTTGAGTGGTCCTTCAGGACAAGCTTCCCACCATTTTGCTCACGGTTCTCATAAGGACACTCTCTTATGTAGTGATTCTTGTCATGACAATTGTAGCACGTCTTTGTCCTTGAGGCAAGCTCTTTCTTGCCACTTGAGTTGATATCTCGATCAACGTGAGCTTTAGCACTAGCCGGGTCATTCCAAAACACTCTTGTGGCAAGTGCAATGTGACCATTGAGGGCTTGCTCAAGATCATGTGGAGCAATGTTGCTAGGACAAGCTTCAACTTCATCATTGGCATGTATGCAAGTCACCTTGGCCTCCAAGGCAAGTGAGGGACCTTGTCTCATTCCCATGGCCCTAACACGGTTATCTTCGGCATTCTTGGTGGCAACCTTGGAGGCTTGGACTTCTTGCATAACTTCATGGGAAGACAATTGAAGGTAGTTGTATCTTCCTTGAATAGACTTCAACTCCATTGGCTGCGAAGGCAAGAGAGCATACTCATACTTCCTCTTGACCCAAGCATCATCAACATAAGTTGCTCCCACATCATAAAAGGCTTTGGCAAGAGTCTTGAGTCTACCATACATCTCTTCATGGGTCTCGTTGTCAAGCATGTAGAAGCCTTCGGCAGCATTGCTCAAAGATTTATATCTATTTCTCTTCATGCTTTCATTTCCAAGGAAGGCGCGCTCAAGACAATCCCAAGCTTATTTGGCGGTGGTGGCATGTAGAACATGATGCTTATCGTTGTTGCTCAAGGAGAGTTCAATCATGTGGAGAGCGGAAGCGTTTAGTTGCTTTTCGGCGAACTCTCTCTTGGTCATGTTGCTTGGATCCTCCACTATGTATCCTTCTTCAATAATCCTCCAAAGCTCGATGGAGGCACTGTTGACATGAGATTTCATTGAACGTTGCCAACTAGCAAAAGCTAATGCATTAAGCTTAGGTGGGGGACCTAAAGGGTTTATGCGGGTAGTGATAATTGGATCGGGAGAGTACCATCCCCGAACGGCATGATACCCTTCCTTTTCCTCATGCGAGTTGGGAGATGACTTAGGCTTATAATTGGCTTTCAACTCCTTCTCCTTTTGCTCTTTATTCTCCTTGGAACCACCCTCATCGGAGTTAGAAGCTTTTTCAAGCGGGATGATATCCGAGGGCTTGTTGTTAATGAGTTTATTGAGCAAGTCACGAAACTCGTTAAACCTAGCATCCGTGGAAGATGTCAAAGTTGTTTCCAAAGCTTTGATATCGGCCATGGATGCCGCGGTGGCTTGGTCCTTTTTAAGGGACTCATTAGCCTCGGCAAGCCTTGCGGTCTCATCCTCACTTTGTGTCATACTTCTCTTAGGCGGTTAAACCCAACAAGAGAGCCTTGGCTCTGATACCAATTGAAAGGATCGGTATGACACCTAGAGGGGGGGGGGGGGTGAATAGGTGCTAATTCAAATTTTAGTTCTTTTTCAAATTAGGCTTGACACAAAAGGTAAATTCACTAGATATGCAACTAAGGTGAATTACCTATATGACAAGCTAGCAACTAAGCAAGATATAATAAGGCAATAAATAAGGATAGAAGTAACCGAAGTGAAAGCACGAGACGACAAGGATGCATTCCCGAGTTCCTCCCTTAAATGGGAGTACGTCTCGTTGGAGAGGTGTGAACCAACACAATGGTTCAACGGCCACAAAGGCCTCACCCAAATCTCCGGTGAACCGCACCACAAAGGTTTGGTTCACTTTCCACTATCGGAATCCTTCGAGGCGGAATCCGGAGCCTTTACAACAACGATTCGGGGCACGACCCACAAAGGGCTTGGGGGCTCCCGAACAGCAACAATCTGTCACAAAGACAATAGGTAAGTACAACAATGGGCTAGGTTTCCTAGTGGAAGCCCTAGCAAGTGTTCCCTCAAATGAATGAGGGGGAAATGAAGAACGGCTCAGTGAAGATGTAGATCGGGGCTTTCTCCTTCAATCCTCCAAAGGTCAACGAGTTTGGGTGGGAGGGTTGGGAGAGCTTGGAGCTCTTAGCTTTGCATCAATGGAGGTGAGAGAGTGTAGAAGCTCAAGTCTTCAAAGGTAGGTGAAGGGGTCCTTTTATAGCTCTTCAAAATCTGTCCGTTTGGAGCTGAAACTTATGCAGCGGTACTACCGCTGGAGAGGCCGGTAGTACCGCTGGACCTTTGAATCCAGACGTTGCCCGCTTCACGCGCTTCTCTGTAAGTCCAAACTTCACGCAGCGGTACTACCGCTGGAGAGGCCGGTAGTACCGCTGGAAGGCGGTAGTACCGCTCCAGTACCGCTGGAGGTACCGCTAAGAGAAACAGAGGGGAAATAACAGCGGTACCTCCGGCAGTACCGCCAGCGGTACCTCGACATCGAGCTGGCCTTTGAACCTGCAGAAATTAACACAGCGGTACTACCGCTGTGAGGACCGGTAGTACCGCTGGACAACGGTAGTACAGCTGGGTACCGCGGGGGGTACCGCACCGCGCAACAGAGAGCCGAAAACGGCGGTAGATCGGGCGATACCGCCAGCGGAAGCCAGGGCTCTGAGCAAGGCTCAGTCCAGTGCAGCGGTACTACCGCTGATGCTAGCGGTACTACCGCTTCCTGGAGCAAGGCTTGCTGAAGAGCTTTTGCAGCGCCCGTTTTGATCGTTTCCTTTTTGCTAGGATCTTAGATACATCCTGCAAACTTTAATAGCCATGTTAGAACACATATTGTGTTGTCATTAGCACCAAAACAAGGGTCAATTAGAAGATGCTCTTTCATAGCCGACCTCTAGGTCGCGAAGAACTTGGCGCGACGAAGACGACGAAGATGACCCCGAGATCGGGTGGAGGAAGTAGGCCTCCGAGTACCTCTAGCGCAGCACCTCTCAGGGCATCACACACATACGGTGGAGACGACGGCCTCCAAAGCTCCAGTCCAGGACGAGCAGCGGAAGACTTGGACCGGAACACCAGCAGCGCGACAGCGGGCTATGGTGGAAGAGATCCCCCTCCTCTACTCGGTGCGACTCCGACAAAGGGAATCACGAGATCGAGAGAGAAACTGGGAATTAACTGGTGAAATAAAAGGCCAGGGGTGCCCCTTCTTATATAGGCTCCAAGGGGGAGCCAACCTTGCCAGCCAGGCAATGTGGGACTATCCCCCATTGCCTGGTGCGGCCACACATGGTGCACCGGCCCCTGGTGGGCCCCTTTTGGCCCACCTGGGTCGGCCCCATGGCTCCCACCAAATTCCCCTAGGGAATTTTCCCCCTCTTGGGCCATCTTTCGACCAGAAGGGCTATTTAGTGAAATCAGCCTAAATAAATTCGAAAATAAATATATAAAATCATATTTGTATATTAATTACAGTAATTAATATCAAACATAATATATATAATTTTTCCTAGCTCCGAAAACTCTTTCGGGGATGCCTGATCTCCATCGGACCCCTCCCGGGACATTTCTGGTGATCTCTTTCCTTTCCGGGGTTCTTGTCGAAACCCCTTAAGTGTGTTACCCTAGCGGTTCGATATAATAACAGGTACGATCAAGACTCCTCTATGATCGACGACTAACTCGTAGGCCTGGACCCCATGAATTAATCCCTGTGATATAACGAATGACTTTCATATATCAAACCTGGACGTCTAGTCTTAAACCCTTTGTCATGGCGATACTTAGCGCGTCCGAGCATCATTCTCAGATATCTCCATACCTAGCATGATCTCGTTACTGACATCGCTATCTTCTACTGGTCTATGATATTATGTCAGCTGGTGACCTAGTCACATGTTTGCAAACTCATTTGACATAATCTCACCGAGTGGGCCCTAGAGTATCTATCCGGCTATGCGGACTGACAAATCCCGCTGTTGACCCCTCGTCTCAACTACCCCCTTCCGATACCCAAAAGTATCACCTATCATTGTCACACTATATAAGATATGACGTTTGGTGCGATCAAAGTATCTTCCAGGGATAACAATAAGAGTTGATCTCACGGTCTTAAGGCGTAATGACTATGTCCTATAAATACTAGGTATGTCCATCACATCGTTACACCTAACGATATGACTTCCATTGCCGACCAGCGCCATGCCCTATGATCGGAAAACCTCGATCATCAATCGCGCAACGAAACTAGTCTTAGTAGAGGCTACTAGGGACCTGGTTGTTTATCTACCACACCTGTATTAATGTTTTCGCTTAATACAGTTATAGCATGGTATAAAACATATAATGAACGATTGGGATATTGCCAATAAACTATGTTTATTAAGTGCCTCTAGGGCATATTCCCTTCAGTCTCCCACTTTCACTAGAGTAACACTTAATCTAGTTTACAACTTGGTAAAAGCTCAACACCCATAGCATCTTGGTGCCTGCTCGCCTCGTGGAAGAGGAATACAGTCAATAGATCTCACACATTGAGACCTATATGTGCTTTGCAACACTTCTATGTCACCTACTTTGACATAATCCCGTATCTTACGATGACGGTGAAATATATCCCAGTGGATGGAGTGAGACTCGAGCATTCGCGTAGCATGGGCCTTAAAAGTCTAAGAGATCTATTAAGGAGACCACCTACGCCCCAAAAACTGCTCAGTCCAATCACACTTGCTACTTCTGAAGTCGCGATATATTTCTATACCTATGTAGATTATGCGACAGTGCATTCAAATGCAACTTCGCAAACTAACCATGTCTTTCTTCAAAATAAAGGACATCTCCTATATGAGATTTCTAGTCGTATGGGTCAGTGTCATAACTTGCATCATCGTAACCGCTTTACGGCAAGTTGTCTTTCCACTCTTACCCTTTACTAGAAAACATATCTTCAGTTCTCATAGACACTGAAGAATAAACTTAACGTTTGTTCATCGATCCACACAAGGATCACTCTAGAACATGTTCTTCAACCAAGAACTTGGGTCACACCAAGTCGAGCTTTCAATCTGATAGCATCTATGACTGATACATAGATAATGTCAAACATCATTTGCTATAACTGAAAATGCCAAGATAAACTTAATATTTTACCTAGTCATACAAGCAAGAACCTCTTTCTTTGCTTGTCCTATTCTGAAACACTTCAGAATCTTGACTTAGGAAAATATTTCGACTTAATGTTATTAAGCCCCTTCTGATCTATACAATTATAAATCGGATGCCTAATACTCCTAACTTCATTTCATAGAAAATTTAATCACTTAAATAATCCTTTACACTCTACTAGAGGATCTGTGTCATTCAATATGTCGTTTCATACAAAATCACAAATGACACCTAGCTCCCACTCAAATATGCCTTCCGCATATAAGATCAAGGAAAGCTACTTAGCTCCCACTCAAATATGCCTTCCGCATATAAGATCAAGGAAAGCTACTTTGCTCCCACTCACTTCTTTGCAAATGTAGGTTTCTTCAACTATTTTGGACAACTCCAAAATCCTTTGATCACATTATCAAAGTAAAGATTCCAGCTCCGATATGCTTGCTTCAGCCCATGAATGGACCATCGAAGTTTGCTGTCGTGGTGATGTCACGGCAGATGCCATAGGATGGCTAATTTGTGGGGCCGATGGACGTTGGTGGATCCGGGGAGGGATAGCGAGCTAAAGAGCTCACACGTGGGAGGATCCCGGTACAACCGAGATCTCCCAGGAACAAGAAACAAGATCAAAGCACGAAGGGGAAGATCTAACAAACAAGAACAAATGCTCGAAGGCACACCACACACACACGATATACCCAGGTTCAGGGCCCTCGTGAGGAGGTAACACCCCAACTCCTGCCTTTCCTCTCTATATATTTGTGGTACAAGAGCTACAACTTGTTACAAGATCTCTCAAAGGGAGAAGTACAAAGAACTAGATGAACTTAAGGTGAGAAGGAGTAACTGCCCTAAGAGTAAATGCGACTATAGCTTTGGCTCCGAAGTTGGTCTCTCCCTCTCAGGAGTAGTTATGGCGCCTTTTATAGAGTTCCGGCCAGGAGGGCCGGAAACCCTAAATCGGCTTGACCCCACCGGACAGACCTAGCCTGCATGCCGTCACCGGCTAGTGCGACCTATTCGCCGGGCTATCCGGCGTAGCCCCTTCGTCATCATCTCGTTAAGGACGGCAGGCGCCGTCCTGCATCATCATTGTCCCCCTGTCAGAGACAAGACATGTCTTTGCCCATCCCGGATAGCCTTTTCCGGATTGCCGGGCTAGGCATGTCAGGTCTTGTCGTACCACGATCGTACCGGGTGACGCGCTCCCGTGTCAGGCGGGAGGTGACCATGCTTCCGTGTCAGGCGGGAGGTGACCATGCTTCCGTGTCAGGCGGAATGGTACTTCCCCCCGCAACAGACGGGAAAGCCTGCTATAGACCGTTGACGGCCGACCGGAAGCCCTCTCGCCGGCTACCTCCTTGCTTGCCACTGTGAGCCTCTTCTGCATAAGATCAATACCGAGACATATATTCCGGTCAATACTTACTCGGACTACCTATCCGGTAAAACCGAGTACACCTTCATCCGGGAGTCTCCCCGGAGTCCTAGATCCGGGATCCTTTCCGGAGGCGTCCGAGCTCGTCTCAGGATGAGTATCTCTAGGCCTAGCCTCCCGAAGATGTCTTAGCTTATCAGCAAGACATCTTCGAGAAGCTAGTTCTTAGAGGAACCACCCGCTCATGCTTGTGCTGCGATTGTGAGGGCCGGGGGTGCCTATTTATAGCTGCGAGACCTGACCCTTGCGCTTGCCAGGAGGCACTTTGTCCTCTACCAGCGCTCAAGGGCCAATCTGCCCTTTCAGTACAGCAGGAGGTGTCCCTTGCTCTCGCCCAAGGTCGGGTACTGTTGACACCTTATTGAATTCTACCGGGATCTGCCCCTACCCGGGGGGAAGCCCCCCGACACTAGTCCCCGAAGCTGGTGCTGCACAGCGACCTCGGATGATGTGCGGGATCAGCTTTAAACAACAGCTATCTTCCGAGAACACATGACACCAGCCTTTCCCTATTTGCCGAAGTCGGTTCTTCCCGAGATCTTCTTACCGAGACTAAGTTTACCGGGAGGCGAAGCCTGCAACGGGATACCACATCCTCAGTAAATATCGACCGTTGGCCTCCTGATGAATTCGAGACTGTGCGTCAGGGCCCACCCGACGTCCCGTCTGAGAAGAAACGCACTCGAGTGCTCCTGCGCGAGCACGCCGTCGCTTGGGTTCCCGCGCCGGGATCCGCAGCCGATCCGGAATCCAACCGTTGGGGCCGTGCGACCCTCGGTGTGGCCGGATCGGACGCTCCGGATAGCGCCACGTGGTTTGCTGCACAAACCAGATCCCACCCACGATCGTGGAGATCGTGGGCGGGAAAATTGGAAACCGCTCCGGAATCCCCCCCATAAATAGGGGACCGGAACGGTCTCCTCCCCTTCTTCTTCTTCCTCGCTCTTCTTGCACTACTGTCTCGAGCGCATCGCTGCCGCTAAGCTCGTCGCCTTTCGCCGGAGCCCGGACATCGTCGCCCTCGCCGCTCGCCGGAGCCCGGACACCGTTGCCCTCGCCGACCTTCTCTTCTCCGGTGAGTTCCTCTTCTTCGCTCCGATGATTTTCTCCGGTAGAACAACCGCCCGACTCCGGCCGTGCCGTAGCACGAGCGCGACTGAGCCACCGCCGGCGAGCACAACTTGAGCGGCGCGCACGAGGCGCATGGTGGTGATGCACCGTTACGGTAGGATGTAGATCGCTCACTCGTATTGTGCCTCGCCCGAGTCCAGCGCGAGCCTATTTTCCCCCTTTTGTTTTGATTATTTAGCACACGGTAGATCTTGTTTCCCACCAACTCGGTAGTGTTTAGCAGTTTGTGCTCCGGCATCCTAGTTTCCGGTAGACTAACTCCGACTAACCGCCGCCGCATCTGCAGAGTAGCTCGGATACGTTCGCACACTTCTTCGACATGGGCGAAGAACGTACCCGGGGATGCTGGGATGGGTCCGAGACCAAGCAGTCAGACCTGGACTGGCTGTATCGGACTCACCGGATTCCTCCGGAAGTCGAGAGCCGTCTCCCGGAGGGGGAGGTTGCACCGGAACCCCAACCCGGGGAATACGTGGTATTCCTCGCGCACTTCGAGCGTGGGTTCGGGCTTCCGGTTAGCCCCTTCTTCCGCGACTTCCTCGACCTCTACGACCTCCAACCTCACCATCTTCCCGCCAACGCCATTATGATGCTTTCGGTCTTCACCACATATGCGGAGGCATACCTCGGCATATGGCCATTTTTGGATCTCTGGGCGAAGTATTTCATTCTTCGCCGCCAAGCGATCCCCAATCCGGATAAGAAGATAAAAGACTTAGTCGATTGCGGAGCGGCCACCATCATCCCTCGCGCGGACTCCGGATTCCCCATAGTCAAGGGCCTAGAGTCCTGCCGGAAGTGGCAGCGCAGCTTCTTCTACGTGAAGAACCGGGAGAACTCGGGAGATGGTCCGGGATCCTCGAATCCGGACTTCATCAATCTGCCGGAGTTCGCTATTGGTCCTCCGCGCGAATTCCGTCTCTGGAAGAAGCTTCCGGATAATGACGAGGTCAATTGCATGCACGACGTTCTGAACGTGCTAAAGAAGAAGATGACCGGCGATGATCTCCTGCGCTGCTTGATCATACACCGCGTCTGCCCCCTTCAAAACCGAGTGCACAAGATGTGCCACATGGCCGGGAACCAAGACCCCAACCGAACCAGTATCTTTGGGCTAAGTCACGCAGGGGTCGTCCGACGCGTTCGAGCTATTGCCCGGACGGAGATGACGGATGACTACACTTGGGGTGTCATTGGGGGATCCCGGAAAAAACCATGCGACGAGGTGCTTATATCAGTCTTTCGTGCATTCGCCTTCGTACATGCGTTCACCTGGACAATGACACGGCCTAATTTGTTTGCGCAGTTGTTTTAGCGTCAAATTGAAGAAAACGCTGTCCACGCCAACGGGAATTTCGTGCCGAACTTCCCCAAACCGGACGAGATGCCGAGGGAGGACCCCGACGGCGAGGACCATCTCGCCATTCCTTTCGTCAAGGCTGCTGCCCCGGGTAATCCTTCAACCTCAGAGGCAGTTTTCATTTCTTCGGATGAGGAGGATGAGATTGACTGCCAGATTCTCGATGTTATTGACGCTCTCCCTCTGAATTGGGCCTCAGCAGTGGTTCCGAAACCGACAACCGGGACCAAACGTGCCGAGAGCCGGAAGCGCGCGGCTTCCGACACCGAGGGGGCCGATAACCCCGGCAACCCCCCCAAGAGGAGCAAGCCGAGTAAGCAAACGACCGAGAAGCCTGCTCGGCGCCGACAAAGGGGTCCTCCCATGGTGGATTCCGGGTACGTTTTCCTTGCTTTATGTTGTCTGACTTTGTTTTCTCCACAACCATTACTAAGACATTTCCTTTCAGGGATGCGCTCGAGCTTCCGTCACCTGCTGTTCCTCCTCCTCCCGGGACTCGGACTCCCAGCCCGGCTCGGGCTTCTCCTTCACCTCCTCGCCCTTCTACCCGAGGAAGTGAGCCTGCCGCCTCCGGTGCCGCACCAGCTACCGTTGCGACCCCGGATGCACATCCGGTGATCGACGAGATCCCGGTGCAGGCCACGACCACCTCGGGAGAAATTCTTCTTCCGGAGAGTCCGCGCCGGGTGCCCGGACTTGAGGCAGAGATCCTTAGCCCTCGCCGGCAGCCCGCGGCGAGCGGCCCCTCTCGGCCAGCCGCGACCAAGACCATCCCGGAGAAACAGCCCACAGCCTCCTCCCGGCCAGCTGATCCACCTGCCGGGAAGTCGCGCCCCAAGGTTGCTGGACAGAAGATACCTTCTGCCCCGCCCGCAGCTGCCCCGACATCCTCGGCCCGCGACTTGGTGGTGCGCACGGGTATGTTTTCATCGTTACCACCGCCTCCCGCCGAGATCCCTACTGCTGCCTTGCGGATGCTGCGAGCAACTGTCAGTTCCTTTGTACCTTCAGGATCCCGGGATGCTGTCGCTGCTCGCGCTGCCGGCGGCACCGGCATACAGGTTGTTGACGAATACAACCAGGCCTGGCTTGCCGCCGACGCCTCCGAGACTGCAGGAGACTTGCACGCTGCAGGCCCAAGCCGCAACGCTCAAGCCCTGCATGCTCTCCAGGTGGCCGCGTTGGACGTTACTCGGGTGACCGAGGTAAGCTTGTTCTCTTTCTTTTATCAAAAAATACTTGTTCCTTCCACCACCACTAGTCCCCGAGATTGGTGCTTAGTGCTCTAGATTCCACCGAATAGCAGATCACTAGGTTCCAATCTTAGTGAAAAAACCAGGACTCGGACACCGAGTCTCCGAGATCCTCCCAACCGGATAGGTTGATTCAAAATTTGCTCCATCACCACTAGTCCCCGAGATTGGTGCTTAGTGCTCTAGATTCCACCGAATAGCAGATCACTAGGCTCCAATCTTAGAGAAAAACCCAGGACTCGGACACCGAGTCCCCGAGATCCTCCCAACCGGGTTCCTTACCTCTCTTCCAGACTGATTTCTCCTTCGCCTTGATTTCAGGAGTGCAGCCAGAAACGCCGCATCATCTTCAACCGGGTTCTTGCTGATCTCGGTCAGTCCAAGAAATCCGAGGAGCGCCTCCGGGAGGAGCGCGATGCTGCGCGCAAGGTCTCGGTTGACCAGAAGACCGCACTTTCCACCGCGCAAGCCGAGATCGCGCGGCTCAACGGCGAGCTCGAAAAGGTCAAGGCTGCTGCGACCGACATGAAGACGCGCTTCATCGAGGCGAGCAAGAAGCAGAAAGAAACCTTGGACCAGTCCGAGGCGCGCGCGCATAATGCCGAGACCGAGCTGGCTCTCCTCCGATCACGGTCTGATACTTGGCTCTCCGAGCTCACTGTATTGAACCGGGATCTGAACAGTAAGTGGACCGACATCCCTCTTCTCTTGCTGCTGCCTTTCTTCGCTGTTGCCTTTCTTATGACTTAGCTGTTTGACAGTTCTTCTTTTTAAAGGGGAATTCGAGCACTCCCGGGAGGCTGCCGCCAAAGCCGTTGCCGCCGCCCGAGAAAAGCGCGTTGGGAAGGGTCCCATTTCGGATGCCTGGGACATCGAGGATCACCTTACCGCGCTGAAGGCCCGGATAGTACCTCTTCGGTCTATCGGGACTGAACTTCTCAGCGCTGCGGTCCACGTCCACGGCGCACTGTGGCCAAGCATCCGCGGGACGCTCTCAATTCCCGAGCTCGCGAGCCCACTTCGGGGTGCCGGGACGCGCATCCATGCCTGGAAGCGTTCCGGTGCGCGGGCTGGCGCGGACCAGGTCTTGACCCAAGTACTCAGCTGGTACGAAGGTCTCGATCTGGGGGCGATCCAGCGGCTGCGGACGACCTCGGCGTGGGTTAGCGATCCGTAAAGGGTTCAGCGCCGACAAGAGGTGGCGCACCGCATCGCCTCTTGGGCCAGCATCCGCGCCTTCACCGTCAGTGCCGTTCCTTCTGATTCTGAATCAGAGGGTGAGGATGACGAAGATACCGGCGCGACCGGCGACGCGGAAGAGGAGGCTCCGGAAGAAGACGATGCCGCCTCCGGTGCCGCGCCCGATACCGTCGTGCCCCGGGATGTTGCGAGTTCGCCGAGATCGGAGGCCACCGCGACCGAGGTGCGTCCCGACGCCCCGAGTAGCGCTGCCGGGACTGAAGCTGAAGTCGCTCCCGGTGCTGCTCCTGCTGCTTCTGCTGCTGCTGCTCCTGAGGCTGCTGCTCCCGAGGTCTCTGCCGAGAAGCCGACTTCCCCTACCGCTTAAAAAACTTAAGAGTAGATTCGTCAAATCCCCGGGATGCCGGGCGCCATATGTAATATATACTTATACTATTTTCATTCCGTAGTGAACTATCTATTTGAACAATTTATGCCAATGTATTCTGTTTTGAGTTCCCGACTTGCCTTTCATGTTTACCGTACTTAGGTAATTTCTGCTCTTGTCTACCATTTCGGCGTTCGACAGTCGAGTCACAAAACTCCACATACGGCATACATTACTTAAAACAACCCGAGTTCCGGCTAACCGAATTCCCGACATAAACAACAATTTAGTAAAAAACAAGCATGCCGGATAAGTTCCTGTTCCAAGTCCCCGAGACCATTTTCGTGTTTCCCACCTTCCCTCTCTTTGCTCTTGACTACCATTTCGGCGTTCGTCAGTCGAGTCACAAGATGATTTCACATGACATACATTACTTTGACTTTGAGAATCGGACTCGGAACTCTCCCGGCATGCACACAATATAAAAGATAGCTATCCGGCAGTCCCCGGGTTCCTTCCCGGCATGCCGGTATAAAACAATAAATAAACTTAACGAAACAGAAGTAAAAAAGAGCACAGAACCAGGCAGTCCCCGGGTTCCTCCCGGGGTGCCTTACTTCCATAAATATTGAAAATTGAGATACACATACATTGAGCCCTTTATGTGTAAAAGGGGCGGAGTAGAGCTACATTCCATGGACGCTTGGTTTCCTCACCGGACTTGTCCATTACACCTTTCCTAGCCTCCTGTGCATCTACAAGGTAATAAGAATCATTGTGCAATGCCCTGCTTATCACGAAAGGTCCCTCCCATGGAGGTGACAACTTATGCATTCCGGCCGTGCGTTGGATGAGCCTCAGCACCAAATCCCCTTCCCGGAACACCCTCGGGTGTACTTTCCGGCTATGATAGCGACGGAGATTCTGTTGATAAATTGCAGACCGAGATAATGCCAACTCTCTTGCCTCCTCGAGTAAATCTACATCATTTTCTCGGGCCTCCTTTGCCTCGGTCTCGGTGAACATTGTCACTCTCGGGGAGTCATACTGTATGTCGGTCGGGAGTACCGCCTCAGCACAGTATACCATGAAAAATGGGGTGTACCCGGTAGATCTGTTCGGTGTAGTCCGGAGACCCCACAAAACCGCCGGTAACTCCTCTATCCAGCATCCCGGAGTTCTCAATAGTGGTTCGATTAAACGAGCTTTGATACCGGCTAAGACCAAGGCATTTGCTCTCTCGACTTGCCCATTTGCTTCCGGGTGTGCGACTGATGCTATATCCAGCCGGATTCCCTTCTCAGTACAAAATCGAGCGAACTCCCCCACAGCAAAGTTGGTGCCATTATCCGTGATAATGCTGTGCGGGTATCCGTATCTCAAGATGATGTCTTTCAGGAATTGCACGGCGGTGTGTCCATCGCACTTCCGGATTGGCTTGACCTCTATCCACTTAGTGAACTTGTCCACCATAACCAGTATGTGTGTCATATTGCCTCTTGCCGGCTTGAATTGACCGACCATATCCAAACACCAAACTGCGAATGGCCAAGTGATGGGGATTGTTTTCAGTGCTGACGCCGGCATGTGTATCCGGTGAGCAAATCTCTGGCATCCTCCACACTTCCGAACAATATCCTCTGCTTGCTGCAATGCAGTGGGCCAATAGAACCCATGCTGGAATACTTTTGCCACCAGGGCCCTGGATGATGCATGATGCCCACATTCCCCCTGATGTATTTCCAGTAGCATCTCTTGTCCTTCTGCCGGTTCTACACACCTCTGGAGTACCTCAGTGACACTTCTCTTGTACAGCTCTTGATTGATGACAGTGTATGCTTTTGATCTTCGCAATACCTGTCGGGCTTCCACTTCACTCTCCGGGAGAGTTCCCTCCGAGATATAAGCCATAATGGGTTGTGCCCATCCCGGGACAGGTCTAACCGGGAATATGGGAGCGTCTATGTCCATTGGCTCTGCCGACATCACCTCTATCATCATCTTTCTCTGCCTCTCTGAGCACTGGGTCGCAGTCCCCGGGTTCGATGTTATGCTCCCGACATCTACTTCCATGGGTACTGCATCTGAACCAGGCTCCTTGGGGATGAAGATAGAATCTGACTCGGGTGATGGTTGTATAGATGGCTTCCTCAAATGCTCCAGAGCTATCCCGGGTGGGATTGCATCCCGAGATGACCCTAGCTTGGACAAGACATCCGCTGCTTCGTTTTCTCCTCTGGGTATGTGCTTGAACTCGCATCCTTCAAAAAATCCGGAAATTTTCTGCACATGAAACCTGTATAAGGCCATGTTTGCATCAAGAGCATCCCAATTTCCTGACACCTGTTGTACTACGAGGTCCGAGTCACCAAAGCATTCTATCCGGCGGATACCGATCTCCTTGGCGACGTTCAGTCCATGAACCAAGGCCTCATATTCTGCGACATTGTTGGATGCCCGAAAATGGATCTGCAGCACATACTTCAGTACATCTTGTTTTGGGGAAGTGAGAACCACTCCGGCACCCAATCCGATCTTAGCCTTTGAGCCATCGAAATGCATCCTCCAGAAATTGTAATCCGGCATCAGAGGTTCATACTGCATCTCGGCCCAGTCTACCAAAAAGTCCGGCAGCGCCTGCGACTTGATGGCATCTCGTCTCTCATACGCCGGAGCATATGGAGACAACTGGATGGCCCATTTGGCTACCCGGCCGCTAGCGTCCTTGCAACCGATGATCTCGGCCAGAGGAGCTTCGCATACCACCGTGATCGGGTGTTCCTGAAAGTTGTGCTTGAGCTTGGTCACTGCCATGTACACCCTTATGCCATCTTCTGGTAGTGCGGGTAGTTCTGCTTGCACTCCGAGATCACCTCACTGAGGTAATACACCGGCCTCTGTATCAGCTTGCCCCCTTCTTCCCTCTCTACCACCATTGCCACACTGACTACTCGGTTGGTTGCGGCAATATACAGCAGCATAGGTTCCTTGGGTAATGGGGATGCCAACACATGTGCTGTTGAGAGCATTCTCTTCAAATCGTTGAACGCCGCGTCAGCCTGCGGGGTCCAAACAAATGTCTTGCTCTTCTTCATCAGCTGGTACAGAGGCAAGGCCTTCTCCCCAAGTCGGCTCACAAACCGACTTAGGGATGCAAGACACCCGGTAAATTTCTGCACATCCTTGAGGCGCACAGGCAACTTCATGCTCTCGATAGCACGAATTTTACCCGGGTTGACCTCGATTCCCCGGCTTGAGATGAGGAAACCGAGTAACTTCCCCGCCGGAACCCCAAATGTGCACTTATCCGGATTCAACCTCATCCGGAATCTTCTTAGGTTCTTAAATGTTTCCCTCAGATCATCTATTAGTGAGGCTTTTTCTTTTGTCTTTATGACTATGTCATCGACATAGACCTCGGCATTCCGGCCTATCTGATTATGCAAACATTTCTGCATGCATCTTTGGTATGTGGCACCAGCATTCCTCAACCCGAAAGTCATGACACGATAGCAGTAAGCCCCATACGGGGTAATGAAAGCAGTTTTTAATTGATCATACGGATTTAAGGGTATCTGGTGAAAACTAGAATAAGCATCTAAAAAAGTCAAAAGGTCACTCCCGGCAGTGGAGTCTATCACTTGATCTATTCGGGGCAGCGGAAAGGGGTCCTTCGGACAGGCTTTGTTGAGGTTGGTGAAGTCGATGCACATGCGCCACACCTTAAGAAGGAGGGGATCATCCTTCTTCTTCTCCACCAGGACCGGATTCGATATCCAATCTGGGTGCAGCACCTCCATTATGAATCCAGCCGCCAGCAGTATAGCCAAATGCTCCATGACCGCAGCTCTTCTCTCATCCGAGAGGCGCCTAGTCGGTTGCTTCACCGGCTTCGCATCCGGTCTAACAAATAGAGAGTGCTCAGCCAACTCCCTCGGGACGCCTTGCAGATTGTCACTCGACCACGCAAAAGCATCCCGATTCTCACGGAGGAAGTCGACGAGCTCGCCTTCCTATTTGCTGTCCAGGTTGCTGCCAATGATAACTTGGCGCTCCGGGTTGGTGGGATCCACACACACCTTCTTGGTCTCCTTGGGGAGCTGGAATGACGCACCCTGCTCCGGGTTCACCATCCCGGGCATTCCGAGTTGGGAGGTCTTGGCCATCGCCACCACCTGCTGGATCCTCTTCTTCTCTTCCGCGATCACCAGAGACTCAGCCAAGCATGACCCCGCCGAGGCACATTCCATGGAGCGCTTGTGGTCCCCCGAGATGGTGATTACACCGTTAGGTCCCGGCATCTTCATCTTGAGGTAGCCCATGTGAGTTGAAATCATGAACTTGGCCAGGGCTGGCCTGCCGATCAGTGCGTGATACGGGCTCTCGAGGTCCACGACCTCGAACTCCAAGCTCTTGGTTCGGCAGTTCTCCCGAGTTCCGAATAGCACCTCAACCCAGAGTTTTCCCATGGGCGAGCACGAGACTCCGGGCACAATGCCATGGAAGGTTGTCTCGGTAGGTAACAAGGTGTTCATGGACACTCCCAGCTTCAGCATCGTGTCCTTGTACATGATATTAATGGCACTGCCATTGTCAATCAGAACCCGGCTGAAGCGGACGTTGAGGTTAGGTCCGACAAAAGTTGGGTCCACTACCAGGGCATACGCTCCCGGCTTAGGCATCACACGGGGGTGATCCTTCCGGCTCCACGTGATCTCCATCTCGGACCAGTGCAAGAACTTGGGCACCGCCGGGATCACAGCATTCACCTCCAGTGCACGCTGCCGCACACTCTTTCGGTCAGTGGGTTCGGTTACGAAGACCACATAGCTTTGATGTGCCTCCCGGTAGTTGCTCTGCTGGTGTCCGGCTTGGTTACCGTTGTCGTTCCGGGTATGCACTACATTCACCGGCCGAGGTGGGGGTCCTCTCGGAGGAGGGGGAAGTCGAACAACATTGGCCCCCGATGTCGGAGGAGGGGGTCTCGGGAACTTGGGCCGAGATGCCGGAGCACTCTGCCGAATAGCTCCCGAGCTACCCTCCTGCAACGTGCGTTGATACCAGCTGCACTGCCGAGTAGAATGGTTTGCGGGCTTGTTGGCCTCCAGAGTATGGTAGCAGCATGGCTTGTTCAGCATCTCTTCATACGTCAGGGGCTTCTTTTGTTCCACCCAAGTCTTCTGCACCTCCTGACTCTGACCCCAAGCCGGGCCATTTGTCTTTTGTCGCTGGCTGTGGCCGGCATCCTCCTGCTCCCGGGTCACTGCTGCGACGTGCTGTGCGGCATGGTGGTACTCGGGCTGATTCCTCTTGTGGCCGAACTCCTGGCGATCATGGCTTCTGCTCGGTCCTGAACGCTGAGGTCCCGCATTCCTCCTGTTGGAGTCACCGACATCCACCAGGGGTTGCATGGGATCTCCAAGCGTATAGGTATCGGCGATGCGCATGGTCTCTGCCAAGGTCGTTGGCATCTTTCTCTGCAACTTCTGCCACAACATTGAGCCATGCCGGCATCCTTGTGCAAAACAGGAGATGGCCTGCGCCTCCACCACTCCTTCGCAAGAGTTGCGAATATTGCTCCACCGGGTGAGGTACTCCCGGTCGGTCTCGTTGCTCCTTTGCCTACAGATGGCGAGCTGCTGAGGCCTGTTGGGCCTTTTGTACGTGCTGGTGAAGTTACTGATGAACGCTTCCTCAAAGTCTAACCAGCAGTCTAGCTGCCTGTTCTCAAGTTGTTCAACCAGATCCTGGCTGGTCCTTCCAACATCTGCGGCACATAACGTACCTCCCATCTTCTGTTTCCACCGGCTATGCTTACTGCAGTTACATAGTCGGTTAGCCAGTCCTCTGGCTTCTTGCTGCCGTCATAGGTCTTGGCACCCCTGTTGAGCTGAAAGTTCCGAACAGGTGGCTCCCGCATGATCCGAGGTCCAAAGCAGGCAGGTCCCGGGGGTCCTTGCTCTTCCACCAACTCGGATTGATGAATCCGGTCGAGCCGGAATCTGGCGTCTGCCGGGTTCAGCTGCCTGATCCCTATCCGAGATCCCAAAGGGTTCTCGTCCGGCTGATACCCGAGCTGCTGCAGCCTCGAGTTGCCATCATTGAGCCTGTCCTGCACGGGGATCACGGCCTGCCGTGGAATGGAGGCAACCTCCCTCTGCGGGTTTCCCTGATCGTGAGGAGGATTCCGGGGTGGATTACCACGGCCAACCGGGTTATTGTTTCCTACACCCAGGTTACCATCCCCACGGGTACTTCCCGCCTGTCCCGAGTTACGCTGTCCGGCCTGTCCGACTTGCTGGATACCGGCGAAGGCCGGGTCATAGGTCTGTAGCTGCTTGTTCTTCCCGGAACCTCGACTCCGGCTCCGACTCTTGCTCTTGCTCTTGCTTCTGCTCGGATGCGGGGAAGAGGCCTCCCCGTCTGACTTCTGGCTATTGGGTCTGGCTGAGTGCACCTGGGACCCTGCCCCGGGGTTCTTCTTCTTGAAGGCCTGATTCTGACGGTTGGCCTCAATCACCAACTCGTTTACCCGCTCCTGCTGCTTACGCAGGGCCTCACCGGATAATCCCACCAACTCGGCCATGGCGGCCTCGGTGGCCCTAAGAGTTTTCGCCGGTGAGCTATACACCGGCTTCCCCGATGAAATCCGGCTTCCGGTGTTACTGGTGGTGGCTCCACCAGCCAGCTCCTCATTCACCATCCTTCCTTTCTTGCGCAGATCCGCAATGCGCTTCTCCCGGGAGTCTATCTTAGGGAATCCGTGAGCTGCATTGTACTCCCGGAGGCTGGCGCTGAGCTCGCGGCGGATCTCGGCGATCTCCTGTGCTTCAGCGAGTAGCAACTTCCGCTGCTCCTCTAACTCTGCCGAAGTGGCCTGGGTATCCGCTCCGGCAGTTACCGGTACAGTCAACTTGGCAACCAGCCCCGAGAGGGGATCCGGGCGTCGCCGCGGCTGGGACGGCTGTGGATCACCATCTCGGGCCGTAGGCCTTTCCTGCGGGGGTTTGGCCAAACGGGGGTGGCCGTCGGTATCGCCGTCAGCGTCCTGGTACTCCTCCTCAGTTGCTCCGACCATCATTACTGCGACGGAACTCGGGGGGCGACCGGCACACAGACCCCGAGCAGCGCACAGCATGGGAGGGTCCTCAGCTTCCCAGACCACGTCCGGGTAGCTACAGACAACCTCTGTGGCGACGTAGGTGGTGAAACCACCAAAGTCAATAAGACATCCGTTCACCGGAAACGGTCTGTTCCGGAAGCAGCCTGCGTTGTCGCAGACGAAATCCATCTCCCCTAGCCTTACGACTAGGGCAGAGAGAACCCGAACGTCGAAATGAACGGGGGAGCCCGTCCGGATGTGTACACCAGCCCACGGTGGGCGCCAACTGTCGTGGTGGTGTCACGGCAGATGCCATAGGATGGCTAATTTGTGGGGCCGATGGACGTTGGTGGATCCGGGGAGGGATAGCGAGCTAAAGAGCTCACACGCGGGAGGATCCCGGTACAACCGAGATCTCCCAGGAACAAGAAACAAGATCAAAGCACGAAGGGGAAGATCTAACAAACAAGAACAAATGCTCGAAGGCACACCACACACACACGATATACCCAGGTTCAAGGCCCTCGTGTGGAGGTAACACCCCTACTCCTGCCTTTCCTCTCTATATATTTGTGGTACAAGAGCTACAACTTGTTACAAGATCTCTCAAAGGGAGAAGTACAAGGAACTAGATGAACTCAAGGTGAGAAGGAGTAACTGCCCTAAGAGTAAATGCGACTATAGCTTTGGCTCCGAAGTTGGTCTCTCCCTCTCAGGAGTAGTTATGGCGCCTTTTATAGAGTTCCGGCCAGGAGGGTCGGAAACCCTAAATCGGCTTGACCCCACCGGACATACCTAGCCGGCATGCCGTCACCGGCTAGTGCGACCTATTCGCCGGGCTATCCGGCGTAGCCCCTTCGTCATCATCTCGTTAAGGACGGCAGGCGCCGTCCTGCATCATCATTGTCCCCCTGTCAGAGACAAGACATGTCTTTGCCCATCCCGGATAGCCTTTTCCGGATTGCCGGGCTAGGCATGTCAGGTCTTGTCGTACCACGATCGTACCGGGTGACGCGCTCCCGTGTCAGGCGGGAGGTGACCATGCTTCCGTGTCAGGCGGGAGGTGACCATGCTTCCGTGTCAGGCGGAATGATACTTCCCCCCGCAACAGACGGGAAAGCCTGCTATAGACCGTTGACGGCCGACCGGAAGCCCTCTCGCCGGCTACCTCCTTGCTTGCCACTGTGAGCCTCTTCTGCATAAGATCAATACCGAGACATATATTCCGGTCAATACTTACTCGGACTACCTATCCGGTAAAACCGAGTACACCTTCATCCGGGAGTCTCCCCGGAGTCCTAGATCCGGGATCCTTTCCGGAGGCGTCCGAGCTCGTCTCAGGATGAGTATCTCTAGGCCTAGCCTCCCGAAGATGTCTTAGCTTATCAGCAAAGACATCTTCGAGAAGCTAGTTCTTAGAGGAACCAACCGCTCATGCTTGTGCTGCGATTGTGAGGGCCGGGGGTGTCTATTTATAGCTGCGAGACCTGACCCTTGCGCTTGCCAGGAGGCACTTTGTCCTCTACCAGCGCTCAAGGGCCAATCTGCCCTTTCAGTACAGCAGGAGGTGTCCCTTGCTCTCGCCCAAGGTCGGGTACTGTTGACACCTTATTGAATTCTACCGGGATCTGCCCCTACCCGGGGGGCAGCCCCCCGACATTTGCATACATGTTTAGCATCCTCAGGATCACCAACTCTTTCTTAATGACACTATTAAGAACAATGGTTTCCTTATCCATCTATCAATTTCTCATTCGAAATTATAGTGATTGCTAAATGACCCAGAATAGATTTAGGCTTCGCCACTTGAGACAAACTCCCATGTGGTCTGTCGGAACTGTTTCACGACAAATCGAATCTGCTCAATGTCTACTCTCTCATAAAATTCCATATACTATTAACATCCTAGATGCCATCAAGAAGATCTCCCAAGTCAATACCTGGTAATCGTATATGGATTTTATTTCGGATCACAAATGACTCATAGTCATTTCTCGGACTTAGGTTCACCATCTCTTCTTTGTAGTTCGTAGGTCTATCATATTCCATTTATATGACCTTCATAGCAAGATTGTCGTAACACACAGTGTGGAACACAACCTCGTATGCCTACGCTCTTAGTATGAGCTCAGAACATCATGATTTTGAATCATCAACTTTTTTCAAGCTGTGGAGCCTGACACCGAAAACACTTTCGATTGCGCCACTCTGATGTCTGGAGAAGAAGTTCACCAACTTCGTCTTGCTCTACTTTCTTTCTCACTTATACCCTCGGACAAGAAACTATTTCTTTCGCAAGGTATATCCCGGCAAAGATTTTGCCTATGTCGTGAGACATGTACCCAACTAACTCTTTAGGTACGGTATACTACAAAGATTAATCCATTTTAGGTTCGATTACATCGAAACACTAAATTGCTGAAACGACAATCCAGGCTAAATGCCATGCCATCACCCGTATGGTATTGTCTCCCTGTATTCAAATGGTTTCTCTATTTCCTAACGTGAGTGTTTACGTTTCTACCATATGACTCTAATGATCACAATAATTCGGTAAGAGATTTATTTACCACACACTATCCGATAGGGTGCAATTACGACGTCCTAACACACCATGACACTATGGTGTTCCATGCGACGTAATTTGTGGAACTCTTCTCGCAAGTCTTCCAAAGATGTGCCAACATTATAACTCAAATCTTCATTTCCTCGATATGCATCGCGGGAATTTGATTTTTTTGTAAATTTTATTTCCTACTTCATTCTGAACTTGTTTGATTGAATCAAATTTTCAGACCAACATTCCCCGGAGTGGATATCCATATATCTACTCGGAATATTCATGAAGTCTATGAAATAAAGACTTCCAGTACACGTTAAAGTACTTCATTGATTCACATACACCCATATGCACGATTCTCAACAAGCTATACTCAAAACGTTCAGCGAAGTTCACGAAATAAAGGTCTCCACTACCCGTCAATTACTTCATTGAACCACATACATCTCTGTGTATTACTATCAATAAGTTATATGCCCGCTTTCCAAAAACGGTGTCACAGTTATTTTGCAAGTGTCAAAAAATCAAATCTTAGGACTTGTAGGTCCATCCGGTATGGAGCTAACGCATTGACTATAACATTGACATGACTAAACGGTAGTGCCACACATATGTGGTGTCTTTATTAAGTTTGTATCATTTGGCATTAATATTATGAATGTGGGAGCTTCTACCATATAAATTCAAATCGGCATATGATCATTACTTCATAAATATAGGACACCAATTTGTCACTATCATGTATGAACAAGTGTCTCGCTAAAGGAGACACACTTGTAACGATCATACTAACAGACGATCATAAAGAATTTATTCAAATGGTAGATCTAGAGGGAGAGTGTCTATGGCCATCACAACAACTTGACTGCCCTTATCAACACACAATGTCGACTCATCCTTTCAAGCTACTCAAGCAGTAAACCTGTTTTTCACAAAACATGACTAGTTCAAAACTTAGTCACTACTGCGAGTTCTTGCTTACTACTGCGAGTTCTTGCTTAGCTAAAACATTCATAACATGTATATCATATATACACCATCATCATTGATGACTTCCGGCGATCTGTTTCATTTTCTTGATACTTCCACCGTAATCAAGAACCATGAAGGTGAACGATTCCCCTTGCATGACATAGTCTATGACAGAGGATTTGCACTTGGCAACGATGTACGTCATCTAGTGATTGAGCTGAGCGAGGCGTCTCAATGTTCATTAAGCATGAACATATGTCATTAAGTATGACCGCCACGTGCTCACTCAATGTGTGTATTCTCTTCCATCTTGGTTGAGAAGACAATCAGTCAACGTACTGATAAACTTCATCAACCCAACGTATGGGGTACCCCGAGTTTAGCGACCATATCATATGTTCGCGATCTAAAAACTCGTACCCACCGTTGGTTCTTTATGGCAGAGATCATAGCATACACTGGACTATGATGATATCATCCGCACAAAATCCGATAATCAAAATTATCTTTTGTTAGCGGAATCTCCGAGTTTATCTCCTGGCGGGTATTGTAACACAAAGAGCTAACGGTTTAAACAAGGAGTATCATCAAGCTAAAGTATAGAATTATGAAGTTTGGACCCAACCTTTTAAGTTTCTCAATCGCAGGAATGCGTCTAATTTGAAAAGATGCTATCACAATGGTTAATATCTACAAAGGTTTGCAAAACAGACTCTGTTCATTATATTCTGAGTTCTAGTATTTTAGAAAATAACTATCTGAACTCCCACTCAAACGAACATCCCTCCTGGTCGTTTAAGCGATTACACGACCCCCATCCATTGCACCACCCCTCATCATCAGAGCCGGCGACACAACTTCAAGAGTAGACAAAAGTCTGCCACACCAATTTTGTGACTCGTGCTCGACCTTTCGGTCTCCCTGTTCCGAGGCCATATTTCTGAATATGCTAGGCTCGCCACCAAAAACCTCCACGCTGACGCTTGTGCAACATGGCTTACACCCACTGTATGCGAACGACGAGATGTCTGACACCCGATCATCACGACTTGCCTCATAACATAGAACTTTCTTGGTGGTGCGCGTTGGAGGGAGAACACTAGTGGTATTTTGAAGGGATCATCTTATATAGCTACTGCCGTGTAACTAATATATACTATATATACAATCACACAATATAAGATGCAAACAAAACATCATCAATGTAATGCAATGTGATATAGTCCATTGCGCCATGGTCTTCTTGGCGCCCGCGGTTTATAAACAATTTAATAAACCTACCTTGACCATATCACATAGCCCCTGCAAAATAAAGTTAGACGCTTCTACTTTATCTTTTACATATTTTACGTGGCTCGGGGCTTTCGTAAATAGAACCGCTTCATACCTACGAACCTTATGACCACAACAACGATCCAATAATTGCATGTTTAAGCATCCCTTTCGGGCCCTCCATTGAAAATGCAAAGCCAACTAAAGAGAGAGAAACAGGCACCCGTCAGCCACAGATACGGTACAAGCCGTATGTCAGTAGTGGAACCAGTCTCGAGTAAGCGTACGCGTAAAGTCGGTCCGGGCCGCTTCATCAACTCGATGCCGCTGGAATCACAAGTGCACGCTAGAGGGTAGCAAATAACAGGAACGGTGCCCCCGTGCAGAACACGGGTTCTAACAGCGTACAACTATATCTACGATAGATCGGCTCTGATACCACTAAAGGGCATCATGTGCAGAAAACAAAAAATTTCCTAGCAACGATATCCTTAAACTAGCCAAGATCTACAGTATGCAGATATAGTAGTACAGCGGAGATCGGAATACATACCCTCGTAGACCGAATAGCGGGGATTACGCTCCCGCACAAGCGTTGACGACGAAGACGACGTAGCCGACCTCTAGGTCACGAAGAACTCGGCGCGACGAAGACGATGAAGATGACCCCGAGGTCGGGTGGAGGAAGTAGGCCTCCGAGTACCGCTAGCGCAGCACCTCGCAGGGCGTCACACACATACGGTGGAGACGACGGCCTCCGAAGCTCTAGTCCAGGACGAGCAGCGGAAGACTTGGACCGGAACACCAGCAGCGCGGCAGCGGGCTATGGTGGAAGAGACCCCCCTCCTCTAATCGGCGCGACTCCGACAAAGGGAATCACGAGATCGAGAGAGAAATTGGGAATTAATTGGTGAATTAAAAGGCCAGGGGTGCCCCTTCTTATATAGGCTCCCAGGGGGAGCCAACCTTGCCAGCCAGGCAATGTGGGACTATCCCCCATTGCCTGGTGCGGCCACACATGGTGCGCCGGCCCCTGGTGGGCCCCTTTTGTCCCACCTGGGTTGGCCCCATGGCTCCCACCATATTCCCCTAGGGAATTTTCCCCCTCTTGGGCCTTCTTTCGACCAGAAGGCCCATTTAGGGAAATCAGACTAAATAAATTCGAAAATAAATATATAAAATCATATTTGCATATTAATTAATAATTAATATCAAACATAATATATATAATTTTTCCTAGCTCCGAAAACTCTTTCGGCGATGCCCGATCTCCATCGGACCCCTCCCGGGACATTCCCGGTGATCTCTTTCCTTTCCGGTTGTCTTATCGAAACCCCTTAAGTGTGTTACCCTAGCGGTTCGATATAATAACAGGTACGATCAAGACTCCTCTATGATCGACGACTAACTCGTAGGCCTGGACCCCATGAATTAATCCCTGTGATATAACGAATGACTTTCATCTATCAAATCTGGATGTCTAGTCTTAAACCCTTTGTCATGGCGATACTTAGCGCGTCCGAGCATCATTCTCAGATATCTCCATACCTATCATGATCTCGTTACCGACATCGCTATCTTCTACTCGTCTATGATATTATGTCAGCTGGTGACCTAGTCACATGTTTGCAAACTCATTTGACATAATCTCACCGAGTGGGCCCTAGAGTATCTATCCGGCTATGCGGACTGACAAATCCCGCTGTTGACCCCTCGTCTCAACTACCCCCTTCCGATACCAAAAAGTATCACCTATCATTGTCACACTATATAAGATATGACGTTTGGTGCGATCAAAGTATCTTCCAGGGATAACAATAAGAGTTGATCTCACGGTCTTAATGCGTAATGACTATGTCCTAAAAATACTGGGTATGTCCATTACATCGTTACACCTAACGATATGACTTCCATTGCCGACCGGCGCCATGCCCTATGATCGGAAAACCTCGATCATCAATCGCGCAACGAAACTAGTCTTAGTAGAGGCTACTAGGGACCTGGTTGTTTATCTACCACACCTGTATTAATGTTTTCGCTTAATAAGTTCTAGCATGGTATAAAACATATAATGAACGATTGGAATATTGCCAATAAACTATGTTTATTAAGTGCCTCTAGGGCATATTCCCTTCAAGTATACCTACTAAAGATAGTATAGCTAAAGTTTCAGTCTTTTTGCTGATCTACTATGTGAGAAGGCAGATATAACATACAGTAGTATTTTGTTTCAGAGATGTTATGATAGAAACGGAATTGAACAACTAAAAGAGATGGGGGAATAGAATTGGACCTAGAACTTGATCGCTCGACTTTGCTCCGGTTGCCCCTCTCTTGGACCTCCAAGACTGCCCCCACGGCCTCGTGTTTCTTGACCGCAGAGGTCCCCAAGAAGATCCACCCCCGCCTACTCGTCCTCGACCCGGCAACTCGCCGCCGCGCGCTTCTCCCGTCGTCGCCGCGTGACATGGAGCCCGAAGACCACCGCTACCGCCGCTCCATGTACTACATCGGCTCCGCGCTCCTCTCCCACGAGCACTCCGGGAAGCCTTGCTTCGAGGGCCGAGTTTCCCGTGCACTTCTCCACGGCTCGAGACAACGGTACTCACTCAGAGAAGAGGCTGAGAGGAGACGGAGCAGTGGTGCGAGATCGGCTGCAGAGAACGGTGGAGGAGAGGGACGGTCATGGTGGCGGCGACGTCCATGGGAGAAGAGGAGGACAGGCGCGCGCGTAAGGGCGAGAGACAAAGACGCAAGAGGGGATTGGGTGGAGGCGGCTAGGGTTTCCTGGGAGTTTTGTCTCAGAGACCAACGGCTTAGATCAGACGGCTCAGGATGGTCAGAAACCTGCAGGAACCGAACTATCTACCCACGAAGTCCATGACGGGTGGGACCAAAAATGGTCAGCAAAAGTCAGCAGCTAAACGGACTGCTGTGATCGCTCTAGGGGAACGATCCGATGGCCCAGACTTCCAAACGCAGGGGAGAGCGCGGTGCATACCCACATATATATTTTTTAGATTAGGTATTTTTTGCTTTGCTTTGCGATGTACTAGGTACACAATACATTACGTACCTGGAAACAAAAGCATTGATCAAAATTCTATCAGTTTCGATACGCATACGTGGTCTTAAAATATCATATGTGCCTTAGTATCAGTCAACCGTTAATTCATTAAGTCATAGTCAGTTATATAAACTTTTTAATAAATGTTTAAATATGTTCAGAGTTATATAACAATTTTTTCACATATTGCAAATATGTGCTGCTTATTTTCAGAGTTTGAAAAAATGCAAATGTGTGCACGGAGCTTAACGTCGCATGGACAGTTCTCTGCGCCGACTAAGATCTATTACATTAGTAGAGGAGCGAGGATTATCAAAACTGTTGAATATCGGCCTTGCAGATGTACTAGCTATCGGAGACACTCCTTCCATTCCTATCACGTATCTATCTCTTCACGTGATAGCTAGGAATCGTGAGTTAAAAAAAGGCTAAACTGAACGGTAACCAGAACAAAAGAAAAAACCTTTCCTAAACGTGGTGGTCATCTCTTGATGTTATATCTAGGAACTGTGAGTTAAAAAAACGGTAAACTGTTCGGTAGCCAGAAAAAAAACTTCCCTAAAGGTGGTTTTAGAAGCTAGCTGACCAATGCCTACTAGCTACAAACTTGGAAAAATTTATAATCTGATTGATGCTATCAGCTATTAGCTAGTTTAAGCGTGAAAAAAAATACAAAATTTGATTGATACGATCAGCTATTAGCTAGCGCCTCTGTTGTGTGCATTATGAGTACATCACTAAAACATGGCGGCATCCTATCACGAAAAATGTAGAAGAACTCAATAAGTAATCCATTTACAAAAAACATCTAGCTTTGGATGTACCTGATAGCTGCAAGAAAAAAAACGAAAACAATACGTAGGACTGTACTTAAATAGCTGCGTCTGTTTAAATAGAAATCATGCACAAGACTCACTACTTTTAATGGAACGTGATAACTGCAAGCCAAGAAGGAAAAATAATTACTCAAACGACGTGGTGGTAAAGGTTGGAGCTGTTCGGATATGGACAATTTGGAAAAATATATAAACTATAATGACTAAAGTAAATATAAACATTCATAATATCAAATTCAGATAATGTGAAAATATCATTTATGATGATTTTAACAATGACTATTTATATTTAGATGTTAATTTTTTATACACACTTGGACAAACTTTAAAAAGTTGTCGGTCCAGTGCGGAACAGGGTGTGCAGAGCCCACCCTCCACAGGCCTCGCACGCTGACAGATTCGACAAAACGACTAAATAACAAGCCGCCGCTTGGGGAGACCCTCGAGAGGCAACTCCTCTCGAGGGACTGAAGAGGAAGTCAGGGCCTGAAGAGGACCCCGCGCTTCAAGAGACTCCCTAAGGCTCAACATGTCTGGAGATAAGTCAACAGAAACCCTCCGCAGGCCTCCGCGGCCCTGTGGAGACACTTCGCGGCTAAGCAAGCGTTGCAGGGCGCACATGGCCTCTGCAGCAGACGCAGATTGACGCGAGCACCCTAGTTGCCATTTCGGTGATAAAGAAGTCAACAAAGCTGCGCCGCCCACGCCAGGACAGCCAGGTCTTTCCTCTTTGGTGATAAAACGGCTAGACGGAGCAACGCTCCAAGAAGATCGTCATCGCGGGCTCCACCATGACCATTGAACCCCTGCGAGCCGTTCTGCGTGGTCTGCAGCCTGTCGGACACCACGCCCAACTTTAGCACGGATGGACCGCGTCCATGGACGTTTCGGCGACGGTGGACTCCTTCTCCCTCGTGCCACTGCCCTGTGGGAGCCCACCTGGAGCGCGCAGCGCAAGGAAGAGGCCCGAGACGCCTAAAAAAGGAGCAGGAACTCCACCGTAGAAGAGGATTGGCCAATTGCTTGCTAAACCCTTGTAACCCTAGCCAAGCAAGTAGGATAGCCAGCTGCTGGAGGAGGAAGACAACCATTGTGTCCCTCTCCAAGCACCAAGCTGCCTCAAGAGAGCCCTCGGCAAGCTCATTGTACTGTAATCTCTGCGGTGCAATTCAGACAAGCAGGAGTAGCGGTGTTACCACCTCCTGAGGGCCATGAACCTGGGTACGGGCCGACATTCATCTCTGTCGTGATTGTCCCTCTCTAGGCCCGGCGAGCACCGTCGTCGTGCCTCTCGAGGGTGTGACTATCCCTGTTCCATGGGAGTCACGCTCCGACATTTGGCGCGCCAGGTAGGAGATTGAGGCGCGTCAACGACCTTCGAGCCGCCTCCGCGCGATGACGGACACTCGCGCCACACGCGCCGCCCGCGCCAACAGGCGCGCGCCCGAAGGAGCCACCACCGCACCAGACGCCGCCGCCACTCGTGGACGACGGGGTCGCCCCCGCTGTGAGGAGCGCGCCAACACCGAGCCGCACGTGGAGCACCCCGACAGCGAGCCCGAGCACAACGGGGAGGAGCACCCCGAGCAGCAGGCCGACACGGAGTCCTTGTGCAGGACGCATCACCAGAGCGCCTCCTTCCAGGGACGCGAGGACCCTGCTCCGCACACGGCCCTGCTCATGGCGCAAGAACTTTTCCGCTACCGGCCAACTGCTGAGGCTCACGAGCAGTGGCAAGAACGCCTCAACCACGTCGTCGGCGTTGTGCACCACTCCCTCGCGGGCACAGCTAGGCATGGCGCGCCTCTGCCACCTCCAGGAGCTGCTCCGGCCACGACACAGAGAGCTGCTTCGCACGCCTCCTGGCCGCGCGACTGCCAAATCATGCAGCGCACCACGCCGGATGCTCGTGTGGGGATGGAGCGCCAGCGGGACCGCCATAACCACCTAGTGGAGGAGATTGGCCAGGCGGGCCAGCAGAACCGCGCAACTCTGCAGCACGGGGTCGCCACGTACGCCTCTGGCTGCATGGAATTCACCCGCTCCCTGTGTCGCGTGGTCTGGCCCCTTAAGTTCAGGCCAGCCCTCCCCAAGGGCTACGACGGCTCCAGCAACCCGGTTGAGTTCCTGCAGCTCTACACCACCTCCATCCAAGCTACGGGAGGAGACAACAAGGTCATGACCAACTGGTTCTCCCATGCGCTTCGCGACTCTGTGCTGTCGTGGCTCCTGAACCTCCATGACGAATCTGTGGGCACATGGGAAGAGCTCTGCAAGCAATTCGTCGCCAACTTCAAGGGCACGTACGAGCGCGCGCTCACCCACAACGAACTGCGCGTGGTGGTGCAGAAGAAGGATGAGACCGTCCGGAAGTACATCCAGCGTTTCAGCCAGGTGCGGAACAAGATTCCAAATATCCCCGACACCCAGGTCATCGCTGCCTTCCGCGAGGGCGTCACGAACCGCAGGAAGCTCGAGAAGCTCGTTATCCACGACAAGCTCACCTCTGTGGTGAAGCTGTTTGATCTGGCGGACAAGTGCGCTAAGGCTGAAGAGGGACTCATATTCGTCAAGATGAGCTCGCGGGGAGATGACCCTGGCGAGGGGTCCAAGAGCCACAAGAAGGAGGAGCCAAGCGCAAGGCCACCGCAGTCCTCGCGGCAGAGTCTGATGCCAAGGGCTCCCGCAGGGTCTCCCCCGAGCCTGGCGAGAAGAAGGAGGACGACCGCCCATTCTGCGTCTACCAAAATAGGCGCGGTCACTCTACCGAAGCCTGCTTCGACCTCAAGACACTAAGCAAGGAACGCGAACATGCTGAGGGCAGCTGCAGCCGCGGTCGAGGTCGTGGCTACCGCGGAAACGGACGCAAGGGCGGCTACCAGAAGTCACCCGACACTCAGGCCAACGCCGCCGAGAAAAACGGCAACCTCCCTGACGAGGAAGATTGAGGTTGCCAGGCCCCGAGAGGGGCCATGGCCTGCATCCTTGGCGGGGCTCAAGCGCCCAAGTCGAACAACCCGTTCATGTAGTTTGCTCGCGAGCTCAACACCGCGCTCCCCATCATCGAGACCTCCAGGCTCCTCAAGTGGTCGCAGTACACCATCGCCTTCGATGCACAGGACCACCCCAAGTCCACCAAGACTGTTGGCACCCTCCCGCTAGTATGCTCCCCCACCATCAACAACATTGCCATCTCCAAGACGCTCATCAACGGAGGTGCAGGCCTGAACGTCATCTCCATCGAGACTTTCAAGACGCTTCAAGTGCCCTACGAGTGGCTGATGCCCTCCAGGCCCTTCATGGGAGTCACTAGCGGCTCCATTGATCATCCGGAGAAATTCTGCCTCGTTGTCACCTTTGGCACACATAAGATCTACCGCACCGAGCTCATCGACTTCGATGTCGCACACATATGCTTGTCGTACAACGCCATCCTCGGCTACCCCGCCCTCGCGAAGTTCATGGCCGTCACTCATCATGCCTACAACATGGTCAAGATCCCCGACAACGCTGGCACCATCTCCATCCGTGGCCACGTCCTGGATGCCACGCCACGCGCGCCGTCGAGACAGCCTACAAGGCAGCCGCCATGGCATTTCCGGCTGCGGAGGACATGGAGCCTCTCGAGAGGCCCAAGAAGAAGAAGCAGTTGTTTTCTCAGGAGCCAGCTTCCACGAAGAAGGTCTCCCTGAGCACTAGCAGCTCGGGAGCTGAGGGCTCGGGGGCTAGCGTCACCATTGGCGCTGCTCTGCCTCCTAAATAGGAAGGCGCGCTCGTCGCCTTCCTCCGGGCAAACTCTGACATGTTCGCATGGACTCCGTCAGATATGTCCGGTGTACCGAGGGAGATGATCAAGCTCCACTTAGCCGTGTGTCCAAACACACGCCCTGTCAAGCAAAAGGCAAGAAAGCAAGGCCCCGAGAAGCAATCATTCAGCGTCAAAGAGGTCGAGAAGCTCAAAGCGGCAAATGTAGTCCACGAAGTCGCGCACCCCACTTGGCTCTCCAACGGCGTGGTCGTCCCATGTCCGCCGGAGGAGGCCGCCTCTGCATCGACTACACTGATGTCAACAAGGCCTGCCCCAAGGAGCCTTATCCCATGCCAAGAATCGACCAGATTGTGGACTCCATGGTAGGCTGCGACCTCCTCTGCTTTCTCGATGCCTTCTCTGGCTATCACCAGATTAAGATGGCTAAGGAAGACTTGGAAAAGACGTCATTCCTCACCCCTTGTAGTGTGTATTGCTATGTCTGCATGCCTTTCGGCCTAAAAAACGCTGGCGCCACCTTCCAGAGGTTCGTGAGGATATCCCTTGGCGAGTAAATGGGCAGAAATGCAGAGGCTTACGTCGATGACATCGTCGTCAAGTCTAGAGAGGGAGATACTATCCTCAGGGACCTTGAAGAGACCTTCACCAGCCAGCGCAAGGTGAACATCAAGCTCAACCCCGCCAAATGCATTTTCGGAGTGCCTTCAAGCAAATGGCTGGGTTTCCTCGTGTCCCACCGCGGCATAGAGGCAAATCCTGATAAAATCAAGGCCATAGAGGAAATGCAGCCTCCCTGCCAGCTCAAGGACATGCAACGCCTGGCAGGCTGCATGGCCAGCTTGGGCCGCTTCATCTCCAAGTTCGGCGAGAGAGCCTTGCCTTTCTTCAAAATCATGAAGAGATCTGGCACCTTCAAGTGGATGCCTGAAGCGGAAAAAGCCTTTGAGGACTTGAAGAGGTACTTGGTCAGCCCACCAGTCATGGTTGCCCCAAGAACAGGCGAGCATCTGAAGCCGTATCTATCAGCCACTCCACAGACCGCCAGCGCCGTCCTGGTGTAGAAAGAGAAGAGCCAGTCCTCCACAAGAAGAGTGCAACCACTCCAAAGCCAAAACGGCCTGACAAAGAGCTCGACAAAGGGACATGCTCCACAAACCCACCGCCAGGCCCAGAGCCACAAGCCGAGCCTGCCCCAAGTTCAGATCTCGTCAAGGAGCCTGAAGAGCCTCCACAGGCTGATCTCGCCAAGGAGCCTGAAGAGCCTCCACAGGCCAACCCCCTTGAGGGCCCTGAAGAGCCTCCCCAGGCAGACAGCGCTGCACCTAAACTGACAACCCTTGTCGAGCATCATGTCTACTTCATCAGTACAGTACTGTGGGATGCTCGAGAACGGTACCCAATGCAGCAGGGGCTCCTCATTGCGCTCCTCATCGCCTCAAGGAAGCTGCGATACTACTTCCAGGGACACCACATCACAGTCGTGACCTCATTCCCCCTGGAACAGATCCTGCGCAACCCTAACGCCACAGACCGTGTCGCGGGATGGAACATAGAGCTACAACCATTCAACTTGCGCTTCGATACCACAAGGGTCATCAAAGGGAGAGTGCTGGCAGACTTTGTCGTCGAATGGACTGATCCAACCCCTGAAGAGCCTCTAGGAGAAGAACCAGAGCCCTCTGGAGAGAAAATGCCAAGCCACTGGACCATGAATTTCGACGGAGCTTTCGCCTGCCGCCATGGTGGGGCTGGCGTTGTCCTGACGTCACCCAAGGGTGATAAACTCTATTACGCGGTCCAGCTGTGCTTCGGAATCGACAAGATCTCCAACAACATTGCTGAGTATGAGGGCTTGCTCGCGGCCTACGTGCCGCCATTGCTCTAGGCATCAAGCACCTACTCATCAAGGGCGACTCCCATCTGCTCGTCAACTTCTCCAACAAGAGCTACAAGCCTAAGGACGACCACATGGCCGCATACCTTGAAGAGGTCCGCATGCTTGAGAAGCACTTCAGGGGCATGGAGCTCATGCACATCCCCAGGAAGGAAAATCAAGAGGCTGATGTTATCGCCAAGCGCGCATCAAGGAGGCAAGATCAGCTGCCAGGCGTCTTTGAAGAGAGACTCGTCAAGGTATCCACAAAGCAGCCTCAAGAGGCCATGCCCGCAAGCACACACGAAGCGCTCCCGCCACCACGTACAACTGGGGCTCCCGATTGCGGCCCCCAGACAGGGGAGCGCCTGTTGCTCACAGCGGTGCATCAAGAGACAGGCTGGATCGACGAGCTCAAGGACTAGCTCGCCAAGGGAATCCTCTCCGAGGAAGATGTCTAAGCAGAGCGAATCGCTCGCCATGCTAAATCCTACCACATCCTCGAGGGAGATCTCTACCGCAAGCGCCCAAGTGGCATCGCGCTCAAATGCGTCCCTCCCGAAGAAGGAAATTGCTTAATCAAGGACATCCACAACGGGGAATGCGGCCACCATTCGTGCGCCTACACCCTCGCAGGCAAGGTCTTCAGCAGTGTCTTCTACTGGCCTCAAGCACTACAGGATGCAGTTGACATCATTCAAGCTTGCGAAGCCTGCCAGTTCCACGCCAAGCAAATCCATCAGCCCGCGCTGGGACTTCAAACAATCCCGCTCTCCTGGCCGTTCGCGGTCTGGGGGCTGGACATCTTGGGACCATTCCCAACAACGCAAGGGGGCTATCGCTACCTCTTTGTGGCCATCGACAAATTCACCAAATGGTCCGAGGTGGAGGTGACATGCACAATTCCAGCAGGCGCAACGGTGAAGTTCATCAGAGGCCTAGTCTGCCACTTCGGAGTGCCTAATCACATAATCATCGACAACAACTCGCAATTCACATGCGGCATCTTCAGGGCTTATTGCGAGAAACTGGGCATCAAGCTATGCTTTGCCTCAGTAGCTCACCCGCAGAGCAATGGCCAAGCCGAGCGCGCAAACGCAGAAGTCCTCAAGGGCTTGAAGACCAGGACCTTCAACATCCTCAAGGGCCACAGCAAGGGCTGGATCAGCGAGCTCCCTTCGGTGCTTTGGTCTATCCGCACCACGCCGCCCAAGCCTACGGGGGAAACACCGTTTTCCCTCGTCTACGGTGCCGAAGCAGTCCACCCTAGAGAGATCAAGCATGGATCCCCACGGTTCCTTGCCTTTAATGAGGACGAGCAAGAGGACCTCCACAACGACGACCTGCTGCTCTCGAAGGACTACGCCGCCGTGCCGCCCTCCGAGCGGCTAAGTACCAGGAGCTGCACCGCTACCACAGCCGCAACGTGCGCTCGCACACCCTAGAGACATGCGATCTCGTCCTCAGGCGGATCCTCTCCAGGAAAGGCCTCCACAAGCTGTCACCGATGTGGGAAGACCCCTACAGGGTCACCCACTCCGCCAGGCCTGGAGCGGCTCGCCTCGAGACTCAAGACGACATGCCCGTCAAAAATCCGTGGAACATCATGCACTTACGCAAGTTCTACCCGTGATCATTGTCACGCCCGTGATCATTGTCACGTCAAGACATCTAGCTGAAGAGGCAGCTTACGGTTCCACCTCCAAGCATTTTTTGTGTCTAGAGGTTAAAACCTCACGGCTTAAACCTCCAACCTCCAAAGGCTTCTCTCGAGGGTCAACCCTCCGAGCTCTCCATGTAACGAGCCACCGCAAGCCGTTGAGAGTCTCTGCCACTAATGGGTGGTCCCCATGCCTCGACATGGTTAAATACATTAACTTGGCAACTCCAAGCATAATGAAAAAATTCGTTCCTAAGTGAACTTTGCGCTAGCCATTATGTAATATTTTGGTGGTGAGTTTATTCCCGCATTATTGTTTTTTCAATGTGCGCTTATATTTTTCCCCATGCGCACCTCGCGAGCAGGGGCTGAGTATGGTGCCAGTGCCTCAAATGACACCAGCAACACTGCAAAACTCAAGGATCCGAGTTCTGGCTGGAGGACAAGGTCCCGCAAACACGCCATCTCTACAAAGGACCTTGGTACTTACTCTCCTCGCAAGGAACACCTGAGGAGACCTATAAGAGCGCATGAGTTCCCACAACCATGTACAAGCATTTGGGTTCACCTCTCTAACATCTATAGGGAACAAGTGTCCCTGTAAGCCTGAGGAGGCAACAGGGGAAAAACCCTTGGAGAGGACCTCCTCGCCAGGCAAAAAAACCTCTATAGGGCAAAAGCCTCGAGAAGCTAAGTCCCACACTCATGCCTCGAGAACCTTTTTCCCCACCGCAAGCACATGTTTTTCCCTCGAGCGATCTCATTTTCCCTTGTGCTTCATGGACTACTCGCACGTCTAAGGGGGGGGGGGGGGCACTTGAGCATCGCGACTCAAGGCTCTTACCTCTCCAAGCCTTAAACTCCCCCCGGCCTTGCTGAGTCATTGCTCTAGTGGCGGAGTCATAGCGTGAAGAGACGGGTCCTAACAACGCAGAGAAATCATAGACATGAAAATAAGACAAAGGGGCCTCTAGAGGGGCACGCAAGCTGAAATAAATAGCTCAAAGAGTATATTACATGCCCAAAAGATGCATAGTGTATAAACATAAAACTGTTTCAGATACAAGCGCTCAAAGGCGCAATAATCAGGCTCAGGCGGAGTCCGCGCCATCGTGCTCCTCCTCTACAGCACCCTCCTCCATCTCGGCAGGGGTGGCCTCCTCCTCGCTCTCCTCCGCAGCTAACTCTGCACGCTTGAAGCGGTTGCAGAAGGCGTCGACCTGTTCGCGGAGGGAGTTGGAGACCCGCCACACATCATCGCCCTGACGAGCCTCGATCACGGTGGAGAGGTCGAACCCCGGCGTGAGGAGCCAGAGGTTGGTGAAGAGGCGATCAACGACTACCACAAGGAGCTGGCGGCTCTCGACCTCGATCACCTCGCGGAGATCAGCGACGGGGCTCTCGAGCGCCTTGAATTGCTGGTCGAAGTAGACCAGGTACATGGCGACGTCGCGCGGCCTCGGACCTCAGAGTGCGGAGCCTCCGCTCCAAGCTGGGCAGCTAGCTCGTTGCCCCCGGGCACCAGAGCCTGGAACATGCGCTCCCACTGCTTCGAGAGCACGCGAGCCGCCTACGCGATGTCCGCAGCCTCCACCACCTGCACAGCCACGGGGCCCATCTGCTACTCCATGTCCCTGATGAGGGCGTTCAGGTTCAGGACGGCGGTCTTGCGAGCGTCCTCCGCCTGACGGTAGGCCTCCTTGGCGCGCTGGAGGCGGACCCCAAGCTTGGAATTGGCCTTCTTGAGCTCCGCGATCCGCTTGGCAGCAGTAGCGTGCTTGGCCTCGAAGTGGTTGTCCTGCTTCTTGGCCTTGTCACAGTACGTCTGAAGGGTGATATTACTGAACTCCTTCTCGCGCTCCACAAGGGCCTCCTCCGCCTCTTTCTTCTTCTCGGTGTACCTCCGCTCGAAGCGCTCCAGGGCTTGCTTCTGGGCGATGATGTTCTCGTCGTATTTCTGGAGCGCCTGGGCCAGGTTTTCCTTGCGCGCCTCGAGATCTTCGCGCAGGGTGGCGAGCTCGCCCTCCGCCTGGAGCCGCTGCTCGTCGCCTAGCAGCACGTCCTTCTCTTTGGAGGCCAGCTGCCGCTCGCGCTCCGCTAGGCTCTTGCGGTCCTCCTCCAGGGTCTCCTACGCGGCTCGGTGGACGGAGAAGAGCTGGGACTCCAGCTGGGAAGCTCACGGCGCTTCTGCGCCAGTGAGCCCTCCATGGCTTTGCGCTCAGCCCTCGCCTCTGCCAAGAGCGCAGCAGCCGCGTTGCGCTCGTCCTGGAGGGGCACAAAGAGTTCATCGGCGTCGCGGATGGCCCCCTCACGGATCTCCTTGGCAAAGCGGACGGCCTCCCCGCGCGTGGTCTGCAGCGGCTGATCCTCCTGGCGGCGGGCCTCTACCGCGGCATGGAAGGACGCCCACGCCCCCGCAAGCTAGTCGCGCTACCGAGCGAGCTGCGCGTCCTCCAGAGCCAGATGCGCCTCCAGTCCCTCCAGGGACTCCCTCACGAGGCGGAAGGCGACCTCGCGGTGCCCCGCGCTCCAGTCCCAGCCGCTAAGGACCAGATCGCGGCGCGTGGAGGGCCCTGCCCCGGCGTCAAGCCCAGAGAACCTGGCCTCAGGGCGCGCCTGGGGGCTAGGACATGCTCCGTCCCCCGCGGCGCCCAAGCTGGCCTCGCCGCCCTTGCCATCCTGGCGCGTCCCCGCCTGCGGCTCGCCCCCTGCGGCTCGCCCCCTGCGTCGCGCGACGGAGACGAAGGAGCTCCCCCCCCCCCCCCCCCCCCCCCGCAGACTCGCCAGCGCCTGACGGCCTCTGGCTGCGCGGGAGGCGTGGAGCGCGTAGCGAAGTAGCCACCCGGGCTGGTGTGGTCTCGCGCGGTGGCCTGGCCGCACGAGGCGGAGAAGGGGCGTGAGGAGGGGTAGCAACCCGCTCCTCCTGTGGCTCCACCGCCATCTGCTCGGGAGGCGGCACCGCTGCCTCCGCCTGAGGCGCTGCAGCTCCCGCTTGAGGCGCAGCCTCCTCCGCCTGAGACATCTCTTCAGTTGGGCCTGCGGAGGCCGTCTCCACAGGCCTCGTGGCCTCCTCAGCCATGGCCCCAGTCGTGGCTCTCTTCACCTCTGTTGCCTTGCGAAGCTTACGGCGCTTCGCAGGCACAAGATCACTGACAAGCACGAGGGAAAGATCTTCAGGAAAGGATAAAGAAGAAAAGAGGAAGAATCAAACAGCCAAATGCTAGAAGCACTTACCCGGCCGGCTTGGCACCGGTGTTGACCCACGCCAAGCCTGGCGAGCGCCAGGAGGGTTGGGCCTTGGCACCTGACCCCTCCTGGGGCGCCTCGGCCTTCCTCTTGGACGGGATGTCAGACGGCCTCGCCCCAGACCGGTCCACGGCCGCATTGGTGCGTGGCTCGCGCCGCCCCGGCGTGGCCTCCTCGTCAAAGGCCTCCACCTCTGCCTCCTCCCCCTCCACGAGGCGCGAGGGCGCCACCACAAAGGCGTCATCATCGCCTAACGAGATGTCGCAAATCTCATCAGTGAAGGGCCCGACCCTTGAAGAGGACACCTCCCCTGCCGCAGCATCCTCCTCGCCTCGCCCAGCTCCTGAGGTAGAGGGTGACTCTGCTCCCGCCGCTTCCTGCACCACTGGCACATGCACCTCCTTACCCACCGGGCCTGACGGGGTGAACGAGGGCATCCCCTCCAGGATGGCCTGGCGCTCGGTCATGTTGTACTGGTGAAGATGCCGGAGCATGAAGGGAAGCTTGTCCATGGCGGGCACCACCGGGTTGATGAAGAGCGCGGACAGGACGTTGTCGACTGTGTCCTTGTTGTTGTCCTCACGGTGGAGCCGCATCTTGTCCTGTGGGCAGGAGTACATCCACATGGGCGTCGCGTGCGCCTGGAGGGGAGAAATGCGGCGCGTCACGAAGTCCGCAACGATGATATGCCCCGTGAGGCCCTACTCGCGAAGGTAGCTCAGGCGGCCCATCAAAATTGCGTTCTACGCGTGACGAGGTGTTAACTCGACAAGTCCCAGGGTTGTGCACCCCGGGTTGATTGATGGGGAAAGAGAGATGTGTTGGTGATCACGACGGCTGACAAGCAAGGTTTTACCCAGGTTCAGGCTCCCGGAGGATAACACCCTACTCCTGCTTGTCTGATTATCGATGCGAGTAGCGATTACAATGGCGAGATTGCGATCTTGCTAGGGTTTGTGGTGGTGGCTATGAGCGTGTCTCTTCGTTGTCCTGGGGACGAGCCACCCTCCTGTCTTTATAGGTAGCCAGGTCTCGGGTGGTCGATGCCGATGGCGATTACAGATATGGCAGGTTATGCGACCTAACCGACTTGGACTAGGTTACATGGTACCCCGCGTGGGCCTTCTGTGGGCCTTCAAATCCTTGGCGCGGCCCAGGTAGCCTTATCGTGGGCTACCCGAAAGGTAGCCCCACGTCAGTAGCCCCCGAGTGCTTGGTCGAAGCGTAGAGTCGGGCAAAGGACTTCTTCCTCCTGGACGCGCCATTGGATTGCTTGATCTTGAGCTTGAACTCGATTTCTTCAGTCGAACCGGGGTCTCCCAATGGGAGTAATACCTGCAGTCGAATTACTTTGCTTTGGTCTTCTTGTGAAGCGTCAGTTCAGCCTGCTGGCTTACTTGTAGATGGATCCAGCTGATTGAGCTTACTCGATTTTCTTTGCCACCCGAATGATTCCTTCGGGTGCTTGGATCAACTGTCGATCCTACTTTGTTTGTTTCAGCCGAGGAGCTTACTACTCGAATCATTATGTCGAGTTGTCGAGCTGATTCAGTTGATTTTAGAGTCGTTGGCTTGATGACGTCACTGATGACGATCTGTTGCATGCCTCTGCGCCTGATGGGACGTGACGTGGCGGGGCCCACTGTCAGAGCTGACAGCGGTCAGCAGTTGTCACGATTCCGAACTGGGCGCGAAATTTGCGCGCCATGATGATGACGCCTCGATTTTTGCGCGTAGTGGACGAAGTGGGCGGCGTCGTTTGGTTTCTCCCTGCGACACGTGGACGGTGGATGTGGCAGCTCGGAACCGTTTCTCTTTGGACGGCTGAGATGAAATATTTCGAGGCATAAGTACCGCGTTTGGACGCGAGGGCATCATCTTCTGCAATCGTCTGCGCCTCCTATTCCTCTGGTCTACCATTTTTGCCGCCATCCGAGCTCCAAACCTCTTGTCCTCCCATTTTGCCACTGCTTATTGCGATCATGGGCAAGCCGAAGGCAACCGCTGGGTCCTCCGCCGCCGCGGCCGGAGCTGTTTTGAAGAAGCTCGAGGGCGATTGGCAGAAATCCAGCGTGAAGAGAGCCGACCTCGACGGGCTTCGCGCGCAAGGCCTCCTGCCTCCCTCTGGCACGACTCAGGTACGCGCTCCTGGCAAGGAGACCTCCCCGGCCCCTCGCGAGGGGGAGCGCGTTTGTTTCGTGGATTTTCTTCCACGAGGCTTCGGGTTCCCTCTCCACGATTTTGTTCGTGGTCTCTTGTACGCCTATGGGGTGCAGATCCACGATCTGACCCCCAATGGCGTCTTGAGCATCGCTAGCTTTATCGTGCTATGCGAGTGCTTCTTGGGGATCGCACCCCACTGGGCGCTGTGGAAGTCGCTCTTCCTTGTTCGCAAGAACAACGGGAAGGGCGGGTTGCCCTACCCAGTGGGCGGCTTCGGCATCCAGGTGCGTGGCGACACCACGTACTTCGAGATGAAGAAGTCTGACTCTGTCCAGGGGTGGCGGAAGAAATGGTTCTACATCCAGTGGAACCAGGAGGGCGTGGAGCGGTTCGACAGCGCGCGCGGGTTGCGGAAGACCCGCGCCTGGGCGCACCCGCTCACCGCGGAGGACAGGGAGGCGATGATGCCTCTGCTGGGCCTGCTGCGCGACGTCCTCAAGACCCTCGGGCGAGAGGCGGGTGGCGTCTTCTTGATGGCCACTTTCTTCCGTCTTCGGGTTCAGCCGCTCGCTGCTCAGCCCCATCCGATGTGGGCCGCTGAGGGTGCCAGCATCGAGCCACTCGACGATGAGGGGGTGGAAACCAAGGTGAGGAGCATCACCAATCTCCGAGCCGCAGACCATTGCAACGTCAAGTGTCCCGTCGCGGCGTACGGAGCCGCGAACCCTATTCCAGAGGTAAGTTTTTGATTCTTCCTGATTCTTCTTGATTCTGTATTCGACTTGCGTCTACTTGCTCATTTATTCGACTTGCGTCTACTTGCTTCAGGGTCGTTCTCTTCTGGTCAGCCTTCCTCCTCTCCCTGAAGACGGACCCGCCGACGAGGCGAAGGTGGTGGACGAGGAGGATGACGACGATGAGCTTCCTTCCGCTCATTCTCCACACGAAGAGGTGGAGGACGAAGATGAAGAGGAGGAACCCGTACGGAAGAAGCGGAAGCTCCCGAGTGGTGGCGATTCTGCTACCGCGTCGTCACCCGCTAGGGATGCCGACGTTGTTCTGGAGGAAGCCGTCGCGACGTCGTCGGGTGCGCGGTCTTCGGGCGACTGGAATGAGCCCTTGGTTGTTCCTCCGGTCAGCTCCGCGGCTCCTCGTTCGTTTGCACGGATGGCGTCGCCCTCCCTGGGGAGTTACGACGACCTTGAAACCGCCAGGTGAACTTCTTGGTGCTTTATTTTCTTCGAGTTGTGTTTTGTAGCTGCAATCTTTGAGTTGACCAATGTGCTTGTCTTTGCTGCAGCCGTCGTTCTGGCGATGTTAGCTCCCCTCTTCGGGAGGTGGAGCATACATCCGCCCCTTCGACTGAATTGGTGACTCAAGTGATGGTGGAGGAGGTGCGCGCATAGCCTGCTGGCACTGTGTCGTCGAGTCGCGCTCCTCCTTCGGCTTCAGAGGACCCCGACCTCCTGGACCACGTAAGTCCTTTATGCTTGTACTTGTATTCTTTAATTTTCATCGGGTGCGCGATCAGCGCTCCCGATGGGAGTAGCCTCCGAAGGTGTGGGTGACTAGTATAGTCGCCCGCAGCTTTATTAATATCTTGCTTTTGTTTCAGCCGTACTACCGCCAGCAGCTTGACGCAGCCGCGACCTATGTTCGCCTGGAGAAGGAGAGGGACCAGCTGCGTGCTTTTCTGGGCCAGGCTACTGGGCGGGTTGCTGAGCTTGAGAAGGCTCTGCATGAGTCTCAAGAGCGGGAGCTAGCGCGGGTCACCCAGGAGAAGACTCAAGTCGACCGTCTCCTCTCACTCGCCGGTGTTCTTGGGGGTAAGTTTTGGCTTAATGCCTACTGTGTCTTGATCTTTCCTTTGTTTGACCTTGAATCCCTTGCACAGAGACTTGCGGTGGAGCTCCCCCGGAAGACACGTCGAGTGACGCGGTTGATTTTGCGACTACTGTCGGCTTCCTCGACCGGGTCTGCGCATATGCGTCCGACGCACTGAAGAAGTCCACAGCCGCGCTGAAGAAGTCGACGGGAGCCCTTACTGTGGTGCACCGGAGCATCTTCCCGAGCGACCAGCCGCCGGCTGCTGTGGACGCCCTTGCTGCGCCGTTTGAGGACGCGACCACCATCGCCGACTTCACGCGGTCGCAGACGGTACGCGGCTCCGAGCTCACCTTCCAGCTCTTCTTAGGACATCAGGTTCCGGGTGACTTTGAGAAGGTCGTCAGCGGCTTTCCTCGAAGACCCGATGGCCGAATCGCGTCGCTGCGTGGTGTAAAGGAGCGTGCTTCACAGCTGGCCGTGCAGCTTGTGGCACTCTTTGAGAGGGCCCTTGCTAAGGCGAATGAGGCGGCTGCTACTCGGAAGAGTCGCTCCCGGTCACAGTCTGCGGCCTTAGAGTAGATGTATTATAGGAATTCGGCAGTCGCCGTGGTCTGTACCTTAAACTTTTGGCTCTGTAATGACTATTGTCCAGCCAGGTCTTTTGGCTTTTAACAATGCTTTTGCTAGAATTGAGTTTCCTTCTATCAAGTGTGTCTTTGCTGAACAGTCGTATGATTGTATTGACTCTGCATATTCGTGGCAGACTGTCGTGCGCGGTGGTGCTTCTTCTGCTCCTGCGGCTGAGCCGAGTGGCGAGGTTTCTTCTTCGGGTGCTCGCCGTCGTCGAGCGGCGCCGGCTCCTCCACGTAGTACAAATGATCAACGGATAATCACGTACCTGAAGAACAAGGTGGTTGAGCTTGCGACCCTGAAGAATACTGAGCTGACGCTGCACCGCTCCAGGTCGCATCCTACTGCAGAATTCTCACGGCCTGAGGAATTTTTGCTTGGGGAGATCGATCTGATCAGTCGACAGCTACAAGGTTGGTATCCTTTTTGCGGATGCTTTCTATGTTGAAACTTGCTTGTTCTGACTTGTAGTTTGTGCGTGCAGATGTGAACCCAGATTGGCAGGCTGAGCGGGATCGCGTTGAAGAGCGAGTTACCCGAGAGGCATCCGGCGACTCCTATGAAGGTCGTCAATTCTGGGTGAACAAGTCGAGAGGGCGCACCCTTGCCACTATGCTTGATCGTACTTGGCGTGCGGCTTTTCTTCTGGAGAATTGCCGGAAGACACTCTGGCATATCAGTCGTGTGTACTTCCCGCATAACGCGCAGCCGAACGGGCTGACCGCCTTGCTGGAGAGGTTTCGCGACAGTGATGCGCTGAAGGAGGTCGTCCACGCCCAACTTGTAGCTGGGGCGAATGCGGCGTTGGCATACATCCGGATGCACCGGCCACATCTTCCGCTCGATAAGGTGCTGGATGACGACTTCGCCGAGACCTTGGCGGCTGCACGCCAGATGATCGGGCATGTTCAGAGGCCGAGTGAGCGCCTTGTAGGCCCACTCGATGCGCCGAAGGTCGAGCCTGCAGGTTAGGGTAGCTGTCGTCTGCTGTACAGGGTTAGCTACAGATGGCGAGTATGCCTGTGCAAATCGCAATGTATTAGATTAAAAATACTTGCGAGTAATGAGAATTAAACTGCTTGTTTTGCTGTGTAAATGCTTGTTTTAATTTTCGACCTTTGTGGCGCAGTCCCCTGGTATGTTAGGCGACGGCCTAGGTTTTTCCAAGTGTGACCTGTATGCCGCAGTCTCTGACTTTATCAGGTGGCGACTTAGGATTTTTGGAACTTGACCTGTATGGCGTAGCCCCCGAGTTGTTCGAGTGGATGCCTAGGATTTTTTGCTAAGGCCTGTATGGCGTAGCCCCCGAGTAGGTCGAGTGGCAGCCTAGGTTTTCAAGTGTCACCTGCGTGGCGCAGCCCCCACGTGTGTTGGGTGGCGGCCTAGGATTTTGGACTTGACCTGTACAGCGCAGCCCCCGAGTGAGTTCGAGTGGCGGCTGAGGATTTTCCAATAAGGCCTGTATGGCGTAGCCCCCGAGTGAGTCGAGTGGCAGCCTAGGTTTACAAGTGTTACCTGTTTGGCGCAGCCCCCGAGTATGTCGGGTGGCGACCTAGGATTTTGAACTTGACCTGTATGGCGCAGCCCCCGAGTGGTTCAGGTGACGGCCTAGGATTTTTTGAGCTATGCTTGAATGGCACAGCCCCCGATTAGTTCGGGTAGCGGCCTAAGCTTTTCATTCAACCTGTATGGCACAGCCCCCGAGTGGTTCGAGTGGCGGCCTAGGATTTTAGCTTCCCCTGTGTGAAAGGTAAAGGAGACAGATTTTCTTCAGATCACTTTATTGATTCTTGCGAACAGGCCGCCTCATTAAAACCCTTCCAGTCCCATTAGGTACCCTGGTAAGGGAAAGAGTGCGTCTGAAACCTGCCGCGCTGATTTTTCTTGTACAATGATTGGGTCGAACTAGGCGTAGAACCAGCGAAGTTGTGCCACGTTCCACGGGTTGCTGCAGTCTGCTCCCGTCTTCGAGTCCTTCAGGCGGTAAGCTCCGTTGAAGATTGCTTCTGTCACGATGTATGGGCCCTCCCATGGGGAAGCGAGCTTGTGCACCTTCTTCTGCTTGAGTCGAAGAACCAGGTCGCCTGCGGCGAATGCTCTTGGTCGCAGCCTCCGAGTGTGATAGTTGCGCAGGTCTTGTTGATACACGGCTTATCGCGCCAGGGCGATGTCGCGTGCTTCATCCAGGGTATCCATGTTGTCTTCGAGTGCCTCTTCTGCATCTGACTCGTCGTAGGCGACTACTCTCGGTGCGTCGAATTTGATGTCGCAGGGGAGAACCGCCTCTGCGCCATACACCATGAAGAATGGAGTGTATTGGGTGGATCTATTTGGCGTTGTTCGTAGACTCCAAAGTACTGACGGTAGTTCTTCCACCCATGCGCCCGCTGCGCGTTTTAGTGGCACGCACAGTCGCTTCTTGATGCCGCTGTAGACAAGGCCATTGGCTTTCTCCACTTGCCCATTGGATTGCGGGTGCGAGACGGATGCATAGCTGAGTTTGATACCTTGCTCTGAGCAGAAGTCTTTGAATTCTTCGGCTGTGAAGTTCCAGCCGTTGTCGGTGATGATCCCGTTCGGTACTCCGAATCTGAAGATGATTGATCTGATGAAGTTGACTGTTGTGGATGCAGTCGAACTTGTGATGGGCACGGCTTCGATCCACTTTGTGAACTTATCGACTGCAACCAGGAGGTGAGTGTGACCTCCGGGTGAGGATTTCTTCAGCGGGCCCACCATGTCCAGACCCCATTGGGCGAAGGGCCAGGCTAGTGGTATTGTCTTAAGTTCTTACGCTGGCGCGTGTGGCTTGTTGGCAAACTCCTGGCACGCTGTGCATTTCCTTACTAGTTCCTCGGCGTCCTGCATGGCTGTCAACCAGTAGAACCCGGCTCGTAGTGCTTTGGCCACCAATGCTCGACTGCTGGCATGATGCCGCAGATACCCGCATGGATTTCGAGTAAGATGGCTTGACCGTCGACTGGATCTACGCACCTTTGCAGGATTCCCGAGATGCTTCTTTTGTAGAGTTCTCCGTTGATACCGGTTAAACTTTTGGAGCGCCTGATGATGCGCTTTGCTTTGACTGCGTCCGCTGGCAGCTTCTGGTGCAGTATGTACGCCAGGTACGGTCCTGTCCATGTAGCTTCGACTAGCATGACCTCCATGGGGACCTTGTCTTGGCTTGGTGGGTTAGCATCGCCTTTTGTTGTTGTTGCAGTGCTTGCTGTGTTTTGAGTCTTGATAGATCTCTGTGTGATGCGCTCGAGGAAGACGCCGGGTGGAACTGGAACCCTGTCTGATCCCATGTTAGCGAGGACGTCGGCTTCTTCGTTGCTGTCGTGGCCGATGTGCCGCAATTCGCAGCCGTCCAAGTTGCCTTCCATCTGGTTGTAAAGGTCTCTGTAGGCGATCATGTTGTCGGCGACGGTGTCGCAGGACTTCATGGTTTGCTGTACCACCAGGTAGGAGTCGCCGTATATCATGAGGTGCGTGGCGCGGCAGTTCTTGGCCATCCGCATGCCGTGGATCAGGGCCTCATACTCGGCTTCGTTGTTAGACGGCGTCGGAAAGTCCATCTGTAGGACGTACTTGAGCTTGTCGCCCTTGGGGGAGATGAGCACAACTCCTGCCCCGGCTGACATGAATTTCTTGGAGTCATCGAAGTACATCGTCCATGCGTTGGACAGGTCGGGGACATTTGGTAGCTGGGCTTCTATCCACTCGGTGGTGAATTCTGGGAGGACTTGGGCCCTGATGGACTTCGGGTGAGCATATTTCAGCCCCCATGGTCCTAGTTCGACAACCCACTTGGCGACTCGTCCTGTCGCGCGTTGGTTTGTGAGAATGTCTGCTAGTCCAGAGGAGCTTACCACCGTGATCGGGTGCTCGGAGAAGTAGTGGACGACCTTCCTGGAGGTCATAAAGACTCCATACGCCAGCTTCTGGTAGTGCGGGTAGTTCTCCTTGGACAGGGTGAGGACTTCGCTGAGGTAGTAGACGGGCCTTTGCACCGGGTGACCGTGCCCTTCTTCTTCCCGCTCGACTACGAGTACCGTGGTCACCACCCTGTTTGTTCTGAGACGTAAAAGTATAGCGGCTCGTTTTCCAGAGGTGCCACGAGGACTGGAGAGGTTGTCAGGGTTTTCTTGAGATGGTCGAACGCATCCTGCGCCTCCTGTGTCCACTCGGACTTATCCGTCTTCTTCATCAGTTGGTAGAAAGGTAAAGCTTTCTCTCCCAACTTACTAATGAACCGGCTGAGAGCTGCGACTCGGCCGGCCAATCGCTGCACCTCGCGGAGTTTGGTTGGTGCTGGCATTGTGAGAATGTTCTGCACCTTCTCGGGGTTCGCTTCGATTCCTCTTGCAGATACGAGGTACCCTAGTAGCTCTCCGGCTGGCATGCCGAACACGCACTTCTCTGGGTTGAGCTTGATCTGGTATACATCGAGTCCAGCGAAGACCTTTCAGAGGTCGTCGACTAAGGTATCCTCCTTTCGGGTCGTGACGATGATGTCATCGACGTAGACTTGGACGATCTGCCCGATGAGTCCTTTGAGGCACGCTTGCATTGTCCGCTGGTACGTGGCACCTGCGTTCTTTAACCCGAACGGCATCGTCTGGTAGCAAAAGACGCCGTCGGGTGTGATGAAGGCCGTTTTCTCTTCGTCTTCGACTTTCAGCCTGATCTGCTGGTAGCCTGAGTAGGCGTCCAGGAAGGACAGGCGCTCGCAGCCTGCTGTCGATTCGATGATCTGGTCTATCCGCGGGAGCGGGAAATGATCCTTGGGGCAGCACTTGTTGACTGCAGTGAAGTCAACGCACATGCGTAGTTTTTTCGTCTTCTTTTTCTCCACTAGGACCGGGTTAGCGACCCAGTCTGAGTCCTTGATCTCTCGGATGAACTTGGCGTGTAGTAATCTGTCGACTTCCATGGTGATCGCGTCTCGCTTGGGTCCTGAGAAGCGTCGCATGGATTGTTTGACCGGCCTAGCGTCCTTGTGGACCTTTAGAGAGTGCTCGGCGAGTTCCCTGGGTATCCCTGGCATGTCAGAAGGTTGCCATGCAAAGATCTTCCAGTTCTCACGTAGGAACTCGACGAGCGCGCTTTCCTATGCGGGGGTCAAACTTGACGAAACCTTGACCGTCTTTCTGCTATCAGTCGGATAGACTTGGTGGGTGACGGTGTCGTCGTTCGTGTTGAATGCTACGTCCTTAGCTAGCTTCTTGCGAGATGGAAAGATGGTCTTGTCGTTGTCGGCTGATATGGCCTTGAAGTGCTCCTCGACCCCGAAGAACTCAGAAATCTTGGCGAACTCGCGATCACAGCTGTTGGAGAGCCCGAAGTCGCCGCGTACGGTGATTACTCCTTTCGGCCCGGGCAACTTGACCATCAACTTGACCATCGGGTACTGCCATGAACCTGGCAAAAGTTGGGCGTCCGAGTATGGCGTGGTACTGCGACTTCCAGTCGACGACTTCAAAATCGATCGACTCCTTCCTGAAGTGCTCGGGTGTGCCGAGGATGACGTCGAGCGTGATTGTTCCCATGGGCGTGATTGCCTGCCCAGGTACTATGCCGTGGAAAGTGGTTTCTGATTCCGGCAATTATTCTGTCGACCTGTTCATTCTTCTCAGGGTGTCGGCGAATATGATGTTGATGCCGCTGCCTCCATCCATGAACACCTTCTTCAAGCTGTAGTCGCCGATTAGGGCCTCAATCACGAGTGCGGCGTGTCCGGGTCGGGTTACCTCGGATGGGTGATCTGCCCTGGAAAACGTGATGGGTGTCTCAGACCCGCGCAGGTAGTCTGGTACCGCGCGCGGGCTGTTGATGGCCTGAAGTACTTGGCGAGTGATGAGCTTTTGGCGTCTGTTTGATGGGGGTCCCTTCTGGATCATGTTCAGCTGTCCCCGTGCGGGTGGATACGTGTCGGTTGCTGCCGACTGACCTTGTTGCTGTTGCTGCTGCTGCGGCTGGGGGAATGCTCCGGCCGCCTGCACCTGGTTGTTGTTTGCGGGTACCGCCTGGATGGCTAGCTGCGGGGCTGCCTGTATTGCCTGTACTGGAACGATGTTTTGCTGCATGGCTTGGTATATCTTTCTTCCTTTGCGACAATCCTTCAGCAGGTGGCTGGAACCCCATTTGTCTGTCTCCGGGTTGCGGAACGAGTGATGCTTACAAGGTTGCATCAGCTCCTCTGCCGGGGTCAGCGGGCGCTTCCACTCGCGTTTCTGGCCTCCGTCATTGTGGCCAATGCTGCTGCTGCCACGGTTGTACTGACTCGATCTAGACTGTCGACCTTGATCGTACTGTCGACTGTTGTCGATTTTGTCATCACGGCGGGTTTCATATCCCGCCGCTACTAGCTTGATTGAATCGTGGGTGTAACGTGGCTTCTTCTTTTGGCGTGGCTCACGCCAGTTGCTTGTTTCGACCTCTTTCTTGGGGGAAGTATCGCGGACGTAGTCCTCTCCTTTGGCCCACTGGTTGGCTGTCTTCATGAGCTCTATTGTAGTCTTCGGCTGGAGCCTACCAAATTCCTCGCGGAGGTCGCGGCGAGCAACGCCGTGCATGAAGGCGTCCATCACCCGGTCTTCTGAGACGGGTTCCATGGTGTTGCGGAGGAGTGTCCACCGCTGGATGTAGGAGCGGAGCGACTCATCCTTTCCTTGCTTGCAGGCCTGCAACTCGATGTAGGTCGTTGGCCTTGCGAATGTTCCCGAGAAACTTTTTATGAAATTATCCTGGAATTCTTCCCATGTTCGGAAATAGTCCTTGGGTTGGCTTGTGAGCCACCCACGCGCCGAGTCCGTGAGCATAAGCTGGATGTACTGCATTGTCGTAGTCGACGTCCCGCCTTGGCAAGTGCAGGCGATGAGGTAGTCCTCGAGCCACAGTCGTGGATCTTGCTTCCCGTCGTACTTTGGGGTGCCTGGTGTCAGCTTGAAGCCCTTAGGCATGCGGGTGTCGCGGATGTTGAAGCTGAAGCATGCAGCCGCACATGGTTCGAAGTCGCGGTCGGCCTGGTCGTCGATGTTCGGAGCTCCATCCGAACGCTCTTTGCGGTTGCGGTCTACCGTCTTCTGCGTGAGGACGTCGCGAAGGTCCTTGATAGGTTGTCGCTGTGCTGCTGGGACCTCCGAGGTTGCAGGCTCACGCGCTCGGTTGCTTGGTACCTTGGCCGCTAGAGCTTCTTCGATCGCCCTAATGGAGGCGATTTGCTGTCTGTGGAGCAGGGAACGTGCGTCTCCCTCCGGCGGTTGCGTGAGCCGGAGGTACGTCTCGACTGAGATCAGGGCGGCGTTCGCCGTCTTTGGGACGGGTATCCCGTTCTCATCCTCGGTGACGAAGGACGACTCGAGATTGCGGGTGACCCTGGTTCGGTCGGCGTCTGTCAAGAGGGGAACGCGGGCTCTGTTTCGCCGTGCTCCTTGGTTAACTTCCGTGGAGGAGGTAAAGGAGAGGGCAGCTCGCCTGGCACTCGACGCGTCCGCGTCCTTCTTTCGCCGAAGTAACTTGGCCTTTTCTGCGTGAAGTCGCTCGCCTTCCTTGCGCAGTAAGCACTGGACCGTCAGGTGGTCGTCTCTAGGTGCGTTGGGTGGGGGGAACGTGCCCTCGTCCACATGCTTCATGGCTTGGATTGCCATGTCCCGTGTGATGACAAGTTTAGTCTGGTCCGGCATGTCCACCTCTAGCGGATATGCGGGTTCTTTGTCGTCGCCATGTGGTGATGTGCCGGCCATGAAGACTTGCTTGGGGTAGACTTGAGTCGGAGAGTTGGTGCTGCCGCTGCTGCTTCCGTCATCCAAATCTTGCTCGGGATCGAAAATTGCTGCAACGTGGCGCGCGGCGTAGTAGTTGTCGCGTCTTCTCGCGATTGTCCATGTGTTCACACTCGCCGGAGCGAGTGCGATTGGCTTGGGGTAGACTTGGGATTTCCACGAAGATGAAGGCGCGCGTGACATGGCTGTCGGGCGCGAGCTCCTGGTTGCCCGTGTGGGTGCGATAGTTGAGGTAGATATTGACTTAGTCGACCCCGCGACCGAGGTTGGTGTAGTAGACTTGATCCGCGCGGCCGTTGCTGAAATTGTCGATGTAGTCGACGCAGATCCGATCTTCGCGGGTGCGGCGGGCGCGGCCTCCGCGGGTGCGACAGATGTGTTCTTCGCGGGTGCGGCGGGCGCGGCCTCCGCGGGTGCGACAGATGTGATCTTCGCGGGTGCGGCGGGCGCGGCCTCCGCGGGTGAGACAGATGTGATCTTCGCGGGTGGTGACGATGGCGCGAGGGTTGCCGATTCGGGTGACGTCGCCGCGCGTGGCGCGGTTGCCGTAGACCTGAGTATTCCACGACTGTCGACGCAGCAGTATATGGAGCCGAAGGTGATGTGTATACCTTTGTCCAGACTGGCGTACACTGAGCGGTGGGCCGGCGGGTGGAGGGCGTACTCGAAGGAGCCAAAGCGGATCGACTCCCTGGCGGCGCAGACGCCGATCTTCATTGTGGATGGAGCCGGAGCGACCATGATTCCAACACTCGTTTGCCTTCCCACAGACGGCGCCAATTGACGAGGTGTTAACTCGACAAGTCCCAGGGTTGTGCACCCCGGGTTGATTGATGGGGAAAGAGAGAGGTGTTGGTGATCACGACGGCTGACAAGCAAGGTTTTACCCAGGTTCAGGCTCCCGGAGGATAACTCCCTACTCCTGCTTGTTTGATTATCGATGCGAGTAGAGATTACAATGGTGAGATTGCGATCTTGCTAGGGTTTGTGGTGGTGGCTATGAGCGTGTCTCTTCGTTGTCCTGGGGACGAGCCACGCTCCTGGCTTTATAGGTAGCCAGGTCTCGGGTGGTCGATGCCGATGGCGATTACAGATATGGCAGTTTATGCGACCTAACCGACTTGGACTAGGTTACATGGTACCCCGTGTGGGCCTTCTGTGGGCCTCCAAATCCTTGGCGCGGCCCAGGTAGCCTTATCGTGGGCTACCCGAAAGGTGGCCCCACGTCAACGCGCCGCTGAAGGGGGCCTTGCCCTAGTTAGAGTTCTTCACGGGCGGCGCGTCAGGGACCTCGAGGAAGGCGTAGGGCTGCTCCACCCCGACGAAGAACCACCATTGGCGGAAGTCGTCCACCTTCTTCGTCACCGAAGTGATGGCCTTGCCCTCGTTCCACAACATGGGAATGTAAACATTCCCCATGCCGTCCACGATGCAGAATGAGACGTATCCAGAGAGCTCATTCTTCGCCGTGTTCCGGAGCGCGTAGAAGCACCGGAAGAGACCCACCGTGGGCTCCAAGCCCAAGTACGCCTTGCAGAGGTAGGCTAAGACGGCGAGGATGAGTACGGAGTTGGGGTGGAGGTGCAGCAGCTGGATCTGGTAGAAGGCAAGCACCGCCTCTAAGAATGGAGAGAACGGTGACACCACCCCCGCCGCAACGCAGTGCTGGAAGACCGGGAAAAACCCTCACGTGCGTTTCCCGTGTGTCGCGGCCTTGAGCGCGGTAGGGCCGTGCTCGTTGGTCCGGTCCGCCACCAGGAAGCGGACCTTGGCGAGCGCCTTCTGGTTGACGCGCACCCCGAGCAATGCCGCGCCATGCGTGACCTTGGCAGGCGCCACCTGCGAAGAGGACCCCACAGCCGCCTTCCCCTTGTTCTTGGCTGGACTCATCGCCGGAGAGGAGTTGGGAACGGCGGTGGAAGAAGCTGGAGGAGAAAGGAGTAGAGCGTGCCGGAGAGCAGGAGCGGAGGGCTCGAGACAGAGAAGGCCTCTGCGAGAAGAAATGGAAACAATAACGGCTCCCTGTCCCGGCGCGCAGACTTTATGTCTCGTTAAGGAGCAGTTACTGGGCGCGGTGGGACCCCCCACGACGCGCGCCCCAGATCGTGCACGGCCGTTACTCATCTGAGTGACGCGTGGCTCGGGCCGGCCGGACACTTTGGGCCAACGATGACCCGTCTGCGCCCATGGGCTCAGTCGCGCCCATCGCGGGCCCGGGGGCTACTGTCGGCCCAGTGTAGACCAGGGTGTGCAGCGCCCACTCTCCACAGGCCTCGCACGCTGACAGATTCGACAAAACGACTAATGACCAAGCCGCCGCTTGGGGAGACCCTCGAGAGGCAACTCCTCTCGAGTGCCTGAAGAGGAAGTCAGGGCCTGAAGAGGACCCCGCGCTTCAAGAGACTCCCCAAGGCTCAACTCGCCTGGAGAGAAGTCAATTAAAACTTCTCCGCAGGCCTCCGCGGCCCTGTGGAGACACTTCGCGGCTAAGCAAGCGCTGCAGGGCGCACATGGCCTCTACAGCAGCCGCAGAGTGACGCGAGCACCCCAGTTGCCATTTCGTTGATAAAGGAGTCAACAAAGCTGCGCCGCCCCCGCCAAGACAGCCAGGGCTTTCCTCTTTGGTGATAAAGCGGCTAGACGGCGCAACGCTCCAAGAAGATCGTCATCGCGGGCTCCACCACGACCACTACAACCCCTGCGAGCCGTTCTGCGCGGTCTGCAACCTGTCGGCCACCGCGCCCAAGTTTAGCACGGATGGACTGCGTCCATGGACGTTTCGCGCAACGGTGGACCCCTTCTCCCTCGTGCCACTGCCCTGTGGTAGCCCACCTGGAGCGCGCAGCGCAAGGAAGAGGCCCGAGACGCCTATAAAAGGAGCAGGAACTCCACCGTAGAAGAGGATCGGCCAATTGCTTGCTAAACCCTTGTAACCCTAGCCAAGCAAGTAGGATAGCCAGCTGCTGGAGGAGGAAGACAACCATTGTGTCCCTCTCCAAGCACCAAACTGCCTCAAGATAGCCCTCGGCAAGCTCATTGTAATGTAATCTCTGCGGTGCAATTCAGACAAGCAGGAGTAGCGGTGTTACCTCCTCCTTAGGGCTGTGAACCTGGGTACGGGCCGGCAATCATCTCTGTCGTGATTGTGCCTCTCCAGGCTCGGCAAGCACCGTCATCGTGACTTTCGAGGGTTGTTTGACCTCCGTGTTCAATCCCCCTACGAAATACTCTTCAGGGTGTGACTATCCCTATTCCGTGGGAGTCACCTTCCGACAAAAGTACAAACTAATTGTGGAGGGAGTACATTGCCTTTTATGATTGAGTACACGTAAATGACATTTATTCAAGTGTCACCGGACCAAAACACACAAACCATCTTTAAAAGTTTGGAATCATGAAATTATAAAATAAATGAAGTCGCAAAATAAATCGCACTATGTAGATTGTTTGTATTATTCAGTACATATAAATCAGTATTGTATTCTATTCGACCACCATCTGACCACGCAAAATCCGTGACATTTCAAAATTCATTCATGAAATTTAATATTAATGATGTCATTAGTCGCCCTATCGACAGGAACATCACTCACACTAAGATTGCTGATTAAATCAACTCATATTTTCATTCAGAAGAAAAAATGTCTTTCTGTCGATGAAATATTAGTCATCACACATTTCCACTTGATTTTCACCCATACTGTGAGTCAATACTATGTTTCATTCAAGAAATTGAAAATATCTCTACTATATAATATTGCTTGGGGACCCCGGTCATATGTCGTGCCAGTTTTGCAGAAAACCCCTTCAGAAATCCAAAAATCAACCCGCAGTCCTGAGACAATGCAAAACGTTTTTTTTGGTAGAACACATCGGGTGTTTTCCTCTTCTATGCTCACCCTTGGGAAACTCCGCCGCCGCCGCCGACTCTGTCCTCTCCGCCTCCTCCGACGGCGCAGAGTCCCTCTACGCCGAGGCCGCCTCCAAAAAGTGCCGCCTCTCGGGCAACTCCGCCGTCGTGCGCAAGTACCGGGAGAAGAAGAAGAAGAAGGCACACAACCCCCGGTCTCTGGTCAACCTAGGACACTATGTGTGCGGGCAGCAGACACGACGACGCCTCCTCGCCGGCAGCCCATCACAAGGTGCACGCACGCGCAGAAGGCGCGGCGACCGTGCACGACGAGCAGCGGGCAGCACACGCGGCCGTGGGTGCTTGGTTTGGCGCGCCGGCGATGGCGCACAACGAGCAGCAGTAGCAGGCTGGCAGCAGCGACCAGGGGCACCCGACTGTGGGTGCTCGGCTTGGCGCGACGACCTCCACCTCCTCCCCGCTCCACTCGAGTAGAAGGATTAGGATACCTCAGCGTCCCAATTCTCCTGTCCCGAGAACAAGACCCTCCCGCGACCCGAGCCCCCATCCCCGTTCTTGTGCTTGTCGTCTCCTCAGTTCTCCTTCTTGTGGCACTGGTGACTATGTGGATTCAGGAGTCAGGACGATGGCGCCGTTTTGAAGATGGCTTACTTGGTGGCTCACGTAGTGAAGTAGCTTCTCCTGTCGAGTACAGAGTGCAAGCGCAGCAATCTGAATCCGTCTGTAACCTGACGCTCAGGGACACCAAGAACAGACATACGAATCTGGAAGAAACTGTACTGGCAGATTTGATAATTTCTATAAGATTAGCTAACACTAGACTGAATTTACTCAAGGATTTCCTGAGCCAAGCTTTGCACTTCTACGTTGCTTATGGTAGTAATACTTTCAAGCTTGGGCAGGGAGAGGAGTTTCCATGTTGCTGATGATGCTTGCTTCTGAACTTCACGGAAGGGACCAACAGGGTGAAGAGCAGGAGAGGATCTCCAGGTTGGAGCCTACGCAGCTCTCTTGATTGGTAAATCCATAAATTTATTCAACATAACTCTCGGTTCATCTGATATTACCCTTATGCGTGAGGAACATGTGGAAAGTGTCAAGACCAATAGGAAATCGTCGACCGCGAAACTGATGGTCTAGAGATTTGAGAACTTGCCAGCTTATAAAATCGAGAGAAGTGTTCTCTGCTTTTTTCAGACCTATCGTACCCAAGTTCAGTTGGAGAAGAAGCAAATGTTGTCGATAAGTGAGTTCTCTTTTAGAATCCTTTAGTTTGTTGCCGTTCCTTCTGAAAAATTCCTTTCTATTCGCCAAAGTGTGTACATTTAATTAAAATATGTATTTCCAACATGCATGACAATCATCCGTTGAGATGAAAGTGCACTTTTGGAGTAAATATAATCAGTTCATCTTGTAGTTAGTACTTTGTATATTTCGTATGACTATATTGTTGTTATATTTCGTGTCCTTTACACAGTGTGACAAAAAAGTTATTCTACAAGAAACTTCACTATATTCTACATTTTATGTATATGTGAGCGAGAGAAAAAAAGATAGAAAATGTTTAGCACCGCCAAATTAGCCCGTAGCAACGCACGGGCATGTTTGCTATACGTTTATAATTGTTATCGTAGATATTAACATATTTGAATTATTGTATGTGTACAACATATGAACTCATGTCATTCTAATTTTTTGATGTATATGCCTCAAAGAAAATAACAATGTTTTAGAAGTATATTCATATAAAAGATAATGGGTAAAGTTTCAGCATGTTCATATATGTAAAAGTTTGCACATTGTGACATAGAGTGAGTAAATGAGTCGAAAAAACGTTATAACAAGATAATTACGTGACCTATGTATTAAGGAGGATAAAGTATTTTATCTTTATTCAACTTTTCATTTTACAAAGTTATCTAACTTTGCTTAATGATATAACATCATGTAAAAGCATTAGTTCACTTTACGGATCCAATACACTTACGATCGGTGTTTCAAAATATAGTATGATAATTATTTATTTTAGATTATGAAATATGTTACACACATTGCTGATATTTAATTACATAAACATTTGTGATAGTTAGAGAATAATTTTATTTATTATCATATTATGGAAAATATTGTGGTATTAGTGAAACAATAATCCTAATTTTTTAACACTTTCAACCAATTACAGATGATGCTCCCATATTTGCGAGGGCCACCTTGTTAGTTATATACTAAAAGCAATATACATGTGTCTAATAAAACCATCACATTAAGCAACATTATTTAAATTAATTTTAGTAGTTAGATTAGGATTGAATGAAAACCTTTCGTTTGACACGTTCAGTCTGAAGGGCAGTAGCAAATCCGCTCGACAATTTTGTCTCCAATACGCTGGATAAATAAAACTCCATCACTTTTACGTGTCAATGCTAGCTAGGCCCACCACCATGACCATGCAGACAAAAAATATAACGGTAGCTTGCTACAGTCAACGTATACAGTACAGTACATTATGCCATCGAGCATGCTAGCTATAACCTCCAAAAAAATTAGTCATGGAAATGTTAACTTTTAAATCTGATTTTCGACTCACATATTTTTTGAATTTTGGACTCACCATTTTGATCAGTCGTGAAATTTTCACCTAAAAAAAAACTCTGTCAAGATATATCTTTAAGCTAGCTGCATGCATCCGTTAGAAAAAAACTGCAAAGTTAGTCATATATGTCTCCAGCCATAGAAATACAACAATTTTAGTCCGTATAATTTCTCTCTCTCAACCTCTACCGTTCTCACGACGCTAGAGTGAAAGGTAGATTTATTTGGTAATGATGTGAAGCAAACAAACAAAAAAAAAAATGATTAGATAGATCAATTTCGTCGGCAAAAACGTCTCGCCACCATCTCCTTAGCTTCGATGTCTACCTTGATTTGATCACGCCGAACGAATAACGAAAAGAACTAGACTAGCATCTAAACACACACTTTCATCTACCTATTAAGGCAAACAAGCAACTTGATGCCTGTATATCTATGCAGTGACATGGATATATGTATGTATATATATTCAATGGCCCTCGGATGCGTGCATATGCGTACATGGTCGTCAATGTGGACAGAAGAATCTCAAACAACTTAAGAAAACAACACTAGGTGTGCATCAAAAAATACTAGAAATTACATTATAAAAACATTTTGAAACGACAAAAAATTGTAAGAAATATGTTCATACATAGATGTTAACATGCTATGTGTTCACAAAGTTGTTTCACGGAAATCAATATTGTTAGTGCTCTGTATAAAATACATATTTCAGTGCTAAATAGGTCTTACCACCAGACATTTTCCCGTTTTTATAGACACCACAAAAAATATAACATTTTCCGAAACAACTTTGTGAACATAAAGATTATGAAAATGTATCCGTGAAAGTTTGAAAATCTTTGGACATTCTAAATTGTGTGATGTAAACCGAGTGCATATGCACGCAAGTGCGAAAGTGGATATCATGAAATACTACAACACAGGTAAACATTTTTTTGCAAATACTCGCCTTCTTGAGGTTTTTATAGATATACCGACTTCCAAATTGCATCCCATTAGTTTAAACAAGGATCTTTTTACAAAAAATATTTGTGTAAGATCTTGAAATATTTATGTTAATGTATGAAACAATATATTGAAATTTTAAAACTTTTAAAAATCTTTTATTGGAGACACGATGTTAACCCATGCTGAATTATATAGATAGACGGATCTGACATTAATGGGTAAGTTATAACTCATCCGGTTTTGACTGAGGATAGAATTGGTTCAAATAATTTGATTCATAATATTTTTTTAGTTGATAAATAAATATAACGTAGTGTGGAAATAATATTGACACGGGAAAAACTACCATGGTTGAGAGCAAGGGCTGACATTTTCATAGAATTACATAATTACTGACAAATATGGTAATTTTGGATTGATGGTGAAGCAAAAAAAAAGACAATCAGAGCACAACAAAGAGGCAAGACAAGACTTTTTACATATCAGAGAACTCCTCCTTAAAATCAGTGACAAGGTTAGTATACAAAGAGTTATGTTCAATTGTGAGTATTGACTAAAAATATTTTAATTTTTTTACTTCTTGACATAATAATTTCTAAGCTATTAAATTAATAGAAATCCATTTCGGTATCTATTAGATCAGGGTTTGTCTAATTCTCAGTCACCTGAAATTTTGTCAAGTCTCAAACGATCGAGGAAAGTGCAGCTCATTCCAGTTGCACTTTTCTTGAAAAGTAAAGTGCAATTGGTTACATATACGAGTTGCAATTTTTTTTCTGAATTAAGGTTGCATTTTTCTAAGTGAACTAAGAGCTAAAAAAAAATGAACATAGACATAGCAGAGCCGAATGGACTATTTCACAATACATTCAACGAGATATAAATCATCCCGTCGCATTGCGAAGCCACCTAATTACCTATAGAGTGAGCATATCTAATTTTGAGAACTATAAATCTAAGAAAGTATATCTACCATTCATACTAAATTAGAAATAAAAATTAACTTGAGTATAACCCTTTGAAAAATAATTTCATCTAATGAGTATGTATGATGTGAGTAAGTACACTTTTTTGTCGGTTCGTTAGGGGGTCTATGCGAGAAACTATATTTAGTTTCTTATTTGTCGAGTTTAATAACATACATTGTTGGAGTTTGCAAACATTTAATTATGACCAATAAAGATGCCCAAAAATGTTGTTTCATGACACGATGAATACTCGAGCGAGATAATATGATTATTGGTTGAAGAGTGGGTTTAGTAGATAGAGAGGAAAACCATACGAATAAAATAATTGACTTAAAGTATTGGATAGTATGAGGATTATGCGAGGAAAAACAACATGTTTGATGGAGTTTTCTGGTGCAATTTAAGATATTATTTGTGACGTGGCGGAAAGTAATTGGTGACGGGTTAAAATGTTGGTAAGCTATGTTTCATCAAGGTGCATACACATGATGTTACACAGTTAAAAAAAATATGTCGGTGAGAGAGTAAAATGAAGAATAGGCCATGATGGAAAGGGAGTAAAATTATAATTAATACATCACTATCTACAATTAAAAGTAAACGATGTTCTAGAACATGTAACATTGTTTTTTTAATGTAAGAATACCTCATCTACCATAAATTAAAAGGTTCCATGCTGATGATACTTTATCTATCATACTATCTATGGACATTATAAAATACTATGATTTATATTTTCGTCTTTCCAGTATCTATGAAATCACAATGATATCCTAAACATAGTCATTATGCTAAACATGATGCCCTCACATTTGCGAGGGCCACCTTGCTAGTTTGGCATCGAAGCTATACCATTCGAAACATCTTTTGATTATGACTCCAATCATCTCTCTTGTGTCTAATATATTTTATTCTTGGACTAAGTTTATGTGAAGTTGAATTCCTTTTCAAAAACCGAGTAGTATATATAGGCTGCGTGCAGACACATGCAACCTTTTACGAATTCCGACGACATGATATATAAAGGTTCACCTACTCAAACAAACAAGTCATGTCAAGCTGCAACATGTATAGTGATAGAACACATGTAAACTTTAATGAAACATACTTATTAATCCATCACCATAGATATTTCACTCTGACCTTCAAAGAAGACAGAAAACCAAACACATGTTTGTCAATCTGATACCTGTAGGTCGTTCAAGGCACAGAGAAGGGCAACATCAATCATTATTTATTATTTATTATTTATATATATAAAAGGGCATCGGATTTGCCTCTAAATCAGCTATCCACGTCGCCCTTTTTCCTCCAGCCGTTGGATCGGCGCGTTGGACGGTCAGGATGCACCCAAAACCACCCCCAAATGCGCATTACTGTAGCACGGCCCTCTAGACCAATCACGAGCCGCCACGTCGCCCGATCACTGGCCGGTCGGAGCCGGTTTCCACCGGTCGCCGAGCCTATTTGCAGAAAAGCCACTTAAAAATTTATCCTGTAACCCGCAATCCATTTTTTACAACTGAGGAGGATCTGTTCGCAAGTTCAGAAAACCTCAGACGCTTTTCTGCAAAACTGCACGCAATAATCCCCCACCCCTTTCTCTTTCTCGCGACCGGGAGGTCGCCGGCGGCGGCGCCGCACGTCACCGTTGCTCCCGGCCTCCCGGCTCGAATCGACTGCCATGGGGAGATGCGCCGCCGCTCCTTCTCCGTCCTTGCCGGGTTTCGCGAGCCGGGAGGCCTCTACTCCATGAGCAATCTCCTCCAACTCTTCCTCTCAACACATCTCACGTCTCTCTCTATCTCTCTACAGGTTCCAGAGGAGGGGTAATGTTTGATTTCCGATCTAGCGTCGCCGTGATTGAGCTCCGACGATTCGATCTGAGGGCCGTCGGCTTGGTCGAATCCGGTCCATGGGGAACTGCTTTGGTGCCAAGATTAGCTACGACAGCACCTCCTCCTTCTCCTCGCCTTCAGGTGCGCCATCTCCTTCCTCAGATTGGTCCATCTTAATCGAATCTTTAAATTCAGTTGCACACAAAACTTAATTTGGATACTAGCGAAGTTCAGTTACTGCCTTTTTCTTTTACAAAAATTGCAGAGCTCCGCCACCAGATGTCCCATTGATCACGGTTGGTCGCCTCGCCCGCCAGATGTTGCTCTACTTCTCTACATAGCATGCCTCCTGAGTCCACATGAACCAAGCAAGATTGCTCATTTGATAGCTTTTCTCTCCATACATAGCAGGCTCTCAAATTGATGTGCAACCCTCTAAAGGTAAATTAGATAGTTGTGTGTGCTCCTCACCTCACCTTCTTCTTTTTCTGTATCAGATATATGTTAATTATAAGCCTAACTATTACAAATTTTCTACAGGTTCTGAAAGCGTTATTCATGGATTTCGAACTTCTAATGTGTGTCTCCTACAAAGTTTAGTATGATCTAGATTATTTAAAGAATTTTTAGATATTGGCTCGGAGATCTTTTCCTCTTGCTCGAGACAAACTGCATTCAGTTAAGAAGTATTATAATGCAGAGAGCTTCAGATTGTTCGGGTACATAGACTCATAGTTGATTTCAGTTCAGTTATGTACATAGACTCATAGTTGTTATTGCTGGGCTTTTGCTACTGCTACCACTTCCTCATGCTTCTACCCATGTTGTAGCTGACATTTCAGTCTATTTTTAGGAGGGATATGAAGATTTCCATTTGTTACATATAGCGTGGTTTAAAATGCACCAATATGACATTTGAGCTTCACTTGGTTGGTCAAATCTTAAATTAACTGTAAATTTTCCCAGCAAACACCGGTATGTTGTTGGGGTGTGCTGCTATTGATGTCAGCGCCGATGCCAAATTGTTTGATTGGTACGTCCACCTTTTATGCTTAGGTTTATAAGTTGGCTCTGATTATCTTCCACTTTTAGAGTGTTACTATTCACATCATGTGCCACATAATGGTTTTAGATTTTGGTTGTGTTTACAGAAGTAACTTTTGTTTAATAGCGGATGCAAAATGGGCAATACGACCAACTGTTAGCCTCTATATGAGGATTTAGAACCTGTGGATGGCAGAATCTCATGTTCAGTGACATAACAGGTGGTGAATCATATTCCCGTATAATTCATTTTACTATAAAAGCTCTATTTGTATTGCCTCACGTCCTCTATTTTGGAGCTGCCACCATGGTATTTGAGATGTCACAGTTCTGACGTCATCTCCATTGAGTGTTTTTTCTGCTGTTATTCATGCAAGGCGCGACAGGCGCACCAGGCCGTGGCTGAGGTCATGGGTGATGCACTGATGTTTCCGTTGATGTTTCCATTCGTTATCTGGTTATTAGTATTTGATACGCTGTTTGTAGGGATGTAGATGAGCTGCTTGGTCGCATCCGGCTGAAGCATAGTGGAGCCCTTGGCGGAGCACGTGGGGCTGATATGAATGTTCTATCTTAAATCGAGGTACATATCTCCTCCTAAGTCATTCAATTAGTTTCATATAGTAATTAGAATACATATTTGTATTTTAAGTGGCTGCAGTTAGTTTGTATTTTGTTTTGTACTCATTTACAGGTTAAGAGATTGGTGTATTCATTTTGGTTAGTTTTGCCCAATAATTACAGCTCATGTTATCTGCAACCTGAAATAGTCAGCTCTTATCAAGAATGTCACGTTTCAATACCTACAGAAGAAGGTTTTTTGTATACAAATAGATTATATCGTTGCTACAAAATGTTAACAAGCATTTGTTACTGAATAAATGTATTGTCCAAATATCATAAGTTAATGTTCCTACATGGATGCTTGCATGTGTTCCTAATTTATTTATTTTCTCTTTCTTCCTCTGTTTTAGTGATAATTGTGTTAGGTTGTCTTGCCATTTTGAATTTTCTACCATTCGTTACATGCCTGTGTGTTTGGCATAATTTCCTGTTTTTTTCCTTCTTCCATTTGCAGTGTTGTATATGGATTCTTCTGATGACGAAACTGTTGGTTGGCCCATTATGTCTGACGAGTTTACCAATGGTGAGATCTTACTAAATGATGGGCTCAGATCAAATATTTTCTTCCTACTCGGACCTGCTTGCTTCTACCTCTTGGACTCCTTTTCCCACTGCTTCATGTTTGGGTTCTATATGTCTGGGTGGACAACAAAATGGAGATTTGCTACCTGATTCCGTATGTCTTCGGACAAGCTGTCTCATATCGATTTGGATGACTTGGGTGAGTCTTTAGATGTGTTGGATACTGATCCACCTCCAGGTACACAACTTTTATGTGTTTTTGTTGGTGGTTGTATTTTAATTGTGTTTGTGGTTTGTTCAGACTTCATATTTTATCGCTATTCTTCATGTCCTAATCAATCTTTTTGTCTTGATGTTGTTCCTGTGGAGAGGGTCAGTGTTAATCAACGCGTGCATATGTCTATTCGACGGCACCGTCGGTTTATAAGAGCAGGCTTCTGAAGGAGATATGCCCTAGAGGCAAATAAATAAGTAGTATTTATTGCATTATCTCATAAGTTTATAATAGGTTTGTGTATTATGCTATAACTGTATTAATCGGAATTATTAATACACGTGTGATACATAGACAACCAGGTCCCTAGCAAGCCTCTATATGAGCTAGTCCATTGGGCAACAGTTGATCGAGATTCCCGATCAAGGACAATGACGTCGGTTGACAATGGGGTCATCTTGTTAGTTGAATAAGGTGGTGGACATACGCAAAGTATTGCAATAAGATCGTATTACGATGTTTGTCATTTGCAATAGATAAGAGTATGATAGCTTATTCCTTAGACCGTGAGACCGTACTTATTGTTGCTTCGTAGGAGTGCTTTGAGAGCATCAAACGTTGTGTCTTATATAGCATGACAATAACGGTGTCCATCTTGGGTATTCCGAAAGAGCATCGAGACGTAAGGATCAAGAGCGGGATTTGTTCATTCTTGTAATGGAAAGATACTCTAGGCCCACTCGGTGATATTGCATCTATATAGCTGCGCAGCTTATGACTAGGTCATGGAGATGTAATATCACAGACGAGTTAATAACCTTCGTCGGTAACGAGATACAGCAAAGGCATCGGTGTGTCTACGATCATATCTCGGACAAGGTAGTATCGCAGAGACAAAGGGAATGAATATCATACTTATGGTTCAACGACGATATTCGTGGAATGCACAGGGGTCGTCATATATTTCCAGGTATCCCTGACGATCATTGGTGAGCGGAGTGTCTCGACCATGTCTGGAGTGTTCCCGAACCGTAGCGTAACAAACTTAAGGTCTTAGCGACGCTAGGAGATAGGTTCTGGAATTTTATAGGTTTTTATTGGAGAGAGAGAAATGATCCGGAAAGAGTTCCGGTGGTCCGGAAGGAGTTCCGGGGAGGTATGGAATGGTTCCGGGAATGTCCGAAAGTTGTTCGGGTGGTTCCGAAATAGTTTCGGAGTCATGGGATATTGAATTATATATAAATATATTAATTATGAATTAATGAGATTTTTAAATTAATTTAATATTAATTAAATAAAGGAAAAAGGGGGCTCCCACCTAAATGGGGGGGGGGGGCGCACCCCACAAGGGGGGTGGGCCCCATGGGTGTTCGGCCGGCCCATGGTGGGGGCGCACCAACCCCCCTCCTCCTTTAGTCCCACATGGGGGAGCCAAGGGGTTTGCACACCCCCTTCCCCCTTTATATACCAAGGCATATTAATTGATTTAATTCATAGGAAAATCCAATTAATTCCCGATTTCTCTCTCGATCTCGTGGTTCCCAAGTCGGAGCCGCGCCGAGCTGAGGAAGGGGGTCTCTCTCCACCTAAGCCATACCGCAGAGCGCCGTTGCTCTGCGGGATTCCAGATAAGATCTACTCCTGCGATTTCAGCTGGATCTGAATGACCGGGAGTTGTCGCTAGGCTCCGTATGTTTGCGAGTGCTTGGACGCTACTCTATTGAGGAGCTTGGGCGACGTCGTCTCGCCCCCTGCAGCCGCCGCGCCTCCCCCCCTCTGCTGCCGGCGCACCAGCCCCGGTGCTGGCGCTCTGCCTTCTTCCGCCCGACGCCCGTCGACGCAGATCATCATCGACACCCCGGCGTCATCGACTCCGACATCGCGGCAAGTTCTCCGCGACCTCGAGGTCGGCTACGTACGACTTCATCGTCAACGCTTGTGCGGGAGCGTAATCCCCGCTATCCGTCTACATGGAGGTAATGTAACCCGTTCCGCCACCGTTATCGCATGTACTAGATAGATAGATCCTGGCTAGTTAGGGTTTCGATCGCTAGAAAAATTATTGTTTTCTGCACCGTAACCCCTTCAGTGGTATCAGAGCCGATCTATGCGTAGTACTGCTGGTACGGTTAGAACTCATGTTGAATGAGGGCGTCTTTCTTATATTTGCTACCCTCTAGCGTGCACTTGCGATGCCTTCGGTATTGAGTTGATGAAGCGGCCCGGACCGACTTTACGCGTACGCTTACGCGAGACTGGTTCCACTACTGACATACGGCTTGCACCGTATCTGTGGCTGGCGGGTGCCAGTTTCTCTCTCTCTAGTCGGCAAAGCATTTTCAATGGAGGGCCCGAAAGGGATGCTTAAACATGCAATTATACGATCGACGTTGTGGTACAAAGTTCGTAGGTAGGGAAGCGATTCTCTTACGAATAAGCCTATATGCCACGTAAAATTTGCAAAACTAAAATAAAGCTAGAGGCGTCTAACTTTGTTTTGCAGAGGCGTTGTTTTATGTGACATGGTTACGGTAAGTTTTGTTATTACTCGTACTGTCGGAGGCATTGGAGGGTTCCGTAGACTCGGAGCCATGCCGGGGCGCCGGGGGCCAGGCACATGGCGCCATGAAGGTCCAGGCGCATCGACCGTGTCACATCGCACTTCATTGCATCATTATTGTGTGCTGTTGTGTGTGCATCCTATTGATTGCTTATATGCTAGATATACAACGGTAGCGTCATGAATAGGATGATCCCTAACAAATACCAAAATTGTGTTCTCCCTCGTTGCGCACCACCAAGAAAGTTCTACGTTATGAGGCAGGCCGTGATGATCGGGTGTCACACATCTCGTCGTGCGCATACAGTGGGTGCAAGCCATGTTGCACGCGCAGGGTCTTCGAGGTTTGATTGGCGAGCCTAGCATACTCAGAGGTATGGCCTCGGAACACGGGAAGATCGAAAGATCGAGCACGAGTCACAGAGTTGTTGTGATCGACATGTTATGTCCACCTTTGAAGCTGTGCTGCCGGCCGTGATGATCGGGGGTAGTGTGGTGGATGAAGGGTCGTGTAATCACCATTATTATTTTAGGGATAATAATCTTGGTGTGGTGTGTTTTTGACAATGAGATTATAAAACTAAAACTCACCTATATATTATAAACTTATCTTACCTCTTTTGCGATCACATCTGGAGACTACGGAACTACGCTTCGGTTACTTCTTCAAGAGCTCGGATTCTACCTTGGAAGCCGACGGGTCCAACTTCATCAGCTGGTGCATTGGTTTTAGAAACATTCTCCAAACACAACAAACATCCTATATGTGCTAGAACATTAGTTAGGAGTTAGACCAGATGATTCTGATAGCAAGGAGCAAGATGATGAGTTCCGTAAGCATCATGACATGTTCATGGAAGTGAAGATCGTCATGAGCGTATGCCTAGCACCTGAGTTGAAAGTTGTTTCAACACATGGAGCCATATGTCGTGATTGATGCGATCAGAGGTCACTTCAAAGATGAATTGAGTCTTGAGCAGTTCAGACAGCTTAGAAAGTTCCGGACCATTCACATGGGGAGCATACTTGTCTGGAGACTCAGTTGAAGAAGTTGTGTGACATCTACTTCAGGCTTACGAATATCTACGATTTCTAGATAGCGAACTCCAGTGCAATAGAGATTGTGCTTTACCTCCTAGCTGTGAATAGCATGTGCGTGAATATGCTATAGAGACACGGTGAGCTTCTTCACGTTCGTGAACAAGTTCAAATCTCTAAAAGTTGATTCATCGAAGAAGAGTTCTTCGACGCTATGGGTATATTTGATGTACGAAGATATAAATGTATTCTTCTCATACTTGATGAAAAATGTTTGATAATTGTTCTGTTTGTGAAACAGTCCCTGATTATCACAAGAATGTGGCGAAGGGTGACGTGACAGTGCACAAGTGATGGCAAGTTAATGGCCAGTAGTGCTCACGCCCTCGAGATATCATATTAGTTATCATCAATAGTTTTTGATAAGACATTTTGTAATAGTGAGAATGTGATCTAGTTTGGTGTCTTGAATGTTACAAGACATAATTATTCATATAGAACACATCAGTTGTTTTATGTTATGGAACAAAGCAGTTGTTTCATGTTATGAGTAATTTGCATCACATCTCAATTACATTATGCGTATGATATACATTTATAATAGCAGGAATGATAAAATTATGTGTCCAAAGAACAAACACCATCGAATTTAGTCATAAAAGCAATGAAAGAAGTAATGGATATTTTTGGTCCATTTAAGTATTTCGAGTGCCAAAATTGATTAAAGTTTGAATGCAGTATTGAAGTTGCAATACTAGAGGAAATTGATTGAGAGTCATTTTTAATGATTAATCAATGGTGTTATTGCATGATCCGAATTCTTCCATGATTTTGGTAAATAGGAGTATTTGCCCGATAAATTATGGAGTCTGAAATTAATATGATAATAGATCAAATGGGGTTTTTCAGAAGAAAGATTAGTGAATATTGTATTCACAAGATTCGATCAAAGGACAATATTTTTGAATTATGGTTTCAACACAAAAGACTTGTGGAAATTTGTTTCACAAAATTATAATGTCATATATAGTGATATGTGGGGAATTATAATCATGCTCTATTTTAAATAAAGTGTGGTCTGTCAGAATCAGTCTTAGAATCTCCTAATATGTTTGAAACATTATAGTCGATGTCCACTTTAGAAAATAGATATTTTTCTCAACGAGAATTCGTAGGATCGACAGTAGTGTCGACATGTATATGATTATGAGATAATTCGGAATATACATGAGTGGTTCTTTGTAGATTGCTCGCATTGGATGAGAGTGTATTCCAAAACCAAATAGAAACAAAACTTAGTTTGTTGTCTATGTAATTCCGATGAAAATATGAATTTTCGAATTATGGTTTATGGATTGGAATTAGAAGCTTGAAATAAAGTGCCAGACCTATGTTGGAAGGTGTTCCAAAGAGTATATGTCTGCTAATGAAAGTTTAGTGATTAAGAGTGAGGGAGACTAGAAAACTGTTTTCTGCTTGCAATCCTCTTCATAAAGATCATAATATTTTCATGAAAGAAACTTCTGAATAAGGTGCTGTTCTATTCAATATTGCTGTCGGGTCACAGCACTGTATTAAGTATTTCAGATCTTGTTGACATATCAAGGTGCACTTTATGAATACAAAGAAAGTTGAGAAAGTATCGGAATACGAACAAAGGCTCTTCAGCCTGGAAATCCAAGTTACGTTTAAAAGGATTAAGAGAGTAATTGTTGCTGCAATTCTTATTAGAGGAATAAGATTGTTTAATCGTCATATAAAGTGTTATATGAAAATGTGACTATAAGAAAGACGCGGTAGCATGTCTTGTCAAGAAATGTGTCTTGCACAAGACCAAATTTGTTAACTACATTTATGTAGACATGGTTGAAGTCTGAGGGATTTATATTAATGTAATACTGGAGTTTGTATTGAATTCGAATTGATAATAGATCAATGATTTTGGTTAGACCAAAATGTCGATTTAAGTGGGAGTCAAAGTTAGTTTACTCAGATGGAATATGTACAGAACATATTTTTGAGTGGGAGCTCAGGAACTCAAATATGTGGATGACACGTTTTTGAGTGGGAGCTCGTGTTGTCAAATATGTGGAGACATAATTTGAGTGGGAGTCGAATTCATCTTGTGTAGTTAACACATTGTGAAACTGTACCAATAGAATAGGATGAAGTTGTAAAACTATTTGAAAGTTAGTGTCTATTTTGAAATAGAACAGGAATTTTAAATAGTTAGTCGAGTTGCTTTGGATTATATCTGAGGAGTCAGAATAGAATCAAAAGGATGGTCCTTTGGAATCCAATTGATCATTAAGAGTAATGATGCATGAAAGTAATGGTTGTATGACATGTGGGTCTATTATGTAATATTAGACATCATACAGAAACCATATTATCTGCTCGATGAAATATAACCGATGTTCTTGGAATAAGAGCAGTTATGAAAGTAAATTTGGAATTTACTGGAAGTAGAAGTGCGTTAGTTAAGGGATTGACATTTGAATGTCAAGTTTTCTACATTGGTGTGAAAGTATGTAGATATCGCGAGTTTGTAATTGTTACAAGGGGCTCTGCATGGCCGAGTGTGTTTTTCAGGGCAGTTATCTGGTTAGTATAATCAGAGTAAGCGCTGGGAAGCAGAAGTCTCACTTAGTTACGGTATTTGCATATATGTTGTTAGACAACATGGTGATATCAAGCAAGTTGATGCCAGTGAATCGCAAAAGCATGTACAATCATGGATTGTGCAGTAACACTTTTCCACGAGCAAGCATTATCAAATGATTCTTATTTGATAAGGGATTCTGATAAAGTAAAATGCAGCTAGTTTATTTGTACTCTAGTGCAAGTGGGAGACTGAAGGAGATATGCCCTAGAGGCAAATAAATAAGTAGTATTTATTGCATTATCTCATAAGTTTATAATAGGTTTGTGTATTATGCTATAACTGTATTAATCGGAATTATTAATACACGTGTGATACATAGACAACCAGGTCCCTAGCAAGCCTCTATATGAGCTAGTCCATTGGGCAACAGTTGATCGAGATTCCCGATCAAGGACAATGACGTCGGTTGACAATGGGGTCATCTTGTTAGTTGAATAAGGTGGTGGACATACGCAAAGTATTGCAATAAGATCGTATTACGATGTTTGTCATTTGCAATAGATAAGAGTATGATAGCTTATTCCTTAGACCGTGAGACCGTACTTATTGTTGCTTCGTAGGAGTGCTTTGAGAGCATCAAACGTTGTGTCTTATATAGCATGACAATAACGGTGTCCATCTTGGGTATTCCGAAAGAGCATCGAGACGTAAGGATCAAGAGCGGGATTTGTTCATTCTTGTAATGGAAAGATACTCTGGGCCCACTCGGTGATATTGCATCTATATAGCTGCGCAGCTTATGACTAGGTCATGGAGATGTAATATCACAGACGAGTTAATAACCTTCGTCGGTAACGAGATACAGCAAAGGCATCGGTGTGTCTACGATCATATCTCGGACAAGGTAGTATCGTTGAGACAAAGGGAATGAATATCATACTTATGGTTCAACGACGATATTCGTGGAATGCACAGGGGTCGTCATATATTTCCAGGTATCCCTGACGATCATTGGTGAGCGGAGTGTCTCGACCATGTCTGGAGTGTTCCCGAACCGTAGCGTAACAAACTTAAGGTCTTAGCGACGCTAGGAGATAGGTTCTGGAATTTTATAGGTTTTTATTGGAGAGAGAGAAATGATCCGGAAAGAGTTCCGGTGGTCCGGAAGGAGTTCCGGGGAGGTATGGAATGGTTCCGAGAATGTCCGAAAGTTGTTCGGGTGGTTCCGAAATAGTTTCGGAGTCATGGGATATTGAATTATATATAAATATATTAATTATGAATTAATGGGATTTTTATATTAATTTAATATTAATTAAATAAAGGAAAAAGGGGGCTCCCACCTAAATGGGCCCTAAGAGGGCCCAAGAGGGGGGGGCGCACCCCACAAGGGGGGTGGGCCCCATGGGGGTTCGGCCGGCCCATGGTGGGGGCGCACCAACCCCCCTCCTCCTTTAGTCCCACATGGGGGAGCCAAGGGGTTTGCACACCCCCTTCCCCCTTTATATACCAAGGCATATTAATTGATTTAATTCATAGGAAAATCCAATTAATTCCCGATTTCTCTCTCGATCTCGTGGTTCCCAAGTCGGAGCCGCGCCGAGCTGAGGAAGGGGGTCTCTCTCCACCTAAGCCATACCGCAGAGCGCCGTTGCTCTGCGGGATTCCAGATAAGATCTACTCCTGCGATTTCAGCTGGATCTGAATGACCGGGAGTTGTCGCTAGGCTCCGTATGTTTGCGAGTGCTCGGAGGCTACTCTATTGAGGAGCTTGGGCGATGTCGTCTCGCCCCCTGCAGCCGCCGCGCCTCCCCCCCCTCTGCTGCCGGCGCACCAGCCCCGGTGCTGGCGCTCTGCCTTCTTCCGCCCGACGCCCGTCGACTCAGATCATCATCGACACCCCGGCGTCATCGACTCCGACATCGCGACAAGTTCTCCGCGACCTCGAGGTCGGCTACGTACGACTTCATCGTCAACGCTTGTGCGGGAGCGTAATCCCCGCTATCGGTCTACATGGAGGTAATGTAACCCGTTCCGCCACCGTTATCGCATGTACTAGATAGATAGATCCTGTCTAGTTAGGGTTTCGATCGCCAGAAAAATTATTGTTTTCTGCACCGTAACCCCTTCAGCTTCCAGCCTGGTAATGTCAACCTTCCTCTTCTTGAGGATTTCATCGCCCTTTTGAAATGTGAGCCATTCAATTTTTTTATCCATCTGTTTGCAACGGTTGATCCTCATCCTCACATCGAGATTATATAACATGAAAAGGAAGAGAAATAAAAATATGATTTACCCATTTATATAAACAACATTCTTCACTTAGATAATCCTAAAAACAACGCCCGGCTCCTACGCTTACAAAATAACGTCCAGATGACACTGTTATACATCCAGCACTCAGTTTTTACTGATAGATGTCAAAAGAAAAAAAAGGGAAAAATATGCTTACATTAATAAGATAATTTAAACAGTAATAATAACATAAAAAACAACCTTATGGACCAGAAACGTTATTAAGCTAAAGACGAATCTTCGAAAAGATCAACGTTATACATCAGCACCAGATCAACCTTCATGCACCGAACCTGAGCATTGCCCATCCGAGAGAGGACTCCTCCTTCTACTAAAATCGCACAACATAACCAATCTACAGAGAGATCATCAAACTCTGCAATCTGTCATGGACTTCTGTTTTCAGACCTTTTGCTACCTACTTAATTATATTGTACTAGCCGACATTCGAATCTCCATATATAGTAGGTTTTGTCCAACACGAACGAACCCACATGTATTATTCATGTACACGTATCTACGTGTCATGTCATCCAATTTCTCCATAGTCCCTCAATACCGACACATCGACTCATACAACAATGTTTAAATTAAAAAATACATGCATCCTTTTTCGCTTCGTTTTGTTTCAATATAGCTCTTGTTTACAATGTTCTTCTAGAAAACAATTGATATATTTATAGATTACTCAAACTTATTAGCACTAACTCACTAAAATTTGCATGTAGTTTGCTTAACTAACCACAACAAAATAAACTCAATGACCTCCCATCTAACGTTTTCTCCTTTAACCACGTTTTACCTCGCTATTTACATTCATAAAAATATAAACAGCTAAAAACACACTTATTTGTCACTATTACGATTGAGAAAGATAAAAAATACACCCTTGAACATATTATAATATTTCATACAACCTCACGGGCGCGGCGTGTCGCCGCGCTAAGTTGTCTAGTCAATCATTAAGTTGCGCGCCAGCTAGTCTACTTCTTCGACCCATTTAAAAAATGTTCCTTATCATGTGACCTCAGTGACTTGACAGTTAATTTGTATCATGCCTCCTTTTGGCCGGCCAACTGTTCCATCGACTTGGTTTCCACACAGGTGGAAATCCGAACTTGGGATAGTTCACAACATGTAGTCGCTCACATCAAGAAGATCGGACAGGCGCATGTCGAAGAGCCCGTCGACGCTGATCCCGTCAATATTGCTCGCGTTCGCACAGAACATTGTCGTTGTGTTCAGCCGCCCCGCAGGGCTGGATGACGGCGTGGACACGCCGGAGCCGCCGACGTTGCAGTTGTTGATGCTGGTGGCCGTGCTGCTCCACTGCTGCAGGTTGGATGTGTCTGACACGACTTGCATCAGCGGCGGCACGTAGTCGAGCTGGCTGTCGTAGCAAGGGAGCTGCGCGTAGTCACAGGCACGCACCATGTGATCCGGGTTCACGTGCACCAGGCCTGGCATTTGGCACTCCGAGCTGAGCTGCATGAACTGGTCTGCCGCCGCCGTGGCATGCTGTGGCGGCGCGTGCTGCGCCATCTGCACCTGGATCAGCCAAGGCAGGAGCATCTGCTGCTGCTGCTGTTGGGTCGTGGAGGCGGGAGTCGGCGCGGAGAGGAGCGTGGAGGCGAGGCGGAGGAGGTCCGGGAAGCTGGCGAGCGGCTCGAGCGCGCGGAGCGTGTCGAGGTCGCCCTGCGTGGGGTAGTAGGCGGCTGCGGCGGGCTTGAGGAGCGAGGAGAGGTCGAGGAGGTCGAGGCGCGGCGCGTGGGTTACGGGGTCGAGGCCCATGCGTAGGAGGCGCTTCCGGATGTGCGTGTTCCAGTAGTTCTTGATCTCGTTGTCCGTCCGGCCGGGCAGCCGCGCCGCAATGGCTGACCACCTAATCATGCACATGGAAGAACATCAGGATCAAAGTCGTCATGAAGCCGCAGTAGGCCTAGCTATCCTATATTCCTATTGCAAGCAACAGAGACGTGCGTACACCTAGTTATAGATATCAGTTCTTACTTGTTGCCGAGGATGCTGTGGAGCTGGATGATGGCCTCCTCCTCCTCAAAGGAGAAGCGGCCGCGCTTGATGTCGGGGCGGAGGTAGTTGGTCCACCGCAGACGGCAGCTCTTCCCGCACCGCTCGAGGCCTGCACAACACATAAGCAGAGTAGTTAATTAATCATCGATCGATCACCCTACAGTAGTTCTTGTTCTGAGATCGGTAGCTAAGTAACTTGGCGCAGTGCAAGCAGAGGTAGATGGATATGCATGGGTTGCTCACCTGCATTCTTGGGCATGGTGCGCCAGTTCCCCTGGCCGTGCTTCTTGATGTAGGCGACGAGCTTCTCGTCCTCCTCCTGCGTCCACGGCCCCTTCTTGAGCCCGGTCCTGTCGCAGCACGGCGCGCGCCCCATGTTTCGCAGATATGGTATACAAACTGTAGAAACAGATCGGGTGCTCGATCAAGCAGGAAGAGAAAGAAAAGGCTGGGTTTCTCTCTCTCTCTCTCTCTCAGTTGCGCCCTGCTGGGACTGGGAGGTTACAAGTCGTACGGTTGCTAGGAGAGGAGAGTGTGAAAGAAAAGTGAGAGGAGGGATGGAGGTAGAAGACGAGAGACGAAGGTGTGTGGGGGCGATTGAAAGGCTTATAAAGGGCGGGAGGGCGACGGGCATGGCGGGTGGCGGCCCAAGTCAACAGGATTCGGTGCCGGCCTTTGTTTATCGGGGCCGCGACGTGGCCGCAAGTAAGCGAGCTGCGTCTCCTCTCGGGGCAGCAGGGATCGGACGACAGCGTCGTCGTCTCGCCCTGGCCGCCTTTGGATTTGCATATGGATCATCCAAGGTAGAGTAGGTTAAAAAAAGGTTGCGGGAAAAACGCACGCAGATCGCCCAAAAGTAGCCGGGCAGATCGCGCGGCACGCGCTGGCGTGCCACCCCGACTATCCCATCGTTCAAGGGCATAGCTAGGGCGCCAGTAGCCTCATGGAACATGGTCTTATGTTTTGATTTGACGTTGTGTCGATCCTTACGGACTACTAGCTAGAGTGTGCTTTCTAGCTTCCCCTGCAAGCCATATATATCCTAACTAGTTTTATATAAGCATTAATGTCGTGGCTAAGCCAATCTTACGTGTCGATACTTACTGACAGGTTGTCGCCCGCCCAATGCACATTCCACCAGGAACATACCATTTCGGTCGACCATATGTTGAAATCCTAATCAGCCTGTTTAGTAGAATCTACAGTCTAGTTACAGGCTAGGTAAACGTGCTAGAAAACAGACACGGAGCACAAAACACAATCAGCAGTGTCTGTGCTGGCCGTGAAAATCAACCAAGGGACCTGCTTCTAGGGCGTTGACGAAATGGGCCGTGTGGCGCCCGCCACCTGGCGCCGCTGACGGCATGGACCATCTCACAGTCGCACACTGCTGTGTGGAAGGAAATGGTCTGCTCCCACGTATGGGGCCAATCCATTGCTGAGAAGCTAGCGGGTCAGCGACGGCCACCATGCAGCTTTCCTTTTAATTCCTGCAGTGGACCGCCTTTGAGCCGTACGTTGCCGCTACCAGCCACGCCGCACGGCCGGCCTGCGGGCCACTGTTCGATAGAAATTTGTTCGTATACGACACATAGTCTTATCGATCAGCTAGACTACCTAGCGATTTAGCTGATCTGCTATATGCATGGATGGTGTGATTGTTTGTTTTTCAGAAGTACTGCATGTACTATGCCAGCCGGCGGAGAGCAAACCACATGCTGTACGGCGAACGTGATCGATCCGGCCACATATACTATGTGTATTCATACCGTATTTCTTTGGTCGGCCGGCCGGAAAGAGTCGTACAGACGTGGCAAGGATCAGATCAGAAGTTTTATTTTGCAGGGAGTTGATCACGTCCGTATCTGCCTCAACGCTGAAAATATGCAAGATTTTAGAAGATGAAGAGATAAAATATTTAAACGACGCATACGCAAAGATAACTTGCAGCCAACGAAAGAAAGGAAACAGAAAGGATTGGGAAGTTGTTGCTATTTTCGTGGCGACGTCCTGATCTCGTACGACGGGGCTGCCTATAAAAGTAGAGCTCCTCGGCGCATACAGAAAGAGGAGAGAGACGGAGAAAAAGGAGCCGGAGGCTGGAGGCTGGTCTATCTCTCGATCGCTCTCACACGGCCGGAAAGCTAGAAGACACAAACACATACGATCCAATCTCTTAGGAACACATCCAGTACTAGGCGAAAACCATCCGGAGGAAGGAGATGGACACCAGCGTCAAGGCTATGGACATGAAGAACGTCTGCTCCAATGGTGAGAAACACGCTTAATTATTTTCTTCCCTTTTCTTTACAGCTAGCATATGGATCGATGAAGTGGTGTCAATGTCGCCGGAGTTTTGGAACACACGGACGCACAACCCGACGGCAGGCACATCAGCGTGATGATCAAGTTCGCCGACGATGACAACAAGTCGAGAAAAGTGTTGTCTCTGCAGCCCCCACATGCCCCGCTCGCCGGAAGATAGATATGATGAAGATGACGCTACCAAGTAGGCGACACCCGTCTAACTCTAGCAGCGGCGCCGTTTCGTCTCCAGCATGCAGTCATTCGATGAAAGGCCAGAGTCGACCGGGAGATGCCGTCGTCAACATGCAGCTTTGCTATGGATCTTGCCGACAAGATGTTCACTCAAAGCAGCACTAAGGCCTCTCCATATGACTTGTTCCCCGACGAATGGGGGAATGAGCCATCAAAAGTAAAACAGGTGGTGAGGCGCACCATCATGAAGGAGTTTTGGAAAAGGCGTTCACGCAAGGAGCCTGTCCTACCAGGCCCTACGACCTACATGAATCTTCAAGACACTCGGCGTGGTATGGGGGTACCATGCCTTCATATTTCAGCACTTGACAGGCGACCCTTCCCAAACGACAATAGGTTCGCCGTTCTTCAGAACGAGGTGCCGGCGCCACGAAACGAAGACCTACGGCGAGAATTTCATCATCTTCAAGAGCAAATGGATCGCATCCAGAGGCGGATTCGTGATCAAGAAGCACCACGTACATCACCAACGCGGACTGGGGGCAGTACAAGACGTCAAGCCCCAAGTTATCGTCCTCAGCATGAGCGTCAGACCTTGGCGCCTTGACGACCACACTCGCCAACTCGGTTCTCCCAACGGGGGCATCCTAATATGCCCTCACGTTGGAACCAATGGTCGCGTCATCAAGGTTATGAGAGGAACCCTCGTCCCACTCAACAGTGGCGACCAAGGGATCCTACACGAACCGCAATTCCTCCTCGGCATTCTTCGCCTCCTAGGCAGGAAAATCAACTCCGAATGAAGAAGCCTAGGGAGGTGAACACTTCATCGACTCGTGATGTGCCACCACCTCGACCCACTCAACAGGTACCTTCGAAAGCTTCAAGGGCCGCTACAGAGAACCAACGCAAACGTGAAAGGCGTCGGAGGAACCGACGAGTTCTATACAAAGAACTAGAAGACTTGGTACTTCGCCATACACAAGTTCGGGTGCAACCTGATGGCGGAGTCGTACAAGAAAATGACAGGATTGGCTTCCGCATCTCTCCCAACCTGGAGCAACATGAGCGGTACAATTATCTTCTCAAACGGTTGGCTCCAAAACCACGTACGACATCTACAGGAGTTGCGGCACTGGTCGAGCAAAAGGATAAGACGGTTGCGCAATCGCTGCCTTCGGAGACTCACCAGCAAGATGGCGAACAGATGGATACCACGACGCCCTCGTCTCCTCAGAAGCAAATAGCGCTCGGGGTTACAACACAGGAGAAGGAAATCACGCTTGTAGAGACAGCCACACCAATGGAAGGCGTCGAGGAATCTCATTCAACACCCTCTTCCGCTCCAGAGGCGACTCAAGGGAACACTATGGTGGCTAAACCGGGACAAGTATGACTCCTCCATCAGAGCCCTCTATTGTTCACCCCTCAGGATTGGAGCAAGGAGAGGCTATTCCTGAACAGATTGATGGAGAGGATGAACACATGTCAGAGAAGAACCTCGCCCTTTGCGGCACTCTAGCAGTGCGCCCCGGGCTTGTGAGTGATGATGGATGGCAACCTCCGAGAGTCACTCACGAGTTTGGTTATTCCTCGGATGAGGAGATAGTGCCAAACCCGAAGGCCAACTTCAAGAAGACCTTCTTGCCACGTCTTGATCATGTGCGCTCATGGTTCAAGGGCATCGACATGGAGTCTACATCGAGCGCTTCGGCGTCCCAGGATGGAGCAAGGTCAACAGCCTCATGTCTCCCCATCATGGCGGAGAAAGGCTCGCTCTCTGATGGAGACCCGGCGTATCACACAGATATATCTCCACGTCGCTACACCGACATTAACTCAAGGCTTCCACGGGATCAAGATGAACTTTTGCAGGTTGCAAGTCGACCGGGAGCCAACACGCGGCTAAGGTCGATCGCACGTCAAAGCATGACAGATGGATATGACGGAGAGGAGGAGTTTGGTGATGGCAAGGACAATGAAGAAAGCTTCTCCGACACATCTTCTTCCTCTTCGTTGGAGAAACTTCCAAATCCGCCTGCATACGAGGAACTTGACCCGTCCGTGGTATCAGATGATGAAGAAGGACTTGAAGATCGCCATACCGCCCCTGCTCATATGGAAGTAGACGGCCTGGCCGACAACACCGCTGCATCTGCATCCACAGAAGCAGGCACAAGAGAGACACGTGAAGCTATCCTAGAAGAACAAGTCAAGGAGCAGCGCGAATCAATTAACCAGTTAGCGTCAAAGCTTGATCACTTCATCGAGCTCATGACTAATGGTAACAAGAACCCTTTCCAGCCACACATACCACAGGTTGTACCTGATCCACAAGAGGAGGAACTACAGGCCGGCATCCTCGCAAGAGTGCAACATGCTGATGATCGCCAAGAGTCAAGCGCACATACTCGGCAATGGGCTAGCCCTGCTGGTGCTCCCAACGCTGCATCACAACCAAGCATGCTGAAGGGATACCACGACATTGTTGAAGAAATGGTGGCAAAGAAGCTGAAGCAGATGGCGATAGATCAAGCTCCTCGCACTTCTGAAAGTGAATTGGAAAAGCCTTACGAGGCATGGCATGATCGTGTTCCCTTTCCTGCAGGGTGGCACCCGCCGACGTTTCGTCAATTTGACGGGACTGGTGACGCAAGGGAGCATTTGGCATATTTCGAGGCAACTTGCGGTGACACGGCAAATAACCCCTCGCTTCTTCTACGCCAATTCTCAGGGTCGTTAACCGGCCCTGCCTTTCATTGGTATAGTCGTCTACCATATGGGTCCATTGGAAACTGGACCGCCATGAAGGATGTCTTCAAGAAGCACTTCGTCGCCATGAAGAAGGACTTCTCTGTCGTCGAGTTAGCACAAGTTCGACAACGACGAGATGAGTCCATCGATGACTATGTCGTTCGTTTTCGCAATAGTTTTGTGCGTCTCGCTCGGGAGATGCACTTAGATGATGCTATTGAGATGTGCGTCCATGGGATGCAGCAACACTGGTCGCTTGAGATCTCTCGGCGTGAACCCAAGACGTTCAGTGCTCTAAGCACAGCGGTGGCTGCAACAAAGCTGGAGTTTGAGAAGTCTCCGCAGATCATGGAGCTCTACCAGAATGCCAGTGCATTTGACCCCGCCAAGCGCTTCGCTTCAACATCCAAGCCAATCACGAATGGTGGAAAGATGAAGACACCGGCAGAGGCAAACGCCACGAGAGTTTTCTCCTCCACTCCACAAGGCAATGTGCCCTTCTTGGGTGCAAATGGCGAACAGGTTGGAGAAAGGCAGCGCCCATCGCTACAAGAACTCCTCAATAAGAAATACATTTTTCGGAGAGAGCTGGTGAAGGACATGTTCGACCAGCTGATGCAACATCAAGCCTTGAATCTTCCAGAGCCACAACGGCCACATCAGGTGAGGATGACTGATCATGCTTTATTCTGTCCATATCATAGGTATGTTGGGCACGTCATCGAGAACTGCATCGCCTTCAAAGAATGGCTCCAAAGAGCTCTTAGGGATAAGAGGATCAACCTGGACCCAGAAGCTATGAATCCGGACTACCATGCGGTGAACATGGTGTGTGTAGCTTCACCCTCTGTGCCAAGAGAAGAGTTACAGAATGAAGATTCATGGGTACCATTGTCACAAGTTGAGGACCAATTGTCCAGTCTAGTTCTCGCCGCGACGACAACATCTCCCCTTCATCATGGGGAGAACTCAGTTATATGCAGGGAGGAGCCTTGGAACATGGTCCGTCGAAGGCCATACCCGAGAAATCTACCACCCCGACCTCCTCGACCAACTTCATCAACTCGAGCTTCCCCAACAATTCTGAAGAGGGTTGATCCGAGTCAACGCCGTCTCCCACCAAGATTCATCCCTAGGTCTGAAGGAGATGAGTCATTCCCAAGACACGAGAGAGTGCTGCCTACTTTGGCGCAATTCATGCCGAAAGGGTGGAAGCCAACACCATTGGCGGATGCCGATGAAGAACAAGATGAAGACAACTCCTCCCAGACTCAAAACAACGTGAGCTGTAACGTCATCCTTAATTACAAGAACAAGACGACTAGCTCTGATTCAGATGAAGTGCTCACCCCGGAAGAACATGAAACATTCAACGCCGAAGAATCCATGAAGAACTTGCAGGTAGAAGAGGCGAACATGAATTTGCGTGGAGGAAAGGTGCTTCCCGATCCCGTGAAACTCAAGCCAACAAGGGTAGGCAAGCCGGATGCTAGGAAGGAGGCACCGTCATAGGGGGAGCCACCTAAAGCTCATGGCGATGAGAAGGAGAAGGAGCACGCCATGGACTACAACATCATCGCCCACCTCAAGCGGATTCCTGCGCTTTTGAGCGTACATGATGCACTTATGTTGGTGCCAGATCTTCGTCAGGCCCTCATCAAGGCGCTACAAGCTCCGGAACAATATGAAGTCTGCATGGCGAAACACCGTCTCTTCACCAACCTCTTGTTCGTGAATGAGATCACGTTTGACGAGGAGGACAATGTCATAGAAGATGGCGCCCACAACCGCCCACTCTATGTGGAGGGAAACATTGGTGTTGCACATCTTCGTCGGATTCTCATTGACCCAGGGTCCGCCGTGAACATTCTACCTATACGAAGCCTGAAACGTGCAGGCTTCACAGTAGAAGACTTGGAGTCCACCGACGTGATGATTTGCGGCTTCGACAACCAGGGAAAACCAACACTAGGCGCCATCACAGTGAAGATCCAAATGGCGACTTTCAGCTTCAAGGTACGTTTCTTCGTCATTGAAGCAAACACTTCGTATTCGGCCATGTTAGGAAGGCCGTGGATCCACAAGTATGGTGTAGTCCCTTCCACGCTTCACCAATGCCTGAAGTTCCTTGATGGCGACGGCACACAACAACGCATTATCGGCAACATCAACCCTTACACCATCCAAGAGTCACATCATGCGGATGCGAAGTACTACTTCCCTGTGGAAGATAGCGACCAGAAGGTGGGGCGGACAACACCGCCCGCTGATGTCCTCGTCAAGTCAGGTGTCACACCGGTAGCGGAGGCGAAGCAACTCATTATGCCGTACTCTGCAACCGGTGCACACGGCTCCTTTTCTCGAAGTCGTAGGACCTCTGCACGAAGACGGTCTTCTTCAGCCGTCCGACACGATTACAAGCCATCCGCCTCAGAGAAAGAATCGAGCCCTACTCCGGTTCTACTGGGGGCAAGCTCTGTTACACCTGCCCCGTCAGCTCCATTGCTCTTGAGGGCTAGATTTCCACCATCCACGCCAATCATTTTGAGGTCGACCACAACGCCTCAGGATGAGGCCATTCCTTCTTCATTGACTTCCGCGTGCCAAGAGACGGGTAATTTAACTCTTGGAAGCTCTGCAGGTGCCCAGGGAAGTCAGAAGACATTGATCGGCAGCAGTAATGCGCCGTCAACCATTACACTACGGGCGCGCTACACTCCTAAGGTGGACTGCGTGCCCAAGGAAGATGGGGTGGTCAAGAGGAGGATAAAGGAAATGGAGGAAGTTGCAAGGGGAGCTCAAAGCATCCAGCCTCCATCACTTTACATATCTGTGACTTCTCCATTAGAGAAGAAGCGCTATCCACGATGAAGGCGGAGCCCAAGCTGGTTCGCTTGCTGAAGAAGGCGGGATTCACCCTACGGCCAAACAATAGGCTGCCACCACCACCCGTTGTATGCGAGGAGTGGTGGAGGCAAGCAGAAGATCTCATCAAGAAGAAATGCAAGGCTCAACCCAAGTTTGGGCTCGGCTACATCAACACTAGCAATTCTGATGATGAAGAGGATCTCGATAGGGTCCCACGAGTCTTTTGTCGTACTACATCTGTGTTTGCAGGTGATGATGGTGAAACTTCACATGATGGTCTCCATCGGCAAAACTCCCTCGACAACACACCAGCTGAGGAAGAGGAGGAGCTCAACGTTATGCCAGCTCCGCCTGAGCTCGAAGATGGAGGACAGCCCACCATCGATGAACTTGTGGAGATCAACCTCGGCACTGAAGATGATCCACGCCCAACTTTTGTTAGTTCTACACTGACGGAAGAGGAGCGTGAAGACTATCGAAGTTTCCTAATGGAGTATCGAGACTGCTTCGCTTGGAGCTACAAAGAGATGCCAGGGCTAGATCTCCGTGTTGCTACGCACAAGCCAGCAATTGACCCACGGTGCCGTCCTGTGAAGCAAGCGCCACGACACTTGAGACCAGAATTTGAAGATCGAGTCATCGCCGAGGTAGATAAATTAATTGCTTCAGGTTTCATCAAGGAGGCGCAATATATTCGGTGGCTCGCCAACATCGTTCCTGTGGAGAAGAAGAAGACAGGGCAGGTCCGCATCTGCGTGGACTTCCGCGACGTGAACCGTGCATGCCCAAAGGATGACTTCCCTATTCCGATCACGGAAATCATCATCGACTCCACAACAGGACATGGTGCGCTGTCCTTTATGGACGGTTCGTCAGGTTACAACCAAATCAAGATGGACCCAGATGACGCCATCGACACCGCATTCAGGACCCCTAGAGGCAACTTCTACTACACCGTCATGCCTTTTGGGTTGAATAACGCTGGTGCAACATACCAACGTGCCATGACACGTGTCCTTGGCGACTTAATCCACCACACGGTGGAGTGTTATGTCGATGACATGGTGGTCAAAACAAAAGACCGCCAACATCATCAAGAAGACCTTCGTGTGGTCTTTGAGCGACTACGTCAACACCAACTGAAGATGAACCCACTCAAGTGTGCTTTCACTGTGCAGTCTGGCCTTTTCCTTGGCTTTGTAGTTCGCCATCGAGGTATCGAAGTTGAGCCGAAGAAGATCAAGGCTATCCAAGACATGCCGGCGCCCAAAAACCTCAAGGAGTTGAGGACTTTGCAGAGAAAGCTGGCGTATATTCGACGCTTCATCTCCAACCTGGCCGGACGAATACAACCCTTCTCACATCTCATGAAGAAAGGAGCTCCGTTCGTATGGGAGGAGGGATGCCAAAACGGCTTTGATAGTATCAAAAGGTACTTACTTAATTCACCTGTGTTGGCAGCTCCTGTGAGAGGGCGCCCACTCATACTCTATGTCACATCACTTCCTAATTCGTTGGGAGCTTTGCTGGCCCAACACAACGAGGAAGGCAAAGAGGTGGCATGCTACTACTTAAGCCGCACCATGGTAGGTGCCGAGTGTAACTACTCTCCAATAGAGAAGTTATGCTTGGCCCTAATATTCTCACTCAAGAAGCTACGTCACTACATGCTGAACCATGAAATCCAGCTCGTTGCAAGATCAGATCCAATAAGGTATGTGCTAAGTCAGCCTGCGCTCCTCGGGCGACTTGGGAAATGGGCTCTTCTTATGATGGAGTATGATATCGCTTTTGTACCACAGAAGGCGATAAAAGGACAAGCCTTGGCGGATTTTCTTGCAGCTCATCCCGTTCCAGATGACTCCCCTCTCATCACCGACTTGCCTGACGAGGAAGTCTTCACCGTGGAGCCTGAAGCGCCATGGGAGCTCTACTTTGATGGGGCCTCGCGTACTGAGACTGACCCAGACGGCGCCCCCAGACGGAGAGCAGGTGCCGGTTTGGTGTTCAAGACTCCACAAGGGGGAGTGATGTATCACTCTTTCTCCCTCATGAAGGAGGAGTGCTCCAACAACGAAGCCGAGTACGAAGCACTCATATTCGGTCTTCTCGTAGCGCTCTCTATGGATGTCCGTTCCATACGGGCCTATGGAGATTCACAACTCATCGTTCGACAGGTCAACAACATCTATGAGGTACGTAAGCCTGAACTGGTGCCATACTACACCGCGGCCCGGAGGCTCATGGAGAAATTCCAAGAAATTGAAGTTCTTCACGTTCCACGAAGCAGGAATGCACCTGCTGACGCTTTGGCGAAACTAGCGTCAGCATTAGTCCTTCCAAATGATAATCTTGTGCAGGTAACTGTTGAAGAAAGGTGGCTTCTTCCCGCTGTTCTGGAACTCATTCCAGAAGAATACGAAGTCAACACCGTCATGACGAACGCTGTGGAGGAAGATGATTGGCTAAGACCCTTCCTCGACTACTTCAAGCATGGTAGTCTTCCCGACGAACCCATCAAGAGGCGCCAATTACAACGACGACTTCCTTCCTACGTCTACCAGGCTGGTGTCTTGTACAGACGGTCTCACGGGCAAGAGATATTACTAAGGTGCGTAAACCAAAGTGAAGCAGAAAAGATTTTGCAGGAGGTTCATCACGGAGTCTGCGGTGGTCATCAAGGCGGAGCGAGGATGTACCATAGCATACGTTTAGCTGGGTACTATTGGCCCGGGATCATGAAAGACTGCCTTCAGGTAGCAAAGTCATGCCATGGTTGCCAAATCCATGGCGACTTCAAGCATCAACCGCCGGTTCCTCTACATCCCACGATCCCCTCTTGGCCATTCGACGCCTGGGGAATTGACGTCATCGGCCCCATTGATCCACCATCTTCAGGTGGACATCGCTTCATCCTTGCTGCGACGGACTACTTCTCCAAGTGGGCAGAGGCTGTCCCGCTGCGCGAAGTGAAGAGCGACAACGTCATCAACTTTCTAGAGCGAAATAACATATATCGCTTTGGGATACCACACCGCATCACATCCGACAACGGTACGGCTTTCAAGTCCAAAAAGATGTACAGGTTCATGTCGAAGTACAAGATCAAATGGAACTACTCCACCGGCTACTACCCTCAAGCCAACGGTGCAATTGAAGCCTTCAACAAGACCTTGGGCAAGATACTCAAGAAGACGGTGACAAGGCATAGGAGAGACTGGCCCGACCGTCTCTTTGAGTCTTTATGGGCGTACCGCGTAACAGTACGCACCCCAACTCAAGCTACTCCTTACTCCCTCGTCTACGGGAGTGAGGCGGTTCTTCCACTAGAGGTCCAGCTTCCCTCGCTACGTGTGGCCATACAAGAAGAGCTCACCAAAGATGAACAGGTACAACTCCGATTTCAGGAGCTTGACGCCCTTGAAGAAGAGCGCCTTCAGGCCCTGCAGAATCTGGAGCTCTATCGCCATAATATGGTAAGAGCATACGACAAGCTTGTCAAGCCGCGCGTCTTCCGCAAAGGCGAGCTGGTCCTGGTGCTAAGGCGTCCCATCGTCGTCACCCATAAGACGAGAGGGAAGTTTGAACCAAAGTGGGAGGGTCCCTACGCCATCGAGCAGGTATATGACGGAGGTGCGTATCAGCTGGTCGATCCTCAAGGATCCCGACCTATGCCACCAATAAACGGAAGATTTCTCAAAAAATACTTTTGCTAAAATGTTGGCTCTTCTATTGCCCTTTTTGCTTTTCTTTGGTTTTTTTTTTGCGAATGGGGAAGTTTTTCTGTCGGCTCGGATCCATGGTGCATTTCCCTTTGCATAACATGGATGTTTTTCCCCTATTCAAAACAAACGGCTTTCCCTCAACATGCCACGCTAGTGATAGAAAATTATGTTGTCGTCGAGCTTGTCAGAAGGCGGCACTAGGTGCCAAGTTGCAGGCGGATCGGATTCTACACCCATCAAGCACGACACGTCCTAGGTGCATGCTTCCGGAGGCAGTGGAGATGATTACTTGGGCACTTCATTGTGCCGAGGCTCCGCGCCCATCATGTTTTCTGGCGGGCCACTCGCTCACAGAGCCTCACACCCCGGGGGAGACCATAGGAAAAGATCACGAAAGGGCTGCCCAACTTGGTGTGTAGCCGCGTGACAACCCTAGGGTGTGCCACCAAAAGCTCCAGATAAAGTGCCAGAGGGTTCCTTAGTCCACCAAGGTGAATGGCTGCCTTCCAAGTTCTCAAAGTGGGTCCCCCAAGGAGACAAAGAAGCATCATCAAGAAGTTCAATCAATCAAAGACAAAATTCAAGTCAACAGTTCAAGCAAGTTCATCAAAGATGAGGCCGTCCAAAGTGGCTCGTACAAGCAGGTCTCACAAAGGTCAAACATGAAAAGGTTCAAGCATCAAGTCGAATAGACTCCATCGTCATGTGATCCATTGGAAAGAAGGCGGGAGGTAGCTATTCACCACCCCTCAATAAGGCATGCAAATTCCCAAGCTGTTATCCCAAAGACATTTACCCTCGCTTACTATACCCAAGGTTCTGGGTTCGTGGGGCATCGTGCAGGGGGCATGGTGGAGCTGTGGGTCTCCTTGGCACCATGATGGGCTAGGGTATGCTTTTCTACTGCCCTCGGAAGCATCTCTGAAGACGGCGTCTCCACACACGTACACAAAAAAAAAGTTATCACCGTCATGGTCTTTTCGACGGTTCCGGATGACAAGTTCTTCGACGGCCTTTTCGGATATCACTTAATTAGCTGGTTTACACGGGAAAGCCAACATTTTTAAAACACCACCCAAAACAATATGTTTCTTTGCTTTTGTTGCATGCTTGCTTTTATTGGTTTTGATCGGCAAGTTGGAACATGTACACTCTATAATGTTTTCGTGAAAAATACAAGTTTAAGCATAATCTTACACCACTAATTTAAGGGGTGTTTACTTCCTCTTGGCTATCTATATCACTAACTTAAGATTTCAGGAACAAGGCGAGTGCTAATGTCGTCGCGTGAATCAAGAAATCCTTCAATCTAAGTCAGCGCACACCATCAGTTTGGCGGTCGCTGCAAGATGTATACCTTTTTGTTTATTTTGTTTTTATTTTCAGGAAAAGGCATGTTATTTCGCCATAGATTGAAGAAAAATCAAGTCATGCTCCTCAACCAGCATTATTCATGCTATAGTTTCGACGAGCTCTTCAAATAGTTCAAGTGTGGATGGACATTCCTACACCATATACAATATACGATGCGTCCTCAAGCTGGGACGTGATAAGTCTCGGTGCATGACCAATCATGCTAGCATCATGCACGTACACCTTGTTATGTTTTGCTTTTTTTTTTGTGCAGGGATATTCCCGGAGGCAGACATCATATGTGTATCTCTATGGATGGAGTCATGAAGCTGAGCCGTGGTACCTGCCGTTGTCAAGCTACTCTAGCACAGAGAAAAGACATGCATGTATCAAGCTGGCAAGGCTGGATGCCCTCAAGCGAATGTGATCAACGATTGTCATCGGAGTGGTTTAACGTGTCTCTTGTGTATTGTGTATGTATAAAATAATATAAATGACATAAAATAAAATAAAATATCATAGGAAGCCATCATCACTTTATTGGTGGAAGGATCGGTGGTACAAAGGAATAAAGATAACTGGAGCTAAAGAATTTATTTTCCGGCCGAACTAACACGAATCACTTTGATGCTAAACTAATGCTTTTAACTAATGATCAGCTCTTCGCTAAGAGAGCAGATGATGATGGCAATGACGTAACCCCTCACTTCTGAGTCTGATAGGACAAGATGGCCGTGATCTCGGACGGTGTCCCGCCATTGGAGAGAAAAGCTGCAACCTCTACACGGCGTTTGGCGTACAGGTCCACCTCATGTGAAGAAGTCTTGACGGCGTGCTCATGGGCTTCAAGATGGAGAGAGCTCGAAGTCTCCATGTCAGCAACAACCTGGGCACGCTTCTCAGCTTTCGCCGACGCTTCAGACTGTTTATCAGCCAACATCTTGTATTCTTCCGCAAGCATCTGATGTTCTTTGGCGAGGTTCTGATGTGTCTCGGCAAGTTTCTGCTGCCTGTTGCGGGCAGTCGCAAGAGAAGCAAGTCGTTCCTCCAAGCGCGGCCCTTCTTCTTCAAGAAAGAAAAGCTTTGAAGTTATCTCCACACGAGCCGCATCAAGCTTTCCGATGAAGGAAAGTGCTTGCTCTGGCGTGGGAGCTGCTTCACCTGGAGCACCCGAGGCACTCTCTCCTCCTAGGCGGGTCACATCAGCTTGGAGAAGGCCGACCAGAGACTCCAGAGCGGTCGGAACATCACGATTGTACCACTCTTTCCAGGAGATTATTGCAGTCTCCATCAGTTCAATCGTGCCATCCTTGTTGAACGGCCGCTCCTTTAGCGCGTCTTGTATTTCTCTCAGTTCCATGCGAATGTAGCGCGGCGCTCGACGTCCCATCGGACCGTCTCCATCCGGGAGCACAAGTTGGGTCCGCGCACAAGCTGGATCAGATGGGGGGCTCAGCTTCACAAACGGGGCGCCTGCATCAGCAAGAAGTTTTTTGTGTTTTTCAACCAGGTTGAGGAGTTCCTTGGCTTCTAGGGAATAGAAGGCCTCTAAGGTGGCTGCAGCACCCGCGTCACCTAATCAATAACAATAGAAGGAAGAGTCAGGAAAGTGATTTGCTCTCAGGTACACACAAGGTGGTTAGGGAAGTATACGTACAAGGAGCAGAAGTCTTGTACTTTTTCTGAACAATGTCAAGGACTGTGTCAGCAGCTCCTGGATTGGATGAATCTAGTGGCCTCTTCTTGTTCACCTCAATGGCGGCTCCTGAAGCGGCAGTACCCGTGGTTTGCGCCGCTGAAGCGCCCATCGGAGGAGCAGGTTTTGACGCTGGCGATGCTGATTTGGCCTCGGGGTCACTTTTTGACCCCAACGCCGGTTTCTCCGTCATGGAGGGAAGCTTCATCGCATCAACCACAAGATGCTCCATTGAAGCGCTTACCGGCACATACGGCAGCACGTCGTCAAGATCGTCCTGCATAGACGAAGTTGGAGACACATGAAAAAGGTAAAAAAAAAGAAGAGGTAAATGTTAGTTAAATAAAAATATGTAATTTGTAAGCCTGTGATCAGATACCTCAGGAGTATCTAAAGGTGCATCAAAATCTACTATGACGGTGTCAAGAGGAAGAGGAGTGGCCTTTCCGCCACGGCGAGAGCGTGCACTACGCGGGGCCGTAGTCGGGATTGAGGGCGGCACCGGGGATGGCGACAGTTCATAGCGCACCCCTCCTGACTTTTCATGACTAGTAGATGAAGCATCTTTGTCCTTGTCGCCTCGTCTTCCCTTTGGGTCTGTGGGCTTGCTTCGGGTGTCTTTGTTATCAGTATGCTTGTTTCTGGTGTCTTTATCATCACATGACTTGCTTCTGGTGTCTTTATCATCGCTAGGCTTCTTCTTCCCATCTTTGGAAGTGTCGTCCCACCTGGTGGTGCGGTCACGAGCCATCTCAACCTACAGATGCACAAACATTGAATAGACAGTCGAAGACAAAGGATATGTAGGCAAAAACAAACATGCAACCAGGTATGCTAATCTTAATCTGCTTCCAATAGTGTGCATGCAGGTAAAAGAAGATGCAAAGGGAAAGCGTGGCATCATGCCCCTTTGGCTGGATGCGATAAGCTCCGCCGGCCGCAATGTCGTTCACCCAAACTGCCGCAACCGTCGAAACTGAAAAAAACAGTACGTGAGCTGATTAGATGGCATTACCTGATCTCGAAGCTTGGAACGATGTCTGGCCTTAGAGTTCGTCGGACAGCAAGGCGTTGTTTGGAGGTTTGTTGGGCAGCAAGGCGTAGGAAAGAAAACGCCGTGCGGGTTGGCTTTGTATATCCAATGCATGCAGAGTCCTGCACACGCATGATGGAAAGAAGTAGTTTGATTCACGATCATCTATTCAACCGGTGTTTGTACTATGTTTAAAAGGTTGTCACCAAGTTAAAGTTCTATCTGCTTCGCGCTAGAACTTTTCTTGGTGAGGGGGCTTTTGTTCGATAGAAATTTGTTCGTATACGACACATAGTCTTATTTGATCGATCAGCTAGACTACCTAGCGATTTAGCTGATCTGCTATATGCATAGATGGTGTGATTGTTTTTTTTTTTTCAGAAGTACTGCATGTACGTATGCCAGCCGGCGGAGAGCAAACCACATGTTGTACGGCGAACGGATCGATCCGGCCACGTATACTATGTGTATTCATACCATATTTCTTTGGTCGGCCGGCCGGAAAGAGTCGTATAGACGTGGCAAGGATCAGATCACAAGTTTTATTTTGCAGGGAGTTGATCACGTCCGTATCTGCCTCAACGCTGAAAATATGCAAGATTCTAAAAGATGGAGAGATAAAATATTTAAACGACGCATACGCAAAGATAACTTGCAGCCAACGAAAGAAAGGAAACAGAAATGATTGGGAAGTTGTTGCTATTTTCGTGGCGACGTCCTGATCTCGTACGACGGGGCTGCCTATAAAAGTAGAGCTCCTCGGTGCATACAGAAAGAGGAGAGAGACGGAGAAAAAGGAGCCGGAGGCTGGAGGCTGATCGATCTCTCGATCGCTCTCGCACGGCCGGAAAGCTAGAAGACATAAACACATACGATCCAATCTCTTAGGAACACATCCAGTACTAGGCGAAAACCATCCGGAGGAAGGAGATGGACACCAGCGTCAAGGCTATGGACATGAAGAACGTCTGCTCCAATGGTGAGAAACACGCTTAATTATTTTCTTCCCTTTTCTTTACAGCTAGCATATGGATCGATGAAGTGGTGTCAATGTCGCCGGAGTTTTGGAACACACGGACGCACAACCCGACGGCAAGCACATCAGCGTGATGATCAAGTTCGCCGACGATGACGACAAGTCGAGAAAAGTGTTGTCTCTGCACAACCCACATGCCCCGCTCGCCGGAAGATAGAGATGATGAAGATGACGCTACCAAGTAGGCGACACCCGTCTAACTCTAGCAGCGGCGCCGTCTCCAGCATGCAGTCATTCGATGAAAGGCCAGAGTCGACCGGGAGATGCCGTCGTCAACATGCAGCTTTGCACGGTGTACAGGTTCTCGCCACAGAAAAAGGATAGGAAGGACGACGGATCGTGCCATGATGATCGGTGTCCTGCGGCGGCGAGTCGCCATGACCGACACCCGACGATGGTGGCTAGACGCGAGCCGTTAGGTTTGCAGGGAGTCCACCAATGCATGACATGCATGCTATATACATGCTGAAACACACGACGCTGTGCATGGTCCGTGCACGTGCTAGATTATTTTGTTCCTTTTGCAGCTCAACAGGTAGAGATGCACTTCCACGTTCCTTGCAACAGAGTATATATATGGCTGGTTCAGCGTACAGCAGCGACGTAATACATCTCGGTGTATAGGACGGCGTCCGTGGCGGCGCGTCATCGGCATTATCCGGTCATATTATTAGTTCATCCTTTCACAGGTCTATGCGACGGCGTCTCCGGCTACGCCGACTGCCGTATACTCGGCGTTTGGTTGAAGATGAGACGTCGACCATCCCGGCCACGTCAATTTGAGCGACAGTTGGTTTTATACCGACGTCGGTCTCCTTACTACATACTCTCACGAGGACTACGCCTTGCACACCCCGACGAAGTTGTTAGTCGTTTCAAAGTCCAAGCCAAACAGACTGCATCATGCTTCTTCCACAACAATCATCTTCGCCGCTCAAGACCGACGAGGCGCGACGGCAAGGGCGGGCGAGGCCGAAACAAAGGCCACGCTTTTGGCGGCACGTGTACCGACGAGGACACGAGTTCTTTTTGCCGCTGCCCACATACTTCATATAATTTTGCATGCAGGACGTGAAGCGAAGACGACGACGACGACCACACAGCTTAATCGGAGGTGTCTCGCGGTGTAACCCGTGAGACTAATTTAGCGGGAGCCTTCCGAGGCCCCGTGAACCAGGAGACCGCAATCGCCCAAGTCAGGTCGGCCGCTAGTAGGCCACGGAGCACAATTTTCGGGAATTGTATTTGTTATCAATATGATGAATAAAATACTGTTCCCATATCTTTTCCGTGTTGTTTTCTTTGTGTACTTTGTACACTGGCACGCCCGCATCTCTTTTTTTCTTCTTTTACCTTTCCCCGGTGCGCATGAGAGAGACTACACACTTCGCCTTACTCGCGAAGCCCTCATAGGTTTTTCTCGTGTCAAACAGCCACATGCCGATCGATCTCGGTCCGCCGTGGTGGATCCGTAACAAAAAGAGAGGCGGCAATTCATTCATATCTAAAAAAGATATACGCGGGTATTCACCGAGCTCTCCCAGCCGTTTGGCAGTCCGCACCGTCCGATCTTCACCGCGGTGCGATCCAGGCCGTCCATTTGCGTGTTGACTTTTGCTGACCAGTTTTTGGCCCACCCGTCATCCTTTCTGCGGGTCGCAAAGTCGGTGCAGGTGGTGCCTCGCGGGAAGCGAGTGGTGGAGAGAGCTCACGGCCCCACTGTTGCACGTCCCCATCCCCTCGCTCGCACGTCCCCATCCCCGATCCCCCTTTCTCTCCCCCGACCTCTGCCCCCGCCGCCGCGGCCACCAGATGCTCCTCTCCCCCGATCTCTGCCTGCTGCACCGTGAAACCCTAGCCACCACAAACACACGCGCGCGCACGCCTGCGACCGGCCCTTCCTCAACCGTATCTTCTCGGCGCCCACGCCTCCGAGCTCAAACCCTAGCCGCCGTCATCCATCCTCCTCCTCCCATGACCTATGTACGTCGTAGAGTGGCGCCGCTGCTGCCCGCTTTGCCCAATAGTCGGCACGAGGAGGGCTAGCCGTAGCCCCGTATGGACGAACAAGGAGGATGAGTTGTCTGGTGCGCCGTCGCCGACGTCGCGTACGACCGCTGAGACAAACAAGGAGGGCTCATGGCCAACCTAGCGGCTGGTGACCCTTGCTCTGCGGCTGCGCTCCATCTCTCCTTCTTGCGCGCAGTTACTCCTTCTATCCACAACCCTCCTCCACATCTTCCTCTTTTTTGTGATGTTTGATTTGATCGATCATGACCTTTCCATATGTGCAACAGCTGCTGCGATTTGCTCTTCTGCTCCACAGACGTGCTTGAGGTGATTGCAAAAATCAAGAGGATCTTCTCTTTTTTCTGTGCTCTTCCATTAGATTGATCATAGCATTTCTCTCTGTGCAGATATGCTCTTTTGTTGGATCCGGTGCTCTACTGGACATGCTGTTTTTAGGTGAGTGCAAAATCAGTTTTCCCCATCTGGTGCCCACGTAGAAGCAGTTTGTGCAGATTATTTGATATTCTGCCTATAAAGTATTCGATGGAAATTTAAGCAGGCTGTTCTGAGTTCTGACATGCTCTTCAGTTTGATCCGTTCCTCTATAGGACGTGCCAGGTAATTGCCAAAAATAATCTTTCCCCATCGACTGGTTATACTTTGAGGTAGATGTTTCTTCCAGGTTCTTCACATTGTTTAAATAATTCATTTTGCAATCCATGCTTGGTGGACATACATAGAGGTAGAGTGGTAGAAGCAATTTCTTAGATTGCTAGGGCCTAGCTGGATGTGCTAAAATGCTTTGTTTTTCATATTGTGCATAATATTTTGCTCCCATTCCTTGATCTATTATGGTTAATTCTTCCATTATGATATTTGATGCATCATTTTCAGCTTGCTACCCAATACCGTTGTACAGTTGTTAAATTGCTACAAGGGTTTGTTGGAATTTTGATGCCTACGGAAAGGTCACATATTGTTGTTTATTTTTTCCTTCAGATAATTTCATAAAACTCATATTTTTGTTCTTCTAACCATTTACATCATTCTATAATGGTCTTCCAGATAGTTTCACTCATGTGCTCACCTACATTTTTAAGGAATCACACCTAACTAAATAGACAAAAAGTACATATTTTAGGTACTGTTGAACTCTCCATTATTGAAGTTTACTTAGCTAGAAATTGATAGAACATGTCAAGCTTATACTTAAAGACACCATATACATGTTTGCTTACGAATGCTTGGTTTAAACTGGTTCTCAAGGTCTCAACCAATTTTTTTTTGCAGAATGACCAACAAATATAATTAATACCATGAAGGTGCCAATACCTTGGAGCACAATATTTTTTCTGCATCCTCAAGGAGTTTTTTAAGGGGGGTTTATTACTATATATGGTTCAACATGTTAATTGCGATGTCAATTTTCTTCTTATTTCTAGATATTTTAAGACATTAGGAACTCAATTTGTAGTGTTGTTTCCTTTAATTTGGAAATTCCACTCTGCCTATACTATAGTATCATGGGAGCCACCTTTTTCCTTCACATATCGCGTTAGTTCATCGTGGAGTCGGGCATGTGGAGCATTATCACCTTTATAAGTATAGAGAACCTATTCTCCATTGCAATCAATTCTCTCTAATTTCTTCGTTGTGCTCTGATGCATGCGATCATTGTCTTCTGCGGAAAGAAATTGTTTTGTTTTACAAGTCGCGCTTGGTGGACATGCTTAGAGTTTTTTTATTGTGCAGTTGCTGGATTGCTAGGTTGATGGTAATCTTTAGACTGCAGTTTCTAAATTGCTAGGTTAGTGGAATTGACACCATCATCTTTAGCTTGGCCTTTTTCATAATAGTACACACCATACTATTATTCCCCTCACGAAGGAGGTTTGAGTGGTGGACATGTGCAGACATGGAAGCACAAAATGAAGTTATACCTCTTTGCATCTTGCATCATGTTAATTTCCCAGTAGTTTATTTGACTAAGATTTCTGTATGCCTTACATGTGCATATCTGAGAAAGAAAAAGGAGGATAAGACTATCAACTTTAGAAATAAGTCCATAGAACCCCAACGTATAAACTTTATATGTGCAGCCCCAAGAAATAAAAGAAGTGGCATATGCTAGGCTAACCTCCTGTGGCAAGTCCCCTACTACATGTGAACCGGTACAGGTTGAAGGGGGCTTGTCATCATGAGCTTGCCAACCAGAGTGGCTGCTATACTCCACCTCCTCCAATATAAGCCTCCAAAAGTAAGCAACCCATATGCTCTTTTATTTGTGCTAGCATAATTTTTATAAAGCAGATGGCACACAATTACTTTGGTGATTTTTTGAATATAAACAGTTCAACTAATAGTTTGAGCATAGTGAACGACACTAAAAACACTAGAACATATTCATGGAAAGGGACCAATTTGTTGAACTTAACGAACTACATCCCGTTATTTGGACTTTGTTCTCAATATGTGTTAGTGTGAATGGTTATGTATTGGATATCCAATTCACATAAAAGCTCATCATAAGATGAACGATATGAATGTTGGTGTCCTGCAGGTTATGGTGTAACTTAAATTTAAAAATATAGTTTGATCTGTTTGAGGGTAGGCATCATCTATTGAAATATTTGTTCTCAAGGTTGTCGGGCACAACAATGCTTGGTGTAGGTGGATTTGTAGGGAAGTTTGGGCTTGGTTATTTAATCTAGAATCATATACGTAGGTAAAATATTTGAGTGAGTTATTTGGTCCTGATTCGTGCACATATCCCCCACCCATAGTGTTCTTTTACTTTGTGAATTTAGATTCTACGTTCTCTTAGTTTTATTACCCAGAATTCATCTGGCATGCAAGATAGAAAATTTTGCACAGATAATTTTGTGCCTTTTTGTACAGCGATTTGCAAGCTAGGCACTAAACATTAATGCTTTTCAGTCGTTTTTCTAAATTGACAGGAGTGTACATGTTGAGATATTTCTACATAGCAGTTCTTAGTGTCAAAACGTCTATAATCTCTTATTTTATAGTTACAATATCACATAGGTTGTAATATAAGAAGGGTCATCTAAAGACTGAGTGCATCTACCACTGAATGGGGCTTCCATTGCACTTCTTAGGGCAACTTTTTGTCTAACAGGTACTGACAAAAAGGTGTAATCTGCTTAGAACTATGGATTGTTTAAGAAGACCAGTACTTTCACTCATTTGTATCTGATGATTATTCCTTATCTGTCACAATTGTGTCTAACAAATTGCTAATATGGTACAACCTATATCAGGTTTGTCTCATTTAACTTGGTTTTCCTGGTTTTCAGATATTTATAGTGGCCGGGCTTGATTATATGAGTTACATATGACATACTTTTATATGTTGATATCAAGTACCTAAGATGTGTGTTTTCTGTTTTACTATTTTATTGATGTCCAAAGGTTGTTTCGATTTGTGTCCAGTTCGTAATTCTATACATGCAGTTTACTAATTAGAAACGAGTATAATGGGACTTCATTGGGCTTGCAGATTCTACGAGTTTCACTAATATTCTCTGTATAATGCGTGGGTTAGACCATATATTAATTGTTTGATCAACTGAATCTTACTGATGCGAAGCTATTGTTGCCTAGATAGGTATTTTGTCGTGCTTATCTACTTATTCACATGGCCTATTATAGAAGCTTTTGTCATTGGAACATTTAATTTGAAACACGTAGTTACATGCATTGTGTGAATTAAATTTAAGGTGATGGTAAAGAGGTTTTTTGGGATGTATTTTTTGTTATCGTTTTTACATGTACTAGATGATCAATTTTTTTACAGCTTGAGTAGTGTTCTCTTTACATGTATTTTCCTTATGTTTTCCATGTAAAGAGGAACACAATAGGTATACTGATTTGTTATTTTGTGTAAGGGCTAACCTTGCTAAATTAAGATCTACCCGAAAGTAGCCCTAACAAAATTGAACCATTTTAATTTGTAAACCTGTGACAGTGAACCAAGTTTGTCTATGCCATTTGTTTTTGTGCTCTACCATTGAGGTAGTGGCCTGGCTGAATCCTATTTTGCTTTTTCCGGACTGTCAGATTTTGTTGATATAGGTTGCAAGTGAATGTTCTTTTTCTGTTTGCATTCCCTGCACTCTGAAGATAGTGTTTCTCCTTTTCATAGTTGCCCTATAAATAGGAACTAGGTGTACACTAGGACGACACTCCTACGTATGTGGTGCTTGCTGTATATGCTATCTGGTTCATCTTGATATCAGTTGTTTAGTTAATCATGTTGTTGGGCTCTTGATTCACTGGCATTATATGGTTAACTGTAGACCTGGTTTTACTTATGCTTGCTATACGTAGTGTTGTTAGGTCGTCGGTTTTTCCTTCAAGTGTTCCTTTTTTGGAAAAATAACTATACTTTGCCCCTTGACTTATATCAGAGAAAAGACAACACTTTGGACTAGAAATTTCTTGTGTTCCTTTTGGTTGATGTGCATACCACCACTTGATGTAGATTCAGATTAGACAATGAGTATTATTATTACGTTTATATTATAATACATGTAAATACTAATAATGTTTCATATAGTGCTTTGCTTTACCCATCGCCTATTATGTCTTTAGGTTAGCGTATCTGACTGAATTTGATGTCTTGGTAAACATAATCCGTCGGTAATGCTTACCTGATGACGATCGATGCACTTTCCGATGTTCATACTGCTTGATGCAGGTAGTGTCTACTTATTTGTGCTCATAGTGCTCAAGCTGATGAACCCCATCTGATGTTTGACCCTTAAGATGAAACATTGTAGGCTGCAAGAGCCTGTTAATCCTTCTGTCATCTATCTTATGCAATAGACTAAGACAATATTTGCTACATGATTCACTATCCATATAAAAATCTATAATAAGATGTGAATCTAACTTATCTACCTTCTATGTGCTTGCATTTAAATGTTTGTACATGTATGTCCATGTTGTCATATATATCTATTGGGTTCGTCTTTAAGGCTATTTATTTCAATGTTGTCAATATCAACAATAACAAAATAAATACTACAACTAACAATATTTCCTTCTCTTTTAACATTGCCACAACGGTGCCTAACAATACCGTCTAAGCAAATGACGATGAAAAGGGTGTTAGACCCGGGCTCACAAATTTTATTTAAAACCAGGTGGCGCGCGGCAAGCCGCGCCCCAAATGTAGTTGCATATATATGGCCAATGCCGACTCGCGCTTCGTGTCTCTCTACAACCAGCAGGTGAGTTTTCGTCGCTGATATATATTACTAGTTGTTAAATATGTAAAGTGAAAATAAGTGTCAAAATTTTTACCAAGCGTAGGGTCCAAAAGCGGAGGGTCCAAAAGGGGATTGAGAGAGGGACATCAAGAGAAAGAAAATGCAAGAGAACCTACCTATGGCAAGATGATTAGGTGGGTGGTTATACCCCAACCCACCAGAGTTTGAACCCTAGGTTTGACGCTGGTGTTTCTCATTTAGACGGAATATTCTTCAGTGGGAGGCGACGTTCCCGTCGACTGCGAGGCGCCTGTGGTGACTTTGTCAATCTCAAGACCTGACCCGCCAGCTCAGTCTCTCGGAGCTCCTCATAGGGGTAGGGTGTGCGTGTCTGTGTTCATAGGGATGAGTGTGTGCGTGTGTATATAAGCGTTTGCATTGTACTGTGTTTCTCAAAAAAATGCAACCGAGCTAGAGAGTTAGATTTTTTACTTCATGTAGTACGAACGATGCACGTTTCCGTGAATGAAGCATGAACGACTGATGTCGCGAGTAAATTAGGCATATACTCCATCCGTTCCACAATATAAGATATCTTATTAGGGATATTATAACTGGCACAAAAATGAGCTCTCTCACGACCCCTGCTATTTTGACTGTCCGATCATTCTTTCTACTCGTTTCTGATCGTCAGATCCGCTGCTTTCCGTATTGGGCCGAATATCCCTGAGGGCATCTGCTCTGGACATCAAATCTGAGCACTGTGGTTAACCGGTCCCGGAATGCCCCCCTAAAGCCCACCTAAGGACACCCATCGTTCGCCTCTTCCCCATCCGCCTCTCTCCTTTCTGTATGGCTTCACAAAACAAGGCGGCGGCGAACGAGCGACTGTGTCCTGTAGAGAACCAGCAAGCTCCAAGAACCACACGGCGGCGGCGCCCAAGGCACCTCCCGCCACGGCCGCCACCCGTGTCGCAGCGGAGGCAATTCAAGCAGCGGCCCCACCGGCAAACTGCAACTCGGCGGCAGGTTGCGGCACAAATTCCCATCGAGTCGACTAAACCGAAGCTGACACCACCTTCTCCCCCTATCTGCCACCGCCGCCGGAGGAAGCCCCACAAGAGGATCCCTCGGCGGTGTGTTCCTACTCTGCGGGTGCTGCCTCATCTCCTTCACTTGAATTCCTATTTATTTTTCCGCCCCATAATCCAGTTCCCCTTCTCATTCAGGCAACAAAACCTTCATGGCAATGATTTTCATTTAGGTTGGTTCCACTCCTCATATATCCGGTAAAAGTCCCCTCTTGGAATAAAAAAATCTATCCTTGACCGACTATGATATTCTAAATCTCCAATCCCTTTACATTTTGCATTTTCTTCCAACCATATTGAGTCCTTGGACATTTCTGCCATATGCTACCCCGTCATTGCAGGTTTGATGCGATAATTCTCTGCTCATATGAGCAGGCCAACGTTGTTGATTGTAGAATCACAAGAATAGATTGAGAACAAAACAAGTGTATTGATCCCATATGGTGTACGGTTATGGTATACATAACTAGCTATTCCAACATTGATTTTCGTAAGTTGTTCCTAAAGGAAATGTAATACAACATATATACGAAGAAGTTCCTAGAGTTTGGTATACACACACACATGCCATATGTCATACATAACTAGCTATTCCAACATTGATTTTCTTAAGTTAATCCTAGAACTTGCAGCAGAATGCTTGGCTTTCTAGATAAAGAAAAGAAATTAGAGGTGTCATATTATGATCCCGACCACCACATTATGACCCCAACAACCTATTCAGTCAGGTAACCCAACTACATTTGTAAAATACATAATCTAAAATAAAATATTTACATAAATTATAATTAAATAATTTAATTCTATATAAATCTATATTCCTAATAGACGGGCGCAACAACGCGTGTCTACATGATCTAGTGTGTTTTACATGCAGGGGCGGAGCTCCCCTTAGGGCAAGGTAGGGCAACCGCCCTACCTTGATTTTTGGTAACCATATACATGTACACATATTTTTTCCGAACGATTTGAGTGGTTGAACGTAAAATTTGGATTTTATATGCGAAAGTTATGCTTATATCATTGAACACTGTACAAAACCAATTAATAAATCTAAACTTCGACTTAACTCTTCCTCTTCACAGTAGCTAATTTCGAATCTAACAAAATATGAATCTAAACAATGTCATGTGTGGTATTTATATAGGTAAAATATCATGCCACCGAGTTGATTATTTAACCATATGAACATCTTCTTTAGAGTTCGCCCTACCTATAATTTTTTTCGTCCTCCGCCACTGTTTACATGTTGTCTATATTCGTACTAAAGTGATGGACATATGTATATAATCTAAAACGTGTCTAGACGAGACATGTCTATATATATATGGAAAATATCTAAAACACCTTATATATTATGAAACAGAGATAAAGTAGCATAAATACATTCTAACGACACAGTATAATAATACTATTAAACTGGAATCAGCGGTGATGGCCTAGTATGTAATTTTGGGTTTCCGATTTTACCGTTGCATTGCTAGGCAAAGTTAGAAAATATTAGAACCTTTTAACATCAACAACGTTATACCGGTTCAGTATTCTCTAGAAAAAAATCCCCCCTTTCAAAAATAAAAAATGAAACAAAACACAACAACTTTCACCGTCTCAAACCGCGCCCAGTCGCTACCAGTAGACGTCACCATCGTACGTAGAGCTCGCTATTACCGTTCTCCAGCCCTGGCAACTACTCTCGTCTGTCGACCGCATCAAAGAAAATCTCCACATTTAGCCCGCTAACCATGGAAGCCATCAACACAATTCTTTTAGTCACTGATGTCTTATTTCATGGCAACACACTTATATTCAGCCATTAATGTATACCATGATAAGATGTAAGAATAATGTATGCCTAAGATTAAATTTTGTAAGCTTTTAGTCTTCATGAACTGCTATTGGGTTCATCCTGTTTGTTGTTAATTTTTTTTAATGACATTTCGTCTTAATTAGATCGCTACGATTTGAAGGGTAAACTGAATGGGTTCCGGTGCAGAAAACAATATTTTTCTACCATAAGAACGCACTAACTAGTTATGATCTATTTATCTAGTACATGCGATAACGGTGACGGAACGGGTCACATACCTCCATGTAGACCGATACCGGGGATTATGCTCCTGCACAATCATTGACGATTAAGTCGTACATAGTCGACCTCGAGGTCGCGGAGAACTTGCCGCGATGATGTAGACGATGATGCCGGGATGTGGACGATGACCTGCGTCGATAGGCGTCGGCATGGCGCCAGCGGCTGGGGGGGGGGGGGGGGGGGGGCGGGGTGTGCGCCTGTGGCAGGGCAGCGGTAGGGCTGCAGGGTGGGCGAGACGACGTCGCCCAACCTCCTCAAATGTGGCGCCTCCGAGCACTCGCAAGCATACGGAGCTTAACAACAACCCCCGGTCACTCAGATCCAGCTGAGATCATAGGGGTAGAACTTTTCTGAAATCCTGCAGGGCAACGACGCCCGACGGTATAGCTTTGGTGGAGAGAGGAGGCAAAACGGGCGGAGAAACAGCTCGACCGGCCTGCTACAAATTTAATTGTATTTTTTTATTATTAATCCAATGAATATGTCTTGCTATATAACACTAGTGGAAAACGGGGCTTTAGTTCACCCCTTTAGCCCGCATTTTGAAACGAACCGAGAGTAAAGGGGTGCAACCCCGCGGGACGATTTTGCGAGGGACTTTTAGGGACCAGAAAAAGATAGGTACCACACTTGAATTGCTGCAATGGAAGGCAGAGAATGGTACTTCTGACAAGGGATTTGAAAATTTGTTAAAAATAGTTAAGAAGATGCTTCCAAAGGATAACGAACTGCCGTCTAGTACGTACGAAGCAAAGAAGGTGGTATGCCTCTAGAATTAGAGGTGCATAAGATACACGCATGCATTAATGACTGCATCCTCTACCGCGGTGAGCACGAAAAATTGAATGCATGTCCTGTATGCGGTGCTTTGCGGTATAAGATCGGGCGAGATGACCCTGGTGATGTTGAGGGCGAGCCGCGCCCCAGGAAGAGGATTCCTGCAAAGGTGATGTGGTATGCTCCTATAATACCACGGTTGAAAAGTTTGTTCAACAATAAAGAGCATGCCAAGTTGTTGTGTTGGCACAAAGAAGATCGTAAAAAAGACTTGATGTTGAGACACCCCGCGGATGGGTCCCAGTGGAGAAATACTGACAGAGAGTTCCCGACATTTTCAGATGACGCAAGGAACTTAAGATTTGGTCTAAATACAGATGGCTTTAATCCTTTTGGAGAGCAGAGCTACAGTCACAGCACTTGGCCCGTGACTCTATGTATCTATAACCTTCCTCCTTGGCTGTGCATGAAGCGGAAGTACATTATGATGCCAGTGCTCATTCAAGGACCGAAGCAACCTGGTAACGACATTGATGTGTACCTCAGGCCATTAGTTGAAGAACTTTTGCAGTTGTGGCGTGAAGAAGGTGTACGTGTGTGGGATGAGCACAAACTGCAGGAATTTGATCTACGAGCTTTGCTTTTTGTAACAATTAATGATTGGCCTGCTCTAGGCAACATTTCAGGACAGTCAAACAAGGGATACAATGCATGCACGCACTGTTTAGCTGAGACTGATAGTATACATTTAGGTAACAAGAATGTGTACCTGGGTCATCGTCGGTTTCTTGTACCCAAGCATCCGTTAAGGAAGAAAGGCAAGCATTACAAATGTGAGGCAGATCATCGGCCGAGGCCTACCCGCTCTTCTAGTTCTGCTATACATGATATGGCCAAGGATTTAAATGTAATCTTTGGAAAGGGTCCTGGCGGACTCACTGTTCCGAATGACGCAAACAACCACGTACCCATGTGGAAGAAGAAATCTATATTTTGAGAGCTGCCATATTGGATAATGCTAGAGATTCACTCTGCAATCGACGTGATGCATGTGACAAAGAACATTTGCTGCAACTTGCTAAACTTCTTGGGCGTGTATGGGAAGTCAAAAGATGGGAAGTCAAAAAAAGGGAAGTCAAAAAAAGGTACACCGAAAGGAAGGCAGACCCATCAACGTATGAGCGAAGAGATGCATCGAGACGATACTCATTCAGAGAATCAGCCAGGTCCTGCAAGCTACGCTCTTACTAAAGAAGAGAAGAAAATATTTTTTGAGTGCCTTCGCAGTATAAAGGTTCCATCTGGCTTCTCATCAAATATAAAAGGAATAATAAACATGGCAGAGCAAAAATTTCAGAATCTAAAGTCTCATGACTGTCACGTGATTATGACACAATTACTTCCGGTTGCATTGAGAGGGCTTCTACCAGAAAATGTTCGAGAACCCATTGTGAAACTATGTGCATTTCTCAATGCAATTTCTCAGAAGGTCATCAATCCACTAACTCTAAAAAATTTAGAGAAGGATGTGGTCCAATGTCTTGTCAGCTTCGAGTTGGTGTTCCCACCAACCTTTTTCAATATTATGACGCACCTTGTAGTCCACCTAGTCGAAGAGATTTCTGTTCTCGGTCCTGTATTTCTACACAACATGCTCCCCTTTGAGAGGTTCATGGGAGTCTTAAAAAAATATGTGCATAACCGGGCTAGGCCAGAAGGAAGCATCGTCAAGGGTTATGGAACAGAGGAGGTCATTGAGTTTTGTGTAGATTTAATTCCTGATTTGAAGCCGATCGGTGTTCCTGAATCACGTCATGAGGGGAGACTGCATGGAAAAGGCACCCTAGGAAAGAAAGCAACAATATGTCAAGACGGGGATTCTTTCACTCAAGCACACGGCACCGTTCTACATAATTCCAGTTTTGTGGGTCCGTATGTCGAGGAACACAAGAATGTTTTACGCTCCAAATACCCGGAGAAATCTGAAGATTGTATTGATGGAGAACACATGAAGACTTTCAGCAGTTGGTTAAAAAGACGTCTCACTAATGACACCAATGTTGAAGAACAGCTATACTTGTTGGCCACATCACCAGCTTCAACTATATTGACTTTTCAAGGGTACGAGATAAATGGAAATATATTTTACACAGCCAACCAAGATAAAAAGAGCACCAACCAAAACAGTGGAGTACGCTTTGATGCAACAAACTGCAACGGGACAAAGGACACATATTATGGTTACATAGAGGAGATATGGGAACTTGACTATGGACCTACTTTTAAGGTCCCTTTGTTCAAGTGCAAATGGTTCCACCTACGAGGCGGAGTAGAGGTAGACCCACGATACGGAATGACTACAGTGGATCTCAATAATCTTTCGTACGAGAACGAACCATTCGTCCTAGCCAGTGAAGTTGCTCAGGTTTTCTATGTGAAAGACGTGTCTACCCTACCGAAAAAAAGAAAAGATAAGCAAGCGAGTACATCATACGATGAGCCAAAGCGCCACATAGTTCTTTCAGGGAAAAGAGTTATTGTGGGAGTGGAGGACAAGACAGACATGTCAGAAAATTACGGTAAGTTTCATGAAATTCCGCCCTTCAAAGTCAACACTGATCCAAGTATCAAGTTAAATGAAGAAGATTGTCCGTGGTTACGGCGCAATCAGAAGAACAAGTAAACACTAGATGCATGGATATTATTGTTGATGTGTAATATCCGAATGCTTTATATCAGAAGAACAAGTGAACTGAGGTATTTTGTAGATGCATGGAACAAAACACATGATTTCACTTGCATACAGCCCAACGGTGGCTCGTGAGTGCCTGCATATGAAATGCACCGTTGGAAGTATGCAGGTAATCCGAATGTTTTGTATTATGTCGATGAAGTAGAATGAGAAGACAATGACAGCTGAACATGTTCAAGAGGGGGCTATATATAGGGTCATGTGACTCACGAACTGGCCATGATAGTGCCCATCCAACAGCTCAGAATCCCTCAAAAGAAACACATCTTCATCCAACGGCTCACAAGTGCTTTAAAGAAACACACGATCCATGTGCTTCTTTAGTCCCGGTTGGTGCACATGGATCGTGTGTTTCTTTCTAGCGCTCGTAAGACGTTGGATCTGAGGTGTGTTTCTTTTGAGAGATTCTGAGTTGTTGGATCAGCAGTATCACGACCACTTCGTGACCCACACGACTCGGTTGTTGTTACCAACCGGGACTAAAGAAGCACACGTACCTTATATATAGCCCCCCTCCCGGATATGTTCAGCACTCAGTGTCTACTCATTGTAGTTCATTTTGGCAGCACACGGGTTGCAGAGAGCACTCAGTGAAGGCTGAAGGTGAACCCTCCCCTCGGCAGAGGCATCTTTGGGCAACCAGCGGCAAGACGTCTCTGATGATCTGCGACCGTTTCAAACGGTTGCAGATCATCAGAGATGTCTTGTCGGACGGTTGTAGATCATCAGATATGTCTTGCCACGGTCATTTGTCTTGGCTTGAAATGACCATAACTTGGTCATTTGGCTTGAAACTTCTAGATGTTCATACATGATAGACCTTTTTGTGTATACTTTTTTTGCAAATGTTGGCAAAAATCTAGTTTATCATTTTTCATAGCAACTAGTACACAAATAAGGAGCCCATGCCAAAGGATTTGATTTTTTGAGGTGTTTATCACTTTATTATATTTTTTCTTAAAAACGATCAAAACGGTCGCTACGACTAATCATCGGAAGAGGTGATATTTTCTAGAACTATCAATTTTTATGTGATATAACCACTAGTTGTGTATCTTAAAATGATTTTTCCAAAAGTTTCAGACCAAACTATCAAACAGTTGTAGTTCAAATTTGAATTACTTTCGAAAAATCAACATAAACTCAATTAACTAGGAGAAATTAGTTAGAATTCTAACAAAAAACTCATACTTGGGGATCATCCATAATATGTGCACCACTCTTAGTGAAAAATAGTTGGGTGCCATTTGGAATCATATTTTCTGTACTCACTTCACAAAAAACCTCATTTTTTGCACTTAAAAAAAGGAAAATGATATTTATGAAAATAATTTGAAGAATCCATTTGGCAAAATTGTTTAATATACCAATATACACCTATGTGTGGAGTATGAGATCTTTATCACAAACTATGTCATCGAAATGACCATAACTTGGTCATTTGACTTGAAACTTCTAGATGTTCATACATGATAGACCTTTTTGTGAATACTTTTTTTGCAAATGTTGGCAAAAATCAAGTTTATTATTTTTCATAGCAACTAGTACACAAATAAGAAGCCCATGCCAAAGGATTTGATTTTTTGAGGTGTTTATCACTTTATTACATTTTTTCTTAAAAACGATCAAAACGGTCGCTACGACTAATCATCGGAAGAGGTGATATTTTCTAAAACTATCAATATTTCTGTGATATAACCACTAGTTGTGTACCTTAAAATGATTTTTCCAAAAGTTTCAGACCAAACTATCAAACAGTTGTAGTTCAAATTTGAATTACTTTCGAAAAATCAACATAAACTCAATTAACTAGGGGAAATTAATTAGAATTCTAAGAAAAAACTCATACTTGGGGATCATCCATCATATGTGCACCACTCTTAGTGAAAAATAGTTGGGTGCCATTTGGAATCATATTTTCTGTACTCACTTCACAAAAATCTTAAAAAATATAAAATGATATTTATGAATTTTTTAAAAGAAATCACCTTGCCATCTTAAAATGAAAGAATATAAAACAAAACAGAAAATATATTAGAAACCAAAACAATTCAAAAAATAAGTAAACCAAAATAAGAAACAGGTAAACAATTCAAACAATTTAAAAAGAAAACAGAAACAAAAATCAATAAAAAGAAACAAGAAAAAAAGGCTTTAGTCGCGGTTCGTAACACAAACCGGGACTAAAGGTCTTTGCCAAACGTTTAGGTGTTGTGCGCGTGAAATTTTTTCATTCTCCCACACTGCCGCCTCCGACGCCCCCGACTCCCCCCGCGCCGCCACTTCGCCTCGCCGTCGCCGTCTACCGCTGCCGCTCCGCCGCTCTGTGCCCCTGCGTCGTGCTGCTGCGCCGCCATCCCCTACCGACGAGGAGGCCGCTCGCCGCGCCGTCCCCGTCCTCGATCCGCATCGTCGAGGAGGTCGCGCTCCGCCGCTGCGCCATCCCTTCCTCTCCGCACCAACGAGGAGGCCTCCCTACCCACGGCCCCGCCACCTGCTCAACTCCGGTGAGCGTCTCCTCCCCTCCGATCCCTCCCTCTCGGCCTCCTCTTTAGCTAGGGTTAGGGTTGCTCAACTCCTGTTTGGTCAAGCTAGGGTTAGGTTTAATAGATTGTTTAATAGATTGGAATAACAGTGCACCCCTTGGCTATGACCCGGAATGGATGATGTGATTTCCTGTTGAACTCGTTGTACTGAAAAAATTGCCCTTGTTGCTGATGGATTGCTTCACTTGAATTGATGTTTTGTCCTCTTCATCTCCATTTCCATGTTTAACTTCTATTGCTAGCGTATTTTAACCAGAGAGTTGATGATATTGTGAGCACAAAACTAAACGTCCAACCTCGACTTATTGGCTAAAGTAAAGCTTTAGTCTATATTTTAGTTGTGTCCCATTTAAGTTCTGCCAGCTTGTGATGCATGAAGTTTGCTAGGATTTGTAAGAATAGTTTCCTCCAAATGGTCATCTTATTTTGATGCTTACAAAAGCTTGTGAGATTTAGGTCTAAACAAGCTCATTTGTGATTAAAAGTTTTATGGAGTGAAACTATATATTACAAAGATCAGATTGGTCCAAAAGAATGTCAAAAACTATTGAAAGGTTGCTTAATAATAGGTTCTGGTTTGGCTAAGTTTTAACATACATGAAGATCACACAATTGTCAGATTCTTCCATGTATTGCTAAAATTTAATTTAGGCTACATGCATCATTGGCAACATCTTTTGTTGTTTTGATTGATATACAATTCATTATACAACTTGCAGGAGTTCTGCTGCTCGGGTCCTTGTGTCCACGGATTTTCAGGAGGTCTTGCTTCAGTGGCTATCTTTGTTTTGTAAATTGAGATGATTGTAAATGTGTTAGATATGAAATTGTAATATATGATCCGTATATATATTATGGTGTGTTGGATATGCAAATTGAGATGATTGTAAATGTGTACGAAAAAAAATGATTTTGTGTTAGATATGCACAATTCTAAAATATGATCCATATATATAGTTTTGTGTTAGGTATGCAAGATGAGCACACACTGTTTTCTTCGCTTCCACCTTGCTGTGCTATATGATCCATACTTGTTGCAATTATTGTACTTGTATATGTTTTTCAGATGAATAAATGTAAACTTGATTATAATGCCCGAGCTATGGATTATAGGTACATTTGAGCTATGGAGCACTTGCGAGACGAGCAGATAGAAGAAGCACAATTTCAACGAGACGAGGAGATGGAAGACCAAATGGAACAACTTATTTTTAACGATGCCCGAGCTGGAGGAGATGTAGATGATTATGATTTCGAACAATTTTTGAACGACTTTGGTGATGGAATGGAGTCACGAGATGTGGTGATAACAAACTCCGGAGTAGAGGTGTATATGTGTTTATAATAAATATGGTGACATGTTGTTGTTAGCTACATGCATTAATTGATTTATGTTGCATTTATTAACGACTTATTTTTCTTTTAGCTATCCGGATCGAGCAAATCTGCCAAAAAGCAGCCACCATGTGCTCCTCGAGGCAAGGCAAAAAGAATAACGAGCGAGGATCCAAAGTTACCGATTGACCGCTCGAACCAAAACAGAACCGCAGCAAATTTATAAGTCAAGCTGGAGTTATTGTTAGGGACATGATCCCAATCAGCATACGCAAACGGAATAAGCCGGCGGCCGCAGATCTGGAGGACCTATGTTATGTCCACCAAGTTCTTAAGGATCTACGGTCCATTTCTCTCCCTCGTCACCCTCCAAGGAGTTCTTTCTAGTGGCACACTTTGTGCATGCTTCGTTCGGTCTTTCGGTGGAATCGGTGGCTCTGGCCTTGCAATGTTGCATTGGTGGTGATCCCTCTTGTCTCCGAGTATTTCAACTTGATGATAAGAGGTTTCGGTTTTCTCTGGCTTCTAATCATGTTGGGCATTTCATATATTCCCTACGGGAAAGAACCTGGCAAGACTTTCAAATTTTATTCAAATTGTTCCGAGGAGATGTCTCTGTTGTGTCCTCCAAAAATTCTTTGGCAAGCTTGTCCACGTTTAAACCTAGATCAAAGTTGGTTTGTTCTCCTCTGGTGGCTGGATCATTTGATAAAGCTCATATGCATTTGGGATCCTGTGATCTGTTTGATTCAAGAAATTCTCGTTTGAATGTTCCTCTGATTGTGGTTCCCCCGAAGATACCGGATCCTTCTGCTGATGCTATCCCTGTTTCTTTGGGATCGCTAACGTTCTCTATTTTGGTAAACCCTGAATCAGCGCACCGACGTGCATGGAAATTCTGTGGGCCCATGTTTTCGGGTACCAAGCCACGTGGACCAATCTTTGACTCTGATCTTTTTGGGCATATGGATGATCTATTTATGGCAGGATATGAGAATCATCAGATTGCAAAAACCTTGGGAGTTTCTGGCATGCCATCACGACAGTTCATTAAGGAGATTCAGTCAAAAAGATATACTCGTTTTGAATGCAACACATCTTAACATATTGGATCATCTTATTCACAGAAGGATACTTTTGATACTGCCATAACAGATTCAAATTTGTTACGGAAAAATAATCTCAGGTGGGTTGTTAAAGGTAGTTCTTTAAAGAAACCGCAATCTTTGGATTCTGGGGCTGATTTTACTGCACACCCCAAAGTTGTTAAGAAGGCTGGGTCCAGGACCGTTCGATGTGATCACTGCGGGTTTTATGGCCATTCGATCTCGGGTTGCTTTGCGGTGGCGCGACTAAAAAACAAAGTTTGGAAACCCAAACGTCCGCTTAAGCCTTGCCCCTCCTCTTCTCTCGAGCTGGTCGCCCCTGTTCCGCACACAGAAACCCTCCCCTGCACCGAGCCCATCGCCGCCATGGCAAACTTTCCACTCAATCCCGTCCCGTTCATCCCCGATGGTATGTCCATTGACCATGGCCCAGCTGATCGCAAGGTTCGCTCTGATATGGTGGTGCCTATGACACCTCCATTGCAGCACGACCGGGTGGTGATTGCGGAGACTAGCAGATTTATCCCGATTCAACTCCGAGAAGAAACAAGGTCAGCGATCATCGATCTTCTCTTTGAGAGTGGTTATCCAGTGGCAGACTCAGATGATACAGCCTTCGGCATTGGTACTCTCACCTTTCACTCTACCCTGGTTGCGGATACAGTCGTAGGGCTTTCTTTTGAGCTGGATGAAATCACCTCGGTTACTTTTGTTAAGCATGATGCTGCTAGTAATAGAAGGCTAACCACTTTCGGTCGTGAAACTTGGATTATGTACTTGGGATTTCCTTTGGATTACCAGACCAATGCTTATATCAATCGTGCTGTTAGTGACTTCGGACTGCTTTCGGTTTGGCACAATCCTAGGGGGAACCACTATAGAGTCCTTGTGAAAGTTTGGTTAGTGCACCCCAAATTTGTGCCGAAGAGCTTAGTGATCCGTCAGTTGGGAGGTGCTAGAAGTTCTTGGACAGTGCCTGTTTATATCCTGCGTAGTAGTGATTGGAATGCACACATCCACCATATCCCTCCACCTCCTGAAGATCCTGAACCAGATAACATGCACCCACACCCCATGTATGGTGATTACTTCACTGCTGAACAGATATTTCAGCAGCAAGTAGCTCTTTGGTTGCAGCAGAATGGGGTTCCTGGGATGCAGCAGCAGCAAAACAACAATCATCACCATCATGCTGTTCAGGTTGTGGCTAATGCACAAGATAATACCAGCCCTCAGTATAATCAGCCACTTGTTGCCACCCATTTGTCTCACCAGCTTAGCTTTGCACAATTCCTAGCTGACCAGGGCATCCCTTTCTCAGCTGGCTTCCATCCTAGGGCTGGTAACATTACTGACAACCCTTTGGAGGCTTGGCATGATTCCATTACACCAGTTAATAGTGATCCAGACAGTGCTGACAGTGGATTAACTGATAATGTGGTGGAGTTTGTTCAGATGGGAGTTCAGTCTCATGATGCATTAGCATTAGTGCCTGTTAACTCCCCTAGTTTGGGGGGTTTTTCATTTGCTGCAGAGGAGATTAGAGGACTGACTGTGCCAGATCCTTTTGCTGACACAATCTTACAACCCAGTTTGGAGAGCTTGATTTGGCATTCCAATTCTATTGGTGGGAAGAGAAGCTCTGCTGAAATCTATCACCCACTGGATCAGTTTGGGGCTAGGAGTGTTTCCAGGAAATTATTTATTGCTCAGTCACCGGCTGACAATCCTTTGGCCATTGTACCTTATTTCTGCAGGCATCAGTTGAGGAACTCTGTAGCTGATCTGGGGGTTTTATCTGCTACACCTGCTCCTGTTACAGCTCGTCGCATCAAACGTTTTGTGCCAGCATGCTACACTCAGGTACGCCGAAGTACAAGAAGTACTAGATATGATGGCTTTAAGTGCATTTCAGTCTCTGATTCTAAGCCTTATAAATCAAAGGTTAAGGCTAGGAGAACACCAAATCTAGCTTTGGATGCTGATACTGCTGTGGAGGAATTGAACGCGGAGCAAGAGGACGTAAGCACTGAGATCCCTCCTGACACCCCGGTCCAAGTCCTGCAAAGCATTGCTATCAATCTATGTGGTGTTCCACCTGAAGAAGTCTCTCGAGCAAACCTGCTGGCTAGTCTCCAGCTGGATGAGGCCCCAACTTCATCCACCATTTAATCTAGTTCTTTAATGAGTTTATTAAAGACTTGGTGTGTTTTGTGCTGGAATATTCGAGGTTTAAATTCCAGAGATAAACATTTAGTTTTGTGGAATGCTATTAATGTCAGTGGTTGTTCTGTAATTTGTTTGCAAGAAACTAAGAAGCATCACTTTGATCCTGGGTTTATTAAGTCTTGTTGCCCTCCCCGTTTTGATGAATTTGTTTTTGTCCCATCTGTTGGGGCCTCTGGTGGTCTCATTGTGATTTGGAACAGTGCTATCTTCAGTGGTATGGTCATGCATTGTGAACCCTTTGCACTGTCGGTTTATTTCACTTCCACCCAATCTGCTCAGTCTTGGACACTAGTGAATGTGTATGGTCCATGTTCTGGTGAACAGAGAGATACATATGTAAAATGGTTATTTGATTTGAACATTCCAGATGATGAGGACTGGTTAATCCTAGGAGACTTCAACTTCATGCGTTTTTCGAGTAACCGCAATAAACCAGGGGGCAATACAGCTGACATGATGCTTTTCAATGATTTTATCCGAGAACAAAACCTTACTGAATTACCTTTAAAAGGAAGACAATATACCTGGAGTAACATGCAAGCTGATCCTTTACTTGAACAGCTCGACTGGTTTTTCACGTCTTTGCACTGGACTACTTCTTTTCCGAATACAGTGGTTAACCCTCAAGGCAAACCGACTTCTGATCATACTCCTTGCGTAGTGTCCATTAAAACTTCTATCCCTGGAAGTAAGTTGTTTCGTTTTGAAAATTACTGGACTGCCCATCCTGGATTCCTTGATACAGTGAAGGCTAGTTGGTGTAAGCCTACTCATAAGAGTAATAGTGCTGCTAATTTGAATGCTAAGTTCAAAAGACTTCGCTCTGATATTAAGCATTGGAGTAAAGGCATCTCTAAGCTCAAGATATGTATTGATAACACAAACAAGGCTATAAGTGAGCTGGATCTTCTTGAAGATCAGAGAGGGCTATCTGTTCCTGAATACAACTGTAGAGTCATCCTGAAAAAACACTTGCTGAGGTTACTTGATTATCAGAACAAGTATTGGAAGAAGAGATGTACAGTAAGATGGACTAAGCTGGGTGATGAGAATACAAAATTCTTCCATTCTATTGCCTCTGAGCGTTATAGAAGGAATAATATTGCTAAGCTGGTTCTACCAGATGGGTCTGAAGCTGTTTCCCACATGGAAAAAGAAAAGGTTATTTTTGACACTTTCAAAGACAGACTTGGTACGTCTTGCTCCCCTCCGATGATCTTTGATCTGAATCAACTTATACAACCAATTCCTGGTTTGGAAGAGCTCTCAGTGGTTTTTACTACACAAGAGATTGATGATATTGTTAAGCTCATGCCTGGTGATAAAGCCCCTGGCCCGGATGGTTTTAATGGACATTTCTTAAAGAATACCTGGCATATTGTGAAGCAGGACATATATCAGCTCTTTTTTGATTTTTATGAGGGGAAAATGAATATCGAAAGTATTAACATGGGGTACATTACACTGATTCCTAAAATTGGTGCTCCTTCCGGTGTTAATGACTATCGACCGATCACTTTGCTCAATTGCTGCCTCAAGATTATCACCAAATTGCTTGCAAACAGATTGCAAAAAATTGTTCTCAAAATAGTACATAAGAATCAGTATGGTTTCTTGAAGGGGAGGACAATTCAAGATTGCTTAGCATGGGCTTTTGAATTTATCCACCAGTGTTCTACCTCCAAGAAAGAAATTATAATGCTCAAGCTGGATTTTGCTAAGGCTTTTGATACTATTGATCATGAGGCAATGCTCAAAATCATGGTAAGCACGGGGTTTGATGCTAAATGGATTAGTTGGATTAAACTTCTCTTTCAGTCTGGCTTGTCTGCAGTTCTTCTAAATGGTACTCCTGGGAGACAGTTTCATTGCAGGAGAGGTGTCAGACAGGGGGACCCTCTTTCTCCCTTATTATTTGTGCTAGCAGCTGATCTGCTCCAATCTGCTATCAACAAAGCGTTTCGAGATAATATCCTAACAGCACCTCTCTCCCCTCACTTTGGGATGGATTACCCTATTGTACAGTACGCAGATGACACCATTCTGATTATGCCTGCATGTCCCCAGCAGATTATCATAATGAAGGAAATCCTTAATTCATATGCAACATCGACTGGGTTATGCATTAACTATCAGAAATCTTCAATGATTCCTCTGAACTTGTCTGAGTCTAGGGCTAAGGAGCTGGCTGACATTCTGCAGTGTAGCATTGGGAAAATGCCCTTTACCTATTTAGGTTTGCCGATGGGGACTACTAAGCCTACTGTTCTTGATCTAATGCCGCTAGTAGATCAGATTGAAAGACAACTCTCTGCTAATTATATGATGATGGCCTACAGTGGCAGGGTAACATTGATCAACTCTTTACTGACGTCAATTGCCATGTTTGCCATGTGTTCTATTAAAGTGCCTCCTAAGATTTTAGAGCACATCGACAAAATTAGGAGACACTGTTTGTGGAACAAGAAAACTGATGATGGGGAAAAATGTAATTCTCTGGTTGCTTGGAAAGAGGTTTGCAAACCAAAAAACAAAGGAGGATTAGGTGTACTTAATCTCAAAGTCCAAAATGAAGCTCTGTTGCTGAAGGCTTTACATAAATTCTATTCCAATAATGACACCCCCTGGGTACAACTTATTTGGAGAACATACTATACAGGGAAGGTTCCGCACGCTTTGGCTCCATGTGGCTCTTTCTGGTGGAAAGATGTATTTAAACTGAACCCAACTTTTAGAGGAATAACTCAATGTGAGGTGTTATCTGGTTCTAGTGTTCTTTTCTGGAAGGATAATTGGCTAGGATTGGAAAACTCCAGTTCCTACCCAAGAGCTTACTCCTATGCCCAGAAAGAGGATATTTCTGTGCAAGAATTCTTAACTACTAATGATTTAGCAGCCCTCTTTCATCTGCCCTTGTCACCACAGGCCTTAAACGAGATTAGAGCTCTGCAGCAAGCATCCCTTCATGTCTCTTTAGATGGCAATGCGGCTGGTGACAGTTGGATCTTTCAATGGGGGTCAAAGAGCTATGCTGCCAGTAAATACTATAAATTCTGTCACAGAAATATCACTCCTCATGATGCTTTCCTGTGGTTATGGAAATCCAAATCGACACCGAAGCTTAATTTCTTCTGTTGGCTTCTACTTGCTGATAGACTCAACACCAGGAACATGCTTAGAAGGAGACATTTTAATATTGGAAACAACTACTCTTGCTTGCTTTGCAATTCTGCTCCAGAGGAAACGGTGGAACATCTGTTTTTTCATTGTCCTTTCAGTAGAGAATGCTGGAGTGAACTTGGTTTTAGTTGGGGGCCTGCTAACAACAGATTGACTATGGTATCCTTTGGTAAAGATAATTGGAATGCACCCTTGTTTATGGAGATATTCACCACAGCTGCTTGGAGCATTTGGAAGGAGCGGAACAGATTACTTTTCGAAGGCTTCCCACATTCCTTGACTTCATGGAAAGTTAGATTTAAGGAAGATTTCTCTCTGCTTCAATATAGGACTAAGTCCTCCTTACACCCCTATATTTTCTCTTTAGTTAATAGACTTTGAAAACTTTGGGGCTAGGCCCCTCTACTTGTAAATATGTAATGTTTTGGCTGTTTAATCAGAGGCAGTAGGAGCCTTTCCTACTGTCATAAAGCTTCAAAAAAAGTTCTTAAGGATTTGGTCTATAACACGCTGTTGTCACATTTCACCCTCCCGCCAGATCTCTCTAAAGTGAAGAAGGACAACCTCAAGAAGTGGACTCTTATTAAGATGGCGGAACAATTCTGGAACTGGAAGAAAAAGTTATGGAATCAATATGAAGAAACAAAAGAAGAGCCAGATTTCAGTGGAGCACAAGGGAAGAAGTTAGAATCTGAATGGGCGGCGTTTAAGGCGTATAGGGAATCACCTATGGCTGTGGCCCGATCGAAGATAAATAAATTGAATGCTGGGCTGAAGGAACACCACCATACATTGGGGACAGGTGGCTACAAGAGCGCCATTCCTAAGTGGTTAGCCTATGAAGAAAAACTGCTTCGATCAGGGGTCCGTCCAAAGACACTTGACTGGCCCGAGAGGTCAAAATTCTGGTTGTTCGCGCATGGGGCAATGTTGGACCCAGAAACCGGAGATATTGTTGGAAAAGGAAAATGGAAGGTTCTCGTTGATAAAATAAAAAAGAAGCTTGAAGAAGCAATTAATGATGTTCGCAATGGTGTGTTCAAACCCGATAGAGAGGATGACGAGCTGACATGGGCCCTGGGGAATCCTGAACATGTTGGACGAGCTCGAGGCTTTCCTGGCGGTGCTACGTTTAAGACTGCGTGGCCGGAATCCGCTCACACTTATAGAAGCCGTAGCAGAGGTAAGAAGAAGGAGGCCGGCCGGATATTACAACTGGAACGTGAAATGAAGGAGCAACGGGCGGAAATAAAAGCATTGAAGGAGCAAAGAACGGAACCTCAGGAGCGACACCAATTAGATCATGAAGCAGATGCCGCCCCATCTCAGCGTAGAAGCAGTGTTGGTTCCACGCGTCAAGTCGATGGTCCCTACCCAGTGCATGACATCACAGAGCCTACAGGTTGTGAGCTACATATAGCAATGAGAAACATAACTTTGAAGGTGGCGGCGGGGCAAGCTTTAGTAATTCAACCTGGAGAACTCTACCATTGTGGTCAAATTCCAGATGGCTACGCTCGTGTCGGGGTGGACGAAATTATGCCGGGATTTGAAACCTTGGAACTTGAGTTCCCTGGAGGTGACGAGGAGAAGACGTTGGCAGACGTCAAGCATGCCTTCGCCCTATGGCCCAAGAAATACATCGTCCTTTCAGAACAAGCAAAGTCCACACCTCGTTCTAGGAGTCCAGCTCACCAGCAAAGTACACTCTTCCTCGAGAGGGATCAAAGACGGAGTCCATCTCTACCTCATCAGCAAAGCCCACACCTCCCCGATAGGGACCCCAGCCCGAGTCCATCTCCAGCTCATCAGGAAAGCCAACCGCCCCCCGAGAGGGTTCCTAGCGCGAGGCCATCGCAATCTGTGCCAGTCCGCCAGAATGTTAAGTCGCTCTCGAGTAGGCGCCAGTCTGGTTCTCCTGTTAGGAAGAAACCTAGAAAGCAGAAAACACCGCCGCCTACTCCAAAGTTACCTTGGGAGAGAAGCGTCGAGGAAAACGATATCGTCTGCAAACAACAAACGGATGCCTAGCTTGCTGGCGTGAAACAGAAAGCGTTAGCGAAACAATTGCCTCCTGCAAAATTTACTGCCGGAATTCCTCAGGAGAAAATTGACCGTTTCATCGATGCCCTATACAACCCCCCACCATCGTCGCCAACAGACTATGATCGCAACATTGGTAAGTCATATGACGAAGAGATGGATGATCGATCGAAAAAAGGGAAACAAGTTGCCCAACTCGGAGAACAAGACGCACAGTCGGCCACCCCCGCTCAAGGTGCTTGATGACAGAGTTCTCAAAAACATCAATGTGCGGGAGCTGGTATATTCGAGAGATGATATCCCCTTCGCGGATGTTGTTCGTACTTATGTTCACGGGGAGAATTTTGTCGACGGCGACTTACCCACAAGAATGCGTCAATTTCAAGCCTGGTACAAGAATACCGTAAAGGAGACCAATAAAGACGCTCTCATGATGGAAGTTAAGGAAGAGCATTATTTCCAAGAAAACTCCGTTGTCCCTTACTCCGCCGAAATCTTTCAGTTATACAATCTCCGGGCCCTCGACAAAGCTATCATGAGTTCCTATTGTCTGTAAGTGATATATTCCTGTAATTGAATGCTTTAGTTAGCTCTACTCGTTCATTGTCTGTGATAATCCAATCTATAATATTTTGTTTGCTTTATTACGCAGAATGAAGATGCTCGAATGCAAGAAGCAGAAAATCAACCACATTGGGTTCATTGACCCCTCTATAATGCATGAAGATAACATAATTGATCCAATACTTAACAAGGATACACCGGGGAATTTGCTAATGTTTTTCAAGCAACAAGCTTACAAAATATGTATATTATGGCCTTACAACTTCAAGTGAGTGTTACTGCTTATTACACATTCTATTTTTCTCACCCGATGTTAAGTTTAATTGATGAGTTATGCATGACTATTTATAAACGTGCGCAGCTACCACTACATTCTTATCGTTATTGACTTGCGGAAAGGAGAAATTGTTGTCCTTTACTCGTTAAGAAGATGCCCTAAACTTTACAAGACCTGTTTTGATTTGGTGACAAGGTACTTTCTTTTCTTATCGCCTCTTTCATTCATTTTATTGTCATGCAGCGTTTGGAAAATGTTCCTCGCGGAACATCCGAACAGTGGATGGCCAGAGAAGCTGCTATGGCGTACTGACCAAGTAAGTAGTACTATAAATTGGCCCATGCACCATTATCATACTTTATTATTATTTGATTAAATTCTATTCTTCTATAGACTTGCCTTAAACAGCCAATAGGGACTGATCTATGTGGATTCTATGTTTGCGAGTACATGCACACTGTGGAAAACGAGAGTTTGAAGAGTAAAAGAAGTATTGAAGTACGTAAAGCTCTAGTCACAACATTATTTTTGTACCATCAATCGTGATGTGTTTTATTCATTTCATATCTCATGTATTCATTGTGATGTCATTTTTTTACAGTTGGCAAGAAAGCGCAACGAGTTACCAATAAAGACCCGCTTCAGGGCACTTGCAGAGGAGTTGACGGGATTTTACCTCGCCCATGTCATACCGGAGACCGGAGAGTACCACTATGTTACCCCTGGTGGTGCGAACAAGTAATAGTGATATCCATGTAACAAAATACTTCTAAGTATTTGGAACCGGGAAACGTGATCTTCATGTACCAGGCGTACTTAATTGTGTATGTGTTCTCAACACATGATTTTCATGTAATTGTATATATGCATGATGCATTCATCTAGCTTTGTATAATAATTTATACGTGTTTTTCGCGCATCGAAGCCGTAGCATCCAAAACCCCTACCCCGACGCATCGACGTGGTACCATCCGAAACCCCTACCCCGACGCATCGAAGTGGTACCATCCGAAACCCTTACCCCAACGCATCGACGTGGTACCATCCGAAACCCCTACCCCAACGCATCGACGTGGTACCATCCAAAACACCTACCCAGAAAAAAAAAGCAAAACCCTGAAATAAAAAAAACAAAACCCTTAAATGTAAAAAATAAAACAAAACCCTAGTCCCGGTTCGTAACACGAACCGGGACTAAAGGGTTCGCCCCCGCGCGCCCTGCCACCTCCATGTGCGGAGCTCTAATTGGTGGGGGGGAGGGTGCGGTCCCGGTTCGTATTGAACCGAGACCAAAGGGTGGGGGGGCTCTAGTCCTAACAGTCCCGGTTGCTACACCGGGACTATAGGCCCTCTGGAACCGGGACTAGAGCCCCTTTTTCCACTAGTGTAAAGGGGGTAGGGGGTGTGCAAACTCCCTAACTCCCCCATGTGGGACTAAACAAAGGAGAGGGGGAGGGGGTTCGGCCGGCCATGGTAGGGCCGAACCTACAATGGGCCCCTTCACCTCCTTGGTGCCGCTCCCCCTAATGGCCCCAATTGGCCCATTAAGTGGGCTGCCCCTTTTTCATTTATTTTTAATTAATATAAAATACTATTAATTCATAATTAATATATTTGCATATTATTTAATCTGCCGTGACTCCGAAACATTTTCCGGACCACCCGAACATCTTTCAGACATTACCGGAAGCATTCCAACCATCCCGGAACTCTTTCCGGACCACCGAAACTTTTTCCGGATCATTTATCTCTCTCCTACCACCTCCTATATTATTCCAAAACTTTCTCCTAGTGTCGTCAAAAACTTAAGCTTGTTACGCTACCGTTCGAGAACACTCCAGACATGGTCGTGACCCTTCGTTCGCCAATGACCGCCAGGGATACCTGGATCCATATAACGGTCCTTGTGCATTCTACGAATATCGTCGTTGAACCATAAACATGATATTCATTCCCTTTGTTTCTACGATACTACCTTATCCGAGATGTGATCGTAGACATCCGATGCCCTTTTGCATCTCGTTAACGACATAGGTTATTAACTCGTCTCTGATATTACATCTCCATGACCAAGTCATAAGCTGCACAACTAAATAGATGCAATATCACCGAGTGGGCCCAAAGTATCTTTCCATTACAAGAATGAATAAATCCCGCTCTTGATCCTTACGTCTCAACATACTCTTTCGGGACACCCAAGATGGACACCGTTATTGTCATACTATATAAGACCCATACGAAGTAGCAATAAGTACGGTCTCATGGTCTAAGAAATAAGCTATCATATTACTTATTTATTGCAAATGGCAAACACCGTAATACGATCCTATTGCAATACTTTGCGTATGTCCATCACCTTATTCAACTAATAAGATGACCCCACTGTCAACCGACGCCATTATCCATGATCGGGAATCTCTATCATCTGTTGCCCAGTGGACTAGTTTATATAGAGGCTCACTAGGGACTCTAGTTGTCTATGTATCACACGTGCATTAATAATTCCGATTAATACAGTTATAGCATAATACAAGGACATACTATAAACTTAATTATGAGATCATGCGATAAATAGTACTTATTTATTTGCCTCTAGGGCATATCTCCTTCAGTCTCCCACTTGCACTAGAGTACAAATAATCTAGCTGCATTTTACTTCATCAAAACGCCTTATCAAATAAGGGTTATATGATAATGCTTGCTTGTGGAAATGTGTTACTCTGACAATCTGTACAATACACAATTGTGTGTTCTTTTGCGATTCATTGATATCAACCTATTTCATATCATCATGTTATCCAATAACAGATATACAAATACCGTAACCAAGTGAGACTTCTGTTTCACACAGCTTACTCTGATTCTGTTAACCGGATAATTGCTTTGCAAACACACTGAGTCATAGAGAATTCTATGTAACATTTACAATCTCTCGATATATATACTTTCATACCTATGTATAAGAATTGACATTCCAATGTCAATCTAATGACTAATACATTTCTACTTCCAGTAATTTTAAATTTACTTTCACAATTGTTCTTCTTCTAAGAACATGGGTCAGATTTCATCGAGCACATAATATGGTTTCTGTATGATGTCTAATATCACATAACAGACCAACATGTCATACAACCACTATTATCGTGTATCATTACTCTCAATGATTAATTGGATTTCCAAGGACCAATCCTTTGGTTTTAATCTATTCTGACTCTTCAAAATCAATCCAAAACAACTCGACTATCTATTTAAAATTCCCGTTCTATTCCAAATAGACATTAACTTTTAAATAGTTTCACAACTTCATATTTCTAATTAATTTTACTGGTACAATTCATGATGTGTCATTTACACATGATGAATTCGGCTCCCACTCAAATTATGTCTCCACTTATTTGAGAACACGAGCTCCTACTCAAAATATGTCGTCTACATATATGAGGGTCTAAGCTCCCACTTAAAAATATGTCCTTTACATATTCTACCTGAGTAAACTAACTTTGACTCCCACTTAAATTCATAATTTTTTTCGACATTTTGGTCAAACCAAAATCATTGATATCTTATCAATTCGAACTTAACTCGAACTGCAGTATTCTATTAATACAAATCCCACAGACTTCAAGCATGTCTACATTTATTTAGTCAACAAATTTGATTTTTTTCAAGATACATTTCTTGACAAAATATGCTTTCACGTCTTTCTTATAGTTACATTTCTCATATAACACTTTATATGATGATTAAGTAATGTTATTCCTCTAATAAGTATTATAGTAACATTTACTGTCTTAATCCTTCTAAATGTAACTTGGATTTTCAGGCTCAAAAGCCTTTGTTCGTATTTTGATATTTTCTCAACTTTCTATGTATTCATAAGGTGTATCTTGATCTGTCAACAAGATCCGAAATATTCAATATTAAACTGTGATCTGACAACATATATTAATATAATAACACCTTATTTGGAAGCTTCTTTCATGAAAATACTATGATCTTATCGAAGAGGATTACAAGCAGAAAATGATTTTCAAGTCTCCTTCACTCTTATCATTAAATTTTCATTTGTAGACATATACCTTTTGGAACGTATTCCAATATCCTACTTTTACAAATATATGTCTAAAACCTCATTTGAAGCTTCTAATTCTATTCCATAAACCATAATTCAAAAATCGCATTTTCTCGGAATTACACAGACAACAACATAGGTTCTGTTTCTGTTGGGGGTTTGGAATACACCCTGATCCTATGTGAGTAATATACAAAGAACTGTTCGTGTATATTATGAATTATCTTATAATCATCTATATAACGACACTATTGTCGATCACACGAATTACCGTTGAAAAATATCTATTTTCTAAAGTGGACATCGACTATAATGTTTCGAACATATTAAGAGATTCTGAAAGACCACACTTTATGTAAAATAGAGTATGATTATAATATTTCACATATCACTATATCTGATATTATAATTTTGTGAAACAAAATTTCACAAGTCTTTTGTGTTGAAGCAATTCAAAAATATTGTCCTTTGATCAAATCTTGTGAATACAATATTCACTAATCTTTCTTCTGAAAAACCCCATTTGATCTTTTATCAAATTATTTTTCAGACTCATGATTTATTATGCAAATACACTTATTTACTAATAATCATAGAATAATTCGAATCAAATAAATTTCACCATACAATTAATTTAACAATCATTCGATATGACTTTTAATTAATTTCCTCACAAATTGATACTTCAATATCAATTTTAAGCTTAATCAATTCGGCACATGCAACCTTTAAATAGATCAAAGTATCTATTACTTCTTATATTGGCTTTATGATTAAATTCTATGGTGTTTGTTCTAGTAACAAAATCTTTTATTCTTTGGACACATAATTTTGTCATTCCCGCTTTTATGAATGTACACCAGTTATCATACAAGTAATGTAATTGAGATGTGAAAGCTTTACTTATGATATAAAACAACTGGCTTGTTCCATCACATAAAACAACTGAATTTGTCTTATTACATATATGAATAACTTTGTCTTGTAAGAATCAAGACACTAAACAAAATCACATTCTCACTATTACAAAAGGTCTTATAAAAAACTATTAATGATAACTATGATAATTTGAGGACGTGAACACCACTGGCCATCAACTTCCTTGCTAGCCATCACTTGTACCATGTCACGTCATTATTCGCCACAGATAAGTAATAATCAGGAGCTGTTTCATAAACAGAACAAGTATCAAATACTTTTATCACATATCAAGGGGCGAATACACTCATAAGTCCGTATATCAAATATATACCTGTAGCATCGAAGATTTTTCCTTCGATGGAATCTACCTCCTTAGATTTGAACTCGAACACGAACTTGTAGAAGTTCATATTGTCTGCCTTCAAAACATATTTGCGCACATGCTTCTCATAGCTTGGAGGCAGAGATATCAGCAGAGTCTGAATTGCACATGAATCCGCCATTCAGTAATCGTAGACATTTGTCAGTTTCAAGTAGATGTCATACAACCTCTTCAAATGAGTCTCCAGACAGGTATGCTCCTCCATGTGAATGGTCCGGAACTTTCTAAGCTGTCTGAATTGCTCATGCCTCAATTCATCTTTGAAGTGCATTTTGATCGCATCAATCATGATGTATGGCTCCTTGTGTCAAAACAACTCTTTCAACTCAGGTGCTAGGCATACGGTCATGGTGATATCCATTTCTATGAATATGTCTCGACGCCTGCAGAATTCATCATCCTCCTCATCGCTAGCAGAATCATCCGGTCTATCTCCTAATGCTTATTCGATTACATATAGGATGTTGTTGTTTTGGAGAATGTTTCTAAGACCGTTGTACCATCTGATGAAGGTTGACCCGTCGGCTTCTAAAGTAAAATCCGGACTCTTAAGGAAGTAACCGAAGTACAGTTCCGTCTATAGATATGATCGGAAAAGAGGTAAGGTAAAGTTTATAACATATGTGAGTTTTAGTTTATAATCCAATTATTAAACACACTCTACTAAAATTATTATCCCTACGATAATCTTAGCAATTACACGACCCCCATCCACCATACTACCCCCGATCGTCACGGCCGGCATCACAGCTTCAAAGGTGGACATAAAATGTCGATCCCAAAAACTCTGTGACTCATGCTCGATCTTTCGATCTTCCGTATTCCGAGGCCATATCTGCATATGCTAGGCTCGCCAATCAAATCTCGAAGACCCTGCGCGTGCAACATGGCTTACACCCACTGTATGCGAACGACGAGATGTATGACACCGGATCGTCACGACCTGTCTCATAACGTAGAACTTTCTTGGTGGTGCGCAACGAGGGAGAACACAATTTTGGTATTTGTGAGGGATTATCCTATTTATGATGATACCATTGTATATCTAACATATAAGCAATCAATAGGATGCACACACAACAACACAATATCAACGTAAAGTAATAAAGTGCGATGTGACATGGTCGTCGCGCCTGGACCTCCATGGCGCCATGAACCTTGGACCTAGCGCATTGGCATGGCTCCAAGTCTACGTTGCCCTCCATTGGCTCCGAGAGTACGAGTAATAAAAAAATTACCGTAACCATGTCACATAAAATAACGCCTCTACAAAAAAAAGTTAGACGCCTCTACCTTTCTTTAGTTTTGCAAGTTTTACGTGGCATATAGGCTTATTCGTAAGAGAACCGTTTCCGTACCTACGAACTTTGTACCACTGCGTCGATCATATAATTGCATGTTTAAGCATCCCTTTTGGGCCCTCCATTGAAAATTCTTTGCCGACTAAAGAGAGAGAAAAAGACACCCGCCAGCCACAGATACGGTGCAAGCCGTATGTCAGTAGTGGAACCAGTCCCGCGTAAGTGTACGCGTAAAGTCGGTCCGGGCCGCTTCATCAACTCAATACCGAAGTCATCGCAAGTGCACGCTATAGGGTAGCAAATATAAGAAAGACGTCCTCATTCAACATGAGTTCTAACCGTACCAGCAGTACTACGCATAGATCGGCTCTGATACCACTGAAGGGGTTCCGGTGCAGAAAACAATAATTTTTCTAGCGTAAGAACGCCTAACTAGTCAGGATCTATCTATCTAGTACATGCAATAACGGTGTCGGAACGGGTCACATACCTCCATGTAGACCGATAGCGGGGATTACGCTCCCGCACAAGCATTGACGATGAAGTCGTACGTAGACGACCTCGAGGTCGCGGAGAACTTGCCGCGATGATGTAGACGATGACGCCGGGATGTCGATGATGACCTGCGTTGACGGGCGTCAGGCGGAAGATGGCGTGGCGCCGGCGGCAGGGCAGCGGCAGGGCTGCTGGGTGGGCGAGACGACGTCGACCAGGCTCCTCAAATGTGGCGCCTCCGAGCACTTGCAAGCATACATAGCTTAACAACAACCCCCAGTTACTCAGATCCAGCTGAGATCGCATGGGTAGAAGTTTTCTGGAATCCCGCAGGGCAACTGCGCCCGACGGTATAGCTTTGACGGAGAGAGGAGGCAAAACTGGCGGAGAAACAACTCGGCCGGCCTGCTACAAATTTAATTGTATTTTTCTGTTATTAATCCAATTAATATGCCTTGCTATATAAAGGGGGGAGGGGGTGTGCAAACTCCCTAGCCCCCCCATGTGGGACTGAGGGGGAGGGGGTTCGGCCGGCCATGGTAGGGCCGAACCTACCATGGGCCCCTTCCCCTCCTTGGTGCTGAAGGAGATATGCCCTAGAGGCAATTAATAAAGTGTATTATTTATCATATCTCGTTTGTTCATAATAGGTTTTTGTGTAATGCTATAACCGTATTAAGCGAAATCATTAATACGGGTGTGATGCGTAAACAACCAGGTCCCTAGTAGCCTCTACTAAGACTAGTTTCGTTGCGCGATCGATGATTGAGGTTTCCCGATCATAGGGCATGGCGCCGGTCGGCAATGGAAGTCATATCGTTGGAGAACGATGTGATGGACATACCCAGATTTGGAGGACGTAGTCATTACGCCTTTGACCGTGAGACCAACTCTTATTGTTATTCCTGGAAGATACTTTGATCGCACCAAACGTCATATCTTATTTAGTATGACAATAACGGTGATAATTTTGGGTATCGGAAAGGAGTAGTTGAGACGAGGGGTCAAGAGCGGGATTTGCGAGTCCGCATAGCAGGATAGATACTCTAGGGCCCACTTGGTGAGATCATGTCTGATGAGCTTGCAAGCATGTGACTAGGTCATGGAGACATGAAATCATAGACGAGTAGAAGATAGAGTTGTCGGTAACGAGGTCAAGCTAGGTATGGAGATATCTATGGAACGACGCTCGGACACGCTAAGTATCGCCATGGCAAAAGGTTTAACACTTTGCGTTCAGTTTTGATAGATGAAAGTCATTCGTTATATCACAGGGATTAATTCATGGGGTCCAGGCCTACGAGTTACTCGTTGATCATAGAGGAGTCTTGATCGTACCTGTTATTATATCGAACCGCTAGGGTAACACACTTAAGGGGTTTCGACAAGACAACCTGAAAGGAAAGAGATCACCGGGAATGTCCCGGAAGAGGTCCGATGGAGATCGGGCAGCGACGAAAGAGTTTTCGGAGCTAGAATAAATTATATATAATATGTTTGATATTAATTAGTGTAATTAATGTGCAAATATGATTTTATATATTTATTTTCGAATTTATTTAGTCTGATTTCCCTAAATGGTCCTTCTGGTCGAAAGAAGGCCCAAGAAGGGAAAATTCCCTAGGGGAATTCGGTGGGGGCTTGGTGGCCGACCCAGGTGGGCCAAGAGGCCCACCAGGGGGCCGGCGCACCAGACAATGCCGCACCAGGCATGTGGGGTTTAGTCCCACATTGCATGGTGAGGAGGTTGGCTCCCCCCTGGGAGCCTATATAAGAAGGGGCACCCCTGGCCTTTTAATACACAAATTAATTCCCTAATTCTCTCTCGATTTCGTGATTCCCTTTGTTGGAGTTGCGCCGAGTTGAGAGGGGGATCTCTTCCACCATAGCCCGCTGCCGCGCTGCTGGTGTTCCGGTCCAAGTCTTCCGCTGCTCGTCCTAGACTGGAGCTTCGGAGGCCGTCGTTTCCACCGTACGTGTGTGACGCCCTGCGAGGTGTTGCGCTAGCGGTACTCGGAGGTCTGCTTCCTCTACACGACTTTGAGGTCGGCTTCGTCGGTCTTCATCGACAACGTATGTGCGGGAACGTAATCCCCGCTTTCGGTCTACAAGAGTATGTATTCCGATCTCCGTTCGTACTACTATATCTATATAGAATAGATCTTGGCATGTTTTAGGGATATCGTTGCTAGGAAATATTCTTTTTTCTGCACCCGATCCCCTTCAGGTGCGGCTCCCCCTAATGTGCCCCAATTGGCCCATTAAGTGGGCTGCCCCTTTTTCATTTATTTTTATTTAATATTAAATTAATATAAAATACTATTAATTCATAAATAATATATTTGCATATTATTAAATCTCCCGTGACTCCGAAACATTTTCCGGACCACCCGAACATCTTTCTGACATTCCCGGAACCATTTCAGACCTTCCCGGAACTCCTTTCGGACCACCGAAACTCTTTCCGGATCATTTTTCTCTCTCCAATCACCTCCTATATTATTCCAAAACTTTCCCCTAGTGTCGTTAAGACCTTAAGCTTGTTACGCTACGGTTCGAGAACACTCCAGACATGGTCGAGACCCTTCGCTCGCCAATGACCGCCAGGGATACCTGGATGCATATGACGGTCCCTGTGCATTCTACGAATATCGTCGTTGAACCATTAACATGATATTCATTCCCTTTGTTTCTACGATACTACCTTGTCCGAGATGTGATCGTAGACATCTGATTCCCTGTTGCATCTCGTTACCGACATAGGTTATTAACTCGTCTCCGATATAACATCTCCATGACCTAGTCATAAGTTGCGCAGCTATATAGATGCAATATCACCGAGTGGGCCCAGAGTATCTTTCCATTACAAGAATGAACAAATCCCGCTCTTGATCCTTACGTCTCAACATACTCTTTCGGCACACCCAAGATGGACACAATTATTTTCATGCTATATAAGACACGACGTTTGATGCTCTCGAAGCACCCCTACGAAGTAGCAATAAGTACGGTCTCACGGTGTAAGGAATAATCTATCATATTACTTATTTATTGTAAATGGCAAACATCGTAATACGATCATATTGCAATACTTTGCGTATGTCCATCACCTTATTCAACTAATAATATGACCCCACTGTCAACCGACACCATTATCCATGATCGAGAATGTCGATCATCTGTTGCGAGTGGAATAGTTTATATAGGCTCACTAGGGACTCTGGTTGTCTATGTATCACACGTGTATTAATAATTCCGATTAATAGAGTTATAACATAATACAAGGACATATTATAAAACTATGAGATAATGCGATAAATACTACTTATTTATTTGCCTTTAGAGCATATCTCTTTAGAAACATCATTGCTTGCGATACATTTCTCATCCACAGTGCTTTTCTCCCCGAACACTTGCGCCAAGGCCCAACAAACCATCTAATCACTCTTGCAATTGGGTCGTTGCGATTACGGGTTGGTAGCAAATACACCGGCGCACTTAACAATGTTTGCCCTTAACAAGATTTAACGTAACATGTATTCCACACATATTCGAACCTAAAACCAATCACTAGGGGTAATACATGGACTTTAGGAACTTCGCCCAATACCAACTAAGCTGAGATAGTTTTGCCAGATTTACCAGAAATTACTCTGAAACCAATAACTAAAACACGTTAGAATTATTATTGATTTTTTATATAGTCTTATAAGAATTATTATTATTTTGTGTGTGTTGACCGATTTGGTATTTAAAATAAATTGATAAATATTAGAGAGCCAACCAGAGAATCCATGCAAACCGAAACTACCTTTTCTTAGTGAGCTCGTCGGCGGACAAATAGAGTTAATGAGAGATCTAGAAAATTGAGAACTGAAGCTAGGATATCGCGGGTTAATACATTTTAGGGTCAACTATTAAATGTGTTAACTGCTACATGAGACATACTAAATTTAAATAAGATCATTTTTTTTGTTCGCGAGAGAACCGGAAAAGGGAGAACCGAGGCTAGGGTTATGCGGGTTGGTACATTTTAGGGTCAAGGATTCAGTGCATCAACTGCTACAGGAGACATACTAAAATAAAATCAATCCATGACCAATTTATTTTTCGCATATCTAAAATTATTCAGCCGTAGCAACACGTGGGTGCGTATATTTGCTAGTCAATAGCCAAGTTAACTGGGTGAAACTAAAATTTGACTCGTGACTTCAGCATGTTTTCCTTTTTTTTGTTTTGGTTTTAGTGCTATGAATAATCAGGCATCACAACATATATTCTACTTAAAAATGTAGTAGAAGAAGAGCCGGGTTAGCTGGTGAAAGTGAAATTTTACTCCATAATTTACCATCTTTGACTTAGTGCCGTGAATCACCACAAAGCAAACTTGGTAAGCTCTCTTCCCTTAGCGATGCGGTTCGAGCTGGACGGCAAAGATGTGATTTCTAGTAGTGATTATCCATATTAGTTGACCTCTTAGACATCACAATAATTGCTCGACACAACACATATCAAGCCAGTCGTACCTGTGGGTAGGCCACACTTCAATGGTGAAGTAGAGTTTCTTCTCTGCTTCCAAAAGAATGAGATCAGTACTAAAGTATCATTTTGACCACCTTGCATTTCTTCCAACACGAAATCCTGAGCATTAGCCTGTCCATTATTTCAAATTAAGGTGACGCAATGGATCACTATATATATACTAATGTAGTGGCAGTACATATGAAACCAATGAGCAGGTTTAGTTTAGCTGATGAGCATAACTACAAACGTAGAAGTGGCTACGAGAAGAAAAACAAAGTGTCTAGCTTAAGACAAAAGTTTATCTCATCCACTCCATCAAACGCGCAACCAAAACCGTCAATTCATATAGCTAGAATGCTTGCTTCCAATTAATAATACTATGTAAGAGATTAATTAACTATATTGCCCAACTAGAAGCCTGTACCGCCGCTCGCTGATTAGCCAGCATATTCTAAGATATCCCAACTAAGCTAGACACCATCTTAGTTTCAGCAAAGAGTATTAACCAAGTCCATATTAGGCAAATAATTGGTATGTGCAAGTCACTCCACTAACGGTACGGATTCACACAGCAACATTATAATTTTTGTACAATATTCGCTTTTGGGGTTCATGGATTCCAAATGCAAACATCATTTACGTATGTGTCATGAAACCAACCCTGCATCCGATAGAACAATGCTTCTCCAGACTAGTTGGCCAACCATCATTCTCAAACTTAATTGAGAAATATAGGCATCACCTTTTCAGTCAGGTACATGTATATGCTTGTATTTTACCTTTACATTTCACATTCATTCGATTTCACTCAAATTAATTGAGCACGCATGATGTGATGAGTCAACCATACGTGCCAGTAAGAGAGGAGTTGCACATTCCACCACCTCATTTTACATGTGTTGCACAAACAACTATTTGGACAATTGTTGTACAGTTCTACCACGCTTTAATCTCTTACAATTTTCACCACTTGGTCATCTAATCAACTATTTAGCCGTGTTGATAGCAAAACTGACATGTGCAAAAGTCAGTTGTGGGTTTTGCTGTCAACGGGGTTAACTAGCTGTTTAGATGACCCGTAAAAAAAAACTGTTTAGATGACCCAGTGCTGGAAACTGCAACGAATTAGACCACTACATGATTGAAACTGCAAAAACTGCGTTTAAGTGGTGGTTTGCGCAACACCTGAAGCATAAAGAAGTGAAAGTTGTAATTTTCTGGCCAATCGGACAACAACAAATTTGGAGGAAATTTTTATATCGGGAGATGATTAGATTATAGCAGGTGTAAAGACTTGACAGCCTCACACACGCGTGAGCGTACCGTGCACACGTGTGAAGTGCCAACGAGCAATGCTTGAAGATCCTTCTGGCGATCGACTGGGCGGGGTACTTTAAGCTGTGTCCATACATGGATCGTTATATGTTACTAACTCTATGAAAAAGCTAGATAGTACGAGCAGTGAGATCACACTCACGCGGAGCTTCCACTGACGATCATTGTTTGTACAGCCCTTAACTGCAGGTATTACATCATGTTTAGAAACTTTTTTTATAAGATGTTAACAGGTAGTACATCATGTTTTTAAAACTTAACAGGTAGTACATCATGTTTAAAGAAATCGGTAGTATATACACGTATATCATTCGTACGGAGTATATATAAAATTAACCTACCTAGCTCGGTGAGTAGTTAGCTAGATTTGTTTTCAGCAGCACTGGAACAGCCGTAGTAGTAGTAGATACATTAAGCTAGCTAGACAAGCTAGCTTACTATTCTATCTGTTCCTCAATATATATCTTTTAATCTAGCTAAGCTAGCTTACTAAAAAGGATTGTATTGTAGAAGAGAGAAAGTATCTGTTAAGACGCAATCAGTCATCACATACGCTGATACATACATATATAGCGCATACAATTAACCCGCCCACCTTTTTTTTTTTTTTAGAAAAGGGTCACCCAGCCTCTGCATCAAAATGATGCATACGGCCACTTTATTAATTTTATTCAACAAAGCTGGAAAAAAGCCTTACAACGAACGAGTACAAGCTGAACCCACCAACACTGAGCAACTAGCACAAACGACAGAGGGAACAGGGCCTTGTACCCCGTCCACAGCCGTCGCCGGCTCCTTGGCTAACGCAGAGATAGTGCCTTGTGCACACGCTCCGGAAGTCGTCTCCATCCTCTTCCTCCAACCCAACTTCAGCATGCCGATCGGAGCAAAACCTCTCGCCAGTCCTGCCGCCGATGCCACCATGACACCAGGCAGCGCCACCACCCTGTGCAAGTCACCAAACAAGGACCGACTACACATCCTCGCTGCACCACGCCGCCAAGAAAAGCCGTCTTCGTCATTGAAGGTGAAGCGCCACACCGCCGGTAGACCACTCCAGGCACCCATGTTCCAAAACGATGCCCCCAAGAGGGATAAACGACACGGAAGGTGCCGCCATCGTCCGATCCGGTAACACCAGATCTGGGGTTTCCCCCGGAACATCCGGGCGGAAGGCAGCAGAGTCACAGCTCAGGGAGGGAGGCTAGAGCGTCGCAGCAACAACTCCTTCAACAAGGTAACAACGCCCGCGGGCGCCGCCGTCGTCGGCTCCCTCATCGGAGCCCAACTCTCGCCGGCCAACACCCTTTCCTCCAAGATCCGCCGCAAAGGAACCAGAGAGGCAGGAGGACGCCAAGATCAGAACCCTCACTGCCCCTCACTCCTCGCGGAGATCTGATCCGCGTCGCCATCGCCTGAAATCCGCAGGCCGGCGAAGCCAGCCGCCGCATCCAGGGTGCCGACGCCGACAGGATCCATCCCCACCTCCCAGCCGCCATCATGGAGGTCCCGGGTCGCCGCCGCCGTTGTCAAAGACAGAGGCGCCTCCCCTGCCGTCCGTCCATGCCCTTGCGACGGTCGCCGCCACGCGCTGCCGAGGAGGATGCCATGGCACCCGGTAGCGCCACGCCTCCGCCAAGGATACCGGCCCGCGCCGGCACCCTCGACTCGGGAGGACAAACGATCCTCGCCGCCGCCGGCCAGCCAGGCTGTGCCCGGCCGAGATCAATGGCGACGGCGAGGTGAGGGAGTGGAGAGGGACGACCGAGGGGTTAGATTTAGGGTTTCCCCTCCCGCCCAACCCGCCCACCTATACCTAGCTAGCTAATCAGGCAGAGATTAGCTAGATTTGGTAACTTAATTCTTCTAATAATTAGTCAATGGGCGCAAATATATACTCCCCCCACATGTCTCTCGCCATGGAGACACAGGCCTCCTTCCAAGCACTACTCAAATCCCCACCAGCAATTTAATTAAGAGCTAACACACGCCCAAATTAACAAGCAATAACCCGGCAACACACCAATTTCTTAAGTATTCCGCTAATACCCGATTCGGGGGATCACGTGGCGCGGGATCAGGAATTCCATGGCGTATCCCTGCCCGAAATTGGAGTGCTATGGTGACCTAGGGGTGGAGACGGACACAGAGAGTTGCTGAGAATATTAATACGATGCTCACAAGCCTACGTGTCCCAGGGCCTTCAATAGTCTAAGCCCTGATCATCATATATTTCATCAGCTCCATGATCCGGGAAGATCTCCGTGAGGTCACCCGGTCTCGCCTGCTTCATCCTAACATTGACGTTTAACGTACATTAATCCCCTGAAGAATTGCCTAGTTTTTTTTATTTCGGTTGGATTTGATTGTTAATTTGGAGGGTACTACCGGGAACGGATTGAAAACCCTTGTGTAGATATCGCGTCTCGTGTCGAGAGAGTCAAAGTGCTATATACTGTAGATTAATGTAGAGCTGGCTGGCCATCGAAGGGAAACCTGGCTTTACTATGTCTTTGCTGCGCTTTACACGGATGTGATCGTGTTTTCTACTCCACAGAAAAAATTACTCATGGATCAGGGATCGCCAACGCGATGAGACAAAGGTAAAATCTGAACAAGTGGTACGCAGGAGCCGATGATTAACCATTAACCAAGGACAAGCATAAGTTGGTCTATCTCAGACTCCGAGTATGCTAGAACATTAATCTGGTGATCAGGCATGATTGAGGTTAATTTGTTTTTTACAATAACTGATGGCAATAGCTGTAAAAACTGACGCTCTCCTGTACTACTTCTGTGAATATTCACTCGTGCGGTTTGAATAAACCTACTGTATTTGCAAGGAGGCCTAGGTACGTACATATGGATCGTCGATGAGGTGTCCAGTTAGCAGAAACAAACTGTCAACATACAAGCTACCCTGGCGCCACTGACTGTTGCATGCATCACATCGACCTGCTCCACCATATAAATATTTTGTCACTTCCCAGGATGAGGCACCTGTGGTTGTATACCGTTGTGACCTGGATCGCCTCCGCCTATAGTTAGCAAGAGTAGATGGGCGGAAAACATTATAAACCTTCTCATCATCTCATGCATGGCCCATGCATATCCTACTTGCTCCCTAGATTCATATACTTGTTTATCCCTGCATACATGGCCTGAAATCAAACGACAAAAGAACATTCATTTCTGGAGGTGTATATATCTTATCGACATTATTGTCATCACCTGACATGGTAAGTAGGTAAAGCAGAGATAGCACACTAGCTAGGTTCCATACATACATGCCTAGCTTGATCGATCGATCCAGCATGCGTGTGATGAGAGGCTTCACGATCTATCATGTATAATTTGGTGCTACGGATTCAAAACTATGTATAGAGAGATTAATTTTGAGATTTGCAGGTCGAAAGATGTGCTGAGTTTCAGAACCCTGACACCTGTTTTCTGCTGTTCATAGGTACTCATTGGCTGGTCGTCCGATAACTCTGGTCTAGCTCAGTGGCTAATTATGTACTGCTTGTTGTTAACCACCACGGCGCTAATAGAGTTTTCACTAGGCTGTCCGAATTAAGGGTTTTCCTGGTGTTATTTTCTTCTGGTGTAAGTTTAGTGATATATTTCAGTTGCATAGCTCAAGACGAGAGGCGGCCAAAACTTGCTTTGACAAATCTCGAGCCATATAGAGTAGCTCGTTTTTGTAAACGAATATACAGTACCTCGTCAGTGATCAGCATGAGAAGCCGGAGAGTTTAGGGCAAAGTACAGTGTGTAGGTGAGACCGTGAGAGCACGTTTTATTTTGCCCCGAACTCGTGATATATGGAGCCTTCGGACCGTTGTTTGGCCGCTTGGCCTCTTCTATCTATGAAAATGATACGTCTTTTCATGGCGTATTCTTGTGTGAGTACCTCGTCAGTACATCTACTTACTTCAGCTACTTAATCTCTTGATCAGGATTGGGACTAGCTCGTTCCAATGTGTCTGAATATCACCCAACTGTCCACTTGGGCACCATCAAAGTCATATCATTTCCGTTCGTGAACACTAGAGCAAAACAGGCCACTGGTCCCAGGCTAGGAGGGCTTTTAGTCCCGGTCACGCGCCCGGGACAGCGTGTTCGGGACAAATAGCCTCCCCTATTTGTCCCGGGCACGCCACGGGCCTGGACCAATAGGGGGGTCACGTGGCCAAACCAGACAGCCTCTGACTGCCACTCATTTGTCCCGGTTCGTAATACGAACCGGGACAGTATATATGTTTTTTTTGTTTCTTTTATTTTGTTTCCTGTTTTCTATTTTTGTTTCTGTTTTCTATTTATGTTACTGATTCTTTTGTGTTTGTGTTTTTTCATTTACGTTACTATGTAATATATATCATGAATACACGATTTTTTCCTCGGGATATATTCATGAATACTACTAGTACACGAGTTCTCCCAAACAAATATTTACAACCGGAAGATCATGTCTAAATATTTACAAACAGAGATCATTACATGACAGAGAAGCATTAGACCCTATTTTTTCCTTGGGATGGTCTTTTTTGGCGGCCGGATTATACTGCATTCTGCGCCTGGCTTTATAACATAGTCAAGCAGAAAGCCAGCAATTTCCTCCGCAATTGGTAGTAGGCGGTCTTTTGCATCAAGCCTGTTCCGGATCTTTTCAAACTAAAAAGGAGAGATCAACACCAATATATCAACAATTATGAAAATAATTCAATTTGAAAAGTTAACAAGTTTGAATGAATTGTTAACGTACCCTATTCCAGTCTACACCCTCATTGAAGTGAATTCGGATGAACTCGCAGACATAGAATCCACACAAATTGGTGCCTTGTTGCTGCTTCGCGCACTTTATGATAGAATAAGATAAGAAATCAATAAAAAATAATAAAAAATATTGAAAAAATGGTATTGTGAGACTGAAATTAAGAATATGCATACGTGGAACCTAGCTAGTACGTCTTACCTCTCGCCGTTTAAAAGTGAGGTTCTTAGCTATACCGACTTCCTTGTGGAAACCGGTGAACTTGTCCCAAACCCTGAAGTTTACGGTATGAAAATTTAGTAAAGAAGTTAACCAATTACTATATATTATTAGAAAAGACGAGGTCGATTGTGATAATGAACGAAATTACCTCTGAAGCATCTGTTTCGTGTCGTCGAACTTTTCTTCAGGTTTCGATAATGGGTCGAAGACATCAACGATTGCCTTTTCAATATCAATCTCAAATAATACCCAGTGAAATCTGCCATATGTTTATATTTGTTAATAATTAAATCATCAATTACATATACTTAATTAACATCAAGTATGTATAAGAAAGTAAACAACTCACTCGAAGTTGAACGGGAAAATTATGGTGCTTTTGTAATGTTGCGCCATCAAATAAGTAAGCAAAAGCTCCTCCGTTTGATCTGGGTAATGTAACAAACCATGATGATGAACTCGATTAGGGTCAATGAATCCAATCTTGTGATTGAGTCCCAGCTTTCGAGATTGTATAATTTTCAGCCTGCATAATAGAGTACAAAAGTAATATAGTGATAAGGATAATTACAAGCAATGAAAAATAAGTAGAGTTAGAGAATTACTGACATATATACATAATTCAATTACTTACATGCAAAAGGCACTGATGATAGATTTGTCGAGCGCGTCAAAATTGAATAACTGACATAATTCGCAATACTCAATTTGAACCTCATCATCACCTGGGCCAAAAAAATCCTTTGGAATTTTCCCATAGAGCAAGTCTCCGTCTTGACTTTTCGTGGTACGCATGTACCATGCATTTAGTTGGTGCAACCTAACTGGTAGAGTGCGCACCATTGCGGGGTCGACAAGATCTTCTCCTCTCACATATGTCCGCACCACCTCATGTATGGTGACACTCTCGGCAGATTGCAATGCCTAAAACTCTGCCAGAGTTATACCCATATCTCTAACTTGCTGCGAAAGTACATCATCGACCGGGTTCCGGTTGTAAGGCGCCAATATGAGTGGAGGGGCCGATTGTCCCGCCTGCATTCCGAGCTGTGGAACATCTCTCTTCTGGGTGGCAGCAGATTTTTGTTCTTCCCGCACTCTCCTAGATGTACGCACCAGAACGCGTGTGTAGTCATCGTCCATATTTAGTTCATATTGCGACGGATGCGTAAGAAATTCTATGGCCCACCGTATCGCATCCGAAGAATAAACCGGAACAGGCAAAGACATCTTTTTTGCCTTCTTTCTCTGGGAAGCCTGGATCTCCTCGACCCATGTATCGACATCTTCGCGAGAGTTCACAAAGCGAGACTTCCCCGTTTCGCTTTTCTGGGTACTAGTCGACGCAGCGGTGCACTTCCGCTTCTTTTGCGGAGGCGATCGAGTCCGTTGACGCGGCGGAGTACGCTCACGCGGCGGAGTACGCTCACAAACCGGGACAAACCGGGACAACAAGGAGGCCCATTTGTCCCGGGGGCTGCTGATCAGTATATATAGGCACCCCCCATTTGTCCCGGTTTCAGTCACAAACCGGGACAACAAGGAGGCCCATTTGTCCTGGTTTGTGACTGAAACCGGGACAGATGGAGGTTTTTTAATTTATTTTATTTTCTTTTTCTGTTTTCTGTTTTAAATAACTTTTGCAAACTTTAGATTTTGGAAAAACTATGAATATGAAAAATGTTTGAATTTGACTAACAAATACAAAACCATTTTCTGTTCTCTGTTTTAAATAACTTTTGCAAACTTTGGAATTTGAAAACACTTTTGCAAACTTTAGATATATTTCGGTGAATACAAGAGAACACGCGCACACAAATTTTTTGCGTAACGGAATACATAGATAGTATACTCATCAACGACATTAAGATGATCATACTCCGTATTATAGCCGCGTAGACTATCCCACTTCCGTGCAATCTCGAAGCCAAGGCGAGCGTCTAAAGCAGCATATACGACTTGATCGTAGCTCAATGGAACGTTGCCCCATCCAAAAATTAGGTCTTCTTCTAACGTGTCTTCCTTGTCGTCGTCCGTGTTCTTCTTCTTCTTGTATTTCTTCTTCTTCTCAAGATTTGTCCCAATGACCGTATTAGAGAGAGCATATAGACTAGGAGTAAAATTGCCGGTAGGGTTTCGGCGATCCCTCTGCAGGTCGACCGCGGACCGAATAATAATTCCGTAGTAGGCTAGCATCTTCATGTCATTATGGATTGCCACGCCGTAGAATTTGATTGTCTCATCACCTAAGAAATCCACGAGGACCTGTGGCACCCGATCAGCTTTGCAAATTTGGAAGACAAGAGTCTCGGTCGCCACCGAGAGTTGAAGGACGGCGGCGCACTGCGGAGTATCCTTCCGTCGAGGGTCGGTGAACTCGCAATCGAGTCCAACGGCTTTGATCGGAGCGGCGTCGAGGAAGTAGTTTTTCACGTCGTGGATCCACTTCTCCACGCGCCATGCACGAAGGGTGACCCACACCTTGAACCGCATGCCTTCCTTCTTGTAGTAGTACAACTCGGACCGAGGTGGACGCGCAAGTGGCTCCATAGGACCGGAGAAAAGAGAGGAGAGATGGTGTGTGAAGGAGCCGGAGAGATGGTGTGTGGAGGAGCCGTACTGTGCAGCGCATTTTATAGCGCCGGAGAGGAAGATGAATCGCCGGCGGAGAGCAGAGAAATTAATCGGCGGAGGGCAGAGGAATCGCCGGCGGCGCCGTATTTCCGCTCGTCTTCCGTGCGCGTCGAAAAACGCGGCGATGGCTCGGCTTCCGCGCGCGCGTAACTGAAACCATGACATTTGTCCCGGTTCGTGACTGGAACCGGGACAAATGGGTGTCGCCTGAAGCGCTCGGCGGGTGCTATCTCATTTGTCCCGGTTCGTGGCTGGAACCGGGACAAATAGGTGTCGCCTGAAGCGCTCGGTGGGTTTTATGCCCCATCTGTCACGGTTTGCAGTACGACCGGGACAAATGAGGTTTTGGAGTTTAATCCTTTAGCCTGTTTTTTACTAGTGGAACCAGACAGGATTTGCCGGAATAGTTGACCGTGGGCAAGCATGGCGGTTCCTGCAGCGAAGAGAGAGACAGCATTTCAAATCAAGATAGAGCTGCCTTGTTTACACAACATAACAATAGTGAAGACGCGTATGTAACTGCGACTTCCTGCACAGAGAACACATCTGATCAGTAGCCCTTCATATATGACCCTCAAAGTCACGTAGGTTATAACAAGAAGCTAAACATCAAGTCATCGGTCTACTATACTCGCGGGTCGCGGCTGGCAGAGGTACGTGTCATGGCTAGTGAGAAGGTGAACAAATTAATGTTCAGACCGTACTGTAGTGCTAGAAGCTCGTCAGAGAGTGATGGGAATTTACGACGCTAATCATGCTTAGAAGCTGCCGATTTGGCGTTGCTGCAGGTCGTTATCCAGCGGTAGATGGAGGCAGAACTGCAAGCTTTCAGGGTGACTTTTTCTCCGGCTTGAATTGGTGGCCAAACATGTTGCGCGGTGCAGCGCTGCTAGATTTGTCCGACATTTCGTTTCTCCCCGTTGCAAGCTTTCCTCAATACAGCATTAGTGCGTGCGTGGACGTTGCACGACCATCCAGCCTTCAGGGTTACTATCCAACGGATTCAGAGACTGTCAAGGACAGAGGTTGAAGAATCTGGAAGTAATTTAGATACATCCACAAGGCAACTTGGAGGATGTGCCATGTTTTACATGTGTAGCTTCTCGGCCAAGTTACTTCAGGAATTCATTTCAGGCACATATAAGAACAGTCTGATTCATATATTCTGTGATGACCAGTTAGTTACATTGGATATAGCCTGGACAAGGCGAGAGACCAAATACGATTTGAAGGCCAACGTGTTAAATTGTTGGAAACAAGACAAAACTGTCCTTGTGCAACATCGCCAATACTCGTTGTTTGCTGAGATCATTTCGAAAAGCTTGTCATGTAGAGCTGTCGTAGTTTCCTCATGGCAGATGCGATATGGTGGCTTATCTGGAGCAAGGTTATTTCAATATTCTCAGAGACGTTCGCACGCACAGTGTTTATTCAGTTTCAACCCCTCATATAGAGATAAATGCCTAATCTTGGTTAATTTGTATAATGGATCTGATAGGGGTGTGTAATGGCGTGCACACCAAAACGTATGACAGCCAAAAAAAAAAATAACGTGCTATGAGAAATAGTGTCGGCCACCTCTAGATCACTAGATGCTATAGAAGCTATAGCGCGCTAATAGCATGCTATATTTTAATATAGCATTCTTATAAAGTACCATATATACAGATAAAAATAATTTTTTTAACAAGAATAAATAATATAGTCTAGAAATGGTAAAATAATTTATGCATAAGCAAGTACGAAAAACATTCTCCCGTTGTTTAGAAACTTAAAATCAACATATCACGGGTCAACAACATAACATAAATTATTTATTCAGAATCATTAATATTTGTCCGCATCTTTTAATTTAGAAGAGGAACCTATAGATTGTAGTTCATTATCAACACGAACTAAAAATGATTTTTTTCTTCTTCTTAAGGTGGAAACTCGGGGATTTGCGTTGATAGGCTGGAAAAAGAAATAGCGTGCTAAAGTTATGACGGTTTAGCGCGATAAGCGTGCTATTTGATGAATAGCTTCGTAATGCGTAAAAGTGGTAAAATTTAGCGTGCTCCCTCCAGATATGCTATAGCATGCTATTAGCGAAGAAATAAGGTGTTATTTTTTCCATGATGAGAGCTCAGGCGTCGGGTTGAACAAGATGAATCTACCTCTAAGGTTTCTCCTTGTCGACTTCATATAGGTGATTGACTAAGTTTACAAGGAAAGGACCGGTGACCTAGGTGGCGGTAACAAACTTGCTATAAGTGTGGTTAGTTGGTGCGTACCCTTCGGGACACATATCTTCTTATCCGATTGACCCGGTACCTTGCAGGTGCTCTCCGAGTGGGCTCTGGACTACCCGGTTCTATGGATCGACTCGTGGTTCTGGCTACCCACTTGGGCATCCCCCATCCTCAACCCCCGAGTTCGTTACAGACTTGGATCCGGCCTAGCCATCGTCTTGCGGGTTGCCAGGTCGTGTAAAGAACTCCTGAAACAAAAAAACTTTGAGTAAACAAAGGTGGAGAGAATGGAACGGGTGGTTGGTTGTAGTGACCCCACATTTTACTATAAGGAGACCACATGTGTAACCGTGCTACTCCCTAGATCAACTTGCTATCAGACATAGTTTAAGATTAATAACATAACATTGCATCAAGGTCTTTTACATGATACAGAAATAAAAAGGTTCGATACAAGGTGCATAAATCATGATTAGCTCAATCAAAATGAATGCACAACAGAGAGCAAATAGATACAGAGAGCTCCATCTTCATCACTAGCAGAAAAATGCTTGATGACCCACAAGTATAGGGGATCGGAACAGTCTTCGAGTGAAGTAAAATCCAAATTTATTGATTCGACACAAGGGAGCCAAATAATATTTATAAGTTTTAAAAGACGATTTGTCAGATCAGCTGCACCTGTGAATAGACTTGCTCGATACAGATTATAGGTAGCAACAGTTTTATAGCAGAGACATTAGTAAAATAAAATCAGCAGTAGAATTAAGACAACGATTGTGATTACAGTAGACAACATGACTAAAATATTGTAGGCATCAGGACAGATGTACGGGCGTTGCATGGATAAGATAATTCATGTAATATCATAGCATAGCATTTGCAGATAAATAATATAAAACATCCAATCATTAACTAATCATAAGAATGTATTCCAATTTAGTTGTGCGTGCTCGCAATGAGAAACTTGCACAACATCTTTTATCCTGCCAGCCCGTTTGCAGCGGGGCCTCTAGGGAAACTACTGGCAATTAAGGTACTCCTTTTAATAAAGTACCGGAGCAAAGTATTAACATTCCGTGAACACATGTGATTCTCACATCACAGCCATTCCCTCCGGTTATCCCAATTAGTGTCACTTTGGGGCCATCGGTTCCGGACAATAATATGTGTATACAACTCATAGATATGATCTAAAAAAATAATTATTCTCATGATATAATAATATGTTCAGATCTGAAATCATGGCACTCGGGCCCTAGTGTCAAGCATTAAGCATAACAAGTTGCAACAATGACGTAAAACACCGATAACGGATACTAGGCACCATGCCCTAACGATATTACATCTATTACATGAATGATCTCATTCAATCCCTACCATCCCCTCAAGCCTACAGCGGTGGATTACTCACACATGGATGGGGGAACATGGATGGTTGATGGAGAGGCGCTGGCGATGACGATGGCGATGATCCCCTTCGATTCCCCGTCCCGGCAGGGTGCCGGAACAGAGACTTCTGGTCCCCGAACTAGGGTTCGCGATGGCGGCGGCGTACGGAGATGTTCTCTGGAAAAGTGGATACCCCCATGGGTTTATAGGTCTGGAGGGTTAAGTAGCCGCGAGGGGGTCACGAGGAGGCGACCGAGGTGGTCCCACCACCTGCTGGCACGGCCAGGAGCCTGCCGCGCCAGGAGGTGGTATGGAGCCCTCGTGGCTCTTCTCCGTTTGGTCTTCGTGGTTTCTGGTCCCTTCCAGATAGAAAACGACTTCTAGGTGTTTATCGGGCTTTTTACATAAAGTTGATATTTCTACACAAAAAGGAGACACCAGGGTAATTCTGCTGAAAAACTGCGTTAGTCCGTTTTAGTTGCATTCAAAACACATAAATTAGAGGTAAAACAATAGCAACAATGTTCGGGAAAGTAGATACGTTTTGGACGTATCAACTCCCTCTAAGCTTAGCTTATTGCTTGTCCTCAAGCAATTCAGTTAACAACTTAGTGCTATAAAAGAACTTTCACGAACTCATTTGCTCATGTGATGTAAATGTTCTTATTATGAGGACAAATGCTTAGACTATTCATAATAAGACATATATAAACAGTGTCACCCAATAGTTATGTAAACCATGAAAAGATGCCAATTATACCGATGATAAATAATATGAAACATATCAATTCACAGGATTGAAAGGTTCATAAGAAAGTATGATAAAGTGTTATCTCGCTTGCCCGAATGGAACAACAAAACAGAAATGCCCAGGAACCTCTGAGTTTCAAGTGAAGACTAGAGATAAAGATACCAAAGATAAAAGAATCAAGATTACACCACGGTTAACATATTATGGGACAAGCACATTACACTAAGAATGACAATTATGCTCTCAAGAAGGTGCTCAAAGAAGGATGGTGACTCAACAGTAATGTAATAGATATGCCCTTCATTGAGGGAAATTGGGATTCTATATGTGCTAGAACTTCTTATCATTTTGAAAACAGAGGTAAATTGTTTTTGAGTGGTGGTTGTTTGGTCAACGAATGGCAATAGAGTTCTTGTTATCTTCCATACTAAGCAAGTTGAGAGCGGTTCCAAATTATTTTTAAAACAAAGCACTTATAATATGCATATTTTGATAGCTTGGCACTCCTCCCAACCTTGTCTAACATAACCATGGCTAACCAAATCCTCAGGTGCCCACCAAACAACCTCAAACCATGGAGGAGTGCCCATTTTTATTTTCTCAAATCTTTTTGATATTACAATGGTCTAACCAGCCCTTTGCAAAATTAGTGATGAGCAGATGTAGCATGCAAGTCAATTACTTAATTAGTATGGAAGATAACAAGACCAACTACCACTTCCTCATGAGCTCAAAACAGTGGCACAAATTGAGAAGTGTTTGAAAGTTTTAAAGGTAGCACGTGTGAATTTACTTGAATGGTTTGAAATTGCCATGCATAGGTATTTATGGTGGACTCTTTAGAATAACTTGGTTTTCAGGGATTTGGAAGCAAAGACATTTTCAGCTTAGTACAAGTGGAGGCTAGCAAAAGATGGGGGAGCGACAATTCAAGAGAGAAATATGAAGGAGATATGCCCTAGAGGCAAATAAATAAGTAGTATTTATTGCGTTATCTCATAAGTTTATAATAGGTCTGTGTATTATGCTATAACTGTATTAATCGGAATTATTGATACACGTGCGATACATAGACAACCAGGTCCCTAGCAAGCCTCTATATGAGCTAGTCCATTGGGCAACAGTTGATCGAGATTCTCGGTCAAGGACAATGACGTCAGTTGACAATGGGGTCATCTTGTCAGTTGAATAAGATGATGGACATACGCAAAGTATTGCAATAAGATCGTATTACGATGTTTGTCATTTGCAATAGATAAGAATATGATAGCTTGTTACTTAGACCGTGAGACCGTACTTATTGATGCTTCGTAGGGGTGTTTTGAGAGCATCAAACGTTGTGTCTTATATAGCATGACAATAACGGTGTCCATCTTGGGTATTCCGAAGGAGCATCGAGACGTAAGGATCAAGAGCGGGATTTGATTCTTGTAATGGAAAGATACTCTGGGCCCACTCGGTGAGATTGCATCTATATAGTTGCGCAGCTTATGACTAGGTCATGGACATGTAATATCACAGACGAGTTAATAACCTTCGTCGGTAACGAGATACAACAAAGACATCGGTGTGTCTACGATCATATCTCGGACAAGGTAGTATCGCAGAAATAAAGGGAATGAATATCATATTTATGGTTCAACGACGATATTCGTAGAATGCACAGGGGCCGTCATATACATCCAGGTATCCCTGACGGTCATTGGTGAGCGGAGTGTCTCGACCATGTCTGGAGTGTTCTCGAACCGTAGCGTAACAAACTTAAGGTCTTAGCGACGCCAGGAGATAGGTTCTGGAATAATATAGGATTTTGTTGGAGAGAGAGAAATGATCCGGAAAGAGTTCCGGTGGTCCGGAAGGAGTTCCGGGAAGGTCTAGAATGGTTCCAGAGATGTCCGAAAGTTGTTCGGGTGGTTCGGAAATTGTTTCGGAGTCACGGGATATTGAATAGTATTTAAATATATTAATTATGAATTAATTATATTTTATATTAATTTAATAAAGGAGAAAAGGGGGCTCCCACCTACATGGGCCCTAAGAGGTCCCAAGAGGGGGAGCCGCACCACCAAGGAACGGGGGGCTTGGGACCCCTAGTCCGAGTTGGACTAGGAGGGGGCCAGCCCATGGGGGGTTCGGCCGAACCCCCCCTTCCCTCTCCTCCTTTAGTCCCACATGGGGGAGCTAGGGAGTTTGCACACCCCCTCCCCCTTTATATAGCAAGGCATATTAATTGGATTAATTCATTGGAAAATACAATTAATTGTATAGCAGGCCGGCCGAGCTGTTTCTACGCCCGTTTTTTCCCTCTCTCTACCTAAGCTATACCGCTGGGCGCCGTTGCCCCTTGGGATTCCAGATAAGATCTACCCCTGCGATTTCAGCTGGATCTGAATGACCGGGGGTTGTCGTTAAGCTCCGTATGTTTGCGAGTGCTCGGAGGTAACTCTTTTTGAGGAGCCTGGGCAACGTCGTCTCGCCCCTGCAGCCGCCGCGCCACCCCCCTCTGCCGCCGGCGCACCCCCCCTTGGTGCCGGCGCCTCGCCATCTTCCGCCCGACGCCCGACGCCCGTCGACGCAGGTCATCGTCGACACCCCGGCGTCTTCGTCTTCGTCATCGCGGCAAGTTCTCCGAGACCTCGAGGTCGGCTACGCACGACTTCATCGTCAACGCTTGTGCGGGAGCGTAATCCCCGCTATCAGTCTACATGGAGGTAATGTAACCCGTTCCGCCACCATTATCACATGTACTAGATAGATAGATCCTGGCTAAGTTAGGGTTTCTTTCGCAAGAAAATTATTGTTTTCTGCACCGTAACCCCTTCAGTGGTATCATAGCCGATCTATGCGTAGTACTGCTGGTACGGTTAGAACTCATGTTGAACGAGGACGTCTTTCTTATATTTGCTACCCTCTAGCGTGCACTTGCGATGCCTTCGATAATGAGTTGATGAAGCGGCCCGGACCGACTTTACGCGTACGCTTACGCGAGACTGGTTCCACTACTCACATACGGCTTGCACCGTATCTGTGGCTGGCGGGTGTCTGTTTCTCTCTCTCTAGTCGGCAAAGCATTTTCAATGGAGGGCCCAAAAGGGATGCTTAAACATGCAATTATACGATCGACATTGTGGTACAAAGTTCGTAGGTAGGGAAGCGATTCTCTTACAAGTAAGCCTATATGCCACGTAAAACTTGCAAAACTAAATAAAGCTAGAGGCGTCTAACTTTGTTTTGTAGAGTCGTTATTTTATGTGACATGGTTACGGTAAGTTTTAATATTACTCGTACTATCGGAGGCAATGGAGGGCTCCGTAGACTCGGAGCCATGCCGGGGCGCCGGGGGGCCAGGCACATGGCGCCATGAAGGTCCAGGCACTTCGACCATGTCACATCGCACTTCATTGCATCATTATTGTGTGCTGTTGTGTGTGCATCCTATTGATTGCTTATATGCTAGATATACAACGGTAGCATCTTGAATAGGATGATTCCTAACAAATACCAACATTGTGTTCTCCCTCGTTGCGCACCACCAAGAAAGTTCTACGTTATGAGGCAGGCCGTGATGATGGGGTGTCACACATCTCGTCGTTCGCATACAGTGGGTGTAAGCCATGTTGCACACGCAGGGTCTTCGAGGTTTGATTGGCGAGCCTAGCATATTCAGAAATATGGCCTCGGAACACGGGAAGATCGAAAGATCGAGCACGAGTCACAGAGTTGTTGTGATTGACATTTTATGTCCACCTTTGAAGTTGTGCTGCCGGCCGTGATGACCGGGGGTGGTGTGGTGGATGAGGGTCATGTGATCGCCGTTATTATTTTAGGGATAATAATCTTGGTGTGGTGTGTTTTTGATAATGTGATTATAAAACTAAAACTCACCTATATATTATAAACTTATCCTTACCTCTTTTGCGATCACATATTTAGAGTACGCAACTATACTTCGGTTACTTCCTCAAGAGCCCGGATGCTACCTTAGAAGCCGACGGGTCCAACTTCATCAGATGGTACAAGGGTTTTAGAAACATCCTCGTACACAACAACATTCTGTATGTTCTCGATGAACCATTAGGAGAAAGTCCAGGGGATTCTGCTAGCGAGGAGGAGGAAGATGATTTCCGTAGGCGTCAAGACATATTCATCGAAGTGGAGATCACCATGAGTGTATGCCTAGCACCTGAGTTGAAAGAGTTATTTCGACGCAAGGAGCCAAGCGTCATGATTGATGCGATAAAGACACACTTCGGGGATGAATTAAAGCGTGAGCAATTCAGGCAGCTAAGAATGTTCTAGACCATTCATATGGAGGAGCATACCTGTCTGGAGACACATTTGAAGAGATTGTATGACATCTACTTCCAGCTGACGATGGTCTTCGATTACTGGATGGCAGATTCTTGTGCCATTCGTACTGTCCTGATATCTCTACCTCCTAGCTATGAGAAGCATGTGCGCAAGTACATTTTGAAGGCCGACGTTATGAACTTCTACAAGTTTGTGTCTGAATTCAAATCTCAGAAAGTTGATTCCATCGAAGGAGAGATCTTTGATGCTACAGGTATATATTTGATATATATAGAATTATGAATTCGCCTCTTGATATATGATGAAGTATTTGATACTTGTTCTGTTTGTGAAACAGGTCCTGATTATCACATATATGCGGCGCAGTATGATGTGACCTGGCGCTGAAGATGGTGATCAAGGAGTTGATGGCCATTTGGTGTTCACGTCCTCAAGTTATCATAGTTATCACTAATAGTTTTTGATAAGATCTTTTGTAATAGTGAGAGAATGTGTGTCTTGATTGTTACAAGACAAAGTTATTCATGTAATAAGACAAGTTCAGTTGTTTTATGTTATGGAACAAGCCAGTTGTTTTATATTATGAATAAAGATTCCACATCTCAATTACATCGATTGTATGATAAGTGTTCATAATTGTAGAAATGATAAAATAGCGTGTCCTATGAATAAGAGTTCTATTACTAGAACAAACACCGTCAAATTTAGTCATAAAGGCAATGAAAGAAGTAATGGATAATTTTGGTCCATTTAAGTATTTCGAGTGCCGAGTTGATTAAGTTTGAAATCAAGTATTGAAGTTGCAATACAAGAGGAAATTAATTGAGATTCATTTTTAATGATTAATTAATGGTGTTTTTTTGCTTGATCCGAATTCTTCTATGATTTTGGTAAATAGGAGCATTTGCATGATAAATCATAAGTCTGAAATTGATTTGATAAGAGATCAAATGGGGTTTTTTCAGAAGAAAGAATGGTGAATATTATATTCACAAGATTCGATCAAAGGACAATATTTTTGAATTATGGTTTCAACGTAAAAGACTTGTGGAAAATATGTTTCACAATATTATAATGTCATATATGGTGATATATGGGGTATTATAATCATACTCTATTTTAGATAAAGTGTGGTCTGTCAGAATCAGTCTTAGAAACTCCTAATATGTTCAAAACATTATAGTCGATGTCCACTTTAGAAAATAGATGTTTTTCTCAACGAGAATTCGTAGGATCGACAGTAGTGTGGACATGTATATGATTATACGATAATTCGGAATATACATGAATGGTTCTTTGTAGATTGCTCGCATTGAATGGGACTGTATTCCAAAACCGAATATAAACAAAGCTTAGTTTGTTGTCTATATAATTCCGAGGAAAAGATGATTTTTGGAATTATGGTCCATGGATTGGAATTAGAACCTTGAAATAAGATGTCAGACCTATGTTGGAAGGTGTTCCAAAGAGTATATGTCTACAAATGAAAATTTGGTGATTAAGAGTGAGGGAGACTAGAAAATTATTTTCTGCTTGCAATCCTCTTCATAAAGGTCATAATGTTTTCATGAAAGAAGCTTCTAAATAGAGTGTTGTTATATTTAATATTACTGTCAGGTCACAAGAGAATATTGAATGTTTCAGATCTAGTTGACAGATCAAGGTGCACTTTATGAATACAAAGAAAAGTTGAGAAAATATCAGAATATGAACAAAGGCTTTTTCAGCCTGGAAATCCGAGTTACATTTTGAAAGGATTAAAATAGTAATTGTTGCTACAATTCTTATTAGAGGAATAAGATTGTTTAATCATCATATAAAGTGTTATATGAGAAATGTGACTATAAGAAAGACGTGGAAACATGTCTTGTCAAGAAATGTGTCTTGGACAAGATCAAATTTGTTGACTACATTTATGTAGACTTGCTTGAAGCCTGAAGGATTTGTATTAATGTAATACTGTAGTTTATATTAAATTCGAATTGATAATAGATCAATGATTTTGGTTTGACCAAAATGTCGATTTAAGTGGGAGTCATAGTTAGTTCACTCAGGTGAAATATGTGAAGAACATATTTTTGAGTGGGAGCTTAGGAACTCAAATATGTGGATGACACGTTTTTGAGTGGGAGCTCGTGTTCTCAAATATGTGGAGGCATAATTTGAGTGGGAGCCGAATTCATCTTGTGTAAATGACACATTGAGAAATTGTACCAGTAGAATAGATGAGAAGGATGAAGTTGTGAAACTATTTGAAAGTTAGTGTCTATTTGGAATAGAACGGGAATTTTAAATAGTTAGTTGAGTTGTTTTGGATTATATCTGAGGAGTCAGAATAGACTCAAAAGGATGGTCCTTTGAAATCCAATTGATCATTAAGAGTAATGATACAAGGTAGTGATGGTTGTATGAAATGTTGGTCTATTATGTAATATCAGACATCATACAAAAACCATATTATCTGCTCGATGAAATATAACCGATTTTCTTAGGAAAAGAACAGTTGTAAAAGTAAATTTAGAATTTACTGGAAGTAGAAGTGCGTTAGTTGATGGATTGACATTGGAATGTCAAGTTTTCTGCATTGGTGTGAAAGTATGTAGATATCGCGAGTTTGTAATTGTTACAAGGGGCTCATAGTGACTGAGTGTGTTTTATATGCAGTTATCTGGTTGGTATAATCAGAGTAAGCGCTGGGAAACAGAAGTCTCACTTAGTTACGGTATTTGCATATATGTTATTGGAGAACATGGTGATATTAAGCAAGTTGATATCGATGAATCGCAAAAGTATGTACAATCATAGATTGTGCAGATTGTCAGAGTAACACTCTTCCACTAGCAAGCATTATCAAATGATTCTTATTTGATAAGGGATTTTGATAAAGTAAAATGCAGCTATTTTATTTGTACTCTAGTGCAAGTGGGAGAATGAAGGAGATATGCCCTAGAGGCAAATAAATAAGTAGTATTTACTGCGTTATCTCATAAGTTTATAATAGGTCTGTGTATTATGCTATAACTGTATTAATCGGAATTATTGATACACGTGTGATACATAGACAACCAGGTCCCTAGCAAGCCTCTATATGAGCTAGTACATTGGGCAACAGTTGACCGAGATTCCCGATCAAGGACAATGACGTCGGTTGACAATGGGGTCATCTTGTCAGTTGAATAAGATGATGAACATACGCAAAGTATTGCAATAAGATCGTATTACGATGTTTGTCATTTGCAATAGATAAGAATATGTGACGTGGGGCTACCTTTCGACTAGCCCACGATGAGGCTACCTGGGCCGCGCCAAGCACATGGAGGCCCACAGAAGGGCCACTCGGGGTACCACGTATCCTAGTCCAACTCGGTTAGGTCTTGTAACCTGCCATATCTGTACCAACCGCCCGAGACCTGGCTACCTATAAAGACAGGAGGGTTGCCCGTCCTAGAGGACACGCTCATAGCCACCACCACAAACCCTAGCGAGATCGCAATCTCGCCATTGTAATCGCTACTCGCATCAATAATCAGACAAGCGGGAGTAGGGTGTTATCCTCCGGGAGCCTGAACCTGGGTAATTCCTTGCTTGTCAGCCGTCGTGATCACCAACACCTCTATCTCTCCCCATCAATCAACCCGGGGTGCACAACCCTGGGATTTGCCGAGTTAACACCTCGTCAATTGGCGCCGTCTGTGGGAACTCAAAAAAGTGTTGGAATCATGGTCGCTCCGGCTCCATCCGCAATGAAGACTGACGTCCGCGTCGCCAGGGAGTCGATCCGCTTCGGCTCCTTCGAGTACGTCCTCCGCCCTCCGGCTCGCCGCTCGGTGTACGCGGATCTGGACAGAGGTATACACATCACCTTCGGCTCCGTATGCTGCTTCGCCCACAGTCGCGGAATACTCACGTCCGCGGCAACCGCGCCACGCGCGGCAGCACCCGCATCGGCGAATCTACCGCCGCCTTCTACCGCGCCCGCGAAGATCGCATCTGCCGCACCCGCAAAAATCGCATCTACCGCGCCCGCGAAGATCGCATCTGCCGCATCCGCGAAGATCGCATCTGTCGCACCCGCAAAGATCGCATCTGTTGCACCCGCGAAGATCACATCTGCGCCGACTACATCTACAACCTCAGCAACGGCCGCACCGATCGGGTCTACTACACCAATCCCGATCGCACGGGCGGTTAAATCGAGTTCTACTTCAATTACTGCACCCAAGCGGACAACCAAGGGCTTGCGGCTGACAGCCACGTCGCGCGGGTCTTCGTCTTCATGGGACTGCCAAGTTTACCCCAAGCCAATCGCACTCGCTCCGGCGGCTGCGAAACCTCCGAACACGTTGATGATCGCAAGGAGGCGAAACAACGACTGCGCCGCGTGTCACGTTGCCGCAATTTTCGATCCCGAGCAAGGCTCGGACGACGGAAGCAGCAGTGGCAGCACAAACACACCGTCCCAAGTCTACCCCAAGCAATTCTTCATGGCGGGCACAGCGCCACCCGAGGATAACGAAGAACCCGCATACCCACTAGAGGTGGTCATGCCGGACCAGACTAAACTCGTCATCACACGGGACATGGGAATCCAAGCCATGAAGCATGTCGACGAGGGCACGTTCCCTCCACCCGACGCACATAGAGAGGATAACCTGGCGGTCCAGTACTTGCTACGCAAGGAAGGCGAACGACTCCGCGCCAAAAAAGCCGAGTTACTCCGTCTCAAGAGGGACGCAGATGCATCGAGTGCCAGGCGAGCTGACCTCTCCTTTACCTCGTCCACGGAAGTTAACCAAGGAGCACGGCGAAACAGAGCCCGCGTTCCCCTCCTAACAGACGCCGACCGAACCAGGGTCACCCGCAACCTCGAGTCGTCCTTCGTCACCGAGGATGAGAACGGGATACCCGTCCCAAAGACGGCGAACGCCGCCCTGATCTCAGTCGAGACATACCTCTGGCTCACGCAGCCACCGGAGGGGACGCACGTTCCCTGCTCCACAAACAGCAAATCGCCTCCATAAAGGAGATCGAAGAAGCTCTAGCGGCCAAGGTACCAAGCAACCGAGCGCGCGAGCCAGCAACCTCGGAGGTCCCAGCAGCACAGCGACAACCACTCAAGGACCTTCGCGACGTCATCACGCAGAAGACGGTGGACCGCAACCGCAAAGAACGTTCGGCTGGAGCTGCGAACCTAGACGACTAGGCCGACCGTGACTTCGAGCCATGTGGGGCTGCATGCTTCAGCTTCAACATCCGCGACACCCGCATGCCTAAGGGCTTCAAGCTGACAGCAGGCACCCCAAAGTACGACGGGAAGCAAGATCCACGACTGTGGCTCGAGGACTACCTCATCGCCTGCACCTGCCAAGGCGGGACGTCGATTACGGCAATGCAGTACATCCAGCTTATTCTGACGGATTTGGCGCGCGGGTGGCTCACAAGCCAACCCAAGGAATCTTTCCGAACATGGGAAGAATTCCAGGATAAGTTTATAAAAAGTTTCTCGGGAACATTCGCAAGGCCAACGACCTACATCGATTTGCAGGCCTGCAAGCAAGGAAAGGATGAGTCGCTCCGCTCCTACATCCAGCGGTGGACACTCCTCCGCAACACCATGGAACCCGTCTCAGAAGACCGGGTGATGGACGCCTTCATGCACGGCGTTGTTCGCCGCGACCTCCGCGAGGAATTTGGTAGGCTCCAGCCGAAAACCACAATAGAGCTCATGAAGACAGCCAACCAGTGGGCCGAAGGAGAGGACTACGTCCGCGATACTTCCCCCAAGAAAGAGGTCGAAACAAGCAACTGGCGTGAGGCACGTCAAAACAAGAAGCCACGTTACACCCACGACACAATCGAGCTAGTAGCGGCGGGATATGAAACCCCCCGTGAAGACAAACGCGATGTAAGATCCCAAATTTCTCAAAAATTTAAAACTTTGCATTCATGCATCATGTATCTTTTTTGAAACTTTTATGACAGTAGGGATTGCCCCTACTGCCTCCACCACAGCTTTATATTGATAAGAATAGAGGAAGGTTACATAATTACAATAGAAGGTGGCTGAGAAGCCAGCCTAGAGGAAAACTGAAGCTCAAGAAGGTCTAAAAATTATTAGCTAGATGAAGAATGAAATTGTGTAAGTCTGTCTTTGTCCTATGAACCAACAGAGTAAAATCTGAGGAGAAACGTCTCTTCCAGGATAGGATGTCAGGTCTGATACCATTAAAGACTAAATCATTTCTCTCTTTCCAAAGGCTCCAAGCTCCAATCATAAAAATTTCCATGAACATAGGTTTTTTATTCACCTTTCTAGCAGAGGCAACCATATCAAGTCTGCCTAGGCCATTGTCATCCCAGTATAGCTGCAAGCTTGTCCAGCAATTTGTGCTAAATGGACAATGAAAGAATAAATGCTCCACTGTTTCTTCAACTGGGTCAGAACACATTGGACAATATGGGTTTCCTTGTATGTTGAATTTCTTTCTGCTAAGCAAGTTTCTGGTATTTAATCTGTCTGCAAAAAGTAGCCAGCAGAAGAATTTGACCTTAGGTGTGCATTTCGATTTCCAAATCCATTTGAATGCTGCATGTGGTGTGATATCCCTGAAGCAATATTGATAATACTTTTGGGAGGTAAATTTCTGCCCCCAGGGGTAAACCCATTTATCTAGATCATTATCAGATAGTGAAAGAGACACCGACTCTTGCTGAAGGTTTCTCACTTCTTGTAGAGATTCAGTGGATAGAGGTAGGTTAAAGTTATGTGCCAAAGTTGTCGCTCCCAGAAATTGGCGACAGGAAATGTCCTCATCTTTACAGAAGGAAAAAGCTCTTGGGTATTTGTCACAAGCCGGTTGATCCATCCAACTGTCTTTCCACATTAGGACTGAACACCCATTTCCAACAGAACACTTGGCAAATCCTCTGAAAGTAGGACTTAGTTTCATTACACTTTTCCACCAGAAGGATCCACATAAATCAATAGCATGGGGTATTTTCCCAGTGTAATATGCCTTCATAATAATGTGACCCAGGGCGTATCAGCCTTATTATAGAACTTATCAAGGAACTTTAGCATTAGGGCTTCATTTTGTAGTTTGAGATTTAAAACACCCATACCTCCTTTTTTCTTAGGCATACACACTCTATCCCAAGCCACCAGATAATTTGTTTTCACTCCATCTTCTGTCTTTTTATCCCATAAAGCATGCTTTCTTATTTTTTCCAAATGTTCCAAGATTTTGGGAGGAATTTCCAAGGAACACATAGAGAACATAGCGATTGAAGTCAGTAGGGAATTTATCACCGTGACTCTACCACTGTAGGCCATCATCATGAAGTTTGCTGACATTTTTCTCTCTACTCTGTCCACCAGAGGCATCATCTCTTGTACTGTAGGCTTTGTCGTGCCCAAAGGTAGCCCAAGATAAGTGAATGGCATTACACCAACTTTGCATCCTAAAATCATCGCAATTGAGGCTGCCCTTTCTTGAGTTATATTTATTGGGATCAGGAAGGATTTACTGTAGTTTATTTGCAGTCCAGTGGAAGCAGCATATTTATCTACTATGGATTGCATTTCAGCTACTTCAGTTGGGCAAGCCTTCATAATAATTAGAGTATCATCCGCATATTGAACCACAGGAAAATCCATATCAAAATCCGGGGAGAAAGGAGCCTGTAATATATTATTCGTAAAGGCTTTATTGATTGCACTTTGTAGGAGGTCAGCTGCCAGTACAAAAATCAGTGGTGACAGTGGATCGCCTTGCCTTACACCACGCTTGCAAAAAAATTGTCTTCCTGTCACACCATTTAGCAAAACGGAGGATTTACCCGAGCCAAAAATTACCTTTATCCAAGTCAGCCATTTATCATCAAATCCCATTTGTTTCATAATTTTTACCATTGCTTCATGATCAATAGTATCGAAAGCTTTTGCAAAGTCTAATTTGAGCAAAATGATTTCCTGTCCAGAATTTTCGCACTGATGTAAAATCTCAAAAGCCCAAGCCAAACAATCCTGAATAGTTCGCCCCTTCAGAAATCCATATTGATTTTTGTGTACTATTTGAAGGATCACCTTCTGTAATCTATTCGCCAGGATCTTTGTGATGATCTTTAGACAGCAGTTCAATAAAGTGATCGGTCGGAAATCATTCATGCCTGTAGGGGAGGCAGTTTTAGGAATAAGAGTGATGTGTCCCATATTAATGCTTTCAATATTCAGATTGCCTTCCTGAAATTCAAAACAAATCTGATAAACATCTTGTTTAATTATATGCCAACAGCTCTTGAGGAATTGGCCATTGAACCCATCTGGACCTGGGGCTTTATCATTCGGCATTAAATTCACCACCTGGTCAATCTCATCAGTTGTAAAAGGGACAGATAACTTTTGAAGTCCAGCCATCGGTTCTATTAAAGATCCCAAATCCAGCAACATCTCAGGGTTAGAACAAGAGCCCAGCCTTTGTTTGTATGCCTCAAATATAACCTTTTCTTTTGCCTCATGCGAGGAAACCTCAATACCATCCGAGTTTCTAAGCTTGGATATATAATTTCTTCTGTACCGTTCAGTTGCATATGCTTGAAAGAATTTGGAATTTTCATCTCCAAACTTAGTCCAGCGTACTGTGCATCGCTTTTTCCAGTATTGTTTCTGATAATCCAGCAGTCTCAGGATATGTTTCTTTAGAATTTTCCTGAAATTATTCTCTGGGATAGAAAGAGGTCTAGCACTTTCCAGATTATCCAATTCCAATAATGCTCTATTTGAATTGTCAATACAAATGGATAATTTAGAAATACTTTTACTCCAATGCAAAATATCAAACCTAAGCCTTTTCAACTTAGCATTTAAATTGGCTGCACTATTCAGTTTGTGAGTTTGTTTTTGCCAGCTTTCTCTAACCAACTCCATAAACCCCGGGTGAGCTATCCAATAGTTTTCAAATCTGAAAATTTTACTTGCTGGTATTTTTGTCTTAATTTGCACAACACAGGGAGTGTGATCTGAGAGTGGTTTCCCTTGAGGTTCAACAAAGGTTGCTGGATAGATAGTTGTCCAATGGATACTTGTGAAGAACCAGTCTAATTGTTCAAGCAACGGGTGTTCTTGCATATTACTCCACGTGTACTTTCTTCCTTGAATAGGCAATTCAATTAAATTCTGGACTCTAATAAATTCATTAAAAATTAACATGTCACTCACACTGCCACCTGGCTTGTTGCGGTTCACTGGTGAACGTATGAAGTTGAAATCACCAAGTAAAAGCCAGTCTTCGTCAACAGGAATATTCAGATTGAAAAGCCAGGTAACAAAAGAATCCCGAAGATTACCCATACAGGGCCCATATATATTTACGAGAGTCCATTTTTGCGCCGACATCGTGGAGGTAAAATGAACCGATAGAGAAAACCTCTCACAATGCATAGTGATTCCAGTAAACAAAGAACTATTCCAAGCAATAAGAATACCCCCAGAAGCACCACAGGACGGCACATAGACAAAATCATCAAATCTCTTAGGACAGCAAGATTTAATAAACGATATATCAATAAACTCCATTTTAGTTTCTTGAAGACAGATAATAGCACATCCACTTTGATTAATAGCATTAGACAACGCAAGTTGTTTAGCTATAGAGTTGAGACCCCTAATGTTCCAACATAAAACCAACCATTGTTTAAAGAGATTCATTATTACAGACCAGAATAAAAGAGAACGAGGATATTAAATGCCAGACACCTCTGGCTCCTCCTGGATACATTCCTGAAGCAGATTTTCAGTAGATAGGGCTGAAGGTGCAATGCCACAAAGATTGACCCCAATTGCTCTTATAGTGACTAGATTGGTTGGAGGAGGGACTGTGGTCCTAGCAGGTTCATCATTGAAGTTCAGAGTCAGACCTGGCACTTTCCTGGCTGATACTTTGCTCTTGGTTCTCTTTGAATCCGAGACATTGGGCGGCTTAAATCCATTGTACCTTGTGGACCGAGAGCTGCGTCTAACCAGAGTAGTAACATGGGGAGCTTCTAACTTCTTAATAGTCTTGCTCACCTTCAGATTGGTTGGAGTGGCAGACACAGCCGAGCTTGTTGTCGTGGGGCTGTCAGATATATCCTCAATGAGTACAGCTTGTTTCTTGTATTCTCTGTTAACCCACATATCAAAGACCTCTCCAATTAGCTCAAAGCACATCTCCTTGCTAAAAATAACTTTAGGAGATAAGAAAAAACTGTTGTCAAGCTTAAGACCATTGATACCAGCACTTGCATAGAGAGAAGCATAAATGGAGGCATGTGTAGCAAAAGTCTCAACAGACTGAGTGACAGCAAAGTTAATCACTATCGCCTCCTCCGAGGAAGATGATTCAGAATCCATAACAGCTTCATGGTAAGCTTGCATGGGGCTGTCAGTAACATTTGTACTCGGGGGTGGTACACCAGCTAGAAAGGTGACACCCTGCTCTGTCAGGATGCTCTGAAAGTTGACAAGGGGCAGGTTTGCTGCAATAAGCTCCACCTCTGCTGCAGCATGCATATTCTCCTGTACTGCTGCAGTAGGCATAATCTCATGTTGCAGTTGACTGTTGGCATGATTGTTGTGCTGCTGTTGAGAGTGCTGGTTACGCTGCTATTGGTTCTGTTGTTGGTTCTGTTGCACCCAAGTATTAAGCTGGTGCTGGTAAATTTGTTCAGCTGTGACCTCAGGACCATGGAGAGGATGTGGGGTACCATTAACTGGAAGTGGATCCTCTGTTGCAACCGGAATCACTTCCAGGTGTGCATTCCAGTCATTGTTGCGTAACATGTAAACAGGCACTGACCAGCTCATCCTAGCTCCACCTAATTGAGTAACAACAAGACTCTTTGGTACAAATTTTTGATCGACAAGCCAAACCTTAGCCAGCACAAATTGGTTGTTTTCTCTCGGGTGATGCCACTCAGACAAGAGCCCAAAGTCCTCAACAACCCTATTGATGTAAAAGCTGGTTTGATAATCTAGAGGAAAACCTAGGAATAGAATCCATCTGACCTCTCATTTGAATGGGGACGAAGTGATTTGTCTCTGCGATGACGACATTGTCGTGGCGAAGAGGCGGCGCAGCATCCACAACCAGGCGAGCTCTAACCAGACGATCAGCAGGTCCTTGCTCAATAGTCATCCCATCTGGCAAAAAGGCGAGTGGATTGGCCGGAAAGTTCGCCATCGGCGAAGCAGGCTGGGCAGGCGACGGCGGCAGTACTGTAGCTTGGGGGGGGGAGCGGAGGAGCCGAGACGCCAGAGGAGGGTTTGTTATTTGGTGGTAAATCTTCCCTTCCTTTTTCTGTATAGGTACCCAGATATTGCGGCTCGGGCTGAAAACTCCGTTACTCTGCTTCTTCTTAGGCCTCCAGGCCCATTTCAAATCTCGGCCCGCTTTAGAAGATTTTTTTTTTGAATGCATCATGTATCATATAGGCATGGTATTGAAATCACATAAAGAATAATTTCAAATTTTAATTATAAGTTTAAATGAATTTATATTCCATAAAGTGGTTTATTTGAACTCCTTATATTAATCTGTATTTTATTAGATTATTTCTCTGGTAAAATGGTATCAAAAAGTTCTAAATTAAATTAGCTTTTCAAAACATATTTTTATGAATTTTTCTGAAATGTTTTGATAAGATTTAAAAATCAAAGTGTATTGAAAAGGTTCAAAACAGAAAAGGTGTTTAAATACAAATCTGTAACGAGCCAACTGGGCCTAGCCCATCTGCTAACTGTCGCGCGCGCAGCGGATAGCAACCCAGCATTTATAGAATTAAAGAATTTTATTAATATTGTCCTCTGTCCAGAGTGTAACTTGAGTTTAAATAAAAACTTTAATATTGTCCTCTGTCCAGAGAGTGTAACTTGAGTTTTATTTGAAACTTTTCATAATAGAATTAAAGAATTTGGTTGTAGGGCTTAATATTTCTATGTTATGCTTAATAATTTAAAAGATTAAATAAAATAATAAAATGTTGATCTTTGCATTTCATGCATTAATAACAGAGGAAATAAAATGGTAATTATTTTGTCTTGTTAAATTCATTGCATGTCAAGCATGCATACATATTTTTGTCTTGATATTTTAAGTGTTGTGTTTGTGTGTTTAATTTTTTTTATTGTTTGTCTCTAGATTGTGAAGAGGAGGAAGGCCCTTCTTATGATTGTTATTCTTGCTGTGCTTGTTCCTCTTGTTACCAAGGCAAGTGACATTCATAATCTACCCAATATTTTCTATAGGCATTAGTAGTATATTTTGAGTAGTATGCATGATAGGGATTTTTTTTGAACTGTCTTATAATCCTAAGTTAGTTTACACTTTGAAAATATCCTAGTAGTGTGCAGCCATCCCTTCCATGCAGCCATCAAAAGTTTTATTAGATGCTTAGCTATGCTATAAAAAGTGTTTACTTACCATGTTATAGAAATATTGCTAAGTGTTAAACTTTAAATGCACACCTGGGTGGAATTGGTTGTTTGGTTTATGTTGAGTGGCTTTTGGGACTACGCTTGTGGTTGTCGTTGCCTAGGATGAATGTCTATTCTACTTAGGGCCATGAGCATGGTGGTTGTCACCCAAAAGCGCACTTGTGGACGGCCACCCAGGAACAAAGAGATTTATAAGTCCCTCCAAGTTTAGAAGCTTCCCGTGCAGCCTTTTGACAATGGGCTCTGTCTAGAATTACTAAGTTGTGAGAGTGCAACCTGTCAGCTTGACAAGCAGATGTAGAGTTGGTAGGTCGAACGGGTCTTGCTAGTATGGTTGCATTCTTCTTCTGAAAGTTCTTGTCTCAATTCTCTCCTTTCCTTAATGCACTCCGCGTGTATAAGATGTTTGGAGTCTCAAGGTGAAAGTGCACAACCTCTGCAGAGTCGACAATCTGAGTACTCAGCCGTGTCCCCGGTGATGGATTAGTTCGAGCAACTGGACAAGGATGGACGGAAGAATCTCATCATAGTTTTCATAAAGTAAATTTGACTAAGGAAAGAATTGTTGGTGCACTTGGGCTTCATCCCTTGGTGCCAAGTCTTTGAGAAACAAAATTGTTTTATAAAAGGTAGGAGAAAACTGGCTTTCTGCAAAATAGCCTACAACTCCACCAAGACAAATATGCATATAGAATTAGACTTGTCATAAAGTATCCACCATAGTCACTTGCCAATACTTCATTGTATTGACCTCCTTCGGGGGCTGCATATTCAAATGTGCAGGTAATTCTGATGAGGAATGAGTTTGGACTCGAGTCTACACCCAACATGTCTGCATGTGGTGCATGCTTGAAGAAGAGGCTCATTGCTATTACTTTCGTTGTGAACTTTGAATATTTTAGCTAGTCTTCATGACTATGCACTTTGTAATAAAGCTATACTTAGCTATTTTGGATCTCGTTGTAGTAATTTGATACTTATGCAATGGTACTATATATTTTGTACTGTGGTGCTGGCAGTGATCCAGGAACTAGCACATAACACAGGTGTTCCATCTTTATTTAAAAGATGGGGCGCTACACGCGACAACAGTCGACAGTACGATTAAGGTCGACAGTCCGCTCGAGTCAGTACAACCGTGGCAGCAGTAGCATTAGCCACAATGACGGAGGCCAAAAACGCGAGTGGAAGCGCCCGCTAACCCCGGCAGAGGAGCTGATGCAACCTTGTAAGCATCACTCGTTCCGCAACCCGGAGACAGACAAGTGGGGTTCCAGCCATCTGCTGAAGGATTGTCGCAAAGCACGGAAGATATACCAAGCCATGCAGCAAATCATCGCTCCAGTGCAAGCAATACAGGCAGCTCCGCAGCTAACCATTCAGGCGGCACCCGCAAACAACAACCAGGTGCAGGCGGCCGGAGCATTCCCCCAGCCGCAGCAGCAGCAACAGCAACAAGGTCAGTCGGCAGCAACCGACACGTATCCACCCGCACGGGGGCAGCTGAACATGATCCAGAAGGGACCCCCGTCAAACAGGTGCCAAAAGCTCATCACCCGCCAAGTACTTCAGGCCATCAACAGCCTGCGCGCAGTACCAGACTACCTGCGCGGGTCAGAGACACCCATCACGTTTTCCAGGGCAGATCACCCACCCGAGGTAACCAGACCCGGACACGCCGCACTCGTGATTGAGGCCCTGATCGGCGACTACAGCTTGAAGAAGGTGTTCATGGACGGAGGCAACGGCATCAACATCATATTCGCCGACACCCTGAGAAGAATGAACTGGTCGACAGAGAAATTGCCGGAATCGGAAACCACTTTCCACGGCATAGTACCAGGGCAAGCAATCACGCCCATGGGAACAATCACGCTCGACGTCATCCTCGGCACACCCGAGCACTTCAGGAAGGAGTCGATCGATTTCGAAGTCGTCGACTGGAAGTCGCAGTACCACGCCATACTCGGACGCCCAACTTTTGCCAGGTTCATGGCAGTACCCCACTACGCCTACCTGATGGTCAAGTTGCCCGGACCGAAAGGAGTAATCACCGTACGGGGCGACTTCGGGCTCTCCAACAGCTGTGATCGCGAGTTCGCCAAGATTTCTGAGTTCTTCGGGGTCGAGGAGCACTTCAAAGCCATATCAGCCGACAACGACAAGACCATCTTTCCATCTCGCAAGAAGCCAACTAAGGACGCAACATTCAACACAAATGACGACACCGTCACTCACCAAGTCCATCCGACTAATAGCAGAAAGACGGTCAAGGTTTCGTCAAGTCTGACCCCCGCATAGGAAAGCGCGCTCGTCGAGTTCCTACGTGAGAACTGGAAGATCTTTGCATGGCAACCTTCTGACATGCCAGGGATACCCAGGGAACTCGCCGAGCACTCTCTATAGGTCCACAAGGACGCAAGACCAGTCAAGCAATCCTTGCGACGCTTCTCAGGACCCAAGCGAGACGCGATCACCATGGAAGTCGACAGATTACTGCACGCCAAGTTCATCCGAGAGATCAAGGACTCGGACTGGGTCGCCAACCCGGTCCTAGTGGAGAAAAAGAAGACGAAAAAACTACGCATGTGCGTTGACTTCACTGCAGTCAACAAGTGCTGCCCCAAGGATCACTTCCCGCTCCCGCGGATAGACCAGATGATCGACTTAACAGCAGGCTACAAGCGCCTGTCCTTCCTGGACGCCTACTCAGGTTACCAGTAGATCAGGCTGAAAGTCGAGGACGAAGAAAAAATGGCCTTCATCACACCCGACGGCGTCTTTTCCTACCAGACGATGCCGTTCGGGTTAAAGAACGCGGGTGCCACGTACCAGCGGACAATGCAAGCGTGCCTCAAAGGGCTCATCGGGCAGATCGTCCAAGTCTACGTCGATGACATCGTCGTCACGCCCCGAAAGAAAGATACCTTAGTCGACGACCTCCGCAAGGTCTTCGCTGCACTCGATGTGTACCAGATCAAGCTCAACCCAGAGAAGTGCGTATTCGGCGTGCCAGCCGGAGAGCTACTAGGGTACCTCGTATTTGCAAGAGGAATCGAAGCGAACCCCGAAAAGGTGCAGAACATTCTCACAATGCCAGCACCAACCAAGCTCCGTGAGGTGCATCGATTAGCCGGCCGAGTCGCAGCTCTCAGCCGGTTCATTAGTAAGTTGGGAGAGAAAGCTTTACCTTTCTACCAACTGATGAAGAAGACGGACAAGTTCGAGTGGACACAGGAGGCGCAGGATGCGTTCGACCATCTCAAGAAAACCCTGACGACCTCCCCAGTCCTAGTGGCACCGCTAGAAAACGAGCCGCTATACTTATACGTCTCAGCAACAAACATGGTGGTGAGCACGGTACTCGTAGTCGAGCGGGAAGAAGAAGGGCACAGCCATACGGTGCAAAGGCCCGTCTACTACCTCAGCGAAGTCCGCACCCTGTCCAAGGAGATCTACCCGCACTACCAGAAGCTGGCTGTTGAGTTTTCATGACCTCCAGGAAGGTCGTCCACTACTTCTCCGAGCACCCGATCACGGTGGTAAGCTCCTCTGGACTAGCAGACATTCTCACAAACCAACGCGCGACAGGACGAGTCGCCAAGTGGGTTGTCGAACTAGGACCATTGGGGCTGAAGTATGCTCACCCGAAGTCCATCAAGGCCCAAGTCCTCCCAGAATTCACCACCGAGTGGATAGAAGCTCAGCTACCAAATGTCCCCGACTTGTCCAACGCATGGACAATGTACTTCTATGGCTCCAAGAAATTCAAGTCAGCCGGGGTAGGAGTTGTGCTCATCTCCCCCAAGGGTGACAAGCTGAAGTATGTCCTACAGATGGACTTTCCGACGCCGTCCAACAACGAAGCCGAGTACGAGGCCCTGATCCACGGCATGAAGATGGCCAAGAACTGCGGCGCCACGCACCTCATGATATATGGCGACTCCTACCTGGTGGTACAGCAAACCATGAAGTCCTGCGACGCCATCGCCGACAACATGATCGCCTACCGAGACCTGTACAACCAGATGGAAGGCAACTTCGATGGCTGCGAGTTACGACACGTCGCCCGCGACAGCAACGAAGAAGCCGACGTCCTCGCCAACATGGAATCAGACAGAGTTCCAGTTCCACCCGGCGTCTTCCTCGAGCGCATCCAGCAGAGATCTATCAAGACTCAAGCCGCAGCAAGCACCGCAACAAAAGAAAAAGGCGATGCAAACCCGCCAAGCCAAGAGAAGGCCCCCATGGAGGTCATGCTAGTCGAAGCCAAATGGACAGGACCATACCTGGGGTACATACTACATCAGAAGCTGCCAGCGGACCCAGTCGAAGCAAAGCGCATCATCAGGCGCTCCAAAAGTTTCACCGTCATCAACGGGGAGCTCTACAAGAGAAGCATCTCGGAAATCCTGGAGAGGTGCGTAGACCCAGTCGACGGCCAAGCCATCCTACTCGACATCCACGCGGGTATCTGCGGGCATCATGCCAGCAGTCGAGCACTGGTGGCCAAAGCACTACGAGCCGGGTTCTACTGGTTAACAGCCATGCAGAACACTGAAGATCTAGTAAGGAATTGCACAGGGTGCCAAGAGTTTGCCAACAAGCCACACGCGCCAGCATCAGAGCTCAAGACAATACCGCTAGCCTGGCCCTTCGCCCAATGGCGGCTAGACATGGTGGGCCCGCTGAAGAAATCATCACCCGGAGGGCATACTCACCTCCTGGTTGCAGTCGACAAGTTCACTAAGTGGATTGAAGCCGCACCCATCACAAGTTCGACTGCATCATCAACGGTCAACTTCATCAGGTCCATCATCTTCAGGTTCAGAGTGCCGAACGGGATCATCACTGACAACGGCTCGAACTTCACAGCCGAAGAATTCAAAGACTTCTGCTCAGTGTAGCGTACCTGCACTTTAAATAAGGCAGATACCTGTGTATAGTGCAAATCCCTGGATCGATTCATTTGCACACACAGTTTACGATGTAATATCACAACAAAGCATCAATTATATTACATCGATGATCCAGAATTACAAAATATTTAATACAAGTTGCATAGCGTAAAGCTAGCATTGAAAAAGTACACAGCGGAATACAATAGCAGTGAGTCTCTATAACATTCATGCTGCCACAGGCGAAAACATGTTGGTTGCAGACTCGAAACCTTTAAACGAACCTCACTCGTCATCTGATCAAATCTGCAATAAGAAAAATATTCCAACAACGTGGGTCAGATTCCATTAAAAATGGAGTCTGGCAAGTGACACTATGGTGGACACTTATGGAATAACTCTAAAGCCTATATGCATATTTGGCTGGTGGAGCTCAAGGCTAATTAGCATAAAGCCAATTTTTCCTACTCTTTTGAAAACACTTTTCTTGAAATCGACGAGTATGGCATGAAAACCATAAATCTCATCTTCCCTTGTTCACCCATCAACTTTTAACTTAGAAATTGGAATGATGGAATCCTCCGTTGACGTCCTTGATCAGCTGCTCAAAATTGTCCGTAACCGGGGACACGGCTAAGTACTTAGTTTTACACTCTGCAGAGGTTGTGCACTTTCACCATTGTACCCATTCAACCCAAGGTATCCTTTACACACCATTTGTGATAAAGAAAGGAGAGAATGAGACGAGATCTTTCAGAAGCATTTTCCCTCCCACCTGGCTTGACCCGTTCCACCTAACATCCCCCTACATCTGCTTGTCAAGCCGGAGAGAGTCCACGCAACATAATTGATCAAGCCAGAGCCCATATGGCATGGCTGCACTGGAAGCAATCGTCACTCGAAGTTCTTCAGATTCCTCGGTTCCTGGGTGGCCATTCACAAGTGTACATACTCCAGGAACCATAGACATGGACCTGAGTAGCCACTCAACATAACCCATGCAACCAATTACCACCCAGGTGTTTCATTAACTTGGTGGATGTGCACTCTCAGGTAAAAGTCACCATGATCACGGCCCTAAGTAGAATAGAAATTCATCCTAGGCGACGACAACCATGAGCACAACCCTGAGTAGTCACTTATTATTTTGTAAAACTTCTCATCCATTGCATAGCATCAATATCTCTGCTAAGTATGATATAGGAACCTAGACACAGGAATAAGGGATTCTACGCAGGTTTAGCATAGCAACACATGCATTTAAAATACACTAAGTAATGCATATAAAAATAGGAAGTTTATGAGGTGTGCCACTTGCCTTTGAATGTTGTCGTTGTTCACAACCCCTTTTCAACGATACTCGGGACTCTCCGTTCAATCTAACAGTATAGACAAGCAACAATACAACAATCAACACCAAGCACAACTCCACAATGCATACAACACATACTAGATGCATAAATAAGTTTTATAAAACTTTCTAAGGAAAATATGTTTATGCATGATGTGCAAAATATTCCTAAGGCTAGAAATGCTTTTTCATGCCATGGAAATCTTTTAAGTTTATGCAAGGCAATCAGGTTGGTCCAAGAGGACTAAGGCTAAGGTCATAAGTTGAATAAAATATTTTGTTTTATATCATCTTGAATAAGCACTCTAATGGCTTAGTCTTGATGAGTAAAATACTTAGAGAAAAATACTAAGTCATTTGTTCAGATTGATCACAATTATTATCAACTCTTTGTAAATTGGACATTCACTATAGTGAGAGAGACAGACACCCGGCCAGCCACTTAAATTGTGGAACAGGTCTCATGTACGTGGACATGTAAGGTTTGTTTCCGGGCCGCTTCATCCCACTATGCTGCTAGGATCCAACAACTTCAAGATGATAACATCATGATCAAAATTTGTCTAAGTCTAAAAGACAAGATTAGGAAAGAGGGAAAAGATAGAAAGAAAGATGTAGTTGTCCTCCAGGCTTCATCTCCAGACTTGTAACTTTCTTCTGGATGATGTCTTGATTGAGTTCCGGGTAATCTTGATGAATCTTCAGACTTGGGGATTCTTGTATCCTCGAGGCTGGTCTTGGATTTACTTATTCTTCATGAAGTCTCAGAGGAGAAGAAAATACAGAGAGAAAGACTTAGAGAATAAAAGGGGGTTGGCCTTCTTGAACTTCTTCTCACTTTTCTTCTAAGTGCTTGACATCTTTGGGTGCTTCCAGAGTCTGTTTTCTTCTAAGTCCTTGTAGCACCCCCGAGAGCCAGGCTAGACAAATCCCAGATATTCTTCTGATATAAGCCTAACCTTGATCTCGAGAGCCAACAACTGAACAATCGGTAACACAACAGTGACTCTACGACTCAAAGCACTATTATACAAACTCTTAGCAGAGTGAAGATAGCAAATATTACAAGCAGAGGTCACTGACCCAAACAACTCATCAAACAGCGAAAGCAAATTATGTTATGCTACATAACAAGAACCAAAAGGCCTAAGAGGCCATAACATAAGCGACGCCCCGCCCATCGATTCCAGGCTGCTGCCCGGGAACCCCGATCTACTCGTCGATGTCCAGGTAGAAACCGGCAGTGGAGTTGGAACCTTCACCTGTCCAAAAAGTGCGCAAGGCTGAGTACAGGAGGTACTCAACAAGACTTAATTAACCTATTATATATCTGCCCGTTCAGGGAGTAATCATGAATGTCTTTGCATAAAGCCATCTTTGTTTTTCAAATCGAGGGAGGAGAGAGAGTCTCGCATCTGTAGACTTTTAAAATGGGATAAGGGAACAACACCTCTGACCTCATCCTCCATCTTCTGTAGCCACCGAGATGCCATCGCTTGCACCACCCTCAAGAATCACCCCCTCGCTCAACCCGAGGAAGTAACCCTAACCATCCTTAGTTGACAGTTTTATGATAAATTTTAAGTTGTCTATGATCACCGAAATAAGGTACCAAGTCGTCCGTAACCGTGGACACGGCTTTCCGAAAAGATTTACCCTGCAGGGGGTGTAACTACCCACACGCGCCAACCAACCGATACGCCAGACTTTAGCACTCTACCTGGGAGTGTCGGCTGGAGAGTTGGCCACGACCTTTCCCAAGCTTCACTTATGTTCATGAGCCACAGCAGTAGATCTGACCACGCGCAGCGGTCTCTAGTGCGGGTTGCCAGGGTCAACATGTGGACCGCAGCCCTGTTGCCCAGCCCTAAATTTTCTCCTCAAATCATTTTACCGCACCCGCAAATGGAATACTCGAACTAGTGGCTTCACGTAGTAGGCTAGGCAAGTTGGAGTCGAGGGGGAAATGAATACCCCGTGTGGATGCACGAATAGTCTTGGTTCCGAACCCAGGAACTCAGTTCCTACTGTCGACGAGAACGAGACAATCCACCACAATCCCAATGTGGCCTCTCATCCAAGTCTTAAACAATTAATAAATCATGTGTACTTATTCCATCCCAATCCTCTCAACTGGATGGAGAAAGGAACAACTAAGCAAGCCTAAGCGGCGATGCAACGCAAGGAACCCTCTATACCTTGACCAAAACATCTTTGAACCGTATGCATAACACAAGAATCAGATACTTTGGAAATCTTATATGTGCAGATATAAGGTTATGCTTGCCTTGCTCTTCAGTAGCTGGGTATTGGTCTTCGGAGGCGTTGCAGACACTCTCGGGCTCAGATCCTATCGCGAAGAACCAAATACCGGAAAGGAATGACACAATCAATACAATATTGATGCGATGCGCAATCACATGAATGATATGTCATTTTAGAATTTCCTAGATGCAAGCACCAAATTAAATGGATGAATATAACATACCCATAATTTAAATTAGGGTTTATTAAGGTGAGACTAATAACATTATTTTTCTTGTATGGAATATGTATGATTATAGTTGAATAGATTTTATTTTTCTGAGTATTTTGATATAAAAATCATATTTTTCTGATTTAAAATGAATTAGTTATGAATTTTTCACAGTTTAAACAATTTAATTCAAATTAAATCATTTGTTAATTCCATTTTAAATAATTATAATTTAAATAAATATTATTGGACCCACATGTCATAACTTTAATAATTACATAAAACATTATTTGGAAATGAATAGAATTCTGACAAGGGGACCCACCTGTCAGGGAATAAATAAATACAGAAATAATTTTTAAATTCCAGAAAAGAAAAAGAAAAGGGCTGATGACGTCAGCTGACGTCATCCACGGCCAAATCCCCACTGCTGATCACGATTCTCTCGGACCAGAGGGAATTGGGGCGATTGAGATGCAGCAGAAGGAAGAGGAGGCCGAGGCGGACCAGGAAGTGGCGGCGCTGTGACCAAATGGTCACCGGAGTTACTCCGGTGCCTCGCCGGAGCGGAGCACGACGGCGGCGCTTGACGATCGGGCTAACCAGAGAGAAAGGGAGTGAGAGGAGGGCACGGGGAGGACCACAGGATCAACCTGAAGCTCGTAGAAGTGTCGAGGAGGCGAGGGGAGCTCGGGGTTGGCCGGAAATCGTGGTCGACGGCGGCGGACCCGACGAAGGGAATCGATGTTTCCCGCGGCTTCGCGGCTTCCCAGCACAAACCGCTCGAGGAGGAGGAAGAGGAGAGCGAGGCGGTTCTTCTGGTCTTCTCGCCGGAGCAGGAGGTGGCCGGAATTCGCCGGAGTTTCTCGCCGGACGTAGCTAGGGTTTCGGGCGAGCTGAGGAAGAAGAGACGAGATGGGAATGGCTTAGGGTTTTTCTCCGGCGGCAGGCGACCTTCTTGTAGTCCAGGGAGGGGCGGCGGCACGTATCTTGGCGCAGAAGAGGCAGGGGACGGCGAGGCGCTCGACAGCGCACGGCGGCGCCGTCGGAAGCTCGAAGACGATGATTTTCTTCTGAAAACCCCCCTGAAGATCTTACTTTTTGCCAGATTCTTTCACAAACAGGCCCCTGGTTACTTATTTAAAAGGTTTGGGCTTTTCTGTGAAGAGAAAAATTTGCAGAAAAATACTAGGAGATTCAAAATTTCACAAGGAAGCCATTGGCAGTCCTGGATTTTGAAAATTTGGAATATTTTGAGTTCACCAAGAATAGCAAGAGTTTAACCCTTTCTTTCAAAAGCAACATGTGAATTTTAAATGCAAATTCTTATCCAAATTAAATGAGATGCATGCAATGCTCAAAACACACCTTATATTCCACTTAGCAAACTTGGGATGTTACAGATCTACCCTCCTTACAAGAATCTCGCCCCGAGATTCCTAGGTTTTAGAAAAGAAGTCGGGATACTCAGATCGGAGACGATCTTCGCGTTCCCAGGTTGCTTCCTCCTCAGAGTGATGAGACCACTGAACCTTGAGGAACTTGATGCTCTGACGACGAGTTTTACGCTCGGCTTCATCAAGGATACGGATAGGATATTCACGATAGGTTAGATCCTCTTGAAGGTCAAGAGTCTCATGATCAACACCACGAATGGGGTTTTTGAAGCAACGCTTCAACTGGGAAACATGGAAGACGTCATGGACGTCTGGAAATTTTGAGGGTAGTTCCAATTGGTAGGCAAGCTTTCCACGATTAGCAAGAATGCGAAAGGGACCAACATAGCGAGGAGCCAGTTTGCCTTTGATACCAAATCGACGGACACCCCGAAGAGGAGTGACCCTGAGATAGGCATACTCGCCAACTTCATAGTGAACATCTTGGTGATGGCTGTCATAGTAGCTCTTCTGACGGGACTGAGCTGTTTTGAGACGTTCACGGACGATATTGACTTGATCTTCTGCTTCTTTGATGATATCTGGCCCAAAGAGTGATCTCTCACCAGTTTCGGACCAGTTCAAAGGGGTACGACATCTCCTGCCATATAAAGCTTCAAAGGGTGCCATACCAATGCTAGATTGGAAGCTGTTGTTGTAACTGAATTCAGCGAATGGAAGACACTTCTCCCAATTCTTCCCGAAGGATATGACACAGGCTCTTAACATGTCCTCAAGAATCTGATTGACTCGTTCTGTCTGACCACCGGTTTGAGGATAATAAGCTGTGCTGAAAGAAAGATGGGTTCCCATAGCTTGTTGGAAACTGGACCAGAACTTGGAGGTAAACAGATCTCACGGTCAGAGATGATCTTCTTCGGAACACCATGAAGAACAACTATCCGGGAGACATACAGATCTGCTAACTGAATAGCGGTAATATCTTCTCGAACAGGAAGGAAGTGAGCAACCTTGGAAAGGCGGTCCACGACTACCCAGATAGCATTGTTTCCCTTTTGAGTCTTTGGAAGACCAGTGATGAAATCCATACCAACTTCATCCCACTTCCAGACAGGAATGGAAAGGGGTTGAAGGGTACCAGCTGGCCTTTGATGTTCATCTTTAACGCGACGACAAACGTCACATTCTGCCACAAACTTAGCAATTTCTCGCTTCATCCGGGACCACCAGAATCTCTGACGAAGGTCCCTATACATCTTAGTGCCACCAGGATGGATAGAGAGAGGTGACTCATGAGCTTCCCGGAGGATTAGGGCTTTCAACTTCTGGTGGTTTGGTACCACTAGACGGTCACCGAAGTAGACAATACCTTTATCATCAAGGGAGAAACATTTATCCACTCCGCTAACAATGTTCTCTTTTGTCTGGATAACTTCAGAGTCTAGCTTCTGAGCAGCCCTGATCTTGTCCTCAAGAGAGGGTTTCACCTCTAGATTCGCGAGAAATCCACTAGGAACAACTTCAAGGTTGAGTCGTGCAAACTCCTCATAGAGGGAGGGTTGAGCTTTCTTAAGTATCAGATTGTTGCAGTAAGACTTCCGACTTAGCGCGTCGGCAACAACATTCGCCTTGATGGGTTGGTAGTTGAGACCCAAATCATAGTCTTTGAGGAGTTCCAACCATCTTCTTTTTCTGAGATTCAGATCCGGCTGGGTGAATAGATACTTCAGACTTTGATGATCCGAATAGACCTCGCAGCGATTACCAAAGAGATAATGTCGCCATTGCTTTAGAGCATGTACAACAGCAGACAGCTCTAGATCATGGGTTGGATAGTTCAGCTCATGTGGTTTCAACTGCCGAGAGGCATAGGCCACAACATGACCATCTTGCATCAACACACATCCGAGCCCCTGAAGAGAAGCATCACAGAAAACAACGAAATCCTTGCTCGTATCAGGAAGAACAAGAACTGGGGCAGTCGTCAACTTGGTTTTCAATACCTGAAAGCTTTCTTCTGCTTTTTCTGACCATTCAAACTTCTTTCCTTTCTTGAGAAGATCAGTCAGGGGCTTTGCAATCTTGGAGAAGTTCTCAATAAAGCGACGGTAATAACCAGCAAGTCCGAGAAAACTCCGAATCTCTTTAGCTGATTTAGGTGTCTCCCAATCCAAAACAGCTTGAACTTTCTCCGGAATGACGGTAACACCATCGGCTGACACAACATGACCAAGAAAGATAAGCTCCTTCAACCAGAATTCACACTTAGAGAACTTGGCATAGAGACGATGCTCACGAAGCTTGGTCAACACCAAACGCAGATGCTCTGCGTGTTCTTCTTCGGTTTTGGAATAGATTAGGATATCATCGATGTAGATCTCGACGAACTTGTCAAGGTACTCCATGAATACTGAGTTCATCAGCCGCATAAAAGTGGCTGGAGCATTGGTAAGACCAAAGGACATCACGGTATACTCATAGAGACCATAACGAGTCTGAAATGCCGTCTTTGGAATGTCATCCTCCCGGATTTTGATTTGATGATAACCAGACCTCAGATGCATCTTGGAGAAGACAGTAGCACCAGCTAGTTGGTCAAATAGATCATTGATCCGAGGAAGAGGGTACTTGTTCTTGATTGTCACAGCATTCAACGGTCGATAGTCAACCACCAGTCGAGGAATGTTGGTGTCCCGCTTCTTAACAAAGAGTGCAGGGCATCCCCAAGAAGAGGTGCTAGGTTGGATAAATCCCTTTTCTTCCATCTCCTCTAACTGTCTCTTTAATTCCACCAACTCTTCCTTAGGCATGCGGTAAGGTCTTTTGGAGACTGGAGCAGTTCCAGGAACCAACTCAATAACAAACTCCACACTCCGATCAGGTGGCATACCAGGCAACTCCTCAGGAAAAACATCTGGAAATTCACGAACCACCTGGACGTCTTGAATCTCAAAGGTAGGTGTGGCGTCCATGGCACACAACTCTGAGCTTGGAAAAGATGTTGCGGAGGAAGGTACTGAGGAAGGAGACCAGTACCGAACAGTTTCACCAGAGGGATGGGTCATATTTACAGATCTGGCTGCACAGTCAATAACGGCCTTGTACCGTACCAGCCAATCCATGCCCAAGATGACGTCAAGATCAGTTGACTTGAGGGCAATGAGAGAGACGGGATAAGATAAAGAGCCTATAACAATGTTGGGTTCAGGGGCAGTCCAGATTGCCCGCCAACGAGATCCCGGGGTATTAATCTCCATAGAGATAGACATTTCCTCTAGAAGGATACCATGCTTTTGAGCGAATCCTTGCGAAATGAATGAATGCGATGCTCCGGAATCAAACAAAACTGTAGCTGGAATTGAGTTGAGATGAAGCGTACCAAGAATGACGCTTGGATCTTCTTCAGCAGCCTCAGCAGTGACATGGGTCAGACGACCACGTCCAGCTCCAGATGGTTTAGCATCCTTCTTTGGCGGGATAACTCCACCTTTAGCAGCATTCTGTGGGCACCCATAGGAGAAGTGACCGGGCTGACCACAGGTGTAGCAGATAAGTCCAGCTGGAGCAGCACCTGAGGGACGATAGCTTTGCCCACCACCATATGTCGAGGTAGAATGGGGTGCAGTTGGGCGAGGAGCATAACCAGCAGGCTTGGGTGCATATGGGGCTCTTGGAACAGCGCTATATGGAATGAACACACGGCGCTTCTTGAAGCCGGAGCCAGATGCACGAGGATCCCCGGAGACAGACCTCATAGCAGAATCCATTTCCTTTCTTCCATTCTCAAGGGTGATAGCCTGATTATACAGATCCTGAAAGGTCTGGAACTTAAAAGGTAGCAGCTCATACCGAAGTGCTGGGTTCAGGCCCTTGCGGAATAGCTCTTGTTTATCCGCATCATCGGTAACATCTCGAGGGGCATAGCGAGCGAGACGAGTGAACTCACGCCCGTAAGCCTCGATATTCAACCTTCCCTGGGACAGCTCCAGGAACTCCTTTCTTTTGATGTCCATTACTGCCTTAGGGATATAGGCAGCACGGAAAGCAGTACGGAATTGTTCCCAAGTGATCTCATGTCCTGGCGCCTGCAACGCCAAGAAACCTTCCCACCAAGCGCCAGCTGCACCCTCTAGCTGGTAGGTGGCGAAGTTCACACGGTCATTGGCTTGAACATGGAGAGCAGCAAACTTACGCTCAATTGTACGGATCCAGTCATCAGCTTCAAGGGGCTCCTTGTATTCACCAAAGGTAGGAGGCTGAGCTTTAAGGAAATCTCCAAGTGTAGCACAGACATTGGGACAACGTTCTGTGTTCTGGGCCACTCGCTCAAGGAGATGTTCAGTCCGCACGCGATTGTTCTCGATGTTCTGAAGAACCTGCGCCATTGTGGGAGGTGGCGGCAGTTCATCATCATCATGGTGACGACCACCACGGCCCTGGCCACGGGTACCACTTGACATCCTGATAGCATAGAACAGAAACCACGAAGGTTAGATCCACCGGTAAACAGGGTAGATGAAAAGACGTGGAAAGTAACAGGATATCAATGATAAGAGATGGTCAAGCAGTAGAATTCAAGATTGGAAGAAGAAAGATACATGCTTCAGCGGAGTTGAAACATATAGAACACTCTGAGAATCCCAACCGAAAACAGGTACGAAAGAACACTACCCATCCTTCGAAATCCTAAGATTTTGAGATATGGGATGAGATGGTAAACCTTTAGAAATCAAATCAAGAAGAGAGGCTCCAAGAATAGATTCATGGATAAGGAGAAAAAGCATCCTATCAAGATTTTTGTCAATAGTTTTTAGCTTTCAAATAGGTTTCACAAACAATAAACTCAACATCGACCAACAAAAAGGGTTTCCTACAGGCAGTCCTGCTATGATACCAAAACCTGTAGCACCCCCGAGAGCCAGGCTAGACAAATCCCAGATATTCTTCTGATATAAGCCTAACCTTGATCTCGAGAGCCAACAGCTGAACAATCGGTAACACAACAGTGACTCTACGACTCAAAGCACTATTATACAAACTCTTAGCAGAGTGAAGATAGCAAATATTACAAGCAGAGGTCACTGACCCAAACAACTCATCAAACAGCGAAAGCAAATTATGTTATGCTACATAACAAGAACCAAAAGGCCTAAGAGGCCATAACATAAGCGACGTCCCGCCCATCGATTCCAGGCTGCTGCCCGGGAACCCCGATCTACTCGTCGATGTCCAGGTAGAAACCGGCAGTGGAGTTGGAACCTTCACCTGTCCAAAAAGTGCGCAAGGCTGAGTACAGGAGGTACTCAACGAGACTTAATTAACCTATTATATATCTGCCCGTTCAGGGAGTAATCATGAATGTCTTTGCATAAAGCCATCTTTGTTTTTCAAATCGAGGGAGGAGAGAGAGTCTCGCATCTGTAGACTTTTAAAATGGGATAAGGGAACAACACCTCTGACCTCATCCTCCATCTTCTGTAGCCACCGAGATGCCATCGCTTGCACCACCCTCAAGAATCACCCCCTCGCTCAACCCGAGGAAGTAACCCTAACCATCCTTAGTTGACAGTTTTATGATAAATTTTAAGTTGTCTATGATCACCGAAATAAGGTACCAAGTCGTCCGTAACCGTGGACACGGCTCTCCGAAAAGATTTACCCTGCAGGGGGTGTAACTACCCACACGCGCCAACCAACCGATACGCCAGACTTTAGCACTCTACCTGGGAGTGCCGGCTGGAGAGTTGGCCACGACCTTTCCCAAGCTTCGCTTATGTTCATGAGCCACAGCAGTAGATCTGACCTCGCGCAGCGGTCTCTAGTGCGGGTTGCCAGGGTCAACATGTGGACCGCAGCCCTGTTGCCCAGCCCTAAATTTTCTCCTCAAATCATTTTACCGCACCCGCAAATGGAATACTCGAACTAGTGGCTTCACGTAGTAGGCTAGGCAAGTTGGAGTCGAGGGGGAAATGAATACCCCGTGTGGATGCACGAATAGTCTTGGTTCCGAACCCAGGAACTCAGTTCCTACTGTCGACGAGAACGAGACAATCCACCACAATCCCAATGTGGCCTCTCGTCCAAGTCTTTAACAATAAATAAATCATGTGTACTTATTCCCAATCCTCTCAACTGGATGGAGAAAGGAACAACTAAGCAAGCCTAAGCGGCGATGCAACGCAAGGAACCCTCTATACCTTGACCAAAACATCTTTGAACCGTATGCATAACACAAGAATCAGATACTTTGGAAATCTTATATGTGCAGATATAAGGTTATGCTTGCCTTGCTCTTCAGTAGCTGGGTATTGGTCTTCGGAGGCGTTGCAGACACTCTCGGGCTCAGATCCTATCGCGAAGAACCAAATACCGGAAAGGAATGACACAATCAATACAATATTGATGCGATGCGCAATCACATGAATGATATGTCATTTTAGAATTTCCTAGATGCAAGCACCAAATTAAATGGATGAATATAACATACCCATAATTTAAATTAGGGTTTATTAAGGTGAGACTAATAACATTATTTTTCTTGTATGGAATATGTATGATTATAGTTGAATAGATTTTATTTTTCTGAGTATTTTGATATAAAAATCATATTTTTCTGATTTAAAATGAATTAGTTATGAATTTTTCAAAGTTTAAACAATTTAATTCAAATTAAATCATTTGTTAATTCCATTTTAAATAATTATAATTTAAATAAATATTATTGGACCCACATGTCATAACTTTAATAATTACATAAAACATTATTTGGAAATGAATAGAATTCTGACAAGGGGACCCACCTGTCAGGGAATAAATAAATACAGAAATAATTTTTAAATTCCAGAAAAGAAAAAGAAAAGGGCTGATGACGTCAGCTGACGTCATCCACGGCCAAATCCCCACTGCTGATCACGATTCTCTCGGACCAGAGGGAATTGGGGCGATTGAGATGCAGCAGAAGGAAGAGGAGGCCGAGGCGGACCAGGAAGTGGCGGCGCTGTGACCAAATGGTCACCGGAGTTACTCCGGTGCCTCGCCGGAGCGGAGCACGACGGCGGCGCTTGACGATCGGGCTAACCAGAGAGAAAGGGAGTGAGAGGAGGGCACGGGGAGGACCGCAGGATCAACCTGAAGCTCGTAGAAGTGTCGAGGAGGCAAGGGGAGCTCGGGGTTGGCCGGAAATCGTGGTCGACGGCGGCGGACCCGACGAAGGGAATCGATGTTTCCCGCGGCTTCGCGGCTTCCCAGCACAAACCGCTCGAGGAGGAGGAAGAGGAGAGCGAGGCGGTTCTTCTGGTCTTCTCGCCGGAGCAGGAGGTGGCCGGAATTCGCCGGAGTTTCTCGCCGGACGTAGCTAGGGTTTCGGGCGAGCTGAGGAAGAAGAGACGAGATGGGAATGGCTTAGGGTTTTTCTCCGGCGGCAGGCGACCTTCTTGTAGTCCAGGGAGGGGCGGCGGCACGTATCTTGGCGCAGAAGAGGCAGGGGACGGCGAGGCGCTCGACAGCGCACGGCGGCGCCGTCGGAAGCTCGAAGACGATGGTTTTCTTCTGAAAACCCCCCTGAAGATCTTACTTTTTGCCAGATTCTTTCACAAACAGGCCCCTGGTTACTTATTTAAAAGGTTTGGGCTTTTCTGTGAAGAGAAAAATTTGCAGAAAAATACTAGGAGATTCAAAATTTCACAAGGAAGCCATTGGCAGTCCTGGATTTTGAAAATTTGGAATATTTTGAGTTCACCAAGAATAGCAAGAGTTTAACCCTTTCTTTCAAAAGCAACATGTGAATTTTAAATGCAAATTCTTATCCAAATTAAATGAGATGCATGCAATGCTCAAAACACACCTTATATTCCACTTAGCAAACTTGGGATGTTACAGTCCTTCATGAACTTCTTCTTGATTTTCTTCTAAGTGTTTCTTCTCCTTGACGATACTTCTGAAGTCTTGTTTTTGGCTAAGTCCTTCATTGGTCTTCCAGCTCCATGTTGAAAATCCTAAGTGTCTAAGTGTGTAGCACTTCACAAATATGCTAAGTTGAAATGATCCTAACTTAGAGAAAACTATTGAAGAGGGGTTTTCCTATGAGAATAAAATATGCTATGAATGAAATGAAATTTTAAATCACAAGAAACATTAAAATAACTTTTGTGATTTCTTTATAAATATGCCTGAATTTATAAATGCAATTTAATTAATTTCTAATTTTGGAAAATATAATAAAAGGAATAATTATAAGATTAAAGTTTCCTATGACTAAATTTTTATAACAAAATTTTATACTTAGTGTTTAATAGACAGAGATCATTTAATTAAATCTATTGCAATTGGATTTAATCAAAAATAATATTTCTATTAAAAGTTATTTAAACAAAATAGTCAAACCTATTCAAATTGAACACACAACTATGAAATCAGTCAAAATATTACTCAAAAAATATTTTATAGCAGTGGCACTAATTTACAAATACTCTAAAGTTTCTAAAACATATTTATTTGCAATTTTTGGATTTATAGATTTAAAGTTATTACAAATACACTCAAATTCACCATTTTAAATTTGAATATTTTATACTAAGTCAAATTTGAATTTTGTCAGATCCAAATTATTCTACATGTCGAGAGCTTTCCAAATATATAAAAATTATTAAATTTGGAGTTGTGGTTAAAAAGTTGTGACAGATCTAAGTGGCAGGGGTGTTTCTATAAAACTGCCAATTAAATTTAATTACGAAATTGACTTTACACGTCAGCGCTGACTGTGCGCTGACGGGGCATGCCACGTAGGCGCTGACGTGGTTAAGTGATTGAATCTGGATCGTCAGATCTGTATCTGACGTTCCAGATCCGATCTTACCGGTTGATCAACACTTCTAATCGTGACCGTATATAATCGATCGGACGCTCACCGTGCGATGGGGGGAGGTGGCGGCGGAAACTCGCCGGAGTTGGAGGAGGTGGCGGCGGCGCTCTCGGGAGAGGACGGCGCCGGGGTTGTAGCTCCTCCCCGGATGAACGGAGGGCAGCCCCGGGCGCGGCGCGTCGCGGGGAGGGCGATGGAGGCGGCGGCGTCTTCCCGTTCTTCCTGGAGCAGCGAGGACACGAAGGCGGAGCCACGGGCACTCCGGCGACCTCGGGTCGAGCACGAACTCGTCGCTCTGGCGCCTAACAAATCACGGGAAAATTTCAGTGAGTTGCGCACGGACGAAACAAAGGAGATGGGACAGAGGAGAGAGCACGAGGTGGTCTTCATTACCCGGAACGCGAGAAAAACACCGGTGGCGATGGCGATCTCCGGCAAGCTATGGGGACGGCCTGGCGGCGCGGTTAGGTTTGGAGCGAGAGGGGAAATGCGGAGGAGGGGGAGGGCTACTTATAGGACCGAACGGAGGAACGAAATCGCGTACAATGCGCTCGAATTTTGGAAAGGATCGGGGGAGTAGTTTCGGCCGCGATTTTCTCTGGAGGTTGAAGAAGGTGACGTCACCTCTGACGTCAGCAGTTTTTTTTCTTTTTCTGTTTTATTTATTTAATTCATATCTTTTGATTTATATGTCCAAATGATGTCAAATTAATTTCTAAAAATTTGTAAAAATAATATCTTTCTGTTAAACCAGTTGTGGGTATGTTTTGAATATTTTTGAAAATTAATATTTTGAAATATTGATTAATTACAAATTTGACACTTAAAGTCAAATTTGAATTTCTATCTCATTTAAATTTTCCTTTGGCTAAAATAGATTTGTAAAAATACCCACATTTCAATATGTTTGAATTTAAGTTATTTAAACTCATTTTCAACTTCTAAATTCATTTTTGGCTTTGGTATAATTATTAATAACATAACACAACTATATGAAAATGGAAAGATAATGTATTCCTTTTTAATTAAAAATAATTTGTGCAACATTATATTTTATGCATTTGAAACTTCATAACAACTTTGGACAAGATCTTTATTTTAATTTATTTTTATTTAGAATCTATTAATCATTTCATGTTTTGAAACTAGATGAAATTCATTTAAGCAAATGAAATGTTTATTTGGCTAATTCATTAATTTAAATTCTATGAAGTTTTAAAGTTATACACTATAGGCTTATAATTTCCAAACCATATTTTTATCTTAGTTAACGGAATGAAAACCATTTAGCAATTATATACCATTTTGAATAATCTTATTTTTATGAATAGATATGGCTAAGTGGTTTAATTTAAATACTTATAAAGAAGCTAATTTATTTAAAATAAAATGGATTGTAGTTTGTAAAATATTTGTCAAATTATATTTTAAGGTTTTTGAAACACAGTGGATAATAAAATGTTTAAACTGTGACATTTGAAATATTAAACCCAAGTTCGAAGTCTTTCATAGTTGGTTTCCTTATGCATTTAATATTTTATTTTATAAAAAGAAAAGTTTAAAATTTTAGTGATTTTTTAACATTCCAAAATGGTGGGATGTTACAGACTACCACCCTTAAAAGGAATCTCGTCCCCGAGATTCGGAGAAGCTAGAAAAGAAAGCAAAGGCTTGAATGATTCTGATAACTCGAGATGTTTTGAGAAATGTAAATTTCTGACATGGAAACTTGAAAACTTGTAGGGGATAAATTTTCTGATTGGGGGATGGTAAGAAAGATACTTTGAGACCTCTGGGTTTAAGCGACTGTGTTTGAATTATCTAGGTGGCTACCACCCTTAAAAGAAATTTTTGTGGTCAGTCTAGAAACTTTGTGTAATCTCGTTTATTCCTCTGATGTAGAGCGTACAAGTGTTCAAAATACAATGGCATGTGGTGGATACAGAAAGTTTTTAGCACTCACGCTTTCCACTCGGTCCTTGGAGAGATTTATTTCTTCTTCCACTCGTGGCAGCCACTGACAGAGTGTCCTGTTGCTCCGCATCTGCGACATGTCACGGGACTGTTGATTTTCTTGTGCGAGCGGGTAAGGCATTTCTCCTTCATCTTTGCTGGGCACTTGTCAGCATAATGTCCTTTGCCTTTACATTTGTAGAAAATTACGTCACTTAAGTTCCTCTTCTTCTTTGGTGTTTCCAGGGCTAACAGTTCTTCCAAATCTTGTTTGCTATATTCTATCTCAGTTAAAGAAGTCCAGTCTCGTTTGATTTGACAGTTTCGAGCTAGGTGATCTCCTTCACATTTATAGCAACACTTGGAGGTACTTTTGGATTTCTTCGGAAGTGACCTTACTCCTATTTCATTCTTCACCTTAGTATGACCCACAGTCTCATTTTGATGAAGATTTGGTTCAGTATCCTGACCAGTCCTTTTCTCTTTGCAGCCCCATGAATAATGTCCTAGTTCTCCACATGTAAAACATGTTATATGGCTAGTATCTCTTTTGTGTTCCTCCTTGTTTTCTTGTACTTCCACATACTTCATGAGATTTTGTTGCATCCCCTTTTTGGCCTTCTGACTGACTTCTTGCACCACGGGGTAGAGTTGATATTGCGTTGGAACGTGATTTGTTGCTTCACACAAACAGCAAGAAATCTGACTTGTGGGGCATTCCCTAACTGGATGTCCGGTATGACCATGGGGCCACTCATCAGTGCATTCTTGGGACGTATGTCCTATCTCTCCATAGGTTTTGCATGCCTTTGGTTTGGTCATAAGGTCCTCTTCAAAATCACTATGGTTTTGATCAATCTTAGGCAGTTGGTCATTGATCATCTTCAACAGCTGACTCTGGTTCTCTAATAGTAGTCGCATAGTTGTATGCAGATCACTGGTGTTGGTATTGGGGTGAGACATCTATTTGGTTTAAAAAGCAACGAGTTGAATTATTTGTACTTATAGAGGAATCCTAGTTCAATAAAACAAAACAAGGCAACCAATCTATAACATAATCAATCAACATCTAACAAACATCAAGCAACGAGGTGCTAGCACAAAGCAAACAATCTAGTATTGTCACACAACCAAAGTTGGTATGACCAATACACTAACACGGTATCGTTGTTCTATTTGAGTGGTGGTCAAATCTACCTCCATCAGTGCTTCAAGTTCTTGTTCAACTTTTATGGATATCTTCAAAGTGTTGGTCGAATCTTGGTTCTTCAGTGGTCTTCCATGCATGTAGAACTTCATGTTGAATCATAGCTTTTCCATATGAAGCAGCAGAATCAGACTTAGACTACAAGAACATGGTCATCTAGAAAAAGATAAGAGGTTTTCAGAGGGTTGATAGTAGATAAGAGTGTGAGGAAGATAAATGGACAAAGTTTTGTTTTTAAAGAAGTGAATAAAATAGATTTTTAATCCTATGGTCAAATCCTATTTCTATCCATACCTAGGGTTTCGAACCTACAGGCAACACAGTGCTCTGATACCATCGGTAGCGTACCTGCACTTTAAATAAGGCAGATACCTGTGTATAGTGCAAATCCCTGGATCGATTCATTTGCACACACAGTTTACGATGTAATATCACAACAAAGCATCAATTATATTACATCGATGATCCAGAATTACAAAATATTTAATACAAGTTGCATAGCGTAAAGCTAGCATTGAAAAAGTACACAGCGGAATACAATAGCAGTGAGTCTCTATAACTTTCATGCTGCCACAGGCGAAAACATGTTGGTTGCATACTCGAAACCTTTAAACGAACCTCACTCGTCATCTGATCAAATCTGCAATAAGAAAAATATTGCAACAACGTGGGTCAGATTCCATTAAAAATGGAGTCTGGCAAGTGACACTATGGTGGACACTTATGGAATAACTCTAAAGCCTATATGCATATTTGGCTGGTGGAGCTCAAGGCTAATTTGCATAAAGCCAATTTTTCCTACTCTTTTGAAAACACTTTTCTTGAAATCGACGAGTATGGCATGAAAACCATAAATCTCATCTTTCACCCATCAACTTTTAACTTAGAAATTGGAATGATGGAATCCTCCGTTGACGTCCTTGATCAGCTGCTCAAAATTGTCCGTAACCGGGGACACGGCTAAGTACTTAGTTTTACACTCTGCAGAGGTTGTGCACTTTCACCATTGTACCCATTCAACCCAAGGTATCCTTTACACACCATTTGTGATAAGGAAAGGAGAGAATGAGACGAGATCTTTCAGAAGCATTTTCCCTCCCACCTGGCTTGACCCGTTCCACCTAACATCCCCCTACATCTGCTTGTCAAGCCGGAGAGAGTCCACGCAACATAATTGATCAAGCCAGAGCCCATATGGCAATGGCTGCACTGGAAGCAATCGTCACTCGGAGTTCTTCAGATTCCTCGGTTCCTGGGTGGCCATTCACAAGTGTACATACTCCAGGAACCATAGACATGGACCTGAGTAGCCACTCAACATAACCCATGCAACCAATTACCACCCAGGTGTTTCATTAACTTGGTGGATGTGCACTCTCAGGTAAAAGTCACCATGATCACGACCCTAAGTAGAATAGAAATTCATCCTAGGCGACGACAACCATGAGCACAGCCCTGAGTAGTCACTTATTATTTTGTAAAACTTCTCATCCATTGCATAGCATCAATATCTCTGCTAAGTATGATATAGGAACCTAGACACAAGAATAAGGGATTCTACGCAGGTTTAGCATAGCAACACATGCATATAAAATACACTAAGTAATGCATATAAAAATAGGAAGTTTATGAGGTGTGCCACTTGCCTTTGAATGTTGTCGTTGTTCACAACCCGTTTTCAACGATACTCGGGACTCTCCGTTCAATCTAACAGTATAGACAAGCAACAATACAACAATCAACAGCAAGCACAACTCCACAATGCATACAACACATACTAGATGCATAAATAAGTTTTATAAAACTTTCTAAGGAAAATATGTTTATGCATGATGTGCAAAATATTCCTAAGGCTAGAAATGCTTTTTCATGCCATGGAAATCTTTTAAGTTTATGCAAGGCAATCAGGTTGGTCCAAGAGGACTAAGGCTAAGGTCATAAGTTGAATAAAATATTTTGTTTTATATCATCTTGAATAAGCACTCTAATGGCTTAGTCTTGATGAGTAAAATAATTAGAGAAAAATACTAAGTCATTTGTTCAGATTGATCACAATTATTATCAACTCTTTGTAAATTGGACATTCACTATAGTGAGAGAGACAGACACCCGGCCAGCCACTTAAATTGTGGAACAGGTCTCATGTACGTGGAGATGTAAGGTTTGTTTCCGGGCCGCTTCATCCCACTATGCTGCTAGGATCCAACAACTTCAAGATGATAACATCATGATCAAAATTTGTCTAAGTCTAAAAGACAAGATTAGGAAAGAGGGAAAAGATAGAAAGAAAGATGTAGTTGTCCTCCAGGCTTCATCTCCAGACTTGTAACTTTCTTCTGGATGATGTCTTGATTGAGTTCTGGGTAATCTTGATGAATCTTCAGACTTGGTGATTCTTGTATCCTCGAGGCTGGTCTTGGATTTACTTAGTCTTCATGAAGTCTCAGAGGAGAAGAAAAGATAGAGAGAAAGACTTAGAGAATAAAAGGGGGTTGGCCTTCTTGAACTTCTTCTCACTTTTCTTCTAAGTGCTTGACATCTTTGGGTGCTTCCAGAGTCTGTTTTCTTCTAAGTCCTTCATGAACTTCTTCTTGATTTCCTTCTAAGTGTTTCTTCTCCTTGACGATACTTCTGAAGTCTTGTTTTTGGCTAAGTCCTTGATTGGTCTTCCAGCTCCATGTTGAAAATCCTAAGTGTCTAAGTGTGTAGCACTTCACAAATATGCTAAGTTGAAATGATCCTAACTTAGAGAAAACTATTGAAGAGGGGTTTTCCTATGAGAATAAAATATGCTATGAATGAAATGAAATTTTAAATCACAAGAAACAATAAAATAACTTTTGTGATTTCTTTATAAATATGCCTGAATTTATAAATGCAATTTAATTAATTTCTAATTTTCGAAAATATAATAAAAGGAATAATTATAAGATTAAAGTTTCCTATGACTAAATTTTTATAACAAAATTTTATACTTAGTGTTTAATAGACAGAGATCATTTAATTAAACTATTGCAATTGGATTTAATCAAAAATAATATTTCTATTAAAAGTTATTTAAACAAAATAGTCAAACCTATTCAAATTGAACACACAACTATGAAATCAGTCAAAAAATTACTCAAAAAATATTTTATAGCAGTGGCACTAATTTACAAATACTCTAAAGTTTCTAAAACATATTTATTTGCAATTTTTGGATTTATAGATTTAAAGTTATTACAAATACACTCAAATTCACCATTTGAAATTTGAATATTTTATACTAAGTAAAATTTGAATTTTGTCAGATCCAAATTATTCTACATGTCGAGAGCTTTCCAAATATATAAAAATTATTAAATTTGGAGTTGTGGTTAAAAAGTTGTGACAGATCTAAGTGGCAGGGGTGTTTCTGTAAAACTGCCAATTAAATTTAATTACGAAATTGATTTTACACGTCAGCGCTGACTGTGCGCTGACGGGGCATGCCACGTAGGCGCTGACGTGGTTAAGTGATTGAATCTGGATCGTCAGATCTGTATCTGACGGTCCAGATCCGATCTTACCGGTTGATCAACACTTCTAATCGTGACCGTATATAATCGATCGGACGCTCACCGTGCGATGGGGGGAGGTGGCGGCGGAAACTCGCCGGAGTTGGAGGAGGTGGCGGCGGCGCTCTCGGGAGAGGACGGCGCCGGGGTTGTAGCTCCTCCCCGGATGAACGGAGGGCAGCCCCGGGCGCGGCGCGTCGCGGGGAGGGCGATGGAGGCGGCGGCGTCTTCCCGTTCTTCCTGGAGCAGCGAGGACACGAAGGCGGAGCCACGGGCACTCCGGCGACCTCGGGTCGAGCACGAACTCGTCGCTCTGGCGCCTAACAAATCACGGGAAAATTTCAGTGAGTTGCGCACGGACGAAACAAAGGAGATGGGACAGAGGAGAGAGCACGAGGTGGTCTTCATTCACCGGAACGCGAGAAAAACACCGGTGGCGATGGCGATCTCCGGCAAGCTATGGGGACGGCCTGGCGGCGCGGTTAGGTTTGGAGCGAGAGGGGAAATGCGGAGGAGGGGGAGGGCTACTTATAGGACCGAACGGAGGAAGGAAATCGCGTACAATGCGCTCGAATTTTGGAAAGGATCGGGGGAGTAGTTTCGGCCGCGATTTTCTCTGGAGGTTGAAGAAGGTGACGTCACCTCTGACGTCAGCAGGTTTTTTCTTTTTCTGTTTTATTTATTTAATTCATATCTTTTGATTTATATGTCCAAATGATGTCAAATTAATTTCTAAGAATTTGTAAAAATAATATCTTTCTGTTAAACCAGTTGTGGGTATGTTTTGAACATTTTTGAAAATTAATATTTTGAAATATTGATTAATTACAAATTTGACACTTAAAGTCAAATTTGAATTTCTATCTCATTTAAATTTTCCTTTGGCTAAAATAGATTTGTAAAAATACCCACTTTTCAATATGTTTGAATTTAAGTTATTTAAACTCATTTTCAACTTCTAAATTCATTTTTGTCTTTGGTATAATTATTAATAACATAACACAACTATATGAAAATGGAAAGATAATGTATTCCTTTTTAATTAAAAATAATTTGTGCAACATTATATTTTATGCATTTGAAACTTCATAACAACTTTGGACAAGATCTTTATTTTAATTTTATTTTTATTTAGAATCTATTAATCATTTCATGTTTTGAAACTAGATGATATTCATTTAAGCAAATGAAATGTTTATTTGGCTAATTCAATAATTTAAATTCTATGAAGTTTTAAAGTTATACACTATAGGCTTATAATTTCCAAACTATATTTTTATCTTAGTTAACGGAATGAAAACCATTTAGCAATTATATACCATTTTGAATAATCTTATTTTTATGAATAGATATGGCTAAGTGGTTTAATTTAAATACTTATAAAGAAGCTAATTTATTTAAAATAAAATGGATTGTAGTTTGTAAAATATTTGTCAAATTATATTTTAAGGTTTTTGAAACACAGTGGATAATAAAATGTTTAAACTGTGACATTTGAAATATTAAACCCAAGTTCGAAGTCTTTCATAGTTGGTTTCCTTATGCATTTAATATTTTATTTTAATAAAAAGAAAAGTTTTAAATTTTAGTGATTTTTGAACATTCCAAAATGTTGGGATGTTACACTCAGAGCAAGGTATCAAACTCAGCTATGCATCCATCTCACACCCGCAATCCAATGGGCAAGTGGAGAAGGCCAACGGTTTAGTCTGCAGCGGCATCAAGAAGCGACTGCGCGTGCCACTAAGACGCGCAGCGGGCTCATGGGTGGAAGAACTGCCGTCAGTCCTCTAGAGTCTGCGGACCACGCCCAACAGATCCACCCAGTACACTCCATTCTTCATGGTGTACGGTGCAGAAGCAGTCCTACCGTGCGACATCAAGTTTGACGCACCACGGGTGGTCGCCTAGGACGAGTCAGATGCAGAAGAGGCACTCGAAGACAGCATGGACTAACTGGACGAAGCACGCGACATCGCTCTGGCGCGAGCAACTGTATACCAGCAAGACCTGCGCAACTATCACAGACGAAGATTGCGACCAAGAGCTTTCGTCGCAGGTGACCTGGTCCTTCTCCTCAAACAGAAAAAAGTGCACAAGCTCGCCTCCCCATGGGAGGGTCCGTACATTGTCACAGAGGCGATCGGCAACGGAGCATATCGCTTACAAGACTCAAAGACAGGAGCAGCCTGCAGCAACCCGTGGAACATTGCTCAACTCCGGCGGTTCTATGCTTAGTCGAATCAACCATTGTAACAAGGATAGCATGTCAAAGCGGCAGGTTTCAGACGCACTCTTCCCCTTACCAGGGTACCTGAGGGGACTGGAAGGGTTTTAATGAGGCGGCCTGTTCGCAGCAATCAATAAAGTGATTTGAAGAAAATGCTGTTCACTCTACCTTCTCAGTCAAGACAAACAAAAAATCCTAGGCCGCCACTCGATTCACTCGGGGGCTGCGCCACACAGGTTGAAATAAAAGTCTAGGCCGCCACTCGAACCACTCGAGGGCTGCGCCAAAACAGGCACAACTAAAAAATCCTAGGCCTCTATCCGACTTACTCGGGAGATGCGCCACACATGTTGAAATAAATGTCTAGGCCGCCACTCGAACCACTCGGGGGCTGCACCAAACAGGCACAACTCAAAAATCCTAGACCTCTACCCGACTTACTCGGGAGATGCGCCGCACAGGTCAAGTCCAAAATCCTAGGTCGCCACCCGACGCACTCGGGGGCTGCACCTCACAGGTCACACTTGAAAAGCCTAGGCCGCCACTCGAGCCACTCGGGGCTGCGCCAAACAGGCACAACTCAAAAATCCTAGGCCTCTACCCGACTCACTCGGGAGGTGCACCGCACAGGTCAAGTCCAAAATCCTAAGTCACCACCCGACATACTCGGAGGCTGCACCACACAGGTCACACTTGAAAATCCCTAGGCCGCCACTCGAACTACTCGGGGGCTGCGCCATACAGGCTTCACTGCAAAAATTCTGGGCAGCCACCCGAGCTACTCGGGGGCTGCGCCATACAGGTCAAGTCCAAAACCCTAAATCGCCACCCGATGCAACCGGTAGCCGCGGTACACAGGTCTCAGTTGAAAAGAATCCTAGGACGCCACTCGACTAACTCGGGGGCTGCGCCACACAGGTTCACAATGCAGGCTTAGGCCGTCACCCAAGGTACTCGGGGGCTCGCCACACAAGTCAAAACAGAAGCAAACACTCGCACAGTAATGAAAACAATTCCACTCATTACTCGAGAATTCTTTTGACTTCATATACTGTCATTTACATTGGCATAAGTCGCCACATTAAACTAACCCTATACAGCAGAAGAAATCTACTCTTAGTCTGCAGGCTCGGCCTTCGGCGCCCCGAGTGGGCCTACAAGGCGCTCGCTATGCTTCTGCACCTGTTCAATCATCTAGCACGCAGCCGCCAGGGTATCACCGTACTCGACATCGTCAGGCAATCCACCCATCAGCCTCTCCAATGGAAGGTTGGGCCAGTGCAGCCGAACGTACGCCAGAGCCGCATTCGCCCCGGCGACAAGCTGAGCATGGACGATCTCCTTCAGAGCATCGCCATCACGGATTCTCTCGAGCAAAGTAGCCAGCCCATGCGGCTGCCCATTGTGCGGGAGGTAGACGCGATGGATATGCCATATGGTCTTCCGGCAATTCTCCAAAAGGAAAGCCGCACGCCAGGTTCGGTCGAGCATGCGATCAAGGATGCACCCTCGCGACTTGTTCACCCAGAATTGACGAGCTTCGTGAGAGTCGCCAGACGCCTCCCGGGTCACGCGATCCTCAACACGATCCCGCTCAGCCTCCCAATCTGGGTTCACGTCTGCATACACAAGCTAGAAGTCAGAACCAGCAAATTTCAACAAGGAAAGGCAGCCGCAGAGGATACCAACCTTGAAGTTGCCGACTGATGAGATCGATCTCCCCGATCAAAAAATCTTCGCGCTGGTAAAAACCAGCAGTCGGATGCGACCTGGAGCGCTGCAAGAGCAGCTCGGTATTCTTCAGGGTAGCCTCAAGCTCAACCACCTTATTCTTCAAATAAGTGATTAGGCGCTGGTCGTTCGCACTTCGCGGAGGAGCCGGAGCAGCTTGGTGACGGCGAGCACCTAAAGAAGATCCCTCGCCACTTGGTCCAGCCGCAGAAGCAGATGACGTGCCGCCGCGCAAGTTAGTCTGTCATGAACGTGCAGAATCAATACCAATATACGACTGATCAACGTAGACAAATATGATGGGAAGAAACATTCAATTTCAGCCAGAATATTGTCAAAGGCCAGAAGACCCGACAAAATATCAGTCAGCAGTAATTACAAAGCAAAAGTTATCAGTACATGAAATTGCGACTGCTAAGCCCCTACAAACTACTCCTGGGCAACAGATTCCGACTGCGAGCAACATTTCCAAGCAGCAGCCGCCCCAGTCACCTTGGCCAGTGCCCTCTTGAAGGTGGCCAGAAGCTTCACGGCTAGCTGTGCAGCCCGCACTTTCACTCCGCCTAGGGACGCGGTACGGCCATCAGGCCTTCGGGGGAAGCCGCTGACGACCTTCTCGAAGTCGTCCTGAATTTGGTGGCCTAGAAGGAGCTGGAAGGTGAGCTCGGAGCCGCGTACCGTCTGCGTGCGAGTAAAGTCGGCGAGGGTGTTCGCGCCATCTTCAAACGGAGCAGCAAGGGCGTCCACGGCAGTCGGCGGCGGGTCGCTTGGGAAGATATTGGGGTGCACCGTTGTAAGGGCTCCCGTCGACTTCTTCAGCGCATATGTTGACTTCTTCAGCACATCAGACGCATACGCGCAGACACGGTCAAGGAAGCCGACAGCCGTTGCCAAGTCGACGGTGTCACTCGACGAGCCCTCCTCAGGAGCTCCACCGCATGTCTCTGCGCAAAAAAGTCAAACATCAGACAAAGGCAAAGCAAAAACACAGTAGGCATCAAGACGAAACCTACCCTCAAGAGCACCGGCGAGTGAAAGAAGGCATTCGATTTGAGTCTTCTCTTGGTCAACCCGCACCCGCTCCCGCTCCTGGAACTCGTGGAGGGACTTCTCAAGCTCACCCTCACTCTGAATCTTCAACTCAAGCTCAGAAACCCGCTTGTCAGCCTGGTCAAGGGAAGCACGAAGCTGGTCCCTCTCGTTTTCCAGGCGAACGTAAGCAGCGGCTGCATCAAGTTGCTGGCGGTAGTAGGGCTGAAACAAATGCAAGGAATTAATAAAGTTGCGGGCGACTCTACTAGTCACCCACACCTTCGGGGGCTACTCCCATCGGGAGCGCTGATCGGCATCAACGGAAGACGGCGGAGGAGCGCAACTCGAAGACGCGATGACGGCAGGTTGCATGCGCTCCTCAACTGCCACCCGGGTCACCAGCTCGGTCGAAGGGGCGGACGTATGCTCCACCTCACGATGAGGAGAGTGGACATCGCCAGAACGACGGCTGAAGCAAAACAGTACAATGACCAACTAAAGGAATTGGACTATAAAAGACAACTCGAAGTCAACAAGGTACTAACCTGGTGGTCTTGAGTTCATCATTACTCCCCAGGGAAACAGACGGCAGCCGCGCGAACGCGCGTGCTGGCGCAGAGCTGACAGGGGGAACAACCAGGGGCTCGCTCCAGCCACCTGGTGACCGCGCACCCGACGACGTCACGACGACTTCTTCTGGATCAGCTTCCGCACCCCTTGAGGGCGACGAAGCGGTCGCAGAGTCAACGCCGTTCCGGCGCTTCTGCCTCTTCCGTGCGGGTTCCTCATCGTCATCATCATCCTCCACTTCGTCGTTGGGGGAGACAGCGGACGGAAGCTCGTCATCGTCATCATCCTCCTCCTCGACAAATTTCTACTCGTCGTTGGGTCCGTTTTCAGGGAGATGAGGAAGGCTGATCAGCAGGGACCGACCCTGAAGCAAGTAGACGCAAGTCGAATCAAGAAGCAAGATATCAAGAAACAGAACAACAAGGAGAACAAGTCAAGAACTTACCTCAGGAACAGGGTTCGCGGCTCCATACGCAGCAACTGGACATTTGACGTTGCCGAGATCCGCGGCTCGTAGGCTGGTGATGCCCCTCACCTTGGTTTCCACCTCCTCGTCGTCGAGTGGCTCGTTGCTGACGCCCTCAGCCACCCACATCGGGTGGGGCCGACCACCCAGCGGTTGCACGCGAAAACGGAAGAAGGTGGACATCAGGAAGACGCCACCCATCTCCCGACCCAGGGTCTTGATGAGGTCGCGCAGCAGGCTCATCAGCGGCCTCGTCGACTCCTTCTCCTCCTTGGCGAGTGGATGCGACCAAGCGCGAGTCTTCAGCAGTCTGCGGTCGCCGTCGAATCACGCCACGCCTTCCTGGTTCCACTGAACGTAGAACCACCTCTTTCGCCACCCCTGGACGGAGTCGGACTTCTTCATCTGGAAGTAAGTGGTGTCACCACGCACCTGGATGCCAAAGCCGCCAACCGGGTATGGCAACCCGCTCTTCCCCACGTTCTTGCGAACGAGGAAGAGCGACTTCCACAGCGCCTAGTGGGGTGCGATCCCCAGAAAGCACTCGCATAGCACGATAAAGCTAGCGATGCTCAAGACGCCATTGGGGGTCAGATCGTGGATCTGCACCCCATAGGCGTACAAGAGACCACGAACAAAATCGTGGAGAGGGAACCCGAAGCCCCGTGGAAGGAAGTCCACGAAGCAAACACGCTCCCCCTCGCGGGGCGCAGGAGACGTCTCCTTACCAGGGGCGCGTACCTGGGCCTGGTCAGAAGAAGGCAGGAGGCCCTGCATGCGCAGTCCGTCGAAGATCCGCCCTCTTCACGCTCGACTTCTGCCAGTCGCCGTCGATCTTCTTCAACCCAGCCTCGGCGGCGGCAGCGGAGGAGCCAGCGGTAGCCTTCGGCTTGCCCATGGTGCCAAAGGACAGTAGCAAAGTGGGACGACAAAAATCTCCGAGCTCGGATGGTGGCGAAAAGGGTAGAGAGCAGAGGAAAAGTAGGCGCAGACGATTGGAGAAGATGATGCCCTCGCGCCAGAGCGCAGTACTTATGCCTCGAAAGAAACTCATCTCAGCCGTCCACAGAGCAACGGTTCCGAGCAGCAACATCCAGCCGTCCACGTGTCGCACGGAGAAACCAACCGTCGCCGCCCACTTAGTCCACTATGCACGAGAATCGAGGCGTCATCAGCGTGCGCGAAAATTTCGCGCCCAGTTCGGAGACGTGACAACTGCTGACCGCGGTCAGCGCTGCCAGTGGGCCCCGCCATGTCACGTCCCATCGGACGCAGAGGCGTGCAAGGAAACGTCAGGAGTGACGTCGTCAAGCCAACGGCTCCAAACAACCGAAACAACGTGTTAATTCGAGTGCAAGACTCGAGTGGTAAGCTTCTAAGCTGAAACATCTTAAGGCCGTGCGTTGGTCAAGGAACCCGAAATATCTATTCGGGTGACAAAGAAAGTCGAGTATGCTCCAGCAGCCGAATCAAATCTACACGTAAGCCAACAGGCTGAATAGAAGCAAGCTTCACAAGAAGAAGACAAAGTAATTTGACTGGAAAGGTTACTCCCATCGGAAGAGGCCTGTTCGACTGAAGAAATCGAGTTCAAGCTCGAGATCAAGCAATCCAATGGCGCGTCCAAGAGGGAGAAGTCCTTTGCCCGACTCTACGCTTCGACCAAGCACTCGGGGGCTACTGACGTGGGGCTACCTTTCGACTAGCCCACGATGAGGCTACCTGGGCCGCGCCAAGCACATGGAAGCCCACAGAAGGCCCACTTGGGGTACCACGTATCCTAGTCCAACTCGGTTAGGTCATGTAACCTGCCATATCTGTACCAACCGCCCGAGACCTGGCTACCTATAAAGCTAGGAGGGTTGCCCGTCCTAGAGGACACGCTCATAGCCACCACCACAAACCCTAGCGAGATCGCAATCTCGCCATTGTAATCGCTACTCGCATCAATAATCAGACAAGCAGGAGTAGGGTGTTATCCTCCGGGAGCCCGAACCTGGGTAAATCCTTGCTTGTCAGCCGTCGTGATCACCAACACCTCTCTCTCTCCCCATCAATCAACCCGGGGTGCACAACCCTGGGATTTGCCGAGTTAACACCTCGTCAATATGATAGCTTGTTCCTTAGACCGTGAGACCGTTCTTATTGATGCTTCGTAGGGGTGCTTTGAGAGCATCAAACGTCGTGTCTTATATAGCATGACAATAACGGTGTCCATCTTGGGTATTCCGAAAGACCATCGAGTCGTAAGGATCAAGAGCGGGATTTGTTCATTCTTGTAATGGAAAGATACTCTGGGCCCACTCGGTGAGATTGCATCTATATAGCTGCGCAGCTTATGACTAGGTCATGGAGATGTAATATCACAGACGAGTTAATAACCTTCGTCGGTAACGAGATACAACAAAGACATCGGTGTGTCTACGATCATATCTCGGACAAGGTAGTATCGCAGAAACAAAGGGAATGAATATCATATTTATGGTTCAACGACGATATTCGTAGAATGCACAGGGGTCGTCATATACATCCAGGTATCCCTGACGGTCATTGGTGAGCGGAGTGTCTCGACCATGTCTGGAGTGTTCTCGAACCGTAGCGTAATAAACTTAAGGTCTTAGCGACGCTAGGAGATAGGTTCTGGAATAATATAGGATTTTGTTGGAGAGAGAGAGAAATGATCCGGAAAGAGTTCCGGTGGTCCGGAAGGAGTTCCGGGAAGGTCTGGAATGGTTCAAGAGATGTCCGAAAGTTGTTCGGGTGGTTCGGAAATTGTTTCAGAGTCACGGGATATTGAATAGTATTTAAATATATTAATTATGAATTAATTATATTTTATATTAATATAATATTAATTAAACAAAGGAGAAAAAGGGGCTCCCACCTACATGGGCCCTAAGAGGGCCCAAGAGGGGGAGCCGCACCACCAAGGAAAGGGGGGCTTGGCCCCCCTAGTCCGAGTTGGACTAGGAGGGGGCCAGCCCATGGGGGGTTCGGCCGAACCCCCCCTTCCGTCTCCTCCTTTAGTCCCACATGGGGGAGCTAGGGAGTTTGCACACCCCCTCCCCCCTTTATATAGCAAGGCATATTAATTGGATTAATTCATTGGAAAATACAATTAATTGTATAGCAGGCCGGCCGAGCTGTTTCTCCGCCCGTTTTTCCCCCTCTCTCCACCTAAGCTATACCATCGGGCGCCGTTGCCCTGCGGGATTCCAGATAAGATCTACCCCTGCGATTTCAGCTGGATCTGAATGACCGGGGGTTGTCGTTAAGCTCCGTATGTTTGCGAGTGCTCGGAGGTAACTCTTTTTGAGGAGCCTGGGCGACGTCATCTCGCCCCTGCAGCCTCCGCGCCACCCCCTCTGCCGCCGGCGCACCCCCCCTTGGTGCCGGCGCCTCGCCATCTTCCGCCCGACGCCCGTCGACGCAGGTCATCGTCGACACCCCGGCGTCTTCGTCTTCGTCATCGCGGCAAGTTCTCCGCGACCTCGAGGTCGGCTACGCACGACTTCATCGTCAACGCTTGTGCGCGAGCGTAATCCCCGCTATCGGTCTACATGGAGGTAATGTAACCCGTTCCGCCACCGTTATCACATTTACTTGATAGATAGATCCTGGCTAAGTTAGGGTTTCTTTCGCTAGAAAACTATTGTTTTCTGCACCGTAACCCCTTCAAAATAACCGTCATAATCATGTTTGCGACGAAATAGAATTAACAGAGGCATAATAATGATACTAGAACTCTAAGGCAAAATATGTCATCAAGTATTAATTGACCTTTTGTTTTCATTCATAACATGTGTAAACATGTGTCAAGTCAATTCAAATGAATTATTCAGAGGAGGATACCATAATGTCATATTCTATTATGAGCAAAACAATGCAAGCAAATATCCATAGAAACATGACATCCATCATAAATAAATTGGAAACGATCACAGAGAACACGAACTACTAAGAATCAACCAATCAACATATATCTTATGCGAACCATCTAAGCATGCTCACATGAATTATTATATGTACAAAAATGAGAAACAAATAGAGTTCATTACGAGCCTCTTACCCAACTCGAAATTGCCATAGATCATCATAATTGCCTTATCACTTGTGTGCTTGAAAGATATGAAATAATAACCAAGCTCCTTGGAGTAACTGAAGGTAATGTTCTCTGAAACAAACTATACAAAACCAAAGAGAAACAACAACTATTTTTGGGTTTTCGGATTTAGGAACTAAAAACAGAACAACCAGCAAAGATGAATTTGTTCGAGGACCTTAACATGACCAGATCAGCAAACTAAAAACTAATAAAACTTGCGTACACATCCCAGGAACATGCACACGAAATTTCAGATCATTCCAACGTTTCTGTGAAAAGTTATGAATTAACCGGTGGACAGCAAAATATGTCCCGACGCGAAACAGCACACAACAAAGCAAATTTTTTTTTTGTGATTTTGCATATTGAACTGAAATAAATACTAAGCATATTAATATTAGATACTAAAACAAACCAGCAAGAGAAATAACAAAAAACCTTTTGGTATTTTTGGGTTTTCGGAAAGTAAACAAAACATGAACAAATGAAAGAAAGAAAACTAAAACGAAACACGGATATACAAAGTACCGAATGATAATGATGTGTAGATGAGTGTGTGATCAGTATATCTTCCCCCAAGCTTACGCTTTTGGCCTAAGTGGAGATCAGCCCCAATGTCCCCATCCGTCAGTGTTGCGTGGATAGGTCGAAGAGCTTTCCCCGTAGTATGAGCTCGAGGATGCGCTAGCGTGGTATCCGGTGTAATCCTCCTCCGGTGGTTCCTGCACGCGGTGCACCTGGTGAAAACTCAGCGTGCTCAACTGCTCCTCCAACTCCACCATCGAGTACGACCACAGTATGCTATTAAGACTGAACAAATAAGGTTATGGCAAGGGGACCTCCTTTTCACGACCGTTAGCAAAAACGACCCTAAACACAATGTTCTCCAAAGTGGAGCTGTTAGCAACAAATTTATGGCCTTTCAATGCAGCAAGGTCAAGATAACAAGGAGAAATTTGTGTATCATTAGGATCAATATACATCCCCAAATATTTAACAATGCGTGATGCAATAATACCTCCAAAGATGGGGCCCCTAGCAGCTAAGCGGCGAGCAATCAAAGAACCAAGGTTATACGGGAATTCACCCTTAAGGGTACCCGTAAGAAATGCAAGCTGAAGTTAGAAACATTGCTATAGTGTTTTCGTTACCAAGTACACTAGTGCCAATATAGAAGGCAAAATATTTGATAGCTAGGAATTAGATGTTTCTTATCTTACCGTGGTGTGCGGAGCGGGTGTCTTCGTTGGTCACCTCTTGGTAGGTTTGTGCCAACTCTGGGGGATTCCCAACAATCCTTATCCATGTCCCCAGATTCGCTGTACCTATCGCCCCACAAAATTCCTGCAAGGTTAAGCTAACAATACATCATATATCTTGAAAGAAATAGCCTTCTCATAAGACTTGGTGTTAAAAGTGAAAGTCTCCGAAAAAGTCTCGGTAAACCCATAGTATTGAGGCCTCTCATCCATCATGTAGGAGGTCAAGCCTACACTCTCCACAAGAGTTTGGAAATCCTCGAGTAAACCTGCAGCACGAAGGAAATTATTACATGGGTGAGATGCGGAGTGTGGAACTCCCGCATCTCGCTCATCTTCAAACGTCGGTGCTAGGATTTTCTCGTTATAGGATTGCCTAACACGAGTGGCAGCCCTTGGAGGCCTTGTCCTCCTCTGAAAATCTCCCTCAAACATGTCATCAAAGTCATGGTTATGCATCTTCCTCTTCGGAGAGTAGATGCACCAAATTTCAGCAATACAAATTGGCTGAATGTGGAGATCAAAATCACAGGAGATGAGCAGCAAGAACACGAGTTTGAGCTATCCAAAAGTGATTTTTCGGTCAAGAGGGAGGCAGGGGAAGGAGAGAGAGCAAGTGGGGGGGGGGGGGCTGTGGGCCCCACACCATATGCTAGCGCGGCCAGATGGCTGCCGAGCCACTATGTGGTGAGGTGGCCCTGTGGGTCCCCCCGGTTGCCCTCTGGCACTTCCAGGAGCCTCCTCAAAAAAATGATTTTTGATATAAATCTTTATATATTTTTGAGATTTTTTTATTTATTTTCTGGTAATTTGCAATATTAAATTCAATATTGAAAAAATATTTTCTAACAACAAATTCAACTAAACATTGTAAAATAAATAACATTACAATAGGTAAAACAAGAATAAAAGAAAGAAAATTGTTTATCCTCTTTATGCATTTGAAATCCACTTGTTAACAAGGTTGATCAAGTCTTGCCACCAAATGAATTTTATATGACATAAAAGATTTAAACCACATGAGACACTCATGTTACCTTATATTGAATTGGTATGGATCCAATCATGAGAGTTTTGTATTCCTCTTTATGGGCAATCAATACTTTCCACTCTAATAGACCTCATATTGGTGATTGTATTAACTCTAGGCATTTTATCAACTTTCATGGGAAAATAGACAGTATGCTACTTGTCATGAACATTAAAAATAACTTTTCCTTTATTGCAATCAATAACAGGCCCTGCAGTGTTTATAAAAGGTCTTCCAAGAATAATAGGCATATTATCATCTTCAGGCATTTCAAGAACAACAAAGTCAGTCATAATTAAACAATTGGTAGTTATTTGAACATGAACATCCTCACAAATTCCACCAGGAACAACAGTAGATTTATCAGCCATTTGCAAAGATATATCAGTAGGTATCAATTTATCAAGGTAAAGTCTCTTGTAACGAGAGAAAGGCATAACACTTACTCGAGCTCCCAAATCACATAGAGCAATTTTAACATAATTATTGTTGATGGAGCAAGAAATAGTTGGAATACCTGGATCACCCAGCTTCTTTGGAACCTTACCATTGAAAGAGATATTAGCAAGCATAGTAGATATTTCCTGATTAGGAAACAATATCTTTCATATATTTAGAATAAGGAGGCAACTTAATAGCATCAGTCAAAGGATTTTGCAAGATCAATGGTTTCATCCAATCACCAAATTTATTATAATGCTCTTCCTCTCTAGTTTTAAGTTTCTTAGCAGGAAAAGGCATTGGTTTTTGGACCCAAGGTTCTCTTTCATTACCATGTTTCTTAGCAATAAAATCTTCTTTAGTGTACTTTTCATTTTTAGCATGCTTTTCAGGTTCCTCTTCTATTTCTTCCCTATCCGAATTGAAATTTTTATCATTTTCTGTAACATCCCAATATTTTGGAATGTTTGAAAATCACTAAAATTTGAAAAAAAATTATTATTAAAATGAAATATTAAAATTATAATAAAAACCAATATATTTTGCTAGGTATTTCATGAATATATTCAATATAAGAAATGAAATAAATCTAGAATCTTATCCAAAGGTATTTTATGGAGTTTTCAAATGATTTATCATAATATGAAACTTAATGGTGCACAAAATATTTTGAATTAAAAAATGAATACATTACTTTTCCCTTTTCATTTCAAATAGATGTGTTATGTTATTTAATATTGAACTAAATCCCAAAATGTTTTAATATTGGAAAATGAGTTTAATAAACTTACTTTCAAACTTATATAAGTTTTGTATTTTCATAAATTTTATTTAGCCAAAACGAAATATCATTAAGCTATAATTTTAAAATTTGACATTAAGTGTCAAATTTGTATTAAACCAATATTTCAAAATTATTATTTTTAAATAGTTTTTAAAACATACCCACTAATGTTTTGAAGCATAGATATGAATTTTACAAATATATAGAAATTTATTTGACATGATTTGGAGTCTTAAATCAAAAGTTATAAAGGAAATAGAAAATCAGAAAAGAAAAAGAGAAAAACCTGACATGCGGGACCTACCTGTCAGGGGGTCACCTTTCTTCAACCTCTAGCTGGAAATCATGCCCGAAAACCGCCGACGTTTATTCCCTTCAATTCGTGAGATTAATAGGTGAAATTGACGCCCCCTTCGACCCCTTTTAATCCACTCCTCCTCCGCTTTCTTTCCCCTCTGCCTCCTCTTCGAATCGCGCCTCTAGGCTGAAGAAATCCCACACCGGAGTTCTCCTTGCCACCACCGCCATTTCATCGATTCCGGCGAGGTAACCGCACCACTCGCTCCCAAGACCCCTCCTTCTCTTCACTGAAACCGTGCGCACCTCCTTGACCCCTCCCTTGTTTTTTTCTCGCAGCAGTGGGAGCAGAGCACGAACCTCGTCGGTGGAGGCAGCCCCAACCGTGCGCCCCTGCAGTTCCCGGACGCGTACAACGCCGCCACCACGCCCATCGTCGTCGTCACGGCCTTCCACGTCTCGCCATCGCCTCCTCGGAGAAAGGCGGCCATCGGAGCCTCGATTCGGTCCGCGTCCGAGCCGCCGTCACTGTCGTCGCCTCCAACTCCGGTGAGCTCCATCGCAACGGTATGGACAGGTCCTCTCCGCCGTCCGATGTAAATCATGCGCCCCAGATTAGATCCAGCCGAGATGAACCGGTATGCGTTTAGATTCGGCAGATCTGGATCTGACTATCCAGATTTAAAACAGTCGAGCCGTGGCTTAAGTCGAGCCAAGCCCGAGCCCAGACAATCACAGTGCGCCATGTGGCCCGTCATTTCTCTGTTTTTATTTTCCGAATAAAATTAAATGGAAGTTTTACAGAAAAGCCCCCACATCTTAGATCTATTATAACTTTTTTTTGGTTCAGCCAAATTCAACAAATATTTCATTTTTGGAAAGCTCTTGACATATAGAATATTTAAGTTCTGTTAGAATTCAAATTTGACTTGGTTTAAAATATTTAAATTTCAAATGGATGATTTGATTATATTTGTCATAACTTTAAATCTATGTTAAAAAATTGCAAAAAAAATTGTTTTAGAAACTTTAGAATATTCGTAATATGATGCCTCTCTTAGAAAATAATTTTGAGTATTATTTTGATGATTTAATAATCATAATTTTAATTATAGAAAGTTTGACAATTTTTGACATAACTTTTGACACAAACATTATTTTTAAGTAAATCCAATTGCTATAAATTTATTTAAATCCCTTCTCTGTCTATTAGCACTGTTTATAAAATTTTGTTATAAAAATTTAGTCACATAAAACTTTAATCTTGTATTTACCCCTTTTATTATATTTTCGTTATAATAGAAATTAATTAAATTACATTTATAACTTCATGCATATTTATAAAAATCACAAAAGTTGTTATGATACTTTCTTGTGATAAAAAAATTGCATTTTATGCATAGCATATTTTATTGGGGTCATTTAATGGATTGCCCCTAGCATCCTTCTCAGACTCAGTTTTGCCCCTAGTCGCGAATCGTCCTCAGTTTTACCCCTAGTTCGTTCGCACATACTAAGGTTTGCCCTCGACGACAAGTTTGAAGTCTATTCCATCTGATGGCGTTAGTGACAGTGGGTCCGCAACTTAGAGGTGAGACCAACTTGGTGCAGTTCTTACAGGTGGGCCCGCCCAACGCAGAGGGGAGACCTAATTTAAAAAACAAAAAAAACGTAGAGGTGGGGCCGACTGGGTGCAGTTCTTACAGGTGGGCCTCGCTCAACGTCCCGATCCCCAATCTGTGCTTTGCCGGCGTTCTGTGCTTACCTGCCACGGCCAATCCACCACCTGCGCCGCCGCGGCCGTCCTCGCCACCAGATCGAGCACCACCAGCAGATCCGCCACCGTCCCGCGACTGGTCGTTCCGCCAATGTGGTCGCCACCTGCTCGACCTTTGGCGGGGCTCCTTCCGTGCGCCCGGCCAGAGCGCTGATAGGTGAGGGGCTGTTGTATCCAACAAGGACGTTGTTGGAAAAAGGGATTGCGGTAGCGACCCTTGAGTAGCTAGCGATTCTGGCGTCAAGCGGGAGACCCGCCGCGTCCAATTAAATTGCAGTTTTACTTTCCGAATAAAATTAAATGGCAGTTTTACAGAAAAGCCCCCACATCTAAGATCTATTATAACTTTTTATTGGTTCAACCAAATTCAACAAAATTATATTTTTGGAAAGCTCTTGACATATAGAATATTTAAGTTCTATTAGAATTCAAATTTGACTTGGTTTGAAATATTCAAATTTCAAATGGATGATTTGAGTATATTTGTCATACCTTTAAATCTATAAGTTAAAAAATTGCAACTAAAATTGTTTTAGAAACTTTAGAATATTTTTATGATGCCTCTATTAGAAAATAATTTGAGTACTATTTTGATGATTTAATAATCATAATTTAATTTGAGAAAGTTTGACTATTTTTGACATAACTTTTGATAGAAACATTATTTTTAAGTAAATCCAATTGCTATAAATTTATTTAAATCCCCTCTGTCTATTAGCCCTGTTTCTAGAATTTTGTTATAAAAATTTAATCACATAAAACTTTAATCTTGTATTTACCCCTTTTATTATATTTTCCCTATAATAGAATTTAATTAAATTGCATTTATAACTTCCTGCATATTTATAAAAATCACAAAAGATGTTATGATACTTTCTTGTGATAAAAAAATTACATTTCATGCATAGCATATTTTCTTGGGGTCATTTAATGGATTACCCCTAGAAGCCTTCTCAGACTCAGTTTTGCCCCTAGTCGCGAATCGTCCTCAGTTTTGACCCTAGTTCGTTCGCACGTACTAAGGTTTGCCCTCGAGGGCAAGTTTGAAGTGTATTCCGTCTGATGGCGTTAGTGACAGTGGGTACGCAACTTAGAGGTGAGACCAACTTGGTGCAGTTCTTACAGGTGGGCTCGCCCAACGCAGAGGTGAGACCTAATTTAAAAAACAAAAAACGTAGAGGTGGGGCTGACTGGGTGTAGTTCTTACAGGTGGGCCTCACCCAATGTCCTGACCCCCAATCTGTGCTTCGTCGGCGTTTTGTGCTTCCCTGCCACAGCCAATCCACCACCTGCGCCGCCGCGGCCGTCCTCGCCACCAGATAGAGCACCACCAACAGATCCACCGCCACCGTCCCGCGACTGTTCGTTCCGCCACTAGGACCGCTCGTTCCGCCACTGTGGCCGCCACCTGCATGACCTGTGGCGGGGCTCCTTCCGTGCGCCCGGCCAGAGCGTTGATAGGTGAGGAACTGTTGTATCCACCAAGGACGTTGTTGGCAAAATGGATTGCGGTAGCGACTCTTGAGTAGCTGGCGATTCTGGCGTCGGGAGACCCGCCGCGTCCACGACTGGGCTCCCGAGGGGTAAGGCTTCCAACTTTTGCTTGTTTGTGCGTTTGAACAATCAATATACATAGGACGCGGTCTATTTCTGCAATTGGACATAGCTTGCTTCTGCAATAGCTTCCAATTTTTGCTTGTGCTGATTTCGTCTCTATTTTTTCGTGGGTTAGGATGGAGTTGCAGTTTGCTTTCTTGGTGAACGTTAGAAGGGACCGCTACATCATGAATGAAGACAACGACCATAAGAAATTCCAGGAAGGTTTCGATTATGACTTGCCAATGGATTGCAATTGGAATTTTAGGCAATTTGGGGAGGTTCTTTGCTTCCCATATCCTTGGGCTTTGCATGAAGAAGTGGAATTCAAATACTACGATGGGGGGGATGGATTGGGTCAAGATTAGCAATGATGCAGAACTTGCTACCATGTTTGCTAAGCATAAGGAGGAAGATCGATTCAATGTGAGGCTGCAAGTAAATGTGGTTGTGCCGGCATTTAGGAGTAATGCAAGGGTGACAGGTTCATCTTCTCAGACAGAACCATCTCGTCGTAAAGCAATTGCTAGCCAGAATAGTTCAGTTCATCCAAAGTGACGTGGTGGCTCGACAAGCGTGAGAAACAACAGAAGGGTACCTACTGAAGTGGAGGTTGATGCTGACATATCTGGGGATGATGAAGAGAGGCTATACTCTGATGTTGTTCAGAATTTACGACGGGCATCTCGTGCTGTTGAAATTCCATATGATGGTGACTATGAGCAAGAAGATGAAGATGAAGATGAGGAGGAAGATCTTCCAGCTGTTCAGTGGGACCCTAAAAACCCTCAGTTGCTGGAAGGTACAATTTTTTCATCCATGAGTGAGTGTAGAAATGCAGTTGTATCTTACTGCATCAAGGCAGAACGTGCGTTCATCGTTGACAAGAGCGATAAACGACGTTACAAAGTGCATTGTGTGACTGAGGGTTGTCAATGGAGGATGCACGCATCTAAAATGCGGAAAAGCTTGAATATTCAGGTAAAAGTGAACCCTTTTACCCACACATGCCAAGAATCAACTCTCAGAAAGGAAACAATCAGTAGAGCTAAGTCAAAATGGGTGGCAGAAGCAGTAAAGAAGTGGGTGACAGAAAACCATCAAGTGGGTACAAAGGAATTGCAGGCAAACATCAAAGCCAAGTTCAAGATGGATTTACCGTACATGAGGGTCTTCAATGGCAAACAAAAAGCTATGGAATCTATCTATGGTAACTGGCACGGAAGTTTTGAATTGTTTTATTCATTCAAAGCTGAAGTGGAGAGGACAAGCCCATGTAGTATTGTTGAAATTGATCACCACTCAGTGATACACATTGGAGGGAGTGACAAGGACCAAGGAATGCTATAGAAGGGTTTTTGTGTGCTTTGAGGCTTGTGAACTGGGTTTTTTGGCAGGCTGCAGGCCATATTTGGCTATTGATGCTACTTTTCTCACAGGCAGGTTTAAAGTACAGTTAGTAGCAGCTTGTGCAGTAGATGCGCATAATTTTGTATTTCCACTTGCATACGGTGTGCTGGAGACAGAGTCCGAGGAGAGCTGGACTTGGTTTTTGCAGAATCCGAGCCGGGCTATTGCACATCCCAATGGCTTGGTAATTCATACAAATGCATATAAAGGTTTAGAAGTGGATGTGGACAATGTGTTCCCTGGAGTAGAGCATAGGGAGTGCTTTCGTCACCTTGCTGCAAATTTTGTGAATAAATTCAAAGGAAAGACATATACAGACAATTTATGGCCAACATTTTTGACTTGCAGTGTGAGGAAGCACAACTACCACATTAGGCAGTTATACACCAATGCCAAAATAAAGGAATACTTGGAAACACACCACTCCAAGTTATGGGCCAGAAGCCAATTTAGTGAACTGAGCAAAGTTGATTATGTGCACAATAATATTGCAGAGTCTTTCAACGCAGCCATCCAAAAATTTAAAGATCTTTATTTGGTGGATTTGCTTGAGAAGATAAGGATAGAATACGCGCAGAAGTTTCATTTTCGTGATGGAATAGCTGAGGCTAAATTCATGGGCCACATTATTATCCCTTTGGTGATGACTGAACTGTAGCGGAAAACAGTAGGCCTGGTAATGAGCATGATTCTATTGTCAGATAGCTCAAAAGAGGTATCAGTAATGGATAGAGAGAAGAGAAACTGGAGATATCCAGTGGATATAGAAGCTAGAACTTGCAGTTGTAGGCAATGTCAGATAACTGGGTTGCCATGCATTCATGCGTTGTTTTTCATCACTTCTCTCCCAGGTACAGCAGGGAACATACAACATTATGTTCATGAGTACTACTCTGTTGCAAGGTTCAGAGCCACATATGCACATGCCTTGCCTGCTTTGGAGGGAAAACAACAGTGGGACAAAGTGGACCCTGGATTCAGACTTTGCGCTCCAAATCTGAAGAGAGCAGCAGGTAGACCGAAGAAGAGTCGGTTTAGACGTTGCAGCGAAGGAGCTGGACTTGGAGCAAGGCAGCGTGAGTGCAAAAGGTGGTGGGTCTGGTCATTTCGGTAAGTACTGTGATAATGCTGCAGATCCAGCGTTCGGAGAGAGTTCTGATGAAAATCATGATCAGCAACCGGATGCAACAGAAGATGAAAATGTTGCTCCAAATGATGATTCAGATGATGAGGCTCCAAATGATGAGTTTGATTATCATGCTTCAAATAATAACTATTTTGATGATGATGATCAAAATAATTATTTTGATGCTGCTGCAAATGTTGAGCCAAAAGATGCTGAAAATGATGCTCCAACTGATGTTGATCGACCATCTGTGGTTCTGAGTACTCATAGGTATGTAAATCTTCTGCTCACTTTGAAAAATATGGTATTTTTGAATTTGTTGTACATTTATCACTTCATGTAAACCTTCTACTCACTTTTTGTTCAGCTTTGTGGTCTATTCGAAGAAGACACACAAGAGAAGAAGAGAAGAAGTAGTGAGCACAATGATAACAAGGAGCACAAGGAGCAAAATGATAGCAAGTAACACAAGAATCACAAGGAGCAAAGTAGTGCCAAAAATTCTACAAAACATTACGAATCATGTTGTATTTCTATGAAACAACCCTTACTATTTGTGTTGAATGATGTGAGATTTATGTTTTCATGAAATTTGAGGAGCTGGTTTCATGTCATTTTGAATTAATTATGCTCATTTGAAACCATCACTCTATTCTCATGAGAAAAGTGTTTCAAATGAGGTCCGAAGTTAGGGTAAACACCCCCATTTGTAATATCATGAAAAATTCGACCTTGTCTAAATGATCCAAACAAATTTGAGGAGCAACTATATCACATATAACAACATTCGGCCTTGGTCTCATGTCATTTTGATTTTTTTTGAATTAATTATGCTCATTTGAACCCATCACTCTATTATTGAACTCTAAACAAGTCTATACAAGATAACTCTTTTGTTGAAAGTATTTTTGATCAATTATCCATAAACCATGTTTATAGTTTTTTATTGCAACTATATCACATATAACCACATTCGGCGCTGGTCTCATATCATTTTCATTTTTTTGAATTAATTATGCTCATTTGAACCCATCGCTCTATTATTGAACTCTAAACAACTCTATACAAGATAGCTCTTTTGTGGAAAGCATTTTCGATCAATTATCCATAAACCATGTTTATAATTTTTTATAGCAACTATATCACATATAACAATATTTGGCGCTAGTCTCATGTCGTTTTGATTTTTTGAATTAATTATGCTCATTTGAACCCATCGCTCTATTATTGAACTCTAAACAAGTCTATACAAGATATCTCTTTTGTGGAAAGCATTTTCGATTAATTGTCCATAAATCATGTTTATAATTTTTTATAGCAACTATATCACATATAACAACATTCAGCGCTGGTCTCATGTCATAGCGCAACATCTGATCAAACCCTACCGTCGCACCCTAACCGTCCGATCAAACCCTACTGCCAAACGACAACCCTCAGATACGGTCTTCTAGAAGGATTCCCGATAGCGATCCGCGAGAGGTTTGTTCCGGCCACCTGGCTGGCCGCTGAAAACAGGCGGGCCACGAGATTTCTATGGATATTTTCAGATTGTGACAAAATGATTTTGCTCTGATTTCTTTTTCTCTTTGCTCTGAATTATTTTTTCTTGGATATGAGATTTAGGGTTCATCGTTTCGTTCAGATTGTGATGGAATGATTTTGCTCTGATTTCTTTTTCTCTTTGCTCTGAATTATTTTTCCTTGGATATGAGATTTAGGGTTCATCGTTTCGTTCAGATTGTGATGACATGATTTTGCTCTGATTTCTTTTTCTCTTTGCTCTGAATTATTTTTCCTTGGATCTGAGATTTAGGGTTCATCGTTTCGTTTCAGATTGTGACGAAATCAAACCATTTCCAATCCCATTGCTTTAGGATTTTAGTTTTGTGTAATTTTTCTAGGATTTGCTTACTTGCTAGCTAGTCGCCAGTCGTTAGAGATGTTATTAGTGTCGATCTACTGCTCTTGTGTTGCTTAAACTGGGTCTACAGGCCGTCGCCACCGTAGTTTGCATGCATACGTGCTCGCCATGCAGCTACGGAAGATTTTTTAACATGTTACATGCCCCGAGTGTAGAATTAATGCAAAAAGAGGCAGACTTTGGTCCGTTGTGCCTCTTGCTTCCTCGGTCTGTCTCCGTTCTGATGGACAGGTAGTTAAAGCAGGCGTGTGCGTGAGACTTTGGACTTGCTTTCACCTCTTTGCGTTAATGCACGCATGCAGGGTCACGTCACATCCTAGCCGAGCTATTTTTTGCAGTCACCGCATTGACCGCAACGCTGCGGCTGCCTCGCACGTACTACTCTTACGCTTTCACACCATTTCCGTCTGTTCCTTCTTCATCTACCCCATTTAATTCACACTCATCAGGTCTTTTAGTAGTGCCAAGCCATCTTCCCTTCTTCTCATCCCTCTCCAGTCCCTTTGCGTCATCCTCCCTCCACCATGTTGACCTACTCTCTCCCGTCCAGCCCCGAGCCCGTCAGCGACGAGGACACCCACCCAACCCCTCGCCGGTGGTGGGAGGCGCCGGAGGAGCCGGTGAGCGAGGACGACAAACCTCCGAAGAGGTCGCGAGGGCCACTTCTTCCACAATCCCAACCGCGTCGAGGTCGCGAGGATCACCAAGCGCTCCAACAAGAAGACCGAGGACCTCCTCGCCGCCTTGGAGAAGAAGGAGAAGAGGGAGGAGAAGATGGAGGAGAAGATGGAGGAGAAGAGGGTGCGGGGCCGCATAAGGAAGTCCCGGGAAAGGGAGTAATCCGAGATGCGGTAGGCCAATGCCCGGGCCCTTGACCAACGCGAGAGGGCGGACATGGCGGCAGAGTGGACGGCAAGGACGCCGGCGGAGTGAAGGAGTAGGCCAACCACCGGCGGCTGGCCGGCAGACGGAAGGGTGCCCGCCGATGAAGGGGCGCCAGCAGTTAGGGTTTAGGGTCCTCTTTTTTATTTTTATATATGTAATGTGGGTACATATGCCCCTCTGTGCTAACATATGTAATGTGGTTATATATGCCCCTACGTGCTAATATATGTAATGTGTGTTTATATTTTTGAACCAAGTCATGCACAAGTGGTTCAGGAACATGAAAAAAAATCTGTGCAAAAAAATGTCGTCAAATTTATGTGTGCCCAAAGATATAACTACATAAGTGGTTAAGCAACGTCACAAACAAAATCAGTACAAAAATGCATTTTCAAATTTATAAACAAAGTCATGCAGTAACTATAGCTACCTTCCTTCGCTCCATGTACCAACATCTCCTCATTCTCCTCCCGGTTACCAGCGCAACCATATTGACAAAAATACAGCACGGTCCTGGGTTCGAGTCCCAGCCGCACCATTTTTTGTTCATTTTGGACCCTTCTCACCTTTTTTTAAAAGAGAATCCCATTTGGCCACTACGAATGGGCCTAATTGGTCTAGTTGGCCTACTATCGCATTCACACTTTTTTTAACGGAATCTGATTTTGTTTTTTAAGGATTATCAGTATATTTCAGAGATAAATTGCATTCATAAATGTTCTGAATTTCCAACTTCTCATACAATTTCAAACTTACAAATTTCCCCCAAATTCATGCCTTTTCATACAATTTCAACATTTCACCTAGTGCGATTAGCACACCTACAAATGCCTAAATGTAATTGCAAAGCGGAATCTGTGTTTGTTGTTCGAGCTTCTTAATCTTCTGGTTCAACCTCCTAAGCTCAAAAGAATCAATGCGTGCTCCACCCTCCGTATCTTCTCCCGGAGCTCGCGTTACGGCTGCTGCCCTTTGTGGCATGATGGGCAACCATTCTTCATGCTCGCTGTAGCACCCCAACTTTTATTAAAGTTGGAACACCTGTGTTATGTGCTAGTCCCTGGATCACTGCCAGCACCACAGTACAAAATATAAAGTACCATTGCATAAGTATTAAATTGCTACAACGAGATCCAAAAATAATAGCCAATATGGCTTTATTACAAATTGCATAGCCATGAAGGCTAGCTAAAGTTCAAAGTTCACAGCAAAAGCGAAATAACATTGAGCCTCATCTTCAAGCATGCGCCACAGGCAGTCATGTTGGGTGTAGACTCGAGCCAATCATTCAGCATCATAATTTCCTGCACATTGGAATATGCAGCCCCCGAAGGAGGTCAATACAATGATGTATTGGCAAGTGACTATGGTGGATAAATATACTGGCAAGTCTAACATCTATATGCATATTTGGCTTGGTGGGGTTGAAGGCTATTTGCAGAAAGCAAGTTTTCTCCTATCATTTTGTAAAACACTTTTATTTCTCGAAGACTTGGCACCGAGGGACAACGCCCAAGTGCACCAACAATTCTTTCCTTAGTCAAATTTTACTTTATGAAAACAGTGTTGAGATTCTTCTGCCCATCCTTGTCCAGTTGCTCGAAGTAGTCCATTTCCGGGGACACGGCTGAGATCTCAGATTGTCGACTCTGCAGAGGTTGTGCACTTTCACCTTTAGACTCAATTTGTCCGGGAAATCCTATACACGCGGAGTGTATTATGGAAAGGAGAGAATTGAGACAAGAACTTTCAGAAGAAGAATGCAACCATACTAGCAAGACCCGTTCCACCTATCATCTCTACATCTGCTTGTCAAGCTGACAGGTTGCACTCTCACAACTTAATCGTTCTAGACAGAGCCCATTGTCAAAAGGCTGCACGGGAAGCTTCTAAACTTGGAGGGACTTGGTAATCTCTTCGTTCCTAGGTGGCCATCCACAAGTGTACTTCTGGGTAACAACCACCATACTCATGGCCCTAAGTAGAATAGACATTCATCCTAGGCGAAGACAACCACAAGCATAGTCCCAAAAGCCACTCAACATAAACCATATCAACCAATTCCACCCAGATGTGTATTTTAGAATTTTAACACTTAGAAACATTTCCATAATATGGCAAACATTTTTATAGCATGGCTAAGCAACTAATAAAATCTTTTCATGGCTGCTTAGGGAAAAGGGTGGCTACACACTACTAGGATATTTGTAAATCACAAACTAACTTAGTATTATAGAAGAAATCAAAATTTCCTATCATGCACACTACTCAGAATATACTACTTATGCATATAGAAAATATGGGATTTAGTATGAATGTCACTTGCCTTGGTAACAGGAGGAACAATCACAGCAAGAATAACAATCACAAGCAATTCCTTCCTCTTCTTCACAATCTAGCACAATCAATGAATAAAATAAATACCAACACAATAACATCACAACACTAAAATAAAATCATGTATGCATGGATGATATGCTATGATAATGGGACACACTTATTAATACTTCTTAATTTCTGTCATTAATAAGTGAAATATAATTTTTTAGGTATTTCTTATTTTATTTATCAATTAAATAATTTTAAATTAATATAGTAAAACTTTGATTTCTATATTTACAACTTTTATTGTTTTTATGACATCTTCAATTTGGACATTTATTAATATTGCTGGACAGAGGGGAATAATACAATCCTAAAACAATTACATTTATTTCTAAATCATTTTTATTATTTAAGTTATTATTTTAATGGCCGAAATACTCGTATGATTATTATACAAATTATAATTTGTCAAAGGGAAAAACAATTGATGTGGAAATAAACTACATGAGCAGAGCTATCCAGGGATATAAAGATTATCAAATTTGAACTTGTAGATCAAAGGTTATGAATTTTCTAAGTTTTGTATATTTTCTGTTTTATTTATAAAAATTCCTGCGAAAAAGAAATTAACAGGGCTACGTGGCGCGATCCTATTGGTCGGTACCGCTTCGGCGCGGATCGGCTGCGAGAGCCGTACGATCTAATTAAAAATGGACGCGCGAGATCTAACGGTCCACGATCCGTTGACCAAATACGGGGGGCGCGGTCACCGGAGACGCGCGGGGCGCGGCGGAGCCATGGCCGGCGTTTGCGCCCGAGGCGTGCTACAGTGCTAGGAGGAAACATAGCTCACCAGGAGATGCGCGACGTCGTGGGGTGGGCGATGGCGCGGTGGTGATGACCGGAGCGTCCTCGTCTTCCCGGAAGAGCTCGCCGGAGTTGCGCACGGCGACGGTTCCTCTCGGTCGTGGACGGAGGCGGGGTTTCGCTGCAAAAACACACGCTCCACCATGTCAACTCGATGCGCACGGCTCACAGGGAGCGAAGGGAGGTGGAAAGGAGGTCCGAGGTGGCCGGAGTTGCTCGGGCGGCGGAGTTCTTACCGACGGCGACGGCGGGGTTGCGCGAGCTTGTGCGGGCAGCCTATGGGCTCTCGGGAGGTGAGGTTTGGGGCAATCGGACGAGAGAGAGGAGGGCTATTAGTAGGGGGAAACGGCGAGGTAAATGGAGTAGTAAATCGCCGCATTCAAACGAAATCAAATCGGGCGTTTTCGGTCGGGACGGGGGCGTGATTTGGGGACGAACGGCTCCGCGGGGGAGATGACAGGTGGGTCCCACCTGTCAGCGACTGCGAGCGAGCGCGCGGGGCGCTGGGCCGATGGCGGGCTGCTCGGCTACACGCGCGCGGCAGATAGCTACGGGCCACGGCCCACTCGACTCAGAAATTCAAATATTTTTATTTAAAACCTTTTATGTTTTTAAATAATGATTTTAAATATGATTTTTAAACCTATTCAAAACATTTCAGAAAAATTCATAAAAATATGTTTTGGAAAGGTTATTGAAAATGGAACTTTTTAACATTATTCTTGCCCATATATAAATTGGTAAAATTTTATTTATTAAAGGAGTTTTAAATAAACACTTTATGGAATTTATAGATTATTTATATTTATAATTTGAAGTTTTATTTAATATTTTTGTGATGTATTCTTATGCTCAATGATGCATGATGCTTGAATGCAAGTTTTAAATTTTTGCAAAATTTGGGATGTTACAGACTAACCCCCTTAAGAGGAAGCTCGCCCTCGAGCTTCGGAAGGATCAGCAAATAGGTGTGGATGGTCTTCTCGGAGGTCGTCCTCTCGTTCCCAGGTGGCTTCTTCCTCAGTGTGATGGTTCCATTGGACTTTACAGAACTTGATGGTTTTGGTACGGGTGACTCTTTCTGCGGTCTGCAATATTTTGATGGGTTTCTCCTCGTAGGTCAAGTCACTCTCCAATTGCACTTCTACGAGGGGTACAGTATCCTTTAAAGGAACTCCCATCATTTCGGGGTGACATTTCTTCAGTTGACTGACATGGAACACATTATGAACCGCAGATAGAGCTTCTGGTAGTTCTAACTCATATGCCACCTCACCCTTACGAGACAGAATTTTAAAAGGTCCAATAAACCGAGGTGCTAATTTTCCTTTAATTCCAAACCTCTTCACACCCTTGAGTGGCGACACTCTAAGATAGGTTCTATCACCCACCTCGTAGGCGACTTCCCTACGTTTAGAATCCGCATAGCTTTTCTGGCGGGACTGTGCTACCTTCAATCTATCTTTAATTAATCTGACTTTCTCTTCAGCTTCTTGGATTATATCAGGTCCAAAGAAACTTCGTTCTCCTACACCACTCCACAACAATGGGGTTGTGCATTTCTTCCCATATAATGCCTCAAATGGTGCCATCTCGATGCTAGCTTGATAACTGTTATTGTAAGAGAACTCGGCATAGGGTAGGTTGTCATCCCAACTAGACCCATAATCCAGCGCACAAGCTCTTAACATATCTTCTAAAATCTGGTTTACTCTTTCGGTCTGACCATCCGTTTGCGGGTGAAATGCCGTACTGAACTCCAATCTAGTTCCCAGTGACTCATGCAACTGCTTCCAAGAATAGGACGTGAAATGCGTCCCTCTATCGGACACGATACTCTTGGGGACGCCGTGTAAGCATACAATCCTCTTCATGTAAATATCAGCTAGCTTTGCGCTGGTATAGGTGGTCTTCACGGGTATAAAGTGAGCTATTTTGGTTAAACGACAAACAATAACCCAAATAGAATCATACCCTGATTTGGTCCTTGGTAACCCGGTGATGAAATCCATCCCAATAGAATCCCACTTCCAGTCTGGTACCTTCAGAGGTTGCAAAAGTCCTGCTGGTTTCTGATGCTCGGCCTTTACTCGACTGCATACATCGCACTTAGCTATATATTCTGCTATTTCTCTTTTCAGATTGTTCCACCAAAATCTCTCCTTCACATCCATATACATTTTGGTATTTCCTGGATGAATGGAGTAAGGTGTTTCATGGGCTTCTTGCAGAATTAACTTCATGAGACTAGGATCATTTGCTACACATACACGTTTTTCAAACCACAAGGTTCCTTGCTCATCTTCATGAAATCCCTTGGCTTTTCCTGCTCTCAAATTGGCTTTGATTTCTTCAATATCTTTATCTCCCTTCTGAGCTTCTCGTATATTATCCATCAAATTTGGTTGTACTACCATCGAGGCTACAAAACCATCTGGTACCACTTCCTATCGGAGGTCCTTGAATGCCTTGCATAAATCCTCAGGTATTTCTCCGGTCGTGAGGCCATTCAAATACACTTTACGACTCAGGGCATCAGCTACTACATTAGCCTTTCTAGGATGGTATTGGAGACTTAGGTCATAATCCTTGATAAGTTCTAACCATCTTCTCTGCCTCATGTTCAATTCTTTCTGTGTGAAAATATTCTTCAAACTTTTGTGGTCAGTGAACACTTCACATCTTTTTCCCATTAGGTAGGGTCTCCAAGTTTTTAGGGCATGTACTACTGAGGCTAACTCGAGATCATGGGTGGGATAATTTGTTTCATGTTTCTTGAGCTGTCTAGAGGCATAAGATGCCACTCTGCCTTCTTGCATCAGCACACTTCCCAGGCCTTGGCGTGAAGCATCACAGTATACTTGGAATTCTTTCTCTAAATCGGGTAAGCATAGAACTGGGGCTGAAACTAGTCGTTTCTTTAATTCCTGAAAATTGGCTTCGCATGCGTCAGTCCACTCAAATTTCTTCTCCTTCTTTAATAATTCCGTCAGTGCCTTGGCGATTTTGGAAAAGTTTTCTATAAATCTTCGGTAGTATCCTGCTAGACCAAGAAAACTTCGTAATTCTCCAACATTCTTTGGTGGTTCCCAATTGGTTACAACTGAAACCTTTTCAGGATCCACTGCTATACCCTCCTTGGATACTATGTGTCCTAGGAATGCGACTTGTTCCAACCTAAATTCACACTTGCTGAATTTGGCATATAACTTATGTTCACGTAGTCTCTGCAATACTAGGCGCAAATGCTCTTCATGTTCTTTGTGACTCTCGGAGTAGATCAGAATGTCGTCTATGAACACTACCACAAACTTGTCCAGAAAATCCATGAACACTTTATTCATCATATTCATGAAATAAGCTGGAGCATTGGTTAATCCAAATGGCATTACTGTATACTCATAAGAGCCATATCTTGTAACAAACGTTGTTTTTGGTATATCCATCTCTCTAACCTTCATTTGGAGATATCCTGATCGAAGATCAATCTTGGAGAACACACATGCACCTTTCAATTGATCAAATAATTCATTTATCTTGGGTAACGGATACTTGTTCTTGATGGTGTGTTCATTTATATCTCTGTAGTCCGTGACTAGTCTCTGTGTTTGATCTTTCTTTTTGACAAAAAGAACTGGCGCTCCCCAGGGCGAAGAACTTGGACGGATAAATCCTTTCAGAAGGTGTTCCTCCAGTTGCTTCTTGAGTTCTTTCAGTTCATCGACGGCCATTGGGTAAGGTCTCTTGGTTATTGGTCCGGTACCCGGTTTTAGTTCAATGAGAAATTCCACATCTCTATCAGGTGGCATTCCCGGTAATTCTTCTGGGAATACATCTGGGTACTCTTGGACAATCAGCACATCACCAAGGCTAACCCCCCCAAGAGAATTTAGCCTAACTTTCTTAAGTTCGAAAGTTGATCTGAATTTAATCTTTTGTTTTTCTGGGGTGGTGAGGGTGATAGCTCTGTTTGCACAGTCTATGATTCCTTCAAAACGGGTCATCCAATCCATTCCGATAATAACATCCAAACCTTGGGTTTCTAGGATGCCTAAGTCTGTTGGAAAAAGATATTTTCCAATCCTTAATTCTAACTGCCTACAGCCTGAATTTACTATCATCTCACCCCCAGGTGAACTCACTCTAATAGGTTTTCCTAAGCTTTCCTCGGCTAGCCCATGTTTGTTTACAAAAGCTCTTGATATGAATGAATGCGATGCTCCAGTATCAAATAAGACCAATGCTGGAAAAGAATTGAGCAGGAACTTACCAATCACAGCGTCAGGTTCATCATGAACTTCTTCCACGTTGAGGTGATTTACTTGTCCCTTCTGGAAAGGATTGGGCTTGGAATTTTCATCGGTCTTTCTCTCTGGGCAATCAGTAGCATAGTGTCCCGTCTTCTTGCACTTGAAGCAAGTCACCTTAGACAGGTCTTTCTTCCCTTCAGTGTTAGGACGAGGATTACCATTTCCATGATTATGGCCATGGTGATGGTTTCCCTTGAACCCACCATTATTTCCTTTATACCCTCCATTGTGGTTATGACCATGATGCTTTTGGCCACTACCATTGTTGGAGTAGTTCCAGGGTTTATGGCCACTGACTTCTGAGGTGTGTGGTTTCTTGTGAGCCACTTCAGTGTTACCTTTACTTGCACCAAACTTCCTCTTCCTATTCTCTTCCTTTCTGATGTTATTGTCCAGCGTGATTGCCTGATCTAGCAAAATCTGATAGTTAGGAGCATAAGCCACAGACAAAGGTATCTTTAGTTCTCCTCGAAGTCCATTTAGGAATTTGTCCTTCCTTTTTGCATCAGTGTCGATGTCTTCTGGTGCGTTCCTTGATAGCGTACAGAAGTCATCTATATACTCCTTCAGAGTTCTACCTCCCTGTCTCAAGCTACGAAACTCCTCCTTCTTCAGATTCATTATGCCAGAGGAGATGTGAGCATTGCGGAAACCATCCTTGAACGCATCCCAAGTCATGCCATCCAAGTGATGGGTCACTTGATAGGTCTCCCACCACATGGCAGCAGGTCCTTCCAATAGGTGAGCAGTGAACCTCACCTTTTCTGCCTCAGAACACTCACAGGTTACTAAGTCCTTGTTGACTGAACGGAGCCAGTCATCCGCCACTATGGGTTCAGTAGCAGAGGAGAACTTATTAGGTCTAAGCCTGAGAAATCTTGCAAGTCTGTCCACCGGAGGTGGGGGTGGTGGTGGATGGTTGTTATTGTTGTTGTTGTTGTTGTTGTTGGTTGCTGCAATGAACTGGGTCATCATAGTCATCAGTTGGGCTTGAGCTGCCATCAGCTGTTGCATAGCTTCGCTATTGTAGGGATCACGACGTGGAGGCATCTGTGGGGTTTTTGTATGGATGAGTAAAATATAGATAGATCTATAAGGAGGAATCTTACCCATGCACAAAACAATCCAGTCAAGCACACCATCAATCAACACACCACTCATAAAACAATCAGCAAACAATTCAAAACCTTTGGTTTTAGGAAAACGATATAAAAGTTTGGAAAATAAACTCGCGAGGTTCCGAGGATACAAGGGAAGGTACTGCCTTACCACAAGTTGGTAGGTCAATACAAGATCAAGACAATGTGGTGTATGATAAATGGTAGTCTCACTAACTAACTACTCGACCATATCCTCTTCCTCCTCTTCAATTTCCTGTATCTCGATTCCTTCATTGGCGAGTACATCCTTGAGTTCCTTTACTTCTTTCTCCAGGGTAAGATTCTTTTCTTGCAGCTCTCTCTTCTCAGTACGAAGCCTTTTGATCAAGTCACTATCAGCCTCGAACTCGACTTCATTGCTCTCGAGTTCTGCCTTTTGTTCCCTGATGATCTTGTTCTTCTCTTGAACTCTTTTCTCTTGTCTCCTGTACTTCTCCTCTTGTGCAGCGAATCTCTCTTCCTGTGCCTTAGTCACTTCCTCCTGAACCTTCACTTTCTCTTCGTTCTCCTTAAGTAAGTCACATAACTCATCGTTCTTCAGGAGCTCGGTGCGTCGATCTTCATATAGTTCGGTGACAAGGATTTCCAGCTCCTGGAAATAAAGGCTAAGGGGTTTTGCCTTGCCTCTTTCTCCGACATCATACAGGTAGGGTTCTCCATCTTCGTTTCTTCTTCCAAAGAAAATGGAGTAGTGGCCCCTCAACTCTAGGCTGTAGCGTCCGCAGAGGCGCCCAATCAAATCTTGCATGACTAGATTGAGCCCTTTGTCTTTGGAGTCACTAACCATTTTGATCTCCAGTGGGGGCTCCTCTCCACGTCCTGGTTGTGTTGCTTTTATTCCCCAGCAACCCTCTTTGTTAAACTTCTTCAGAATGAAGCCCTTTACTTGGGGTAGTGGTAACCCTATCTTCTCGCCGATGTCGAGGAGGTAACAGCCAAAACGGGTGTTCTCGAAGTCCTCCGCAGTGGCGAAGTGAAAGCTCGTCATCCTTTAGGTAGGAAAGAAGGGAAATTAGAACAAGAATTGCATAAGATAAGGAAGTACTAGTTATGGAGTGTATTATTAATTTAGGGGGAATACTAAGTCAAAATCCTAAGGTGATCAACATATATTAACAACTCTTCGTAAATTGGATTTTTCACTATAGTGAGAGAGACAGACACCCGGCCAGCCACTTATATTGTGGAACAGGTCTCATGTACGTGGACATGTAAAGTTTGTCCCGGGCCGCTTCATCCCGCCATGCCGTTATAATCCAACATACTTCAAAGATGGTAACATTATGACCAAAAAGGGCTTAACCAATCCTAGGGGATCGAACCTACAGGCAACACTTTGCTCTGATACCATTTTGTAGCACCCCAACTTTTATTAAAGTTGGAACACCTGTGTTATGTGCTAGTCCCTGGATCACTGCCAGCACCACAGTATAAAATATAAAGTACCATTGCATAAGTATTAAATTGCTACAACGAGATCCAAAAATAATAGCCAATATGGCTTTATTACAAATTGCATAGCCATGAAGGCTTGCTAAAGTTCAAAGTTCACAACGAAAGCGAAATAACATTGAGCCTCATCTTCAAGCATGCGCCACAGGCAGTCATGTTGGGTGTAGACTCGAGCCAATCATTCAGCATCAGAATTTCCTGCACATTGGAATATGCATCCCCCGAAGGAGGTCAATACAATGATGTATTGGCAAGTGACTATGGTGGATAAATATACTGGCAAGTCTAACATCTATATGCATATTTGGCTTGGTGGGGTTGAAGGCTATTTGCAGAAAGCAAGTTTTCTCCTATCATTTTGTAAAACACTTTTATTTCTCGAAGACTTGGCACCGAGGGACAACGCCCAAGTGCACCAACAATTCTTTCCTTAGTCAAATTTTAATTTATGAAAACAGTGTTGAGATTCTTCTGCCCATCCTTGTCCAGTTGCTCGAAGTAGTCCATTTCCGGGGACACGGCTGAGATCTCAGATTGTCGACTCTGCAGAGGTTGTGCACTTTCACCTTTAGACTCAATTTGTCCGGGAAATCCTATACATGCGGAGTGTATTATGGAAAGGAGAGAATTGAGACAAGAACTTTCAGAAGAAGAATGCAACCATACTAGCAAGACCCGTTCCACCTATCATCTCTACATCTGCTTGTCAAGCTGACAGGTTGCACTCTCACAACTTAATCGTTCTAGACAGATCCCATTGTCAAAAGGCTGCACGGGAAGCTTCTAAACTTGGAGGGACTTGGTAATCTCTTTGTTCCTGGGTGGCCATCCACCAGTGTACTTCTGGATAACAACCACCATACTCATGGCCCTAAGTAGAATAGACATTCATCCTAGGCGAAGACAACCACAAGCATAGTCCCAAAAGCCACTCAACATAAACCATATCAACCAATTCCACCCAGATGTGTATTTTAGAATTTTAACACTTAGAAACATTTCCATAATATGGCAAACATTTTTATAGCATGGCTAAGCAACTAATAAAATCTTTTCATGGCTGCTTAGGGAAAAGGGTGGCTACACACTACTAGGATATTTGTAAATCACAAACTAACTTAGTATTATAAAATAAATCAAAATTCCCTATCATGCACACTACTCAGAATATACTACTTATGCATATAGAAAATATGGAATTTAGTATGAATGTCACTTGCCTTGGTAACAGGAGGAACAATCACAGCAAGAATAACAATCACAAGCAATTCCTTCCTCTTCCTCACAATCTAGCACAATCAATGAATAAAATAAATACCAACACAATAACATCACAACACTAAAATAAAATCATGTATGCATGGATGATATGCTATGATAATGGGACACACTTATTAATACTTCTTAATTTCTGTCATTAATAAGTGAAATATAATTTTTTAGGTATTTCTTATTTTATTTATCAATTAAATAATTTTAAATTAATATAGCAAAACTTTGATTTCTATATTTACAACTTTTATTGTTTTTATGACATCTTCAATTTGGACATTTATTAATATTGCTGGACAGAGGGAAATAATACAATCCTAAAACAATTACATTTATTTCTAAATCATTTTTATTATTTAAGTTATTATTTTAATGGCCGAAATACTCCTCTTATTATTATACAAAATATAATTTGTCAAAGGGAAAAACAATTGATGTGGAAATAAACTACATGAGCAGAGCTATCCGGGGATATAAAGTTTATCAAATTTGAACTTGTAGATCAAAAGTTATGAATTTTCTAAGTTTTGTATATTTTCTGTTTTATTTATAAAAATTCCTGCGAAAAAGAAATTAACAGGGCTATGTGGCGCGATCCTATTGGTTGGTACCGCTTCGGCGCGGATCGGTTGCGAGAGCCGTCCGATCTAATTAAAAATGGACGCGCGAGATCTAATCGATCTAGATCCATTGGATCTAGATCTAACGTTCCACGATCCGTTGACCAAATACGGGCGGCGCGGTCACCCGAGACGCGCGGGGCGCGGCGGAGCCATGGCCGGCGTTTGCGCCCGAGGCGTGCTACGGTGCTAGGAGGAAACGGAGCTCACCAGGAGATGCGTGACGTCGTGGGGAGGGCGATGGCGCGGTGGTGATGACCGGAGCGTCCTCGTCTTCCCGGAAGAGCTCGCCGGAGTTGCGCACGGCGACGGTTCCTCTCGGTCGTGGACGGAGGCGGGGTTTCGCTGCAAAAACACACGCTCCACCATGTCAACTCGATGCGCACGGCTCACAGGGAGCGAAGGGAGGTGGAAAGGAGGTCCGAGGTGGCTGGAGTTGCTCGGGCGGCGGAGTTCTTACCGACGGCGACGACGGGGTTGCGCGAGCTCGTGCGGGCAGCCTATGGGCTCTCGGGAGGTGAGGTTTGGGGCAATCGGACGAGAGCGAGGAGGGATATTAGTAGGGGGAAACGGCGAGGTAAATGGAGTAGTAAATCGCCGCATTCAAACGAAATCAAATCGGGCGTTTTCGGTCGGGACGGGGGCGTGATTTGGGGACGAACGGCTCCACGGGGGAGATGACAGGTGGGTCCCACCTGTCAGCGACTGCGAGCGAGCGCGCGGGGCGCTGGGCCGCTGGCGAGCTGCTCGGCTACGCGCGCGCGGCAGATAGCTACGGGCCACGGCCCACTCGACTCAGAAATTCAAATATTTTTATTTAAAACCTTTTCTGTTTTTAAATACTGATTTCAAATATGATTTTTAAACCTATTCAAAACATTTCAGAAAAATTCATAAAAATATGTTTTCGAAAGGTTATTGAAAATGTAACTTTTTAACATTATTCTTGCCCATATATAAATTGGTAAAATTTTATTTATTAAAGGAGTTTTAAATAAACACTTTATGGAATTTATAGATTATTTATATTTATAATTTGAAGTTTTATTTAATATTTTTGTGATGTATTCTTATGCTCAATGATGCATGATGCTTGAATGCAAGTTTTAAATTTTTGCAAAATTTGGGATGTTACACTCGCCTAGCAGTTCATCCGTCAGCGTCTTGGCCAGAGCATCGACTCAAAGAAAGAAACAAGTTATCTGCAATAATGTCAACATATCAATTTAGTAAAATTGCTCCGATTCACCCCATTCTAGATGCACTATATTTGTGAAATTGCTCCGATTCTTACCCCATTAGCCTTTGTAGCGTACCTGCACTTAAAAATATGGCAGGTACCTGTGTATAGTGCAAACCCCTGGATCGATTCATTTGCACACATAGTTTACGATGTAATATCACAACAAAGCATCAAATTTATTACATCGATGATCCAGACTTACAAAAAAATAAATAGTTCGATACATCTTTGCATAGCTTAAAGCTAGCTCAAAACAATAAAGCAGCAAAATAAATCCTCAATAAGCCTCCAACTTCATGACACGCCACAGGCGAAAACATGTTGGTGCAGACCCGAAACCCAAACGTAGTCCTTACTCTTCGTCAGAAATTTCTGCAACAAATAATAATTTGCAACAGAGTGGGTCCGATTCCATTAAAAATGGAGTCTGGCAAGTGACACTATGGTGGACACTTAATGGAATAACTCTATAGCCTATATGCATATTTGGCTGGTGGATTTCAAGGCTAATTTGCATAAAGCCATTTTTTCATACTCTTTTGAAAACACTTTTCTTGAAATCAGGACAAGTATGGCATGAAAACCATATTCTCATCTTCCCTTGTTCACCCATCAACTTTTAACTTAGAAATTGAAATGTTGGGAGCCTCGTTGAATCCTTGATCAGCTGCTCAAAATTGTCCGTAACCGAGGACACGGCTAAGTACTTAGTTTTACACTCTGGAGAGGTTGTGCACTTTCACCACGAGACTCAAACAACCCTTCTGTCCTTGACCCTCATGTAGTGAAAAGGAAAGGAGAAGCCTGAGACGAGACCTTTGGGGAAAAGTCAAGGCAGAGCCATTATACCACGTGGTTGCACTGGAAACTTCTTCACTTGGAGAAAACTTTGGTCCCTTTGTTCCTGGGTGGCCATCCTCAAGTGTACGTACTCAGGTTCACTCATCTAAATGAGCCTGGGTCTTAGCCAGGTGCACCCACCTAAATGAGCCTAAGTAGCCACTCAACTCTAACCTCCATCCTCTTGCCACATCCACCCAGAAGTTTCTTTAACTTAGTAGAAATTTACTTTCCACGAAACAACTTTAGCATAGCATCAATATTTCTACCAAGTTACCCATAGGATTCTAGACACATCTAGTGTAAGGGATATAGTAGTTTCAGCGGAGCAATACTATCCAACAATGCATATAAGAAATACACTAAGTAGTGCATAGAAAATACTTAGGAAATTTATGAGGGTGTGCCACTTGCCTTGGCAACAAGAAGAATAGCAACAGCAGCTACAACAGTTGTCGTTTCCCTCCGAAATTTCTAACACATCAAACAAGGCCAAATAAACATACACACAAAATAACAATGCAAAAATATGTTATGCATGATGTGCAAACTATTTCTAAGAACTAGAGATGCATGCCATGCCAAGAAATTATTCTAAGTGAATGCAAGGCAAGTGTGTTAGTCATATATGACTAAGGACCAAGGTCATAAAATTAATTGCTATAAGTCAATCTTGACTAAGTTGTTAGACTGCTCCTAGTCTTCATCATGTTTGATCTTGAATTCTTCAACTCCCTTGTAGTTTCCTTCATCTTCAATTAGCACTCTAAGGACTTGGTCAAAATCACTAAGGACTTGGTCAAAATCACTAAGGACATGGTTTATGTCCAAAGTGGAAGAAGAATAGGAAGGCAGAAAACTATACAGAGAAAATATTGTTGATCTCTCAGGCTTCATCTCCAGACTTGTAACTTTCTCCTTGGTGATGTCTTCATTGAATCATGTAGACTTGATGGTTCAGACTTGATGATTTGTATATCACCAGGGCTGGTCTTGGATATAACTTAGCCACCACGAGGTCTAAGAGAGAAGAAAAGAAAAGAGAGAAAGACTTAGAGAAATAAAAGGGAATAGTCTTCTTCCAGTTCCTCTTGATTTTCTTCTAAGTGCTTCTACTTCTTGGAGCTGCTTCCAGAGTCTGTTTTCTTCTAAGTCTTTGTTGGCCTTCTAGTCTTTATATTGTAGCACTTTACCAAAACACTATGCTAAAATAATCCTAACTTAGAGAAAACAATAACTATACAATACAATATTCTATGTATGCAATGCAATTTATTTCTAAGGACAACACTTAACAAAATAAAAACAACTAAGTTTGTAAATGCTAAATTTCTCTAAGGAAAGATTTAGCATTTCTAAGTGTTGAAAATTTTCTAAGGAAAGTATTCTCGAATATTTATCAAATATTTTCTAAGAGAGAAATTTACTTTGTTTTAAGAAAGCAAAATATTTCTAAGTACTTTTTGTGACCAAAGTGTTCATAATATGCCTGTTAATTTTAATATATTTTTAATTAGTTTTTATTCATTAAAATATCATTTACAAGTATTAACTCAATATTATTTACAAAATAAACAGAACATTATTCCACAAAGATTAGTAGAAAAATACTACTGCAAATACTTAGTGATTCAAATTTATAGTAATTGGATTTACTCAAAAATAATATTTCTATCCACATGGCATCCTCTGATTCGTCGGTACCGGTTCGGATAAGTGATCAATTGGCAGCCGTTGGATCTCGATCTAACGGCGTAGATCTATTCTACCAAGTCTGGGCGACGCGGTTCGCCGGAATAACTCCGGTGACCTAAATCCCGCGGCGGCGACACGCCGGTGACGCGCGTTTCCGATGATCTACAACATAAAAGGACTAGCGGAGCGTACCGTGATGAAGAGGAGGTCTAGGCGAGGTCGATGGCGTGCTCGTGGTCCTCGGCGCTTCCTCGTTCTTCGGCAGTACCTCGTCGGAGTTGCGCACGGCGGCGGGGAGCTTCGGTCACGGACGGATTGCTCGTCCTGCTGCGCAATAAGCTACCGCGCCAAGTCAGGGAGGTGCATAAGATCAAGGTGAAGCTAGGGGGGTGGATGAGAGGGGCTAGATCGATCGAAGCTCACCGGAAATTGTAGAAGACGCCGACGGCAATGGCGACACGGCGGAGACGATTGTGGGCAGCCTGGAGGCGATGAGCTAGGGTTTTCGGGTGCGGGAGAGGGCGGTGGAGGTGGGGTTTAAATAGGGGGCGTCAGGAGAACTTATCCCGCAAGAATCGTGGTGTATCGATCATTTCCGGATCGGTCTCTTCCGGTTCATGAGCTGTTTCGTTGAGATACGGGAGGAGGGAGATGACAGGTGGGGTTCGCGCGTCACTGAAAGAGGGAGAAGATGGGCCGCTGCTGGGCTACGGATGGGCTTCGGCCCAGTTGGCTCGGGCTGTTCTTCTCTTTTTTTTTTGACAAATCCTTTTCTGTTTTCAAACTTTTAATCCAAAATTGATTTTTAAACTTAACCAAATCTTTTCATAAAAATTCATAAAAATATGTTTTGGAAAGCTAATTTAATTTAGAACTTTTTGGTAGTATTCTTGCCCAAAAATAAAATTAAATAAAAGGGAAATTATAAAAGATACAAAAAAACATGTTTATGGAATAATTTCCAAAACAAACATATCAATAAATATTAAATTTCAAATTCTGATTTAATTTAAGCCACAAGATGAAATGATGTTTATGCATGAATGCATGAGTGCAATGCTTGCAATGCTTGAATACTCTTTTAAAAGTAACATACAAAGTAATTTTTTAAAAGTTTTAAATTTTTCTGATTTTTCAAATCCCCGGATGTTACAGACTACCACCCTTAAAAGGAATCTCGTCCTCGAGATTCGAGAAGGCTAGCAAAAGGTTGTGACTGGTTTAACTGGGTGGGCTACCACCCTTAAAAGGAATCTTTGTTGGCACTGAAACTTCAATATTAAAACTTGATTTAAAATGTACCGTTCACTTGCTCCACGGTGAGGTGGTTCACATATCCTTTATCAAAAGGATTTGGCTTGACAGCGGCTTCGGCCCCTTTCTTTTCTGGGCAGTCAGTGGAGTAGTGTCCTTGCTTCTTGCAGTTGTAGCATGTGATATGATTGAGGTTTTTCTTGGGTTCCCCATTTGGGCGGTGATTGTGGTTAGGAGCCTCGTGTCCGTTTCCCTTGAATCCACCATTTTGTTCATGATGCTTGTGGTTCACTCCTCCACTATGGTGGTTTCCAAGTTTGTGACCATGGTTCCCATCATGAACAAAATGTTTCTTGAATGAGGGTTCAGAGGAGTGCTTGTTCATCTTCCTCTTCCTATTTTCAGCTTTCTTCATGCTATCGTCAAGGGTGATTGCTTGATCGAGGAGTATCTGATAGTTTGGAGCATAAGCAACAGTCAGAGGTATCTTCAGCTCATCACATAGTCCCTTGAGAAATTTTGCCTTCCTCTTTGCATCTGTATCAATGTCCTCAGGAGCATATCGAGACAAGGCATGAAAGTCATCCATGTACTCCTTAAGACTTCTGTTACCCTGACACAGATTGAAACTCCTCCTGTTTCAGATTCATAATCCCCGTGGAGACATGAGCATTACGAAATCCTTCCTTGAATTCCTCCCAGGTCAAGGTGACCAATGGGTGAGTAATCTGATAAGTTTCCCACCATTGGGCAGCAGGTCCTTCGAGAAGATGTGCGGTGAACCTGACTTTCTCAGCATCATCACATTCAGTTGTCACCAGATCCTTCTGCACAGAACGCAGCCAGTCATCAGCTACCATTGGCTCAGTTGAGGTGGAGAACTTGTTTGGCCTAAGCCTCAGAAATCTGGTAAGCCTGTCCACTTGGGGAGGTGGTGGCGGTGGATGATTGTTGTTGTTATTATTGTTGTTGTGGTTTGTTGCAATAAACTGAGTCATCATAGTCATCAACTGGGCTTGGGCGGCCATCAACTGCTGCATAGCATCATCATTGTTGTTGTTGTTGTTCCCAGGTGCACGTCGGGGAGGCATCTGTGGGTTTTAGCATAGATGAGTAAAAGATAGACAGATCTAGGAAAAAAAAATTCCTACCCATACAAGCAATTGCACAATCAACCACAATCATTAAATTTCCAAACTTGTTTTTGAAAAGCCTAACTAATCGTTTTCGAACGAAGTACACCAATATTATGGTGAACACATACGATGATACTGCCATACCACAATTTGATAGGTCAATACATCATTAGGATCCCATTACTCTAATGGATAGGTGGTCTAGTCTATCTCCTTCCTGAGTGCATCAAGTTCCTCTTCTATTTCCTTGAGTTCATCAAGATACTTTTGGGTGTTATGAAGCCTAAATCGAAGTCTTCTTCCAAAGTTCTCGATGGCTTTGCATGCTGCACTTCTTGCTGAGTCAAAGAATGATGTGTAAAGTATTGGGTTGGTGATCATGCAGTAGTCCTTGGTCTTGTGGTTATCTTCTTTGCTTTTGTATAGATGGAGTTGCACCCACCAGTACTCTTGACCTTCACCCATGAAAGGAAATCCTTTGTATACTGCTTCTCCTTCAAAGCCCAAGCTCTTCATGCTATCCTTAAGTGCTCTTGGAAAATCAGTCTCACATTGTAGGGTCATGGTCATCACTGGTCCCTTCTTGAGTGATTCAAAGAGGTTGGTCATCTAAAAAGAAGATATAGTATTTTTAGAAAGCAAATAGATAAGATAGTTACAAGAAGGAAAATTAGTAAAGTTTTGTTTTAGCAAACTGAATAAAAATAGATTTTCAATCCTATGGCCAAATCCTATTTCTATCCAGACTTAGGGTTTCGAACCTACAGGCAACACAGTGCTCTGATACCATCTGTAGCGTACCTGCACTTAAAAATATGGCAGGTACCTGTGTATAGTGCAAACCCCTGGATCGATTCATTTGCACACATAGTTTACGATGTAATATCACAACAAAGCATCAAATTTATTACATCGATGATCCAGACTTACAAAAAAATAAATAGTTCGATACATCTTTGCATAGCTTAAAGCTAGCTCAAAACAATAAAGCAGCGGAATAAATCCTCAATGAGCCTCCAACTTCATGACACGCCACAGGCGAAAACATGTTGGTGCAGACCCGAAACCCAAACGTAGTCCTTACTCTTCGTCAGAAATTTCTGCAACAAATAATAATTTGCAACAGAGTGGGTCAGATACCATTAAAAATGGAGTCTGGCAAGTTACACTATGGTGGACACTTAATGGAATAACTCTATAGCCTATATGCATATTTGGCTGGTGGATTTCAAGGCTAATTTGCATAAAGCCAATTTTTCCTACTCTTTTGAAAACACTTTTCTTGAAATCAGGACAAGTATGGCATGAAAACCATATTCTCATCTTCCCTTGTTCACCCATCAACTTTTAACTTAGAAATTGAAATGTTGGGAGCCTCCGTTGAATCCTTGATCAACTGCTCAAAATTGTCCGTAACCGAGGACACGGCTAAGTACTTAGTTTTACACTCTGGAGAGGTTGTGCACTTTCACCACGAGACTCAAACAACCCTTCTGTCGTTGACCCTCATGTAGTGAAAAGGAAAGGAGAAGCCTGAGACGAGACCTTTGGGGAAAAGTTAAGGCAGAGCCATTATACCACGTGGTTGCACTGGAAACATCTTCACTTGGAGAAAACTTTGGTCCCTTTGTTCCTGGGTGGCCATCATCAAGTGTACGTACTCAGGTTCACTCATCTAAATGAGCCTGGGTCTTAGCCAGGTGCACCCACCTAAATGAGCCTAAGTAGCCACTCAACTCTAACCTCCATCCTCTTGCCACATCCACCCAGAAGTTTCTTTAACTTAGTAGAAATTTACTTTCCACAAAACAACTTTAGCATAGCATCAATATTTCTACCAAGTTACCCATAGGATTCTAGACACATCTAGTGTAAGGGATATAGTAGTTTCAGCGGAGCAATACTATCCAACAATGCATATAAGAAATACACTAAGTAGTGCATAGAAAATACTTAGGAACTTTATGAGGGTGTGCCACTTGCCTTGGCAACAAGAAGAATAGCAACAGCAGCTACAACAGTTGTCGTTTCCCTCCGAAATTTCTAACACATCAAACAAGGCCAAATAAACATACACACAAAATAACAATGCAAAAATATGTTATGCATGATGTGCAAACTATTTCTAAGAACTAGAGATGCATGCCATGCCAAGAAATTATTCTAAGTGAATGCAAGGCAAGTGTGTTAGTCATATATGACTAAGGACCAAGGTCATAAAATTAATTGCTATAAGTCAATCTTGACTAAGTTGTTAGACTGCTCCTAGTCTTCATCATGTTTGATCTTGAATTCTTCAACTCCCTTGTAGTTTCCTTCATCTTCAATTAGCACTCTAAGGACTTGGTCAAAATCACTAAGGACTTGGTCAAAATCACTAAGGACATGGTTTATGTCCAAAGTGGAAGAAGAATAGGAAGGCAGAAAACTATACAGAGAAAATATTGTTGATCTCTCAGGCTTCATCTCCAGACTTGTAACTTTCTCCTTGGTGATGTCTTCATTGAATCATGTAGACTTGATGGTTCAGACTTGATGATTTGTATATCACCAGGGCTGGTCTTGGATATAACTTAGCCACCACGAGGTCTAAGAGAGAAGAAAAGAAAAGAGAGAAAGACTTAGAGAAATAAAAGGGAATAGTCTTCTTCCAGTTCCTCTTGATTTTCTTCTAAGTGCTTCTACTTCTTGGAGCTGCTTCCAGAGTCTGTTTTCTTCTAAGTCTTTGTTGGCCTTCTAGTCTTTATATTGTAGCACTTTACCAAAACACTATGCTAAAATAATCCTAACTTAGAGAAAACAATAACTATACAATACAATATTCTATGTATGCAATGCAATTTATTTCTAAGGACAACACTTAACAAAATAAAAACAACTAAGTTTGTAAATGCTAAATTTCTCTAAGGAAAGATTTAGCATTTCTAAGTGTTGAAAATTTTCTAAGGAAAGTATTCTCGAATATTTATCAAATATTTTCTAAGAGAGAAATTTACTTTGTTTTAAGAAAGCAAAATATTTCTAAGTACTTTTTGTGACCAAAGTGTTCATAATATGCCTGTTAATTTTAATATATTTTTAATTAGTTTTTATTCATTAAAATATCATTTACAAGTATTAACTCAATATTATTTACAAAATAAACAGAACATTATTCCACAAAGATTAGTAGAAAAATACTACTGCAAATACTTAGTGATTCAAATTTATAGTAATTGGATTTACTCAAAAATAATATTTCTATCAAAAGTTATGTAAAATTTACTCAAACTTTATTCAATTTAACATTATGATTTTGAAATAGTCCAAATAATACTGAAAAATATTTTCTAACAGTGTATTCATATAACACATATTATAAGGTTTCCAAAAAAAATTTATTTATAATTTTTGATCTTATCGATTTAAATCTAAGTCAAATTTACTTAAACTCATAATTTGAAATTTGAATAATTTAAACAGACTCAAAACAGAAAACCAACAGTGCTAAAATATTCTACAAGTCGAGAGATTTTCAAAAATATAAAGTTTGTTAAATTTGGCCAAACCAATAAAAAGTTATAATGGATTTAAGGTACAGGGGCTTTTCTGCAAAACTGCCAGTTTTTAATCTATTTAAGAAAATCGCAGAAAATCAGATCTGACGTGGCGCTGATCTGGCGCTGACTGTGCTGCTGACGGAGCGTCCACATGGCATCCTCTGATTCATCGGTACCGGTTCGGATAAGTGATCAATTGGCAGCCGTTGGATCTCGATCTAACGGCGTAGATCTATTCTACCAAGTCTAGGCGACGCGGTTCGCCGGAATAACTCCGGTGACCTAAATCCCGCGGCGCCGACACGCCGGTGACGCGCGTTTCCGATGATCTACAACCTAAAAGGACTAGCGGAGCGTACCGTGATGAAGAGGAGGTCTAGGCGAGGTCGATGGCGTGCTCGTGGTCCTCGGCGCTTCCTCGTTCTTCGGCAGTACCTCGTCGGAGTTGCGCACGGCGGCGGGGAGCTTCGGTCACGGACGGATTGCTCGTCCTGCTGCACAATAAGCTACCGCGCCAAGTCAGGGAGGTGCATAAGATCAAGGTGAAGCTAGGGGGTGGATGAGAGGGGCTAGATCGATCGAAGCTCACCGGAAATTGTAGAAGACGCCGACGGCAATGGTGACACGGCGGAGACGATTGTGGGCAGCCTGGAGGCGATGAGCTAGGGTTTTCGGGTGCGGGAGAGGGCGGTGGAGGTGGGGTTTAAATAGCGGGCGTCAGGAGAACTTATCCCGCAAGAATCGTGGTGTATCGATCGTTTCCGGATCGGTCTCTTCCGGTTCATGAGTTGTTTCGTTGAGATACGGGAGGAGGGAGATGACAGGTGGGGTTCGCGCGTCAGTGAGAGAGGGAGAAGATGGGCCGCTGCTGGGCTACTGCGCTGCGCGCGCGGGAGAAAGAGGATGGGCTTCGGCCCAGTTGGCTCGGGCTGTTCTTCTCTATTTTTTTTGACAAATCCTTTTCTGTTTTCAAACTTTTAATTCAAAATTGATTTTTAAACTTAACCAAACCTTTTCATAAAAATTCATAAAAATATGTTTTGGAAAGCTAATTTAATTTAGAACTTTTTGGTAGTATTCTTGCCCAAAAATTAAATTAAATAAAACGGAAATTATAAAAGATACAAAAAACATGTTTATGGAATAATTTCCAAAACAAACATATCAATAAATATTAAATTTCAAACTCTGATTTAATTTAAGCCACAAGATGAAATGATGTTTATGCATGAATTCATGAGTGCAATGCTTGCAATGCTTGAATACTCTTTTAAAAGTAACATACAAAGTAATTTTTTAAAAGTTTTAAATTTTTCTGATTTTTCAAATCCCCGGATGTTACAGCCTTGCACACGTAGAACGGCCGATTACTGTTCTTCCTTGTGTGCGAAATCCTCCGAACAACGTCCGCCCGACACCACGGACAGACAAAGATCGGCATCTCCATGCGCGCCGGAATCTCGATCCGCGACGTGCGCGAGACCTAGAGGTAGACATCGACCTAGATTCTCGACCGGACAGAGCCGTAGGGGATCTCAGATCCTACACGCATGGCCCCTTTAGTTGTAGCAGACGGCCGCGCCGTGCACGTTGATCTTCCCGTTGGCGGCGCTTCCCGTCGACACCGCCCAATCGGTTGCCCGCGCCCAGCTGCTTACTACCAGGAGGAGTCGCCGACAACCTCAGTGCGTGCCCGCCACCAATTCCAAACCCCTGGCTGATTCGTGCTCACCGATGCGAGCTCCGGGGACGCGCTCCGCCGCTTTTACAGCACATGCCGCCGCCAGCGAACGGTCAATGAATGGGTCCCACAATACGCGCCAACGGTACTCTTATGAGTCCCACAACCAACGCTCGTCTTCTGAATGTCAAAAAAAGCGGTTGTCTTCTGGGGCCCACATGTAAGAAAGGCTAACGGAGACGGCTGGAGTGACGGAATGAATCCTTGTGCATGGTGTAGGGGCAAAACTGAGGTATATGCCCCAACTGAGGGCAGCCTGATTAATAACCCTACTTTATTGTATAGTTATACTCCTCATAGGAAAACTTCTCCCTTAGTCTTCTCTAAGTATTTTGTTCAGATTTATTTTCAATAGTGTTTTCAAAAAGTTGTACTTAGTCAAACTTGGAATTTTCAACATGGAGCTAGAAGGCCAATGAAGGACTTAGCCAAGAAAACAAGACTTGAGAAGTATCTTAAAGGAGTAGAAGCACTTAGAAGAAAATCAAGAAGAAGTTCATGAAGACCAACTACACCCTTCTTCTATTAGACCTCATGGTGACTAAGTTATATTCAAGACCACCATGGATGCTGTCAACACCTTCAAGTCTTCAAAACCATCAACTCTACCAATTTCAATGAAGTCATCACATCAAGGAGAAAGCTACAAGGAAGCAAGGAGGAGATTCCTGGAAGACCAACTACACCCTTCTTTCTATCTTTTCCCTCTTTCCTAATCTTGTCTTTCACTTTAGACAAACAATTTTTGATCATGTTATTACCATCTTTGAAGTATGTTGGATCCTAGCGGCATAGTGAGATGAAGCGGCCTGGAGACTAACCTTAAATGTCCACGTACATGAGACCTGTTCCAAAACATAAGTGGCTGGCCGGGTGTCTGTCTCTCTCAGTATAGTGAATATCCAATTTACAAAGAGTTGTTAAGAGTTGCTGATCACCTTGAAGAATAGACTTAGTATTTTCTCTAAGTATTTATTCACATCATGACTAAGCCATTAGAGTGCTTATTCAAGATGATTTATAGCAAAGTATTTGGTCCAACTTATGACCTTGGTACTTAATCATTTTTACCAACATATTTTCCTTGCATTAACTTAGAAGATTTTCATGGCATGACATGCATCTCTAGTCCGAAATATTTTTCACATCATGCATGACATATTTTCCTTTGAAGTTTTATGAAATTTGTTTGTCCATTATGTATGTGTTTGTATGCGTTCTGTTGTGTTTTATGTTGATTGTTGTATTGTTGTTTGTCTATATTGTTTAGACTGAACGGAGAGCCTCGAGTTACAATGAAAAGAGTTTGTGAGCAAAGGCATCATTCAAAGGCAAGTGGCACACATCATAAACTTCCTACTATTTTCTATATGCATGACTTAGTGTATTTTTATATAAGCATGTGTAGGATAGTATTGTTATGCAGACATGTTTAGATTTCCCTACTCCATTGTGTCTAGGTACATATGTAATGACTTAGTAGTTTGTTGAGGTGCTATGCAAAGGTTGTTTTATGGAAAAGTTAATCTCTACTGAGATAAAATGAAACACCTGGGTGGATTGGTATTGAATGGTTTATGTTGAGAGGCTACTCAGGGTTGTGCTTGTGGTTGTCTTCGCCTAAGGTAGTTACTACTATACTTAGGGCCGTGAGCATGGAGGTTTTCACCTGAGAGTGCACTTGTGGATTGCCACCCAGGAACAAAGGGTTCTGAAGAACTCCGAGTGAAGATTGCTTCTAGTGCAGCCATTGCCATATGGGCTCTGGCTTCATCAACTAAGTTGCGTGGACTCGCCCCGGCTTGACAAGCAGATGTAGAGGGTGTTAGGTGGAACAGGTCAAGCCAGAGTGGGAGGGAAAATGCTTCTGAAATATCTCGTCTCATTCTTCTCCTTTTCCTTATCACTTCAGAGTGTAAAGGATAGTTTGGGTTGAATGGGTACAATGGTGAACGTGCACAACCTCTGCAAAGTGTAAAACTAAATACTTAGTCGTGTCCCCGGTACGGACAATTTTAGCAGCTAAACGAGGACGTCAACGGAGGATTCCACCATTCAAACTTCAAAAATTAAAACTTGATGGGTTAACAAGGATAGAATGACAACGTGGATTTCATGCCACGGATGTCTCGAATAGAAGGAAAGTGTTTTCCAAAGAGTTAGGAAAAATTTGGCTTTATGCAAAATAGCCTTGAACCCTACCAGCCAAATATGCATATAGGTTATTAGTGTTATTCCACTAAGTGTCCACCATAGTGTCACTTGCCAGACTCCATTTTTAATGGAATCCGACCCATGCTGTTGCAATATTTTTCTTATTGCAGATTGTTCATCTGCCGAGTGAGGTTTCGTTTAAAGGTTTTGAGTATGCAACCAACATGTTTTCGCATGTGGCAACATGAAGATGATGGAGACTCACTGCTACTTATTTCCTATGTTTACTCTTTCAGTGCTAGATTTATGCTATGCAAGTTGTAAAGAATATTTCTACGTCTGGATCATCGATGTAATAAAATTGATACTTTGTTGTGATATTACATCGTAAATTGTGTGTGCAAACGAATCAATCCAGGGATTAGCACTATACACAGGTACCTTGCCATATTTGAAGTGCAGGTACGCTACATTATCATTGTTATTAGCATCATCATTGTTGTGTTCATTACCACTTTCAGTCTCAGCATCAGAAACAAATATACTATTAGGATCATTAACAGGTTCAGAGGATTCTACAATAGCTTTATGTTTCTTTTTCTTTTTCCTAGAAAGAGTACTAGGTTCATTAAATCATTGAGAATCTTGTTCAATTCTTTTATAATGTCCTTTAGGATACAAAGGATCGTGAGTAGATTTACCACCTCTAGTTGATACTTCGCAAACAAGTTTTTCTTTAGCTATAGAGGCATTCGCTAGCAATTCTTTTTGCACTTTAGTGAGTTGATCTATTTGAGTTTGAACCATATGAAAGCTTTTAATGAGTACTTTAACATCATTAGAAGTTCTATCAACAATATCATGCAAATCACTATAACACGAGAATTTTCCATTAAATGATTCTCTATTCTCATATAAAAATTGCATTGCTTAGTAATAAAATCATCAAATTCATCTTAGCATTGAGCTGGAGGTTTAGAATAAGGGATGTCTCTATCATCATGAAGGGGATCGCAGGCAGAAAACAATAGTTTTTCTAACAACGATATCCTTAAACTAGCCAGACTCTATACTATGCACATATAGTAATACGACGGAGATCGGAATACATACCCTTGTAGACCGAAAGTGGGGATTACGCTCCCGCACAAGCGTTGACGATGAAGACGACGTAGCCGACCTCTAGGTCGCGAAGAACTCGGCGCGACGAAGACGACGAACATGACCTCGAGGTCGGGTGGAAGAAGTAGGCCTCCGAGTACTGCTAGCGTAGTACCTCGCAGGGCATTACACACATACGGTGGAGACGACGACCTCCGAAGCTCCAGTCCACGACGAGCAGCGGAAGACTTTGACCGGAACACCAGCAACATGGCAGCGGGCGTATAGTGGAGAGAACTCTCTCTCCTCGGCGCAACTCCGACAAGGGAATCACGTTATCGAGGAGAAAATAGAGAATTAATTGGATGAATTAAAAGGCGAGGGGTGCACCTCTATATAAAAGCTTCCGGAGGGAGCCAACCTTCCCAGCCAGGCAATGTGGGACTATCCCACATGCCTGGTTCGGCTAAAGCACAACCGCCGGCGCTAGGTGGGCCCCACTTGGCCCACCTAGGCCGGCCCTCCTGCAATCCGAAGCCCTAGGGGGACTTTCCCCCTCAGGGGCCTTCTTTCCACCAGAAGGCCCATTTAGGAAAATCAGACTTTAAAAATTAAAAAATAAGTAAATAAAACGTATTTAACTATTAATTACACTAATTAATTTTAATTACATATTATATAATTTATTCTCACTCAGAAAACTATTTCAGAGCTGCCCGATCTCCACCGGACCATTCCCGGGACATTCCCGGTGTTCTCTTTCCTTTCCGGTTGTCTTGTCGAAACCCCTTAAGTGTGTTACCCTAGTGGTTCGATATAATAACAGACATGATCTATACCCTCTCCGATCAATGATTAACTCCTAGGCCTGGACCCCGTGAATTAACCACTGTGATATAACGAATGACTTTCATCTATCAAACCTGAACGTTAAGTCTTAAACCTTTTTCATAGCGATACTTAGCTTGTCCGAGCATCTTTCATAGAGATCTCCATACCTAGCATGATCTCGTTACCGACAACACTATCTTCTACTCGTCTATGATCTTATGTCCTGGGGACCTAGTCACATGTTTACAAACTCATTTGACATAATATCACCGAGTGGGCCCTAGAGTATCTATCCGGCTATACAAACTAACAAATCCCGCTCTTGACCCCTCTTCTCAACTACTCATTTCCGGTACCCGAGAGGGGCACCTTTATTGTCAGACTATATAAGATATGACGTTTGATGCAATCAAAGTATCTTCCGGGAATAACAATAAGAGCTGATCTCAAGGTCGAAGGCGTAATGACTACGTCCTACAAATTATGGGTAAGTCCATCACATCGTTCTACCTAACGATATGACTCCATTGCCAACTGACGCCATGTCACATAATCGGAAAACGTCGATCATCAATCGCACAATGAACTAGTCTTAGTAGAGGCTACTAGGGACCTGGTTGTTTATCTACCACACGTGTATTAATGTTTCCGCTTAATACAGTTATAGCATGGTATAAAACATACAATGAACAATTGGGAATATGACTATCTTTATTAAGTGCCTATAGGGCGTATTCTCTTCAGTCTCCCACTTGCAATAGAGTAACACTTAATCTAGTTTACAACTTGGTAAAAGCTCAACACCCATATCAACTTGGTGCATGCTTGTCTCGTGGAAGAGGAACACAGTCAACATGTCTCACACATTGAGACCTATATGTGCTTTGCAACACTTCTATGTCACCTAGTTTGGCATCATCCCGTATCTTACGATGACGGTGAAATATATCCTAGTAGATGAAGTGAAACTCAAACCTATGCTAGAAAACTGTTCTGTCCAATCACACTTGCTACTTCTGAAGTTGCCATATATTTCTATACCTACGTAGGGTCATGATGGAAGACGACGAAGAAGAAGATAATAATGACGACTATCCTATGTTCCCTGAACAGTGTGAGACTGAAAATGTCGAAAATGAAGAACAACAAGAAGAAGAAGTTGAATCACCAGATGAGCCTATTGATGATCTTGGTCGGGTCATTGCTAAGCCGAAGCGAGACTGCGAAAGTGAAAAGGAGAGGCTGAAGTTCGGGCAGATGTTAGAGGATCACAAAAAAATGTTGTAACCTAACTTGTACCAAAAAAAGTTGGATACCACGCTAGAATTGCTGAGATGGAAGGCAGAGAACAGCGTGACCGATAAGGGATTTGAAAAGTTGCTAAAAATTATGAAAAAGAAACTTCCAGAGGATAACGAATTGCCCGTCAGTACGTACGAAGCAAAGAAGATTGTCTTCACTCTAGGATTAGAAGTGGAGAAGATACACGCTTGCCCAAATGACTGCGCCCTGTAGCGCGGTGACTATGATAATTTGGTTGCATGCCCCGTATGCACTGCATTCCGGTACAAGATTAGACGAGATGACCCTAAAGGTGTTGAGGGCAATGGCCCCAGGAACAGGATTCCTGCCAAGGTGATGTGGTATGTTCCTGTAATACCACGGTTGAAAGGTTTTTTCAGGAACTAAGATCCTGCCAAGTTGATGCGATGGCACAAGGAAGACCGTAAGAAAGACAAGATGTTGAGACACCCCGCTGATGGGGCACAATGGATAAAAATTGATAGAACCTTTCCCGACTTTGCAAATAAAGCAAGGAAATTAAGTTTTGGTCTAAGTACATATGTATTTAATCCTTTTGGGGAGCAGAGCAGCAGTCATAGCACCTGGGCCATGACTCTATGTATCTATAACCTTCCACCGTGGTTGTGCATGAAACGAAAGTTCATTATGATGCCATTGCTCATCCAAGGAACGAAGCAACCCGACAACAACCTTGATGTGTACCTTAGGCCATTAATTGAGGAATTTTTACAGTTGTGACAGGAAGAAGGTGTACATGTATAGGATGGGTACAAACAGGAGAAATTTGACCTACGAGCGTTGTTGTTCGTAACCATCAATGATTGGCCTGCTCTTAGTAAGCTTTCATGACAGACAACCAAGGGATCTCATGCATGCACACACTGGTTAGATAAGACTGATAGTGTATACTTGACTAACGGGGGGAAAATGTGTACCCTAGGCATCGTCGTTTTCTTCCACCCAATCATCCCTTAAGAAAAAAAGGCAAGCATTTTGGTGAGGCGGAAAAAGGGAAGAAGCCTACCCTTCGTTCAGGTGCTGATGTATTTGATATGGTTAAGGATTTGAATAATATTTGGAAAGGGTCCTGGCAGCCTAAAAGTTCCGAATGCGCTAACAGACACACACCCATGTGGAAAAAAATCTATATTTTGGGAGCTACCCCATTGGGAAATCCTAGAGGTCCGCTCTTGTATCGACGTGATGCACGTGACGAAGAATCTTTGGTTGAACCTTCTAGCCCACTTGGGTGTGTATGGGAAGAATAATAAAGATACATCAGGAGCACGAGAGTACCAACAACGTTTGAAAGAAATGGACGGCATCCATCAAGAGTCGTTTGAAGGTCCTGCCAGCTATACTCTTACGAAAGAAGAGAAGGACATATTTTTTGGGTGTCTGAGTAGTATGAAGGTCCCATCCGGATTCTCATCGAACATAAAACGAATAATAAATATGTCTGAGAAAAAATTCCAAAACCTAAAGTCTCTTGAATGCCACGTGCTTATGACCCAATTGCTTCCGGTTGCATCGAGGGGGCTTCTACCGGAAAGTATTCGACTACCCATTGTAAAGTTATGTGCATTCTTGAATGCAATCTCTCGGAAGGTAATCGATCCAGTGAGTCTAGATACCTTACCGATTGATGTGGTTCAGTGTCTTGTCAGTTTCGAGTTGGTGTTCCCACCATCCTTCTTCGATATTATGACACACCTGATAGTTCACCTAGTCAAAGAGATTTCCATCCTCGGTCCTGTATGTCTATACAATATGTTCCCCTTTGAGAGATTCATGGGATTCATAAAGAAATATTTTCATAACCGTGCTAGGCAAGAAGGAAGCATCTCCAACGGCTTTGGAACATAGGAGGTCATTGGGTTTTGTGTGGACTTTATTCCTGATTTTAAGCCGATTGGTGTTTGATGGTGCTAAGCGTGTGGTTGGTGAATCCCCAAGAGGAGGGTGTGAAGTAGCAGAGAAACAAGATTTCCCTCAGTTATGAAACCAAGGTTATCGAACCAGTAGGAGATGAACGTTCCCCTCGAGGTGTCAACGGCGCCAGAAACTCTTGGTGGCGTCGGAGACGTGGAATCTGCACACAACACAATCAAAGAATTTTGCCCCAACTCAACGGTGAGGGTGTCAATCCCACCTGCTTGCTGTAACAAAAGATTAAACATATGTGTGGAAGAAAGATGTTTGTTTGCAGAAAGTAATAGGTTTGAAGTTGTGGTTTTATCAGATTAATGAGAAGGACCGGGGTCCACAATTCACTAGTGGTGTCTCTCCATAAATAATAACATTCATCCATGCGTGGTAAACAAATTACAACTAGGCAATCGACAAAATAATGATGAGCAACTCAATGCATATACTAATGATATGGTGTCAAGTGTGAGATTCATTCGGGCATTACAACAATATACATAGACCGTTCGAACCACATCTATGACTAATAATCCACCTTTCGGTGAGCGTCCGCACCCCTTTCAGTATTAAGTTGCACGCAACAGATTATCGCCTTAAGCATTGTGTGTAAAGTAAGTAAGTAACATTATCCATAGACAAATTACTACTGTTTTATCCCGAGTAGCAACAGTACATCTACAACCTTAGAGCTTTCTGTCACTGCCCCAGATTAAATAGAGACATGCACCTACTATCGAGCATAAATACCCCCTCTTGGAGTTACGAGCATCTACTTGGCCAAAGCACACACAAGTAACAGAGAGCATGCAAGATCAATAAATGGCACACACATGATATATTATGAAGCAATAACTTTTGTACTCAATATTCATCGGATCCCATAAAACACAACATGGAGAATTACATAAAGATGATCTTGATCATGATAGGCAGCTCACAAGATCTAAACATGATAGAACAAGAGGATAAGACAACCATCTAGCTACTATTATGGACCCGTAGTCCAAGTTAGACTACTCACGCATCAGTCCAGAGGCGGTCATGGCGACGTAGAAACCTCCGGGGACGATTCCCCCTCTCGACAGGGTGCCGGGGAGAAGTTCTGATCTCTCCCGAATTGGTGGTGACAACGGCGGCGGCTCGGGACCCGTGGAGGAAAAAGTGTTCAACCGTGCTATGTTTTTAGGTCAGGAGGGTTTGTATGGGCGAAAGACCTAGGTCGGTGGCCGCCCGAGGCGGTCTCCTCACCTCCTGGCGTGGCCAGGCTGGGGCCCACGCCAGCAGGTGGTGAGGGCTCCTCGCGGTCCTTCTTCGTCTCGTCTTCGGTTCTTCACGACGCAAATATTTTAAAAATATTTCCTGGTTGATTTATTTCCAGTTTGGTGGATATTTCTTTAAGTACTTTTCTGAAACCAAAAACAACAGAAAACAGGGAACTGGCACTGTGGCATCTTATTAATAGGTTAGTCGCAGAAAATGCATAAAACTATTAAAAATGCATATAAAACATGTAATATTATGATATTACATAGGATGAAACATAAGAAATTATGGATACGTTGGAGACGTACCAGTGTTACTGAATCACGGCATGAGGGGAGATTGAGTGGAAAAGGCACTCTCGGAAGGAAAACAATGATCTGTATGGACGGTCATTCTTTAACTGAAGCACATTACATAGTTCTGCAGAATTCCACCTTTGTGGCTCCTTATATTGAGGAACACATGAATATTGTACGACCCCACAACCCGGAGATGGATGACTCCTGGGTAACAGAAGCACACAAGGCGAATTTCAGAGGTTGGTTGCAAGCACATCTAATGCATAACAACACTGTTGACATGGAGTTGTTCGACTTGGCCAGTGGACCATCTTCAACCATATCAACTTTCCAAGGGTACGAGATAAATGGGAATACATTTTACACGATGACACAAGATAAAAAGAGCACCAACCAAAAGAGCGGTGTCCGCTTTGATGCAACAAACGACGATGGAAGTAAGGACACATATTATGGTTACATAGAGAAGATATGGGAATGTGACTATGGACCTTCTTTTAAGATCCCTTTGTTTCGGTGCAAATGGGTCAAGATGGCAGGGGTACATGTAGATACCCAGTACGGAATGACAACGGTGGATCTCCAGAATCTCGGGTACCTTAACGAACCATTCGTCCTAACCAATGATGTGGCTCAAGTTTTTTATGTGATGGATATGTCTACTAGACTGAATAAGAGAAAAGAAAAGCAAGACAAATATTATCCAATGATACCAAGCGCCACATAGTTCTTTCAGGGAAAATAAATATAGTGGGAGTGGAGGACAAGACAAACATGTCAGAAGATTACAATAAGTTTGATGAAATCCCACCCTTCAAAGTCAACATTGACCCAATTATCAAGTTAAACAATGAAGATTCTCCATGGTTACACAACACATATAAGAATGCGAAACACTACTTGATGTGTAATAATGTTAAACCTTTTGTGTAACTCTATGTGTCATCACGCCGCCTTATTTCAAGTTATTAGTAGTTTAATTATAAAATATAATGCAAAAGATATGAGTTTACCTCATATTGAATTGAAAATGGCAAAATGGTTATTATTATAAAAAAATTATGAATCAAAAAACGAATTTATATTAGTTTTTCAAATTGAAACACTCTTCACGTTCAAAGTTTTGTTCAGAATCCAAAATGTGGTTAGTACTTATTCAAATGTACGTTCAACCTTTTTTAAAATTGCAAAATGAAGAATGTTTTAGATTTGGCGCAAAATACACCTTTAGTTGCGGTTTGAGCCACGAATCGCGACTAAAGGTGTGGCACCGTGCGCGAAAACTCGGCGGCCGAAAAATCAGTAGGTCGCGGTTCGTAGCTCCAACCGTGACTAAAGAGGTACCTTTAGTCGCGGTTGGAGCCACGAACCGCGACTAAAGGCCTGGGGTATATATTCTCCCTCTGTTCAATGCTGGTTCAATCCATGAAGGGGGACAGCGCAAAGGAACCGCCAAGGACGCCGCCTGTAGCGTACCTGCACTTAAAATAAGGCAGATACTTGTGTATAGTACAAATCACTGGATCGATTCGTTTGCACACACAGTTTACGATGTAATATCACAACAAAGTATCAATTTTATTACATCGATGATCCAGACTTACAAATATTCAATACAAGTTGCATAGCAAAAAGCTAGCTTTGAAAGAGTAAACAGCGGAAATATAATAGCAGTGAGTCTCCATCATCTTCATGTTGCCACAGGCGAAAACATGTTGGTTGTAGACCCGAAACCTTTAAACAAAACCTCACTCGTCATCTGATCAATCTGCAATAAGAAAAATATTGCAACAATGTGGGTCAGATTCCATTAAAAATGGAGTCTGGCAAGTGACACTATGGTGGACACTTAGTGGAATAACTCTAATAACCTATATGCTTATTTGGCTGGTGGAGTTCAAGGCTATTTTGCATAAAGCCAATTTTTCTTAACTCTTTGGAAAACACTTTTCTTCTATTCGAGACATTCGTGGCATGAAAACCTCTGTCTCATTCTACTCTTGTTCACCCATCAAGTTTTAATTTTGAAGTTGGAATGGTGGAATCCTCCGTTGATGTCCGTGATCAGCTGCTCAAATTGTCCGTATCGGGGACACGGCTAAGTACTTAGTTTTACACTCTTAGAGGTTGTGCACGTTCACCATTGTACCCATTCAACCCAAACTATCCTTTACACACTTATAGTGATAAGGAAAATGAGAAGAATGAGACGAGATCTTTCAGAAGCATTTTCCCTCCCACTCTGGCTTGACCCGTTTCACCTAACACCCTCTACATCTGCTTGTCAAGCCAGGGAGAGTCCACGCAACATAGTTGATCAAGCCAGAGCCCATTGGCAATGGCTGCACTGGAAGCAATCGTCACTCGGAGTTCTTCAGATTCCTTGGTTGCTGTGGCCGTTCACAAGTGCACGTACTGTAGGAACCATAGACATGGGCCTGAGTAGCCACTCAACATAAACCATACAACGACTTACCACCCAGGTGTTTCATTCTTAACTTAGTAGAATTTAGAATTTTCACAAACAACATTTGCATAGCATCAATAATTCTACTAAGTATTGCATAGGAACCTAGACACAGGAGTAAGGAATTTCTACACAGGTTTAGCATAGCAATACTATCCTACACATGCTTATATAAAAATATACTAAGTATTGCATATAGAGAATAGTAGGAAGTTTATGAGGTGTGCCACTTGCCTTTGGAGGATGTCTTTGCTCACAAACTCTTTTCAACGTTAATCGGAGCTCTCCGTTCAATCTAACAATATATACAAACAACAATACAACAATCAACACAACATCACAATGCATACAAACACATACCAAATGAACAACAAGTTTTATAAAAACTTTTAAGGAAAATATGTTTATGCATGATGTGCAAAATATTTCTCAGGACTAGAGATGCATGCCATGCCATGAAAATCTTCTAAGTTAATGCAAGGCAATTAGGTTGGTCAAAATGACTAAGGACTAAGGTCATAAGTTGGATAGAATAACTTTGTTATAATTTATCTTGAATAAGCACTCTAATGACTTAGTATATTCTTCAAGGTGATCAACAATTATTATCAACTCTTTGTAAATTGGATATCCACTATAGTGAGAGAGACAGATACCCGACCAGCCACTTAAGTTGTGGAACAGGTCTCATGTACGTGGACATGTAAGTTTAGTCTCCAGGCCGCTTCATCTCACTATGCCATTAGGATCCAACAAACTTCAAAGATGTTAACAACATGATCAAAATTGTTTATGTCTAAAGTGAAAGACAAGATTAGGAAAGAGGGAAAAGATAGAAAGAAAGATGTAGTTGGTCTTTCAGGCTTCATCTCAAGACTTGAAATTTTCTCCTTAGTGATGTCTTGATTGAATTTTTGATAGACTTGATGAATCTTCAGACTTGATGATTTTTGTATCAACGATGCTGGTCTTGCATTTAACTTAGTCACCATGGGTCTAAGAGAAGAAGGGAGAAAAGAGATAGAGGAAGCAAGACTTAGAAAATATTTGCTGGTTGGTCTTCATAAACTTCTTTTTGATTTTCTTCTAAGTGCTTCTACTCCTTGAAGATACTTCTGAAGTCCTGTTTTGGCTAAGTCCTTCAATGGCCTTCTAGCTCCATATTGAAAATCCTAAGTGTCTAAGTGCATAGCACTTTACAAAAATACTAAGTTGAAAATAATCCAATCATAGAGAAAATGAGGGAGGAGTTTTCCTATGAGGAGTATAACTATATAATAAAATAAGTTATGCATGAAATGCACTTTTTAATCATAAGAAATATCAAACTAATTTTTGTGATATTTATAAAGTATGCATAAGGCTATAAATAAAATTTAATTAATTTCGAGCTTCAAAAAAAAAAAAAAAAAAAAAAAAAAAAAATAATTAATTTCTATTTTTGCAAAATATAAATAAACGATTAATTATAAGATTAAAGTTTTCTGTGATTGAGTTTATATAACAATTTTTTTATAAATTGTGTTAATAGACAGAGGGGATTTCTTTAAATTTATGGCAATTGGATTTATTCAAAAAGAATGTTTCTATTAATAGTTATGTCAAAAATAGTCAAACTATTCAAATTAAACATACAACTTTTAAATCATGAAAATAATACTCAAAAATATTTTATAACACACACATCATATTAAAAATATTCCAAGGTTTCTAAAACAGTTTTATTTGCAATTTTTGGATTTATAGATTTAAAGCTATGTCAAATATACTCAAATCATCCATTTGAAATTTGAATATTTTAAACTAAGTTAAATTTGAATTCTAACAGGTCTAAAATATTCTACATGTCAAGGGGTTTCCAAATATATAAAATTTATCAAATTTGTATGTGTGAATAAAAAGTTATAACAAATTTAAGTGGCAGGGGGTTTTCTGCAAAACTGCAATTTAATCTAATTAAAAGAAATCATTTTCCATGTGTGCGCTGACTGGGCTGATGACTCTGCGCTGACTCGGCGTTGACATGGTTAAGTGGAATGATCTGGGCCGTTGGATCTGGATCTGACGGTCCAGATCTAATTGTACCCTTTCGGTTTAAAGATCTTATCTGGACCGTAAAAGGGAGATCGGACGGCCGAGGAGGGATGGCGCTCATCGGGCGGCGCGGGGTGGCCTAAGATGGAGCGTATGGCGGCGGAGCGGCCTCAGGTGTGGACGGCGCGGTGGCTCCGGTGGCTCTCTGTAGCGTACCTGCACTTTAAATAAGGCAGATACCTGTGTATAGTGCAAATCCCTGGATCGATTCATTTGCACACACAGTTTACGATGTAATATCACAACATAGCGTCAATTTTATTACATCGATGATCCAGAATTACAAAGTATTTGAAACAAGTTGCATAGCATAAAGCTAGCATTGAAAAAGCACACAACGGAAATACAATAGCAGTGAGTCTCTATAACTTTCATGCTGCCACAGGCGAAAACATGTTGGTTGTAGACTCGAAACGTTTAACGAAAACTCACTCGTCATCTGATCAAATCTGCAATAAGAAAAATATTGCAACAACGTGGGCCAGATTCCATTAAAAATGGAGTCTGGCAAGAGACACTATGGTGGACACTTATGGAATAACTCTAAAGCCTATATGCATATTTGGCTGGTGGAGTTCAAGGCTAATTTGCATAAAGCCAATTTTTCCTACTCTTTTGCAAAACACTTTTCTTGAAATCGACGAGTATGGCATGAAAACCATAAATATCATCTTCCCTTGTTCACCCATCAAGTTTTACTTCTGAAGTTGGAATGATGGAATCCTCCGTTGACGTCCTTGATCAGCTGCTCAAAATTGTCCGTAACCGGGGACACGGCTAAGTACTTAGTTTTACACTCTGCAGAGGTTGTGCACGTTCACAATTGTACCCATTCGACCCAGATTATCCTTCACACACCATTTGTGATAAGGAAAGGAGAGAATGAGACGAGATCTTTCAGAAGCATTTTCCCTCCCACTCTGGCTTGACCCGTTCCACCTAACATCCCCCTACATCTGCTTGTCAAGCCGGAGAGAGTCCACGCAACATAATTGATCAAGCCAGAGCCCATATGGCAATGGCTGCACTGGAAGCAATCGTCACTCGGAGTTCTTCAGATTCCTCTGTTCCTGGGTGGCCATTCACAAGTGTACATACTCCAGGAACCATAGACATGGACCTGAGTAGCCACTCAACATAAAACATGCAACCACTTACCACCCAGGTGTTTCAATTACTTAGTGGATGTGCACTCTCAGGTAAAAATCACCATGCTCACGGCCCTAAGTAGAATAGAAATTCTTCCTAGGCGACGACAACCATGAGCACAGTCCTGAGTAGTCACTTAACATTTTGTAAAACCCTTCATCAATTGCATAGCATCATTATTTCTGCTAAGTATGATATAGGAACCTAGACACAGGAGTAAGGAATTCTACACAGGTTTAGCATAGCAACACATGCATATAAAAATACACTAAGTAATGCATATAGAAATAATAGGAAGTTTATGAGGTGTGCCACTTTCCTTTGAATGTTGTCGTTGTTCACAAACTCTTTTCAACAATACTCGGGACTCTCCGTTCAATCTAACAGTATAGACAAGCAACAATACAACAATCAACAGCAAGCACAACTCCACAATGCATACAAACACATACTAGATGAATAAATAAGTGTTATAAAACTTTCTAAGGAAAATATGTTTATGCATGATGTGCAAAATATTGCTAAGGGCTAGAAATGCTTTTTCATGCCATGGAAATCTTTTAAGTTTATGCAAGGCAAATGTGTTGGTCCAAAAGGACTAAGGACTAAAGTCTTAAGTTGGATAAACATACTTTGTTTTATATCTTCTTGAAACAAGCACTCTAATGGCTTAGCCATGATGTGCAAAATACTTAGAGAAAAATACTAAGTCATTTGTTCAAGATGATCAACAATTATTATCAACTCTTTGTAAATTGGACATTCACTATAGTGAGAGAGACAGACACCCGGCCAGCCACTTAAATTGTGGAACATGTCTCATGTACGTGGACATGTAAGGTTTGTTTCCAGTCCGCTTCATCCCACTATGCTGCTAGGATCCAACAACTTCAAGATGATAACATCATGATCAAAATTTGTTTAAGTCTAAAAGACAAGATTAGGAAAGAGGGAAAGGATAGAAAGAAAGATGTAATTGTCCTCCAGGCTTCATCTCCAGACTTGTAACTTTCTTCTGGATGATGTCTTGATTGAGTTCTTGGTAGTCTTGCTGAATCTTCAGACTTGATGGTTCTTGTATCCTAGAGGCTGGTCTTGGATTTACTTAGTCTTCATGAAGTCTCAGAGGAGAAGAAAGGACAGAGAGAGAGACTTAGAAAATAAAAGGGGTTGGCCTTCTTGAACTTCTTCTCACTTTTCTTCTAAGTGCTTGACATCTTGAGGATGCTTCCAGAGTCTGTTTTCTTCTAAGTCCTTCACGAACTTCTCCTTGATTTTCTTCTAAGTGCTTCTTCTCCTTGAGGATACTTCTGAAGTCTTGTTTTTGGCTAAGTCCTTCATTGGTCTTCCAGCTCCATGTTGAAAATCCTAAGTGTCTAGTGCATAGCACTTTTCCCAAAATACTAAGTTTGGCAATAATCCTAACTTAGATAAAACTAATGAAGAGGGGTTTTTCTATGAGAATAAAATATGCTATGAATGAAATGAAATTTTAAATCACAAGAAACATAAAAATAACTTTTGTGATTTCTTTATAAATATGCATGAATTTATAAATGTAATCTAATTAATTTCTAGTTTTGGAAAATATAATAAAAGGAATAATTCTAAGATTAAAGTTTCCTATGACTAAATTTTTATAATTTTTTTTTATAATTAGTGTTAATAGATAGAGAGCATTTAATTAAATCTATTGCAATTGGATTTAATCAAAAATAATGTTCCTATTAAAAGTCATTTCAAAATTAGTCAAACTATTCAAATTAAACACACAACTATGAAATCATTCAAAAATTACTCAAAATATTTTATAGCAGTGGCATTAATTTACAACCATTCTAAAGTTCCTAAAACAATTTTATTTGCAATTTTTGGATTTATAGATTTAAAGTTATTACAAATATACTCCAATTTCCATTTGAATTTTGAATAATTTATACTAAGTTAAATTTGAATTTTGTCAGATCCAAACTATTCTACATGTCAAGAGCTTTCCAAATATATAAAAATTATTAAATTTGGAGTTGTGGTTAAAAAGTTGTGACAGATCTAAGTGGCAGGGGTGTTTCTGTAAAACTGCCAATTAAATTTAATTAATAAAAATGTTTTCCACGTGGCAGCTGACTGGGCAGTGACGTGGCGTTGACGTGGATGCCACGCGGGCGCTGACTGGATAAGTCAACAGATCTGGGCCGTCAGATCTGGATCTGACGGTCCAGATCAAATCGTACCGATTCGTCTGCGACATCTAATCTAAGCCGTTGAGATTGGATCGGAGGGCTCACGTTGCATGGACCAGTAGATGGCGGCGCCGGTGGCCGGAATTGTCGAGGACGGCGGCGCTCCGCTCGGGCGTGGACGCCGGTGACGCTCCGGTGCTCCCTCGGACGAACGAAGGTGACGACGGCGTGCAGCTCGTCGCGGCGGTGTCGATGGGCCTAGTGGCGGGGCCTGCTTCTTCCTGGAGCGGTGAGGAAAGGCGGGCGAGGCGATTGAGTTCTCTCGCGATTCCGGCGAGCTCGGCCCGCTCGGTTTTTCTGAGAACGGGAGGTCGAGGATGCGTTAGCGAGATGCACTAGGAGGAGGGGGATCTGAGGAGACAAAAAGGAGGCGGAGGAACCTTCCCTGGTACCGGCAATGGAAGGAATGGCGGCGGCGGACACGGTGGACTCCGGCGAGCCCGTGCGGCGGCCTGGCGGCGTGAAATGACGGGGGCGGAGAGGGGAAAAGTGGCGGAGGAGGAGGGCTACTTATAGGGAAGCTCGGAGGAACTGAACGCGTCGATTCCGCCCGGATTTTGGGAGAATCTGTTGGAGGATTCGGGGGCGAGATTTCCGGCTGGAGGTTGACGATGATGACGTCAGCGATGACGTCATCCAGTAATTCTTTTTCTGTTTTTATTTGTTTAGTTCATATCTTTTGATTTAAATATCCAAATGATGTCAAATTAATTTCTAAAAATTTGTAAAAATAATATCTTGCTGTTAAACCAGTTGTGGGCCTGTTTTGAATATTTTTGAAAAATAATATTTTGAAATATTGCTTAATTACAAATTTGACACTTAAAGTCAAATTTGAATTTCTATCTTAATTAAATTTTCTTTTGGCTAAATAAAATTTGTAAAATACCCACATTTCAATATGTTTGAATTTAAGTTATTTAAATTTATTTTGCTGAAATCATTCATCTTTATTTTGGCATAATTATTAAAGACTAAATATAAATAATGTTTAGGAAATGTGAAATATAAGGTATTCATTTTTAATTGTCAATTATTTGTGCAACCTTATATTTTATAATATGATAATGCATTTGAAACTTCATAACCACTTTGGTCAAGACCTTTGTTTTAATTTTATTCTTATTTAGGATATATTAATCATTTCATGCTTTAAAAATAGATGAAATTCATTTAAGCAAATGAAATGTTTATTTGGCTAATTCATTAATTTAAAACTATGAAGTTTTAAAGTTATACCCTATAGGCTTATAATACCAAACTATATTTTGAACTCAGTTAAAGGAATGAAAACCATTTAGTAATTATATACCATTTTGAATAATCTTGTATTTATGAATAGATATGGCTAAGTGGTTTAATTCAAATACTTATAAAGAAACTAATTTATTTAAAATAAAAATGGATTGTAGTTTGTAAAATATTTGTCAAATTATATTTTAAGGTTTTTGAAACACAGTGGATAATAAAATGTTTAAATTGTGACATTTGAAATATTAACTCAAGTTTGACGTCTTTCATAGTTGGTTTCCTTATACATTTAATATTTTATTTTAATAAAAAGAAAAGTTTTAAATTTTAGTGATTTTTGAATATTATAAAATGTTGGGATGTTACAGACTACCACCCTTAAAAGGAATCTCGTCCCCGAGATTCGGAGAAGCTGGAAAAGAAAGCAAATGCTTGAATGATTCTGATAACTCGAGATGTTTTGAGAAATGAAATTTCTGACATGGAAACTTGAAAACTTGGCAGCGAATGATTTTTCTTATTAGGAGGATGAAAAGTTTGAGATCTCTGGGTTTAAGCGACTGGGTTTGAATTATCTAGGTGGCTACCACCCTTAAAAGAAATTTTTGTGGTCAGTCTAGAAACTTTGTGTAATCTTGTTTATTCCTCTGATGTAGAGCGTACAAGTGTTCAAAATACAATGGCATGTGGTGGATACAGGAAGTTTTTAGCACTCACGCTTTCCACTCGGTCCTTGGAGAGACTTATCCTTCTTCCACTCTGGGCAGCCACTGACATAGTTTCCTGTTGCTCCGCATCTGCGACAAGTCACGGGACTGATGATTTTCTTGTGTGAGCGGGTAAGGCATTTCTCCTTCATCTTTACTGGGCACTTATCAGCATAATGTCCTTTGCCTTTACATTTGTAGCAAATTACGTCACTAAAGTTCCTCTTCTTCTTCTTAGATGTTTCCAGGGCTAAAAGTTCTTCCAAATCTTGTTTGCTATATTCTATCTCAATTAAAGAAGTCCAGTCTCGTTTGATTTGACAGTTTCGAGCTAGGTGATCTCCTTCCCATTTATAGCAATACTTGGAGGTACTTTTGGATTTCTTCGGAAGTGACCTTACTCTTATTTCATTCTTCACCTTAGTATGACCCACAGTCTCATTTTGATGAAGATTTGGTTCAGTATCCTGACCAGTCCTTTTCTCTTTGCAGTCCCATGAATAATGTCCTAGTTCTCCACAGGTTTTGCATGCCTTTGGTTTGGTCATAAGATCCTCTTCAAATTCACTATGGTTTTGATCAATCTTAGGCAGTTGCTCATTGATCATCTTCAACAGCTGACTCTGGTTCTCTAATAGTAGTCGCATAGTTGTATGTAAATCATTGGTGTTGGTATTGGGGTGAGACATCTGTTTGGTTTAAAAAGCAATGAGTTGAATTATTTGTACTTATGGAGGAATCCTAGTTCAATAAAACAAAACAAGGCAACCAATCTATAACATAATCAATCAACATCTAACAAACATCAAGCAACGAGGTGCTAACACAAAGCAAACAATCTAGTATTGTCATATAGCTAAGTTGATATGATCAATACACTAACACGACATCGTCATTCTATTTTTGGTGGTGGTCAAATCTACCTCCTTCATGACTGCTTCAAGTTCTTGTTCAACTTTCTTGGATATCTTTGAAGTGTTGGTCGAATCCTGATTCTTCAGTGGTCTTCCATGCATGCAGAACTTCATGATTAATCGTAGCTTTTCCATATGAGGCAGTAGAATCAGGCTTAGACTATAAGAACATGGTCATCCAGAAAACGATAAGAGGTTTTCAGAAGGTTGATAGTAGATGAGAGTATGAGGAAGATAAAATGAAAAAGTTTTGTTTTTAGAAAAGTGAATAAAATAGATTTTCAATCCTATGGTCAAATCCTATTTCTATCCAAACCTAGGGTTTCGAACCTACAGGCAACACAGTGCTCTGATACCATCTGTAGCGTACCTGGACTTTAAATAAGGCAGATACCTGTGTATAGTGCAAATCCCTAGATCGATTCATTTGCACACACAGTTTACGATGTAATATCACAACAAAGCGTCAATTTTATTACATCGATGATCCAGAATTACAAAGTATTTGATACAAGTTGCATAGCATAAAGCTAGCATTGAAAAAGTACACAGCGGAAATACAATAGCAGTGAGTCTCTATAACTTTCATGCTGCCACAGGCGAAAACATGTTGGTTGTAGACTCGAAACCTTTAACGAAACCTCACTCGTCATCTGATCAAATCTGCAATAAGAAAAATATTGCAACAACGTGGGTCAGATTCCATTAAAAATGGAGTCTGGCAAGTGACACTATGGTGGACACTTATGGAATAACTCTAAAGCCTATATGCATATTTGGCTGGTGGAGTTCAAGGCTAATTTGCATAAAGCCAATTTTTCCTACTCTTTTGAAAACACTTTTCTTGAAATCGACGAGTATGGCATGAAAACCATAAATCTCATCTTCCCTTGTTCACCCATCAAGTTTTACTTCTGAAGTTGGAATGATGGAATCCTCCGTTGACGTCCTTGATCAGCTGCTCAAAATTGTCCGTAACCGGGGACACGGCTAAGTACTTAGTTTTACACTCTGCAGAGGTTGTGCACGTTCACCATTGTACCCGTTCGACCCAGATTATCCTTCACACACCATTTGTGATAAGGAAAGGAGAGAATGAGACGAGATCTTTCAGAAGCATTTTCCCTCCCACTCTGGCTTTACCCGTTCCACCTAACATCCCCCTACATCTGCTTGTCAAGCCGGAGAGAGTCCACGCAACATAATTGATCAAGCCAGAGCCCATATGGCAATGGCTGCACTGGAAGCAATCGTCACTCGGAGTTCTTCAGATTCCTCTGTTCCTGGGTGGCCATTCACAAGTGTACATACTCCAGGAACCATAGACATGGACCTGAGTAGCCACTCAACATAAACCATGCAACCACTTACCACCCAGGTGTTTCATTTACTTAGTGGAAGTGCACTCTCAGGTAAAAATCACCATGCTCACGGCCCTAAGTAGAATAGAAATTCTTCCTAGGAGACGACAACCATGAGCACAGTCCTGAGTAGTCACTTAACATTTTCTAAAACCCTTCATCAATTGCATAGCATCATTATTTCTGCTAAGTATGATATAGGAACCTAGACACAGGAGTAAGGAATTCTACACAGGTTTAGCATAGCAACACATGCATATAAAAATACACTAAGTAATGCATATAGAAATAATAGGAAGTTTATGAGGTGTGCCACTTGCCTTTGAATGTTGTCGTTGTTCACAAACTCTTTTCAACAATACTCGGGACTCTCCGTTCAATCTAACAGTATAGACAAGCAACAATACAACAATCAACAGCAAGCACAACTCCACAATGCATACAAACACATACTAGATGAATAAATAAGTGTTATCAAACTTTCTAAGGAAAATATGTTTATGCATGCTGTGCAAAATATTCCTAAGGGCTAGAAATGCTTTTTCATGCCATGGAAATCTTTTAAGTTTATGCAAGGCAAATGTGTTGGTCCAAAAGGACTAAGGACTAAAGTCTTAAGTTGGATAAACATACTTTGTTTTATATCTTCTTGAAACAAGCACTCTAATGGCTTAGCCATGATGTGCAAAATACTTAGAGAAAAATACTAAGTCATTTGTTCAAGATGATCAACAATTATTATCAACTCTTTGTAAATTGGACATTCACTATAGTGAGAGAGACAGACACCCGGCCAGCCACTTAAATTGTGGAACAGGTCTCATGTACGTGGACATGTAAGGTTTGTTTCCAGGCCGCTTCATCCCACTATGCTGCTAGGATCCAACAACTTCAAGATGATAACATCATGATCAAAATTTGTTTAAGTCTAAAAGACAAGATTAGGAAAGAGGGAAAGGATAGAAAGAAAGATGTAATTGTCCTCCAGGCTTCATCTCCAGACTTGTAACTTTCTTCTGGATGATGTCTTGATTGAGTTCTTGGTAGTCTTGCTGAATCTTCAGACTTGATGGTTCTTGTATCCTAGTGGCTGGTCTTGGATTTACTTAGTCTTCATGAAGTCTCAGAGGAGAAGAAAGGACAGAGAGAGAGACATAGAAAATAAAAGGGGTTGGCCTTCTTGAACTTCTTCTCACTTTTCTTCTAAGTGCTTGACATCTTGAGGATGCTTCCAGAGTCTGTTTTCTTCTAAGTCCTTCATGAACTTCTTCTTGATTTTCTTCTAAGTGCTTCTTCTCCTTGAGGATACTTCTGAAGTCTTGTTTTTGGCTAAGTCCTTCATTGGTCTTCCAGCTCCATGTTGAAAATCCTAAGTGTCTAGTGCATAGCACTTTTCCCAAAATACTAAGTTTGGCAATAATCCTAACTTAGATAAAACTAATGAAGAGGGGTTTTTCTATGAGAATAAAATATGCTATGAATGAAATGAAATTTTAAATCACAAGAAACATAAAAATAACTTTTGTGATTTCTTTATAAATATGCATGAATTTATAAATGTAATCAAATTAATTTCTAGTTTTGGAAAATATAATAAAAGGAATAATTCTAAGATTAAAGTTTCCAATGACTAAATTTTTATAACAAAATTTTATAATTAGTGTTAATAGATAGAGAGCATTTAATTAAATCTATTGCAATTGGATTTAATCAAAAATAATGTTCCTATTAAAAGTCATTTCAAAATTAGTCAAACTATTCAAATTAAACACACAACTATGAAATCATTCAAAAATTACTCAAAATATTTTATAGCAGTGGCATTAATTTACAACCATTCTAAAGTTCCTAAAACAATTTTATTTGCAATTTTTGGATTTATAGATTTAAAGTTATTACAAATATACTCCAATTTCCATTTGAATTTTGAATAATTTATACTAAGTTAAATTTGAATTTTGTCAGATCCAAACTATTCTACATGTCAAGAGCTTTCCAAATATATAAAAATTATTAAATTTGGAGTTGTGGTTAAAAAGTTGTGACAGATCTAAGTGGCAGGGGTGTTTCTGTAAAACTGCCAATTAAATTTAATTAATAAAAATGTTTTCCACGTGGCAGCTGACTGGGCAGTGACGTGGCGTTGACGTGGATGCCACGCGGGCGCTGACTGGATAAGTCAACAGATCTGGGCCGTCAGATCTGGATCTGACGGTCCAGATCAAATCGTACCGATTCGTCTGCGACATCTAATCTAAGCCGTTGAGATTGGATCGGAGGGCTCACGTTGCATGGACCAGTAGATGGCGGCGCCGGTGGCCGGAATTGTCGAGGACGGCGGCGCTCCGCTCGGGCGTGGACGCCGGTGACGCTCCGGTGCTCCCTCGGACGAACGAAGGTGACGACGGCGTGCAGCTCGTCGCGGCGGTGTCGATGGGCCTAGTGGCGGGGCCTGCTTCTTCCTGGAGCGGTGAGGAAAGGCGGCGGAGGCGATGGAGTTCTCTCGCGATTCCGGCGAGCTCGGCCCGCTCGGTTTTTCTGAGAATGGGAGGTCGAGGATGCGTTAGCGAGATGCACTAGGAGCAGGGGGATCTGAGGAGACAAAAAGGAGGCGGAGGAACCTTCCCTGGTACCGGCAATGGAAGGAATGGCGGCGGCGGACACGGTGGACTCCGGCGAGCCCGTGCGGCGGCCTGGCGGCGTGAAATGACGGGGGAGGAGAGGGGAAAAGTGGCGGAGGAGGAGGGCTACTAATAGGGAAGCTCGGAGGAACTAAACGCGTCGATTCCGCCCGGATTTTGGAAGAATCTGTTGGAGGATTCGGGGGCGAGATTTCCGGCTGGAGGTTGACGATGATGACGTCAGCGATGACGTCATCCAGTAATTCTTTTTCTGTTTTTATTTGTTTAATTCATATCTTTTGATTTAAATATCCAAATGATGTCAAATTAATTTCTAAAAATTTGTAAAAATAATATCTTGCTGTTAAACCAGTTGTGGGCATGTTTTGAATATTTTTGAAAAATAATATTTTGAAATATTGCTTAATTACAAATTTGACACTTAAAGTCAAATTTGAATTTCTATCTTAATTAAATTTTCTTTTGGCTAAATAAAATTTGTAAAATACCCACATTTCAATATGTTTGAATTTAAGTTATTTAAACTTATTTTCCTGAAATCATTCATCTTTATTTTGGCATAATTATTAAAGACTAAATATAAATAATGTTTAGGAAATGTGAAATATAAGGTATTCATTTTTAATTGTCAATTATTTGTGCAACCTTATATTTTATAATATGATAATGCATTTGAAACTTCATAACCACTTTGGTCAAGACCTTTGTTTTAATTTTATTCTTATTTAGGATATATTAATCATTTCATGCTTTAAAAATAGATGAAATTCATTTAAGCAAATGAAATGTTTATTTGGCTAATTCATTAATTTAAAAACTATGAAGTTTTAAAGTTATACCCTATAGGCTTATAATTCCAAACTATATTTTGAACTCAGTTAAAGGACTGAAAACCATTTAGTAATTATATCCCATTTTGAATAATCTTGTATTTATGAATAGATATGGCTAAGTGGTTTAATTCAAATACTTATAAAGAAACTAATTTATTTAAAATAAAAATGGATTGTAGTTTGTAAAATATTTGTCAAATTATATTTTAAGGTTTTTGAAACACAGTGGATAATAAAATGTTTAAATTGTGACATTTGAAATATTAACTCAAGTTTGAAGTCTTTCATAGTTGGTTTCCTTATACATTTAATATTTTATTTTAATAAAAAGAAAAGTTTTAAATTTTAGTGATTTTTGAATATTATAAAATGTTGGGATGTTACACTCTCCCGGCTCGGGAAGGCGACAACGACGAGCGGGGCACGGTGGCGGAGACGATGGAGGTGGGGACGATTTCGTATTCGTCCCGAAACGACGGGGACGCGCGGCTGGAGATGCTTCCAACTCCGACGAGCTCCGGTCGTGCACGAGGGGCTCAAACTACTGCACGAAAATTTTAAACTCGGGCTTTAGGAGATGCGCACAAAGACGGCGGAGAGAGAGAGAGAGAAGAGGACCAGGGGGTCGGGGGAGGTCTCACCATGATGGAATCGTGAGGAACGCGGCGGCGGAGGAGGTGAACTCCGGCGAGCTTTTTGAGCAGCCTGGCGGCGCTATAGTTAGGGCGTCTGGGGGCAAACGAGAGAGGAGGGCAGGGGCTTTTTAAAGGGCCGGAGGGAAGAAGCAAATCGTGACAATCTCGCCCGGATTTTGGAGAGGAATCAGAGGCGGTATTCAAGGTGGAGGTTGAAGGTGATGACGTCATCGCTGACGTCATCCAGATGAATTCTTTTTCTTTTTTTGATTTTTTATTTAATTCATATCTTTTGATTTAAATGTCCAAATGATGTCAAATAAAATTCTGAAAATTTATAAAAGCATTATCTTGGTGTTAAACCAGTTGTGGGCATGTGTTGAATACTTTTAAAAATCAATATTTTGAAATATTCATAAAATACAAATTTTGCCCATTTAGGTCAACTTTAAAAGTAGGGATTAATAAATTTATTTGGGGTTAAATAAAATTTATGAAATTACCACCATCATATATGGTTGATATTAAGTTATTTAAAATTCATTTTTAGTATTCAATTATTTTGACTTTAGTATAATATTAAATAACACAACACAACTATTTGAAATGAAAAAGGGAAATATAGTGAATTCATTTTTAATTTAAATATTTTGTGCACCATTAAGTTTATATTTATGATAAATCATTTGAAAACTTCATAAAATACTTTTGGAAATGATCCTTGATTTATTTCATTTCTTATATTGAATGTATTCATGAAAATCATTTTATGTTTTGAGAAATTAATGAAACGAAGCTGAGTTAATGAAATGTCTATTCGGATAATTAATTAATTATAAATCTATGAGGTTTTATAGTTATAAACTATAGACTTGTAATCTCCAAAACTATGTTTTGAACTCAGGTAAAAAATGAAAACCATTTGACAAATAGATCATGTTTTAAATAGTTTAAAAAGGACTATATGCTTATTTGGCTGGTGGAGTTCAAGGCTATTTTGCATAAAGCCAATTTTTCCTAACTATTTGGAAAACACTTTTCTTCTATTCGAGAAATTCGTGGCATGAAAACGACTATCTCATTCTACCCTTGTACACCCATCAAGTTTTAATTTTTGAAGTTGGAATGGTGGAATCCTCCGTTGACGTCCGTGATCAGCTGCTCAAATTGTTTGTACCGGGGACACGGCTAAGTACTTAGTTTTACACTCCGCAGAGGTTGTGCAGGTTCACCATTGTACCTATTCAACCCAAACTATCCTTTACACTCTTATAGTGATAAGGAAAAGGAGAAGAATGAGACGAGATCTTTCAGAAGCATTTTCCCTCCCACCTGGCTTGACCCGTTCCACCTAACACCCTCTACATCTGCTTGTCAAGCCGGAGAGAGTCCACGCAACATAGTTGATCAAGCTAGAGCTCATTGGCAATGGCTGCACTGGAAGCAATCGTCACTCGGAGTTCTTCAGATTCCTCTGTTCCTGGGTGGCCATTCTCAAGTGTACGTACTCCAGGAACCATAGACATGGCCTGAGTAGCCACTCAACATAAACCATACAACCTCTTACCACCCAGGTGTTTCATTCTTAACTTAGTAGAATTTAGGTTTTCACAAAACAATATTTGCATAGCATCAATAACTCTATTAAGTATTGCATAGGAGCCTAGACACAGGAATAAGGAATTTCTACACAGGTTGAGCATATCAATACTATCCTACACATGCTTATATAAAAATACACTAAGTAATGCATAAAGAAAATAATAGGAAGTTTATGAGGTGTGCCACTTGCCTTAGAATGTTGTCGTTGTTCACAAACTCTTTTCAACGTTATTCGGAGCTCTCCGTTCAATCTAACAATATAGGCAAACAACAATACAACAATCATAAAACAAAACAACACAACACATACAAGCATACATAATGAACAAACAAGTTTCATAAACTTTTAATGAAAACATGTCATGCATGATATGAAAATTATTTCTAAGGATTAGAGATGCATGTCATGCCATGAAAATCTTTTAAGTCAATGCAAGGAAATGTGTTGGTAAAAAATGACTAAGGACAAATGCAAGGAAATATTTTAAGGTCAGAAGTTGGACAAAATAACTTTGTTATAAATTATCATGAATAAGCACTCAAATGGCTTAGCCATGATGTGCAAAAATACTTGGAGAAAATACTAAGTCTATAAGGTGATCAACAATTATTTTCAACTCTTTGTAAATTGGATATTCACTATAGTGAGAGAGACAAACACCCGGCCATCCACTTAAATTGGGGAACAAGTCTCATGTACGTGTGGACATGTAAGGTTTGTCTCTAGGCCGCTTCATCTCACTATGCCGCTAGGATCCAACAAACTTCAAGATGGTAATAACATGATCAAAAATTGTTTATGTCTAAAGTGAAAGACAAGATTAGGAAAGAGGGAAAAGATAGAAAGAAGATGTAGTTGGCCTTCCAGGTTTCATCTCCAGACTTGTAGCTTTCTCCTTCGTGATGTCTTGAATGAATTTTTGTAGACTTGAATAATCTTCAGACTTGAGGACTCTTGTATCACCGAGGGTGGTCTTGGAATTAACTTAGTCTTCATGAAGTCTCAGAGAAGAAAGGAGAAAATAAAGAGAGGAAGCAAGACTTAGAAAATATTGCTGGTTGGTCTTCATTAACTTCTTCTTGATTTTCTTCTGAGTGTTTCTACTCCTTGAAGATACTTCTGAAATCTTGTTTTGGCTAAGTCCTTCATTTGACTTCTAGCTCCGTGTTGAAAATTCTAAGTGTCTAAGTGCATAGCACTTAACAAAAATATTAACTTGAAAATAATCCTAACTTAGAGAAAATGGGGGAGGAATTTTCTTATGGGAAATATAACTACAAAATAAAATATGCTATGCATGAACTGCAATTTTAAATCACAAGAAACATAATACTAATTTGTGTGATATTTATAAAGTATGCATAAAGTTATAATTGCAATTTAATTAGTTTCTAATTTTGCAAAATATAATAAAAGGGTTAAATATAATATTAGAGTTTTATGTGATTAAATTTTTATAACAAAATTTTCTAATTAGTATTAATAGACAGAGGGCATTTAATTAAATTTATAGCAATTTGATTTAATCAAAAATAATATTCCTATTAATAGTTATGTCAAAAATAGTCAAATTATTCAAATTAAATATATAACTATCAAATCATTCAAATATTACTCAAAATTATTTTATAACAGGGGCATCATTTTAAAAATATTCCAAAGTTTCTAAACAATTTTATTTGCAATTTTTGGATTTATAGATTTAAAGTTATGACAAAAATACTCAAATTCACCATTTGAAATTTGAATATTTTAAACTAAGTCAAATTTGAATTTTGGCAGATCTAAAATATTCTACATGTCAAGGGCTTTCCAAATATATAAAAATATTTGAATTTGGATGTGTGAATAAAAAGTTATAACAATTCTAAGTGGCAGGGGCTTTTCTGCAAAAATGCCAGATCTGTTGACTGGGCGCTGACTGGAACTGAGGTGGCGTTGACGAGGCGCTGACTGGGCATCGACGTGGCAGGCTCTGGTTCGCTGATACCGATTCGGCTGAGATCTAATCTACGCCGCTCGATCTAAATCGAACGGTCAGGAGGAGATGGTCTTTCCGTGGCGTCGCTTCTCGTCGGAGATGGCGACGACGACGGAGCAGCGATCGGTCGTGGACGGGGACATCGCTCCGGGGTGTCTTCGGGATCGCCGAGGGCACGAAGAGGTGCGGCGCAGCGTGCAGAGACGATGGTGGCGCAGGCCTCGAGCGGTGCGTCTCGGTGTGGCAAGGAGGAGCGGTCGAGGTGGTTCGGGCGCCGGCGAGCTCCGGTCGGACGTTTCCCGTGCGAGGTACTGCAATGGGAGAGCGGGCAACGCGTCAGGAGATGCGCGTCAGCGAGGGAGAGAGGAGGAGGGGATCTCGGGCGTGAGGGGTGGCTCACCTCGCCGGAATCGGAAGAAAAATGCCGGCGGCAAACGCGAACTCCGGCGAGCGGTTGTGGCGGCCTGGAGGCGCAAAATAGAGAGGAAGGAGAGGGGAAACGAAGGGTTGGGCGTGGGGTGTTTGTAGCGGGCAGAAGGGAAGCAAATCGCGCAATCAACTCGCTGGATTTTGGAATGAATCGGGGGAGGATTCGGGGGCGAGAATCTCGTCCGGAGGAAGACGACGATGACGTCACGCCGACGTCATCCTTGCTTTTTCTTTTCTGATTTTTATTTTATTATTTCATAACTTTCGATTTAAGTGTCCAAATGAACTGAAATAAATTTCTAAAAATTTGCAAAATTAATATCTTTGTGTTAAACCAGTTGTGGACATGTTTTGAACAATTTCCAAAATTAATAATTTTGAACTATTGATTAAATACAAATTTGACACTTTATGTTAAATTTGAACTAGGGTTTAATAAATTTTATTTTTGGCTAAAAGAAATTCTATGAAATACCCACATTCAAAATATGTTTGAATTTAAGTTATTTAAACTCATATTCCAATATTAAATAAATTTTAGCTTTCATAGATTATGAAATAACATATTACAACTATTGGAAAAGAAAAGAGAAATGTAAAGAAATTATTTTTAATTCAAAATATTTTGTGCACCATAAGTTTGATATTAAGATAAATCATATGAAAACTTCATAAAACAACTTTGAAAAAGATTTTAGTTTTAATTCATCTCTTATATAGAATAATTTCATCATTTTTATGTTTTGGGAATTAATAAATACCATGCTTATTTAGAAACACTTTTTATTTTAATAAAATGGTTTGAAAGTTTGTAACACATTTGTCGAATTAGATATTAAGGTTAATGAAATACAATGGATTAAAAAAATGTTTAACTTAAACAACTTTTGAAATAATGTTAAACTGAGATCTTTGAAATATTAAACTCTTTCATTATATTTGAAGTCTTTCATAGTTTGTTTTCTTATGCATTTAATGTTTTATTTTAAAAACAAAAGTTTTAAATTTTAGTGATTTTCAAACATTATAAAATGTTGGGATGTTACAAGCATGGAACATTAGAAATTATAGATACGTTGGAGACGTATCAACATCCCCAAGCTTAGTTCTACTCGTCCCGAGTAGGCAAGAACGGTAAAAGAAGAATATTTTCTGAAGTGACATGCTTAAACACAATCTTGATCACATAATAATGTAAGGCATGTAAACTGAGATCAAATGAATAAGGGTTGTAGTTTATATTGATATTGTGAGGGCCCCACTGACTAACCGTCAGAGATGCCCATGTTATGTAAACAGATCACGATCCCAATGATCAGTGCATCGCGATCACATAACCAACATGGTATACAAAGTTACATCATACAATCGAATAGTATAAGACTTACATAAATAATGGTCTCATGACCAAGTCTGCAAACATCGTCGCACTTGATGAATATTAACTAAGGTTCAGCGGAAGCTTCGGCTAGCGTCGACCCTCGTCACGTCCTGACGCATTCCCACAAAGCAGTTGAGCGGGACACTCAGTTGGCGTAGTCGTCGGCGTACTCCTCCTTCTTGTCGTACATTTCTTCATTTCAACCTGGACGTTTGAATATCCAGGGACACAGCCATATGAGTACATTTACGTACTCGCAAGACCACCTCTAAGGCTTAAGTTTTCATGATAATGCAAGAAAACACTTTTCGAAGACTGGGATAGCTGCTATATACGACTATAGGGCTTAGTTTTTGAATACCATGATTTTAGACATAGAGAATACGACATCTCTATATCTTTGTTGAAGAAAAACATTTAGAGATAGAATTCTCTTCTCTTAGATATAACAATGACATATCTAAGTTCAAAACTTTCTTTTGTAAAACTTTATCAAAACACTATGATAGGGGTAACCCTTTTTCCTTCCTTGAGATCAGACTGATTGTCTCCCCGAGACCAATCATCCTCAGCCAAATTCCGTACCTCCCAGATACCACTTTATGCCTCCTTGCTTTCCTTTGAAAACATTTCTCTTTTGAAACCATAAAACATCCAGCATGCCTAGTGGGACCTTTCCAACCGTCCATGACCGCGGACGCGGCTATTCGAATAGATTTACACTCTGCAGAGGTTGTACACTTTTCCCACAAGATTCGGATGGTCTGCCGTGGATCAACCACGGACTGTACAAAGACAGCATGCACACATCAGACGGCCAATCCTAAGTTCCACTATGTTGACGCTGGTACAAGAGTATCCTCTTTGAGTGGGTTTGTTCTCTCCGGCAGCGAGTGAGCTAGCCGTATCGATCCGGTTTTCCCTAGTCTCACACCGCCACGATAAGAGACCCACCGTTGCTTCCCGGTGGCACACGAAGTCCACACTCTGTATGCCCATTCCCTGGCAGCATTTGGTTCCGGGGACTCTAACCCCATCTAGCCCATTGAGGAATACTCGAATACCAACACCAACAAGCTTCCGTTAAGCCTCGTGCCCATTTTGAGGTAATGTGGTTGCACCGGTTAGTTGTTCAAGCGGCAGCTAGGGTCACACTTTGTTTTTCAAAACACTTTCTTCTTTGACTACTCCCAGCAGCTCGGGTTTTCGCAAACACCTTCGATTGCTCCCAGCAACTCGGGTTTTAATAAAACACTTGTTCGCCGATTGCTCCCACCTGTTCGGGTTTTCCTCCATAAAATATTTTTATCCAATAGGTCCCCATCCTATAGTTTTGAGGTAAGATAACAGAATATACTATTTGAAAACTTAATCTTCTTTATAGAGCCTTCAATGACAAGACTCATCAAGAAAGACTTTTTGTATAATACCTACAGCTAATCTAGTAGATAACTTGGCCCAAACAATGTTTTGTAAAAATAATTTTCGGGTGGCAAGGTGCCACAAAGAAAGTAAAACATGCGTTACTTTATTTTTGAAAACAAAACATGCTTGATAAAATACTAGGAATCATTAAAGTGGGGAGGTGGGCTTGCCTGGCTCAGCAATATGTCCTTGGTCTTGATCTTGATGTTCCTCGGGTTCATTCCTCACTTCCCGTTCCTTCCCGATAGTATCTAACGTCGTAAACAGGAAAATGAACCACACTCAGAATACAAGACAAAGCCACAAGGACAAACATCAAGCATTGTACAAGATACTGAGATACAAACAGCAGCAAACAACTCCTTTAGCTATACAACAACAATCAACAAAGTCCATAGAGCTAAGACAACAATAGATTCTCCTAAGAACCTAAACACAACAACTCTGGGTATTAAAAAGGTAGTTCTTCAGAACACTATAACAACACCTAACTTAGGGTTACTATATCATTTAATAAGAGTTGTTATAATAGTTTCCGGAAATACTTCACACAAAAGTTTCTTAGCAGTTCAGGAAATACTTCAGACAAAAGTTTATTAATTGTTTAGGAAATACTCCAGACAAAAGTACCTTAACACACAAGCAAGTATTAATATTAACACTAGCATTGAGCACACTCATATGTAAACATGTTACTAGCTCAAGAAACATCTACTATCAAGTAACTAAGCGACAAACAATGGTAACACCACTGTCCAAACAAGTTTATGACTAAGAGCTAAAATGGTGCACTAGGCCTATTTAACAGGACACCACAATTAAGGTCACTTCAACCAATAAACAAACAATTACATGGCAACCAAGTGTTGACAACAATCTAAAATAAGGAAGTCATATATTAAGCATCGCAAAACACAAGGAACTACTGGATAAAATTTAACACCAAACAATCATTCACATGCATAACACACAAATGAAATTAGTGCAACTCCAAGGAAACAAGATGAACTATGTGAAACTTAAAAGTGAAGGGACTAGCAATGCTATCAGGAAATTTGTTTAGGCTATTAAAGGATAACCTAAGTTTCTGGACTTATGAGTTACTAAGCATATCAACACATAACAATTCAAGTAAAACAGGGAATTAACTTAATACATTTATTGGATAAATAAGATGATGTTTAAAGAGATAAAACATAACACACAAACATACCCATAAGCAGAGCATATAAACACAATTGTGTTATTATTAGGGTACAACGTGAATAATGCTAAACATAAGCAAACAATGCACCACACATTATAAAAGTGGTTCAATCAAGTAATTATTATTGAGTTAAGATTCTTATCTTCAAAAGATGATTGGTAATGTTTATACAATTCACATTTGTTAAGAACAAATGATTAACATCTAAGACTCCTATTAGCCATATGTTGCTGCTTTGGGAGATAAGTTATAACTCCAATAATATTGTTCAGAAAAATATGTTCCTCTACCACAGTACACCTAGTAGCTATAGGAAGCTAGGGAAATTGGAGTTGCATCAAACGTTATTACTGAACATGAGTTAAAAATCATACAAATGCTACTGGTCTCAAAACCAAAAAGATTGTAGCTTTAGTTTTAGGAATCTCCTTCATGCAAGGTGAATTTCTATGGATAGGTATTGAATTAAGCTTTCTGTAGAAATTGGACTCACTCAATTTGGACACACTTAGCTCCATATATTTCAGTTTTAGTGAAACAAACATGTTTTAGCAATAATAGTGTACCTAAAAATGTATAGATTATTTTTATACCAATCCAGGGTTGCATGTTAAAGAAAACACAAAGTTAATCCACCAAAATACTCCTAAACTATTTTCACAAACATATAAATCACAAACAAGTGAAACTAGATATATGCAAATAACAGAAAATAAGATTATCCATTTTAAAGTGAAATAACCTATTGTTTTAGAAAATAGTCTACCAAGAGCAAAATATAAGATAAAAAATTCTACCAACCTAGGATATGATAGCTAATACCAATATCTACCACATGCAATTGGATTTACTCCAAAAAGAATTTTAAATTAAGATTTAAAATTCATCAAATAGCTACTGATGTCTTTCTTAAACTTTATAGAACTTTATGTAGACATATCTCCTGCATGCAAGGCTTATAGATCTAGGTAGGTATTCTCCTAAGATTTTCATAGAACTAAAGTTTGCTAGATTTGGATTTATAAAACTCAAGTTATTAAGTGAATGGTGCAAAAACCACTTTTAACAAGATTGCACATATCACACTCATACAAATATATTTTTGCGAAGGGCTAGTGGCACATGGTTAAGAAAACACATAGCTATGCTCCAAATTTTATTCCACAATTTTTGCATGCTTGGATCTACCACAAATTATTTAAAGCTACAAGGCTGATTAATAGGAAAATAAACATGGAATAGATTTTTAAAAAGAAAAAAGAGAAGATGGGCTGGATCTGGCCCGAACTCGTCCGAGCGAGCTGGGCCGGCCCACGCTGCAGCGCGCCAAAGCGAAGGGGCACGCCGCCGTAGGATAATGAACCGAAGGCTGAGATTAGACCAGGAGGGATTCAAACTGGATCGCTGATCCAAGATCTGACGGTTCCAGTTCATCTCCTTCCTCAGGTCGGACCGAGCGGGGCGCGAACCCTAGAAATGGTGCCACGCACGGATTGCTCACCTAGGGAGCTCGAGGTTCGAAGCAGAAGGGTGCGGGTGGATGCGGGGTATCTGGAACGCCGAGGGGTGGCCGCAGTTCTCTTCAGCGAGCCGCCGGTCGACGAGAACGCCGAGGATGCCCTGCTCGAGAGCGGCGTGGCCGCGGCGGCTCCAGAGCTCCTGCAACGACAAAACGATGTCAAGGAGGAAGCCCAGGGGAAGGGGAACGAGAGGGTGCATAGAGTAGAGAAAAAGAGGGACGGGGTTGACGGCATTCGTGCTCGCAAGAGCTCGGGCCGAGCGGCGTTCATCTCACGCTCCCGAGCAGGATAGGAGGAGAGCTTGAGCGGGCTCGTGTGGGGTGGGAGAGTGGAGGGAGGGGAGCGTAATGGACAAGGAGAGTGGAGCAGAGGGGCTCTCGGTGATCTTATCCGAGAGGGGTGGCCGGTTCGGTGCTCTCAGCATGGGCAGGGGTGGAGAGAGGGAAGCGGCTGAGGGATTGGCTCGTGGAGGCGGTGTGTAATGATGCTATGCACTGCTGCACCTCCTTGGACTGTAGCAAACGGACTGATGTCGATGGGAGGGAGTGAGTCGAATGGAGAGTTACCCCTGCCTGCTAGGTGTTTGACAGAAGGCCCAAAAGAACAGGACAAAAGATTTGAGGCTAGGGTTTGACAGGGGGTGAGGCCAAGGGGTCCAGGGATGTGAGGGTACATTATACACCAGAAACCAGAGGATGTGGTGAGAGGGGGGGGGTGTTTAGATGTTGAATTGCTTTTGAGGTAAAAGGCACATACCACTTTGCTTATGAGGGATTAGTCGATCCTTTGACAAGAAAAATTAGAGACAAGATAGGTTGATCAGTGGGGAGAGAAGTTTAGCCTAAGGATTAGAAGTTTTGCTCAAAGGGGTTTAGCAACACTAGATACAAAAATGACAAAAGGCTATCTAGTAATGCACAAATGGTCACCTTATTTTGAAACACTCAAAACAAGCATGAATTTATGATCAAACAATTTTGAATATTTTAAATAAGGTTATGTGTGGATAGTAGAGATGATAAGGATGAGGTTAGGTGAGTTGCATTTCCAAATTGAATAAAATAAACTCTAATGGTCATGTTCTAGAAAGACTAGAAATTAAGGGAAATGAAGATGGTTATTTCTTATTTGAAAAAAGGAAATATTTGAGTTACTCCTAAAATCAAACATTATAATAAAGAGTTAAACACACCTTTATCACATGGCACAACATGTAAAGCATGAATGGTCTCAATTAAATTATAGAAATAAGATGTTGTCTCATACACCACCACATGAACACACATGAAATAACACACTCATGGGAAACAATTTAAACACATCACATATAGGTCAACCACACATAAAAATAGATAAACACCCACACCATTGGATCAATAGCCATACTTTTAATATAGATCAAAAATATTTGTGAGGAGGTGATCAACATAATAAAAAAAAGGTTATTTTTGGTAGGAATAGACTTAAACCAGCATAAGGTGAGGAGGTGATCATAATGATCCAGACATGGTTCTTGGTATAAATGGAATTACTCCAACATGTTGATCATTGATTTCTAGAGGCTAATTAATATGGTGTTTTGGAAAAGAGATTTGATAATGCTTGCAACAAGTTAAAATCCAATATAATTTAAGACTTATTGTATGGTCATATATAGTTGTGCAAACATGTAGTTTTGGAAATACTTTTATTTTCTAAAAGAAACAGCATTTGGTTAATTGTTAAAATCAAGGCCTCATGACGACTTTAGTTTGTTAAGAATAAGATAGGAGAAGATATATGTATTGTTTTACTTGTCATAATCCTGGATTTTCAGAAGTCATATTATAACTTGAGTTTTAAGGTTGATAGCTAGAGAGGTCATCAACACAAACACAAATGAAAACAAAACAAGACAAACGAAAAACAATTATAAGTAATGCTTTTCAAAAAGTTTTTGTTCCCTCAGAAATTTGGGTCTTTATTCATTAAGTTTTTGATGCTTCCAAAAATTTGGGGTGTTACAGACCTTCCCCCCTTAACAGAATCTCGTCCCGAGATTCCTAAGTGTGTATTAAGAGAGTGAAAGGGAAAAAGGGTCCAATGATTCTTCATTTTCCGAGGTTGTTGATTCCTGAATGAGGCTTCCTTGTTGATGAGACTTCTGATATCTTCTGGAAAACTTGGGTCCTTGCTGAAACTGTTGACTTGAAGGTCGATGATGATGCAAGGTTCTTGTTGAGCTGACTTCAAAAACTTCAGGGATTGGGGCACAAGGAACAATATGTCACAACTATCAAATAAAACTAGCATGTGTCTTCCCCCCTTAAAAAGGGGGACCCATGAAGGGTTAAAGTTGATGGTTAAAGTTGTCGCCGACTTTAGGGTGTTGCTGGTCTTGAGCATCATCATGATCTTCATCTTGGTCGTAGCTCCTCGGTACTTGGGGCTGATGTAGATACTCATCTCGATATTGTCGTCTTGAGGATTTAGCAGTTAGACAAAGGCAAACATTTTTCAACCTCACATGGGCGTCAGGTCGGTGGACTTGACTCTCTTTCTTTTCATAACAAGTCAGAAAGGTGCTAAGATCTGCTAAAGATGTCTAAACTTGCTTGATGTAAGGTGTTGCCAAGTCCAACAATCTTCAGTCTTCTCGCCATTCTTGGGGTCTTGCTGGATTTGGTGTCTCCTATTGTGTCCATCTTTAGTTTAGCCGCCGTAGAGTGTTGAGGGAGACTTCCTTGATCATTGGGCTTCATACAACTTTGCACCAGTCTCCAGAGGTCAGTAGGATCTAAGTTAGCCTAAAAAAATCATTTCTCTCTATATCACTAAAGTCAGGGTCAGATGAGTTAATAGAGTTGGTGCACGGATGGAATCGATGACTCTAGCTTAGAGATACATCTTCAGGTAGATGACCTTCAGTGCTGGTTGTCTTCGTTGTTGCTGACGTAGATCTTCTTTGCACGTCACCATTTTAGGTGTTCACAAAGTCTTCAAAAAGTATAGGGTTTTGGCGTTATCTGAGTCCTCCGTGCTGCCATCTGCAAAAGGGACTTCCGTAGACACTTCTCTTCTGATCTTGGTTTGTAGGTCTTGAAGGGGTTGGTTAGTAACAAGTCATTGGTGTTAGATGTTACTCAAAAGTTAGATACGTTAAGTTTGTGGTGGTATACTTGTAATACGAAAATTAATTAAACTACACAAGGCCAGTCACATTACGGGGATGGGCTTTCTTTGGGGCTTAGGTAACATGTGTAGTTGATAACTCTCACGTCTTAAAGTTTAGATCAGAGGGAATCCATTTGAGGAAGTTTTTGACGACAAGTTTATAGGTGCAAAAGGGTACATATATGGCAGAAGGTAAGAAAGATTTTTGGTGAAGAGATAACAAGAGGTTTAAACAATTTTAAAGTATGTGTTGATTATGTAATGCCTATAAGGCGTGCTTGTGAAAGATACCAGAGAACAACATATCATCAGCAAGCAAACAAACAAGGCACACACAAGCAACAAGCATACCAGCAAAAGAGCACACAAGCCACCTATAGAACAAAAAGGGCACTCAACAATCGCGTTAGTTGGAGGGTCCAACCAAGGGTCATACCCTAGAAGTCCTATGGTTCTTGGTCATTCCTACTAGCTGGGGTCTTTAATTTTTCAGCTGGGGCTCCTTATGGTAAGCTTGAGACTATAGAAGTTGCAACTGGGGTAAATTATTGGGGTGGAAGTCTTGACAGTGACACTACTTTGGCAAGCAAGGGTTGCTTTGTAGTTTGTTACTTCATTTGACGACCACCTTGATGTCGTATGCTGAAGGATTGAGGCTAAGCTTCGCCTTCTCGGTACTGGTTACTTAGGTCTCATTTGGGCTCATCGTTTAGTCTATACAAGTTTTTGAATAGAGACAAGATAGTAGAGAAAACTCTTTTTGAAATACTTTAAAATAGAGATGTAAGGTCAAGATATTTTGGAGAATAGATGAGGAGTGGAATCCATACTAAGCTTACCTAGAAGAAAATAGATTTCTGTCGAAATAGGTTTTAGCAGAACATTTCCTTTCTAAGCTAACGACCATGCTAACTAAGGTCTCCTAAGGTCAACGATGGCTCTGATACCAAGTCTGTGAGGGGCCCTCTGACTAACCGTCAGAGATGCCCATGTTATGTAAACAGATCACGATCCCAATGATCAGTGCATCGCGATCACATAACCAACATGGTATACAAAGTTACATCATACAACTCGAATAGTATAAGACTTACATAAATAATGCTCTGATGACCAAGTCTGCAAACATCGTCGCACTTGATGAATATTAACTAAGGTTCAGCGGAAGCTTCGGCTAGCGTCGACCCTCGTCACGTCCTGACGCATTCCCACAGAGCAGTTGAGCGGGACACTCAGTTGGCGTAGTCGTCGGCGTACTCCTCCTTCTTGTCGTACATTTCTTCCTTTCAACCTGGACGTTTGAATATCCAGGGACACAGCCATATGAGTACATTTACGTACTCGCAAGACCACCTCTAAGGCTTAAGTTTTCATGATAATGCAAGTAAACACTTTTCGAAAACTGGGATAGCTGCTATATACGACTATAGGGCTTAGTTTTTGAATACCATGATTTTAGACATAGAGAATACGACATCTCTATATCTTTGTTGAAGAAAAACATTTAGAGATAGAATTCTCTTCTCTTAGATATAACAATGAAATATCTAAGTTCAAAACTTTATTTTGTAAAAGTTTATCAAAACACTATGATAGGGGTAACCCTTTTTCCTTCCTTGAGATCAGACTGATTGTCTCCCCGAGACCAATCATCCTCACCCAAATTCCGTACCTCCCAGATACCACTTTATGCCTCCTTGCTTTCCTTTGAAAACATTTCTCTTTTGAAACCATAAAACATCCAGCATGCCTAGTGGGACCTTTCCAACCGTCCATGACCGCGGACGCGGCTATTCGAATAGATTTACACTCTGTAGAGGTTGTACACTTTTCCCACAAGATTCGGATGGTCTGCCGTGGATCAACCACAGACTGTACAAAGACAGCATGCACACATCAGACGGCCAATCCTAAGTTCCACTATGTTGACGCTGGTACAAGAGTATCCTCTTCGAGTGGGTTTGTTCTCTCCGGCACCGAGTGAGCTAGCCGTATCGATCCGGTTTTACCTAGTCTTACTCCGCCACGACAAGAGACCCACCGTTGCTTCCCGGTGGCACACGAAGTCCACACTCTGTATGCCCATTCCCTGGCAGCATTCGGTTCCGGGGACTCTAACCCCATCTAGCCCATTGAGGAATACTCGAATACCAACACCAACAAGCTTCCGTTAAGCCTCGTGCCCATTTTGAGGTAATGTGGTTGCACGGGTTAGTTGTTCAAGCGGCAGCTAGGGTCACACTTTGTTTTTCAAAACACTTTCTTCTCCGACTACTCCCAGCAGCTGGGGTTTTCGCAAACACCTTCGATTGCTCCCAGCAACTCGGGTTTTAATAAAACACTTGTTCGCCGATTGCTCCCAGTAGTTCGGGTTTTCCTCCATGAAATATTTTTATCCAATAGGTCCCCATCCTATAGTTTTGAGGTAAGATAACAAAATATAATATTTGAAAACTTAATCTTCTTTATAGAGCCTTCAATGTCAAGACTCATCAAGAAAGACTTTTTGTGTAATACCTACAGCTAATCTAGTAGATAACTTTGCCCAAACAATGTTTTGTTAAAATAGTTTTCGGGTGGCAAGGTGCCACAAAGAAAGTAAAACATGCGTTACTTTATTTTTGAAAACAAAACATGCTTGATAAAATACTAGGAATCATTAAAGTGGGGAGGTGGGCTTGCCTGGCTCAGCAATATGTCCTTGGTCTTGATCTTGATGTTCCACGGGTTCATTCCTCACTTCCCGTTCCTTCCCGATCGTATCTAACGTTGTAAACAGGAAAATGAACCACACTCAGAATACAAGACAAAGCCACAAGGACAAACATCAAGCATTGTACAAGATACTGAGATACAAACAGCAGCAAACAACTCCTTTAGCTATACAACAACAATCAACAAAGTCCATAGAGCTAAGACAACAATAGATTCTCCTAAGAACATATACACAACAACTCTGGGTATTAAAAAGGTAGTTCTCAGAACACTATAACAACACCTAACTTAGGGTTACTATATCATTTAATAAGAGTTGTTATAATAGTTTCCGGAAATACTTCACACAAAAGTTTCTTAGCAGTTCAGGAAATACTTCAGACAAAAGTTTATTAATTGTTTAGGAAATACTCCAGACAAAAGTACCTTAACACACAAGAAAGTATTAATATTAACACTAGCATTGAGCACACTCATATGTAAACATGTTACTAGCTCAAGAAACATCTACTATCAAGTAACTAAGCGACAAACAATGGTAACACCACTGTCCAAACAAGTTTATGACTAAGAGCTAAAATGGTGCACTAGGCCTATTTAACAGGACACCACAATTAAGGTCACTTCAACCAATAAACAAACAATTACATTGCAACCAAGTGTTGACAACAATCTAAAATAAGGAAGTCATATATTAAGCATCGCAAAACACAAGGAACTACTGGATAAAATTTAACACCAAACAATCATTCACATGCATAACACACAAATGAAATTAGTGCAACTCCAAGGAAACAAGATGAACTATGTGAAACTTAAAAGTGAAGGGACTAGCAATGCTATCAGGAAATTTGTTTAGGCTATTAAAGGATAACCTAAGTTTCTGGACTTATGAGTTACTAAGCATATCAACACATAACAATTCAAGTAAAACAGGGAATTAACTTAATACATTTATTGGATAAATAAGATGATGTTTAAAGAGATAAAACATAACACACAAACATACCCATAAGCAGAGCATATAAACACAATTGTGTTATTATTAGGGTACAAAGTGAATAATGCTAAACATAAGTAAACAATGCACCACACATTATAAAAGTGGTTCAATCAAGTAATTATTATTGAGTTAAGATTCTTATCTTAAAAAGATGATTGGTAATGTTTATACAATTCACATTTGTTAAGAACAAATGATTAACATCTAAGACTCCTATTAGCCATATCCAAATATATTTTTACAAGATTGCAAGATTGCACATATCACACTCATACAAATATATTTTTGAGAAGGGCCAGTGCCACATGGTTAAGAAAACACATAGCTATGCTCCAAATTTTATTCCACAATTTTTGCATGCTTGGATCTACCACAAATGATTTAAAGCTACAAGGCTGATTAATAGGAAAATAAACATGGAATAGATTTTAAAAAAGAAAAAAGAGAAGATGGGCTGGATCTGGCCCGAACTCGTCCGAGCGAGCTGGGCCGGCCCACGCTGCAGCGCGCCAAAGCGAAGGGGCACGCCGCCGTAGGATAATGAACCGAAGGCTGAGATTAGACAAGGAGGGATTCAAACTGGATCGTTGATCCAAGATCTGACGGTTCCAGTTCATCTCCTTCCTCAGGTCGGACCGAGCGGGGCGCGAACCCTAGAAATGGTGCCACGCATGGATTGCTCACCTAGGGAGCTCGAGGTTCGAAGCAGAAGGGTGCGGGTGGATGCGGGGCATCTGGAACGCCGAGGGGTGGCCGCAGTTCTCTTCAGCGAGCCGCCGGTCGACGAGAACGCCGAGGATGCCCTGCTCGAGAGCGGCGTGGCCGCGGCGGCTCCAGAGCTCCTCCAACGACAAAACGATGTCAAGGAGGCAGCCCAGAGGAAGGGGAACAAGAGGGTGCATAGAGTAGAGAAAAAGAGGGACGGGGTCGACGGCATTCGTGCTCGCAAGAGCTCGGGCCGAGCGGCGTTCATCTCACGCTCCCGAGCAGGATAGGAGGAGAGCTTGAGCGGGCTCGTGTGGGGTGGGAGAGTGGAGGGAGGGGAGCGTAATGGACAAGGAGAGTGGAGCAGAGGGGCTCTCGGAGATCTTATCCGAGAGGGGTGGCCGGTTCGGTGCTCTCAGCATGGGCAGGGGTGGCGAGGGGGAAGCGGCTGAGGGATTGGCTCGTGGAGGCGGTGTGTAATGATGCTATGCACTGCTGCACCTCCTTGGACTGTAGCAAACGGACTGATGTCGATGGGAGGGAGTGAGTTGAATGGAGAGTTACCCCTGCCTGCTAGGTGTTTGACAGAAGGCCCAAAAGAACAGGACAAAAGATTTGGGGCTAGGGTTTGACAGGGGGTGAGGCCAAGGGGTCCAGGGATGTGAGGGTACATTATACACCAGAAACCATAGGATGGGGTGAGAGGGGGGGTGTTTAGATGTTGAATTGCTTTTGAGGTAAAAGGCACATGCCACTTTGCTTAAGAGGGATTAGTCGATCCTTTGACAAGAAAAATTAGAGACAAGATAGGTTGATCAGTGGGGAGAAAAGTTTAGCCTAAGGATTAGAAGTTTTGCTCAAAGGGGTTTAGCAACACTAGATACAAAAATGACAAAAGGCTATCAAGTAATGCACAAATGGTCACCTTATTTTGAAACACTCAAAACAAGCATGAATTTATGATCAAACAATTTTGAATATTTTAAATAAGGTTATGTGTGGATAGTAGAGATGATAAGGATGAGGTTAGGTGAGTTGCATTTCCAAATTGAATAAAATAAACTCTAATGGTCATGTTCTAGAAAGACTAGAAATTAAGGGAAATGAAGATGATTATTTCTTATTTGAAAAAAGGGAAATATTTGAGCTACTCCTAAAATCAAACATTATAATAAAGAGTTAAACACACCTTTATCACATGGCACAACATGTAAAGCATGAATGGTCTCAATTAAATTATAGAAATAAGATGTTGTCTCATACACCACCACATGAACACACATGAAATAACACACTCATGGGAAACAATTTAAACACATCACATATAGGTCAACCACACATAAAAATAGATAAACACCCACACCATTGGATCAATAGCCATACTTTTAATATAGATCAAAAATATTTGTGAGGAGGTGATCAACATAATCAAAAAAGGTTATTTTTGGTAGGAATAGACTTAAACCAGCATAAGGTGAGGAGGTGATCATAATGATCCAGACATGGTTCTTGGTATAAATAGAATTACTCCAACATGTTGAGCATTGATTTCTAGAGGCTAATTAATATGGTGTTTTGGAAAAGAGATTTGATAATGCTTGCAACAAGTTAAAATCCAATATAATTTAAGACTTATTGTATGGTCCTATATAGTTGTGCAAACATGTAGTTTTGAAAATACTTTTATTTTCTAAAAGAAACAGCATTTGGGTAATTGTTAAAATCAAGGCCTCATGACGACTTTAGTTTGTTAAGAATAAGATAGGAGAAGATATATGTATTGTTTTACTTGTCATAATCCTGGATTTTCAAAAGTCATATTATAACTTGAGTTTTAAGGTTGATAGCTAGAGAGGTCATCAACACAAACACAAATGAAAACAAAACAAGAAAACAAAGGAAACAAGAGAGAAAAACAATTATAAGTAATGCTTTTCAAAAAGTTTTTGTTCCCTCAGAAATTTGGGTCTTTATTCATTAAGTTTTTGATGCTTCCAAAAATTTGGGGTCTTACAGATATCAAACGAGTAATAAATAAACAAGTAGGTAAAGCAAGCAAAGCTTTCAGTGATATAGTACTAGATAGCAATCAACTGTGCAAAGTAGATATTAGAGAAGATTTAAGCTTCAAGCACAACAATATAATAATCTAATGCTTCCAACAAACATGACAACTTAATGAATGGAGCAAGTCAAGAAATATCAATATGCACATAGAAAATCAATACATTATTTGTTCAAAAGAAACAAGCAAGCGTTCAACGTTGGTTCCTGGCACCTGGATGTTATGGCTAAGAGAATGTTAGCGTAGGTTTGGAAGGCCAACGGAAGAAAGGCTCAGAAAGCTGCAAGTGATTATTAGACAAGAGAAAGTCTTATAATCAAAGCTATGCAAGGAGTAGTGATTGCCACACAACGGATGCACATAGAGCTATAAGAATATGAAAGCTCTCCAATGGAACTAGAGGGGTGCATCCAACTTGCTTGCTCACGAAGACCTAGAGCACTTTTGAGGAGGCTCATATTTGGAATATACAAGCCAAGTTCTATAGTGTAAAGTTTCCCACATAGTTATGCAACTGAGACATGAAAACTCTCTCATATGGAGTAAAGGTCCTAAGCATGAGCACAAATGATGATCATAAATGACATGGTGCTATAACATGAGCACAAGTGATGACTATAAATGATGTGGTGCTATAACATGAGGACAAGTGTGTGATAAAGAATAGTAATGCTACCCCCTTTTTATTTCTTTCTTTTTTATTTCTTTTTCTCTTTTTCCTATTTTTTCTCTTTTTGTTTCTCTTTTCGATGGCCTCCATGACTCTTTTCACTTTTAGGGGCAAGCATCTGTGACGCCCTAAAATCGATACTATGTAGATTTAAGCGATCCTGCCAAAATCCGCATAATAACGATTTTAGGTCGCCCACCAGACATAATGTGCACACCGAAACATGCGCATTATATGGGTGGAATTGTGATAACATTACAACAGTTCCGATACATCCACAAATACAACAGAAGATATAATACAACGACTCAGACGAGTCAAGATACAAATGATACAATACAAAGATACAAATGACAGCGGAAGCAAAATAGTATCCTACAACGGATAAAGAAGCAAATTGGACTAAGAGTCCTGAAGATAAGCGATGGCCCCATATCCCTGCCCAGCCAAGTTGGAGGGATTCCCAAGCTAACGTCGTCAGATTTCAAACCTGTTAACTGCACATAAAGCATAACCCAAAACACGGTCAGGGCACTCCCTGGCAAGCAAAACCGACTTGCCTACTTTCTACACCATCTCCCAAAATATAGGGGAGGTGGACTTAGCGGCAGCATCACTAGCAACCTAAAGAGACACGCTACAACTTCCGTCTAATTAGAGAGGGATAAGAGAGCGTATAAAGTAAACATCTACAACTAACACCAATCATAACCCATTCTCGAATTAACCCCTTCAACCAAATATGAGGAAACAATTCGGCAAACTCACACGTTGAACAGTTTTAATTATAATTTATTGTGAAAATAATTCTATATTACTAGTCAAATTAATTAACATTAATTAGGTGCAAGTTATCTAGATCTTGTTAGCCAGCATCATCACCAAAGTCGTCCATAACCGTGGACACGGCTCATCGATAAGATTATACCCTGCAGGGGTGCACTACTGTACCCATACTCTTATGATCAACCCAAGCAAGCATCAGGGCCTCTCAACACGACTCATTCCTTCACTACAGCAAGTCCAAGTGCCACCCATATGAGTTGTTACCCACGTCAAGAGTTCGACCGAATCTCAATTGCAGACTCATTAGTTTGTGCCTGCGCGCCATGCGGCTCAAACCACAGTAGGAACTGTCCGCTTCGCGCGCACCACCGCTATATGACCCCCCCCCCTATATCATGTAACCTCTCATCAATCGTCATCATCATGCACATGGATATGAGCAAATGGAAAACCCGAACTAGTTGCGACACATGGGCAAGCAGAAGATCTGTTTAAAGTCGAGGGGGGCTCGATAGGGCCACCCACAAGTCGTTAGTGCGCTCAAAATTGGATCCGAGGACAAAATCACAGTTCCTAGTTCAACACTGAGCAGAACAAAGCACCTCGCAAGGCCTTCCGCCTGGTGCCTTATCTTTTAATTTTAATACCCCAATATAAGACAACATTTTATTAAGGTGGAATAATCTATCATACTAAGCAGATGAAACATAAGACCAACAGACGACTCGCACAATCAACTCTAAGCATGCGCAACGACTCGCAAGGCCAACAGATAAACAAACAACAAGTGATGGGATGTGGGGATAAAGCTGTATGGGCTGCAGGATAAACATGTGATGGGATCGCGATAAGAATTGAATACTAGGGTAGCAGAGATCAACGGCAAGAATGAAAGAATATGTATAGGTAAACAAGCAAACTTTGCTTGCCTGGAATCCCACATGGAAGAAGATCTTGTCGTTGCTCACACATCTCAACGCCTTATCCGCGAAGAAGCAACAAACACTGGAAAGCGTAAAAGATGCATTTTACAACTACGACAAAAGATCCAGCATGATGATGGGACTGATGAATGACATGGCAAGATGCAAAGCGATATGCACTTAATCCAAAATAAGCGGAACCAGGATTCCGACAATTAATATTTATGTTCGATTTATTTATCTACCCATCAAATTAAATGTTCATTAACGTGGCAAGACATGGCAAAGGTGTTCTAGTCAAATTAAATGGAATTGGGCAATACATATATTGATTTGCCCCACACAATCCATATTTTTATTTAGGTGATTTGCTACACCACCAAACCCCAGAGATTCAACACATGCAAGTATGATGCAATATGCACAAGATAGATGACATTTAATAAAATAGGTATAGGGTTAGGGTTTGGGTCCGTACGTCGGATCGGGTGAACTAGGGTTCGAAACGGACGTCTTTGGTGCGTAGAGGAAGTAGTTGCCGTCTGGGAAGTAGTCGTCGCGGAACCGGGGCATCGTCGTTTGTCGGTGTCATGGAACTGGGCGGGAAGGCGTGGCACGTAGGAGCACGGCAATCGGACACCGGAAAGAAAGCGCGCACGGGCGGGCACCGCGACACGAACACGGGCGGTCACGGCAACGCGACACCGGAAGAGGACGCACACGCGCATGTAGCAACACCTCGAAGGGTGGACAATCCGGACACAAAAGCGACGCCGAAGTTCTTGCGGGCATTGCGTCGAACATCTTGCGGGTGGCGGATGCGGGGACGCCACCGGACGGAGAAACCGGCGGATGGAAGGAGCGGAGGCGCGAAGCGGAACGCACGGCGGCGGTGACATGGAGGGCACCCGCGGGGGCGCTGTGTGGGCGGTGGCGGCGGACGCGCGGACGGCGCGGGCGGATGTGGACGTGCGCAGGCGAGCGCGCGGGCACGGGCGGACGCGGCGGCGGCGTGGGGCCGAGGGGGCGCGTGGTCGCGTGCGGGAGCGCAGCGGGGTGGAGGCGCGGCGGACGGCGACGCGGGGGCGCGGGCGGCGCGGTGGGGGGGGGGGGGGGGCGCTCGGCGGCTGGCGCGGCGTCGCGCGGTGGCCGGGTGCGACGCTGTGAGCGCAGGCGGCGGCGTGAGCGGGAGTGGCGGGAGCTGCGGGAGGCGCTCGGGGGCGCGGCCGGCGGCGGGAGGAGGCCGGAGGTGAGGCGGCGGGCGCGCGGCCGGGGAGGCGGAGAGTCGAGGGGCCGACGATCGGGGGCGACGGCGGGCAGGCCGGAGGCGGGCGTCCGGAGCAGGGGAAATCGGGGAGGATTAGTTCCTCCCGTGCGGTGCGGGAGAGGAAAGGAATGAAAGAAGAGAGAAAAAAGGAAATAAAAGAAGAAGAAAGGAAGGAAAGGAAGGAAAAAAAAAGAAAAGAAAGAAAAAATGAAGGGGAAAAGAAGAAAAGAGAGGTGAGAGGATTATTTCGCAAAAACCAGAAAAAGAGGAGGGTGGCTGCAAAAAGGCAGGGGGTGGGAAATAATTTTCTAGAGGAAAACCCTAGGGTTTTGCCTTAGATGGGCTTTGGGCCTTATTTCTCTCCCTTTTATTATTTTTTGTTTTATATTTTTAAAACAAAATAGAAAAATAATTTGAACACGAAACCTTTACAAAATATTTTTAGTTTCAAATAGACAATTTAATAAACTAGTTTTTAACATTTTTAAAAGATTTGAAAATAACATATTTATTATTAATTTGAAATGCATTTGAATTTAATTGTGAGAATTGAATTAAAAAGGGGGTTTTAAGTTTAAATGCAATAAATAAAAATGAATTGACAAAAACATGATGATATGATGACATGATGATGTAAAAAGGAAACAACAAAAATCTAATTGGGGATAAATCCCGGGGCATTACAGCATCCTAATATGATATATGATACATGACAACACACTAATGATGATATGACAACATACTGATGATATAAGTAACTAATATGAATGTGCCGTAAGAATGCATATGACAACAGTGCCTCTGCCAGTGTAGAAGGTTAAGCAATGATCTAGCGTAACATTGGTAAAACTACACATCAGCTTTACAGAATCGCGCAAAGCAATAAATAAGTAATGAATGAAAACAAGTCATGTAATGTAAGATGGATGTTGCATGGCAATATATCTCGGAATAGCTATGGAAATGCTGTAGTACGTAGGTATGGTGGATCTTTTGAGTAAGATATTTGGCTTATGTGTAGGAGAACAAGATAAAGATCTCCCATGAGTTTGGATGTACCCGTAAAAAATTTACCAACTCTCAATGTGAGAAAGGACAAAGCAAAGTAAAAGGAGGCTAGCAATATGGTGGTGGAAGTGTCATGAAAACCGCAGTTTTATAACTCACAAGTAAAAAGATTCCACATAAAAATATGATCATATAAGGCATAATAAAAATTACTCCTAGAGGGATCGTGGCGAATGACAAAGTCACCGTTGGCTTCCCCGACTGTAGCGCATAACATAAAGTTACTTCAGTTGCTTTACGCAAATAGAAGTCATGTACCATTATGCAATCAACTGGAAATTTAAGTGTGGCACAACTTCAAGTCTTTCTATACCAACCATTAATCATTCCACTTTACTAGACCATCATGTTTACCATTAAGCAAATTAATATCTCAAAACAACATCAATGATTCAAGTGACACAGTTTAATGATCTACAAGATTATGTATCATTTAATTATACCATCTACCATATTTAGCATTTTATGTTCTCAACCAAACACCAATCAACTTATTTAAAAGATAAAATCTCCAAGTAATTAAACAATGAGATATATGAGTTTAATATGACAAAGCTAACAACTCTAACAAGATATGCATGAAAAACAAGAGCTAGAAAGCAAACAATAACATCAAAAGAATACTCAACGAATATAAGTGAAGAATATAAGTATTCATAAGAAAAAGAGAAACATGTTTCTCTCCCACACAAAAGAATGCTAGGATCGATTTTATTCAGAGAATGAAAATAAGAAAAACAAAAATAAAAACAAACAAACGCTTCAAGAAAAGCACATAAGATGTGACGGAATGAAAATATAGTTTCACTACAAAGGACCTGATAGTTTGTCGATGAAGAAGGGGATGCCTTGGGCATCCCCAAGATTTGACGCTTGCGTATTCTTGAAATATATTGGGGGTGAACCACCGGGGCATCCCGAAGATTTGGCGTTACTGTCCTCTTGATCACATTATATCATCCTTCTCTCTTGATCCTTGAAAACTTCCTCCACACCAAACTTAGAGTAACTCCATTAGGGGGTTAGTGCACAAAAAATATGATATTCTGTAGGAACACAATTTCTACAAATGCTCTGGACATTAGCTATAGCCACTGATACTTCATAGGATAAAAATATCCAATCAAAATAGCAAAAGAGGCATGCAAAATAAATGGCAGAATTTGTCAAAAATAGAGCAGTCCATAAAGACGAATTTTTTCGAGACACTTAACTTGATCAGATAAAAAAACTCAAAACTAATGAATGTTGTGTATACATTTGAGGATTATGCAAAAAAAGGGGCAGGTTTGTCTGACGTTCCAGTGAAGAGTTATGAATTTGACGATGAACATCAGAAATCTATTTATGCACATGAATTGAAATTTAGCATCAACTAGAGGCTTAACTTGACACAACATTGCAATAAAATAAAGATACAAAGGAATTGCTACAGGGGTAGGACAAGTACTTGACATAAGCAAAATAAAATAAAATAACAGGAAATAAAAATGGGTTGTCTCCCATAAGCGCTTTTGTTTAATGCCTTTGAGCTAGACACAAAGAGTAAAAACTCAAGTATTATCAAGAGATGAAGCATCCACACCATAATTTGAACGAACAATAGAATCAATAGGTAGCTTCATTCTTTTCCTAGGGAAATGTTCCATACCTGTCTTGAGTGGGAATTGGTACTTGATGGTACCTTCTTTCATATCAATAATAGCACCCACAGTTCTAAGAAAAGGCCTTCCCAACACAATTGGACAAGATGGATTGCATTCAATATCCAAGACAATAAAATCAACGGGGACCAGGTTATTATTAACCATAATAGGAATATCATTGATCCTCCCCAAAGGTTTCTTCAAAGCATTATCAGCAAGGAAAACATCCAAATAGCAATGTTCCAATGGTGGCAAATCAAACATATCATAGAGCTTTTTAGCCATAACAGAAATACTTGCATCAAGGTCACACAAAGCATTGTAATCTAATTTATCTACTTTCATTTTAATGATGGGCTCCCAACCATCTTCTAACTTCTTAGGATAGAAGCTTCAAGTCTCAATGTAACATCCCAAAATTTTAAAAAATTTAAAACTTGCATTCACGCATCATTCCTCATATAGGCATGACATTTAAATCACATAAGTACTAAATTAAAAAAATTAATTATAAGTCTAATTAATTTATATTTCCATAAAGTTGTTAACTTATATTTCTTATATTATTTCTATTTATCAAATTATTTGATGGGCAAGTATGATACTAAAAGGTTCTAATTTTAATAAGCTTTCCAAAATATATTTTTATTATTTTTTCCGAAATGTTTTGAATAAGTGTAAAGTCATTTTTGAAATCAGTTTGAAAACAGAAATTAATTTGATAATAGAAAATAGGAAAAAAGAGAAAAACGAGCCGGCCCATTCTCCTATCTACCCCGCGCGCGCTGCCTCGGCCCAGCAAGCCAGCCCAGCAGCCCGCGCTTCTCTCTTCTCACGCTGACAGGTGGGACCCACCTGTCACGTGTATCTTCAACCTCCGAACGCGATTTCCGCTCGGAATCCTCTCCGATCCGGAGCAAAATCAACTCCAATTTTCGCGGGATTGGTTTCCTTAGCCACCCCCAAATAAACCTTCACCCCGCCGCCACTCCCCGCACCCCAAAACCCTAGCCACCCCGCCCCCAGGCCGCTCGGAAATCGAGTTTCGCCGCCGCCATTGCCGCCGGTGAGAATCGCCGCCCATGGCCACGACCGTGCTCTTCGAGCCCTCCTTCCCTCTATTTCTTCTTCATATAACCGTGCGCATCTTCGTGACATCGAATTAGGTTTCTTACCGCAGCCGAACGCCGTCTCCGTCCGCGACCGCCGCCGCCGCCCGCAAACTTCAACTCCGGCGAGGAACTCTGGGCGAACGACGACGCTCCGAAGACCAGCGGTTTGCCACCGACCCCGCCTCGACGCCCTCTACGTCGCGGTAAGCTCCGTTCGTCCCGTAGGACCCTAGAAGCCGTGCGCACGCGATGCCGGCCGTGGCTCCGCCGCGGTTGGAAGTTTTTCCGGCGACTGCGCCGCCAGTTTTTGGCCTCTGTTCCTGGACCGTTGGATCTAGATCCAATGGATCTAGATCGAATCAATCCGGCACGTTCATTTTTATTTAGATCGGACGGCTTCCACGCCGATCCTCGTTGAAACGGTATCGTCCAATAGGATCACGCCACGTAGCCCTTCCTTTTCTATTTTCGGCAGAATTTAGTAAATAAAAAAAAGAAAAAATGTAAAACTTGGAAAATTCATATCTTTTGATCTGTAAGTTCAAATTTGATAATTTTTATATCCACGGATAGCCCTGCTAGTGTAGTTTAATTCTATATCATTTTTTTTTCCTTTTGATAACTTTTAATTCGTGTAATTATCAGATTGGTATTTCGGCTATTTAAATTCATAACATAAATAATAAACATGCTTTTCTAATAAACTTAATTGCTTTAGATTTGTATTATTGTCCTCGGTCCAGAAAGTTCAACATGTGTTTTAATTGAAATTTTTCATGAAATAATGAAAGTTTGTAGTTGTAGAACTTTATTTTGCTATATTGTTTTCCAATATTTAATTGCTAATTTAAAATAAGAAATTTCTGGAAATTGCATTTCATGCATTTAATAACAGAAAGTATAAAATGTTTATAAGTGTGTCTTGCTCCTCCTGTTACCAAGGCAAGTGACATTCATGAACTACCCAATATTTTTCCTATATGCATTAGTAGAATATTTTGAGTAGTATGCATGATAGGAAATTTTTGTGTTATTTTATTATGCTAAGTTAGCTATATGCTTTGCAAAATTCCTAGTAGTGTGTAGCTATCCTTTACCATGCATCCAATTTAAAAGTTTTAGTAGATGCTTAGCTATGCTATAGAATTGTTTACATGCCATGTTGTGGAAATATTTCTAAGTGTTAAACTTAAAATGCACACCTGGGTGGATTGGTTGGTATGGTTTATGTTGAGTGGCTATTTGGGACTATGCTTGTGGTTGTCGTCGCCTAGGATGAATTTATATTCTACTTAGGGCTATGAGCATGGTGGTTTTCACCCAAAGTGCACTTGTGGATGGCCACCCAGGAACATAGAGATTACTAAGTCCCTCTAAGTTTAGATGCTTCCCGTGCAGCCTTTTGACAATGGGCTCTGTCTAGAACAAATAAGTTGTGAGAGTTCAACCTGTCAGCTTGACAGGCAGATGTAGAGTTGGTAGGTGGAACGGGTCTTGCTAGTATGGTTGAATTCTTCTTCTGAAAGTTCTCGTCTCAATTCTCTCCTTTCCTTAATGCACTCCGCGTGTATAGGATGTCTGGGTTAATTGAGTCTAAAGGTGAAAGTGCACAACCTCTGCAGAGTCAACAATTTGAGTACTTAGCCGTGTCCACGGTGATGGACTACTTCGAGCAGCTGGACAAGGATGGACGGAAGAATCTCAACACCGTTTACATGAAGTAAAATTTGACTAAGGAAACAAATGTTGGTGTACTTGGGCTTCATCCCTTGGTGCCATGTCTTTGAAAAAAAAATGTTTTACAAAAAGATAGGAGAAAACTTGCTTTCTGCAAAAACAGCCTATAACTCCACCAAGCCAAATATGCATATAGAATTAGACTTGTCGTTTTATATCCACCATAGTCACTTGCCAATACTTCATTGTATTGACCTCCTTCGGGGGCTGCATATTCAAATGTGCAGATAGTTCAGATGAAGAATAAGTTTGTACTCGAGTCTACACCCAACATGTCTGCCTGTGGCGCATGCTTGAAGATGAGGCTCACTGTTATTTGCTTTTGTTGTGAACTCTGAAATATTCTAGCTAGCCTTCATGGCTATGCACTTTGTAATAAAGCTATACTTAGCTATTTTTGGATCTTGTTGTAGTAATTTGATACTTATGCAATGATATTTTATATTTTGTACTGTGGTGCTGGCAGTGATCCAGGGACTAGAACTTAACACAGGTGCTCCATCTTTAATAAAAGTTGGGGCACTACAAAATGGTATCAGAGCAAAGTGTTGACTGTAGGTTCGAGCCCTTATGATTGGTTAAGCCCTTTTTTGATCATAACATTACCATCTTTGAAGTAAGTTGGATCCTAGCGGCATAGTGAGATTAAGCGGCCCGGAGATTAACCTTACATGTCCACTTACATGAGACCTGTTCCACAATTATAAGTGGTTGGTCGGGTGTCTGTCTCTCTCACTATAGTGAATATCCAATTTACAAAGAGTTGATAATAGTGTTGATCACCTTGTAGAACAGAACCCTTATTTTCTCTAAGTACTTATTTACATCATGACTAGTACTTCTTACCTTATGTATTTTGTTTTAACAATTTTTACTTTTATAACTTAAGGATGTCGTTCTTCATGTATCAAACCGCGGAGGACTTCAAAAACATGCGTTTTGGAAGATATCTTCTTGAGTTGGTGGAACTACTGGCGCTGCCAACACCCATCATCAAGGCAAGTCCGCTGAAGCACTTCAACAAGGATGGCTTATGAGGAGTTCGCATCATGCAATTCGGGCGCCAGACTGAACCCAAGACCGAAGACATCCAGTACAAGTCAATTCGTGACTCCTTGGAGAAAGGACTTAATCTCGTCACGCAGGAGCTAATAGGACGTCTTTGTGGGCAATTCCAGGAGGAGTTAAAGGACCACTACTTTGCTATCCTAGGCCAACGTGATGAAGATGGGATACCCTACCTTGTAAATGAGGAAGACAAAAGCAAACCAGATCCCTTGCACCCTTATCTTCAAAACTTAGAAATTCACCTCTGGCAACTAGAAGAGGATAGGCGCGATGAGCTGCTGAAGAATGATAAAATAATGGCCCAAGTCAAGGAGACTCAAAAGAAGATTGACGCCCAAGAAGAAGTGGCCAACGCTCAGGAGGAGAAATTCCGGGCTCAAGAGAAGAAGTTCCAAAATCAAGAGAAGACAATTAGAGACAAGAACAAGGAGATCAAAAACTTGAAGGATAAAATTCTGAGCAACGACGTCGAGTTCGAAGCTGATCGAGATCTGATCGAGACTCTACGCCGTGAGAAGAGGATGCTACAAGAGAAGATCAAAGCCCTGGAGAAGGAAGCGATCGAGACTCTTCGCTGTGAGAAGACAATGCTACAGGAGAAGAATGAAGCTTTAGAGAAGGAGGTGAACGACTACAAGGAGATCCTCATGAAGGAAGGCATCACCATCGAGGAGATCGAAGAAGATGAAGGAGATGTCATGGACGAAGTTTAGACTTAGTAGTTGGACCACCATGTCTTATTCGCGTTTAGCTCGTCGTTTTTAAAACATTGATCTCCAACTTGTGGTGTGACAATGTTAGAATGTTTTGGTTTGCAGACTTGTCGTTATTTAATCTACCTAAAATGTCCTTTTCAAATGGCTAAGGAAGAAATTTTTTAAGTTGTTTATTGTTTGTTGATTGCTTGACTTGGTTGTTTTGTGTATGGGTAGGAATTTCCTTCTTTCAGTTCTATCTATCTTTTACTCATCCATGCTAAAAACCCCACAGATGCCTACTCGTCGCGATCCCGACAACAATGATGCCATGCAACAACTGATCGCCGCTCAAGCTCAACTGATGACTATGATGACTCAGATCATTGCAACAACCAATAATAACAACAACTACAACCACAATCCGCCACCTCCACCACCACCACCTCAAGTGGACAGACTTGCTAGATTCCTAAGACTTAGGCCTAATAAGGTCTCCTCTGCTACTACACCTAAAGTGGCCGATGACTGGCTTCGCTCAGTCAACAAGGACTTAGTGACTTGTGAGTGTTATGAGGAAGAGAAGGTGAGATTCACTGCACACCTGCTGGAAGGACGTGCCGCACTGTGGTGGGAGACTTATCAAGTGACACATCCTCTAGAGGGCATGACTTTGGATGCATTCAAGGAGGGTTTTCGCAATGCTCACATTTCCTCTGGCATAATGAATCTGAAGAAAGAAGAATTTTGCAGTTTGAGGCAGGGAGGTAGAACTCTGAAGGAGTATATGGATGACTTATGTATGCTATCAAGGTATGCACCAGAAGACATTGACACTGATGCTAAGAGGAAGGAAAAATTCCTCAATGAACTTAAGGGAGAATTGAAGATACCCTTGTAAATAGCCTATGCTCCTGTAACGCCCCGGAGATTTCTCCAATTAAATTGTTTGTTTTATTTTTACATCAACATGTCATTGCATTTGTCATCTCATTAATTCAAATTGTTGCATTTAAATTCAAACTCCATTTAAATTCAATTCCCACAATTAAATTCAAATGCATTTCAAATTAATTAAAATGTGATTATAAAATCTTTTACAAATGTTAAAAAACTAGTTTATGAAATTGCCTATTTGAAACTAAAACTATTTTGTAAAGTTTCCTTATTCAAATTCCTTTTCTATTTTGTTTTAAAAGATATAAAACGGAAAAGAATAAAAGCAAAACAAATAAAAACAGAAGAAAAACCTTCCTGGGCCAAAGCCCACTTACCTCTTCGACCCAACCCAACTAGGACCAACCCACGCTTGTCTTCTTCCTCGTACAGGGACGTTCCTTTCCAGCGAGGCCATGGCAGAGAGGCTGCCAGGGCTCCGCCACCTCACTCCACCTGCTCCCCTCTCCTTTATAGACGCCCCTCCTCCCTGGAAAACCCTAACCCTAACACCTCTCTCCCAGCGCCGCTGTCTACCCTCCGATCCCCTCAATTCATCTCCCACAAAAATCCAACCAGAGAGCACCCCGCCGCTGCACCGACTCTCCATCGCCGTCAAAGGCCAGAAGACGGTCCCAAGAGATGCGCTCGGGCGTCCTCGACCTCCACCCCGAAGAAATCGGGTCAAGAGCCGACGCGGGCGTCGCCCTCGGCCCCGTCTCCCTCGGCACCGGCGGGACTCCGCCGCGCAATTCCGGCCACCGTGTCGTCCCCGAGCCCGAACAACCCCACCAACACCCCATACGTGAGCTTTTCTTTCGATCCCCGCCTTCCCCCTCTCTTTTTGCGGGCGGAATCAACGAATCCATCGCCGACTTCCTCCGCCTCCGCCACGGCCTCCACGGACACGAGCGCGAACAACACCGGACACGAGGAAAGAGAGAACCCCTTTCGCATCCGAGCACGCTCTCGGCTTCGTCACAACATCCCGCACCCACGCCACACACGGAGACCAACCCAGCGCCTCCAATTCGTGGTCGACGCCGGCTTGCTGCTCCGCCGTGCTCTCTGTTCCCGTGTTTCAGCTTCGTCAGAGTTTCAGTCCGGCTGGTTCAAAGAAAAAGAAAACGTGGCTTGGTTAGACAACAACACTCACCTGACCCGTGGCTAGCGCGTCCGTCCGGTTCCATCGCTCGTGAGTTCGTGGGATAGAATACGCCGGGGCGCGTGGTAGAAAAAGCCCCCCCTTTTTCCTTTTCATCAACCACTGACACTTCTGGCCCACCGGTCAGCGACCGAACCCCACGCACATCACACCCACACGCCAGCGTGGCGCCTGGCCCGCACGGCAGCCACTCGGGTTAGCCTGGCCTCGGTGAGAAAAGGCCAGATCCAGATCTGGATCTGGATATTTGTGCTCAGCCCCCCGCTTTTTCTATTTTTGCAAAGAGAACCTCACCGACACTCTTTCAGTCATGAACATGTCCCTGTAAAATTGCAGAAACACCCTAAACTTAATATGCTAATAACTTTTAATCTATAATTCCAAATCAAATAATCATTATATGTTTATTTATTAGAAAAATGCAATAAACATTAATATGACATTCTTATGCCATTTTGCATCTTTTATTTCAATTTCTTAGTGTAATTTATTTGTTGCACATAAGTAATTAAATATGGAATGTGTTGGGCTTTATTGAATTATTGCCCTATTCCATTTAATTTAATTAGATCACCCATGCCATGTGTTTCTATGTTAACCAATATTTATTATTGTTGAGTAGATAAATAAATTGCACCTAAATATTAATTTTCGGGGTTGCTTTCCCGTTTAATTTGGATCAATTGCATTTGGTTTGCATCTTGCCATGCCATGCATCATTCTCATATGATCATGCTGGATTTTTTGCCGTAGTTGTAAAATGCATCTTTTACGCTTTCAAGTGTTTGTTGCTTCTTCGCGGATAAGATGTTGAGGTGTGTGAGCAACGACAAGATCTGCTTCCATGCGGGATTCCAGGCAAGCAAAGTTTGCTTGTTTACCTATACATTGTCTCTCATTCCTGCCGTTGATCTCTGCTACCCTAGTATTTGATTCTTTATCGCGATCCCATCACATGTTTATTCTGCAGCCTATACAGCTTGATCCCCACATCCTATTACCGTTGTTGTTTACCTTTTTGCCTTGCGAGTCGTAGCGCATGCTTAGAGTTGGTTGTGCGAGTCGTCTGTTGGTCTTTTATTTCATATGCTTAGTATGATAGATTGTTCTACCTTAATAAAATGGTGTCATATATTGGGTATTATAATTAAAAGATAAGGCACCGGCGGAAGACCTTGCGAGGTGCTTTGTTCTGCTAAGTGTCGACCTAGGAACTGAGATTTTGTCCTCAGATCCAATTTTGAGCGCACTAACCACTTGTGGGAGGCCCTATGGAGCACCCCTCGACTTTGAACGGATCTACATCTTGTCCATGTGCCGCAAGTAGTTCGGGTTTTCCATTTGCTCATATGCATGTGCATGATGATGAGGTTTGACGAGAGGTGATGTGATATGGGGGATCATATAGGGGCGATACGACGCAAAGCGGACAGTTCCTACTGTTGTTTGAGCCGCATGGCGTCGTAGTCGCAAACTAATGAGTCCGCAATTGAGGTCACGGCCGGACTCTTGACGCGGGTATCAACTCATATGGGTTGCACTTGGACTTGCTGTAGTGAAGGAATGAGTCGTGTTGAGAGGCCCTGATGTTTGATTGGGTTGATCATGCGAGTATGGGTACAGTAGTGTATCCTTGCAGGGTATAATCTTATCGATGAGCCGTGTCCACGGTTATGGACGACTTGGTGATGATGCTGGTTAACAAGATCTAGACAACTTGCACCTTATTAATGTTGATTAATTTGACTAGTAATATAGAATTACTTTCACAATAAATGGTAACTAAAACTGTTCAATGTGTGAGTTTCCCGAATTGCTTCCTCATACTTGGTTGTGGGGGTTAATCCGAGAATGGGTTATGATTGGTGTTAGTTGTAGATGTTTACTTATGCGCTCTTGTCGGGGGGCTACCCCCAGGTAGGGCAAAGTCTGAGCAAGATGACCCCAATATCTGACAAAGTGACCTTTTGTCAGTTGCAAAAGCCACTTGACTCTCGTGGAGCAATAGGTTGGCCCTTGAGGCAGGAGGTGACCTTTGAGGTGTAAATAGAGCTTACCTTTGGGGCAGGAAAGGGACTGGTCGAATGACTATAAATGGACCCCCAGTCCTTCATCCTCACCCAACCAGCGGCAGGGAGTTTTCCTAAGCACCAGTTTCTCGAAGATGTCTTCGGTAGCAAGACTAAGACATCTTCGAGTAGCTGGGCCTAGGGCTACTCGCTCGGATCATACTATAAATACAAGAGGGATAGAGACAGAGTTTGGGAGTCCTTCTGAGTACTAGTTTATCGAAGATGTCTTTGGGAGCGAACCTAAGACATCTTCGAGGAACTAGGCTCAGGACGGCTCACTCGGAAACAGAAGGAAGTAAGGATAGGAGAGGCCAGGAGCGGGAGAGGCCAAACCGACTTACCCGGATGCCGGAAATGACCTAAACTCGTGGGCCGACTTACACTTAAGCCGGCTTAACAAGTTCGACATTCCCATGTCGGCACCTTTGCTTTGTTACTCTAAGTGGGAAAGAAGTCAAGGGGAAGGACAATCATATCTCTGACATGGAAGTTAAGTCACATCCCGGTTGACACGGAAGCGGAATAGAAGGCGAAGTACTGCACGGACGTGACAATTCCACTGTAGCACAGACATGCTGACAGGGGGCACGGTATGGAGAAGCCTAGTCTTGTCTCTGACACGAAGACCATCATCAACTAACTCGGCGCGACCAGGACTAGGTCATGACGACCTGGCAGAGGCTACTCGGGTAGCTCGGCGGCTAGGTCGGATAGGCCGCGTCGGCATTACCGTTAACTAGGGGTCGCTGCCAGGTGGACCCGGGGAACTTAGGGTTTCCGGTTAACCAGACCAGAACTCTATAAATAGCACCATAACTCCTCCTGCGTGAGGGATGCCCACATTCTGTTAGAAACTTATTGCTCTGAGTTCTACTCTCTCCCACCCTCTAGTACTTAGGATTCATGGAGGAAAACAGCTCGAGGAGCAACTTTGTAACCACGGTTATACACATATACGAGAGAAGCAAAGGCAGGAGTAGGGGTGTTACCTCTCCACGAGGGCCCCGAACCTGGGTACATCGTGGTGTTTGTGTGTGTTGTTTTGAGTTTCTCCGATGTTGATTGTTTTCTTTGTGTTCTTGTGAGTTCTTGAGCTCGCACTCGCATGTCTCGCGACATGCAAGCCCTCCTTGGATCCCCCAGCGCACGTCCGACCCCCAACTTTAGCCACCCCGTGGCATATGCTGTGACACCACCATGACATTTGGCGCCCACCTTGGTTCTAGAAGCGCTGGCTGGGGTTTCCATCTGGACGAGTTCCATCACCAGTTCGGGGGAGAGGGTTCTGTGCGGCCTCGTCTGCAACATCGGCGCCTTCCACTTCGTCTCTGACAACGCCGGCTGCTTCGCCGACAAGCCGTTTCCGACAAACGGTTGCCTCGTCATGTTCGGGAGCTTCGTCACCTACGTCGCCACCGAGGAGGTCTGCGAGTACCCGGCGCAGGTGCTCGTGGCCACCGAACCACCAGCGATTGCCGCGGCTCGCGGCTCGCGTAGCGCTCGCCCCGAGAGCTGCGGAGTCATGATGGCCGGGACAACCGAGGTCCACGCCGAAGAAGAACCTGTAGCACCTGAGCTGGAAAGAAGGGGCCGGCATGCCAAGCAGAGGTTGGAGCGTGAGGTGCCCGAGGCATCTCATAGGCCGGTAAGACCCGAGCCTCTGACAGAGATAGTGCAGAAGTTAGCAGTGCCGGTAGCGGAAGTGTCGGATGCAGCGAAAGCTGTAGCTGAGTTAGAGGCTCAGAGCCAGTTTTTGCTTAAGAAAGCCAACACTATGGCCGAGTTAAAGGCTCAGCCAGATAGAACCCTCTGTGAGTACAACACGGCACATGGATTTACACCGCTTGTAGATCATACAGCCCAGATGAGTAACTTGCGGAGAAGAGGTAGAGCCCTCAATGTGGAGTTAGGAGGGGAAGAAAGGGATGGTGTTACTAGCTCCACCACTGCACCCACGGAAGTGTCAGCTGGCAAGCCGATATATAACTCGCCTGCCAAAACTCTTAGGGCCGCTAAGGCTGCTAGGGCGGAGCTGTCCGGGTTAACTGGAGATGTCCGGAAGAAACAGCAGGACCGAGTTAACGAGCTAGTCGGCATGGAAACTCGGACAAATGAAGCTCTGCGCTGGGCAAATCCTAATCCAATTCAGCGGCAGGCAAACTCGGCGGGACCAGGTCAGCCCGCAAGGTATACAGTACAGAACCAGGCGTAGAGGCAACCAGAGGTAGTCTATGTCCAGCAGCCACCTGTTGTGAACCCAGTAGTGAACAGGCATGACGATGGCAACTCGGCAATAGCACATGCGGGTTTCCAGGCACAGAACAACTCCTTGGGCTCTCGCTTGGTATCTCGGCAGCTTGTCCCGGGAGACGTCAGGCATCGGCTGGATAGAATTTTTATGTCGGAAGCATTGGAGGAGCAAGGCCCGCCCGGCCCAAAATGTTTTGGGCCCCGGATCATGAACGAGCCATCCGTGCGACACTTCCAGCTGAGCAGAGGAACAAAGACATATGATGGCAGCACCAAGCCGGAGGACTGGCTAATAAATTATCTGTCAGCTGTAAACATTGCCGGTGGGAACATAAGATGGGCGGTAAGATATATCCCACCGATGGTTGAACGGCCAGCTGGGATCTGGCTCAACAATTTGAGAGAAGGAAGTGTGGACTGCTGGTTGGACTTTGAAGATGCTTTTGTGAGCAATTTTTCAAGCACATACAAGAGACCAAATAGACCTCAGCAACTCGCAATGTGCAAGCAAAGAGACAATGAGACCGACAGAGATTACTTGACTCGGTGGAGTACAGTACGCAATTCCTGCAAAGGAGTTGTGGAATCGCAGGCCATTTCATGGTTTGCACAGGGTTGCCAACATGGCTCCATGTTATGGCAGAAACTGCATAGAGAAATGCCAGAAACTCTGGCCAAGACAAACCGCATTGCGGACAGTTACGCACTGGGAGACCCAATGCAGCCCCTGCTTAACTCGGGAGAGTCAAGTAGGAGGTACCAGGGCAGCAACAGGACACGACCACCCCGGCGAGAGGAGAATTTTGGAGTCAAGAGAAGGGAACCAGAGTACAGATTTGAAGCGCAACATGTTGCCGCGGTGGTTCCGGCACACCCGGAGGCTGGTGCACCACAACGCCCCAAGACAAATGGTCCAACTTGGACACCGAATCAGGAGGGAAAGCAGGCATGGGCAGGGCCGAGTAAATCACTCCACCCGGAGGGGAAGCAGGCATGGGCAGGGCTGAGGCAATGTTGGATGGACCATGCAGCTTCCTTACCACTGACATTCACAAGCCAGCAAATCACTCCACCCAGAACTGCAGCTGGTATCAGCGTGCAAAGAACGAAGGAGCCGGATCAGGGGCTACCAGCAAAAAGGCTCACAAAAACCACCAACTCAGAGACCACCGACACAACTTACCGGGGCAAATGCGACTCAGATGCTGCCACCAGCATCAAGGGCACCCCTGCCAATGCCGGTAAATGTGGTGAATGTTAGAGCCAACTATGCGGAAGCAAGGCAGCGTGAGAGGGAGCAATATCCTCAAGGTTATTTCAAAGAGGCCCACCAATCCTATGTAATATTTGTGTCGGAACCAACAGACAAGAGAAGCATCCACAAGCGCAACATGGAGGTGAATGCGGTCATGCCGGCAGTGCCAAAGTTCATGCATTGGTCCGAGCAAGAGATCACCTGGAGCAGGAAGGACACTCCCCGACTTATGCCTAACCCGGGAGGGTATGCTCTGGTGGTGGACCCGACACTTATTGGTCCGAGTTTGAATGTGAGGTTTAGCAAGGTGCTGATTGACAATGGCAACGCCATTAATATAATGTATCAAGACACGATGGTGAAATTGGGGTTCAGTCTGAATATGCTCCAGCCGAGTAACACTACTTTTCACGGTATTGTACCAGGAGTATCCTGTGCTCCATTGGGGAAAGTGTGGATAGATGTGTTGTTCGGCACAAAGAATAACTGTCTGACTGAAAGCGTACAATTTGAGGTAGTGGACCTGGATAGCCCATGTAACATCCCAACTGTTTGGAATGTTCAAAAATCACTAAAATTTAAAACTTTTGTTTTGATAAAAAAATATATTAAAATGCATAAGAAAACTAACTATAAAAGACTTCAACCAATTTGAAAAAGTCTATTATTTCAAAAATCCCAAGGTGTCATTATTTCAAAAGTTATTTCCAATTAAACATCTCATTATCCATTGTATGCCAAAAACCCTAATTTGTATTTTGACAAATGATTTATGAAGTACAAACCATTTTATTTTAAGTAAATAGTTTACTAATAAATAATTGATTTCAACCACTTAGCCTTTGCTATAAATAAATTAAAATAACAATTACAAGGGTATTTTAAACTATTGAAAACATTGTCTAATTTCCAAAAGATTATTATTCATTTACCTGAGTTCAAAATATAGTTTGGAAATTATAAGCCTATAGTTTATAACCTTAAAACTTCATAAATTGAATTTAATGAAATACCCAAATAAACATTTCTTTTGCATACATGAATTTCATTTATTTTCAAGGCATGAACTGATTAATATATTATATATAAGAAATGAATTAAATCTAAAATCTTTTCCAAAGTTGTTTATGAAGTTTCACATGAATGTTCTTAATATAAAATAAAATGGGGCACAAAATAATTTGAATTAAAAATAGTTACATTACTTTTTCTCTTTTCATTTCAAATAGTTGTAATATGCTATTTAACAATCCAATAAAGCTAAAATTTATTTAATATTCGAAGATGAGCTTATATAACTTAAATTCAAACATAATTGAATATGAGTATTTCATAGAATTTATTTTAGCCACAATTAAAAAATTAATTAAACCCTAGTTTTAAATTAAACATAAAGTTTCAACTTCGCATTAAATCAATATTTCGAAATTATTATTTTTGAAAAGTGTTCAAAACACTCCCACAACTGGTTTAACACAAAGATAATAATCTTACAAATTTATAGAAATTTGTTTGACTTTATTTGGAGTTATAAATCAAAAGTTATTAAGAAAATAGAAAATCAGAAAAGGCAAAAGAAAATTTCCTGACAGGCGGGACCCACCTGTCAGGGGAGGTCGTCTTCTTCCTCCAGCGGGAATCACGCACCGAAAATCAGCCGGCGATCTCCTTCCCTCTATTCTCACCGTGATGATCGCCTGGTGCTCCCCTCTGTCCCCATTTAAAGCCCATCTCCCCCGCCTCCTTTCCCTCCCAAAAACCCTAGCCCAGCACGCCGACATGCTCGTGTAATTGCTCGCCAGACTTCGGATTTCCGCCGCCGTATTCATCGATTTCCCGGCGTGGTAAGCCACCTCCCTGCCCGAGACCGTGCCCAGCTTATTCGCCATAGCCGCGCGCGCCTTCTAACCTCTTCCACGCACCCCTTCCGCAGCCGTTTGTCGAGGAAGAAGGTGACCGGAGCTCGTCGACGTCCGAGCCACCTCGGCCGCTTCTCCACGCCTCCACCAGGACGGTCGAGTCGACGCTGACGCCGCCGTTCTCTTCGCCGTGAAGCGCCGCATCCGGGGAGGCAATCCACGCATCCAGGGGAGCCTCGCCGCGCCGCCGTCGTCCTCGCCGAGCGCCGCGCCGCCGCGTCCTCCATCTGCTCCGGCCACCCCGCGCCGCCCGGTATGACCACCCCCCCCCCCCACCCCGACCGTCCGATCTTGATCCATCGGCTCCAGTTTGATCACTAAAGTGAACCGGTATACACGAATAGGAGCTTGCCACGTCGTTGCCTCGTCAGCGCCAGTCAGACCCACGTCAGCAGTCCAGTCAGCGCCGCGTGGATTTTAATTTTGTTAATTCAATTTAATTGGCATTTTTGCAGAAAAGCCCCTGACACTTTGATCTATCATAACTTTTTAACCACTTATCCAAATTCAAATATTTTTACATATTTGGGAAGCCCTGGACATGTAGAAATTGCAAATTCAAATTTGACTTAGTTGAAAATATTCAAATTTCAAATGGTGAATTGAGTAATTATGTCATAACTTTAAATCTGTAAATTCAAAAATTGCAAATAAAATTGTTTTAGAAACTTTATAAAATTTGTAATATGTTGCATCTGTTATAAAATAATTTTGAAAATTGGTTTGATGATTAAATGGTTGTGTGTTTAATTTGAATAGTTTGACTATTTTTGACATAACTTTTAATACAAACATTATTTTTGATTTAATCCAATTGCTATACATTTAATTAAAAGCCCTCTGTCTATTAACCCCATTTATAAAATTTTGTTATAAATAGTGCTTGAATAATTAAAAATGAATTTAAAGATCATGAGACTTGATTTGATTTATTCTAGCACATTATAAAGTTTATTAATTTAAAAACTTATTCCTATGCACCAAAGACATAAATAATTCTCCTAGTCTAGAGAAAGCTCAAGTTTCTGTTTATTAATATAATACATAACTTTAATAAGTAAGTTTTAATTTAAAACTTTTTAAATGATTTTAATTCATTTACAAGTGTATATAAATGATATTGGTTAACTAGGTGTTACTAAAAATGTGAATTAAAACATTATGCCATTTCAAATAACTAGGTTGTATATTTTAATACTATGAACTTTTTAGTTGGGATTTAAAAATGTTAGATATGATAAATTAGGAAATTCTTGAATATGAATTTGCTTAAATTTAAAATTCTGAAAACATAACCTTAGGTAAAAGAAATTAAATATGGATGGTTGTTGTAAAATCTTGTACCTTGCTTTTAAATTATGATTAAACCATCTTAGGATCTCTTCGTTTAAAGACTATTTCATTTGGATCCTGTGACCTTTCAATCTTTTCAAATTGAAAATGTCCAATTTGAATTTTGACTATACCCTAAACGCAATCACATAAATTCTTTTTGCATATTGAATTATGTGACACCCTTGACCAAATCCATTTCTAAGCCTTATTGCGCTTGTATGTTTCAATTTGTTTTTTGTGTGTTGAACTGCTTGTTTATTGGATGTCCTTTTACTATATAGCTTGAACCGGGGAGCAACTTTTGACTTGGACAAGAGTGTGTGAGAAACGACAACTTTCTTCAGGCAAGTGACTTCATAAAACACCTACTATTTTTATTCTATTGCATATCTAGTGTTTTCAAACAGTATTTGCAAAAGTAGTATGCATGATAGGTTTTTGGGAGATTGTAGTATGCTATGCATACCTTTTAGGTTTCCCCTTAGAAAAATTCCAGATTAGACCCCTATTATAATTTAGTGGAAGCACCTGCTGCAAAAATGATTTTTTTATGGTTGATGTGATAAATGAAAATTTCACTAAATTAATTTAACGCCTGGGTGGATTGGGTCGATCGAGGAGGTTTCAAGTTGAGTGGCTTCTCAGGGCCAAGTTTCATGGTTGTCTTCGCCCAGGATAGTGTCTTCTTACTTGGGGCCATGATATGCGGTGTTAACCTGAGTTGCTCACTTGTGGTAGGCCACCCAGGGCTATGAGATTTAAGTTTACACTGAGTCTAGTTTCTTATCGTGCAACCATTGGTCAATATGGGCTCTATCTTGATGGAGTAAGTTGTTGTGGACCTGGGTCAAGAGATTGATAGTGGTAGAGTTGATAGGATGGTGGTAATCTCTTAGTATGATCATGGGAAAGCAACTTCTGAAAAGTCTCGTCTTGATCTTCTCCTTTTCCTTCTCACTAAAGGAGTGTAGAGGATAGTTTGGGTTGATTAAGTCTAATGGTGAAAGTGCACACCCTCTCGAGAGTTAAAACCTAAGATCTTAGCCGTGTCCCCGGCATCGGACAATTTGAGTAACTACCCAAGGCTGTGTTCTGAAAATCTCCTCATCTCAAATTTCATAATAAAACTTTGTTGGGTCAACATGGGTAGGAGACATGGACTTGTCTCGAGATTGTCTCTGAAGGAGAAGATTATTGATTTAAGATTTTTTTTACCAAAAGTAGGAGAAAACATGCTTTGCGCAATAGCCTTGAGCTCCACCAGCCAAAATAAGCATATGGTTATAGCATAAAAGAACATTAGGAATTAAAGTCACTTGCCACCATAATTCAATTGTGCTGACCCTTTATAGCTGGGCTGCAACTAAACCTTGCAGAATGTCCGAATGAGGAGTAAGGGGGTCGTCTTCGAGCTACAACCATTATGATTTGCCAGTGGCTTCATGGAGAAGATGTAGCTCCATGCTACCTTTAGTTTTGCGTTTGAACACTGAAATAAAGTGTGAACTATTTATTCAGCTAGCATCTCCGCTATGCTAACTTGTAAGGATATTTGTTTTTGGATCATTCGTCTCGTTCTGTAATAAATTATGACATTGTACTGTGATATTACATCTTATTGGAGAATGTGAGACTTATGTGATCCAAGTCTTTGCATTATTCATATGTGCCATTGCTTTCGTAAGCATGGGCACTACAGATGGTATCAGAGCACGAATGTTGCATGTAGGCTCGAAAACCCCTAGGATTGGACAGAAACCAAAAGTCAAACATTTTTAAGTTATTTTTATTTTTATACATTATATTTTTCTTGTTTTGTTTCTTTTCTCTTTCACTTTAATTATAATACTCTTACCTTTTTCACAATTTTAGATGGGAGAGTACACTAAGACCGCGTATGCTGGTATTTTGTCGGATTTCATCTTTGAGAGGCAGCTGTCCAGGTTGACAAGTCAATTGAAGCTACCACCGCCCTATTTTCGAGGAAGGAAGGAGGAGACCGACATACCTAATGTGACGCGCTGGGAAATCCGCACAATCATGACCCCAGACCCCACGATGCCAGACTTCGAGCCCGTGGACTATGTCACCTACTACCCAGAGTGGATTGAAGGAGTGAACGTAGCTATGGTGGACTTAATAGCTCGTCTGTGCTACAAGTATCGCAACAACCTACCACCGGGTTCGCCCTTCCGTGCCTTTGGGAAGAGAGATGCACATGGCTACTCGATGGCTCACACTGGGAATCGCTTGGACCTACCCCTGATCTATAAAATGTTTGAAGACCTAGATTTTCTCGTCAACTGCTTGACCCGTGAGGTTCAACAAGCTCATGACATCGCGGATCACGCTCGGGCCGTCATACACGCAAAGACCCAAGAACTCGAGACTTCTGAAACCCTTATCGGCCACATGGAGGAACACATCCATGATCTACAGTTGCAGAACCTTGATAAGGATGAGCAGATTGCCGCACTTCAGGCACAGCTCAACCCACCTTCACATACACCACTGGTAACTGAAGAAGAAGGTGACCAAGGCACTGGAGAAGTGGCTGCACCCGCAAATGTAAAGGAGGAAGAACAGGAGGAAGAAGACCCCGAAGAGGTGATTTTTGAGGAGTCAAGTGAGGAAGAAGACACACCCGAGGTGAACAACCGCGCAACAAAGCGCAAGCGGGAGATCAAAGAGGAATAAGGGGAGCAAGTCAAGCAAACGTTAGAGAGACCACCATTTATCCTATCTTAGCTTATCGTATCAGTTTAGAGTATTGACCTATCAAAATGTGATATGGCAGTACCAGCGTGTTTATTTTGGAACCTAAATCGTTTTTTTGAGTTGAGAATTTAAAAACCTTGAGTTTTCAGGATTATTAATATCTAGCGATTTTGAACCTTGAGTTGTGCTTTTCATTTGATTGCTTGATGTGTTTGTTTGTATGACCTAAAATTATTTAAGGGTGGTAGCCACCCAAATAAAAATAAATCTCTGCCGTAATAACCCGAAGATCCCAAACTACATGTCTTTCTAGCCATCCCAATCAGAAAAATCATCCCCTACAAGTTTTCAAGTTTCCATGTCAGAAATTTATCCTTCTCAAAACCTCTCGAGTATCAGAATCATTATCAGAATAATTTTAAGCTTTTGCTTTTCTTTCTAGCTTCTCTGAATCTCGGGGACGAGATTCCTTTTAAGGGTGGTAGTCTGTAACATCCCAACTTTTTGGAATGTTCAAAAATCACTAAAATTTAAAACTTTTGTTTTGATAAAAATAAAATATTAAAATGCATAAGAAAACTAACTATAAAAGACTTCAACCAATTTGAAAAAGTCTATTATTTCAAAAATCCCAAGGTGTCATTATTTCAAAAGTTATTTCCAATTAAACATCTCATTATCCATTGTATGCCAAAAACCCTAATTTGTATTTTGACAAATGATTTATGAAGTACAAACCATTTTATTTTAAGTAAATAGTTTACTTATAAATAATTTATTTCAACCACTTAGCCTTTGCTATAAATAAATTAAAATAACAATTACAAGGGTATTTTAAACTATTGAAAACATTGTCTAATTTCCAAAAGATTATTATTCATTTACCTGAGTTCAAAATATAGTTTGGAAATTATAAGCCTATAGTTTATAACCTTAAAACTTCATAAATTGAATTTAGTGAAATACCAAAATAAACATTTCTTTTGCATACATGAATTTCATTTATTTTCAAGGCATGAACTGATTAATATATTATATATAAGAAATGAATTAAATCTAAAATCTTTTCCAAAGTTGTTTATGAAGTTTCACATGAATGTTCTTAATATAAAATAAAATGGGGCATAAAATAATTTGAATTAAAAATGGTTACATTACTTTTTCTCTTTTCATTTCAAATAGTTGTAATATGCTATTTAACAATCTACTAAAGCTAAAATTTATTTAATATTTGAACATGAGCTTAAATAACTTAAATTCAAACATAATTGAATATGAGTATTTCATAAAATTTATTTTAGCCACAATTAAAAAATTAATTAAACCCTAGTTTTAAATTAAACATAAAGTGTCAACTTTGCATTAAATCAATATTTCGAAATTATTATTTCTGAAAAGTGTTCAAAACACTCCCACAACTGGTTTAACACAAAGATAATAATCTTACAAATTTATAGATATTTGTTTGACTTTATTTGGAGTTATAAATCAAAAGTTATTAAGAAAATAGAAAATCAGAAAAGGAAAAATAAAATTTCCTGACAGGCGGGACCCACCTGTCAGGGGAGGTCGTCTTCTTCCTCCAGCGGGAATCACGCACCGAAAATCAGCGGGCGATCTCCTTCCCTCTATTCTCACCGTGATGATCGCCTGGTGCTCCCCTCTGTCCCCATTTAAAGCCCATCTCCGCCGCCTCCTTTCACCCCCAAAAACCCTAGCCCAGCACGCCGACATGCTCGTGTAATTGCTCGCCGGACTTCGGATTTCCGCCGCCGTATTCATCGATTTCCCGGCGTGGTAAGCCACCTACCTGCCCGAGACCGTACCCAGCTTATTCGCCATAGCCGTGCGCGCCTTCTAACCTCTTCCACGCACCCCTTCCGCAGTCGTTTGCCGAGGAAGAAGGTGACCGGAGCTCGTCAACGTCCGAGCCACCTCGGCCGCTTCTCCACGCCTCCACCAAGACGGTCGAGTCGACGCTGACGCCGCCGTTCTCTTCGCCGTGAAGCGCCGCATCCGGGGAGGCAATCCACGCATCCAGGGGAGCCTCGCCGCGCCGCCGTCGTCCTCGCCGAGCGCCGCGCCGCCGCGTCCTCCATCTGCTCCGGCCACCCCGCGGCGCCCGGTATGACCACCCCCCCCCCCCCCCCCCCCGACCGTCCGATCTTGATCCATCGGCTCCAGTTTGATCACTTAAGTGAACCGGTATAGACGAATAGGAGCTTTCCACGTCGTTGCCTCGTCAGCGCCAGTCAGACCCACGTCAGCAGTCCAGTCAGCGCCGCGTGGATTTTAATTTTGTTAATTCAATTTAATTGGCATTTTTGCAGAAAAGCCCCTGACACTTTGATCTATCATAATTTTTAACCACTTATCCAAATTCAAATATTTTTACATATTTGGGAAGCCCTGGACATGTAGAATATTTTGGATCTGCCAAAATTCAAATTTGACTTAGTTCAAAATTTTCAAATTTCAAATGGTGAATTGAGTAATTAGTTCAAAATTGCAAATAAAATTGTTTTAGAAACTTTATAAAATTTTTTATGTTGCATATGTTATAAAATAATTTTGAAAATTTGTTTGATGATTAAATGGTTGTGTGTTTAATTTGAATAGTTTGACTATTTTGGATATAACTTTTAATACAAACATTATTTTTGATTTAATCCAATTGCTATACATTTAATTAAAAGCCCTCTGTCTATTAACCCCATTTATAAAATTTTGTTATAAATAGTGCTTGAATAATTTAAAATGAATTTAAAGATCATGAGACTTGATTTGATTTATTCTAGCACATTATAAAGTTTATTAATTTAAAAACTTATTCCTATGCACCAAAGACATAAATAATTCTCCTAGTCTAGAGAAAGCTCAAGTTTCTGTTTATTAATATAATACATAACTTTAATAAGTAAGTTTTAATTTAAAACTTTTTAAATGATTTTAATTCATTTACAAGTGTATATAAATGATATTGGTTAACTAGGTGTTACTAGAAATGTGAATTAAAACATTATGCCATTTCAAATAACTAGGTTGTATATTTTAATACTATGAACTTTTCAGTTGGGATTTAAAAATGTTAGATATCATAAATTAGGAAATTCTTGAATATGAATTTGCTTAAATTTAAAATTCTGAAAACATAACCTTAGGTAAAAGAAATTAAATATGGATGGTTGTTGTAAAACCTTGTACCTTGCTTTTAAATTATGATTAAACCATCTTAGGATCTCTTCGTTTAAAGACTATTTCATTTGGATCCTGTGACCTTTCAATCTTTTCAAATTGAAAATGTCCAATTTGACTTTTGACTATACCCTAAACGCAATCACATAAATTCTTTTTGCATATTGAATTATGTGACACCCTTGATCAAATCCATTTCTAAGCCTTATTGTGCTTGTATGTTTCAATTTGTTTTGTGTGTGTTGAACTGCTTGTTTATTGGATGTCCTTTTACTATATAGCTTGAACCGGGGAGCAACTTTTGACTTGGACAAGAGTGTGTGAGAAACGACAACTTTCTTCAGGCAAGTGACTTCATAAAACACCTACTATTTTTATTCTATTGCATATCTAGTGTTTTCAAACAGTATTTGCAAAAGTAGTATGCATGATAGGTTTTTGGGAGATTGTAGTATGCTATGCAAACCTTTTAGGTTTCCCCTTAGAAAAATTCCAGATTAGACCCCTATTATAATTTAGTGGAAGCACCTGCTGCAAAAATGATTGTTTTATGGTTGATGTGATAAATGAAAATTTCCACTAAGTTAATTTAACGCCTGGGTGGATTGGGTCGATCGAGGAGGTTTCAAGTTGAGTGGCTTCTCAGGGCCAAGTTTCATGGTTGTCTTCGCCCAGGATAGTTTCTACTTACTTGGGGCCATGATATGCGGTGTTAACCTGAGTTGATCACTTGTGGTAGGCCACCCAGGGCTATGAGATTTAAGTTTACACCGAGTCTAGTTGCTTATCGTGCAACCATTGGTCAATATGGGCTCTGTCTTGATGGAGTAAGTTGTTGTGGACCTGGGTCAAGAGATTGATGGTGGTAGAGTTGATAGGATGGTGGTAATCTCTTAGTATGATCATGGGAAAGCAACTTCTGAAAAGTCTCGTCTTGATCTTCTCCTTTTCCTTCTCACTAAAGGAGTGTAGAGGATAGTTTGGGTTGATTAAGTCTAATGGTGAAAGTGCACACCCTCTCGAGAGTTAAAACCTAAGATCTTAGCCGTGTCCCCGGCATCGGACAATTTGAGTAACTACCCAAGGCTGTGTTCTGAAAATCTTCTCATCTCAAATTTCTTAATAAAACTTTGTTGGGTGAACATGGGTAGGATACAAGGACTTGTCTCGAGATTGTCTCTGAAGGAGAAGATTATTGATTTAAGAAAATTGTTTACCAAAAGTAGGAGAAAACTTGCTTTGCGCAATAGCCTTGAGCCCCACCAGCCAAAATAAGCATATAGTTATAGCTTAATAGAACATTAGGAATTAAAGTCACTTGCCACCACAATTCAATTGTGCTGACCCTTTATAGCTGGGCTGCAACTAAACCTTGCAGAATGTCCGAATGAGGAGTAAGGGGGTCGTCTTCGAGCTACAACCAACATGATTTGCCAGTGGCTTCATGGAGAAGATGTAGCTCCATGCTACCTTTAGTTTTGCGTTAGAACTCTGAAATAAAGTGTGAACTATTTATTCAGCTAGCATCTCCGCTATGCTAAGTTGTAAGGATATTTGTTTTTGGATCATTCGTCTCGTTCTGTAATAAATTATGACATTGTACTGTGATATTACATCTTATTGGAGAATGTGAGACTTATGTGATCCAAGTCTTTGCATTATTCATATGTGCCATTGCTTTCGTAAGCATGGGCACTACAGCCCATATCATGCTTTGATCGGTCGGCCTGCACTGGCCAAGTTCATGGTGTCAACTCATATGGTGTACCTGAAAATGAAAATGCCGGGGCCCAATGGGATTATTACCATCTCGGGAGATCACAAGCGTTCCATAGATTGTGCATCGGCTGGCTCATGCATGGTAGAGTCCCTGATCAATGCTGCCGAGAAGACAAAGATGCAACAAGTGGTGGCCATGGCTCAAGCAACGCAACTCGGTATGCCGGGTATGACAAACCCGGAGCAGAACGAATCATTCCTGCCGCAAAAAGAGACGAAGAAGGTGAGCATTGACCCGGACTGCGAGGAGCACAAGGCCATTATCGGCGCGGACTTGACCGAGAAATGGGAAGGCGAGCTCACTTAATTCCTCCGTGAGAATCGGGATGTTTTTGCATGGTCAAATCAGGACCTACAGGGAGTCCCGAGGGAATTGGCTGAGCACTCTTTGTTTGTCAGACCGGATGCTAAGCCGGTCAAGCAACCCACACGTCGACTGTCGGACGAGAGAAGAGTTGCGATACTGGATCATCTAGCCGTACTGCTAGCGGCCGGATTCATTATGGAGGTACTGCACCCGGACTGGTTGCCTAACCTGGTCCTGGTAGAGAAGAAGAAGGACGAACCTGTGTTGGCCAAGGTGTGGCGGATGTGCATCGACTTCACCAACTTGAACAAGGCGTGCCCGAAGGACCTGTTTCCACTTCCTAGGATAGATCAAATATTCGATTCTACTGCTGGATGTGAACTGTTGTCTTTTGTAGATGCTTATTCTGGTTTTTACCAGATTCCCTTGAACCCTGTTGATCAATTAAAGACTGCTTTTATTACCCCGTATGGGGCTTATTGCTATCGTTTTATGACCTTTGGTTTGAGAAATGCCGATGCAACTTACCAGAGATGAATGCAAAAATGTCTGCACAGCCAAAAAGGCAAGAATGTCGAAGTGTACGTCGACGACATTGTGATAAAAACAAAAGAAAAATCCACGCTTGTGGAAGACTTGCGAGAGACGTTCACGAACTTAAGAAGATTCCGGATGAAACTTAACCCGGATAAGTGCACTTTTGGTGTGCCGGCAGGAAAGTTACTCGGTTTCCTCGTGTCAAGCCGAGGTATCGAGGCCAACGCCAGCAAAATCCGGGCTATCGAAAATATGAAGTTTCCAAAATCACTGAAAGACGTGCAAAAGTTCACCGGGTGTCTAGCATCCCTGAGTCGGTTTGTAAGCCGATTGGGAGAAAAGGCTTTACCTCTCTCTCAGCTCATGAAGAAAAGTAATAAGTTTGTTTGGACCTCACATGTAGATGTGGCTTTTGAGGATTTGAAGAGGATGTTAGCAACTGCGCCGATATTGGCTTCACCCTTGCCCAAGGAACCCATGTTGTTGTATGTCACGGCAACTAACCGGGTTATCAGCGTGGTCATGTGAAGGGAATATGCCCTAGAGGGACTTAATAAACATAGTTTATTGGCAATATCCCAATTTTTCATTATATGTTTTATACCATGCTATAACTGTATTAAGCGAAAACATTAATACAGGTGTGGTAGATAAACAACCAGGTCCCTAGTAGCCTCTACTAAGACTAGTTTCGTTGCGCGATTGATGATCGAGGTTTTCCGATCATAGGGCATGGCGCCGGTCGGCAATGGAAGTCATATCGTTAGGCGTAACGACGTGATGGACATACCCAGTATTTATAGGTCATAGTCATTATGCCTTAAGACCGTGAGATCAACTCTTATTGTTATCCCTGGAAGATACTTTGATCGCACCAAACGTCATATCTTATATAGTGTGACAATGATAGGTGATACTTTTGGGTATCGGAAGGGGGTAGTTGATACGAGAGGTCAACAGCGGGATTTGTCAGTCCGCATAGCCGAATAGATACTCTAGGGCCCACTCGGTGAGATTATGTCAAATGAGTTTGCAAACATGTGACCAGGTCACCAGCTGGCATAATATTATAGACGAGTAGAAGATAGCGATGTCGGTAACGAGATCATGCTAGGTATGGAGATATCTGAGAATGATGCTCGGACACGCTAAGTATCGCCATGACAAAGGGTTTAAGACTAGACGTCAAGGTTTGATATATGAAAGTCATTCGTTATATCACGGCGATTAATTTATGGGGTCTAGGCCTACGAGTTAGTCATTGATCATAGAGGAGTCTTGATCATACCTGTTATTATATCGAACCGCTAGGGTAACACACTTAGGGGTTTCGACAAGACAACCGGAAAGGAAAGAGATCACCTGGAACGTCCCGGGAATGGTTCGATGGAGATCGGGCAGCGACGAAAGAGTTTTTGGAGCTAGAATAAATTCTATAAAATATGTTTGATATTAATTAGTGTAATTAATGATTATATATGATTATATATATTTATTTTCGAATTTTAAAGGCAGATTTCCCTAAATGGGCCTTCTAGTGGAAATAAGGCCCATGAGGGGGGAAGCTTCCCCCCAAGGGAGGAGGGCTGGTTCGGCCAGCCCCTAGTGGGCCACAAGGGGCCCACTAGGGCCGGCGCACCCTCTTGAGCCGCACCAGGCAATGGGGGATAGTACCACATTGCCTGGCTGGCAAGGTTGGCTCCCCCCGGGAGCCTATCTAAGAAGGGGCACCCCTGGCCTTTTAATTCACCAATTAATTCCCTAATTCTCTCTCGATCTCGTGATTCCCTTTGTCGGAGTTGCGCCGAGTAAAGAAGGGGGATCTCTTCCACCATAGCCCGCTGCCGCGCTACTGGTGTTCCGGTCCAAGTCTTCCGCCGCTCGTCCTGGACTGGAGCTTCGGAGGCCGTCGTCTCCACCGTATGTGTGTAACGCCCTGCGTGGTGCTGCGCTAGAGGTACTCGGAGGTCTACTTCCTCCACCCGACCTCGAGGTCATCTTCATCGTCATCGTCGCACCGAGTTCTTCGCGACCTAGAGGTCGGCTACGTCGTCTTCGTCGTCAACGCTTGTGCGGGAGCGTAATCCCCGCTATTCGGTGTACGAGGGTATGTATTCCGATCTCCGCCGTACTACTATATCTGCATAGTGTAGATCTTGGCTAGTTTAAGGATATCGTTGCTAGGAATTTTTTGTTTTCTGCACACGATCCCCTTCAGTGGTATCAGAGCCGATCTATCGTAGATATAGCTGTACGCTGTTAGAACCCGTGTTTTGCACGGGGGCACCTTTCATGTTATTTGCTACCCTCTAGCGTGCACTTGTGATTCAAGCGGCATCGAGTTGATGAAGCGGCCTGGACCGACTTTACGCGTACGCTTACGCGAGACTGGTTCCACTACTGACATACGACTTGTACCGTATCTGTGGCTGGCGGGTGCCCGTTTCTCTCTCTTTAGTTGGTCTTGCATTTTCAATGGAGGGCCCAAAAGGGATGCTTAAACATGCAATTATTGGATCGTTGTTGTGGTCATAAGACTCGTAGGTATGAAGCGGTTCTATTTACGACAGCCCCAAGCCACGTAGAATATGCAAAACATAAAGTAGAAGCGTCTAACTTTATTTTGCAGGGGCTATGTGATATGGTCAAGGTAGGTTTATTAAATTGTTTATAAACTGCGGGCGCCAAGAAGACCATGGCGCAATGGACTATCTCACATTGCATTACATTTGATGTTTTGTGTGCATCTTATATTGTGTGATTATATATATAGTATATATTAGTTGCACGGCGGTAGCTATATAAGATGATCCCTTCAAAATACCACTAGTGTTCTCCCTCCAACGCGCACCACCAAGAAAGTTCTACGTTATGAGGCAGGCCGTGATGATCGGGTGTCAGACATCTCGTTGTTCGCATACAGTGGGTGTAAGCCATGTTGCACAAGCGTCAGCGTGGAGGTTATGGTGGCGAGCCTAGCATATGCAGATATGGCCTCGGAACAGGGAGACCGAAAGGTCGAGCACGAGTCACAAAATTGGTGTGGCGGACAATTGTCTACTATTGAAGTTGTGCCGCCGGCTCTGATGATGAGGGGTGGTGCAATGGATGGGGGTCGTGTAATCGCTTAAACGACCAGGAGGGATGTTCGTTTGAGTGGGAGTTTGGATAGTTATTTTCTAAAATACTAGAACTCAGAATATAATGAACAGAGTCTGTTTTGCAAACCTTTGTAGATATTAACCATTGTGATAACATCTTTTCAAATTAGGCGCATTCATGCGATTGAGAAACTTAAAAGGTTGGGTCCAAACTTCATAGTTTTATGCTTTAGCTTGAGGATACCCCTTGTTTAAACCATTAGCTCTTGGTGTTACAATACCCGCTAGGAGATAAACCCGGAGATTCCGCTAACAAAAGATAATTTGGATTATCAGATTTTGTGCGGATGATATCAACATAGTCCAGTGCATGCTATGATCTCTGCCATAGAGAACCAACGGTGGGTACGAGTTTTTAGATCCCGAACATATGATATGGTCGCTAAACTCGGTGTACCCCAAACGTTGGGTTGATGAAGTTTATCAGTACGTTGACTGATTGTCTTCTCAACCAAGAGGGAAGAGAATACACACATTGAGGGAGCACGTGGCGGTCATACTTAATTACATATGTTCATACTTAATGAACATTGAGACGCCTCGCGCAGCTCAATCACTGGATGACTGACATCGTTACCAAGTGCAAATCCTCTATCATAGACTATGTCATGTAAGGGGAATCGTTCACCTTCATGGTTCTTGATTACGGTGGAAGTACCAAGAAAATGAAACTGATCGCCGGAAGTCATCAATGATGATGGTGTATATATGATATACATGTTATGAATGTTTTAGCTAAGCAAGTACTCGCATTAGTGACTAAGTTTTGAACTAGTCATGTTTTGTGAAAACCAGGTTTACTGCTTGAGTAGCTTGAAAGGATGAGGCGACATTGCGTGTTGATAATGGCAGTCAAGTTGTTGTGATGGCCATAGACACTCTCCCTCTAGATCTACCATTTGAATAAATTCTTTATGATCGCCTGTTAGTATGATCGTTACAAGTGTGTCTCCTCTAGCGAGACACTTGTTCATAAATGATAGTGACAAATTTGCTGTCCTATATTTATGAAGTAATGATCATATGCCGATTTGAATTTAGATGGTAGAAGCTCCCACATTCATAATATTAATGCCAAAGGATACAAAATTAATAAAGACACCACATATGTGTGGCACTACCGTTTAGTCATGTCAATGTTATAGTCAATGCATTAGCTCCATACCGGATGGATCTACAAGTCCTAAGATTTGATCTTTTGACACTTGCAAAATAACTGTGACACCGTTTCCAGAAAGAAGGCATATAACTTATTGATAGTCATACATAGAGATGTATGTGGTTCAATGAAGTAATTGACAGGTAGTGGAGACCTTTATTTTGTGAACTTCACTGAACGTTTTGAGTATAGGTTGTTGAGAATCGTGCATACGGGTGTATGTGAATCAATGAAGTACTTTAACGTGTAGTGCAAGTCTTTATTTCATAGATTTCATGAATATTCCGAGTAGATATATGGATATCCACTCCGGGGAATGTTAGTCTGAAATTTTGATTCGACCAAACAAAGTTCAGAATGAAGTAGGAAATAAACTTAACAAGAAAATCAAATTCCTGCGATGTAGATCGAGGAAATGAAGATTTGAGTTATAATGTTGGCACATCATTAGAAGACTTGTGAGAATAGTTCCACAAATTACGTCGCATGGAACACCATAGTGTCATGGTGTGTTAGGACGTCGTAATTACACTCTACCGGATAGTGTGTGGTAAATAAATCTCTTACCGAATTATTGTGATAATTAGAGTCATATGGTAGAAACGTAAACACTCACGTTAACAAATAGGGAAACCGTTTGAATCCATGGAGACAATACCATACGAGTGCTGGCATGGCTTTTAGCCTGGATTGTCGTTTCAGCAATTTAGTGTTTCGATGTGATCAAACCTCAAATGAATTAATCTTTGTAGTATACCCTACCTAAAGAGTTAGTTGGGTACATGTCTCACGACATAGGCAAAACAGTTGCTTGGATATACCTTGCGAAATAAATAGTTTCTTGTCCGAGGGTAAAAGTGAGAAAGAAAGTAGAGCAAGACGAAGTTGGTGAACTTCTTCTCGAGACATCAGAGTGGCGCAACCGAAAGTGTTTTCGGTGTCAGGCTCCATAGCTTGAAAAAGCTGATGATTCAAGAGCATGATGATCTGAGCTCATACTAAGAGCGTAGGCATACGAGGTTGTGTTCCACACTGTATGTTACGACAATCTTGTTATGAACGTCATATTAATGGAATATGATAGACCTACAAACTACGAAGAAGAGATGGTGGACCTAAGTACGAGAAATTGCTATGAGTCATATATGATCCGAAATAAAATCCATATACGATTACCAGGTAATGACTTGGGAGATCTTGATGGCATCTAGGATGTTAATACTATATGGAGTTTTATGAGAGAATAGACATTGAGAAGGATCGATTTGTCGTGAAACAGTTCCGACAGATTCAAAAGTTGACCACATGAGAGTTTGTCTCAAGTGGCGAAGCCTAAATCTATTCTGGGTCGTTTAGCAATTACTATAATTTCGAATGAGAAATTGATAGATGGATGAGAAAACCATGGTTCTTAATAGTGTCATTAAGAATGGTTTGTAATCCTGAGGATGCTAAACATGTATGCAAACTTCAGTGGTCCATTCATGGGCTGAAGCAAGCATATCGGAGCTGGAATCTTCACTTTGATAATGTGACCAAAGGATTTTCGAGTTGTCCAAAATAGTTGAAGAAACCTACATTTGCAAATAAGTGAGTGGGAGCAAAGTAGCTTTCCTTGATCTTATATGCATGCGGAAGGCATATTTGAGTGGGAGCTAAGTAGCTTTTCCCTGATATAATATGCGGAAGGCATATTTGAGTGGGACCTAGGTGTCATTTGTGATTTTGTATGTAACGACATCTTGAATGACACAGATCCTCTAGTAGAGTGTAAAGGATTATTTAAGTGATTAAATTTTCTATGAAATGAAGTTAGGAGTATTAGGCATCCGATTTATAATTGTATGGATCGTAAGGGGGTTAATAGCATTAAGTCGGAATATTTCCTTAGTCAAGATTCTGAAGTGTTTCAGAATAGGACAAGCAAAGAAAGAGGTTCTGGCTTGTATGACTAGGTAAAATATTAAGTTTATCTTGGCATTTTCAGTAATAGCAAATGATGTTCGACATTATCTATGTATCAGACATAGATGCTATCAGACTGAAAGCTCGACTTAGTGTGATCCAAGTTCTTGGTTGAAGAACAGGTTCTAGAGTGATCCTTGTGTGGATCAATGAACAAACGTTAAGTTTATTCTTCAGTGTCTATGAGAACTGAAGATAGGTTTTCTAGTAAAGGGTAAGAGTGGAAAGACAACTTGCAGTAAAGCGGTTACGATGATGCAAGTTATGACACTGACCCATGCGACAAGAAATCTCATATAGGAGATGTCCTTTATTTTGAAAATAGACATGGTTAGTTTGCGAAGTCGCATATGAATGCACTGTCGCATAATCTACATAGGTATAGAAATATATTGCGACTTCAGAAGTAGTAAGTGTGATTGGACTGAGCAGTTTTCCGACCGTAGGTGGTCCCCTTAATAGATCTCTAAGACTTTTAAGGCGCATGCTACGCGAATGCTCGAGTCTCACTCCATCCACTAGGATATATTTCACCGTCATCGTAAGATAGGAGATGATGTCAAACTAGGTGACATAGAAGTGTTGCAAAGCACATATAGGTCTCAATGTGTGAGATCTATTGACTGTATTCCTCTTCCACGAGGTGAGCATGCACCAAGATGCTATGGGTGTTGAGCTTTTACCAAGTTGTAAACTAGATTAAGTGTTACTCTAGTGCAAGTGGGAGACTGAAGGGAATATGCCCTAGAGGCACTTAATAAACATAGTTTATTGGCAATATCCCAATTGTTCATTATATGTTTTATACCATGCTATAACTGTATTAAGAGAAAACATTAATAAAGGTGTGGTAGATAAACAACCAGGTCCCTAGTAACCTCTACTAAGACTTGTTTCGTTGCGCGATTGATGATCGAGGTTTTCCGATCATAGGGCATGGCACCAGTCGGCAATGGAAGTCATATCGTTAGGTGTAACGATGTGATGGACATACCCAGTATTTATAGGACATAGTCATTACGCCTTAAGACCGTGAGATCAACTCTTATTGTTATCCCTGGAAGATACTTTGATCGCACCAAACGTCATATGTTATATAGTGTGACAATGATAGGTGATACTTTTGGGTATCGGAAGGGGGTAGTTGAGACGAGGGGTCAACAGCGGCAGTCCGCATAGCCGGATAGATACTCTAGGGCCCACTCAGTGAGATTATGTCAAATGAGTTTGCAAACATGTGACTAGGTCACCAGCTGGCATAATATCATAGACGAGTAGAAGATAGTGATGTCGGTAACAAGCTCATGCTAGGTATGGAGATATCTGAGAATGATGCTCGGACAGGCTAAGTATCGCAATGACAAAGGGTTTAAGACTAGACGTCCATTTTTGATAGATGAAAGTCATTCGTTATATCACAGGGATTAATTCATGGGGTCCAGGCCTACGAGTTAGTCGTTGATCATAGAGGAGTCTTGATCGTTCCTGTTATTATATCGAACCGCTAGGGTAACACACTTAAGGGGTTTCGACAAGACAACCGGAAAGGAAAGAGATCACCGGGAGCGTCCCGGGGGGGGGGGGGGGGTCCGATGGAGATCGGGCAGCGCCGAAAGAGTTTTCGGAGCTAGGAAAAATTATATATATTATGTTTGATATTAATTAGTGTAATTAATATGCAAATATGATTTTTATATTTATTTTCGAATTTATTTAGGCTGATTTCCCTAAATGGGCCTTCTTGTGGAAATAAGGCCCATGAGGGGGGGGGGGGGGAAGCTTCCCCCCAAGGGAGGAGGGCTGGTTCGGCCAGCCCCTAGTGGGCCACAAAGGGCCCACTAGGGCCGGCCCACCCTCTCTAGCCGCACCAGGCAATGGGGGATAGTCCCACATTGCCTGGCTGGCAAGGTTGGCTCCCCCCGGGAGCCTATATAAGAAGGGGCACCCCTGGCCTTTTAATTCACCAATTAATTCCCTAATTCTCTCTCGATCTCGTGATTCCCTTTGTCGGAGTTGCGCCGAGTAGAGAAGGGGGATCTCTTCCACCATAGCCCGCTGCCGCGCTGCTGGTGTTCCGGTCCAAGTCTTCCGCTGCTCATCCTGGACTGGCGCTTCGGAGGCCGTCGTATCCACCGTATGTGTGTAACGCCCTGCGAGGTGCTGCGCTAGAGGTACTCGGAGGCCTACTTCCTCCACCCGACCTCGAGGGCATCTTCGTCGTCATCGTCGCGCCAAGTTTTTCGCGACCTAGAGGTCGGCTACGTCGTCTTCGTCGTCAACGCTTGTGCGGGAGCGTAATCCCCGCTATTCGGTCTACGAGGGTATGTATTCCGATCTCCGCCGTACTACTATATCTGCATAGTGTAGATCTTGGCTAGTTTAAGGATATCGTTACTAGGAATTTTTTTGTTTTCTGCACACGATCCCCTTCATCATGGTGGTAGAAAGAGAAGAAGGGGGCAAGACCGTGCAGAGGCCGGTATACTACTTGAGTGAAGTTATATCGACGTCCAAACAAAACTATCCCCACTATCAAAAGATGGCATATGGTGTGTATCTGGCGGTAAAAAAACTGAAGCATTACTTTCAAGAGCACCCGATCACAGTAGTATGTGAGGCACCACTATCGGAGATTCTAGGTTGCAAGGATGCAACTGGCAGAATAGCAAAATGGGCCATCGAGTTATCACCTTATGCCCCGACTTACGAAACAAGGGATGCGATCAAATCACAGGTATTGCCGGACTTCCTTGTGGACTGGGCTGAAATGCAGTATGAACCACCTATACCGGATTCGAACTACTGGAAGATGCATTTTGACGGGTCCAAAACAAAGATAGGGTTGGCTGTCGGGATAGTACTGACATCTCCGAAACAAGATCAGTTGATATATGTGCTACAATTACATTTTACGACATCCAACAATGTGGCCGAGTATGATGCATTGGTGCACGTAATCAAGGTGGCAAAGGAAATCGGCATTCGACGAATAGAATGTTCTGATGACTCGGACTTAGTCATACAGCAAGTCTCGGGAAATTGGGATGCATTGGATGCAAACATGACATCATATCGGTTCCATGTCCAAATGATCTCAGGATGCTTTGAGGGATGTGAGTCAAATCATATACCTCGAGCGGATAATGAGGCGGCCGACATTTTATCCAAACTTGGTTCATCAAGAGATGCAATCCCACCCGGCATAGCGTTGGAGCATTTGAGGAAGCCATCCATCAAACCCTCACCAGAGTCTGAGTCCATTTATGTACCCAAGATGTTAGTATCGGAAGCTACGCCAATGAAAGTAGATGTCGGGTGCATAGCAGAAAGCTCAAGAACGACAACGTCTTACCCAGGGACTACCATTTCTAACCCGGGGACTACTTCATATAACCCGGGGACTGCACAGTGGATTTCCGACATTGTTATGTCGGTACAACTAATGGAAATAGACGAACCGTTATTCCCGGAGCGACCGGTACCGGAGTGGGCCCAACCCATTATGACGTGGTCGAGTACTGAGAAGGGCGAAGGCGTACACAATCATCAACAAGGAGTTATACATGAGAAGCATAACACAAGTACTGCAACGTTGTGTGGGACCTGAGGAAGGCGGTGAGATGCTACTAGAAGTACATCAGGGAGAGTGTGGACATCACGCTTCCTCAAGGGCTTTGGTGGCAAAAGCATTCCGACACAGATTTTACTAGCCCACGGCCCTACAGCAAGCGGAGGATATAGTAAGGAAATGTGAAGGGTGTCAAAGATTCGCTCACGTGATACATGTACCAGCATCGACACTCAAGACAATCCCCATCACTTAGCCATTTGCAGTATGGTGCCTGGATATGGTTGGACAGTTTAAGCCGACACGAGGAAACATGACACATATATTGGTGATCGTGGACAAATTTACAAAATGGATAGAAGTCAAGTCAATTCGAAATGTGATGGGCATACAGTTGTAGCTTTCCTTAAAGATATTATCTTAAGATACGGTTACCCGCATAGCATATACACCGACAATGGAACCAACTTTGCTGTCGGAGAATTTGCTAGGTTCTATGCAGAAAAAAGAATCAGACTTGATGTGGCCTCGGTAGCACACCCGGAGGCAAATGGACAAGTGGAGAGGGCCAATGCATTAGTGTTGGCCGGCATTAAGGCCAGGTTGATCGAACCACTCATAAGAACTCCAAGATGCTGGATAGAGGAACTACCGGCAGTACTTTGGGGCTTGAGAACCACGCCAAATAGATCTACCGGGTACACCCCCTTTTTTCTTGTTTATGGAGTTGAGGCAGTGCTCCCAACCGATATACAGTATGACTCGTCAAGGGTGGCTACGTATACTGAAACCGAGGCAAGAGAGGCAAGAGAAAACGATGTGAACCTAATTGAAGAGGCAAGAGAGTTGGCACTGTCGAGGTCGGAAATTTATCAGCAGAATCTACGTCGGTACCATAGTCGAAAAGTACACCCACGGGTGTTCAGAGAAGGGGACTTGGTTTTGAGGTTAATACGAAGGACTGCCGGAATGCACAAATTATCACCTCCATGGGAGGGACCATTTATCATTAGCAGGGCCTTGCACAACGATTCATACTACCTTGTAGACGCACAAAAAGCCAAGAAAGGAGTAATGGACAGGTTAGGAGAAGAAACCAAAAGACCGTGGAATGTAGCTCTTCTTCGCCCCTTTTACTCGTAAAAGGGAGCAGAGTATGTATCCGAGTTTATGAATGGATGAAAATGCCGGCACTTCGAGTTGAACTCGGGGACTGCCATGCTATTTACGTTTCTGTTTTTGTTCTTACTTTGTTGTTTTCTTATTACTTGTTGTGTATGTCGGCACCCCGACTTATAACTCGGGGAATGTCGAGGTTGTCTTATGCATGCTTTATTTGTGTAATCTGTATGCCAAGTAAAATTTTGACCTTGTTCAAAAAGAACAAGTAATGTATGCTGTATGAAAAGAGCTCGTGACCCGACTGACGAACACCTAAAAAGGTAGTCAAGAGTAGAGACTATGAAAATAGTAAACACGAAAACATACTCGGGGACTTGGTCCAAGCTTTACTCGGCATATGTTGTTTGTTGTTATAAATATAATTTGTTTGTTCTGTATGTCGGATAACTTCCAACCAACCTCAAAAGTTTACGAGTACTGTAACTATAAACAGCGATTTTCTTACTCGACTGTCAAACACCGAAAAGGTAGACAAGAGCAGAAATGGCTAGATATGGTAAACAGGAAGTAAATTCGAGACTTGGAGAAGAAGAAGTTCAATGTCAGAAACTTGTTCAGTAACTTAGCAAAATAAGCATGGCGAGTTTATACTTCTACTTAACAAATATATTACATATTGCACCCAACTTTCCGGGGATTTGACGAGTTCAACTTGAGATCTATGCAGATTGGCAAGAGGCGTCGGGGCCCGCAGTGGTTGTCTCGGCAGTGGTCGAGATCGGTGTCAAGGTTGCAGCACCAGAATTCGGAGCGAGCGGAGTCTCGGAAGTCGCTGGAGAGGTTGGGCCAGTAACTTCCGGGGTAGTAGTATCGGTAGCGGCCGACACTAGAGTGTCGGTCGTCACAGGCTCGGCGACAGCGGCAGTTGCAGAGGAAGAGGTGATGACAGGCTCGACGATGGGCGTGTCGGGGGCACTCGACTTCGGAGGCTCGGTGACGGGCGCGGCGTGAGGAGTTGGAGTCAGGATCACCGGAGTCTCCTTGGAAATCTCGGGGACTACGGCGGTAACCTCGGGGATCGGGGCGTGAGTCTCGGGGACTTCTTTGTCGGCCGTCGGCTCGGCAGCTTCTTCTTCATCACAACCACCCTCCTCGCCAGCCTCATAGTCCTCGTCGTCGCTATAGGTATCATCCTCGACATACTGGTGAGGCTGGGAATAGCGCGCCATGTAGTCAGCAAGTTTTTGGCGCTGGGTAATCTTGGCGGGATCCATAATACATGGCGACCCTTCGCGCTGCGTCCGCACTTGGTCTAAATTAATGCCTTAGTACCAAGATAGCACGAAGGCTAAAGCCTGATCAGCACCAGCGCGGGCGGCATAAGAGCGCCACGCCTGGAGTCGGCTCTCGACGTTTGTCAACCGAGCCGCTAAATCCGAGATATTGGTGGGAGCAACCATGCAAGTCCATAGCACCCAGTGCGCCTTAATACCGGCATCCAGCAGCTCGGTGCCAATCAGCTCGAGGGGAGTAACTTGGGCGAACAAGGCAACCAGATGGTCGTCGACCTCCTAGTTGGATGATATCGGCCCTGCCTCGGCTCGCTTGCCCCGGATCTTCTCCACGGCTTTAACAGCAACAGTCTGGGAGTGCTCAAAGTGTTCTAAACGTAGAGCTGTAACAAGTTAATTCATATTTTGACATAAAATGAGTATGTCGGGCAGGAGAACGAAGAAAATAAAAAAAAGCGATATTCAAAAGCTTACTATCCATCTGGGCATTGAGTTTTTTGAGCTCTGCTAGCCAAGAATTGCACTGAGATTGAGGGTGCTAAGTCGGAGCTCCGCAGTGTTGGCTCACTCCTCAACAACCTCTATCAGTTGGGTTTGAGTCTGTTCAGCGGCGCTCATCTGAGACTCCAGTGTGGCCTTGGCAACTTGCGCGGTGCCGAGTTCTCATTGCAGGCGAATCACCTTGGCCACCTTAGAGTTGTAATCGAGCTGTTGGGCGGCGAGTTCTTGCTCCAACTGCTGGTATTTTGCAATGAGCTCTCGGTGGGATTTCTTTAGATGCCCGAATTCATGTGTCGCACGGCAAAAAACTTTGCTGCGCGCACGCATAACATCCTGCAAGGATGTGAGAAGGAAGAAAGGTCGGTTAAACCCAGGTCGGAAAGGAGTTATGAAGAGGGACGGAGTTTTTTGAAGATTCATGCCGAATAAATTTTACTCAGGAGGAGATCGGTTACTCGACATAAATCTCGGGGACTAGTGGAGTGGAGAGTATAAAGATTACCTCGGAAGTCTGCGTGGCTTGCAGGACCGCGATATGCATCTGGTGCATAGCCTGGGCAGTCCTGCCCGGCCCGGCGGGGTGCAGTGAAGAGGAGAGCTCAGTCGAGGTAGATCCAATGTCGGCACTATTCCAGTCGACAATCAATTGGTCGACTTGGCTATAGGGACGGGCATCATGAGTAACGGTTATGCTCGATGAGCTTTTCTCGGTGGCAACAACCTCGGTACCTGCGGCAACTCGGAGCATCTTCAAGGCAGCAGTCTCTGGAGTGGGTTATAGAGAGGAAATGGGCTTGCGCTTCTATATCAAAGTAGTACCAGCAGCAGAGGGAGAGCTCTTGGCCAAAGTGGTGATTGTTCATTTGCTTGGAGGCGCTGGCGGTTTCTGGAGCACCTGCTTCTGGTTCGGTGGAAGAGCGGCCGAGCTCGGTGGAACTGTCGGAGCCTTGGTTGGTCGAGGTACCAACAAGGGGGCAGATTTATCCGTTTGGGTCGAGGGACGTTCTTCGGAGGCGCAGCGGGCGAAGAAGAGGGGCCAGAGGTCGGCGCGATCGTCGGGCCCGATTTGGATAATGTCGAGGGATTAGGAGGCAAGTCGGTGGAAGGAGTGAAGCGCGGAGGCGAGTCGGCCGCAAGAATAGTGTCCGAGCTCCCCACAGTGTCCCGAGCGGCAGAGGCCGATGGGGGTGCGCCCTAGTCAAGTTCAAGAGCGGCCCTGCGTAAATCGCATTAAGTAAAGGTTAAGTCGGGAATAAGCTATGTTGATCAGAGGTGGATCAGATATTTACCCAGCGGAATTCGGAGGTTTCTTTCTGGGAGGCTTCTTGCCCTGGACCTGGGACCTCTTGGACACTGGGCACAGTGCCTTCTTGGTCGGTAGAACTGGAGGTATTTGCGGCGGTGCACTTGCGCGTAGCTCCTGAGGTAGCTGGTGTCGAGGAAGCCGGGTAAGCATAGGCTAGGGGAGTGGCGGCAATAATCTCTAGCATCACATAGTCGTCATGATCCGACCAATCTTGTAACACGGAGCGGGATGGAGGCTTACCCGCGGTGGCGGCACGAGGTAGTGGAAAGGGCATATTGTCTTCGTCATCCGGATCCTCTGTCAGAGGAGTTTCCGGAGGGGGGAAGTCATCCTTCTAGTGGCCCTCGTTGAACTCGGCAGCCTCCTCCTTCTGGTGCTCGAAGCGCTGAAGAAGATTGAATAAATCAGCAAGGAAATATAGAAGGCAGGCAACCGACACAAGATTAACCGAGATAAGCGGTATGTCGGAGCTGGTATAGAAGAACTTACTTGTGGCAGAGGATTGGCTCGGTCGTGGGGAACCACGCCCCACTCCAAGTCATCGCCCATCTCGGTGGTCCGATAGCTCGAACACGGCCATGGACGGAGGCTTTGGTCAGGTCGAGCGGGCTAACCCGGTTTGGATCGTACGGGCCACTCATATGGCAGAGCTCGTGCGCCCGAGCTTGGAGAGGGCAAACTCGGCGAACAAAGAAGGTCCGCAGGAGATCATCGGAAGTAAGCTTGTCCTTGATGGTGAGGAGATCCTTGTGGATCAAATTGATCTCCCCGACATTGTCCTTGGGATTCAGAGGCCAGTTGAGTTGAGCAATTGGAGGATCGATCTTGAACTCGGGAAGGTTAATATAGTCCACCGGGGTGGACCCTTCCGCGGGCGCCGGGTTGCGCACGTAGAAGAAGCTCTTCTGCCACTTTCGGCAGGACTCTAGCCCAAGTATCTTGGGGAAGGGAACGAGCTTCCTCACGGTCACGGTAGCAGAGCTGCACACGGTCATCTCCTTCTCCTTAACCCCCGGGTTCGGAATACTCTAGTTCCGCAGCTGGAAATATTTGGCCCACAAGTTCACCATGGGCCAAATTCCGAGGTAGGACTCGTAGAAAGAAACAAAGGCGTAAAGAGAGGTGATGGAATTGGCTGGGAGATGATGGGGCTGGAGTCCAAAGGTATCTAGGAAGTTGCGAAAGAAACGGTTGGCCGGGAGGCCCAAGCCGTGCTCGAAATGGGACACAAATACGACTCGCTCCCCTTCCCGAGGCTCGGGTTCGATCTCCTCCTTGGGCAGCCGACACATAACTTGATCCGGAATACACCGGAACCGATGTAGCCAATCAAGATCGGCTTTGTTGCTCTCTGAGCCTTCCCAGCCACCCCGAATCCCTTCGACGGCCATGTCGGAGGACTCTGAATTTTGGGCTGAGGACATTCCGGGGAAAACCTGTCAAGATGAAACGGCCGAGTTAAAATTGTCGACATACCGAGTGTCGGATCAAGCCGACATATAAAAGGGAACGATTAACTCGGGCAGAAACAAAGTTATGTCGGGTGAGTCTAAAACGGAAGATCTAGGGAAACCATATAAATCAATGTAAACAGGTGAATAAAATACTTTGAGGAAGTCGAATGGCAGCCCTAGCACAGACAGACTCCTCCAAATGCCTAAGATTTGGACGGAAGTTGGGGATCGACACAAGCGCAAACTAAAATAGCACCAATCCCCTATCATTTCGTGAGTATAAGATCCTCATTTCTCCTAGGCGCGGGAGGGAAACAAAGAACACCGGTGGCGGTGATGAACGCCCGTGAGCACGATCCAAAACCGAGGGAATGATAGGGAATGCTTACCGGAGAACGAGTGCGCGCGAGGAAATTGCGCGGCGGAGGAAGCGAGTAAGACGGGCATCCTCCAATCGGGAACGGCGAGGATGCTCGTGGCGGTCACAGGCGCTAGACGCGTACGGCGGCGCAGTGCGGTGGGAAAAGGGAGCATAGAAGGCAAGAAGGAAAAAGGGAAGTGGAGAAGAAAGAGGTAGTGGGATACCCGTGGCCTATTTATGGGGGGAACGAAACGGCAGTTGCCGATTTTCCCGCCCTGGAACCGTTTCAAGTGAGTGGGATCGTTTGTGGAGAGTGGGTCGGTTGAAATTCATGTTCCCTATATAAACGGCCACACCGCAGGCCAGAGGAGCCCAAAGGCTAGGCGGTGTGATCCGGTGTGCCGGCAAACCCGAGAACCAAGGCGGCACCCCAAAGTCAAGAGTACTCAAGTGCCTGGAGGATTTGACATCCGGTGAGTCCCGCGGAGGCTTGTGCAGGACGGCCTGTCAGTGGAATAAAATAGTAACCCGTAGAAAGGGCGAGCTTGTGATTACAGGTGGAGCGAAGAGATCTTCGAGAAAAGATTTGGGTATATCAGAAAAACATTGGTCGGGCAAGAAAAGTCGGAGCGATCTACCGGTAACTCGACAGGATGCGTTCGGGTAGCCTTTGTCGAAGAAACTTCACTGCCCGATAGGGCAATGTCGGGCTCGGAGAGTAAGGATTGTTTGTGTTTTAACCTGGTCCAGCCCTCCATCCGGGGATAACGGACTACACCAGCTTCGGTGACTAGTGTCGGGGGGCTACCCCCGGGCAGGGCAAAGTCCGGGCAAGATAGCCCCAATATCTGTCAAAGTGACCTTTGGTCAGTTCCAAAAGCCACTTGACCCTTCGTGCAACAATAGGTTGGCCCTTGAGGTAGAGCAGGAGGTGACCTTTGAGGTGTAAATAGAGCTGACCTTTTGGGGGCAGGAAAGGGACTGGTCGAATCACTATAAATAGACCCCCAGTCCTTTGTTGGATATGCCCCTATACGCCGAGTACTTTCCGACGTAGACGACGACGAGTTTCCGACGAGACGTGCGTACTCCAATCCGCTGTGATACACGTGCGTGCAAACCAAGCTCTCTGATCAGTACGGTCGATCGATTTCAGCTAGTATTACTCAGACACACACGGAAACAACGATTTGGTGACCAGAGGCTCGTATCGAGCATTGCACTTCTTTTTCTTTTCTTGCACAATCTGGTGTCTAATTACAGGGGTGCTACACATGTATATATAGCGGATTGAGCATAGCTAACCTAGTAGGACTAGGACTCCTAGTTCCTACACTATACGGACTCCTTCCCGTATACAACTCGCATACCATGTCGTGGTTATTCCTAACAATCACCCCCTAAGCACGACGTGTGCTTCACATCTTCCTGGGTCCCAAATACGCCAATTGCTTTGCGTAGGTGATACGCTCGATATTACTTTCACCGCTTCAACCTTCATCATCGACATTACTTTCGTCGCTCCTGCTGGCATCCATGACATCGACATTGCATTTGTCGACTCATCTTCTCTTTGACGACAACAATCTTTCTTGTCGATGTCTTCAAACGTTATATTTGCTTCAGCGCTTTTGAAGCAATCTTCTTCATCTTGTCGCTCTTCTGCCAGCGGTGTTGGCCTTTCTTGACGCCAACACTCCATCGTATGGGTATCCTCAAATTTCTCCATTTCCTCAGCGCCCTTCCTTTCCCCTTGAACACTTCCAGGCGGTATGGGTACTCTTTGTTGTGTTCCCTGCATGCCGTCTTCTGGGATGGGCGCCCCTTGAACTTCCTCTGACCGTAGCTCCTCATATGGTGAACCTCCTCCTTGGTCATCAGCTGATAGCTTGGACGGCCTACTTGCAGCTGGACTCGCTTTGTCCTCTTCTCCTTTTTCTAGACTACCTCCGGGCACGCTGCTTCTTTCTTCCATAACGATAGGTTTGCCCCATGACGCAACAATGCGCCTCACGCTACCCTGCGACACCATGGGCCTCACTTCATGGACTTCTGACGCCATGTACATCTTCTCTTCTTTTTTCTGCGATGCGACACTACGCCGCATATCATGGACTTCTGTCACCATGTATGCCTTCACTTCTTTTTGCTTCGACGTGAAACTATGCCGCTCATCATGGACTTCTGGCGCCATGTACGCCTTCATACCAGTACTATCGGCATGAGTTTTTGAATCACCTCCCGTGTCAGTAGCATCGACACGAGTTAGTGGAACTTGAATGCAAACTTTCTCTTCCACAAGCGTGTCAGTTTCTTTAGCCACCGCTTGAAGAACTGGATCATCCTCGTCCATCAGTTCACACATCAGGTGCATCGGACTATCGTCTTCTTCCTTGGCCAAGAGAGCCCTATGCTTCGTTGGTTTTCGGCAATCAGACTTGAAGTGCCCGAGTTCTCGGCAGTTATTACACCTTACTTTCTTTATGTTAAACTTCCTCCTCAGCGGAGTATCCTCCTCCTCCTCTTCTTCATCGTCGTCCTCTTGCTCATCATCATCTTGCTCATCATTATCTTGCTCAGTGATGTACTTTTTCGCTGGGCGTTGCTTATCCTTCCTTTTCTCTCGCTCTTTAGTAAGTCGAGCCTCAAGATCAGCATGAGAATACAAAAGTTTCTCACCATTGTCCTTGGACTCTTTCCTTCCCTTCTGATTCTCTTTGTGTTTCCTCAATCTTCCAATCGCTTCAGGCACCGTCATCTTTGTGACATCGCTGAACTGCTCGATCGTCCCGATTATATTCGTGAATTCATCGGTGACCGATGAAAACAGCTTCTCGACGATATTTGTATCCGTGATGGCTCCTCCGAGAGATTTTATCTCACTTGCAAAGTTCGTTAGCTTCTCGGAATACTCAGCGATTGTTTCTCCTTTGGACATCTCTAATTTGTTAAGCTGCCTCTTAAGCACTTGTGCACGGGCACGCTTCACCTTATCTTCGCCAACTCGCATCTCCCGTATTGCTTCCCATGCTTCTCTTGCCGTCTCGTAATTGGCAAGAGTCATCACCATGGAATCTGGTACGGACTGCGAGAGAGCAGCCATGGCACCATCGTCAACCTCGTCCTCCACCGCGCCATCGCCTTCTATAGCCTTCCAGACACGGAGGTTTCGGAGAATGAATTTCATCTTCGTGGCCCAAACCACATAATTTGTGTCGGTCAGCATTGGATACTGAATCGGCACATAACTTGTTCTTGACATCATCATGAGCGGCTTGCCGCTACCTTCGGACGTCACCGGCGCCTGCTTCGCCGCAACCGCCGCCTTCTTCTTCTTCGTTACCTCGTCGTCGCTTGACCAGGCTCTGATACCACTTGTTGGATATGCCCCTATACGCCGAGTACTTTCCGACGTACACAACGACGAGTTTCCGACGAGACGTGCGTACTCCAATCCGCTGTGATACACGTGCGTGCAAACCAAGCTCTCCGATCAGTACGGTCGATCGATTTCAGCTAGTATTACTCAGACACACACGGAAACAACGATTTGGTGACCAGAGGCTCGTATCGAGCATTGCTCTTCTTTTTCTTTTCTTGCACAATCTGGTGTCTAATTACATGGGTGCTACACATGTATATATAGCGGATTGAGCATAGCTAACCTAGTAGGACTAGGACTCCTAGTTCCTACACTATACGAACTCCTTCCCGTATACAACTCGCATACCATGTCGTGGTTATTCCTAACATCCTTCATCCTCACCCAACTAGCGGCAGGGAGTTCTCCTAAGCACCAGCTTCTCGAAGATGTCTTCGGTAGCAAGAGGGATAGAGACAGAGTCTGGGAGTCCTTCTGAGAACTAGTTTCTCGAAGATGTCTTTGGGAGCAAACATAAGACATCTCCGAGGAACTAGGCTCAGGACGGCTCACTCGGAAACAGAAGGAAGTAAGGATAGGAGAGGCCGGGAGCGGGAGAGGCCGAACTGACTTACCCGGATGCCATAAATGACAGTCACTCGTGGGCCGACTTACACTTAAGCCGGCTTAACTAGCCTGACATTCCCATGTCGGCACCTTTGCTTTGTTCCTTGTGCGCAGGCGGGAAGAATCAGCTACTCCTGGTTGAACTTGGAGGAGGTCCCCGACAGTACGAGCCCGGCACAGGACTATCGGGGTACAGAGGACAATCTGGTATGTATGGGTTGGGTTAAGAAAGATACTCCGACATACTCTGAGTGGGAAAGAAGTCAAGGTGAAGGACAATCATATCTTTGACATGGAAGTTAAGTCACATCCCGGCTGACACGGAAGTGGAATTTAAGGCGAAGTACCGCACGGACGTAACTATTCCACTGTAGCACAGACATGCTGACAGGGGGCACGGTATGGAGAAGCCTAGTCTTGTCTCTGACACGAATATCATCATCAACTAGCTCGGCGCGACCAGGACTAGGTCATGACGACATGGCAGAGGCTACGCGGGTAGCTCAGCGGCTAGGTCTGGTAAGCCACGTCGGCATTACCGTTAACTCGGTGTCGCTGCCAGGTGGACCCGGGGAACTTAGGGTTTCCGGTCAACCCTGCCAGAACTCTATAAATAGCACCATAACTCCTCCTGCGTGAGGGACGCCCACATTCTGTTAGAAACTTATTGCTCTGAGTTCTACTCTCTCCCACCGTCTAGTACTTAGGATTCTTGGAGGAAAACAGCTCGAGGAACAACTTTGTAACCACAGTTATACACATATACGAGAGAAGAAAGGGCAGGATTAGGGGTCTAACCTCCCCACGAGGGCCCCGAACCTGGGTACATCGTGGTGTTTGTGTGTGTTGGTTCGAGTTTCTCTGGTGTTGATTGTTTTCTTTGTGTTCTTGTGAGTTCTTGAGCTCGCACTCGCATGTCTCGCGACATGCAAGCCCTCCCCGGATCCCCCAGCGCACGTCCGGCCCCAACTATAGCCACCCCGTGGTATATGCCGTGACACCACCACGACAACTCTCTTAACCCTCTCTAATTAGACGGAAGTTGCAGCGTGTCTCTTTAGGTTGCTAGTGCGAATGCCGCTAAGTCCACCTACCCCATATTTTGGGAGATGGTGTAGAAAGTAGGCAAGTCGGTTTTGCTTGCCAGGGAGTGCCCTGACCCTCTTTTGGGATGTGCTTTATGTACAGTTAATAGGTTTGAAGTCTGACGACGTTAACTTGGGAATCCCTCCGGCATTGCTGGGCAGGGATATGGCGCCATTGCTTCTCTTCAGGACTCTTACGTCGGGTTATGACTCCCTAGAAGTGGGGGTAGTCACTTTCTGAAGTGTAGTTTGTGAAGGGGATTGAACGCGGAGGTCAGGACCCTCGAGGGGCACGGTGACGATGCTCGCCGGGCCAGAAGACGAAGCACCCACGATAGAGATAGACACCGGCCCGTACCCAGGTTCACGGACCTCGTGAGGAGTTAAGGCCGCTACTCCTGCTTGTCTGAACTAGATTATGGTGGTTACAGTACAGCGGAGCTTGCTGAGGATCCCCCTTGAGGCAGTTCTTGCCTGGGAAAGGAAGCGTTGGTCTTCTTCCTCCTCTTGCCAGAGGCTATCTAACTTGGTATAGCTAGGGTTTACAAGCGCGGTTACAAGCAATTGGCCAACCTCCGCTACAATGGAGGTCCTCGTGCTTTTATAGGCGCCTCTGGCGTTCTTCTTCTCCTAAGCCTTCAAGGTGGTTCCCACATGGCAGTGGCATGGTGCAGAAGGAGTCCACCGCTGCTCCCCCGTCCATGGACGCGGTCCATCACTAGTAAAGGTGGGCGCGGTGGCCGACAGGCGGCCGACCGCGCTGTACTGTCCGCAGGGAGGACAGTCTCTGAGGTGGAGCCCGCGATGACGTTCTCATTTGGAGGGTTGCGCCGTCCACCTGCTTTATCACCAGAGTGGAGGGTCTTGGCTGTCCTTCCGCAGGCGGCGCAACTTTATTGACTCCTTTATCACCAAAACGACAACGTGGGTGCTTGAGTCACCACGTGGGCGTGGAAGAGGCCATGTGCGTCTCGCCGTGCTTCCTTGGCCTCCCTCCAGGCGCGCTGGCGCCTCGGGAGGGTCTCCTAAAGCGAGGGTCCGCGTGAGGCCCTCGCTTCCCCTTCAGGCCCTCGAGGGGATTGCCTCTCGAGGGTCACGCTAGGTGATGAGGCTTGGTCCTTAGTCGTTTCGTCTGACCAGCCCGCGTGCGAGGCCTGGGGGGAGTGGGCTCTCCATACCCCAGTTCCCACTGGGCCGACAGTAGCCCCCGGCCGATAATGGGCACGATTGAGCCCGTGGGCTCAGGCAAAGCGTCGTGGGCCCTTAGTGCACGGCCGGCCCGATCCATGCGGCACTCAGACGAGTAACGGTCTCCACGATCCGGGGCGCAAGTCGTGGGGGGTCCCACCACATCTCGGTAACTGCTCCTTGAGGGGATATAAAGCCCGAGCGTCGCAGCAGGGAGCCGTTACCGTTTCCAATCTTCCTCGCAGAAGTTTCCGCCTCCTATAGCTCTCCCCCTCCTCTCTCTCTTGCGATTCTTCTCCTTCCATCGCCGCCGGGCTGGTGCCGCCATACTCGCGTTTCCTGGAGGCGGTATTGGAGTTCTACCAAATCCAGCTCCTTCATCTTCATCCAAACTCCGTGCTCATCCTTTCTATTTTCGCCTATCTCCGCGAGGCTTCTCTGGGCGTGCGCCCCTTAGTGGCGCTCTTCAGGAATTTCTATTCGCTGCGGTGCACTGCTGTCGGCGAGCGAACTGGGTATGTCTCTTTCCGCATTGCGGATGGCATGGGGAGTGTATACATCCCCATGTCATGGAGTGGGGACAAGCCCGTCACGGCCGTGCTCAAGAAAGTGGATGACTTCCGTCAGAGGTGGCTTCTCATCGACGTGAAGTCGCCCTGCACGTTCCTAGACGTCCCGGAGGCGCCGCCCGTGAAGAACTCTCATGGTGCAAGTCTGCCCTTCGCGGAGCAGATAACGCACACCTGGCGGGGCGTTTGGAGTATCTCCGGGAGGAGGGCCTCACGGGGCAGTTAGTCGTGGCAAACTTCGTGAAGCGTCGCATTGCTCCTCTCCAGGCCCATGATCAGCCGATGTGGATGTACACTGGCCCCTCGGACCCAATGCGGCTTCATCCTGAGGACCACGGCCCAGATGTCGTCGACACTATCTTGAGCATCCTCTTTGTCAATCCAGAGGTGCCCGGGAAGATCGCTGGCTCCGTGCAACCTCTGCACCAGCTCCCTCTGGGCGACCGCATGGACATCCTGGACGGTATGCCGGACTTCACCCCGTTTGGCCTGGCGGGGGAGATGGATGAGGTAGTCGCTCCGTCGGCGCATGTAGTCGTTGTAGTGGACTCTCCCTCGGCCTCCAGTGCCTGGTGTGGCGAGGAAGAGGCCGCGATGGGAGGGATGCACCCTATGAGGCATGGGCCCTTCACCGAAGAGGTTTGTGACATCTCGTCAAGCGACGACGACGCCTTCGTGGTGGCGCCTTCGTGCCTCGCGGAGGAGGAGACCGAGGCGGGGGAGGCCTTCGAGGCGGATGCTTCGCCGGGAAGGCGCCGGCCTCGCACCAAAGCCGCGGTGGATCGCTCTTGGGTAAGGCCCTCTGACGTCCTCTCTAAGAGAAAAGCGGGGACGCCTCCGGGGGAATCAGGCGCCAAGACCACGCCCTCCTGGCGCTCACCAGGCCTGGCGTGGGTGGATGCCGGTGCTTCCCCTCCAGGGTGAGTGTTTATGACTCCTGGTCATTTCTCGTTCTTGCTTTTCCCTTTGCTTTGCCCTCTCTTGAAGGTCTTTTCTTGGGATTTTTGCCAGCGATCTTGTGCCTGAGAAGCGCCGCAGGCTTCGCGAGGCAGCGGACGTGAAGAGAGCCATGGCTGAGGCCGTGGCTGACGAAGCCACGGGCCTGTGGAGACGGCCTCCACAGGCCCCGCTGAGGGGGTGCCTCAAGTGGAGGCGGCTGCGCCTCAGGCGGGGCGGCAGAGCCTCACGCGGAGGAGGACGTGCCACGCCTACTACACCGCCCCTCGAGCCAAAGGTGATAGAAACCATGGAAGAGAAGACCTCCACGCCACCTCGCACTCCCACTCCCCCTCGCGCGGTTACGCCTCCACGCAAGGCAACTCCGCCGCGCGAAACAACTCTGCCCCGCGCGTTGACGCCACCCGCGCCTACTCCGCCGTCTGCGCCTACTCCGCCGTCTGAGACGTGCAAGGCGCTAGCAGACGCGGGCGCGTCCGTATGGGGAGATTCTTCCTCGCCTCTTTGCCCAGCTGGAGGCGATGAGCGCCCTGCTGCGGCGGACCCCGAAGAGGATGCTAGCGCGGGCACCTGCGGACCCCAGGCTAGCCCCCAAGCTCTCCCCGAGGCCGGGCGCTTGGTGCTCGACACCGGGGACGGGACCTCGACAAGCCAGGAGCTGGTCCTCCGAGGCCGGGACTGGAGCGCGGGACTCCGCGAGGTCGCCTTCGGCCTCGTGAGGGAGTCCATGGAGGGCCTGGAGGCGCACCTCGCCCTTGGCGACATCCAGCTTGCCCGGCAGCAGGAGGAGCTGGCGAGGTCGTGGGCGTCCTACCATGCGGCGGTTGAGGCGCGCCGGCCGGAGGGCTTGGCGCTACAGGCCGCCCGCGAGGAGGCCATCCGCTTTGCCAAGGAGATCCCCGAGGGGGCCATCCGTGATGCCAACGAACTTCTCGCGCCTTTTCAAGCGGAACGCGACGCTGCTGCGGAGCTTCTGCGCGAGGCCACGACCGAGCGCAAGGCGATGGAGGGCTCGCTGGCGCAGAAGCGCCGCGAGCTGGGGCAACAAGAGGCCAAACTACTGGCCCAACTACCCTGGAGGGGGACCGCAAGGGCCTTGCCGAGCGCGAACAGCGGCTGGCCCTCAAGGAGAAAGAGCTGCAGCTGCGAGACGAGCAATGTCTTCAAACGGAGAAGGACCTGGTCACCCAGCGCGAGGCCCTCGTGGCGCGCGAAGGAGGCTTGGCCCAGGCGATCTCGAAGTATGACGAGCACGACGTTGCCCAGAAGCTTGCTTATGAGCGCTTCGAGCAGCATTTCGCCAAGAAGAAGAAGGAGGCTGAGGAGGCCCTCGTGGAGCGCGAGAAGCAGTTCTGCCAGGCCACCTCTCAGAAGTACCGCGACCGGCCCCGGAAGCAAGAGGACCGCTTCAAAGCCAAGCTTGCTGCGGATGCTCAGCGGATCGCCGAGCTCGAGAAGGCCAACTCCAAACTGGAAACACGCCTGAAGCGCGACAAGGATGGCCGGCGCCGAGCGGAGGAGGCCCGCGACGAGGAAGTTCACGGCCTCAACTCCTTGGCCAAGGACGTGGAGGAGCAGGTGGCTCCGGCGATGGAGCGGGTGGAGGATGCGTCGGACTCGGCCAAGGCGGCTAGTGCGCTCACGAAGCAGCGTGAGCATATGTTCGAGGCGTTGGTCGCCCGGGGCAGCGAGCTTGCCGTGCAGCTCAGCGCGGACGCGCCGCACACTGAGGTCTGAGGCCGTGGTGATGCTGCCATGTACCTGGTCTATTTTGACCAGCTCTTCGTGGCCCTCGAGGGCCCCGTCGCCGATCTACGCTAAATGATCGAGGACGGGAGCCGACAACTCCTGGGGGTGGTTGTTGATCGCATCTTCACCAACCTCAGGCTTCTCACGCCAGGCTTCGACCTCTCCACTCTGACGGAGGCCGCCTGAGGCGAGGATGCGCACAGGGTCTCCAACGCCCTCCGCGAGCAGGTTGACGCCTTCTTCAATCGCTTCAGGCGCGCGGAGGCTGCGGAGGAGGACAGCGAGGAGGAGGCCGCCTCTGCCGAGACCGAGGAGGGCGCCGTGGAGGAGGTGCAAGACGACCATACCTCCGCCTGAGCTACTCGTTGTTGCGCCTGCGTGCGCTTGTATCTAAACAATCTCGTGTTTAGATTCTTATGACCTTTTGGCCTGTAATATACTCTTAGTTGTTGTTTGCTTTTAGCTTGTTTGCCCCTCGAGAGGTCTCTTTGGACTCATCTTCTTGTCTATTTGTTCTCTTTGTCGGTAGGACCCATCTCTTCGTGCCATGACTCCGCCGCTTCGTTATGCAGGAGCAATGACTCCGCAAGGCCGGGGGGAGTTTAGGCCTAGGAGAGGTAAGAGCCCTGAGTCGCGATGCTCAAGTGCCCCCGTTAGACGTGCGAGTAGTCCATGAAGCGTAAGGGCAAGCGAAGTCGCTTAAGGGGCAAACATGTGCTAGAGGGGGAGAGAACGCTCTTAAGGCGTGGGTGCGAGACTTAGCTTCTCGAGGTTTTCGCCATGTAGAGGCTTTTTGCCTGGCGAGGAGGTCCTCTTATTTCCCGGATGCCTCCTCAGGCTTGTGGGGGCATTTCTTCCCTGTAGATTGTTAGAGGGCGAACCAAACCGCTGGATCACGGTGCATGGGACTCGTGTGCTTTTGTAGGTCCCCTCAGGCGTTCCTCACGAGGAGAGCAAGTACCATGGTCCTCTTTAGAGATGGCGTGTTTGTGGGATTTTGCCCTCCAGCCAGAGCTCGGATCCTTTGATTTTGTAGTGCTGCTGGTGTGTCATTTCAGGCACTGGCACCATACTCAGCCCCCGCTCGTGAGGTACGCATGTGGAGAGATATAAGCGCACACTTCAACAAATAACGCGTAAATAAAACTCACCACCATATATTACATAGCGGCGCCGAGGCGCTAAGTTCACTTGGAACGAAATTGTCTCATTATGCTTGGGGTTGCCAAGTTAATGTTGTGACCATGTCGAGGCATGGGGACCATCCATTAGTGGCAGAGACTCTCAACGGCCTGAGGTGGCTCGTTACAAGGAGAGCTCGGAGTGTTGACCCTCGAGGGAAGCCTTTGGAGCTTGGAGGTTTAAGCCATGAGCTTTTAACCTCTAGAGACAAAAGGTGCTGGGAGGTTGAGCCGTAAGCTGCCTCTTCCGCCAGATGTCTTGACGTGACAATGATCACGGGCGTGACGATGATCACGTTCTGCGTTTGTTCCTTTTGGATACAAAAAATTCTGTGAGGTTTAAGCCGTGAGCTTTTAACCTCTAGAGACAAAAAGTCTTGGAGGTTGAGCCGTAAGCTGCCTCTTCCGCTAGATGTCTTGACGTGACAATGATCACGGGCGTGACGATGATCACGGGTAGAACTTGCGTAGGTGCATGATGTTCCATGGATTCTTGACGGGAATGCCGTCCTGAGTCTCGAGGCGGGCCACGCCAGGCCTGGCGATGTGGGTGACCCTGTAGGGGCCTTCCCACATCGGGGACAGCTTGTGGAGGCCTTCCCTGGAGAGGATCCGCCTGAGGACGAGATCGCCTGCCTCCAGGGTGCGCGAGCGCACGTTGCGGCTGTGGTAGCGTCGCAGGTCCTGCTGGTACTTGGCCGCTCGGAGGGCGGCGCTGCGTCGTAGTCCTTTAAGGAGCAGCAGGTCATCGTTGTGGAGGTCCTCTTGCTGGTCCTCGTTAAAGGCAAGGACTCGTGGGGATCCATGCTTTATCTCTGTGGGTAGGACTGCTTCGGCTCCATAGACGAGGGCGAATGGTGTTTCCCCCGTAGGCTTGGGTTGTGTTGTGCGGATGGACCAGAGCACCGAAGGAAGCTCATTGATCCAGCCCTTGCCGTGGCCTTTGAGGATGTCGAAGGTCCTGGTCTTCAGGCCCTTTAAGACTTCCGCATTTGCGCGCTCAGCCTGTTCATTGCTTTGTGGATGAGCGACTGAGGCGAAGCAGAGCTTGATGCCCATTCTTTCGCAGTAGGCTCTGAAGATGCCACTGGTGAATTGCGAGCCATTGTCGGTGATGATGCGGTTAGGCACTCCGCAGCGGCAGACCAGGCCTCTGATGAACTTCACCGCCGCGCCTGCTGTGATTGTGCGCGTAGCCTCCACTTCGGTAATCTTTGATCTCGTCGATCCATCCTGCTTCTTGATGCGCTGCTGTGAGCAACAGACGCTGCCCTGTGGGGGGCCCACAATCAGGAGCCCCGTTTGCGGGTGGTGGCGGGAGCACTTCGTCTGTGCTTGCGGGCATTGCCTCCCGAGGCTGCTTTATGCATGCCTTGACGAGCCTTTCTTCAAAGACGCCTGGCGGCTGAGCCTGCCTTTTTGATGCGTGCTTGGCGATATCATCAGCCTCTTGGTTCTCCTTTCTTGGGATGTGCATGAGCTCCATTCCCCTGAAGTGCTTCTCAAGCGTACGGACCTCTGCAAGGTATGCGGCCATGTGGTCGTCCTTGGGCTTGTAGCTTTTGTTAGAGAAGTTGACGAGCAGCTGGGAGTCGCCCTTGATGAGTAGATGCTTGATGCCTAGGGCGATTGCGGCGCGAAGGCCAGCAAGCAGGCCTTCATACTCAGCGATATTGTTGGAGATCTTGTCGATTCCGAAGCACAGCTGGACTGCGTAATACAGCTTGTCACCTTTTGGTGAAATCAGGACCACGCCAGCCCCACCGTGGCGACGAGCGAAAGCTCCGTCGAACTTCATGGTCCAGTGGCTTGGCATTTTATCTCCAAGGGGATCTTGTTTTCTCCCAAAGGCTCTTCAGGGGTTGGGTCAGTCCATTCGGCGATGAAGTCTGCCAGCGCTCTTCCTTTGATTACCCTTGTGGTATCGAATCGCAAATTGAATGGTTGTAACTCTATGTTCCATCCTGCGACGCGATCTGTGGCGTTAGGGTTGCACAGGATTTGCTCCAGGGGGAACGAGGTGACCACCGTGATGGGGTGCCCCTGGAAGTAGTGTCGCAGCTTTCTTGAGGCGATGAGGAGTGCGAGGAGGAGCTTCTGCTGCATTGCTAACGAAGTAGACTGGATGCTCGACGAGGCTAGTATCTGTAAACCTAGCGTCGTCTGCCTGAAGGGGCTCAGCTGGGCCCTCAAGGGGGTTGGCCTCAGGGGGATTATCACTGTCCTCGAGGGGGTAGGCCTCAGGGGGCTTATCACTGGCCTCGAGGCGGTAGGCCTCAGGGGGCCTGTCAGGCTCGCTGGCGGGATCTTCTTGCAGCTGTTGACTTGGAGTGGGGCTCTCTTGGGGCTTTGGGCCTGGCGGTGGATTTGTGAGGGCTGCCCTTTCGTCGAGCTCCTGATCAGGAGGCTTTTGCTTTGGAGTGGTTGCACTCTTCTTGTGGAGAACTGGCTCTTCCCTTTCTACCACAAGGACGGCACTGGCTGTCTGTAGTTGATAGGTACAGCTTCAGGTGCTCGCCTGATATTGGGGCGACCATTACTGGTGGGCTGGCCAGGTACTTCTTCAAGTCCTCAAACGCTTTTTCAGCTTCAGGGGTCCACTTGAAAGTGCCCGTTCTTTTCATGATCTTGAAGAACGGCAGGGCTCTTTCACCAAACTTGGAGATGAACCTACCCAAGCTGGCCATGCAGCCTGCTAGGCGTTGCTTGTCCTTGAGCCTGCGTGGAGGTTGCATGCCTTCTATGGCCTTGATTTTGTCTGGGTTTGCCTCTATGCCCCGATGGGACATGAGGAACCCAAGCAATTTGTCTGAAGGTACTCCGAAGACGCACTTGGCGGGGTTCAGCTTGATGTTCACCTTGCGCAGGTTTGCGAAAGTCTCTTCAAGGTCTCCGAGGAGAGTATTTCCCTCTCGGGATTTTACGATGATGTCATCGACATATGCCGCGGCGTTCCTCCCCATTTGCTCGCCAAGTGCTATCCTCATCAGCCTCTAGAAGGTGGCTCCGACATTTTTTAGGCCGAAGGGCATGCAGACATAGCAGTACACACCGCAAGAGTCCACGATAACCAGAGAAAGCATCGAGGAAACAGAGGAGGTCGCAGCCTGCCGTGGAGTCCACGATCTGGTCAATTCTTGGCATGGGGTAAGGGTCCTTGGGGAAGGCCTTGTTTACATCAGTGTAGTCGATGCAGAGGCGGCCTCCTCCGGCGGGTTTTGGTACTACCACAACGTTAGAGAGCCAAGTAGGGTGCGCGACTTCGCGGACAACCTTTGCTGCTTTGAGCTTTTCGACCTCTTTGACGATGAATGCTTGCTTCTCAGGGGCTTGTTTTCTTCCTTTTTGCTTGACGGGGCGTGCGTTTGGGCACACGGCTAAGTGGTGCTCGATCACCTCCCTCGGTACACCAGACATGTCTGACGGTGTGCATGCGAACATGTCAGAGTTTGCCTGGAGGAAGGCGACGAGCGCGCTTTCCTATTTGGGAGGCAGCGCGATGCCTATGTTTACGCTAGCCCCAGAGCCTTCAGTCCCCAAGCTGCTAGAGCTCAGAGAGATTTTCTTCGTAGCAGCTGTCTCCTGGGAGAACAACTGCTTCTTCTTCTTGGGTCTCTCGAGAGGCTCCATGTCCTCGTCTGCGGAGAATGCTATGACGGCAGCCTTGTAGGCCGTCTCGACAGCGCGCGTAGCATCCAGGACATGTCCACAGATGGTGATCGTGCCAGCGCTGCCGGGGATCTTGACCATGTTGTAGGCATGGTGCGTGACGGCCAAGAATTTCGCGAGCGCGGGGTAGCCGAGGATGGCATTGTACGGCAGGCTGATGTGCGCGACATCGAAGTCGATGTGCTCGGTGCGGTAGTTTTCCTTGCTTCCGAAGGTGACGGCAAGCCTGACCTGGCCTAGAGGCTCGATCTAACCGCTGGTTACCCCCGTGAAGGGCCTCGAGGGCATGAGCCGCTCGTAGGGCACTTGAAGCGCTTCGAACGTATCTGTGGAGATAACGTTCAGGCCTGCTCCACCATCGATGAGAGTCTTAGAGACAGCCACGTTGTCGATGGTGGGGCTGCAGACCAGCGGGAGGGTTCCAACAGTCTTGGTGGACTTGGGGTGGTCCTGAGCGTTGAAGGCGATGGTATACTACGACCACTTGAGGGGTCTGGAGGTCTCAGTGCTTGGAAGGGCGGCGTTGAGCTCGCGGGCGAACTTATTGAACTGATTGTTCGACTTTGGCGCCTGCGCACCCCCAAGGATGTAGGCAATGGCGCCTCTTGGGGCTTGGTAGCCACCATCTTCCTCGTCAGGGAGATTGCCGTTCTTTTCAACAGCATTGGCCTGATTGCCAGATGGCTTCTGGTAGCCGCTCTTGCGTCCACTTCCCCGGTAGACACGGCCGCGGCTTCCACTACCCTCTGCTTGCTCGCGCTCCTTGCTTAAACTCTTGAGGTCGACGCAAGACTCTGTAGAGTGACCGCGCCTGTTGTGGTAGATGCAGAAACGGTGGTGGTCATCTTTCCTCTCTCCAGGCTCTGGGAGTCCCCGCGGGTGCCCTTCGCGTCAGGCTATGCCGCGAGAACCGCGGTGGCCTTGCGTTTGGGCTCCTCCTTCCTTTTCTGGCTCCTAGACCCTCAGCGTGGTCGTCTCCTCTCGAGGACATCTTGACGAAGAGGAGTCCCTCTTCAGCCTTGGCACACTTGTCCGCCAGGTCGAACAGCTTTACCACAGAAGTGAGCTTGTCGTGGATGCCCAACTTCTCGAGCATCATGTTGTTTGTGACGCCCTCGCGGAAGGCGGCGATAACTTGGGTGTCAGGGATGTTCGGGATCTTGTTGCGCACTTGGCTGAAGCGCTGGATGAACTTGCGGAGCGTCTCATCCTTCTTCCGCACCACAGCGCGCAGGTCGTTGTGGGTGAGGGCGCGCTCGTACGTCCCCTTGAAGTTGGAGACGGACTGCTTGCAGAGCTCCTCCCAAGAGTTCACGGAGTCCTCGGGGAGGTTCAGGAGCCACGACAGCGCAGAATCGCTAAGCGCGTGGGAGATCCAGTTGGCCATGACCTTGTCGTCTCCACCTGCAGCTTGGATGGAGGTGGTGTAGAGCTGCAAGAACTCGACGGGGTTGCTGGAGCCGTCGTAGCCCTTAGGGAGAGCCGGCCTAAACTTCGGGGGCCAGACCACGCGACGCAGGGAGCGGGTGAACGCCATGCAGCCTGTGGCGTACGTGGCGACCCTGTGCTGCAGCGCGCTGCGGTTCTGCTGGCCCGCCTGGCCGATCTCCTCCACGAGCCTGTTCTGGCGGTTGCTCTGGAGCTCCATCCCCACACGAGCGTCGGGCGCGGTGCGCTGCACGATCAAGCAATCGTGTGGCGAGGGCGCGTGCGAGGCAACCCTCTGGGAGGAGGCGCGTTTCTTGCTCAGAGTCGGGTGCGATGACTGTGCGTCCTCCTCGTGCTCAGAGTCGCATTCTGGCTCCTCTGCATGAGGGCCCGAGGGGGCGCGCTCTTCATGGCGGGGTCGGCCCCGTCGTGTGCGGGTGGCCGCGACGCCTGACGGGGCGCGCGCTCCTTCAGGCGCGTGTCAGTTGACGCGGGCGGCGCGGGTAGCGCGGGTGTTCGCCTTGGCGTGGAGACGGCTCAAAGGTCGTTGATGCGACTCAATTGCCCTACCTGCCGCGCCAAATGTCGGGTTATGACTCCCTATAAGTGGGGGTAGTCACTTCCTGAAGTATAGTTCGTGAAGGGGATTGAACGCGGAGGTCAGGACCCTCGAGGGGCACGACGACGATGCTCACCGGGCCAGAAGACGAAGCACCCACGGAAGAGATAGACACCGGCCCGTACCCAGGTGCACGGCCCTCGTGAGGAGGTAAGACCGCTACTCCTGCTTGTCTGTATTGGATTATGGTGGTTACAGTACAACATAGCTTGCCGAGGATCCCCTTGAGGCGGTTCTTTCCTGGGAAAGGAAGCGTTGGTCTTCTTCCTCCTCTTGCCAGAGGCTATCCTACATTGTATAGCTAGGGTTTACAAGCGCGGTTACAAGCAATTGGCCGACCTCCGCTACAATGGAGGTCCTCGTGCTTTTATAGCCGCCTCTGGCGTTCTTCTTCTCCTAAGCCTTCAAGGTGGTTCCCACATGGCAGTGGCATGGTGCAGAAGGAGTCCACCGCTGCTCCCCTGTCCGTGGACGCGGTCCATCACTAGTAAAGGTGGGCGCGGTGGCCGACAGGCGGCCGATCGCGCTGTACTGACCGTAGGGAGTGCAGTCTCTGAGGTGGAGCCCGCGATGACGTCCTCATTTGGAGGGTTGCGCCGTCCTCCTGCTTTATCACCAGAGTGGAAGGTCTTGGCAGTCCTGCTGCAGGCGGTGCAACTTTATTGACTCCTTTATCACCAAAACGGAAACGGGGGTGCTTGCGTCACCACGTGGGCGTGGCAGAGGCCATGTGCGTCTCGCCGTGCTTCCTTGGCCGCGACGTTTCCCCTCAGGCCTGGGGAGGTCTGAGGGGGGATTTCCATTGACTTCCCTCCAGGCGCGCTGGCGCCTGGGGAGGGTCTCCTGAAGCGAGGGTCCGCGTGAGGCACTCGCTTCCCCTTCAGGACCTCGAGGGGATAGCCTCTCGAGGGTGACGCCAGGTGATGAGGCTTGGTCCTTAGTCGTTCCGTCTGACCAGCCCGCGTGCGAGGCCTGGGGGGAGTGGGCTCTCCATACCCCAGTTCCCACTGGGCAAACATCTTAGTCCAAGTTGCATCTTATCCGTAGTTGGATACTATTTTTGCTTCCGCTGTCATTTGTATCTTTGTATTGTATCCTTTGTATCTTGACTCGTTCGAGTCGTTGTTGTATATTATATCTTTTGTTGTATTTGTGGATGTATCAGAACTGTTGTAATGTTATCACAATTCCACCCACATAATGCGCATGTCTTGGCTTGCACATTATGTCTGGTGGGCGACCTAAAATCTATATTATGCGGATTTCGGCGAAAGCGCTTAAATCTACATACCTATTTTGGGGCATCACAAAGTGGTATCAGAGCCAGGTTTCGATCCTGGGACCTGTGGGTTATAGTCCAATTTGCATCTTATCCGTAGTTTGGACTCGAGTCTACACCCAACATGTCTGCCTATGGCGCATGCTTAAAGATGAGGCTCACTGTTATTTGCTTTTGTTGTGAACTCTGAATATTCTAGCTAGCCTTCATGGCTCCGCAGTTTATGATAAAGCTATACTTAGCTATTTTTGGATCTTGTTGTAGTAATTTCATACATATGCAATGATACTTTATATTTTGTACTGTGGTGCTGGCAGTGATCCAGGGACTAGCAGTCAACACAGGTGCTCTATCTTTAATAAAAGTTGGGACACTACAAAATGGTATCAGAGCAAAGTGTTGCCTATAGTTTCGAGCCCTTAGGATTGGTTAAGCCCCTTTTTGATCATAACATTACCATCTTCGAAATATGTTGGATCCTAGCGGCATAGTGAGATGAAGCGGCCCGGAGACTAACCTTACATGTCCGCGTACATGAGACCTGTTCCACAATTATAGGTGGCTGGCCGGGTGTCTGTCTCTCTCACTATAGTGAATATCCAATTTACAAAGTGTTGATAATAGTGTTGATCACCTTGTAGAATAGAACCCTTATTTTCTCTAAGTACTTAATTACATCATGACTAGTACTTCTTACCTTATGTATTATGTTTTAACAATTTTTACTTTTATAACTTAAGGATGTCGTTCTTCATGTATCAAACCGCGGAGGACTTCAAGAACATGCGTTTTGGAAGATATCTTCTGGAGTTGGTGGAACTACTGGCGCTTCCAACCCCCATCGTCAAGGCAAGTCCGCTGAAGCACTTCAACAAGGATGGCTTATGGGGAGTTCGCATCATGCAATTCGGGCGCCAGACTGAACCCAAGACCGAAGACATCTAGTACAAGTCGATTAGTGACTCCTTGGAGAAAGGACTTAATCTCGTCATGCAGGAGCTAATAGGACGTCTTTGTGGGCAATTCCAGGAGGAGTTAAAGGACCTCTACTTTGCTATCCTAGGCCAACGTGATGAAGATGGGATACCCTACCTTGTAAATGAGGAAGACAAAAGCAAACCAGATGCCTTGCACCCTTATCTTCAAGAATTAGAAATTCACCTCTGGCAACAAGAAGAGGATAGGCGAGATGAGCCGCTGAAGAATGATAAAATAAAGGCCCAAGTCGAGGAGACTCAAAATAAGATTGACGCCCAAGAAGAAGTGGCCAACGCTCAGGAGGAGAAATTCCGGGCTCAAGAGAAGAAGATCCAAAATCAAGAGAAGAGAATTAGAGACAACAACAAGGAGATCAAAAAATTGAAGGATTAAATTCTAAGCAACGACGTCGAGTTCGAAGCTGATCGAGATCTGATCGAGATTCTACGCCGTAAGAAGAGGATGCTACAAGAGAAGATCGAAGCCCTGGAGAAGAAAGCGATTGAGACTCTTCGCCGTGAGAAGACAATGCTACAGGAGAAGAATGAAGCTTTAGAGAAGGAGGTGAATGACTACAAGGAGATCCTCATGAAGGAAGGCATCACCAACGGGGAGGTCGAAGAAGATGAAGCAGATGTCATGGACAAAGTTTAGACTTAGTAGTTGGACCACCATGACTTATTCGCGTTTAGCTCGTCGTTTTTAAAACATTGATCTCCAACTTGTGGTGTGAAAATGTTAGAAAGTTTTGTTTTGTTTTGGTTTTTAAAACATTGATCTCCAATTTTTAATTTGTTTATTGTTTGTTGATTGCTTGACTTGGTTGTTTTGTGCATGGGTAGGAATTTCCTTCTTTCAGTTATGTCTATCTTTTACTCATCCATGCCGAAAACCCCACAGATGCCTACTCGTCGCGATCCCGACAACAATGATGCCATGCAGCAACTGATGGCCGCTCAAGCTCAACTGATGACTATGATGACTCAGTTCATTGCAGCAACCAACAATAACAACAACAACAACCACAATACGCCACCTCCACCACCACCTCAAGTGGACTATGAGGACTCAGTTCATTCCACAACAACAACCACAATCCGCTACTGAACCTACAGTGGCCGATGACTGGCTTCGCTCAGTCAACAACGACTTAGTGAGTTGTGAGTGTTCTGAGGAAGAGAAGGTGAGATTCACCGCACACCTGCTGGAAGGTCCCGCTGTACTATGGTGGGAGACTTATCAAGTGAGACATCCTCTATAGGGCATGACTTGGGATGCATTCAAGGAGGGTTTTCGCAATGCTCACATTTCCTCAAGCATAATGAATCTGAAGAAAGAAGAATTTCGCAGCTTGAGGTAGGGAGGTAGAACTCTTAAGTAGTATATGGATGACTTCTGTATGCTATCAAGGTATGCACCATAAGACATTGACACTGATGCTAAGAGGAAGGAAAAATTCCTCAATGGACTTAAGGGAGAATTGATGATACCCTTGTCAGTAGCCTGTGCTCCTTTAACGCCCCGGAGATTTCTCCAATTAAATTGTTTGGTTTTTTTTTGCATCAACATGTCATTGCATTTGTCATCTCATTAATTTAAATTGTTGCATTTAAATTCAAACTCCATTTAAATTCAATTCCCACAATTAAATTCAAATGCATTTCAAATTAATTAAAATGTGATTATCAAATCTTTTACAAATGTTAAAGAACTTGTTTATTAAATTTCCTATTTGAAACTAAAACTATTTTGTAAAGTTTACTTATTCAAATTCCTTTTCTATTTGATTTTAAAAGATATAAAACAGAAAAGAATGAAAGCAAAACAAATAAAAACAGAAGAAAAACCTTCCTGGTCCAAAGCCCACCTACCTCTTCGACCCAGCCCAACTAGGCCCAACCCATGCTTGTCTTCTTCCTCGTACGGAGACGTTCCTTTCAAGCGAGGCTATGGCAGAGAGGCTACCAGGGCTCCCCCACCTCACTCCACCTGCTCCCCTCTCCTCTATAGACGCCCCTCCTCCCTGGAAAACCCTAACCCCTCTCTCTCCCAGCGCCGCCGTCTCCCCGCCGATCCCCTCTGTTCATCTCCAACGAAAATCCAACCGGAGAGCACCCCGACGCTGCATGTAAGGACCCATCGAAACGAATCCGAGATGCCCCCGTTATGTAAAAGATCACGATCCCAATGATCAGTGAATCACAATCACATAATCAACATAGGTATCAAAGAGTTACATCATTCAAGTCATACGAATAAAAGTCTTACAACACATCGACGGTCATATGACCAAAGTCAACAAACCTCGTCACGCAGGACGAAATTAACTAATATAGCGGAAGCTCGTGGCTCGCGACGGCTCTTAACATCTCCGAGCGCTGATCCCACAAGTGCAGTTGACCGGTGACAATTAAGTGGCGTAGTCGTCGTCATACACCTCCTCCTCGACGTAGGCCTCCTCATTATAATCTGGACATTTGAATATCCAGGGACAAGGCCATATGAGTACAATTACGTACTCGCAAGACCACCTCTAGGTTTTATATCTTTTCAAGGATATGCAAGTAAAACATTTTTGAGAACTAGGATGGCTCCCATATACAACTATAGGGCTCACTTTCGAATACAATGATTTCAAGCATAGAGAAACGACATCTCTATATCTTTGTTGAAGAAAAACATTTAGAGATAGAATTCTCTTCTCTTAGATATAGCAAGGACATATCTAAGTACTAAAAACTTTATTTAGTAAAACTTTTAAAAACACTAGGATAGGGTAACCCTTTTTCCTTCCTTGAGATCGGACTGATTGTCTCCCCTAGACCAATCGTCCTCACCCAAATTCCGTACCTCCCAAGTACCTCCTGAATCCACATAAACATTTCCCTTTATAAAACAACTTCTTTCCCCAGGCGCCCAGTGTGGCCTTTCCAACCATCCATGACCGCGGAAGCGGCTATTCGAATAGATTTACACTCTGCAGAGGTGGTACACTTTCACCACAAGATTCGGATGGTCTGCCGTAGATCAACCACGGACTATACATGGACAGCATGCACACATCAGACGACCGATCCTAACTTCCACTATGTTAATGCTGGTATAAGAATATCCTCTTCGAGTGGGTTTGTTCTCCCCGGCACCGAGTGATCTAGCCGTATCGATCCGGTTCCCCCTAGTCTCACACCGCCATGAAAGGAGACCCACCGTTGTTTCCCGGTGGCACACGAAGTCCACACTCTGTATGCCCATTCCCTTGCAGCATTCGGTTCCGGGGACTCTAACCCCATCTAGCCAATTGAGGAATATTCGAATACCAACACCCACAAGCTTCCGTTAAGCCCCGTGCCCATTTTGAGGTAATGTGGTTGTACGGGTTAATTGTTCGGGCGGCAGCAGGGACTTCGAAATTAAACTTCTATCTCCGACTGCTCCCCGCAGCTCGGGTTTTCGCAACATCTCCGAATGCTCTCAGCATCTCGGGTTTTCATAAAACATTTCTTTCTCGCTGATTGCTCCCAGCAACTCAGGTTTTCCTCCATACAACAATTTTATCAAACAGGTTCCCATCCTATAGTTTTGAGGTAAGTAGATGAAGGTAGACTACTAGAAAACTTAATCTTTTTGATGGAGCCTTCAACAACAAGGCTCACGAAATAAACTCTTTTTGTAGCACCTATAATATTCTAATAGATAACTTTGGCCAAACAATATTTTGTAAAAAAGTTTTCGGGTGGCAAGGTGCCACAAAAGAAGTAAAACATGCATTATTTTATTTTAAAACAAAACATGCTTGATAAAATAATAGGATTCATTATAGTGGTGAGGTGGGCTTGCCTTGCTCAGAGTACTGTCCCTGGTCTTGATCTTCCCCGTAGTCGTGCTCAGCTACCTCGTACTGCTCTTCCTCAGGTTGCGGTTCTACCGTATCATGAAAAACAAACGAGACTAGTGTAAATCCTAAACTGCGAGTTGATAACAATCTAAAATATAATAACCAACAACAAGCATCACAAAACAGAAAACACAACTAATGCATTTAATTAGTGATCAAGTGCTATTTATATGAACCATGCATAACTCTTAAGGTACTGCTCCTAAAATTAAACCCTTCTACCACATGACTCCTAACTATCATATGGATCTCTGAAAATTACCTGAGCATGAAAATTTATCACCAATTAATAATCAAAAATCAGATAAGAGCTACTGATGTCAAACTCAAACAGAAGATAGACTCAGTTTTATAGATCTCATGTATGCAAAATTAACTTTTCTGGTGAGATATGAGTTTTCTCTTAAAGTGGAGATTTTTTCACCAAATTTGGCTACTCCTAGCTCAAGTTATCATTGTTTTAGGATTACATACATTTCTGACTATTATTTATGTCCAGGAAATAATATGGATTATTTTGGTGTCAAACCAGTGGGGTAAGTTAGATAAAACATGAGGCTATCCCACAAAAATATCCCCAACATTATTCTAGGTGCAAAGGTGGCTCAACCAAACAAAACTAGACATGCAATAATCTCTGAAATAACAAAGGTGCATTTCAAGAGAATATCTCCCTGTTTTTCAGAGATTTGCCCAATTGAGTAATAAATATTTACTGGAAAAATCTACATTTGTGGCATATGGTACTTCCAACTAATATCTAACACTTAGAAGTGGATTTACCTCAAAAGGTGTTTTCATTTAAGAATTAAAAATCACCAAACACATATTGATGTTATCCTTAGACTAAATACAACTTTTGCTAGAGTAATCTCCTGCATGCAAGATTTACCATTCTAAGTAGTCATTTTTACAAGCTTTCCAACAGATCCAAGATTGCATGATTTGGATTTATAAGTCCCTAGTTATTAAAAAAATGGTGAAAAGAATACTTTTTACTAGATCTATTCTACCACCCAACAGGAAACACATTTTGGAACAATTCCAATGCCACATGGTTAAGAAAACGTGCATGCATGTTATAAAATTAACCCCATCATTTTAGCAACTCTGGATTTACCACAAGAGATTAAAAGCTAGACTATTGATTTACTGGAAAAATAACAGAAAAATAAGAATAAAAGGAAAACAGGCCGAAACGGCCGGATCTGGGCCAAATCGGCCCAGAGATCACGCGGAGCGGCGAGGGAGGCCGAGCTGGGCCGGCCCAAATGCGCGAGGCCGTGCGCGCACGGTGAGGTTCAAACCTGGCCGTAGATCTCGCGATCTCCGGCTCACGGTCGTCATCCTCCTCGCGACGCGGCGCGGAAGAACCAAACGAGGGGGAGGAAAACGGCGGTGATGGTGCTCACAAGGGACCGCGCGGGGTCAAGGGGAGGGTGGAGATCGACGGAGGAGACGATGGCGAGCTCGACGGCGTCCTCAACTCCCGCATGCAACGTCGGAGCCCATGGCGACGGCGGCGGCGACTTTCTCGGGTCGAGGACGAGCGCGGCGGCTACGGACACCTAGAGGAGAAAAGGAGGGCAGAGGGGGTTAGGTCTAGATGAGACGCGCTCGAGAGGCCAAAAATGGCAGAGAGAGGTGGAGAGGAACGACGATGAGCACGGCGGGAAGGAATCGGTCTCCGGCTAGGTTTTTCGCTTCCAGAGCTCGAGAGAGGGCTTGGTTTTGGGTGAGGGTGGTGGGGGTGAGTAGAGGAGGTGAGGGAGGGTCTCGGGCAGGGTTCTAAAGAGGGAGGGCAGAGGTGAGAGCAGCTCCAAAACCAGAGGCTGGTTTTCGAGCTCCTACGGGCAGGAGCGGTTTGGGGAGGGGGAGGGGAGTTCTGGTTGGTCCTCCTGGGCAGTGGAGAGGGGCAGAGAGGGTGCTGGTCGGGATGACTCATCCTAGCCAGTGAGAAGAGAGGAGGGGGGGGGGGCTTCGGTTGGGTGATGGAGAAGAGAAAAGGAGAAGAGAGAAAGAGGGGAGGACCCAAGTCCATGACAGGTGGGGCCTGGGGGAGATTGGCTGCTCTCCTTTTCCAGCAGGTGGAGTAGAAAAGAGAGAGAGAGAGAGGATGAATGGTTTGAGTGAAAACCTCACACATTTTTCAAACCCCAAGTTTGAAAAATTCAAACATGACCCCCAAAATCAAAATGAGTCAATACCCCAAACTCACCTAAATTAGGAGAAATTACTGAATTTATAAATGCCCAAGTCAAACACCTCATTTGGCTCACAAGGAAAAGAAAACTTTCAGTCAGAAGGAAAAGAATAACTCAAATGGTCATGTTAATTTGATGGCTACAAAAGCTAGTGATATTTATGTGCAAACAAGTTCTTTTGAGAGAATTTGGAACAGGGTGTGAAACTATATATTCCTTAGACCAAAATGGTTCAGATGCATGTCAAAAACCATTTATGGTTTGCTTAATAATAGCTCCTAGTTTGGCTAAGTTTTAACAACCATGAAGATCCTACTAGTTGATATTTTACTTAAGTTGTTGTGGTTTTAGTGTTTTCAATTATCAAGGAATGCTAGTGGAGCACAGCAAGCATAAGGTGTGCAAACAAATGAAAACATGACTCAAAATTCTACACACACAAAAGTTTTTGCTAGGAGTGAAAATCTAGAATAACACCACAATGCTAAAATGCTAAAGCTAAGAGAAATGGGGTGTTACAGACCTTCCCCCTCTTAGGAGAGTCTCGTCCCCGAGATTCCAGATTTGAAGAAGGAAGAAAACCAGGAAATTCACGCTCCAAATAATCTTCACGCTCCCAGGTGGCTTCTTTCTCCGAATGGTTGCTCCATTGGATCTTCAGGAATCTGATCTTCCGCCCCGTGTCAGACGGACGTCTTCAGCGAGAACACGAAGTGGTCGTTCTCGATAGGTGAGATCATGATTGAGATCAATGGTGCGATGATCTACCTCCTGATATGAATGAGTACCACCTGGAACTTGCAGACACTTCCGGAGCACGGACACATGAAACACATCATGAAATTCTGACAGATGAGGCGGCAGGTCTAGCTGGTAAGATACTTCTCCTCTTCGACTGATGATTCTAAAGGGACCAATATACCTTGGTGCTAACTTCCCCTACACATGAAAACGCTGCATTCCCTTGAGTGGAGTAACACGCAGGTATACCATATCTCCTTCCTTGAAGTTGAGTTCACGCCTCCTGGAATCTGCGTAACTTTTCTGTCTGGACTGGGCGGCCTTAAGACGGTCGCGGATGAGTTGAACTTGCTCTTCGGCTTCCCTCAGAGTGTCAACCCCAAAAATTTGGCTGTCTCCCGTTTGCGACCAGTTCAAGGGGGTACGGCATCTTCGTCCGTACAAAGCCTCGAATGGCGCCATCTTCAGACTGGCTTGGTAGCTCTTGTTGTAAGAAAACTGAGCAAACGGCAAACAACTTTCCCACTTGGCCCCATAAGCCAATACACAGGATCGAAGCATATCTTCTAAGATCTGGTTGACTCTTTCCGTTTGTCCTCCTATCTGAGGGTGATATGCGGTGCTGAAAAATAGTTTTGTTCCCAGGGCTTCATGCAGCTTAAACCAGAAACGAGAGGTGAACAATGGTCTTGGGAATTCCGTGAAGGCTGACGATACGGGACATATAAAGGTCTGCCAGTTGATCCGATCGATGGGTGGTGCGCATAGGTAAGAAGTGTGCAACCTTGGTGAGCCTATCCACGACAACCCAAATAGCGTCATGACCTCGATTGGATCGGGGTAATCCAGTGATAAAATCCATGCCGATCTCATCCCATTTCCACTCGGGCAACTTGAGAGGTTGAAGCAATCCAGCAGGTCGCTGATGTTCTGCTTTGACCCTTTGGCAGACATCGCAATTCTGCTTCAAATCCTGGTACATCTTGGTCCCACCGGGGTGGATAGAATACAAAGTCTCGTGGGCCTCCTTCATGATTAACTGCTTCAAAGCAGGATCTGATGGTACGCAGATGCGTCCCTTGTACCAAAGAACACTGTCAGGGTCGATGGTGAACCCAGGGACTTCCTCTTTGTCCAATCTTCGTTTGATGCCCTCAATGCTTTCGTGACCCTTCTGTGCTTCCTTGATCTGCTCCCATAAGGTGGGTTGCAGCAGGAGTTGATCGACTGCCCCATAATTGACTACTTCTATACCCATCTTGTCAAGCTCTTCCCAGAGTTCTGGCTGTCGGATCTTGATCATGGAGTTGAATGAACACGGCTGACGGCTAAGGGCATCAGCTACAACGTTAGCCTTCCCAGGGTGGTAATTGATGTCCAAGTCATAATCTTTGATGATTTCTATCCATCTTCGCTGACTCATGTTCAAATCCCTCTGGGTGAAGATGTACTTCAGGCTCTTGTGATCGGTGTAAATCTCGCAGCGGTTGCCCATCAGAAAGTGCCGCCAAGTCTTGAGCGCATGGACCACTGCAGCGAGCTCTAGGTCATGGGTTGGGTAATTCTACTCATGCTTGCGGAGTTGTCGCGACGAGTAGGAAATCACCTTGCCCTCTTGCATAAGGACACAACCAAGTCCAAGTTTGGAGGCATCGCAATATACCACAAAATCTTTGGTCACATCAGGCATGGTCAAAATAGGCGCAGTGGTAAGGCGCTTTTTCAGTTCCTGGAAGCTGGCTTCACATTTGTCGGTCCAGATAAACTTCTGGTCCTTCTTCAAAAGTTGAGTAAGGGGCTTGGCGATGCTCGAAAATCCTTCAACAAACTTGCGGTAATAACCCGCTAATCCAAGGATGGACCTCACTTCGGTCTGGTTGGTGGGGGTTGGGAATTCAAGGATGGACTTGATGTGGGTAGGATCTACAGATATCCCTCCCGCAGAGATAACATGGCCAAGAAAACCTACTTATTTTAACCAAAACTGGCACTTACTGAACTTAGCATTCAGCTGGTGCTCTCGCAGGGTACCGAGAACCAACCTCAGATGCTCTTCATGCTCCTCTTCTCACTTGGAATAAATCAGGATGTCGTCGATGAAGACAACTATAAACTTATCCAAGTATTCCATGAACACCTTGTTCATGAGGTTCATGAAGTAGGCAGGGGCATTAGTTAGGCCGAAGGACATCACCATATACTCAAACAATCCATACCGAGTGATGAAGGCCATCTTAGGGATGTCAGATTCTCTTACTTTCAGCTGATGGTAACCGGTGCGGAGATCGATCTTAGAGAAAACACGGGCCCCGTTGAGCTGATCAAACAGATCTTCAATTTTGGGTAGAGGATACTTGTTTTTAATAGTCACATCATTTAACTTGCGGTTATCCAAACACAAGCGAGTGGTACCGTCCCTTTTATCCACGAAAATGATTGGTGACCCCCAGGGTGACGCACTAGGGCGTATCATCCCTTTTCTAAGCAGGTCATCCAACTGCTTTTTCAGTTCCACCAACTCTTCGGGGTTCATCCGGTAAGGTTTTTGAGCTATAGGGCCAGTACCGGGTACCAACTCAATGATGAACTCGATATCCCGATCTGGCGGCATACCGGGTAACTCCTCGGGAAAGACATCCGGGTAATCACACACTACCGGTACCTCTTCCAAAATGGTTCCAGCAACACTCTTGTGGAAATGACCCGTGGTGGAGTACTGGGTCGAAAAGTGTGTAATCTCCTCTCCATCCGGGGTGGTTAGTGTGACAGACTTGTTAGTGCAATCTATTTTTCCCCGGTTGACTGCCATCCAATCCATTCCTGAAACCACTTCTATTCCTTACTTTCCTAATACCACTAAGTCTGCATGGAATCGGGCTCCCTGTATTTCCACAGGAGTCTCCTTGCACGACAAAATGGCCTTGGTAGTGGCCCCCGGAATTGGCACCCTCATATGACGATGCATCGAAGTTGGAACCATACCACTCTTCCTAACAAACGGCTCCGTAACAAACGAATGGGAAGCTCCTGAATCAAGCAAAACTGAGGCAGGAACTGAGTTGACAGGGAACGTACCCATAACCAGGTATGGCGCCTCCTGAGCTTCTTCTGCACTGATATGATTCAGATGGCCTCGGGTGACAGGGGATGCTTTCTTTGGGTACGGGTTCTTGCCTCTAGGTGGGCGGGTTGGCCCTTGGTTCATCTTTGTCGCATTGGGACGACCACCGGCGGGCTGTCTAGTGGGGCACTCCCGGGAGAAATGTCCAGGCTGTCCACAAGTGAAACATCCTCCTGTTCGCTTAGGAGCGGGCGGCCTATTAAAGTTGAGGCCGGGGTTGGAACTACCTCCAGGACGAGGTGCAGGCGGGCGAGGGGTGTAGCTGGGTCTTGGCGCAAAGATTGGAGGCCTTGGTGATGGATAAGAAGGCCTTGGTGGAGGTGAAGGGCGCGGACGGGGGTAACTCCCAGCTGGGCTACCGCTGCTACTGCCTTGCTGCATCTGCTGGCGACGCTTGCGGTTATCAAACGAAGCCTTGCGCTTGTGCTACATCATAATGGCTGCATCAGCCAGCGACTCCAGGTCAGTGAAAGGCATCACCACCAGGATACACTGCATCTCACCATGGAGCCCATTCAGGAACCTCTCCTTCTTCTTGTCTTCGGTATCGGTATCAGTGGGCGCATACCTTGCTAGAGAAGTGAACTTCTCCAAGTACTCACTCACAGACATACCGCCTTGCTTGAGCTGCAGGAACCTCCCTCGCATAATACTGACGAGTCCGGAGGGCACATAACGCTTCAAGAACTTGGTTTTGAATGCCGCCCAAGCCACAACTTCCTCCGGTGGCAACAGAGCACGAATGGACTTCCACCATGCTCAGGCAGGCCCAGAGAGGTAGTGAGTGGCGTAGACCACCTTCTCGTTGTCACCCACTTGGGCGACCCTCAGGTTGTTCTCGAGGGTACGGATCCAATCATCAGCATCCAGGGGTATTTCACTTTTGGAGAAGACTGGCGGGTTGGTGTTCTGAAAGTCCTGAAGCTTGGAGCGGGGTTCCTCATTTCCTTGGCCGCCATTCTGGTTGACGGCAATCTGAGCAAGATGCTGCAGGGTGGCGAGATTGGCATTCCTCTCGGTGCGAGCTGCCTCGTGGTCCTCCATGAGAAGACGCAGCACTTGAGCCATAGATGGCTCGGGTGGTGGGGGTGGTGGTGGATCCCTAGCCATTCTGAATTTCAGATTAAAACATACATTAATAACCTTATTAGACTTTTTAAAACAGGTTTTGAGAAAAGAGTTCATCAATTAGACACAGCAGCGTATAAATTTTTGCAAGACATTATTCATACTAAGACATGATCCACTTCATAGCATGGTTCCAAAAGCATCATCACATAGTTCACACACACAACACACCGAACTGACATAGTCTTACAATAATTCAGATACACACTCATGCTAACGAGACCACACAATCGCATCCACTTATCGCGATGGTTCGGTCCTAACCCAAAAAGGTACTATGAATCTAGCTACTCCACGTCCACGGCCGCGTCACTATCGAAAGGTGGCTCGTCGGGGTCCTCGTCCTCGGACATCACAGTCCCCGAGTCCTCACCGTCCTCGCCTCGAAAGTCGTCGCCGTCCTGTCCACTCTCTGGCTCCATATCCATATCCTCCATAGGGTCCTCATCATCAGGCAACATATCATTGTTCTCCTTCCTCAGTGCCTCCACCTCGCCCTCCAGCTCGCTAATCCTCTCGTCGCGGTCATCAATGGTCGACCGGAGCATGTCAACCATACCGTCGAGATGGAACTTGTAGAAGCGAGTAGTCTGGAAACGCGCAGAGATGGAACGGCGCTCCTTGCGCTCTTACCTGAGCTCTGTCTGGGACTCCACCAGACGCTCCTCTGAGGTCTTGAGCTTCAGCTCCATGGTCTTCAGCTTGTCCTGAGGCGCCTTGAGTTGCGTCTCCAGATCCTCGATTCTCAGCTCAGCTCCCGAGATCCGCACCTCAGCACCGTCGTGATTCAGACGGTGAAGATCACTCTCGAAACGACTAGTGACCAGCTGGGACTGGGTGAACTCGACGAGGAGTCCCAGCTCGGCCAAGTGGTTTCCGAGAGTGGGGTGGGGACGCGGCGGCATAGGGTTACTCTGCTCGTCCAGGCCAGAGTAAAAGTCGAAACGGGTGCCGCCCAGCTCGGTACTGTGAGCACACACCAGGCGAGCAAGAGCCCTCTGCAACACAGTGAAGAACGCCCCCATCTGAGTTGATGCAAGGGCATCCTCAATCAGCTCCTCGGCGAAGGGTGGCACCAGCGGTCCTCGAAGGATGCACCTCACGGTCCAGGACATCTCGTCCCCAACCATGGGTAGACAGCGTCCTATCAGCAGCTCAGGTAGCGGACGCCTCAGGTGCCTGGTCAGCTGGATTAGGTCTGCCTGGAAGAGACGCGAAACTCCAGTGTCGGGCACAACTCCCAACTGAATCGACGACGAGAACTCTACGCTCATCTACACAAAACTTTAAATGGAGGTTAAATTAGTGAACGATGCACAAAAATTTAAACAGGTAAAAACATGAGGTTTAATGCATGTTTAATATTAATTAGTAACCAACAACAGAGGGGAGGGGATAGCAGTATATTCTGGACATTTTAAGTATCTCTCCTAGATTTTTAGGAAAAACATTTTTGCGCGACGTCGACGCCCAACCTAGCTAAAGTCTCCTAGGGTCAACGATGGCTCTGATACCAAGTCTGTAAGGAACCCTCGAAACAAATTCGAGATGCCCCCATTATGTAAAAGATCACGATCCCAATGATCAGTGCATCACAATCACGTAATCAACATAGGTATCAAAGAGTTACATCATTCAAGTCGTACGAATAAAAGTCTTACAACACATAGACGGTCATATGACCAAAGTCAACAAACCTCGTCACGCAGGACGGAATTAACTAAGATAGCGGAAGCTCGTGGCTCGCGACGGCTCTTAACATCTCCGAGCGCTGATCCCACAAGTGCAGTCGACCGGTGACAGCTAAGTGGCGTAGTCGTCGTCATACACCTACTCCTCGACGTAGGCCTCCTCATTATAATCTGGACATTTGAATATCCAAGGACAAAGCCATATGTGTACAATTACATACTCGCAAGACCACCTCTAGGTTTTATAGCTTTTCAAGGATATGCAAGTAAAACATTTTTGAGAACTAGGATGGCTCCCATATACAACTATAGGGCTCATTTTCGCATACAATGATTTCAAGCATAGAGAAACGACATCTCTATATCTTTGTTGAAGAAAAACATTTAGAGATAGAATTCTCTTCTCTTAGATATAGCAAGGACATATCTAAGTACTAAAAACTTTCTTTAGTAAAACTTTTAAAAACACTAGGGTAGGGTAACCCTTTTTCCTTCCTTGAGATCGGACTGATTGTCTCCCCTAGACCAATCATCCTCACCCAAATTCCGTACCTCCCAGGTACCTCCTGAATCCACATAAACATTTCCCTTTATAAAACAACTTCTTTCCCCAGGCGCCCAGTGTGGCCTTTCCAACCGTCCATTACCGCGGAAGCGGCTATTCGAATAGATTTACACTCTACAGAGGTGGTACACTTTCACCACAAGATTCAGATGGTCTGCCGTGGATCAACCACGGACTGTACATGGACAGCATGCACACATCAGACGGCCGATCCTAACTTCCACTATGTTAATGCTGGTATAAGAATATCCTCTTCGAGTGGGTTTGTTCTCCCCGGCATCGATTGAGCTAGCCGTATCGATCCGGTTCCCCCTAGTCTCACACTGCCATGACAGGAGACCCACCGTTGCTTCCCGGTGGCACACGAAGTCCACACTCTGTATGCCCATTCCCTTGCAGCATTCGGTTCCGGGGACTCTAACCCATCTAGCCAATTGAGGAATATTCGAATACCAACACCCACAAGCTTCCGTTAAGCCCCGTGCCCATTTTGAGGTAATGTTGTTGTACGGGTTAATTGTTCGGGCGGCAGCAGGGACTTCAAAATTAAACTTCCATCTCTGACTGCTCCCAGCAGCTCGGGTTTTCGCAACATCTCCAAATGCTCTCAGCATCCTGGGTTTTCGCAACATCTCCGAATGCTCTCAGCATCTCGAGTTTTCATAAAACATTTCTTTCTCGCTGATTGCTCCCAGCAACTCAGGTTTTCCTCCATAAAACAATTTTATCAAACAGGTTCCCATCCTATAGTTTTGAGGTAAGTAGATGAAGGTAGACTACTAGAAAACTTTATCTTTTTGATGGAGCCTTCAACAACAAGGTTCACCAAATAAACTCTTTTTGTAGCACCTATAATATTCTAATAGATAACTTTGGCCAAACAATATTTTGTAAAATAGTTTTTGGGTGGCAAGGTGCCACAAAAGGAGTAAAACTTGCATTATTTTATTTTAAAACAAAACATGCTTGATATAATAATAGGATTCATTATAGTTGTGAGGTGGGCTTGCCTTGCTCAGAGTACTGTCCCTGGTCTTGCTCTTCCCCGTAGTCGTGCTCAGCTACCTCGTACTGCTCTTCCTCGGGTTGCGGTTCTACCGTATCATGAAAAACAAACGAGACTAGTGTAAATCCTAAACTGCGAGTTGATAACAATCTAAAATATAATAACCAACAACAAGCATCACAAAACAGAAAACACAACTAATGCATTTAATTAGTGATCAAGTGATGTTTATATGAACCATGCATAACTCTTAAGGTACTGCTCCTAAAATTAAACCCTTCTACCACATGACTCCTAACTATCATATGGATCTCTGAAAATTAGCTGAGCATGAAAATCTATCACCAATTAATAATCAAAAATCAGATAAGAGCTACTGATGTCAAACTCAAACAGAAGATAGACTCAGTTTTATAGATCCCCTGTATGCAAAATTAACTTTTGTGGTGAGATATGAGTTTTCTCTTTAAGTGGAGATTTTGTTCACCAAATTTGTCTACTCCTAGCTCAAGTTATCCTTGTTTTAAGATTACATACATTTCTGAGTATTATTTAAGTCCAGGAAATAATATGGATTATTTTGGTGTCAAACCAGTGGGGTAAGTTAGATAAAACATGTGTCTATCCCACAAAAATATCCCCAACATTATTCTAGGTGCAAAGGTGGCTCAACCAAACAAAACTAGACATGCAATAATCTCTGAAATAACAAAGATGCATTTCAAGAGAATATCTCCCTGTTTTTCAGAGATTTGCCTAATTGAGTAATAAATATTTACTGGAAAAATCTGCATTTGTGGCATATGGTACTTCCAACTCATATCTAACACTTACAAGTGGATTTACCTCAAAAGGTGTTTTCATTTAAGAATTAAAAATCACCAAACACATACTGATGTTATTATTAGACTAAATACAACTTTTGGTAGAGTAATCTCCTGCATGCAAGATTTACCATTCTAAGTAGTCATTATTACAAGCTTTCCAACAGATCCAAGATTGCATGATTTGGATTTATAAGTCCCAAGTTATTAAACAAATGGTGAAAAGAATACTTTTTACTAGATCTATTCTACCACCCAACGGGAAACACATTTTGGAACAATTCCAATGCCACATTGTTAAGAAAACGTGCATGCATGTTATAAAATTAACCCCATCATTTTAGCAACTCTGCATTTACCACAAGAGATTAAAAGCTAGAATATTGATTTACTGGAAAAATAACAGAAAAATAAGAATAAAAGGAAAACAGGCTGAAACGGCCGGATTTGGGCCAAATCGGCCCAGAGATCACGCGGAGCTGCGAGGGAGGCCGAGCTGGGCCGGGCCAAACGCGCGAGGGGGTTAGGTATAGATGAGACGCGCTCGAGAGGCCAAAAATGGCAGAGAGAGGTGGAGAGGAATGACGATGAGCACGGCGGGAAGGTATCGGTCTCCGGCTAGGTTTTTCGCTTCCAGAGCTCGAGAGAGGGCGTGGTTTTGGGTGAGGGTGGTGGGGGTGAGTAGAGGAGGTGAGGGAGGGTCTCGGGCAGGGTTTTAAAGAGGGAGGGCAGAGGTGAGAGTAGCTCCAAAACCAGGGGCTGGTTTCCGAGCTCCCACGGGCAGGAGCGGTTTGGGGAGGGGGAGGGGAGTTCTGGTTGGTCCTCCTGGGCGGTGGAGAGGGGCAGAGAGGGTGCTGGTCGGGATGACTCATCCTAGCCAGTGAGAAGAGAGGAGGGGCGGGGGCTTCGGTTGGGTGATGGAGAAGAGAAAAGGAGAAGAGAGAAAGAGGGGAGGACCCAAGTCCATGACAGGTGTGGCCAGGGGGAGGTTGGCTGCTCTCCTTTTCCAGCAGGTGGAGTAGAAAAGAGAGAGAGAGAGGATGAATGGTTTGAGTGAAAACCTCACACATTTTTCAAACCCCAAGTTTGAAAATTTCAAACATGACCCCCAAAAGCAAAATGAGTCAATACCCCAAACTCACCTAAATTAGGAGAAATTACTGAATTTATAAATGCCCAAGTCAAACACCTCATTTGACTCACAAGGAAAAGAAAACTTTTAGTGAGAAGGAAAAGAATAACTCAAATGGTCATGTTAATTTGATGGCTACAAAAGCTAGTGATATTTATGTGCAAACAAGTTCTTTTGAGAGAATTTGGAACAGGGTGTGAAACTATATATTCCTTAGACCAAAATGGTTCAGATGCATGTCAAAAACCATTTATGGTTTGCTTAATAATAGCTCCTAGTTTGGCTAAGTTTTAACAACCATGAATATCCTACTAGTTGATATTTTACTTAAGTTGTTGTGGTTTTACTGTCTTCAATTATCTTGGAATGCAAGTGGAGCACAGCAAGCATAAGGTGTGCAAACAAATGAAAACATGACTCAAAATTCTACACACACAAAAGTTTTTGCTAGGAGTGAAAATCTAGAATAACACCACAATGCTAAAATGCTAAAGCTAAGAGAAATGGGGTGTTACACTGCGCCGACTCTCCATCGCCGTCGAAGGCCAGAAGATGGTCCCAGGAGATGCGTTGGGGCGTCCTCGACCTCCACGCCGAAGGAATCGGGTCGGGAGCCGACGCAGGCGTCACCCTCGACCCCGTCTCCCTCGGCACCTGCGGGCCTGCGCTGCGCAATTCCGGCCACCGTGTCGTCCCCGAGCCCGAACAACCCCACCAACACCCCCTACATGAGCTCTTCTTTCGATCCCCGCCACCCCCCTCTCTTTTTGCGGGCGGAATCAACGAATCCGTCGCCGACTTCCTTCGCCTCCAATTCATGGTCGACGCCGGCTAGCTGCTCCGCCGTGCTCTCTGCTCCCGTGTTTCAGTTTCGTGAGAGTTCCAGTCCGGTTGGTTCAAAGAAATAGAAAACATGGCTTGGTTAGACAACAAAACTCACCTGACCCCCTGGCTAGCGCGTCCGTCCGGTTCCATCGCTCGCGACTTCGCGGGATCGTATCCCCTGGGACGCGTGGTAGAACCCCCCCCCTTTTTCCTTTTCCGCAACCACTTACACTTCTGGCCCACCAGTCAGCGATCGAACCCCACGCACAGCACACCCACACACCAGCGTGCCACCTGGCCCGCACGGCAGCCACTCGGGTTAGCCTGGCCTCGGATAGAAAAGGCCAGATCCAGATCTGGATCTGGATCTTTGCGCACAGCCCCCCGCTCTTTCTGTTTTTGCACAGAGAACCTCACCGACAATCTTTCAGTCACGAACAAGTCCCTGTAAAATTGCAGAAACACCCTAATCTTAATATGCTAATAACTTTTAATCTATAATTCCAAATCAAATAATCTTTATATGCTTAGTATGATAGATTGTTCTACCTTCATAAAATGATGTCATATATTGGTGATTATAATTAATAGATAAGGCACCGGCGGAAGGCCTTGCGAGGTGCTTTGTTCTGCTAAGTGTCGACCTAGGAACTAAGATTTTATCCTCGGATCCAATTTTGAGCGCACTAACCACTTGTGGGAGGCCCTATGGAGCCCCCCTTGACTTTGAACGGATCTATAGCTTGTCCATGTGTCGCCAGTAGTTCGGGTTTAACATTTGCTCATATGCATGTGCATGATGATGAGGTTTGACGAGAGCTGATGTGATACGAGGGTCATACAGGGGCGGTACAACGCCAAGCGGACAATTCATACTGTGGTTTGAGCCGCATGGCGGCGTAGCCGCAAACTAATGAGTCCGCAATTGAGGCATTGGCCAGACTCTTGACACGGGTAACAACTCATATGGGTGCCACTTGGACTTGCTGTAGTGAAGGAATGAGTCATGTTGAGAGGCCCTGATGTTTGATTGGGTTGATCATGCGAGTATGGGTACATTAGTGCATCCCTGCAGGGTATAATCTTATCGATGAGCCGTGTCCACGGTTATGGACGACTTGGTGATGATGCTGGCTAACAAGATCTAGACAACTTGCACCTAATTAATGTTAATTTATTTGACTAGTAATATAGAATTACTTTCACAATAAATGGTAACTAAAACTATTCAATGTGTGAGTTTCCCGAATTGCTTACTCATACTTGGTTGAGGGGGTTTCCCGAGTTGTAGATGTTTACTTATGCGCTCTCTTATCCCTCTCTAATTAGACCGAAGTTGTAGCGTGTCTCTTTAGGTTGCTAGTGCCGGTGCCGCTAAGTCCACCTACCCATATTTTGGGAGATGGTGTAAAAGTAGGCAAGTCGGTTTTGCTTGCCACCGAGTGCCCTGACCCTCTTTTGGGATGTGCTTTATGTGCAGTTAATAGGTTTGAAGTCTGACGACGTTAACTTGGGAATCCCTCCGGCTTGGCTGGGCAGGGATATGGCGCCATTGCTTCTCTTCATAACTCTTAGTCCAATTTACATCTTATCCGTAGTCGGATACTATTTTTGCTTCCACTGGCATTGTATCTTTGTATTGTATCCTTTGTATCTTGACTCGTTCGAGTCGTTGTTGTATATTATATCTTTTGTTGTATTTGTGGATGTATCGGAACTGTTGTAATGTTATCACAATTCCACCCACATAATGCGCATGTCTCGGCGTGCACATTATGTCTGGTGGGCGACCTAAAATTGTTATTATGCGGATTTCGGCGGAAGCGCTTAAATCTACATAGTATTGATTTTGGGGCGTCACAAAGTGGTATCAGAGACAGGGTTTCGATCTCCTTGTTGTTTCGATACGATTGGTTATCGAAGCAGCGGGTCCGCAAAAGCCTGTAGGACAACCTCGCTAATGGTCGTTGTTTCTAGAGTGTCAAAACGATTTGACAAAAAAATACTTTGGAAAATATCTCAATCGGATTCTTGTTTATTCCTTAACTCTATTCTATTTCTCCTCTTATCTTATTTGTTTTGGAGTCTCTTCTCTTATCCAACTTTCAAAGTCTAGGATCCTACGCGTGGGTGGACGTTCTCTTTCCTTTTATCCTATTAGGTTCGATCTTCGGAAATCAGCACCGACGGAGCAACTCTTTTTGTTAGTGGTGTCGAGAAGTTAAAGGTGGAGTCAGAACTTCTTGTTAGTGGTGTCAAGAATTTTGAGGTGGAGCAACAATCCCTTGTTAGTGATGTCGAGAAGTTCATCACGGAGCTGGAAGACTCGGTAGTTACCCCTCTCTTCTTGTGGTCTCGGTGTGGATTGCGGGACGCGATCCCTTGTTAGTGGTGTCGATTGTAACGTCCCGGAGATTTCTCCAATTAAATTGTTTGTTTTAGTTTTTTGCATCAACATGTCATTGCATTTGTCATCTCATTAATTTAAATTGATGCATTTAAATTCAAACTCCATTTAAATTCAATTCCCACAATTAAATTCAATTGCATTTCAAATTAATTAAAAATTGATTTTCAAATCTTTTGCAAATGTTAAAAAACTAGTTTATTAAATTGCCTATTTCAAACTAAAACTATTTTGTAAAGTTTCCTTATTCAAATTCCTTTTCCATTTTAAACAAAAAAGGATAAAAGCAAAACAAATAAAAATAGAAAAAAAAACCTTCCAAGGCCAAAGCCCACTTACCTCTTCTACCCAGCCCAACTAGGCCCAACCCACGCTTGTCTTCTTCCTCGTATGGAGACATTCCTTTCCAGCAAGGCTATGGCAGAGAGGCTGCCAGGGCTCCCCCACCTCACTCCACCTGCTCCCCTTCTCCTTTATAGACGCCCCTCCTCCCTGGAAAACCCTAACCCTAACCCCTCTCTCTCCCAGCGACGTCGTCTCCCCTCCGATTCCCTCTGTTCATCTCCCACGAAAATCCAACCGGAGAGCACCCCACCGCTGCGCCGACTCTCCATCGCCATCGAAGGCCAGAAGACGGTCCCAGGAGATGCTCCGGGGCATCCTCGACCTCCACCCAAAGGAATCGGGTCGGGAGCCGACGCGGGTGTCGCCCTCGTCCCCGTCTCCCTCGGCGACGGCGGGCCTCCGCCGCGCAATTCCGGCCACCGTGTCGTCCCCAAGCCTGAAAAACCCCACCAACACCCCCTACGTGAGCTCTTCTTTTGATCCCCGCCTTCCCCCTCTCTTTTTGCGGTGGAATCAACGAATCCGTCGCTGACTTCCTACGCCTCCGCCACGGCCACCACGGACACGAGCACGAACAACACCGGACACGACGAAAGAGAGAACCCCTTTCGCATCCGAGCACGCTCTCGGCTTCGTCACAACATCCCGCACCCACGCCACACATGAACACCAGCCCAGCGCCTCCAATTCGTGGTCGACGCCGGCTAGCTGCTCCGCCATGCTCTCTGTTCCCGTGTTTCAGTTTTTTAGAGTTTCAGTCCGGTAGGTTCAAAGAAATAGAAAACATGGCTTGGTTGGACAACAACACTCACCTGACCCCCTGGCTAGCGCGTCCGTCCGGTTCCATCGCTCGCGAGTTCGCGGGATAGAATCCCCTGGGGCGCGTGGTAGAAAAAGCCCCCCTTTTTCCTTTTCCGCAACCACTGACACTTCTGGCCCACCGGTCAGCGACCGAACCCCACGCACAACACACCCACACGCCAACGTGGCGCCTGGCCCGCACGGCAGCCACTCGGGTTAGCCTAGCCTCGGTGAGAAAAGTCCAGATCCATATCTGAATATGGATCTTTGCGCTCAGCCGCCCGCTCTTTCTGTTTTTGCACAGACAACCTCACCGACACTCTTTCAGTCACGAACAGGTCCCTGTAAAATTGCAGAAACACCCTAAACTTAATATGCTAATAACTTTTAATCTATAATTCCAAATCAAATAATCTGTATATGTTTATTTATCAGAAAAATGCAATAAGCATTAATATGACATTCTTATGCCATTTTGCATCTTATATTTTAATTGCTTAGTGTAATTTAATTGTTGCACTAAATAATTAATTATGGAATGTGTTGGGCTTTATTTAATTATTGCCCTATTTCATTTAATTTAATTAGATCACCCATGCCATGTGTTACTATGTTAACCAACATTTAATATTGTTGAGTAGATAAATAACTTGCACCTAAATATTAATTGCCGAGGTTGCTTTCCCACTTAATTTGGATCAATTGCATTTGTTTTGCATCTTGCCATGTCATGCATCATTCTCATATGATCATGCTGGATCTTTTGCCGTAGTTGTAAAATGCATCTTCTACGCTTTCCAGTGTTTTTTGCTTCTTCGCGGATAAGATGATTAGATGTGTGAGCAACGACAAGATCTGCTTCCATACGGGATTCCAAGTAAGCAAATTTTGCTTGTTTACATATACATTGTCTTTCATTCCCGCTGTTGATCATTCCTACCCTAGTATTCGATTCTTTATCGCGATCCCATCGCATGTTTATCCTGCAGCCTATACAGCTTTATCCCCACATTCTATTACCGTTGCATGTTTACCTGTTGGCCTTGCGAGTCGTAGAGCATGCTTAGAGTTGGTTGTGCGAGTCGTCTATTGGTATTTTATTTCATATGCTTAGTATGATAGATTGTTCTACCTTAATAAAATGCTGCCATATATTGGGTATTATAATTAAAAGATAAGGCACCGGCGGAAGGCCTTGCGAGGTGCTTTGTTCTGCTAAGTGTCGACCTAGGAACTGAGATTTTGTCCTCGAATCCAATTTTGAGCGCACTAACCACTTGTGGGAGGCCCTATGGAGCCCCCCTCGACTTTGAGCGGATCTACAGCTTTTCCATGTGCCGCAAGTAGTTCGGGTTTTCCATTTGGTCATATGCATGTGCATGATGATGAGGTTTGATGAGAGGTGATGTGATATGGGGGGTCATACAGGGGCGGTACGACGCGAAGCGTACAGTTCCTACTGTGGTTTTAGCCGCATGGCGACGTAGTCGCAAACTAATGAGTCCGCAATTGAGGTATCGGCCGGATTCTTGACGCGGGTAACAACTCATATGGGTGACACTTGGTCTTGCTGTAGTGAAGGAATGAGTCGTGTTGAGAGGCCTGATGTTTGATTTGGTTGATCATGCGAGTATGGGTACAGTAGTGCATTCCTGTAGGGTATAATCTTATCGATGACCCGTGTCCACGGTTATGAACGACTTGGTGATGATGCTGGCTAACAACATCTAGACAACTTGCACCTAATTAATGTTGATTAATTTGACTAGTAATATAGAATTACTTTTACAATAAATGGTAACTAAAACTGTTCAATGTGTAAGTTTCGCGAATTGCTTTCTTATACTTGGTTGAGGGGGTTAATCCGAGAATGGGTTATGATTCGTGTTAGTTGTAGATGCTTACTTATGCGCTCTCTTATCACTCTCTAATTAGACGGAAGTTGTAGCGTGTCTCTTTATGTTGCTAGTGCTGCTGCCGCTAAGTCCACCTACCCCATATTTTGGGAGATGGTGTAGAAAGTAGGCAAGTTGGTTTTGCTTGCCAGGGAGTGCCCTGGCCCTCTTTTGGGATGTGCTTTATGTGCAGTTAACAGGTTTGAAGTCTGACGACGTTAACTTGGGAATCCCTCCGGCTTGGCTGGGCAGGGATATGGCGCCATTGCTTCTCTGCAGGACTCTTAGTCCAATTTTTATCTTATCCGTAGTCGGATACTATTTTTGCTTCCACTGTCATTTGTATCTTTGTATTGTATCCTTTGTATCTTGACTCGTTTGAGTCGTTGTTGAATATTATATCTTTTGTTGTATTTGTGGATGTATCAGAACTGTTGTAATGTTATCACAATTCCACCCACATAATGCGCATCTCTCGGCTTGCACATTATGTCTGGTGGGCGATATAAATCGTTATTATGCGGATTTCGGCGGAAGCGCTTAAATTTGCATAGTACCGATTTTGGGGCATCACAAAGTGGTATCAGAGACAGGTTTCGATCCTGGGACCCGTGGGTTATAGTCCAATTTGCATCTTATCCGTAGTTTGGACTCGATTCTACACCCAACATATCTGCCTATGGCGCATGCTTGAAGATGAGGCTCACAGTTATTTGCTTTTGTTGTGAACTCTCAATATTCTAGCTAGCCTTCATGGCTACGCACTTTGTAATAAAACTATACTTAGCTATTTTTGGATCTCGTTTTAGTAATTTTATACTTATGCAATGATACTTCATATTTTGTACTGTGGTGCTGGAAGTGATCCAGGGACTAGCACTTAAGACATGTGCTCCATCTTTAATAAAAGTTGGGGCACTACAAAATGGTATTTGAGCAAAGTGTTGCCTGTAGGTTCGAGCCCTTAGGATTGGTTAAGCCCCTTTTTGATCATAACATTACCATCTTTGAAGTATGTTGGATCCTAGCGGCATAGTGCGATGAAGCGGCCCGGAGACTAACCTTACATGTCCGCGTACATGAGACCTGTTCAACAATTATAAGTGGCTGGCCGGGTGTCTGTCTCTCTCACTATAGTGAATATCCAAATTACAAAGAGTTGATAATAGTGTTGATCACCTTATAGAATAGAACCCTTATTTTCTCTAAGTACTTATTTACATCATGACTAGTACTTCTTACCTTATGTATTCTGTTTTAACAATTTTTACTTTTATAACTTAAGGATGTCGTTCTTCATGTATCAAACCGCGGAGGACTTCAAGAATGTGCGTTTTAGAAGATATCTTCTGGAGTTGGTGGAACTACTGGCGCTTCCAACACCCATCATCAAGGCAAGTCCGCTGAAGCACTTCAACAAGGATGGCTTATGGGGAGTTCGCATCATGCAATTCGGGCGCCAGACTGAACCCAAGACCGAAGACATCCAATACAAGTCGATTAGTGACTCCTTGGAGAAATGACTTAATCTCGTCACGCAGGAGCTAATAGGACGTCTTTGTGGGCAATTCCAGGAGGAGTTAAAGGACCACTACTTTGCTATCCTAGGCCAACGTGATGAAGATGGGATACCCTACCTTGTAAATGAGTAAGACAAAAGCAAACCAGATCCCTTGCACCCTTATCTTCAAGACTTAGAAATTCACCTCTGGCAACTAGAAGAAGATAGGCGCGATGAGCTACTGAAGAATGATGAAATAATGGCCCAAGTCAAGGAGACTCAAAAGAAGATTGACGCCGAAGAAGAAGTGGCCAACGCTCAGGAGGAGAAATTCCGGGCTCAAGAGAAGAAGTTCCAAAATCAAGAGAAGAGAATTAGAGACAATAAGAAGGAGATCAAAAACTTGAAGGATGAAATTCTGAGCAACGACGTCGAGTTCGAAGCTGATCGAGATCTGATCGAGACTCTACGCCGTGAGAAGAGGATGCTACAAGAGAAGATCGAAGCCCTGGAGAAGGAAGCGATCGAGACTCTTCTCCTTGAGAAGACAATGCTACAGGAGAAGAATGAAGCTTTAGAGAAGGAGGTGAACGACTACATGGAGATCCTCATGAAGGAAGGCATCACCGTCGAGGAGGTCGAAGAAGATGAAGGAGATGTCATGGACGAAGTTTAGACTTAGTAGTTGGACCACCAAGTCTTATTCGCGTTTAGCTCGTCATTTTTAAACATGGATCTCCAACTTGTTGTGTGACAATGTTAGAATGTTTTGGTTTGCAGACTTGTCGTTATTTAATCTACCTAAAATGTCCTTTTTGAATGTCTAAGCAAGAAATTTTTTAAGTTGTTTATTGTTTGTTGATTGCTTGACTTGGTTGTTTTGTTCATGGGTAGGAATTTCCTTCTTTCAGTTCTATCTATCTTTTACTCATCCATGCTGAAAACCCCACAGAGGCCTCCTCGTCACGATCCCGACAACAATGATGCCATGCAGCAACTGATGGCCGCTCAAGCTCAACTGATGACTATGATGACTCAGTTCATTGCAGCAACCAACAATAACAACAACAACAACCACCACCACAATGCGCCACCTCCACCACCACCACCTCAAGTGGACAGACTTGCTAGGTTCCTAAGGCTTAGGCCTAATAAGTTCTCCTCTGCTACTGAACCTATAGTGGCCGATGACTGGCTTCGCTCAGTCAACAAGGACTTAGTGACTTGTGAGTGTTCTGAGGCAGAAAAGGTGAGATTCACTGCACACCTGCTGGAAGGACCCGCTGCACTGTGGTGGGAGACTTATCAAGTGACACATCCTCTAGAGGGCATAACTTGGGATGCTTTCAAGGAGGGTTTTCGCAATGCTCACATTTCCTCTGGCATAATGAATCTGAAGAAAGAATAATTTCGCAGCTTGAGGCAGGGAGGTAGAACTCTGAAGGAGTATATGGATGACTTATGTATGCTATCAAGGTATGCACCAGAAGACTTTGACACTGATGCTAAGAGGAAGTAAAAATTCCTCAATGGACTTAAGGGAGAATTGAAGATACCCTTGTCAGTAGCATATGCTCCTAACTATCAAGCTCTGTTGGATCAAGCAATCACTTTGGACAACAACATAAGAAAGGAAGAGAACAGAAAGAGGAAGTTCAGTGCAAGTAAGGTTGATTTGGAGGGAACACACAAGAGACAACAAACCTCTGGAAGGCAGAGGGCATAAACCATGGAATCACTCCAACAGCGGAAATGGTCACAAGCATCATGGTCATAACCATAATGGAGGATACAAAGGAAGCAATGGAGGGTAAAAAGGAAGCAATGGAGGACACAAAGGAAGCAATGGAGGATACAAAGGAAACAATGGTGGATTTAAGGGAAACCATCACCATGGACATAATCATGGAAATGGTCATCACCGTCCTAACTATGAAGGGAAGAGAGACTTGGCTGATATAACTTGCTTCAAGTGCAAGAAGACGGGGCATTATGCAACTGACTGCCCAGAGAGAAAGGCTGATGAAAATTCCAAGCCCAATCCTTTCCAGAAGGGACAAGTGAACCACATCAATGTGGAAGAAGTACATGATGAACCCGATGCAGTGATTGGTACTTTCTTGCTCAATTCTTTTACATCATTAGTCTTATTTGATACTGGAGCATCGCATTCATTCAGAGCTTTTGTAAACAAACATGGGCTAGCTGAGGAAAGCCTAGGAAAACCTATTAGAGTAAGTTCACCAGGAGGAGAGATGATAGTAAATTCTGGGTGTAGACAGTTAGACTTAAAGATTGGTAAGCACATTTTTCCAACGGACTTAGTCATCCTAGAAACCCAAGGCTTGGATGTTATCATCAGAATGGATTAGATGACTCGTTTTGAAGGAATCATAGACTGTGCAAATAGAGCAGTCAGCATCACCACCCCAGAGAAAAGGAAGATTAAGTTCGGATTAACTTTCGAACTTAAGAAAGTTAGGCTAAATTCTCTTAAGGGGGTAAGCCTTGGTGATGTGCTTATTGTCAAGGAATACCCAGATGTTTTTCCGGAAGAACTACTGGGAATGCCACCCGATAGAGATGTAGAGTTTCTCATCGAAATGAAACCGGGTACTGGACCAATAGCAAAAACACCATATCCTATGGCTATCGATGAACTGAAAGAGCTCAAGAAGCAACTGGAGGAACACATTCAGAAAGGATTTATTCGTCCAAGTTCATCGCCATGGGGAGCATCGGTCTTATTTGTTAAAAAGAAAGATCAAACCCAGAGGCTAGTCACGAACTACAGGGATATAAATGAGCAAACTATCAAAAACATGTACCCGTTACCCAAGATTAATGAATTATTTGATCAACTGGAAGGTTCTTGTGTTTTCTCAAAGATCGATCTTCGGTCAGGGTATCTCCAAACTAAAGTTAGAGAAATGAATATACCCAAGACTGCATTTGTTACGAGATATGGCTCCTATGAGTACACAGTAATGCCCTTTGGATTAAGCAATGATGAATAAAGTGTTCATGGATTTTCTGGATTAGTTTGTGGTAGTTTTCATCGATGATATTTTAATCTACTCCAAGAGTCACAAAGAACATAAAGAGCATTTGCATCTGGTATTGCAGAGAGTACGTGAACATAAGTTGTATGCAAAATACAGCAAATGTGAGTTTTGGTTAGAACAAGTCGGATTTCTAGCCATGTGGTGTCCAAGGAGGGTATAGCGGTGGATCCTGAAAAAGTTTCAGCCGTAACTAACTGGGAGCCGCCAAAGAATGTGGGAGAATTACAGAGTTTTCTTGGTCTAGTAGGATACTACCATTGATTCATTGAAAACTTTTCCAAGATTGTCAAGGCCTTGACGGAATTATTGAAGAAAGTGAAGAAGTTTGAGTGGACTGAGGCATGTGAAGCCACTTTTCAGGAGTTGAAGAAACGTCTAGTTTCAGCCCCAGTTCTATGTTTACCTGATTTAGAAAAGGAATTTCAAGTGTACTGTGATGCTTCATGCCAAGGTCTGGGAAGTGTATTGATGTAGGAAGGCAAAGTGACATCTTATGCCTCTAGACAGCTCCAGATACATGAAGCAAATTATCCTACTCATGATCTCGAGTTAGACTCAGTAGTACATGCTCTGAAGACTTGGAGACCCTATCTGATGGGGAAAAGATGTGAAGTATTCACTGACCACAAAAGTTTGAAGTATATTTTCACTCAGAAGGAATTGAACATGAGACAGAGAAGACGGTTGGAACTTATCAAAGATTATGATCTAAGTCTCCAATACCATCCGGGAAAGGCTAATGTAGTCGCAGATGACCTGAGTAGTAAGGTATATGTGAATGGCCTCACGACAGGAGAAATACCCGAGGATTTATGCAAGGCATTCAAGGAGCTCAGATTGGAAGTAGTACCAGAAGGTTTTGTAGCCTCATTAGTAGTACAACCAACCTTGATGGACAAGATACGCTAAGCTCAGAAAGGAGACAGGGAAATAGAAGAAATTAAAGTCAATCTGAGAGCAGGAAAAGCTAAGGGATTCCATGAAGATGAGCAGGGAATTTTGTGGTTTGAACAACGTGTGTGTGTGGCCAATGACCCTGATCTTAGGAAGTTAATTCTGCAAGAAGCCCATGAGACACCTTATTCCATTCATCCGGGAAATAGCAAGATGTATATGGATGTGAAGGAGTGATTTTGGTGGAACAATCTGAAGAGAGAAATAGCAAAATATATCGCAAAGTGTGATGTATGCAGTCGAGTAAAGGCAGAACATCAGAAACTAGCAGGACTTTTACAACCATTGAAAGCGCCGGACTGGAAGTGGGATTCTATTGGAATGGATTTCATCACCGGTTTACCAAGGACCAAATCGGGATATGATTCTATTTGGGTTATTGTTTGCCATCTAACAAAAATAGCTCACTTTATACCCGTGAAGACCACTTATACAAGTGCAAAGTTAGCTGATATTTACATGAATAGAATTGTGCGCCTTCATGGCGTTCCTAAGAGTATCGTGTCTGATACAGGAACCAAGTTCACTTCTCATTTCTGCAAGCAGTTACATTAATCATTGGGAACTAGATTGGAATTCAGTACGGCTTTTCACCCGCAAACAGATGGTCAGAATGAAAGAGTAAATCAGATTTTAGAGGATATGTTAAGAGCTTGTGCGCTCGATTATGGATCTAGCTGGGATGATAATCTACCTTACGCTGAGTTCTCCTACAATAACAGTTACCAAGCCAGCATCGAGATGGCACCGTTTGAAGCCATATAAGGAAAGAAATGCACAACCCCATTGTTGTGGAGTGGTGTAGGAGAACGGAGTTTCTTTGGACCTGATATAATCCAGGAGGCTGAAGAGAAGGTCAGACTGATTAAAGATAGATTAAAGATAGCACAGTCACGCCAGAAAAGTTACGCAGATTCCAAACGTAGAAAAGTCACCTACGAGGTGGGTGATAGAGCCTATCTTCGGGGTGTAAAAAGTTTGGAATCAAACGAAAGTTAGCACCTCGATTCATTGGACCATTCAAAAAAAAAATCTCGCAAAGGTGAAGTGGCATATGAGTTAGAACTGCCAGAAGTTCTGTCTGGTGTCCATAATGTGTTGCATGTCAGTCAGTGGAAGAAATGTCATCCCGAGATGATGGGAGTTCCTTTGAAAGATACTGTACCCCTCGAGGAAGTACAATTGGAGAGTGACCTGACCTATGAAGAGAAGCCCATCAATGTATTACAGACAGCAGAAAGAGTCACTCGTACTAAAACCTTCAAGTTTTGCAAGGTTCAGTGGAATCATCACACCGAGGAAGAAGCCACTTGGGAACGAGAAGATGACCTTCGAGAAGACCATCCTCACCTATTTGCTGACCTTTCCGAAGCTCGAGGTCGAGCTTCCTCTTAACGGGGTTAGTCTGTAACATCCCAAAATTCTCAAAAATTTAAAACTTGCATGCATGCATCATTCATCATATAGGCATGACATTTAAATCACATAAGTACAAAATAAAAAAATTATAAGTTTAAAAAATTTATATTTTCATAAAGTTGTATACTTATACTTCTTATAATATTTCTATTTATCAAATTATTTGATGGGCAAGTATGATACTAAAAGGTTCTAAATTTAATAAGCTTTCCAAAATATATTTTTATGAATTTTTCTGAAATGTTTTCAATAAGTTTAAAAATTATATTTGAAATCAATTTGAAAACAGAAATTAATTTGATAAAAGAAAATAGGAAAAAGGAGAAAAACGAGCCGGCCCATTCTCCTATCTACCACACGCACGCTGCCTCGGCCCAGCAAGCCAGCCCAGCAGCCTGCGCTCCTCTCTTCTCACGCTGACAGGTGGGACCCACATGTCAGTTGGATCTTCAACCTCCGAACGTGATTTCCGCTAGGGATCCTCTCCGATCCGGAGCAAAATCAACTCCAATTTTCGTAGGATTGGTTTCCTTAGCCACCCCCATATAAACCTTCACCCCGCCGCCACTCCCCGCACCCCAAAACCCTAGCCACCCCGCCCCCAGGCCGCTCGGAAATCGAGTTTCGCCGCCGCCATGGCCACCGGTGAGAATCGCCGCCACGGCCACAACCGTGATCTCCGAGCCCTCATTCCCCTCTATTTCTTCTTCCTATAACCGTGCGCATCTTCGTGACATCGAATTTGGTTTCTTACCGCAGCTGAACGCCGTCTCCGTCCACGACCGACGCCACCGCTGTCGTAGTATCAACATAATTGATAGGAGACGGGGGTCCTCTAGACTACGTAATGATTGTGGGGAAGAAGGATGGAGTCATCGAGGACGGGATTGAACACGACAAGTTTACCCAGCTTCGGATCCCGCAACGGTGGCGAGATCCTCCGTGCTGCTATAATTCACTATGAGGCAAAAGCTGTGAATAGGTTACAATGTGTATGATGCGTCTTGGAGCGTGGCTCAACTTGTATGAGCTTGGCCCTAAAGGCCTCCGGGTGGCCGGCTTATATAGGCGGCCAGACCCCGGGTTACAAGGTAAGTACTTGGCCAGTAGGTACATAGAGTCCTAGTTGTAGTCGGCTTTGGTTGCCACCTTCCAACTTGGGCTTGGTGGCTTGATGGGCTTCAGTATGTTGCCTTCCTTGGACCGTCTGCCTACTTCCTTGTACGTCAGCTATCTGGGTCACCTGGTAGGCATCAGCCTAACCACCCTTGGGCCACCCTGGACTAGCCGGATTGATCCATGTTAGAGATACCCCTAGTAGGTATATTCCCAACATTAGCCCCCAGAAAGGTTGAAGTTCTACAGGCGTCGGCTTCTTCGTCTTCTTGATCTTCAGTCTTGAACGTTGGCGGCTGCAGGGCTTGAACCATTTAGAATAAAAATGGGGGACACGTGCCGGATTGATCACCAGCACGCGGCCACCTTTATCCTACATGGGAAAGACGGCTGGCTTAACTTGTCGGATGGCTTCCCGGGGAAGCCTCATCCTTACTGACAGGTCAAATCAATGTCTGATAGACGACGTCATTTGGTCCATGAAAGTTTGAATCCAAATGTAACGAAATCGTGCATTGTCGGCCATACCACGGAGGCGGCCTTTAGCCACGTAGGCAACCATGTCGCTGACGACAATGGCGGTTGTGCCATGAAGGCGGTTATGTCGTTGACGACAAGACAGTCATGCCACGGAGGCGACTGTGTCGCTGACGATAAGTCGACCAAGCCGTGGAGGTGACTGTGTCGCTGACGACAAGACGGTCATGCCACCAATGCGGCCTTCTTGTTGACAATAGAGCTGCATGTCGTGCAGCCCCCAAGTATAGAACGAGGGCAACGTCGACGTCGAACCCCCGAGTGTCGGAGTTTTTCTTGATCCGCCTATCTCCAGCCCCGAAGCGTTGAGTCGATGTACTCGGAAGTCGTCTCGACGCTTGGAAGAACTTCTGGCGTTGTAAGTCGATGATTGCAGTGCCCGAGGCTCGTGCCGGCTTAACTGAAAGACGGCTTCAGACATGATGAAAATTCTGCGGTTGCAGCCCCCCAGGTGTTAAGTATCCTGCATAGTAGACATAGCTGCATTAAGATGTACTTTTAATGAAACCTGAATAATTTTAAGGCCTGAGCCGGTAGATTTTAGCAAACACTTATGGGTTGTAAATTTTATGTGGCCCGCCTTAATATTTATCTAGTTTATATGTTTAACTTTTCATATGTTAGCAGAACCGCAGCCGGAAACTTTAGCTGAGACAACCAGGGCTAGTACCAAATAGTTATGAATCAGAGACAAATTAAAGCCAGCATGTTGGTGCTAATGACATACTACTACGTAATCCGCACATAAACAATCGGATAACGGTATTAAGCGGTGCAAACTGATTTCTTAATTTGCCCCGGAGGCGGCAAGTATCTAAAAGTTTGAACCATGCAGCGCAGAGCAAATATCAGGTAACTTGGATACTAAGAGGGATATGATCAAATGAAAAGACAAAAGATGGCATGATCTCAAGCGTAATGAGCAAACCACATACTTTTATTTCATAACCATACATATAATTAAAGGTTAAGTGTATATAAACTAAGCTTGTTTGACGTTTATGTCGAGGAGGCCGGCGTGGCGGAAGACGCCAGCCCCAGTATGTAGGCGGCAGCCCCAGTCTGACAATATCAGTCCCCAGTATTCCGAAGATGATCCCATCAAGGCGGCGAGGAGTGCTGCGGTAGTAATTAAGCAAAGATAATGGCGATCCGCGTTAGCAATTAAGTCGTAACGCGATGATAAATGCGCCGACAAGGCGTCTTGTTACTTTAGCGATTAAGCTGAAATGTGGAGCTTTATTATTTTGTAACAATCGATGTCTCCCCAAATTGATCAGGTTTGGGCAATCGGAAACAATAGCTTAGCAACTTTGCGATGAACTAGTCTAAACCGTATATGAGGATGGCGGCGTCCCGGATAACATCTCACGAACACGGCGGTAAAGATAATATTGAATCCCAAAACCAGACGTCGGAACGGATCTGAACATGGTTTGAGTTGCGATGGATTCGTCAAATACGGATGTCAGAACAACCGTGACGTGACTTTCCTTGTAAGCTGGCTGCTTTTCCTTGTGATACACGATGATCAAGACCAGATCCGATGCTAAGTGATTAGTAGTACATGCATGCGATTAGCGCTCCGGCCGTGAAATCCATTCTCATATTGCTAATTCACGCTGGATCTATGTAGATCCCAACTTGTCATATCAAAAGAATTTGGCCAGCAAGGTGTATGTAATCGGAACAGATCCGTCTTGCTGCATGCGTTTCCATCCTGTGCGGGAATCGTCGCCTTCCTAGCAAGCCATATATGGTTTGCAATCAATTGGATTAAATAGGAGGCAGCGACAATTCGGCGACAATTCTCATATCGATTTGTCCAGTTTAGATCTTACACGAACCGGAGAACGGATCAGCCGACCGGATCGATCTGGCAGATGAATAGGTTGTTTGATCGAGCCGGCCTGCTGAGGCAGAGTACACGGCTAGATGCTTTTACGACGTTCGATCATGCCGGCCTGCCGGAGCAGAGTACACGGCTAGATGCAATCCGGTCGCGTTGATGAAGACGACGATCAGAATCGTCGGCTGCGGACAGCCAATATTGTTCCCGCCTGGAACGTGATGCCATCGTAGTATCGGCATAATTGATAGGAGACGGGGGTCCTCTAGCCTATGTATGGATTGTGGGGAAGAAGGCTGGAGTCGGCGAGGACGGGATTGAACACGGCGAGTTTACCCAGCTTCGGATCCCGCAACGGTGGCAAGATCCTACGTGCTGCTATAATTCACTATGAGGCAATAGCCGTGAACAGGTTACAATGTGTATGATGTGTCTTGGAGCGTGGCTCAACTTGGATGAGCTTGGCCCTAAAGGCCTTCGGGTGGCCGGCTTATATAGGCGGCCAGACCCCGGGTTACAAGGTAAGTACTTGGCCGGCAGGTAAACAGAGTCCTAGTTGTAGTCGGCTTTGGTTGCCGCCTTCCATCTTGGGCTTGGTGCTATGATGGGCTTCAGTCTACTGCCTTCCTTGGACCATCCGCCTACTTCCTTGTACGTCAGCTATCTGGGTCCCCCGGCAGGCATCAGCCTTACCACCCTTGGGCCACCCTGGACTAGCCGGATTGGTCCATGTTAGAAATACACCTAGTTTGTATATCCCCAACAGCCGCCCGCAAACTTCAACTCCGGCGAGGAACTCCCTACGAACGATGACGCTCCGAAGACCAGCGCTTCGCCACCGACCCCGCCTTGACGCCCTCTACGTCGTGGTAAGCTCCGTTCGTCCCGTAGGACCCTAGAAGCCGTGTGCACGCGATGTTGGCCGTGGCTCCTCCGCGTTCGGAAGTTTTTCTGGCGACTGCGCCGCCAGTTTTTGCCCTCTGTTCCTGGACCGTTGGATCTAGATCCAACGGATCTAGATCGAATCAATCCAGCGCGTTCATTTTTATTTAGATCGGACGGCTTCCACGCTGATCCGCGTCGAAACGGTATCGTCCAATAGGATCACGCCACGTAGCCCTTCCTTTTCTATTTTCGGCAGAATTTAGTAAATAAAAACAGAAAATATGTAAAACTTAGAAAATTCATATCCTTGGATCTGTAAGTCCAAATTTGATAATTTTTATATCCACGGATAGCCCTGCTGGTGTAGTTTAATTATACATAATTTTTTTATCCTTTTGATAACTTTTAGTTCGTGTAATTATCAGATTGGTATTTTGGCTATTTAAATTCATAACATAAAAAATAAACATGCTTTTCTAATAAACTTAATTGTTTTAGATTTTTATTATTTTCCTCTGTCCAGAAATTTCAACATGTGTTTTAATTAAAAACTTTTCATAAAATAATGAAAGTTTGTAGTTGTAGAACTTTATTTTGCTATATTGTTTTCCAATATTTAATTGCTAATTTAAAATAAGAAATTTCTGGAAATTGCATTTCATGCATTTAATAACAGAAAGTATAAAATGTTAATAAGTGTGTCTTGCTTTACTCATAGCACATCACGCTTGCATACATGTTTATGTTTTGGTGCTTTAAGTGTTGTAATGTGTGTGTATTTATTTATTTATTTATTTATTTATTTATTTTATGTATTGCGTGTGCTAGATTGTGAAGAGGAGGAAGGACTTGCTTGTGATTGTTATTCTTGTTGTGCTTGCTCCTCCTGTTACCAAGGCAAGTGACATTCATGAACTACCCAATATTTTCCTATATGCATTAGTAGAATATTTTAAGTAGTATGCATGATAGGAAAATTTTGTGTTATTTTATTATGCTAAGTTAGCTATTTGCTTTGCAAAATTTCTAGTAGTGTGTAGCTATCCTTTACCATGCAGCCAATTAAAAAGTTCCGGAATATGCTTAGCAATGCTATAAAATTGTTTACATGCCATGTTATGAAAATATTTCTAAGTGTTAAACTTAAAATGCACACCTGGGTGGATTGGTTGGTATGGTTTATGTTAAGTAGCTATTTGGGACTATGCTTGTGGTTGTCGTCGCCTAGGATGAATTTCTATTCTACTTAGGGCTATGAGCATGGGGGTTTTCACCCAAAAGTGCACTTGTGGATGGACACCCAGGAACAAAGAGATTACTAATCCCTCCAAGTTTAGATGCTTCCCGTGCAGCCTTTTGACAATGGGCTCTGTCTAGAACAAATAAGTTGTGAGAGTTCAACATGTCAGCTTGACAAGCAGATGTAGAGTTGGTAGGTGGAACGGGTCTTGCTAGTATGGTTGAATTCTTCTTCTGAAATTTCTTGTCTTAATTCTCTCCTTTCCTTAATACACTCCGCGCGTATAGGATGTTTGGATGGACACCCAGGAACAAAGAGATTACTAATCCCTCCAAGTTTAGATGCTTCCCGTGCAGCCTTTTGACAATGGGCTCTGTCTAGAACAAATAAGTTGTGAGAGTTCAACATGTCAGCCTGACAAGCAGATGTAGAGTTGGTAGGTGGAACGAGTCTTGCTAGTATGGTTGAATTCTTCTTCTGAAATTTCTTGTCTTAATTCTCTCCTTTCCTTAATACACTCCGCGTGTATAGGATGTTTGGGTTAATTGAGTCTAAAGGTGAAAGTGCACAACCTCTGCAGAGTCGACAATCTGAGTACTTAGCTGTGTCCATGGTGATGGACTACTTCGAGCAGCTAGACAAGGATGTACGGAAGAATCTCAACACCGTTTACATGAAGTAAAATTTGACTAAAGAAAGAAATGTTGGTGCACTTGGGCTTCATCCCTTGGTGCCAAGTCTTTGAAAATAAAAATGTGTTACAAAAATATAAGAGAAAACTTGCTTTATGCAAAAACAGCCTACAACTCCACTAAGCCAAATATGTGTATAGAATTAGACTTGTCGTTTTATAACCACTATAGTCACTTGTCAATAATTCATTGTATTGACCTCCTTCGGGGGCTGCATATTCAAATGTGTAGGTACTTCAAATGAAGAATAAGTTTGGACTCGAGTCTACACCCAACATGTCTGCCTGTGGCGCATGCTTGAAGATGAGGCTCACTGTTATTTGCTTTTGTTGTGAACTCTGAAAATTCTAGCTAGCCTTCATGGCTATGCACTTTGTAATAAAGCTATACTTAGCTATTTTTGGATCTCGTTGTAGTAATTTGATACTTCTGCAATGATACTTTATATTTTGTATTGTGGCGCTGGTAGTGATCCAGGGACTAGCACTTAACACACATGCTCCATCTTTAATAAAAGTTGGGGCACTACACTCAATTTATCTTCCCTAGATTTAATGAGAGCGTTTGTAATATGAGTAGTAAGAGCCAAATTAAGAGAGCTAGCATTAGGACTTGTGGTCAATTTTTGCAAGAACTTAATAAGCTCAGAGATATTACAATTATCAAAATAAATATTATTATCCTCAAAGCAAACCGAACCACTTTCTCTCATGTTCTTAAAAATTTCAACACTTTTGTCAACATTAGTTTCAACAGTTTTAGGCAATTTTAAATTTTTGGATAAAGTAGAGGAGACATTTCCTACACCAACTATGTTACCATTGATAATAGGAGGCTTACTAACATGTGAAACACCATTATTTTCAGAGGTAGTAATAGTAAAAACTTTAACAATATTAGCCTCTTTCTCTGGTTCTCTCTCTCTTTCCCATCTAGCACGTAACTGAGCCATCATCCTAACATTTTTATCAATTTGAATTTGGATGGCATTAATTTTAGCAAAGGAATTAATCTCTTTAGTTTTAGTAGGCATGATTTTAGATTTTAAAAGATCAACATCAATGACAAGACTTTCAACTTTAGACGCAAGAATATCAATTTTCCCAAGCTTTTCCTCAACAGTTTTATTAAACAAAGTTTGTGTAGTGATAAATATTTTAACAAGGTTTCAAGTTCAGAGGTGGTAGTCCTATTATTGTTATAAGAATTACCATAAGAGTTACCATTATTAGGAGGATATGGTTGTCGGGTTATGACTCCCACAGAACAGGGGTGGTCACTTCTTGAAGAGTAGTTTGTGAAGGGGATTGAACGCGGAGGTCAACACGCTCGAGAGGCAGGACGACGGTGCTCGCCGGGCCTGGAGAGGAACACCCACGACATAGAAAGACACCAGCCCGTACCCAGGTTCACGGCCCTCTGGAGGAGGTTAGACCGCTACTCCTGCTTGTCTGTATTGCATTGTGGAGGTTACAGTACAACTGAGCTTGCCGAGGGATCTTTTCAGGCAGTTTGTGCCTGGGAAGGGAAGCAATGGTCTTCTTCCTCCTCCAGCTGAAGGCTATTCTACTCAGCCGAACTAGGGTTTACAAGTGTTCTCCTAGCAATTGGCCGACCTGCTCTACGGTGGAGGTCTTGCTCCTTTTATATGCGCTGCAGGCGTCTTCCTTGCGCTTGGCGCCCAAAGTGGGCTCCCACACGGCAGCGGCGTGGAGGAGTTGGAGTCCACCGCTGCGGGATCGTCCATGGACGCGGTCCATCATCGATAAAGTTGGGCGCGGTGGTCGACAAGCTGCAGACCGCGCAGAACGGGTCGCAGGGACTGCAGTCTCCGGGGTGGAGCCCACGATAACGATCTTCTTGGAGTGTTGCACCGTCCAGCTGCTTTATCACGGAAGAGGAAGGTACCAGCTATCCTGGCCCAGGAGGCGCAACTTTATTAACTCCTTTATCACCAAAGCGGCAAGGGGAGCGCCTGCGTCACCCTGCGGATACGGCAGAGGCCATGTGCGCCCTGCCGTACTTCCTTGGCCTCAAAGTCTCCCCACAGGCCTGAAGTGGCATGTGGTGGGGTTTCTGTTGACTTCCCTCCAGGCGTCGCTGCACCTCGGGAGGGTCTCTTGAAGCGCGGGTCCTCTTCAGGCCCTTGCTTCCTCTTCGGGCCCTTGAGGGGATTTGCCTCTCGGGGGTCTCTCGAAGCGATGGCTTGGTCCTTAGTCCTTTCTTCTGATCAGCCCGCGTGCGGGGCCTGGGTAGAGTGGGCTCTTCATACCCTAGTCTCCACTGGGCCGTTAGTAGCCCCGGGCCCGCGATGGGCGCGAGTGAGCCCATGGGCGCAGTCGGACTGTCATGGGTCCAAAGTGCCCGGCCCGCCCGAGCCACACGTCACTCAGACAAGTAACGGTCACGCACGATCTGGGGCGTGCGTCCTGGGGGGTCCCACCATGCCTCGGTAACTACTCCTTGAAGGTACATAAAGCCCGAGCGCCGGAGCAGGGATCCGTTACTGTTTCCAATTCTTCTCGCATAAGCCTCGACTTTCTCGAGCTCTTCGCCTTTTCTCTCCGGCGATCTCTGCTCCTTCCGTCTCCAGCGACTCTCTGAACTCCGGCGATGAGTCCCGCCAAGAACAAGGGCAAGGACGCTGCGGGTCTTCTTCCCAGGCGGAGGGCGTTGAGGTCGCGCATGGCGTGGCGTTGCTCGGCGTGCGTGTCAACGACAAGGCGCTCGCGAAGTTCTGCTTCCTGGTAGCGGATCGGACGAACGAGCACGGCGCCACCGCACTCAAGCCTGCGGCGCACGGGCCCGCGAGGGTATTTCCCGATATTCCAGCACTGCCTTGCTGCCAGGCTGGTGCCGACATTCTCGCCGTTGCTGGAGGCGGTATTGGCGCTCTACCAGGTGCAGTTGCTGCATGTGCACCGCAACTCCATCCTCATCCTCGCCGTCTTCGCGTACCTCTTCGAGGCGTACTTGGGCTTGTAGCCCACGGTGGGGCTCTTCCGGTGCTTCTACGCGCTCCGGAACATGACGAAGAATGAGAGCTCAGGGTGCGTCTCGTTCCGCATCATGGACGGCACGGGGAGCGTCTACATCCCCATGTCATATAGCGAAGGCAAGGCCGTCACCTCGGTGACAAAGAAGGTGGACGACTTCCGCCAGAAGTGGTTCTTCGTCGGGGTTGAGAAGCCCTGCGCCTTTCTCGAGGTCCCCGACACGCCGCCAGTGAAGAACTCCCATGGGGCAAGGCGGCTTTCGACGTCGCAAAGAACGCGAGCCTTATGGGGCGCCTGAACTTCCTTCGCGAGGAGGGCCTCACGGGCCAGATCATCGTGGCGAACTTCGTGACGCGCCGCATCGCCCCCCTCCAGGCACACTCGGTGCCCATGTGGATGTACTCTGGGCCAAACGACAAGATGCGGCTCCATCGTGAGGACAACGACAAGGACACCGTCGACAACGTCCTGTCCACGCTCTTCATCAACCCGATGGTGCCTGCCGCGGATTAGTTCCCCGTCACGCTCCGGCCACTCCACCAATACAACATGACCGAGCGCATGGTCATTCTGGAGGGGATGCCCTTGTTTACCACGGCTGGCCAGGTGTCGATGGAGGTGTCCGTGCCGGTGATGCAGGAGGCGGTGGGAGCAGACTCTCCCTCTGCCTCTAGAGCCTGGCGCGGCGAGGAGGAGGCCTCGACGGGAGAGGTGTCCTCCTCGAGGCCCGGGCCATTCACTGACGAGGTTTGCGACATCTCGTCAGGCGACGAGGACGTTTTTGTGGTGGCGCCCTCGCGCCTCGTGGAGGAGGAGGGCGAGGAGAGGGAGGCATCCGACGCGGAGACCACTCTGGGGAGGCGCGAGCCTCGCACCAAGGCTCTCGTGGACCGCTCTGGCGTGAGGCCATCCGACGGCCCCTCCAAGAGGAAAGCGGTGACGCCTCCGGAGGGGACAGGCGCGCGGACCATGCCCTCCTGGCGCTCGCCAGGCCTGGCGTGGGTCGATACTGGCGCACCACTGTCAGGGTAAGTGTTCCTTACACTTGGTCGTTTGACTCTCATGTATTTTTTCTTTATCCTCTCTTGAGGGTCTTTTCTTGGTTGTTGCCAGTGATCTTGTGCCTGCGAGGCGCCGTAGGCTTCGCAAGGCCGCGTATGTGAAGAGAGCCACGGCTGAGGCCGTGGCTGAAGAGGCCGCCAGGCCCATGGAGACTGCCTCCACAGGTCGTACCGAGGAGGTGCCTCAAGGGGAGGCGGTTGCGCCTCGGGCGGAGGCAGCAGGGCCTCAGGCGGAGGAGGACGCGCCTCGCCCAGAGGCCTCTAGGCCGCCCCCTGAGCCGATGGTGGTGGGGCTTTGGAGGAGAGGATCGCCACTCTGCCTCGCGCCCCGACGCCACCTTGCGCGATGACGCCACCACGTGAGGCAACTCCGCCGCGCGAGCCAACGCCGCCGCGCGTGCCAACTCCGCCGCGCACGCTCCTGGCTCTTGCGCAGCTAGGAGCTGAAGCGAGCGAGGCGCCAGAGGGCGCGGGCGAGTCCGCAGGATGAGATTCTTCTTGTTTGCCCCGTCTTGTTGCAGGGGACTTGACGCCGGGGCTGGACCCTCGACAAGCCAATACCTGGTCCTCCGTGGCTGGGACTGGAGCGCTGGACACCGCGAGGTCGCCTTCTGCCTCGTGAGGGAGTCCCTAGAGGGCCTGGAGGCACATCTCGCCCTCGGGGACATACAACACGCCCATCAGCAGGAGGAGCTCGCGAGGTCGTGGGCGTCTTTCAACGCGGTTGTCGAGGCCTGCCGGTCGGAGGACTTGGCGCTGCAGGCCGCACGCGAGGAGGCCACCCGCTTCACCAAGGAGGTCCGCGAGGGGGCCATCCGCAATGCCTCAGAACTTCTTGCGCCCCTCCAAGAGGAGCGTGACGCTACCGCCGAGCTCCTGCGCAGCAATGGCCGAGCGCGAGGCTATGGAGGGCTCGTTGGCGCAAAAACGCCGCGAGCTGGGCCAGCTGGAGGCCCAGCTTCTCACCGTCCTCCAGGCCACGCGGGAGATCCTAGAGGAGGACCGCAAGGGCCTCGCCGAGCGCGAGCGGCAGCTGGCCCTCGAGGAGAAGGAGGTGCGGCTGCGCGACGAGCAGCGACTTCAGGTACAGAGCACGCTCGCCACTCAGCGCGAGGACCTTGAGGCGCGCGAGGCGGACCTGGCCCAGGCGCTCCGCCAGTACGACGAGAACGTCGTTGCCCAGAAGCGTGCTTATGAGCGCTTCGAGCAGCGGTTTTCTGAGAAAAAGAAAGAGGCGGAGGAGCCCCTCGAGGAGCGCGAGAAGCAGTACAGGTTGACCAAAGCCCAGGAGTACCGCGACTTGGACCAGAATCAGGAGGACCGCTTCAAGGCCAGGCACGCCGCCGATGCTCAGCGGATCGCCGAGCGTGAGAAGGCCAACTCCAAGCTAGAGGCCCGCCTCAAGCGCGCCAAGGATGGTCGACGACGGGCGGAGGAGGCCCGCAGCGAGGCCGTCCATGACCTCAACACCCTGGCCAAGGACATGGAGGAGCAGGTGTCTCCGGCGATGGAGCGGGCGACGGAGGCGGCTGACTCTGCCGCGGCAGCTCGTGCGCTCACGCGGCAGCGGGAGCGCATGTTCGAAGCGCTGGTCGCCCGGGGTAACGAGCTGGCCGCCCTGCTTGGCGCGGACACGCCGCACGCTGATGTTCGAGGCCGTGGCGATGCTGCCATGTACCTGGTCTACTTCGACCAGCTCTTCACGGTGCTCGAGGGTCCTGTCGCTGACCTCCGCGAGGTGATAGAGGACGAAAGTCGGAAGCTCCTGGGGGTGGTCGTCGACCGCATCTTCACCAACCTCGGGATCCTCACGCCAGGCTTCGACCTCTCCACCGTGACGGAGGCTCTCCAAGGCGAGGATGGGCGGCGGTTCTCCAACTCCCTCCGCGAGCAAGTCGATGTTTTCTACAACTGCTTCAAGCGTGCGGAAGCCGCTGCAGAGGACAGCGAGGAGGAGGCCGCCTCTACCGAGACCGAGGAGGGCGCAGTGGGTGAGGTCCAGGATGATGATGGGTCTGCCTGAGCTATTTGCCATTGCGCCTGCGTGCGCTTGTATCTGAAACAGTTTTATGCTTAGACATTTGCGACCTTTGGGCATGTAATATACTCTTCTTTGCAATTTTCTTCTAGCTTGCTTGCCCCTCGAGAGGTCTCTTTGGACTCATCTTCATGTCTATTTGTTCTTTGCGTCGGTAGGACCCATCTCTTCGTGCCATGACTCCGCCACTTCGGAATGTTAGAGCAATGACTCTGCAAGGCCGGGGGAAGTGTAGGCCTAGGAGAGGTTAGATCCCTGAGTCACGATGCTCAATTGCCCCCCTTAGACGTACGAGTAGTACATGAAGCGTAAGGGAAAGTGAAGTCGCTTGAGGGACAAACGTGTGCTTGCGGGGAAAAAACTCTCAAGGCATGGGTGTGAGACTTAGCTTCTCGAGGTTTTTGCCCTGTAGAGGCTTTCTGCCTGGCGAGGAGGTCCTCTCTAGGGGCCTTTCCCGGGTGCCTCCTCAGGCTCGTGGGAGCATTCCTTCCCTTTAAACGTTAGAGGTGCGAACCCAAATGCTTGTGCACGGTACAGAGGACTCATGCATGCTTATAGGTCCCCTCAGGCGTTCCTCGCGAGGAGAGTAAGTACCAAGGTCCTTTGTAGAGATGGCGTGTTTCTGGGAGCTTGCCCTCCAGCCAAAGCTCGGATCCTTGGATTTTGCAGTGCTGCTAGTGTGTCATTTGAGGCACTGACACCATACTCAGCCCCCGCTCGTGAGGTATGCATGTGGAGAGATATAAGCGCACATTTCAATTAAGTAATGCGTAAATAAAACTCACCATCAAATATTACATATCGGCGCCGTAGCGCTAAGTTCACTTGGGAACAAAATTGTCTCATTATGCTTGGAGTTGCCAAGTTAATGTTTTGACCATGTCGAGGCATGGGGACCACCCATTAGTGGCAGAGACTCTCAACGGCCTGAGGTGGCTCGTTACATGGAAAGATCGGAGGGTTGAACCTCGAGAGAAGCCTTTGGAGCTTGGAGTTTTAAGCCGTGAGCTTTTAACCTCTGGAGACAAAAATGCTTGGAGGTTGAGCCGTAGGCTGCCTCTTCCGCCAGATGTCTTGACGTGACAATGATCACGGGCGTGACGATGATCACGTTTGCGTTTGTTCCTTCTGGAGACAAAAAATGTTTGGAGGTTTAAGCCGTGAGCTTTTAACCTCTGGAGACAAAAATGCTTGGAGGTTGAGCCGTAGGCTGCTTCTTCCGCCAGAAGTCTTGACGTCACAATGATCACGGGCGTGACGATGATCACGTTTGCGTTTGTTCCTTATGGTGGCAAAAAATGTTTGGAGGTTTAAGCTTTGAGCTTTTAACCTCTAGAGACAAAATATGCTTGGAGGTTGAGCCGTAAGCTGCCTCTTCCGCTAGATGCCTTGACGTGACAATGATCACGGGTAGAAATTGCGCAGGTGCATGATGTTCCACGGGTTTTTGAAGGGGATGCCATCTTGAGTCTCGAGACGAGCCGCGCCAGGCCTGGCGATGTGGGTAACCCTGTAGGGACCTTCCCACATTGATGACACCTTGTGGAGGCCTTCCCTGGAGAGGATTCCCCTGAGGACGAGATCGCCTGCCTCCAAGGTACGCGAGCGCACGTTGCGGCTGTGGTAGCGTCGCTGGTCCTGCTGATATTTGGACGCCCGGAGGGCGGCACGGCTTCGTAGTCCCTCGAGGAGCAGCAGCTCATCATTGTGGAGGTCCTATTGCTGGTCCTCGTTAAAGGCAAGGACCCGTGGGGATCCATGCTTTATCTCTATGGGGAGGGCGAACGGTGTTTCCCCCGTAGGCTTGGGTGGCGTTGTGCGGATGGACCAGAGCACCGAACGGAGCTCGCTCGGTCTGTCGGTTCCTCCGTGGATGAGCGACTGAGGCAAAGCAGAGCTTGATGCCCATTCTTTCGCAGTAAGCTCTGATGATGCCACTGGTGAATTGCGAGCCATTGTCGGTGATGATGCGGTTAGGCACTCCGAAGCGGCAGACCAGGCCTCTGATGAATTTCACCGCCGCACCTGCTGTAATTGTGCGCGTTGCCTCCACTTCGGGCCACTTAGTGAACTTGTCGATGGCCACGAAGAGGTAGCGATATCCCCCTTGCGCTGTTGGGAAATGTCCCAAGATGTCCAGCCCCCAGACCGCGAACGGCCAGGAGAGCGAAATGGTCTGTAGCCCCAGCGCAAGTTGGTGGATTTGCTTGGCGTGGAATTGGCAAGCTTCACATGCTTGAACGATGTCAACTGCATCCTGAAGTGCTTGAGGCCAGTAGAAGCCGCTCCTGAAGACTTTACCTGCGAGGGTGCAGGCGCACGAATGGTGGCCGCATTCCCCGCTGCGGATGTCCTTGATCAGCAATTTGCCTTCATCAGGAGGAACGCATTTGATTGCAAGGTTGTTTGGGCGCTTGCGGTAGAGATTTCATTCGAGGATGTGGTAAGATTTTGCCTGGCGGGTGATTCGCTCCGCTTCAACATCTTCCTCGGGAAGGATCCCTTCGTCGACGTAGCCATTGATCTCGTCAATCCACCCCGCTTCTTGATGCGCTACTATGAGCAACAGACGCTCCCCTGTAGGGGGCCCGCAATCGGGAGCCCCGTTTGTAGGTGGTGGCGGAAGCGCCTCGTCTGTGCTTGCGGGCATGCCCTCTTGAGGCTGTTTTATGGATGCCTTGACGAGTCTTTCTTCAAAAACGCATGGCAGCTGAGCTTGCCTTTTTGACGCGCGTTTGGCGATGTCATCAGCCTCTTGGTTCTCCTTTCTTGGGATGTGCATGAGCTCCATTCCCCTGAAGTGCTTCTCAAGCCTACGGACCTCTTCAAGGTATGCGGCCATGTGGTCGTCCTTAGGCTTGTAGCTCTTGTTGGAGAAATTGACGAGCAGCTGGGAGTCGCCCTTGATGAGCAGGTGCTTGATGCCTAGAGCGATTGCAGCGCGTAGGCCAGCAAGCAGACCTTCATACTCAGCGATATTGTTGGAGATCTTGTCGATTCCGAAGCACAGCTGGACCGCGTAATATAGCTTGTCGCCTTTTGGTGAGATCACGACCATGCCAGCCCCACCGCGGCGACAAGCGAAAGCTCCGTCGAACTTCATGGTCCAGTGGCTGGGCATTTTGTCTCCAGAGGGCTCTTGTTCTTCTCCTAAAGGCTCTTCAGGGGTTGGATCAGTCCATTCGGTGATGAAGTCTGCCAGCGCTCTTCCTTTGATTACCCTTGTGGTATCGAAGCGCAAATTGGATGGTTGTAGCTCTATATTCCATCCTGCGACGCGATCTGTGGCGTTAGGGTTGTGCATGATCTGCTCCAGGGGAAAAGAGGTGACCACCGTGATGGGGTGCCCCTGGAAGTAGTGTCGCAACTTTCTTGAGGCAATGAGGAGCGCGACGAGGAGCTTCTGCTGCATTGTGTACCGCTCGCGAGCATCACGCAGTACTGTGCTGACGAAGTAGACTGGATGCTCGACAAGGGTTGTCAGTTTAGTCTTGGTGCACTCTGCCTGAGGGGGCTCTGCTGGGCCCTCAAGGGGGTTGGCCTGTGGGGGCTCTTTGGGGCCCTCGAGGGGGTTGGCTTGTGGAGGTTCTTTAGGGCCCTGGAGGGGGCTTGCCTATGGAGGCTCTTCAGGGCCCTCGCTGGCAAGACCATCTTGTAGTGGTTGACTTTGGGCAGGCTCCGCTTGTGGCTTTGGGCCTGGCGGTGGATTTGCGAGGCCTGTTCCTTTGTCGAGCTCTTCGTTAGGGGGGTTCGGCTTTGCAGTGGTTGCACTCTTCTTGTGGAGGACTGGCTCTTCCCTTTATACCACAAGCACGACACTGGAGGTCTGTGGAGTGGCTGATAGATACAACTTCAGGTGCTCGCCTGTCCTTGGGGTGACCATGACTGGTGGGCTGGCTAGGTACCTCTTCAAATCCTCAAATGCTTTTTCCGCTTCAGGGGTCCACTTGAAAGTGCCGGTTCTTTTCATGATCTGGAAGAACGGCAGGGCTCTTTCGCCGAACTTGGAGATGAATCTACCCAAGCTGGCCATGCAGCCTGCTAGGCGTTGCATGTCCTGGAGCTGGCGTGGAGGTTGCATTTCCTCTATGGCCTTGATTTTGTCAGGGTTTGCCTCTAAGCCCTAGTGGGACACGAGGAAACCAAGCAATTTGCCTGAAGGCACTCCGAAGACGCACTTGGTGGGGTTGAGCTTGATGTTCACCTTGCGCAAGCTGGCGAAAGTCTCTTCTGGGTATTTCCCTCTCGATATTTTACGACAATGTCATCGACATAAGCCTCGACATTTCTACCCATTTGCTCGCCAAGTGTTATCCTCATTAGCCTCTGGAAAGTGGCTCCGACGTTTTTAGGCCGTAGGGCATGCACACATAGCAATACATACCGCAAGGGGTGAGGAAAGCCGTCTTCTCCTCATCTTCCTTATCCATTTTTATCTGATGCTAACCAGACAAGGCATCGAGGAAGCAGAGGAGGTCGCAGCCTCCCGTGGAGTCCACAATCTGGTCGATAATGTTCAAAAATCACAAAAATTTAAAAACTTTCCTTTTTATTAAAATAAAATATTAAATGCATAAGGAAACCAACTATAAAAGACTTCAAAGTTTAATATTTCAAATGTCACAGTTTAAAACATTTTATTATCCCATGTATTTCAAAACCTTCAAATATAATTTGACAAAAATGTTACAAACTACAATTCATTTTATTTTAAATAAATTAGTTCTTTATAAGTATTTGAATTAAACCATTTAATTACAAGATTATTCAAAAGGTTATATAATTACTAAATGGTTGTCATTCCTTTAACTAAGTTCAAAATATAGTTTGGAAATTATAAGCTTATAGTGTATAACTTTAAAACTTCATAGAATTTAAATTAATGAATTAGCCCAATAAACATTTCATTGGCTTAAATGAATTTCATCTATTTTTCATAACATGAAATGATTAATAGATCCTAAATAAAAATAAAATTAAAGGTCTTGTCCAAAGTTGTTATGAAGTTTCAAATGCATAAAATATAATGTTGCTCAAATTATTTTCAATTAAAAATGAATACATTATATCTTCTCTTTTCCATTTTCATATAGTTGTGTTATATCATTAATAATTATACCAAAGCCAAAAAGGAATTTAGAAATTGAAAATGAGTTTAAATAACTTAAACCCAAACATATTGAAATGTGGGTATTTCTACAAATTTATTTTAGCCAAAGGAAAATTTAAATAGGATAGAAATTCAAATGTGACTTAAGTGTCAAATTGGTAATTAATCAATATTTCAAAATATTAATTTTCAAAAATATTCAAAACATACCCACAACTGGTTTAACAGCAAGACATTATTTTTACAAATTTTTCGAAATTAATTTGACATCATTTGGACATTTAAATCAAAAGATATGAATTAAAGAAATAAAATCAGAAAAGAAAATATCGGCTGATGTCATGCTGACGTCAGCAGATCTTCTTCTTCCTCTAACCGAACGAAGCAAAGAATATGGAAATCGAATCGGAGTCCAAATCCTCTCCGATTCGTGCGGGATACGATCTCCGAAGCCCCCTATATAATCCCCGGACCCCGCCGCGTCTTTTCCCCCTCGAAACCCTAACTAAATCACGCCGCCAGGCCGCTGGAAAGCTCGCCGGAGTTCGCCTCCTCCGCCGCCGTCCTCTGCAGTTTCCGGTGAGCCCCGAGCCTCCGAGGCCCTCTCATTCCCCCCCTCGCTTTCCCATCGTCGTGCGCACCTACTAAGCCTCGTGTTCGGTGGTTTCGTGCAACGAGTCGAGCGCCCCGTGCTCGACCGGATCGCCCGGAGCGCCGCCGCACTCCATCCACCGCAGCCGGCCGCACCAGGAAGAGAGAGACGACACCGCCACCTCCATCGCCCTCCCCGCGACGCGCCGCGCTCGGGGCTGCACTCCTCGCATCCGGGGAGGCACGGCAACGACCGGAGCGTCCACGCCGGAGCCCGCGCCGCCGTCAGCTCCTAACTCCGGTGAAAAGCGCCGCCATCTTCTGGACGAGCACGGTGAGCCATCCGATCTACATCGTACGGTTGTAAATAGATCCTTTAAAACGAAGCGGTACGATCTGATCTGGACCGTCAGATCCAGATCTGACGGCCCAGATCTATAACTTATCCACGTAGACAGCCACGTCAGCGCCACGTCACTGCCCAGTCAGCTGCCACGTGGAAAACAATTTCCTTAATTAAATTTAATCGGCAGTTTTGCAGAAACACCCCTGCCACTTAGATCTGTCACAACTTTTTAACCACAACTCCAAATTCAATAATTTTTATATATTTGGAAAGCTCTGGATGTGTAGAATAATATGGATCTCACAAAATTCAAATTTGACTTAGTATAAAATATTCAAATTTCAAATGGTGAATTTGAGTATATTTGTAATAACTTTAAATCTATAAATCCAAAAATTGCAAATAAATATGTTTTAGAAACTTTGGAATATATGTAAATTAATGCTACTGCTATAAAAATATTTTTGAGTAATGTTTGAATGATTTCATGGTTGTGTGTTTAATTTGAGTAGTTTGACTAATTTTGAAATAACTTTTAATATAAACATTATTTTTGATTAAATCCAATTGCAATAGATTTAATTAAATGCTCTCTGTCTATTAACATTAATTATGAAATTTTGTTATAAAAATTTAGTTATAGGAAACTTTAATCTTATATTTATTCCTTTTAGTATATTTTCCAAAATTAGAAATTGATTAAATTGCACTTATAGATTCATGCATATTTATAAATAAAACACAAAAGTTAATTTGATGTTTCTTGTGATTTAAAATTTCATTTCATAGCATATTTTATTCTCATAGGAAACCCCCTCTTCTTTAGTTTTCTCTAAATTAGGATTATCTTCAAACTTAGTATTTTGGGAAAAGTGCTATGCACTTAGACACTTAGTAATTTTCAAGATGGAGCTAGAAGACCATTGAAGGACTTAGCCAAAAACAAGACTTCAGAAGGATCTTCAAGGAGAAGAAACACTTAGAAGAAAATCAAGGAGAGGTTCATGAAGGACTTAGAAGAAAACAGACTCTGGAAGCATCCTCAAGATGTCAAGCACTTAGAAGAAAAGTGAGAAGAAGTTCAAGAAGGCCAACTCCCTTTTATTCTCTAAGTCTCTCTCTTTGTCTTTTCTTCTCCTCTGAGATTTCATGAAGACTAAGTAAATCCAAGACCAGCCTCGAGGATACAAGAATCATCAAGTCTGAAGATTCATCAGGACTACTCAGAACTCAATCAAGACATCATCAAGGAGAATATTACAAGTCTGGAGATGAAGCCTGGAGGACAACTACATCTTTCTTTCTATCTTTTCCCTCTTTCCTAATCTTGTCTTTTAGACTTAAACAAATTTTGATCATGATGTTATCATCTTGAAGTTGTTGGATCCTAGCAGCATAGTGGGATGAAGCGGCCTGGAAACAAACCTTACATGTCCACGTACATGAGACCTGTTCCACAATTTAAGTGGCTGGCCGGGTGTCTGTCTCTCTCACTATAGTGAATGTCCAATTTACAAAGAGTTGATAATAATTGTTGATCATCTGGAACAAATGACTTAGTATTTTTCTCTAGGTATTTTGCACATCATGGCTAAGCCATTAGAGTGCTTGTTTAAAGATGATATAAAAGAAAGTATTTTTATCCAACTTGAGACCTTAGCCCTTAGTCCTTTTTGGACCAATCTATTTGCCTTGCATTAACTTAAAAGATTTTCCATGGCATGGCTTGCACCTCTAGTCCTTAGAAATAACTTGCATATCATGCATGTCATGTTTTCCTTAGAAGTTTAAGAAACTTGTTTGTAAGTGTTGTGTTGTTTTATGATTGTTGTATTGTTGTTTGTTTGTATTGTTTAGACTGAACGGAGAGTCCCGAGTATCGTTGAAAATAGTTGTGAACAACGACAACATTCAAAGGCAAGTGGCACACCCCATAAACTTCCTATTTTTATATGCATTACTTAGTGTATTTTTATATGCATGTGTTGCTATGCTAAACCTGTGTAGAATCCCTTATACCTGTGTCTAGGTTCCTATGCAATACTTAGTAGAATTATTGTTGCTATGCAAATGTTGTTTTGTGAAAATCTAAATTCTACTAAGTTAAGAATGAAACACCTGGGTGGTAATTGGTCGGATGGTTTATGTTGAGTGGCTACTCAGGTCCATTTCTATGGTTCCTAGAGTATGTACACTTGAGAATGGCCACCCAGGAACAGAGGAATCTGAAGAACTCCGAGTGACGATTGCTTCCAGTGCAGCCATTGCCATATGGGCTCTGGCTTGATCAATTATGTTGCGTGGACTCTCTCCGGCTTGACAAGCAGATGTAGGGGGATGTTAGGTGGAACGGGTCAAGCCATGTGGGAGGGAAAATGCTTCTGAAAGATCTCGTCTCATTCTCTCCTTTCCTTATCACAAATGGTGTGTAAAGGATACTTTGGGTTGAATGGGTACAATGGTGAAAGTGCACAACCTCTGCAGAGTGTAAAACTAAGTACTTAGCCGTGTCCCCGGTTACAGACAATTTTGAGCAGCTGATCAAGGACGTCAACGGAGGATTCCATCATTCAAATTTCTAAGTTAAAAGTTGATGGGTGAACAAGGGAAGATGAGATTTATGGTTTTCATGCCATACTCGTCGATTTCAAGAAAAGTGTTTCCAAAAAGATAGGAAAAATTGGCTTTATGCAAATTAGCCTTGAACTCCACCAGCCAAATATTCATATAGGCTTTAGAGTTATTCCATAAGTGTCCACCATAGTATCACTTGCTAGACTCCATTTTTAATGGAATCTGACCCACGTTGTTGCAATATTTTTCTTATTGCAGATTGATCAGATGACGAGTGAGGTTTCGTTTAAAGGTTTCGAGTCTACAACCAACATGTTTTCGCCTGTGGCAGCATGAAAGTTATAGAGGCTCACTGCTATTGTATTTCCGCTGTGTACTTTTCAAAGCTAGCTTTATGCTATGCAATTTGTAAAGAATATTTTGTAATTCTGGATCATCGATGTAATAAAATTGACGCTTTGCTGTGATATTACATCGTAAACTGTGTGTGCAAATGAATCGATCCAGGGATTTGCACTATACACAGGTATCTGCCTTATTTAAAGTGCATGTACGCTTCAGATGGTATCAGAGCACTGTGTTGCCTGTAGGTTCGAAACCTTAGGGTTGGATAGAAATAGGTTTGACCATAGGACTAAAAATCTATTTTTCTTCACTTTTCTATAAACAAATCTTTTCACCATGTCTTTCTCAAATTCTCATCTACTATCAACCTTCTGAAAACCTCTTATCCTTTTTCTAGATGATCATGTTCTTATAGTCTAAGTCTGATTCTGCTGGCTCATATGGAAAAGCTACGACTAATCATGAAGTTCTGCATGTATGGAAGACCACTGAAGAATCAGGATTCGACCAACACTTCTAAGATATCCAAGAAAGTTGAACAAGAACTGGAAGCAGTCATGAAGGAGGTAGATTTGACCACCACCAAAAATAGAATGACGATATCGTGTTAGTGTATTGAGCATATCAACTTGGCTATATGACTATACTAGATTGTTTGTTTGTTTGTTGTGAACCTGGTTGCTTGATGTTTGTTAGATGTTGATTGATTATGTTATAGATTGGTTGCCTTGTTTTGTTTTCTTGAACTAGGATTCCTCCATAGTACAAATAATTCAACTCATTGCCTTCTAAATCAAACAGATGTCTCACCCCAATACCAACACCAGTGATTTGCATTCAACTATGCGACTACTATTAGAGAACCAGAGTCTGCTGTTGAAGATGATCAATGACCAACTGCCTAAGATTGACAAGACCATAGTGATTTTGAAGAGAACCTTATGACCAAACCAAAGGCATGCAAAACTTGTGGAGAGATAGGACATACGTCCCAAGAATGCACTGATGAGTGGCCCCATGGTCATACCGAACATCCAGTTAGGGAATGCCCCACAAGTCAGATGTCTTGCTGTTTATGTGAAGCAACAAATCACGTTCCAACTCAACATCAACTCTACCCCGTGGTGCAAGAAGTCAGTCAGCAAGCCAAAAGGGGGATGCAACAAAATCTCATGAAGTATGTGGAAGTACAAGAAAACAAGGAGGAACACAAAAGAGATACTAGCCATATAACATGTTTTACATGTGGAGAACTAGGACATTATTCATGGGGCTGCAAAGAAAAAAGGACTGGTCAGGATACTGAACCAAATCTTCATCAAAATGAGACTGTGGGTCATACTAAGGTGAAGAATGAAATAAGAGTAAGGTCACTTCCGAAGAAATCCAAAAGTACCTCCAAGTGTTGCTATAATTGTGAAGGAGATCACCTAGCTCGAAATTGTCCCATCAAACGAGACTGGACTTCATTAATTGAGATAGAATATGGCAAACAAGATTTGGAAGAACTTTTAGCCCTGGAAACATCTAAGAAGAAGAAGAGGAACTTAAGTGACGTAATTTGCTACAAATGTAAAGGCAAAGGACATTTTGCTGACAAGTGCCCAGAGCGGAAGAAGGATAAACCTCTCCAAGGACCGAGTGGAAAGCGTGAGTGCTAAAAACTTTCTATATCCACCACATGCCATTGTATTTTGAACACTTGTACGCTCTACACCAGAGGAATAAACAAGATTACACAAAGTTTCTAGACTGACCACAAAAATTTCTTTTAAGGGTGGTAGCCACCTAGATAATTCAAACCCAGTCGCTTAAACACAGAGATCTCAAACTATTTTTCTTTTCATCCTTCTAATCAGAAAAACCATTCACTGTCAAGTTTTCAAGTCTCCATGTCAGAAATTTCGTTTTCCAAAACATCCCGAGTAATCAGAATCAATCAAACAATTGCTTTGTCTTTCTAGCTTCTTCGAATCTCGAGGACGAGATTCCTTTTAAGGGTGGTAGTCTGTAACATCCCAACATTTTATAATGTTCAAAAATCACAAAAATTTAAAAACTTTCCTTTTTATTAAAATAAAATATTAAATGCATAAGGAAACCAACTATAAAAGACTTCAAAGTTTAATATTTCAAATGTCACAGTTTAAAACATTTTATTATCCCATGTATTTCAAAACCTTCAAATATAATTTGACAAAAATGTTACAAACTACAATTCATTTTATTTTAAATAAATTAGTTCTTTATAAGTATTTGAATTAAACCATTTAATTACAAGATTATTCAAAAGGTTATATAATTACTAAATGGTTGTCATTCCTTTAACTAAGTTCAAAATATAGTTTGGAAATTATAAGCTTATAGTGTATAACTTTAAAACTTCATAGAATTTAAATTAATGAATTAGCCCAATAAACATTTCATTGGCTTAAATGAATTTCATCTATTTTTCATAACATGAAATGATTAATAGATCCTAAATAAATATAAAATTAAAGGTCTTGTCCAAAGTTGTTATGAAGTTTCAAATGCATAAAATATAATGTTGCTCAAATTATTTTCAATTAAAAATGAATACATTATATCTTCTCTTTTCCATTTTCATATAGTTGTGTTATATCATTAATAATTATACCAAAGCCAAAAAGGAATTTAGAAATTGAAAATGAGTTTAAATAACTTAAACCCAAACATATTGAAATGTGGGTATTTCTACAAATTTATTTTAGCCAAAGGAAAATTTAAATAGGATAGAAATTCAAATGTGACTTAAGTGTCAAATTGGTAATTAATCAATATTTCAAAATATTAATTTTCAAAAATATTCAAAACATACCCACAACTGGTTTAACAGCAAGACATTATTTTTACAAATTTTTGGAAATTAATTTGACATCATTTGGACATTTAAATCAAAAGATATGAATTAAAGAAATAAAATCAGAAAAGAAAATATCGGCTCACGTCATGCTGACGTCAGCAGATCTTCTTCTTCCTCTAACCGAACGAAGCGAAGAATATGGAAATCGAATCGGAGTCCAAATCCTCTCCGATTCGTGCGGGATACGATCTCCGAAGCCCCCTATATAATCCCCGGACCCCGCCGCGTCTTTTCCCCCTCGAAACACTAACTAAATCACGCCGCCAGGCCGCTGGAAAGCTCGCCGGAGTTCGCCTCCTCCGCCGCCGTCCTCTGCAGTTTCCGGTGAGCCCCGAGCCTCCGAAGCCCTCTCATTCCCCCCCCCCCCCTCGCTTTCCCATCGTCGTGCGCACCTACTAAGCCTCGTGCTCGGTGGTTTCGTGCAGCGAGTCGAGCACCCCGTGCTCGACCGGATCGCCCGGAGCGCCGCCGCACTCCATCCGCCGCAGCCGGCCGCACCAGGAAGAGAGAGACGACACCGCCACCTCCATCGCCCTCCCCGCGACGCGCCGCGCTCGGGGCTGCTCTCCTCGCATCCGGGGAGGCACGGCAACGACCGGAGCGTCCACGCCGGAGCCCGCGCCGCCGTCAGCTCCTAACTCCGGTGAAAAGCGCCGCCATCTTCTGGACGAGCACGGTGAGCCATCCGATCTACATCGTACGGTTGTAAATAGATCCTTTAAAACGAAGCGGTACGATCTGATCTGGACCGTCAGATCCAGATCTGACGGCCCAGATCTATAACTTATCCACGTAGACAGCCACGTCAGCGCCACGTCACTGCCCAGTCAGCTGCCACGTGGAAAACAATTTCCTTAATTAAATTTAATCGGCAGTTTTGCAGAAACACCCCTGCCACTTAGATCTGTCACAACTTTTTAACCACAACTCCAAATTCAATAATTTTTATATATTTGGAAAGCTCTGGATGTGTAGAATAATTTGGATCTCACAAAATTCAAATTTGACTTAGTATAAAATATTCAAATTTCAAATGGTGAATTTGAGTATATTTGTAATAACTTTAAATCTATAAATCCAAAAATTGCAAATAAATATGTTTTAGAAACTTTGGAATATATGTAAATTAATGCTACTGCTATAAAAATATTTTTGAGTAATGTTTGAATGATTTCATGGTTGTGTGTTTAATTTGAATAGTTTGGATAATTTTGAAATAACTTTTAATATAAACATTATTTTTGATTAAATCCAATTGCAATAGATTTAATTAAATGCTCTCTGTCTATTAACATTAATTATGAAATTTTGTTATAAAAATTTAGTTATAGGAAACTTTAATCTTATATTTATTCCTTTTAGTATATTTTCCAAAATTAGAAATTGATTAAATTGCACTTATAGATTCATGCATATTTATAAATAAAACACAAAAGTTAATTTGATGTTTCTTGTGATTTAAAATTTCATTTCATAGCATATTTTATTCTCATAGGAAACCCCCTCTTCTTTAGTTTTCTCTAAATTAGGATTATCTTCAAACTTAGTATTTTGGGAAAAGTGCTATGCACTTAGACACTTAGTAATTTTCAAGATGGAGCTAGAAGACCATTGAAGGACTTAGCCAAAAACAAGACTTCAGAAGGATCTTCAAGGAGAAGAAACACTTAGAAGAAAATCAAGGAGAGGTTCATGAATGACTTAGAAGAAAACAGACTCTGGAAGCATCCTCAAGATGTCAAGCACTTAGAAGAAAAGTGAGAAGAAGTTCAAGAAGGCCAACTCCCTTTTATTCTCTAAGTCTCTCTCTTTGTCTTTTCTTCTCCTCTGAGATTTCATGAAGACTAAGTAAATCCAAGACCAGCCTCGAGGATACAAGAATCATCAAGTCTGAAGATTCATCAGGACTACTCAGAACTCAATCAAGACATCATCAAGGAGAATATTACAAGTCTGGAGATGAAGCCTGGAGGACAACTACATCTTTCTTTCTATCTTTTCTCTCTTTCCTAATCTTGTCTTTTAGACTTAAACAAATTTTGATCATGATGTTATCATCTTGAAGTTGTTGGATCCTAGCAGCATAGTGGGATGAAGCGGCCTCGAAACAAACCTTACATGTCCACGTACATGAGACCTGTTCCACAATTTAAGTGGCTGGCCGGGTGTCTGTCTCTCTCACTATAGTGAATGTCCAATTTACAAAGAGTTGATAATAATTGTTGATCATCTGGAACAAATGACTTAGTATTTTTCTCTAGGTATTTTGCACATCATGGCTAAGCCATTAGAGTGCTTGTTTAAAGATGATATAAAACAAAGTATTTTTATCCAACTTGAGACCTTAGCCCTTAGTCCTTTTTGGACCAATCTATTTGCCTTGCATTAACTTAAAAGATTTTCCATGGCATGGCTTGCACCTCTAGTCCTTAGAAATAACTTGCATATCATGCATGTCATGTTTTCCTTAGAAGTTTAAGAAACTTGTTTGTAAGTGTTGTGTTGTTTTATGATTGTTGTATTGTTGTTTGTTTGTATTGTTTAGACTGAACGGAGAGTCCCGAGTATCGTTGAAAAGAGTTGTGAACAACGACAACATTCAAAGGCAAGTGGCACACCCCATAAACTTCCTATTTTTATATGCATTACTTAGTGTATTTTTATATGCATGTGTTGCTATGCTAAACCTGTGTAGAATCCCTTATACCTGTGTCTAGGTTCCTATGCAATACTTAGTAGAATTATTGTTGCTATGCAAATGTTGTTTTGTGAAAATCTAAATTCTACTAAGTTAAGAATGAAACACCTGGGTGGTAATTGGTCGGATGGTTTATGTTGAGTGGCTACTCAAGTCCATTTCTATGGTTCCTAGAGTATGTACACTTGAGAATGGCCACCCAGGAACAGAGGAATCTGAAGAACTCCGAGTGACGATTGCTTCCAGTGCAGCCATTGCCATATGGGCTCTGGCTTGATCAATTATGTTGCGTGGACTCTCTCCGGCTTGACAAGCAGATGTCGGGGGATGTTAGGTGGAACGGGTCAAGCCATTTGGGAGGGAAAATGCTTCTGAAAGATCTCGTCTCATTCTCTCCTTTCCTTATCACAAATGGTGTGTAAAGGATACTTTGGGTTGAATGGGTACAATGGTGAAAGTGCACAACCTCTGCAGAGTGTAAAACTAAGTACTTAGCCGTGTCCCCGGTTACGGACAATTTTGAGCAGCTGATCAAGGACGTCAACGGAGGATTCCATCATTCAAATTTCTAAGTTAAAAGTTGATGGGTGAACAAGGGAAGATGAGATTTATGGTTTTCATGCCATACTCGTCGATTTCAAGAAAAGTGTTTCCAAAAAGATAGGAAAAATTGGCTTTATGCAAATTAGCCTTGAACTCCACCAGCCAAATATTCATATAGGCTTTAGAGTTATTCCATAAGTGTCCACCATAGTGTCACTTGCCAGACTCCATTTTTAATGGAATCTGACCCACGTTGTTGCAATATTTTTCTTATTGCAGATTGATCAGATGACGAGTGAGGTTTCGTTTAAAGGTTTCGAGTCTACAACCAACATGTTTTCGCCTGTGGCAGCATGAAAGTTATAGAGGCTCACTGCTATTGTATTTCCGCTGTGTACTTTTCAAAGCTAGCTTTATGCTATGCAATTTGTAAAGAATATTTTGTAATTCTGGATCATCGATGTAATAAAATTGACGCTTTGTTGTGATATTACATCGTAAACTGTGTGTGCAAATGAATCGATCCAGGGATTTGCACTATACACAGGTATCTGCCTTATTTAAAGTGCAGGTACGCTTCAAGCGCCTTCGTCACCCAGCGGATACGGCAGAGGCCATGTGTGCCCTGTCGTACTTCCTTGGCCACGAAGTCTCCCCACAGGCCTGAAGTGGACTGTGGTGGGGATTCTGTTGACTTCCCTCCAGGCCTCGCTGCGCCTCGGGAGGGTCTCTTGAAGCGTGGGTCCTCTTCAGGCCGTTGATTCCTCTTTGGGCCCTCGAGGGGATTTGCCTCTCGGGGGTCTCTCCAAACGATGGCTTGGTCCTTAGTCGTTTCGTCTGATCAGCCCGCGTGCGGGGCCTGGGGAGAGTGGCCTTTTCATACCCCAGTCTCCACTGGGCCGACAATGGTTTATAGTTGTTATTACCATAGTTGTTCCAATAGGCATTGTTGTTGAAATTGTTGCTTTTAATAAAGTTTACATCAACATGCTGTTCTTGTGCAGCTAAAGAAGCTAAAGGAACATTACTGGGATCAATATGGGATTCACCACTAGCAATCATAGACATAATAATATCAATCTTTTCACTCAAGGAGGAGGTTTCTTAAACATAATTTACCTTCTTACCTTGAGGTGTCCTCTCCGTATGCCATTCGGAATAATTCACCATCATATCATCCAAGAGTTTTGTTGCAGCCCCCAATGTGATGGACATAAAGGTTCCTACAGCAGCTGAATCCAATAAGTTTCAGGAAGAAAAATTAAGTCCTGCATAAAAGTTTTGGATGATCATCCAAGCAGTCACTCCATGGGTTGGACAATTCTTTATCAAAGATTTCATTATTTCCCAAGCTTGAGCAACATGTTCATTATCTAGGTTTTTAAAATTCATGATGCTACTTCTTTGAGAAATAATCTTAGCAGGAGGATAGTATTTTCCTATAAAAGTATCTTTGCATTGTATCCAAGAATAAATACTATTCCTCGGCAATGAAAGCAACCATTCCTTAGCTCTTCCTCTCAAGGAGAAAGGAAATAATTTAAATTTTATGATATCACCATCTATGTCTTTATATTTTTGCATTTCACATAATTCAACAAAGTTATTTAGATGGGCAGCAGCATCATCAAAACTAACACCAGAGAATTGCTCTCTCATAACAAGGTTCAATAAAACAGGTTTAATTTCAAAGAACTCAGCTTTAGATGCAGGTGGAGCAATAGGTGTGCATATAATATCATTATTGTTGGTGCTTGTAAAGTCACACAACTTAGTATTTTCAGCGGAACTCATTTTAGCAAATTAAATGACAAACCGAAATAACAGTATTAAAGAAAATAATACTAAAACGAAATAAACAAAAGCAACAAAACTGAAAATAAATATGCAAACCGAAATAACAAAAGTAATGTAAGTAACTAATTTTTTTGGATTTTTATATTAAGCAAACAAGAAAGTTATAAAAGTAAACTAATCAAGACAATAACAAAATAAAAAGATTGGAAGTGCGAAAACTCCCCTCGTGAATAACACTCAAATCCCCGGCAACGGCGCCAGAAATTAGCTTGATGCACACGGTGGGTGTGTTGTTGGGAGACCCCAAGAGGAAGGTATGAAGTAGTGCTGCAGAAAATTTCACTCAGTATGAAACCAAGGTTATCGAACCAGTTGGAGATGAAGAATTCCCCCGAGGTATCAACGGCGCTAGAAAAGAGCTTCCTGGTGGTTGACGTGGAGCCTGCACACAAACAATCAAGATACTTTGCCCCAACTTAAAAGTGAGGTTGTCAATCTCATCAGCTTGCTGTAACAAAGGATTAAACGTATGCGTGGAAGAAAGATGTTTGTTTGTAGAAAGTAACAGGTTTGCAGTTGTGGTTTTATTAGATTAATGAGAAGGACGGGGGTCCATGGTTCACTAGTGGTGTCTCTCCATAAATAACAATAACATTCATCCATGAGTGGTAATTAAATTACAGCTTGGCAATTGACAGAATAACGATGAGCAAACCAATGCATATACTAATGTCATGATGTCAAGTGTGAGATTCATTCGGGCATTACAACAATATACATAGACCGTTCCAACCGCATCTATGTCTAATAATCCACCTTCCGGTTAGCGTCTGCACCCCTTTCAGTATTAAGTTGCATGCAACAGATTATCGCCTTAAGCACTGTGTGTAAAGTATGTAAGTAACATCATCCTTAGACAAAGTACTATTTTTTTATCCCTAGTAGCAACAATACATCTACAACCTTAGAGATTTCTGTCACTGCCCTAGATTTAATAGACATGAACCCGCTATCGAGCATAAATACCCCCTCTTTGAGTTACGAGCATCTACTTGGCTAAAGCACACACAAGTAACGGCGAGCATGCAAGATCATTAAATAGCACACACATGATATATTATGAAGCAATAACTTTAGTACTCAATATTCATCGGATCCCAGCAAACACAACATGGAGAATTACATAAAGATGATCTTGATCATGATACGAAGCTCACACGATCTAAACATGATAGCACAAGAGGAGAAGACAACCATCTAGCTATTTTTATGGAACCGTAGTCCAAAGGTAGACTGCTCACGCATCAGTCCGGAGGCGGTCATGGTGGCGTAGAGGCCTCCGGGGACGATTCCCCCTCCTGGCAGAGTGCTGGGGAGCAGTTCTGATCTCTCCCGAATTCGTGTTGATAACGGCGGCGGCTCGGGACCCGTGGAGGAAAAAGTGAACACCGTCCGTGCATTTTTAGGTCAGGAGGTATTTATGGGCGAAAGGGCGATGTCGGTGGGCGCCCGAGGGGCCCACACCACCTCCTGGCGCGGCGAGGAAGGGAGCCGCGCCATGGGGTGGTGAGGCCGCCTCATGGCCCTTATGCACATGGTGGGTGTGTTTTTGGGAGACCCCAAGAGTAAGGTTTGAAGTAGTGCAGCAGCAAGTTTCCCTCAGTATGAAACAAAGGTTATCGAACCAGTAGGAGATGAATGTAGCGTACCTGCACTTAAAATTTGGCAAGGTACCTGTGTATACTGCAAACCCCTTGATTGATTCATTTGCACACACAGTTTACGATGAATATCACAACATTGTATCATTATTACACGAATAATCCAGGCTTGGTAAAATAAATAGTTTGATACATATTTGCATAGCTTAAAGCTAGCTCAAATCAATAAAGCAGCGGAAATAAATCTTCAATGAGCCTCCAACTTCATGATACGCCACAGGCGAAAAGATGTTGGTGCAGACTCGAAACCCAAACGTAGTCCTTACTCTTTGTCAGAAAATTCTGCAACAAATAATAATTTGCAACAGAGTGGGTCAGATTCCATTAGAAATGGATCTGGCAAGTGGCACTATGGTGGACACTTAATTGAATGACTCTATAACCTGTATGCATATTTGGTTGGTGGAGTTCAAGGCTATTTTGCATAAAGCCAGTTTTGCCTAACTCTTTGTAAAACAAACTTAACATCATAATTGGCAGCACTGGTTAACCCAAGTGAGCCAAAAGTCTCGACCTTAGGTGCACCCTCAGATGAGAACTCCCACAGTCAATGGTCCTAAGTATAGTAGAAACTATCTTAGGTGAAAACCCCCATGAACATGGTCCTGATTAGTTCACTATTGTTCATTTATATAAACTTTATTAAGAAATTAGAATGTTGGGATTTCTCCGTTGTCCTTGATCAACTACAATCTTCACTTGGAAATCTTCTTCTTGAGTTCTTCTCTTTCTTCTCCTTTTATTCCTCACATCCCTTGGTTCCTGGGTGGCCATCCACAATTGTGCTCTCAGGTGAAAACCCCAACGTTCATGATTCTAAGTATAGTAGAAACTATCTTAGGTGAAAACCCTCATGGACATGGTCCTGAGTAGTCACTCAACATAAACCAAACAACCATTCCACCCAGATGATTCATTAACTTACTGGATGTGCACTCAAAGGTGAAAACCCCCACATACTTTAAGGGGTTCCGGTGCAGAAAAAAAAAATTCCTAGCGTAAGAACGCCCTAACTAGCCAGGATATGTCTATCTAGCACATGCGATAACGTTGGCGTAACGGGTCACATATCTCCATGTAGACCGGTAGCGGGGATTACGCTCCCGCACAATCGTTGACGATGAAGTCGTACGTAGCCGACCTCGAGGTCGCGGAGAACTAACCGCGATGATGTAGACGATGACGCCGGGATGTCGACGAAGACCTGCGTCGACGGGCGTCGGGCGGAAGATGGCGTGGCGCCGGCGGCTGAGGTGTGCGTCGGCGGCAGGGCTGCTGGGTGGGCGAGACGACGTCGCCCAGTGTAACATCCCAATATTTTGGAATGTTCAAAAATCACTAAAATTTAAAACTTTTTGTTTTAATTAAAATAAAATATTAAAATGCATAATAAAACCAACTATGAAGGACTTCAATCATATTGAAAAAGTTTATTAAGTTAAATATCTCCATGTACCATTATTTTCAAAAGTTGTTCAAGTTAAACATTTTACTATCCATTCTATTTCGTAAAACCTCAATATCTAATTTGATAAATGTCTTACAAACTTTTAAGCCAATTTCATATAATAAAAAGTTTTCTTTTAAGTATTTAATTTCAATCACTTAGCCATAGCTATTCATAACTTAAAATAATATTTACAAGTGTTTATTTAAACTATTTAAAACATGATCTATTTGCCAAATAGTTTTCATTATTTTAACTAAGTTCAAAACATAGTTTTAGAAATTACAAGTATATAGTTTATAACTTTAAAACTTCATAGATGTTATAATTAAAGAAGTAACCAAATAAACATTTCATTAGCCTAAATGTTTTTCAATTATTTTCAAAACATGAAATGATTAATATACCCTATATAAGGAATACATTGAATCTAAAATCTTTTTCAAACTTGTTTTATGAAGTTTTCATATGATTTATCTTAATATAAAACTTATGGCGCACAAAATATTTTGAATTAAAAATAATTACACTGCATTTTCTCTATTCATTTCCAATAGTTGTAATATGTTATTTAATGTTCTATTAAAGCTAAAATTTATTTAATATTGGAATTTGAGTTTAAATAACTTAAATTCAAACATATTTGAATATGGGTATTTCATAGAATTTATTTTAGCCAAAAATAAAATTAATTAAACCCTAGTTTTAAATTTAACATAAAGTGTCCAATTTGTATTTAAGCAATATTTCAAAATATTATTTTTCAAAAATGTTCAAAACATGCCCGCAACTGGTTTAACACAAAGATAATAATTTTACAAATCTTTAGAAATTTGTTTGACATCATTTGGACAATTAAATCAAAAGATATGAATTAAAAGAAAAATCAGAAAAACAGAAAAAAGACAAATTGATGACGTCATAGCTGACGTCACTGCGTCTTCCACCTCCGTCCGAGAATTACGCCCCCGAATCCTCCTCCAATCCGAGCTCAAATTCGCGGCGTTCGTTGCGGGATTTGTTCCCTCCTCCTGCCCTATATAATCCCCTGCCTCTCCTCCGTTTTTCCCCTCTCCTCCCTCTCAGTTTTACGCCGCCAGGCTCGTGATTTTCGTCGCCGGACTTCACCTCCTCCGCCGCCGTGTTTCACCAATTCCGGCAAGGTGAGACCTCCTACAAGCGCGTGGTCACCTCCTCTGCACCCGCCATGGACACACGCATCTCCATGACCCCTCCCTCGTTGTCTTCTTGCAGCGGTTGGAGCGGAGCCGAGCATGAAGCTCGTCGGCGTGGAAGCAGCCCCGGCCGCACGCCGCCTGCCATCTTCCTGGACGCGTACGACGTCGCGAGCGCGCCAATCTCCTCCTCCGTCGCGTTCCGCACCTCCTCGTCACCTCGCCACGTCAAGGGAACAACGGGAGCGTCGTCCCCGTCCTCGCCCGAAGCGCGCCGCCGCCATCCTCATTGTCTCCGGCGAGACAGCGCTGCCAGGTAATGACCATCGCCTCCGATCCGTCCGATATAAGTTTAACGGCCCAGATTAGAATATTCAAAATCGAATCGGTATCCCGCTGTTGTCTGTCAGATCCAGATCCAACGGCCCAGATCCAGTCACTTAACCACGTCAGCGCTGACTCAGCATGCACAGTCAGCGCCACGTCGGATCCAGTCAGCGCACAGTCAACAGATCTGGCATTTTTGTAGAAAAGCCCCTGCTTATTAAAATTGTTATAACTTTTTATTCACACATCCAAATTTGATAAATCTTATATATTTGGAAAGCTCTTGACATGTAGAATATTTCAGATCTGTTTAAATTTGACATGTAGAAAGCTCTTATACATGTAGAATATTTCAAATTTGACTTAGTTTAAAATATTCAAATTTCAAATGGTGAATTTGAGTATTTTTGTCATAACTTTAAATCTGTAAATTCAAAAATTGCAAATAAATTTGTTTTAGAAACTTTGGAATATTTGTAATTTGATGCCTCTGTTATAAAATAATTTTGAGTAATATTTGAATGAATTCATAGTTATATATTTAAATTGAATAGTTTGAATATTTTCAACATAACTTTTGATATAAACATTATTTTTGAATAAATTCAATTGCTATAAATTTATTTAAATCCCATCTGTCTATTAATACTAATTATAAAATTTTGTTATAAAAATTTTAATCACATAAAACTTTAATCTTATATTTATTCCTTTATTATATTTTGTGAAAATAGAAATTAATTAAATTGCATTAGTATAATTGTTTCATGTGAGTAAAAATTGGATTTCATGCATAGCATATTTTATTTTGTAGTTATATTTCCATCAGAAAACTCCTGCCCCATTTTCTCTAAGTTAGAAGTATTTTCAACTTAGCATTCTGGTAAAAGTGCTATGCATTAGACACTTAGGATTTTCAACATGGAGCTAGAAGGCCATTGAAGGACTTAGCCAAAACAAGACTTCAGAAGTATCTCCAAGGAGTAGAAGCACTTAGAAGAAAAATCAAGAAGAAGTTCATGAAGACCAACCAGAAATATTTTCTAAGTCTTGCTTCCTCTCTCTTTCTTTTCTCCCTTCTTCTCTGAGACTTCGTGAAGACCAAGTTAAATCCAAGACCAGCCTAGGCGATACAAAAATCATCAAGTCTAAAAGATTATTCAAGTCTACCAGGAATTCAATCAAGACATCACCAAGGAGAATATTACAAGTCTAGAGATGAAGCCTGGAGGACAACTACATCTTTCTTTCTATATTTTCTCTCTTTCCTAATCTTGTCCTTCACTTAAGACTTAAACAATTTTGATCATATTATTACCATCTTGAAGTTAGTTGGATCCTTGCAGCATAGTGAGATGAAGCGGCCTGGAGACAAACCTTACATGTCCACGTACATGAGACCTGTTCCACAATAAGTGGTTGGTCGGGTGTCTGTCTCTCTCACTATAGTGAATATCCAATTTACAAAGAGTTGATAATAAAAGTTGATCACCTTATAGACTTAGTATTTTCTCTAAGTATTTTTTTCACATCATGACTAAGCCATTAGAGCGCTTATTCAAGATGAACTATAATAAAGTATTTTATTCAACGTATGACCTTAGTCCTTAGTCATTTTGACACCCATTTTCGCTTTGCATTAACTTAAAATATTTTCTTAGCAAGACATACATCTCTAGTCCTGAGGAATATTTTGCACCTCGTGCATAAACATAATTTCCTTAGAAGTTTTATGAAACCTGTCTGTTCACTATGTATGTGCATGTATGTTTGATGATTGTTGTTTGTTGATTGTTGGATTTTTGTTTGCCTGTATTGTTAAATTGAACGGAGAGCTCTGAATAACGTTGAAAAGAGTTGTGAGCAAAGACATCATTCAAAGGCAAGTGGCACACCTAATAAACTTCCTATTGCTTTCTATATGCATTACTTAGTGTATTTTTATATAAGCATGTGTATGATAGTATTGCTATGCTAAACATGTGTAGAAATTACTTATTCCTGTGTCTAGGCTCCTATTCAATAGTTAGTAGAATTATTGATGCGATGCAAATATTGTTGTGTGAAATATAAATTCTACTAAGTTAAGAATGAAACACCTGGGTGGTAAGAGGTTGTATGGTTTATGTTGAGTGGCTACTCAGGCCATGTCTATGGTTCCTGGAGTACGTACACTTGAGAATGGCCACCTAGGAACAGAGGAATCTGAAGAACTACGAGTGACGATTGCTTCCAGTGCAGCCATTGCCATATGGGCTTTGGCTTGAACAACTATGTTGCGTGGACTCTCTCCGGCTTGACAAGCAGATGTAGAGGGTGTTAGGTCGAACGGGTCAAGCCAGGTGGGAGGGAAAATGCTTCTAAAAGATATCATCTCATTCTTCTCCTTTTCCTTATCACTATAAGTGTGTAAAGGATAGTTTGGGTTGAATGCGTACAATGGTGAACGTGCACAACCTCTGCAGAGTGTAAAACTAAGTACTTAGCCGTGTCCCCGGTACGAACAATTTGAGCAGCTGATCACGGACGTCAACGGAGGATTCCACCATTCCACTTCAGAAATAAAACTTGATGGGTGAACAAGTGTAGAATGAGACAGTGGTTGTCATGCCACAAATGTCTCGAATAGAAGAAAAGTGTTTTCCAAAAGAGTTAGGAAAAACTGGCTTTATGCAAATTAGCCTTGAACTCCACCAGCCAAATATGCATATAGGCTATAGAGTTATTCCATTAAGTGTCCACCATAGTGTCACTTGCCAGACTCCATTTTTTTATTGAATCTGACCCACGTTGTTGCAATATTTTTCTTATTGCAGATTGATCAGATGACGAGTGAGGTTTCGTTTAAAGGTTTCGAGTCTACAACCAACATGTTTTCGCCTGTGGCAACATGAAAGTGATGGAGACCCACTGCTATTGTATTTCCGCTGTTTACTCTTTTAAAGCTAGCTTTATGCTATGCAACTTGTATCGAATATTTTGTAAGTCTGGATCATCGATGTAATAAAATTGTTACTTTGTTGTGATATTACATCTTAAACTGTGTGTGCAAACAAATCGATCCAGGGATTTGCACTATACACAGGTATCTGCCTTATTTAAAGTGCAGGTACACTACACCCAGGCTCCTCAAATGTGGCGCCTCCGAGTACTCGCAAGCATACAGAGCTTAACAACAACCTCCGGTAACTTAGATCCAGCTGAGATCGCATGGGAGAACTTTTCTGGAATCCCACAGGGCAACGACGCCTGACGGTATAGCTTTGGTGGAGAGAGGAGGGAAAACGGGCGGAGAAACAGCTCGGTCGGCCTCCTACAAATTTAATTATATTTTTCTGTCATTAATCCAATTAATTTGCCTTGTTATATAAAGGGGGGAGGGGGTGTGCAAATACCTTAGCGCCCCCATGTGGGACTAAAGGAAAAAGGAGGGGAGGGGGGTTCGGCTGGCTCACCTAGTCCGAATTGGACTAGGGGCCCAAGCCACCTTCCTCCTTGGTTGGTGTGTCTCCCCTCTTGGGCCCTCCTAGGGCCCATTTGTGGGCTGCCCTTTTTTCCTTTATTTAATTAATAATTAAATCAATATATAATATAACTAATTCATAATTAATATATTTAAATACTATATTAATCTCCCGTGACCCCGAAACATTTTTCGGAACACCCGAACATCTTTCGGACATTCCCGGAACCATTCCAGACCTTCCCGGAACTCCTTCCGGACCACCGGAACTCTTTCCGGATCATTTCTCTCTCTCTCTCTATAAAATCCTATTATATTCCAAAACCTTCTCCAGGTGTCGTTAAGACCTTTATGTTGTTACGCTACGGTTCCAGAACACTCCAGACATGATCGAGACCCTTCGCTCGACAATGACCGCCAAGGATACCTGGATGCATATGACGGTCCATTTGCATTCAACAAATATCATCGTTGAATCATAAACATGATATTCATTCCCTTTGTTTCTGAGGTATGATCATGGACATCCGATGCCTTGTTGTATCTCGTTACCGACATAGGTTATTAACTCGTCTCCAATATTTTATCTCCATGATCTAGTCATAAGCTGCGCAGCTATATAGATGCAATATCACCGAGTGGGCCCAGAGTATCTTTCATTTACAAGAATGATGAAATCCCACTCTTGATCCTTACGTCTCAACATACTCTTTCGGGACACCCAAGATGGACACCGTTATTGTCATGCTATACAAGACACGACGTTTGATGCTCTCAAAGCACCCCTACGAAATAGCAATAAGTACGGTCTCACGGTCTAAGGAATAAGCTATCATATTACTTATTTATTGCAAATGGCAAACATCGTAATACGATCCTATTGCAATACTTTGCGTATGTCCATCACCTTATTCAACTAAAAGATGACCCCACTGTCAACCCGACACCATTATCCATGGTCGGGAATCTCGATCATCTGTTGCCCAGTGGACTAGTTTATATAGAGGCTCACTAGGAACTCTGGTTGTCTATGTATCACACGTGTATTAATAATTCCAATTAATACAGTTATAGCATAATACAAAGACATATTATAAAATTATGAGATAATTCGATAAACACTACTTATTTATTTTCCTCTAGGGCATATCTCCTTCAGTCTCGCACTTGCCTAGAGTACAAATAAACTAGCTGCATTTTACTTCATCAAAACCCCTTATCAATTAAGCATTATATGATAATGCTTGCTTGTGGAAGAGTGTTACTCTGACAATCTGTACAATACACAATTGTGTGTTCTTTTGTGATTCATTGATATCAACCTGTTTGATATCATCATGTTATCCAATAGCATATATACAAATACCGTAACTAAGTGAGACTTATGTTTCCTAGTGCTTACTATGATTTTGTTAACTAGATAATTGCTTTGCAAACACACTCAGTCATAGAGAATTCTATGTAACATTTACAATCTCGCGATATCTATATACTTCCATACCTATGTAGAAGACTTGACACTCCAATGTCAATCTAATAACTAATACATTTCTATTTCTAGTAAATTCTAAATATACTTTCATAAATGTTCTTCTTCTAAGAACATGGGTCATATTTCATCGAGCACATAATGTGGTACCTGTATGATGTCTATTATCACATAATAGACCAACATATCATACAACCAATATTATCATGTATCATTACTCTTAATGATTAATTAGATTTCCAAGGACCATTCATTTGGTTTTAATCTATTTTGACTCTTCAGAATCAATCCAAAACAACTCGACTATCTATTTACAATTCCCGTTCTATTCAAAATAGACATTAACTTTTAAATAGATTCACAACTTCATATTTCTAATTAATTTTATTGGTACAATTCATGATGTGTCATTTACACATGATGAATTCGCCTCCCACTCAAATTATGTCTCCACATATTTGAGAACACGAGCTCCCACTCAAAATATGTCATCTACATATATGAGGGTCTAAGCTCCCACTCAAAAGGATGTCCTTTACATATTCTACCTGAGTAAACTAACTTTGACTCCCACTTAAACTCATATTTTATTTCGACATTTTGGTCAAACCAAAATCATTGATATCTTATCAATTCGAACTTAACACGGACTACAGTATTCTATTAATAGAAATCCCACAGACTTCAAGCATGTCTACATTTATGTAGTCAACAAATTGATTTTGTCCAAGATACATTTCTTGACAAAATATGCTTTCACGTCTTTCTTATAGTTACATTTCTCATATAACACTTTATATGATGATTAAGTAACCTTATTCCTATAATAAGTATTATAGTAACATTTAGTGTTTTAATCCTTCTAAATGGAACTTGGATTTTCAGGCTCAAAAGCCTTTGTTCGTATTCTGATATTTTCTCAACTTTCTTTGTATTCATAAGGTGTATCTTGATCTGTCAATAAAATCCGAAATATTCAATATTAAACTGTAACCTGATAGCAAATATTAAATAATAACACCTTATTTGGAAACTTCTTTCATGAAAATACTATGATCTTATCGAAGAGGATTGCGAGCAGAAAACAATTTTCAAGTCTCCTTCATTCTTATCATTGAATTTTCATTTGTAGACATATACCTTCTGGAACATATTCCAATGTTCTACTTTTATGAATATAGGGCTGAAACCTTATTTCAAGCTTCTAATTCTATTCCATAAACCATAATTCGAAAATCATATTTTCTCGGAATTACACAGACAACAACACAAGTTTTGTTTATGTTGGGTTTTGGAATACACTCTCAACTAACATGAGTAATTTACAAAGAACTATTCATGTATATTTTTAATTATCGTATAATCATCTATACAATGACACTATTGTCAATCACATGAATCACTGTTGAAAAACATCTATTTTCTAAAGTGGACATCGACTATAATGTTCCGAACATATTAGGAGATTGTAAGACAGATTCTAAAAGACCACACTTTATATAAAATAGAGTATGATTATAATACTTCAGATATCACTATATCTGATTTTATAATTTTGTGAAACAAATTTCACAAGTCTTTTGTGTAGAAACCATAATTCAAAAATATTGTCCTTTGATCAAATCTTGTGAATACAATATTCACTAATCTTTCTTCTCAAAACCACAATTTGATCTTTTATCAAATTATTTTCAGACTCACGATTTATTATGAAAATACACTTATTTACTATTAATCATAGAAGAATTCGAATCAAATAAATTTCACCATACAATTAATTTAATAATCATCTGATATGACTTTCAATTAATTTTCTCACAAATTAATACTTCAATATCAATTTTAAACTTAATCAATTCGGCATATGCAACTTTTAAATAGATCAAAGTATCTATTACTTCTTACATTGCCTTTATGATTAAATTTGATGGTGTTTGTTCTAGTAAGACAATCTTTTTATTCTTTGGACACATATTTTTATCATTTCCGCTTTTATGAATGTATACCACGTTATCATACAAGTAATGAAATTGAGATGTGAACACTTTATTCATAATATAAAACAACTGGCTTGTTCCATAACATAAAACAACTGAATTTGTCTTATTACATATATGAATAACTTTGTCTTGTAACAATCAAGACACTAAACAAAATCACACTCTCAATATAAGAAAAGGTCTTATAAAAAACTATTGATGATAACTATGATAACTTTAGGACGTGAACACCACTGGCCATCAACTTCCTTGCTAGCCATCACTTGTACCATGTCACGTCATTATTCGCCACTGATAAGTAATAATCAGGACATGTTTCACAGACAGAGCAAGTATCAAATTCTTTTATCACATATCAAGAGACGAATACACTCATAAGTCTGTATATCAAATATATACCTGTAGCGTCGAAGATTTCTCCTTCGATGGAATCTACCTCCATAGATTTGAACTCAGACACAAACTTGTTGAAGTTCATATTGTCTGCCTTCAAAACATATTTGCGCGCATGCTTCTCATAGCTTGGAGGTAGATATATCAGCACAATCTGAATTGCACATGAATCCGCCATCCAGTAATTATAGACATTTGTCAGCTTGAAGTAGATGTCATACAAGCTCTTCAAATGAGTCTCCAGACAAGTATGCTCCTCCATGTGAATGGTATGGAACTTTCTAAGCTGTCTGAATTGCTCATGCCTCAATTCATCTTTGAAGTGCGTTTTGATCACATCAATCATAATGTATGGCTCCTTGTGTCGAAACAACTCTTTCAACTCAGGTGCTAGGCATACGGTTATGATGATCTCCACTTCTATGAATATGTCTCGACGCCTGCGGAATTCATCATCCTCCTCCTCGCTAGCAGAATCATTCGGTCTATCTCCCAATGCTTCTTCGATGACATATAGGTTGTTGTTGTGTTGGAGAATGTTTCTAAGACCGTTGTACCATCTGATGAAGTTGGACCCGTCGGCTTCTAAGGTAGAATCCGGACTCTTAATGAAGTAACCGAAGTACAGTTCCATCTAAAGATATGATCGCAAAAGAGGTAAGGTAAAGTTTATAACATATGTGAGTTTTAGTTTATAATCCAATTATTAAACACATTCTACTAAAATTATTATCCCTACGATAATCTTAGCAATTACACGACCCCCATCCACCATACTACCCCCGATCATCACGGCCGGCAGCACAGCTTCAAAGGTGGACATAAAATGTCGATACAACAACTCTGCGACTCATGCTCGATCTTTCGATCTTTCGTGTTCCGAGGTCATATCTGCATATGCTAGGCTCGCCAATCAAACCTCAAAGACCCTGCGCTTGCAACATGGCTTACACCCACTGTATGCGATCAACGAGATGTATGACACCCGATCGTCACGGCCTGCCTCATAAAGTATAACTTTCTTGGTGGTGCGCAACGAGGGAGAACACAATTTTGGTATTTGTTAGGGATTATTCTATTTATGATGCTACTGTTGCATATCTAACATATAAGCAATCAATAGGAAACACACAACAACACAATATAAACATAAAGTAATGAAGTGCGATGTGACATGGTCGTCGCGCCTAGACCTCCACGGCGCCATGAACCTTGGACTTGGCGCATTGGTATGGCTCCGAGTCTACGGTGCCCTCCATTGCCTCCGACAGTATGAGTAATAACAAACTTACTGTAACCATGTCATATAAAATAACACCTCTACAAAACAAAGTTAGACGCCTCTACCTTTATTTAGTTTTGCAAGTTTTACGTGGCATATAGGCTTATTCGTAAGAGAACCGTTTCCCTACCTACGAACTTTGTACCACAATGTCGATCATATAATTGCATGTTTAAGCATACCTTTCGGGCCCTCCATTGAAAATGCTGTGCCGAATAAAGAGAGAGAAACAGACACCCGCCAGCCACATATACGGTGCAAGCCGTCTATCAGTAGTGGAACCAGTCTCGCGTAAGTGTACGCGTAAAGTCGGTCCAGACCGCTTCATCAACTCAAATTCAAAGGCATCACAAGTGCACGCTAGAGGGTAGAAAATATAAGAAATACATCCTCATTCAAGATGAGTTCTAACCGTACCAGCAATACTACGCATAGATCGGCTCTAATACCACTGAAGGGGTTCCGGTGCAGAAAACAATAATTTTTCCTAGCGCAAGAACGCTCTAACTAGCCAGGATATATCTATCTAGAACATGCGATAACGGTGGCGGAACGGGTCACATACCTCCATGTAGACCAATAGCGGGGATTACGCTCCCGCACAAGCGTTGACGATGAAGTCGTACGTAGCCGGACTCAAGGTCGCGGAGAACTTGCCGCGATGATTGTCGGGGTGCTGCCCTCCGGGTAGGGCAGATCCCGGTATAGACCAGCAGCATGGCTACAGGAATTGACCTTTGGGTGTAAGCAAGGGTTGTCCTGTGGTGCACCGAAGGGGCAACTTGGCCTTTCGATCATGGTCAGGGTCAAAGTGTCTCCTGGAGGGCGCAAGGGGGCACCGCAGGAAGCTATAAATAGACCCCCGGACCTTCAGGACAGCATAAGCATCAACGGAGGGTTCCTCTAAGAACTAGCTTCTCGAAGATGTCTTTGGTGGCAACCTAAGACATCTTCGGGAGGCTAGGACTAGAGATACTCCTCCTAAGTTATTATCCGGATCAGGGGTGGAACTCGGGCGCAACCGGGAGGGCTCTTGGGCTTCTCGGTATGTCGGAGTCCTCCGGTAAGAGCCCGGGTAGAGGAGAACCCGGATGGTCCGGATGGACATCCCGGGTAGGTGCTAACCGATTTACCTATCTCGGTCCTGGCGAGTTATCTTTGTTGTGCAGGAAGAAAAGGCCAAACTGAGCAAAAGGGGAGACCGACGTGGGGGCATGTCGGTCAGAAGTCAAAGATCTGGTGCAGGCTTTCCGCCTGACACGGGGGGAAGTCCCATTCCTCCTGGCACGGAAGTATGGTCACCTCCCGCCTGGCATGGGAGCGTATCAGCCGATACGATAACGCTACGACAAGATCGGACATGCCTAGCCCGGCAATCCGGAAAAGGCTACTAGGCATGGGCAAAGACATGTCCTGTCTGTGACAAGGGGACAATGATGATCCAGGACGGCGCCTGCAGTCCTTGCCGGAATGATGACGGCAGGGCTATACCGGATAGCACGGCGGCTAGATCGCACTAGCCGGTGTCGACATAACGGTAAGCCCTGTCCGGTGGGACCGTGCCAGATTAAGGTTTCCGGCCCCCCCCGGCTGGAACTCTATCAAAGGCGCCATAACTCCTCCTGTGGGGGGAGGACCAACTTGAGAGCCAAAACTATAGTCTCATTAACTATCAGAGCATTTACTTCCTTCCTTTCTCTAGTTCTTCACCCAAAGAGCTCAAGGAGCATGTTGTAGATCTTGTGCCACACTTATATTGAGAAGAAAGGCAGGAGTAGGGATGTAACCTCCTCATGAGGGCCCCGAACCTGGGTAGATCGTGTGTGTGACTGTGCCTTCGTGCATTTGTTTGGGTTTGGTAGATCTTTGAGTGCGTTCTTCAGTGATCTTGTGCATTTCAGCATCTTCTACCATGTGAGCTCCTTAGCTCGCTAGCCCTCCCCGGATCCACCAGCGTCCATCGGCCCCACACATTAGCCATCCTATGGCATCTTCCGTGATACCACCATGACAGTTGGCACCCACCGTGGGGCAGGTAGAGGCGCTGGCTGGTGTACACATCCGGACGGGTTCTACCGCTCGCTCCGGCATCCGAGTTCTCTCCGGCCTGGTCGACAACGCCGGTTGCTTCTGGAACAAGCCCTTTCCAGCGAACGACTGCCTCATCGACTTCCGAGTCTTCACCACCTACGTCGCCACCGAGGTCATCTGCAGCTACCCGAACATCATCCTGGAGGCTGAGGATCCCCCCATGATCCGCGCCACCCGGGATCAGCGTATCGATCGCCCCGCAGGCTGCGTCGCGGTCATGATGGTCGGGGTAAGCGAGGAGGTGTTCCAGGACGCTCCCGACGGCGACGCCGATAGTGGCCGAATTCGGTTGGCAAAACCTCCTCAGGAGAGAGGTGCTGCCCGAGATGGCGATCCCCAGACGTCCGAACCTCGACGCCAGCCGGATCCCCTCTCGGGTCTAGTCGCCAAGCTGGCTGTTCCCTTGGCAGCTGATGCTGATGCCCGAATTACTTCGGCTGATTTGGAAGAGCAGCGCAGGTTGCTACTCGCGGAGGCCCAAGAGATCGCCGAGATCCGGCGTGAGCTTAGTGCTAATCTCCGTGACTACAACGCGGCTCACGGGTTCCCTAGGATAGATTCCTGGGACAAGCGCATCGCCGTTCTGCGCAAAAAAGGCAGGATGGTGAATGATGAGTTGGCTGGTGGCGCATCACCTAGCCATAGCCGATCGGGTAGCCTGATCTCGGAGGAAAAACCGGTGTACAGCTCACCTGTCAAAACTCTTAGAGCTTCTGAGGCAGCTATGGCCGAGTTGGTTGGGCTATCCGGGGAAGCTCTACGCAAGCAGCAGGAGCGGGTCAACGAGCTAGTCAGAGAAGCTAACCGACAAAACAAGGCCTTTAAGAAGAAGAACCAGGGTGCTGGGTCCCAGGTGTACTCGGCTAGGGCCGAGAGCAACAAATCGGGCGGAGAGGCTTCATCTCCGCATCCGAGTAGAAGCAAGAGCAAAAGCCGTAGCCAGAGCCGGGGTTCCGGGAGAAAGAAGCAATTGCAGACATACAACCCGGCCTTTGCTGGAATCCAGCAAGCCGGGCAGAATAATCCCTGTCAGGCTCAGGGTAGCCAAGGTGGTGGTAACCGAGGTGTAGGAAACAGTGTCCCGGCTAGCCGTGGTAATCCACCACAAAGTCAGAGAAACCGGCAAAGAGATGCCGCCTCCGTCCCACAGCAAGTTGTAGTTCCTGTGGTCAACCGGCATGATGATGGCAACTCGAGGTTGCAGCAGCTCGGGTACCAGCCTAACGAGAATCCTCTAGGATCCCGGATAGGAACTCGGCAGCTAGATCCAGCTGATGCAAGGTTCAGGCTCGACCGGATTCACCAATCCGAGTTGGTGGAAGAGCAAGGCCCTCCGGGACCTACTTGCTTTGGATCTCGGATCATGCGGGAGCCGGCTGTGCGAAATTTTAAGCTCAATCGGGGTGCCAAGACCTATGACGGCAGCTCGAAGCCGGAGGATTGGTTAACCGACTATGTAACTGCAGTAAGAATAGCCGGTGGAAACAGGCGCTGGGCGGTGCGTTATGTGCCGGAGATGTTGGAAGGACCTTCCAGGATCTGGCTGAATAACTTGAGGACTGACAGCATAGACTGTTGGTTAGATTTCGAGGAGGCCTTCATCAGCAACTTCACCAACACATACAAAGGGCCCAATCGACCTCAGCAGCTTGCCATCTGCAGTTAGAGGGGCAATGAAAATGACCGAGAGTACCTTACTCGGTGGAGCAACATTCGCAATTCTTGCGAAGGGATTGTCGAGGCACAGGCCATATCGTGGTTTCGCAAGGATGCGGACATGGCTCCATGCTTTGGCAAAAGCTGCAAAGAAAGATGCCGACAACCTTGGCAGAAACCATGCGCATTGCCGACACCTACACGCTTGAAGACCCCATGCAACCCCTGGTGGATGTCGGAGGCTCCAACATGACGAATGCGGGGAATTAGCGCTCGAGGTCGAGTAGGAGCCATGACCGCCAGGATTTTGGTCAAAAGAGGAACCAGCCCGAGTTACATTATGCCTCGCAGCATGTCGCAGCAGTAGGCCGAGATCAGGGGGATGCCGGAAATAATCAGCGGCAGAAAGTGACTGGCCTGGCTTGGAGTCAGAGCCAAGAAGTATAGAAGACTTGGGTGGACCAGAAGAAGCCCCTGACGTATGAAGAGATGTTGAACAAGACATGCTGCTACCGTACGCTGGAATTCAACAAGCCTGCAAATCACTCTACCCGGCAATGCAGCTGGTACCAGCGCACATTGCAGGAAGGCAGCGCTGGGGCTACTCGGCCGAATGCTCCGGCATCACGGCCCAACATCCCGAGGCCTCCTCCACCACTGTCCGGCGCCAATGCAATCCGGGTTAATCAACCCACCCTGGGACATCCTCCCCCCCGACTAGTGAATATGGTGAATGTCAGGAATGACAATGGTGCTGGTCCGAGTAACCAATCCTGACACCAGCAGGGCAACTATCGGGAGGCACATCAGAGCTATGTGGTCTTCGTGACCGAGCCTACTGACTGGAAGAGTGTGCGACAACGTGCTCTAGAGGTAAATGTTGTGATCCCGGCGGAGATCACCTGGAGCCGGAAGGATCATCCCCGTGTTATGCCCAAGCCTGGTGGTTATGCTTTGGTGGTAGACCCGACCTTTGTCAGACCAAGCCTCAATGTCCGTTTCAGCCGGGCTCTGATTGACAATGGCAGTGCCATTAACATCATGTACAAGGATACCATGCTGAAGCTGGGGGTGTCCATGAACACGCTGCTCCCAACCGAGACGACTTTCCATGGCATTGTGCCCGGAGTCTCTTGTTCGCCTATGGGCAAGATTTGGGTTGAGGTGTTGTTTGGAACCCGGGAAAACTGCCGGACATAGAGCTTGGAGTTCGAGGTCGTGGATCTCGAAAGTCCCTACCATGCGCTCATTGGTAGGCCGGCATTGGCCAAGTTCATCATCTCCACTCACATGGGGTACCTGAAGATGAAGATGCCGGGTCCAAATGGAGTAATCACCATCGCGGGAGACCACAAGCGCTCCATGGACTGCGCATCTGCCGGTTCAAACTTAGCCGAGTCCCTCGTCATAGTTGAGGAGTAGAAGAGAATCCTGCAGGTGGTTGCACTGGCCAAGACGTCGCAACTCGGCATGCCCGGGATGGTGAACCCGGAGCAAAGTGCCTCGTTCCAAGCACCAAAGGAAACCAAGAAGGTGGGAGTCGACCCTAGCAACCCGGAACGTCAGGTCATCATTGGCAGCAACCTGGACAGCAAATAGGAAGGCGAGCTCGTCGACTTCCTCCGTGAGAATCAGGATGCTTTTGCATGGTCGAGTGACGATCTGCAAGGCGTTCCGAGGGAGTTGGCTGAGCACTCACTATTCGTCAGGCCTGACGCAAAGCCGGTGAAGCAACCGACTAGGCGCCTCTCAGATGAGAGAAGAGCTGCTATCATGGAGCATCTCGCAGTACTTCTGGCTGCCGGGTTCGTGATGGAAGTTCTGCATCCAGATTGGATACCGAATCCGGTTCTGGTTGAGAAGAAGAAAGATGATCCCCTCCTGCTTAAGGTGTGGCGCATGTGCATCGACTTCATCAACCTCAACAAGGCATGCCCGAAAGATCCGTTTCCACTCCCCCGGATAGATCAAGTGATCGATTACACTGCCGGGAGTGAGCTTTTGACTTTTTTAGATGCTTATTCTTGTTTCCACCAGATACCCTTGAATCTGGATGATCAATTGAAAACTGCCTTTATTACCCTGTATGGGGCTTATTGCTATCGTGTCATGACTTTTGGTTTGAGAAATGCTGGTGCTACATACCAAAGATGCATGCAAAAATGTTTACCTGACCAGATAGGCCGGAATGCCGATGTCTATGTCGATGTTATAGTCATAAAAACCAAAGAAAAGTCCTCTCTGATCGATGATCCGAGGGAAACATTTAAAAATTAAGAAAATTTCGGATGAGGTTGAATCCGGATAAATGTACGTTCGGTGTTTCGGCAGGCAAGTTACTCGGTTTTCTCATATCAAGCCGGGGGATTGAGGTCAACCCGGGTAAAATACGTGCAATCGAGAGCATGAAGTTACCGGCACTCTCAAAGATGTGCAAAAATTCACAGGCTGTCTGGCATCTCTAAGTCGGTTTGTGAGCTGACTAGAGGAGAAAGCCTTGCCCTTATATCAATTGATGAAAAAGAGCAAAACATTTGTATGGACCCCGCAAGCTGATGCGACGTTCAATGATTTGAAAAGGATGCTCTCAACAGGACAGGTGTTGGCATCCCCATTACCCAAGGAGCCAATGTTGCTCTACATCGCTGCCACTAACCGGGTAGTGAGTGTGGCTATAGTGGTGGAAAGAGAAGAAGGAGATAAGCTGATACAGAGACTAGTGTACTATCTGAGCAAAGTGATCTCGACATCTAAACAGAACTACCCGCACTATCAGAAGATGGCATATGGGGTATACTTGGCAGTAACCAAGCTCAAGCACTATTTCCAAGAGCACCCGGTCACGGTGGTGTGCGAAGCTCCCCTCGCCGAGATCATCGGCTGTAAGGATGCAAGCGGCTGAGTTGCCAAATGGGCCATCCAGTTGTCTCCATATGCTCCGGCATACGAGAGACGAGACGCCATTAAGTCGCAGGCGCTGCCGGACTTCTTGGTGTACTGGGCCGAGATGCAGTATGAACCTCCGATTCCTGACTACAATTTCTGGAGAATGCACTTCGATGGTTCCAAGGCCATGATCGGATTGGGTGCCGGAGTAATCCTCACCTCACCGAAGCAAAATGTGCTGAATTATATACTGCAAATTCATTTCCGGGCATCTAACAATGTGGCCGAATACGAAGCTTTAGTTCATGGACTTAATGTCGCCAAGGAAATCGGATCAGCCAAATAGAATGCTTCAGTGATTCCGACCTCGTGGTGCAGCAGGTGTCGGGGAACTAGGATGCAATTGACGCCACTGTGGCCTCATATCGGTTCCATGTGTAGAAAATATGCGTATTTTTCGAGGGCTGCGAGTTCAAGCACATACCAAGGGGGGGGGGGAAATGAAGCAGCGGATGTGTTGTCCAAGCTGGGGTCATCTCGGGACGCCATTCCACCCGGCATCGCCCTGGAGCATCTGAGGAAACCGTCTATCCAACCCTCACCCGAGTCGGAATCTATCTTCATCCCCAAGGAGCCTGGATCGGAAGCCGTACCTATGGAAATGTTGGTCGGGAGTACTGCACTGAACTCGGGGACTGCACCGCAGAACTCGGGGATGGCAAACGGCAGGTCTATGGAGGTGATGTCGGCTGAACCAATGGACATAGACATTCCGGTGTTCCTGGTGCGACCTGTTTCGGGATGGGCACAACCCATCATGGCATACATATCGGATGGCACCCTCCCGGAGAACGAGGTAGAAGCCCGGCAAATACTGCGCAGATCCAAGGCCTATACAATCATCAATCAAGAGCTATATAAAAGAAGTGTCACCGAGGTGCTCCAGAGATATGTGGAGCCCGAGGAGGGCCAAGAAATGTTGTTGGAGATACATCAGGGACAATGTGGACACCATGCCTCATCTCGGGCACTGGTGGCGAAAGCATTCTGGCATGGGTTCTATTGGCTCACTGCTTTACAGCAAGCAGAGGATATTGTCCGAAAGTGTGGAGGGTGCCAGAGGTTTGCCCACAGAGTACATATGCCGGCATCAGCGCTCAAAACCATCCCTATCACTTGGCCATTTGCTGTATGGTGCTTGGACATGGTGGGACAGTTCAAACCGGCAAGAGGCAGTATGACACATACGCTGGTGATGGTGGACAAGTTTACCAAGTGGATAGAGGTCAAACCAATCCGGAAGTGTGACGGGCACAGTCCAATTCTTGAAGGTCATCATCCTGAGATACGGCTACCCGCACAGCATCATCACAGATAATGGTACCAACTTTGCTGTGGGGGAATTTGCTCGATTCTGTGCGGAGAAAAGAATCCGGTTGGATGTCACATCAGTAGCCCACCCGGAGGCAAACGGGCCAGTCGAGAGAGCAAATGCCTTGGTGTTAGCCGGCATCAAAGCCCGCCTGATTGAGCCACTATTGAGAACTCTTGGATGTTGGGTAGAGGAGATTCCGGCAGTATTGTGGGGTCTCCGGACCACATCGAATAGATCTACCGGATATACGCCATTCTTCATGGTATATGGTGCCGAGGCAGTGTTGCCAACCGACATACAGTATGATGCGCCAAGGGAAACGATGTTCACCGAGACCGAGGCAAAGGTAGCCCGGGAAGATGATGTTGACTTGCTCGAGGAGGCAAGAGAATTGGCATTGTCTCGGTCTGCAACTTATCAGCAGAACCTCCGTCGCTATCATAGCCGGAGGGTGCATCCCAGAGTATTCTAGGAAGGGGATCTAGTGCTAAGGCTCATCCAACGCACGGCCGGAATGCATAAACTTTCACCTCCGTGGGAGGGCCCTTTTGTTCTGAGCAGGGCATTGCACAATGATTCTTATTACCTTCTAGATGAACAGGAAGCTACAAAAGGTGTAATGGACAAAGCTAGTGAGGAAACCAAGCGGCCATGGAATGTAGCCTTGCTCTATCCCTTTTACACTTAAAGGGCGCAGTGTATGTATCCCGTTTTTTATCAATGAAATATCGGCACCCCGAGACGTTACTTGGGGACTGCCTGACACAAGTGTGTTGTTTATCCTAACTTGCTTGTCGGCATCCTCGGGAGAAACCCGGGGACTGCCTATTTTTGTTTTACCTTGGTTCTGCTATTTATCTGGTTTATGCATGTCGGCAACCCAGGGAGGAACTCGGGGACTGCCTTGTACTTATTTTCATTTGGTGTATGCCGGAAATATTCTGAACTCGGTTCCAAAGTTAGAGTAGTGTTTATCATGTGAAATAATCTTGTGACTCGACTGACGAACACCGAAATGGTAGTCAAGAGCAAAGAGCATCAAGTGTGGGAAACACGAAAACGAACTCGGGGACTCGGGATAGGAATTCCTCCGGCATATGCGTCTTACGGATCCGGTTTTTGTGTTTCTTGCTTCTTATGTGGGAAATTTAGCAACTAGAACTCGAACATTCATAAGTAATGTATACCGTAAACGGAGTTTCGTGACTCGACCGTCGAACACCAAAATGGTAGACAAGAGCAGAGATTGCCTAAATACGGTAATACATGAAAATGAACTCGGGGGCTCGTGGCAGAATAAACCGGCATAACTTGTCTTACGTTAAAGCAAAAGTTGGCAGGCGTAGAGTACGAATTAAAAGTATATTACAGCTGCACCCGACATCCCGGGGATTTAATGTTTCTACAACTAAGTGTTTTTTCAGATCAAACATCATGGTTTGTCAGCAGATAGTCAAGGAGCAGTAGGAGAAGACGGCTTCTCAGATTGATCGGTAGCAGGGGGAACGATGACAGTCTCCTCCGCACTGGCGGTGGTGTTTGGAGCGGCCACACTCATCTCGGCTTGAGGGACCTCGGGTGGCGAAGGAGCGGCGACATCCCGGGAAGCCGTGGTCTTGGTGACTGTGGTTGTCTCGGCGTCATCGGCCTCCGGTATCTCGACATCCGCATCACCGGCATCCTCCGTCTCGCCGTCCTCTTCATAGTCTGACTCGGAGTCAGATGCAATGAGGCTCGTGATGAAGGGGACGGGATCCACCCAGCCGGCGAGGCGATGAGCAGTCTCTTGGCGTAGCCGGATCTTGGCCGGATCAGTGTACCATTCCGAAACGATCCGCAAGCTCTTGATCACTTCGAGATCGAGCCCCTCGTACCAACTCAACACATGTTTCAGTGCTTGGTCGGCACCAGCGCGAGCACCGGACCATTTCCAGGCTTGAAGCCGGTTACCGGCATCCTGGAGGGCGGTGGCAGTTCGGTGACTGAGAACTTACCGCTAACGCCAGGCCACAGGGCACCATGCGCGTGAACTGGCGCGCTAAGGAGCTTGGTGTCGATCGACCGGAGAGGGACTATCCGGGCCTTCAGGGCGATGAGGTGATTATCAATGTCCCACGAATCCGAGACAGGACCCTTTCTGCCCTCTTCTCCCGGACGGCAGCGATCGCGAGGGTAGAGGCTTCGCGGAAATGCTCAAAGTGTCCTTTAGAAAGGAGAACTTTCACACGGACAAGCCATGAGGCAATATCGGCAAAATAGGAAGACAAGAAAAAGAGAACTCAGTGCAATTACTGTTCATATCCCGGTTTAGACCGGTGAGCTCGGTCAGCCAAGCCTCTTGCTTCGACTAGAGAAGGGCCACCTCGGTCTCGGCAAGGTGCGCGCGGGCCTCGGATTGGTCCAAGGTTTCCTTTTGCTTCTTGGTAGCGTCCAAGAAACGCGTCTTCAAGTCTGTAGTAGTGGACTTGGCCTTCTCCAGCTCGGCATTCAGCCGCGTGATCTCGGACTGCGCATCAACTAAGGCAGATGTTTGATCCACCGAGACCTTGCGAGCGGCATCCCGCTCCTCCCGAAGTCGCTCCTCCGACTTCTTGGACTGGCCGAAGTCAGCAAGAAGCCGATGTAAGATGCTGCTGCGTTTTTTGCTGCAATCCTGTGTCAATGTTAATCCGGTGTTAATCTCGGAAACTTCAAGGGAACAGTGGATAACAAGACAATTATTCGAGATCCACAACAATGAAACAACTACTCGCTAGGGTTTTGGGACATAAGAGAGGATCTCGGGGACTGGGAATTGAAAGTTTCTTTTTCAGATTTGAGCCTAGTGATCTGCTACACGGTGGAGTCTAGAGCACTAAGCACTAATCTCGGTGACTAGTGAGGATTGAATAAAGAAACTTACATCAACAACTCGGGTAACATCCAGAACGGCCACCTGGAGAGCGTGCAAGGCTTGAGCGCTGCGGCTCGGGCCAGCAGCGTGCAAGTCTCCCACGACCTCGGAGGCGTCAGCAGCAATCCACACCAGATTATAGTCGTCAACCGCGCTACAACCGGTGACGGTGGACGTGCTCACAGCTCCAATCTCCCGAGATCCCGAGGACACAAATGTGCTTACGGACGCTCGCAAAGCCTGTAAAGCAGCCGTGGGGATGTCGGCAGGAGGTGGTGGTAGCCCGGAATACTTACCCGGGGCAGAGGAATTCTTGGTCAGAACCAAGTCCTGGGATGAAGACTTCAGGGGGGCGCTGGGCTTTGCAGGAGCACTCTTCTGGCCAGATCCCTGGCTGCGCTGCTTCCCGAGTTGGAGATCTGCTTGCCGCGCAGGCTGAGTGGTGGACTGCTTTGGCGGGGGAGTCTTCCGGGTACCTACCCGGGCCAGGGCTCGAGGTACAACCTGCTGCGGAGGACTTGGCACATCCGCGTCAAGATGCGGAGACGCTACTCGGCGTGGCGTATCTGGAAGAACGATATCTTCAGTGGCCGAGGTCGCCCGAATTGGGGTCTCGGCCACCACTTGGCCACCACCCGGAGTCCCCGTGTCGGTAGCAGCGCGGGGTGTAGGGACCTCGGTCAGGACAGGACCGGAGTCAGGCTGACCGGCGTCCTGCGCTCGACGCCGAGGTGGAGAAGGGGCAACCCGGGAGGGACTAGGAGACCTAGATCCCGGGAGACGGGAACCAGCGGACGGCGGAACATCGAGAGCCGCTCTGCAATCAAAAGGCGTGTTAGAAAGGAACTCGGGGAAAACCGAGATAGAACCACTCGAGCGGAGAGTGTCATACCCGGAGGACATGGTGGGAGGACCTCTCCTCCGCCAAGGAGGCTTGTCGCCTGGCTGCTTGATGATCCTGGTCTTCTTGGCAGTTGCGCCCGAGCCACCGGCATGTGCGGTCTCGGACACCGCACGCTTGCGGCTCTCGGCACGCTTCGTGCCAACCGTAGGTCCCAGAACCACTGGCAGAGCGTATTTGAGAGGACGGGCGTAAATTACATCGAGTATTTGACAATCATCCTCATCATCTTCGTCAGATTCGATGGGGATAGCCTCTTGAGCTGAAGGCTTACCGGGAGCGGCAACACGAGCCAGGGGAATCGAGAGGTGATCCTCGCCATCAGGATCCTCCTCCAGCATCTTTTTGGGCACCGGGAAGTTGGGGGCGAGCTGGTTCTCCTGATGCATCAGATTTTCTTTGATTTGACGCTCGAATAACTGCAATAAAGAAGGAAAGCCAACAAGGCGAAAGGTCATCAGTAAATTACAATAGCCAATATAGAAAAGATGTCGGTGAAGCCCGACATGCCCACCTCCTCCAGCGGTTTCCGCCGAGTGGCCGGGGGCAGTCCCCATGTCCAGTTTTCCGACATCTTGGTTCGGGCAATGGCTCGGACGCGGCGGTAAACCGCGGCTTTGTCCAGAGGAAAGATGCTGGTGCGAGTGGGGTTATAAAGACCGTTCATGAAACAAATTTTGTGTACCCGGGTTTGAAGAGGGCAAACCCGGCGGCTTATGAAGGTGCGGAGAAGATCATCGCCCGTCATATCATCCGTGAGAACGGACAGAACGTCATGCATACCCTCGACCTCCTCGGAATCGGACATTTGGCTCCAGAGCTCGAAGTCGCGGGGAGGGCCCATGACGAACTCGGGGAGGTTAATGAAGTCCGAAGCGGAGGAACTTGGAGAGTCTCCTGAGGCCACCCGATTCCGCACGTAGAAAAAACTACGTTGCCATTTCCGGCAAGACTCCAACCCTTGAATCTTGGGGAATCCAGAGTCGGCACGGGGGATAATAGTAGCTGCCCCGCAGTCAACCAAGTCCTTCACTTTCTGGTCGGGGTTGGGGATGACTTGTCGGCGGAGAAGAAAATACTTGCTCCACATGTCCACGAAGGGCCAAATGCCGAGATACCCCTCAGCATAGGAAATAAAGCAGGATAGTGTGATGAAGGTGATGTGGTTGGAGATCGTAAGTGTCGAGGAAGACACGGAAGAAGGGGCTGGACGGGAGCCCGAACCCATGCTCGAAGTGCGTGAGAAATACTACACGCTCGCCGGGTTGGGGCTCAGGCTCGACTTCGCCCGTCGGAAGTCGTCTTTCCACTTAAGGTGGAATCCGGTGAGTTCGGTATAACCAGTCGAAATCCCCCTGATGGGCCTCAGATCCGTCCCAGAATCCTCTAATGCTTTCGTCGCCCATCTCGGGCGGTCCGGAGGACATGTCCGAGCTAGTCTGCAGGCGGAAGGTCCCGTTAGTCGGGTTAGCATGTCGGTAATGGGAGAGCCCGGGCTAAAAACTATCCCCGTGGGCCGACATCCTATTGAATAAATCTATCGTGGCAAAACAATCGGAAGATAATAAAAGAGAAAATCGCGGTGCAAGGTCATGCTAGAGGCCCCGGGCACGGACAGAAGTGTCACGAACATAGGCATGACGCAAATAATCGTCTTCATTGTGCAACTACCACGGATCGTTCCTAATGCCTAGAAACAAAGATCTACCGGGCAAGACCTATAGTCATCTCACGGATGTTCATGAGGGATTGGGGATGAGCACGAACTGCTAAGGTCAAAGTTCGATCGGCCGGAAGATATTCAAAGACTCACCAAAGGAGAAGAGGGTGTCGTGGCACGGGAGTAGCGTGGACCGATGACGGAGACGGAGAGCTCCGGAGGCGGGCTGCGGCGGCGGTGCTCGGGCTTCGGGTGCGTCGGCGGCGGAACGCCCGGGGCGGTTGCGGCAAGAGATGAAGGATCGGGGAAGAAGAGGAAATGACCTCTCCGCTCCCCTATTTATGGGGAGCTCCGGAGCAGTTTCTGAGTTTCGCGCCCACGATCTCCCAAATCGTGGGTGGGATCAGGATGTGCCAAATCCGACACGTGGCCGCACGCGGAGCAATCCTCTCAGCCACACCAGAGGCCACGCGAACCCAACGGTTGGCATGCAGATCAAGTGCGGATCCCGGCTTGCGAACCCGAGCGGCACCTCATTAAGTCAAGAAGCACTCGAGTGTTTCTCTGTATTGACAAGACCCCGGGTGGGACCCCTATGCAGAGGAGGTTTGTCCGACACGAGAAGTGAAGTACACGCCATCATGCCGACATCCGGATAGGATCCCAGAGATGCTAAATCTCATTCCCCGCGGTAGGTCTTCCTGGCCGGAGGGATCTCAGAAGTGGGATGTCGGTGAAAACATCCCGGTCCCAAGGGAAGAGTTGTTTTAGGCTTCTTGATTGATTTTCTTCTTGAACCTGATCCCGCACATCGTCTTAAGTCGTTGCACAACACCAGCTTCGGGGACTTGTGTCGGGGGGCTGCCCTCCGGGTAGGGCAGATCCAGGTACAGATCAGCAGCATGGCTACATGAATTGACCTTTGGGTATAAGCAAGGGCTGTCCTGTGGTGCGCCGAAGGGGCAACTTGGCCTTTCGATCATGGTCAGGGCCAAAGTGTCTCCTGGAGGGCGCAAGGGGGCACCCAGGAAGCTATAAAAAGACCCCCGGACCTCCAGGACAGCCTAAGCATCAGCGGAGGGTTCCTCTAAGAACTAGCTTCTCGAAGATGTCTTTGGTGGCAACCTAAGACATCTTCGATAGGCTAGGCCTAGAGATACTCCTCTAAGTTATTATCCGGATCAGGGGTGGAACTCGGGCGCAACCGGGAGGGCTCTTGGGCTTCTCGGTATGTCGGAGTCCTCCGGTAAGATCCCGGGTAGAAGAGAACCCAGATGGTCCGGATGGACATCCCGGGTAGGTGCTAACCGACTTACCTATCTCGGTCCGGGCGAGTTATCTTTGTTGTGCAGAAAGAATAGGCCAAACTGGGCAAAGGGGAGACCGACGTGGGGGCATGTCGGTCAGAAGTCAAAGATCTGGTGGAGGCTTTCCGCCTGAAACGGGGGGAAGTCCCATTCCTCCTGGCACAGAAGTATGGTCACCTCCCGCCTGGCACGGGAGCGTTTCAGCCGGTACGATGACGCTATGATAAGATCGGACATGCCTAGCCCGGCAATCTGGAAAAGGCTACTAGGCATGGGCAAAGACATGTCCTATCTCTGACAAGGGAACAATGATGATCCAGGATGGCGCCTACAGTCCTTGCCAGAATGATGACGACAGGGCTATACCGGATAGCACGGCGGCTAGGTCGCACTAGCCGGTGTCGAAATAACGGTTAGCCTGTTCGGTGGGACCGTGCCGGATTATGGTTTCCGGCCCTCCCGGTCGGAACTCTATAAAAGGCGCTATAACTCCTCCTGTGGGGGGAGGACCAACTTGAGGGCCAAAACTATAGTCTCATTAACTATCAGAGCATTTACTTCCTTCCTTTCTCTAGTTCATCTAGTTCTTCACCCAAAGAGCTCAAGGAGCATGTTGTAGATCTTGTGCCACACTTATATTGAGAAGAAAGGCAGGAGTAGGGGTGTTACCTCCTCACGAGGGCCCCCAAACCTGGGTACATCGTGTGTGTGACTTTGCCTTCGTGCATTTGTTTGTGTTTGGTAGATCTTTGAGTGTGTTCTTCGGTGATCTTGTGCATTTCGGCATCTTCTACCGTGTGAGCTCCTTACCTCGCTAGCCCTCCCCGGATCCACCAGCGTCCATCGGCCCCACACATTAGCCATCCTATGGCATCTCCCGTGATACCACCACGACAATGATGTAGACGATGATGCCGGGATGTCGATGATGACCTGCGTCGAAGGGCGTCGGGCGGAAGATAGTGTGGCGCCGGCGTTTGGGGGGGGTGCACCGGCGTTTGGGGGGGGGGTGCGCCGGCGGCAGGGCAGCGGCAGGGCTGCTGGGTGGGCGAGACGACGTCGCCCATGCTCCTCAAATGTGGCACCTCCGAGTACTCGCAAGCATACGGAGCTTAACAATAACCCCCGGTCACTCAAATCCAGCTGATCTCGCAGGGCAACGGCGCCCGGCGGTATAGCTTTGGTGGAGAGAGGAGGCAAAACGGGCGGAGAAACAGCTCGGCCGGCCTGCTACAAATTTAATTGTATTTTTCTGTCATTAATCCAATTAATATGCCTTGCTATATAAAGGGGGGGAGGGGGTGTGCAAACACCTTAGCTCCCCTATGTGGGACTAGCTCGACCGGCTCACCTAGTCCGAATTGGACCAGGGGCCCAAGCCCCCTTCCTCCTTGGTTGGTGCAGCTCCCCTCTTGGGCCCTCCTAGGGCCAATTTAGGTGGGCTGCCCTTTTTTCCTTTATTTAATTATTAATTAAATCCATATAAAATATAATTAATTCATAATTAATATATTTAAATACTATTTAATCTCCCGTGACCCCGAAACATTTTCCGGACCACCCGAACATCTTTTGGACATTCCCGGAACCATTCCACACCTTTTCAGAACTCCCTCCGTACCACCGGAACTCTTTTCAGATCATTTCTCTCTCTAAATAAAATCCTATAATATTCAAGAACCTTCTCCAGGTGTCGTTAAGACCTTAATCTTGTTACGCTACAGTTCGAGAACACTCCAGACATGGTCGAGACCCTTCGCTCGCCAGTGACCGCCAGGGATACCTGGATGCATATGACGGTCCATGTGCATTCTACGAATATTGTTGTTGAACCATAAACATGATATTCATTCCCTTTGTTTATGCGATACTACCTTGTCCGAGATATGATCATGGACATCCGATGCCTTGTTGTATCTTGTTACAGACATAGGTTATTAACTCGTCTCCAATATTACATCTCCATGACCTAGTCATAAGCTGCGTAGCTATATAGATGCAATGTCACCGAGTGGGCCCAGAGTATCTTTCCATTACAAGAATGAACAAATCCCGCTCTTGATCCTTACGTCTCAACATACTCTTTCAGGACACCCAAGATGGACACCGTTATTGTCATGCTATATAAGACACGACGTTTGATGCTCTCAAAGCACCCCTACGAAGTAGCAATAAGTACGGTCTCACGTTCTATGGAATAAGCTATCATATTACTTATTTATTGCAAATGGCAAACATCGTAAATACGATCCTATTGCAATACTTTGCGTATGTCCATCACCTTATTCAACTAATAAGATGACCCCACTGTCAACCGACGCCATTATCCATGATCGGGAATCTCGGTCATCTGTTGCCCAGTGGACTAGTTTATATAGAGGCTCACTAGGGACTCTGGTTGTCTATGTATCACACGTGTATTAATAATTCTAATTAATACAGTTATAGCATAATACAAAGACATATTATAAACATATGAGATAATGCGATAAATACTAACTATTTATTTGCCACTAGGGCATATCTCCTTCAATACTATGATCCTAAGTATAGTATAAACTATCTCAGGTGAAAACCCTCATAGACATGGTCCGGAGTAGCCACAATTAACATTTCGTAAAATCTTTCATCATTTCGTAGCATCAAAATTCTACTAAGTCATTTCATAGGTACCTAGACATAATGGAATAGGGAATTCTAAAGTCTTGCATAGCAAATCTACTAAGTCCTACACATGCATAGGAAAATAACTAAGTCATGCGTAGAAAATACTTAGGAATTTTATGTGGGTGTGCCACTTGCCTTGGCAACACGGAGAGCAGGTGTAGTAGTTGCAACAACCTTCGTTTCTCTTCAGAATTTCTAACAAGTCAAACAAGGCACAAATAAACATACAAGCATAAATGCAACACTTAGAAAATATGACATGCATGAGATGCAAAAAAACACCCACAAAAAATTCTAAGTTAAAAGAATTCTAAACAATTCCCTAAAGGAATTAAACACTAAAGACTTAGTCATAATAACTAAGGACTTGGTTTATGTCCAAAGTAAAAGAATAGGAAGACATAAAGGATAAAGGAGAAAGGTGTGATTGGTCTTCCAAGCTTCCTCCTTGGTGTGATGTCTTCATTGATATTTTGTAGACTTTGGTTCCCAGACTTGATTTGTTCTTCGGACTTGATGATTTTTCTGACATGATGGTTTTAGTCTCACCAGGGCTGGTCTTGAATATAACTTGGCCACCATTAAGTCTAAGAGAAATAGAAAAGAAGGGAGTGCAAGACTTAGAAAAATAAAGGGGGTGGTCTTCTTGAAGTTCCTCTTTATTTTCTTCTAAGTGTTTTTGCTTCTTGGAGATGCCTTCGGAGTTTGTTTTCTTGGCTAAGTCTTTATTGGCCTTCTAGTCTTCATGTTGAGAATCCCAAGTGTGGCAAAGTGTATAACACTTTACCAAAACACTGTGTCGAAAAAAAAGCCTAGCTTAGAGAAAAACAATAACTAATAAATATGCTATGCATGCAATGCAAAATTTCTAAGTACAACACTTAGCAAAATAAAAAAAACTAAGTTTTCTAGATGCTAAAATTATCTAAGGAAATGATTTAACATTTTTAAGATGTTGAAATATTTCTAAGGAAAAGTGTTGTCAATTATTTATCAAATATTTTCTAAGTAAGAATTTTTTTTTACTTGAAGGGGTAAAATATTTCTAAGTACTTTTGTAGCTAAAGTGATAAAAATATGACTAAGTCATTTTGTTATTCGAATAAATAAAGAAAAATATTTTGAATCAATTTTAATTATTAAAATATCACCAAAAAGGCATTAAATCAATATTAATTACAAAACCATAGAAAATTATTCTACAAAACATATTTGAGTATTCCTAAGATTACCATATTTAAGTACTTAGACATTCAAATTTTATAGAAAAAGAGTTTTGATAAATTTTAAATTTGAAGTTATGTTCAAATTACCATTAATACTACTTTTAAATTTCAACAAATTTTAATTCGACAAAACATAAAAGTAATGATGCCAAAAGTTTCTACTAGTAATAAGCTTTCCTAAAATATAAAGTTTGCAATTTTTGGCCAAGCCAATAAAGAGTAGTGATAGATCTAATATACAGGGACTAATTTGTGAAGAAAACAAATAAAAGCTTCACGCTGAGGTCTCTGGGCGACGTGGCGTCTTCTGATTGGTGCGGAGCTTTTCTTCTGGCAATGCGGGGCAAGTGGGCGCGGACGGGATGCGGGCAACGGGGGAAGGCGACGTGGCGATCTTCTATTGGCCGATACCCCTTCGCTAGGATGATACGATCTGGAGCGTTGAAGACAAATCTGACGGTGCAGATCAAAGAGCGCTAAACTTGTGGCGCTAGGTCGTCGGAAACCTCGCTGGATACGCGCCCGCAGCGGGACGCCGCATTCTACGCGTTCTACGGGATCTAGAGAAGAACTATTTGTACCGTGGAGGAGGAGAGGCCGAGGCGGACGTAGTGGCGAGGTGGCGTTCTTCGGCGTGCTCCGATGCTTCTTCAATTCCTCGCGGAAGTTGCGCACAGTAGCGGGGAGCTTTGGTCATGGACGGATAGCTTGCTCTAGTCCGCAAACAGAGGGGAAAACGTGTCCATGAGCTGCGCACGTTGTGTACGAAGCTAGGGGAGGCAGAGATAACGCTCGAGGAGTTGTGGACTCACCGGAATCAAAGCTCTTGCCGGCGGCAATGGCGGAGATGCGGCGGATGCTTCCGAGCAGCCTGGGGGCGAAGAGGCTAGGGTTTTTGGGGGAAAACGAGGCGGCGGAGGTGAGGTTTATATGTCGGTGCACCGGGATCGGATTCGTGAGGAACACGCGAAGGATTTGATTCATAAACAGAATGATCTCCTCGGCCGAAAAATTTGTTCGAGAGGTTGAAGACCTTACGTCGTGGTGACATCACGTGCGGGTCCCACGTGTTAGTGAGTGGAGGGAGAAAGAGGCCGCGGGTGGGCTGGCTCGGCCAAAATGGTCTTTCCCTTTTTTTTACAAAGCATTTTCTCTTTTCAAACTTATTAATTGAAAATTGATTTTCAAACCAAACCAAATCTTTTCAGAAATATTCATAAAAAATATGTTTTGAAAAGCTTATCAAATTTAGAGTTTTTTTGGTAGTATTCTTTCCAAAAATAAAATTAAATAAAAGGAAATTATAAAAGGTACAAATAACATATTTATGGAAATAAATCATATTTAAACATATAATTGAACTTTTAATTTAAACCTTAGGTGATTTAGATAACATGATGAATGATGATGATGCATGATTGCAATGCTTGACTTTTATTTTCAAATCAACATACACATAGTTTTCAAAAAGTTTTTAATTTTTCTGATTTTTGAAAATTTGGAAAAATTCAGGATGTTACAATGAATGAACCTCCGAGGTTGTTGGTGGAGACGTTGGCACGACGCAATACCAGCGTCAGCAACCAACATGGAGCCTGCACACAAACAATAAAGATACTTTGCCCCAGCTTAACGGTGAGGTTGTCAATCCCACCGGCTTGCTGTAACAAAGGATTAAACGTATGTGTGGAAGAAAGATGTATGTTTGCAGAAAGTAACAGGTTTGCAGTTGTGGTTTTATCAGATTAATGGGAAGGACCGTGGTCCACAGTTCACTAGTGATGTCTCTCCATAAATAATAATAACATTCTTCTATGTGTGGTAAACAAATTTCAGCTAGGCAATTGACAGAATAATGATTAGCAACCCAATGCATATACTAATGATATGGTGTATAGTCTGAGATTCATTCGGGCATTACAACAAGATACATAGACCGTTCCAACCGCATCTATGAGTAATAATCCACCTTCCGGTTAGCGCCTTCACCCCTTCCGGTTAGCCTTAAGCACTGTGTAAAGTAAGTAAGTAAAATCATCCTTAGACAAAGTACTACTGTTTTATCCCTAGTAGCAACAATACATCTACAACCTTAGAGCTTTCTATCACTGCACCAGATTAAATAGAGACATGAACCTACTATCAAGCATAAATACCCCCTCTTGGAGTTACGAGCATCTACTTGGCCAGAGCATACACAAGTAAAGGAGAGCATGAAAGATCATTAAATAGAACACACATGATATATTATGAAGAAATAACTTTAGTACTCAATATTCATCGGATCCCAGCAAACACAACATGGATAATTACATAAAGATGATCTTGATCATGATAGGCAGCTCACAAGATTTAAACATGATAAAACAAGAGGAGAAGACAACCATCTAGCTACTGCTATGGACCCGTAGTCCAAGGTAGGCTACTCACACATCATTCCGGAGGCGGTCATGGCGACGTAGAGGCCTCCGGGGACGATTCCCCCTCCCGGCAGGGTGCCGGGGAGCAGTTCTGATCTCTCCCGAATTGGTGTTCATGAAGGTGGCGGCTCGGGACCCGCGGAGGAAACATTGATTAACTGTGCTCTGTTTTTAGGTCAAGGGGGTAATTGTAGGTGAAAGACCTAGGTCGGTGGGCGCCCGAGGTGGCCTCCTCACCTTCCGGCGCGGCTAGCTTGTGGGCAGCGCCACCAGGTAATGAGGGCGCTTCACGGCCCCTCTTCGTCTCGTTTCCAAAAATAAATACTGGTTGGCTCGTTTCCAATTTGGCGGATATTTCCTTAAGAGCTTTTCTGCAACCAAAAACAGCAGAAAACAGGGATGGCACTGTGGCATCTTGTTAATAGGTTAGTCTCAGAAAATGCATAAAACTATATGTAACATCCCAACATTTTATAATATTCTAAAATCACTAAAATTTAAAACTTTTCTTTATTAAAAATAAAATATTAAATATATAAGGAAAACAACTATGAAAGACTTCAAAATGGAGTTTAATATTTTAAATGTCACAGTTTAAACATTTTATTATCCACTGGGTTTCCAAAAAAAACCTTAAAATATAATTTGACAAATATTTTACAAACTACAATTCATTTAATTTTAAATAAATTAGTTTCTTTATAAGTATATGAATTAAACCACTTGGCCATATCTATTCATAATTACAAGATTATTCAAAAGGTTATATAAATACTAAATGGTTTCATTCCTGTAACTATGTTCAAAATATAGTTTGGAAATTATAAGTCTATAGTGTATAACCTTAAAACTTCATAGAATTTAAATTAATGAATTAGCCAAGTAAACATTTCATTTGCTTAAATAAATTTCATCTATTTTTCAAAGCATGAAATGATTAATATATTCTATATAAGGAAATAAATTAAATCTAAAAACTTTTCCAAAGATGTTATGAAGTTTCAAATGATTTATCATAATGTAAAACTTTATGGTGCACAAAATAAAATTGAATTAAAACTTGAATCCATTATAATTTCTATTACCTTAAAAATATTTATATTATGTTATTCTACTCTTATGCCAAAATAAAGATGAATAATTACAGTAAAATGAGTTTTAATAACTCTATTTCAAACATATTTTTCGCCTCCATATATTTTGCCGTAGATGCGTCCATATAAGCCCCATATCCCGCCGCCGTTTTCCCCTCTCGAACCCTAGCTCAGAACGCCCCCAGGCCGCCACGGTTGCTCGCCGGAGAAGCTCGAAGCCGCCGCCGTTTTTCTTCGTTTCCCGGCGAGGTAAATCCTCCCCGTCTCCGAGACCACGCCTATCTGCCTCGCCACGTCCGTGCGCACCTCCTGACCTCGCCCTCGTCCTTTTTTCTGCAGCCAAACGTGGAGGCGAGAGCGACCCGAAGGTCACCGGCGTTCGGACCACTCCGGCCTCGTATCCTCGCTGCCCTCGCATGCAATCGACGACGCCGCCACTTCCATCTTCTCCGTCGCCGCGCGCCGTGCGTCGCCGTCGTCTCCGCCGAGCAAGGGGATCGCCGGAGCATCGTGTGCGTCCAAGACCGAGGCCGCGCCGCCGTCTCCTTCGTCGCCGGTAGCCACCGCGCCGCCACCTTCTGGTACGCAACGTGAGCCGTCCGATCCAATCTCAACGGCTTAGATTAGATGTCGCGGACGAATCGGTACGATCCGATCTGGACCGTCAGATCCAGATCTGACGGCCCAGATCTATGACTTATCCACGTCAGCGAGCCACGTCAACGCCACGTCACTGCCCAGTCAGCTGCCGCGTGGAAAATGATTTCCTTAATTAAATTTAATTGGCAGTTTTACAGAAACACCCCTGCCACTTAGATCTGTCACAACTTTTTAACCACAACTCCAAATTTAATAATTTTTATATTTTTGGAAAGCTTTTGACATGTAGAATATTTTGGATCTGACAAAATTCAAATTTGACTTAGTATAAAATATTCAAATTTCAGATGGTAAATTTGAGTATAATTGTAATAACTTTAAATCTTTGAATCCAAAAATTGCAAATAAATATGTTTTAGAAACTTTAGAATATTTGTAAATTAATGCCACTGCTATAAAATATTTTTGAGTGATTTTTGAATGAATTCATAGTTATATATTTAATTTGAATAGTTTGAATATTTTCAATATAACTATTAATAGAAATATTATTTTTGATTAAATCAAATTGCATTAAATATAATTAAACCACCTCTGGCTATTAACACCATCTATAAAGGAAATTGAGTTATAAAATATAAATCACATAAAACTTTAATCTATATGCTTCCTTTTATTATGTTTTGCAAAAATTGGAAACTAATTAAATTGCAATCATAACTTTATGCATATTCTATAAACTTCACAAAAATTAGTGTTATGTTGCTTGTGATTTAAAATTGCATTTCATGCATAGCATATTTCATAGTTATATTTTCCATAAGGAAAACTCCTCCCCATTTTCTCTAAGTTAGGATTATTTTCAAACGTAGTATTTTGGGAAAAGTGCTATGCACTAGACACTTAGGATTTTCAACATGGAGCTGGAAGACCAATGAAGGACTTAGCCAAAAACAAGACTTCAGAAGTATCTTCAAGGAGAAGAAACACTTAGAAGAAAAACAAGAAGAAGTTCATGAAGGACTTAGAAGAAAACAGACTCTGGAAGCATCCCAAAGATGTCAAGCACTTAGAAGAAAAGTGAGAAGAAGTTCAAGAAGGCCAACCCCCTTTTTATTCCCTAAGTCTTTCTCTCTGTCTTTCTCCTCCTCTGAAACTTCATGAAGACTAAGTAAATCCAAGACCAGCCTCGAGGATACAAGAACCATCAAGTCTGAAGATTCATCAAGACTACCCAGAACTCAATCAAGACATCATCCAGAAGAAAGTTACAAGTCTGGAGATGAAGCCTGGAGGACAACTACATCTTTCTTTCTATCTTTTCCCTCTTTCCTAATCTTGTCTTTTTGACTTAAACAAATTTTGATCATGATGTTATCATCTTGAAGTTGTTGGATCCTAGCAGCATAGTGGGATGAAGCGGCCTGGAAACAAACCTTACATGTCCACGTACATGAGACCTGTTCCACAATTTAAGTGGCTGGCCGGGTGTCTGTCTCTCTCATTATAGTGAATGTCCAATTTACAAAGAGTTGATAATAATTGTTGATCATCTTGAACAAATGACTTTAGTATTTTTCTCTAAGTATTTTGCACATCATGGCTAAGCCATTAGAGTGCTTGTTTCAAGAAGATATAAAACAAAGTATGTTTATCCAACTTAAGACCTTAGTCCTTAGTCATTCTTGACCCACCTATTTGCCTTGCATTAACTTAAAAGAATTTCATAGCATGAAAAAGTATTTCTAGCCCTTAGGAATATTTTGCACATCATGCATAAACATATTTTCCTTAGAAAGTTTTATAAAACTTATTTATTCATCTAGTATGTGTTTGTGTGCATTGTGGAGTTGTGCTTGCAGTTGATTGTGGTATTGTTGCTTGTCTATATGGTTTAGATTAAACGGAGAGCAAACGTTCGTTGTTGAAAAGAGTTGTGAACAATGACAACATTCAAAGGCAAGTGGCACACCTCATAAACTTCCTATTCTTATATGCATTACTTAGTGTATTTTTATATGCATGTGTTGCTATGCTAAACCTGTGTAGAATCCCTTATTCCTGTGTCTAGGTTCCTATGCAATACTTAGTAGAATTATTGATGCTATGCAAATGTTGTTTTGTGAAAATCTAAATTCTACTAAGTTAAGAATGAAACACCTGGGTGGTAATTGGTTGTATGGTTTATGTTGAGTGGCTACTCAGGTCCATGTCTATGGTTCCTGGAGTATGTACACTTGAGAATGGCCACCCAGGAACCGAGGAATCTGAAGAACTCCGAGTGACGATTGCTTCCAGTGCAGCCATTGCCATATGGGCTCTGGCTTGATCAATTATGTTGCGTGGACTCTCTCCGGCTTGACAAGCAGATGTAGGGGGATGTTAGGTGGAACGGGTCAAGCCAGGTGGGAGGGAAAATGCTTCTGAAAGATCTCGTCTCATTCTCTCCTTTCCTTATCACAAATGGTGTGTAAAGGATACCTTGGGTTGAATGAGTACAATGGTGAACGTGCACAACCTCTGCAGAGTGTAAAACTAAGTACTTAGCCGTGTCCCCGGTTACGGACAATTTTGATCAGCTGATCAAGGACGTCAACGGAGGATTCCATCATTCCAATTTCTAAGTTAAAAGTTGATGGGTGAACAAGGGAAGATGAGATTTATGGTTTTCATGCCATACTCGTCGATTTGAAGAAAAGTGTATTCAAAAGAGTAGGAAAAATTGGCTTTATGCAAATTAGCCTTGAACTCCACCAGCCAAATATGCATATAGGCTTTAGAGTTATTCCATAAGTGTCCACCATAGTGTCACTTGCCAGACTCCATTTTTAATCGAATCTGACCCACGTTGTTGCAATATTTTTCTTATTGCAGATTTGATCAGATGACGAGTGAGGTTTCGTTAAAGGTTTCGAGTCTACAACCAACATGTTTTCGCCTGTGGCAGCATGAAAGTTATAGAGACTCACTGCTATTGTATTTCCGCTGTGTACTTTTTCAATGCTAGCTTTATGCTATGCAACTTGTATCGAATATTTTGTAAGTCTGGATCATCGATGTAATAAAATTGATACTTAGTTGTGATATTACATCGTAAACTGTGTGTGCAAATGAATCGATCCAGGGATTTGCACTATACAAAGGTATCTGCCTTATTTAAAGTGCAGGTACGCTACAGATGGTATCAGAGCACTGTGTTGCCTGTAGGTTCGAAACCCTAGGTTTGGATAGAAATAGGATCTGACCATAGGATTGAAATCTATTTATTCACTTTTCTAAAAAAAAAACTTTTCATTTTATCTTCCTCATTCTCTCATCTACTATCAACCTTCTGAAAACCTCTTATCTTTTTCTAGATGACCATGTTCTTATAGTCTAAGTCTGATTCTGCTGCCTCATATGGAAAAGCTACGATTAATCATGAAGTTCTGCATGCATGGAAGACCACTAAAAGAACCAGGATTCGACCAACACTCGAAGATATTCAAGAAAGTTGAACAAGAACTAGAAGCACCCACGAAGGAGGTAGATTTGACCACCACAAAAATAGAATGACGATATCGTGTTAGTGTATTGATCATATCAACTTAGCTATATGACAATACTAGATTGTTTGCTTGGTGTTAGCACCTCGTTGCTTGATGTTTGTTAGATGTTGATTGATTATGTTATAGATTGGTTGCCCTGTTTTGTTTTATTGAACTAGGATTCCTCCATAAGTACAAATAATTCAACTCATTGCTTTTTAAACCAAACAGATGTCTCACCGCAATGCCAACACCAATGATTTGCATACAACTATGCGACTATTATTAGAGAACCTTATGACCAACCTAAAAGCATGCAAAACTTGTGGAGAGATAGGACATACGTCCAAAGAATGTCCTGATGAGTGGCCCCATGGTCATACCGGACATCCAGTTAGGGAATGCCCCACAAGTCAGATGCCTTGCGGTTTTTGTGAAGCAACAAATCACGTTCCAACTCAACATCAACTCTACCCCGTGGTGCAAGAAGTCAGTCAGCAAGCCAAAAAGGGGATACAACAAAATCTCATGAAGCATGTGGAAGTACAAGAAAACAAGGAGGAACACAAAAGAGATACTAGCCATATAACATGTTTTACATGTGGAGAACTAGGACATTATTCATGGGGCTGCAAAGAGAAAAGGACTGGTCAGGATACTGAACCAAATCTTCATCAAAATGAGACTGTGGGTCATACTAAGGTGAAGAATGAAATAAGAGTAAGGTCACTTCCGAAGAAATCCAAAAGCACCTCCAAGTGTTGCTATAAATGTGAAGGAGATCACCTAGCTCGAAATTGTCACATCAAACGAGACTGGACTTCTTTAATTGAGATAGAATATGGCAAACAAGACTTGGAAGAACTTTTAGACCTGGAAACATCTAAGAAGAAGAAGAGGAACTTAAGTGACGTAATTTGCTACAAATGTAAAGGCAAAGGACATTATGCTGATAAGTGCCCAGTAAAGATGAAGGAGAAATGCCTTAACCGCTCACACGAGAAAATCATCAGTCCCGTGACATGTCGCAGACGCGGAGCAACAGGACACTATGTCAGTGGCTGCCCTGAGTGGAAGAAGAATAAATCTCTCCAAGGACCGAGTGGAAAGCGTGAGTGCTAAAAACTTTCTGCATCCACCACATGCCATTGTATTTTGAACTCTTGTACGCTCTACATAAGAGGAATAAACAAGATTTCACAAAGTTTCTAGACTGACCTCAAAAATTTCTTTTAAGGGTGGTAGCCACCTAGATAATTCAAACCCAGTCACTTAAACCTAGAGATCTCAAACTATCTTCTAGCCTCCCCAATTAGAAAATTTATTCCCTACAAGTTTTCAAGTTTTCATGTCGAAACATTACATTCTCAAACCTCTCGAGTTATCAGAATCATTCAAGCATTTGCTTTCTTTCTAGCTTCTCCGAATCTCGGGGAGGAGATTCCTTTTAAGGGTGGTAGTCTGTAACATCCCAACATTTTATAATATTCTAAAATCACTAAAATTTAAAACTTTTCTTTATTAAAAATAAAATATTAAATGTATAAGGAAAACAACTATGAAAGACTTCAAAATGGAGTTTAATATTTTAAATGTCACAGTTTAAACATTTTATTATCCACTGGGTTTCCAAAAAAAACCTTAAAATATAATTTGACAAATATTTTACAAACTACAATTCATTTTGTTTTAAATAAATTAGTTTCTTTATAAGTATATGAATTAAACCACTTGGCCATATCTATTCATAATTACAAGATTATTCAAAAGGTTATATAAATACTAAATGGTTTCATTCCTGTAACTATGTTCAAAATATAGTTTGGAAATTATAAGTCTATAGTGTATAACCTTAAAACTTCATAGAATTTAAATTAATGAATTAGCCAAGTAAACATTTCATTTGCTTAAATAAATTTCATCTATTTTTCAAAGCATGAAATGATTAATATATTCTATATAAGGAAATAAATTAAATCTAAAAACTTTTCCAAAGATGTTATGAAGTTTCAAATGATTTATCATAATGTAAAACTTTATGGTGCACAAAATAAAATTGAATTAAAACTTGAATCCATTATAATTTCTATTACCTTAAAAATATTTATATTATGTTATTCTACTCTTATGCCAAAATAAAGATGAATAATTACAGTAAAATGAGTTTTAATAACTCTATTTCAAACATATTTGGATGTGGGTATTTTACAAATTTTATTTAGCAAAAAGAAAATTTAATTAAGTTATAAATTCAAAATTGATATTAAGTATCAATTTTGTATTAAACCAACATTTCAAATTTATTAATTTTAAAAAGTTCTCAAAACATACCCACAACTGGTTTAACAGCAAGAGATTATTTTTACAAATTTTTAGAAATTAATTTGACATCATTTGGACATTTAAATCAAAAGATATGAATTAAATAAATAAAATCAGAAAAGGAAAATAGTTGCTGACGTCAGCGATGACGTCAGCCGATCTTCTCCAACCTCCGTCCGAATCTTGCGCTGGAGATGGAATCGAATCGGAGTCGATTTCTCTCCGTTTCTTGCAGGATTTGTTGCCGTAGATGCGTCCATATAAGCCCCAGATCCCGCCGCCGTTTTCCCCTCTCGAACCCTAGCTCAGAACGCCCCCAGGCCGCCACGGTTGCTCGCCGGAGAAGCTCGAAGCCGCCGCCGTTTTCCTTCGTTTCCCGGCAAGGTAAATCCTCCCCGTCTCCGAGACCACGCCTATCTGCCTCGCCACGTCCGTGCGCACCTCCTGACCTCGCCCTCGTCCTTTTTCTGCAGCCAAACGTGGAGGCGAGAGCGACCCGAAGGTCACCGGCGTTCGGACCACTCCGGCCTCGTATCCTCGCTGCCCTCGCATGCAATCGACGACGCCGCCACTTCCATCTCCTCCTTCGCCGCGCGCCGTGCGTCGCCGTCGTCTCCGCCGAGCAAGGGGATCACCGGAGCATCGTGTGCGTCCAAGACCGAGGCCGCGCCGCCGTCTCCTTTGTCGCCGGTAGCCACCGCGCCGCCACCTTCTGGTACGCAACGTGAGCCGTCCGATCCAATCTCAACGGCTTAGATTAGATGTCGCGGACGAATCGGTACGATCCGATCTGGACCGTCAGATCCAGATCTGACGGCCCAGATCTATGACTTATCCACGTCAGCGAGCCACGTCAACGCCACGTCACTGCCCAGTCAGCTGCCGCGTGGAAAATGATTTCCTTAATTAAATTTAATTGGCAGTTTTACAGAAACACCCCTGCCACTTAGATCTGTCACAACTTTTTAACCACAACTCCAAATTTAATAATTTTTATATTTTTGGAAAGCTTTTGACATGTAGAATATTTTGGATCTGACAAAATTCAAATTTGACTTAGTATAAAATATTCAAATTTCAGATGGTAAATTTGAGTATAATTGTAATAACTTTAAATCTTTGAATCCAAAAATTGCAAATAAATATGTTTTAGAAACTTTAGAATATTTGTAAATTAATGCCACTGCTATAAAATATTTTTGTGTGATTTTTGAATGAATTCATAGTTATATATTTAATTTGAATAGTTTGAATATTTTCAACATAACTATTAATAGAAATATTATTTTTGATTAAATCAAATTGCATTAAATATAATTAAACCACCTCTGGCTATTAACACCATCTATAAAGGAAATTGAGTTATAAAATATAAATCACATAAAACTTTAATCTATATGCTTCCTTTTATTATGTTTTGCAAAAATTGGAAACTAATTAAATTGCAATCATAACTTTATGCATATTCTATAAACTTCACAAAAATTAGTGTTATGTTGCTTGTGATTTAAAATTGCATTTCATGCATAGCATATTTCATAGTTATATTTTCCATAAGGAAAACTCCTCCCCATTTTCTCTAAGTTAGGATTATTTTCAAACGTAGTATTTTGGGAAAAGTGCTATGCACTAGACACTTAGGATTTTCAACATGGAGCTGGAAGACCAATGAAGGACTTAGCCAAAAACAAGACTTCAGAAGTATCTTCAAGGAGAAGAAACACTTAGAAGAAAAACAAGCATGAAGGACTTAGAAGAAAACAGACTCTGGAAGCATCCCAAAGATGTCAAGCACTTAGAAGAAAAGTGAGAAGAAGTTCAAGCAGGCCAACCCCCTTTTTATTCCCTAAGTCTTTCTCTCTGTCTTTATCCTCCTCTGAGACTTCATGAAGACTAAGTAAATCCAAGACCAGCCTCGAGGATACAAGAACCATCAAGTCTGAAGATTCATCAAGACTACCCAGAACTCAATCAAGACATCATCCAGAAGAAAGTTACAAGTCTGGAGATGAAGCCTGGAGGACAACTACATCTTTCTTTCTATCTTTTGCCTCTTTCCTAATCTTGTCTTTTTGACTTAAACAAATTTTGATCATGATGTTATCATCTTGAAGTTGTTGGATCCTAGCAGCATAGTGGGATGAAGCGGCCTGGAAACAAACCTTACATGTCCACGTACATGAGACCTGTTCCACAATTTAAGTGGCTGGCCGGGTGTCTGTCTCTCTCACTATAGTGAATGTCCAATTTACAAAGAGTTGATAATAATTGTTGATCATCTTGAACAAATGACTTTAGTATTTTTCTCTAAGTATTTTGCACATCATGGCTAAGCCATTAGAGTGCTTGTTTCAAGAAGATATAAAACAAAGTATGTTTATCCAACTTAAGACCTTAGTCCTTAGTCATTCTTGACCCACCTATTTGCCTTGCATTAACTTAAAAGAATTTCATGGCATGAAAAAGTATTTCTAGCCCTTAGGAATATTTTGCACATCATGCATAAACATATTTTCCTTAGAAAGTTTTATAAAACTTATTTATTCATCTAGTATGTGTTTGTGTGCATTGTGGAGTTGTGCTTGCAGTTGATTGTGGTATTGTTGCTTGTCTATATGGTTTAGATTAAACGGAGAGCAAACGTTCGTTGTTGAAAAGAGTTGTGAACAACGACAACATTCAAAGGCAAGTGGCACACCTCATAAACTTCCTATTCTTATATGCATTACTTAGTGTATTTTTATATGCATGTGTTGCTATGCTAAACCTGTGTAGAATCCCTTATTCCTGTGTCTAGGTTCCTATGCAATACTTAGTAGAATTATTGATGCTATGCAAATGTTGTTTTGTGAAAATCTAAATTCTACTAAGTTAAGAATGAAACACCTGGGTGGTAATTGGTTGTATGGTTTATGTTGAGTGGCTACTCAGGTCCATGTCTATGGTTCCTGGAGTATGTACACTTGAGAATGGCCACCCAGGAACCGAGGAATCTGAAGAACTCCGAGTGACGATTGCTTCCAGTGCAGCCATTGCCATATGGGCTCTGGCTTGATCAATTATGTTGCGTGGACTCTCTCCGGCTTGACAAGCAGATGTAGGGGGATGTTAGGTGGAACGGGTCAAGCCAGGTGGGAGGGAAAATGCTTCTGAAAGATCTCGTCTCATTCTCTCCTTTCCTTATCACAAATGGTGTGTAAAGGATACCTTGGGTTGAATGAGTACAATGGTGAACGTGCACAACCTCTGCAGAGTGTAAAACTAAGTACTTAGCCGTGTCCTCGGTTACGGACAATTTTGATCAGCTGATCAAGGACGTCAACGGAGGATTCCATCATTCCAATTTCTAAGTTAAAAGTTGATGGGTGAACAAGGGAAGATGAGATTTATGGTTTTCATGCCATACTCGTCGATTTCAAGAAAAGTGTATTCAAAAGAGTAGGAAAAATTGGCTTTATGCAAATTAGCCTTGAACTCCACCAGCCAAATATGCATATAGGCTTTAGAGTTATTCCATAAGTGTCCACCATAGTGTCACTTGCCAGACTCCATTTTTAATGGAATCTGACCCACGTTGTTGCAATATTTTTCTTATTGCAGATTTGATCAGATGACGAGTGAGGTTTCGTTAAAGGTTTCGAGTCTACAACCAACATGTTTTCGCCTGTGGCAGCATGAAAGTTATAGAGACTCACTGCTATTGTATTTCCGCTGTGTACTTTTTCAATGCTAGCTTTATGCTATGCAACTTGTATCGAATATTTTGTAAGTCTGGATCATCGATGTAATAAAATTGATACTTTGTTGTGATATTACATCGTAAACTGTGTGTGCAAATGAATCGATCCAGGGATTTGCACTATACACAAGTATCTGCCTTATTTAAAGTGCAGGTACGCTACACTATATAAAATGCATATAAAACATGTAATAACATGATATAACATAGCATGGAACACAAGAAATTATGGATACGTTGGAGACGTATCATGCCCCTCTCCGTCTCGTCTTTGTTGTTCTGGAACGTTCCTTTTCCAAAAATAATTCCAGGATGTTTTATTTCCAATTCCGAGAATATTTCCTTATGTACTTTTCTGAAACCAAAAACAGCAGAAAACAAGGAACTGGCACTTTGACATCTTATTAATAGGTTAGTCCCAGAAAATTCATAAAACTATATAAAAAGCATATAAAACATGTAATAACACGATATAACATAGCATGGAACATCAGGCTGCCACTCGTGTTAGGCAATCCTACAACGAGGAAATCCTAGCACCGACGTTTGGAGATGAGGGAGATGCGGGAGTTCCATACTCTGCATCTCACCCATGTAATAATTTCCTTCGTGCTACAGGTTTACTTGAGGATTTCCGAACTCTTGTGGAGAATGTAGGCTTGACCTCCTACATGATGGATGAGAGCCCCCAATACTATGGGCTTACCAAGAATTTTTTGGAGACTTTCACTTTTAACACCAAGTCTTTTGGGAAGGCTATTTCTTTCAACATATATGATATGCCTTGTAGCCTAACCTTGCAAGAATTTTGTGGGGTGACAGGTACAACAAACGTTGGGACATCAATGAGAATTGTTGGGAATCCCCCGAAGTTGGCACAAAACTACCAAGATGTGACCAACAAATACACCCGCTCCGCACAACGCGGCAAGGTAAGGAATATCCAATTTCCACCTATCAAATATTTTGACTACTATATTGCCACTAGTGTTCTTGGTAGGGAAAACACTAGAAATGTTTCTAACTTGCAGCTTGCATTTCTTACGGGGGCCCTTCAGGGTGAATTCCCGTATAACCTTGGTTCTTTGATTTCTCGCCGTTTAGATGCTAGGGGCCCCATCTTTGGAGGTATTATTGTCTCGCGCATTGTTTAATATTTGGGGCTGTTTATTGATCCTAATGATACACAACTTGCTCCTTGTTATCTTGGCCTTGCTGCAATCACAAGTGGAAAAAGAACCAGCAGTACCGGTCGGGGAGGGGCATCAGTACCGGATTTGCAATCGGTACTGCCCAAGCGGGACTGTTGCCCCCCCAACATCAGTACCCGGCGTGTTGCGACCGGTACAAAAGGCCCACACATGGGGTCGTGGACTGAGGTTTCGACTGGAGACCTTTAGTACCGGTCGATGTTAACGACCGGTACTACTAATGTTTTTCAAAATAATTATTATTTTTTGAAACTTTCAGAAACAAATATTTTTTAGGATTTTGAAATTTCTCACTTAGCTATCCACTAACCTCTAGTCATTAGGATCTCTACACTTAATGTCTAGTCTAACTCTACACACTTAATCTCTACACATTTAACCTCTACACACTTAATCTATTTGAGAACTGTCAAATTTCCCGATTGGTGACCCATCTTGAAATTGCTATAACACTAGCACGCTTAACACTGCATACTCAATGTTGCAACCATCAAGTGGGTACTTCTCCCAAAGATAATGCTGCCCACTCTTGAATCCTTTCTTCATATCCTTGTAGCGTCCTCGTCGAGCACGGCGCTTGCCATAGAAGCCATTCAAGTCTTGAGATGCTCAAGACTAAATACAGCCAGGAGATCCGTGTGGCAGGCAGATGGTATCTCATGTCCCAGCCAGGTGTGTTTCATCTTGATCTTGTCATTTGTTATATCAACGCTAGCAAAATGAATGTCGTTGCGAAGAAAATACATGAGTGGTTTACATTGCTTGTCACTTCTGCAACAAAAATGGAACACATGTTAAAAATACTAACAACAGCTATGTACATTGCAATGCAACAACAATGTACAGTAACAACAATATATATATATTCATATGTCAAGATATTTTCAGCCAAACTATGCAACAACAATATATATATGCAACAACAATATAGAACAATCTAACCAACAATGTATAATAATAACAACTATTTAACTATTGAAAACTATGCAACAACAACAATGTAGACAAATTGAACAATGTATAATTCGGCCAACTATTGAATTAATTAACAATCTCATTTCGGTTATATTGAACAATCTTTATTTCGGCCAACTATTGATGAATAACAACAATTTCATTTCAGCCAATGAAACTATATATATATATATATATATATATATATATATATATATATATATATATATATATATAAACACTATTCTGCACCCAGGTGCAGAATAAATTATTTTGCACCCGAGAGTTCTTACATTGTTTTCATAAAAGAAAATCTGTTTATGATCCAAATAATTACATTTATTTTCCCCCATAACTATAAAATCTACATAAGAAATGCAATATATAAGTCATAACATTGTAAAAATAGGAAAAATTGCGTATTTTACATAATATTTTTTATATGCCACATAAATAAAGTTTTACGTCATGTTAATATTTTCTTACGTTCCTATGAACTTACGAACTACGGCAAAATTTATGTGACGTAAAAATTCTTTACGGCTTAAAAGATACGGGGTGGGTGTAGAATAACTATTCTACTCCCAGGGAGTCAAATAGCGCTACCCTATATATATCTCTCTATATATATATATATATATATATCATTGGAACTATATGTACATGTATACAACAACAATCTCATTTAATCTCATTTCGGCCAACTATTGAACAATCTTATTTCGGCCAACTATTGATGAACAACAACAATCTCATTTCGGCGAATTATATATATTGATCAACACAGTATCATTGGAATGTATAATTAACAACAAATCTCATTTATAATTCGGCCAACTAATTTATTGAACAACTAATCTCATTTCGGCCCAACTATTGTAATATCTATTTCGGCCAACTATATATTGATGAACAAAACAACAAATCTCATTTTGGCCAACTATATATATTGATCAACAATCAACAAATTAAAGTAAAATTGCCCCAAATTTTGATCGGATGAGATGTTTTGTACCTTGCCCATTGGAAGACCAAGACATAATTCTTAAAACATAGTTGTATCACCGCAACCTCTTTCTGATTGGCGGTGTACTCGAAATCGAGACCGATGAACTTCTCTTGATCCCGAGCTTCACCAATCCATTTCTTGAAATCAGAGAGATAACCGCCCACCAACGTGCTATCGTTGGTATAAACCACCTTAAGATTGGCGGTGTGTGCAAGCACCGGTCCACAGCGCGCGATTGGTGGCGCCGGACTCATGGTGACCGGAGTGATTGAAGAGATCAGAGGGGAGAGAGAGTGTCGCCGGAGGGAGAGAGGAAGAAGAGAAAGCCCCGGCCGTATCGAAAAATGAAGAGACAGGGAAGAAAACTATCCACTCCCGTCTCAAATCGTGGTGGGAGTCGAACAGTTGGGACCTTTAGTACCGGACAGTAACACGGCCCGGTACTAAAGCTCCCCTCGCCAGCCCCTCGCGGCCGTTTCCATCCCATTGAGCTTTAGTACAGGGCCGTGTTATGGACCGGTACTAAAGGTCCCTTACGGACCGGTAGTGTTGCCCCCCTCCCCTCTAACAGTTTGAACCGGTACTGATGCTCATTAGTACCGGCCGCAAATATAAGCAGGACTAATTCTCTTGACGTAAAGTCCTTTTTACACTAGTGAATGAAAGGCCATAAATTTGTCACTAACTGATCCACTTTGGAGAACATTGTGTTTAGGGTCGTTTTTGCTAACGATCGTAAAAAGGAGGTCCCCTTGCCACAATCTTCTTTGTTCAGTCTTAAGAGGTGACCATGGTTGACGAGGGATGTCCCCATCAATACACATGGTTACTAGCCTAAGGTAATAGTTATGAGGTAGAGAACGCGTGGTGTTGGTAGATTCGTCGACTGACAAGCGGAAATTTCCCATGTTCGGGGCCGTCGAGTGAGGTAAAACCCTTACTCCTGCTTGTCTGTTATTGATTGTGTATATGCGGCGATTGCAGAGGTCTAGCAAGATATCAATCTTTCTAGGGTTTTGTAGTTATGGTTGGGCAAGTCCCTAGTCGACCACCCTCCTATCCTTTGTATAGGGGTACATGTCTCGGGTCGTAACAGAATAGGACTACATGTATGGAAAGTATTACCGACTATGCTATCTATAGTAAGAGATCTTCGACTTGGGCTTCACTTGATGGGCTTCCTCAGCCGGTTGACAATTGGGCTTTAGTCATTACGTGCACCAGGTACCCACACGAAGGGGTCCCAGTTTGGTATAACCTTGTCATTAGCCCCCGAGTTCTTGGCTAATTTGGAGAATCAGTCATGGAATCACTACATAGTGCACGTCTCATGTTTTATGCATTTGACATGATATTTCTGTCTTTTGGATTTTATGGATTTTGACAAAGAATTTCGGCTGAGTAGGCCTGGATTTATTCGATGAGTCGAAACCAGTTAACTGCTCTTGGGCAAAACCTTACTAGCCTTCAGTCAGGTTTCGAGTCCTTGGGCTCGATGCTGGAACATACTAGACAGACACACCTCAGGCCAGTCGATGGTCTTACTGATATTGTTCTGCAATTTTAATTTGCTACCCAACGCGTCCGCCAGGATTTTCATCGTATCTGTTGACACGAAAAGTTCTAGGATTAAACACTGCTAGAGTGATCCTCGGCCCTTTCGACTAATCGATGGGTCTTACCTTTGTAATTCTTGTATACAACATCCGAGTTACTCTATCGACTGATTTCCACTCGGGAATTTTTATGTTTCGAATGTCTTTGGATTCTATCGGGTGCATGACAGTGCTTCCGATGGGAGTAGCCCCCGAGAATGTGCTTTACTGCTTGTAGTAGAGGATAATCTCAAATTTTCATTTTGTCAGTCGAACGTTTTTGCCTGCTCCCGATGGGAGTTTCCCGCTGGAATGTTTTTTTAGTTTTGCGACTGTGTTTTGCTAGGAGTTTTTCTAGTTTTCCCACCGCAGTATGACGTCTTTTGTGTTTGCTCATCTGAAATGATGTCATGCGTGACATCTTTGCCGTGCGAGTAGCACTCTAACAGGACACGACATAGGGGGTCCCATTCTTTGACCGTTGTGGATGCCGGTTCAGTTCTGATTTGACTTGACGTGGCGAGATTTTCGCCTACGTGATGATGGTCTCCTCGTTTCACGCGTGTAGTGGGTGGCGTGGTCTGTGATGATTGCCCTCCTATTACGCCGCATGTCCTGGCGATCGTAGCTCGGACGGCTGTGATGATTAGGATTCTACGCCGGTAATATATAGCCTTCTGTTATGTTTTAATTTTTATCTTGCCATTTTCTCTTCGTCTTCTTCCTCTCGCCCGACTGAGATTCCTTTGCCCATAATGTGCTTCCTTTTTGCCATGGCTTCCCTCACCAAGATCTCCTCCACCACTGATACTTCTTCCACAAACTTGTCTTCAAAGGACAAGATTTATGTTGATTCCGCTGCTACCGCCGCCACCGCAACGAAGAAACTCCCCGGTGATTGGGTTAAATCCATCGTCACCGAGGAGAAGTTGGAAGACTTCAGCCAGACGGGGATATTGTCTTCCGGTGAAGTTGTTGATGTGCGGGCTCCGACCCCCAAAGAGGTACTTCCCATGCCTCTTTCTGGGGAATGAGTTTCCTTTGCGGATTTTCTTCCCCGTGGATTTGGATTTCCTTTACATGATTTCGTCCGGAGTGTTATTTTTGCCTATGGGATTCAAATACACTATTTGAATCCTCCTGGTATTTTGCATATTGCCTGCTTTGTGGTTTTATGCGAGTGTTTTCTTGGAGTGCATCCCAGCTGGGCTCTCTGGAAACATATCTTCGAGGTTAGTTTACTCTATTGTGATGGCCTCCCTTTGTCGACTGGGGGTTTCTGTATTGACGTGCACGACGGCTGTCGATATTTTTATGTGATGTCCGCCGAGCCCTCTCAAAAATGGAGGAAGAAATGGGTTTATGTGCTAGTCGACCAGAACCTACTTCCTGCCTTTTCGACTGCTTCTCCCGAAATGTTGGAATCTTGGGACCATGTCATGTCGACTGGGAAAGAAGAATAAGCTTCTTCTCTTATGTTGAGAGTTCAAGAGCTGCACCGAGCCGTTACAGGGATCCAACTAGTCAGCACATATGTGCACCATCGAGTTTGGCCCCTGTGACAACGAGTGCACCCCTTGTGGCGATATGTGAGATGTCTTGACGCTACTCGTATAAGTCCAATTGAGTAGTCCAGCCATGGGTTTCACGTTTATGTGAAACATATCACTGGAATCTCGCATGTTGATATTGATTCTTTCGACTTCTCTGTGTTCCCTTATGGCCTTGGGACTCCTATTCCCGAGGTATTTTTGATTTTATGCTTGCCCAACTTTTATCGCTCTTCTCAGTCGCTAGCATGTTCTTCCCTATGTGCTTGACTGACTTGTTTTGTATTGTGTTGTGCTCCGGGATCACCATTCCTGACCTCTCTGCCGCCATCCCAATTAATTCAAACCCCGTTGCTTAAACCCAGAGATCCCAAACTATCTTTCTTTCTGGCCTCCCCAATCAGAAAAATCATTCCCTGCCAGTTTTCAAGATGTCATGTCAGAAATTACATTTCTCAAAAAGCTCTCGAGTTATTAGAATCATTTCAAGCATTTTCACTTATTTCTAGCCTCTCCGAATCTCGGGGACGGGATTCCTTTTAAGGGTGGTAGTCCGTAACATCCCAACATTTTGTAAAGTTGAAAAATCACTAAAAATTGAAACTTTTGTTCTTATTAAAATGAAATATTAAAATTATAATAAAAACTAATATAATTTGCTAAGTAAATTAAAATATTACAAGACATCTGCACCATACAATGTTTTATTCCAAATAGTTGAATTTGAATCTTTAACTTTTGACTATTTACAAAATCTTAAAAACACTTTTGCAAGGTACCTAAAAGTTAACTAAAGTATGACAACTTTATAAAATGGTCTTCCATTTTATTACATGAGTTCAAAACATAGTTTTGGAAATTACACTAGTAGAAAACAGGCTAAAGGACCAAACTCCAAAACCCCATTTGTCCCGGTCGTACTGCAAACCGGGACAGATGGGGCATAAAACGCTAGTGGAGGACCAAAATTAGTTCAGGCGACACTCATTTGTCCCGGTTCGTGGCTGGAACCGAGACAAATGATGCAGCACCCGCAGGCGACACCCATTTGTCCCGGTTCCAGTCACGAACCGGGACAAATGGGTACGCTTTCAGTTACGCGCCACCGCCCCGTTTTTTCGACGCGCACGGAAGACGAGCGGCGCCGGCGATTCCTATGCCCTCCGGCGATTCCTCTTCCCTCCGCCGGCGATTCATCTTCCTCTCCGGCGCTATAAAATGCACTGCATAGTACGACTCTTCCCACACCATTTCTCCGACCATCTCTCCTCTCTTTTCTCCGTCCACGTACACCATTTCTCCGGCCATCTCTCCTCTCTTTTCTCCGTCCACGTACACCATTTCCTATGGAGCCACTTGTGCCTCGGTCCGATGAGTTTTACGGCTACGAGAAGGAAGGCATGCGGTTCAAGGTGTGGGTAACCCTTCGTGCATGGCGCGTGGAGAAGTGGATCGGCGACGTGAAGAAGAACTTCCTCGACGCCGCTCCGATCAAAGCCGTTGGACTCGATTGCGAGTTCACCGACCCTCGACGGAAGGATACTCCGCAGCGCGCCGCCGTCCTTCAACTCTCGGTGGCGACCGAGACTCTTGTCTTCCAAATTTGCAAAGCTGATCGGGTGCCACATGTCCTCGTGGATTTCTTAGGTGACGAGACAATCAAATTCTACGGCGTGGCAATCCATAATGACATGAAGATGCTAGCCTACTACGGAATTATTATTCGGTCCGCGGTCGACCTGCAGAGGGATCGCCGAAACCCTACCGGCAATTTTACTCCTAGTCTATATGATCTCTCTAATGCGGTCATTGGGACAAATCTAGAGAAGAAGAAGAAATACAAGAAGAGGAAGTACACGGACGACGACAAGGAAGACACGTTACAAAAAGACCTAATTTTCGGATGGGGCAACGTTCCATTAAGCTACGATCAAATCGTATATGCTGCTTTAGACGCTCGCCTTGGTTTCGAGATTGCACGGAAGTGGGATAGTCTACGCGGCTATAATACGGAAAATGATCCTCTTAATGTCGTTGATGAGTAGACTATCTATGTATTCAAACATTTTTCATATTCATAGTTGTTCCAAAATCCAAAGTTTGCAAAAGTTATTTAAAACAGAAAACAGAAAAAGAAAATAAAAAAAATGAAAAAAACCTCCATCTGTCCCGGTTTCAGTCTCAAACCGGGACAAATGGGCTCCTTTTGTCCCGGTTTGTGACTGAAACCGGGACAAATGGGGGGGTGCTTATATATACTGATCAGCAGCCCCCTCCCAAAACCATTGGAGGCATTTTTTGTTTGAAATGGAAGGAGGGGGTGTGTGCTAGTCTGTTTTTTTTGTATGCATGCAAGGTGTTTGATGAAATGCCCGAGAGAGTTCACGAATTGATTTGATGTACACTTAAAGAAGTTTATTCTTCTTTTCGATCAAGGTTAATTTTTCTCTCATTTCATTTGTAATTAATTGATACCGTGCATGTTCAGTGTTTATTTGTCGATGTTCTGTAATGGTTATTGATGTAGTTCATTATATAATGCAGATGGACCGACAATGGATGTATGGTGACCGATGCACTGCCGAGTACATGACAGGTTTGAGGAAATTTGTAGAGAAAGCCTAGGCCCACAGTACGAATGGTTTCATGTGTTGTCCATGTGTCAACTGTCAGAATAAGACAGATCACCCAAACGTGAGAACCCTTCAAAGTCATCTTATTCGGCATGGTTTCATGCCCAGCTATAATTGTTGGACGAAGCACGGAGAAAAAGGTGTTATGATGGAAGACAATGAAGAAGAGGAAGATTATGACAACTATCCTATGTTCCCGGAGTACGGAGATTCTGCAACGGGGGAAGCTGAAGCTGAAGAGGCACCAGATGAGCCCACTGACGATCTTGGTAGGGCCATTGCTGATGCAAAGAGAGAGTGCGGAACTGAAAAGGAGAGGTTGAAGTTCGACCAGATGTTAGAGGATCACAAGAAATTGTTGTATCCAAGTTGCGAAGATGGTCAGAAAAAGCTGGGTACCACACTGGAATTACTGCAGTGGAAGGCAGAGTGTGGTGTGACTGACAAGGGATTTGGAAAGTTGCTGCAGATAATTAGGAAGATGCTTCCAAAGGTCAACGAGTTGCCCGACAGCACGTACGAAGCAAAGAAGGTTGTGTGCCCTCTAGGATTAGACGTGCATAAGATACATGCCTGCCCTAATGACTGCATCCTCTACCGCGGTGAGTATGAGAATTTGGATGCATGTCCAGTATGCACTGCATTGCGGTATAAGATCAGACGAGATGACCCTGGTGAAGTTGAGGGTCAGCGTCCCCGGAAGAGGGTTCCTGCCAAGGTGATGTGGTATGCTCCTATAATACCACAGTTGAAACGCCTGTTCGCGAATAAAGAGCATGCCAAGTTGTTGCGATGGCACAAAGAGGACCGTAAGAAAGACGCGATGTGTAGACACCCCGCTGATGGGTCGCAGTGGAGAAAAATTGAGAGAGAGTTCCCGGAATTTGAAGATGACGCAAGGAACTTAAGGTTTGGTCTAAGTACAGACGGTTTCAATCCGTTTGGGGAGCAGAGCAGCAGTCATAGCACATGGCCTGTGACTCTATGTATTTATAACCTTCCTCCTTGGTTGTGCGTGAAGCGAAAGTTCATTATGATGCCATTGCTCATCCAAGGCCCGAAGCAACCCGGCGACGACCTTGATGTGTACCTCAGGCCATTATTTGAAGAACTTTTACAGTTGTGGCGGGAAGAAGGTGTACGGGTGTGGGATGAGCACAAACATGAGGAATTTGACCTACGAGCTCTGCTTTTTGTAACAATTAACGATTGGCCTGCTCTTGCTAACCTCTCAGGGCAGTCGACCAAGGGGTACAATGCATGCACACACTGTTTGGGTGAGACTGAATGTTTATATTTGGATAAATGTAAGAAGTGTGTGTATCTGGGGCATCGTCGATTTCTTCCGATCAGGCATACCGCAAGGAAGAAAGGCAAGCATTTTAAAGGTGAGGCTGATCACAGTAGGAGGCCTGTCAACCGTACTGGTGAAGAAATATTTGATATGGTCAAGGATCTAAAAGTAATCTTTGGAAAGGGTCCTGGAGGTCAACAGGTTCCGAAAGACGCTAACGGGCACGCACCCATGTGGAAGAAAAAATCTATATTTTGGGAGCTACCATATTGGAAGGTCCTAGAGGTTAGATCTGCTATCGACGTGATGCACGTGACGAAGAATGTTTGCGTGAACCTGCTAGGCTTCTTGGGCGTGTACGGGAAGAAAAAAGATACAGAGGAAGCACGGGAGGACCAAAAACGTGTGAAAGAACGAGACGGCCTAAGTCCCGAACATTATGAAGGTCCTGCCAGCTACGCTCTTACCAAACAAGAGAAAGTAATATTCTTTGAATGCCTGAGCAGTATCAAGGTCACGGCTGGGTTCTCGTCGAATATAAAGAGGATAGTAAATGTGAGACTCCAAAAATTTCAGAACCTAAAGTCTCATGATTGCCACGTGATTATGACGCAATTGCTTCTGATTGCACTGAGGGGGCTACTACCGGAAAATGTTCGAGTACCCATTGTGAAGCTTTGTGCATTCCTCAATGCAATATCTCAAAAGGTAATCGATCCGGCGATTCTACCAGGGTTGCAAAATGATGTGGTCCAGTGTCTTGTCAGTTTTGAGTTGGTGTTCCCTCCATCCTTCTTCGATGTTATGACGCATCTCCTGGTTCACCTAGTCGAAGAGATTCAAGTTCTCGGTCCTGTATTTCTGCACAATATGTTCCCATTTGAGAGGTTCATGGCAGTCTTAAAGAAATATGTGCATAACCGTGCTAGGCCAGAAGGAAGCATCTCCAACGGCTACGGTAACGAGGAGGTCATTGAGTTCTGTGTTGACTTTATTCATGACCTTAAGCCGATAGGTGTTCCACAATCACGACATGAGGGTAGACTTAGTGGAAAAGGCACACTAGGAAAGAAAACAAAAATTTATATGGATGGACATTCTTTCACTGAAGCACACTATACAGTTCTACAAAGTTCTACCTTGGTGGCCCCGTATATCGATGAACACAAGAATTTTGTATGCTCTCGTCACGCGGGGAAGTCTGACAACTGGATTGTACGTACACACATGGCCACGTTCGGCGGTTGGTTGCGAGCACATCTTGAAAATAAAGACAAGGTTGATGAAGAGTTACACTTGTTGGCCAGGGCACCATCTACAACTATATGTACTTTCCAAGGGTACGAGATAAATGGAAATACATTTTACACGAGTGTCCAAGATAAAAAGAGCACGAACCAAAACAGTGGTGTTCGCATTGATGCAACAAACAACAATGGGCAGAAGAACACATATTATGGTTGCATAGAGGAGATATGGGAACTTGACTATGGACCTTCTTTTAAGATCCCTTTGTTTCGGTGCAAATGGGTCAATCTGAAAGGCGGGGTTGAGGTAGACAAGATGTACGGAATGACAACAGTGGATCTAAACAATCTTGCGTACAGAGATGAACCATTCGTGCTAGCCAATGATGTGGCTCAGGTTTTCTATGTGAAAGACATGTCTAGCAGACCCAAAAAAAGAAACATCCTGGGAGTGGAGGAGCCTAGGCGTCACATAGTTCTTTCAGGAAAAAGAAACATCGTGGGAGTGTAGGACAAGACAGACATGTCAGATGATTATAATAATTTTGATGAAATTCCGCCTTTCGTAGTGAACATTGACGCAATCATCAAGTTGATTGAAGAAGATGCTCCATGGTTCCGACGCAGAAGAACTGGCGGTGTTGTGTGATGGCGATATGTAATAATTAATATATTAAACTTTTGATATGAAGAAGATGCTCCATTTTTATCTGCATATCAAATGGATCCGTCGGCGTTGATAGAACAAAACACACGATTTTCACCTGCATACAGCCCCACGGTGGCTCTTGATGAGTGCCTGCATATCAAATGCACCGTGGGGCGTATGCAGGGAATCCGAGTAATTTGTATATATTCCTCAGTAGATGAATTGAACTATTCTTTTGATAGAACAAAACACACGATTTCACCTGCATACAGCCCCATGGTGGCTCCTGAGTGCCTGCATATCAAATGCACCGTGGGGCGTATGCAGGGAATCCGAGTGATTTGTATACCACACACCACCCGGCTAGGCACTAGAAGGAGGAAACACTGAGTGCTCGCCTCGTCCGAGAGGGGGCTATATATAGGGTCACGGGCTCAACCAGTGGTACTGATAGTGTTGATCCAACAGCTATCAAGTGCTCAAAAGAAGCACACCCCTGATCCAACGACTAACAAGTGTTTCAAAGAAACACACGATCCGTGTGCTTCTATAGTCCCGGTTTGAAACTGAAAGCGTTAATCGAACAGCTCAGAAGCAATCAAAAGAAACACACACCTGATCAAACGGCTTACAAGTGCTTGAAAGAAACACACGATCCGTGTGCTTCTTTAGTCCTGGTTTTTGTATTAGTTAGTCAAATTCAAACACTTTTCATATTGAAAGTTTTTTCAAATTCCAAAGTTCGCAAAAGTTATACAAATTCACATTCAAAATAGTTTTAAACTAATTAAAATAATGGTTATAGAAAAGAGAAAATGTTTTTGTATTAGTTATTAGTCAAATTCAAACACTTTTCATATTGAAAGTTTTTTCAAATTCCAAAGTTTGCTAAAACAGAAAACAGAAAACAGAAAAAGAAAAGAAAAAGGGAAAAGAAAAAGAAAAAACCCCATCTATCCCGGGTGGTGGCTCAGCCCGGGACAGATGGGGTGGCTATCTATCCCGGGCTGAGCCACCACCCGGGACAGTTGGGGTGGCTATCTGTCCCGGGTGCAGCCACTGCCCGGGACAGATAGCCCCTATTTGTCCCGGGCAGAGCCACGACCCGGGATAGATATGGTGTTGCTATATAAGCAACACTTAGCGCTCCGGGCCGAGCAACCACCCGGAGCAATTCCCCATTTCTAACGAAGTGCTGGCCAAATTTTTCGTCGACCCTAGCCGCCGCCGCCGTCGTCCACGCCGCGCCTTCGTCCACGCCTCCGTCCGCTCCGCCGCGCCTTCGTCCACGCCTCCGTCCGCTCCGCCACTATCGCCCGCGCCTCTGTCCGCGCCGCCGCTGTTGCCCGCGCCTCCATCCGCGCCTCCGCCGCGGCTCCGTCCGCGCCGCCGCCGCGCCTCCGTCCGCGCCGCCTCTGTTGCCCGCGCTCGAGAAGGTTAGCGTCGTTGCCGCGCCGCCTCCGTTGCCGCGCCGCCCGCTGATGCCCGCGCGCCAGCACGCCTCCGTTGCCGCGCCGCCGCTGCAAGTGCTGATGTCAGCGCGGCGGATGCGTGACGTCAGTCCCGTGTCTCCGTTTTTTTTCTTCAAGTTTTTTAGAATATGTGTTAGTTAAATTTTGCGTTTAGTTAGTTAGTTTTGTGAGTTGAAATATTAATATAGTTAACTCCGTGTGCTAGCAGTTTGTGAGTTGAATATGTGTTAGTCATTTTTTTAATTAGTTTTTTTAGTATTTGTAGCATGCGAATTAGTATGTGTAGTATGCAAAAAAAACTTATACATGATGGTTATTATTTTATTTTTATTATGTGTAGTATGCGAATTAGTATGTGTAGTATGCGAATTTGTATGCAAATGAAAACCTGTGTATGCAAATTAGGGTTCCCGGCGGAGTTTGGCCATTGTTAGGGTTTCCGCCATTGTTAGGGTTTCCGCCGGAGTTCGTCGCCGGTGACCGCCGGAGTTCGTCGCATTGAATCAATAGATTGATCTCGCACGGGAGAGGAATTGCATCCGTGATGTCATGCTTACGTCATTGAAAATTTGATAATTCATAACTAATTGATATTAAATCAGACAAATGCAAACTTGGATTCATAACTATAATGTTGTATCATAAAAATGTTCATATTAATTCATATCAACTGGATTCATATCTATTTTTTCTTACTTGGATTTTGCGTGCAGGTACTCGGATTTGTCACCGCGTCGTAGCCGCCGCCCTCTCGGAGCCCTAGTAAAGTTCGAGAGACTTCAAAAGAGAAATGTAAATAAAAATGAGATACTCGATATGATAGAAATGTGTTTGTAAAATTGAAATGTCTTAATGTATTTGTACTATTCAAATAACTTTGCTTCAGGTTGAAATTGAAATGTGTTTGTACAAATAAATGATAAAAGATGTTGAGTTAGATTTAGTTGTATGACATATCGGTAAAGTTATTTAGATGTTGAGTTATTAAAATTATTTAAATGGATTGCAAGCTGGCGAGAGATATGGGTATAACTCTGGCAGAGCTGAAGGCATTGCAAGCTGGCGAGAGTGTCACCATACATGAGGTGGTGCGGACATATGTGAGAGGACAAGATCTTGTCGACCCTGCAATGGTGCGCACTCTACCAGCTAGGTTGCACCAACTAAATGCATGGTACTTGCGTACCACGAAAAGTCAAGAAGGAGACTGGCTCTATGGGAAAATTCCAAAGGATTTTCTTGGCCCAGGTGATGATGAGGTTCAAATCGAGTATTGTGAATTATGGCAGTTATTCAATTTTGACGCGCTCGACAAATCTATCATCAGTGCCTTTTGCATGTAAGTAATTAAATTATGTATATATGTCAGTAATTCTCTAGCTCTACTAATATTTCATTGCTTGTAATTATCCTTATCACTATATTACTTTTGTACTCTATTATGCAGGCTGAAAATTATACAATCTCGAAAGCTGGGACTCAATCACAAGATTGGATTCATTGACCCTAATCGAGTTCATCATCATGGTTTGTTACATTACCCAGATGAAACGGAGGAGCTTTTGCTTACTTATTTGATGGCGCAACATTACAAAAGCACCATAATTTTCCCGTTCAACTTCGAGTGAGTTGTTTACTTTCTTATACATACTCGATGTTAATTAAGTATATGTAATTGATGATTTAGTTATTAACAAATATAAACATATGGCAGATTTCACTGGGTATTATTAGAGATTGATGTTGAAAAGGCAATCGTTGAGGTCTTGGACCCATTATCGAAACCTGAAGATAAGTTCGACGACACGAAACAGATGCTCCAGAGGTAATTTCGTTCATTATCACAATCGACCTCGTCTTTTCTAATAATATATAGTAATTAGTTAACTTCTTTACTAATTTTTCATACCGTAAACTTCAGGGTTTGGGACAAGTTCACCGGTTTCCACAAGGATGTCGGTATAGCTAAGAACCTCACTTTTAAATGGCGAGAGGTAAAGACGTATACTAGCTAGGTTCCACATACGCATATTCTTAATTTCAGTCTCACAATACCATTTTTTCAATATTGATGATTATTTTTTATTAATTTCTTATCTTATTCTATCATAAAGTGCGCGAAGCAGCAACAAGGCACCAATTTGTGTGGATTCTATGTCTGCGAGTTCATCCGAGTTCACTTCAATGAGGGTGCAGACTGGAATAGGGTACGTTAACAATTCATTCAAACTTATTCACTTCTCAAATTGAATTATTTTCATAATGGTTGATATATGGTGTTGATCTCTCCTTTTTAGTTTGAGACGATCCGGAACAGGCTAGAAGCAAAAGACCGCCTACTACCAATCGCGGAGGAAATTGCGGGCTTTCTGCTTGACTATGTCATAAAGCCAGGCGCAGAATGCAGTATAATCCGGCCGCCAAAAAAGACCATCCCGAGGAAAAAATAGGGTCTAATGCTTCTTTGTCATGTAAAAAAATATTTGTACTTAGCCGTGTCCCCGGTACAGACATGATCTTCCGGTTGTAAATATTTGTTTGGGAGAACTCGTGTACTAGTAGTATTCATGACTATATCCCGAGGAAAAAATCGTGTATTCATGATATATATTACATAGTAACGTATAATATGCAACTCGATATTGTTTGAAATGAAACATAAATGAAAAAACACAAACACAAAAGAATCAGTAACATAAATAGAAAACAGAAACAAAAATAGAAAACAGGAAACAAAATAAAAGAAACAAAAAAAAACATATATACTGTCCCGGTTCGTATTACGAACTGGGACAAATGAGTCGCAGGCAGAGCCTGCCTTGATTGGCCACGTGGCCCCCTATTGGTGCCGGGTCGTGGCGTGCCCGGGACAAATAGGGGAGGCTATTTGTCCCGAACACGCTGTCCCGGGCGCGTGACCAGGGCAAAAAGCCCTCACGGCCCGGGACCAGTGGCCTGTTTTGCTCTAGTGTTACAAGTCTATAGTTTATAACTTTAATACTTCATCGTTTTTAATTAATTATCCAAATAGACATTTCATTTACTTAAATGATCTTCATGAAAAACTTCAACATGAGAAATATGATAAAGGCCGAATGTTTTCCAAATACATATATGGAGTTTTCAAATGATTCATCATACCATGAAAACTATTTATGCACAAGAATTATTAGTTTGAAAATGAATCCATTTTATTTCCCATTTCCTAAAAATTATTCATATTTAGTTATTTTACTATTGTACAAAAATAAAATGAATGGTTATGGAGAATGAGTTTAAATGAATAGTTATTTTACTATTGTGTTAATTTCATAAATTTAATTTAAAACCAAATGAATTTAATAAATTACTAATTTCAAAGTTGACCTAAATGGGCAAATTTGCATTTTATGAATATTTCAAAATATTAATTTTCAAAAGTGTTCAAAACATGCCCACAATTAGTTAAACATAAAGATATTACTTTTACAAATTTTTAGAATAATATTTGACATCATTTGGACAATTAAATCAAAATATATGAATAAAATGGAAAATTCAGAAAAGAGAAATTGCTGACATCAGCGATGACGTCAGCGTCGTCTTCAACCTCTGTCCGAAAATTGCTCTTACGATTGATTCGAATCTGCGCCAAATCCTCTCCGTTTCTTGCGGGATTGGTTTCCTTTGAAGCCCCCAAATAAACCACGACCCCTGCCGCATATTTCCCCCTCAAACCCTAATCGAAACGCCGCCAGGCCGCCGTAGTTTCTCGCCGGAGTTCGTCAAAGCCGCCGCCGTTTTTCCTATTTTCCCGGCAAGGTAAGCCGCCCCAAGCCCGAGACCCCGTCCACCCTCTTCCCCGTGTCGACACGCAACTTCTTGACCCCTCCCTTGTTCTTCACGCAGCAGTTGGAGCTGCGCATGAAGCTCGTAGTCGGAAGCCGCCCGACCGCGCGCCCCTGCAGTTCCCGGACGCATTCGGCGCCGCCACCTTGCCCATCGTCGTCGCCCTGGCCTCCCGCTTCTCACCGTCGCCTCCTCGGAGAAAAGAGACCACCAGAGCCTCGAATTGGTCCGCGCCCGAGCGCCACAGCCGCTGTCTTCTACGACTCTGGTGAACGTCGCCGCCGGCTTTTGGTCAACCCCGGTGAGCCCTCTGATCTGCGTTCTACGGCCAAGATTGGATCTGCTAGCACGAACCGGTACGATCAGATCTGGACCGTTAGATCCAGATCTGTTTGACTTATCCACGTCAGCGTCAACGTGGCGTCCAGTCAGCAGCCCAGCCAGCGCACACGTGGAAAATGAATTGTTTTAATTAAATTAAATGGCAGTTTTATAGAAATGCCCCTGCTATTTAGATTTGTTACAACTTTTGAACCACTTATCCAAATTAGACAAATTTTATATTTTTGGAAAGCCCTTGACATGTAGAATATGTTAGATCTGTTAGAATTCAAATTTGACTCAGTTAAAATCATTCAAATCTCAAATGGATGATTTGAGTATATTTGTCAGAACTTTAAATCTATAAGTTCAAAAATTGAAAATAAAATTGTTTTGGAAACCCTAGAATATGTGTAATATGATGCCTCTGTTATAAAATACTTTTGAGTATTATTTTGATGATTGAATACTTATATGTTTAAATTAAATAGTTTTAATAATTTTGACATAACTCTTGATAGAAAAATCTTTTTTGAGTAAATCCAATTGCTATGAATTTAATTAATTCCCCTCTGTCTATTAACACCATTTATAAAAATTGTGTTATGAAAATTAAATCACATAAAACTTTAATCTATATGTTTTCCTTTTATTATGTTTTGCAAAAATAGAAATTAATTAAATTGCATTCATAGCCTCATGAATATTTTATAAATATCACAAAAAAACTCCTCCCTCATTTTTTCTAAGTTAGGATTATTTTCAACTTAGTATTTAGGTAAAGTTCTATACACTGTCGGGTTATGACTCCCTAAGAACAGGGGTAGTCACTTCCTGAAGTGTACTTCGTGAAGGGGAGTGAACGCGGAGGTCAAGACCCTCGAGGGGCACGGCGACGTTGCTCGCCGGACCTGAAGACGAAACACCCACGACAGAGATGGACACAGTCCCGTACCCAGCTTTACGGCCCTCGTGAGGAGGTAAGACCGCTACTCCTGCTTGTCTGTAATTTATTATGGTGGTTACAGTACAGCAGAGCTTGCCGAGGGCCTCCTTGAGGCAGTTCTAGCCTGGGGAGGGAAGCGATGATCTTCTTCTTCCTCCAGCCAGAGGCTATCCTACTTGGTATTGCTAGGGTTTACAAGCGTTGCTGCAAGCAATTGGCCGACCCTTGCTACGATGGAGGTCTTGGTGCTTTTATAGGCGCCTCCGGCGCTCTCCTCCTCCTTAGCCTTCAAGGTGGTTCCCACATGGCAGAGGCATGGCGGAGCAGGAGTCCACCGCGACCCGTTCGTCCATGGACGCGGTCCACCGCTGATAAAGGTGGGTGTGGTGGCCGACAGGCGGCCGACCGCGCAGTACTGCCCGCATGGGAGATAGTCTCTGAGGTGGAGCCGCGATGACGTTCTCTTTGGAGGGTTGTGCCGTCCACCTGCTTTATCACCAGAGTGGAAGGTCCTGGCAGTTCTACAGCAGGCGACGCAACTTTATTGACTCCTTTATCACCAAAACGGCAACATGGGTGCTTGCGTCACCATGTTGGCGTGGCAGAGGTCATGTGCGCCATGCCGTACTTCCTTGGCCGCGACGTTTCCCCACAGGCCTGAGGAGGCCTATGTAGATATTCATGTTGACTTCCCTCTAGGCGCGCTGGCGCCTCGGCAGGGGCTCCTAAAGCGAGGGAGCCCTTGAGGTCCTCGTTTCCTCTTCAGGCACTCGAGGGTAACTGCCTCTCGAGGGTCCCGCCAGGCAGCGAGGCATGGTCCTTAGTCGTTCCGTCTGACAAGCCAGCGTGCGAGGCCTGGGGGAGTGGGCTCGTCATACCCCAGTCCCCACTGGGCCGACAGTAGCCCCCGGGCCCTCGATGGGCCCTAAAGAGCCCATGGGCTCAGGCAAAGCGTCGTGGGCCCTTAGTGCCCGGTCGGCCCGAGCCACGCGGCACTCAGACGAGCAATGGTCTCGCACGATCCGGGGCGTGAGTCGTGGGGGTCCCACCACGCCCCGGTAACTGCTCCTTGAGGGCATATAAAGCCCGGGCGTTGCAGCAGGGAGCCATTACCGTTTCAAATCTTTCTCGCAGAAGTTTCCGCCTCCTAGAGCTCTCCGCCTCCGCTCTCTCCTGCGGTACTCCTCCTTCCGTCTCCCTCAGCCCTCCGAGCCCTCAACGATGAGTCCCCTCAAGAGCAAGGGCAAGGCCGCTGCGGGGTCTTCCTCCCAGGCGGAGGCCCCTGAGGTCGTACAGGGCGCGGCGCTGCTGGGCGTGCGCATCAACGAGAAGGCGCTCGCCAAGGTCCGGTACCTGGTTGCGGACCGGACAAACGAGCACGGCGCCACCGCCCTGAAGCCCGCGGCGCACGGGAAGCGTCCGCGAGGGTACTTCCTGATATCCAGCACTACCTCGCCGCCGGGCTGGTTCCGCCCTTCTCGCCGTTTCTGTAGGCGGTCCTGGCGTTCTACCAGGTGCAGTTGCTGCATCTGCACCCCAAATCCATCCTCATTCTCGCCGTCTTCGCGTACCTCTGCGAGGCGTACCTAGTCCTGGAGCCCACGGTGGGGTTGTTCCGGTGCTTCTACGCGCTCCAGAGACCGGCGAAGAATGAGCGCTCCGGGTGCGTCTCATTCCGCATCGTCGACGGCATGGGGAGTGTCTACATCCCCATGTCATGGAGCGAAAACAAGGCCATCACCTCGGTGACGAAGAAGGTGGACGACTTCCGCCAGAAGTGGTTCTTTGTCAGGGTGGAGCATCCCTGCGCTTTCCTCGAGGTCCCCGACGAGCCACCGTTGAAGAACTCCCATTGGGGCAAGGTGACCTTCGACGGAGCGAGGAACGCGAGCTTGATGGGCCTCACGGGGTAGATCATCGTGGCGGACTTTGTGACGCGCCGCATCGCTCCCCTCCAGACCCATTCGGTGCCCATATGGATGTACTCGAGTCCGAACGACAAGATCGGCTCCAAAATGAAGACAACGATCAGGACACCGTCGACAATGTCCTGTCCGCGCTCTTTGTCAGCCCGGCGGTGCCTGCCGTGGATCTGCTCCCTACGACGCTCCGGCCTCTCCATCAGTACAACTTGACGGAGCGCATGGCCATCCTGGAGGGGATGCCTCCGTTCACCCCGACAGGCCTGGCGGACTTGGAGGTGCCAACGCCAGCCATGTGGGGAGCGGAAGGGGCAGATTCTCCCTCGGCCTCAGGAGCTGGCCTAGGTGAGGAGGAGGCCACGACAGGGGAGGTGTCTTCTTCGAGTGTCCGGCCATTCACTGACAAGGTTTGCGACATCTCGTCAGGTGATGACGATGCCTTCGTGGTGGCTCCCTCGCGCCCCGTGGAGGAGGAGGCTGAGGAAGGGGAGGCCTCTAACGCGGAAGCCTCTCCAGGAAGGCGCGGGCCCCGCACCAAGGCCTCCGTGGACCACTCGGGGGCGAGGCCATCTGACGTCCCCTCAAAAAGGAAAGCGGTAACGCCTCCGGAGTGGTCTGGTGCCAAGACCTTCCCCTCATGGCGCTCGCCAGGCTTGGCGTGGGTCGATGCCGGCACCCCCCCCCCCCCTTCAGGGTGAGTGTTCATGACGCTTGGTCGCTTGATTTTTGTTCTCTTTTCATTTTGCCCTTTACTGAAGATCTTTTCTTGGGTTTTTCGCTAGTGATCTTGTGCCTGCAAAGCGTCGTTAGCTTCGCAAGGCAGCTGATGTGAAGAGAGCCACGGCTGAGGCCGTGGCTGACGAGGCCACGAGGCCTGTGGAGACGGCCTCCACGGGCCCCCTTGAGGGGGTGGCTCAAGGGGAGGCAGCTGCGGCTCAGGCGGGTGCGGCAGAGCCTCAGGCAGAGGCGGAATCGCCTTGCCCAAAGGCACCTACACCGCCCCCCGAGGCAATGGTGGTGGAAACCACAGAGGAGGAGGCCTCCACGCCACCTCACGCTCCTTCTCCCCCTCGCGCGGCCATGCCTCCGCGCGAGGCAACTCCGCCGCGCGTGTCGATGACACCGCGTGCGCCCACTCCGCCGTTTGCGCCCACGGCTCTCGTGCAGCCTATGACGGAAGCGCGGGAGGCGCCAGCGGGCGCGGGCGCGTCCGCAGGGGGAGATTCTTCCTCGCCTCCTCGTCCAGCTAGAGGCGATGAGCGCCCTACTGCCGTGGGCCCCGAAGAGGACGCTGGCGCGGGCATGGGCGGAGCCCAGGCTAGCCCCCGAGCTCTCCCCGAGGTCGGGGTCTCGGGGCTCGACGCCGAAGCCGGTCCCTCCTCAAGCCAGGAGTTGGTCCTTCGAGGCTGGGACTGAAGCGCGGGGCGCCGCGAGGTCGCCTTCGGCCTTGTGAGGAAATCCTTGGAGGGCTTGGAGGCGCACATCGCCCTCGGGGACATACGGCTCGCCCAGCAGCGGGAGGAGCTCGCGAGGTCGTGGGCGTCCTTCCATGCGGCGGTTGAGGCGCGCCGGCAGGAGGACCTGGCGCTGTAGGCCGCACGCAAGGAGGCCACCCGCTTCGCCAAAGAGATCCGCGAGGGGGGCATCCGCGATGCTGCAGAACTCCTCGAGCCCCTCCAAGCGGAACGCGATGCCGCTGCGGAGCTCCTGCGCGAGGCCACGGCCGAGTGTGAGACGATGGAGGGCTCGCTGGAGCAGAAGCGCCGCGAGCTGGGCCAACTGGAGGCTCAGCTTCTAGCTGCCCATCATTCTGCGCAGGCTCCCCTGGAGGGGGACCGCAAGGGCCTCTCCGAGCGCGAACAACGGCTGGTCCTCAAGGAGAAAGAACTGCAGCAGCGCGACGAGCAACGCCTTATGGCGGAGAAGGACCTGGTCACCCAGCGTGAGGCCCTCGAGGCGCGCGAAGGAGACCTGGCCCAGGCGATCTCGAAGTACGACGAGAACGTCGCTGTCAAGAAGCTTGCTTATGAGCGCTTCGAGCGGCGTTTCACCGAGAAGAAGAAGGAGGCTGAGGATGCCCTCGTGGAGCGCGAGAAGCAGTTCCGCCAGTCCAACTCTCAGAAAGTACCGCGACCTGGCCCAGAAGCAGGAGGACCGCTTCAAGGCCAGGCACGCCGCGGATGCTCAGCAGATCGCTGAGCTCGAGAAGGCCAACTCCAAGATGGAGGCCCGCTTGAAGCGTGCCAAGGATGGCCGACGCCGAGCGGAGGAGGCCCGCGACGAGGCGGTTCACGGCCTCAACTCCTTGGCCAAGGACGTGGAGGAGCAGGTGGCTCCTGCGATGGAACGGGCGGCGGAGGCGACGGACTCAGCCCAGGCGGGTCACGCGGTCACAAAGCAGCGTGAGCGCATGCTCGAGGCGTTGGTCGCCCATGGCAACGAGCTCGCTGCGCAGCTCGGTGCGGACGCACCGCACACCAAGTTCCGAGGCCGTGGTGATGCTGCCATGTACCTGGTCTATTTTGACCAGCTCTTCGCGGCGCTCGAGGGCCCCGTCGCCGAGCTTCGCGAGATGATCGAGGACGAGAGCCGGCAGCTTCTGGGGGTGGTTGTTGATCGCATCATCACCAACCTCAGGCTCCTCACGCCAGGCTTCGATCTCTCCACCGTGATGGAGGCCGCCCGAGGCGAGGATGCGCACATGGTCTCCAACTCCCTCCACGAGCAGGTTGATGCCTTCAGCAACCGCTTTAGGCGGGCGGAGGCTGCAGCGGAGGACAGCGAGGAGGAGGCCGCCTCTGCCGAGACCGAGGAGGGTGCCGTGGAGGAGGTAGAAGACGACGACACCTCTGCCTGAGCTGCACGCTGTTGCGCCTGCGAGCGCTTGTATCTGAAACAATCTTGTGTTTAGATATTTAAGACCTTCTGGCCTGTAATATACTCTTAGTTGCTATTTGCTTTTAGCTTGCTTTCCCCTCGAGAGGTCTCTTTGGACTCATCTTCATGTCTATTTGTTCTCTGCGTCGGTAGGACCCATCTCTCCGTGCCATGAATCCGCCACTTAGTTATGCAGGAGCAATGACTCCGCAAGGCCGGGGGGAGTTTAAGCCTAGGAGAGGTAAGAGCCCTGAGTCGCGATGCTCAAGTGCCCCCCTTAGACGTACGAGTAATACATGAAGCATAAGGTAAAGCGAAGTCGCTTGAGGGGCAAACGCGCGCTCAGAGGAGAAAACGCTCTCAAGGCGTGGGTGCGAGACTTAGCTTCTCGAGGATTTCGCTCTGTAGAGGATCTTTGCTGGCGAGGAGGTCCTCTTGAGGGATATTTCCTGGATGCCTCCTCATGCTTGCGGGGGCATTTCTTCCCTGTAGATGTTAGAGGGGCAGACCCAAACGCTGGAACACGGTACAGGGGACTCGTGCGCGCTTATAGGTCCCCTCAGGCGTTCCTCACGAGGAGAGTAAGTACCAAGGTCCTCTTTAGAGATGGCGTGTTTGTGGGATCTTGCCCTCCAGCCAGAGCTCGGATACTTGGGTTTTGCAGTGCTGCTGGTGTGTCATTTGAGGCACTTGCACCGTACTCAGCCCCCGCTCGTGAGGTACACATGTGGAGAGATATAAGCGCACATTTCAACAAAGTAATGCGTAAATAAAACTCACCACCATATATTACATAGCGGGGCCGAGGCGCTAAGTTCACTTGGGAACATAATTGTCTCATTATGCTTGGGGTTGCCAAGTTAATGTTATGACTTTGTCGAGGCATGGGGACTCCCCATTAGTGGCAGAGACTCTCAACGGCCTGAGGTGGCTTGTTACAAGGAGAGCTCGGAGGGTTGACCCTCGAGGGAAGCCTTTGGAGCTTGGAGGTTTAAGCCGTGAGCTTTTAACCTCTAGAGACAAAAGGTGCTTGGAGGTTGAGACGTGAGCTGCCTCTTCCGCCAGATGTTTTGACGTGACAATGATCACGGGCGTGACGATGATCACGTCCTGCGTTTGTTCCTTCTGGAGACAAAAAATTATGTGAGGTTTAAGCCGTGAGCTTTTAACCTCTCGAGACAAAAGTGCTTGGAGGTTGAGCCGTAAGCTGTCTCTTCCACTAGATGTCTCGACGTGACAATGATCACGGGCGTGACGATGATCACGGGTAGAACTTGCGTAGGTGCATGATGTTCCATGGATTCTTGACGGGGATGCTGTCTTGAGTCTCGAGGCGAGCCGCGCCAGGCCTGGCAATGTGGGTGACCCTGTAGGTGCCTTCCCACATCGGGGAAAGCTTGTGGAGGCCTTCCCTGGAGAGGATTCGCCTGAGGACTAGATCGCCTGCCTCTAGGGTACGTGAGTGCACGTTGCGGCTGTGGTAGCGTCTCAGATCCTGCTGGTATTTGGCCGCTCGTAGGGCAGCGCGGCGTCGCAGTCCCTCGAGAAGCAGCAGGTCGTCGTTGTGGAGGTCCTCTTGCTGGTCCTCGTTAAAGACAAGGACCCGCGTTGATCCATGCTTTATCTCTGTGGGGAGGACTGCTTCGGCTCCATAGACGAGGGTGAACGGTGTTTCCCCCGTAGGCTTGGGTGGCGTTGTGCGGATGGACCAGAGCACCGAAGGGAGCTCATTGATCCAGCCCTTGTCGTGGCCTTTGAGGATGTCGAAAGTCCTGGTCTTTAGGCCCTTTAGGACTTCTGCGTTTGCGCGCTCAGCTTGTCCGTTGCTCTGCGGATGAGCGACTGAGGCGAAGCAGAGCTTGATGCCCATTCTTTCGCAGTAGGCTCTGAAGATGCCACTGGTTAATTGCGAGCCATTGTCGGTGATGATGCGGTTAGGCACTCCGAAGCGGCAGACCAGGCCTCTGATGAATTTCACCGCCGCGCCTCCTGTGATTGTGTGCGTCGCCTCCACTTCGGGCCACTTAGTGAACTTGTCGATGGCCATGAATAGGTAACGATATCCGCCTTGCGCTGTTGGGAAATGTCCCAGGATGTCCAGCCCCCAGACTGCAAAGGGCCAGGAGAGCGGAATGGTCTGTAGCCCGAGCGCAGATGGTGGATTTGCTTGGCGTGGAATTGGCAGGCTTCACATGCTTGGACGATGTCCACTGCATCCTGAAGTGCTTGAGGCCAGTAGAAGCCGCTCCTGAAGACTTTGCCTGCGAGGGTGCGGGCGCACGAATGGTTGCCGCATTCCCCGTTGTGGATGTCCTTGATCAGCATTTTGTCTTCTTCAGGAGGAACGCATATGAGCGCGGTTCCGTTTGGGCGCTTGCGGTAGAGATTCCCTTCCAGGATTTTGTAAGATTTTGCTTGGCGGGCGATTCGCTCCGCTTCAACATCTTCCTCGGGAAGGATCCCTCTGTCGAGGTAGCCTTTGATCTCGTCAATCCATTCTGTTTCTTGATGCACCGCTGTGAGCAACAGACGCTCCCCTATAGGGGGCCCACAATATGGAGCCCCGTTTGCAGGTGGTGGCGGGAGCGCTTCGTCTGTGCTTGCGGCATGGCCTCCTGAGGCTGCTTTATGGATGCCTTGACGAGCCTCTCTTCAAAGACGCCTGGCGGCTGAGCTTGCCTCTTTGATGCGCGCTTGGCTATGTCATCAGCCTCTTGGTTCTCCTTTCTTGGGATATGCATGAGCTCCATTCCCCTGAAGTGCTTCTCCAGTCTACGGACCTCTTCAAGGTATGTGGCCATGTGGCCGTCCTTAGGCTTGTAGCTTTTGTTAGAGAAGTTGACGAGCAGCTGGGAGTCGCCCTTGATGAGTAGATGCTTCATGCCTAGGGCGTAGGGCGATTGCGGCGCGTAGGCCAACAAGCAGGCCTTCGTACTCAGCGATATTGTTGGAGATCTTGTCGATTCCGAAGCACAGCTGGACCGCGTAATACAGCTTGTCGCCTTTTGGTCAGACCAGGACCACGCCAGCCCCACCGTGGCGACAAGCGAAAGCTCCGTCGAACTTCATGGTCCAGTGGCTGGGCATTTTATCTCCAAGGGGCTCTTGTTCTTCTCCCAAAAGCTCTTCAGTGGTTGGGTCAGTCCATCGACGAAGTCTGCCATCGCTCTTCCTTTGATTACCCTTGTGGTATCGAAGCGCAAATTGAATGGTTGTAGCTCTATGTTCCATGCAGCGACACGATCTGTTGCGTTTGGGTTGCGCAGGATTTGCTCCAAGGGGAAAGAGGTAACCACCGTGATGGGGTGGCCCTGGAAGTAGTGTCGCAACTTTCTTGAGGCGATGAGGAGTGCGAGGAGGAGCTTCTGCTGCATTGTATACCGCTCGCGAGCATCACGTATTACTGTGCTGACGAAGTAGACTGGATGCTCGACGAGGGTAGTTTGTGTAGCCTCGAGCTCATACTACGGGCAAAGTTGTTTGACCTACCCCGCGGCACCGACGGATGGGGACATAGGGGTTGATCTCTGATACGTGTCCAACGTATCTATAATTTCTTATGTTATATGCTATGTTATACCATGTTATTACATGTTTTACATGTATTTTATATAGTTTTATGCATTTTCTGGGACTAACCTATTAACAAGATGCCAAAGTGTCAGTTCCATGTTTTCTGTTTTTTTTTTCTGAAAAGTACTTAAGGAAATATTCTTGAAATTGGAAATAAAACATCCTGGAATTAATTTTGGAAAAGGAACGTTCCAGAACACTGAAGACGAGACGGAAAGGGGCCACGAGGCGGCCTCACCATCTCGTGGTGCGGGTCCCTTTCTGGCCGCTCCAGGAGGTGGTGTGGCCCCCTCGGGCGCCCACCAACATCGCCCTTTCACCCATAAATACCTCCCATACCAAAAACCCTAGGACGATATCCATATTTTCCTCCTCGTGTCCCGAGCGCCGCCGCCATGGGCGACATGTTTCGGGGGTCAGAAGTTCCTGTTCAGGCACCCTGTCGGGACTGGGATTGACGCCCGGAGCCATCTCCATCGACTCCAACGCCTCCACTTCGACTCCATGATGGTTTGTGAGTAGTTCCCCCATGGACTACGGGTTCTAGGCTGTAGCTAGTTGGTACTCTCTCTCCCATGTACTTCAATACAATATTCTCATGACCGGCCTTACATGATTGAGATCCATATGATGTAATCCATGGTGTGTCTGTTGGGATTCGATAAATTGTTACATTATTATCAGTCTGTAGTGCCCTTGCTTAAGATAGCAATTGCACTTATGAATAGTGCGGAAGACTTGGATCACATAAGTCTCGCATTCTCCAAAAAGATGAAATATCACAGTACAATGTCATAATTTATTACAGAACGAGACGAATGATCCAAAAACAAATAATCCTTACAACTTAGCATAGCAAATATGCTAGCTGAATAAATAGTTCACACTTTATTTCAGAGTTCAAACGCAAAACTAAAGATAGCATGGAGCTACATCTTCTCCATGAAGCCACTGGCAAATCATGTGGGTTGTAGCTCGAAGACGACCCCCTTACTCCTCATTCGGACATTCTGCAAGATTTAGTTGCAGCCCAGCTATAAAGGGTCAACACAATTGAATTGTGGTGGCAAGTGACTTTAATTCCTAATGTTCTACTAAGCTATATCTATATGCTTATTTGGCTGGTGGAGCTCAAGGCTATTGCGCAAAGCAAGTTTTCTCCTACTTTTGATAAACAACTTTTCGAGTTCAAAACTTCTCTTTAAGAGACATCTCGAGACAAGTCCATGTCTCCTACTCATGTTTACTCAACAAAATTTTACTAACAAATTGGGATGAAGAAATTTTCAGAACACAGCCTTGTGTAGTTACTCAAAGTGTCCGGTGCCGGGGACACGGCTAAGATCTTAGGTTTTAACTCTCGAGAGGGTGTGCACTTTCACCATTAGACTCAATCAACCCAAACTATCTACACTCCTTTAGTGAGAAGGAAAAGGAGAAGATCAAGACGAGACTTTTCAGAAGTTGCTTTCCCATGATCATACTAAGAGATTACCACCATCAATCTCTTGACCCAGGTCCACATCAACTTACTCCATCAAGACAAAGCCCATATTGACCAATGGTTGCATGATAAGCAACTAGACTCAGTGTAAACTTAAATCTCATAGCCCTGCGTGGCCTACCACAAGTGAGCAACTCAGGTTAACACCGCATATCATGGCCCCAAGTAAGTGAAAACTTTCTTGGGCGAAGACAACCATGAAACTTGGCCCTGAGAAGCCACTCAACTTGAAACCTCCTCGATCGACCCATTCCACCCATGCGTTAAATTAATTTAGTGGAAATTTTCATTTATCACATCAACCATAAAACAATCATTTTTGCAGCTGGTACTTCCACTAAATTATAATAGGGGTCTAATCTGGAATTTCTATGGGGAAACCTAAAAGGTTTGCATAGCATACTACAATCTCCCAAAAACCTATCATGCATACTACTTTTGCAAATACTGCTTAAAAACACTAGATATGCATAGAATAAAATAGTAGGTGTTTTATGAAGTCACTTGCTTTGGCAGCAGGAGGGGCAGGCACAACAAGAATAACAATCACACGCAAGTCCTTCCTCTCCTGCACAATCTAGCATAAGCAATACATACAAATAAATATCCACACGATATCTCACAACACCAAATAAAATATGTATGTATGCATGATATGCCATGTGTAAAATTAGACACACTTATCAATAATTTATATTCTCTGTTATTAAATGCATGAGATGCAAATTCTAGAAATTTCTCATTTCACTTAACAATTTAATAATTGAAAACAGTATAGCAAAACTTAGATTTTACAATTACAACTTTTGTTGTTCTAACAAAGTTTTCAAATAAGACACATATTAATATTCCTGGGCAGAGGCTGATAACCTAAACCTAAAACAATTGAGTTTATTTGTAAAACATTTTTATTATTTAAGTTATGGATTTTATAGCTGAATTACTCCTCGGATGATCTTATGAATTATTATTTATCAAAAGAAAAAACAAATGATGTAGAATTAAACAACTCTAGCAGGGCTATCCGTGGATATAAAATTCATTGAATTTGGACTTACAGAACATAAGTTACGAATTTTCTAAGTTTTGCATATTTTATGTTTTATTTATAAAATTCCTGCGAAAAAGAAAATAAGAGGGGCTATGTGGCATGATCCTATTGGACAAAAACGGTTCGCGCAGATCGTGGACGAGAGCCGTCCGATTTAAATGAGATCGGACGCGCGGGATCGTTTTGATCTAGATCCGTTGGATCTAGATCCAACGGCTTAGAACGCCTGGCCGAACCGAGCGGCGCGCGGGTCGCCGGAATGCTCGCCGGCGATGGCGTCCGCGGCGGCGGCGCGTCGGCCTCGACGTTTCCGTCGTGAAAACAAAGCCCCAGGATGAACGGGTCTTACCAAATGACGCGGGGGAGGAGGCGAGGTCGATGGCGCGGCGGCGGCGTCGAAAATCTTCTCCTTTCCTCGTCAGAGATGGTGGCCGGCGGCGGAGAACTTTGGTTGAGGTCGGTTTCGGCGTTCGGCTGCGAAATAGAACAAGCGAGGGGGCTCAACGCATGCGCAAGAGGATGGGGATGCGAGGGGGAGCCTCGGTGGCGCTCGAGGAGCTCGGTGCTTACCGCACTCGTGAAAAAGTCCGGCGGAAATGGCGGCGACGGCGGTCTCAATTCCGAGCAGCCCAGCGGCGGGGAGGTAGGGTTTTGGGGGGGGGGTTTGGAGGCGGCCTCGAGGAGTATATGTAGGAGGGAGCGCGGGAGCTAATCACGGCGGAAATCAGCTCGGAAACGGCTCGGTCGTGGACTCCATCTCCGGCGCAATCTCCGGACGGAGGTGGAAGACGGCTGACATGTGGGGCCCACCTATCAGCGAGAGAGGAGCGAGGCGCGCGCTGGAGCGGGCCGATGGGCTGCTATCTAACGCGCGCGCGGTGGATAGCGTCTGGGCCGGCCCGGAAACATATTCTTTTAAATAAAATTAAATAAAAACTGTTTTTCAAATCTGATTTACTAAATGATTTTTAAACCTATTCAAAACATTTCATAAAAATTCATAAAAAATATATTTTGGAGAGGTTATTTAAATGAGAAATTTTTAATAATAAACTTACCCATTATAAAATTTGGAATAATTATATTTATTAAGTAAGTTTAAATAAACACTTAATGGGATTAAACATTATTTAAACTTATAATTGAAATTTTATTTAGTACTTATGTGATTAAAAGTTAAGCCTATATGATGAAAGATGTATGAATGCAAAGTTTTAAATTTTAGCAAAATTGGGATGTTACAAACCTAACCCCCTTAAGATGAATCTCGTCCTCGAGGTTCGGTTTGGCCTTCAAAAAGATGTGGGTGTTCTTCCCGAAGATCATACTCCCGTTCCCAAGTTGCTTCTTCTTCGGTATGGTGGTTCCACTGGACCTTACAGAATTTGATAGTCTTGGTTCGTGTGATCCTTTCTGCCATCTCCAAGATTTTGATTGGCTTCTCTTCATACGTCAGGTCACTTTCCAACTGAACTTCTTCTAATGGCACGGTATCCCGTAGCGGGGTTTCGGTCATCTCTGGGTGACACTTCTTCAATTGGCTCACATGGAAGACATTGTGAACTGCTGACAGAACTTCCGGCAATTCTAGCTCATACGCCACTTCTCCCTTGCGGGAAAGAATCTTAAAGAGGCCGATGAATCGAGGTGCAAGTTTACCCTTGATCCCGAACCTCTTCACACCACGCATTGGTGACACTCTTAAATAAGCCCTGTCACCTATCTCATATGTGATTTCTCTCCTTTTGGAATCTGCATAACTTTTCTGTCTGGACTGCGCGATCTTCAATCTGTCCTTGATTATTCAAACCTTCTCTTCAGCTTCCTGGATTATATCAGGTCCAAATAAACTTCGCTCTCCCACACCGCTCCAAAGTAGTGGTGTGGTGCATTTCCTACCATAAAGTGCCTCAAACGACGACATCTCTATGCTTGCTTGGAAGCTGTTGTTATAGGAAAATTCTGTGTACGGCTAATTATCATCCCAACTAGACTTGTAGTCCAAGGCACATGCCCTCAGCATATCTTCTAGAATTTGGTTTACTCTTTCCGTCTGTCCATCCATTTGGGGATGAAATGCTGTATTGCACTCTAATCTCGTACCCAACGATTCATGTAGTTGTTTCCAGAAATGCGAGGTAAACTGGGTACCTCTGTCAGACACAATCCTCTAGGGAATACCATGCAAACATACTATTGTCCTCATGTAAATCTCTGCCAACTTAGCACTTGAGTAGGTAGTCTTTACTGGCACAAAATGGGCCACCTTTGTCAAACGATCCACTATTACCCAGATCGAATCATATCACGATCTGGTACGCGGTAACCCAGTAATGAAATCCATACCTATCTGTTCCCATTTCCAATCCACTATAGGTAAAGGTTGCAACAATCCTGCTGGCTTCTGATGTTCCGCCTTTACTCGGGTATATACATCGCACTTAGCTATATATTCCGCGATGTCTCTCTTCAGATTATTCCACCAAAATCTTTCCTTTACATCCATGTACATCTTGGTGTTTCCCGGGTGTATGGAATAAGGCGAGTTATGTGCTTCTTGCAGAATCAATTTTCTAAAATCCTCATCTTGCGGCACGCAGATGCGTTTCTCAAACCACAAGGTGCCTTGTTCATCTTCCCGAAAACCCTTGGCCTTCCCTTCGCTCAGGTTGACCTTGATTTCCTCCATTACTTTGTCTCCCTTCTGGCCTTCCCGAATCTTATCCATCAACAAAGGTTGTACGTCCAGTGTTGCAAGGAATCCTTCGGGTACTACCTCTAATCTGAGGTCCTTAAATGCCCTACTTAAATCCTCGGGCAAATCTCCCGCTGTCAGTCCATTTACATGGACCTTACGGCTCAAAGCGTCTGCCACCACATTAGCTTTTCCTGGGTGGTATTGTAAGCTCATATCATAGTCCTTAATAAGTTCCAGCCATCTTCTTTGCCTCATGTTTAATTCCTTCTGGGTGAAAATATATTTCAGGCTCTTGTGATCTGTGAAAACCTCACAACGCTTTCCCAATAGATAGGGTCTCCACGTCTTTAGAGCATGCACTACCGATGCTAACTCCAGGTCGTGGGTGGGATAGTTGACCTCATGTTTCTTAAGCTGTCTAGAGGCATATGAAACCACTTTCCCTCCTTGCATTAGAACACTTCCTAGTCCATGGTGCGAGGCATCACAATATACTTGGAATTCCTTCTTCTATATCTGGCAAACATAAAACAGGTGCTGACACCAGCCGTTCCTTTAGTTCCTGGAAGCTTATTTCACATTCTTCAGTCCACTTGAACTTGACTTCCTTCTTCAGTAGTGAGGTCAATGGTTTGGCAAGTTTGGAGAAGTTCTCAATAAATCTTCTATAATAACCTACCAGCCCAAGGAAACTACGAATGTCCGCCACATTCTTGGGTACCTCCCACCTAGTTACTGCCGACACCTTTTATGGGTCTACTTCTATTCCATTCTTTTAAACAACGTGTCCTGGAAAACCCACTTCTTCTAGCCAGAATTCACACTTGTTTAATTTGGCATACAGTTTATGCTCTCTAAGTCTATGTAAAATCAGGTGTAAGTGTTCCTCATGTTCCTCTTGGATTTTGGAGTAAATCAGGATGTCATCAATTAACACCACGACAAACTTATCCAGAAAGTCCATAAACACCTTGTTCATCATGTTCATGAAGTATGCCGGTGCATTGGTTAATCCAAACGGCATTACGGTGTACTCATATAATCCATATCTGGTAGTGAAGGCAGTCTTTGGGATATCTAATTCTCTTACTTTCATTTGAAAGTATCCTGATCGCAAATCGATCTTAGAGAATACAGAAGCACCCTCTAGCTGGTCGAAAAGCTCATTAATTTTTGGTTATGGGTACTTGTTCTGTATTGTTACCTCGTTGATTGCTCGATAATCCGTGACTAGCCTTTGAGTACTATCCTTTTTCTCTGCAAACAGAATGGGTGCTCCCCAAGGTGATGAACTTGGGCGGATGAATCCTTTCTGCAGTTGCTCCTCTAACTGCTTCTTGAGTTCTTTCAATTCAGCTACGGCCATTGGATATTGTCTCTTGGCTATGGGTCCCGTTCCGGGAACCAAATCTATAAGAAATTCAACATCCCTATCGGGTGGCATTTCCGGTAGTTCTTCGGGGAAAACATCAGGGTAATCTCTTACCACACGAACGTCTCCCAGGCTAACCCCCTTAAGAGAATTTAGCTTAACTTTCTTAAATTCAAATTTGGATTTCACTAGTAGAAAACAGGCTAAAGGACCAAACTCCAAAACCCCTTTTGTCCCGGTCGTACTGCAAACCGGGACAGATGGGGCATAAAACCCGCCGAGCGCTCCAGGCGACACCCATTTGTCCCGGTTCTAGCCACGAACCGGGACAAATGAGGTAGCACCCGCCAAGCGCTTCAGGCGACACCCATTTGTGCCGGTTCCAGTCACGAACCGGGACAAATGTCACGGAAGCCGAGCCATCGCCGCGTTTTTTCGACGTGCACGGAAGACGAGCGGAAATACGGCGCCGCCGGCGATTCATCTACCCTCCGGCGATTAATTCCTCTGCTCTCCGCCGGCGATTCTTCTTCCTCTCTGGCGCTATAAAATGCACTACACAGTACGACTCCTCCACACAGCATCTCTCCGGCTCCTTCACACACCATCTCTCCTCTCTTTTCTCCGGTCCTATGGAGCCACTTGCGCGTCCACCTCGGTCCGCGTTGTACTACTACAAGAAGGAAGGCATGCGGTTCAAGGTGTGGGTCACCCTTCGTGCATGGCGCGTGGAGAAGCGGATCCGCGACGTGAAGAACTACTTCCTCGACGCCGCTCCGATCAAAGCCGTTGGACTCGATTGCGAGTTCACCGACCCTCGACGGAAGGATACTCCGCAGTGCGCCGCCGTCCTTCAACTCTCGGTGGCGACCGAGACTCTTGTCTTCCAAATTTGCAAAGCTGATCGGGTGCCACATGTCCTCGTGGATTTCTTAGGTGATGAGACAATCAAATTCTACGGCGTGGCAATCCATAATGACATGAAGATACTAGCCTACTACGGAATTATTATTCGGTCCGCGGTCGACCTGCAGAGGGATCGCCGAAACCCTACCGGCAATTTTACTCCTAGTCTATATGCTCTCTCTGAAGGAGATATGCCCTAGAGGAAAATAAATAAGTAGTATTTATTGTGTTATCTCATGAGTTTATAGTAGGTTTGTGTATTATGCTATAACTGTATTAATCGGAATTATTAATACACGTGTGATACATAGACAACCAGGTCCCTAGCAAGCCTCTATATGAGCTAGTCCATTGGGCAACAGTTGATCGAGATTCCCGATCAAGGACAATGACGTCGGTTGACAATGGGGTCATCTTGTTAGTAGAATAAGGTGATGGACATACGCAAAGTATTGCAATAAGATCGTATTACGATGTTTGTCATTTGCAATAGATGAGAGTATGATAGCTTATTCCTTAGACCGTGAGACCGTACTTATTGTTGCTTCGTAGGAGTACTTTGAGAGCATCAAACGTTGTGTCTTATATAGCATGACAATAACGGTGTCCATCTTGGGTATTCCGAAAGAGCATCAAGACGTAAGGATCAAGAGCGGGATTTGTTCATTCTTGTAATGGAAAGATACTCTGGGCCCACTCGGTGATATTGCATCTATATAGCTGCGCAACTTATGACTAGGTCATGGAGATGTAATATCGCAGACGAGTTAATAACCTTCGTCGGTAACGAGATACATCAAAGACATCGGTGTGTCTACGATCATATCTCGGACAAGGTAGTATCGCAGAGACAAAGGGAATGAATATCATATTTATGGTTCAACGACGATATTCGTGGAATGCACAGGGGTCGTCATATATTTCCAGGTATCCCTGACGATCATTGGTGAGCAGAGTGTCTCGACCATGTCTGGAGTGTTCCCGAACCGTAGCGTAACAAACTTAAGGTCTTAGCGACGCTAGGAGATAGGTTCTGGAATTTGATAGGAGTTTGTTGGAGAGAGAGAAATGATCCGGAAAGAGTTCCGGTGGTCCGGAAGGAGTTCCGGAGAGGTCTGGAATGGTTCCAGGAATGTCCGAAAGTTGTTCGGGTGGTCCGAAAGAGTTTTCGGAGTCACGGGATATTGAATTATATATAAATATATTAATTATGAATTAATGGGATTTTTATATTAATTTAATATTAATTAAATAAAGGAAAAAGGGGGCTCCCACCTACATGGGCCCTAAGAGGGCCCAAGAGGGGGGAGCCGCACCCCACAAGGGGGGTGGGCCCCATGGGAGGTTCGGCCGGCCCATGGTGGGGCGCACCAACCCCCCCATCCTTTAGTCCCACATGGGGGAGCCAAGGGGTTTGCACACCCCCTTCCCCCTTTATATAGCAAGGCATATTAATTGATTTAATTCATAGGAAATTCAATTAATTCCCAATTTCTCTCTCGATCTTGTGGTTCCCAAGTTGGAGCCGCGCCGAGCTGAGGAAGGGGGTCTCTCTCCACCTAAGCCATACCGCAGAGCGCCGTTGCTCTGCGGGATTCCAGATAAGATCTACCCCTGCGATTTCAGCTGGATCTGAATGACCGGGGGTTGTCGCTAAGCTCCGTATGTTTGCGAGTGCTCGGAGGCTACTCTATTGAGGAGCTTAGGCGACGTCGTCTCGCCCCCTGCAGCCGCCGCGCCTCCCCCCCCTCTGCTGCCGGGGCACCAGCCCCGGTGCTGGCGCTCTGCCTTCTTCCGCCCGACGCCCGTCGACGCAGATCATCGTCGACACCCCGGCGTCATCGACTCCTATATCGCGACAAGTTCTCCGCGACCTCGAGGTCGGCTACGTACGACTTCATCGTCAACGCTTGTGCGGGAGCGTAATCCCCGCTATCGGTCTACATGGAGGAATGTAACCCGTTCCGCCACCATTATCGCATGTACTAGATAGATAGATCCTGGCTAGTTAGGGTTTCGCTCGCTAGAAAAATTATTGTTTTCTGCACTGTAACCCCTTCAGTGGTATCAGAGCCGATCTATGCGTAGTACTGCTGGTACGGTTAGAACTCATGTTGAATGAGGGCGTATTTCTTATATTTGCTACCCTCTAGCGTGCACTTGCGATGCCTTCGGTATTGAGTTGATGAAGCGGCCCGGACCGACTTTACGCGTACGCTTACGCGAGACTGGTTCCACTACTGACATACGGCTTGCACCGTATCTGCGGCTGGCGGGTGTCTGTTTCTCTCTCTCTAGTCGGCAAAGCATTTTCAATGGAGGGCCCGAAAGGGATGCTTAAACATGCAAATATACGATCGACGTTGTGGTACAAAGTTCGTAGGTAGGGAAGCGATTCTCTTACGAATAAGTCTATATGCCACGTAAAACTTGCAAAACTAAATAAAGCTAGAGGCGTCTAACTTTGTTTTGCAGAGGCGTTATTTTATGTAACATGGTTACGGTAAGTTTTGATATTACTCGTACTGTCGGAGGCAATGGAGGGCTCTGTAGACTCGGAGCCATGCCGGGGCGCCGGGGGCCAGGCACATGGCGCCATGAAGGTCCAGGCGCATCGACCATGTCACATCGCACTTCATTGCATCATTATTGTGTGCTGTTGTGTGTGCATCCTATTGATTGCTTATATGCTAGATATTCAACGGTAGCATCATAAATAGGATGATCCCTAAAAAATACCAAAATTGTGTTCTCCCTCGTTGCGCACCACCAAGAAAGTTCTACGTTATGAGGCAGGCCGTGATGATCGGGTGTCACACATCTTGTCGTTCGCATACAGTGGGTGTAAGCCATGTTGCACGCGCAGGTCTTCGAGGTTTGATTGGCGAGCCTAGCATACTCAGAGGTATGGCCTCGGAACACGGGAAGATCGAAAGATCGAGCACGAGTCATAGAGTTGTTATGATCGACATGTTATGTCCACCTTTGAAACTGTGCTGCCGGCCGTGATGATCGGGGGTAGTGTGGTGGATGAGGGTCGTGTAATCGCCATTATTATTTTAGGGATAATAATCTTGGTGTGGTGTGTTTTTGATAATGAGATTATAAAACTAAAACTCACCTATATATTATAAACTTATCTTACCTCTTTTGCGATCACATCTGGAGACTACGGAACTACGCTTCGGTTGTTTCCTCAAGAGCTCGGATTCTACCTTGGAAGCCGACGGGTCCAACTTCATCAGATGGTACAAGGGTTTTTAAAACATTCTCCAAACACAACAAACATCCTATATGTCCTAGAACATTAGTTAGAAGTTAGACCAGATGATTCTGATAGCAAGGAGGAAGATGATGAGTTCCGTAAGCATCATGACATGTTCATGGAAGTGACGATCGTCATGAGCGTATGCCTAGCACCTGAGTTGAAAGTTGTTTCAACACATGGAGCCATATGTCGTGATTGATGCGATCAGAGGTCACTTCAAAGATGAATTGAGTCTTGAGCAGTTCAAACAGCTTAGAAAGTTCCGGACCATTCACATGGGGAGCATACCTGTCTGGAGACTCAGTTGAAGAAGTTGTGTGACATCTACTTCAGGCTTACGAATATCTACGATTTCTAGATAGCGAACTCCAGTGCAATAGAGATTGTGCTTTACCTCCTAGCTGTGAATAGCATGTGCGTGAATATGTTATAGAGACACGGTGAGCTTCTTCACGTTCGTGAACAAGTTCAAATCTCTAAAAGTTGATTCATCGAAGAAGAGTTATTCGACGCTATGGATATATTTGATATACGAAGATATAAATGTATTCTTCTCATACTTGATGAAAAGTGTTTGATAATGGTTCTGTTTGTGAAACAGTCCCTGATTATCACAAGTATGTGGCGAAGGGTGACGTGACAGTGCACAAGTGATGGCAAGTTAATGGCCAGTAGTGCTCACGCCCTCGAGATATCATATTAGTTATCATCAATAGTTTTTTATAAGACATTTTGTAATAGTGAGAATGTGATCTAGTTTGGTGTCTTGAATGTTACAAGACATAATTATTCATACAGAACACATCAGTTGTTTTATGTTATGGAACAAAGCAGTCGTTTCATGTTATGAGTAATTTGCATCACATCTCAATTACATTATGCGTATGATATACATTTATAATAGCGGGAATAATAAAATTATGTGTCCAAAGAGCAAACACCAAGGAATTTAGTCATAAAGGCAATGAAAGAAGTAATGGATAATTTTGGTCCATTTAAGTATTTCGAGTGCCAAAATTGATTAAGTTTGAAATGCAGTATTGAAGTTGCAATACTAGAGGAATTGATTGAGAGTCATTTTTAAATGATAAATCAATGGTGGTATTGCATGATCCGAATTGTTCCATGATTTTGGTAAATAGGAGAATTTGTCCGATAAATTATGGAGTCTGAAATTAATTTGATAATAGATCAAATGGGGTTTTTCAGAAGAAAGATTAGTGAATATTGTATTCACAAGATTCGATCAAAGGACAATATTTTTGAATTATGGTTTCAACACAAAAGACTTGTGGAAATTCGTTTCACAATATTATAATGTCATATATGGTGATATGTGGGAAATTATAATTATGCTCTATTTTAAATAAAGTGTGGTCTGTCAGAATCTGTATTAGAATCTCCTAATATGTTCGAAACATTATAGTCGATGTCCACTTTAGAAAATAGATATTTTTCTCAACGAGAATTCGTAGGATCGACAGTAGTGTCGACATGTATATGATTATGCGATAATTCGGAATATACATGAGTGATTCTTTGTAGATTGCTCGCATTGGATGAGAGTGTATTCCAAAACCAAATAGAAACAAAACTTAGTTTGTTGTCTATGTAATTCCGAGGAAAATATCATTTTTCGAATTATGGTTTATGGATTGGAATTAGAAGCTTGAAATAAAGTGTCAGACCTATGTTGGAAGGTGTTCCAAAGAGTATATGTCTGCTAATGAAAAATTGGTGATTAAGAGTGAGGGAGACTAGAAAATTGTTTTCTGCTTGCAATCCTCTTCATAAAGATCATAATATTTTCATGAAAGAACTTCTAAATAAAGTGCTGTTATATTTAATATTGCTGTCGGGTCACAGCACTGTATTAAGTGTTGCAGATCTTGTTGACAGATCAAGGTGCACTTTATGAATACAAAGAAAGTTGAGAAAATATCGGAATACGAACAAAGGCTTTTGAGCCTGGAAATCCGAGTTGTGTTTAAAAGGATTAGGAGAGTAATTGTTGCTGCAATTCTTATTAGAGGAATAAGATTGTTTAATCGTCATATAAAGTGTTATATGAAAATGTAACTATAAGAAAGACGCGGTAGCATGTCTTGTCAAGAAATGTGTCTTGGACAAGATCAAATTTGTTGACTACATTTATGTAGACATGCTTGAAGTCTCAGGGTTTTGTATTAATGTAATACTGAAGTTTGTATTAAATTCGAATTGATAGCAGATCAATGATTTTGGTTTGACCAAAATGTCAATTTAAGTGGGAGTCATAGTTAGTTCACTCAGGTGAAATATGTGAAGAACATATTTTTGAGTGGGAGCTCAGGAACTCAAATATGTGAATGACACGTTTTTGAGTGGGAGCGTGTGTTCTCAAATATGTGGAGACATAATTTGAGTGGGAGCCGAATTCATCTTGTGTAAATGACACATTGTGAAATTGTACCAGTAGAATAGATAAGAAGGATGAAGTTGTGAAACTATTTTAAAAGCTAGTGTCTATTTGGAAATAGAACGGGAATTTTAAATAGTTAGTCGAGTTGTTTTGGATTATATCTGAGGAGTCAGAATAGAATCAAAAGGATGGTCCTTTGGAATCCAATTGATCATTAAGAGTAATGATGCGTGAAAGTAATGGTTGTATGACATGTGGGTCTATTATGAAATATTAGACATCATACAGAAACCATATTATCTGCTCGATGAAATATAACCGATGTTCTTGGAATAAAGAACAGTTATGAAAGTAAATTTGGAATTTACTGGAAGTAGAAGTGCGTTAGTAAAGGGATTGACATTTGAATGTCAAGTTTTCTACATTGGTGTGAAAGTATGTAGATATCGCGAGTTTGTAATTGTTACAAGGGGCTTTGCATGGCTGAGTGTGTTTTTCAGGGCAATTATCTGGTTAGTATAATCAGAGTAAGCGCTGGAAAGCAGAAGTCTCACTTAGTTACGGTATTTGCATATATGTTGTTAGACAACATGATGATATCAAGCAAGTTGATGCCAGTGAATCGCAAAAGCATGTACAATCATGGATTGTGCAGTAACACTTTTCCACGAGCAAGCATTATCAAATGATTCTTATTTGATAAGGGATTCTGATAAAGTAAAATGCAGCTAGTTTATTTGTACTCTAGTGCAAGTGGGAGACTGAAGGAGAAATGCCCTAGAGGCAAATAAATAAGTAGTATTTATTGTGTTATCTCATGAGTTTATAGTAGGTTTGTGTATTATGCTATAACTGTATTAATCGGAATTATTAATACACGTGTGATACATAGACAACCAGGTCCCTAGCAAGCCTCTATATGAGCTAGTCCATTGGGCAATAGTTGATCGAGATTCCCGATCAAGGACAATGACGTCGGTTGACAATGGGGTCATCTTGTTAGTAGAATAAGGTGATGGACATACGCAAAGTATTGCAATAAGATCGTATTACGATGTTTGTCATTTGCAATAGATGAGAGTATGATAGCTTATTCCTTAGACCGTGAGACCGTACTTATTGTTGCTTCGTAGGAGTACTTTGAGAGCATCAAACGTTGTGTCTTATATAGCATGACAATAACGGTGTCCATCTTGGGTATTCCGAAAGAGCATCAAGACGTAAGGATCAAGAGCGGGATTTGTTCATTCTTGTAATGGAAAGATACTCTGGGCCCACTCGGTGATATTGCATCTATATAGCTGCGCAGCTTATGACTAGGTCATGGAGATGTAATAGCGCAGACGAGTTAATAACCTTCGTCGGTAACGAGATACAGAAAAGACATCGGTGTGTCTACGATCATATCTCGGACAAGGTAGTATCGCAGAGACAAAGGGAATGAATATCATATTTATGGTTCAACGACGATATTCGTGGAATGCACAGGGGTCGTCATATATTTCCAGGTATCCCTGACGATCATTGGTGAGCGGAGTGTCTCGACCATGTCTGGAGTGTTCCCGAACCGTAGCGGAACAAACTTAAGGTCTTAGAGACGCTAGGAGATAGGTTCTGGAATTTGATAGGAGTTTGTTGGAGAGAGAGAAATGATCCGGAAAGAGTTCCGGTGGTCCGGAAGGAGTTCCGGAGAGGTCTGGAATGGTTCCAGGAATGTCCGAAAGTTGTTCGGGTGGTCCGAAAGAGTTTTCGGAGTCACGGGATATTGAATTATATATAAATATATTAATTATGAATTAATGGGATTTTTATATTAATTTAATATTAATTAAATAAAGGAAAAAGGGGGCTCCCACCTACATGGGCCCTAAGAGGGCCCAAGAGGGGGGAGCCGCACCCCACAAGGGGGGTGGGCCCCATGGGAGGTTCGGCCGGCCCATGGTGGGGCGCACCAACCCCCCCATCCTTTAGTCCCACATGGGGGAGCCAAGGGGTTTGCACAGCCCCTTCCCCCTTTATATAGCAAGGCATATTAATTGATTTAATTCATAGGAAATTCAATTAATTCCCAGTTTCTCTCTCGATCTCGTGGTTCCCAAGTTGGAGCCGCGCCGAGCTGAGGAAGGGGGTCTCTCTCCACCTAAGCCATACCGCAGAGCGCCGTTGCTCTGCGGGATTGCAGATAAGATCTACCCCTGCGATTTCAGCTGGATCTGAATGACCGGCGGTTGTCGCTAAGCTCCGTATGTTTGCGAGTGATCGGAGGCTACTCTATTGAGGAGCTTAGGCCACGTCGTCTCGCCCCCTGCAGCCGCCGCGCCTCCCCCCTCCTCTGCTGCCGGCGCACCAGCCCTGGTGCTGGCGCTCTGCCTTCTTCCGCCCGACGCCCGTCGACGCAGATCATCGTCGACACCCCGGCGTCATCGACTCCGACATCGCGGCAAGTTCTCCGCGACCTCGAGGTCGGCTACGTACGACTTCATCTTCAACGCTTGTGCGGGAGCGTAATCCCCGCTATCGGTCTACATGGAGGTAATGTAACCCGTTCCGCCACCGTTATCGCATGTACTAGATAGATAGATCCTGGCTAGTTAGGGTTTCGCTCGCTAGAAAAATTATTGTTTTCTGCACCGTAACCCCTTCACTCTCTAATGCGGTCATTGGGACAAATCTTGAGAAGAAGAAGAAATACAAGAAGAAGAAGAACACGGGCGACGACAAGGAAGACACGTTAGAAGAAGTCCTAATTTTCGGATGGGGCAACGTTCCATTGAGCTACGATCAAGTCGTATATGCTGCTTTAGACGCTCGCCTTGGCTTCGAGATTGCACGGAAGTGGGATAGTCTACGCGGCTATAATACGGAGTATGATCATCTTAATGTCGTTGATGAGTAGACTATCTATGTATTCCGTTACGCAAAAATTCTGTGTGCGCGTGTTCTCTTGTATTGACCGAAATATATCTAAAGTTTGCAAAAGTGTTTTCAAATTCCAAAGTTTGCAAAAGTTATTTAAAACAGAGAACATAAAATGGGTTTGTATTAGTTAGTCAAATTCAAACATTTTTCATATTTATAGTTTTTCCAAAATCCAAAGGTTGCAAAAGTTATTTAAAACAGAAAACAGAAAAAGAAAATTAAAAAAATGAAAAAACCTCCATCTGTCCCGGTTTCAGTCACAAACCGGGACAAATGGGCCTCCTTGTTGTCCCGGTTTGTTACTGAAACCGGGACAAATGGGGGGGTGCCTATATATACTGATCAGCAGCCCCCTCCCAAAACCATTGGAGGCATTTTTTTTTTGAAATAGAAGGAGGGTGTGTGTGCTAGTCTGTTTTTTTTGTATGCATGCAAGGTGTTTGATGAAATGCCCGAGAGAGTTCAGGAAATGATTTGATGTACACTTAAAGAAGTTTATTCTTGTTTTCGATCAAGGTTAATTTTTCTCTCATTTCATTTGTAATTAATTGATACCGTGCATGTTCAGTGTTTATTTGTCGATGTTCTGTAATGGTTATTGATGTAGTTCATTATATAATGCAGATGGACCGACAATGGATGTATGGTGACCGACGCACTGCCAAGTACATGACAGGTTTGAGGAAATTTCTAGAGAAAGCCCAGGCCCACAGTACCAATGGTTTCATGTGTTGTCCATGTGTCAACTGTCAGAATAAGACAGATCACCCAAACGTGAGAACCCTTCAAAGTCATCTTATTCGGCATGGTTTCATACCCAGCTATAATTGTTGGACGAAGCACGGAGAAAAAGGTGTTATGATGGAAGACAATGAAGAAGAGGAAGATGATGACAACTATCCTATGTTTCCGGAGTACGGAGATTCTGCAACGGGGGAAGCTGAAGCTGAAGAGGCACCAGATGAGCCCACTGACGATCTTGGCAGGGCCATTGCTGATGCAAAGAGAGAGTGCGGAACTGAAAAGGAGAGGTTGAAGTTCGACCAGATGTTAGAGGATCACAAGAAATTGTTGTATCCAAGTTGCGAAGATGGTCAGAAAAAGCTGGGTACCACACTGGAATTACTGCAGTGGAAGGCAGAGTGTGATGTGACTGACAAGGGATTTGGAAAGTTGCTGCACATAATTAGGAAGAGGCTTCCAAAGGTCAACGAGTTGCCCGACAACACGTACGAAGCAAAGAAGGTTGTGTGCCCTCTAGGATTAGACGTGCATAAGATACATGCCTGCCCTAATGACTGCATCCTCTACCGCGGTGAGTATGAGAATTTGGATGCATGTCCTGTATGCACTGCATTGCGGTATAAGATCAGACGAGATGACCCTGGTGAAGTTGAGGGTGAGCGTCCCCGGAAGAGGGTTCCTGCCAAGGTGATGTGGTATGCTCCTATAATACCACGGTTGAAACGCTTGTTCGCGAATAAAGAGCATGCCAAGTTGTTGCGATGGCACAAAGAGGACCGTAAGAAAGACGCGATGTGTAGACACCCCGCTGATGGGTCGCAGTGGAGAAAAATTGAGAGAGAGTTCCCGGAATTTAAAGATGACGCAAGGAACTTAAGGTTTGGTCTAAGTACATACGGTTTCAATCCGTTTGGGGAGCAGAGCAGCAGTCATAGCACATGGCCTGTGACTCTATGTATTTATAACCTTCCTCCTTGGTTGTGCATGAAGAGAAGGTTCATTATGATGCCATTGCTCATCCAAGGCCCGAAGCAACCCGGTGACGACCTTGATGTGTATCTCAGGCCATTATTTGAAGAACTTTTACAGTTGTGGCGGGAAGAAGGTGTACGGGTGTGGGATGAGCACAAACATGAGGAATTTGACCTACGAGCTCTGCTTTTTGTAACAATTAACGATTGGCCTGCTCTTGCTAACCTCTCAGGGCAGTCGACCAAGGGGTACAATGCATGCATACACTGTTTGGGTGAGACTGAATGTTTATATTTGGATAAATGTAAGAAGTGTGTGTATCTGGGGCATCGTCGATTTCTTCCGATCAGGCATACCGCAAGGAAGAAAGGCAAGCATTTTAAAGGTGAGGCTGATCACAGTAGGAGGCCTGTCAACCGTACTGGTGAAGAAATATTTGATATGGTCAAGGATCTAAAAGTAATCTTTGGAAAGGGTCCTGGAGGACAACAGGTTCCGAAAGACGCTAACGGGCACGCACCCATGTGGAAGAAAAAATCTATATTTTGGGAGCTACCATATTGGAAGGTCCTAGAGGTTAGATCTGCTATCGACGTGATTCACGTGACGAAGAATGTTTGCGTGAACCTGCTAGGCTACTTGGGCGTGTACGGGAAGAAAAAAGATACAGAGGAAGCACGGGAGGTCCAGAAACGTGTGAAAGAACGAGACGGCCTAAGTCCCGAACACTACGAAGGTCCTGCCAGCTACGCTCTTACCAAACAAGAGAAAGTAATATTCTTTGAATGCCTGAGCAGTATCAAGGTCACGGCTGGGTTCTCGTCGAATATAAAGAGGATAGTAAATGTGAGACTCCAAAAATTTCAGAACCTAAAGTCTCATGATTGCCACGTGATTATGACGCAATTGCTTCCGATTGCACTGAGGGGGCTACTACCGGAAAATGTTCGAGTACCCATGGTGAAGCTTTGTGCATTCCTCAATGCAATATCTCAAAAGGTAATCGATCCGGCCATTCTACCAAGGTTGCAAAATGATGTGGTCCAGTGTCTTGTCAGTTTTGAGTTGGTGTTCCCTCCATCCTTCTTCGATGTTATGACGCATCTCATGGTTCACCTAGTCGAAGAGATTCAAGTTCTCAGTCCTGTATTTCTGCACAATATGTTCCCATTTGAGAGGTTCATGGCAGTCTTAAAGAAATATGTGCATAACCGTGCTAGGCCAGAAGGAAGCATCTCCAACGGCTACGGTAACGAGGAGGTCATTGAGTTCTGTGTTGACTTTATTCATGACCTTAAGCCGATAGGTGTTCCACAATCACGACATGAGGGTAGACTTGGTGGAAAAGGCACACTAGGAAAGAAAACAAAAATGTGTATGGATGGACATTCTTTCACTGAAGCACACTATACAGTTCTACAAAGTTCTACCTTGGTGGCCCCGTATATCGATGAACACAAGAATTTTGTACGCTCTCTACACGCGGGGAAGTCTGACAACTGGATTGTACGTACACACATGGCCACGTTCGGCGGTTGGTTGCGAGCACATCTTGAAAATAAAGACAAGGTTGATGAACAGTTACACTTGTTGGCCAGGGCACCATCTACAACTATATGTACTTTCCAAGGGTACGAGATAAATGGATATACATTTTACACGAGTGTCCAAGATAAAAACAGCACGAACCAAAACAGTGGTGTTCGCATTGATGCAACAAACAACAATGGGCAGAAGAACACATATTATGGTTGCATAGAGGAGATATGGGAACTTGACTATGGACCTTCTTTTAAGATCCCTTTGTTTCGGTGCAAATGGGTCAATCTGAAAGGCGGGGTTGAGGTAGACAAGATGTACGGAATGACAATAGTGGATCTAAACAATCTTGCGTACAGAGACGAACCATTTGTGCTAGCCAATGATGTGGCTCAGGTTTTCTATGTGAAAGACATGTCTAGCAGACCCAAAAAAAGAAACATCCTGGGAGTGGAGGAGCCGAGGCGTCACATAGTTCTTTCAGGAAAAAGAAACATCATGGGAGTGGAGGACAAGACAGACATGTCAGATGATTACAATAATTTTGATGAAATTCCGCCTTTCGTAGTGAACATTGACCCAATCATCAAGTTGATTGAAGAAGATGCTTCATGGTTTCGACGCAGAAGAACTGGCGGTGTTGTGTGATGGAAATGTTGGTGCGATATGTAATAATTAATATATTAAACTTTTTATATGAAGAAGATGCTCCATTTTTACCTGCATATCAAATGGATCCGTCGGCGTTGATAGAACAAAACACACGATTTCACCTGCATACAGCCCCACGGTGGCTCTTGATGAGTGCCTGCATATCAAATGCACCGTGGGGCGTATGCAGGGAATCCGAGTAATTTGTATATGTTCCTCAGTAGATGAATTGAACTATTCTTTTGATAGAACAAAACACACGATTTCACCTGCATACAGCCCCACGGTGGCTCCTGAGTGCCTGCATATCAAATGCACCGTGGGGCGTATGCAGGGAATCAAGAGTACCTGCTTATGGAAAAAAGAATACATCGTGTTCCCACACATGCAGCAAAATCGCCCTCCCAGTCCACATGCCAGCCCACATAACCAATGCGCTAGTCCATACACCCGCACAACGACAACCAAGGCGCTAGTCCATCTTCGCCGTCGCGTGAGCGTACTCCGCCGCGTGAGCGTACTCCGCCGCCTCCGCAAAAGAAGCGGAAGTGCACCGCTGCATCGACTAGCACTCAGAAAAGCGAAACGGGGAAGTCTCGCTTTGTGAACTCTCGCGAAGATGTCGATATATGGGTCAACGAGATCCAGGCTTCCCAGAGAAAGAAGACAAAAAAGATGCCTTTGCCTGTTCCGGTATATTCTTCGGATGCGATATGGTGGGCCATAGAATTTCTTACGCATCCGTCGCAATATGAACTAAATATGGATGATGACTACACACGCGTTCTGGTGCGTACATCTAGGAGAGTGCGGGAAGAACAAAAATCTGCTGCCACCCAGAAGAGAGATGTTCCACAGCTCGGAATGCAGGCGGGACAATCGGCCCCTCCACTCATATTGGCGCCTTACAACCGGAACCCGGTTGATGATGTACTTTCGCAGCAAGCTAGAGATATGGGTATAACTCTGGCAGAGCTTAAGGCATTACAATCTGGCGAGAGTGTCACCATACATGAGGTGGTGCGGAAATATGTGAGAGGAGAAGATCTTGTCGACCCTGCTATGGTGCGCACTCTACCAGCTAGGTTGCACCAACTAAATGGATGGTACATGCATACTACGAAAAGTCAAGAAGGAGACTGGCTCTATGCGAAAATTCCAACGGATTTTATGGCCCAGGTGATGATGAGATTCAAATTGAGTATTGCGAATTATGGCAGTTATTCAATTTTGACGCGCTCGACAAATCTATCATCAGTGCCTTTTGCATGTAAGTAATTAAATTATGTATATATGTCAGTAATTCTCTAGCTCAACTTATTTTTCATTGCTTGTAATTATAGTTATCACTATATTACTTTTGTACTCTATTATGCAGGCTGAAAATTATTCAATCTCGAAAGCTGGGACTCAATCACAAGATTGGATTCATTGACCCTAATCGAGTTCATCATCATGGTTTTTTACATTACCCAGAGAGTACGGAGGAGCTTTTGCTTACTTATTTAATGGCGCAACATTACAAAAACACCATACTTTTCCCGTTCAACTTCGAGTGAGTTGTTTACTTTCTTATACATACTCGATGTTAAGTATATGTAATTGATGATTTAGTTATTAACAAATATAAACATATGTCACATTTCACTGGGTATTATTTGAGATTGATGTTGCAAAGGCAATCGTTGATGTCCTCGACCCATTATCGAAACCTGAAGAAAAGTTCGACGACACGAATCAGATGCTCTAGAGGTAATTTCGTTCATTATCACAATCGACCTCGTCTTTTCTAATAATATATAGTAATTAGTAAACTTCTTTACTAATTTTCCATACCGTAAACTTACGGGTTTGGGACAAGTTCACCTCTTTCCACAAGGACGTCGGTATAGCCCGGAACCTCACTTTTATATGGCGAGAGGTAAGCCGAACTAGCTAGGTTCCACGTATGCATATTCTTAATTTCAGTCTCACAATACCATTTTTTCAGTATTTTTTATTATTTTTTATTAGTTTCTTATCTTACTCTATCATAAAGTGCGTGAAGCAGCAACAAGGCACCAATTTGTGTGGATTCTATGTCTGCGAGTTCATCCGAATTCACTTCAATGAGGGTCCAGACTGGAATAGGGTATGTTAACAATTTATTCAAACTTGTTCACTTTTTAAATTGAATTATTTTCATAATGGTTGATATATTGGTGTTGATCTCTCCTTTTTAGTTTGAGACGATCCGGAACAGGCTTGATGCAAAAGACCGCCTACTACCTATTGCGGAGGAAATTGCGCGCTTTCTGCTTGACTATGTCATAAAGCCAGGCGCAGAATACAGTATAATCCAGCCGCGGAAAAAGACCATCCCGAGGAAAAAATAGGGTCTAATGCCTCTCTGTCATGTAATGATCTCTGTTTGTAAATATTTAGACATGATCTTCCGGTTGTAAATATTTGTTGTAAATATTTGTTTGGGAGAACTCGTGTACTAGTAGTATTCATGACTATATCCCGAGGAAAAAATCGTGTATTCATGATATATATTATATAGTAACGTACAATATGCAACTCGATCTTGTTTGAAATGAAACATAAATGAAAAAACAGAAACACAAAAGAATCAGTAACATAAATATCAAAAACAGAAACACAAGTAGAAAACAGGAAACAAAATAAAAGAAACAAAAAATCATATATACTGTCCCGGTTCGTATTACGAACCGGGACAAATGAGTCGCAGCCAGAGGCTGGCTTGTTTGGCCACGTGGCCCCCCTATTGGTCCCGGGCCGTGGCGTGCCCGGGACAAATAGGGGAGGCTATTTGTCCCGAACACGCTGTCCCGGGCGCGTGACCGGGACAAAAAGCCCTGCCGGCCCGGGACCACTGGCTTGTTTTGCTCTAGTGTTTGTATCTAATCTTCTTCTTCTCGGGAGTTGTGAGTGTAATGGATCTATTCGCACAATCCAATACTCTTTCAAACTTGGCCAACCAATCCATACCGAGTATAACATCCAGACCCTGGGTCTCTAATATTATCAGGTTTACCGGAAAAGAGTGTTTACCAATTTCTAACCTCAAGTTTTGACAATCGGTTTGTGCAAGCATCCCCCCCCCCCTGGGGAACTCACCCTAACCGGATTTAGCAGGCTTGTAGTAGTCAGTTTGTTTTTATTAACAAATGCTCTTGAGATGAATGAGTGGGATGCTCTAGTATCGAACAAGACTAATGCTGGAAAGGTATGTAGTAGGAACGTACCAATCACTGCATCTGGTTCATTCTGCACTTCTTCCACATCAAGATGATTCACCTGTGCCTTCTGGAAAGGATTAGGCTTTGAAGCTTCCGGCGCCTTCTTCTTCTCTGGACAGTCTGTGGAGTAATGTCCCTTGTTCCCACACTTGTAGCAAGTCACTTGACTAATATCTCGTTTAGGTTCATTGTTGTGGCGGTGTTGCTCTTTTCCACTATTGTTCCCATTGAACGGGTGGTTGTGTCCACTACCACCCTGCCCATTTCCTCTGTATCCGGAATTTCCTACTTTATGGACATGACCATTATGATTGTGGCCACTTCCACTCTTGTGACTGTGGTGACTTCCACTGTTCTCTGGAACGTATGGTTTCTTCTGCATCAGATTAGTGTTGTACTTATTGGCGCTGAACTTCCTTTTTCTATTCTCCTCCTTCTTCATGTTGCTGTCCAGAGTAATGGCCTGATCAAGAAGATCCTGATAATTGGGAGCATAGGCCACAGACAATGGTATTTTCAGCTCACCATTGAGTCCATTCAGAAACTTATACTTCCTCTTTGCATCGGTGTCTACATCCTCTGGGGCATAGCGTGAGAGGGAATTAAAGTCCTCCATGTACTCCCTCAGAGCACGATTTCCCTGTCTCAGGGTACGAAACTCATCCCTTTTCAGATTCATGATCCCAGTTGAGAAGTGAGCATTACGGAAACCTTCTTTAAAGACTTCCCAAGTAAGTCCTTCAAGTGGGTGGGTGATCTGATATGTTTCCCACCACTGTGCCGCTGGCCCCTCCAGTAGATGGGAAGTGAACCTTATTTTCTCTAATTCAGTACACTCGCAAGTAACTAGATCCTTGTTCATAGAGCGTAGCCAATCATCGGCTACGATAGGTTCAGTAGCTGTGGAGAATTTGTTGGGTCTGAGCCTCAAGAATCTAGCAAGGCGATCAACTTGGGGTGGGGGTGGTGGTGGCGGCGGTGGTGGTGGTGGTGGTGGATTGTTTTGGTTTGCCATGAACTGAGCCATCATGGTAATCAACTATGTCTGGGCTGCCATCATTTGTTGCATCATTTCGTTGGCATTGTTGTTGTCAGGATCACGACGTGGAGGCATCTGTATGGTGTGAGCATAGGTAAGTAGAGATAGAAAGAGACTACAGAGGAAAAACTACCCATGCACAACAACACACTACACAGAAACATATCAAACAACAACCAATAGACACAAACGAAGTATTTTATAAATTCGATAATTTAGAGATTTGAATACCAAGCTAGGACATGGTTTTCAAGGTACTGCCTCACCACAAATTGGTGGGTCAATACAACTTCGATGAGATAAGGAGAAATACTCGTAAGGTAAGGATAACTGGTGGTCTCTCTAATCAAAATTTGAAACTCCTTATGTAATTGCGGGTGTTCCCACACTTGCGCTTCTTGACACCTGTGGCTTCCTTGGGAGTGTCCTCATCGGGATAGGTTATCACTAGGGGATCTGGGACGTCCGGGGGGTGGTTCTTCTTTGCCTGAAGTTCCATTTGGCTTACTTGTTCACACAAATGAGCACACTGAGCCTGCAATGCCAAAATGTGAGCATCCTTCTGCGCAATCCTATCGTCTTGCAGATAAATCTTGTTTTCAAGCTCCTTGTTCTCCTTAGTTAGCAGCTGATTTTCTCCACGAAGAATATCCTTCTCTTCCTCTAAGCTTTCCTTAACGTGACGGTGGACGCGCCTTAAATCTGCCCTGTAGAAGATCTCTTGTCCCAAAAGTATATCCAAGTTATGGCAATGAGCTCCAAGGTCTTCATGATGTTTCTCGTTCATACCCCTAAGTGAGGGTTGAACGGGTTGTCCAATGCTATCCCTCCTGGCAAAGTGGCGAAAGACGGAGTTGGGCTTGATCTCGTCATAGAACTGCTCAATGATGCGAGACAAGGTCTCCAGCATCGCCATCTCCACTCCATTCTTCCAGTTGGGGTATCTAGATCTGAAACGGATCAGCTGCGATCCAGGGGGATCAAGACGAGGGAGAACTTCTGCCTCGATCTTCCAGCGACCTTCAGGGTAATCTTCTGACATAATTTCTTTGCCCCTGAAGACTGGCGGCATCAACCTCAGGGTTTTGGAAATACTGAGGAGGTGGTCACCAAAGTAATACTGGTCTCCTTTCTGCGGGGATATCTCTCGAGTGAAGTTCTTCATCTACAAAAATTTTGAAGGGATAAGAATTAATGAGATGAAGCGAAAATTAAGAATGTAGAAGGTAAGGAAGAAAAACTTAATAGAAAAGAAGTCTGACAAATTCTCCTATATTTCGAATTTTTATTGATTTAAAAAAAATATTTACTTTAGGTTTGTATCCAATCTAGGGGTTTCGAGCCTACAGGCAACATTCGTGCTCTGATACCATCTGTAGTGCCCTTGCTTAAGATAGCAATTGCACTTATGAATAGTGCGGAAGACTTGGATAAAATAAGTCTCTCATTCTCCAATAAGATGAAATATCACAGTACAATGTCATAATTTATTACAGAACGAGACGGATGATCCAAAAAAAAAAACCCTTACAACTTAGCATAGCAGATATGCTAGCTGAATAAATAGTTCACACTTTATTTCAGAGTTCAAACGCAAAACTAAAGATAGCATGGAGCTACATCTTCTCCATGAAGCCACTGGCAAATCATGTTGGTTGTAGCTCGAAGACGACCCCCTTACTCCTCATTCGGACATTCTGCAAGGTTTAGTTGCAACCCAGCTATAAAGGGTCAGCACAATTGAATTGTGGTGGCAAGTGACTTTAATTCCTAATGTTCTACTACGCTATATCTATATGCTTATTTGGGTGGTGGAGCTCAAGGCTATTGCGCAAAGCAAGTTTTCTCCTACGTTTGATAAACAACTTTTCGAGTTCAAAACTTCTCTTTAAGAGAAATCTCGAGACAAGTCCATGTCTCCTACTCATGTTTACTCAACAAAATTTTATTAAGAAATTGGGATGAAGAGATTTCAGAACACAGCCTTGTGTAGTTACTCAAATTGTCCGATGCCGGGGACACGGCTAAGATCTTAGGTTTTAACTCTCGAGAGGGTGTGCACTTTCACCATTAGACTCAATCAACCCAAACTATCCTCTACACTCCTTTAGTGAGAAGGAAAAGGAGAAGATCAAGACGAGACTTTTCAGAAGTTGCTTTCCCATGATCATACTAAGAGATTACCACCATCCTATCAACTCTACCACCATCAATCTCTTGACCCAGGTCCACATCAACTTACTCCATCAAGACAGAGCCCATATTTACCAATGGTTGCACGATAAGCAACTAGACTCAGTGTAAACTTAAATCTCATAGCCCTGGGTAGCCTACCACAATTGAGCAACTCAGGTTAACACCGCATATCATGGCCCCAAGTAAGTGAAAACTATCTTGGGCGAAGACAACCATGAAACTTGGCCCTGAGAAGCCACTCAACTTGAAACCTCCTCGATCGACCCATTCCACCCAGGCGGTAAATTAATTTAGTGGAAATTTTCATTTATCACATCAACCATAAAACAATTATTTTTGCAGCTGGTACTTCCACTAAATTATAATAGGGGTCTAATCTGGAATTTCTAAGGGGAAACCTAAAAGGTTTGCATAGCATACTACAATCTCCCAAAAACCTATCATGCATACTACTTTTGCAAATACTGCTTAAAAACACTAGATATGCATAGAATAAAATAGTAGGTGTTTCTATGAAGTCACTTGCCTTGGCAGCAGGAGGGGCAGGCACAACAAGAATAACAGTCACACGCAAGTCCTTCCTCTCCTTCACAATCTAGCACAAGCAATACATACAAATAAATATCCACACGATATCTCACAACACCAAATAAAAGATGTATGTATGCATGATATGCCATGTGTAAAATTAGACACACTTATCAATAATTTATATTCTCTGTTATTAAATGCATGAGATGCAAATTCTAGGAATTTCTCATTTCACTTAACAATTTAATAATTGAAAACAGTATAGCAAAACTTAGATTTTACAATTACAACTTTTATTGTTCTAAGAAAGTTTTCAAATAAGACACATATTAATATTCCTGGGCAGAGGCTGATAACCTAAACCTAAAACAATTGAGTTTATTTGTAAAACATTTTTATTATTTAAGTTATGGATTTAATAGCCGAATTACTCCTCGGATGATCTTATGAATTATTATTTATCAAAAGCAAAAACAAATGATGTAGAATTAAACTAATCTAGCAGGGCTATCCGTGGATATAAAATTCATTGAATTTGGACTTACAGAACATAAGTTATGAATTTTCTAAGTTTTGCATATTTTCTGTTTTATTTATAAAATTCCTGCAAAAAAGAAAATAAGAGGGGCTACGTGGCACGATCCTATTGTACGAAAACGGTTCGTGCGGATCGTGGACGAGAGCCGTCCGATTTAAATGAGATCGGACGCGCGGGATCGTTTTTATCTAGATCCGTTGGATCTAGATCCAACGGCTTAGAACGCCCGGCAGAACCGAGCGGCGCGCGGGTCGCCGGAATGCTCGCCGGCGATGGCGTCCGCGGCGGCGGCGCGTGGGCCTCGACGTTTCCGTCGTGAAAACAAAGCCCCAGGATGAACGGGTCTTACCAAAATGACGCGGGGGAGGAGGCGAGGTCGATGGCACGGCGGCAGCGTCGAAAATCTTCTCCTTTCCTCGTCGGAGATGGTGGCCGGCGGCGGAGAACTTCGGTTGAGGTCGGTTTCGGCGTCGGCTGCGAAATAGAACAAGCGAGGGGGCTCAACGGATGCGCAAGAGGATGGGGAAGCGAGGGGGAGCCTCGGTTGCGCCCGAGGAGCTCGGTGCTTACCGCACTCGTGAAAAAGTCCGGCGGAAATGGCGGCGACGCCGGTCTCGATTCCGAGCAGCCCGGCGGCGGGGAGGTAGGGTTTTGGGGGGGGGGGATTTCGGAGGCGGCCTCGAGGAGTATATGTAGGAGGGAGCGCGAGGGCTAATCACGGCGGAAATCGGCTCGGAAACGGCTCGGTCGTTGACTCCATCTCCGGCGCGATCTCCGGACGGAGGTGGAAGACGGCTAACAGGTGGGGCCCACCTGTCAGCGAGAGAGGAGCGAGGCGCGCGCTGGAGCGGGCCGATGGGCTGCTATCTAACGCGCGCGCGGTGGATAGCATCTGGGCCGGCCCGGAAACATATTCTTTTAAATAAAATTAAATAAAAACTGTTTTTCAAATCTGATTTACTAAATGATTTTTAAACCTATTCAAAACATTTCAGAAAAATTCATAAAAAAAGCGCTAGCAAAGAAGAATTGGAAATCAGTCGCTTATATTTTGGAGAGGTTATTTAAATTAGCAATTTTTAATAATGAACTTACCCATTATAAAATTTGGAAAAATTATATTTATTAAGTACGTTTAAATAAACACTTAATGGGATTAAACATTATTTAAACTCATAATTGAAATTTTATTTAGTACTTATGTGATTAAAAGTTAAGCCTATATGATGAAAGATGTATGAATGCAAAGTTTTAAATTTTAGCAAAATTGGGATGTTACACAGTCTATCTATATAAGTTTGTGAAGTTATTGTTGTTGCAATCTGGTTATGTTTAATGCTTGTTACTAGTGCACGAGTGGCATGATCTTAGATTTGAGCTCTACATTTATTGCTTAGATTGTTTCTACAAAATGCATGCACATGTCATAGTCCGGAATCGATGGCCCCAAAGTGACAGCAATTGGGATAACCGGAGGGAATGGCTTTGATGTGAGGATCACATTTTTTCACCAAGTGTTAATGCTTTGCTACGGTGCTCTATTAAAAGCAGTACCTTAATTGCATGTAGTTTCCCTAGAGACCCCGCTGCAAACGGGCTGGCAAGACAAAAGATGTTATGCAAGTTTCTCATTGCGAGCACGCACAAACTATATATGGAAAACATGCCTACTTAATTAATAATCTAGATATTCTCACTTATTGTTATTTCAATACTGTCAATTGCCCAACTGTAATTTGTTCACACGACACTTGTTCCTTGAGAGTTATCACTAGTGTAGATAGCTGGGTACCCCGGTCCTTCTGTCATCATCATTGCTTTCCTGTCAACTCCACGCAAACAACTGTTCTCTGGTGCTATTGTCTCTGTGTTACTGTTACTTCTGCTCTCATACAACTGCTGCTTTCACATAATCCCTGTTACTAATGCTTTTTTCAGGTGCAGCTGAATTGACAACTCGGTTTAAGACTTATAAGTATTCTTTACCTCCCCTTGTGTCGAATCAATAAATTTGGGTTTTACTTCCCTCAAAGACTGTTGCGATCCCCTATACTTGTGGTTAATCAACCGGACAAAAGGACTGACGGCTTCCCCCAGAATCATGCCCAATTGCGCAAATGTGAAGCAAGTTTAGTCTGATGTCCAAGTTATTCTAGGGGCTACTGTTGGGGGGATCATAACCCGGTAGGCCCACCGACATAGAAGATAAGCCGACCTGGCAGGAGTCTGGGCCGAACCAAGTTATGCTGTGACATGACAGCAATATTAAATATAACAACACTTTATTTAGAAGCTTCTTTCATGAAAATATTATGATCTTTACGAAGAGCATTGCCAGCAGAAAACAATTTTCTAGTCTCCTTCACTCTTAATCACCAAATTTTCATTTGTAGACATATGCCTTTTGGAATACTTTGCAATATTCTACTTTTATGAATATAGGTCTGACACCTTATTTCAAGCTTCTAATTCCAATTCATAAACCATAATTCGAAAAATCATATTTTTCTCGGAATTACATAGACAACAAACCATGTTTTGCTTCTATTGGGTTTTGGAATACACTCTCATCCAATGCGAGCAATTTGTGCGAGCTATTTACAAAGAACTATTTATGTATATTCTGATTTATCGTATAATCATATACATAACGATAGTATTGTCGATCACACGAATTCTCGTTGAGAAAAATATCTATTTTCTGAAGTGGACATAAGCTATAATGTTTCGAACAAATTAATAGATTCTAAGACAGATTCTGACATACCACACTTTATCTAAAATAGAGTATGATTATAATACCTCACATATCACCATATATGATATTATAATATTTTGAAACGAATTTCCACAAGTCTTTTGTGTTGAAACAATAATTCAAAAATATTGTCCTTTGATTGAATCTTGCGAATATAATATTCACTATTCTTTCTTCTAAAAAACCCCATTTGATCTTTTATCAAATAAATTTCAGACGCATGATTTGTTATACAAATACACTTATTTACCAATAATCATAGAAGAATTTGGATCAAGTAAAGTACACCATTTAATTTTCCGTATTGACACTTCAATACTATATTTCAAACTTAATCAATTCGGCACTCGAAATATTTAAATGGACCAAATTTATCCATTACTTCTTTCATCGCCTTTATGACTAAATCTGATGGTGTTTGTTCTAATAACAGAACTTTTATTCTTTGGACACATTATTTTATCATTTCTACTATTATGAATGTTATCATACAAGTGATGTAATTGAGATGTGAAAACTTTATTCATAATATAAAACAACTAGCTTGTTCCATAACATAAAACAATTGAACTTGTCTTATTACATGAATAACTTTGTCTTGTAACAATCAAGACACTGAACAGACTTTCTCACTATTACAAAAGATCTTATCAAAAACTATTAATGATAACTATGATAACTTGAGGACGTGAACACCAATGGCCATCAACTTCCTTGATCACCATCTTCAGCGCCAGGTCACATCATAAGTCGCCGCATATATGTGATAATCAGGACTTGTTTCACAAACAGAACAAGTATCAAATACTTTATCATATATCAAGGGGCGAATTCATAATTCTGTATATATCATATATATACCTGTAGCATCGAAGATTTCTCCTTCGATGCAATCAACTTTTAGAGATTTGAATTCGGACATGAACTTGTAGAAGTTCATATTGTCGGCCTTCAAAATGTACTTGACCACTTCTCATAGCTTGGAGGCAAAGATATCAGGACAGTCTGAATGGCACAGGAATCCACCATCCAGTAATCGAAGACCATTGTCAGCTGGAGGTAGATGTCATACAATCTCTACAAATAAGTCTCCAGACAGGTATGTTCCTCCATATGAATGGTCTGGAACATTCTAAGCTGCCTGACTTGCTCACGCCTCAATTCATCTCATAAGTGCGTCTTTATCGCATCAATCATGACACATGGCTCCTAGCGTCAAAAACAACTCTTTCAACTCAGGTGCTAGGCATACGGCCATTGTGATTTCCACTTCGATGAATATGTCTCGATGCCTACGGAAATCATCTTCCTCCTCCTCGCTCGAAGAATCTCCTGGTCTTTCTCCTAATGCTTCATCGAGAACATACAGGATGTTGTTGTGTTCGAGGATGTTTCTAAAGCCCCTGTACCAGCTGATGAAGTTGGACCCGTCGGCTTCTAAGGTAGAATCCGGGCTCTTGAGGAAGTAACCGAAGTATAGTTGCCTAGTCTACAGATGTGATCGCAAAAGAGGAAAGATAAAGTTTATAATATATGTGAGTTTTAGTTTATAATCATATTATCAAACACACTCCACCAAAATTATTATCCCTAAAATAATTATGGCGATTACACGATCCTCATCCACCATACCACCCCCGATCATCACGGCCGGCGGCACAACTTCAAAGGTGGTCATAAAATGTTGATCACAACAACTTTGTGAGTCATGCTCGATCTTTCGATCTTCCCGTGTTCAGAGACCATATCTGCATATGCTAGGCTCGCCAATCAAACCTCGAAGACCCTGCGCGTGCAACGACGATATGTCTGACACCCGATCGTCACGGCCTGCCTCATAACGTAGAACTTTCTTGGTGGTGCGCAACGAGGGAGAACACAATTTTGTTATTTGTTAGGGATCATCCTGTTCATGATGCTACCGTTGTATATCTAGCATATAAGCAATCAATAGGATGCACACACAACAGGACACAATCAAATGATGCAATAAAGTGCAATGTGACATGGTCGATGTGCCTGGACCTCCATGGCGCCATGTGCCTGGCCCCGGCGCCCTCAGCATAGCTCCGAGTCTACGAAGCCCTCCATTATCTTCGACAGTACGAGTAATATCAAACTTACCGTAACCATGTCACATGAATTAACGCCTCTGCAAAACAAAGTTAGACGCCTCTAGCTTTGTTTAGTTTTGCAAGTTTTACGTGGCATATAGGATTATTCGTAAGAGAACCGCTTCCCTACCTACGAACTTTGTACCACAATGTCGATCATATAATTTCATGTTTAAGCATCCCTTTCGGGCTCTCCATTGAAAATGCTTTGCTGACTAAAGAGAGAGAAACAGACACCTGCCAGCCACAGATACGGAGAAAGCCGTATGTCAGTAGTGGAACCAGTCTCGCGTAAGCGTACGCGTAAAGTCGGTCCGGGCCGCTTCATCAACTCAATACCGAAGGCATCGCAAGTGCACGCTAGAGGGTAGCAAATATAAGAAAGGCGTCCTCATTCAACACGAGTTCTAACTGTACCAGCAGTACTACGCATAGATCGGCTCTGATACCACAGAAGGGGTTCTGGTGCAGAAAACAATAATTTTTCTAGCGTATGAAACCCTAACTAGCCAGGATCTATCTATCTAGCACATGTGATAACGGTGGAGGAACGGGTTACATTACCTCCATGTTGACCGATAGCGGGGATTACGCTCCCGCACAAGCGTTGACGATGAATTCGTACGTAGCCGACCTCGAGGTCGTGGAGAACTTGCTGCGATGATGTAGACGATGAAGCCAGGGTGTCGACGATGACCTGTGTCGACGGGCGTCGGGCGGAAGATGGCGTGGCGCCGGCGGCTGGGGGGTGCGTTGGCAGCAGGGGGAGGGGCAGCGGCTGGGCTACAGGTGGGCGAGACGACATCGCCAAGGCTCCTCAAAAGCGGTGCCTCCGAGCACTCGCAAACATACGGAGCTTAACAACAACCCCCGGTCATTCAGATCCAGCTGAATCACAGGGGTAGAACTTTTCTGGAATCCCGCAGGGCAACGGCGCCCGGCGGTATAGCTTTGGTGGAGAGAGGGCAAAACGGGCGGAGAAGCAACTCGGCCGGCCTGCTATACAATTAATTGTATTTTTCTGTAACTAATCCAATTAATATGCTTTGCTATATAAAGGGGGGAGGTGGTGTGCAAACACCTTGCCTATCCCATGTGGGACTAAAGGAAAAGGAGGGGGAGGGGGGTTAGGCCGAACCTCCTAGTCCGAATTGAACTAGGGGCCCAAGCCCCCTTCCTCCTTGGTGGTGCGGCTCCCACTCTTGGGCCCTCTTAGGGCCCATATAGGTGGGCTGCCCCTTTTTCCCTTTATTATTTAATAATTAAATTAATATAAAATATAATTAATTCATAATTAATATATTTAAATACTATTTAATATCCCGTGACTCCGAAACATTTTCCGAACCACCCGAACAACTTTCGGACATTTATAGAACCCTTCCAGACCTTCCTGGAACTCCTTCCGGACCACCGAAACTCTTTCCGGATCATTTCTCTCTCTCCAATAAAATCCTATATTATTCTAGAACCTTTATCATGGTGTCGTTAAGACCTTAAGTTTGTTACGCTACGGTTCGAGAACACTCCAGACATGGTCGAGACACTCCACTCACCAATGACCGCCAGGGATACCTGGATGCATATGACGGCCCCTGTGCATTCTATGAATATCGTCGTTGAACCATAAACATGATATTCATTCGCTTTGTTTCTACGATACTACCTTGTCCGAGATCAGATGCCCTTGTTATATCTCGTTACCGACAAAGGTTACTAACTCGTATGTGATATTAAATCTCCATGACCTAGTCATAAGTTGCGCAGCTATATAGATGCAATCTCACCGAGTGGGCCCAGAGTATCTTTCCATTACAAGAATGAACAAATCCCGCTCTTGATCCTTACGTCTCAACACTCTTTCGGGATACCCAAGATGGACACCGTTATTGTCATGCTCTCAAAGTATCCCTACGAAGTAGCAATAAGTACGGTCTCACGGTCTAAGGAATAAGCTATCATAATTTTATGTATTGCAAATGACAAACATCATAATACGATCTTATTGCAATACTTTGCGTATGTCCATCACCTTATTCAACTAATAAGATGACCCCATTGTGAACCGACGTCATTGTCCTTGATCGGGAATCTCGATCAACTGTTGCCCAATGGACTAGTTCATATAGAGGATTACTAGGGACTCTGGTTGTCTATGTATCACACGTGTATTATTAATTCCGATTAATACAATTATAGCATAATACACAATCCTATTATAAACTTATGAGATAATGCAATAAATACTACTTATTTATTTGCCTCTAGGGCATATCTCCTTCACGCTTTAGTAAAGAAGTTTTAATTGTGAACTATCATTGGAATAACTATATTGATCTTGGATTTGAAGAAGAAGAAGAATTTGTTAAATTTATGGGAGCTTCTGAAATAGAATCCTTCATGTCTAAAATTTATTAAACTTGTGTTGCTTGTAATACACTTACATTATGTCTCTTCTATTCTTAATTATTGCATAGAATATTTCAGCAATAATCCTTATATCATTGATTATAAAGAGAGACTCAGTAATGCACAAGAATGTATCCACAATTTGCAGGAACCTATGGAAGAAGAAATTGCTGATCCTGAAAGCTCATTAGACGAAAAAGAGGACGAGAGTGAAGAGCAAAAGGAGGAAGAATGGAGTAGCTACCCATGCCTACCTTCTAATGAGAGTAACTCTTCATCTCATACACTATTTGATTGTCCCCCATGCTTGCCAAAGGAGGATGAATGTTATGTTCCTGTGGATTCTCTTGAAATATTCCCTATAAGTAAACATTGTGAAACAATTATCCTAATGTTATATATGATAATCCATGATATTTTGAAAAATCTTATGAAAATCCTTTATTTATGCCTAATTTGGAAATGCATGGTACTAAAGAAGTTTTCTTAGAAAATGTTTATGATAAAGCTCTAGATGGTCCTATGTTACTTGATAATACTAATTGTACTTCTATTGAAAATGGGATTGTAGAAGTCTTGAATTTATCTAGGAGTCCCATGTACCTTGAGAATGATCAATCATCTTGTTATAAAGTTTTTAAAAGAGGGTTTGAAAGTTTTTTCTCACTATTATAGAGCTTGATAAAAATTATGTGTTTGTTGATCATGAAAATCATGCTTTATGTGATGGTTATGTTGTTGAGTTTATTCATGATGCAACTGAAAATTATTATGAGAGAGGAAAATATGGTTGTAGATTTTTTCATTGTATTAAAACACTTCTCTATATGCTCAAAGTTTTGAAGTTGTTCTTGTTTTATCTTACTATGCTTGTCACTTTGTTCTTTGTGAATTTATTTGTGTACAAGATTCCTATGCATAGGAAATGTGTTAGACTTAAATGTGTTTTGTATTTTCTTCTTGATGCTCCTTTTTCTTCATTTTCTATTTTCATGAGAGCATCACTAAAACTATCAAGCCTAGCTAAAAGGCATTAAAGAAAAGCGCTTGTGGGAGGCAACCCATGTTTTATTTCTGTTATTTTTCTTATTTGAGTCAAGGATCTTGCTTACCATTGTAACAACTCGTTTGTATCTTTATTTTATTGCATACTTGTGCCAAGTAAAGTCTCTAGTAGGAAGTTGATACTAGATTTAGATTTCTGCGCAGGAACAGTTTTTCTGCTGATCACCGTTAAATTCGTAACTAATTACGGAAAAATTGAAATGAACTGAGATTTTATGTGCGCGATCCTCATAAATGTATGCAACTTTAATTATTTTTTAGTTTTCTGATCTAAGCAAGTTAAGTGCCTCGGAAAAAAATCATCTTTACTGGCTATTCTGTTTTGGCAGATTATGTCACTGTTTTTTGCATTGTCTCTTGTGGACTTTAAGCAAGGTTCTCTATCATGGAGGGTTGTAGATAATGTTTTATTGAGTTCTTGAATTGTGTACAACAGTACCAAAGTGGATTAAGGTTTTTAAATATTAATCCTCTAACGAAGTTTATGAGAAGTTTGGTGTGAAGGAAGTTTTCAAGGATCATGAGAGACGGATGATATGATGTGATCAAGAAGATGAAAGAGCCTAAGCTTGGGGATGCCCCCGTGGGTCACCGAAGCATATTTCAATAAGAATCAAGCATCAAATCTTGGGGATGCCCAAGGCATCCCTTTGTTCATCAACAACTTATCAGGTCATCTCTAGTTAAGCTATATTTTAATTCTGTCACATCTTATGTACTTTACTTGGAGCGTCTGTTTGTTTCTATTTCTGTGTTTGTTATTTTCATTCTCTGAATAAAATGGATCCTAGCATTCTTGTCGTCGTGGCGAACAAACAGATGCCTACGGTTAGGCTAATTTGTGCGGCCGACAGACGCTAGGGGATCTCGGGGAGGGATTGCGCGATGAACTCTCGCGCAGATAAACTCAACCGACACTGTGACACCAGGATTTACCCTGCTTCGGGGCTCTCGTGAGGAGATAAAACCCCTACTGCAGCATCTAGCCTACTCGGTATATTTCTCCTCTTATTATCCGGGCTACAATACGCTCTATGAGCTGCTACACATGCCTCCATGAGATTTTGAGAGCAAATGAGAAGGGGGGAAATGAAGTAGTGGGGTGGTGGCCTCTCTTCTCCCCCTCCCCTGCTGCCCTTTATATAGGAGAGCCCAGGGGACAAGCAGGGGACAAGAAGACAAGAAGTACTATTCACCACGCGCTGTTCACGATATGACCACTGGGGTCTAATCGGTACTGTTCACTGTGTCATCGCGCAGTGTACTATAGTCACATCATGGGTACTGTAGCCCTGCTGTACAAGTACTGGATTTCGTCTTCTAGCGCGTGTCTTCCATATCTCCACGTCCTCTTCTTATCCTCATCGCTGATCCTGCCACCGAGATGGGGGATGCCGGTGCAGTGGTGTTGAGGCAGATCTTTCCTTGTCGGTCTTGGAGCAATTCCGGTCAACCCGACATGGGGGGTATCCGGGTGTGCAGGGGACGATGCGGGCACGCGCGGGGGCGACGAGGCCGGGCACTCCGCCGCCGGGAAGTCGCGGGCGGCGCGTGTTGCCTGTCACGGCTGACCTCGGAGATGGGGCCGAGGTGCCGGAGCTGCCTATCACGCCAAGATGGGAATGCGACGAGCCCGGCGACGTCCAGATGCGAGGATGCCGGAGCCGGAGACGAACCCGGGGAGGAGATGCTGCCGAGATGCGGGGGAGGCCGGGGGTGCACATCGGAGTCGCTAGAGGTCGGGAGCGCGCACCCATGCCGGATGGAGGTCGGGGGCGCACGCCGGGGTCCTGGATGTCAGGGCAGCCGAGGCGGGCGAAGGAGATGGCGAGGACGGGTGCGGTCCGCCGTGCCGAGACGCGGGCGAGGCGCGGCCGGTCTCCGCCGACGCTGCCGGGGGCAGCGAGGAGCTGCGGGCCGAGGTCGCAGGAGGAAGCCGGGCGGCGCGGTGGCGGGGCGAGGGCGACCGTGGTGCTGTCGGGGTCGAGGCGGGGCAGTTGGAGGCGATGCGGGCGGCCGATGTCGGAGGAGACGAGGTTCGGGAGTCCTCTGTCGCGCGGCGCGGCCGCAGTCCTAGACGCCTGGCGTGCAGCCAGAGTTGGAGGAGGTTGAGGGCGCGGCCGAAGTGAACACGCCAGAGGAGTCGCGGGGGCGCCTTACCGCCTCCGGCGAGGTCGGGCCGAGGTGGGCCGCTGTGGAGATGCCGATGCTGGGACGGGGAGGGAGGTCGCCAGGGTCGAGGGAGTCGTGGAGGTTGCCGAGGTCGAGGGAGGGGACGCGCTCGTCACGGTTGACCGAGCAGAGGAGATCGTGGCGATGTAGTTGTGCGGGAGGCGTGGTGGAGAGGATTCCGGCCCACCGAGATGTGCTTACTCGGTTTGACCGAGCTGAATACTTCGGCCCGATAAGGGTGATCTTAGGCTGGGTGTTGCCCAACTCGGCCCGGGACATCCTCTCACTTTTATTTTACCTCTAATCCATTTATCTTCTATTTTATTTCCGATATCACCATGATAACCCCTTACCTCCGATATTATCATAATAACCCCGCGATTTTAGGGTACCGTGGATCACACCCCCGACACTAGTCCCCGAGTTTATGGGGGATTCGTCGAATCGCGCATAAACTTAAATAGCAACCAGGAAATAGATGTCTTCGGCCACCGCCGGCTTGACATAAACACATAACACATGCCGGCGTTTAGCCACTCTGGGCGTATACCGACACGGACGCCTCATGTGCTGGCCTTTAGCCACTCTGGGCGTATACAGACACAGAGTCTTATGTGCCGGCGTTTAGCCACTCTGGGCGTATACCGACACAGACGCCTCCAATCAAACACACAATGTCCCACATGTATCTCGGATGTCTCGGTATCTCGGTATGTCGGCCACTCTGGGCATATCACAGGTGTTTCGGTATCTCGGCCACTCTGGGCGTATCACAGGTGTTTCGGTATCTCGGCCACTCTGGGCGTATCACAGTCGTTTCGGTATCTCAGGTGTTGCCTTTGACGAACTTTGATACACTGAAATAAATCCGGGAGAGGATAAATGATGATTTGGAAATATTTCCCGATGCCATGATACATTGGCGAACCGAAATAAACGAAGATCTGGAGATATGGCATGATGCCGTGATATAGTGGCGAGCCGACATAAACGACGATCTGGAAATATTGCAGGATGCCATGATATATTGGCGAACCAAAATAAACGGCGATCTGGAAATATTACATGATGCCGCGATACATGGGCAAACCGACAAGGGTAACAACTGAGATGAGACATGCCATTTAGATTTCAGCAAACCGATACCACAGACCATATGAAATAATTAATACAAGATGGATCCAAGATAACCAATATAGTGACCGGTATCCCCAGAAACTTTGACAAGAATATCCTCTTGGTAAGGCGCTTATCCGACATGGGTACCATCTCGGTTAAAACCAACATCCCCTTTTAATGTTAGTGTAGGTAGGTATGTATAACAAATATTTGATGGAAGTGAAGACTTCAAACGACATGCCAAAGAGAATTTAACACGAGACACAAGAAAACAACTACCCGCCGAGGCAGGCATGGGGATACCGGTTTCACCGAGTCCCCGGGTAAATTTATAGATATAGCAGGAAGATAAAGGAACACGGCAGTCCCCGAGTCCAGTTTCGGGATGCCGACACACAAACGACGCAGCAGGAACTAAGATATGACATGTATATAAATAAATTCAAACCGAGTTACTCTACAGACTAAGCATGCAAGGTGCAACCAACCGGTAAGCCAGTCCCCGGGTCAAGACATCATGATCCCGGGGAAAAAACAAACAGAAGACAAAACAGGAAAAACAAGGCAGTACCCGGGTTACGATATCTCGTTCCCGGGTAAACAATTAAGCTAGGCAGGCAGGGGCTGTTCCCGAATAAATCTAAGATAACATAATTGCAAGGTACATATGACGATACTCACAGAGCACAGGAGCGGTTGGGGATGTCGGAGGCGACATAACCCGGGTAACTGGTGTGCAACTGCCACGGGTCCGTTGACGATGAGTATTGGGGCAGACGCCGGCGGCTGGTTCCCGCGATGCAGGGATGCCAGTTTGGGATGTCGACGACCGGTTTCCGCGATGCGGGGACGTCGATGACCTCCACCCGTGGTGCAGGGATGTCGGTGGCCTCTGCCCACGGCGCAGGGATGTCGGAGACCTCAACCCGCCGCGTAGGGATGTCGGCGACATCAACCCGCGGCGCATGGATGCCGGTGACCTCAACCCGCGGCGCAGGGATGTCAGCGACCTCAACCCGCAGCGCAGAGACGTCAATGACCACTGCCCGCAGCGTAGGGATCCCGGATTTTGGGATGTCGATGACCGCTACCCGCGGCGCAGGATGTCTGTGACCACTGCCCAAAGCGTAGGGATCCCGGATTTAGGATCCCGGATTTTGGGACGCCGGTGACCGCTACCCGCGGTGCAGGATGTCAGTGACCACTGTCCGCAGCGTAGGGATCCCGGATTTAGGAGATGCCGGCGACCGCTACCCGTGGTGCAGGATGTCAATGACCACTGCCCGCAGCGTAGGGATCCCGGATTTAGGATCCCGGATTTTGGGATGCCGGTGACCGCTACCCGCGGCGCAGGATGTCAGTGACCACTGCCCGCAGCGTAGGGATCCCGGTTTGGAGATGCCGGCGACCGCTACCCGCGGCGCAGGGATGTCAGCGACCACTGCCCGCAGTGTAGGGATCCCGGTTTTAGGATCCCGGATTTTGGGATGCCGGTGACCGCTACCCGCAGGATGTCAGTGACTACTTCCCGCAGCGTAGGGATCCCGGATTTAGGATCCCGGATTTTGGGATGCCGGTGACCGCTACCCGCGGCGCAGGATGTCAGTGACCACTGCCCGCAGCGTAGGGATCCCGGTTTGGAGATGCCTGCGACCGCTACCCGCGGCGCAGGATGTCAGTGACCACTGCCCGCAGCGTAGGGATCCCGGATTTAGGAGATGTCGATTTGGGATGTCGGGTCCCGTCCGAAATTGTTCCCGCAAGCGCCACTCTGCCCCACGGTGGGCGGCAACTGACGTCGTGGCGAACAGACAGATGCCTACGGGTAGGCTAATTTGTGGGGCCGACGGACGCTAGGGGATATTGGGGAGGGATTGCGCGATGAACTCGCGCGCAGATAAACTCAACCGACACTGTGACACCAGCATTTACCCTGCTTCGAGGCTCTCGTGAGGAGATAAAACCCCTACTGCAGCATCTAGCCTACTCGGTATATTTCTCCTCTTATTATTCGGGCTACAACACGCTCTATGAGCTGCTACACATGCCTCCATGAGGTTTTGAGAGCAAATGAGAAGGGGGAAATGAAGTAGTGGGGTGGTGGCCTCTCTTCTCCCCCTCCCCTGGTGCCCTTTATATAGGAGAGCCCAGGGGAAAAGCAGGGGACAAGAAGACAAGAAGTACTATTCACCGCGCAATGTTCACGATATGACCACTGGGGTCTAATCGGTACTGTTCCCTCTGTCATCGCGCAGTGTACTGTAGACACATCATGGGTACTGTAGCCCTGCTGTACAAGTACCGGATTTCGTCTTCTAGCGCATGTCTTCCATATCTCCACGTCCTCTTCTTATCCTCATCGCTGATCCTACCACCAAGATGGGGGATGCCGGTGAAGTGGTGTTGAGGCAGATCTTTGCTTGTCGGTCTTGGAGCAATTCCGGTCAACTCGACATGGGGGGTATCCAGGTGTGCAGGGGACGATGCGGCACGTGCGGGGGCGACGACGCCGGGCACTCCGCCGCCGGGAAGTCGCCGGCGGCGTGTCTTGCCTGTCACAGCCGACCTCGGAGATGGGGTCGAGGTGCCGGAGCTGCCTATCACGCCAAGATGGGAATGCGACGAGCCCGGCGACGTCCATATATGAGGATGCCGGAGCCGGAGACGAACCCGGGGAGGAGATGCTACCGAGATGCGGGGGAGGCCGGGGGTGCACACCGGAGTCGCTAGAGGTCGGGAGCGCGCACCGGAGTCGCTAGAGGTCGGGAGCGCGCACCGATGCCGGATGGAGGTCGGGGGCGCACGCCGGGGTCCTGGATGTCAGGGCAGCCAAGGCGGGCGAAGGATATGGCGAGGACGGGTGCGGTCCTCCGTGGCGAGACGCGGGCGAGGCGCGGCCGGGGGCGGCGAGGAGCTGCGGGCCGAGGTCGAGGAGCCAAGGTCGAAGGAGGAAGCCGGGCGGCGCGGTGGTGGGGCGAGGGCGACCGTGGTGCTGTCGGGGTCGAGGCAGGGCAGTTGGAGGCGATGCGGGCGGCCGATCTCGGAGGAGACGAGGTGCGGGAGTCCTCTATCGGGCGGCGCGGCCGGAGTCCTGGACGTCAGCGGCGCAGCCGGAGTTGGAGGAAGTTGGGGCGCGACCGAAGTGAACACGTCGGAGGAGTCACGGGGGCGCCTTACCGCCTCCGGCGAGGTCGGGCCGAGGTGGGCCGCTGTGGAGATGTCGATGTCGGGATGGGGAGGGAGGTCACCAGGGTCGAGGGAGTCGTGGAGGTTGCCGAGGTCGAGGGAGGGGACGCGCTCGTCTCGGTTGACCGAGCAGAGGAGATCGTGCGATGTAGTTGTGCGGGACGCGTGGTGGAGAGGATTCCGGCCCACCGAGATGTGCTTACTCGGTTTGACCGAGCTGAAGACTTCGGCCCGGTAAAGGTTATCTCGGGCTGGGTGTTGCCCAACTCGGCCTGGGACATCCTCTCACTTTTCTTTTACCTCTAATTCATTTATCGTCTATTTTATTTCCGATATCACCATGATAACCCCTTACCTCCGATATTATCATAATAACCCCGCGATTTTAGGGTACCGGGGATCACATCCCCGACAATTCTTGTTTGGGAGAGAGACACATTCCGCTCTTTATTATGAATACTCCTATTCTGCACTTATATTTGTTGAATATTCTTCTCTAGCTACTGCAATACTTTCAACTCTTGCTTTTCATGCACCTCTTGTTCAGAGATGTTAGTTCTCATATATTATACTCTCTTGCTTCATTGTTAAATACTTGAGGAGTTTATGTTTAAATGAGTTTAAGAGTGTTTGGTTGGAAACAGAAAATGCTAAATGTGGTAGATGGTATTATGAAAAGATATACATGTTCAAGTAGATCATTGTCTTGAATTTTTTGTGATGCTTGGCAATTGTTTTGAGCTCTCAAGTAGATCATGTTTAAAGCTCTTGCAATATCTAGTTAAAACCTATTAGTGGAGAACTACCGTAAAACTTTTGAAATTTGGTTTGCATGTTTGGTATCTCTAAGGTCTAGTAATTTTCTATTTAAAGTGTCTGAGCAACAAGGAAGAAATGTAGAGTTTTATAATGCTTGCAATATGTTTTGTATATACGTACTGTTGTCATAGTTTATACTTGTGTTTGCTTCAAACAATGTTGCTAGCCAAAGCCTTGTATTGAGAGGAATACTTCTCGTGCATCCAAACTCCTTGAGCCAAAACCAATGCCATTTGTGTCCACCATACCTAGCTACTACATGGTATTTCCTGCCATTCCAAGCAAATACTTCGTGTGCTACCTTTTATTCAAAACTTATTATCCCTTATTTGTGTCAATGTTTATTAGCTCATGAGGAAGTATGTGGTGTTATGGATATCAACCTTATTATTTGTTTTTAGACAGACTTTCACCAACCAGACTAGTGGAATATACACCGCTTATTCATTAATTTTGCAAAAAGAGCTGGTAAAAGGGGTGCCCAGTCCCAATTAATTACAACTTTAACCGCTGCATTCTCTTCATATTTTTTGCTCTGATCTAATCAACCAAGCAATGATACTAGTTCGAAACTACATGTGTAAACAAAAGAGAAAAGAGGGATGATCTTCCCTTGGGTAGAAATAACGTCCTTCATGGGAGCTGCTCTTTAAAGTCTGGTTGACAAGGGGGTAGAGTGCCCATTACCATTTCTTGATAATGACAAACACCGCTCAAAACCTACTTTTATGCTCTAAATTTCGAAAACCTATAAAACTATGAAGCTCTAGCGCATGCTTGTTGATACGTTACCAATGTATCCATAATTTCTTGTGTTCCATGCTATGTTATATCATGTTATTACATGTTTTATATGCATTTTATATAGTTTTATGCATTTTCTAGGACTAACCTATTAATAAGATGCCACAGTGTCAGTTCCCTGTTTTCTGCTGTTTTTGGTTTCAGAAAAGCTCTTAACGAAATATCCGCCAAATTGGAAACGAGCTAACCAAGAATTATTTTTGGAAAATATGCGTTCAGGAAAACCGAAGACGAGACGAAGACGAGCTCCGAGGGGCCCACATCTCCTCGTGGCGCGGGCCAGAAGCCAGCTGCGCCGGGAGGGGGTGTGGCACCCTCGGGGGCCCACCGACCTAGGTCTTTCGCCCATAAATATGCCCCTGACCTAAAAACTCCAAACGGTTAATCACTTTTTCCTCCACGGGTCCCGAGCCGCCGCCGTCGCCGTCACCACTTCGTGAGAGATCAGAACTGCTCCCCGGCACCCTGCCGGGAGGGGAATCTTCCCAGGAGGCTTCTACGTCGCCATGACCGCCTCCGGACTTATGTGTGAGTAGTCTACCTTGGACTACGGGTCCATAGCAGTAGCTAGATGGTTGTATTCTCCTCTTGTGCTATCAGGTTTACATCTTGTGAGCTGCCTATCATGATCAAGATAATCTTTATGTAATTCTCCATGTTGTGTTTGCTGGGATCCGATGAATATTGAGTACTAAAGTTATTTCTTCATAATATATCATGTGTGTGCTATTTAATGATCTTGCATGCTCTCCGTTACTTGTGTGTGCTTTGGCCAAGTAGATGCTCGTATCTTCAAGAGGGGGTATTTATGCTCGATAGTGGGTTCATGTCTCTATTTAATCTGGGGCAGTGACAGAAAGCTCTAAGGTTGTAGATGTAATGTTGCTACTAGGGATAAAACAGTATTACTTTGTCTAAGGATGATGTTACTTACTTTACACACAGTGCTTAAGACGATAATCTGTTGCATACAACTTAATACTGAAAGGGGTGCGGACGCTAACCGAAAGGTGGATTATTAGTCATAGATGCGGTTGGAACGGTCTATGTATATTGTTGTAATGCACGAATGAATATCACGCTAGACACCATATCATTAGTATATGCATTGTGTTGCTCATCATTATTCTGTCAATTGCCCAGCTGTAATTTGTTTACCACGCATGGATGAATGTTATTATTTATGGAGAGACACCACTAGTGAACTGTGGACCCCGGTCCTTCTCATTAATTTGATAAAACCACAACTGCAAACCTGTTACTTTTTGCAAACATCACTCTTTCTTACACACATACGTTTAATCCTTTTGTTACAACAAGCCGGTGGGATTGACACCATCACCGTTGAGTTGGGGAAAAATACTTTGATTGTATTGTGTGCAGATTCCACGCCAACTACGTCAAGCTCTTTTCTGGCGCCGTTGATACCTCGAGGGAATTCTTCATGTCCTACTGGTTCGATAACCTTGGTTTCATACTGAGGGAAACATGCTGCTGCATTACTTCACACCTTCCTCTTGGGGTCTCCCAACAACACACCCACCATGTGCATCACTTGTATCTCTGCTTCCCTCTGCGAAGGGCCTATCTTTTACTTTATGTTGAGTTAGTTTACCTAATTATTTCTATCACCGAAGCAATCACTTGTGTCAATTGTGTACAACAATTCTTATATGCTTACTTATTGCACTTGTTATATTTCTTTGTATTGACAACTATATATATGATATACATGTTCAAAGTTGAAAGCCAATGCTGAAACTTATATCTTCCTTTGTGTTGCTTCAATACTCTTTTACTTAGAAAATATTGCTTTATGAGTTAACTCTTATGCAAATCTTATTGATGCTTGTTTGAAAGTACTATTCATGAAAAAAATTACTTATATGATGTAGTTGTTTACTCCTTGTCTATTTGTTAGCAAACTATAGATCATTGCCTTGTGTCATTTCATTCATAACATGAGCCTTACAATATTATATGATCAAGATTATGTGGAAGCATGTCACTTCAAAAATTATTATTTTTATCATTCTTGCCTACTCGAGACGAGTAGGACTAAGCTTGGGGATGTTGATACGTCTCCAGCGTATCTATAATTTCTTATGTTCCATGCTATGTTATACCATGTTATTACATGTTTTACATGCATTTTATATAGTTTTATGCATTTTTTGGGACTAACCTATTAACAAGATACCAAAGTGCCCTGTTTTCTACTGTTTTTGGTTTCAGCAGGAAAATATTCTCGAAATTGGAAATAAAACATCCTGGATTTAGTTTTGGAAATGGAACGTTCCAGAACACCGAAGACGAGACGAAAAGGGGCCACGAGGCGGCCTCACCATCTCGTGGCGCGGGTCCCTTTCTGGCCACCCCAGGAGGTGGTGTGGGCCCCTCGGGCGCCCACCGACATCGCCCTTTCGCCCATAAATACCTCCCAGACCAAATAACCTAGGCCGATATTCATATTTTCCTCCTCGGGTCCCGAGCGCCGCCACCATCGTCGACAAGTTTCAGGGGTCAGAAGTTCCTATTTTGGCACCCTGCCGGGACGGGGATTGACCCCCGGAGGCATCTCCATCGACTCCACCGCCTCCACTTCGACTCCATGATGGTTTGTGAGTAGTTCCCCCATGGACTATGGGTTCTTGGCAGTAGCTAGTTGGTACTCTCTCTCCCATGTACTTCAATACAATGTTCTCATGAGCTGCCTTACATGATTGAGATCCATGCGATGTAATTTGTGTTGTTTTTGTTGGGATCCGATGAACTGTTACATTATGATCAGTCTATCTATATAAGTTTATGAAGTTATTGTTGCTGCAATCTTGTTGTTAAAAAAAAATGTTTAATGCTTGTCACTAGTGCACGAGTGGCATGATCTTAGATTTGAGCTATATATTTATTGTTTAGATTGTATTTACAAGTTGTATGCACATGTCATTGTCCGGAACCGATGGCCCCAAATTGACAGCAATTGGAATAACCGGAGGGAATGGCTTTGATATGAGGATCACATGTTTTCACCAAGTGTTAATGCTTTGCTCCGGTGCTCTATTAAAAGGAGCACCTTAATTTCCAGTAGTTTCCCTAGAGGCCCCGCTACAAACGGGCTGGCAGGACAAAAGATGTTATCCAAGTTTCTCATTGCGAGCACGCACAACTATATATGGAAAACATGCCTACATAATTAATAATCTGGATATTCTTACTTAATGTTATTTCAATACTGTCAATTGCCCAACTGTAATTTGTTCACCCGACACTTGTTCCTGAGAGTTACCACTAGAGTAGATAGCTGGGAACCCCGGTCCTTCTGTCATCATCATTGCTCTAAAGTCATTCTGTGGTGCTATTGTCTCTATGTTACTGTTACTACTGCTCTCATATTACTAGTGCTTTTACATCAACCCTGTTACTAGTGCTTTTCCAGGTGCAGCTGAATTGACAACTCGGCTATTAAGTCTTATAAGTATTCTTTACCTCCCCTTGTGTCGAATCAGTAAATTTAGGTTTTACTTCCCTCGAAGACTTTTGTGATCCCCTATACTTGTGGGTTATCAATCTGCACTTAGGCAAAAATCCTAAGCTTTGGGGGAGGCTTACCGATAGCACACTCATTTACATATCTTTATCATTCGGTACTTTGTATATCCATGTTTCGTTTTAGTTTTGTTTCTTTCATTGATTCATGCTTTGTTTGCTTTCTATAAACTCAAAAATACCAAAAATATTTTCGTTATTTCTCTTGTGGTTTTTTTAGTATCTAGTATTAATATGCTTCGTATTTATTTCAGTTCAATATGCAAAAACACAAACATATTTTGATTTGTTGCGTGCTGTTTTGCGCAGGGACAGATTTCTGCTGTCCACCGTTAAATTCGTAACTTTTCACAGAAACGTCGGAATGATCTGATATTTCGGGTGCATATTCCTGGGATGTGTACACAACTTTCATTAGTTTTGAGTTTTCTGATCTGGGCATGTTAAGATCCTCGAACAAATTCTTCTTTGCTGGCTGTTTTGTTTTTAGTTCCTAAATCCGAAAACCCAAAAATATTTGTTGTTTCTCTTTGCTTTTGTATAGTTTGTTTCAGAGGTGATTACCTTAAGTTACTCCATGGATATTGCTTATTATTTCGTATCTTTCAAGCACATAAGTGATAAGTCAATTATGATGATCTATGACAATTTCGAGTTGGGTAAGAGGCTGGTAATGAACTCTATATGTTTCTCATTTTTATACATATACTCATTCATGTGAGCATGCTTAGATGGTTCGCATAAGGTATATGTCGATTGGTGGATACTTAGTAGTTCGTGTTCTCTCATGATCGTTTCCAATTTATTTATGATGGATGTCATGTTGCTATGGATATATGCTTGCATTGTTTTGCTCATAATAGAATTTGACATTGTGGTATCCTCCTCTGAATAATTCATTTGGATTGACTTGGCACATGTTTACACATGTTATGACTGAATACAGAAAGTCAATTAAGTCTTGATGACATATTTTTCCTCAGAGTTCTAGTATCATTATTGTGCCTCCGTTAATTCTATTTCGTCGCAAGCATGATTATGACGGTTATTGCTCTCTTGAATTGTCGCTTTCCCGTCTTTTGCTAGCCTCCTCTTGTACTAAGCTGAGAATTTTTGTGCTTCTAAATCCCTGAAAACCAAATTATTCCAAAGAGTCCGCCATAAATACCTATGCATGACAATTTCAAACCATTCAAGTAAATTCACATGTGCTACCTTTAAAACCTTCAAACACTTATCAATTTGTGCCACTGTTTTGAGCTCATGAGGAAGTGGTAGTTGAAGGAGATATGTGCTAGAGACAATTAATAAAGTGATTTGTTTATCATATCTCGTTTGTTCATAATACGTTTTTGTGTCATGCTATAACTGTATAAAGAGGAAACATTAATACACGTGCGATACGTAAACAACCAGGTCCCTAGTAGCCTCTAATAAGACTAGTTTTATTGTGCGATTGATGATCGAGGTTTCCCGATCTTGTGAAATGGCGTCAGTTGGCAATGAAGTCATATCGTTGGTAGAACGATGTGATGGACATACCCATATTTTGTAGGACGTAGTCATTTCGCCTAAGACCGTGAGATCAACTCTTATTGTTATTCCTGGAAGATACTTTGATTGCATCAAACGTCATATCTTATATAGTGTGACAATAAAGGTCTCCTTCTCGGTATCGGAAGGGAGTAGTTGAGACGAGGGGTCAAGAGCGGGATTTGTCAGTCCGTATAGCCGGATAGATACTCTAGGGCCCACTCGGTGAGATTATGTCAAATGAGCTTGCAAGCATGTGACTAGGTCACCCGGACATAAGATCATGGACGAGTAGAAGATAGTGTTGCCGGTAACGAGATCAAGCTAGGCATGGAGATATCTATGAACGAGTCTCGGACACGCTAAGTATCGCTATGACAAAAGGTTTAAGACTCGACGCCTACGTTTGATAGATGAAAGTCATTCCTTATATGAAAGGGGTTAATTCACAAGGTCCAGGCCTACGAGTTAATCATTGATCGGAGAGGAGTCTTGAGCATGTCTGTTATTATATCGAACCAGTAGGGTAACACACTTAAGTGGTTTCGACAAGACAACCGGAAAGGAAAGAGAACACCGGGAACGTCCCGGGAATGGTCCGATGGAGATCGGGCAACTGCGAGATAGTTTTCGGAGTCGGAATATATTATATAATATGTAATTAGTGTAATTAATAGTTAAATACATTTTTCTTGAATTTTTAAAGGCCGATTTCACTAAATGGGCCTTCTAGTGGAAAGAAGGCCCACGAGGGGGGGGGGGGGGGAGTCCCCCTCAGGATTCGGTTTGGGGGAGGGCCAGCCTAGGTGGGCCAAATGAGGCCCACCTAGGGTCGGCGGCTGAGGTGGCCGGTGATACATCTAACGTATTCATAATTTCTTATGTTCCATGCTATGTTATATCATGTTATTACATGTTTTATATGCATCTTATGTAGTTTTATGCATTTTCTAGGACTAACCTATTAACAAGATGCCACAGTGTCAGTTCCGTGTTTTCTGCTGCTTTCGGTTTCAGAAAAGTACTTAAAGAAATATCCGCCAAATTGGAAATAAATCAACCAGGAAATATTTTTGGAATATTTGCGTCGCGAAGAACCGAAGACGAGACGAAGATGGGCCGCGAGGGGCCCTCAACACCTGCTGGCGCTGGCCCCAGCCTGGCCACGCCAGGAGGTGAGGAGACCGCCTCGGGCGGCTACCGACCTAGGTCTTTCGCCCATATAAACCTCCTGACCTAAATATAGAGCACTGTTAGACAATTTTTCCTCCACGGGCCCCGAGCGCCGCCGGCATCGCCGACAAGATTCGGGGGACAGAAGTCTCTGTTCCGGCACCCTGCCGGGACGGGAAATTGCCCCGGGAGCCATCTCCATCGACTCCACCGCCATCTCCATCGCCGTTGCTGACTACTACTGATGAGGACATCCCACATGCTGATACAACCGTTGCACCTATAACAACAATACAAGGACCTATCACACGAGCTCGTGCACAACAACTTAATTATCAGGTACTTTCGTTTCTTGGAATCAATCATCACATACATGAACATATGATGCTGCCTAAATCAGATGTGTTTGTCATACTTAGGAATGATGGCCCTAGCAAGGATGAGAGGGACAAACAGTGGAGCATGATTTCGCATGAAGAGCATTGAAGACGATGCCACTTATGGAGAATTCGTACATTGAAGCCACCATAGAGAGAGGAGAAGACTTTGACGAATTATACTTCATATTTTCGTCCATATATTCGTATGGTGCTGCGTCAAATTTTAGTTATGGGCCAGGCCCATGTTTTTTCCTCCAAATTAAGTGTGAGAACAATTAGAGTCCGTATAAGCTTAAGGAAACCGACTTAGGGTGGAATTCGACCCCTTTTCGAAGGCTGGCCGACTCCCCCTTCGTCCCTCCATATATACCCCGTTTAGGTCTTTGTTTAGACGCGGATTTTGTTTAGTTTAAGACTTAGCCTTAGCTATTCTTCGCCAAAGACTCTAGTGTCGGTCCAGACCTATTGTACTTCGCACTTCCAGAATCCCACATATAAAGCTTTCATCTTTATTCCGCAATATCTTGATTGCATCTATAGTTCTTGCTAGTTCTTTGATTGCTTGCAGGAATTGATCTACGGATTAGGTTGATCTAGCTCCGGCGAGATCAATAACCCTAGGACGTTGGTGTAGCGATTGCATTGGCGCAACGTCTCGCACGTTTGTAGTCGGATGGTCAACGTCAACCTCCACCCAAATCATTAGCTACCGTCTCATCTAAAGATCGGGAAACCTTACCCTATCAAGTGGTATCAGATTTCAGGTTTATCGGTGAGATCTTACAGTTTACTAGTGTAGATTGCATCTGTTTTTCTTCCTACAGTCCACGAAAAAGCCAAAAATATTAGGGATAGATCTTCTCCTAGAACAATTTCGAGCCTTTGCATCTTTTCTTTTCAGTTTTTGCATTGTTGAATTCATGTCTGCATCGTCGTGTCGAGTGCTGGTCGTAGCGTTTTGACCTTTAGAGTTTCGAGTTATGTTCATATTCGTCTTGCCGCCACCGCACCGCCACCACCAAAAGATAAACCCTAGCCGCCACCACCATCCACCATACCATCTATTCCGCCGCGCCACCGCCATCCTTTCCATCTACACGCCGCTGCCGCCATCTTCATACCCCACGTCGTGTTCGGATTTGTTGTTTACTTTCCCTACAAGCTTTGTGCTCATATCCGATCCAACCATATATCATATTTGGGTTTGTTTCGTACTAGTTTCGGTGTTTGTTTCTTACCAGATTCGGTGTAGTTAAAAAAATACCCGAATTAAGTCAATCTGCATCCCAGTCGGGTTGACCACGATTTCTACTAGTCCAGTCCAAAATTAGTCCGAATTGAGACAGTTTTTTACCACAACTTTAACCGTCTATAACTTTTGCATAGAAACTCTGATTTGAGCGATCTTCACATTTAATTTTTTTAGATTTTTAAGCGCATCCAACCCTAACACCCTCAGTGTTTGCTGCCTTTCGGACTGCTCAGAATCCCCAAAAAAGGCCGGGAAGGGGGACTTTTTTTTGCCACTTTTGTGTTTCAGTTTCGGCAAATTTCCGTGATCTTCACTTATATCTTGCTTTTGAGCTATTCCAGTGTGCGAGTTGTCGCGGCTTGACTTTGTTGGTGTTCTAGGCTCGCGTCTCTAGTTCGGTCTAGCCAAGGACCAGCATGGTACCGTCGTTGAGCATCTATTCAACTTGTTGCATTGCTGTTTTTAATTGTATCTACAGATATTCACAGCCACCTATAGCTCCACATACTCCTACACCATGCGTTGACACCACCTGGTAATCGCTACTCTCAATCTTCTCGAAGCTTGATCTCCTTGGTTGCAAGTCACCACCTGCTGCAGGGTAAGAACGAGTAAGAGTATTTGTTTGCGTGATAGATAACGCGTTGTTTCCACCACATTTCTGTCCCACAACCACCATCTAGTTGTGTTTTTGTGTTTTGCTTTCTAATCATGACAGGTCCGGCCATAACAACCGACCCGGAGCTGATGACCATCCCGCAGCTCCACACCCACTTCACGCACCTCTTCACGGACCATATACAGGACGTCCACAAGCGTTTCGGGGATACCACGGAGAAACTCGACGGCCTCGACACATCCTTCCTTGCTAAGCTCGAAAAAAAGTTTTAGGAGCTGTTGCGCCGCCTCCCACCACCGAACACCTCCGGCCGCGCCCAGCGTGTACCTCTACATCATGCCAATATGTCGACTGCGGGTGCTTCGGCTAACACGAGACGACATGACGAGTATGAACCAAAGTATGAAGGAGAGGATGAATATGACGATGAACAGGACGATGCGGGCGAAGTTCCCCAACCGGCAGCTGGACGTCCACGAGTGCACAGACGCAACGCGCGTCCACCTCCACAGCCGCTGGTACGTGACGATGACCATGTTGCCAAACTTAAGTTGAATGTTCCACCTTTTGATGGTCGTTATAATCCCGATGCATACCTCTCCTGGGAATTAGAATTAGAACAACGTTTTTCTTGCTTAAATTATCCTGAGGAGAGATGTGTTAACGCTGCTACTTGTAAGTTCACTAGTTTTGCTTCCGTTTGGCGGTCTGAATATTGCCATTTGAACCATGCTAATCCACCTACTACTTGGACTGAATTGAAACGTGCTATGCGTACTCGCTTTGTTCCCATATTATCAACGTGACTTGATCAAGAAATTAACTCGTTTAGAACAAGGCAAAAATTCCGTAGAAGAGTACTATCAGGAATTACACACGGGCATGATTCGTTGTGGTGTTGTAGAGGATACTGAAGCTTTACTTGCTAGATTTTTTGGTGGGTTAAATAAAGAGATTCAAACAATACTGGGATATAAGGAGTATGCCACTATTACTCGCTTGTTTCATCTTGCTTGCAAAGCTAAATGTGAAGTGCAGGATCGGCGAGCCGCAACACGACCTAATTTTTCGGCAGGGCGTTCTACTTCAAGGACACCACGAACGCCGTCTACACCGTCACGGACTGCTGCTCCGACTCCTACCACTACCGCCCCCACAAGGTCTACATCGTCTTCGTTTCCACCACTTGCAGCCAAGAGTACACCTGCTGGACCAGCCTCGAGTTCGTCGTCGTCCATGGCTTCTACGGGCAAGACTAGCACCATTAAGTGCCACAAATGCAGCAGGCTTGGTCACTTTGCACGCGAATGCCCCTCTGAGCGCGTGATGATTGCTCTTGATGATGGTGGATATGACTCCGCCAGCGACTATGATGAAGATACGTTAGCTCTTCTCGCACATGAGGAGCAATGCATTGCAGCAACCACGGCACAAGATGCCGAATACATGGCTGCAGAACATGCAGAGCGATACCCAAGCTGAATTGCGCATCGAGTTTTGTGTGCACAAGTGACAAAAGCAGAACCAAGTCAGCGCAATAATCTGTTCCATTCAAAGGGTGTTGTCAAAGATCGATGCATTCGCATTATTATTGATGGAGGAAGCTGCAACCATTTGGCGAGTATTGAGATGGTGGAGAAGCTTTCTCTCACAACACGTGTAGTGACCTCACCTTTTATTATAAGGTGGAAGTCCCTGTGTTATTGTGCTAGTCCCTAGATCAAATGCTAGCACCACAGTTTAAGATGTATATCATGCAAAAGTGTCAAATACTTTATTAAATCGCATGATCCAGTGTTACAAATATCTCATACAACATGCATAACCTGAAAAGGCTAGCAAAATTCAAAGAGCAGCATCGGAAAATAGTAGATTCAATGAGCCTCATCATCTTCATGCGCCACAGGCAAAGCATGTTGGTTGTAGACTCGAAATCTTATCGAATGGTCACTCCTCGTCTGTCGAATCTGCAAGGTTTAGTTGCAGCCCACCTATAAAGGGTCGGCACAACTGTATTATGGTGGCAAGTGATACTATGGTGGATATAACTTGCAAGATTCAAACCACATGCTTATTTGGCTGGTGGAGTTCAAGGCTGATATGCGCAAAGCCAGTTTTGTCTTATATTTGTAAAGACATTTTCATCTTCGCAAGGATTACCACTAATAGACATCAGTGAACGCCTTTGCTAAACTATAATTAATTGGTACCACTGATAGACATCAGTGAACCCCAACCCATGTTCACTCATCTCAAATTTTATTATGAAATTGGAATGAAGAGATTTTCATAAGACAACCTCGTGTAGTCACTCAAATTGTCCGATGTCGGGGACACGGCTAAGATCTTAGGTTTTAACTCTCGAGAGTGTGTGCACTTTCACCATTAGACTCAATCAACCCAAACTATCCTCTACACTCATTTAGTGAGAAGGAAAAGGAGAAGATCAAGACGAGACTTTTCAGAAGTTGCTTTCCCATGATCATACTAAGAGATTACCACCATCCTATCAACCCTACCACCATCAATCTCTTGACACAGGTCCACATCAACTTACTCCATCAAGACAGAGCCCATATTGACCAATTGTTGCACGATAAGCAACTAAACTCAGTGTAAACTTAAATCTCATAGCCCTGGGTGGCCATCCACAAGTGAGCATAATCAGGTTAACACCGCATATCATGGCCCCAAGTAAGTGAAAACTATCTTGGTCGAAGACAACCATGAAACTTGGCCCTGAGTAGCTACTCAACTTGAAACCTCCTCGATCGAACCAATCCACCCAGGCGTTAAATTAATTTAGTGGAAATTTTCACTTATCACATCAACCATAAAACAATCATTTTTGCAGCTTGTACTTCCACTAAATTATAATAGGTTACTACCAAGGTGGTCATATGGATATCCTAAAAAGGTTTGCGTAGCATAATATATAACAGTAGTAAACTTGTCATGCATACTACTGAAAAACACTAATAATGCAGTAGGTAAAAATAGTAGGTCTTTTATGGTATCAGTTGCCTGATGAATGTTGTCATTTCTCACACACTCTTTGTCACAACGAACGTCGCACTCCGTTCAATCTATACAGTCAAAAGACATTGGATAAACAAGCAATTCAACAAGCACATAACATTCAATAATCAAACAAACGTAGAAAGGGCTTAGCAAGGGATTTGGTAAAGGGTGTAACATAATCAATATGCACAAACAAATTAATGTGATTTGAGTTAAGGGTTTGCCAATTGGATCAGGGAAGGTCTTGATTGAAATAGTTTACACAAATGAATGCTGAGATGGTTTGAAAACAATTTAAAGGCAAGGTTCGCAATTTTAAGTTATCCAGCATATTTAAATACAATTACACAAGTCTATGTTTCAAAATTGATTTAATGAGACTTTGTGTTAAAACTTGTTCAAATGATCACACATTAACTTTGGAAAAGTTTTTAACCTAATTTAAATTTTAAGTTCCATTAAAGTAACATAACAAATCTTTTTAAATCCAAACTTAAATGTTCATATCAATAAATTAATAATCTAGTTATTTAAATTGGCATCAAGTTTTAAAATCAAATTTGTACACTAATTCATTTTAAAGTTGGTCAAAATAATGTATAAGCGAATACTTATTCTCCATCTTAAGGATTCCAAAACAAAATTTCATTTGAAAAATTCTTGGACCTACACAATAAAATCTATGTCCAATTTAATTGAATCGTGCATTTGAAAATTTGAACCAGTTTAAACTATTCAAATTTGGAAAATAACAGTGCCAAAATACTCTATAGGTCAAGAGCTTTCCATAGACATAAAGTTCATCAAATTTGGACATGTGGTTCAAAAGATATGAGAGTTTTAAGTTATAGACGTGTTTCTGCAAAATCTGCATACGAATTTCCTATTGGGGTCAACCCAGAAAATAGCTAGACCAAGTGGCAAGATGGTGATTGGAGTAACAGGTTGGCTTAGACAAACTAACTATATCCGTAGGATAAAAAAGCAAATAGCTAAAGTTACGACACTACTCGATCTAAAAACGGATCATACAGTGTACGAATAAATACTACGCTAGACTAAAATCTAAAACTACTCAGAAACTAAACTACGGAAAAAAATACACCTTCTAAATTTGCAGGCTAAATTATACTATAAAAACTACTCTACAAAACTAAATATAAAAGGCGGAAAGGAGAAGATATGCGCAGTACCTCCGTTGCGTGAGAAGCGCCGTCGAGAGAGAAGAAGAGAAATCCCACCAATAGAAATCCCACCGAAGATAAAATAAATATTTTATTTTATTCTATTCAAACCAAAATAAATGGTTCAACCCGAATTTGTATTTGTGATTTTGCCCATACATATGGGGTCTATATATAAGCTAATACTGGGTGGGGGTGTTACTAAACAAGCAATGTGGGACTAAAAGGAGACAAAGGAGGCAACAACACCACGTACAGCGCGCCGGAGCTGGCCGCGTGCGCGAGCAGGCCCGCCGGCCCAGCTGCACTGGCTGTTGCGCTGCGCGCTGTGTTTTTTTTGATTTTCTATTTAATTCATATCTTTTGATTTATGACTCCAAATCAAGTGAAATAAATTTCTAAAAATTTGTAAAAGCATTAACTTTGTGTTAAACCAGTTGTGGGTATGTTTTGAAATTTTTTGAAAATTAATATTTTAAAATATTTATAAAATGCAAAATTGCCCATTTAGGTCAACTTTGAAATTAGGGATTTAATAATTCATTTGGGGTTAATTAAAATTTATGAAATTACCCACGTTTAAATATGTTTTAATTTAAGTTATTTGTTCATATTCCAATATTAAATCATTTTTTCTTTAGTACAATATTAAATACATAACACATTTATTTGAAATGGAAAGGGAAATATAATGCATTCATTTTTAAATTCAAAATATTTTGTGCACCATTAAGTTTTATATTATGATAAATCATTTGAAAACTTCATAACATATCTGTGGAAAATATTCTAGATTTATTTCATTTCTTATATTGGATATATATTCATGAAGATCAATCTATGTTTGAGAATTAATGAAACTAATTTAAATTAATGCAATGCTTATTTGTTCAATTCATTAATTATAAAATCTATGAAGTTTTAAAGTTATACACTATAGACTTGAAATATACAAAACTATGTTTTGAACTTGGGTAAATGAATAATAATCTTTTGGCAAATAGACAATGTTTCAAAAGTATAAAATAACACTTGTAATTATTATTTTAATTTATGAATTGCTATTGCTAAGTGGTTGAAATCAAATACTTATAAAGAAACCTTTCATTTAATGAATATGGTTTGAAGGTTTGTAAAACATTTGTCAAATTAGATATTGAGGTTTTAATAATTACAATGGATAATAAAATCTTTTAACTTGAAACAACTTTTGAAAATAAAGATAAACTGAGATATTTGAAATATTAAACTTTTTCAATATGTTTGAAGTCTTTCATAGTTGGTTTTCTTAAGAATTTAATATTTTATTTTAATAAAAGAATTTTTTTAAATTTTAGTGATTTTTGAACATTATGAAATGTTGGGATGTTACAGACTACCACCCTTAAAGGAATCTCGTCCCGAGATTCGTAGAGGCTGAGAACAAAATGCAAGTGTTGGGAAAGATTCTGATAGCTAGGGACGGTGGAGAAATGCAGCTGCTGACACGGGAAAAGCAAAACCATCAGAGAATGATTCCGCTGATTGGGGAGGTTAAAAAGAAAGTTGGGTTTGGACAACTTGGATTAGATTAACTCAGTGGGCTACCACCCTTAAAAGAAACTTTTGCGGCAATCTGAAATTCTTTCTATAATCTTTCAGTCAAACTTTTCCATCACTTTAGGGTTGTAGTATAACATAAGTCCATTGAATTGCTTTTGATACTGAATATCACTCTTGGCTTAATCTGAAAACCAACCTGAGAGGATTTCAAAGCAATCTCCATAACTCTAAGCGCTTGATGTCCCCATGTGCTTCATCTTCACAGTTTACATTTTTTAAGCAACTAACGTAACTCTCATGGAAGGCAAATCTTTGATTGTAGGGTATTCTTCAAAACTTTGCTTGTGGTTATCCTCACCGTAATTTAATACGTTTTAGCAACCCTTGCCTCACATAGGGTTATAAATATCTACAATTCTATGGTTTTGGTTTTTCATCGTCGTACCTCTCATCGGAAAGTCACTCAAGATTTTCCATTCCTCATAGCAAAGAGAATGATATGAGTATTATTCATGGGGGCCAATCCATGTCGCAATCACTCATTACTTTGTACTTGGTTTGATGAATCTCGTATTCTAACACTTGGTCAAACCTCACTTATCTCACAGAATGTTTCCAGTCTGTAGGACAAACCTGAGCTAAACTACCGGTCATCATACTAGTAGGTTGCGTTAAACCTACACCAGGATAGCTGAAAAGTTGTTGTCTCTTAAAAATTCCTTCTCCTCGATGTGATGGAAAATATATGTTGTCTCAACTCCTAAACTTAACCTCCACTAGTATATCCATTCTGGTTGGTTTAATTTTGTTCTAAGGATAGATATTGCGTCTGGTTTGGGTTTAGCATGGATGAGTTAAGATAGAAAGACACTAAGAAAGAATCCTATGCCAACATAATAAGACAAGGCAATTCATTTTACAAACAACATCTAGCAAACACCAAACAAGAAGGTTCACACACAAACAAACAATCTAGTATTGTCATACAACATAAGTTGGTATGAACAATACACTAACACGGTATCGCTATTCTGAATGGTGGTCTAGTATAGCTCCTTCTTGAGCGCTTCATGATCTTCTTCAATTTCTTTAAACTCTTCCAAGTGGTTGAACTCTAAATCCAAGTTCTTCTATCATTTTCCATGTAGTTCTTCGTGTTGAATTGTAGAATTCCTTATGAAGTATCAGACTCAGACTTCAAGAACAATTGTCATCTAGAAATAGATAAGATATTTTCCAGAAGGTAGATAGTAGAAGAGAGGATAAGAAAAGATAAAAAAATATATATATTTATTTTAGTAAAGTGAATAGAAATAGATTTTCAATCCTATGGTCAAAGACTATTTCTATCCAAACCTAGGGTCTCGAACCTATAGGCAACACAGTGCTCTGATACCATCCGTAGTGACCTCACCTTTTATTATAAGGTGGAAGTCCCTGTGTTAATGTGCTAGTCCCTGGATCAAATGCTAGCACCACAGTTTAAGATGTATATCATGCAAAAGTGTCAAATACTTTATTAAATCGCATGATCCAGTGTTACAAATATCTCATACAACATGCATAACCTGAAAAGGCTAGCAAAATTCAAAGAGCAGCAGCGGAAAATAGTAGATTCAATGAGCCTCATCATCTTCATGCGCCACAGGCAAAGCATGTTGGTTGTAGACTCGAAATCCTATCGAATGCTCACTCCTCGTCTATCGAATCTGCAAGGTTTAGTTGCAGCCCAGCTATAAAGGGTCAGCACAACTGAATTATGGTGGCAAGTGATACTATGGTGGATATAACTGGCAAGACTAAAACTACATGCTTATTTGGCTGGTGGAGTTCAAGGCTGATATGCGCAAAGCCAGTTTTGTCTTATATTTGTAAAGACATTTTCATCTTCGCAAGGAGTACCACCGATAGACATCAGTGAACGCCTTTGCTAAACTATAATTAATTGGTACCACTGATAGACATCAGTGAACCCCAACCCTTGTTCACCCATCTCAAATTTTATTATGAAATTGGAATGAAGAGATTTTCAGAAGACAACCTCGTGTAGTCACTCAAATTGTCCGATGCCGGGGACACGGCTAAGATCTTAGGTTTTAACTCTCGAGAGTGTGTGCACTTTCACCATTAGACTCAATCAACCCAAACTACCCTCTACACTCATTTAGTGAGAAGGAAAAGGAGAAGATCAAGACGAGACTTTTCAGAAGTTGCTTTCCCATGATCATACTAAGAGATTACCACCATCCTATCAACCCTACCACCATCAATCTCTTGACCCAGGTCCACATCAACTTACTCCATCAAGACAGAGCCCATATTGACCAATGGTTGCACGATAAGCAACTAAACTCAGTGTAAACTTAAATCTCATAGCCCTGGGTGGCCATCCACAACTGAGCATACTCAGGTTAACACCGCATATCATGGCCCCAAGTAAGTGAAAACTATCTTGGGCGAAGACAACCATGAAACTTGGCCCTGATTAGCCACTCAACTTGAAACCTCCTCGATCGAACCAATCCACCCAGGCATTAAATTAATTTAGTGGAAATTTTCACTTATCACATCAACCATAAAACAATCATTTTTGCAGCATGTACTTCCACTAAATTATAATAGGTTACTACCAAGGTGGTCATATGGATATCCTAAAAAGGTTTGCGTAGCATAATATATAACAGTAGTAAACCTGTCATGCATACTACTAAAAAACACTAATAATGCAGTAGGTAAAAATAGTAGGTCTTTTATGGTATCACTTGCCTGATGAATGTTGTCGTTTCTCACAGACTCTTTGTCACAACGAACGTTGCACTCCGTTCAATCTATACAGTAAAAAGACATTCGATAAACAAGCAATTCAACAAGCACATAACATTCAATAATCAAACAAACGTAGAAAGGGCTTACCAAGGGATTTGATAAAGGGTGTAACATAATCAATATGCACAAAAAAAATTAATGTGATTTGAGTTAAGGGTTTGCCAATTGGATCAGGGAAGGTCTTCATTGAGATAGTTTTCACAAATGTATGTTGAGATGGTTTGAAAATAATTTAAAGGCAAGGTTCGCAATTTTAAGTTATCCAGCATAATTAAATACAATTACACAAGTCTATGTTTCAAAATTGATTTAATGAGACTTTGTGTTAAAACTTGTTCAAATGATCACACATTAACTTTGGAAAAAGTTTTAACCTAATTTAAATTTTAAGTTCCATTAAAGTAACATAACAAATCATTTTAAATCCAAACTTAAATGTTCATATCAATAAATTAATAATCTAGTTATTTAAATTGGCATCAAGTTTTAAAATCAAATTTGTACACTAATTCATTTTAAAGTTGGTCAAAATAATTTTTAAGCGAATACTTATTCTACATATTAAGGATTCCAAAACAAAATTTCGTTTGAAAATTTCTTGGACATACACAATAAAATCTATGTCCAATTTAATTAAATCATGCATTTTAAAATTTGAACGAGTTTAAACTAGTCAAAGTTGGAAAATAACAGTGCCAAAAGATTCTACAGGCCAAGAGATTTCCATAGACATAAAGTTCATCAAATTTGGACATGTGGTTCAAAAGATATGAGAGTTTTAAGTTATAGGCGTGTTTCTACAAAATCTGCATGCGAATTTCCTATTGGGGTCAACCCAGAAAATAGCTAGACTAAGTGGCAAGATGGTGATTGGTGGAACAGGTTGGTTTAGGCAAACTGACTATATCCGTAGGATCAAAAAGCAAATAGCTAAAGTTACGACACAACTCGATCTAAAACGAATCGTACAGTGTACGAGTAAATGCTACGCTAGACTAAAATCTAAAACTACTTAAAAACTACGCTACGGAAAAAAATACGCCTACTAAATTTGCAGCCTAAATTATACTACAAAAACTACTCTACAAAACTAAATATAAAAGGCGGAAAGGAGAAGATATGCGCAGTACCTCCGTTGCGTGAGAAGCGTCGTCGAGAGAGAAGAAGAGAAATCCCACCAAAAGAAATCCCACCGAAGATAAAATAAATATTTTATTTTATTCTAGTCAAACCAAAATAAATGGTTCAACCCGAATTTGTATTTGTGATTTTGCCCATACATATGGGGTCTATATATAGGCTAAAACTTGGCGTGGGTGTTACTAAACTAGCAATATGGGACTAAAAGGAGGCAAAGGAGGCAAAAGCACCACATACAGCACGCAGGAGCTCGCCCCCGCGCGCGACCAGGCGGCCGGCCGGCCCAGCTGCGCTGCGCGCTATGTATTTTTTTTTGACCCGCGCGCGAGCAGGCCGGCCGGCCGGCCCAGCTGCGTTGCGCGCTGTGTATTTTTTTTGAATTTCCATTTAATTCATATCTTTTGATTTATGGCTCCAAATCAAGTTAAATGAATTTCTAAATATTTGTAAAAGCATTATCTTTGTGTTAAACCAGTTGTGGATATGTTTTGAACTTTTTTGAAAATTAATATTTTCAAATATTTATAAAATGCAAAATTGCCCATTTAGGTCAACTTCGAAATTAGGGATTTAATAATTCATTTGAGGTTAAATAAAATTTATGAAATTACCCACATTTAAATATGTCTGAATTTAAATTATTTGCTCATATTCCAATATTAAATCATTTTTGTCTTTAGTACAATATTATACATAACACATTAATTTGAAATGGAAAGGGAAATATAATGCATTCATATTTAAATTCAAAATATTTTGTGCACCATTAAGTTTTATATTATGATAAATCATTTGAAAACTTAATAACATATCTGTGGAAAATATTCTAGATTTATTTCATTTCTTATATTGGATATATATTCATGAAGATCAATTTATGTTTGAGAATTAATGAAACTAATTTAAATTAATGCAATGCTTATTTGGATAATTCATTAATTATAAAATCTATGAAGTTTTAAAGTTATACACTATAGACTTGAAATATACAAAACTATGTTTTGAACTTGGGTAAATGAATAATAATCTTTTGCTAAATAGACAATGTTTTCAAAAGTTTAAAATAACACTTGTAATTATTATTTTAATTTATGAATTGCTATTGCTAAGTGGTTGAAATCAAATACTTATAAAGAAACCTTTTATTTCATGAATATGGTTTGTAAAACATTTGTCAAATTAGATATTGTGGTTGTAATAATTACAATGGATAATAAAATCTTTTAACTTGAAACAACTTTTGAAAATAAAGATAAACTGAGATATTTGAAATATTAAACTTTTTCAATATGTTTGAAGTCTTTCATAGGTTGTTTTCTTATGCATTTAATATTTTATTTTAATAAAAGAAAAGTTTTAAATTTTAGTGACTGAACATTATGAAATGTTGGGATGTTACAACACGAGCTCATCCTCGCCCATATTACATTCAATGGTTTAACAACAGCGGCCAAGTTAAGGTAACACGTACCGATCGTGTGAATTTTACTATTGTTGCATACTCTGATTATGTTGAATGTGATGTTGTTCCTATGCAAGCATGCGCTCTTTTACTTGGTAGACCATGGCAATTTGATACAAATTATGTACATCATGGTAGCACAAACCAATATTCTCTTGTTCATAATGATAAACCAATTGTGTTACTTCCTATGTCTCCTGAAAATATTTTGAAAGATGATCTTGCTCGAGCTAGTAGAGCACAAAATGAAGAGAAAAAGCTGAGCGAAAATCAGATTGCTGAAAAAGAATTGATGCCTTCTGAGAGTACTTCCAAATCTGATCCGAAACATGCTAATGAGATTCGTTTGAAAAGTACTTGCTTGCTTGCTAGCAAATCTGATATTTCTGAAATTGATGTGAGTACCACCGCCTGTTATGCTATTGTTTGCAAAGAGATGTTGTTTTCTTTTGAGGACATGCCTCCTTCTTTGCCACCTGCGGTTGCTAACATTTTGCAGGAGTTCGTGAACGTTTTTCCACAAGATGTACCTCCAGGATTGCCACCTATTCGCGGAATCGAGCATCAAATTGACTTAATTTCTGGAGCATCACTTCCCAACAGTGCGCCATATCGAACCAACCCGGAGGAGACCAAAGAGATTCAGCGACAAATTCAAGTACTACTCGATAAAGGTCATATTCGTGAGTCTCTTTGTCCATGTGTTGTACCTATTATATTGGTTCCTAAGAAAGATGGTTCATCAGACATGTGTACTGATTGTAGGGCTATCAATAATATTACTATTCATTATCATCATCCTATTCCACGTTTAGATGATATGCTTGATTAATTGAGTGGCTCTACCATGTTGATTTGCGTAGTGGTTACCGCCAAATTCGGATGAAATTAGGAGATGAATGGAAAACAGCGTTTAAAACTAAGTTCGGTTTATATGAGTGGTTTGTAATGCCTTTTAGTCTCACTAATGCACCTAGCACCTTCATGAGATTTATGAACGAAGTTTTGCGTAATTTTATTGGACGTTTTGTGGTGGTTTACTTTGATGATATCCTCATATATATCACATCTTTAGAGTAACACTTGGATCATTTGCGTGTTTTTTACTGATTTACGCAATGCACATTTGTTTGGAAATATTGAGAAGTGCACCTTTTGCACGGATCGAGTTGATTTTCTTGGCTTTGTTGTTACAGCACAAGGTACTGAAGTTGATCCAGGCAAGATTGAAGCAATTTGGAGTTGGTCGCAGCCTCTAACGGTCACCCAATTGAGGAGTTTTCTCGGGCTCGCTGGATTTTATAGGCGTTTCGTCAGAGATTTTGGATCCATTGCTGCAGCGCTTTATGAGCTTACAAAAAAAGATGTTCCCTTCGTTTGGGTCGATGCACAACAAGAGGCTTTCATGTTACTGAAAGAAAGGTTCACTCATGCTCCTTTGTTGCAACTTCGTAATTTCAATAAGACTTTTGAGGTTGAATGTGATGCTAGTGGTATTGGATTAGGGGGTGTGTTATTACAAGAGGGCAAACCTGTTGCATATTTTAGCGAAAAACTAAGTGGGCCAAGTCTGAATTATTCTACTTATGATAAAGAATTATATGCTCTAGTTCGAACATTAGAAACTTGGCAACATTATCTATGGCCCAAAGAATTTGTTATACATTCTGATCATTAATCATTGAAGCACCTTTGTAGTCAAGCTAAGTTAAATAAACGGCATGCAAAGTGGGTCCAATTTATTGAGTCTTTTCCTTACATTATTAAACACAAAAAGGGTAAAGATAATATTATTGCCGATGCTTTGTCACGTCGTTATACAATGCTATCTCAGCTTGACTTCAAAATATTTGGATTGGAAACAATTAAGCAACAATATGAGCATGATGCTGAATTTAAAGATGTGTTACAGAATTGCAAAGAGGAAAAAACTTGGAACAAATTCATCCTTAATGATGGGTTTGTGTTATGTGCTAACAAACTATGTATTCTGGCTAGCTTTGTTCGTCTTTTGTAGTTACAGGAGGCACATGGAGGAGATTTGATGGGTCACTTTGGAGTAAAGAAGACGGAGGATGTACTCGCGACACACTTCTTTTCGCCACGGATGTGTAGGGATGTTGAGAGATTCGTTGCTTGCTGCACTACATGTCAAAAATCTAAGTCACGTCTTAATCCCCATGGTTTATATATGCCTCTTCCTGTTCCTTGTGTACCTTGGGAGGATATTTCGATGGACTTTGTTTTGGGATTGCCTCGTACCCAGAAGGGGAGGGATAGTATTTTTGTTGTTGTGGATTGGTTTTCTAAGATGGCACATTTTATTCCTTGTCACAAGAGTGATGATGCTGCACATGTTGCTGATTTATTCTTTCGTGAAATTGTTCGTTTACATGGTGTGCCCAATACTATTGTTTCAGATCGTGATACTGAATTTCTTAGTCATTTTTGGAGATGTTTATGGGCTAAATTGGGGACGAAATTGCTGTTTAGTACTACATGTTGTAGCGTACCTGCACTTTATATAAGGCAGATACCTGTGTATAGTGAAAATCCCTGGATCGATTCATTTGCACACACAGTTACGATGTAATATCACAACAAAGCGTCAATTTTATTACATCGATGATCCAGAATTACAAAATATTCTTTACAAATTGCATAGCATAAAGCTAGCTTTGAAAAGTACACAGCGGAAATACAATAGCAGTGAGCCTCTATAACTTTCATGCTGCCACAGGCGAAAACATGTTGGTTGTAGACTCGAAACCTTTAAACGAAACCTCACTCGTCATCTGATCAAATCTGCAATAAGAAAAATATTGCAACAACGTGGGTCAGATTCCATTAAAAATGGAGTCTGGCAAGTGACACTATGGTGGACACTTATGGAATAACTCTAAAGCCTATATGAATATTTGGCTGGTGGAGCTCAAGGCTAATTTGCATAAAGCCAATTTTCCCTACTCTTTTGAAAACACTTTTCTTGAAATCCAGATGAGTATGGCATGAAAACCATAAATCTCATCTTCCCTTGTTCACCCATCAACTTTTAACTTAGAAATTGGAATGGTGGAATCCTCCGTTGACGTCCTTGATCAGCTGCTCAAAATTGTCCGTAACCGGGGACACGGCTAAGTACTTAGTTTTACACTCTGCAGAGGTTGTGCACTTTCACCATTGTACCCATTCAACCCAAGGTATCCTTTACACACCATTTGTGATAAGGAAAGGAGAGAATGAGACGAGATCTTTCAGAAGCATTTTCCCTCCCACCTGTCTTGACCCGTTCCACCTAACATCCCCCTACATCTGCTTGTCAAGCCGGAGAGAGTCCACGCAACATAATTGATCAAGCCAGAGCCCATATGGCAATGGCTGCACTGTAAGCAATCGTCACTCGGAGTTCTTCAGATTCCTCTGTTCCTGGGTGGCCGTTCTCAAGTGTACATACTCTAGGAACCATAGAAATGGACCTGAGTAGCCACTCAACATAAACCATCCGACCAATTACCACCCAGGTGTTTCATTCTTAACTTAGTAGAATTTAGATTTTCACAAAACAACATTTGCCTAGCATCAATAATTCTACCAAGTATTGCATAGGAACCTAGACACAGGTATAAGGAATTCTACACAGGTTTAGCATAGCAACACATGCATATAAAAATACACTAAGTAATGCATATAAAAATAGGAAGTTTATGAGGTGTGCCACTTGCCTTTGAATGTTGTCATTGTTCACAACTCTTTTCAACAACGAACGTTTGCTCTCCGTTTAATCTAAACATTAATAGCAAACAACAATACAACAATCATCAACATACATGCTCATATCAAATGAACAACAAGTTTTATAAAACTCCTAAGGAAAACATGTCATGTATGAAATGCAAATTATTTCTAAGGGCTAGAGATGCATGATGCTATGAAAAATCTCTTAAGTTAATGCAAGGAAAATAGGTGGGTCAAGAATGACTAGGGACTAAGGTCTTAAGTTGGATAAAAATACTTTGTTTTATATCCTCTTTAAACAAGCACTCTAATGGCTTAGCCATGATGTGCCAAATACTTAGAGAAAAATACTAAGTCTATAAGGTGATCAACAATTACTATCAACTCTTTGTAAATTGGATATTCGCTAAAGTGAGAGAGACAGACACCCGGCCAGCCACTTAAATTGTGGAACAGGTCTCATGTACGTGGACATGTAAGGTTTGTTTCCAAGCCGCTTCATCTCACTATGCCGCTAGGATCCAACAACTTCAAGATGATAACATCATGATCAAATTTGTTTAAGTCTAAATGACAAGATTAGGAAAGAGGGAAAAGAAGGAAATATGTAGTTGTCCTCCAGGCTTCATCTACAGATTTGTAATATTCTCCTTGGTGATGTCTTGATTGAATTCTTGGTAGACTTGAATAATCTTCAGACTTGATGATTCTTGTATCCTCGAGGCTGGTCTTGGATTTTGAGTTCTCAGAGAAGAAGAAAAGGCAGAGAAAAAGACTTAGAGAAAGAAAGGAAGTTTGGCCTTCTTGAACTTCTTCTCACTTTTCTTCTAAGTGCTTGACATCTTGAGGATGCTTCCAGAGTCTGTTTTCTTCTAAGTCCTTCATGAAGTCTCAGAGAAAAGAAAGAGAGAGAGAGCAAGACTTGGAAAATATTTCTGGTTGGTCTTCATGAACTTCCTCTTGATTTTTCTTCTAAGTGCTTCTACTTCTTGGAGATACTTCTGAAGTCTTGTTTTGGCTAAGTCCTTCAATGGCCTTCTAGCTCCATCTTGGAAATACTAAGTGTCTAAGTGCATAGCACTTTACCAAAACACTAGGTTGAAAATAATCCTAACTTAGGGAAAATAAGGAAGGAGTTTTCCTATAAGGAGTATAACTATACAATAGATATGTCATGCATGCAATGCAATTTATTTCTAAGGACAACACTTAACAAAATAAAACAACTAAGTTTTCTAGATGCTAAAATTTTCTAAGGAAAAGATTTAGCATCTTTAAGATGTTGAAATTTTTCTAAGGAAGAGTGTTGTCGAAAAATATTTATCAATATTTTCTAACAAAGAATTTATTTTGTTTAAAGAGGCAAAATATTTCTAAGTACATTTTAATACCAAAGTGGTTATAATATGACTAAGTACTTTATAATTCGAATAGATGATGAAAATAAATTTTAATAAATTTTTAATCAATTTTAATCATTAAAACAACACTAAAAAGTATTTAATCAATATAAATTATAAAATCATAGAAAATTATTCTACAAAAAATAGTATAAAAATACTACTGCCAATACTTAGACATTCAAATTTGTAGCAAAAGAGTTTGACAAGTTTTAAATTTCAAATTTGAAGTTATGTTCAATTTGCCATTAATGCCACTTTTGAATTTCAACAAATTTTAATTTGACAAAACATAAAAGTAATGATGCCAAAAGTTTCTACGTGTTATAAGCTTTCCAAAAATATTTTATTTGTAAAATTTGACCAAACCAATAAAAAGTAGTGATAGATTTAAAATTTAGGATTTTTCTGCAAAACTGCCGGTCTTCGGTTGACTTTGACTGCTGACGTGAGAATTGACTTGCTGACGTGGCAGGCTGACTGGGATTTGACTACGAATTTGACCAAAAATAAAGTTAGTCGGATGGAAAAACACTCTTAACGAAAGTTGTAGAGAATTACGTGCTCTTTCTAATTATCAGAATTATAACATAAGTAGATGAATAGATTGGTCACAAATCGCAAAATACCTGTCTGATTTGAAACTTCAAACGCGAATATCTCTCAGCTCGCAGAACCATAAGAGGTGAGGCTTGGGGCAAAAGAAAGGTCTTGATCAGGAGAACAACTTTCGTATTCTCGTCCCAAACTTTTAAGATGGTTTGGTTACTCGAACAACATCAAACACGATCTGTATTATATAGAAAATTACGTACGTTAAAATAAAAAGTTGTCAACAGGAAAGTTGTAGATATAGAGTAGATCTACCTTTTCACTGAAGGAATTTCGATTTGACGCAACGAGCGCGAGGAGATCTGAGAAATACGACTTCAGATCTAATGTATGACGAATCGAAATTCTTCCTCCACGCTTGATGAAAATAGTTGAGGCTTATTGGGATGGAAAGGTATCGACGAGATCTACAACAATGATTAAGGCCCCGTCGCGATTGGAGATTGTTTTGTTCGTCGAACGAACGAAATACTATTTCGCTGATTAGGGTTTCGGTGGAACGAAAAGAGTAAAAGAGATGCCGGCGGCTACAAGTGTTTATATAGGCGGAGGGATGGTGGAATAGATAGGGCTCGGAGTTTTGAACGCGTAGGATCAAGCGGATCCGGATTTGGAGTTATATTTCTTGAGATATACGTGTTTGAATTAAAGGTGGTTGGAAAAACGAATTTTCAGAGAGTTGGATACGATTTCGGTTCGCTTCGGTTCGGTGGGTTGTGGGCCGGCCGGCTGGCCCGTTTCGTTTTTTTTTCTTTTTTTTTTCCTTAATTCCTTCATAACTTTTGTTTTAGAACTCCGAATTAAGTGAAATTAATTTCTAAAAATTTCTAAAAATCATATCTTTATTTTAAAACATTTATGGACATGTTTTGACCACTTTTTTAAAATATTAATTTTGAATATTTGATTTAATGCAAATTTGACACTTTTGTCAAATTTGGAAATAGAAATTTAATTAATTTATTTATGGCTAAATAAAATTTGGTACCACAATTGTGAACATATGAAAATAATTATTTCTAATAATTACAATCAAAATATTAAACTAAAATAAGATAAATAGCTTAATTCTTATTTTGTTTTTAATATTTTCTCGGATAGATTTTTCAAATGGAAATAGTATTTCAAGCATTGTAATTTCAAATCTAAACAATGCAAGAAAATTCATGAATGCATGCATGAATTTTGTTTTCAAATCGACATACAAATAGTTTTCAAAAAGTTTTTAATTTTTCTGATTTTTCAGAATTTGAAAAATCCTAGGATGTTACACATGTCATCCCCAAACTGATGGACAAACTGAAGTTGTGAATAGAACTTTGTCTACTATGTTGAGGGTTGTTCTAAAGAAGAACTTAAAATTATGGGAAGATTGTTTACCTCATATTGAGTTTGCTTATAATCGTTCAAGACATTCTACCACAAAGATGTGCCCTTTTGAAGTTATTTATGGTTTTGTTCATCGTGCACCAATTGATTTATTACCTTTACCATCTTCGGTGCAAAATAATCTAGATGCTTCACAACGTGCTGAACTAATATTAAAATTGCATGCTACTACTAAGGCCAATATAGAACATATGAATGCTATATTTAAAGTTGCTGGTGATAAGGGGAAAAAGCATGTTGTGTTTGATGTTGGAGATCTTGTTTGGTTACATTTGCGCAAAGAACGTTTTCCTGATTTGCGTAAGTCCACATTAATGCCACGAGCTGCTGGTCCTTTAGTGTTACCAAGAATTAATGATAATGCATACAAACTTGAGCTTCCTGTAGAATATGGTATTGTAAGCCCTTCATTTAACATTGCAGATTTGAAGCCATACTTGGGAGAGGATGATGACATTGCGTCGAGGACGACTTCATTTCAAGAAGGGGAGGATGATGTGGACATCCCACATGCTGATACAACCGTTGCACCTCCAACAACAATACAAGGACCTATCACACGAGCTCGTGCACAACAACTTAATTATCAGGTACTTTCGTTTCTTGGAATCAATCCTCACATACATGAACATATGATGCTGCCTAAATCAGAATTGTTTGTCATACTTAGGAATGATGGCCCTAGCAAGGATGAGAGGGACAAACAGTGGAGCATGATCTCGCATGAAGAGGATTGAAGATGATGCCACTTCTGGAGAATTCATACATTGAAGCCACCATAGAGAGAGGAGAAGACTTGGACGAATTATACTTCATATTTTCGTCCATATATTCGTATGGTGCTGCGTCACCTTTTATTTATGGGCCAGGCCCATCTATTTTCGTCCAAATTAAGGGTGAGAACAATTAGAGTCCGTATAAGTGGAAGGAAACCAACTTAGGGTGGAATTCGACCCCTTTTCTAAGGCTGGCCGACTCCCACTTCGTCCCTCCATATATACCTCGTTTTGGTCTTTGTTTATACGCGGATTTTGTTTAGTTTAAGACTTAGCCTTTGCTATTCTTCGCCAAAGACTCTAGTGTCGGTCTAGACCTATTGTACTTCGCACTTGCAGAATCCCACATATAAAGCTTTCATCTTTATTCCGCAATATCTTGATTGCATCTATAATCTTGCTAGTTCTTCTATTGCTTGCAGGAATTGATCTACGGATCAGGTTGATCTAGCTCCGGTGAGATCAATAGCCCCAGAAAGTTGGTGTAGCAATTGCATTGGCGCAATGTCTCGCACGTTTGTAGTCGGATCGTCAACGTCGACCTCCACCCAAATCGTTAGCTACCACCTCATCGAAAGATCGGGCAACCTTACCCTATCAACTACGATGAGGAGTGAGTAGTTCTCCCCCGGGGCTGCGGGATCTATGGTAGCCGTGTGGTTTATCTCTCGCTCCCAAGATGTGATCTTTTATGTGATCATGAGCTTTGTAATCTAGTTGAATATGTGATGCTACTCTTCGTCTATTATGCACTCTAGAGGTTACTTTAATATGAATTCCGGGGTTATGCACGTGTGTAATGGTGACAGTGTGTGAACCGTGTGTGATTCCCTTTATGACATTGTTGGTGTTGGTTTACTTCGACTTTGAGGGTGCTCTTGTAGCCCTACAGATTGAATAGTTTGTTATCCAACATGAGAGTGTTTGAGAGTAGTGTTTATTTATTTAACTTTGATGTCATTGTTGAGAATGTCCACTGGTGATAGTAGGATCCCTAGGCCTTGTTTCTAAGAATTAAAACACCATTTCCAACAAGTTTTGCTACATGTTTGCTTGCTGCCATTTTTATTACAGATTGCAATTACTACTTATAATCATCCATATTACTTGTATTTCACTATCTCTTCGCATAACTAGTGCACCTATACATCTGACAAGTGTATTGGGTGTGTTGGGGACACAAGAGACTTCTCGTATCTTAATTGCAGGGTTGTTCAAGAGGGTTATCTTTGACCTCTACCTCCCTGAGTTCGATATACCTTGGGTGATTCACTTAAGGGAAACTTGCTGCTGTTCTACAAACCTCTGCTCTTGGAAGCCCAACACTGTCTACAAGAATAGAAGCGTGCATAGACATCAGCCGGCGCATGGGGGTGTGGGGATAGTCCCACACCGCCCAGCTGGCAAGGTTGGCTCCCCCCGGGAGCCTTTATAAAGAATGGCACCCCTGGCCTTTTAATTCTCCCAATTAATTCTTTCTTTCTCCTCGATTATATTATTTTCTTTGTCGGAGTTGCGCCGAGGAGAGAGATCTCTCCACCATATGCTCGCTGCCGTGCTGATGGTGCTCCGGTCCAAGTCTTCCGCTGCTCGTTCTGGACTAGAGCTTCGGGAGTCGTCGTCTCCACCGTATGTGTGTAACGCCCTGCGAGGTGCGGCGCTAGCGGTGTTGGGAGGTCTACTTCCTGTACACGACCTTGAGGTCGGCTTCGTCGTCTTCATCGTCAACGTTTGTGCGGGAACGTATTCCCCGCTTTCGGTCTACAAGGGTATGTATTCTGATCACTGTTGTACTTCTATATCTGCATAGTATAGATTCTAGCTAGTTTAAGGATATCGTTGCCAGGAAAATTATTATTTTCTGCCTGCAATCCCCTTTAGTAGTTGGTCTTGTTATCTTCCATACTAATTAAGTAATTGACTTGCATGCTACATCTGCTCGTCACTAATTTTGCAAAGGGCTTGTTAGACCATTATAATATCAAAAAAGGATTTGAGAACATAAAAATAGGCACTCCTCCCTGGTTTGAGATTGTTTGGTGGGCACCCGAGGATTCAGTTAGCCATGGTTTGTTAGCAAGGTGGGGAGGAGTGTCAAGCTATCAAAATGAATATAAAGATGCATATTATAATTGCTTTGTTTTAAAAATAATCGGAACCGCTCTCAACTTGCTTAATATGGAAGATAACAAGAACTCTATTGCCAATCCTTGACCAAACAACCACCACTCAAAAACAATTTTACCTCTGTTTTCAAAATGATAAGAAGCTCTAGCACATGTTGAATCCCTACTTCCCTCAGTGAAGGGCTTATCTTTGACTTTACTGTTGAGTCACCATCCTTCTTTGAGCACCTTCTCGAGAGCATAATTGTCATTCTTAGTGTAATGTGCTTGTCCCTTAATATGTTAACCGCGGTGTAATCTTGATGCTTTTAGCTTTGATATATTTATCTTTAGTCTTCCCTTGAAACTCAGAGGTTCCTGGGCATTTACGTTTTGATGTTCCATTCGGGCAAGCGAGATACCACTTTATGATACTTTCCTATGAGCCTTGCAATCCTGTGAATTGATATGTTTCATTTTATGTATCATCGGTATAATTGGCATCTTTCATGGTTTACATAAGTATTGGGTGACAACGTTTATATATGTCTTATAATGAATAGTCTAAGAATTTATGCTCCTAATGAAAATATTTATATCACATGAGCAAATGCGTTCGTGAAAGTTCTTTTATCGCACTCAGTTGTTAACTGAATTGCTTGAGCACAAGCAATAAGCTAAGATTGGGGAGAGTTGATACATCCAAAACGTATCTACTTTCCCAAACACTTTTGCTATTGTTTTACCTCTAATTTGTGTGTTTTGAATGCAACTAACACCGACTAACGCCGTTTTCAGCAGAATTACCCTGGTGTCTCCTTTTTTGCAGAAATATCAACTTTATGGAAAAAACCTGAAAAACACCTGGGATTCGTTTTCTATCCGGAAGGGACATGGAACCACGAAGACCAAACGGAGAGGAGCCGAGAGGGCTCCACACCATATGATGGCGCGGCATGCTCCTGGCTGCGCCAGCAGGTGGTGGGACCCACTAGGTCGCCTCCTCGCGACCCCCTCACGGCTACATAACCCCTCTGACCTAAAAACCCACGGGGGGTATCCAATTTTCCATGAAACATGTTCCGTACGCCACCGCCACCGCGAACCCTAGTTCGGGGACCAGAAGTCTCTGTTCCGGCACTCTGCCGGGACGTGGAATCGAAGGGGATCATCGCCTTCGTCATCACCAACTCCTCTCCACCAACCATCCATGTTTCCCCATCCAAGTGTGAGTAATCCACCGCTGTAGGCTTGAGGGGATGGTAGGGATTGGATGAGATCATTCATGTAGTAGCTGTAATATAGTTAGGGTATGGTGCCTAGTATCCGTTATCAGTGTTTTACGTCATTGTTGCAACTTGTTATGTTTAATGCTTGACACTAGGGCCCGAGTGTCATGATTTCAGATCTCAACATGTTACTGTATCATGAGAATAATTATTGTTTTGGATCATATCTATGAGTTGTATACACATATTATTGTCCGGAATCAATGGCCCCAAAGTGACAGCAATTGGGATAACCGGAGGAAATGGCTGTGATGTGAGGTGTCGGGTTATGACTCCCAAGAATCGGGGGTAGTCACTTCCTGAAGAGTAGTTCGTGAAGGGGGTTGAACGCGTAGGTCAAGACTCTCGAGGCACACCGCGACGCTGCTCGCCGGACCCGAAGACGACACGCCCACGACACGGATAGACACTGGCCTTTACCCAGGTTCACAACCCTCGTGAGGAGGTAAGACCGCTACACCTGCTTGTCTGTATTAGATGGTGGAGGTTACGGTACAATGGAGTTTGCCGGAGGCCCCCTTGAGGCAGTTCTTGCCTGAGGAGGGAAGCGATGGTCTTCTTCCTCCTCCAGCCAGAGGCTATCCTAACAAGTGTTGCTAGGGTTTACAAGGGTTGTAGCAAGCAAAGAGCCGACCTATGCTATGATGGATGTCTTGTCCCTTTAATAGGCCCCTCTGGCGCTCTCCTTTGGCTTGGCCTTCAAGGTAGCTCCCACACGGCAGAGGCATGGTGGAATAGGAGTCCGCCGTGGTCCGTTTGTCCATGGACGCGGTCCATTGTTGATAAAGGTGGGCGCGGTGGCCGACAGGCGGCCGACCGCGCTGTACTGCCCGCAGAGAGGGCAGTCTCTCAGGTGGAGCCCACGATGACGTTCTCCGCTGGAGGGTTGCGCCGTCCACCTGCTTTATCGCCAGAGTAGAAGGTCCTAGCAGTTGCGCAGCAGGCGGCGCCGCTTTATTGACCCCTTTATCACCAAAACGGCAATGGGGGTGCTTGCGTCACCGTGTGGGCGTGGCAGAGGCCACGTGAGTCCTGCCGTACTTCCTTGGCCGCAAAGTTTCCCTTCGGGCGCGGGGAGGCCTGAGGGGAGATTCCTGCGGGACTCCCTCGAGGCGAGTTGGCACCTCGGGAGGGTCCCCTGAGGCGAGGGACCCCTAGAGGGCAACGTTTCCACTTCAGGCCCTCGAGGGGAGTTGCCTCTCGAGGGTCCCACCAGGCGGTGATGTCTGGTCCTTAGTTGTTTCGTCTGACTGGCCAGTGTGCGAGGCCTGGGGGGAATGGGTTCTCCATACCCCACTTCCCACTGGGCCGACAGTAGCCCCCCCCCCATGATGGGCACGGTTGAGCCCATGGGCTCAGGCGAAGCGTCGTGGGCCCTTAGTGCCCAGCCGGCCTGAGCCACGCGGCACTTGGACGAATAACGGCCTCGCACGATCCGGGACGCGAGTCGTGGGGGGTCCCACCACGTCCCGGTAACTGCTCCTCGAGGTGACTTAAAGCCCGAGCGGGGCAGCAGGGAGCCGTTGCCGTTTCCAATTCTTCTCGCAGAAGTTTCCGCTTCCCAGAGCTCTCCGCCTCCGCTCTCTCCTGCGATTCTCCCTTCTTCGTCTCCTTCAATCTTCCGCGCCCTCGACGATGAGCCCACTCAAGAGCAAGGGCAAGGCCGCCGCGGGGTCTTCCTCCCAGGCGGAGGCCCTTGAGGACGTTCTGGGCGCGGCGCTGCTGGGCGTGCGCGTCAACGAGAAGGCGCTCACCAAGGTCCGGTACCTTGTGGAGGAACGGACAAACGAGCATGGCGCCACCGCCCTGAAGCCCGCGGCGCACGGGAAGCGCCCGCGTGGGTTCTTCCCGATCTTCCAGCATTGCCTTGCTGCGGGATTGGTGTCGCCCTTCTCGCCGTTCCTGGAGGCGGTGCTGGCGTTCTACCAGGTGCAGCTGATGCACCTGCACCCCAACTCCGTCCTCATCCTTGCCGTCTTCACCTACCTTTGCGAGGCGTACCTGGGCCTGGAGCCCACGGTGGGGCTGTTCCGGTGCTTTTGCGTGCTCCGGAACACGGCGAAGAACGAGCGCTCTGGGTGCGTCTCGTTCCGCATCGTCGACGGCATGGGGAGCGTCTACATCCCCATGTCTTGGAGCGAGGGCAAGGCCATCAATTCAGTGACGAAGAAGGTAGACGACTTCCGTCAGAAGTGGTTTTTGGTTGGGGTGGAGCGTCCCTGCGCCTTCCTCGAGGTCCCCGATGAGTCCGCGGTGAAGAACTCCCCTTGGGGCAAGGCCACATTCGACGGTGCCAGGAACGTGAGCTTGATGGGGCGCCTGAGCTTCCTCCGCGAGGAGGGCCTCACGGGGCAGATGATTGTGGCGGACTTCGTGACGCGCCGCAACGCGCCCCTCCAGGCACATTTGGTCCCCATGTGGATGTACTCGGGGCCGAGCAACAAGATGCGGCTCCATGTCGAGGACAACGACAAGGACACCATCGACAACTTCCTCTCCGCGCTCTTCGTTAATCCTTCGGTGCTTGCCGTGGATGAGCTCCCCGTGGCACTCCAGCCCCTTCAATACAACATGACGGAGCACATGGACCTCCTGGAGGGGATGCCTCCGTTCACCCCTACAGGCCAGGCGGACTTCGAGGTGCCGACGTCGGCCACGCGGGGAGTGGAGGGGGCCGATTCTCCCTTGGCCTCAGGAGCTGGCCTAGGTGAGGAGGAGGCCGCGGCAGGGGAGTTTCCTCCTCGAGGGTCGGGCCATTTACTGACAAGATTTGTGATATCTCGTCAGGCGATGAAGACGCCTTCGTGGTGGCGCCCTCGCGCCTCGTGGAGGAGGAGGCTGAGGAAGAGGAGGCCTCTGACGCGGAGGCCTCTCCGGGAGGGCGCGGGCCCCGCACAAAAGCCGCCGTGGACCTCTCGGGGGCGAGGCCGTCTGACGTTCCTTCCAAAAGGAAGGCTGAGACGCCCCCAGCAAGGCCTGCTTCCAAGCCCTTCCCCTCATGGCGCTCGCCAGGCTTGGCGTGGGTCGACGCTGGCGCCCCCCCTTCAGGGTGAATTTTCATGATGCTGGATCGTTTGCCTTTAGCTTTCTCTTTCACTTTACCCTTTACTGAAGGTCTTTTCTTGGGCTCTTGTCAGTGATCTAGTGCCTGCGAAGCGCCGCCGGCTTCGCAAGGCGGCTGATGTGAAGAGCACCGCGGCAGGGGCCGTGGCTGAAGAGGCCGCGAGGCCTGTGGAGACGGCCTCCATGGGCCCCCTTGAGGGGTCGCCTCAAGCGGAGGCGGCTGCGCCCCAGGCGGGGGCGGCATGGCCTCAGGTGGAGGAGGGCGCGGCACGCCCAGAGGCACCTGCACCACCCACCGAGCCTCTGGTGGTGGAAGGCTCGGAGGATAAAACTTCCGCGCCGCCTCGCGCTCCTACTCCTCCTCGCGCGGCTACGCCTCCGCGCGAGGCCACTCCACCGAGTGAACCAACACCACCACGCATGTTAACGCCTCCGAGCGCGCCTACCCCGCCGCCTGCGGCCACTGCTCCCGTGCAGCCTGCGAGGGAAGCGCGCGAGGCAGCAGCAGGCACAGGCGGACCTGCTGGGAGAGATGCTTCCTCACCTCATCGTCAAGCTGTGACCGAGGAACGCCCTCCAGCTGCAGGGCCGGAAGAGGATGCCGGCGCGGGCACAAGCGAAGCCCAGGCTAGCCCCCGAGCTTTCCCCGAGGCCGGGCCCGTGAGACTCGACGCCGGGGCCGGGCTCTCCACGAGCCAGGAGCTGGTCCTCCGCGGCTGGGACTGGAGCGCGGGGCGCCGCGAGGTCGTCTTCGGCCTCGTGAGGGAATCCTTGGAAGGCTTGGAGGCGCACCTCGCCCTCGGGGACATATGGCTCGCTCGGCAGCAGCAGGAGCTGGCGAGGTCGTGGGCGTCCTTCCACGCGGCGGTCGAGGCGCGCCGGCTGGAGGATGCGGCGCTGCAGGCCGCACACGAGGAGGCCACCCGCTTTGCCAAGGAGATTCACGAGGGGGCCATCCGCGACGCTGCAGAGCTCCTCGAGCACCTCCAAGCGGAACGCGACACTGCCGCGGAGCTCCTGTGCGAGGCCAGGGCGGAGCACGAGGCGATGGAGGGCTCGCTGGCGCAGAAACGTCGCGAGCTGGGCGAGCTGGAGGCCCAGCTGCACCCCGCCCACCAGGCCGCACAGGCCGCTCTGGAGGAGGACCGCAAGGTCTTTGCCGAGCGTGAACGGCAGCTGGCCCTCAAGGAGAAGGAGCTGCAGCAGCGTGATGAGCAGCGTCTTCAGGCGGAGAAGGACCTGGTCGCCCAACGCGAGGCCCTTGAGGTGCGCGAAGGAGACCTGGCCAAGGCGACCTTGAAGTACGACGAAAACTTCGCTGCCCAGAAGCTAGCTTACGAGCGCTTCGAGCGGCGTTTCGCTGAGAAGAAGAAGGAGGCAGAGGACGCCCTCATGGAGCGCGAGAAGCAGTTCCACAAGTCCACCTCTGAGAAGTACCGTGACCTGGCTCAGAAGCAGAAGGACCGCTTCAAGGCCAAGATGCTCAGCGGATCGCCGAGCTCGAGAAGGCCAACTCAAGCGCGCCAAGGACGGTCGTCGCCGAGCGGAGGAGGCTCGCACCGAGGCAGTCCACAACCTCAATGTAACATCCCGGGATTTAACCCCAATTAGATTTTTGTTGTTTTTTTTTTTGCATCATCATGACATCACATCATCAAGCATTTGTCACTTCTTTTATTTTTTATTGCATTTAAATTTGAAACACACCCTTCAATTCAAATTCCACTTTTTAAATCTAATTGCAAATCAAATTAATTTAAATGTGGTATTTAAATTCTTTTCAAATCTTCAAATTAATATATTAAATTGTGTATTGGAAACAATAATTATATTGCCTATTTAAAACAAAAACTATTTTGTAAAGTTTCTCTATACAAATTATTTTTCTATTTTGTTTTAAAATACAAAAACAGAAAAGAATTAAATAAAAGAAATAAAATTCAGAGAAGAAAAACTTACCTGGGCCTATTCCCCTCTCCAGGCCCAAAGCTAACCCATCCCCAGCCCATCCCCTCGCTTTCTTCTCCGTACGGCCAGAGGACGAGGGAGCGAACGTTCCTTTCCACCGTGGCAATGGTGTCCCCCATCATGTGCCCACTCCAACCACTCTCCCTCCACTCTACTTAGCCTCCCCTTCCTCCTACCCGAAACCCTAGCCCTCTCCTCCCATCGCGCCGCCGCCACCCTCTCTTCTTCTTCCTCTACTCCTTCTCCACTGAAAACAACCGAGTGCCACCTCGCCGTCGCGCCACCGTTCCACATGCGTCAAAACCCCACCGAGCCATCCCGGAGGTGCGCCTTGCCGTCGTCGACCTCCACTCCGGAGCAATTGGATCGGGAGCCAGCATGGACGTCGCATCCATCTCCGCCTCCGCCACGGTCGGCGACTGCCGCCGCGGTGATTCACCGCTTCCGTGCATCCCCGCATCGAACCACCACGTCGAGCAACCTCCCCGTGAGCATCCCTACCGTTTCCCTCTCTCCCCCACGCGAATCGTTGCCCAGAGCGCCGAATTCGTCCCCGCCACCTCCTCCGTCCGCCATGGACAAACAGAGGGAGCTCCCCCTGCTTCTTCTTCGCCTCTGCTGCTCTGCCCTCTCTCGTGGCACATGCACGCACGCCCCTGCACCCCGCACGACACCGCAGCACCATCCCGCACGACATGCACCTCTCCGCTCACGATGGCTGCTGCTGTTCGTCCCGTCGTCGTTCTGCCTGCGATCTAAAAGTCTGAATTTTGATTCAGTTAACTTCCACGCAACGGGTTATATGGACGCCGCTTCCTTTCTTCACATCAAAGAGGTTGTAGAGCAGTGGCTGCGCATCCTCTGCCTCTTCGTGCAGATCGGGAGATCAAATCCCCGCACCGCGCCCTTTTCTTTCTGTTTTGTTCATCCGAAGAAACCTGACGGACTGCCTACCTGTTTTCTGTTAAAAAAATTCAGTTAACTCGCGTTGCGTTGCCTGATATTCAGTCTATACTCCATTAAGACACCAACACACCGCTGGCCCAGTGGCCAGCGCAGCCAACATTCCACACCGAGAGATCCTGAGTTCGAATCCCCCTGTGCCTTGGTGAATAAATGGCACACTTTTTATTATTTTTCTTCTTTCCTCCCACTGACAGTGGGTCCCTTTCGTCAATGAAAGAAGCGCTGGGTTTTTACCCAGAGCCCCCTGCTCTCTGGTTCTCTCTTTTTAAGCCTCACAGATACTTTTGCTATAACGAACAGGTCCCTGCACATTTTCAAAAACACCCCTAGACTTCAAAATGCAATAACTTTAAATCTATAACTCCAAATAAAATAATCTTTATATGTTTTAATATCAGAAAAATGCAATGAATATTAATATGCCATTTGTATGTCATTTTGCATCTGTTATTTTAATGGCTTAGTATAATTATTTATTGCACCTAACTAATTCAATATGGAATATGTTGGGCTTTAATTAATTATTGCCCTATTCCATTTAATTTAACTAGATCACCCATGCCATGTGTTGCCATGATAACCAACATTTAATATTGCTGGTAAATAAATAACTTGCACCTAAATATTAATTGCCGGGGTTGCTTTTCCCGCTTAATTTGGATTAATTGCATGGTATTGCATCTTGCCATGCCATGCATCATTCTCGTATAATCACGCTGAATCTTTTGCCGTAGTTGTAAAATGCATCTTTTACGCTTTCCAGTGTTTGTTGCTTCTTCGCGGATACGACGTTGAGATGTGTGAGCAACGACGAGATCTACTTCCATGCGGGATTCCAGGCAAGCAAAGTTGGCTTGTTTACCTATACATTGTCTTTCATTCCTGCCGTTGATCTCTTCTACCCTAGTATATGATTCTTCTTGCGATCCCATCACATGTTTATCCTGCAGCCTATACAAATTTATCCCCACAACCTAATACCTGCTGTATGTTTATCTGTTAGCCTTGTGAGTCGTAGGGCATGCTTAGAGTTGTTTGTGTGAGTCGTCTGTTGGTCTTTATTTCATATGCTTAGCTGATAGATTATTCTACCTTAATAAACTGTTGTCTTATATTGGGGTAGTATAATTAAAAGATAAGGCACCGGCGGAAGGCCTTGCGAGGTGCTTTGTTCTGCTAAATGTCGACCTAGGAACTCAGTTCTTGTCCTCGGATCCATCTTTGAGCGCACTAACCGCTTGTGGGAGGCCCTATGGAGCCCCCGCGGCTTCGATCTAATCCGCCTCTTATCCAGGGCGCCGCAAGTAGTTCGGGCTTTCCATTTGATGCATGCATATGGTTACCTAACGATCTCATGATGATGGAGTAGTCGATTCTCATATAGGGTGGCACGTTCTTAGAGTGCTATGAAGGTCGATCCCGCGGGCACTGGACCTGATTAGCCGTGCACACAATCGTGCGGTTCCCTGTATGGGTTGTAGAGAAGAGATTTGCCGTGTTGAGATGCCCTACCTTTTGGCTTTGCATTTTTGGGGTTGATCGAACGAGTACGGGTCCCGTAGTGCACCCCTGCAGGGTATAATCTTATCGATGAGCCGTGTCCACGGTTATGGACGACTTGGTGATGATGCTGGCTAATAAGATCATAGAAAGCTTACACCTAATCATTGTTACTTAACCTGACTAGTAATATAGAATTACTTTCACAATAACTTGTAACTAAAATTGTTCAATGTGTGAGTATTCCTGAATTGCTTCCTCATACTTGGTTGAGGGGGTTAATCCGAGAATGCGATATGATTCGTGTTAGTTGTAGATGTTTACTTATGCGCTCTCTTATCCCTCTCTGATTAGACGGAAGTTGAAGCGTGTCTCTTTAGGTTGCTAGTGATGCTGCCGCTAAGTCCACCTCCCGTATATTTTGGGAGATGGTGTAGAAAGTAGGCAAGTCGGTTTTGCTTGCCAGGGAGTGCCCTGACCCTGTTTTGGGATGTGCTTTATGTGCAGTTAACAGGTTTGAAGTCTGACGACGTTAGCTTGGGAATCCCTCCGGCTTGGCTGGGCAGGGATATGGCGTCATTGCTTATCTTCAGGACTCTTAGTCCAATTTGTATCTTATCCGTAGTCGGAAACTATTTTTGCTTCCGCTGTCATTTGTATCTTTGTATTGTATCATTTGTATCTTGACTCGCCCGAGTCGTTGTTGTATTATATATTCTATTTTATTTGTGGATGTATCGGAACTGTTGTAATGTTATCACAATTCCATCCACATAATGCGCATGTTTCGGCGTGCACATTATGTTTGGTGGGCGACCTAAAATCGTTATTATGCGGATTTCAGCGCGATCGCTTAAATCTACATAGTACCGATTTTCGGGCGTCACACTCAACTCCTTGGCCAAGGATGTGGAGGAGCAGGTGGCGCCGGCGATGGAGCGGGCGGCGGAGGCCTCGGACTCTGCCCAGGCGGCTCGCGCGCTCTCGAAGCAGCGTGAGCGTATGTTCGAGGCGCTGGTCGCTCGTGGCAACGAGCTTGCCGCGCAGCTCGGCGCGGACGCGCCGCATACTGACGTCCGAGGCGGTGGTGACGCTGTCATGTACCTGGTCTACTTCGACCAGCTCTTCGAGGCGCTCGAGGGTCCCGTCGTCGAGCTTCGCGAGATGATTGAGGACGAGAGCCGGCATCTTCTAGGGGTGGTGGTTGATCGCATCTTCACCAACCTCAAGCTCCTCACGCCAGGCTTCGATCTCTCCTCCGTGACAGAAGCTGCTCAGGGCGAGGACGCGCAGCGGGTCTCTGGTTCCCTCCGCGAGCAAGTTGACACCTTCTGCAACCGCTTCAGGCGCGCGGAGGCTGCAGCTGAGGACAGCGAGGAGGGGGCCTGCTCTGCCGAGGCTGAAGAGTGTGCCGCAGAGGAGGTCCAAGGCGGCGCAGCTTCCCCTGAGCCTCTTCTTATTGCGCCTGCGAGCGCTTGTATCTGAAACAACTGTGTGTTTAGATATCCTAAAACCTTTTGTCCTGTAATATACTCTTTATTGCTGTTTGATTCGAGCTTGTTTGCCCCCCGTGAGGTCTCTTTAGACTAATCTTCATGTCTATTTGTTCTCTGCGTCGGTAGGTCCCATCTCTTCGTGCCATGACTCCGCCACTTCGGTATGCAGGAGCAATTACTCCGCAAGGCCGGAGGGAGTTTAGGCCTAGGAGAGGTAAGAGCCCTGAGTCGCGATGCTCAAGTGCCCCCCTTAGACGTGCGAGTAGTCCATGAAGCGTAAGGGAAAGCGAAGTCGCTTGAGGGGAAAACATGCGCTAGGGGGAGAAAACTCTCTTAAGCCGTGGGTGTGAGACTTTAGCTTCTCGAGGTTTTCACCTTGCAGAGGCTTTTCGCGTGGCGAGGTTTCCCACTTGAGGGGTCGCTCCCGGATGCCTCTTCAGGCTCGTGGGGGGATTTTTCACTGCAGATGTTAGAGGGGCGAACCCAAACGTTGGAACACGGTTCAAGAGACTCGTGCGCTCTTATAGGTCCCCTCAGGCGTTCCTTGCGAGGAGAGTAAGTACCAAGGTCCTCTTTAGAGATGGCGTGTTTGTGGGATCTTGCCCTCCAGCCAGAGCTCGGACTCTTGGATTTTGCAGTGTTGCTGGTGTGTCATTTGAGGCACTGGCACCGTACTTACTCAGCCCCCGCTCGCGAGGTACGCATGTGGAGAGATATAAGCGCATACTTCAACAGAGTAATGCGAAAATAAAACTCACCAAATATATTACAAAGCGGCGCCGAGGCGCTAAGTTCACTTGGGAACGAAATTGAGTCATTATGCTTGGGGTTGTCAAGTTAATGTTTTGACCATGTCGAGGCATGGGGACCACCGATTAGTGGCATTGACTCTCAACGGCCTGAGGTGGCTCGTTAAATGGAGAGCTCGGAGGGTTTCCCCTCGAGAGAAGCCTTTGGAGCTTGGAGGTTTAAGCCGCGAGCTTTTAACCTCTAGAGACAAAGATGCTTGGAGGTTGAGCCACAGGCTGCCTCTTCCGCTAGAAGTCTCGACGTGACAATGATCACGGTTGCGTTTTTTTCCCTTAGGAGACAAAAAAAATGCTTGGGAGGTTTAAGCCGTGAGCTTTTAACCTCTAGAGACAAAAAATGCTTGGAGGTTGAGCCGTAAGCTTCCTCTTCCGCTTTATGTCTTGACGTGACAATGATCACGAGCGTGACAATAATCACGTTTTGAGTTTGTTCCCTTAGGAGACAAAAAATGCTTGGGAGGTTTAAGCCGTGAGGTTTTAACCTCTAGAGACAAAAATTCTTGGAGGTTGAGCCGTAAGCTGCCTCTTCCGCTTTATGCCTTGACGTGATAATGATCACGGGCGTGACAATGATCACGTTTTGAGTTTGTTCCTTGTGGATACAAAGATTGGTGAGGTTTGAGCATTGGGCTTTTAACCTTCAGAGACACAAAATGCTTGGAGGTTGAGCCGTAGGCTGCCTCTTTTGCTAAATGCCTTGACATGACAATGATCACGGGTAGAACTTGCGTAGGTGCATGATGTTCCATGGATTCTTGACAGGGACGTCGTCCTGAGTCTCGAGGCGAGCTGCGCCAGGCCTGGCGATTTGAGTGACCCTGTAGGGGCCTTCCCACACCGGGGACAACTTGTGGAGGCCTTCCCTGGAGAGGATTCGCTTGAGGACGAGATCGCCTGCCTCCAGGGTGCGCGAGCGCACGTTGCGGCTGTGGTAGCGTCTCAGGTCCTGCTGGTATTTGGCCGCCCGGAGGGCGGCGCGGCGTCGTAGCCCTTCAAGGAGCAGCATGTCGTCGTTGTGGAGGTCCTCTTGCTGGTCCTCGTTAAAGGCAAGGACCCGTGGGGATCCATGCTTTATCTCTGTGGGGAGGACTACTTCGGCTCCATAGACGAGGGTGAACGGTGTTTCCCCGATGGGCTTGGGTGGCGTGGTACGGATGGACCAGAGCACCGAGGGGAGCTCGTTGATCCAGCCCTTGCCGTGGCCCTTGAGGACATCGAAGGTCCTGGTCTTTAGGCCTTTGAGGACCTCTGCGTTTGCGCGCTCAGCCTGTCTGTTGCTTTGCGGATGGGCGACTGAGGTGAAGTAGAGCTTGATGCCCATTCTTCCACAGTAGGCTCTGAAGATACCACTGGTGAATTGTGAGCCATTTTCGGTGATGATGCGGTTAGGCACTCCGAAGCGGCAGACCAGGCCTCTGATGAATTTCACCGCCGCGCCTGCTATGATTGTGCACGTCGCCTCCACTTCAGGCCACTTTGTGAACTTGTCAATGGCCACGAAGAGGTAGCGATATCCACCTTGCGCCCTTGGGAAAAGTCCCAGGATGTCCAGCCCCCAGACCGCAAACGGCCACGAGAGCGGAATGGTCTGTAGTCCCAGCGCTGGTTGGTGGATTTGCTTGGCGTAGAATTGGCAGGCTTCACATGCTTGAATGATGTCCATTGCATCTTGAAGTGCTTGAGGCCAGTAGAAGCCTCTCCTGAAGACTTTGCCTGCGAGGGTGCGGGCGCACGAATGGTGGCCGCATTCCCCGTTGTGGATGTCCTTGATCAGCAGTTTGCCTTCTTCAGGAGGGACGCATTTGAGCATGATGCCGTTTGGGCGCTTGCGATAGAGAACTCCTTCGAGAATTTGGTACAATTTTGCTTGGCGGGAAATTCGCACCGCTTCAACGTCTTCCTCGGGAAGGACCCCTTTGTGGAGGTAATCTTTGATCTCGTCGACCCATCATGTTTCTTGGTGCACTGCTATGAGCAACAGACGCTCCCCTGTAGGGGGCCCGCAGCCTGGAGCCCCGCTTGCAGGTGGTGGCGGGAGCGCTTTGTCTTTGCTTGCGGGAGGGCCTCTTGGGGCTGCTTTATGGATGCATTGACGAGCCTTTCTTCATAGACACCTTGCGGCTGAGCTTGCCTCTTTGATGCGCGCTTGGCGATGTCATCAGCCTCTTGGTTTTCCTTTCTTGGGATGTGCATGAGCTCCATTCCCCTGAAGTGCTTCTCGAGCCTACGGACCTCTTCAACGTATGCGTCCATGTGGTCGTCCTTTGGCTTGTAGCTTTTGTTAGAGAAGTTGACGAGCAACTGGGAGTCGCCCTTGATGAGTAGATGATTGACGCCTAGGGCGATTGCGGCGCGTAGGCCGACAAGCAGGCCTTCATACTCGGCGATATTGTTGGATATCTTGTCGATTCCGAAGCACAGCTGGACTGCGTAATACAACTTGTCGCCTTTGGGTGAGATCAGGACTATGCCTGCCCCGCCGTGGCGACAAGCGAAAGCTCCGTCGCACTTCGTGGTCCAGTGGCTGGGCATTGCGGCTCCAGAGGGCTCATGCTCTTCTCCCAAAGGATCTTCAGGGGTTGGGTCAGTCCATTCGGCGACGAAGTCAGCCAGCGCTCTTCCTTTGATTACCCTTGTGGTATCGAAGTGCAAATTGAATGGTTGTAGCTCTATGTTCCATCCTGCAACACGATCTGTTGCGTTTGGGTTGCGCAGTATTTGCTCCAGGGGAAAAGAGGTGACCACTGTGATGGGGTGCCCCTGGAAGTAGTGTCGCAGCTTTCTTGAGGCGATAAGGAGTGCGAGGAGAAGCTTCTGCTGCAGTACTGTGCTGACGAAGTAGACTGGATGCTCGACGATGGTAATTCATGTAGCCTTGGCGTCTTTTGCCTGAGGTGACTCAGCTTGGCCCACGAGGGGGTTTTCCTCGAGGGGTTTGGCCTGGGCCCCGAGTGGGTTGGCCTCGAGGGGGTTGGCCTCGAGGTGGTTGACCTAGGCCTCGAGGGGCTTGTCCTGGGCCTCGAGGGGGTTGGCTTCCTGAGGCTCCTCGGCAGTATTTCCTTGCAGCGGTTGGCTTGGGGCGGGCCTCTCTTGGGGCTTTGGGCCTGGCGGTGGGTTTGTGAGGGCTGCCCTTTCGTCGAGCTCCTTATCAGGAGGCTTTTTCTTTGGAGTGGCTGCACGTAGCGTCCAGGACATGCCCACGGATGGTGATCGTGCTAGCGCTGCCGGGGATCTTGACCATGTTGTAGGCATGGTGCGTGACGGCCATGAACTTCGCAAGCGCGGGGTAGCCGAGGATGGCATTGTACGGCAGGCTGATGTGTGCGACATCGAAATCGATGTACTCGGTGCGGTAATTTTCCTTGCTCCCGAAGGTGACGACAAGCCTGACCTGGACTAGAGGCTCGATCGAGCCGCTGGTGACCCTTGTGAAGGGCCTCGAGGGCATGAGCCGCTCGTAGGTCACTTGAAGCGCTTCGAACGTATCTATGGAGATAACGTTCAGGCCTGCTCTGCCATCGATGGGAGTCTTGGAGACAGCCAAGTTGTCGATGGTGGGGCTGCAGACCAGCGGGAGGGTTCCAACAGTCTTGGTGGACTTGGGGTGGTCCTGAGCGTCGAAGGCGATGGTGTACTGCAACCACTTGAGGGGCCTGGAGGTTTCCGTGCTTGGGAGGGCGGCGTTGAGCTCGCGGGCGAACTGCTTGAACTGGTTTTTCGACTTTGGCGCCTGCGCCCCCCCGAGGATGCAGGCAATGGCGCCTCTCGGGGCTTGGTGGCCGCCATCTTCCTCGTCGGGGAGGTTGCCGTTCTTTTCTGCGGCATTGGCCTAATTTCCAGATGGTTTCTGGTAGCCGCCCTTGCGTCCGCTCCCGCGGTAGCCACGGCCTCGGCCACGGCTGCCACTGCCCTCTGCTTGCTCGCGATCCTTGCTCAACCTTTTAAGGTCGAAGCAGGATTCTGTAGAGTGGCCGCGCCTGTTGTGGTAGATGCAGAAAGGGCGGTGGTCATCTCTTCTCTCTCCAGGCTCGGGGGAGTCCCTGCGGGTGCCCTTCGCGTCAGGCTCTGCTGCGAGAACCACGGTGGCCTTGCGCTTGGGCTCCTCCTTCTTCATCTGGCTCTTGGACCCCTCAGCGTGATCGTCCCCTCTCGAGGACATCTTGACGAAGAGGAGTCCCTCTTCAGCCTTGGCCCACTTGTCCGCCAGGTCGAACAGCTTTACCACAGAGGTGAGCTTGTCGTGGATGCCCAGCTTCTCGAGTATCCTGCTGTTTGTGACGCCCTCGCGGAAGGCGGCGATGTCTTGGGTGTCAGGGATGTTCGGGATCTTGTTGCGCACTTGGCTGAAGTGCTGAATGCACTTGCGGAGCGTCTCATCCTTCTTATGCACTACAGCGCGGAAGTCGTTGTGGGTGAGGGCGCGCTCATATGTCCCCTTGAAGTTGGAGACGAACTGCTTGTAGAGCTCCTCCCAGGAGTTCACGGAGTCCTCAGGGAGGTTCAGGAGCCACGACAGCGCAGAATCGCAAAGCGCGTGGGAGAACCAATTGGCCATGACCTTGTCATCGCCACCCGCAGCTTGGATGGAGGTGGTGTAGAGCTGCTGGAACTCGATGGGGTTGCTGGAGCCGTCGTAGCCCTTAGGGAGAGCCGACCTGAACTTTGGGGGCCAGACCACGCGACACAGAGAACGGGTGAATGCCATGCAGCCTGTAGCGTACGTGGCGACCCCGTGCTGCAGCGCGCTGCCGTTCTGCTGACCCGCCTGGCCGATCTCCTCCACGAGCCTGTTCTGGCGGTTTCGCTGGAGCTCCATCCCCACGCGAGCGTCGGGCGCGGTGCGCTGCACGATCAAGCAATCGTGCGGCGAGGACGCGTGCGAAGCAACCCTCTACGTTGCAGCCGGTGCAGGTCCCGGAGGTGGCGGAGGCGCGTTTGTCGCGACCGTGCCCGCGTGAGAGGGGTGCAGGTTGGACTGTGACGGAGCAGGGCGCGTCAAAGCGATGCCGACGAGGTGGTTGAGGTGTTGGAGCCACTGCTCGTGGGCCTCAGCGGTGGGCTGGTAGCGGAGAAGCTCCTGCGCCATGAGCAGCGCGGTGTGAGGCGCGGGGTCTGTCCTCCCCGGGCCCGAGCCGCTCGGGTGCTGTGTCGGGTGCGACGACTGCGCATCCTCCTGAGGCTCGGAGTCACGTTCCGGTGCCTCGGCATGAGGACCGGAAGGGACGCGCTCTTCGTGACGGGGTCGTCCCCGGCGCGCGCGGGTGTTCGCGGTGTCCGGCGGCGCGCGCGCTCCTTTCGGCACGCGTCGGTTGACGCGGGCGGCGCGGGTGTTCACCATGGCGCGGAGACGAACTCGAAGGTTGTTGACGTGCCTCAACCCCCTACTTGGCGCGCCAAATGTCGGGTTATGACTCCCAAGAATCGGGGGTAGTCACTTCCTGAAGAGTAGTTCTTGAAGGGGGTTGAACGCGGAGGTCAAGACCCTCGAGGGACACCGCGACGCTGCTCGCCGGACCCGAAGACGACACGCCCACGACAGGGATAGACACCGGCCTTTACCCAGGTTCACGGCCCTCGTGAGGAGGTAAGACCGCTACTCCTGCTTGTCTGTATTAGATGGTGGAGGTTACAGTACAATGGAGTTTGCCGGAGGCCCCCTTGAGGCAGTTCTTGCCTGGGGAGGGAAGCGATGGTCTTCTACCTCCTCCAGCCAGAGGCTATCCGAACAAGTGTTGCTTGGGTTTGTAAGGGTTGTAGCACGCAAAGAGCCGACCTGTGCTACGATGGATGTCTTGTCCCTTTTATAGGCCCCTCTGGCGCTCTCCTTCGGCTTGGCCTTCAAGGTGGCTCCAACACGGAAGAGGCATTGTGGAGTAGGAGTCCACCGCGGTCCGTTTGTCCATGGACGCGGTCCATTGTTGATAAAGGTGGGCGCGGTGGCCGACAGGCGGCCGACCGCGCTGTACTGCCCGCAGAGAGGGCAGTCTCTGAGGTGGAGCCCGCGATGACGTTCTCCGTTGGAGGGTTGCACCGTCCACCTGCTTTATCGCTAGAGTAGAATGTCCTGGCAGTTGCGCAGCAGGCGGCGCCGCTTTATTGACCCCTTTATCACCAAAACGGCAACGGGGGTGCTTGCGTCACCGCGTGGGCGTGGCAGAGGCCACGTGCGTCCTGCCGTACTTCCTTGGCCGCAACGTTTCCCTTCAGGCGTGGGGAGGCCTGAGGGGAGATTCCTGCGGGACTCCCTCGAGGCGAGCTGGCGCTTCGGGAGGGTCCCCTGAGGCGAAGGACCCCTTGAGGGCAACGTTTCCACTTCAGGCCCTCGAGGGGAGTTACCTCTCGAGGGTCCCGCCAGGCGGTGATGCCTGGTCCTTAGTCGTTTCGTCTGACTGGCCAGTGTGCGAGGCCTGGGGGGAATGGGCTCTCCATACCCCAATTCCCACTGGGCCGACATGAGGATCACATGTGTTCACGGAATGTTAATGCTTTGCTCCGGTACTTTATTAAAAGGAGTACCTGATGCACACGGTGGGTGTGTTGTTGGGAGACCCCAAGAGGAAGGTATGAAGTAGTGCAGCAGCAAATTATCCTCAGTTATGATACCAAGGTTATCAATCCAGTAGGAGATTAGAGTTCCCCCGAGGTTGTTGGCAGCGCTGTTTACGATTACCAACGTGGAGCCTGCACACAAACAATAAAGAAACTTTTCCCCAACTTAACAGTGAGGTTGTCAATCTCACCGGCTTGCTGTAACAAAGGATTAAACGTATGTGTGGAAGAAAGATGTTTGTTTGCAGAAAGTAGAAGGTTTGCAGTTGTCGTTTTATCAGATTAAAGAGAAGGGTTGGGGTCCACAGTTCACTAGTGGTGTCTCTTCATAAATAATAATAACATTTATTCATGTGTGGTAAACAAATTACAACTGGGCAATTGATACTATAATGATGAGCAAACCAATGCATATAATAACGTTATGATGTATAGTGTGAGATTCATTCGAGCATTACAACAATATACATAGACCGTTTCAACATGACTAATAATCCACCTTCCGGTTAGGGTCCGCACCCCTTTAAATATTAAGTTGCATGCAACAGATTATCGCCTAAAGCACTGTGTGTAAAGTAAGTAAGTAACATTATCCTTAGAAGAAGTACTATTGTTTTATCCCTAGTTGCATCGGTACATCTAGAACCTTAGAGCTTTCTGTCACTGCCCCAGATTGAATAGAGACAAGAACCTACTATCGAGCATAAATACCCCCTCTTGGAGATACAAGCATCTACTTGGCCAAAGCACACACGAGTAACGGAGAGCATGCAAGATCGTTAAATAGCACACACATGATATATTATGAAGCAATAACTTTAGTACTCAATATTCATCGGATCCTAGCAAACAAAACATGGAGAATTACATAACAGTGAGCTTGATCATGATAGGCAGCTCACAAGATCTAAACTTGATAGCACAAGAGGAGAAGACAACCATCTAGCTACTGTTATGAACCCGTAGTCCAAGGGTAGACTACTCACGCATCAGTCCCGAGGCGTTCATGGCGACGTAGAGGCCTCTGGGGATGATTCCCCCTCCTGGCAGGGTGCCGGGGAGCAGTTATGATCTCTCCCGAATCGGTGTTGACGACGGCGGCGGCTTGGGGCCCGTGGAGGAAATAATGAACATCGTGCGATTTTTAGGTTTTTGTGGGGTACTTATAGGCGGAAGGGCAAGGTTTGTGGAGGGCCGAGGCCGCGTCACCTGGTGCTCGCGCGGGGCCCATCCTGGCCGCGCCAGCACCCGGTGACATCTTTGGTCTTCTAGAACCTTCAAAAATCAAAAATAATTCCAGGATGTTTTTCATCCAATTAGAATATTTCCTTAAGTACTTTTCTGAAACAAATAACAGCAGAAAATAGGAGCTGACATCTTGGCATCTTGTTAATAGGTTAGTCCCAGAAAATGCATAAAACTATATAAAATGTATATAAAACATGTAATAACATGGTATAATATAGCATGGAACAAAAGAAATTATAGATACGTTGGAGACGTATCAACATCCCCAAGCTTAGTTCTACTCGTCCCGAGTAGGCAAGAACGACAAAAAAATAATTTCTGAAGTGACATGCATGAACACAATCTTGATCACGTCATAATGTAAGGCATGTAAACTGAGATCCAATGAATAAGGGATGTAGTTTATATTGATATCAAACAAGTAATAAATAAAAAAGTAGGTAAAGCAAGCAAAGCTTTCAATGATATAGCACTAGATAGCAATCAACTGTGCAAATTAGATATTATAAATGATTTATGCTTCAAGCACAACAATATAATCATCTAATGCTTCCAACAAACATGACAACTTAATGAAAGGATCAAGCAAGCAATATCAATATGCACGTAGAAAATCAATAAATTATTTGTTCAAAAGAAACAAGCAAGCGTTCAACGTTGGTTCCTGGCACCAGGATGTTATGGCGAAGAGAATGTTAACGGAGGTTTCGAAGGCCAACGGAAGAAAGGCTCACAAATATGCAAGTGATCATTAGACAAGAAAAAGTCTTATAATCGAAGCTATGCAAGGAGTAGTGATTGCCACACAACGGATGCACATAGAGCTATATGTATATGAAAGCTCTCCAATGGAACTAGTGGGGGTGCATCCAATTTTCTTGCTCACGAAGACCTAGAGCACTTTTGAGGAGGCTCGTGTAACATCCCAAAATTTGCAAAAATTTAAAACCTTGCATCCATGCATCATTCATCAATAGGCATAAAACTGCATCACAAAAATACTAAATAAAACTTCAAATTATAAGTTTAAATAATTTATAATTCTAGAAAGTGTTTATTTAAACTCCTTTAATAATATTATTTTTATCAATTTATTTATGAACAAGTATAATGTTAAAAGATTCCATTTTTAATAACCATTCCAAAACATATTTTTATGAATTTTCTGAAATGTTTTGAACAGGTTTAAAAATCATTTTTGAAATCAGTATTTGAAAACAGATATTAATTTTATTAAAAAGAAAAGAGATCGGGCCGGCCCACTTAGCTATCCACCGCGCGCGCGTCCGAATCGGCCCAGATAGCCGCGCGGCCCATCTCTCTCTCTCTCCCTCTCGCTGATAGGTGGGACCCACCTGTCAGCTTCGTCTTCCTCCCGCCGGAGATCGCGCCCGATTCGAAATCGGAAAGCGGCCGTGATTCTCGAGCGGAATCAGCGCGTGGTTGCTCCCCGCGCCCCCCTACTTAAACCCCCACCTCCGCCGCATCCCTCCCCACCCCAAACTCTAAATTCTCCGCCGCCCGGCAGCTCGCGAGCGAGCTCAGATCTCCGCCACCTCTGCCGCCGAAAACCTCGCCGTACGGAGTATTCCGACCACCCCCAAACCCGATTTTGCCCCTCCTCGATTCCCCTTCCCATTGCGCATGTTTGTGACTTTGTCTCGCGGGTTATTTTGCAGCCGAACGCCGTATTCGTCCACGCCCGAGGGAAAACGCCGCCGCAAGCAACTCCGTTGAGCTGCACGAGACGGGGAGGACAACGCCGACGACCACCACCACGCCATCGACTCCGCCTCGACGTCCGCTACGCCTCGGTAAGCTCCGTTCGTCCCATAGCCCTCTAGGACGCGAGAATAAGCAACGCCGGCCGTGGCGCCGCCGCGGTCGGGCGAACTCCGGCGACCGCGCCGCCCGTTTTTAGTCAACGAACCGTGGGCCGTTAGATCTAGATCCAATGGATCTAGATTGATCAAATCTCGCGCGTCCATTTTAAATTAGATCGGACGACTCGCGCAGCCGATCCGCGTCGAAGCGGTACCGTCCAATGAGATCGCGCCACGTAGCCCCTGTTATTTCTTTTTCGCAAGGATTTTTATAAATGAAACAGAAAATATGCAAAACTTAGAAAATTCATAACTTTTCATCTGTAAGTTCAAATTTGATAAATTTTATATCCACGGATAGCCCTGCTAGTGTAGTTTAATTCTACATCATTTGATTTTCTTTTTGAAAAATTAAAATATGTGTAATTATCAGAGGAGTATTTCGGCTATTAAAATAATAACTTAAATAATAATAATAATTTGGAAATAAATTTAATTGTTTTAGAGTTGTATTAATTCCCTCTGTCCAGCAATATTAATAAATGTCATATTTGAAAATCTTCATAAAAAAATAAAAGTTGTAATGATGAAAATCAAGTTTTGATATTTTGTTTCAATTATTTTATTGATAAATAAAATATGAAATACCTAGAAATTATATTTCATTCATTTAAACAGAAGATAAAAATTATTAATAAGTGTGTCCAATTATCATTGCATATCATTCATGCATACATATTTATGTTGGTGTTGTGATGTTATTGTGTTGGTATTTATTTTATTTATTGCTTGTGCTAGATTGTGAAGAAGAGGAAGGACTTGCTTGTGATTGTTATTCTTGTTGTGCTTGCTCCTCATGTTATCAAGGCAAGTGACACTCATATTATACCCAATATTTTCTATATGCATATGTAGTATATTTTGAGTAGTGTGCATGATAGGGAATTTTGATTTATTTTATAATGCTAAGTTAGTTTGTATTTTAAAAATATCCTAGTAGTGTGTAGCCACCCTTTTTCCTAAGCAGCAATGAAAAGTTTTTATTAGTTGCTTAGCTATGCTATTAAAATGTTTACCATGTTATAGAAATGTTTCTAAGTGTTTCAAATCTAAAATACACATCTGGGTGGAATTGGTTGTTATGGTTTATGTTGAGTGACTTTTGGGGCTATGCTTGTGGTTGTCGTCGCCTAGGATGAATGTCTATTCTACTTGGGGCCATGAGCATGGTGGTTGTTACCCAGAAGTGCACTTGTGGACGGCCACCCAGGAACAAAGAGATGACCAAGTCCCTCCAAGTTTAGAAGCTTCCCGTGCTGCCTTTTGACAATGGGCTCTGTCTAGAATAATTAAGTTGTGAGGGTGCAACCTGTCAGCTTCACAAGCAGATGTAGAGTTGATAGGTGGAACGGGTCTTGCTAGTATGGTTGCATTCTTCTTCTGAAAGTTCTTGTCTCAATTCTCTCCTTTCCTTTATACACTCCGCGTGTATAGGATTTTTGGGTTAATTGAGTCTAAAGGTGAAAGTGCACAACCTCGGCAGAGTCAACAATCTGAGTACTTAGTCGTGTCCTCGGAAATGGACTACTTCGAGCAACTGGACAAGGATGGGCGGAAGAATCTCAACATTGTTTTCATAAAGTAAATATTGACTTAAGAAAAGATTTGTTGGTGCACCTGGGCTTTATCCCTTGGTGCCCTGTCTTGATAAATAAAAGTGTTTTACAAAATATAGGAGAAAACTTGCTTTCTGCAAAATAGCCTCCAACCCCACCAAGCCAAATATGCATATAGATTTTAGACTTGTCATTTTATTTCTACCATAGTCACTTGCCAATACATCATTGTATTGACCTCCTTCAGGGGCTGCATATTCAAATGTGCAGGTAATTGTAATGAGCAATAAGTTTTGGACTCGAGTCTACACCCAACATGTCTGCCTGTGGTGCGTGCTTGAAATTGAGGCTCATTGTTATTTCCTTTTGTTGTGAACTCTGAATTTTAGCTAGCCTTCATGGCTATGCAACTTGTAATAAAGCCATACCTGGCTAATAATTTTGGATCCCCTTGTAGCAATTTAATACTTATGCATTGGTACCTTATATTTTGTACTGTGGTGCTGGCAGTGATCCAGGGACTAGCACATAACACAGGTGTTCCAACTTAAATAAGAGTTGGGGCGCTACAAAATGGTATCAGAGCAAAGTGTTGCCTGTAGGTTCAAGCCCTTAGGATTGGTTAAGCCCCTTTTTGATCATAATGTTACCATCTTTGAAGTATGTTGGATCCTAGCGGCATAGTGAGATGAAGCGGCCCGAGACAAACTTTACATGTCCGCGTACATGAGACCTGTTCCTGAATATAAGTGGCTGGCCGGGTGTCTATCTCTCCCACTATAGTGAAAAATCCAATTTACCAAGAGTTGTTAATATTTGTTGATCACCTTAAAGATTTGACTTAGTATTTTCTAAAATAATAATACACACTATGACTATTACTTCCTCACCTTAAGCATTTCATGTTTTAATTTCCTTCTTTCTACCTATAAGGATGACGAGCTTCCACTACACCACCGCGGAGGACTTCGAGAACACCCGTTTGGGATGCTACCTCCTCGACATCGGCGAGAAGATAGGGTTACCACTGCCCCAAGTCAAGGGTTTCATCCTGAAGAAGTTTAACAAAGAGGGTTGTTGGGGAATAAAAGCAACTCAGCCAGGACATGGAGAAGAGCCCCCACTGGAGATTAAAATGTTTAGCGAATCCAAAGATAAAGGACTCAATCTAGTAATGCAAGATCTGATTGGGCGCCTCTCCGGACGCTACAGCACAGATTTGAGGGGCCACTACTCCATTTTCTTTGCAAGGAGAAATGAAGATGGAGAACCTTACATTTATGATGTCGGAGAAAGAGGCAAGGCAAAACCGCTTAGTCTTTATTTCCAAGAGTTGGAAATCCTTGTCACGGAACTGTATGAAGATCGGCGCATGGAGCTCCTGAAGAACGATGAGCTATGTGCCTTACTTAAGGAGAACGAAGAGAAGATGAAGGATCAAGAGGAAGTGACTAAGGCCCAAGAAGAGAGGTTCGCTGCACAAGAGGAGAGATACAAGAGGCAGGAGAAAAGAGTTCAAGAGAAGAACAAGACTATCAGGGAACAAAAGGCGGAACTCGAGAGCAATGAAGTCGAGTTCGAGGCCGATAGTGATTTGATCAAAAGGCTTCGTACTGAGAAGAGGGAGCTGCAAGAAAAGAACTCTGCCCTAGAGAAGGAAGTGAAGGAACTCAAGGATGTACTCACCAATGAAGGAATCGAGATTCAGTAAATTGAAGAGGAAGAAGAGGACATGGTCGAGTAGTTAGTTAGTGAGACTACCATTTATCATACACCTCATTATCTTAGTCTTGTATTGACCTACCAACTTGTGGTAAGGCAGTACTTTCCCTTGTATCCTCGGAACCCCGCGAGTTTATTTTCCAAACTTTTATATCATTTTCCCTAAACCAAAGGTTTTGATCTGTGTGTTGGTTGTTTTATAAGTTGTTTGTTGATTGATTGCTAGACTTGATTGTTTTGTGCATGGGTAGGATTTTTCTTTATAGTTCTATCAATCCTTTACTCATCCATGCTAAAACCCCACATATGCCTCCACGTCGTGATTCCGATAACAACGAGGCTATGCAACAGCTGATGGCAGCTCAAGCCCAACTGATGACTATGATGACTCAGTTCATTGCAGCAACCAACCACAACAACAACAACAATAACAACAACACGCCACCTCCACCACAACCACCACCTCCAGTGGACAGACTTACAAGATTTCTAAGGCTTAGGCCTAATAAGTTTTCCTCTGCTACTAAACCAATAGTGGCAGATGACTGGCTCCATTCAGTCAACGAGGACTTAGTAACTTGTGAGTGTTCTGAGGCAGAAAAGGTGAGGTTCACTGCACACCTATTGGAAGGACCCGCCGCCATGTGGTGGGAAACCTATCAAGTGACTCATCCCCTGGATGGCATGACTTGGGATGCGTTCAAGGAAGGTTTCCGCAATGCCCACATTTCCTCTGGCATAATGAAGCTGAAGAAAGAGGAATTTCGTAGCTTGAGGCATGGAGATAGAACTCTGAAGGAGTATATGGATGACTTCTTTATGCTATCAAGGTATGCACCAGAGGACATCGACACTGACTCTAAAAGAAAGGACAAATTCCTTAATGGACTTAGGGGAGAACTGAAAATACCCTTGTCTATGGCATATGCTCCTAACTATCAAGTTCTGCTGGATCAAGCAATCACTCTGGACAATAACATAAGAAAGGAAGAGAATAGGAAGAGGCAGTTCGGTGCAAGTAAGGGTAACTCTGAAGGGACACACAAGAAAACCCACACATCTGAAGTCAAGGGCCATAAACCCTGGAACTATTCCAAACGTGGTAGTGACCAAAAGCATCATGGTCATAACCACAGTGGAGGATACAGAGGAAACAATGGAGGGTACAAAGGAAATAATGGTGGGTTCAAGGGAAACCATCACCATGGACATAATCATGGGAATGGTAATCCCCGTCCTAACTCTGAAGGGAAGAAGGACTTGTCTAATGTGACCTGCTTCAAGTGCAAGAAGACAGGACATTATGCTACTGACTGCCCAGAGAGGAAGGCTGATGAAAATTCCAAGCCCAACCCTTTCCAAAAGGAGGCAAGTAAACCACATCAATGTGGAAGAAATTCATGATGAACCTGATGTTGTGATTGGTAAGTTCTTGCTAAATTCTTTTCCAGCATTAGTATTATTTGATACTGGAGCATCGCATTCATTCATATCAAGGGCTTTTGTAAACAAACATGGGCTAGCCGTGGAAATCTTAGGAAAACCTATAAGAGTGAGTTCACCTGGGGGTGAGATGATAGTAAATTCTGGATGTAGGCAATTAGAGTTAAAGATTGGAAAATATCTTTTTCCAACAGACTTAGTCATCCTAGAAACCCAAGGTTTGGATGTTATCATTGGAATGGATTGGATAACCCGTTTTGAAGGAATTATAGACTGTGCAAACAGAGCAATCACCCTCACCACCCCAGAGAAACAGAAGATTAAATTCATATCAACTTTTGAACTAAAGAAAGTTAGGCTAAATTCTCTTAAGGGGGTTAGCCTTGGAGAAGTGTTGATTGTCCGGGAGTACCCAGATGTTTTTCCAGAGGAACTACCGGGAATGCCACCCGACAGAGATGTGGAGTTTCTCATTGAACTGAAACCGGGTACCGGACCAATAGCTAAGAGACCTTACCCTATGGTCGTCGATGAATTAAAAGAGCTCAAGAAGCAACTGGAGGAACACCTTCTGAAAGGATTTATCCGCCAAGTTCTTCGCCCTGGGGAGCGCCAGTTTTATTTGTTAAAAAGAAAGATCAAACCCAGAGACTAGTCAGGGACTATAGGGATATAAATGAACACACCATCAAGAACAAGTACCCGTTACCCAAGATAAATGAGCTATTTGATCAACTAAAACGGGTAAGAAACACCGGTTTTGAAAGAATCAATGGTTTCGCAATCCATTTCCGCTTAGGTCAAGTTTCCTCAACATTATGGGGAAACATGGTGAGAGCTCTAATATGTCTTGAACTTATACTGAATTCAATTAATCTAAATCTCGTAACATTTTCTGATCTATTTGATAGTCGCCAATTAAAAGGAGATATTTTCGCAATTTTTGTGATAGCCCTTGCGGCTGCTGAAGCATGGCGGATCCTACAGAACCCGGAGGCGCTTAGTGCAATAATCCTTAAATGTACTTCCCTGCTGCGGATTTCCTTGATGCACAGCTCGGTACAAGCCCCTCGCAAGTGTGGAGGACGCTGGTTGAGGCTTGTGTCTTCTCCAAGATTGATCTTCGATCAGGTTACCTCCAAATGAAGGTTAGAGAGATGGATATACCAAAGACAGCATTTGTTACAAGATATGGCTCATATGAGTACACAGTAATGCCATTTGGATTAACAAATGCCCCAGCTTATTTCATGAATATGATGAATAAAGTGTTCATGGACTTTCTGGACAAGTTTGTGGTAGTGTTCATAGATGACATTCTAGTCTACTCCAAGAGTCACAAAGAACATGAAGAGCATCTACGCCTAGTATTGCAGAGACTATGTGAACATAAGTTATATGCCAAATTCAGTAAGTGTGAATTTTGGTTGGAACAAGTCGCATTCCTAGGTCACATAGTATCTAAAGAGGGTATAGCAGTGGATCCTAAAAAGGTTTCAGCTGTAACCAATTGGGAGCCACCAAAGAATGTTGGAGAATTACGGAGTTTCCTTGGGCTAGCAGGATACTACCAAAGATTTATAGAAAACTTTTCCAAAATCGCCAACGCATTGACGGAATTATTAAAGAAGGGGAAGAAATTTGAATGGACTGAGGCATGCGAAGCCAGTTTTCAGGAATTGAAGAAACGTCTAGTTTCAGCCCCAGTTCTATGCTTACCTGATTTGGAGAAAGAATTTCAAGTGTACTGTGATGCTTCACGCCAAGGTCTGGGAAGTGTGTTGATGCAAGAAGGCAGGGTGGCATCTTACGCTTCTAGACAACTCAAGAAACATGAAGCAAATTATCCAACTCATGATCTCGAGTTAGCATCAGTAGTACATGCCCTAAAAACTTGGATACCCTACCTGATGGGGAAAAGATGTGAGGTATTCACGGACCACAAAAGTTTGAAGTACATATTTACTAAGTAAGAATTGAACATGAGACAAAGAAGGTGGTTGGAACTTATCAAGGATTATGATCTAAGTCTCCAATATCACCCGGGAAAAGCAAATGTAATAGCAGACGCCCTGAGTCGTAAAGCTTATGTGAATGGCCTCACAGCATAAGAATTACCCGAAGATTTATGCAAGGCATTCAAGGACCTTAGATTGGAAGTAGTACTAGAAGGTTTTGTAGCCTCATTGGTAGTACTACCTACCTTGATGGACAAGATACGTGAAGCGCAGAAAGGAGATAAGGAAATAGAAGAAATAAAAGTCAATCTGGAGGCAGGAAAAGCTAAAGGATTTCATGAGGATGAGCAGGGGACTTTGTGGTTTGAGAAACGTATATGTGTGGCCAATGATCCTGATATTAGAAAATTAATTCTGCAAGAAGCACATGAGACACCTTATTCTATTCATCCAGGAAATACCAAGATGTATATGAATGTGAAGGAGAGATTTTGTTGGAACAATCTGAAAAGAGAAATAGCAGAATATATCGCTAAGTGCGATGTATGCAGTCGAGTAAAGGCAGAGCATCAGAAACCAGCAGTACTTTTGCAACCTTTGAAGGTGCCGGAGTGGAAGTGGGATTCTATTGGGATGGATTTCATCACCGGGTTACCAAGGACCCGATCAGGGTGTTATTCTATTTGGGTTATTGTTTGTCGGTTAACCAAAATAGCTCACTTTATACCCATAAAGACCACCTATACGAGCGCAAAGTTAGCTGATATTTACATGAAGAGAATTGTGTGCCTACACGGCGTTCCCAAGAGTATCGTGTCTGATAGAGGAACCCAGTTCACTTCTCATTTCTGGAAGCAGTTGCACGAATCCTTGGGAACTAGATTGGAATTCGATACGGCCTTTCATCCGCAAACGGATGGCCAGACTGAAAGAGTAAATCAGATTTTAGAGGATATGTTAAGAGCTTGTGCGCTTGATTATGGATCCAGTTGGGACGATAATCTACCTTATGCTGAGTTCTCCTACAATAACAGTTACCAAGCCAGCATTGAGATGGCACCCTTTGAAGCCTTATATGGGAAGAAATGCACAACCCCTCTGTTGTGGAATGGTGTAGGAGAACAAAGTTTCTTTGGACCTGATATAATCCAAGAGGCTGAAGATAAGGTCAGGCTAATCAAAGATAGATTGAAGATAGCACAGTCACGCCAGAAGAGCTACGCAGATTCTAAACGAAGAGAAGTCACCTACGAGGTGGGTGATAGAACCTATCTTAGAGTGTCACCACTCCCTGGTGTAAAGAGGTTTGGAATTAAAGAAAAGTTAGCACCTCGATTCATTGGACCATTTAAAATTCTTTCTCGCAAAGGTGAAGTGGCATATGAGTTAGAACTACCAGAAGCACTGTCTGCGGTTCATAATGTATTCCATGTCAGTCAGTTAAAGAAATGTCACCCCGAGATGATGGGAGTTCCCTTAAAGGATACTGTACCTCTCGAAGAAGTGCAATTGGAGAGTGACCTGACTTACGAAGAGAAACCCATCAAGATATTGCAGACCGCAGAAAGAGTCACCCGTACCAAAACCATCATGTTTTGTAAAGTCCAGTGGAATCATCACACCGAGGAAGAATCCACTTGGGAACGAGAGGATGACCTCCGAGAAGACCATCCCCACCTATTTGCTGACCTTTCCGAAGCTCGAGGGCGAGCTTCCTCTTAAGGGGGTTAGTCTGTAACATCCCAAAATTTGCAAAAATTTAAAACCTTGCGTCCATGCATCATTCATCAATAGGCATAAAATTGCATCACAAAAATACTAAATAAAACTTCAAATTATAAGTTTAAATAGTTTATAATTCCAGAAAGTGTTTATTTAAACTCCTTTAATAAATATTATTTTATCAATTTATTTATGAACAAGTATAATGTTATAAGATTCCATTTTTAATAACCTTTCCAAAACATATTTTTTATGAATTTTTATGAAATGTTTTGAATAGGTTTAAAAATTATTTTTGAAATCAGTATTAGAAAACATATATTAATTTTATTAAAAAGAAAAGAGATCGGGCCGGCCCATTTAGCTATCCACCGCGCTCGCGTCCGAATCGGCCCCTCTCGCTGATAGGTGGGACCCACCTGTCAGCTTCGTCTTCCTCCCGCTGGAGGTCGCGCCCGATTCGAAATCGGAAACCGGCCGTGATTCTCGAGCGGAATCAGCGCGAGGTTGCTCCCCGCGCCCCCCTACTTAAACCCCCACCTCCGCCGCAACCCTCCCGACCCCAAACCCTAAATTCTCCGCCGCCGGGCAGCTCGCGAGCGAGCTCGGATCTCCGCCACCTCCGCCGCCGAAAACCTCACCGTACGGAGTATTCCGACCACCCCCAAACCGGCTTTTGCCCCTCCTCGATTCCCCTTCCCATTGCGCACGTTTGTGACTTTGTCTCGCGGGTTATTTTGCAGCCGAACGCCGTATTCGTCCACGCCCGAGGGAAACCGCCGCCGCAAGCAACTCCGGCGAGCTGCACGAGACGGGGAGGACAACGCTGACGACCACCACCAAGCCATCGACTCCGCCTCGACGACCGCTACGCCTCGGAAGCTCCGTTCGTTCCATAGCCCTCTAGGACGCAAGAACGAGCAACGCCGGCCGTGGCGCCGCCGCGGTCGGGCGAACTCCGGCGACCGCGCCGCCCGTTTTTAGTCAACGAACCGTGGGCTGTTAGATCTAGATCCAATGGATCTAGATCGATCAAATCTCGTGCGTCCATTTTAAATTAGATCGGACGGCTCGCGCAGCTGATCCGCGTCGAAGCGGTACCGTCCAATGAGATTGCGCCACGTAGCCCCTGTTATTTCTTTTTCGCAAGGATTTTTAGAAATGAAACAAAAAATATGCAAAACTTAGAAAATTCATAACTTTTGATCTGTAAGTTCAAATTTGATAAATTTTATATACACGGATAGCCCTGCTAGTGTAGTTTAATTCTACATCATTTGATTTTCTTTTTGACAAATTAAAATTATCAGAGGAGTATTTTGGCTATTAAATAATAACTTAAATAATAAAATAATTTGGAAATAAATTTAATTGTTTTATAGTTGTATTAATTCCCTCTGTCCAGCAATATTAATAAATTTCATATTTGAAAATCTTCATAAAACAATAAAAGTTATAATGATGAAAATCAAGTTTTGATATTTTGTTTCAATTATTTTATTGATAAATAAAATAGGAAATACCTAGAAATTATATTTCATTCATTTAAACAGAAGATAAAAATTATTAATAAGTGTGTCCAATTATCATTGCATATCATTCATGCATACATATTTATGTTGGTGTTGTGATGTTATTGTGTTGGTATTTATTTTATTTATTGCTTGTGCTAGATTGTGAAGAAGAGGAAGGACTTGCTTGTGATTGTTATTCTTGTTGTGCTTGCTCCTCCTGTTATCAAGGCAAGTGACACTCATATTATACCCAATATTTTCTATATGCATATGTAGTATATTTTGAGTAGTGTGCATGATAGGGAATTTTGATTTATTTTATAATGCTAAGTTAGTTTGTATTTTACAAATATACCAGTAGTGTGTAGCCACCCTTTTTCCTAAGCAGCCATGAAAAGTTTTTATTAGTTGCTTAGCTATGCTATTAAAATGTTTACCATGTTATAGAAATGTTTCTAAGTGTTTCAAATCTAAAATACACATCTGGGTGGAATTGGTTGTTATGGTTTATGTTGAGTGACTTTTGGGGCTATGCTTGTGGTTGTCGTCGCCTAGGATGAATGTCTATTCTACTTAGGGCCATGAGCATGGTGGTTGTTACCCAGAAGTGCACTTGTGGACGGCCACCCAGGAACAAAGAGATTACCAAGTCCCTCCAAGTTTAGAAGCTTCACGTGCAGCCTTTTGACAATGGGCTCTGTCTAGAATAATTAAGTTGTGAGGGTGCAACCTGTCAGCTTCACAAGCAGATGTAGAGTTGATAGGTGGAACGGGTCTTGCTAGTATGGTTGCATTCTTCTTCTGAAAGTTCTTGTCTCAGTTCTCTCCTTGCCTTAATACACTCCGCGTGTATAGGATTTTTGGGTTAATTGAGTCTAAAGGTCAAAGTGCACAACCTCTGCAGAGTCAACAATCTGAGTACTTAGCCGTGTCCCCGGAAATGGACTACTTCGAGCAACTGGACAAGGATGGGCGGAAGAATCTCAACATTGTTTTCATAAAGTAAAAATTGACTTAAGAAAAGATTTGTTGGTGCACCTGGGCTTTATCCCTTGGTGCCCTCTCTTGATAAATAAAAGTGTTTTACAAAAGATAGGAGAAAACTTGCTTTCTGCAAAATAGCCTCCAACCCCACCAAGCCAAATATGCATATAGATTTTAGACTTGTCATTTTATTTCTAACATAGTCACTTGCCAATACATCATTGTATTGACCTCCTTCGTGGGCTGCATATTCAAATGTGCAGGTAATTGTAATGAGGAATAAGTTTTGGACTCGAGTCTACACCCAACATGTCTGCCTGTGGCACATGCTTGAAGTTGAGGCTCATTGTTATTTGCTTTCGTTGTGAACTCTGAATTTTAGCTAGCCTTCATGGCTATGCAACTTGTAATAAAGCCATACTTGGCTAATAATTTTGGATCTCGTTGTAGCAATTTAATACTTATGCAATGGTACCTTATATTTTGTACTGTGGTGCTGGCAGTGATCCAAGGACTAGCACATAACATAGGTGTTCCAACTTAAATAAGAGTTGGGGCGCTACAACTCGTCATTGGAATATACAAGACAAGTTCTATAGTGTAAAGTTCCCCACATAGTTATGCAACTAAGACATGAAAACTCTCTCATATGGAGTACACGTGCTAAACATGAGAACAAATGATGATCTTAAATGATGGTGCTATAACATGAGCACAAGTGATAACTATAAATGATATGGTGCCATAATATGAGCACAAGTATGTGATAAAGATTAGTAATGCTACCCCTTTTTTATTTCTTTTTCTCTTTTTTTCTTTTTTTTTCTTTTTTTGTTTCTCTTTTCGATGGCCTCCGTGGCTCTTTGCACTTTTAGGGGCAAGCATTCTAATATGATATATGATATATGACAACACACTAATGATGATAAGACAACATACTGATGATATAAGTAACTAATATGAATGTGTCATAAAATGCATATGACAACGGTGCCTCTACTAGTGTAGCAGGTTATGCAATGATCTAGCGTAACATGGGTAAAACCACACATCAGCTTCATAGAATCACGCAAAGCAATATATAAGTAATGAATTACAACAACTCATGTAATGTAAGATGGATGTTGCATGGAAATATATCTCGGAACAGCTATGGAAATGCTGTAGTAGGTAGGTATGGGGGATGTTTTGAGAAAGATATTTGTCTTATGTGTAAGAGAACAAGATGAAGATCTCCCACGAGTTTGGATGTACCCGCGAAAAATGCACCAACTCTCAATGTGAGAAGGGCAATGCAAAGTACCGAAGAGGCTAACAATATGGTGGTGGAAGTGCCATGAAAACCGCAGTTTCAGAACTGACAAGTAAAAAGATTCCAAAAAAAATATGATCTTACAAGGCATAATGAAAATAACTCCTAGGGGTGCTGGGGCAAATGAACAAGTCACTGTTGGGGACCCGACCGTAGCGCATAACATAAAGTCATTGAGGTTGCTTTAGGCAAATAGAAGTCATATACCATTATGCAATCAACTGGAAATTTAAGTATGGCACAGATTCTAGTTTTTCTAGACCAACCATTAATCATTCCAATTTACTAAATCATCATGTTTACCATTAAGCAAATTAATATCTCAAAACAACATCAATGATTCAAGTGACACAATTTAATGATCTACAAGATTATGTATCATTTAGTTATATCATCTACCACATTTAGCATTTTCTGTTCTAAACCAAACACCAATCAACTTATTTAAAAGATAAACTCTACAAGTAATTAAACAATAAGATATGAGAGTATGATATAACAAAGCTAACTACTCTAGCAAGAGATGCATGAAAAACAAGAGCTAGAAAGCAAACAATAGCATGAAAATAATCCTCAACGAATATAAGTGAAGAATACGAGTATTCATAAGAAAAAACGGAGCGTGTCTCTCTCCCACACAAAAGAATGCTAGCATCCATTTTATTCAGAGAATGTAAATAACAAAAACAAAAATAAACAGACGCTTCAAGCAAGCACATAAGATCTGACGGAATAAAAATATAGTTTCACAAGAAAGGACCTGATATTTTGTCGATTAAGAAGGGGATGCCTTGGGCATCCCCAAGCTTTGACGCTTGAGTCTTCTTGAAATATATTGGGATGAACCACCGTGGCCTCCCCAAGATTTGGCGTTACTATCCTCTTGATCACATTATATCATCCTTCTCTCTTGATCCTTAGAAAATTGCTCCACACCAAACTTATAGTAACTTCATTAGAGGCTTAGTGCACAAAAAATTATGATATTATGTAGGAACACAATTTCTACAAATGCTAGTGGAAATTATCTACAGCCACTGATAATTCATAGGATAAAAATATCCAATCAAAATAGCAAAAGAGGCATTGCAAAATAAATGGCAGAATCTGTCAAAAACGGAACAGTCCGTAAAGGAGAATTTTTTCGAGGAACTTATTTTACTCACATCAGAAAACTCAAAACTAATGAAAGTTTCATATATTTCGGATGATCACGCACAAAAAAGGAAGAATTTTCTGACGTTCTAGTGAAGAGTTATGAATTTAACGGTGGACTGCAAAAAACTGTTTATGCGCAGGAATCCAATTTAGTATCAACTTTCAACTAGAAATTTAACTTGACACAACATTGCAATAAAATAAAAATACAAAGTAATTTCTACAGAGGTAGGACAAGTCCTTGACACAAGCAAAATAAAAATATAATAAAATAAAAGGAAATAAAATTGGGTTGTCTCCCATAAGCGCTTTTGTTTAACGTCTTTGAGCTAGGCACAAAGAGTAAAACTCAAGTATTATCAAGAGATGAAGCATCAACATCAATAATTTCCTCCAAAACATGGTTGGTTGTAATAGGTGTTTTTGGTATCCATGAGTGTGACCTATTATGTAAACCGTCACTTTTAGTGTAACATCCCAACATTTTATAATGTTCAAAAATCACTAAAATTTAAAACTTTTGTTTTGATTAAAATAAAACATTAGAATGCATAAGAAAACCAATTATGAAAGACTTCAAACATATTCAAAGGATTTAATATTTCAAAAAACTCAGTTTATCATTATTTTCAAAAGTTGTTTCAAGTTTAACAATTTATTTTCCATTGTAATTATTAAACCTCAATATCTAATTTGACAAATGTTTTACAAACCTTCAAACCATATTCATGAAATAAAAAGTTTCTTTATAAGTATTTGATTTCAAACCACTTAGCAACAACAATTCATAAATTAAAATAATAATTACAAGTGTTATTTTAAACTATTGAAAACATTGTCTATTTGCCAAAAGATTATTATTCTTTTACCTGAGTTCAAAACATAGTTTGGAGATTACTAGTCTATAGTTTATAACTTTAAAACCTCATAGATTTTATAATTAATTAACTATCCAAATAAACATTTCATTAGCTTAAATGATTTTCATGTATTTTCAAAACATTAAATGATTTTCCTGAATATATTCAGTATAAGAAATGAAATAAAATTTAAATATTACCCAAAGATATGTTATAAAGTTCTCGAAGTATTTATCATATTATGAAACTTAATGGTGCACAAAATAATTTGAAATAAAAATGAATACTCTATAATTTCCATTTCCTTAAAATTATCTATATTTAATTATTCCACTATTATACTAAAATAAAGATGAATGGTTAAAGCAAATGAGTTTAATTAACTTAATTTCAAACTTATAAAGGTGTTGTATTTTTATAAAACTTATCTAGCCAAAAATAAAATTATTTGAACACTTTTTTCAAATTGAACATAAAGTGTCAAATTGGTATTTAATGAATATTTCAAAATTATTATTTTTAAAAAGTTTTCAAAACATGCCCACAACTGGTCTAACACAAAGATATGGTTTTTACAATTTTTTAAAATTTTATTTGACTTCGTTTGGAGTTTTAAATCAAAAGTTATAAAAGAAATGAATAAATCAGAAAAAGGAAAAAGAAAATCCCCTGTGACGTCATCGCTGACGTCACCCCTTCATCCCTAACTTCCAGCCAAGATTTTCGCCCCTGATTCCTTCCAAAATCCGGCGAGATCATCGCGCGATTTGTTTTCCCCTTCGGCCCTTTAAAAGCCCCTGCCCTCCCCTTCGTTTCCCCTCTCAAACCCTAGCCTATTGCGCCCCCAGGCTGCCGCGAGAGCTCGTCGGAGTAACCGAAGCCGCCGCCGCCATTTTCTTGATTCCGGTGAGTGGAGACCACTTCGAGCCCCCTCTCCGCTCCCCTCCATCTTACTTTTACACCGTGCATCTCCTAAGGCTCGTGTTCGATGGTTTCGTGCAGTGTATCGAGCTGCCCGTGCGCAACCGAAGATCACCGTCGCATTTCCCAACTCCGGAGAGGAGTAGAACGAGCACCGGAGCACCCCGCCACCAACCATCGCCACCATTCTCTTCGTCGTGCCGCGCCGCATATGGAGGCGGTCTTCCCCGAGCCCGGGATCCACCGAAACCTCGCCTTCGTCCGTGCCCGAGGCCACGCCGCCACCATCCGCACTGTCTCCGGCGAGAAGCGCCGCCACGGTATGACCATCTCCTCCTGACCGTCTGATTTAGATCGAGCGGCGTAGATTAGATCTCACCCGAATCGGTATCAGCAAACTAGAGCCTGCCACGTCGATGCCCAGTCAGCGCCTCGTCAGTGCCACATCAGATTCCAATCAGCGCCGAGTCAGCGGCACAGTCAACAGATCAGGATTTTTGCAGAAAAGACCCTAGACATTAGTTTTATCATATATTTTTCTCTGTTTATCCAAATTCAAATATTTTTTTATATTTCTAAAGCCCTTGACTTGTAGAATATTTTAGATCTGCCAAATATCAAATTTGACTAACTTTAGAATATTCAAATTTCAAATGGTGAATTTGAGTATTTTTGTCATAACTTTAAATCTATAAATCCAAAAATTGCAAATAAAATTGTTTTAGAAACTTTGGAATATTTTTAATATGATGCCTCTATTATAAAATATTTTTGAGTATTATTTTCATGATTTAATAGTTGCATAATTAATTTGAATAGTTTGACTATTTTTGACATAACTATTAATAGAAACATTAGTTTTGAGTAAATCCAATTGCTATAAATTTAAATAAATCCCCTCTGTCTATTTACACTAATTATAAAATTTTATTATAAAAATTAATCATAGAAAACTTTAATCCTATATTTATTCATTTTATAATAATTTGCAAAAATAACAACTAATTTAATTGCATTTATAGCCTCATGCATATTTTATAAATATCACATAAATTAGTATAACGTTTCTTATGATTAAAAAGTGCATTTCATGCATAACTTATTTTATTATATATTTATACTCCTTATAGGAAAACTCCTTCCTCATTTTCTCTAAGTTAGGATTATTTTCAACTTAGTATTTTGGTAAAATGCTATGTACTTAGACACTTAGTATTTTCAACATGGAGCTAGATGGCCAATGAATGACTTAGCCAAAACAAGACTTCAGAAGTATCTTCAAGGAGCAGAAGCACTAAGAAGAAAAATCAAGAAAAAGTTCATGAAGACCAACCAGAAATATTTTCTAAGTCTTGCTCCCTCTCTCTTTCTTTTCTCCTTTCTTCTCTAAGACTTCATGAAGACTAAGTTAAATCCAAGACCAGCCTAGGTGATACAAAAATCATCAAGTCTGAATATTATTCAAGTACCAAGAATTCAATCAAGACATCACCAAGGAGAATATTACAAGTCTGGAGATGAAGCCTATAAGACCAATTACATCTTTCTTTCTTTTCCCTCTTTCCTAATCTTGTCTTTCATTTTAGAGTTAAACAATTTTTATCATGATGTTATCATCTTTGAAGTTTGTTGGATCCTAGCGGCATAGTGAGATGAAGCGGCCTAGAGACAAACCTTACATGTCCACGTACATGAGACCTTTTCCACAACTTAAGTGGCTGGCTCGGTGTCTGTCTCTCTCACTATCGTGAATATCCAATTTACAAAGAGTTGATAATAATTGTTGATCACCTTGAAGAATAAACTTAGTATTTTCTCTAAATAGTTATGCACATCATGACTAAGTCATTAGAGTGCTCAATCAAGATAAATTATAACAAAGTTATTTAATCCAACTTATGACCTTAGTCCTTAGTCATTTTGACCAACTTAATTGCCTTGCATTAATTTAAAAGATTTTCATGGCATAACATACATCCCTATTCCTTAGGAATATTTTGCACATCATGCATAAACATATTTTCCTTATAAGTTTTTATAAAACTTGTTTGTTCATTATGAAAGTGTTTGTATGCGATGTGATGTTGTGTTTTGTGTTGATTGTTGTATTGTTGTCTGTCTATATTGTTAGATTGAACGGAGAGCTCCGAGTTACGTTCAAAAGAGTTTGTGAGCAAAGACATCATTCAAAGGCAAGTGGCACACCTCATAAACTTCCTATTATTTTCTATATGCATTACTTAGTGTATTTTTATATAAGCATGTGTAGGGTAGTATTGCTATGCTAAACCTGTGTAGAATCCCTTATTCCTTTTTCTAGGTTCCTATGCAATACTTAGTAGAATTATTGATGCTATGCAAATGTTGTTTTGTGAAAATCTAAATTCTACTAAGTTAAGAATGAAACACCTGGGTGGTAAAAGGTTGTATGGAGTCGACTTGAGTGGCTACTCATGCCCATGTCTATGGTTCCTGGAGAATGTGCACTTGTGAACGGCCGCCCAGGAACAGAGGAATGTGAAGAACTCCGAGTGACGATTGCTTCCAGTGCAGCCATTGCCAATGGGCTCTGGCTTGATCAATTATGTTGCATGGGCTCTCTTCGGCTTGACAAGCAGATGTAGAGGGTGTTAGGTGGAACGGGTCAAGCCAGAGTGGGAGGGAAAATGCTTCTGAAAGATCTCGTCTCATTCTTCTCCTTTTCCTTATCACTATAAGTGTGTAAAGGATAGTTTGGGTTGAATGGGTACAATGGTGAAAGTGCACAACCTCTGCAGAGTATAAAACTAAGTACTTAGCCGTGTCCCCGGTACGGACAATTTGAGCAGCTGATCACGGACGTCAATGGAGGATTCCACCATTCCAACTTAAAAAATAAAATTTGATGGGTGAACAAGGGTAGAATGAGACAGTGGTTGTCATGCCACGAATGTCTCGAATAGAAGAAAAGTGTTTTCCAAAGAGTTAGGAAAACTGGCTTTATGCAAAATAGCCTTAAACTCCACCAGCCAAATAGGCATATAGGATATTAGAGTTATTCCACTAAGTGTCCACCATAGTGTCACTTGCCAGACTCCATTTTTAATGGAATCTGACCCACGTTGTTGCAATATTTTTCTTATTGCAGATTGTTCCGATGACGAGTGAGGTTTTGTTTAGAGGTTTCGAGCCTACAACCAACATGTTTTCGCCTGTGGCAACATGAATGTGATGGAGACTCACTGCTATTGTATTTCCGCTGTTTACTCTTTCAGAGCTAGCTTTATGCTATGCAACTTGTATTGAATATTTTGTAAGTCTGGATCATCGATGTAATAAATTTGATACTTTGTTGTGATATTACATCGTAAACTGTGTGTGCAAACGAATCGATCCAGGGATTTGCACTATACACAGGTATCTACCTTATTTAAAGTGCAGGTACGCTACATTTAGGCATATTGGGAGGTTTGGGTTTGGGAATATAAATGAACTTTTGCTCCCTTCCTACAAAAGCCTCATCTTTCTTAGTTTTAATAGAGGCAAAGGTTGAACTTAAAGTTTCCATAGCGTCTTCTAATTCATCAATTCTATTATTATGAGTATCAAGGGTGTTAATAGTTTCTAAAGCAGTGATTCTTCCATTATTGTCATATATTGATTCATTACCATTGCTAGCATTATCTAGAAAAGTTTTTTCCATAGAATCCAATCTTTTAATAATATCTTCAAAAGTGATCTCAGTTTTCACTTCTTTAGTAAGGGGTGGTGATCCTACCAAAATTTCAATTAAATTGCATGCTTCAAAAGCAGGTGTACCAAGAAAGTTACCCCCCGTAAGAGTGTCAAAAAACACACCTATACCAACTAGAAATACCAACATAAAAATTTCTAAGGATGATTAAAGTGGAGTGTTTCTTAGTGCATTTTCTATGAGCATCATTTATCCTATACCAAGCATCTTTTGAACTTTCTCCTCCTTGATGTTTAAACGAACGAACTTCAACTTCAGGACTACCCATTTTCAGCAAAATTTGATGAAACTGAAATGAACTTGCATGCTCTCAGTTATTGCTTCATAATATTTCATGTGTGTGCTATTTAATGATTTTGCATGCTCTCCGTTACTTGTGTGTGCTTTGGCCAAGTAGATGCTCGTAACTCCAAGAGGGGGTATTTGAGCTCGATAGTGGGTTAATGTCTCTATTAAATCTAGGGCAGTGTCAGAAAGCTCTAAGGTTGTAGATGTACTGTTGCTACTAGGGATAAAACAATATTACTTTGTCTATGGATGATGTTACTTACTTACTTTTCACACAGTGCTTAAGGCGATAATCTGTTGTAGAGACCTCACCTTTTATTATAAGGTGGAAGTCCCTGTGTTAATGTGCTAGTCCCTGGATCAAATGCTAGCACCACAGTTTAAGATGTATATCATGCAAAAGTGTCAAATACTTTATTAAATCGCATGATCCAGTGTTACAAATATCTCTTACAACCTGCATAACCTGAAAAGGCTAGCAAAATTTCTAAGAGTAGCAGCGGAAAATAGTAGATACAAAGAGCCTCATCATCTTCATGTGCCACAGGCAAAGCATGTTGGTTGTAGACTCGAAATCCTATCGAATACTCACTCGTCGTCTGTCGAATCTGCAAGGTTTAGTTGCAGCCCAGCTATAAAGGGTCAGCACAATTGAATTGTGGTGGCAAGTGACATTAATTTATAATATTCTACTAAGCTATATCTATATGCTTATTTGGCTGGTGGAGCTCAAGGCTATTGCGCAAAGCAAGTTTTCTCCTACTTTTGGTAAACAGCTTTTTGAAACAATATTTTCTCTTTATAGACAATCTCGAGACAAATCCATGTCTCCTACTCATGTTCTCCCATCAAAGTTTTATTAAGAAATTGGAATGAACAGATTTTCAGAACACAACCTTGTGTAGTTACTCAAATTGTCCGATGCCGGGGACACGGCTAAGATCTTAGGTTTTTAACTCTCGAGAGGGTGTGCACTTTCACCATTAGACTTAATCAACCCAAACTATCCTCTACACTCCTTTAGTGAGAAGGAAAAGGAGAAGATCAAGACGAGACTTTTCAGAAGTTGCTTTCCCATGATCATACTAAGAGATTACCACCATCCTATCAACTCTACCACCATCAATCTCTTGACCCAGGTCCACAACAACTAAAAGTTTGCATAGCATACTAGAATCTCCCAAAAACCTATCATGCATACTACTTTTGCAAATACTGTTTGAAAACACTAGATATGCAATAGAATAAAATAGTAGGTGTTTTATGAAGTCACTTGCCTGATGAGTGTTGTCGTTTCTCACTCACTCATTGTCGACAACGAACGTTGCACTCCGTTCAATCTATAAAGTAAACAGACATACAATGAACAAGCAATTCAACAAGCACATAACAATTTAAAACAAACAAGCGTAAAAAGGCTTAGCACAGGGTTTGGTCAAGGGTATCACATAATTTGATATGCAAAAAGAATTAATGTGATTGAGTTAAGGGTTTGCCATTTTGGTCAGGGGATGGTCTTGAAAAGATTTACACCAATGAATGCCGAGATGGTTTGAAAACAATTTAAAAGCAAGGTTCGCAATTTTAAGTTATCCAGCATATTTAAATACAAATACACAAGTCTATGTTTCAAAATTGATTTAATGAGACATTGTGTTAAACTTGTTCAAATGATCACACAGTAACCTTGGTAAAGGTTTTCACCTAATTTAAATTTCAAGTTTCATTAAAGTAACATAACAAATCATTTTAAAACCAAACTTAAGAGTTCATATCAATGAATTAATATTCTAGTTATTTAAGTTGGCATCAAGTTTTAAAATCAAATTTGTACGCTAAATCATTTTAAGGTTGGTCAATATAATGTATAATCGAATACTTATTCTACATCTTAATGATTCCAAAAATATTTCATTTAAAAATTTCTTGGACATACACAATAATATCTATGTCCAATTTACTTAAATCATGCATTTGAACATTTGGACGATTTTAAACTAGTCAAGGTTGGAAAATAACATAACTAGCACAATCTATAGGTCATGGGCTTTTTAAAGATATTTTATTAACAAATTTTGACCTTACAGAATTAAAACTATAATTAAAATAATGTTTTACATGTTTCTGTGAATATCAAGTTAGTGCACGACTAAAATACAAGTTTTTATTATATCACTATTTTCTACACGTTCATACGATTCCATAGACTACAAAAACATCAAAAACGGAGTTACGGTCGATTTAATATGAATTTTGGAAGTTATGTCTAGTCAGAAAAACGGAAATGGAAAATAGCTAACACAAAAGTCGCGCGGCGCGATGCTAATGTATCAAACAAGTCATCTAATCTACACCGCTGGATCAAGATGTAAGGGCTTACAGCGAGATGGTCTGGAGGTGGCGGCGCAGTTCACCGGAGTTGAGGGAGACGGCGGTGCCGGCGTCGGGTGGAGGTTGGAGACGACGTTCCCGTGGTTCTCCGGACGTGTAGAGGGGTTCCGCGTATGCGGCGCGTCGCGACGGAGAGGATGGTGGCTTCGACGTTGAGCGGCGTGGCTCGGTGCGGCGCGGAGGAGCGGCCGGAGTGCGTCGGGCGTCGGCGAGCTTCGGCGTGCTTGCCCCGAGCGTTTTGGTCGTGGAGGAGAGGCGAGGATGGGTCGAGGGGGGGCGCACGAGCAAGGCGGACGGAATGGAGGTGGTCTTGGTGCTCGGAGGTCGCCTCGCCTCGCCGGAATCAATGAAATCGTCCGTGGATGTGAAGAACTCCGGCGAGCAAATTCGTCGGCCTAGTGGCGTATTGGAGAGGGCTTTTGGGGGAGAATGGAGGAGGAGGTCGAGGGCTTTATATAGAATCCGACGGTGCTTGATTTGGTGCAGTAATTTACCCGCAATCAATCGGACATTAATTTCGACCAAAAACGTCCATGTTTAATGGCGGAATAAATTAGAGCAATTTAGGGCATTTAAGAGAGGGCTTTTATGGGGGGGTGAAAGAGGAGATTAAGCGCTTTAATTAGAAACAAACGATGCGTCATTTGAGGCTCTAAATCAACGGGAATCAATTCAGAAAGTTTGCACGGGAGCTGATTTCGCGTTCCCTGGTTCTGGAGCTTGAAGACGACGCTGACGTCATCATGATGTCAGCATTTTTTTTCTTTTTATTTTTCTGATTTTTCTTATTTCTTTCATAACTTTTGATTTAAGACTCCAAATCAAGTCAAATAAATTTCTAAAAATTTGTAAAAATAATATCTTTGTTAAACCAGTTGTGGGCATATTTTGAACACTTTTCAAAAAATCAAAATTTTGCATTATTGATTAATTACAAATTTGCCACTTAATGTCAAATTTGAAAACATGGCTTAAATAATTTCGTTTTTGGCTAAATAAAATTTATAAAAATACAACACTTATATAAGTTTAAAATAAGTTATTTAAACTCATTTTCCAACATTAAATCATTTTTGTCTTTAGTACAACGTTAAATAACATAACACCACTATTCGCAATGAAAAGGGGAATATAATGAATGTATTTTTAATTGAAAATAATTTGTGCACCATTATATTTTATATTATGATAATTCATTTGAAAACCTTATAACAACTTTGGAAAACATTTTTGATTTAATCATTTCTTATATAGAAAATATATTCATGAAAGTCATTTAATGTTTATAAAATAAATGAAAATCATTTAAGCTAATGAAATGTTTATTTGGGTTGTTAAGTAGTTATAGAATCTATGAGGTTTTAAAGTTATATGATATAGACTTGTAATATCCAAACTATGTTTTGAACTCAGGTAAATGAATAATAATCTTTTGGCAAATAGACAATGTTTTCAATAGTTTAAAATAACACTTGTAATTATTATTTTAATTTATTTATAGCTAAGGCTAAGTGGTTGAAATCAATTATTTATAAGTAAACTATTTACTTAAAATAAAATGTTTTGTACTTTATAAAACATTTGCCAAATTACATATGAAGGTTTTTGAAATACAATGGATAATGTAATGTTTAATTGGAAATAACTTTTGAAAATAATGACACATTGGGAATTTTGAAATAATAGACTTTTTCAAAATTGGTTGAAGTCTTTTATAGTTAGTTTTCTTATGCATTTTAATATTTTATTTGAATCAAAACAAAAGTTTTAAATTTTAGTGATTTTTGAACATTCCAAAATATTGGGATGTTACAGACTACCACCCTTAAAAGGAATCTCGTCCCCGAGATTCGGAGAGGCTAGAAAGACAAAGCAAATGCTTGAATGATTCTGATAACTCGGGATGTTTTGAGAAATGAAATTTCTGACATGGAAACTGGAAACTAGCAGGGGATGAATTTTCTGATTGGGGAGGCTCGAAAGAAAGATGGTTTGGGATCTCTGGGTTTCAGGCAGCTGGGTTAGAATTATCTAGGTGGCTACCACCCTTAAAAGAAATTTTTGTGGTCAGTCTAGGAACTTTGTTTAATCTTTTTTATTTTTCTGATGTAGAGTGTACTACTATTTAAAATGTAATGGTATGTGGTGATACGGCAAGTTATAGTACTTTACGTTTTCCACTCGGTTCTTGGAGAGATTTATCCTTCTTCCACTCAGGGCACTTATCAGCGTAATGTCCCTTATCTTTGCACTTGTAGCAAGTTATGTGGCTAAGAACTTTCTTGGATTTAAGCTTTTGTCCTTATTCCTCCAGGGTCTTCATGAGAGACTGTTGCATTCCTTGCTTGGTTTGCTGGATAACTTGTTGCACCAAGGGATAAAGTTGACACTGTATTGGGACATGATTTGTTCCTTCACACAGGAAGCAAGTAACCTGACTTGTGGGCATCCTTTAACTAGATGTCTGGTATGACCATGGGGCCACTCATCAGAACATTCTTTGGACGTATGTCCTATCTCTCCACAAGTTTTGCATACCTTTGGTTTGGTCATAAGGTCCTCTTCAAAAACACTATGGTTTTGATCAATCTTTGGCAGTTGATCATTGATCAAATTCCACAGCTGACTCTGGTTCTCAAATAGTAGTTGCCTAGTTGTATGTAAAACATTGGTGTTGGTATTTGGGTGAGACATCTGTTTGGTTTAGAAAGCAATGAGTTGAATTATTTTTACTATGGAGGAATCCTAGTTCAATAAAACAAAACAAGGCAACCAATCTATAACATAATCAATCAACATCTAACAAAGATCAAGCAACAAGGTTCACAACAAACAATCAATCTAGTATTGTCATATAGCTAAGTTGATATGATCAATACACTAACACGATATCGTCGTTCTATTTAAGTGGTGGTCAAATCTACCTCCTTCGTGGGTGCTTCAAGTTCTTGTTCAACTTTCTTGAATATCTTCGAGGTGTTGGTCGTATCCTGGTTCTTCCGTGGTCTTTCATGCATGTAGAACTTTATGTTGCATCGTAGCTTTTCCATATGAAGCAGCAGAATCAGACTTAGACTATAAGAACATGGTTATCTAGAATAAGATAAGGTATTTTCAGAAGGTTGATAGTAGATGAGAGTATGAAGAAGATAAAATGAAAAGTTTTGTTTTTAGAAAAGTGAATAAATAAATTTTCAATCCTATGGTCAAATCCTATTTCTATCCAAACATAGGGTTTCGAACCTACAGGCAACACAGTGCTCTGATACCATCTGTAGAGACCTCACCTTTTATTATAAGGTGGAAGTCCCTGTGTTAATGTGCTAGTCCCTGGATCAAATGCTAGCACCACAGTTTAAGATGTATATCATGCAAAAGTGTCAAATACTTTATTAAATCGCATGATCCAGTGTTACAAATATCTCTTACAACCTGCATAACCTGAAAAGGCTAGCAAAATTTCTGAGAGTAGCAGCGAAAAATAGTAGATACAAAGAGCCTCATCATCTTCATGTGCCACAGGCAAAGCATGTTGGTTGTAGACTCGAAATCCTATCGAATACTCACTCGTCGTCTGTCGAATCTGCAAGGTTTAGTTGCAGCCCAGCTATAAAGGGTCAGCACAATTGAATTGTGGTGGAAAGTGACTTTAATTTCTAATATTCTACTAAGCTATATCTATATGCTTATTTGGCTGGTGGAGCTCAAGGCTATTGCGCAAAGCAAGTTTTCTCCTACTTTTGGTAAACAACTTTTTGAAACAATATTTTCTCTTTATAGACAATCTCGAGACAAATCCATGTCTCCTTCTCATGTTCTCCCATCAAAGTTTTATTAAGAAATTGGAATGAAGAGATTTTCAGAACACAACCTTGTGTAGTTACTCAAATTGTCCGATGCCGGGGACACGGCTAAGATCTTAGGTTTTTAACTCTCGAAAGGGTGTGCACTTTCACCATTAGACTTAATCAACCCAAACTATCCTCTACACTCCTTTAGTGAGAAGGAAAAGGAGAAGATCAAGACGAGACTTTTCAGAAGTTGCTTTCCCATGATCATACTAAGAGATTACCACCATCCTATCAACTCTACCACCATCAATCTCTTGACCCAGGTCCACAACAACTTACTCCATCAAGACAGAGCCCATATTGACCAATGGTTGCACGGTAAGCAACTAGACTCAGTGTAAACTTAAATCTCATAGCCCTGGGTGGCCTACCACAAGTGAGCAACTCAGGTTAACACCGCATATCATGGCCCCAAGTAAGTAGAAACTATCTTGGGCGAAGACAACCATGAAACTTGGCCCTGAGAAGCCACTCAACTTGAAACCTCCTCGATCGACCCAATCCACCCAGGCGTTAAATTAATTTAGTGGAAATATTCATTTATCACATCAACCATAAAACAATCATTTTTGCAGCAGTTGCTTCCACTAAATTATAATAGGGGTCTAATCTGGAATTTCTAAGGGGAAACCTAAAAGGTTTGCATAGCATACTACAATCTCCCAAAAACCTATCATGCATACTACTTTTGCAAATACTGTTTGAAAACACTAGATATGCAATAGAATAAAATAGTAGGTGTTTTATGAAGTCACTTGCCTGATGAGTGTTGTCGTTTCTCACTCACTCATTGTCGACAACGAACGTTGCACTCCGTTCAATCTATAAAGTAAACAGACATACAATGAACAAGCAATTCAACAAGCACATAACAATTTAAAACAAATAAGCGTAAAAAGGCTTAGCACAGGGTTTGGTCAAGGGTATCACATAATTTGATATGCAAAAAGAATTAATGTGATTGAGTTAAGGGTTTGCCATTTTGGTCAGGGGATGATCTTGAAAAGATTTACACCAATGAATGCCGAGATGGTTTGAAAACAATTTAAAAGCAAGGTTCACAATTTTAAGTTATCCAGCATATTTAAATACAAATACACAAGTCTATGTTTCAAAATTGATTTAATGAGACATTGTGTTAAACTTGTTCAACTGATCACACATTAACCTTGGTAAAGGTTTTAACCTAATTTAAATTTCAAGTTTCATTAAAGTAACATAACAAATCATTTTAAAACCAAACTTAAGAGTTCATATCAATGAATTAATATTCTAGTTATTTAAGTTGGCATCAAGTTTTAAAATCAAATTTGTACGCTAAATCATTTTAAGGTTGGTCAATATAATCTATAATCGAATACTTATTCTACATCTTAATGATTCCAAAAATATTTCATTTAAAAATTTCTTGGACATACACAATAATATCTATGTCCAATTTACTTAAATCATGCATTTGAACATTTGAACGATTTTAAACTAGTCAAGGTTGGAAAATAACATAACTAGCACAATCTATAGGTCATGGGCTTTTTAAAGATATTTTATTAACAAATTTTGACCTTACAGAATTAAAACTATAATTAAAATAATGTTTTACATGTTTCTGTAAATATCAAATTAGTGCACGACTAAAATACAAGTTTTTATTATATCGCTATTTTCTACACGTTCATACGATTCCATAGACTACAAAAACATCAAAAACGGAGTTACGGTCGATTTAATATGAATTTTGGAAGTTATGTCTAGTCAGAAAAACGGAAATGGAAAATAGCTAACACAAAAGTCGCGCGGCGCGATGCTAATGTATCAAACAAGTCATCTAATCTACACCGTTGGATCAAGATGTAAGGGCTTACAGCGAGATGGTCTGGAGGTGGCGGCGCAGTTCACCGGAGTTGAGGGAGACGGCGGTGCCGGCGTCGGGTGGAGGTTGGAGACGACGTTCCCGTGGTTCTCCGGACGTGTAGAGGGGTTCCGCGTATGCGGCGCGTCGCGACGGAGAGGATGGTGGCTTCGACGTTGAGCGGCGTGGCTCGGTGCGGCGCGGAGGAGCGGCCGGAGTGCGTCGGGCGTCGGCGAGCTTCGGCGTGCTTGCCCCGAGCGTTTTGGTCGTGGAGGAGAGGCGAGGATGGGTCGAGGGGGTGCGCACGGGCAAGGCGGACGGAATGGAGGTGGTCTTGGTGCTCGGAGGTCGCCTCACCTCCCCGGAATCAATGAAATCGTCCGTGGATGTGAAGAACTCCGGCGAGCAAATTCGTCGGCCTAGTGGCGTATTGGAGAGGGCTTTTGGGGGAGAATGGAGGAGCAGGTCGAGGGCTTTATATAGAATCCGACGGTGCTTGATTTGGTGCAGTAATTTACCCGCAATCAATCGGACATTAATTTCGACCAAAAACGTCCATGTTTAATGGTGGAATAAATTAGAGCAATTTAGGGCATTTAAGAGAGGGCTTTTATGGGGGGATGAAAGAGGAGATTAAGGGCTTTAATTAGAAACAAACGATGCGTCATTTGAGGCTCTAAATCAACGGGGATCAATTCGGAAAGTTTGCACGGGAGCTGATTTCGCGTTCCCTGGTTCTGGAGCTTGAAGACGACGCTGACGTCATCATGACGTCAGCATTTTTTTTCTTTTTATTTTTCTGATTTTTCTTATTTCTTTCATAACTTTTGATTTAAGACTCCAAATCAAGTCAAATAAATTTCTAAAAATTTGTAAAAATAATATCTTTGTTAAACCAGTTGTGGGCATATTTTGAACACTTTTCAAAAATCAAAATTTTGCATTAATACTGAAAGGGGTGCGGACGCTAACCGGAAGGTGGAATATTAGTGATAGATGCGGTTGGAACGGTCTATGTATATTGTTGTAGTGCCCGAATGAATCTCACACTAGACACCATAACATTAGTATATGAATTGGGTTGCTCATCATTATTCTGTCAATTGCCCTTGTGTAATTTGTTTACCACTCATGGATGAATCTTATTATTATTTATGGAGAGACACCACTAGTGAACTATGGACCCCGGTCCTTCTAATTAATCTGATAAAACCACAACTGCAAACTTGTTACTTTATTCAAACGAACATCTTTCTTACACACATACGTTTAATCCTTTGTTACAGCGATCCAGTGAGATTGACAACCTCACTGTTAAGTTGGGGCAAAGTATCTTGATTTTTTGTGTGCAGGCTCCACGTTGATAATCGTAAACGGCGCTGCCAACAACCTCTGGGGAACGTTCATCTCCTACTGGTTCGATAACCTTGGTTTCATACTGAGGGAAATTTGCTGATGCACTACTTCATACCTTCCTGTTGGGGTCTCCCAACAACACACCCACCGTGTGCATCAAGCTCTTTTCTGGCGCCGTTGCCGGGGAGATAAGCATTCTTCACGAGGGGAGTTTTCGCACTTCCATTTTTTTATTTTGTTATTGTATTGCTTAGTTTATTTTTATTTCTGTTTTGTTTTCTTAATATCAAAAATAAAAAAGATTAGTTACTTGCATTACTATTTTTATTTTGGTTTTGTCATTTATTTTCAGTTTTGTTGCTTTTGTTTATTTCGGTTTTAGCATTATTTCCTTAATTTTGTTATTTCGGTTGTTCATTAATTTGCTGAAAATGGGTAGTCATGAAGTTGAAATTCGTTCGTTTAGACAACAAGGAACATAAAGTTTAAAAGATGCTTGGTATAGGATAAATGATGCTCATAAAAAATGCACTAAGAATCACTCCACTTTAATCCTCCTTAGGAATTTTTATGTTACCATTTCTAGTTGGTATAGGTATGTTCTTGATACTCTTACGGGGGGTAATTTTCTTGGTACACCTGCAGTTGAAGCCTGCAATTTAATTGAAAGTTTAGTAGGATCACCACCCCTTACTGAAGAAGTTAAAACTGTGATCACTTTGGAAGATATTATTAAAAATTGGATTCCATGGAGAAAACTTTTCTTGATAATGCTAGCAAGCGTAATAGATGACATTAATGGAAGAATCACAGCTTTAGAAACTAGCAACACCCTTGATACTCATAATCATAGAATTGATGAATTAGAAGATCCTATAGAAACTTTAAGTTCAACCTTTGCCTCTATTAAAACTAAGAAAGATAAGTCTTTTCTGGGAAGGGAGCAAAAATTTATCTATATTCCCAAGCCCAAACCTCCCAATATGCCTAAAAATGATGGTTTACATAATAGGACACACTCATCGATACCAAAGACACCCATTACTACCAACCATGTTCTGGAGCAAATTATTGATGTTGATGCTTCATCTCTGGATAATACTTGAGTTTTATCTTTGTGCCTAGCTCAAAGGCGTTAAACAAAAGCGCTTATGGGAGACAACCCACTTTTATTTCCTATTATTTTATTTTTATTGTATCAAGGACTTGTCCTACCTCTGTATCAACTCCTTTGTATCTTTATTTTATTGCAATGTTGTGTGAAGTTAAGACTCTAGTTGAAAGTTGATGCTAAATTTCAATTCCTGCGAATAAACAGATTTCTGCTGTTGAAAGTTAAATTCATAACTCTCCACTGGAACGTCAGAAACATCTGCCCTTTTTTATGCATAATCTTCAGATGTATACACAACTTTAATTAGTTTTGAGTTTTCTGTGCTGAGCAAGTTAAGTGCCTCGAAAAAATTCGTCTTTACGGATTGTTCTGTTTTTGGCAGATTCTGCCATTTATTTTGCAACGCCTCTTTTGCTATTTTGATTGGATCTTTTAATCCTATGAAGTATCAGTGGCTGTAGATAATGTCCAGTAGCATTGGTAGCAATGGCTTTTCCTACATAATATCATAATTTTTTGTGCACTAACCCTCTAATGAAGTTATTCTTAGTTTGGTGTGGAGCAAGTTTTCAAGGATCAAAAGAGAAGGATGATATGATATGATCTAGAGGATAGTAACGCCAAAGCTTGGGGATGCCCTAGTGGTTCACCCCCAATATATTTCAAGAAGACTCAAGCGTCAAAGCTTGGGATACCCAAGGCATCCCCTTCTTCATCGACAAACTATCAGGTCCTTCCTAGTGAAACTATATTTCAATTCCGTCACATCTTATGTGCTTTTCTTGAAGCTTCTATTTGTTTTTATTTTTGTTTTTGTTATTTTCATTCTCTGAATAAAATTTATCCTAGCATTCTTTTGTGTGGGAGAGAGACACGCTCCGCTTTTTCTTATGAATACTCGTATTCTTCACTTATATTCGTTGAGTATTCGTTTCATGTTATTGTTTGCTTTCTATCTCTTGTTTTTCATGCATCTCTTGCTAGTGTTGTTAGCTTTTTTATATCATACTCTCATATCTCATTGTTTAATTACTTGGAGAGTTTATCTTTTAAATAAGTGTATTGGTGTTTTGTTGAGAACAGAGAATGCTAAATGAGATAGATGGTATAATTAAATGATACATAATCTTGTAGATCATTAAATTGTGTCACTTCAATCATTGATGTTGTTTTGAGATATTAATTTGCTTAATGGTAAACATGATGGTCTAATAAAGTGGAATGATTAATGGTTGGTCTAGAAAAACTTGAAGCTGTGCCACACTTAAATTTCCAGTTGATTGCATAATGGTATATGACTTCTATTTGCCTAAAGCAACCGTAATGACTTTATGTTATGCGCTACGGTCGGTGAAGCCAACGGTGACTTTGTCATTCGCCATGATCCCTCTAGGAGTAATTTTCATTATGCCTTGTATGATCATATTTTTATTTGGAATCTTTTTACTTGTGAGTTCTAAAACTGTGGTTCTCGTGGCACTTTGATACATCTCCAACGTATCTATAATTTTTTATGTTCTATGCTATGTTATATAATGTTAGTACATGTTTTATATGCATTTTATATAGTTTTATGCATTTTCTGGGACCAACCTATTAACAAGATGCCAAAGTGCCAGTGTCTTGTTTTCTGCTATTTTTGGTTTCAGAAAAGTACTTAAGGAAATATGCTCGGAATTGGAAATAAAAGATCCTGGAATTATTTTTGGAAAAGGAACGTTCCAGAACACCGAAGACGAGACGGAGAGGGGCCACGAGGCGGCCTCACCACCCCGTGGCGCGGCTCCCTTCTTGGTCGCGCCAGGAGGTGGTGTGGGCCCCTCGGGCGCCCACCGACATCACCCTTTCGCCCATAAATACCTCCTGATCTAAAGACGCACGTACGGTGTTCATTTTTTCCTCCACAGGTCCCAAGCAGCCGTCGTCGTCAACACCAATTCGGGAGAGATCAGAACTGCTCCCCAGCACCCCGCCGGGACGGGGAATCGTCCCCGGAGGCCTCTACATCGCCATGACCGCCTCCGGACTGATGCGTGAGTAGTCTACCATTGGACTACGGGTCCATAACAGTAGCTAGATGGTTCTCTTCTCCTATTGTGCTATCATGTTTAGATCTTGTGAGCTGCCTATAATGATCAAGATCATCTTTATGTAATTCTCCATGTTGTGTTTGCTGGGATCCGATGAATATTGAGTTCTAAAGTTATTACTTCATACTATATCATGTTTGTGCTATTTAATGATCTTGCATGCTCTCCGTTACTTGTGTGTGGTTTAGGCAAGTAGATGCTCGTATCTCCAAGAGGGGGTATTTATGCTCGATAATGGGTTCATGTCTCTATTTAATCTGGGGCAGTGACAGGAAGCTCTAAGGTGGTAGATGTAATGTTGCTACTAGGGATAAAACAGTAGTACTTTGTCTAAGGATGATGTTACTAACTTACTTTACACACATTGCTTAAGGCGATAATCTGTTGCATGCAACTTAATACTGAAAGGGGTGCGGACGCTGACCGGAAGGTGGATTATTAGTCATCAGTGCGGTTGGAACGATCGATGTATATTGTTGTAATGCCCGAATGAATCTCACACTAGACATCATAACATTAGTATATGCATCGGGTTTCTCATCATTATTCTGTCAATTGCCTAGCTGTAATTTGTTTACCATTCATGGATGAACGTTATTATTATGGAGTTACACCACTAGTGAACTGTGGACCCCAGTCCTTCTCATTAATCTTATAAATCCTTTTTGTTTACTTTCTGCAAACAAACATCTTTCTTCCACACATACGTTTAATCCTATGTTACAGCAAGCCGGTGAGATTGCAACCTCGCTGTTAAGTTGGGGAAAAGTATCTTGATTGTTTGTGTGCAGGCTCCATGTTCGTTGCTGACACTGGTGTTGCGTCGTGCCAACGCCAGCTTCCAACAACCTCGGGGGAAACGTTCATCTCATGCTGGTTCAATAACCTTGGTCTCATACCAAGGGAGATTCGCTGCTGCACTACTTCATACCTTCGTCTTGGGGTCTCCCAAGAACACACCCACCGTGTGCATCAATCTCTTTTCTGGTGCCGTTGCCGGGGAGATTGGAATTCTTTTGGTGAGAAGACTTTGATATTCACCCGTCAACATAAGCACCAGAAAGCTCTTTTCTGGCGCCGTTGCCGGGGATTTGAGTGTTCTTACGAGGGGAGTTTTCGCACTTCCAATCTTTTTATTTTGTTATTGTCTTGCTTAGTTTATTTTTATTACTGTTTTGTTTGTTTAATATCAAAAATACAAAAAAAAATAGTTACTTGCATTACTTTTGTTATTTTGTTTTTGTCATTTATTTTCAGTTTTGTTGCTTTTGTTTATTTTGGTTTAGTCTTTATTTTTCTATTATTGTTATTTCGGTTTGTCTTTTATTTACATCATGTTTATCAACAAAAATATAAAAAAAATAGTGTAAATTAATCATCATGTCTGGTATATTCCCTGTTACTGTGTCATCCGAAGAATTAATCTTTATTTTTAAACAAGGGAATGAAGAAACTTTTGGAGAAGCTTGGTCTAGAATTTTTGAAACTTATGGTGAAACTGAACCTATAATGACTTTAAGGTTACTTCTTAGTAGCTTTTATTTTGGGCTTGTTCTTTGCTAAAGGTATTCTTTAGATGATGTAGTGGGAGGAGATTTCCTTCAATGTGATGGAGATCAAGCTTTTAATACAATAAAGAAATTAATTATGTCCTCTTCTTCAGCTAATAAATGTGACTCAAGCATTGGTAATATTCACACTAGATTAAATACCCTTGAAACAAGCATTTCTCTCTTAAAAGATGGTTATGGTAAAATTCGTGAAAAACTTGATTATGTTTCCAATAAACTCTGAACCATCATTGTGTCTCCCTACCTTGAAAATCACTCTTTGTAATGAAAATTTTCTTGCCCATTGTGATATTATGTCTGAGTTTTGTCTTATGCCCAAGTATATTCATGCATCTTTAAATATTTGGGGAATTGTTGAAGGAGGAGAAACAATAACCCTTACAGATAATATACTATACAACCCATTGGGGTAGCTGAAGGATTATTTACAACACACCTAGGAAGAACTGTATCCACTGATTACCATGTCACTGAATGTGCAGAAACAGGACAAATTACTATTGGAAGATCCCTGCTGAAACTTTTGGGAACAAAAATTGATGTGGGACAAGGTTCTGTCAGTTTCACTACTTCCCAGGAAGTTGGCAAACGTTCCCTAAAAAGCTAGGTAAGAAATTTGGTAACAAAAACAAACGAAGAGCAGCTCGTGCTCGTAAGGTTGATGCTTCATCTCTTCATAATACTTGAGTTTCACTTTTTGTGCCTAGCTCAAATGCGTTAAAAAAAACGCTTATGAGAGACAACCCACTTTTATTTCCTGTTATTTTATTTTTCTTGTGTCAAGGACTTGTCCTACCTCTGTAGAAACTCTTTTGTATCTTTATTATATTGCAATGTTGTGTCGAGTTAAGCCTCTAGTTGAAAGTTGATGCTAAATTTCAATTTCTGCGAATAAACAAATTTCTGTTGTTCACCGTTAAATTCATAACTCTCCACTGGAACGTCAGAAAAATCTGCCCTTTTTTGTGCATAATTCTCAGATGTATACGCAACTTTCATTACTTTTGAGTTCTCTGATCTGAGCACGTTAAGTGCCTCGAAATAATTCGTCTTTACGGACTGTACTGTTTTTGGCAGATTCTGCCATTTATTTTGCAATGCCTCTTTTACGATTTTGATTGGATCTTTTTATCCTATGAAGTATCAGTGGCTGTAGCTAATGTCCAGTAGCATTTTTAGCAATTGTGTTCATACAGAATATCATAATTTTTTGTGCACTAACCCTCTAATGAAGTCTACTCTAAGTTTGGGGTGGAGGAAGTTTTTAAGGATCAAGAGAGAAGGATGATAAAATGTGATCAAGAGGATAGTAACGCCAAAGCTTGTTGATTCCCCACTGGTTCACCCCCAATATATTTCAAGAATACTCAAGCGTCAAAGCTTGGCGATGCCCAAGGCATCCCCTTCTTCATCGTGAAACTATCAGGTCCTTTCTAGTGAAACTATTTTTTAATTCTGTCACATCTTATGTGCTTATCTTGAAGCGTATGTTAGTTTTTGTTTTTCTTATTTTCATTCTCTGAATAAAATGGATCCGAGCATTCTTTTGTGTGGTAGAGAGACACGATCCGCTCTTTCATTTGAAGACTCGTATTCTTCACTTATATTTGTTGAATATTCTTTTCATGCTATTGTTTGCTTTCCAGCTCTTGTTTTTCATGCATCTCTTGTTAGACCTGTTAGCTTTATTATATCATACTCTCATATCTCACTGTTTAATTACTTGGAGAGTTTATCTTTTATATAAGCTGATTGGTGTTTGTTTGAGAACATAAAATGCTAAATGTGGTAGATGGTATAACTAAATGATACATAATCTTGTAGATTATTAAATTGTGTCACTTGAACCATTCATGTTGTTTTGAGATATTAATTTGCTTAATGGTAAACATGATGGTCTAGTAAAGTGGAATGATTAATGGTTGGTCTAGAAAAACTTGAAGTTGTGCCACACTTAAATTTCCAGTTGATTGCATAATGGTATATGACTTCTATTTGTCTAAGGCAACCGTAACGACTTTATGTTATGCGCTACGGTCGGGGAAGCCAACGGTGACTTTGTCATTTGCCACGATCCCTCTAGGAGTAATTTTCATTATGCCTTGTATAATCATATTTTTTATTTGCAATCATTTTACTTGTGAGTTCTAAAACTGCGGTTTTCATGGCACTTCCACCACCATGTTGCTAGCCTCTTCGGTACTTTGCATTGCCCTTTCTCACATTGAGAGTTGGTGCATTTTTCGCGGGTACATCCAAACTTGTGGGAGATCTTCATCTTGTTCTCCTACACATAAGCGAAATATCTTCCTCAAAATATCCACCATACCTACCTACTACAACATTTTCATAGTTGTTCCGAGATATATTGCCATGCAACATCCATTTTTCATTACTTGACTTGTTGTCATTCATTACTTATATATTGCTTTGCGTGATTCTATAAAGCTGATGTGTGGTTTTACCCATGTTACGCTAGATCATTGCATAACCTGCTACATTGGCAGATGCACCGTTGTCATATGCATTCTTATGGCACATTCATATTAGTTACTTGTATCATCAGTATGTTGCCATATCATCATTAGTGTGTTCTCATATATAATATATCATATTAGGATGATTGCCCCTAAAAAGTGGAAAGAGCCATGGAGGCCATCGAAAAGAGAAACATAAAAGGAAAAAAATAGAAAAAGAGAAAAGAAAAAAGAAAAAAGAAAAAAGAAAGAAAGAAATAAAAAGGGGGCAACATTACTATTCTTTATCACACACTTGTGCTTATGTTATAGCACCATAACATTTATAGTCATCACTTGTGCTCATGTTATAGCACCATATTATTTATGATCATCATTTGTGCTCATGTTTAGCACCTTTACTCCATATGAGAGAGTTTTCATGTCTTAGTTGCATAACTATGTGGGGAACTTTACACTATAGAACTTGGCTTGTATATTCCAATGATGAGCCTCCTCAAAAGTGCTCTAGGTCTTTGTGAGCAAGCAAGTTGGATGCACCCCCACTAGTTCCATTGGAGAGCTTTCATATACTTATAGCTCATCGTGCATCCATTGTGTGGCAATCACAACTCCTTGCATAGCTTCAATTATAAGACTTTCTCTTGTCTAATGATCACTTGCAGCTTTGTGAGCCTTTCTTCCGTTGGCCTTCCAATCCTCCATTAACATTCTCTTAGCCATAACATCATGGTGCCCGGAACCAACATTGAACGCTTGCTTGTTTCTTTTCAAAAAATAAAGTATTGATCTTCTACGTGCATATTGATATTGCTTGACTTGATCCCTTCATTAAGTTGTCATGTTTATTGGAAGCATTAGACGATTATATTGTTGTGCTTGAAGCTTAAATCATCTCTAATGCTTTGATAACCGGAGGGAATGACTGTGATGTGAGGATCACATGTGTTCACGAAATGTTAATGTTTTGCTCCGGTACTTTATTAAAAGGAGTACCTGATGCACACAGTGGGTCACTACAAGAAATATGTCAACTGGTGACCCTCAATTTTGGTCACAAAAAGGTCACTATAAGTCATTTGTGACCTTTTTGTGACCAAAAAAGGAAGGTCACATACCGAGGGTCACTAATGACAGTATGTGACCTTTTTTCAATTGGTCATAGATTGGTTTGTGACCAATCCAACTATTCGGTCACCAAGAATTTCAGCCAGGCCACGTTGGAAAGCTGAGCTGGCATTCATCCGACGTGGCATCCGACATGGCGCGTGGATCAGTGACCAAATTAGATGGTCACAAACAGATTGAGCCCAATCCAGTTGAGTCATCTAAATGGGCCAAGCCCAACAAGGAAGCCTTTTTACATTTGTTTCTTTATTTTATTCGACTGGTTAAATGGGCCAAGCCCATGGGCTGCACGGTCCCACTTGTCATTCTGGCCCCACTGTCAGACTAACAGACCCACCAGTCAGACCGACCCCACCTGTCAGGTTGCACCCACACGTCAGGCGACCCCACCAGTCAGGTTGGACCCACACATCAGGCGACCCCACCTGTCAGTGTGGGTCCCACCTATCGGAGGCGACCCCACCTGTCAGTGTGGAGCCCACCTGTCGAGCGACCCCACCTGTTAGTGTGGATCCCTCCTGTCAGGTTGGACCCACCTGTGAGTGTGGATCCCACCTATTAGTGTGGATCCCACATGTCAGAGTGGGTCCAAGCTGTCAGTGGGTCCCACATGTCAGGATTGGTCCCACTTGTTAGTGGGTCCCGCCTATCAGAGTGGGTCCCACGTGGGTCCCACCTGTCAGAAATTTTTGGGTCCCACCTGTCAGAAAGTTTTGGGTCCCACTTGTCAGTAAGTTTTGGGTCCCACCTGTCAGAATTTTTTTGGGACCACGTGCCAGAAATCAATTTCGTCCCACATGTCAGAATTTGATGGGTCGCATCTGACAGTCCTACGTTGCCCCACATGGCAAGAAATACAACACAACACATATTCAAACTGAAATCGCAGGCTATATTGCTATAAATCATCAGGACATAATTTGTTGTCCGAATTGCCAACAATGGCATCCAAATGAGCGTGGTCAGAATTGCCAACAAAGGCATGCAAGTGTTAACAGACAACAAAAAGCCAGAGCGGAGCCAAAAAAAGATCAATGTCTCAAACTGAGATCAACTATCAAATGACAGGCACCAACGGATCGAAGAACAAGCAGCCTAAGAAGGCTTAGCACCCATGAGAGTAATCATCGCAGCAAACTGTTGTCGTTGTTCTTCCGTCTTCTTGAACATGATTTCATATTTATAGCTTCAGATTCTTCAGTCCTCTTCCGCAATGCAGAAACTTCATCTAACATGCATTCATTTATCCTTTCAGCTTGTGCCAGCTTCACCTTGAGCTCTTAGACATGGGATGTAACATCCTGGGATTTGAAAAATCAGAAAAATTTAGAACTTTTAAAAATTACTCTGTATGTTACTTTTGAAAGAGTATTCAAGCATTGTATTCATGCACTCATGCATTCATGCATAAACATCATTTCATCTTGTGGCTTAAATTAAATAAGAGTTTGAAATTTAATATTTATTTATATGTATGTTTTGGAAATTATTCCATAAACATGTTATTTGTATCTTTTATAATATTCCAATTTATTAATTTATATTCTGGGCAAGAATACTACCAAAAAGTTCTAAATTAAATTAGCTTTCCAAAACATATTTTTATGAATTTTTCTGAAATGTTTTGATAAAATTTAAAAAATCAAATTTAAAGAAAAGTTTCAAAACAGAAAAAAAATTGTTTAAACAAAATAAATATAAACGAGCCAACTGGGCCGAAGCCCATCTTCTATCTACCGCGCGCGCAGCACAGAAGCCCAGCAGCAGCCCACTCCCTCTCCTCTCTCACTGACGCCTAGGCCCCACATGTCATCACCTTCCCCAAACCGTATCACAAACGAACTCTAACCGAACTCAAAATCCGGATCAATCCGATCTTTTTTTCGTGCGGGATACGATCTCTTGGTTCCTCTTATTTACACTCCATCCTCGCCGCCTCCTTTCCCCTCTCAAACCCTAAAAAAATTGGCCCCCAGGCTGCACCAATTTGAGGTCGCACCGTCGCCATTGCCGCCGGCCACTTCTTCGGTTCCGGTGAGTATGGACCCCTTCAGGAGCTCCCGAACCTCCCACTCGATTCCCCTCGCCCTTATGCATCCTCTCATGTACCCAATCTTTGTCATCCGCAACCGGACTATCAAATCCGAGCTCGACCGAATCACCGGCGACAACGTTGCTCCGGCCACGCCTTCACGTAGCGAAGGGAACAAATCGACGTCGCCGCCAGCTCCAACGACTTCGCCACCTCGCGCCTCGACTCGTCGTCGTACCCTCGAAGACACGGAGGAACCCGAGCCGCCGGAGCCGTCGTCCCCTCCATCTCCGGTGAGTCTCACCGCCGGCTGGTCAACCTTTTGTGACCTTCCGATCTAGAACGAGAGCCCGCGATTAAAGCCATCTCCGAATCGGTATCGACGAACCAGAAGACGCCACGTCGCCCGCCCACATCCGTCCGCGTCGCGCCACAACCCGTCCGCGCACGCATATACCGCATCGTCCGAAGACCAGTCAACAGGATTACTCCGCACCAATCCGAAGACGCCACGTGGCCCAGGGACCTCATCGTGAAGCTTTTGTTTGTTTTCTTCACAGTTTAGTCCCTACATACTAGGTCTATTATAACTTATTATTGGTTTGGCCAAATTTAACAAAGTTTATATTTTTGAAAAGCTTTTTACTAGTAGAAACTTTTGGCATCATTACTTTTATGTTTTGTTGAATTAAAATTTGTTGAAATTCAAAACTGGCATTAATGGTAAATTGAACATAACTTCAAATTTAAAATTTAAAAGTTATCAAACTCTTTTGCTAAAAAATTTAATTGTCTAAGTACTGGCCATAGGAATACTCAAATAATTTTTGTAGAATAATTTTCTGTGGTTTGTAATTAAATATTGATTAAGTGCTTTTTAGGTGATATTTTAATAATTAAAATTAGAATTATTTTTCTTTATTTATTCGAATAATAAAATGACTTCGTCATATTTTGACCACTTTGGTCACAAAAAGTACTTAGAAATATTTTGCCTTCTAAAACAAAGTAAATTTCTCTCTTAGAGAATATTTGATAAATATTTGACTATACTTTTTCCTTAGAAAAATTTCAACACCTTAGAAATGCTAAATCTTTTCCTTAGAGAAATTTAGCATCTACAAACTTAGTTGTTTTTATTTTGATAAGTGTTGTCCCTAGAAATAAATTGCATTGCATGCATAGCATATTGTATTGTATATTTATTGTTTTTCTCTAAGTTAAGTTTATTTTCGACATAGTTGTTTTGGTAAAGTGATCATTCACTTAGACACTTTGGAATTTCAATATGAAGACTAGAAGGCCAACGAAGACTTAGAAGAAAAGAGACTCCGGAAGCAGCTCCAAGAAGTAGGAGCACTTAGAAGAAAATCAACAAGAACTTCAAGATGACAATCCCCCTTTATTTCTCTAAGTCTTTCTCTCTTTTCTTTTCTTCCCTCTTGGACCTCGTGGTGGCTAAGTTATATCCAAGACCAGCCCTGGTGATATACAAACCATCAAGTCTGAAGAACCATCAAATCTACATGATACAATGAAGACATCACCAAGGAGAAGGTTACAAGTCTGGAGATGAAGCCTGGGAAATCAACTTTATCTTCTCTGTATCTTTTTCTGCCTTTCCTATTCTTCTTCCACTTTGGACATAAACCAAGTCCTTAGAATGCTAATATAAGATGAAGGAAACTACAAGGGAGTTGAAGAATTCAAGATCAAACATGATGAAGACTAGGAGCAGTCTTACAACTTAGTCAAGTGGACTTATAGCAATGGATTTTATGACCTTGGTCCTTAGTCATATTTGGCTAACACACTTGCCTTGCATTCACTTAGAATAATTTCTTGGCATGGCATGCATCTCTAGTTAGAAATATTTTGCACATCATGCATAACATATTTTTGTATGGTTATTTTGTTTGTATGTTTATTTGTGTCTTGTTTGATGTGTTAGAAATTTTGAAGGGAAACGACAACTGTTGCAGCTGTTGTTGCTATTCTTCCGGTTGACAAGGCAAGTGGCACACCCTCATAAATTTCCTAAGTATTTTCTATGCATTACTTAGTGTGTTTCTTATATGCATGTGTTGGATAGTATTGCTACGCTGAAACTACTATATCCCTTACACTAGTTGTGTCTAGAATCCTATGGGTAACTTGGTAGAAATATTGATGCTATGCTAAAGTTGTTTTGTGGAAAGTAAATTTCTACTAAGTTAAAGAAACTTCTGGGTGGATGTGGCAAGAGGATGGAGGTTAGAGTTGAGTGGCTGCTTAGGCTCATTTAGGTGGGTGCACCTGGCTAAGACCCAGGCTCATTTAGATGAGAGAACCTGAGTACGTACACTTGAGGATGGCCAACCAGGAACAAAGGGACCAAAGTTTTCTCCAAGTGAAGATGTTTCCAGTGCAACCACGTGGTATAATGGCTCTGCCTTGACTTTTCCCCAAAAGTATCGTCTCAGGCTTCTCCTTTCCTTTTCACTACATGAGGGTCAAGGACAGAAGGGTTGTTTGAGTCTCGTGGTGAAAGTGCACAACCTCTGCAGAGTGTAAAACTAAGTACTTAGCCGTGTCCCCGGTTACGGACAATCTGAGCAGCTGATCAAGGATTCAACGGAGGCTCCCAACATTCCAATTTCTAAGTTAAAAGTTGATGGGTGCACAAGGGAAGATGAGATTATGGTTTTCATGCCCTACTCGTCTTGATTTCAAGAAAAGTGTTTTCAAAAGAGTAGGAAAAATTTGGCTTTATGCAAATTAGCCTTGAACTCCACCAGCCAAATATGCATATAGGCTATAGAGTTATTCCATTAAGTGTCCACCATAGTGTCACTTGCCAGACTCCATTTTTAATGGAATCTGACCCACTCTATTGCAAAATTTTATTTGTTACAGGTTATTCAGATGACGAGTGAGGTTTCGTTAAGGGATTTCAAGTCTGCAACCAACATATTTTTGCCAGTGGCAACATGAAGTTGTTGGAGACCCACTGCTATTGTATTTCCGCTGTTAACTCTTTCGAAGCTAGCTTTATGCTATGCAACTTGTATTGAATATTTTGTAAGTCTGGATCATCGATGTAATAAAATTGATACTTTGTTGTGATATTACATCGTAAACTGTGTGTGCAAACGAATCGATCCAGGGATTTGCACTATACACGGGTATCTGCCTTATTAAAAGTGCAGGTACGTTACATGGGATGCCGCCTTGGTGCAGGATGCTCTGGACTACAGCCCAGCATTCACCAAGAATGTGCTCGAAGGGCATGTTGCAGTCAACACTTGACCAACAACTTCCACAGCGGACACTGCATGTTGCCCTTCAGGTATCGGGGCATCCAGCTTCTCCTCCATCTTAGCCAACCAGGAACAATTAAGATTAATCAAACAACAAGTATATTACAAGATGCAACATTCTACATGTACTGCAGCTTCTACTGGTACTGAAGTAATTTTGGTACTAGGTCTACATAGACACAATGAGATAAGCTAGAGACAAGTTTGAACAAGCAAGCACAAAGTTTAGATATATTTGCAGACTAAGTAAACAAGTTAAGAACTAGAGCAACAAGCAAACACAACAGCTCAAAATAGACCTTGCACTACAGCAGGAAGCAAACACATCAGGTGTACAGCAACACAATGAGATAAGCTAGAGACAAGTTTGAACAAGAAAACACAAAGTTTAGGTATATTGCAGACTGGCTAAACAAGTTCGGAAATAGAGCAACAAGCAAACACAGCAGCTCAAAATAGACCTTGCACTACAGCAGGAAGCAAACACAGCAGCTAAAATGACTAACAATTGCTATCTTGGCTGCCTCTGATAAGCCCTTCACTGCGCTCATGTGTGTGATCTCGAACACCCCAATCGCACTCAGCTCCTCATCATCTTTGAGCTTCTCCCTCTGATGTTGTTCAACAAGTATGAAACCACAAGTCAGCTGGACATAAGCTAATTGGGCCTAATAAAGATAAAATATGCTTTGCTCTTACATCAGGATGGATAGTTGCTTCACAGGACCTGGAACCGGTTGTCTGCTGGAACTCAAACTTCTTTCGATTATCCAAGTTAGAGAGACAGATTTTCTACCAAAACAATGTACAAAAAGATGATCACATACATGAGAGCAAAAGCTGAAAGCACGTACATGCAAACAGGAGCAGATACATATAAGTACATGTAATAAGACCAAGGGCACATGTACAGGCATACCTTCTGTTTTTGTGTGTTCCACAAATTCAAAAGAGTGTGCCATTCATCATCATTCAGGTCCTTTACTGGAGAGTTGATGCTGAGATCTTTAGCATTAACTGGATCGAAGTATTTCTTTTTGATCTTGTGCCGCCTGTTCTTTGATACTACCTGCAACTTCTTGGTACATGCTTCCTTTATGGCCTTCGAGTTGGTGTCCATGTTAAAATTTCCCTACAAATGAAGCAAGCAAGCAACAGACATTATTAGTGATCATATGAAAGGTGTAAAAAGAACATCCAACAAAGAATCACAAAGAGGCAAGTAACTTACATCAACTTTGCCGATGTAGTCCTTGATCAAAATGGCATCTTTTTTGTAATCCTTGAAACGGGGAAGAACTCTTGTATGGGTTCTGGCAGTATATCCACACTCTGATGCAAACTTGGCAGACAACACATGCTCCTCAGGAGCTGTCTTCCCTTCAGCAATTCGAATTGTCACCTTGGAACTTGTTGCCTTAGTAATCCTTTCCAGTCCTTTGCCTTTTTTCCTACGCACAAAGCCACAATTGCATTGCCTGAATAGGATATAAACTTTGATTAGGACTAAACATTTCACATTCTTCATCAAACACTAATGTAAATATTCACAATGAATGTGGAAATGTCATGGCAATCATGTGGCATGTAATCAAATAGAAGCAAACAAGAGAGTAAGAGACAACAGTCAGAGATGAACTTGCCTTCATCACCAGTAGGCAGCTCGGTTTCTTGCTCGGTTTCTTGCTGAGTTCCTTGATCATCATGGTAGGGTTGACTATCATAAAAAAGGTTTCCTTTGATCCAATGGTCCAACAGGGATGACGAGTGTGTGCACAGTCCTTCCGTCATCCTCATCACCTTGCTGCGTGCTTTCTTCAATGTCGAGAAGCGGAGTCTTTTCATGGTTGGCTTCAACAGCCTGCTTTGCTTTGTTTCTGGTGACTCTAGCAGGAGCAGGGTCCTCAACTTCTAGCAATCTCTTTGTGTTTCCAGGGGCTATCCCAAACACCCTAGAAGGAGCCATTTGACTGGTTGTTTCTTCTGGGCTTGTCGCACTCCTCTTCTTCTTCTTAACATCACACTTTTTCCTCCTACTAGTAAACTTATGTGCCCTCTATAACAGCAAAGCCAGAAGCATGAGATCAAAAGTAATAAAATGTTGCAAGAACAGAATGAAGTAAAAGAACATCAAAAGGAAATAGCAAACAACTAATCCAAACCATCCAAACAAGATAGAGTGGCACCTGCACAGTCGTGTCCACTAAACAGTCATCGAATTGTTCATCAATAACTTCGTCGTTTTAAGGATCATAGTCCGAGCTTTCAGCTTGTGTGATGGCAGACATGGAGGATTCAGCGGTACTTGCACTACCTTCTCGATTAACCCCATTGTTGTTCTTAAGAAAAATCACTAAAGCAGGGAGATCAAGGGACCTTAACATACTGTTGTTGCTCATCATGGTCCTAGCTCTAATCTTCTCGATTTCAGTAAGTGGTTCCACTTTACATGAACAAGAAAAGATAACCATTAGATGAATGGTTGAAATGCATAGGAAGCAAGACAACACAATCAGCCAAGGTGCTTAAAACAGCTTCTAGTATCATTTAATTATACTACATTAACAGGCAAAAAACTTGATATTAAAACCGACCAAAGCCATCAAATCATTTCAATATGCAACAAGTATTAACAGGACATGGATTCATTTCAATATGCAACAAGTATTAACAGGTCATGGAATCGTTTCAATATGCAACAAGTATTAACATGGCATGGAAACTACCATTTCAATGTGCAACATAACACCAAATCCATCCAATTCATTTCAATTTGCAAAACATTGGAATCATTTGATTGTGATTTCATAGCAGATCAATACAAAAAGGCTACTGTATGCACAAGCTAGGCACATTACTATTCAGAGCATAGACAAAAATAAATAGAAAAACTTGCAGCCCATGCAAGTGTACCAATTTACATACAACCAGCAGGCTGCCTTTTTGTTGGCTTCCTCCCCATTGTTGATCTTGACGTGGTTGGATTGGTGCCGCTAGGTTGTTGATGTCCACTTGCCCTATGTAATTGGACAAAAGAATGTAGATTAACTAGATGTCCCAAGGATAAAAGCCTCATGGTTCTTGCAAAAAAGAATGAAGCAAGAAATTTATTGCAAAACACCTTTTTATCTGACCAATTCCCCTTGCTTGGCTCCGTTTAACTGGTGGAATTCCTTGATAGTTTCCTACAATATCCATATGGTAAGATGGCATGTAACATCCCAATATTTTGGAATGTTTGAAAATCACTAAAATTTTAAACTTTTGATGTTGTTAAAATAAAAAAGTTAAAAGCATAAGAAAACCAACCATAAAAGACTTCATAGCATCTTCCAAATTAATTATTATTTGAAATATGTCAAGTAATCACTTTTTTCAAAACTTGTTTCAAGTTAAACATTTTACTATCCATCGTTTTTCTTAAACCTCAATTTATATTTTGACAAATGGTCTACAAACTTTAAAACCATTTTCTTGCAATAAAAAGTTTATTTATAAGTATTTGATTTCAACCACTTAGCCAAATCTTTTTATAAATTAAAATAATATTTGCAAATGTTCTTTTAAACTATTTAAAACATGGTCTATTTGCTAAAGTGTTTTTCATGAATATATTCAATACAAGAAATAAAATAAATCTAGATAATTTTCCAAATGTATTTAATGGTATTTTCAATTGATTTATCATAAAATAAAACTAAATGGTGCACAAAGCATTTTAAATTAAAAATGAATACATTATATTTCCATCTTCATTTCAAATAGTGGTTTCATGTTATTTAATATGGTTGTAAAGCCAAAAATAATTTAATTTTGGAAAATGAGTTTAGTTAACTTAATTTCAAACTTATATAAGTATTATTATTTTATAAATTTTATTTAGCCAAAAATAAACTTTAATTAAGCCATGTTTTTAAATTTGATAGAAAGTGTCAAATTTACATTTAATCAATATTTCGAAATTTTGATTTTTCAAAAGTTTTCAAAACATGCCCACAACTGGTTTAACACAAAGATATTGTTTTTACAAATTTTTAGAAATTTATTTGACTTCATTTGGACACTCAAATATAAAGATATGACATAAATAAAAAACCAGAAAATATAAAAGATAAACGTAAAAAAAATGGAACATACCCTCTATGCCGAAGCCCAGCAAGCAGCTGCCGCACCCCTCCCTTTTTTTTCACGCGCAACGGCCCATTTTCCTTTCCTCCTCTTTTTTCTTTCTTCTCTCTTCTTCTTCTATTTTCTTCTGGGCCGAATCTTGGCCCATATAGGCCGGCCGTCTTCCTCCGTGAGCAGAGCTCGAACGTTATAACAACGTACAGAAACGTAACTTCATGTTAACTCCTTCCCCTCCTCCCCTAGGGCATTCAAGACCCTGAAACGGCTCAACTTAAACACGAAAATTACTCCTCACTTAACCACGATTCCATTCCGGGAGTTTATTTCCAATTTCATTGCCTTAAACATGCACATCGACCTCGTGAAATTGTAAAGTAAACTTTTAGAACTGTGGAAACACCCATACAACCTTTTCGAGTTGAAAGATTTGACTCCAGACCATCCCTTGACGAAACCCTAAACCCAAACACATTTATTCTTTTTGTCTATTGAATTATGTGACATTTTTTACCAAACCCTTCCGAGAAGACTCGTTACGCCTGTATGTTTCAATATGTTTTGTGCTTGTTGAATTGCTTGTTTATTGGATGCCCTTTTACTATATAGTTTGAAACGGGGCGCAACTATTGACTTGGACAAGAGTGTGTGAGAAACGACAACTTTAATAAGGCAAGTGACTTCATAAAACACCTACTATTTTATTCTATTGCATACCTAGTGTTTTAAGCAGTATTTGCAAAAGTAGTATGCATGATAGGTTTCTGGGAGATTTGTAGTATGCTATGCAAACCTGTTAGGTTACCCCTTAGACATTCCAGTTAGACCCCTATTATAATTTAGTGGAAGTACCTGCTGCAAAAATTATTGTTTTATGGTTGATGTGATAAATGAAAATTTCCACCAAATTAATTTAACGCCTGGGTGGATTGGGTCGATCGAGGAGGTTTCAAGTTGAGTGGCTTCTCAGGGCCAAGTTTCATGGTTGTCTTCGCCCAAGATAGTTTCCACTTACTTGGGGCCATGATATGCGGTGTTAACCTGAGTTGCTCACCATTGGTAGGCCACCCAGGGCTATGAGATTTAAGTTTACACTGAGTTTAGTTGCTTATCGTGCAACCATTGATCAATATGGGCTCTGTCTTGATGGAGTAAGTTGATGTGGACCTGGGTCAAGAGATTGATGGTGGTAGATTTGATAGGACGGTGGTAATCTCTTAGTATGATCATGGGAAAGCAACTTCTGAAAAGTCTCGTCTTGATCTTCTCCTTTCCTTCTCACTAAATGAGTGTAGAGGATAGTTTGGGTTGATTGAGTCTAATGGTGAAAGTGCACACACTCTCGAGAGTTAAAACCTAAGATTTTAGCCGTGTCCCCGGCATCGGACAATTTGAGTAACTACACAAGGCTGTGTTCTGAAAATCTCTTCATCCCAATTTCTTAATAAAATTTTGTTGGGTGAACATGGGTAGGAGACATGGACTTGTCTCGAGATGTCTCTGAAAGAGAAGATATTGATTTAAGAAAATTGTTTATCAAAAGTAGGAGAAAACTTTCTTTACGCAATAGTCTTGAGCTCCACCAGCCAAATAAACATATAGATATAGCTTAGTAGAATATTAGAAATCAAAGTAACTTGCCACCACAATTCAATTGTGCTGACCCTTTATAGCTGGGCTGCAACTAAAACTTGCAGAATGTCCGAATGAGGAGTAAGGTCGTCTTCGAGCTACAACCAACATGATCTGCCAGTGGCTTCATGGAGATGCTGTAGCTCCATGCTATCTTTTGTTTTGCGTTTGAACTCTGAAATAAAGTGTGAACTTTTTATTCAGCTATCGTTTTCAGCTATGCAAAATTGTAAGGATTATTTCTTTTTGGATCATTCGTCTCGTATTGTAATAGATTATGACATTGTACTGTGATATTACATCTTATTGGAAATTGCGAGACTTATGTGATCCAAGTCTTCCGCACTATTCATAAGTGCCATTGCTATCTTAAGCAAGGGCACTACAGACATTCACGTCCCGATCTCCCTTCCTGGACCATCTCACAAAAATCCGAGCGCGTCACTTTGTGTCCCTCGTTGTCCTCTGTCATGTTCGTCCTCACACTTTTCTTAGAGGATGCCTATACGGCTCATACCACTCATGCCAATTTCTGCCCCAAAACCGAGTTCATCGTTAGATCTTTTCATCCACGTAAGCAATCTCGTCAATTCCTTGCATCAGAATACTCAACTCATCAAGGCCTACCTCCAGGACATTGTCATGCTTCATTTCTAAGTCGTCGTCTGCATCGCCACCGCCGCCATCGCCATGGACGAGTTTCAAAGGTTATCACCTTTGTCTCGGTAAACCCGAGCATCTCTAACCTTGTCAATCAAACTACACTCCTTATTCCGCACCCGGCTGATTTTTGTTTTTGAAAAACGGTGGACCAAAACACTCGTACTCGTCGCCGGAGCTTCGCAGGAATCGGAGGGAATATCGACGCCGTCGTCGTTTGAAGCCACGGAAGGTGCCACCGAGAACATTGGCGACACCTTCATGACCGCTGCCGCCTGTGGAACCTCTTCACTAAGTCAGAGCACGGCCGTTAACCATCAAGGAGCATGTCTAGCACCGAGTCCGCCGCTATCGTACACACGTTCCGCGACATCCAATCTTCCCTACTAGTGAGCTACTCATGTCTTCTATTCTGAAACTTGTATTTGTATTTTTTTTTATCTAGAGGATATGAATAGATCACATGTTGACGGAGTATCAGGCACTGAAATCTTTCCTTGTGTTCATCTAGAATTATCTACCCATTTTTGTATCTCTGTTTTATTTAAGCATGAAATTTTCATAAATAATATCTTTTGATCTACTAGTCCAAATTGAGCAAATAAAATATCGTTGGAAAGCTCTGATCGTGTAGTTTAATTTTTCATCATTAGTTTTCTATTTTTAATCTTTTTAAATTGATCAAAATCCCGAAAGGCATTTCGGCTATTTAACTCAAAACTTGTGTTTCAAAAATGATTTTAAAAAAATTATGTTTCTTAATGTCAAGAATTCCCTCCTCCGTCCAGAGCAACTAAAACACAATTTTATAAATCAATACATATGCAAAAAAAAATACCACTTTTGCATTTAATCCCTCGAACGTGTTAAAATATTTTAAATAATAAAACTTGTAAATTTTATATCAAATCGACCGTAACTCCGTTTTCAATGTTTTTGTAGTCTATAAATTTGTATGAGCGTGTAGAATACATTGGAATAATAAAAACATATATTTTAGTCGTGCACTAACTTGTGATTTACAGAAAACTTTAATCTATTATTTAACCTTTTTACTATGTCTTGCTTTATTAGAAGTTAATAAAAATTGCAAATTGGCATCATGCATACTTTATGAAAATCCTAAAAGGTAGGATGATAGTTTTACTTGTGTTTTAATTACATTTAAGGAAAAACATATATATTGTTTTGTCAATGGTAATTAATTAGTGTTAAAATCTTTTAAAACCATTAAGTTGATTTGTGTTAATACCTTGGCCCAATTAATGTGTGATGAATTTTAAATTAAAGAGCGGCCCATTAAATTCTATTGAATATCAGATCAATTCTTTTTGCATACTCAATTATGTGACAAACTGACCATTTATGGTGAAGACCTTGTTTGGTATTTTGTTGTTGTATGCTTTGTGTGGTTCGTTTATTGTTGTTTGATTTCTGTGTTTAGACTGAACGGAGAGCTCCGAGTACGTTGCAAAGTGTTTGTGAGAAACGACAACATTCTTCAGGCAAGTGGCACACGTATAAACTTCCTAGTATTTTTCTATGCATGAGTAGATTATTTTTCTCTAAGCATGTGTAGGATAGTATTGCTATCCAAGTCATGTTTAGACTTCCTTATTCCTGTGTCTAGGATCCTATGCAACACTTAGTAGAATTTTGATGCTATGCAAAACTATTTTTTATGAAATGTAAATTCTACTAAGTTATGAATGAAATACCTGGGTGGAAAGTGGTTTTGCATGGTTTATGTTCAGTGGGTTCCCAGGGGTTTACCAGTGGGATTACACTCGTGGACGGCCACCCAGGAACAGAGGAATCTGAAGAACTCCAAGTGACGATTACTTCTCGTGCAGCCATTGCCAATATGGGCTCTGGCCTGATCAACTAAGCTACATGGACTCGACCCGGCCTGACAGGTGGTGGTAGAGGATTTGTAGGTGGTGCGCGTCAGGCCGTTATGGGAGGGAAAATGCTTCTGAAAGATCTCGTCTCATTCTTGTCCTTTTCCTTAACACTTCCAGAGTGTATAGGATAGTTTGGGTTGAATGGGTACAATGGTGAACGTGCACAACCTCTGCAGAGTTAAACTCTAAGTACTTAGCCGTGTCCCCGGTACAGACAATTTGAGCAGCTGAACGAGGACGCCAACGGAGTATTCCACCATTCCAACTTCTAAATTAAAACTTGAGGGGTGAACAAGGGTAGATTGAGACTATGGTTTTCATGCCATACTTGTCTAACCTAGGTAAAAGAGCTTTCCAAAGAGTTAGAAAAATATTGGCTTTATGCAAAATAGACTTGAACTCCACCAGCCAAATAAGCATATAGGTTATTAGAGTTTTTTTATCTAAGTGTCCACCATAGTGTCACTTGCCAGTTCCATTTTAAAAATGGTTCTGACCCACATTGTTGCAATATTTTTCTTATTGCAGATTGTTCAGATGACGAGTGAGTATTCGTTTGGGGTTTCGAGTCTGCAACCAACATGTTTTCGCCTGTGGTAACATGAAGATGATGGAGACTCACTGCTATGTTATTTCCGTTGTTTACTCTTTTCAATACTATCTTTAGGCTATACAAGTTGTATCGAATATTTTCTAAGTCTGGATCATCGATGTAATAAAATTGTTACTTTGTTGTGATATTACATCGTAAACTGTGTGTGCAAACGAATCGATCCAAGGATTTGCACTATACACAGGTACCTTGCCATATTTTCAGTGCAGGTACACTACAGATGGTATCAGAGCACTGTGTTGCCGGTAGGTTTGAATCCCTAGGTTTAGATAGAAATAGGTTTGAACATAGGAGTGAAAAACTATTTTATTCATTTTGCTAAAAATAAAACTTTTCATTTTATCTTCGTCGTACTCTCATCTATTATCAACCTTATACAAATATCTCCTCTTTTTCTAGATGACCATGTTCTTATAGTCTAAGTCTGATTTTGTTGCTTCATATGGAAACACTACGTTTCAACATGAAGTTCTACATGCATGGAACACCACTGAAGAATCAGGACGCGTCCAACACTTCGAAGATTTCCAAGAAAGTTTAACAAGAACTTGAAGCACTCACGAAGGAGGTAGATTTGACCACCACTTAAATAGAACGACGATATCGTGTTAGTGTATTGTTCATACCAACTTAGGTTGTGTGACAATACTAGATTGTTTGTTTGTGTTTGAACCTTGTTGCTTGATGTTTGTTAGATGTTGTTTGTAATGAATTTGTCGGCCTAGTGGGAACTGGGGTATGGAGAGCCCACTCCCCCAGGCCTCGCATGCGGGCCGATCAGACGAGACGACTAAGGACCAGGCCTCGCCGCCTGGCGGGACCCTCGAGAGGCAATTCCCCTCGAGGGCTTGAAGAGGAAACGAGGGCCTCAAGGGGTCCCTCGCTTCAGGAGACCCTCCCGAGGCGCCAGCACGCCTGGAGGGAGGTCAACGGGAATCCCTCCTCAGGCCTCCCCAGGCCTGAGGGGAAACGTCGCGGCCAAGGAAGTACGGCGAGACCCACATGGCCTCTGCCACTCCCACGTGGTGACGCAAGCAGCCCCATTGCCGTTTTGGTGATAAAGGAGTCAATAAAGTTGCGCCGCATGCGGCAGGACTGCCAAGACCTTCCACTCTGGTGATAAAGCAGGTGGACGGCGCAACCCTCCAAAGAGTACGTCACCAAGGGCTCCACCTCAGAGACTGCCTCTCCTGCGGACAGTATAGCGCGGTCGACCGCCTGTCGGCCACCACGCCCACCTTTACCAGTGATGGACCACGTCCATGGACGAAGGAGCACCGGTGGACTCCTGCTCCACCATGCCACTGCCATGTGGGAACCACCTTGAAGGCTAAGGAGAAGAAGAGCGCCGGAGGCGCCTATAAAAGCACCAAGACCTCCATCGTAGGAAGGGTCGGCCATATGCTTGTAACCACGCTTGTAAACCCTAGCAGTACCAAGGAGGATAGCCTCTGGCTGGAGGAGGAAGAAGATCATCGCTTCCTTCCCCAGGAAAGAACTGCCTCAAGGGGGCCCTTGGCAAGCTCTGCTATACTGTAACCACCGTAATCCAATACAGACAAGCCGGAGTAGCGGTCTTACCTCCCCACGAGGGCCGTGAACCTGGGTACGGGCCAGTCTCTATCTCTGTCGTGGGTGTTTCGTCTTCCGGTACGGCGAGCATCGTCGCCATGTCCCTCGAGGGTCTTGACCTCCGTGTTCAATCCCCTTCACGAACTATACTTCAGGAAGTGACTACCCCCGATTCTAGGGAGTCATAACCTGACATTTGGCGTGCCAGGTAGGGGATTGAGGCGCGTCAAAGACTTTCGAGCCGCCTCCGCACCATGGCGAACACCCGCGTTACCCGCGCCGCCCGCGTCAACCGACGCGCGCCTGAAGGAGTGCGCGCCCCGCCAGGAGCCACGACCACCCGCGCATGACGGGGCGGACCCCGCCATGAAGAACGCGCCCCCTGGTGCCCTCAGGCGGAGGAGCCTGAACGCAACTCCGAGCACCAGGAGGATGCGCAGTCGTAGCACCCGACGCGGCACCCGAGCGGTTCCGGCCCTGGCAGGACGGACCCCGCGCCTCACATGTCAGACCCTGAATACAAGCTACACAAACGAAACGTATCGGTTGGGCCACACAACCAAGAACATACTGGGGTTACCACTCCCAGGAAAACCATCAGGCCATGCTCGGAATGGATCATCGGCCGACAGTTCTTGGCGATCCCAACGTCACATACGTTTCCAGATTGTGCACGCAAGACCCAAAAAAGTCTTCCAACTCGTATACTTCAACCATACACACATGGTATACGAGTCGGATTTTTAACAAGTTGAAACCACAGAATAAACCTAAGACACAAAGAAAGGAAATAATATCCAAAAGCTCTCACTGAGCAAAATATATCAAATGGCACCAATCAGAGGACACATGTCCCAACATTACATCATGCAGCGGAAACACACCGGTCTTAGTACAGACAAGAAGCAAAGGGCTCCAGGCCGAAACGGAAAAGAAGGCCCATCCACGCAGTCCACCAGGAAGTAGCCCAGGGGAACTCTAACTACTCGTCGTAGCTCTCGTCGTCGAACTCCACGTAGTATCCACCCAACTGGTCGAGCGAAGGATCCTCAACTGCAGAAAAACCACAGCCCGCGAACGGGTCAATACACCGAAGCGTATCGAACAAGCTTAAGCTAACAGGTTACAAAACTGTAAGATTCCCAAAATATGGGGGTAAGTGTACTTAGCGGCAGCAGCACTAGCAGACTAAAGAGACACTCTAAAACTTCCGTCTAATTAGAGAGGGATAAGAGAGCGTTTAAATATCCACCTACAACTGACACCAGTCATAACCCATTCTCGAATTAACCCCCTCAACCAAGTATGAGGAAGCAATCCGGGAAAACTCACACTTAACAATTTTAGTTACCATTTAGGGTGTAAGTAATGCTATATTACTAGTCACATTAATTAATAATGATTAGGTGTAAGTTGTCTAGATCTTGTTAGCCAGCATCATCACCAAAGTCGTCCATAACCGTGGACACGGCTCATCGATAATATTATACCCTGCAGGGGTGCACTACAGTACCCATACTCGCATGATCAACCCGTGAGGGCCTCTCAACACGACTCATTCCTTCACTACAGCAAGTCCAGGTGCCACCCATATGAGTTGTTACCCGCGTCAGGAGTCCGGCCGAATCTCAATTGCGGACTCATTAGTTTGTGCCTACGCACCATGCGTCTCAAACCACAGTAGGAACTGTCCGCTACGTACACACCACCCCTATATGACCCCCCGTATCAAGTAACCTCTCATCGATCATCATCATCATGCACATGCATATGAGCGAATGGAAAACCCGAACTACTTGCGGCACATGGACGAGCTGCGGATCCGTTCAAAGTCGAGGGGGGCTCCATTTGGCCACCCACAAGTGGTTAGTGCGCTCAAAATTGGATCCGAGGACAAAATCTCAGTTCCTAGGTCGACACTGAGCAGAACAAAGCACCTCGCAAGGCCTTCCGCCTGGTGCCTTATCTTTTAGTTATAGAACCCCAAAATAAGACAGCAGTTTATTATAGTAGAACAATATATCATACTAAGCATATGAGATAAAGACAAAGGAACGACTCGCTCAACCAATCCTAAGCATGCACTACGACTCGCAAAGGCCAACAGATAAACATGCAAGGGGTTATGGGTTGTGGGGATATAGCTGTATAGGCTGCAGGATAAACATGTGATGGGATCGCAATTCAAGAATCGATAACTAGGATAGCATAGATCAAAAGGCAGGAATGAAAACCCGACAATCGTGTAACCGGTTAGCAAAAGCTTGCCTGGCAGCTCGTAGCCTGGCACGATAGCTGGAACCTCAGTGTCGTAGGTACTCGCAGCAGACACGTCGTCGTCTACCCAAAGAGAGCCAAACACAGACAATAGGAAACAATAATCAATACAGAGAAATGCGCAAACAAATGATGATGCGACATGGTATGAGATGATTAGGTCATATTAAAGCGGGGATGAAATCCCGGCAAAAGATTAGGGTGCAAGTTATTTGTGTAGCCAACAATTTAAAGGTTACTTAATATCGCAGAAGTGGTGATCCAATTAATTTAAAAATGGAAAAGACATTAATTATTTAATTTCCCATCACATTCCACATTTAGGAATTAAATGCAATTGATTTATTTTTAACTCAAATTAAATATTTATTAGCATGGCAAGATATGGTATAAAAGGTATGAGCATATTAAATGGAATTAGGGCATTATATAATTATCACCCCTCATACTCCGTATTTAATTAATTAATTGCATTTGTGAATTTAAACTAAGCATTTAAAATAGATGATGCAAAACGACATAAGTATATGATATTAATGTTTATTACATTTTTCTGATATAAAAACATATAAAGTTTATTTAATTTGGAGTTATAAATTAAAAGTTATGCATTTTATAAGTGTAGGGGTGTTTCTGAAATAACCAGGGACTTAACCGTGAGAGAAACTAAGCAGGGGAGGACTACTGTGCAAAACCAGGAAAGCAGGGGCTTCGGTGCAAAGTCCCCTCGCTCCGGACTTTTCTCACCGGGCACGGGGCACACCCAGCGACTGCTGGTGGGACCTGGTGCCACGCGGGCGAGATGCGCACGGCGCTGGCCTCCGCGGTCGCTGACCCGCGGGGCCCGCGTGTCAGTGACGCGACGAAAAAAAGGAGGCCTTTTTCCACTGCCTGCTGGAGTCTCGAACTCGCGAGCTCGGGCGCGCGCACCGATCGCTCGGCTAGCCAGTATGTTAGATCGGTGATTAGTGTTAGGACTAGCGTAGGTTTTGTTTTATACAGTTGTAGCGATTTACTAACGTTCTCTGACGAAACTGTCGACGGAAACAGACAGCGCGCGGCGGCGGAAAGAGCTCGACGCCGGCGACCTTTCCAGCGGCGCTGCGCGTTCGCTGGGGGTGTGCGGTGCGTGCGGTAACTCCTGGCGACTCGTTCCCATGCTCAAAACGAAAGGAAAACGGCGCCTCCAGCTCGGGTTCGTGCTCGACCGGAGACGCCCGTGCGGGGCGCGCGAGACTTCGTCCGGCGCCGGTGAAAAGCGACGACCGAGAGGAGAAAAAGGAGGGGGAAGGAGGGGTTTCCGACGGCGGCTCACCGAGGGAGGTCGGTGGCGAGATGCGGAGGCGCGGGGAGGTCAGGAGCGGCTCGTCCGTGTCGGGGAAGGAGTTGCGGGTCCGCGGCGTCGTCGTGGACGAAGAGGATGCAGAGCTCCCCGGGTCTGGTTCCTGGCTGGCGAGGACGGAGGACTCGTCGGTGATTCTGCTGGCGCGAGGAGGAAGGAGATGGAGGCCGGAGTCACGCCGGCGACGAACAGAGCCCTTCGGTTTCCATGGCAATGGCGGAAGCTAGGGAGCGAGCGGCGGCTGGGGAGGAGGAAGATTAGGGCTAGGGTTAGGGTTTCGGCCAGATAAATAGGAGAGGGGAGAGTGGGGCGAGCAGTGGGGGCTAGAGGGCAGCGGCACATCGCCATGCCTCGCTGTAAAGCGAGGTCTCCTCTACGCGTCCGTACGAGGACGAAGGAGAGGGGAACGGGCTGTGGGCTGAGTTGGGCCGAGCTGGCCCAGCTCGGCCAGGGGGTTATTTTTTCTTCTCCTGTTTTTATTTTTCTTTTACAAAACTTTCTGATTTTTGTATTTGTGAAACAAATAACAGAAAGAGACAAAAAAGAACTTTTGAATAATTTTTACAAGTTTCAATTTAGTCATATTAATATCTAGTTTGGTTATTTATAAATAATTTGAAACTTCAAATGAATTTATTTGAAAGCATTTGAATTCAAAATAAGAATTTAAATTTGGGAAACATTTGGGAGACATATTTAATTAAATGCAACCAATTATGGAATGATGACATGATTCAACAATTTTATTGCACACCAAAAGGAAAGTTATAGTAGGGCTGTTACAACACTCCCCCCTCAAAGGAATCACGCCCCGAGATTCTTCATGGAGCAACAAAGAGGTTGGGGTATTCGGCACGGAGATGGTCTTCACGTTCCCATGTAGCTTCCTTGTCAGAATGATGAGACCATTGAACCTTGTAGAACTTGACAGTGTTGTTACGGGTGCGACGTTCAGCTTCGTCAAGAATGCGAATCGGTTGTTCCACATAAGAGAGATCTTCTCGAAGTTCAATTGATCCATGATCAACTGCACGACCTGGATCTTTGAAGCACTTTTTGAGTTGTGACACGTGGAAGACATCGTGCACTTTGGAGAGGTTTGGAGGAAGTTCCAGACGGTAAGCCAATTCACCACGCCTTGAAAGAACGTTGAAAGGCCCAACATAACGCGGAGCGAGTTTGCCTTTGATGCCAAAGCGTTGCGTGCCTCTCAGAGGAGTGACACGAAGGTAAGCTTGATCACCAGGTGCATAGACCATGTCCCTGTGCTTGCTATCATAATAGCTTTTCTGCCGAGACTGGGCAATCTTCAGATTGTCACGAATGATGCGAACCTTTTCTTCAGCCTCCTGGATAATATCCGGCCCAAAGAATGGACGTTCACCAGCTTGAGACCAATTGAGAGGAGTTCTACATTTGCGGCCATAGAGAGCTTCAAATGGAGCCATGCCTAGACTTGCTTGGAAGCTGTTGTTGTAGGAGAACTCAGCATACGGAAGGCAATCCTCCCATTTCATGCCAAAGGAGATAACACAAGCTCTGAGCATATCCTCCAGAATTTGGTTCACTCTTTCAACCTGTCCACTTGTCTGCGGATGGTAAGCTGTGCTGAACAGAAGTTTAGTACCCAAGGCTTTCTGAAAGCTATCCCAAAATCGAGAAGTGAAGATACTTCCACGATCTGAGCTTATTGCCAAAGGAACACCATGTAAAGGAACCAGTCTTGTCATATAGAGTTCTGCCAACTGACTAGCTGATACTGTCTCTTTGACTGGAAAGAAGTGAGCCACTTTGGAGAGACGATCAATGACAACAAAGATTGCATCGTTGCCTTTCTTGGATTTTGGAAACCCAGTAACGAAGTCCATCTCGATCTTGTCCCATTTCCACTCAGGAATTTGCAGTGGTTGAAGAAGTCCAGGTGGTCTCTGATGAACTGCCTTGACACGACAGCAAACATCACAATGAGACACATAGCGAGCAATTTCACGCTTCATCCTGGTCCACCAATAGATTGACTTGAGATCCTGGTACATCTTTGTGCTGCCAGGGTGAATAGAAAGCGGAGTATCATGAGCCTCCTTGAGAATGAGTTCTCTTAAGCTGTCAAGTTTGGGCACTACAATGCGTTCTTCAAACAGCAAGGTACCCTTGTCATCGAGAGAGAAACTCTTGTACTTATCCTTGCCAATGTTGTCTTTGATATTCTTAACACCAGAATCACGCAACTGTGCGGCACGGATCTTATCCTCAAGTGTAGGAGTGGCAATCAAGTTTGCAAGATAACCAGAGGGAACCACTTGAAGATTGAGTTTCTTGAATTCTTCATGAATAGGAGGTTGGATGTCCTCAACCATGAGGTTGTTGCAATAGGACTTGCGACTGAGAGCATCAGCCATTACATTAACTTTGCCTGGAGTGAAAGAGATGGTAAGATCGTGTCAGGGGGCTACCCCCCGGGTAGGGGCAGATCCCGGTATAATCCAGTAAATATCAACAGTACTTGACCTTTGGCGACAGCAAGGGACACCTCCTGGAGTGCTGAAAGGGCAGATTGACCCCTGAGTGCTGGCAGAGGACAAAGTGCCTCCTGGCAGGCGCAAGGGTCAGCTCTAGCCGCTATAAATAGACACCCCCGGCCCTCACAATCGCAGCACAAGCGTGAGCGGATGGTTCCTCTAAGAACTAGCTTCTCGAAGATGTCTTCGCCGGTAGGCTAAGACATCTTCGGGAGGCTAGGCCTAGAGATACTCATCCTGAGACGAGCTCGGACGTCTCCGGGAAGGATCCCGGATCTAGGACTCCGGGGAGACTCTCGGGTGGAGATGTACTCGGCTTTACCGGATAGGTATTCCGGGTGAGTACTAACCGGAATGTGTGTCTCGGTCTTGATCTTATACAGGAGAGGCTCAGTGGCAAGCAAGGAGGTATCCGGAGTAAGGGCTCCCGGTAGACCGTCAACGGTTCGTAGCAGGCTTTCCCGTTTATAGCGGGGGGAAGTACCATTCCGCCTGACACGGAAGCATGGTCACCTCCCGCCTGACACGGGAGCGCGTCAGCCGGTACGAGCGTGGTACGACAAGACCTGACATGCCTAGCCCGGCAATCCGGAAAAGGCTATCCGGGATGGGCAAAGACATGTCTTGTCTCTGACAAGGGGACAATGATGATGCAGGACGGCGCCTGCCGTCCTTAACGAGATGATGACGAAGGGGCTACACCGGATAGTCCGGCGACTAGGTCGCACTAGCCGGTGACGACATCCCGGTTAGGCCTGTCCGGTGGGGCCAAGCCAAGTTAGGGTTTCCGGCCCTCCTGGCCGGACCTCTATAAAAGGCGCCATAACTGCTCCTGAGAGGAAGAGACCAACTTGAGAGCCAAAGCTATAGTCGCATTTACTCTAAGAGCATTCACTCCTTCTCACCTTGAGTTCATCTAGTTCTTTGTACTCCTCACTTTGAGAGATCTTGTAGCAAGTTGTAGTCTTTATATCACCAATATATAGAGAGGAAAGGCAGGAGTAGGGGTGTTACCTCCTCACGAGGGCCCTGAACCTGGGTATATCGTCTGTGTGTTGTGTGCCTTCGTGCATTTCTTTGTATTTGTTAGATCTTCCCCTTTGCACTTTGATCTTGTTCCTTGTTCTTGGGAGATCTCGGTTTTACCGGGATCCTCCCCGCGTGAGCTCTTCAGCTCGCTATCCCTCCCCGGATCCACCAACGTCCATCGGCCCCACAAATTAGCCATCCTATGGCATCTGCCGTGACACCACCACGACAGTTGGCGCCCACCGTGGGGCTGACAGAGGCGTTGGCTGGTGTACACATCCGGACGGGCTCCCCTGTTCGTTTCGACGTCCGGGTTCTTTCTGGCCTAGTCGTAAGGCTAGGGGAGATGGACTTCATCTGCGACAACGCAGGGTGCTTCTGGAACAGACCGTTTCCGGTGAACGGATGTCTCATCGATTTCGGTGGTTTCACCACCTACGTGGCCACCGAGGTTGTCCGTAGCTACCCGGACGTGGTCCTGGAAGCTGAGGACCCTCCCGTGCTCTGCGCAGCTCGGGGTCTGCGTGCCGGTCGCCCCCAGAATTCCGTCGCAGTGATGATGGTCGCGGCAACCGAGGAGGAGTATCAAGACGCTGATGGCGATACTGACGGCCACCCCCGTTTGGCCAAACCCCCGCAGGAGAGGCCTGCGGCCCGGGATGGAGATCCGCAGTCATCCCATCCGCGACGTCGTCCGGATCCCCTCTCGGGACTCGTGGCTAAGTTGGCTGTACCGGTAACTGCCGGAGCAGACGCCCAGGCCACTTCGGTTGAGTTAGAGGAGCAGCGGAAGTTGCTACTCGCTGAGGCGCAGGAGATCGCCGAGATCCGTCGCGAACTCAGCGCTAGCCTCCGGGTGTACAATGCTGCTCACGGATTCCCAAAGATAGACTCCCGGGAGAAGCGCATTGCAGATCTGCGCAAGAAAGGAAGAATGGTGAATGAGGAGCTGGCTGGTGGAGCCACCACCAGCAACACAGGAAGTCGGATTTCTGCGGGGAAGCCGGTGTACAGCTCACCGGCGAAAACCCTTAGGGCCGCCGAAGCCGCCATGGACGAGTTGGTGGGACTATCCGGTGAAGCCCTGCGCAAGCAGCAGGAGAGGGTAAACGAGTTGGTGATAGAGGCCAATCGTCAGAATCTGGCCTTCAAGAAGAAGCACCCCGGGGCAGGATCCCAGGTGTACTCAGCCAGACCTGACAGCCAGAAGTCGGATGGGGAGGCCTCTTCCCCGCATCCGAGCAGAAGCAAGAGCAAGAGCAAGAGCCGGAGCCGGAGTCGAGGTTCCGGGAAGAACAAGCAGCTACAGACATATGATCCGGCTATCGCCGGTATCCAGCAAGCCGGGCAAGCCGGACAGCGCAACTCGGGACAGGCGGGAAGTACCCGTGGGGATGGTAACCCGGGTGTAGGAAATAATAACCCGGCTAGCCGTGGTAATCCACCCCGGAATCCTCCTCGCGCTCAGGGAAACCCGCAGAGGGAGGTCGTCTCCGTTCCCCAGCAGGCCCTGGTCCCTGCACAGGACAGGCTCAACGATGGCAACTCGAGGTTGCAGCAGCTCGGATATCAGCCAGACGAGAACCCTTTGGGATCTCGAATAGGAACCAGGCAGCTGAACCCGGCAGACGCCAGATTCCGGCTCGACCGGATTCACCAATCCGAGTTGGTGGAAGAGCAAGGACCTCCGGGACCTGCCTGCTTTGGACCTCGGATCATGCGGGAACCTCCTGTTCGGAACTTTCAGCTCAACCGAGGTGCCAAGACCTATGACGGTAGCAAGAAGCCGGAGGACTGGCTAACCGACTATGTAACTGCAGTAAGCATAGCCGGTGGAAACAGACGATGGGCGGTACGTTATGTACCGCAGATGTTGGAAGGACCAGCCCGGATCTGGTTGAACAATCTGAGAACTTGCAGTATAGACTGCTGGTTAGACTTTGAAGAGGCATTCATCAGCAACTTCACCAGCACGTACAAGAGGCCCAACAGGCCTCAGCAGCTCGCCATCTGTAGGCAAAGGAGCAATGAGACTGACCGGGAGTACCTTACCCGGTGGAGTAATATTCGCAACTCTTGCGAAGGAGTGGTGGAGGCACAGGCCATCTCCTGGTTTGCGCAAGGATGCCGGCATGGCTCTATGCTGTGGCAAAAATTGCAGAGAAAGATGCCAACAACCTTGGCAGAAACCATGCGCATCGCCGACACCTATACGCTTGGAGATCCCATGCAACCCCTGGTGGATGTCGGAGACTCCAACAGGAGGAATGCGGGACCTCAGCGTTCGGGACCGAGCAGGAGCCATGATCGCCAGGAGTTCGGCCACAAGAGGAATCAGCCCGAGTACCACCATGACGCGCAGCATGTCGCAGCAGTGACCCGGAGCAGGAGGATGCCGGCAACAGCCAGCGTCAAAAGACAAGTGGCCCGGCTTGGGGTCAAAGTCAGGAGGTGCAGAAGACTTGGGTGGAACAAAAGAAGCCCCTGACGTATGAAGAGATGCTGAACAAGCCATGCTGCTACCACACTCTGGAGGCCAACAAGCTCGCAAACCACTCTACTCGGCAGTGCAGCTGGTATCAGCGCACGTTGCAGGAGGGCAGCTCGGGAGCTGTTCGGCAGAATGCTCCGGCATCTCGGCCCAATATCCCGAGACCCCCTCCTCCGACATCGGGGGCCAATGCAGTTCGACTTCCCCCTCCTCCGAGAGGACCCCCACCTCGCCCAGTGAATATGGTGCATACCCGGAACGACAACGGTAACCAATCCGGACACCAGCAGAGCAACTACCGAGAGGCACATCAGAGCTATGTGGTCTTCGTGACCGAGCCCACTGACCGAAAGAGTGTGAGGCAGCGTGCCCTGGAGGTGAATGATGTGATCCCGGCGGTGCCCAAATTCTTGCACTGGTCCGAGATGGAGATCACCTGGAGCCGGAAGGATCACCCCCGGGTTATGCCCAAGCCGGGAGCGTATGCCTTAGTGGTGGACCCAACTTTTGTCGGACCCAATCTCAACGTCCGTTTCAGTCGGGTTCTGATTGACAATGGCAGTGCCATCAACATCATGTACAAGGACACGATGCTGAAGCTGGGGGTATCCATGAACACCCTGCTGCCCACCGAGACAACCTTCCATGGCATTGTGCCCGGAGTCTCTTGCTCGCCCATGGGAAAGATCTGGGTGGAGGTGCTGTTCGGAACTCGGGAGAACTGCCGAACCGAGAGCTTGGAGTTCGAGGTCGCGGACCTCGAGAGCCCGTATCACGCCCTGATCGGCAGACCAGCCCTCGCCAAGTTCATGATCTCGACTCACGTGGGCTACCTCAAGATGAAGATGCCGGGACCCAACGGTGTGATCACCATCTCGGGAGACCACAAGCGCTCCATGGAGTGTGCCTCGGCGGGATCGTGCTTGGCTGAGTCTCTGGTGATCGCGGAGGAGAAGAAGAGGATCCAGCAGGTAGTGGCGATGGCCAAGACCTCCCAACTCGGAATGCCCGGGATGGTGAACCCGGAGCAGGGGGCATCATTTCAGCCCCCCAAGGAGACCAAGAAGGTGTGCGTGGACCCCAGCAACCCGGAGCGCCAAGTTATCATTGGCAGCAACCTGGACAACAAATAGGAAGGCGAGCTCGTCGACTTCCTCCGTTAGAATCGGGATGCCTTTGCGTGGTTGAGTGACGATCTGCAAGGCGTCCCGAGGGAGTTGGCTGAGCACTCTCTGTTTGTTCGACCGGATGCGAAGCCGGTGAAGCAACCAACTAGGTGCCTCTCGGATGAGAGAAGAGCTGATGTCATGGAGCATCTGGCTATACTGCTGGCCGCCGGATTCATCATGGAGGTGCTGCACCCGGATTGGATTTTGAATCCGGTCCTGGTGGAGAAGAAGAAAGATGATCCCCTCCTGCTTAAGGTGTGGCGCATGTGCATCGAGTTCACCAACCTCAACAAGGCATGCCCGAAAGACCCCTTTCCGCTGCCCCGGATAGATCAAGTGATAGATTCCACTGCCGGGAGTGAGCTTTTAACTTTTCTAGATGCTTATTCGGGTTTTCACCAGATACCTTTGAATCCGGATGATCAATTGAAAACTGCTTTCATTACCCCTTATGGGGCTTATTGCTATCGTGTTATGACTTTCGGGTTGAGAAATGCTGGTGCTACATACCAGAGATGCATGCAGAAATGCTTGCATGACCAAATAGGCAGAAATGCCGAGGTCTATGTCGATGACATAGTCATAAAAACAAAAGAAAAAGCCTCGTTAATAGATGATCTGAGGGAAACATTTAAGAACCTGAGAAGATTCCGGATGAGGTTGAACCCAGATAAGTGCACATTTGGTGTGCCAGCAGGGAAGTTACTCGGTTTCCTCATCTCAAGCCGGGGAATCGAGGTCAACCCGGGTAAAATCCGTGCTATTGAGAGCATGAAGTTGCCCGTGCGTCTCAAGGATGTGCAGAAGTTTACCGGGTGTCTGGCATCCCTAAGTCGGTTTGTGAGCCGACTTGGGGAGAAGGCCTTGCCTCTGTATCAACTGATGAAGAAGAGCAAAACATTTGTTTGGACCCCGCAAGCTGATGCGGCCTTCAACGATCTGAAGAGAATGCTCTCAACAGCACCTGTGTTGGCATCCCCGTTACCCAAGGAACCTATGCTGCTGTATATTGCCGCAACCAACCGGGTAGTCAGTGTCGCAATGGTGGTAGAAAGGGAAGAAGGGGGCAAGCTGATACAGAGGCCGGTGTATTACCTCAGTGAGGTGATCTCGGAATCCAAGCAGAACTACCCGCACTACCAGAAGATGGCATATGGGGTGTACATGGCAGTGACCAAGCTCAAGCACTAGTTTCAAGAACACCCGATCACAGTGGTATGCGAAGCTCCTCTCGCCGAGATCATCGGTTGCAAGGATGCTAGCGGCCGGGTAGCCAAATGGGCCATCCAGTTGTCTCCGTACGCTCCGGCATACGAGAGACGAGATGCCATCAAGTCGCAGGCACTGCCGGACTTTTTGGTAGACTGGGCCGAGATGCAGTATGAACCTCCGATACCGGATTACAATTTCTGGAGGATGCATTTCGATGGCTCAAAGGCTAAGATCGGATTGGGTGCCGGAGTGGTCCTCACTTCCCCAAAGCAAGATGTACTGAAGTATGTGCTACAGATCCATTTTCGGGCATCTAACAATGTCGCGGAATATGAGGCCTTGGTTCATGGAATGAACGTCGCCAAGGAGATCGGCATCCGCCGGATAGAGTGCTTTGGTGACTCGGACCTTGTAGTCCAACAGGTGTCGGGAAATTGGGATGCTCTTGATGCAAACATGGCCTTATACAGGTTTCATGTGCAGAAAATATCCGGATTTTTTGAAGGATGCGAGTTCAAGCATGTACCCAGAGGAGAAAACGAAGTAGCGGATGTCTTGTCCAAGCTAGGGTCATCCCGGGATGCCATCCCACCCGGGATAGCCCTAGAGCATCTGAGGAAGCCATCTATTCAACCATCACCCGAGTCAGAATCTATCTTCATCCCCAAGGAGCCTGGTTCAGATGCCGTACCCATGGAACTAGATGTCGGGAGCATAACATCGAACCCGGGGACTGCGTCCCAGTGCTCAGAGAGGCAGAGAAAGATGATGATAGAGGTGATGTCGGCAGAACCAATGGACATAGACACTCCCATGTTCCCAGTTAGACCAGTCCCGGGATGGGCACAACCCATTATGGCTTACATCTTGGAAGGAACTCTCCCGGAGAATGAAGTGGAAGCCCGGCAGATAATGCGAAGATCAAAAGCATACACTGTCATCAATCAAGAGCTGTACAAGAGAAGTGTCACCGAGGTACTCCAGAGATGTGTGGAACCGGCAGAAGGACAAGAGATGCTGGTGGAAATACATCAGGGGGAGTGTGGACATCATGCATCATCCCGGGCCATGGTGGCAAAGGTGTTCCGGCATGGGTTCTACTGGACCACCGCATTGCAGCAAGCAGAAGATATTGTCCGGAAGTGTGGAGGATGCCAGAGATTTGCTCACCGGATACACATGCCGGCGTCAGCACTGAAAACAATCCCCATCACTTGGCCATTCGCAGTATGGTGTTTGGACATGGTCGGGCAATTCAAGCCGGCAAGGGGCAATATGACACACATACTTGTCATGGTGGACAAGTTCACAAAGTGGATAGAGGTCAAGCCAATCCGGAAGTGCGATGGACACACCGATGTGCAATTCCTGAAAGACATCATCTTGAGATACGGATACCCACACAGCATTATCACAGATAATGGAACCAACTTTGTTGTGGGGGAATTCGCTCGATTTTGTGCTGAGAAGGGAATCCGGCTGGATGTAGCATCAGTTGCACACCCGTAAGCAAATGGGCAAGTCGAAAGAGCAAATGCCTTGGTCTTGGCCGGCATCAAAGCTCGTTTGATCGAACCACTATTGAGAACTCCGGGATGCTGGATAGAGGAATTATCGGCAGTGCTATGGGGTCTCCGGACCACACCGAATAGATCTACCGGATACACGCCATTCTTCATGGTATACGGTGTTGAGGCAGTACTCCCAACCGACATACAGTATGATTCTCCGAGAGTGACAATGTTCACCGAAACTGAGGCAAAGGAGGCCCGAGAAGATGATGTTGATTTACTCGAAGAGGCAAGAGAGTTGGCACTATCTCGGTCGGCAATTTACCAGCAAAATCTCCGTCGCTATCATAGCCGGAAAGTGCACCCGAGGGTGTTCCGAGAGGGAGATCTGGTGCTGAGGCTCATCCAACGCACGACCGGAATGCATAAGTTGTCACCTCCATGGGAGGGACCTTTTGTGATAAGCAGGGCATTGCACAATGATTCTTATTACCTTGTAGATGCACAGGAGGCTAGGAAAGGTGTAATGGACAAATCCGGTGAGGAAACCAAACGTCCATGGAATGTAGCTCTACTTCGCCCCTTTTACACGTAAAAGGTTCAGTGTATGTTGTATCTCAATTTTCAGTATTAATGAAAGTAAGGCACCCCGGGAGGAACCCGGGGACTGCCTGGTTATGAGCTTATCTTGTTATTTTTGTCAAATTCATTTACTATTTTGTACCGCCATCTCGGGAAGGAACCCGGGGACTGCCGGATAACTGTTTTCTACTTTTCTTTTGTATGCCGGGAAAGTTCCGAGTTCGATTCTCAAAGACAAAGTAATGTATGTCATGTGAAATCATCTTGTGACTCGACTGACGAACGCCGAAATGGTAGTCAAGAGCAAAGAGAGGGAAGGTGGGAAACACGAAAATGGTCTCGGGGACTTGGAGCAGGAACTTATCCGGCATGCCTGTTTTTTAATAACTGTTGTTGTTTATGTCGGGAATTCGGTTAGTAGGAACTCGGATTGTTCTAAGTAATGTATGCCGTATGTGGAGTTTTGTGACTCGACTGTCGAACGCCGAAATGGTAGACAAGAGAAAATTACCTAACTACGGTAAACATGAAAAGAAAGTCGGGAACTCAAAACAGAATACATTGACATAATGAATTCGGATAAGTAGTTCACTAAGAAACGAAATTAATATGTGTATATTACATATGCCACCCGGCATCCCGGGGATTTAACGAATCTACTAAGTTTTTTAAGCAGTAGGGGAACTCGGCTTCTCGACAGAGACCTCAGGAGCAGCGGCCTCGGGAGCAGTGGCAGCAGCAGCAGCAGGAGCAGCAGCGGGAGCGACTTCGGCTTCGGTGCCGGCAGCGCTACTCGGGGCATCCGGACGCACCTCGGTCTCGTGGGCCTCGGGTCTTGGCGAAGTCGTTGCGTCCCGGGGAACCACCTTCTCGGGCGCAGCACCGGAATCAGCGTCATCTCCTTCCGGGGCTTCGTCTTCCGCCTCGCCGGAAGCGGCATCATCTTCGTCGTCCTCGTAGTCTGATTCCGACTCGGAAGGGATGACGCTAGGGGTGAACGTGCGGAAGCTTGACCACGTGGCGATGCGGTGCGACACCTCTTGTCGGCGCTGGACCTTCTCCGGATCGGTGACCCACGGAGAAACCGTCCGTAGGCGCAGGATCGCCCCCAGATCGAGACCTTCGTACCAGCTGAGTACTTGGGTCAAGACCTGGTCGGCGCCAGCCCGTGCACCGGAACGCTTCCAGGCGTGGATGCGCCTCCCGGCACCCCGAAGTGCGCTCGTGAGCTCGGGAAGCGAGAGCGTCCCCCGGATACTTGGCCACAGTGCGCCGTGGACGTGGACCGCAGCGCTGAGTAGGTCTGTCCCGATAGACCGGAGTGGTACTATCCGGGCCTTCAGGGCGACGAGGTGATCCTCGATATCCCAGGCATCCGAAATGGGACCCTTCCCGGCGCGCTTCTCGCGGAAGGCGGCAACAACTTTGGCGGCAGCTTCCCGGGAGTGCTCAAACTCTCCTTTAAAAAGAAGAGCTGTCAAACGGCTAGGTCATAAGAATAACAGCAAGAAAGAAAGCAAAAAGAAGACAAGAGGGATGTCGGTCCACTTACTGTTCAGATCCCGGTTTAATACTGTGAGCTCCGAGAGCCAAGTATCATACCGGGAACGGAGAAGAGCAAGCTCAGTATCGGCAGTGTGCGCGCGCTCCTCGGACTGGTCCAGGGTCTCTTTCTGCTTCTTGGTAGCTTCGATGAAGCGCGTCTTCATCTCGGCCATAGCAGCCTGGACCTTTCCGAGCTCGCCGTTCAGCCGCGCGATCTCGGATTGCGCGGTGGCGAGAGCAGTCTTCTGGTCCACCGAGACCTTACGCGCCGCGTCTCTCTCCTCACGGAGGCGCTCCTCGGATTTCTTGGACTGCCCGAGGTCAGCAAGAACCCGGTTGAAGATGTCGCGGCGTTTATGGTTGCACTCCTTAAATCAATGCAAAGAAGAAGTCGGGAGAAGATATAAGCAATCCGGTTGGGAGGATCTCGGGGACTCGGCGTCCGAGTCCTGGATTTTTTCTCTAAGATTGGAACCTAGTGATCTGCTATTCGGTGGAATCTAGAGCACTAAGCACCAATCTCGGGGACTAGTGGTGGAGGAAATTTTAAACCAACCTATCCGGTTGGGAGGATCTCGGGGACTCGGCATCCGAGTCCTGGATTTTTTCTCTAAGATTGGAACCTAGTGATCTGCTATTCGGTGGAATCTAGAGCACTAAGCACCAATCTCGGGGACTAGTGGTGGTGGAAGGAACAAGTGTTTTTCGATAAAAGAAAGAGAGCAAGCTTACCTCGGTCACCCGAGTAACATCCAGTGCGGCCACCTGGAGAGCGTGCAGAGCTTGGGCGTTGCGGCTTGGGCCCGCAGCGTGCAAGTCTCCCGCGGTCTCGGAGGCATCGGCGGCAAGCCAGGCATGGTTGTATTCGTCAACAACACGTATGCCGGAGCCGCCGGGCGCGCGGGTAGCGGCAACATCCCGGGATCCTGAAGGTACAAAGGAACTGACGGTTGCTCGCAACATCCGCAAGGCAGCAGTAGGGATCTCGGCGGGAGGCGGTGGTAAAGGTGAGAACGTACCCGTGCGCGGCACCAAGTCGCGGGCCGAAGATGTCGGGGCAGCTGCGGGTGGGGCAGAAGGCGTTTTTTGCCCAGCAGCCTTGCCGCGAGACTTGGGAACTTGATCTGCTGGCCGGGAGGAGGCTGTACGCTGCTTCTCCGGGATGGTCTTGGTCGCGGCTGGCCGAGAGGCGCCACTTGCCGCAGGTTCCCGGCGAGGGCTAAGGATCTCTGTCTCCAGCCCGGGAACCCGGCGCGGGCTCTCCGGAAGAAGAACTTCTCCCGAGGTGGTCGTGGCCTGCACCGGGATCTCCTCGATCACCGGATGCGCATCCGGGGTCGCAACGGTAGCCGGTGCGGCACCGGAAGCCGCAGGATCACTGCCTCGGGTAGAAGGGCGAGGAAGTGAAGGAGAAGCCCGAGCCGGGCTGGGAGTCCGAGTCCCGGGAGGAGGAGGAACAGCAGGTGACGGGAGCTCGAGTGCATCCCTTAAAGGAAATGTCTTAGTAATAGTTGTGGAGAAAGCAAAGTCAGATAACATAAGGCAAAGAGGACGTACCCGGAATCCACAAGGGGAGGACTCCTTTGCCGGCGCCGAGCAGGCTTCTCGGTTGTCTGCTTACTCGGTTTGTTCTTCTTGGGGGGGTTGCCGGGGTTATCGGCCCCCTCGGTGTCGGAAGCCGCACGCTTCCTGCTCTCGGCACGTTTGGTCCCGGTTGTCGGTTTCGGAACCACAGCTGAGGCCGAATTCAGAGGGAGAGCGTCAATAACATCGAGAATCTGGAAGTCAGTCTCATCCTCATCATCCGAAGAAATGAAAACTGCCTCTGGAGTTGAAGGATTACCCGGGGCCTTGACGAAAGGGATGGCGAGGTGGTCCTCGCCGTCGGGATCCTCTCTCGGCATCACGTCCGGTTTCGGGAAGTCCGGCGTGTAATTCCCGTTGACGTGGACGGCGTCTTCTTCGTGTTGACGCTCGAACAACTGCGCAAACAAATTAGGCCGTGTCGGTGTCCAGGTGAACGCATGTACGAAGGCGAAGGCACGAAAGACTGATATAAGCACCTGATCGCATGGTTTTCTCCGGCATCCCCCAATGACCCCCCAAGAGTAGTCCTCCGTCATCTCCGTCCGGGCAATAGCTCGAACGCCCAAAGATACTAGTCCTAGTGGGATCATAGTTCCCGGACATGTGGCACATCTTGTGCACTCGGTTTTGAAGGGGGCAGACCCGGCGAACAATGAAGCATCGCAGGAGATCATCCCCGGTCATCTTCTGAGTTAGCACGTGCAGAACCTCGTGCATGCAGGTAATCTCATCTCTATCCGGAAGCTTCTTCCAGAGACCGAACTCGCGCGGAGGACCAATAATGAACTCCGGCAGATTGATGAAGTCCGGGTTCGAGGATCCCGGACCATCTCCCGAGTGCTCCCGGTTCTTCACATAGAAGAAACTCCGCTGCCACTTCCGGCGGGACTCTAGTCCCTTAACTATGGGGAATCCGGAATCCGCGCGGGGAATGATGGTGGCCGCTCCGCAATCCACTAAGTCTTTAACCTTCTTATCCGGATTGGGGATGGCTTGGCGACGGAGAATAAAGTACTTGGCCCAGAGATCCAAGAAGGGACAGATGCCAAGGTATGCCTCCGCATATGCAGTGAAGACCGAGAGCATCATTATGGCGTTGGCGGGAAGATGGTGAGGTTGAAGGTCGTAGAGGTCGAGGAAGTCGCGGAAGAAGTGGCTTGCCGGAAGCCCAAACCCGCGCTCGAAGTGCGCGAGGAATACTATGTATTCCCCGGGTTGGGGTTCCGGTGCAATCTCCTCTACCGGGAGACGGCTCTCGACTTCCGGAGGAATCCGGTGAGTCCGATACAGCCAGTCCAGATCGGACTGCTTGGTCTCGGACCCATCCCAGCATCCCCGAGCACGTTCTTCGCCCATGTCGGAGAAGTACGCAGGGGTATCCGAGCTACTCTGCAGGCGCAGCGGTGGTTAGTCGGAGTTAGTCTACCGGGAACTAGGATGTCGGAGAACAAACTGCTAAACACTACCGAGTTGGTGGGAAGCAAGATCTATCGTGGCTCAAATAATCGAAACAAAAGGGAGGAAGAAAAGGGCAGGCTAAAACTCTTACGAAGCAGTGCAAATGAATAATCTACGCCCTACCGCGGCAATACATCACCGCCGTGTGCCTCGTGCGCGCCGCTCGAGTTGTGCTCGCCGGCGGTGGCACAACCGCGCTCGTGCTACGGCACGGCCGGAGTCGGACGGTTGGGTTACCGAAGAAAAGCACCGGAGCGGAGAAGAAGAACTTACCGGTGAAGGAGGAGATCGGTGATGAGCGAGGCGGACGGCAACGTTCGAGCTCCGGCGCGCGGCGACGGCGACGGTGTTCGGCGACGAAGGCGACGGCGGCGGGGCGCTCGAAACGGTGAGGAGGAAGAGTGCGAAGGAGAAGAAGAAGGGGAGGATACCATTCCGGTCCCCTATTTATGGGGGGGATTCCGGAGCGGTTTCCGATTTTCCCGCCCACGATCTCCACGATCGTGGGTGGGATCTGTTTTGTGCCGCGCACCACGTGGCACTATCCGGAGCGCCCGATCCGGCCACACCGAGGGCCACACGGCTCCAACGGTTGGATTCCGGATCGGCTCCGGCTACCCGGCGTGGGAACCCAAACGACACCGTGCGTGCGCAGAAGCACTCGAGTGCGTCTCTGCGCAGACGGGACGTCGGGTGGGCCCTGGCTCGGTGTCTCGAATTCATCGGGAGATCAACGGTCGAGATTCACTGAAATGGTGCTATCCGGTCGCAGGCTTCGCCTCCCGGTTGAGACAGTCTCGGTGGGAAGATCTCGGTAAAAAGATCTCGGGAAGAATCGATCTCGACATGGAATAAAAGGATGGTATAATTGGTTCTCGGAAAATGGTTGTTATTAAAGCTGATCTCGCACATCATCCGAGGTCGCTATGCAGCACCAGCTTCGGGGACTAGTGTCGGGGGGCTACCCCCCGGGTAGGGGCAGATCCCGGTATAATCCAGTAAATATCAACAGTACTTGACCTTTGGCGACAGCAAGGGACACCTCCTGGAGTGCTGAAAGGGCAGATTGACCCCTGAGTGCCGGCAGAGGACAAAGTGCCTCCTGGCAGGCGCAAGGGTCAGCTCTAGCCGCTATAAATAGAAACCCCCGGCCCTCACAATCGCAGCACAAGCGTGAGCGGGTGGTTCCTCTAAGAACTAGCTTCTCGAAGATGTCTTCGCCGGTAGGCTAAGAAATCTTCGGGAGGCTAGGCCTAGAGATACTCATCCTGAGACGAGCTCGGACGTCTCCGGGAAGGATCCCGGATCTAGGACTCCGGGGAGACTCTCGAGTGGAGATGTACTCGGCTTTACCGGATAGGTATTCCGGGTGAGTACTAACCGGAATGTGTGTCTCGGTCTTGATCTTATACAGGAGAGGCTCAGTGGCAAGCAAGGAGGTATCCGGAGTAAGGGCTCCCGGTAGACCGTCAACGGTCCGTAGCAGGCTTTCCCGTTTATAGCGGGGGGAAGTACCATTCCGCCTTACACGGAAGCATGGTCACCTCCCGCCTGACACGGAAGCATGGTCACCTCCCGCCTGACACGGGAGCGCGTCAGCCGGTACGAGCGTGGTACGACAAGACCTGACATGCCTAGCCCGGCAATCCGGAAAAGGCTATCCGGGATGGGCAAAGACATGTCTTGTCTCTGACAAGGGGACAATGATGATGCAGGACGGCGCCTGCCGTCCTTAACGAGATGATGACGAAGGGGCTACACCGGATAGTCCGGCGACTAGGTCACACTAGCCGGTGACGACATCCCGGTTAGGCCTGTCCGGTGGGGCCAAGCCAAGTTAGGGTTTCCGGCCCTCCTGGCCGGACCTCTATAAAAGGCGCCATAACTGCTCCTGAGAGGAAGAGACCAACTTGAGAGCCAAAGCTATAGTCGCATTTACTCTAAGAGCATTCACTCCTTCTCACCTTGAGTTCATCTAGTTCTTTGTACTCCTCACTTTGAGAGATCTTGTAGCAAGTTGTAGTCTTTATATCACCAATATATAGAGAGGAAAGGCATGAGTAGGGGTGTTACCTCCTCACGAGGGCCCTGAACCTGGGTATATCGTCTGTGTGTTGTGTGCCTTCGTGCATTTCTTTGTATTTGTTAGATCTTCCCCTTTGCACTTTGATCTTGTTCCTTGTTCTTGGGAGATCTCGGTTTTACCGGGATCCTCCCCGCGTGAGCTCTTCAGCTCGCTATCCCTCCCCGGATCCACCAACGTCCATCGGCCCCACAAATTAGCCATCCTATGGCATCTGCCGTGACACCACCACGACAGATCGTAATCTGAGAGTTTCTCAAGCCACCTTGTTTGCCTGAGGTTCAAGTCTGGTTGAGTGAAGAGATATTTGAGACTCTTGTGATCAGTGAAAATCTCACAGCTGTGCCCCAACAAATAAGGTCTCCAAGCCTTGAGGGCATACATGATTGCTGCAAGTTCAAGATCATGTGTAGGATAGTTGAGCTCATGAGGCTGCAACTGGCGAGATGCATAAGCCACAACTTTGCGTTCTTGCATGAGGACTGCGCCTAGTCCTTGAAGAGATGCATTGCAGAATATTTGGAAAGGTTTCGAAGTGTCTGGGCCAACTAGAACAGGAGTAGAAGTGAGTTTAGCTTTCAAGAGATTGAAACTCTCATGACACTTTGGAGTCCAAAGAAACTTTCTATCCTTCCTTGTAAGATCGGTGAGAGGCTTAGCGATTTTGGAGAAGTTCTCAACAAATCGACGGCAATAGCTAGCCATGCCAAGGAAACTCCTGACTTGTTTCACCGATGTAGGAGGCAACCATTCAACAATGGCCTTCACTTTTTCTGGATCCACAGAAATGCCTTCAGAAGAGATGACATGACCAAGGTAGGATACTTTAGGAAGCCAGAATTCACACTTGGAGAACTTGGCGTAGAGACGGTGTTCTCGGAGTTTCAACAAGATAAGACGTAGATGTTCTCCGTGTTCTTCCTCGGTTTTGGAATAGATAAGAATGTCATCAAGATAGACTACCACGAACTTATCGAGGTATTCCATGAAGACGAAGTTCATGAGACGTGAGAAAGTCGCCGGAGCATTTGTGAGACCGAAAGACATGACAGTGTATTCGTAGAGACCATAACGAGTGGTGAAAGCTGTCTTTGGAATGTCTTCTTTGCGGATCTTAATCTGGTGATAACCTGACCTCAAGTACAACTTGGAGAAAACCTTAGCACCAGCCAGTTGATCGAACAGATCGTTGATGCGAGGGAGAGGATACTTGTTCTTGATGGTTTTCTTGTTCAGAGGACGGTAGTCAACAACCAGTCGCTCCGTCGTGTCCCTCTTTTTGACAAACAGAGTAGGACAACCCCAAGGAGAAGTACTAGGTTGAATATGACCTTTTCTTTCCAACTCCTCTAGCTGTCTCTTAAGCTCAGCCAGTTCTTTGGGGCCCATCTTGTAAGGACGTTTGGATATAGGAGCAGTGCCTGGTTCTAGTTCAATAACGAACTCAACGGCTCTGTCAGGTGGCATACCTGGTAATTCTTCAGGAAAGACGTCAGGAAAGTCTCGGACCACCGGAATAGCTTCTATGGAAGGAAGAGGATCAACATTGAGAGCGAAAAGCCGAGCCGAAGAGGTTTGGTTTGGAGAATAGACTATCTGTCCAGAAGGATGAGAAAGAGTTACAGTCTTTGTGGAATAGTCTATCTTAGCTTGATTGGCCTTCAACCAATCCATGCCCAGAATGACATCAATGTCAGAATTGCCGAGAATTATTAGAGATGCCAAGAAGATATGGCCTCCAATTTGGATTTCATTGTCGTGGCTTATCTTGGAAGAAGTCATTTCCATACCGGGAGAAGTAACCGCGATGTTTTTGGGTAGAGGATCGAGAATTAGCCCATGTAAATCCGCAAAGCCAACTGATACGAAAGAATGAGATGCTCCTGTATAAAACAACACTCTAGAAGAGATAGAGTTGACAGGAAGTGTACCAAGAACAACTTCTGGAGCTTCTTCTGCTTCCTCAGCCCTGATGTGGTTCACCCGCGCAGCACGTTCCGGAGGCCTGGTGTTGGGGACGAAAGGCCTAGCCGGGGCAGGTGCGCGGACCATCGCCTGAGTTGGAGCAGGGCGAGGTGGTGGAGGAAGTGTACGGGTCTCCGGGCAGTTGTTGGAGTAGTGGCCCGGTTTCCCGCACTGGTAGCAGGTCACGTTGGGGCGAGCGCCTGTTGGCCTTGGCGGTCCTCCGAAACCCCTCATAGCTAGAGCCGGGTTCGGTGGGCGAGGCGCGAGTCCTGGAGGTCCTGGCCCGTAGGTAGCTCGTGCGAAGGCACTGTTAGGCACCCAGAGCCGACGCTTCTGAGCAGGAGTGGCGGCGATTGACGATGAAGAAGAGTTGGCCTCACGAGAGTGCTTGCGCGACTCCTCGAAGACCTTGCGCCCATGCTCCTCATTGAGCGCGATGTTGACGAGGTCCTCGAAGTTGTCGGCCTTGACGAGGTTCAGCTTGTACTTGAGCGCGGGGTTGAAACCCTTGCGGAACTTGGCCATCTTCTTGGCCTCAGTGTTCACCTCATCTCCAGCGTAACGAGCAAGGCGATTGAACTCGCCATTGTACTCCATCACGTCCATCTTGCCTTGCGTCAGCGAGTTAAACTGCTCGCGCATCCTGTCCATGAGACCTTCTGGGATGTGGTGGCGTAGGAAGGCTGCCCTGAAATCTCCCCAAGTGGTAACCACCCCGGGAGCTCTCATAGCCTGGAAGTTTTCCCACCATGAGGCAGATTTGCCCCTAAGCAGGTAGGACACGTAAGGCACCTTGTCATGCTCAGCCACGTGGGCGATAGCAAGGGTCCTTTCCATCTCGCGAAGCCAATCATCAGCTTCCAGCGGCTCAGTGGGGGAAGCGAAGTTCCTTGGACCCAGACCGAGGAAGTCCTTGATGGTCACACGTGCATTGCCTTCAATGCGATGCCCGTGGTTGTTCTGGTAGACTTGGTTCTCGGCCATTTGAGCCAGAACTTGGGTCATCTGACCAAGCAACTCAGTGATTGGAGGCGGTGGTGGTGCGTCTTCCGCATTGCGGTTGTTCCTGGTGTTCGTCATCCTGGAGACATTGGATATTAGAACAGCGACAAGATACACAAAGCCAGGGAAAAACTTGGAAGTCGAATTCTTGCTCAGAAAAACAGTTGCAAACTGTAGGATAACAAGGATAAGCTTCTCATCACAAAGGTTCATAACCATACACTTAGTTAGCCATCAGTACAACCACCAAGGTTTCAGTACTACAAGGACAGCTACTAGTACAAAGTTAACCACCCGTACAACCAACACGGTTTCGGTACAAAGGATAGCTACTACAACAAGGAAAAGATACAACTCGAAGACTAGCTCTCGCTTCCCTCAGAAGACGAAACTAGGCTGCTGCGATGGGTGTAGCGACGATCGCAGTACAAGCGGTAGTCTCGCACAATGCGTCGCAACTGAACGGAGTAGGCATCTGGCGTCTGTGTCCCGTACAGTAGTGGTCCAACGTGGTCTGGATCAGTAGTGATGAGAGGACCCCGCTCTGGAGTGTATCCACCCACAGCAGACAGACGACTCGGAAAAGCGAGCTGGAACCTCGGGAAAGCGTCTTGTGTGACGTTCCCCCTGTCATACTGCCCCAGGTGAGAGAGTGCCCGGTGCAGCTGCTGACGGACTGCTGCTAGCTCCAAGCGTAGAGTCCTAGCAACTGAGTCTGAAGACTGGCCAAACTGAGCGGTCACGTCCAGAACCTCGAGCTCGTACTGAGAGTCCGTGTAGGGGTAGTATGGAACGTAGCAGAATGGATGGTCGTTGAAGCAGTAGTAGTCCCTGCGCAGAGCCAGAGCTGCATCGTAAGCTGCCAAGTGTACTGCCATGTCCACAGTGGAAGCCTCAGCAACGTGCTTGTGCACAGTATCACCATCATCTCCGCTGATCCAAACAGTAGCTCTGTAGAAGGTCTGTCCGTAATCTCTGGGGATCTCGGACACCTGGTACTCCGGAAGGTAGCTGAAACCGACATAGTCAACCATGCTTCTGAGAAGCTTCGGGTAACCGGTAGTCTGCTCACAGTGGGTCTTACGCACCACCTGATAGTGTGCCATCTACATAGCAGTTTGAAGTAGAAGTTAGCCTCCGGAAACAAAAGGATTGATTGCACAGAACGAATTGTACAATGACAATGAGATGAAAACCAGAGAAAGGTAGAACAACAACTGATTGATTCGAGATTGAAACTGAACATAGCCGAAGAAATTGATAACCACCAAAACGACAAAAACCACCTGCAACTATGGTACTACGGAAAACCCAGAACACGTGATGTCCTAAATTTTAAAATTAAGGTGAGAAGGGAAATATCGTGACACTTCCTTACTAGAAGAACAGGGAGGGTGGGTGGGGAAAGAAGTAAAAGAACAGAATTCCTACTCTCACGTTTAAGATTTCCTGATAACTACAAAATATTTTTCTAGACTCAAACAATGACCAGTAGAAGGGAACCTGAGGGCGTTTAAGCTCTGATACCAACTGTCAGACCCTGAATACAAGCTACACAAACGAAACGTATCGGTTGGGCCACACAACCAAGAACATACTGGGGTTACCACTCCCAGGAAAACCATCAGGCCATGCTCGGAATGGATCATCGGCCGACAGTTCTTGGCGATCCATACGTCACATACGTTTCCAGATTGTGCACGCAAGACCCAAAAAAGTCTTCCAACTCGTATACTTCAACCATACATACATGGTATACGAGTCGGATTTTTAACAAGTTGAAACCACAGAATAAACCTAAGACACAAAGAAAGGAAATAATATCCAAAAGCTCTCACTGAGCAAAATATATCAAATGGCACCAATCAGAGGACACATGTCCCAACATTACATCATGCAGCGGAAACACACCGGTCTGAGTACAGACAAGAAGCAAAGGGCTCAAGGCCGAACCGGAAAAGAAGGCCCATCCACGCAGTCCACCAGGAAGTAGCCCAGGGGAACTCTAACTACTCGTCGTAGCTCTCGTCGTCGAACTCCACGTAGTATCCACCCAACTGGTCGAGCGAAGGATCCTCAACTGCAGAAAAACCACAGCCCGCGAACGGGTCAATACACCGAAGCGTATCGAACAAGCTTAAGCTAACAGGTTCCAAAACTGTAAGATTCCCAAAATATGGGGGTAAGTGTACTTAGCGGCAGCAGCACTAGCAGACTAAAGAGACACTCTAAAACTTCCGTCTAATTAGAGAGGGATAAGAGAGCGTTTAAATATCCACCTACAACTGACACCAGTCATAACCCATTCTCGAATTAACCCCCTCAACCAAGTATGAGGAAGCAATCCGGGAAAACTCACACTTAACAATTTTAGTTACCATTTAGGGTGTAAGTAATGCTATATTACTAGTCACATTAATTAACAATGATTAGGTGTAAGTTGTCTAGATCTTGTTAGCCAGCATCATCACCAAAGTCGTCCATAACCGTGGACACGGCTCATCGATAAGATTATACCCTGCAGGGGTGCACTACAGTACCCATACTCGCATGATCAACCCGTGAGGGCCTCTCAGCACGACTCATTCCTTCACTACAGCAAGTCCAGGTGCCACCCATATGAGTTGTTACCCGCGTCAGGAGTCCGGCCGAATCTCAATTGCAGACTCATTAGTTTGTGCCTACGCACCATGCGGCTCAAACCATAGTAGGAACTGTCCGCTACGTACGCACCACCCCTATATGACCCCCCGTATCAAGTAACCTCTTATCGATCATCATCATCATGCACATGCATATGAGCGAATGGAAAACCCGAACTACTTGCGGCACATGGACGAGCTGCGGATCCGTTCAAAGTCGAGGGGGGCTCCATTGGGCCACCCACAAGTGGTTAGTGCGCTCAAAATTGGATCCGAGGACAAAATCTCAGTTCCTAGGTCGACACTGAGCAGAACAAAGCACCTCGCAAGGCCTTCCGCCTGGTGCCTTATCTTTTAGTTATAGAACCCCAAAATAAGACAGCAGTTTATTATAGTAGAACAATATATCATACTAAGCATATGAGATAAAGACAAAGGAACGACTCGCTCAACCAATCCTAAGCATGCACTACGACTCGCAAAGGCCAACAGATAAACATGCAAGGGGTTATGGGTTGTGGGGATATAGCTGTATAGGCTGCAGGATAAACATGTGATGGGATCGCAATTCAAGAATCGATAACTAGGATAGCATAGATCAAAAGGCAGGAATGAAAACCCGACAATCGTGTAGCCGGTTAGCAAAAGCTTGCCTGGCAGCTCGTAGCCTGGCACGATAGCTGGAACCTCAGTGTCGTAGGTACTCGCAGCAGACACGTCGTCGTCTACCCAAAGAGAGCCAAACACAGACAATAGGAAACAATAATCAATACAGAGAAATGAGCAAACAAATGATGATGCGACATGGTATGAGATGATTAGGTCATATTAAAGCGGGGATGAAATCCCGGCAAAAGATTAGGGTGCAAGTTATTTGTGTAGCCAACAATTTAAAGGTTACTTAATATCGCAGAAGTGGTGATCCAATTAATTTAAAAATGGAAAAGACATTAATTATTTAATTGCCCATCACATTCCACATTTAGGAATTAAATGCAATTGATTTATTTTTAACTCAAATTAAATATTTATTAGCATGGCAAGATATGGTATAAAAGCTATGAGCATATTAAATGGAATTAGGGCATTATATAATTATCACCCCTCATACTCCGTATTTAATTAATTAATTGCATTTGTGAATTTAAACTAAGCATTTAAAAAAGATGATGCAAAATGACATAAGAATATGATATTAATGTTTATTACATTTTTCTGATATAAAAACATATAAAGTTTATTTAATTTGGAGTTATAAATTAAAAGTTATGCATTTTATAAGTGTAGGGGTGTTTCTGAAATAACCAGGGACTTAACCGTGAGAGAAACTAAGCAGGGGAGGACTACTGTGCAAAACCAGGAAAGCAGGGGCTTCGGTGCAAAGTCCCCTCGCTCCGGACTTTTCTCACCGGGCGCGGGGCACACCCAGCGACTGCTGGTGGGACCTGGTGCCACGCGGGCGAGATGCGCACGGCGCTGGCCTCCGCGGTCGCTGACCCGCAGGGCCCGCGTGTCAGTGACGCGACGAAAAAAAGGAGGCCTTTTTCCACTGCCTGCTGGAGTCTCGAACTCGCGAGCTCGGGCGCGCGCACGGATCGCTCGGCTAGCCAGTATGTTAGATCCGTGATTAGTGTTAGGACTAGCGTAGGTTTTGTTTTATACAGTTGTAGCGATTTACTAACGTTCTCTGACGAAACTGTCGACGGAAACAGACAGCGCGCGGCGGCGGAAAGAGCTCGACGCCGGCGACCTTTCCAGCGGCGCTGCGCGTTCGCTGGGGGTGTGCGGTGCGTGCGGTAACTCCTGGCGACTCGTTCCCATGCTCAAAACGAAAGGAAAACGGCGCCTCCATCTCGGGTTCGTGCTCGACCGGAGACGCCCGTGCGGGGCGCGCGAGACTTCGTCCGGCGCCGGTGAAAAGCGACGACCGAGAGGAGAAAAAGGAGGGGGAAGAAGGGGTTTCCGACGGCGGCTCACCGAGGGAGGTCGGTGGCGAGATGCGGAGGCGCGGGGAGGTCAGGAGCGGCTCGTCCGTGTCGGGGAAGGAGTTGCGGGTCCGCGGCGTCGTCGTGGACGAAGAGGATGCAGAGCTCCCCGGGTCTGGTTCCTGGCTGGCGAGGACGGAGGACTCGTCGGTGATTCTGCTGGCACGAGGAGGAAGGAGATGGAGGCTGGAGTCACGCCGGCGACGAACGGAGCCCTTCGGTTTCCATGGCGACGGCGGAAGCTAGGGAGCGAGCGGCGGCGGGGGAGGAGGAAGATTAGGTCTAGGGTTAGGGTTTCGGCCAGATAAATAGGAGAGGGGAGAGTGGGGCGAGCAGTGGGGGCTAGAGGGCAGCGGCACATCGCCATGCCTCGTTGTAAAGCGAGGTCTCCTCTGCGCGTCCGTACGAGGACGAAGGAGAGGGGAACGGGCTGTGGGCTGTGTTGGGCCGAGCTGGCCCAGCTCGGCCAGGGGGTTATTTTTTTCTTCTCCTGTTTTTATTTTTCTTTTACAAAATTTCTGATTTTTGTATTTGTGAAACAAATAAGAGAAACAGACAAAAAGAACTTTTGAATAATTTTTACAAGTTTCAATTTAGTCATATTAATATCTAGTTTGGTTATTTATAAATAATTTGAAACTTCAAATGAATTTATTTGAAAGCATTTGAATTCAAAATAAGAATTTAAATTTGGGAAACATTTGGGAGACATATTTAATTAAATGCAACCAATTATGGAATGATGACATGATTCAACAATTTTATTGCACACCAAAAGGAAAGTTACAGTAGGGCTGTTACATCACACCGCGCTGCTCATCGCGCAGGAGCTTCTCCGCTACCAGCCCACCGCTGATGCCCACGAACAGTGGCTGGAGCGCCTCAACCACCTCGTCGGCATCACCACGACGCGCCCCGCTCCGTCACAGTCCAACGTGCAACCCTCTCTCGCGGGCACAGTCGCAATAAACACGCCTCCGCCCCCGCCAGGGCCTGCACCGGCTGCGACACAGAGGGCTGCCTCTTACGCGTCCTCGCCACACGATTGCTTGATCATGCAGCGCACCGCGCCCGACGCTCGCGTTGGCATGGAGCTCCAGCGCAACCGCCAGTACAAGCTCGTGGAGGAGATCGGCCAGGCGGGCCAGCAGAACCGCAGCGCGCTGCAACACGGGGTAGCCATGTACGCGACAGGCTGCATGTCGTTCATCCGCTCCCTGCGTCGCGTGGTCTGGCCCCCGAAGTTCAGCCCGGCACTCCCTAAGGGCTACGACGGCTCCAGGAACCCCATCGAGTTCATGCAGCTCTACACCACCTCCATCCAAGCTGCAGGTGGAGACGACAAGGTCATGGCAAACTGGTTCTCCCACGCGCTTCGTGATTCTGCGCTGTCGTGGCTCCTGAACCTCCCCGAGGACTCTGTGAACTCTTGGGAGGAGCTCTACAAGCAGTTCGTCTCCAACTTCAAGGGGATGTATGAGCGTGCCCTCACCCACAATGACCTGCGCGCTGTGGTTCAGAAGAAGGATGAGACGCTCAACAAGTACATCCAGCGCTTCAGCCAAGTGCGCAACAAGATCCCGAACATCCCTGACACCCAAGTCATCACCGCCTTCCGTGAGGGCGTCACAAACAGCAGGATGCACGAGAAGATGGGCATCCACGACAAGCTCACTTATGTGGTGAAGCTATTCGACCTGGCGGACAAGTGCGCCAAGGCTGAAGAGGGACTCCTCTTCGTCAAGATGTCCTCGAGAGGGGACGAGCACGCTGAGGGGTCTAGGAGCCAAAAAATGAAGGAGGAGCCCAAGCGCAAGGCCACCACGGTTCTCGTGGAAGAGCCTGACGCGAAGGGCACCTGCAGGGACTCCCCTGAGTCTGGAGAGAGGAAAGACGACCACCGCCCATTCTGCATCTACCACAACAGGCGTGGCCACTCTACAGAATATTGCTTCGACCTCAAGAGGTTGATCAAGGAGCGCGAGCAAGCAGAAGGCTGTGGCGGCCGCGGCCGAAGCCGTGGCTACCGCGGGAGCGGGCGCAAAAGCGGCTACCAGAAGCCATCTGGCAACCAGGACAATGCGGCGGAGAAAAACGACAACCTCCCTGACGAGGAGGACGGTGGCTACCAAGCCCCAAGAGGCGCCATTGCCTGCATCCTCGGTGGGGCGCAGGCGCCAAAGTCGAACAATCAGTTCAAGCAGTTCGCCCGCAAGCTCAACGCCGCCCTCCCAAGCACTGATCTCCATACCCCTCAAGTGGTCGCAGTACACCATCGCCTTTGACGCTCAGGACCACCCCAAGTCCACCAAGGCTGTTGGAACCCTCTCGCTGGTCTGCAGCCCACCATCGACAACGTCGCTGTCTCCAAGACACTCATTATCTCCACAGATACGTTCGAAGCGCTTCAAGTGCCTTACGAGCGGATCATGCCCTCCAGGCCCTTCACGGGACTCACCAGCGGCTCGATCGAGCCTCTGGGCCAGGTCAGGCTTGCCGTCACATTCGGAAGCAAGGAAAATTACCGCACCGAGCACATAGACTTCGATGTTGCGCACATCGGCCTGCCGTACAATGCCACCCTCGGCTACCCCGCGCTTGCAAAATTCATGGCCGTCACGAACCATGCTTACAACATGGTCAAGATCCCCGACAGCGCTGGGACCATCACCATCCGTGGACATGTCCTGGATGCCACCCGCACTGTCGAGACGGCCTACAAGGCTGCGGCCATGGAATTCCCCGTGGACGAGGACCTAGAGCCTTTTGAGAGGCCCAAGAAGAAGAAGCAGATGTTCTCCCAGGAGCCAGCCGCTACAAAGAAAGTCTCTCTAAGCTCCTGCAACTCAGGGGCTGAGGGCTCGGGGGCTAGCGTCACCATTGGCGCCACGCTACCTCCCAAATAGGAAAGCGCGCTCGTCGCCTTCCTCCAGGCAAACTCTGACATGTTCGCATGGACACCGTTAGATATGTCTGGTGTACCGAGGGAGGTGATCGAGCACCACTTGGCCGTGTGTCCAAACGTGCGCCCCGTCAAGCAAAAAGCAGGAAAACAAGCCCCCGAGAAGCAAGCATTCATCGTCAAGGAGGTCGAGAAGCTCAAAGCGGCAAAGGTCATCCGCGAAGTCATGCACCCTCCGTGGCTCTCCAACGGCGTGGTAGTCCCAAAGCCCGACGGAGGAGGCCGCCTCTGCATCGACTACACTGATGTAAACAAGGCCTGCCCCAAGGACCCTTACCCCATGCCAAGAATCGACCAGATCGTGGACTCCACGGCAGGCTGCGACCTCCTCTGTTTCCTTGATGCGTTCTCTGGTTATCATCAGATAAAACTGGCCAAGGAGGATGAGGAGAAAACGGCTTTCCTCACCCCCTGCGGTGTGTATTGCTACGTCTGCATGCCATTCGGCCTAAAAAACGCCGGAGCCACTTTCCAGAGGCTAATGAGGATAGCACTTGGCGAGCAAATGGGGAGAAACGCCGAGGCATATGTCGGCGACATCGTCGTGAAATCCCGAGAAGGAAACTCTCTCCTCGGGGACCTTGAAGAGACTTTCGCCAACCAGCGCAAGGTGAACATCAAACTCAGCCCCGCCAAGTGCGTCTTCGGAGTGCCTTCAGGAAAATTGCTTGGTTTCCTCGTGTCCCACAGAGGCATAGAGGAGAACCCTAACAAAATCAGGCAATAGAGGACATGCAACCTCCACGCAGGCTCAAGGACATGCAACGCCTAGCAGGATGCATGGCCAGCTTGGGTAGATTCATCTCCAAGTTCGGCGAAAGAGCCCTGCCCTTCTTCAAGATCATGAAAAGAACGGGCACTTTCAAGTGTACCCCCGAAGCTGAAAAAGCGTTTGAGGACTTGAAGAAGTACCTGGCCAGCCCACCAGTAATGGTCGCCCCAAGGTCAGGCGAGCACCTGAAGCTGTATCTATCAGCCACTCCACAGACCGCAAGTGCCGTCCTTGTGGTAGAAAGGGAAGAGCCAGTACTCTACAAGAAAGCTGCGACCACTCCAAAGCCAAAACCCCCTGATGAAGAGCTCGACGAAAGGGCAGGCCTCACAAACCCACCGCCAAGATCAAAGCCCCAAGAGAGGCACGCCCCAAGTCAACCGCTGCAAAATGATCCCGCCGGGGAGCCTGTCAAGCCCCTTGAGGCCAACCCCCTCTTGGCCCATGACAAGCCCCTTGGGGATAACTCCCTCGAGGGTCAGGTCAAGCCCCAGAGGCCAACCCCCTTGAGCGCCTAGCGGAGCCCCTTCAGGCAGAATACACCAAGGCTACACAGAGTACCCCTGTCGAGCACCCAGTCTACTTCGTCAGCACAGTACTGCGCGATGCTCGCGAGCGGTATACGATGCAGCAGAAGCTCCTCCTCGCACTCCTCATCGCCTCAAGAAAGCTGCGACACTACTTCCAGGGGCACCCCATCACCGTGGTCACCTCTTTTCCCCTAGAGCAAATCCTGCGGAACCCAAATGCCACAGATCGTGTCGCAGGATGGAATATTGAGCTGCAGTCATTCAATTTGCGCTTCGATACCACAAGGGTAATCAAAGGAAGAGCGGTGGCACACTTCGTCGCCGAATGGACTGACCCAGCTCCTGAAGAACCTCGGGGAGAAGAACAAGAGCCCCTTGGAGATAAAATGCCCAACCACTGGACCATGAAGTTCGACGGAGCTTTCGCTAGTCGCCACGGTGGGGCTGGCGTGGTCCTGATCTCACCAAAAGGCGACAAGCTGTATTACGCGGTCCAGCTGTGCTTCGGAATTGACAAGATCTCCAACAATATCGCTGAGTATGAAGGCCTGCTTGCTGGCCTACACGCCGCAATCGCCCTAGGCATCAAGAATCTACTCATCAAAGGCGACTCACAGTTGCTCGTCAACTTCTCTAACAAAAGCTACAAGCCCAAGGACGACCACATGGCCGCATACCTTGAAGAGGTCCGTAGTCTTGAAAAGCACTTCAGGGGAATGGAGCTCATGCACATCCCAAGAAAGGAGAACCAAGAGGCTGATGACATCGCCAAGCACGCATCAAAGAGGCAAGCTCGGCCGCCAGGCGTCTTTGAAGAAAGGTTAGTCAAGGCATCCATAAAGCAGCCTCTGGAGGCCATGCCTGCAGGCACAGACGAAGCGCTCCCGCCACCACCCGCAAACGGGGCTCCAGATTGTGGGCCCTCTACAGGGGAGCGTCTGTTGCTCACAGTGATGCATCAAGAAGCAGGATGGATTGACGAGATCAAAGACTACCTCGACAATGGGATCCTTCCCGAGGAAGATGTTGAAGCGGAGCGAATCGCCCGCCAAGCAAAAACTTACAAAATCCTCGAAGGAAATCTCTACCGCAAGCGCCCAAATGGCACCGCACTCCAATGCGTTCCTTCTGAAGAAGGAAAATTGATGATCAAGGACATCCACAGCGGGGAATGCGGCCACCATTCGTGCGCCCGCACCCTCATGGGCAAAGTCTTCAGGAGCGGCTTCTACTGGCCTCAAGCACTTCAGGATGCAGTGGACATCGTACAAGCATGTGAAGACTGCCAATTCCATGCCAAGCAAATCCACCAAGCTGCGCTGGGGCTACAGACCATTCCGCTCTCCTGGCCGTTCGTAGTCTGGGGGCTGGACATCCTGGGAAATTTCCCAACAGCGCAGGGTGGATATCGCTACCTCTTCGTGGCCACCGACAAGTTCACTAAGTGGCCGGAAGTGGAGGCTACGCGCACAATCACAGCAGGCGCGGTGGTGAAATTCATCAGAGGCCTGGTCTGCCGCTTCGTAGTGCCTAACCGCATCATCACCGACAATGGCTCGAAATTCACCAGTGGCATCTTCAGAGCCTACTGCGAAAGAATGGGCATCAAGCTCTGCTTCGCCTCAGTCGCTCATCCGCAAAGCAACGGACATGCTGAACGCGCATACAAAGAAGTCCTAAAGGGCCTGAAGACTAGGAACTTTGACGTCCTCAAAGGCCACGACAAGGGCTGGATCAGCGACCTCCCTTTGGTGCTCTGGTCCATCCGCACAACGTCACCCAAGCCTATGGGGGAAACACCGTTCGCCCTCGTCTATGGAGCCGGAGCAGTCCTCCCCACAATTATAAAGCATGGATCCCCACGGGTCCTTGCCTTTAACGAGGACCAGGAAGAGGACCTCCACAACGACGACCTGCTGCTCCTTGAAGGACTACGGGGCCGGGCCGCCCTCCGGGCGGCCAAATACAAGCAGGACCTAAGACGCTACCACGGCCGCAACGTGCCTTCACGTACCCTGGAGCCTGGCGATCTCGTCCTCAGGCGAATCCTCTCCAGGGAAGGCCTCCACAAGCTGTCCCCGATGTGGGAAGGCCCCTACAGGGTCACCCACATCGCCAGGCCTGGCGCGGCTCGGCTCTCGAAACTCATTACGGCATCCCCGTCAAGAATCCATGGAACATCATGCACCTACGCAAGTTCTACCCGTGATCATCTTCACGCCCGTGATCATTGTCACGTCAAGACATCTAGCGGAAGAGGCAGCTTACGGCTCAACCTCCAAGCATTTTTGTCTACAGAGGTTAAAAGCTCACGGCTTAAACCTCACCGAATTTTTTGTATCCAGAAGGAACCAGCGTAGAACGTGATCATCGTCACGCCCGTGATCATTGTCACGTCAAGACATCTGGCGGAAGAGGCAGCTTACGGCTCAACCTCCAAGCACTTTTTGTCTCTAGAGGTTAAAAGCTCACGGCTTAAACCGCCAAGCTCCAAAGGCTTCTCTCGAGGGTCAACCCTCCGAGCTCTCCATGTAACGAGCCACCTCAGGCCGTTGAGAGTCTCTGCCACTAATGGGTTGCCCCCATGCCTCGACGTGGTCAAAACATTAACTTGGCAACCCCAAGCATAATGAGACAATTTCGTTCCCAAGTGAACTTAGCGCCTTGGCGCCGCTATGTAATATATGGTGGTGAGTTTTATTTACGCATTATTTTGTTGAAATGTGCGCTTATATCTCTCCGCATGGGTATCTCACGAGCGGGGGCTGAGTACGGTGCCATTGCCTTAAATGAAACACCAGCAGCACTGCAAAACCCAAGGATCCGAGCTCTGGCTGGAGGGCAAGATCCCACAAACACGCCATCCCTACAGAGGACCTTGGTACTTACTCTCCTCGTAAGGAATGCCTGAGGGGACCTATAAGCGCGCACGAGTCCCATGCACCGTGTTCCAGCGTTTGGGTTCACCCCTCTAACATCTACAGGGAAGAAAAGCCCCCACAAGCCTGAGGAGGCATCCGGGAACGATCCCTCAAGAGGACCTCCTCGCCAGGCAAAAAGCCTCTACAGGGCGAAAACCTCGAGAAGCTAAGTCTCGCACCCACGCCTTAAGAGCGTTCTCTCCCCCTCTAGCACACGTTGGCCCCTCAAGCGACTTCGCTTTCCCTTACGCTTCATGTACTACTTGTACGTCTAAGGGGGGCACTTGAGCATCGCGACTCAGGGCTCTGACCTCTCCTAGGCCTAAACTCCCCCCGGCCTTGCGGAGTCATTGCTCCTGCATACCGAAGTGGCGGAGTCATGGCACGAAGAGATAGGTCCTACCGACGCAGAGAACAAATAGACATGAAGATGAGTCAAAGAGACCTCTCGAGGGGCAAACAAGCTAAAAGCAAACAGCAGTTAAGAGTATATTACAGGCCAAAAGGTCTTAAATATCTAAACACAAGATTGTTTCAGATACAAGCGCACGCAGGCGCAATAGCGGGCAGCTCAAATAGAGGTGTCGTTGTCTTCTACCTCCTCCACGGCGCCCTCCTCGTTCTCGGTAGAGGCGGTCTCCTCCTCGCTGTCCTCCGCAGCAGCCTCCGCCCTCCTAAAGCGGTTGCAGAAGACATCCACCTGCTCGCGGAGCGAGTTGGAGACCCTGTGCGCATCCTCGCCTAGGGCGGCCTCCATCACGGTGGAGAGGTCGAAGCCTGGCGTGAGGAGCCTAAGGTTGGTGAAGATGCGATGAACAGGAGCTGTCAGCTCTCGTCCTCGATCATCTCGCGAAGCTCGGCGACGGGGCTCTCGAGCGCCGTGAAGAGCTGGTCAAAATAGACCAGGTACATGGCAGCATCGCCACGGCCTCGGACCTCGGTGTGCGGCGCGTTAGCGCCGAGTTGCACGGCAAGCTCGTTGCCCCGGGCGACCAACGCCTCGAACATACGCTCTGGCTGCTTCGTGGGCGTGCTAGCCGCCTGGGCCGAGTCCGACGCTTCCGCCGCCCGCTCCATCGCCGGAGCCACCTGCTCCTCCACGTCCTTGGCCAAGGAGTTGAGGCCGTGAACTGGCGCGACACGGGCCTCCTCCGCTCGGCGCGGCCATCCTTGGCGCGCTTCAGGCGGGCCTCCAGCTTGGAGTTGGCCTTCTCGAGCTCAGCGATCCGCCGAGCGTCCGCAGCGTGCTTGGCCTTGAAGCGGTCCTCCTGCTTCTGGGCCAGGTCGCGGTACTTCCGAGAGTTGGTCTCTTCTTCTCGGCGAAACGCCGCTCGAAGCGCTCATAAGCAAGCTTCTGGGCAGCGACGGTCTCGTCGTACTTCAAGATCGCCTGGGCCAGGTCTCCTTCGCGCGCCTCGAGCGCCTCGCACTGGGTGACCAGGTCCTTCTCCGTCCGAAGGTGTTGCTCGTCGCGTTGCTGCAGCTCTTTCTCCTTGAGGGCCAGCCGCTATTCCCGCTCGGCAAGGCCCTTGCGGCCCCCTTCCAGGGTAGCCTGCGCAGCCTGGTGGACGGAGAGCAGTTGAGCCTCTAGTTGGCCCAGCTCGCGGCACTTCTACGCCAACGAGTCCTCCATCGCCTCGAGCTCGGTCGTGGCCTCGCGCAGGAGCTCCGCAGAGGCGTCGCATTCCGCTTGGAGGGGCGCGAGAAGTTCGTCGACGTCACGTATGGCCCCCTCGCGGACCTCCTTGGCAAAGCGGATGGCCTCCTCGCGGGCGGCCTGCAGCGCCAAGACCTCCAGACGGCGCGCCTCGACCGCCGCATGATAGGACGCCCACGACCTCGCCAGCTCTTCCTGCTGCCGAGCGAGTTGTATGTCCCCAAGAGCGAGGTGCGCCTCTAGGCCCTCCAGGGACTCCCTCACGAGGCAAAGGCGACCTCGCGGCGCCCCGCGCTCACGTCCTAGCCTCGAAGCACCAACTCCTGGCTTGAGGAGGGCCCGACTCCGGCATCGAGCCCTGAGAGCCCAACCTTGGGGAGAGCTCGAGTGCTCGCCTGGGCTCCGCCCGTGCCCGCGCCCCCGTCGTCGTCGGGGCCCGCGGCAGCAGGGCGCTCATCGTCTCCAGCTACACGAAGAGGCGAGGAAGAATCTCCCCCTGTGGGCGCGCCCGCGCCAGCTAGCGCCTCGCGCGCTTCCGTCGCAGGCGGCACGGGAGCCGTGGGCGCAGACGGCGGAGTGGGCACACACGGGGGCGTCGACAACCGCGGCGGCGTTGGCTCGCGCGGTGGAGTTGCCTCGCGCGGAGGCGTGACCGCGCGAGGGAGTGAAGGAGCGCGAGGTGGCGAAGAGGCCCTCTCCTCCGTGGTTTCCACCACCGTTGGCTCGGGGGGCGGTGTAGGTGCCTCTTGGCGAGGCGTCTCCTCCTCCGCCGGAGGCTCTGCCGCCCCCGCCTGAGGCGCAACCGCCTCCACTTGAGGCGCCCCATCAGTGGGACCTGTGGAGGCCGTCTCCACAGGGCTCGTGGCCTCGTCAGGCACGGTCTCAGTTGTGGCTCTCTTCACATCGGCAGCCTTGCGAAGCCTACGGCGCTTTGCAGGCACAAGGTCGCTGGCAAAAACCCAAGAAAAGACCTTCAAGAGAGGGCTAAGCGAAGAGAAAAACAGGAACTAAAATGACCAGGCATCAAGAGCACTCACCCCGATGGAGCGGCGCCGGCGTCGACCCACGCCAGGCCTGGTGAGCGCCAGGAGGGAAAGGTCTTGGCGTTTGACCCTTCTGGAGGCGCCACCGCTTTTCTCTTGGAGGGGACGTCGGATGGCCTCGCCCCCGAACGATCCACGACGGCCTTGGTGTGGGGCCCGCGCCTATCCGGAGAGGCCTCCGCGTCAGAAGCCTCCCCTTCCTCAACCTCCTCCTCCACGGGGCGCGAGGGAGCCACCACGAAGGCATCGTCATCACCTGACAAGATGTCGCAGACCTCGTCAGTGAATGGCCCGGCCCTCGAAGAAGACACCTACCCTGATGTGGCCTCCTCCTCACCTAGGCCAGCTCCTGAGGCCGAGGGAGAATCCGCCCCTTCCGCTCCCGGCATGGCTGGCGTTGGCACCTCCGAGGCCGCCAGGCCTGTCGGGGTGAACGGAGGCATCCCCTCCAGGATGGCCATGCGCTCCCTCAAGTTGTACTTATGCAGAGGTCGGAGCGTCATAGGGAGCAAATCCATGGCGGGCACCGTCGGGCTGACGAAGAGCGCGGACAGGACATTGTCGACGGTGTCCTGATCGTTGTCTTCATTATTGAAAGGGCATGTGCCCTCATGTATGGTTTTGGTAATTAATGACCATCCCTAAGGACTAATGTGTGTTTTATGCATATTGCAAGTATGGCTTGATGTTGTCAAGGCATCACCTATATGAAGAAAGATGGTATCTTCCATGGGCTTTCAACAAGAAGATCAATTTATATAGCTCATGGAGGATGATGTCATGCCATGATCATCGTCAAGGTTGACTAGTGCTAGACCAAGGGAAGCTGTCGGAGACATGAAGACGAAGCTAAGCGAGACTCTCCCATGATGGAGTATGGGGGAGTATATGGAGGAGTCTTCATCAAGCATGTGCTAGCAAGCGCAATAAAGAAAGGTGGTCCACATGAAGAGATCAAGATCGTCATCATCTATCTCAAGTGGATTGCTCAAGGCAAAGGTATGATCTTGATAGGGCTATAGGATAGATAGGCGTACTATCAAGAGGGGCTCTCGAGTGAGTAACTTGATCGTATCTTTGTGGAGAGCTCAAACCTTTGCATGCTTGGCATATCATCTTTCTTGGTTCTTATTTGGCTTTTCTCCTTGTTAGTTTTTGGTGCTTGTCGTGATCTTCATGACAAGACCAGGTTCTTCGAAAACAGTTTTAGTTTGGAAAACTCGTTACGTTTTCGGTGTGGAAATATTCCCGGTTCAACCTTGAGGAAAGTTCCACACCTTCACATGTGTGGAGACTTTGCTCTATTTATGGTTTGCAATATTTTTGTTCTGTTGTTTCTGCAGTTTTTCAATGGGGCGGAAATGTCCGGACCTTGCTCGGAGATTTCCGAGCCCCAGTCCGGAGATCTCTGAGTGGCAGAAGATTTTTACCAAGTCCAGATCTCAGTTGCATACTGACTCATTTCAGATTTCCTTCGGATTTTCTACCGGAGATGTCCGGGGTCCAGAAATCTCCGGCCCTGGTTCGGATATTTCCGGACAACAAGTTGCAGTTTTTCGCCAAGTCTTATTTGCCTTCAGCACTGATCTTTTCTCAGCTCGCGTCAGAATTCCTAGCGGAGATTTCTGGGGTCCGGAAATCTCCGGTCCTCAGTTCGGAAATTTCCGGACTGGAGATTCCCAACGGCTAGAAATCAGGGAGGGGCTATAAATACCCCTCCCCTTCTTCTTCCTCATATTGACGACTTTCCCCTCTCTCTCTTGCCATAGTTGACCTTGGGAAAGCTTGCCCCCTCTCAAATTCTCCCATGATTCTTGCGTATCTTTGAGGGAAAAGTGAGAGGAGATCTAGATCTATAATTCTACCAATCCATCTCTCCTCTAAGTGAGGGGAACTTAGTGGATCTAGATCTTTGAGTTCCTTTGTGGTTCTCCCCCTTTGTTCTTGCTCTCTCTTATCCCCCCATAAGCATTAGTTGCTTGTGGTGGGATTTGAGAGTGTAGGATTTGTCTCCTTTGTGGTTTCTTGGTTCTTCCTCTCTTATTCCCCCATAAGAATTTGTTGCTTTGTTGGAATTTGAGAACTTGAGCACTTTGTGTGTTCTTGCCATTGCATCTTGCATCGGTTTGAGCCCTCCACGAGGATTCGTGGTGGTGAAATTCGTGAGCTTGTTACTCTTGGGTCTTGGACACTAGACGCCTTAGTGGACGCCTTTGTGGCAGTAGGACCTTTTGTGGTCAAGGCCTTTGTGGCTAGTTGGGACCTTTGTGGTCAAGACCTCTTGTGGTCATTTGGGAGCCCCCAATTCGGTTGTGGGTGTGTGCCCCAAGGTTGTTGTACGGGATTGTTCTCCGCCCCAAAGGAGTTCCTAGCGGAAGGTGGACTCGGACCTTTGTGGTCGAGTTCATCGGAGAAGAAGGTGAGGCCTTTGTGGCGTTGAGCAAACCTGTTGTGGTTGCTCACACCTCTCCAACGAGACGTACACCTTTTGTGGTGGAACTCGGGCATACATCATCGTCTCCGCGTGCCTCGGTTATCCCTATACCGGAGCTCTTTACTTATGCACTTTACTTTGTGATAGCCATCGTGCTTGAAGTCCTTTACCTTGCTATACCTTTGATGTTTGTCTTGCATAGCTTAAGTTGTTGGTGCACATAGGTGAACCTAGTATATTTAGGTTGTGTCATTGATAAGTTAAATACTAAGTTTTATTCCGCATTTATCAAGCCTAAATTGTAAAAAGTGCTCCTCGCCTATTCACCCCCCCCTAGGCGACGTCTTTCCTTTCAATTATGGAGCCGCATCTTGTCTTTCGGGCCCGAGTACATCCACATCTGCCATGATGATCTGCCCCGTGAGGCCCTCCGCACGAAGGAAACTCAGGCGCCCCATCAAGCTCGCGTTCCTCGCTCCGTCGAAGGTCGCCTTGCCCCAATGGGAGTTCTTTAGCGGTGGCTCGTCGAGGACCTCGAGAAAGCGCAGGGATGCTCCACCCCGACAAAGAACCACTTCTGCCGGAAGTCATCCACCTTCTTCGTCGCCGAGGTGATGGCCTTGTCTTCGCTCCATGACATGGGGATGTAGACACTCCCCATGCCGTCGACGATGCGGAAAGAGACGCACCCGGAGCGCTCATTCTTCGCCATGCTCCGGAGCGCGTAGAAGCACCGGAACAACCCCACTGTGGGCTCCAAGCCCAGGTACACCTTGCAGAGGTACGCGAAGACGGCGAGAATGAGGATGGAGTTGGGGTGCAGATGCAGCAACTGCACCTGGTAGAACGCCAGGACCGCCTCCAGAAACGGCGAGAAGGGAGGCACCAGCCCAGCGGCGAGGCAGTGCTGGAATATCGGAACCCCCCACGACTCACACCCCGAATCGTGCGAGACCGTTGCTTGTCTGAGTGCAGCGTGGCTCGGGCCGGCCGGGACTAAGGGCCCACGACGCTTCGCCTGATCCCATGGGCTCAATCGTGCCCATCGCGGGCCCGGGGGCTACTGTCGGCCCAGTGGAAACTTGGGTATGGAGAGCCCACTCCCCCCCAGGCCTCGCACGCGGGCCGATCATACGAGACGACTAAGGACCAGGCCTCGCCGCCTAGCGGGACCCTCAAGTAGCAATTCCCCTCGAGGGCCTGAAGAGGAAACGAGGGCCTCAAGGGGTCCCTTGCTTCAGGAGACCCTCCCGAGGCGCCAGCGCGCCTGGAGGGAGGTAAACGGGAATCCCTCCTCAGGCCTCCCCAGGCCTGAGGGGAAACGTCGCGGCCAAGAAAGTACGGCGAGACGCACGTGGCCTCTGGCACTCCCACGTGGTGACGCAAGCACCCCCGTTGCCGTTTTGGTGATAAAGGAGTCAATAAAGTTGCGCCGCCTGCGGCAGGACTGCCAAGACCTTCCAATCTGGTGATAAAGCAGGTGGACGGCGCAACCCTCCAAAGAGTACGTCACCAAGGGCTCCACCATAGAGACTGCCTCTCCTGCGGATAGTACAGCGCGGTCGGCCGCCTGAAGGCCACCACGCCCACCTTTACCAGTGATGGACCGCGTCCATGGACGAAGGAGCAGCGATGGACTCCTGCTCGACCATGCCACTGCCATGTGGGAACCACCTGGAAGGCTAAGGATAAGAAGAGCGCCGGAGGCACCTATAAAAGCACCAAGACCTCCATCGTAGGAAGGGACGACCATATGCTTGTAACCACGCTTGTAAACCCTAGCAGTACCAAGGAGGATAGCCTCTGGCTGGAAGAGGAAGAAGATCATCGCTTCCCTCCCCAAGCAAGAACTGCCTCAAAGGGGCCCTCGGCAAGCTCTGCTATACTGTAACCGCCGTAATCCAATACAGACAAGCAGGAGTAGCGGTCTTACCTCCCCCACGAGGGCCGTGAACCTGGGTACGGGCCGGTGACTATCTCTGTCGTGGGTGTTTCGTCTTCAGGTCCGGTGAGCATCGTCGTCGTGTCCCTCGAGGTTCTTGACCTCCGCTTTCAATCCCCGTCACGAACTACAATTCAGGAAGTGACTACCCCCGATTCTAGGGAGTCATAACCCGACAGAATTGTCTTAATCTTCTTGTATCAGTTAGAATGCTTGAGTACCAACAAAACTTTTCTTTTAAGGGTGGTAGCCACCCAGATAATTCAAACCCAGTTGACTAAACCCGGAGATCCAAGCCTATCTTTCTTTCTAGCATCCCCAATCAGCGGAATCATTCTCTGCTCGTTTGAAGTTTCTGTGTCAACAGCTGGATTACTCCCCTTCTCGAGTTATCAGAATCATTACAAGCATTTGCTTTTCTTTCTAGCCTCTCTGAATCTCGAGGACGAGATTCCTTTTAAGGGTGGTAGTCTGTAACATCCCAATATTTTGGAATGTTTGAAAATCACTAAAATTTTAAACTTTTGATTTTGATTAAAATAAAAACGTTAAAAGCATAAGAAAACCAACCATAAAATACGTCATAGCATCTTCCAAATTAATTACTATTTGAAATATGTCAAGTAATCACTTTTTTCAAAACTTGTTTCAAGTTAAACATTTTACTATCCATCGTTTTTCTTAAACCTCAACTTATATTTTGACAAATGGTCTACAAACTTTAAAACCATTTTCTTGCAATAAAAAGTTTCTTTATAAGTATTTGATTTCAACCACTTAGCCATAGCTTTTCATAAATTAAAATAATATTTACAAATGTTCTTTTAAACTATTTAAAACATGGTCTATTTGCTAAAGTGTTTTTCATGAATATATTCAATACACGAAATAAAATAAATCTAGATTATTTTCCAAACGTATTTAATGGATTTTTCAATAGATTTATCATAAAATAAAACTTAATGGTGCACAAAGCATTTTAAATTAAAAATGATTACATGATATTTCCATCTTCATTTCAAATAGTGGTTTCATGTTATTTAATATGGTAGTAAAGCCAAAAATAATTTAATTTTGGAAAATGAGTTTAGTGAACTTAATTTCAAACTTATATAAGTATTATAATTTTATAAATTTAATTTAGCCAAAAATAAACTTTGTTTAAGCCATGTTTTCAAATTTATCATAAAGTATCAAATTTACATTTAATCAATATTTCCAAAATTTGATTTTTCAAAAGTGTTCAAACATGCCCACAACTGGTTTAACACAAAGATATTGTTTTTACAAATTTTTAGAAATTATTTGACTTCATTTGGAAACTTCAATCAAAAGATATGAAATAAATAAGAAAACCAGAAAATATAAAAGATAAACATATAAAAATGGAACAAACCCTCTGGGCCGAAGCCCAGCAAGCAGCTGCCGCACCCCCAACTTTTTTTTTCGCGCGTAGCGGCCCATTTTCCTTTCCTGCTCTTATTTTTTCTTCTCTCTTCTTCTTCTACTTTCTTCTGGGCCGAATCTTGTCCCATGTAGGCCGGTCGTCTTCCTCCGTGAGCAGAGCTCAAACGTTACAACAACATACAGAAACGTAACTTCATGTTAACTCCTTCCCCTCCTCCCCTAGGGCATTCAAGACCCTGAAACGGCTCAACTTAAACACGAGAATTAATCCTCACTTAACCACGATTCCATCCCGGGAGTTTATTTCCAATTTCATTGCCTTAAACATGCACATCGACCTCGTGAACCGAATGCCACCCGTAGACATTCACGTCCCGATCTCCCTCCCCAGACCATCTCACAAAAATCCGAGCGCGTCACTTCGTGTCCCTCGTCGTCCTCTCTCATGTTCGTCCTCATACTTTTCTTAGAGGATGTCTATACAACTCATACACTCATGCCAATTTCAGCCCTAAAACCGAGTTCATCGTTAGATCTTGTCATCCACGGAAGCAATCTCATCAATTCCTTGCACCAGAATACTCCTGTAGTGCCCTTGCTTAAGATAGCAATGGCACATATGAATAGTGCGGAAGACTTGGATCACATAAGTCTCGCATTTTCCAATAAGATGTAATATCACAGTACAATGTCATAATTTATTACAAAACGAGACGAATGATCCAAAAACAAATAATCCTTACAACTCAGCTTAGCTGAAATGCTAGCTGAAATAAATAGTTCACACTTTATTCAAGAGTTCATATGCAATTCTAAAGATAGCATGGGGCTACATCATCTCCATGAAGCCACTGGCAATCATGTTGGTTGTAGCTCGAAGATAACCCCCTTACTCCTCATTCGGACAATCTGGAAGGTTTAGTTCAGCCCAGCTATAAAGGGTCAGCACAATTGAATTGTGGTGGCAAGTGACTTTAATTTATAATATTCTACTAAACTATATCAATATATACTTATTTGGCTGGTGGATCTCAAGGCTATTGCGCAAAGCAAGTTTTCTCCTACTTTTGATAAACAACTTTTTGAAAACAATATCTTCTCTTTATAGACAATCTCGAGACAAATCCATGTCTCCTACCCATGTTCACCCATCAAAGTTTTATTAAGAAATTGGGATGAGGAGATTTTCAGAACACAACCTTGCGTAGTTACTCAAATTGTCCGATGCCGGGGACACGGCTAAGATCTTAGGTTTTAACCCTCGAGAGTGTGTGCACTTTCACCATTAGACTTAATCAACCCAAACTATCCTCTACACTCCTTTAGTGAGAAGGAAAAGGAGAAGATCAAGACGAGACTTTTCAGAAGTTGCTTTCCCATGATCATACTAAGAGATTACCACCATCCTATCAACTCTACCACCATCAATCTCTTGACCCAGGTCCACATCAACTTACTCCATCAAGACAGAGCCCATATTGACCAATGGTTGCACGATAAGCAACTAGACTCAGTGTAAACTTAAATCTCATAGCCCTAGGTGGCCTACCACAAGTGAGCAACTCAGGTTAACACCGCATATAATGGCCCCAAGTAAGTGGAAACTATCTTGGGCGAAGACAACCATGAAACTTGGCCCTGAGAAGACACTCAACTTGAAACCTCCTCGATCGACCAAATCCACCCAGAAGTTAAATTAATTTAGTGGAAATTTTCATTTATCACATCAACCATAAAACAATCGTTTTTGCAGCAGGTACTTCCAGTAAATTATAATAGGGGTCTAACTAGAATTTCTAAGGGGTAACCTAACAGGTTTGCATAGCATACTACAAATCTCCCAAAAACTTATCATGCATATTACTTTTGCAAATACTGCTTAAGACACTAGGAATGCAATAGAATAAAATAGTGGGTGTTTTATGAAGTCACTTGCCTTACGAAACTTGTCGTTTCTCACACTCTCTTGTCCAAGTCAATAGTTGCTCCCCGTTTCAAACTATATAGTAAAGGACATCCAATAAACAAGCAATTCAACAAACACAAAACATATTGAAACATACAAGCGTACGAGTCTTCTTGGGAGGATTTGGTCCAAGGTGTCACATAATTCAATATACAAAAAGAATTAATGTGCTTGGGTTTAGGGTTTCGTCAAGGGATGGTCTGGGGTCAAATGTACATTTTCAACTCGAATAGGTTGTATGGGTGTTTCCAAGTTTCTAATGAAATGGCCTTCAAAAGTTTACACAAGGGGATATCAAGAAGGCTTAATCACAATTTAAAATCAAGGTTTAACACTTTAATACAACTGTAAACATTTAATTTCATTTACCCAAGATTATGTTTAAAATTAAATTCAACCAAATTAAAATTTCAAGAATTTCTTAATTTTCTCATATCTATAAATTTTTAATTCCCAATTTCATGGTTTATAGTATTAATAATAACTTAGTTATTTATAATATTATAATATTTTAAATCGCATTTCTAGTAACACCTCATTAACCAATAACATTTATAAACATTTGTAAATGAACAAAAATCATTTAAAAGGTGTTAAAAATAACTTACTTATTAATGTTATGAAACATATTAATAAACAGGAATTTGAGCTTTCTCCGCACAAGGACAATTATTTATGCCTTTGGTGTAAAGTAATAGATTTTAAATTAATACACCTCATAATGTGCTAAAATAAATCAAATTATGTCTCTGACCTTTAAATTCATTTTAAATTGTTCAAACCGTATTTATAACAAAATTTTATAAATGGGGTTAATAGACGGAGGGCTTTTAATTAAACTTATAGCTATTGGATTTGACCAAAAATAATGTTTGTATTAAAAGTTATGTACAAACAAATAGTCAAAGTATTCAAATTAAACATACAACTATTAAATCATCAAAATAATTCTCAAAATTATTTTATAACAGAGGTATCATAACACACATTTTATAAAGTTTCTAAAACAATTTTATTTGCAATTTTTGGATTTATAGATTTAAAGTTATGATAAAATTACTCAAATTCACCATTTGAAATTTGAATATTTTAAACAAAGTCAAATTTGAATTTTAAAAGTTAAGGGCTTTAATTTGGTATAAAATTTGTCAAATTTGGATGTGTGAATAAAAAGTTATAACTATTCTATGTCACAGGGGTGTTTCTGCAAAAGTGTCAAATTAAAATAAATTGAGAAAAACATTTCCAGGTCAGCGTTGACTAGATGCTGACGAGGCAACGATGTGGCAGCTGACTGGCTCGCTGACGTGGCTAAGTGATGCGATCTGGATCGTCAGATCCATATTTAACGGCCGCAGATGAATCGTACCGGTTGGGATTTAAGATCTAATCTCGTGTGTTGATCTCAGATCGGACGGACGAGGCAATGTTAGGAATAAGCACGCGTGTGTGGGATCATGTACGAGTCGTATACGCACTTGTGTCCGAGTAGCATAGGAACTAGGTCTCCTAATTCTATTAGGTTAGCCAGTCCTTAGGTGCTATATATACGTGTGCAATACCCTTGTAATCTTTGGGAGTTGTGAGCAATAGAAAGAAAGATCAGGTGCGATACGCACCTGTGGCTATCCAATCACCTTCACGTGTGTGCATCTTGAGCTAGTAGTACATCGGAAGTAATCGATCAGTCTAGCTTAGGTACATGGCCGGAAGATCGGCGGAATCAATCAGCAGAGTTAGCGGTTTTGTGTACGTGCGTCTCGTCGGAAACTCGTCGTCGTCTACGTCGGAAAGTACTTGGCGTATAGGGGCAAATCCAATAAGTGGTATCGAGCCTCGTCAAGCGACGATGAGGAAACGAAGAAGAGAAGGCGGCGGCTGCGGCGATGCAGGCGCTAGTGACGTCCGAAGGTAGCGGAAAGCCGCTCATGATGATGTCAAGAACAAGTTATGTGCCGATTCAGTATCCAATACTGACCGACACAAATTATGTGGTTTGGGCCACAAAGATTAAATTCATCCTCCGAAACCTCCGTGTCTGGAAGGCCATAGAAGGAGATGGCGCGGTGGAGGACGAGGTTGACGATGGTGCCAGTCCGTACCAGATTCTATGGTGATGACTCTTGCCAATTACGAAACGGCGAGGGAAGCATGGGAAGCAATACGGGAGATGCGAGTCGGCGAAGATAAGGTGAAGCGTGCCCGTGCACAAGTGCTTAAGAGGCAGCTTAACAAGTTAGAGATGTCCAAAGAAGAAACAATCGCTGAGTATTCCGACAAGCTAACAAACTTGGCAAGTGAGATTAAATATCTCGGAGGAGCCATCACTGATACAGATATCGTCGAGAAGCTGTTTTCATCGGTCACCGACGAATTCACGAATATTATCGGGACGATCGAGCAGTTCAGCGATGTCACAAAGATGACGGTGCCTGAAGCGATTGGAAGATTGAGTACACACGAAGAGAATCAGAAGGGCATGAAATAGTCCAAGGACAATGTTGAGAAACTTTTATATTCTCATGCTGATCTTGAAGCTCGACTTGCTAAGGAGCGAGAGAAAATGAAGGATAAGCAACACCCAGCGAAAACGTACATCACTGAGCAAGATGATGATGAGCAAGAGGACGACGATGAAGAAGAGGAGGAAGAGGATACTCCACCGAGGAGGAAGTTTGACATAAAGAAAGTAAGGTGTCATAACTGCCGAGAACTCGGGCACTTCAAGTCTGATTGCCGGAAACTATCGAAGCATAGGGCTCTCTTGGCCCAGGAAGAAGATGATAGTCCGATGCATCTGATGTGCGAACTAGTGGACGAGGATGATCCAGTTCTTCAAGTGGTGGCTAAAGAAACTGACACGCTTGTGGAAGAGAAAGTTTGCATCCAAGTTTCGCTAACTCGTGTCGATGCTACTGACACGGGAGGTGATTCAAGAACTCCTGCTGATAGAACTGGTATGAAGGCGTACATGGCGCCAGAAGTCCATGATGAGCGGCGTAGTGTCACAACGAAGGAAAAAGAAGTGAAGGCATACATGGTGCCAGAAGTCCATCATATGCGGCGTAGTGGCGCGTCGCAGAAAAAAGAAGAGAAGACGTACATGGCGTCAGAAGTCCATGAAGTGTGGCGCGTCATGGTGTCGCAAGGAAGAGTGAGGCGCATTGTTGCGTCATGGGGCAAACCTGTTGTTATGGAAGAAAGAAGCAGCGTGCCCGGAGGTAGTCCAGAAAATGGAGAAGAGGACAAAGCGAGTCCAGCTGGAAGTAGGCCGTCCAAGCCATCAGCTGATGACCAAGGAGAAGGTTTACCACATGAGGGGTTACGGTCAAAGGAAGTTCAAGGGGCGCCCAGCCTAGAAGACGGATTGCAGGGAACGCAACAAGGAGTACCTGTACCGCCAAGAAGTGTTCAAGGGGAAAGGAAGCACGCTGAGGAAGTGGCGAAATTTGAGGATACCGATACGATGGAGTATTGGTGTGAAGCACTATCGTTGGCAGAAGAGCGACAAGACGAAAAAGAGGTGTATCTTGCGCGGCTACATTTGTTCAAGATAATTATTCCGGAGATGAAGCCAATGAAGTACACAGAAGATTGCTTCAAAAGCACCGAAGCAAGGATGATATTTGAAGACGTCGACAAAAAGGATGGTCGTTGTCAGATTGAAGATGAGTCGACAAAAGAAATGTTGATGTCATGGAAGTCTCAAGGAACGGCGAAAGTAATGTCGATGATGAAGACTGAAACGATGATAGAAATGTTGAGGGTACCACCTACGCGAAGTAACTGGCGTATTTAGGACCCAGGTAGAAGTGAAGGATACTGAACACGTCGTGCTTAGGGGGGTGATTGTTAGGAATAAGCACGCGTGTGTGGGATCGTGTACGAGTCGTATACGTACTTGTGTCCGAGTAGCATAGGAACTAGGTCTCCTAATTCTATTAGGTTAGCCAGTCCTTAGGTGCTATATATACATGTGCAATACCCCTGTAATCTTTGTGAGTTGTGAAGCAATAGAAAGAAAGATCAGGTGCGATACGCACCTGTGGCTATCCAGTCACCTTCACGTGTGTGCATCTTGAGCTAGTAGTACATCGGAAGTAATCGATCAGTCTAGCTTAGGTACACGGCCGGAAGATCGGCGGAATCAATCAGCAGAGTTAGCTGTTTTGTGTACGTGCATCTCGTCGGAAACTCGTCGTCTACGTCGGAAAGTACTCGGCGTATAGGGGCAAATCTAACAGGCAGACGGGGGCGGCGGCTCGGTCGTGGACGGCGCGGTGGCTCCGGTGCTTCCCCGAGCCCCTGGTGGCGACGACGAGATGCGGTGCAGCGCGACGGGCTCGATGGTGGCGACGGCGTCAACTCGTGCGTCCTCGGGCGTTGGCGAGGCGCGGTGGGAGTTCCTCAACGCCGGCGAGCTTCGGTGAACTCGTTCCGCTCCAACGTCTGCGGAAGAAATTCGACCAAGGGGTCACGGAGGAGCGCAAGGACAAGGGAAGGAGGAAGGAGGGGGTCTCGGCCCCGTTCGTGCTCACCTCGTCGGGAAAGCAGAGAAAAACGGCGGCGGACTCACGTTGCTCCGGCGAGCTTTTCCCGACAGCCAGGGGGCAGGGTTTCTTAGGGTACTGAGGGGGAGTGAGAGAGGAGGGTGCGGGGTTTAAATGGGGGCTGGGGAGGAAACAAATCCTGCATCAACCTCGCCGTATTTTTGGAATGAATCGGGGGTGTGAATCTCGGCCGGAGGAAGACGACGATGACGTCACGCTGACGTCATCCTTCCTTTTTTCTTTTCTATTTTTTATTTTATTATTTCATAACTTTTGATTTAAGTGCCCAAATGAAGTCAAACAAATTTCTAAAAATTTGTAAAATTATTATCTTTGTGTTAAACCAGTTGTGGGAATGTTTTGAAATTTTTTGAAAATTAATATTTTGAAATATTCATTAAATACAAATTTGACACTTAAAATCAAATTTGAAATTCTATTTAATTAAATTTTCTTTTGGATGAATAAAATTTGTAAGATACCCATATTCAAAATATGTTTGAATTTAAATTATTTAAACTCATTTCTAAATACTTAACTCATTCTAGGCTTTAGTAAAATACTAAATTACATAACACTTACTATATGAAAAAAAAGGAAAAAAAATGTATTCATTTTAATTCAACATAATTTGTGCACCATTATATTTTCTTTTAAGGTAATTTCAATTGAACTTCATAACAATTTTGGAAAATATTTTAGTTTTAATTCCTTTCTTATTTAGAACATATATACATGAAGTCATTTTATGTTTTGAAAATAATTGAAAATCATTTAAGCTAATGAAAGGTTTATTTGGATAATTCGTAAATTATGAAATATATGAAGTTATTAAAGTTATAAACTATAGGGTTGTAATTTCAACACTAGGTTTGAACTTAGTTGAAGAATGAAAATCCATTTGGCAGAATAGATTATGTTTACATAGTTTAAAGGAATACTAGTAGTTATTATTTTAATTTATGAATAGCTATGGTTAAGTGGTTGGAATCAAATACTTATAAGGAAACCGTTTATTATAATGAAATGGTTTGAAATTTTGTAAAACATTTGTCAAATTACATATTGAGGTTTAACACCTACCATGGATAATAATTTTTTTGACTTGAGACAACTTTTAAAAGTAATTATGAACTGAGATATTTGAAATATTGAATCTTTTCAAGATGCTTGAAGTCTTTTATAGTTTGTTCTCTTAAGTATTTTAATATTTTATTTTAATCAAAAAAAGGTTTAATTTTTTGTGATTTTTATACATTCCAAAATATTGGGATGTTACAGGACTACCACCCTTAAAAGAAATCTGGTCCCCGAGATTCGGAGAGGCTAGAAAGAAAAGCAAAAGCTTGAAATGATTTTTGATACTCGAGAGGTTTTGAGAAAGATAATTTCTGACATGGAAACTTGAAAAGTTGTGGGGGATGATTTTTCAGAGTGGAAGGCTAGAAAGAAAGGTAGCTTGGGATCTCCGGGTTTATGCGGCAGAGATTAATTTTATTTGGGTGACTAGCACCCTTAAAATAATTTCAGGTCATACACACAAACACATCAAGCAATCGAACAAGACACAGCTCAAGGTTCAAAACCGCTAGCTCGTAATAATCCTGAAAACTCAAAGTGCTTAAATTCTCAAATCCGAAAATGATTTAGGTTCCAAAATAAACACGCTGGTACTGCCATATCACATTTTGATAGGTCAATACACCAAACTGATACGATATGCTAAATAAGATAAATGGTGGTCTCTCTAACGTTGCTTGTCTTGCTTCACTTATTCCTCTTTGATCTCACGCTTGCGCTGTGTTGCGTGATTGTTTACCACAGGTGTGTCTTCTTCCTCACTTGACTCCTCAAAAAGCACCTCTTCGGGGTCTTCTTCCTCCTTTACCATTGCGGGTACAACCACCTCTCCAGTGCCTTGGTCACCTTCTTCGTCAGTTACCGGCGGTGGTGGTGTAGGAGGGTTGAGTTGTCCCTGAAGTGCGGCAATCTGCTCATCCCTGTCAAGGTTCTGCAACTGTAGATCATGGATGTGTTCCTCCATGTGGCCAATAAGGGTTTCATAAGTCTGGAGTTCTTGGGTCTTTGCGTTTATGACGGCCCGGGCATGATCCGCGACGTCAGAAGCTTGTTGAACCTTCTTGGTCAAGCAGTTGACGAGATAATCTAAGTCTTCAAACATTTTGTTGATGAGGGGTAGGTCCAAGTGGTTTCCAGTGTGAGCCAACGAGTGGCCATGTGCATCTCTCTTCCCAAAGGCACGGAAGGGCGATTCCGGTGGTAGATTGTTGCGATACTTGTAGCACAAACGTGCTATTAAGTCCACCATAGCTACTTTCACTCCTTCGATCCACTCTGAGTAGAAGGTGACATAGTCCACAGGCTCAAAATCTGGCATCGTGGAATCTGGGGTCATGATTGTGCGGATTTCCCAGCACGTCACATTAGGTATGTCGGTCTCCTCCTTCCTTCCTCAAAAATAGGGCGGTGGTAGCTTCAATTGACTTGTCAACCTGGACAACTGCCTCCCAAAGATGAAATCCGACAAAACACCAGCATGCGCGGTCTCAGTGTACTCTCCCATCTAAAATTTTGAAAAGGTAAGAGTATTAGAATTAAAGTGAAGGAAAAGAAAACAAAACAAGGAAAATAATGTATAAATAGAAAATTAACTTAAAAAAGGTTTGACTTTTGGTTTCTGTCCAATCCTAGGGGTTTTGAGCCTACAGGCAACATTCGTGCTCTGATACCATCTGTAGTTCCCTTGCTTAAGATAGCAATGGCACATATGAATAGTGCGTAAGACTTGGATCACATAATTCTCGCATTTTCCAATAAGATGTAATATCACAGTACAATGTCATAATTTATTACAAAACGAGACGAATGATCCAAAAACAAATAATCCTTACAACTCAGCTTAGCTAAAATGCTAGTTGAAATAAATAGTTCACACTTTATTCCAGAGTAAATACGCAATTCTAAAGATAGCATGGAGCTACATCATCTCCATGAAGCCACTAGTAATCATGTTGGTTGTAGCTCGAAGATAACCCCCTTACTCCTCATTCGGACAATCTGCAAGGTTTAGTTGCAGCCCAGCTATAAAGGGTCAGCACAATTGAATTGTGGTGGCAAGTGACTTTAATTTCTAATATTCTACTAAACTATATCTATATGCTTATTTGGCTGGTGGAGCTCAAGGCTATTGCGCAAAGCAAGTTTTCTCCTGCTTTTGATAAACAACTTTTTGAAAACAATATCTTCTCTTTATGGACAATCTCGAGACAAATCCATGTCTCCTACCCATGTTCACCAATCAAAGTTTTATTAAGAAATTTGGATGAGGAGATTTTCAGAACACAACCTTGTGTAGTTAATCAAATTGTCCGATGCCGGGGACACGGCTAAGATCTTAGGTTTTAACTCTCGAGAGTGTGTGCACTTTCACCATTAGACTTTATCAACCCAAACTATCCTCTACACTCCTTTAGTGAGAAGGAAAAGGAGAAGATCAAGACGAGACTTTTCAGAATTTGCTTTCCCATGATCATACTAAGAGATTACCACCATCCTATCAACTCTACCACCATCAATCTCTTGACCCAGATCCACATCAACTTACTCAATCAAGACAGAGCCCATTTAGACCAATCGTTGCACGATAAGCAACTAGACTCAGTGTACTTAAATCTCATAGCTTGGGTGGCCTACCACAAGTGAGCAACTCAGGTTAACACCGCATATCATGGCCCCTTGTAAGTGGAAACTGTAACAACCCAATTCTCTTACCTTTAGCATTGTGGTGTTATTCTAGATTTTTCACCTCTTGCAAAAACTTTTGTGTGTGTAGAATTTTGAGTCATGATTTAATTTTCTTGCACACCTTATGCTTGTTGTGTGTCACTAACATTTCATGAGAATTGAAAATACTAAAAACCACAACACACTGAAATAAATAACCACTATTAGGATCTTCATGGTTGTTAAAACTTAGCCAAACTAGGAGCTATTATTAAGCAAACCATAAATGGTTTTTGACATGTTTGATCTAGGGCATATATAGTTTCACACCCTGTTCTAAATTATCTCAAAAGAGCTTGTTTGCACATAAATATCACTAGCTTTTGTGGTCATCAAATTAACATGACCATTTGAGTTATTCTTTTTCTTTTCTCTAGAAATTTTCTTTTCTTTGAGAGCTAAATGAGATGTTTGACTTGGGCATTTATAAATTCATTACTTTATCCTAATTTGGGTAAGTTTGTGGTGTTGACTCATTTTATTTTTGTGGGTCATGTTTGAATAATTCAAACTAAGGTTTTTAAATGCATTTGAGCTAATTACTCAAACCTCTCACCTTTTTATTCTCTCACACTCTTTTCCACACCACCTGCTGAGAAGGAGAGCAGCAACCTCACCTCTGGTCCCACCTGTCATGGACTAGGGCCAACCCCTCCTCTCTCTTCTCTCTTTTCTCTTCCTTTCCACCCAATCTGAGCCCCTCTCCTCTCTTCTCACTGGCTAGGGCAGGTCATCGGACCAGAACCCTCTCTGTCCCCTCTCCACCGCCCACCTGAGCCAGTAGGAACGAAGGAGACCCTCCCCTCCCTCTCTCCTGCCCGAGCTAACCCTAGATCGGGTGGAGCTCGTTATAACCACCCGAGCCCCTCCTCTGCCCATTTCTGCCCCTCTCTGGCTCCTACACAACCCACTCCTCTCCCCTCTGGCGAAGTTCATCAAGCTCTCCCCTCCATTCACCCTGTAGACGAGGATATTTCCTCCAGTAGCCGACGGGAGGAAGCTGCCGTAGCACTCGTTTCTCTCTGCCGTTCCTCGCCATTTTTGGCTCCCTGGGTTCCCCTCTGCTGGATCTAATTCCCCTCCCCTCCCTTGGCTCTGTTGCAGCTCGAGAGCGCCTAGTTCGTCCACGACCCGAGGAAGACGCCGTCGTCGCCACCGTGGATTCCGGCGTTGCATGCAAGCTTCGCGACTGCCCATGAGCTCTCTTTCGACGCCGCGTCCACCTCCAACCTCCGCTTCATCCGTACGCGAGCCCTAGGTGAGCCCTCCATGCTCGGCGTCATTGCTCCGAACTCCTGCTCGTGTTTTCCAGTCGGGAGGAAGACGATGGCCAGAGGCCGTCGATTTCCAGATCGGCGGTTGTCTTTGAACTGCGCCTGATCTATCCTGTACCGTTGGATCCCAGATCCACGGTCGCGTACCGCTTCGCCGGCACGCGCGCATCGGCCGGGACGGCCCAGTTCGCCCCCTCAGCCCAGCGCCAGATCTGGCCGTTTCGGCCTGCTTTTCTTTTATTCATATTCCTGTGATTTTTCCAGTAAATCTATAGTCTAGCTTTTAATCTTTTGTGGTGAATCTAGAGTGGCTAAAATGATGGGATTAATTTTGTAGCATGCATGCACGTTTTCTTAACCATGTGGTGTTGGATTTGTTAAAAAATATGTTTCCTGTTGAGGGTTAAAATAGATCTAGTAAAAAGTATCTATTACACCATTTGTTTAATAACTTGTGTTCTGTGAATCCAAATCATGCAATCTTGGATTTTTTGGAAAGCTTGTAAAAATATCTATCTAGATTGGTTAATCTTGCATGCAGGAGATTACTCTAGCAAAAGTTGTTTCTATTCTAAGAATAACATCACTAGGTGTTTGGTGATTTTTAACTCTTAAATGAAAACACTTTTTGAGGTGAATCCACTTGAAAGTGTTAAATATGAATTGGAAGTATCCTGTGCTAGAAGTGTAGATTTTTCCAGTAATTATTTATTACTTAGTGAGCTAATTTCTGAAAAACAGGGAGATAATCTCTTAAAATGCATTTCTGTAATTTCAGAGATTATTGCATGTCTAGTTTTATTTGGTGGAGCCACGTCTGTCCATAAATAAATGTTGGGGATATTTTTGTGGAATAGCCACAGCTTTTATCTAACTCACCCCACTGGTTTGGCACCAAAATAATTCTTATTATTTTCTGCACTTAGATAATGGTCAGAAGTATACTTTATTTAAAACAGGGATAACTTGAGCTAGGAGTATCCAAATTTGATGAATAAAATCTCCACTTAAATAGAAAACTCATATCTAACCAGAAAGATTAATTATGCATCCATGAGATCTATAAAACTGAACCTGTTTTTTTATTAAATATTGTGTGGCCAAAGTTACCTACTAGAATATTATAGGGTTACTTAAGGTGTTTATTTGGTGAACCTTGTTGTTGAAGGTCCATCAAAAGAATTAAGTTTCCTAGTAGTCTATTTTTCTCTACTTACCTCAAAACTATAGGATAGGAACCCATTTGATAAAATTGTTCTAAGGAGGAAAACCCGAGTTGCTGGGAGCAATCGGCGAGCAAGTGTTTTTCTTAAAACCCGAGCTGCTGGGAGCAATCGGAGATGTTTGCGTAAACCCGAGCTGCTGGGAGTAGTCGGGGGATTGGAAGTTGTTTCTGAAAAACAAAGTACTGCCCTAGCAGCCGCCCGAACAATTATCCCGTGCAACCACACTACCTGACATGGGTAGGGCTTAGCCGGAAGCTTGTCTGTTTTAGTGTTGGGGCTCTCATACTTTCTATGAGGGCTGGGCCCTCGAATCCGGGTTGTCGTCCGGAAGAGACAATACACTGTTGAGGACCAACAGTCGGACGATTACGGTGGGTCTCCTGACGTGGCGGTGTGGCGTCCCGAGGAAAGGCCAAGAGGTCTAGTGGAGCACACGGTGCCGAGGAGAACAAACCTACCGGGAGGCCCCGATACTAGGGTGGTCATAGTGGAAAGCTTTGATCGTGTTATCCGGACCCCCGCATGCTGTCGTATGACGGGCCGTGGCAGACACGGCGGAATAAACGATAGGTGTGGGTAAAGTGTGCAACCTCTGCAGAGTGTAAAACTATTCGAATAGCCGCGTCCGCGGTCATGGACGGTTGGAAAGGCCACTGATCTAGGCGAATGGGCATTTTGGTTCTTGAAAAGAGAAGTGTTTTTCGAGAGAAAACAAGGAGGTGACAAAGTGGTACCTGGGAGGTACGGAATTGGGGTAAGGATGGTTGATCTCGGGGAGACAACTAGTCCGACCTCAAGTATGGGAAAAAGGGTTACCCCTATCCTAGTGTTTTGGCAAAGTTTTACTAAAGAAAGTTTTGAACTAAGATATGTCATTGTTATATCTAAGAGAAGAGAATTCTATCTCTAAAGGTTTTCTTCAACAAAGATACAGAGATGTCATACTCTCTATATCTAAAATCATGGTATTCGAAAACTAAGCCTTATAGTCTGATATAGGAGCCATCCTAGTTTTCGAAAATACTTTACTTGCATGTCCATGGAAAACTATAAACCTAGAGGTGGTCTTGCGAGTACGTAAATGTACTCATATGGCTTTGTCCCTGGATATTCAAATGTCCAGATTATAATGAGGAGGCTTTCGTCGAGGATGAGGTGTATGACGACGACTTCGTCACCTAGCTGTCACCGGTCAACTGCACTTGTGGGATCTGCGCTCGGAGATGTTAAGAGCCGTCGCTAGCCACGAGCTTCCGCTATCTTAGTTAATTCCGCCCTGCGTGGCGAGGTTTGTTGACTTTGGTCGTATGACCGTCTTTGTGTTGTAAGACTTTTATTCGTACGACTTGAATGATGTAACTCTTTGATACCTATGTTGGTTATGTGATTGCGATGCACTGATCATTGGGATCGTGATCTCTTACATAACGTGGACATATCGGACTTGTCCGAGGGGTCCTCACAGACTTGGTATCAGAGCCATCGTTGACCTTAGGAGACTTTAGTTAGGTTGGGCGTCGACGTCACGCAAAAATGTTTTCCTAAATAGTTAGGACAGAAATACTTAAAAATGTGCAGAATATACTGCTACTCCTCCCTCTCCTCTGTTATTAATTATTGATTAATATTATACGTGCATTAAACCTTATGATTTTACCTGTTTAAAATTTTGTGTAGATGAGCGGAGAGTTCTCGTCGTCGATTCAGTTGGGAGTTGTGCCAGACACCGGAGTTTCGCGTCTGTTCCAGGCAGACCTACTCCAGTTGACCCGGCACCTGAGGCGTCCGCTACCAGAGCTGCTGATTGGACGCTGTCTACCCATGGTGGGAGACGAGATGTCCTGGACTATGAGGTGCATCCTTCGCGGACCTTTGGTGCCACCTATCGCTGAGGAGCTGATTGAGGATGCCCTTGCATCGACTCAGATGGGAGCGTTCGTCACCGTGCTGCCGAGGGCTCTTGCCCGCTTGGTGTGTGCTCACAGTTCCGAGCTAGGCGACACCCGTTTTGAGTTTTACTCTGGCTTGGACGAGCAGAGTAACCCTGTGCCGCCGCATCCCCACCCCACTTTCGGGAACCACTTGGCCGAGCTGGGACTCCTCGTCGAGTACACCCAGTCCTCACTAGTCGTTTCAAGAGTGATCTTCACCGTCTGAATCACGACGGTGCTGAGGTGCGGATCTCGGCAGCTGAGCTGAGAATCGAGGACTTGGAGGCGCAACTCAAGGCGTCTCAGGATAAGCTGAAGACCATGGAGCTAAAGCTCAAGACCTCGGAGGAGCGTCTAGTGGAGTCCCAGGCAGAGCTCAAGATGGAGCGCAAGGAGCGCCGTTCCACCTTTGCGCGCCTCCAGACTACTCGCTTCTACAGGTTCCAGCTTGACGGGATGGTTGACATGCTCAGGTCGACCGTTGATGTAACGTACCTGCACTTAAAAATGTGGCAGGTACCTGTGTATCGTGCAAACCCCTGGATCGAATCGTTTGCACACACAGTTTACGATGTAATATCACAACAAAGTATCAATTTTATTACATCGATGATCCAGACTTACAAAAATAAATAGTTCGATACATCTTTGCATAGCTTAAAGCTAGCTCAAAACAATAAAGCAACGGAAATACATCTTCAATGAGCCTCCAACTTCATGATACGCCACAGGCGAAAACATGTTGGTGCAGACCCGAAACCCAAACGTAGTCTTTACTCTTCGTCAGAAATTTCTGCAACAAATAATAATTTGCAACAGAGTGGATCAGATTCCATTAAAAATGGAGTCTGGCAAGTGACACTATGGTGGACACTTAATGGAATAACTCTAAAACCTATATGCATATTTGGCTGGTGGAGTTCAAGGCTAATTTGCATAAAGCCAATTTTTCCTACTCTTTTGAAAACACTTTTCTTGAAATCAAGACGAGTATGGCATGAAACCATAATCTCATCTTCCCTCCATCAACTTTTAACTTAGAAATTGGAATGTTGGGAGCCTCCGTTGAATCCTTGATCAGCTGCTCAGATTGTCCGTAACCGGGGACACGGCTAAGTACTTAGTTTTACACTCTGCAGAGGTTGTGCACTTTCACCACGAGACTCAAACAACCCTTCTGTCCTTGACCCTCATGTAGTGAAAAGGAAAGGAGAAGCCTGAGACGAGACCTTTGGGGAAAAGTCAAGGCAGAGCCATTATACCACGTGGCTGCACTGGAAACATCTTCACTTGGAGAAAACTTTGGTCCCTTTGTTCCTGGGTGGCCATCCTCAAGTGTACGTACTCAGGTTCACTCATCTAAATGAGCCTGGGTCTTAGCCAGGTGCGCCCACCTAAATGAGCCTAAGCAGCCACTCAACTCTAACCTCCATCCTCTTGCCACATCCACCCAGAAGTTTCTTTAACTTAGTAGAAATTTACTTTCCACAAAACAAATTTAGCATAGCATCAATATTTCTACCAAGTTACCCAGAGGATTCTAGACACAACTAGTGTAAGGGATATAGTAGTTTCAGCATAGCAATACTATCCAACACATGCATATAAGAAACACACTAAGTAATGCATAGAAGATACTTAAGAAATTTATGAGGGTGTGCCACTTGCCTTTGAATGTTATCATTGTTCACAAACTCTTTTCAACAATACTCGGAATTCCGCGTTCAGTCTAAACAATATAAACAAACAACAATACAACAATCATAAAACAAAACAACGCAACACATAAAAGTATACATAATGAACAAAAAAGTTTCATAACTTCCAAGGAAAACATGTCATGCATGATATGCAAACTATTCCTAAGGACTAGAGATGCATGTCATGCCATGAAATTCTTTTAAGTTAATGCAAGGCAATTAGTTTGGTCAAAATGACTAAGGGCTAAAGTCATAGGTTGGACAAAATAATTTGTTATAAATCATCTTGAATAAGCACTCAATGACTTAGTCATGATGTGCATAACTACTTAGAGAAAATACTAACTCTATTCTTCAAGGTGATCAACAATTATTAACAACTCTTGGTAAATTGGATATTCACTATAGTGAGAGAGACAGACACCCGGCCAGCCACTTAAGTTGTGGAACAGGTCTCATCTACGTGGACATGTAAGGTTAGTTTTCAGGCCGCTTCATCTCACTATGCCGCTAGGATCCAACAACCTTCAAGATGGTAATAATATGATCAAAAATTGTTTATGTCTAAAGTGAAAGATAAGATTAGGAAAGAGGGAAAAGATAGTAAGAATGATGTAGTTGGTCTTCCAGGCTTCATCTCCAGACTTGTAATATTCTCCTTGGTGATGTCTTGATTGAATTCTTGGTAGACTTGAATAATCTTCAGACTTGATGATGTTTGTATCACCTAGGCTGGTCTTGGATTTAACTTAGTCTTCAAGAGGTCTAAGAGAAGAAAGGAGAAATGAAAGAGAGAGGGAGCAAGACTTAGAAAATATTTCTGGTTGGTCTTCATGAACTTCCTCTTGATTTTTCTTCTAAGTGCTTCTACTTCTTGGAGATACTTCTGAAGTCTTGTTTTGGCTAAGTCCTTCAATGGCCGTCTAGCTCCATCTTGGAAATCCTAAGTGTCTAAGTGCATAGCACTTTACCAAAACACTAGGTTGAAAATAATTCCTAACTTAGGGAAAATAAGGAAGGGATTTTCCTATAAGGAGTATAACTATACAATAGATATGTCATGCATGCAATGCAATTTATTTCTAAGGACAACACTTAACAAAATAAAACAACTAATTTTCTAGATGCTAAAATTTTCTAAGGAAAAGATTTAGCATCTTTAAGATGTTGAAATTTTTCTAAGGAAGAGTGTTGTCGAAAAAAATAGTTATCAAATATTTACTAAGAAAGAATTTATTTTGTTTAAAGAAACAAAATATTTCTAAGTACATTTTAATACCAAAGTGGTCATAATATGACTAAGTACTTTATAATTCGAATAAATAATGAAAATAATTTTTAATAAATTTTTAATCAATTTTAATCATTAAAACAACACTTAAAAGTATTTAATCAATATTAATTATAAAATCATAGAAAATTATTCTACAAAAATTAGTAGAAAAAATACTACTGCCAATACTTAGACATTCAAATTTATAGCAAAAGAGTTTGATAAATTTTAAATTCCAAATTTGAAGTTATGTTCAAATTACCATTAATGCCACTTTTGAATTTCAACAAATTTTATTTTGACAAAACATAAAAGTAATGATGCCAAAAGTTTCTACGTGTCATAAGCTTTCCAAAAATATTTTATTTGTAAAATTTGACCAAAACAATAAAAAGTAGTGATAGATTTAAATTCTAAGTTTTTTCTGTAAAACTGCCGGTCTTCAACTGTTGACTTTGACCGCTGACGTGGGAATTGACTCGCTGACGTGGCAGGCTGACTGGGATTTGACTATAAATTTGATCAAAAATAAAGTTGCTCGGATGGAAAAACATTCTTAACAAAAGTTATAGAGAATTACGTGCTCTTTCTAATTATTATAATTATAACATAAGTGGATGAATAGATTGGTCATAAATCTCAAAATACCTTTCTGATCCGAAATTTCAAACGCGAATATCTCTCAGCTCGCTGAACCAAAATAGGTGAGGCTTGGGGCAAAAGAAAGGTCTTCATCAGGGGAACAACTTTCGTATCGTCGTCCCAAACTTTTGAGATAGTTTGGTTACTCGAACAACATCAAACACGATCTATATTATACAGAAACTTGCGTACGTTAAAATAAAAAGTTGTCAACAGGAAAGTTGTAGATATAGAATAGATCTACCTTTTCACCGGAGGAATTTCAATTTGGCGCAACGAGCGCGAAAAGATCTGAGAAATACGACTTCAGATCTGATGGATGACGATTCGAAATTCTTCCTCCGCGCTTGATGAAAAGAGAAAAGCCTTATTGGGATGGAAAGGTATCGACGAGATCTACAACAATGATTAAGGCCCCGTCGCGATTGGAGATGGTTTTGTTCGTCAAACGAACGAAATACTATTTCGCTGATTAGGGTTTCGGTAGAACGAAAAGAGTAAAAGAGATACCGACGCCTACATGGGTTTATATAGGCGGAGGGATGGTGGACTAGATACGGCTCGGAGTTGTGAATGTGTAGGATCAAGCGTATCCGGATTTGGAGTTATATTTCTCGAGATAAACGTGTTTGAATGAAAGGTGTTGGAAAAAACGAATTTTCAGAGAGTTTGATTTGGATACGGGTCAGGTTCCGTTCGGCCCAGTTTGGGCCAGCCGGCTGGGCCCGATTCGTTTTTTTTTTTAATTCTTTCGTAACTTTTGTTTTAGAACTCCGAATTAAGTGAAATTAATTTCTAAAAATCATATCTTTATTTTAAAATATTTATGGACATATTTTGACCACTTTTTTAAAATATTAATTTTGAATATTTGATTTAATGCAAATTTGACACTTTTGTCAAATTTGGAAATAGAAATTTAATTAATTTATTTATGGCTAAATAAAATTTGGTACCACAATTGTGAACAAATGAAAATAATTATTTCTAATAATTACAATCAAAATAATAAAGTAAAATAAGATAAATAGCATAATCATTATTTTGTTTTTAATATTTTGTCAGATAGATTTTCAACTGGAAATAGTATTTCAACCATTGTAATTTCAAATCTAAACAATGCAAGAAAATGATGAATGCATGCATGAATTTTGTTTTCAAATCGACATACAAATAGTTTTCAAAAAGTTTTAAATTTATCTGATTTTTCAGAATTTGAAAAATCCTAAGATGTTACAGACTACCACCCTTAAAAGGAATCTCGTCCCCGAGATTTGGAGAAGTTAGAAAGAAAAGCAAATGCTTGAAATGATTCTGATAATTTTGAGATGTTTTGAGAAATGTAAATGTTTTGACATGGAAACTTGAAAACTAGCAGAGGCTGATTTTTCTGATTTGGGGAGGCTCGAAAGACAGATAGTTTGGGATCTCTGGGTTTAAGCAACGAGGTTTAATTTAACTGGGTGGCTACCACCCTTAAAAGAAATAATTGCGGTCGGTCTAGAAACTTTGATTAATCTTGTTTATATCTCTGATGTAAAGCGTACAAGTATTCAAAATACAATGGCGTGTGGTGGATACGGAAAGTTTTAGCACTCACGCTTCCACTCGGTCCTTGGAGAGATTTATTCTTCTTCCACTGTGGGCAGCCACTGGCATTGTGTCCCTTATCCTTGCACTTGTAGCATCTTATGTGGCTAAGATCTTTCTTGGATTCACCCTTTTGTCTTTGTTCCTCCAGGATCTTCATGAGAGACTGTCGTCCTTGGCTTGCTGGTTAGTTTGTTGCACAAGGGATAAAATCGACACTGAATTGGGACATGGTTTGTTCCTTCACACAGGAAGCCAATAACCTGACTTGTGGGGCAAACTTTAACTAGATGTCTTGTATGACCATGGGGCCAGTCATCAGGACATCCTTTGGATGTATGTCCTATCTCTCCACAAGTTTTGCATGCCTTTGGTTTGGTCATAAGGACTTCAAAAAAATCACTATGGTTTTGATCAATCTTAGGCAATTGGTCGTTGATCAAATTCCACAGCTGACTCTAGTTCTCTAATAGTAGTCGCATTGTGGTGTGTAAATCATTGGTGTTGGTATTGGGGTGAGACATCTGTTTGGTTTAGAAAGCAATGAGTTGAATTATTTGTACTTATGGAGGAATCCTAGTTCAATAAAACAAAACAAGGCAACCAATCTATAACATAATCAATCAATATCTAACAAACATCAAGCAACAAGGTTCACAACAAACAAACAATCTAGTATTGTCATATAGCCAAGTTGATATGATCAATACACTAACACGATATCGTTATTCTATTTAGGTGGTGGTCAAATCTAACTCCTTCGTGAGTGCTTCAAGTTCTTGTTCAACTTTCTTGGATATCTTAGAAGTGTTGGCCGAACCCTGTTTCTTCAGTGGTCTTCCATGCATGTAGAATTTCATTTTGAATTGAAACTTTTCTATATGAAGCAGTAGAATCAGACTTAGACTACAAGAACATGGTTATCTAGAAAAAGATAAGAGGTTTTTAGAAGGTTGATAGTAGATGAGAGTATGAGGAAGATAAAATGAAAAAGTTTTGTTTTTAGAAAAGTGAATAAAATAGATTTTCAATCCTATGGTCAAATCCTATTTCTATCCAAACTTAGGGTTTCAAACCAACAAGCAACACAGTGCTCTGATACCATCTGTAAAGTACCTGCACTTAAAAATATGGCAGGTACCTGTGTATAGTGCAAACCTCTGGATCGAATCGTTTGCACACACAGTTTACGATGTAATATCACAACAAAGTATCAATTTTATTACATCGATGATCCAGACTTACAAAATTAAATAGTTCGATACATCTTTGCATAGCTTAAAGCTAGCTCAAAACAATAAAGCAACGGAAATACATCTTCAATGAGCCTCCAACTTCATGATACGCCATAGGAGAAAACATGTTGGTGCAGACCCGAAACCCAAACGTAGTCTTTACTCTTCGTCAGAAATTTCTGCAACAAATAATAATTTGCAACAGAGTGGGTCAGATTCCATTAAAAATGGAGTCTGGCAAGTGACACTATGGTGGACACTTAATGGAATAACTCTAAGGCCTATATGCATATTTGGCTGGTGGAGTTCAAGGCTAATTTGCATAAAGCCAATTTTTCCTACTCTTTTGAAAACACTTTTCTTGAAATCAAGACGAGTATGGCATGAAAACCATAATCTCATCTTCCCTTGTTCACCCATCAACTTTTAACTTAGAAATTGGAATGTTGGGAGCCCTTGTTGAATCCTTGATCAGCTGCTCAGATTGTCCGTAACCGGGGACACGGCTAAGTACTTAGTTTTACACTCTGTAGAGGTTGTGCACTTTCACCACGAGACTCAAACAACCCTTCTGTCCTTGACCCTCATGTAGTGAAAAGGAAAGGAGAAGGATGAGACGAGACCTTTGGGGAAAAGTCAAGGCAGAGCCATTATACCACGTGGCTGCACTGGAAACATCTTCACTTGGAGAAAACTTTGGTCCCTTTGTTCCTGGGTGGCCATCCTCAAGTGTACGTACTCAGGTTCACTCATCTAAATGAGCCTGGGTCTTAGCCAGGTGCACCCACCTAAATGAGCCTAAGCAGCCACTGAACTCTAACCTCCATCCTTTTGCCACATCCACCCAGAAGTTTCTTTAACTTAGTAGAAATTTACTTTCCACAAAACAACTTTAGCATAGCATCAATATTTCTACCAAGTTACCCATAGGATTTTAGACACAACTAGTGTAAGGTATATAGTAGTTTCAGCATAGACATACTATCCAACACATGCATATAAGAAACACACTAAGTAATGCATAGAAGATACTTAGGAAATTTATGAGGGTGTGCCACTTGCCTTTGAATGTTGTCATTATTCACAAACTCTTTTCAACAATACTCGGAACTCTCCGTTTAGTCTAAACAATATAAACAAACAACAATACAACAATCATAAAACAAAACAACACAACACATACAAGCATACATAATGAACCAAAAAGTTTCATAACTTCCAATGAAAACATGTCATGCATGATATGCAAATTATTTCTAAGGACTAGAGATGCATGTCATGCCATGAAATTCTTTTAAGTTAATGCAAGGCAATTAGTTTGGTCAAAATGACTAAGGACTAAAGTCATAGGTTGGACAAAATACTTTGTTATAAATCATCTTGAATAAGCACTCAATGACTTAGTCATGATGTGCATAATTACTTAGAGAAAATACTAACTCTATTCTTCAAGGTGATCAACAATTATTAACAACTCTTGGTAAATTGGATATTCACTATAGTGAGAGAGACAAACACCCGGCCCGCCACTTAAATTGTGGAACAGGTCTCATGTACGTGGACATGTAAGGTTAGTTTCCAGGCCGCTTCATCTCACTATGCCGCTAGGATCCAACAAACTTCAAGATGGTAATAACATGATCAAAAATTGTTTATGTCTAAAGTGAAGGATAAGATTAGGAAAGAGGGAAAAGATAGTAAGAATGATGTAGTTGGTCTTCCAGGCTTCATCTCTAGACTTGTAATATTCTCCTTGGTGATGTCTTAATTGAATTCTTGGTAGACTTGAATAATCTTCAGACTTGATGATGTTTGTATCACCTAGGCTGGTCTTGGATTTAACTTAGTCTTCAAGAGGTCTAAGAGAAGAAAGGAGAAATGAAAGATAGAGGGAGCAAGACTTAGAAAATATTTCTGGTTGGTCTTCATGAACTTCCTCTTGATTTTTTCTTCTAAGTGCTTCTACTTCTTGGAGATACTTCTGAAGTCTTCTTTTGGCTAAGTCCTTCAATGGCCTTCTAGCTCCATATTGGAAATCCTAAGTGTCTAAGTGCATAGCACTTTACCAAAACACTAGGTTGAAAATAATTCCTAACTTAGGGAAAATAAGGAAGGGATTTTCCTATAAGGAGTATAACTATACAATAGATATGTCATGCATGCAATGCAATTTATTTCTAAGGACAACACTTAACAAAATAAAACAACTAAGTTTTCTAGATGCTAAAATTTTCTAAGGAAAAGATTTAGTATCTTTAAGATGTTGAAATTTTTCTAAGGAAGAGTGTTGTCGAAAAAATTAGTTATCAAATATTTACTAAGGAAGAATTTATTTTGTTTAAAGAGGCAAAATATTTCTAAGTACATGTTAATACCAAAGTGGTCATAATATGACTAAGTACTTTATAATTCAAATAAATGATGAAAATAATTTTAATCAATTTTAATCATTAAAACAACACTTAAAAGTATTTAATCAATATTAATTATAAAATCATAGAAAATTATTCTATAAAAATTAGTAGAAAAAATACTACTGCCAATACTTAGACATTCAAATCTAAAGCAAAAGAGTTTGATAAATTTTAAATTCCAAATTTGAAGTTATGTTCAAATTACCATTAATGCCACTTTTGAATTTCAACAAATTTTATTTTGACAAAACATAAAAGTAATGATGCCAAAAGTTTCTACGTGTCATAAGCTTTCCAAAAATATTTTATTTGTAAAATTTGACCAAAACAATAAAAAGTAGTGATAGATTTAAATTCTAAGTTTTTTCTGTAAAACTGTCGGTCTTCAGTTGACTGTTGACTTTGACCGCTGACGTGGGAATTGACTCGCTGACGTGGCAGGCTGACTGGGATTTGACTACGAATTTGATCAAAAATAAAGTTGCTCGGATGGAAAAACATTCTTAACGAAAGTTATAGAGATTTACGTGCTCTTTCTAATTATCATAATTATAACATAAGTGGATGAATAGATTGGTCATAAATCTCAAAATACCTTTCTGATCCGAAATTTCAAACGCGAATATCTCTCAGCTCGCTGAACCAAAAGAGGTGAGTCTTGGGGCAAAAGAAAGGTCTTGATCAGGGGAACAACTTTCGTATTGTCGTCCCAAACTTTTGAGATAGTTTGGTTACTCGAACAACAGCAAACACGATTTGTATTATACAGAAACTTGCGTACGTTAAAATAAAAAGTTGTCAACAGGAAAGTTGCAGATATAGAGTAGATCTACCTTTTCACCGGAGGAATTTCAATTTGGCGCAACGAGCGTGAAAAGATCTGAGAAATACGACTTCAGATCTGATGGATGACGATTCGAAATTCTTCCTCCACGCTTGATGAAAAGAGTTGAGCCTTATTGGGATGGAAAGGTATCGACGACATCTACAACAATGATTAAGGCCCCTTCGCGATTGGAGATGGTTTTGTTCGTCAAACGAACGAAATACTATTTCGCTGATTAGGGTTTCGGTAGAACGAAAAGAGTAAAAGAGATACCGACGCCTACATGGGTTTATATAGGCGGAGGGATGGTGGACTAGATACGGCTCGGAGTTGTGAATGCGTAGGATCAAGCGTATCCGGATTTGGAGTTATATTTCTCGAGATAAACGTGTTTAAATGAAAGGTGGTTGGAAAAACGAATTTTCAGAGAGTTTGAGTTGGATACGGGTCACGTTCCGTTCGGCCCAGTTGGATACATGTTTTGACCACTTTTTTAAAATATTAATTTTGAATATTTGATTTAATGCAAATTTGACACTTTTGTCAAATTTGGAAATAGAAATTTAATTAATTTATTTATGGCTAAATAAAATTTGGTACCACAATTATGAACATATGAAAATAATTATTTCTAATAATTACAATCAAAATATTAAAGTAAAATAAGATAAATAGCATAATCATTATTTTGTTTTTAATATTTTCTCAGATAGATTTTCAACTGGAAATAGTATTTCAACCATTGTAATTTCAAATCTAAACAATGCAAGAAAATGATGAATGCATGCATGAATTTTGTTTTCAAATCGACATACAAATAGTTTTCAAAAAGTTTTTAATTTATCTGATTTTTCAGAATTTGAAAAATCCTAAGATGTTACAGTTGATGCCCGTGACGAGCGGATCAGCGAGCTGGAGAGCGAGGTGGAGGCTCTGAGCAAGGATAATGACGATCTCCTGTCTGACGATGAGGACCTTACGGAGTATATGGATATAGAGCCAGTGAGCGAGCAGGACGACGATGACCTTCGAGGCGAGGGCGGTGAGGACTCGGGGGCTGTGATGTCTGAGGACGAGGACCCCGACGAGCCACCCTTTGACAGTGACGCTGCCGTGGACGTGGAGTAGCTAGTTGCGTAGTATCTTTTGGGTTAGGGCCGAACCATCGCGATAAGTGGATGCGATTGTGTGGTCTAGTTAGTATGAGTGTGTGTTTGAACTATTGTAAGACTATGTCAGTTCGGGTGTTGTGGTTGTGAACCATGTGATGATGCTTTTGGAACCTTGTTATGGAGTGGATCTTGTCTTACTTTGGGAAATGTCTTGCTAAAATTTATATGCTGCTGTGTCTGATTGATGAACCCTTTTTCCTAAAAACTTGTTTTAAAAATTCTAATAAGATTATTAATGTGTGTTTTAATCTGAAATTCAGAATGGCTAGGGATCCACCACCCCCACCACCTGAGCCATCTATTGCTCAAGTGTTACGTCTTCTCCTGGAGGATCGTGAGGCAGCTCGCACTGAGAGGAATGCCAAACTTGCCACCCTGCAGCATCTTGCTCAGATTGCCGTCAATCAGAATGGCGGCCAAGGGAATGAGGAACCCCGTTCCAAGCTACGTGATTTTCAGAACACCAACCCGTCAGTCTTCTCCAAAAGTGAAGTACCCCTGGATGCTGATGATTGGATCCGTACCCTCGAGAACAACCTGAGAGTCGCCCAAGTGGGTGACAACGAGAAGGTGGTCTACGCCACTGACTACCTCTCTAGGCCTGCCCGAGCATGGTGGGAGGCCATTCGTGCTATGTTGCCGCCGGAGGAAGTTGTGGCTTGGCCAGCGTTCAAGACCAAGTTCTTGAAGCGTTATGTGCCCTACGGACTCGTCAGTATTATGCGATAGAAGTTCCTGCAGCTCAAGCAAGGCGGGATGTCGGTGAGTGAGTACTTGGAGAAGTTTACTTCTCTAGCAAGGTATGCGCCCACCGATACCGATACTGAAGACAAGAAGAAGGAGAGGTTCCTGAACGGACTTCATGATGAGATGCAGTGCATTCTAGTGGTGACCTAGAGTCCCTTGCGGATGCTGCCATTATGATGGAGCACAAGCGCAAGGCTTCGTTTGACAACCGCAAGCGTCGCCAGCTGATGCAGCAAGGCAGTAGCAGCAGCATCCCAGCTGGAAGTTACCCCCGTCCGCGCCCTTCACCTCCACCAAGGCCTTCTTATCCATCCCCTAGGCCTCGAACCTTTGTACAAAGACCCAGCTACTTCCCTCGCCCGCCTGCACCTCGCCCTGGAGGTGGTTCCAACCCCGGCCTCAACTTTAATAGGCTGCCTGCTCCGAAGCCCACAGGAGGATGTTTCACTTGTGGACAGCCTAGACATTGCTCGCGGGATTGTCCCACTAGACCGCCCGCCGGTGGTCGCCCTAATCCGACAAAGATGAACCAAGGGCCACCCCGTCCACCAGGAGGCAAGAACCCGTATCCCAAGAAAGCGGCCCCTGTCACCCGAGGCCATCTGAATCATATCAGTGCAGAAGAAGCTCAGGAGGCGCCAGATCTGGTTATGGGTAGGTTCCCTGTCAACTCAGTTCCTGCCTTAGTTTTGTTTGATTCAGGAGCTTCCCATTCCTTCGTTACGGAGCCGTTTGTTAGGAAGAGAGGTATGGTCCCAACCATGTTGCATCGCCCTATGAGGGTGCAAATCCTGGGGGCCACCACTAAGGCCATTGTATCTTGCAAGGAGACTCCTGTGGATATTCAAGGAGCCTGATTCCATGTGGATTTAGTGGTATTAGGAAAACAAGGAATAGAAGTGGTTTTAGGAATGGATTGGATGGCAGTTAACCGGGGGAAAATTGATTGCACCAAAAAGTCTGTCACACTAACCACCTCGGAAGGAGAGGAGATTACACACTTCTCGACCCAGTACTCCACCACGGGTCATTTCCACAAGATTGTTGCTGGAGCCATTTTGGAAGAGGTGCCGGTAGTATGTGATTACCTGGATGTTTTTCCCGAAGAGCTACCAGGTATGCCGCCCGATCGAGATATCGAGTTCATCATTGAATTGGTACCCGGTACTGGCCCTATAGCTCAAAAACCCTACCGTATGAACCCCGAAGAGTTGGTGGAACTGAAGAAGCAGTTGGATGACCTGCTTAGAAAAGGGATGATTCTCCCTAGTGCGTCACCCTGGGGGTCACCAATCATCTTCGTGGATAAAAGGGACGGTACCACTCGCTTGTGTGTGGATTACCGTAAGCTGAATGATGTGACTATTAAAAACAAGTATCCTCTACCCAAAATTGAGGATCTATTTGATCAGCTTAACGGAGCCCGAGTCTTCTCTAAGATCGATCTCCACACCGGATACCATCAGCTGAAAGTTAGAGAATCTGACATCCCTAAGACAGCCTTCGTCACTCGTTATGGGTTGTTTGAGTATACGGTGATGTCCTTCGGCCTAACTAATGCCCCTGCCTACTTCATGAACCTCATGAACAAGGTGTTCATGGAATACTTGGATAAGTTTGTAGTTGTCTTCATCGATGACATCCTGATTTATTCCAAGTCAGAAGAGGAGCATGAAGAGCATCTGAGGTTGGTTCTCGGTACCCTGCGAGAACACCAGTTGTATGCTAAGTTCAGCAGGTGCTAGTTTTGGTTAAAAGAAGTAGGTTTTCTTGGCCATGTTATCTCAGCGGGAGGGATATCTGTAGATCCTACCCACATCAAGTCCATCCTTGAATTCCCAACCCCCACCAACCAAACCGAAGTGAGGTCCATCCTTGGATTAGCAGGTTATTACCGCAAGTTTGTTGAAGGGTTTTCGAGTATCGCCAAGCCCCTTACTCAACTTCTAAAGAAGGACCAGAAGTTTATCTGGACCGACAAATGTGAAGCCAACTTCCAGGAACTAAAAAAGCGCCTTACCATCGCACCTATTTTAACCATGCCTGATGTGACCAAAGATTTCGTGGTTTATTGCGATGCCTCCAAACTTGGACTTGGATGTGTCCTTATGCAAGAGGGCAAAGTGATTTCCTACTCGTCGCGACAACTCCGCAAACATGAGCAGAATTACCAAACCCATGACCTAGAGCTTGCTGTAGTGGTCCATGCACTCAAGACTTGGCGGAACTTTCTCATGGGCAACCGCTGCAAAATTTACACCGATCACAAGAGCCTGAAGTACATCTTCACCCAGAGGGATTTGAACATGAGGCAGCGAAGATGGATAGAACTCATCAAAGATTATGACTTGGACATCCATTACCACCCTGGAAAGGCTAACGTTGTAGCTGATGCCCTTAGCCGTCAGCCGTGTTCATTCAACTCCATGATCAAGATTCGACAGCCATAACTCTGGGAAGAGCTTGATAAGATGCGTATAGAAGTAGTCAGTTATGGGGCAGTCGATCAACTCCTGTTGCAACCCACCTTATGGGAGGAGATCAAGGAAGCACAGAAGGGTCACGAAAGCATTGAGGGCATCAAGCGAAGATTGGACAAAGATGAAGTCACTGGATTCACCATCGATCATGCCGGTATTCTTTGGTACAGGAGACGCATTTGCGTACCGTCAGATCCTGCTCTGAAGAAGTTAATTATGAAGGAGGCCCACGAGACTTTGTACTCTATCCACCCTGGTGGAACCAAGATGTACCAGGATTTGAAAAAGAATTTCTGGTGGCATGGCATGAAGCGTGAGATTGCACTCTTCGTACAGAGTTGCGACATTTGCCAAAGGGTCAAAGCAGAACATCAGCGACCTGCTGGATTGCTTCAACCTCTCAAGTTGCCCGAGTGGAAATGGGATGAGATCGGCATGGATTTTATCGCTGGATTACCCCGATCCAATCACGGGCATGACGCTATTTGGGTTATTATGGATAGACTCACCAAGGTTGCACATTTCTTACCTGTGCGTACCACCCATCGAGCGGACCAACTAGCGGACCTTTACATGTCGCGCATCGTCAGCCTTCGTGGAATACCTAAGACTATAGTATCAGATCGAGGAACTCAATTCACCTCTCGTTTCTAGACTAAGCTTCAAGAGGAGCTCGGAACCAAACTCTTTTTCAGTACTGCTTATCACCCTCAGACAGGAGGACAAACGGAAAGAATCAACCAGATCTTAGAGGATATGCTTAGATCTTGTGTGTTAGCTTATGGGGCCAAATGGGAGAGTTGCTTGCCGTTTGCTGAGTTTTCATACAACAAAAGCTATCAAGCCAGTCTGAAGATGGCACCATTTGAGGCTTTGTACGGGCGCAGATGTCGTACACCCTTGAACTGGTCGCAAACAGGAGACAGCTAGATTTTTGGATTTGACACCCTGAGGGAAGCCGAAGAGCAAGTTCAACTCATTCGCGACCGTCTTAAGGCCGCCCAGTCCAGGCAGAAGAGTTATGCCGATTCTAGGAGGCGGGAACTTAGTTTCAAGACTGGTGATATGGTATACCTGCGTGTTACTCCACTCCAGGGAATGCAACGTTTTCATGTGAAGGGGAAATTAGCACCGAGATATATTGGTCCTTTTAGAGTAAGCGGTCGAAGAGGAGAAGTATCATATCAGCTAGACCTGCCACCCCATCTGTCAGGATTCCATGATATATTTCATATATCTCTACTCCGGAAGTGTCTGCAAGTTCCTGGTGATACTCATTCATATCAGGAGGTAGATCATCGCACCATTGATCTCAATCATGATCTCACTTATCGAGAACGACCACTTCGCTCGCTGAACACGTCCGTCTGACCCGGAGACGGAAGATCAGGTTCCTGAAGATCCAATGGAGCAACCATTCGGAGGAAGAAGCCACCTGGGAGCATGAAGATTATTTGGAGCATGAATTTCCTGGTTTTCTCTCTTCTTCAAATCTGGAATCTCGGGGACGAGATTCTCCTAAGGGGGGAAGGTCTGTAACACCCCAATTCTCTTAGCTTTAGCATTGTGGTGTTATTCTAGATTTTTCACCTCTTGCAAAAACTTTTGTGTGTGTATAATTTTGAGTCATGATTTAATTTGCTTGCACACCTTATGCTTGTTGTGTGTCACTAACATTTCATGAGAATTGAAAATACTAAAAACCACAACACACTGAAATAAATAACCACTATTAGGATCTTCATGGTTGTTTAAACATAGCCAAACTAGGAGCTATTATTCAGCAAACCATAAATGGTTTTTGACATGCATCTGAACCATTTTGATCTAGGGCATATATAGTTTCACACCCTGTTCTAAATTCTCTCAAAAGAGCTTGTTTGCACATAAATATCACTAGCTTTTGTGGTCATTAAATTAACATGACCATTTGAGTTATTCTTTTTCTTTTCTCTAGAAGTTTTCTTTTCTTTGAGAGCTAAATGAGATGTTTGACTTGGGCATTTATAAATTCATTACTTTATCCTAATTTGGGTAAGTTTGTGGTGTTGACTCATTTTATTTTTGTGGGTCATGTTTGAATAATTCAAACTTAGGTTTTTAAATGAATTTGAGCTAATTACTCAAACCTCTCACCTTTTTATTCTCTCACACTCCTTTCCACACCACCTGCTGAGAAGGAGAGCAGCAACTGAAGGGGATCGTGGGCAGAAAACAATAATTTTCCTAGCAACGATATCCTTAAACTAGCCAAGATCTATTCTATGCAGATATAGTAGTACGAACGGAGATCGGAATACGTACCCTTGTAGACCGAAAGTGGGGATTACGTTCCCGCACAAACGTTGTCGATGCATACCGACGAAGCCGACCTCAAGGTCGTGTAGAGGAAGCAGGCCTCCAAGTACCGCTAGCGCAGCACCTCGCAGGGAGTCGCACACGTACGGTGGAGACGACGCCTCCGAAGCTCCAGTCCAGGACGAGCAGCGGAAGACTTGGACCGGAACACCAGCAGCGCGGCAGCGGGCTATGGTGGAGGAGATCCCCTCTTTCTCTTGCTCGGCGCGGCTCCGACTTGGGAACCACGAGATCGAGAGAGAAATCAGGAATTAATTGGTGAATTAAAAGGCTGGGGGTGCCCCTTCTTATATAGGCTCCCAAGGGGAGCCAACCTTGCCAGCCAGGCAATGTGGGACTATCCCCACATAGCCTGGTTCGGCTTGGGAGGTGCGCCGGCCCCCTGGTGGGCCCCTTGTGGCCCACCTAGGCCGGCCCTCCTGGCCCCCACCGAATTCCCCTAGGGAATTTTCCCCTCTTGGGCCTTCTTTCGTCCGGAAGGCCCATTTAGGGAAATCTGCCTTAATAAATTCGAAAATAAATATATAAAATCATATTTGCATATTAATAACACTAATTAATATCAAACATAATATATATAATATTTCCTAGCTCCGAAAACTCTTTCGGTGCTGCCCGATCTCCATCGGACCTCTCTCGGGACGCTCCCGGTGATCTCCTTCCTTTCCGGTTGTCTTGTCGAAACCCCTTAAGTGTGTTACCCTAGCGGTTCGATATAATATCAGGTATGATCAAGACTCCTCAATGATCAACGACTAACTCGTAGGCCTGGACCCCCTGAATTAATCCCTGAGATATAACGAATGACTTTCATCTATCAAACCTAAACGTGAAGTCTTAGACCTTTTGCCATAGCGATACTTAGCACGTCCGAGTGTCGTTCCATAGATATCTCCATACCTAATCCCGACCTCGTTACCGACGATGCTATCTTCTACTCGTTCATGATCTCATGTCTCCGTGACCTAGTCACATGCTTGCAAGCTCATTGGACATGATCTCACCGAGTGGGCCCAAGAGTATCTATCCTGCTACGCGGACTGGCAAATCCCGCTCTTGACCCCTTGTCTCAATACTCCTTTCCAATACCCAAAAGTATCACCGTTATTGTCATACTAAATAAGATACGACGTTTGGTGCAATCAAAGTATCTTCCGGGAATATCAATAAGAGTTGATCTCACGGTCAAAGGCGTAACGACTACGTTCTCCAAATTTGGGTATGTCCATCACATCGCTCTCTAGCGATATGACTCTCATTGCCGACCGGCGCCATGCCCCATGACCGGGAAACCTCGATCATCAATCGCGCAACGAAACTAGTCTTAGTAGAGGCTACTAGGGACCTGGTTGTTTACGTATCACACCCGCATTAATGTTTCCGCTTAATACGGTTCTAGCATGACACAAAAACCTGTTATGAACAAACGAGATATGATAAAGAATACACTTTATTAATTGCCTCTATGGCATATCTCCTTCAGTCTCCCACTTGCACTAGAGTACAATTTAATCTAGATTACAACTTGGTAAAAGCCTAACACCCATAGCTAACTGGTGTTGTTCATGCTTAACAAGCGGGAGAGGCTTCGTCAGCGGATCTGCCACATTCAGATCCGTATGCACTTTGCAAATCTTCACATCGCCTCCTTGTACGTACTGACATATCACGTGGAAGCGTCGGAGAATGTGTTTGGCGGTGGAGTGAGACCTTGGCTCCTTGGCGTTCGCAATGGCACCCGTATTGTTGCAGAAGAGGACCACGGGGTCTTGCACGCTCGGGAACACTCCAAGTTCGATGACGAACTTCCTCAGCCACACAGCTTCATTCGCGGCCTCGCAGGCAGCAATGTACTCCGACTCCATTGTAGATTGTGCGACTATGGGTTGCTTCCCACTTCTCCAGCACACGGCGCCTCCATTCACCTTGAACACGTAACCTGTCTGTGACTTACAGTCATCGGGGTCTGAGCAGAAACTTGCATCTACGTAACCCGTTACGCCAAGTTCCTCATCGCAACCACCATACACAAGGAACATTTCCTTTGTCTTATTGAGATACTTAAGAATGCTCTTAACAGCTACCCAATGCGGCATTCCAGGATTACTCTGGAACCGGCTTGTCAAACTTAGAGCCAATGCCACATCTGGTCTAGTACTCAACATTGCATACATGATCGATCCTATGGCTGAAGCATAAGGATGTTTCGTCATTTCGGCCTTACCCAGTTCCGTCACCGGACACTGTGCCTTACGCAATATCTTATTCTTGATAACCGGCAGAGAACCCTTCTTTGCCTTCTCCATATGAAAACGCTTCAATATTTTATCAAGATAAGTACTCTGACTTAGTGCTAATAGGCGCCTTGATCTATCACGATAGATTTTTATGCCTAAAACATACGCAGCTTCTCCTAAGTCCTTCATGGAAAAATTACTGTTTAAATATTCCTTCACGCTATTCAGAAGTTCCACATCATTCCCTATTAGCAATATGTCGTCAACATACAGTGCTAAGAACACAACCGAGCTCCCACTCATTTTCTTGTAAATACAGGTCTCTTCCACATTCTGGATAAATCCAAAACCTTTGATTACCTCATCAAAGCGAAGATTCCAGCTCCGAGATGCCTGCTTCAATCCACAGATGGATCGCTGAAGCTTGCACACCTTGTTAGCACTTCCTGGATCGACAAAACCTTCCTGTTGCACCATGTACAACTCTTCCTCAATGTTTCCATTTAGGAAGGCCGTTTTGACGTCCATCTGCCAGATTTCATAATCATAGTAGGCAGCTACCGCTAACAAAATCCGAATAGACTTAAGCATCGCTACCGGTGAAAAAGTTTCATCGTAGTCAATTCCATGAACTTGTCGGAAACCCTTTGCGACAAGCCGAGCTTTATAGACGGTCACATTACCATCTGCATCAGTCTTCTTCTTAAAGATCCATTTATTCACGACGGCCTTGCGCCCTTCGGGAATATCCACCAAAGTCCACACTTTGTTATCATACATGGATCCTATTTCGGATTTCATGGCTTCAAGCCATTTCTCGGACTCTAGACTCTCCATCGCCTCCTTGTAGTTTGTAGGTTCGTCTTGCTCGACTAGCATGACGGTGCAAACCATATTGCCATACCATTCTGGTGCGATCCGAGATCTACCAGACATACGAGGTAGAACATCTTCCTCGACAGTTTCTCCCACTCCTTCCACGGAGGACGTTTCCGGAATTGCTTCCGTTGCGCCACTCGGAATCTCGAGTTCAGGATCAACGATTTCATCGAGGTCTACCTTCCTCCCACTTACTCCTTTCGCGAGAAACTCCTTCTCTAGAAAGGCACCGGTCTTCGCGACAAAAGTTTTGCCCTCTGCTTGGTTGTAGAAGGTGTACCCAACGGTTTCCCGCGGATATCCTACAAAGACGACTTTCTCCGACTTCGGTTCGAGTTTGTCGGGCTGTAGTTTCTTAACGTACGCCTCACAACCCCAAACCTTCAGAAACGATAACTTAGGCTTATGGCCATACCATAATTCATACGGCGTCGTTTCAACGGATTTGGACGGAGCCCTATTTAAAATGAATGCGGCTGTTTCTAACGCATAACCCCAGAAGGACACTGGCAGATCGGTAAGAGACATCATAGATCGGACACTATCCAGTAGAGTACGATTACGTCGCTCGGACACACCGTTACGCTGCGGCGTTCCGGCGGGCGTAAGTTGGGGCACTATGCCACAACTCTTCAGATGTGTGCCAAACTCAAAACTCAAGTACTCTCCACCGCGATCGGACCGGAGATGCTTGATTTTCCTATTAAGCTGATTCTCAACTTCACTCTGGAATTCTTTGAACTTTTCAAACGTTTCAGACTTGTGTTTCATCAAATAGATATAACCATATCTACTCAAGTCATCAGTGAAGGTGACGAAGTAACGATAACCATTGCGTGTCGAAACGCTCATCGGTCCACACACATCTGTATGTATGATCCCCAACAAATCCGACGCCCGTTCAACGAAACCTTTGAACGGTGTCCTGGTCATTTTGCCCATGAGGCATGGTTCGCATGTATCGAGGGATCCGAAATCCAACGAGTCCAAGAGTCCATCGGAGTGGAGTCGCTTCATGTGCTTTATACCAATATGACCAAGACGGCAATGCCACAAAAACATGGCGGTATCGTCACTACACTTAATTCGTTTGGCTTCTATGTTATGGATGTGAGTACTACGATCGAGATTCAACAAGAATAAACCGTTATTCTCGGGAGCATCAACATAAAAGATATCATTCATATAAATATCACAATCGCTTGACACTGATTTAAATGAATAACCGTCTTGTAACAGGCAAGACCCACTTATAATGTTTACACTCAAGGATGGCACAAAATAACATTTATTTAAAACCAAAACTAATCCCGATGGTAGATGCAGAGGGAGCGTGCCGACAGCCACCACGTCGACTCTCGATCCGTTGCCGACGCGCATCGTCACCTCATCCTTCGCCAGCCGCCTTCTATTCCGTAACTCCTCCTGAGAGTTACATATATGAGAAACAGAACCAGTATCAAATACCCACGTATTGCTCTGGGCGGATGTAAGGTACACATCTATAAAATGTATATCAAATATACCTTTCTCTTTGTCGACCGTCTTGCCAGACTTCCTATCCTCCAGATATTTGGGGCAGTTGCGCTTCCAGTGACCCTTCCCCTTGCAGTAGAAACACTCCACGCTAGCTCTGGGACCAGACCTGTTAGTCCTGGGCTTGGCAGCCAACTTTGCCTCCCTCCGGGACTTCCAGCTCTGCTTTCCCTTGCCACCGGACTTCTTGAAATCAACGGTCTTGTTGACCATCAACAGCGTGTGCTCCTTCTTAATCTCTACCTCAGCAGTCTTGAGCATCACGAACACTTCACCCAGGGACTTAGCCATGCCCTGCATGTTGTAGTTCATGACGAAGCCTTTGTAGCTTGGTGGCAACGATTGCAACACCCTGTCAATCGCCAGCTCATCGGGAATCTTGCACTCCAGAGCATTCAGGCGTTGAACGTAGCCAGACATCTTGACTACATGCTCGCTCACACTGCTATGCTCTTCCATCTTGGCTGAGAAGAAAAGCTCAGAAGCCTCATATCTCTCAGCCTTAGCCTGCGGCGTAAAGACAGCCTTAAGATCCGAGATGATCTCAAAGGCGCTCATCTTCTCAAAGCGCTTCTGCAGGTCGGCTTCCATGGCGTAGAGCATGCCACTCTAGACAAAGGCAGAATCCTCCGATCGGGTCTGGAAGACCTTCTTCTCATCCTCAGAGGCATCATCTGCAGGAGGGTCACCTATGGTGGCCTCAATGACGTAGGCCACCCTATGGGGAGTGAGGAGGATCCTCAGGTTGCGGAACCAGGCCATGAAGTTTGACCCATTGGTCTTAAGCTTTTCTTTCTCAAGGAACAGACCTAGGTTAAACGAGGGGCGAGACATCTACAATGGAATTTGCAACAACATAAGAATTTTGTTCATAATAATTTTGAGTTATAGTATTTTAGAAAATAACTAACATAACTCCCACTCAAACGAACATCCCTCCTGGTCGTTTAAGCGATTACACGACCCCCATCCATTGCACCACCCCTCATCATCAAAGCCGGCGGCACAACTTCAAGAGTAGACAAAATCGTCCGCCACATCAATTTTGTGACTCGTGCTCGACCTTTCGGTCTTCCTGTTCCGAGGCCATACTTCTGAGTATGCTAGGCTTGCCACCAAAGACCTCCACGCTGACGCTTGTGCAACATGGCTTACACCCACCGTATGCGAACGAAGATATGTCTGACACCCGATCATGACGGCCTGCCTCATAACGTAGAACTTTATTGGTGGTGCGCGTTGGAGGGAGAACACTAGTGGTATTTTGAAGGGATCATCTTATTCAGCTACCGCCGTGTAACACACACAATCACACAAAATAAGATGCACACAAAACATCAAATGTAATGCAATGTGATATAGTCCATCGCGCCATGGTCTTCTTGGCGCCCGCAGTTTATAAACAATTTAATAAACCTACCTTGACCATATCACATAGCCCCTGCAAAATAAAGTTAGACGCTTCTACTTTATCTTTTGCATGTTTTACGTGGCTTGGGGCTTTCGTAAATAGAACCGCTTCATACCTACGAATCTTATGACCACAACAACGATCCAATAATTGCATGTTTAAGCATCCCTTTCGGGCCCTCCATTGAAAATGCGAAGACCAACTAAAGAGAGAGAAATTGTCACCCGCCAGCCACAGATACGGTACAAGCCGTATGTCAGTAGTGGAACCAGTCTCGCGTAAGCGTACGCGTAAAGTCGGTCCGGGCCGCTTCATCAACTCAATGCCGCTGGAATACACAAGTGCACGCTAGAGGGTAGCAAATAACAGGAACGGTGCCCCCGTGCAGAGCACGGGTTCTAACAGCGTACAGCTATATCTTACGATAGATCGGCTCTGATACCACTGAAGGGGATCGTGGGCAGAAAACAATAATTTTCCTAGCAACGATATCCTTAAACTAGCCAAGATCTATTCTATGCAGATATAGTAGTACGAACGGAGATCGGAATACGTACCCTTGTAGACCGAAAGCGGGGATTACGTTCCCGCACAAACGTTGTCGATGCAGACCGACGAAGCCGACCTCAAGGTCGTGTAGAGGAAGCAGGCCTCCAAGTACCGCTAGCGCAGCACCTCGCAGGGAGTCGCACACGTACGGTGGAGACAACGCCTCCGAAGCTCCAGTCCAGGACGAGCAGCGGAAGACTTGGACCGGAACACCAGCAGCGCGGCAGCGGGCTATGGTGGAGGAGATCCCCTCTTTCTCTTGCTCGGCGCGGCTCCGACTTGGGAATCACGAGATCGAGAGAGAAATCAGGAATTAATTGGTGAATTAAAAGGCTGGGGGTGCCCCTTCTTATATAGGCTCCCAAGGGGAGCCAACCTTGCCAGCCAGGCAATGTGGGACTATCCCCACATAGCCTGGTTCGGCTTGGGAGGTGCGCCGGCCCCCTGGTGGGCCCCTTGTGGCCCACCTAGGCCGGCCCTCCTGGCCCCCACCGAATTCCCCTAGGGAATTTTCCCCTCTTGGGCCTTCTTTCGTCCGGAAGGCCCATTTAGGGAAATCTGCCTTAATAAATTCGAAAATAAATATATAAAATCATATTTGCATATTAATAACACTAATTAATATCAAACATAATATATATAATATTTCCTAGCTCCGAAAACTCTTTCGGTGCTGCCCGATCTCCATCGGACCTCTCCCGGGACGCTCCCGGTGATCTCCTTCCTTTCCGGTTGTCTTGTCGAAACCCCTTAAGTGTGTTACCCTAGAGGTTCGATATAATATCAGGTATGATCAAGACTCCTCAATGATCAACGACTAACTCGTAGGCCTGGACCCCCTGAATTAATCCCTGAGATATAACGAATGACTTTCATCTATCAAACCTAAACGTGAAGTCTTAGACCTTTTGCCATAGCGATACTTAGCACGTCCGAGTGTCGTTCCATAGATATCTCCATACCTAATCCCGACCTCGTTACCGACGATGCTATCTTCTACTCGTTCATGATCTCATGTCTCCGTGACCTAGTCACATGCTTGCAAGCTCATTAGACATGATCTCACCGAGTGGGCCCAAGAGTATCTATCCTGCTACGCGGACTGACAAATCCCGCTCTTGACCCCTCGTCTCAATACTCCTTTCCAATACCCAAAAGTATCACCGTTATTGTCATACTAAATAAGATACGACGTTTGGTGCAATCAAAGTATCTTCCGGGAATATCAATAAGAGTTGATCTCACGGTCAAAGGCGTAACGACTACGTTCTCCAAATCTGGGTATGTCCATCACATCGCTCTCTAGCGATATGACTCTCATTGCCGAACGGCGCCATGCCCCATGACCGGGAAACCTCGATCATCAATCGCGCAACGAAACTAGTCTTAGTAGAGGCTACTAGGGACCTGGTTGTTTACGTATCACACCCGCATTAATGTTTCCGCTTAATACGGTTCTAGCATGACACAAAAACCTATTATGAACAAACGAGATATGATAAAGAATACACTTTATTAATTGCCTCTAGGGCATATCTCCTTCAGCAACCTCACCTCTGGTCCCACCTGTCATGGACTAGGGCCAACCCCTCCTCTCTCTTCTCTCTTTTCTCTTCCTTTCCACCCAATCCGAGCCCCTCTCCTCTCTTCTCACTGGCTAGGGCAGGTCATCCGACCAGAACCCTCTCTGTCCCCTCTCCACCGCCCACCTAAGCCAGTCGGAACGAAGGAGACCCTCCCCTCCCTCTCTCCTGCCCGAGCTAACCCTAGATCGGGTGGAGCTCGTTATAACCACCCGAGCCCCTCCTCTGCCCATTTCTCCCCCTCCCTGGCTCCTACCCAACCCACTCCTCTCCCCTCTGGCGAAGTTCATCAAGCTCTCCCCTCCATTCGCCCTGTAGACGAGGATATTTCCTCCGGTAGCCGACGGGAGGAAGCTGCCGTAGCACTCGTTTCTCTCTGCCATTCCTCGCCATTTTTGGCTCCCTGGGTTCCCCTCTGCGGGATCTAATTCCCCTCCACTCCCTTGGCTCTGTTGCAGCTCGAGAGCGCCTAGTTCGTCCACGACCCGAGGAAGACGCCGTCGTTGCCACCGTGAATTCCGGCGTTGCATGCAAGCTTCGCGACTGCCCCTGAGCTCTCCTTCGACGCCGCGTCCACCTCCAACCTCCGCTTCATCCGTACACGAGACCTAGGTGAGCCCTCCGTGCTCGGCGTCATTGCTCCGAACTCCTGCTCGTGTTTTCCAGTCGGGAGGAAGACGATGGCCAGAGGCCGTCGATTTCCAGATCGGCGGTTGTCTTTGAACCGCGCCCGATCTATCCTGGACCGTTGGATCCCAGATCCACGGTCGCGTACATCTTCGCCGGCGCGCGCGCATCGGCTGGGCCGGCCTTGTTCGCCCCCTCGGCCCAGCGCCAGATCTGGCTGTTTCGGCCTGTTTTTCTTTTATTCTTTTTCCTGTGATTTTTCCAGCAAATCTATAGTCTAGCTTTTAATCTTTCGTGGTGAATCTACAGTGGCTAAAATGATGGGATTAATTTTGTCGCATGCATGCACGTTTTCTTAACCATGTGGCGTTGGATTTGTTCAAAAATATGTTTCCTGTTGAGGGTTAAAATAGATCTTGTAAAAAGTATATATTACACCATTTGTTTAATAACTTGTGTTCTGTGAATCCAAATCATGCAATCTTGGATTTTTTGGAAAGCTTGTAAGAATATCTATCTAGATTGGTTAATCTTGCATGCAGGAGATTACTCTAGCAAAAGTTGTTTCTAGTCTAAGAATAACATCAGTAGGTGTTAGGTGATTTTTAACTCTTAAATGAAAACACTTTTTGAGGTGAATCCACTTGGAAGTGTTAAATATGAATTGGAAGTATCCTGTGATAGAAGTGTAGATTTTTCCAGTAACTATTTATTACTTAGTGAGCTAATTTCTGAAAAACAGGGAGATAATCTCTTAGATAATGGTCAGAAGTATACTTTATTTTAAAATTGGGATAGCCACAGGTTTTATCTAACTCACCCCACTGGTTTGGCACCAAAAAATTTCTTATTATTTTCTGCACTTAGATAATGGTCAGAAGTATACTTTATTTTAAAATTGGGATAACTTGAGCTAGGAGTATCCAAATTTGATGAATAAAATCTCCACTTAAAGAGAAAACTCATATCTCACCAGAAAGGTTAATTATGCATCCAGGAGATCTATAAAACTGAACCTATCTTCTGTTTAAGTTTGATATCAGTAGCTCTTATCTGATTTTTAATTCTTGTTTGGTGATAGATTTTCATGCACAGCTAATTTTTAGAGCTCCACATGTGTGTTAGTAGTAATGTGGTAGAAGAGTTTAATTTTAGGGGCAGTACCTTAAGAATTATGCTTAAATCATATAAACAGCCCTTAATAACTAATAAATGCACTAGTTGTGCCTCTGTTTGTGATGCTTGTTGTTTGTTAATAGACTTTAGATTGTTATCAACTTGCATCTTAGGACTTACGCTAGTCTCGTTTGTTTTTCATGTTACGGTAGAACCGCAACCCGAGGAAGAGCAGTACAAGGTAGCTGAGCACGACTACGCAGAAGAACAAGACCAGGGACAGTACTCTGAGCAAGGCAAGCCCACCTCACCACCATTATGCAATCCTACTATTTACAAAGCATGTTTTGTTTTAAAATAAAATAATGCATGTTTTACTTCTTTTGTGGCACCTTGCCACCCGAAAACTATTTTTTTATAAAATATTGTGTGGCCAAAGTTACCTACTAGAATATTATAGGGTTACTTAAGGTGTTTATTTGGTGAACATTGTTGTTGAAGGTCCATCAAAAGAATTAAGTTTCCTAGTAGTCTATTTTTCTCTACTTACCTCAAAACTATAGGATGGGAACCCATTTGATAAAATTGTTCTAATGAGGAAAACCCGAGTTGCTGGGAGCAATCGGCGAGCAAGTGTTTTTCTTAAAACCCGAGCTGCTGGGAGCAATCGGAGATGTTTGCGTAAACCCGAGCTGCTGGGAGTAATCGGGGGATTGGAAGTTGTTTCTGAAAAACAAAGTACTGCCCTAGCAGCCGCCCGAACAATTATCCCGTGCAACCACACTACCTGACATGGGTAGGGCTTAGCCGGAAGCTTGTATGTTTTAGTTTTGGGGCTCTCATACTTTCTATGTGGGCTGGGCCCTCGAAGCCGGGTTGTCGTCCGGAAGAGACAATACACTGTTGAGGACCAACAGCCGGACGATTACGGTGGGTCTCCTGACGTGGCGGTGTGGCGTCCCGAGGAAAGGCCAAGAGGTCTAGTGGAGCACACGGTGCCGAGGAGAACAAACCTACCGGGAGGCTCCGATACTAGGGTGGTGATAGTGGAAAGCTTTGATCGTGTTATCCGGACCCCCGCATGCTGTCGTATGACGGGCCGTGGCAGACACGGCGGAATAACCGATAGGTGTGGGTAAAGTGTGCAACCTCTGCAGAGTGTAAAACTATTCGAATAGCCGCGTCCGCGGTCATGGACGGTTGGAAAGGCCACTGATCTAGGCGTATGGACATTTTGGTTCTTGAAAAGAGAAGTGTTTTTCGAGAGAAAACAAGGAGGTGACAAAGTGGTACCTGGGAGGTACGGAATTGGGGTAAGGATGGTTGATCTCGGGGAGACAACTAGTCCGACCTCAAGTATGGGAAAAAGGGTTACCCCTATCCTAGTGTTTTGGCAAAGTTTTACTAAAGAAAGTTTTGAACTTAGATATGTCATTGTTATATCTAAGAGAAGAGAATTCTATCCCTAAGGTTTTCTTCAACAAAGATACAGAGATGTCATACTCTCTATATCTAAAATCATGGTATTCGAAAACTAAGCCTTATAGTCTGATATAGGAGCCATCCTAGTTTTCGAAAATACTTTACTTGCATGTCCATGGAAAACTATAAACCTAGAGGTGGTCTTGCGAGTACGTGAATGTACTCATATGGCTTTGTCCCTGGATATTCAAATGTCCAGATTATAATGAGGAGGCTTTCGTCGAGGAGGAGGTGTATGACGACGACTTCGCCACCTACCTGTCACCGGTCAACTTCACTTGTGGGATCTGCGCTCGGAGATGTTAAGAGCCGTCGCTAGCCACGAGCTTCCGCTATCTTAGTTAATTCCTCCCTGCGTGGCGAGGTTTGTTGACTTTGGTCGTATGACCGTCTTTGTGTTGTAAGACTTTTATTCGTACGACTTAAATGATGTAACTCTTTGATACCTATGTTGGTTATGTGATTGCGATGCACCGATCATTGGGATCGTGATCTCTTACATAACGTGGACATCTCGGACTTGTCCGAGGGGTCCTCACAGACTTGGTATCAGAGCCATCGTTGAACTTAGGAGACTTTAGTTAGGTTGGGCGTCGACGTCACGCAAAAATGTTTTCCTAAATAGTTAGGACAGAAATACTTAAAAATGTGCAGAATATACTGCCACTCCTCCCTCCCCTCTGTTATTAATTATTGATTAATATTATACCTGCATTAAACCTTATGATTTTACCTGTTTAAAATTTTGGACATCGTTCACTAATTAAACCTCCATTTAAAATTTTGTGTAGATGAGCGGAGAGTTCTCGTCGTCGATTCAGTTGGGAGCTGTGCCAGACATCGGAGTTTCACGTCTGTTCCAGGCAGACCTACTCCAGTTGACCCGGCACCTGAGGCGTCCGCTACCAGAGCTGCTGATTGGACGATGTCTACCCATGGTGGGAGACGAGATGTCCTGGACTGTGAGGTGCATCCTTCGCGGACCGTTGGTGCCACCTTTCGCCGAGGAGCTGATTGAGGATGCCCTTGCATCGACTCAGATGGGAGCGTTCATCACCGTGCTGCAGAGGGCTCTTGCCCGCTTGGTGTGTGCTCACAGTTCCGAGCTGGGCGGCACCCGTTTTGAGTTTTACTCTGGCTTGGACGAGCAGAGTAACCCTGTGCCGCCGCGTCCCCACCCCACTTTCGGGAACCACTTGGCCGAGCTGGGACTCCTCGTCGAGTACACCCAGTCCCAGCTGGTCACTAGTCGTTTCGAGAGTGATCTTCACTGTCTGAATCACGACGGTGCTGAGGTGCGGATCTCGGCAGCTGAGCTGAGAATCGAGGACATGGAGGCGCAACTCAAGGCGTCTCAGGATAAGCTGAAGACCGTGGAGCTGAAGCTCAAGACCTCGGAGGAGCGTCTAGTGGAGTCCCAGGCAGAGCTCAAGATGGAGCGGAAGGAGCGCCGTTCCACCTTTGCGCGCCTCCAGACTACTCGCTTCTACAGGTTCCAGCTTGACGGGATGGATGACATGCTCAGGTCGACCGTTGATGCCCGTGACGAGCGGATCAGCGAGCTGGAGAGCGAGGTGGAGGCTCTGAGCAAGGATAATGACGATCTCCTGCCTGACGATGAGGACCCTACGGAGGATATGGATATGGAGCCCGTGAGCGAGCAGGACGACGATGACCTTTGAGGCAAGGGCGGTGAGGACTCGGGGGCTGTGATGTCTGAGGACGAGGATCCCGACGAGCCACCCTTTGACAGTGACGCTTCCGTGGACGTGGAGTAGCTAGTTGCGTAGTATCTTTTGGGTTAGGGCCGAACCATCGCGATAAGTGGATGCGATTGTGTGGTCTAGTTAGTATGAGTGTGTGTTTGAACTATTGTAAGACTATGTCAGTTCGGGTGTTGTGGTTGTGAACCATGTGATGATGCTTTTGGAACCTTGTTATGGAGTGGATCTTGTCTTACTTTGGGAAATGTCTTGCTAAAATTTATATGCTGCTGTGTCTGATTGATGAACCCTTTTTCCTAAAAACTTGTTTTAAAAATTCTAATAAGATTATTAATGTGTGTTTTAATCTGAAATTCAGAATGGCTAGGGATCCACCACCCCCACCACCCGAGCCATCTATGGCTCAAGTGTTACGTCTTCTCCTGTAGGATCGTGAGGCAGCTCGCACAGAGAGGAATGCCAACCTTGCCACCCTGCAGCATCTTGCTCAGATTGCCGTTAATCAGAATGGCGGCCAAGGGAATGAGGAACCCCGTTCCAAGCTGCGTGATTTTCAGAACACCAACCCGCCAGTCTTCTCCAAAAGTGAAGTACCCCTGGATGCTGATGATTGGATCCGTACCCTCGAGAACAACCTGAGAGTCGCCCAAGTGGGTGACAACGAGAAGGTGGTCTACGCCACTCACTACCTCTCTGGGCCTGCCCGAGCATGGTGGGAGGCCATTCGTGCTCTGTTGCCGCCGGAGGAAGTTGTGGCTTGGCCAGCGTTCAAGTACAAGTTCTTGAAGCGTTATGTGCCCTACGGACTCGTCAGTATTATGCGAGAGAAGTTCCTGCAGCTCAAGCAAGGCGGGATGTCGGTGAGTGAGTACTTGGAGAAGTGTAACATCCCAACATTTTGGAATGTTCAAAAATCACTAAAATTTAAAACTTTTCTTTTATTAAAATAAAATATTAAATGTATAAGGAAACCAACTATGAAAGACTTCAACTTGAGTTAATATTTCAAATATCACAGTTTAAACATTTCATTATCCACTGTGTTTCAAAAACCTTAAATATAATTTGACAATTATTTTACAAACTACAATCCATTTTATTTTAAATAAATTAGTTTCTTTATAAGTATTTGAATTAAACCACTTAGCCATATCTATTCATAAATACAAGATTATTCAAAAGGTTATATAATTACTAAATGGGTTTCATTCCTTTAACTAAGTGCAAAATATAGTTTGGAAATTATAAGTCTATAGTGTATAAATTTAAAACTTTATAGATTTTAAATTAATGAATTAGCCAAATAAACATTTCATTTGCTCAAATGAATTTCATCTATTTTCAAAGCATGAAATGATTAATATATTCTAAAAGAGAATAGAATTAAAACAAAAATCTTTTCCAAAATTATCATAAGAAGAATGACTTTAGTAAAACAAGTTAAATAACTTAAATCCAAACATAATTGCATATGGGTATCTCATATAATTTATTTAGCCAAAATTAAAATTAATTAAACCCTAGTTCAAATTAAACATAAAGTGTCAATTTTACATTTAATCAATATTTCGAAATTATTATTTTTGAAAAATGTTCAAAACACTTCCACAATTGGTTTAACAGAGAGATAATGAGTTTACAAATTTTTAGAATCTAATTTGAGTTGAATTGGAGTTATATTTTTAAAGTTATTTTTAAATACAAAAAACAGAAAATGATTTGTCAAAAAAAAAGGAGGAGAAGAGCAGCCGAGCCAGTGGGCCGAAGCCCATTTCTTTTCTCCCGCGCGCGCAGCCGCCAGTAGCCCAGCAGCAGCCCACTCCGGCCTCGCTCCCTCTCCTCTCACTGACACGCGGGACCCACATGTCATCTCTCTCCTCCCGTATCTCAACCAAACTGTTCTTGAGATCGATCCGGATATGATGGAATACGCCGCGATTCTCGCAGGGAGAAGTTCTCCTGATGCCCCCCCATATAAACCCACCTCCGCCGTTTCCCCCGCACCCAAAAACCCTAGCTTCATCGCCCAAAGGCTGCTCAGATCGAACCGCCACCGTCCGCCATTGCCGCCACGGAGTTCTTCCGATTACGGTAGTTACCGACCACCTCGAGCTCTCCCTCCTCGCTCCTTCTTCTTAATTTTCTTGCGCGCATCCCTGTGACACCTCCTAGCTGATTATTTCGCAGCGAAACGTCATCTTCGTCCTCGCTCGAAGCAACCCGTCGTCGGCAGCAACTTCGGCGAGCAAACCACGGAGGAGCAGACAACCGCGACGCCATCCACCTCGCCACCGTCTTCGCCACGGCCTCCCGTACGTCCTGGTACGAGCCACTCTTCCCAGGACCACCTAGATTGCGTAGAACACGCGTCGCCACCGTGCAAATCATCTCCGGCGAGGTCTCCGGCGACCTAGCGCCGCTCACTTTTTCCGTTAGATCTCGTCCGTCCGATCAAGATCCCGTGGCCAGGATTAGATCGACTAAAACGAAACGGTACGGTTGATTACCGACCGTTAGATCTAGATCGTACGGATCAGATCTGATCACTTAAGCCACATCAGCACCACGTCATCGCCTCGTCAGCGTCCGCGTCAGCTGCCACGTGGAAAATAAATTTCTTATTTAGATTTAATTGGTAGTTTTACAGAAACACCCCTGCCACTTAGATTTGTAATAACTTTTTAACCACAACTCCAAATTTAATAATTTTTACATATTTGGAAAGCTCTTGACATGTAGAATATTGTGGATCTGACAAAATTCAAATTTGACTTAGTATAAAATATTCAAAATTCAAATGGGGAATTTGAGTATACTAGTAATAACTTTAAATCTATAAATCCAAAAATTGCAAATAAATATGTTTTGGAAACTTTAGAATATTTGTAAATCAATGCTACTGCTATAAAATATTTTTGGGTAATTTTTGAATGATTTCATAGTTGTGCGTTTAATTTGAATAGTTTGACTAATTTTGGAATAACTTTTAATAGAAACATTATTTTTGATTAAATCCAATTGCAATAGATTTAATTAAATGCTCTCTGTCTATTAACACTAATTATAAAATTTGGTTATAAAAATTTAGTCATAGGAAACTTTAATCTTATAATTATTCCTTTTATTATATTTTCCAAAACTAGAAATTAATTAAATTGCATTTATAAATTCATGCATATTTATAAAGAAATCACAAAAGTTAATTTTGTGTTTCTTGTGATTTAAAATTTCATTTCATTCATAGCATATTTTATTCTCATAGGAAAACCCCTCCTCATTAGTTTTCTCTAAGTTAGGATTATTTTCAAACTTAGTATTTTAGGAAAAGTGCTATGCACTAGACACTTAGGATTTTCAACATGGAGCTGGAAGATCAATGAAGGACTTAGCCAAAAACAAGACTTCAGAAGTATCTTCAAGGAGAAGAAGTACTTAGAAGAAAATCAAGAAGAAGTTCATGAAAGACTTAGAAGGAAGAAGACTCGGGAAGCATCCCAAAGATGTCAAGCACTTAGAAGAAAAGTGAGAAGAAGTTCAAGATGGCCAACCTCCCTTTGTATTCTCTAAGTCTCTCTCGCTGTCCTTTCTTCTCCTCTGAGACTTCATGAAGACTAAGTAAATCCAAGACTAGCCTCTAGGATACAAGAACCATCAAGTCTGAAAATTCAGCAAGACTACCAAGAACTCAATCAAGACATCATCCAGAAGAAAGTTACAAGTCTAGAGATGAAGCCTGGAGGACAATTACATCTTTCTTTCTATCCTTTCCCTCTTTCCTAATCTTGTCTTTTAGACTTAAACAAATTTTGATCATGATGTTATCATCTTGAAGTTGTTGGATCCTAGCAGCATAGTGGGATGAAGCGGCCTGGAAACAAACCTTACATGTCCAGGTACATGAGACCTGTTCCACAATTTAAGTGGCTGGCCGGGTGTCTGTCTCTATCACTATAGTGAATGTCCAATTTACAAAGAGTTGATAATAATTGTTGATCATCGTGAACAAATGACTTATTATTTTTCTCTAAGTATTTTACACATCAAGACTAAGCCATTAGAGTGCTTATTCAAGATGATATAAAACAAAATATTTTATTCAACTTATGACCTTAGCCCTTAGTCCTTTTGGACCAACCTATTTGCCTTGCATAAACTTAAAAGATTTCCATGGCATGAAAAAGCATTTCTAGACTTAGGAATATTTTGCACATCATGCATAAACATATTTTCCTTAGAAAGTTTTATAAAACTTATTTATTCATCTAGTATGTGTTTGTATGCATTGTGGAGTTGTGCTTGCTGTTGATTGTTGTATTGTTGCTTGTCTATACTGTTAGATTGAACGGAGAGTCCCGAGTATCGTTGAAAAGAGTTGTGAACAACGACAACATTCAAAGGCAAGTGGCACACCTCATAAACTTCCTATGATTTCTATATGCATTACTTAGTGTATTTTTATATGCATGTGTTTGCTATGCTAAACCTGTGTAGAATCCCTTATTCCTGTGTCTAGGTTCCTATATCATACTTAGCAGAAATATTGATGCTATGCAATTGATGAAAGGTTTGACAAAATGTTAAGTGACTACTCAGGGCTGTGCTCATGGTTGTCGTCGCCTAGAAGAATTTCTATTCTACTTAGGGCCGTGAGCATGGTGATTTTTACCTGAGAGTGCACATCCACTAAGTAAATGAAACACCTGGGTGGTAAGTGGTTGCATGGTTTATGTTGAGTGGCTACTCAGGTCCATGTCTATGGTTCCTGGAGTATGTACACTTGTGAATGGCCACCCAGGAACAGAGGAATCTGAAGAACTCCGAGTGACGATTTGCTTCCAGTGCATCCATTGCCATATGGGCTCTGGCTTGATCAATTATGTTGCGTGGACTCTCTCCGGCTTGACAAGCAGATGTAGGGGGATGTTAGGTGGAACGGGTCAAGCCAGAGTGGGAGGGAAAATGCTTCTTAAAGATCTCGTCTCATTCTTCTCCTTTCCTTATCACAAATGGTGTGTAAAGGATAATCTGGATTGAATGGGTACAATGGTGAAAGTGCACAACCTCTGCAGAGTGTAAAACTAAGTACTTAGACGTGTCCCCGGTTACGGACAATTTTGAGCAGCTGATCAAGGACGTCAACGGAGGATTCCATCATTCCAACTTCAGAAATAAAACTTGATGGGTGAACAAGGGAAGATGAGATTTATGGTTTTCATGCCATACTCGTCTTGATTTCAAGAAAAGTGTTTTCAAAAGAGTAGGAAAAATTGGCTTTATGCAAATTAGCCTTGAGCTCCACCAGCCAAATATGCATATAGGCTTTAGAGTTATTCCATTAAGTGTCCACCATAGTGTCACTTGCCAGACTCCATTTTTAATGGAATCTGACCCACGTTGTTGCAATATTTTTCTTATTGCAGATTTGATCAGATGACGAGTGAGGTTTCGTTTAAAGGTTTCGAGTCTGCAACCAACATGTTTTCGCCTGTGGCAGCATGAAAGTTATAGAGACTCACTGCTATTGTATTTCCGCTGTGTACTTTTTCAATGCTAGCTTTATGCTATGCAACCTGTATTAAATATTTTGTAATTCTGGATCATCAATGTAATAAAATTGATACTTTGTTGTGATATTACATCGTAAACAGTGTGTGCAAATGAATCGATCCAGGGATTTGCACTATACACAGGTATCTGCCTTATTTTAAGAGCAGGTGCGCTACAGATGGTATCAGAGCACTGTGTTGCCTGTAGGTTCGAAACCCCTAGGATTGGACTGAGACCCCAAAAAGTTTAAATAGTTAACTAAACTAGGTTTCCAAAACTTGAGTAAATTTCGAAAATTCCTTTAATATTGTTTTACATTATTGATCTTGTCTTGCATCTTTTCCTTTTCTTTTAAATTCTAATACTCTTACCTGTTCAAAATTTTAGATGGGAGAGTACACTGAGACTGCGTATGCTGGAGTTTTGTCGGGTTTCATCTTTGGGAGGCAGCTGTCTAGGTTGACAAGTGTATTGAAGCTACCACCACCCTATTTCCGAGGAAGGAAGGAGGAGACCGACATACCCCATGGGATACGTTGGGAAATACGCACCATCATGACCCTGGATCCTACGATGCCAGACTTCGAGCCCGTGGACTATGTCACCTACTACCCAGAGTGGATTGAGGGAGTGAACATAGCTATGGTGGACTTAATGGCTCGTTTGTGTTACAAGTATCGATTCAAGCTAGCACCAGGATCGCCCTTCCGTGCCTTTGGGAAGAGGGATGCACATGGTCTCTCGATGGCTCACACGGGAAATCGACTGGACCTGCCCCTCGTTAACAAGACGTTTGAAGACTTGGATTATCTCATCAACTGTCTGACCAGGAGGGTCCAACAGGCTTATGACGTCGCGGATCATGCACAAGCCGTCATACACGCAAAAACCCAAGAACTCCAGGCTTCTGAAAATCTTATTGGTCAGTTGGAGGAACTCATCCATGACCTACATTTGGAGAACCTTGGCAAGGATGAGCAAATTTCCATGCTTGAGGCGCAACTCATTCCACCTCCACCACCGCCAGTAGTTGAAGAAGGAGGTGACCAAGGCACTGGAAATGTGACTGTATCTGCAGCAACGAAGGAGGAAGGACCAGAGGAAGAAGACCCCGAAGAGGTGCTGTTTGAAGAGTCAACTGAGGAAGAAGTCACGCCTGTGCCAATTAACCACGCAATAAAACGCAAGCGTAATGTTTAGGAGGGATAAGTGTAGCAATCAAAATCATGTTAGAGGGACCACCATTTATCTTATTTAGCTTATCGTATCAATTTAGAGTATTGACCTATCAAATTGTGGTATGGCAGTACTGTTGCTTTTGTATTTCCCCGACCTTTCGTTCGATAAACGATTAGTTCGATTTCTCAAAAGAAGTTTGAAATTTTACGTATGTGTTGCTTGTGTTTGAACTTTGTTGCTCGATGTTTGTTAGATGATGTTTGTAATGGATTAGCTTGAATTTTGGTTGTGCATTAGAATGTTTAATTATCAACAAAACTTTTCTTTTAAGGGTGGTAGCCACCTAGATAATTCAAACCCAGTCACTTAAACCCAGAGATCTCAAACTAATCTTTCTTCCCATCCTCCTAATCAGAAAAACCATTCACTGCCAAGTTTTCAAGTGTTCATGTCAGAAATTTCATTTCTCAAAACATCTCGAGCTATCAGAATCACTCAAGCGTTTGCTTTGTCTTTCTAGCCTCTCCGAATCTCGGGGACGAGATTCCTTTTAAGGGTGGTAGTCTGTAACATCCCAACATTTTGGAATGTTCAAAAATCACTAAAATTTAAAACTTTTCTTTTATTAAAATAAAATATTAAATGTATAAGGAAACCAACTATGAAAGACTTCAACTTGAGTTAATATTTCAAATATCACAGTTTAAACATTTTATTATCCACTGTGTTTCAAAAACCTTAAATATAATTTGACAATTATTTTACAAACTACAATCCATTTTATTTTAAATAAATTAGTTTCTTTATAGGTATTTGAATTAAACCACTTAGCCATATCTATTCATAAATACAAGATTATTCAAAAGGTTATATAATTACTAAATGGGTTTCATTCCTTTAACTAAGTGAAAATATAGTTTGGAAATTATAAGTCTATAGTGTATAACTTTAAAACTTTATAGATTTTAAATTAATGAATTAGCCAAATAAACATTTCATTTGCTCAAATGAATTTCATCTATTTTCAAAGCATGAAATGATTAATATATTCTAAAAGAGAATAGAATTAAAACAAAAATCCTTTCCAAAGTTGTTATGAAGTTTTCAAATGAATTATCATAATATAAAATATAATGTTGCACAAATTATTTTCAATTAAAAATGAATACCCAATATTTCACATTCCCTAAACATTTTTATATTTAGTTCTTTAATATCATGCCAAAATAAAGAAGAATGAATTTAGTAAAACAAGTTAAATAACTTAAATCCAAACATAATTGCATATGGGTATCTCATATAATTTATTTAGCCAAAATTAAAATTAATTAAACCCTAGTTCAAATTAAACATAAAGTGTCAATTTTACATTTAATCAATATTTCGAAATTATTATTTTTGAAAAATGTTCAAAACACTTCCACAATTGGTTTAACAGAGAGATAATGATTTTACAAATTTTTAGAATCTAATTTGAGTTGAATTGGAGTTATATTTTAAAAGTTATTTTTAAATACAAAAAACAGAAAATGATTTGTCAAAAAAAAAAAAGGAGAAGAGCAGCCGAGCCAGTGGGCCGAAGCCCATTTCTTTTCTCCCGCGCGCGCAGCCGCCAGTAGCCCAGCAGCAGCCCACTCCGGCCTCGCTCCCTCTCCTCTCACTGACGCGCGGGACCCACATGTCATCTCTCTCCTCCCGTATCTCAACCAAACTATTCTTGAGATCGATCCGGATACGATGGAATACGCCGCGATTCTCGCAGGGAGAAGTTCTCCTGATGCCCCCCCCCATATAAACCCACCTCCGCCGTTTCCCCCGCACCCAAAAACCCTAGCTTCATCGCCCAAAGGCTGCTCAGATCGAACCGCCACCGTCTGCCATTGCCGCCACGGAGTTCTTCCGATTACGGTAGTTACCGACCACCTCGAGCTCTCCCCCCTCGCTCCTTCTTTTTAATTTTCTTGTGCGCATCCCTGTTACACCTCCTAGCTGATTATTTCGCAGCGAAACGTCATCTTCGTCCTCGCTCGAAGCAACCCGTCGTCGGCAGCAACTTCGGCGAGCAAACCACGGAGGAGCAGACAACCGCGACGCCATCCACCTCGCCACCGTCTTCGCCACGGCCTCCCGTACGTCCTGGTACGAGCCACTCTTCCCAGGACCACCTAGATTGCGTAGAACACGCGTCGCCACCGTGCAAATCATCTCCGGCGAGGTCTCCGGCGACCTAGCGCCGCTCACTTTTGCCGTTAGATCTCGTCCGTCCGATCAAGATCCCGCGGCCAGGATTAGATCGACTAAAACGAAACGGTACGGTTGATTACCGACCGTTAGATCTAGATCGTACGGATCAGATCTGATCACTTAAGCCACATCAGCACCACGTCATCGCCTCGTCAGCATCCGCGTCAGCTGCCACGTGGAAAATAAATTTCTATTTAGATTTAATTGGTAGTTTTACAGAAACACCCCTGCCACTTAGATTTGTAATAACTTTTTAACCACAACTGCAAATTTAATAATTTTTACATATTTGGAAAGCTCTTGACATGTAGAATATTGTGGATCTGACAAAATTCAAATTTGACTTAGTATAAAATATTCAAAATTCAAATGGGGAATTTGAGTATATTAGTAATAACTTTAAATCTATAAATCCAAAAATTGCAAATAAATATGTTTTGGAAACTTTAGAATATTTGTAAATCAATGCTACTGCTATAAAATATTTTTGGGTAATTTTTGAATGATTTCATAGTTGTGTGTTTAATTTGAATAGTTTGACTAATTTTGGAATAACTTTTAATAGAAACATTATTTTTGATTAAATCCAATTGCAATAGATTTAATTAAATGCTCTATGTCTATTAACACTAATTATAAAATTTTGTTATAAAAATTTAGTCATAGGAAACTTTAATCTTATAATTATTCCTTTTATTATATTTTCCAAAACTAGAAATTAATTAAATTGCATTTATAAATTCATGCATATTTATAAAGAAATCACAAAAGTTATTTTTGTGTTTCTTGTGATTTAAAATTTCATTTCATTCATAGCATATTTTATTCTCATAGGAAAACCCCTCCTAATTAGTTTTCTTTAAGTTAGGATTATTTTCAAACTTAGTATTTTAGGAAAAGTGCTATGCACTAGACACTTAGGATTTTCAACATGGAGCTGGAAGATCAATGAAGGACTTAGCTAGAAACAAGACTTCAGAAGTATCTTCAAGGAGAAGAAGTACTTAGAAGAAAATCAAGAAGAAGTTCATGAACGACTTAGAAGGAAACAGACTCGGGAAGCATCCCAAAGATGTCAAGCACTTAGAAGAAAAGTGAGAAGAAGTTACAGAAGGCCAACCTCCCTTTGTATTCTCTAAGTCTCTCTCGCTGTCCTTTCTTCTCCTCTGAGAATTCATGAAGACTAAGTAAATCCAAGACCAGCCTCTAGGATACAAGAACCATCAAGTCTGAAGATTCAGCAAGACTACCAAGAACTCAATCAAGACATCATCCAGAAGAAAGTTACAAGTCTGGAGATGAAGCCTGGAGGACAATTACATCTTTCTTTCTATCCTTTCCCTCTTTCCTAATCTTGTCTTTTAGACTTAAACAAATTTTGATCATGATGTTATCATCTTTAAGTTGTTGGATCCTAGCAGCATAGTGGGATGAAGCGGCCTGGAAACAAACCTTACATGTCCACGTACATGAGACTTGTTCCACTTTTTTTAAGTGGCTGGCCGGGTGTCTGTCTCTCTCACTATAGTGAATGTCCAATTTACAAAGAGTTGATAATAATTGTTGATCATCGTGAACAAATGACTTAGTATTTTTCTCTAAGTATTTTACACATCAAGACTAAGCCATTAGAGTGCTTATTCAAGATGATATAAAACAAAATATTTTATTCAACTTATGACCTTAGCCCTTAGTCCTTTTGGACCAACCTATTTGCCTTGCATAAACTTAAAAGATTTCCATGGCATGAAAAAGCATTTCTAGCCTTAGGAATATTTTGCACATCATGCATAAACATATTTTCCTTAGAAAGTTTTATAAAACTTATTTATTCATCTAGTATGTGTTTGTATGCATTGTGGAGTTGTGCTTGCTGTTGATTGTTGTATTGTTGCTTGTCTATACTGTTAGATTGAACGGAGAGTCCCGAGTATCGTTGAAAAGAGTTGTGAACAACGACAACATTCAAAGGCAAGTGGCACACCTCATAAACTTCCTATGATTTCTATATGCATTACTTAGTGTATTTTTATATGCATGTGTTTGCTATGCTAAACCTGTGTAGAATCCCTTATTCCTGTGTCTAGGTTCCTATATCATACTTAGCAGAAATATTGATGCTATGCAATTGATGAAAGGTTTGACAAAATGTTAAGTGACTACTCAGGGCTGTGCTCATGGTTGTCGTCGCCTAGGAAGAATTTCTATTCTACTTAGGGCCGTGAGCATGGTGATTTTTACCTGAGAGTGCACATCCACTAAGTAAATGAAACACCTGGGTGGTAAGTGGTTGCATGGTTTATGTTGAGTGGCTACTCAGGTCCATGTCTATGGTTCCTGGAGTATGTACACTTGTGAATGGCCACCCAGGAACAGAGGAATCTGAAGAACTCCGAGTGACGATTTGCTTCCAGTGCAGCCATTGCCATATGGGCTCTGGCTTGATCAATTATGTTGCGTGGACTCTCTCCGGCTTGACAAGCAGATGTAGGGGGATGTTAGGTGGAACGGGTCAAGCCAGAGTGGGAGGGAAAATGCTTCTGAAAGATCTCGTCTCATTCTTCTCCTTTCCTTATGACAAATGGTGTGTAAAGGATAATCTGGATTGAATGGGTACAATGGTGGAAGTGCACAACCTCTGCAGAGTGTAAAACTAAGTATTAGCTGTGTCCCCGGTTACGGACAATTTTGAGCAGCTGATCAAGGACGTCAACGGAGGATTCCATCATTCCAACTTCAGAAATAAAACTTGATGGGTGAACAAGGGAAGATGAGATTTATGGTTTTCATGCCATACTCGTCTTGATTTCAAGAAAAGTGTTTTCAAAAGAGTAGGAAAAATTGGCTTTATGCAAATTAGCCTTGAGCTCCACCAGCCAAATATGCATATAGGCTTTAGAGTTATTCCATTAAGTGTCCACCATAGTGTCACTTGCCAGACTTCATTTTTAATGGAATCTGACCCACGGTGTTGCAATATTTTTCTTATTGCAGATTTGATCAGATGACGAGTGAGGTTTTGTTTAAAGGTTTCGAGTCTGCAACCAACATGTTTTCGCCTGTGGCAGCATGAAAGTTATAGAGACTCACTGCTATTGTATTTCCGCTGTGTACTTTTTCAATGCTAGCTTTATGCTATGCAACTTGTATTAAATATTTTGTAATTCTGGATCATCAATGTAATAAAATTGATACTTTGTTGTGATATTACATCGTAAACTGTGTGTGCAAATGAATCGATCCAGGGATTTGCACTATACACAGGTATCTGCCTTATTTTAAGAGCAGGTGCGCTACAAGAAGTTTACTTCTCTAGCAAGGTTTGCGCCCACCGATACCGATACTGAAGACAAGAAGAAGGAGAGGTTCCTGAACGGACTTCATGATGAGATGCAGTGCATTCTAGTGGTGATGCCTTTCACCGACCTAGAGTCCCTTGCGGATGCTGCCATTATGATGGAGCACAAGCGCAAGGCTTTGTTTGACAACCGCAAGCGTCGCCAGCTGATGCAGCAAGGTAGTAGCAGCAGCAGCCCAGCTGGAAGTTACCCCGTCCGCGCCGTTCACCTCCACCAAGGCCTTCTTATCCATCCCCTAGGCCTCCAACTTTTGTACCAAGACCCAACTACTTCCCTCGCCCGCCTGCACCTCGCCCTGGAGGTGGTTCCAACCCCGGCATCAACTTTAATAGGCCGCCTGCTCCGAAGCCCACCGGAGGATGTTTCACTTGTGGACAGCCTAGACATTTCTCGCGGGATTGTCCCACTAGACCGCCCGCCGGTGGTCGCCCTAATGCGACAAAGTTGAACCAAGGGCCACCCCGCCCACCAGGAGGCAAGAACCCGTATCCCAAGAAAGCGGCCCCTGTCACCTGAGGCCATCTGAATCATATCAGTGCAGAAGAAACTCAAGAGGCGCCAGATCTGGTTATGGGTAGGTTCCCTGTCAACTCAGTTCCTGCCTCAGTTTTGTTTGATTCAGGAGCTTCCCATTCCTTCGTTACGGAGCCGTTTGTTAGGAAGAGTGGTATGGTCCCAACCTTGTTGCATCGCCCTATGAGGGTGCAAATCCCGGGGGCCACCACTAAGGCCATTGTATCTTGCAAGGAGACTCCTGTGGATATTCAAGGAGCCCGATTCCATGCGGATTTAGTGGTATTAGGAAAACAAGGAATAGAAGTCGTTTTAGGAATGGATTGGATGGCAGTTAACCGGGGAAAAATTGATTGCACCAACAAGTCTGTCACACTAACCACCCCGGAAGGAGAGGAGATTACACACTTCTCGACCCAGTACTCCACCACGGGTCATTTCCACAAGATTGTTGTTGGAGCCATTTTGGAAGAGGTGCCGGTAGTATGTGTTGACCCGGATGTTTTTCCCGAAGAGCTACCAGGTATGCCGCCCGATCGAGATATCGAGTTCATTATTGAATTGGTACCCGGTACTGGCCCTATAGCTCAAAAACCCTACCGTATGAACCCCGAAGAGTTGGTGGAACTGAAGAAGCAGTTGGATGACCTGCTTAGAAAAGGGATGATTCGCCCTAGTGCGTCACCCTGGGGGTCACCAATCATCTTCGTGGATAAAAGGGACGGTACCACTCGCTTGTGTGTGGATTACCGTAAGCTGAACGATGTGACTATTAAAAACAAGTATCCTCTACCCAAAATTGAGGATCTATTTGATCAGCTTAACGGAGCCCGAGTCTTCTCTAAGATCGATCTCTGCACCGGATACCATCAGCTGAAAGTTAGAGAATCTGACATCCCTAAGACAGCCTTCGTCACTCGTTATGGGTTGTTTGAGTATACGGTGATGTCCTTCGGCCTAACTAATGCCCCTGCCTACTTCATGAACCTCATGAACAAGGTGTTCATGGAATACTTGGATAAATTTGTAGTTGTCTTCATCGATGACATCCTGATTTATTCCAAGTCAGAAGAGGAGCATGAAGAGCATCTCAGGTTGGTTCTCGGTACCCTGCGAGAATACCAGTTGTATGCTAAGTTCAGTAAGTGCCAGTTTTGGTTAAAAGAAGTAGGTTTTCTTGGCCATGTTATCTCAGCGGGAGGGATATCTGTAGATCCTACCCACATCAAGTCCATCCTTGAATTCCCAACCCCCACCAACCAAACCTAAGTGAGGTCCATCCTTGGATTAGCAGGTTATTACCGCAAGTTTGTTGAAGGGTTTTCGAGTATCGCCAAGACCCTTACTCAACTTCTGAAGAAGGACCAGAAGTTTATCTGGACCGACAAATGTGAAGCCAGCTTCCAGGAACTAAAAAAGCGCCTTACCACCGCACCTATTTTAACCATGCCTGATGTGACCAAAGATTTCGTGGTTTATTGCGATGCCTCCAAACTTGGACTTGGATGTGTCCTTATGCAAGAGGGCAAAGTGATTTCCTACTCGTCGCGACAACTCCGCAAACATGAGCAGAATTACCCAACTGTAACATCCCAATTTTGCTAAAATTTAAAACTTTGCATTCATACATCATTCATCATATAGGCTTAACTTTTAATCACATAAATACTAAATAAAAATTCAATTATGAGTTTAAATAATGTTTAATCCCATTAAGTGTTTATTTAAACTTACTTAATACATATAATTTTTCCAAATTATATAATGGGTAAGTTTATTATTAAAAATTGCTAATTTAAATAACCTTTCCAAAATATATTTTTATGAATTTTTCTGAAATGTTTTGAAAAGGTCTAAAAATCATTTAGTAAATCAGATTTGAAAAACAGTTTTTATTTCAATTTTTTAAAAAAAATTGTTTCCGGGCCGGCCCAGACGCTATCCACCGCGCGCGCGATCGATAACAGCCCATCGGCCCGCTCCAGCGCGCGCGTCGCTCCCCTCTCGCTGACAGGTGGGCCCCACCTGTCAGCCGTCTTCCACCTCCGTCTGGAGATCACGCCGGAGATGGAGACCGAGTCCGAGCCGTTTCCGGCCGTTTTCCGCCGCGTCTAGCGCCGCTGTTCGCTCCTATTTATACCCCTCGAGGCCGCCTCCGAACCCCCCCCCCCCCCCCCAAAACCCTACCTCTCCGCCGCCGGGCTTCTCGGAATCGAGCTCGCCGTCGCCGCCATTGCCGCCGGACTTTTTCACGAGTGCGGTAAGCACCGAACTCCTCGAGCGCCACCGAATCTCCCGCTTGCTTCCCCATCCTCTTGCGCCTCCGTTGAGCCCCGCGCTTGTTCTATTGCGCAGCCGAACGCCGAAATCGACCGCGACCGAAGTGCTCCGCCGCCGGCCACCATCTCCGACGAGGAAAGGAGAAGAGTTTCAACGCCGCCGCCGCGCCATCGACCTCGCCTCCTCCTCCGCGTCATTTTGGTAAGACCCGTTCGTCCTAGGGCTGTGTTTTCATGCGGGAAACATCGAGGCCGACGCGCCGCCGCCGCGGGCGCCACCGCCGGCGAGCCTTCCGGCGACCCGCGCGCCGCTCGGTTCGGCCGGGCGTCCCACGCCGTTGGATCTAGATCAAAACGATCCCGTGCGTCCGATCTCATTTAAATCGGACGGCTCTCGTCCACGATCCGCGTGAACCGTTTTCGTCCAATAGGATCGCGCCACGTAGCCCCTCTTATTTTCTTTTTCGCAGGAATTTTATAAATAAAACAGAAAATATGCAAAACTTAGAAAATTCATAACTTATGTTCTGTAAGTCCAAATTCAATGAATTTTATATCCACGGATAGCCCTGCTAGAGTAGTTTAATTCTACATCATTTGTTTTTGCTTTTGATAAATAATAATTCATAAGATCATCCGAGGAGTAATTCGGCTATTAAATCCATAACTTAAATAATAAAAATGATTTACAAATAAACTCAATTGTTTTAGGTTTATGTTATTAACCTCTGCCCAGGAATATTAATATGTGACTTATTTGAAAACTTTCCTAGAACAATAAAAGTTGTAATGGTATAATCTAAGTTTTACTATATTGTTTTCAATTATTAAATTGTTAAGTGAAATGAGAAATTCCTAGAATTTGTATCTCATGCATTTAATAACAGAGACTATAAACTATTGATAAGTGTGTCTAATTTTACACATGGCATATCATGCATACATACATCTTTTATTTTGTGTTGTGTGATATTGTGTGGATATTTATTTGTATGTATTGCTTGTGCTAGATTGTGAAGGAGAGGAAGGACCTGCGTGTGAGTGTTATTCTTGTTGTGCCTGTCCCTCGTGCTGCCAAGGCAAGTGACTTCATAAAAAACCTACTATTTTTATTCTATTGCATATCTAGTGTTTTCAAATAGTATTTGCAAAAGTAGTATGCATGATATGTTTTTGGGAGATTGTAGTATGCTATGCAAACCTATTAGGTTTCCCCTTAGAAAAATTCCAGATTAGACCCCTATTATAATTTAGTGGAAGCACCTGCTGCAAAAATGATTGTTTTATGGTTGATGTGATAAATGAAAATTTCCACTAAATTAATTTAACGCCTGGGTGGATTGGGTCGATCGAGGAGGTTTCAAGTTGAGTGGCTTTTCAGGGCCAAGTTTCATGGTTGTCTTCGCCCAGGATAGTTTCTACTTACTTGGGGCCATGATATGCGGTGTTAACCTGAGTTGCTCACTTGTGGTAGGCCACCCAGAGCTATGAGATTTAAGTTTACACTGAGTCTAGTTGCTTATCGTGAAACCATTGGTCAATATGGGCTCTGTCTTGATGGAGTAAGTTGATGTGGACCTGGATCAAGAGATTGATGGTGGTAGAGTTGATAGGATGGTGGTAATCTCTTAGTATGATCATGGGAAAGCAACTTCTGAAAAGTCTCGTCTTGATCTTCTCCTTTTCCTTCTCACTAAAGGAGTGTAGAGGATAGTTTGGGTTGATTGAGTCTAATGGTGAAAGTGCACACCCTCTCGAGAGTTAAAACCTAAGATCTTAGCCGTGTCCCCGGCATCGGACAATTTGAGTAACTACCCAAGGTTGTGTTCTGAAAATCTCCTCATCTCAAATTTCTTAATAAAACTTTGTTGGGTGAACATGGGTAGGAGACATGGACTTGTCTCGAGATTGTCTCCGAAGGAGAAGATTATTGATTTAAGAAAATTGTTTACCAAAAGTAGGAGAAAACTTGCTTTGCGCAATAGCCTTGAGCTCCACCAGCCAAAATAAGCATATAGTTATAGCTTAATAGAACATTAGGAATTAAAGTCACTTGCCACCACAATTCAATTGTGCTGACCCTTTATAGCTGGGCTGCAACTAAACCTTGCAGAATGTCCGAATGAGGAGTAAGGGGGTCGTCTTCGAGCTACAACCAACATGATTTGCCGGTGGCTTCATGGAGAAGATGTAGCTCCATGCTACCTTTAGTATTGCATTTGAACTCTGAAATAAAGTGTGAACTATTTATTCAGCTAGCATCTCCGCTATGCTAAGTTGTAAGGATATTGTTTTTTGGATCATTCGTCTCGTTCTGTAATAAATTATGACATTGTACTGTGATATTACATCTTATTGGAGAATGTGAGACTTATGTGATCCAAGTCTTTGCATTATTCATATGTGCCATTGCTTTCGTAAGCATGGGCACTACAGATGGTATCAGAGCACGAATGTTGCCTGTAGGCTCGAAACCCCTAGGATTGGATGCAAACCCTAAAATAATATTTATAATTAATAAAATTCGAAATACCAGACTTCTTTTCTTATAATATGTTCCTTACCTTCTACATTCTTATTTTTGTTTCATCTCCTTAATTCTTATCCCTTCAAAATTCTTGTAGATGAAGAACTTCACTCGAGAGTTATCCCCGCAGAAAGGAGACCAGTACTACTTCAGTGACCAGCTCCTCAGTATTTCCAAAACCCTGAGGTTGACGCCGCCAGTCTTCAAGGGCAAAGAAATTATGTCAGAAGATTACCCTGAAGGACGCTGGAAGATCGAGGCAGAAGTTCTCCCTCGTCTTGATCCTCCTGGATCGCAGCTGATCCGTTTCCGATCTAGATACCCCAACTGGAAGAATGGAGTGGAGATGGCGATGCTAGAGACCTTGTCTCGCATCATTGAGCAGTTCTATGACGAGATCAAGCCCAACTCCGTCTTTCGACATTTGCCAGGAGGGATAGCATTGGACAACCTGTTCAACCCTCACTTGGGGGTATGAACGAGAAGCATCATGGAGACCTTGGAGCTCATTGCCATAACTTGGATATTCTTCTGGGACAAGAGATCTTCTACAAGGCAGATTTAAGGCGCGTCCACCGTCACGTTAAGGAAAGCTTAGAAAAAGAGAAGGATATTCTTCGTGTAGAAGTTCAGCTGCTAAAGAAGGAGAACAAGGAGCTGGAAAACAAGATTTACCTGCAAGATGATAGGATTGCGCAGAAGGATGCCCACATTTTGGCATTGCAGGCTCAGTGTGCTCATTTGTGTGAACAACTAAGCCAAATGGAACTTCAGGCAGAGAAGAATCACCCCACTGATGCCCCAGAGCCCCTAGTGATAACCTATCCCGACGAGGACACTCCCAAGGAAGCCACAGGTGTCAAGAAGCGCAAGTGTGGGAACACCCGCAAATACATAAGGAGTTTCAAAATTTGATTAGAAAGACCACCAGTTATCCTTAGCTTACGAGTATTTCTCCTTATCTCAATCGAAGTTGTATTGACCCACCAATTTGTGGTGAGGCAGTACCTTGAAAACCATGTCCTAGCTTGGTATTCAAGTCTCTAAAATATCGAATTTATAAAATACTTCGGGTGAGTCTATTTGTTTGTTGTTTGATATGTTTCTGTGAAGTGTGTTGATGTGCATGGGTAGATTTTCCTTTGTAGTCTCTTTCTATCTCTACTTACCTATGCTCACACCATACAGATGCCTCCACGTCGTGATCCTGACAACAACAATGCCAACGAAATGATGCAACAAATGATGGCAGCCCAGACACAGTTGATGACCATGATGGCTCAGTTCATGGCAAACCAAAACAATCCACCACCCCCACCACCGCCGCCACCACCACCCCCACCCCAAGTTGACCGCCTTGCTAGGTTCTTGAGGCTCAGACCCAACAAATTCTCCACAGCTACTGAACCAATCGTAGCGGATGATTGGCTACGCTCTGTGAACAAGAATCTAGTTACTTGCGAGTGTACGGAATTGGAGAAAATAAGGTTCACTTCCCATCTACTGGAGGGGCCAGCGGCATAGTGGTGGGAAACATATCAGATCACTCACCCACTTGAAGGACTTACCTGGGAAATCTTTAAAGAAGGTTTCCGTAATGCTCACATCTCAACTGGGATCATGAATCTGAAAAGGGATGAGTTCCGTACCCTGAGACAGGGAAATCGTGCTCTGAGGGAGTACATGGAGGACTTCAATTCCCTCTCACGCTATGCCCCAGAGGATGTAGACACCGATGCAAAGAGGAAGTATAAGTTTCTGAATGGACTCAATGGTGAGCTGAAAATACCATTGCCTGTGGCCTATGCTCCCAATTATCAAGATCTTCTTGATCAGGCCATTACCCTGGACAGCAACATGAAGAAGGAGGAGAATAGGAAAAGGAAGTTCAGCGCCAATAAGTACAACACTAATCTGATGCAGAAGAAACCATACGTTTCCAGAGAACAGTGCGAGTCACCACAGTCACAAGAGTGGAAGTGGCCACAATCATAATGGTCATATCCATAAAGTAGGAAATTCCGGATACAGAGGAAATGGACAGGGTGGTAGTGGACACAACCACCCGTTCAATGGGAACAATAGTGGAAAAGAGCAACACCGCCACAACAATGAACCTAAACGAGATATTAGTCAAGTGACTTGCTACAAGTGTGGGAACAAGGGACATTACTCAACAGACTGTCCAGAGAAGAAGAAGGCGCCAGAAGCATCAAAGCCTAATCCTTTCCAGAAGGCACAGGTGAATCATCTTGATGTGGAAGAAGTGCAGAATGAACCAGATGCAGTGATTGGTACGTTCCTACTATATACATTTCCAGCATTAGTCTTGTTTGATATTGGAGCATCCCACTCATTCATCTCAAGAGCATTTGTTAATAAAAACAAACTGACTACTACAAGCCTGCTAAATCCGGTTAGGGTGAGTTCCCCAGGGGGGAAATGCTCGCACAAACCGATTGTCAAAACTTGAGTTTAGAAATTGGTAAACACTCCTTTCCGGTAAACCTGATAATATTAGAGACCCAGGATCTGGATGTTATACTCGGTATGGATTGGTTGGCCAAGTTTGAAGGAGTATTGGATTGTGCGAATAGATCCATTACACTCACCACTCTCGAGAAGAAGAAGATCAGATACAAATCCAAATATGAATTTAAGAAAGTTAAGCTAATTTCTCTTAAGGGGGTTAGCCTGGGAGACGTTCGTGTGGTAGGAGATTACCCTGATGTTTTCTCCGAAGAACTACCGGGAATGCCACCCGATAGGGATGTTGAATTTCTTATAGATTTGGTCCCCGGAACGGGACCCATAGCCAAGAGACCATACCCAATGGCCGTAGCTGAATTGAAAGAACTCAAGAAGCTGTTAGAGGAGCAACTGCAGAAAGGATTCATCCGCCCAAGTTCATCACCTTGGGGAGCACCCATTCTGTTTGTAGAGAAAAAGGATAGTACGCAAAGGCTAGTAACGGATTATCGAGCAATCAACGAGGTGACGATGAAGAACAAGTACCCGCTACCGAAAATTAATGAGCTTTTCGACCAGCTAGAGGGTGCTTCGGTATTCTCTAAGATCGATTTGCGATCAGGATACTTTCAAATGAAAGTAAGAGAACTAGATATACCAAAAACTGCCTTCACTACCAGATATGGATTATATGAGTACACCGTAATGTCGTTTGGTTTAGCCAATGCACCAGCATACTTCATGAACATGATGAACAAAGTGTTTATGGACTTTCTGGATAAGTTTGTTGTGGTGTTCATTGATGACATCCTGATTTACTCCAAAAGTCAGGAGGAACATGAAGAACACTTACACATGATATTACAGAGACTTAGAGAACATAAGCTGTATGCCAAATTTAGCAAGTGTGAATTCTAGCTAGAAGAAGTTGGTTTTCTAGGACACGTTGTGTCGAAAAATGGAATAGCAGTAGACCCAGAAAAGGTGTCAGCTGTGACAAAATGGGAAGTACCCAAGAATGTGGCGGACATCCGTAGTTTCCTTGGACTGACAGGTTATTATAGAAGATTTATTGAGAACTTCTCCAAACTTGCCAAACCATTGACATCACTACTGAGGAAGGAAGTCAAATTCAAGTGGACTGAAGATTGTGAAATAAGTTTCCAGGAACTAAAGAAACGGCTGGTGTCAGCACCTGTTTTATGTTTGCCAGATATAGAGAAGGAATTCCAAGTATATTGTGATGCCTCGCACCATGGACTAGGAAGTGTCCTAATGCAAGAAGGGAAAGTGGTTTCATATGCTTCTAGACAGCTTAAGAAACATGATGTCAACTATCCCACCCACGATCTGGAGTTAGCATCAGTAGTGCATGCTCTAAAGACGTGGAGACCCTATCTATTGGGAAAGCGTTGTGAAGTATTCACAGATCACAAGAGCCTGAAATATATTTTCACCCAGAAGGAATTGAATATGAGGCAAAGAAGATGGCTGGAACTTATTAAGGACTATGATATGAGTTTGCAATATCACCCAGGAAAAGCTAATGTGGTGGCAGACGCTTTGAGCCGTAAGGTCCATGTAAATGGACTGACAGCGGGAGAATTGCCCGAGGATTTATGTAGAGCATTTAAGGACCTCAGATTAGAGGTAGTACCCGAAGGATTCCTCGCAACACTAGACGTACAACCTTTGTTGATGGATAAGATTCGGGAAGGCCAGAAGGGAGACAGAGTAATGGATGAAATCAATGTCAACCTGAGCGAAGGGAAGGCCAAGGGTTTTCGGAAGGATGAACAAGGCACCTTGTGGTTTGAGAAACGCATCTGCGTGCCGCAAGATGAGGATCTTAGAAAATTGATTCTGCAAGAAGCACATAACTCGCCTTATTCCATACACCCGGGAAACACCAAGATGTACATGGATGTAAAGGAAAGATTTCGGTGGAATAACCTGAAGAGAGAGATCGCGGAATATATAGCTAAGTGCGATGTATGTAGTAGAGTAAAGGCGGAACATCAGAAGCCAGCAGGATTGTTGCAACCTTTACCTATACCGGATTGGAAATGGGAACAGATAGGTATGGATTTCATTACTGGGTTGCCGCGTACCAGATTGGGATATGATTCGATCTGGGTAATAGTGGATCGTCTGACAAAGGTGGCCCATTTTGTGCCAGTAAAGACTACCTACTCAAGTGCTAAGTTGGCAGAGATTTACATGAGGAGAATAGTATGCTTGCTTGGTATTCCCCAGAGGATTGTGTCTGACAGAGGTACCCAGTTTACCTCGCATTTCTGGAAACAACTACATCAATCGTTGGGTACAAGATTAGAGTTCCGTACAGCATTTCATCCCCAAACGGATGGACAGACGGAAAGAGTAAACCAAATTCTAGAAGATATGCTGAGGGCATGTGCCTTGGACTACAAGTCTAGTTGGGATGATAATTTGCCGTACACAGAATTTTCCTATAACAACAGCTACCAAGCAAGCATAGAGATGTCGCCGTTTGAGGCACTTTATGGTAGGAAATGCACCACACCACTACTTTGGAGCGGTGTGGGAGAGCGAAGTTTATTTGGACCTGATATAATCCATGAAGCTGAAGAGAAGGTTCGAATAATCAAGGACAGATTGAAGATCGCGTAGTCCAGACAGAAAAGCTATGCAGATTCCAAAAGGAGAGAAATCACATATGAGATAGGTGACAGGGCTTATTTAAGAGTGTCACCAATGCGTGGTGTGAAGAGGTTCGGGATCAAGGGAAAACTTGCACCTCGATTCATCGGCCCCTTTAAGATTCTTTCCCGCAAGGGAGAAGTAGCATATGAGCTAGAATTGCCGGAATTCTGTCAGCAGTTCACAATGTCTTCCACGTGAGCCAATTGAAGAAGTGTCACCCTGAGATGACAGAAAACCCACTACGGGATACAGTGCCATTAGAAGAAGTTCAGCTGGAAAGTGACCTGACGTATGAAGAGAAGCCAATCAAACTCTTGGAGATGGCAGAAAGGATCACACGAACCAAGACTATCAAATTTTGTAAGGTCCAGTGGAACCACCATACCGAAGAAGAAGCAACTTGGGAACGGGAGGATGATCTTCGAGAAGAACACCCACATCTTTTTGAAGGGCAAACCGAATCTCGAGGACGAGATTCATCTAAAGGGGTTAGGTTTGTAACATCCCAATTTTGCTAAAATTTAAAACTTTACATTCATACATCATTCATCATATAGGCTTAACTTTTAATCACATAAATACTAAATAAAAATTCAATTATGAGTTTAAATAATGTTTAATCCCATTAAGCGTTTATTTAAACTTACTTAATAAATATAATTTTTCCAAATTATATAATGGGTAAGTTTATTATTAAAAATTGCTAATTTAAATAACCTTTCCAAAATATATTTTTATGAATTTTTCTGAAATGTTTTGAATAGGTTTAAAAATCATTTAGTAAATCAGATTTGAAAAACAGTTTTTATTTAATTTAAAAAAAAAAAATTCCGGGCCGGCCCAGACGATATCCACCGCGCGCGATCGATAATAGCCCATCGGCCCGCTCCAGCGCCCGCGTCGCTCCCCTCTCGCTGACAGGTGGGCCCCACCTGTCAGCCGTCTTCCACCTCCGTCAGGAGATCACGCCGGAGATGGAGACCGAGTCCGAGCCGTTTTCCGCCGCGTCTAGCGCCCCTGCCCCCTCCTATTTATACCCCTCGAGGCCGCCTCCGAAACCCCCCACAAAACCCTACCTCTCCGCCGCCGGGCTGCTCGGAATCGAGCTCGCCGTCGCCGCCATTGCCGCCGGACTTTTTCACGAGTGCGGTAAGCACCGAACTCCTCGAGCGCCACCGAGTCTCCCCCTCGCTTCCCCATCCTCTTGCGCCTCCGTTGAGCCCCTCGCTTGTTCTATTGCGCAGCCGAACGCCGAAATCGACCGCGACCGAAGTGCTCCGCCGCCGTCCACCATCTCCGACGAGGAAAGGAGAAGAGTTTCGACGCCGCCGCCGCGCCATCGACCTCGCCTCCTCCTCCGCGTCATTTTGGTAAGACCCGTTCGTCCTGGGGCTGTGTTTTCATGCGGAAAACGTCGAGGCCGACGCGCCGCCGCCTCGGGCGCCACCGCCGGCGAGCCTTCCGGCGACCCGCGCGCCGCTCGGTTCGGCCGGGCGTCCCACGCCGTTGGATCTAGATTCAACGGATCTAGATCAAAACGATCCCGTGCGTCCGATCTCATTTAAATCGGACGGCTCTCGTCCACGATCCGCGCGAACCGTTTTCGTCCAATAGGATCGCGCCACGTAGCCCCTCTTATTTTCTTTTTCGCAGGAATTTATTAAATAAAACAAAAAATATGCAAAACTTAGAAAATTCATAACTTATGTTCTGTAAGTCCAAATTCAATGAATTTTATATCCACGGATAGCCCTGCTAGAGTAGTTTAATTCTACATCATTTGTTTTTGCTTTTGATAAATAATAATTCATAAGATCATCCGAGGAGTAATTCGGCTATTAAATCCATAACTTAAATAATAAAAATGATTTACAAATAAACTCAATTGTTTTAGGTTTATGTTATCAACCTCTGCCCAGGAATATTAATATGTGACTTATTTGAAAACTTTCCTAGAACAATAAAAGTTGTAATGGTATAATCTAAGTTTTACTATATTGTTTTGAATTATTAAATTGTTAAGTCTAATGAGAAATTCCTAGAATTTGTATCTCATGCATTTAATAACAGAGAATATAAATTATTGATAATTGTGTCTAATTTTACACATGGCATATCATGCATACATACATCTTTTATTTTGTGTTGTGAGATATTGTGTGGATATTTATTTGTATGTATTGCTTGTGCTAGATTGTGAAGGAGAGGAAGGACATGCGTGTGATTGTTATTCTTGTTGTGCCTGTCCCTCCTGCTGCCAAGGCAAGTGACTTCATAAAACACCTACTATTTTTATTCTATTGCATATCTAGTGTTTTCAAATAGTATTTGCAAAATTAGTATGCATGATATGTTTTTGGGAGATTGTAGTATGCTATGCAAACCTTTTAGGTTTCCCCTTAGAAAAATTCCAGATTAGACCCCTATTATAATTTAGTGGAAGCACCTGCTGCAAAAATGATTGTTTTATGGTTGATGTGATAAATGAAAATTTCCACTAAATTAATTTAACGCCTGGGTGGATTGGGTCGATCGAGGAGGTTTCAAGTTGAGTGGCTTCTCAGGGCCAAGTTTCATGGTTGTCTTCGCCCAGGATAGTTTCTACTTACTTGGGGCCATGATATGCGGTGTTAACCTGAGTTGCTCACTTGTGGTAGGCCACCCAGGGCTATGAGATTTAAGTTTACACTGAGTCTAGTTGCTTATCGTGCAACCATTGGTCAATATGGTCTCTGTCTTGATAAAGTAAGTTGATGTGGACCTGGATCAAAAGATTGATGGTGGTAGAGTTGATAGGATGGTGGTAATCTCTTAGTATGATCATGGGAAAGCAACTTCTGAAAAGTCTCGTCTTGATCTTCTCCTTTTCCTTCTCACTAAAGGAGTGTAGAGGATAGTTTGGGTTGATTGAGTCTAATGGTGAAAGTGCACACCCTCTCGAGAGTTAAAACCTAAGATCTTAGCCGTGTCCCCGGCATCAGACAATTTGAGTAACTACCCAAGGTTGTGTTCTGAAAATCTCCTCATCTCAAATTTCTTAATAAAACTTTGTTGGGTGAACATGGGTAGGAGACATGGACTTGTCTCTAGATTGTCTCTTATTGATTTAAGAAAATTGTTTACCAAAAGTAGGAGAAAACTTGCTTTGCGCAATAGCCTTGAGCTCCACCAGCCAAAATAAGCATATAGTTATAGCTTAATAGAACATTAGGAATTAAAGTCACTTGCCACCACAATTCAATTGTGCTGACCCTTTATAGCTGGGCTGCAACTAAACCTTGCAGAATGTCCGAATGAGGAGTAAGGGGGTCGTCTTCGAGCTACAACCAACATGATTTGCCAGTGGCTTCATGGAGAAGATGTAGCTCCATGCTACCTTTAGTATTGCGTTTGAACTCTGAAATAAAGTGTGAACTATTTATTCAGCTAGCATCTCCGCTATGCTAAGTTGTAAGGATATTTGTTTTTGGATCATTCGTCTCGTTCTGTAATAAATTATGACATTGTACTGTGATATTACATCTTATTGGAGAATGTGAGACTTATGTGATCCAAGTCTTTGCATTATTCATATGTGCCATTGCTTTCGTAAGCATGGGCACTACACCAACCCATGACCTAGAGCTTGCTGCAGTGGTCCATGCACTCAAGACTTGGCGGCACTTTCTGATGGGCAACCGCTGCGAAATTTACACCGATCACAAGAGCCTGAAGTACATCTTCACCCAGAGGGATTTGAACATGAGGCAGCGAACATGGATAGAACTCATCAAAGATTATGACTTGGACATCCATTACCACCCTGGAAAGGCTAACGTTGTAGCTGATGCCCTTAGCCGTCAGCCGTGTTCATTCAACTCCATGATCAAGATTCGACAGCCTGAACTCTGGGAAGAGCTTGATAAGATGGGTATAAAAGTAGTCAGTTATGGGGCAGTCGATCAACTCCTGTTGCAAGCCACCTTATGGGAGAAGATCAAGGAAGCACAGAAGGGTCAAGAAAGCATTGAGGGCATCAAGCGAAGATTGGATAAAGAGAAAGTCACTGGATTCACCATCGACCCTGCCGGTATTCTTTGGTACAGGGGACGCATTTGCGTACCGTCAGATCCTGCTCTGAAGAAGTTAATTATGAAGGAGGCCCACGAGACTTTGTACTCTATCCACCCTAGTTGAACCAAGATGTACCAGGATTTGAAAAAGAATTTTTGGTGGCATGGCATGAAGCGCGAGATTGCACTCTTCGTACAGAGTTGCGACATCTGAAAAAGGGTCAAAGCAGAACATCAGCGACATGCTGGATTGCTTCAACCTCTCAAGTTGCCCGAGTGGAAATGGGATGAGATCGGCATGGATTTATCGCTGGATTACCCCGATCCAATCGCGGGCATGACGCTATTTGGGTTATTGTGGATAGACTCACCAAGGTTGCACATTTCTTACCTGTGCGTACCACCCATCGAGCGGACCAACTTGCGGACCTTTACATGTCGCGCATCGTCAGCCTTCATGGAATACCTAAGACTATAGTATAAGATCGAGGAACTCAATTCACCTCTCGTTTCTGGACTAAGCTTCAAGAGGAGCTCGGAACCAAACTCTTTTTCAGTACTGCTTATCACCCTCAGACAGGAGGACAAACGGAAAGAATCAACCAGATCTTAGAGGATATGCTTAGATCTTGTGTGTTAGCTTATGGGGCCAAATGGGAGAGTTGCTTGCCGTTTGCTGAGTTTTCATACAACAAAAGCTATCAAGCCAGTCTGAAGATGGCACCATTTGAGGCTTTGTACGGGCACAGATGCCATACACCCTTGAACTGGTCGCAAACAGGAGACAACAAGATTTTTGGAGTTGACACCCTGAGAGAAGCCGAAGAGCAAGTTCAACTCATTCGCGACCGTCTTAAGGCCGCCCAGTCCAGGCAGAAGAGTTATGCCGATTCTAGGAGGCGGGAACTTAGTTTCAAGACTGGTGATATGGTGTACCTGCGTGTTACTCCACTCAAGGGAATGCAACGTTTCCATGTGAAGGGGAAATTAGCATCAAGATATATTGGTCCTTTTAGAGTAAGCGGTCGAAGAGGAGAAGTATCATATCAGCTAGACCTGCCACCCCATCTATCAGGATTCCATGATGTATTTCATATATCTCTACTCCGGAAGTGTCTGCAAGTTCCTGGTGATATTCATTCATATCAGGAGGTAGATCATCGCACCATTGATCTCAATCATGATCTCACTTATCGAGAACGACCACTTCGTGTTCTCGCTGAAGACGTCCGTCTGACCCGGAGACGGAAGATCAGGTTCCTGAAGATCCAATGGAGCAACCATTCGGAAGAAGAAGCCACCTGGGAGCGTGAAGATTATTTGGAGCATGAATTCCTGGTTTTCTCTCTTCTTCAAATCTGGAATCTCGGGGACGAGATTCTCCTAAGGGGGGAAGGTCTGTAACACCCCAATTCTCTTAGCTTTAGCATTGTGGTGTTATTTTAGATTTTTCACCTCTTGCAAAAACTTTTGTGTGTGTATAATTTTGAGTCATGATTTAATTTGCTTGCACACCTTATGCTTGTTGTGTGTCACTAACATTTCATGAGAATTGAAAATACTAAAAACCACAACACACTGAAATAAATAACCACTATTAGGATCTTCATGGTTGTTAAAACTTAGCCAAACTAGGAGCTATTATTAAGCAAACCATAAATGGTTTTTGGCATGCATCTGAACCATTTTGATCTAGGGCATATATAGTTTCACACCCTGTTCTAAATTCTCTCAAAAGAGCTTGTTTGCACCTAAATATCACTAGCTTTTGTGGTCATCAAATTAACATGACCATTTGAGTTATTCTTTTTCTTTTCTCTAGAAGTTTTCTTTTCTTTGAGAGCTAAATGAGATGTTTGACTTGGGCATTTATAAATTCATTACTTTATCCTAATTTGGTAAGTTTGTGGTGTTGACTCATTTTATTTTTGTGGGTCATGTTTGAATAATTCAAACTTAGGTTTTTAAATGCATTTGAGCTAATTACTCAAACCTCTCACCTTTTTATTCTCTCACACTCTTTTCCACACCACCTGCTGAGAAGGAGAGCAGCAACCTCACCTCTGGTCCCACCTGTCATGGACTAGGGCCAACCCCTCCTCTCTCTTCTCTCTTTTCTCTTCCTTTCCACCCAATCTGAGCCCCTCTCCTCTCTTCTCACTGGCTAGGGCAGGTCATCCGACCAGAACCCTCTCTGTCCCCTCTCCACCGCCCACCTGAGCCAGTAGGAACGAAGGAGACCCTCCCCTCCCTCTCTCCTGCCCGAGCTAACCCTAGATCGGGTGGAGCTCGTTATAACCACCCGAGCCCCTCCTCTGCGCATTTCTCCCCCTCATTGGCTCCTACACAACCCACTCCTCTCCCCTCTGGCGAAGTTCATCAAGCTCTCCCCTCCATTCGCCCTGTAGACGAGGATATTTCCTCCGGTAGCCGACGGGAGGAAGCTGCCGTAGCACTCGTTTCTCTCTGCCATTCCTCGCCATTTTTGGCTCCCTGGGTTCCCATCTGCTTGATCTAATTCCCCTCCCCTCCCTTGGCTCTGTTGCAGCTCGAGAGCGCCTAGTTCGTCCACGACTCGAGGAAGACACCGTCGTCGCCACCGTGGATTCCGGCGTTGCATGCAAGCTTCGCGACTGCCCCTGAGCTCTCCTTCGACGCCGCGTCCACCTCCAACCTCCGCTTCATCCGTACGCGAGCCCTAGGTGAGCCCTCCGTGCTCGGCGTCATTGCTCCGAACTCCTGGTCGTGTTTTCCAGTCGGGAGGAAGACGATGGCCAGAGGCTGTCGATTTCCAGATCGGCGGTTGTCTTTAAACCGCGCCCGATCTATCCTGGACCGTTGGATCCCAGATCCACGGTCGCGTACAGCTTCGCCGGCGCGCGCCATCGGCCGGGCCGGCCCAGTTCGCCCCCTCGGCCCAGCGTCAGATCTGGCCGTTTTGGCCTGTTTTCTTTTATTCATTTTCCTGTGATTTTTCCAGTAAATCTATAGTCTAGCTTTTAATCTTTTGTGGTTAATCTAGAGTGGCTAAAATGATGGGATTAATTTTGTAGCATGCATGCACGTTTTCTTAACCATGTGGCGTTGGATTTGTTCAAAAATATGTTTCCTGTTGAGGTTTAAAATAGATAAAAATGTTTTCACACCCAATCTGGAGTGATGGCGACTCCCACCTCCCCTGGCGACTCCAAGGGCGATGACGCCGCCGCCACCATCTAGGGCCCCTCCGGCGGTCTTTTTCCGAGGATTAGCGGGATGGATCCTCTTAATGATCCTTCATCCATCGCTCATTCATTGGATTTTTCCACCGGTCATCGTTTTCGATCTAAGGTTCGTGATCTTTTCTCCATCTCTGTCAGTACGATCTCTGCCTCCCACCGGTTCTACTTAGTGGTTTCGTTTGGCCGCGCCTCTTTCCGTTTGGATGAGATCAATGTCAGTCTGGCCCTCTCGGCATCTTTGGGGGTTGCTTTTGATGAGATTGGCACGACCCGTTTGGCTGATCGAGTTTTTAAGTTTGCTGTCAGTTCAAAGGCTGTGGGTTTCATGATTCATAATTTGAGATCTATCAAGTGTACTCAGTTTACTTGTTACTTTCATCTTTGGGTTAAAGGAGGTCCGAACTGGCAGCGGGAGGAGCAGCGTTGGTTAATTGAATCATCTTCTGAATGGTTTACTCAGGGAGTTTCACAACGATCTCGTCTTGCTTCTGAAAACCATGCACCACCCCATGATCCTCGTGTTTCGAAGGTTTTCAATCGGCTCCATTCTCAGCTTGCACCTTCTCTGATTGATCCGTTACCTATAGTTCTGACGGGGGCAAACGCAACTCCGCTTGGAATCATGTCACTTGATCAGGATAATCGATCGAATCAGATTCAGCCTACTCGCGCAGTTCATCAGGAGAGAGATCTGCTTGAGCGGGAATCGCGCAATTTGCTTCCCAGACAGTTACCCAGACTACATTGGTTGCCTGTTTCTCGGCCCGAGACGACTAAGTCCCATGTTGGCCCATCTAGCCCTCCATTGGCAGCCCATCAGGTCTCTCAGCCAAACGTGTTAGCAGCGAATTCTTTTTGCTCCCGTTGCCTTGATTATCGCCACTTAAGAATTCATTGCACTAATCAGATTCGTTGCCGATCTTGTTGGAATTATGGTCACCTTGCAAAATTTTGTTTTTCCAAGCATATCTATAAAAGGAAATATCGGGCAGTCACCAAACAGAACCCTTTTCTTCCACCTGATACACGGCTTGTCGACTCGTCTCCCCAGATTGAGAAAACCCTCGACTCTGCCGCTGCTCCCTGTCCCGGTGTCTCCGCTGCTCTGCTGACGCTATCTGGCGTAGGCAAAACCATGGCTAACTACCCCTGTGATCCTATCCCTCATCTCCCACCAGGCTCTGGCATCATCCCTTTCAACAACCTCCGTCCGCAGCGTGGCTATGTTGTGCTTGGAGGCTCCTTCCCGGAGGTTAGTGACGACTGGGCGATTATCAGATTGGAACCTGAACCTAGCTGGGATCAGTTTGAAGGTACTTCTGCATTGCTTACTGCTTACTTCCATCAAAGAGGCTTTGAGTTTCGCCAGATTAGTCGTTGTGCCATGGGAACTGCGTTGGTTCGCTTTGATGGTGTTATTGACAGAGATAGTGCTATTAGAAATAGCCCATACTTCATTGGTGATACTCTTCTTAGAGTGATTGAACATGATAGGGGACTGAATTATCGGTCTGCAACCTTTACTCATGATGTGTGGATAATGCTGCTGAATTTCCCACCTGAATGTTGGAACTTAAACTCCATTGTTACTACCTTTGCACCCTACGGTCGTTTTCTGATCTGGAACCGCGATGAAGATAACAAAGCACGGATTCTGGTTAAGATTAGGGCGTTTGACCTTGAGAGTATTCCAGGCAGCATTGTGGTGATTCAAAACTTCAGTCCAGACGGTCAAGGTGGGAGCTGGTCCTGTCCCTATCATCTGCTCAATACTCATATGCTTGGTGTTGGTGCTGGTGATGAAGACCCTCTCCCGCCTGATGGAGAGAACCCCCACCCTATTCCTATTGTGGTGGATGGGTTTGCCATGTGGCATGCTGAAAACGAAGGTCCTGAACCTGCTGAACCTGCTGCTGTCCCAGTTCAGAATATCGACGACCCTGTCTTCAGACACCTCCACAGAGCCCTGTTGCCCATGCCAATGCTCAGGAAGGTATTGCACCTGAGATAGATCAAGAAGATGTGGTTCTTGATCAGGAAGTTATGTTGCAGGAGCTTGACCCAGTGGAAGCTGTTGAGGATTTACCTATTGCTGGCCCCAATGCCCAAGAGGTGTCTGCTGCTTTTGGGGATGAACTGCATTCACCTGTTAATGTTGCAGAGCACTCTAAGGATGTTGCAGATTCTATTTCTGTTTCAGCACAGAATGTTGCAGCTGCTCAGCCATTGCCTCCACAGAACTATCTTGCTGCAGTTCAGAATTTGCTAACCACCATTACTGTCTCACCAACTGATCTCCTATCTGCTTTATCTGACAATATAGTTGTGGGCACATCTTGTCAGATTGTCGAGGTGGATACAGATGGGTCTACTCAGAGCAAATGCCTTCTTCGTATCAACACAAAAGCTGCCATTCCTAAGCCTACTTATTCGGTACAGCTGACTGAACTAGAGGATGAAGGAACTGTTCTGGTCCCTGCTTCTGTCTCTGTCAGGAAGAGAAAATGTAAAGCTCCTTACACTACTGAGCTAGTTAGGAGGAGTTCCAGGTTAGCTAAAATCAAGGATGGATTCAAGGATGCCAAAGATGCTGAGGTTTATGCCAAAGAACATGTGAAAAAATACACTGCCTCTGTCATTGATTCTGAAGCGGCCACACCTCCTCACCTGCCTATTGATCTACTGCAGTCCATTGCTACTGGGCCCTGCCAGATGCATCTTGAAGATGTTTCTGATGATCACCTCAACTACCATAGTACCAATGATAGTGTGGAATGAAGTTACTTCATGCTGGGGTCTGATCCTTTCTGACGAGTGCAGTCAGTTTCAAAGGATCTATTTTGTGGTCTCTTTTATTCTGAACCTTAAGAGTCAATGGCATGTAATAAGACTGTATTTGGCTTTATGTTGCGCAGTGAACACTTGTATCGTGTCTGTGTGTGGTGGCAGTTCTGTGGTGCTGTGTGGGGATCTTGTGTTATATCAGTACTCGTTGTCTCATTCTACTTTGTCGGTGACTAGTTGGTGTGTTATCCTGACCTGGCAGTTATGTTTTTGGTGGTCTTGTTGTTTGGCATGTTATGGGCATTTTAGGCTATGTGTTTTTTCCTTATCCACATGCCTTTGCTATCTTACATGCAAACTGAGCTTTTTAATTCTGCTCAGTGCTCACTCACCTGCATTGGTTTATAATGAGTAGAAAATGGATTATCTTAGACTGGAATTTACGGGGGATTAATTCCCAATTGAGGTGGAATGACATCAGACAAAATATAGAGGAATCAAACTGCAACATCTTGTGTTTCCAAGAAACTAAAAGAGAGAATTTTGACCTGTCTTATATCAGAAACTTTGCACCACGGCGTTTTGATCAGTTCATCCACTCTCCGTCTATTGGTAGTTCTGGTTGTCTGATTATTATCTGGAACAGTCATTTCTTCAGAGGGCAACAAATTAGTATCTCTCGTTATCATATCACAGTGGAATTCTCTTGTAATATAAGTGGTCATATCTGGTATCTCACTAATGTTTATGGACCCAACCAGCCTGACGAGAGATCCTTTTTATCAATTGGCTGCTTAATCTCGATTCCTCCCCAATGGATAATTGGATTATTATGGGTGATTTTAATCTGGTTCGAGGTCCAGAAAACAGAAATAGGCCAGGTGGAGATGTTAACAACATGATTGCTTTCAATAGACTGATTAGCCATCATGATTTGGTTGAAATTCCTTTGAAAGGTCGAGCATTTACTTGGAGTAATATGCAAAATCCACCCCTTTTGGAAAAGCTTGACTGGGTTTTTACTTCTGCATATTGGACATCAAACTTTCCAAACACTATGGCTAATCCTCTTGCTAAATTATCTTCGGATCATGTCCCCATGCAAGTTCAGATTGGAATTGACATCCCTAAATCACGGATCTTTCGGTTTGAGGAGCAATGGATAAATTTTCATGGTTTCAAGGAGACCATCACACGAAATTTGCATAATCCTGGCCTCTTCAAAAATGCTGCTCAGGATATAACTGCCAGACTAAAGCATCTCATATATGGGTTAAAAAAATGGAGTAAAAGTTTATCTCCGCTAAACAAAATTATTGACTCTTGTTGCTTTGTGCTTGCTTTGTTAGACGGTCTGGAAGATCAAAGGAGGCTGTCCATTCCTGAAGTCAATTTCAGGAAAACTATTAAGACCCATCTCTCAAAGATCCTAGAGGCCAAAAGAATCTATTGGAGGAATAGGGCTAAGATTAGATGGGCCAAACTTGGTGTTGAGAATACCAGTTTTTTTCACACTTTTGCAACGAAAAGCTTCAGAAATAATTTTATTGCCAATATTTCTACTGATGATGGTCGTATTGTTTGTGATCATGAGGATAAGGCAGCTATTTTGTGGCATGCTTTCAAGAAGAGAATTGGGTGTTCTGATAATCCTGAGATGTTGTTTGATCTTCTGAACCTAGTGGTACCTAACAGCCTCATTGATTTTTCTGCTCTAGAAGCTCCTTTTACTGAAACAGAGATTGATGGGATAGTGAAAGAGATGCCTACTGACAAGTCACCTGGACCTGACGGTTTTAATGGAGCATTCCTGAAAAATAGCTGGGATACTGTGAAGGAGCAGTTTTATTACCTTTGCTTCAAGTTCTATGAGGGTAATTTGGATATCACTAGCATTAATTCTGCTTTTATCACTCTGATCCCCAAGAAACCCAATCCTGAGGGGGTTAATGATTATAGACCAATCTCTTTGGTGAGTATCACACTTAAACTTATCACTAAGCTCTTGGCCAATAGAATGCAGAAGGTGATTGTTAGAGCCTTACATAAAAATCAGTACGGTTTTATTAAGAGCAGAACCATACAAGACTGTCTTGCTTGGGCTTTCGAATATATCCACCTTTGCCATAAGTCAAAAAAGGAAATCATTATCCTTAAGCTTGATTTTGAAAAAGCTTTTGATAAGGTGGAGTATAGTGCAATCCTTCTTATGTTGGAACATATGGGATTCGGGGAAAAATGGATTGGCTGGATAAATTCCATCTTATACTCTGCTTCTGCTAGTGTTCTCTTAAATGGTGTGCCGGGGAAAAAAATATTCTGCAAACGTGGTGTCAGGCAAGGTGATCCCCTTTCACCCCTGCTTTTCGTTTCTACTGCTGAGCTCTTGCAGTTTGTTATTAATGAGGCTTGGAGAATAGGTGATCTGGATTTACCTCTAGATAGCTCATTTGGTTTGGACTACCCAATTATACAATATGCAGATGATACACTGCTGATCATGCCAGCTTGTAATATTCAGTTAAACAGACTCAAAGTTTTGCTGGATAAGTTCTCCTCCTCAACTGGTTTAAGGGTGAATTACTCTAAGTCCTCTCTGGAGCTTATTAATATCCTGGAACAACAGAGTCAGGAACTTGCTCAGACCATTGGCTGTCAGGTTGAATCCCTACCTTTCACCTATCTTGGTTTACCACTAGGCACTACTAGGCCTAGGATGGAGGATCTGCTTGGCATTATACAAAGAATTGACAGAAGACTAGTTGGGATTGCTGATACACTCTCATATGATGGTAGACTTATTGTTTTTAAATCCATTATATCGGCCATCCCGAATTTTGCAATGTGTACCTTAAAGCTGCCTCTGGGTTTCTTGGATTATGTGGAAGGAAATACAAGAGGTTTCTTCTGGAGAGGAAAGGATATTCACAAAAAAGGAAAATGTCTGGTTAAATGGGATACAGTATGCAAACCTAAAAAGGCTGGAGGCCTTGGTGTTCTAAATCTGAGGACTCAGAATTGTGCCTTGTTATTAAAGCACCTTTTTAAGTTTATGAACAAAGCAGATGTGCCATGGGTTCAGCTCATTTGGCAGGCACATTATGCTGAGGGCAAGGTCCCTCAAAATTCTAATCCTTGTGGTTCATTCTGGTGGAAGGATTGCTTGACACTTCTAACTACCTTTTTGGAGTTAGCTTCTGTTAAACCTGGTGATGGTAGTACTATTCGGCTGTGGTTTGATAATTGGTCGGATGATCTCTTGCGAAATAAGATGCCCCATCTTTGCTCATTTGCGAGGAGTCAGGAGATTACCTTAAAACAAGCTTTTGCTATACTCAGCGATGAGAATATCTTTGATATGTTTCATACTCCTATTTCTCCTATAGCAGCTCAACAATGTGTTGACCTTCAGTCTACTCTCCTTAGTAGAGATGGCATATCTGCCTCTGATCAGTGGTTGCTCTCACCCTCTCTCAAACCTTATTCCAGCAAACGGGTCTATGCTAGACTTTCAACTCCAGGTCTGGCTCCTATACCCATGAGGTGGATATGGAAATCATGTGTTCTCCCAAAGCATAAAATTTTCTTTTGGTTGCTCCTACAAGATAGGTTGAACACAAGGGAATTGTTGGCAAGAAAGAATTTCATCATTGAATCTTATGATTGCATTCTCTGCTCTGATGGTGGTTTTGAGGATTATAGACACCTTTTCTTTGACTGTGATTTCAGCCGTAATTTCTGGTGGAAGCTTAATATTGAGTGGAATGCTGATCTTGATCTGATGCTTATGTTGATGGAAGCCAAACGAAGATACAATTTGATTTGCTTCAAGGAAACTCTCATTACTGGATGCTGGGCGATCTGGACGCACAGAAACAGAAGTATTTTTGATAATCAGGAAATTGACCTGGATGTTTGCTTCCAGGACTTTATTTGTTGTTTTAAGCTTGTGATGCACAAAGCTAAGCCCTCTCTTAGGGAGGGTATGTCCCAATGGGTTGATACCTTATGAACACCTACTCTGTAATATTTATTTGTTGTGAATGAGAAAATAGAAAATGAGACAGTAGGGGTTTACCCTACTGTTTTGCGCTTCAAAAAAAAGGGTTAAAATAGATCTAGTAAAAAGTATCTATTACACCATGTGGCGTTGGAAAGCTTGTAAAAATATCTATCTAGATTGGTTAATCTTGCATGCAGGAGATTACTCTAGCAAAAGTTGTTTCTAGTCTAAGAATAACATCAGTAGGTGTTTGGTGATTTTTAACTCTTAAATGAAAACACTTTTTGAGGTCAATCCACTTGGAAGTGTTAAATATGAATTGGAAGTATCCTGTGCTAGAAGTGTAGATTTTTCCAGTAACTATTTATTACTTAGTGAGCTAATTTCTGAAAAACAGGGAGATAATCTCTTAAAATGCATTTCTGTAATTTCAGAGATTATTGCATGTCTAGTTTTTTTTGGTGGAGCCACCTCTGTCCATAAATAAATGTTGGGGATATTTTTGTGGAATAGCCACAGGTTTTATCTAACTCACCCCACTGGTTTGGCACCAAAATAATTCTTATTATTTTCTGCACTTAGATAATGGTCAGAAGTATACTTTATTTTAAAACTGGGATAACTTGAGCTAGGAGTATCCAAATTTGATGAATAAAATCTTCACTTAAAGAGAAAACTCATATCTCACCAGAAAGGTTAATTATGCATCCAGGATATCTATAAAACTGAACCTATCTTCTATTTAAGTTTGATATCAGTAGCTCTTATCTGATTTTTAATTCTTGTTTAGTGATAGATTTTCATGCACAGCTAATTTTCAGAGCTCCACATGTGTGTTAGTAGTAATGTGGTAGAAGGGTTTAATTTTAGGAGCAGTACCTTAAGAATTATGCTTAAATCATATAAAAAGCCCTTAATAACTAATAAATGCACTAGTTGTGCCTCTGTTTGTGATGCTTGTTGTTTGTCAATATACTTTAGATTGTTATCAACTCGCATCTTAGGAATTACGCTAGTCTCGTTTGTTTTTCATGTTACGGTAGAACCGCAACCCGAGGAAGAGCAGTACGAGGTAGCTGAGCACGACTACGCAGAAGAACAAGACCAGGGACAGTACTCTGAGCAAGGCAAGCCACCTCACCACCATTATGCAATACTACTATTTACAAAGCATGTTTTGTTTTAAAATAAAATAATGCATGTTTTACTTCTTTTGTGGCACCTTGCCACCCGAAAACTATTTTTTTATAAAATATTGAGTGGCCAAAGCTACCTACTAGAATATTATAGGGTTACTTAAGGTGGTTATTTGCTGAACCTTGTTGTTGAAGGTCCATCAAAAGAATTAAGTTTCCTAGTAGTCTATTTTTCTCTACTTACCTCAAAACTATAGGATGGGAACCCATTTGATAAAATTGTTCTAAGGAGGAAAACCCGAGTTGCTGGGAGCGATCGGCGAGCAAGTGTTTTTCTTAAAACCCGAGTTGCTAGGAGCAATCGGCGAGCAAGTGTTTTTCTTAAAACCCGAGCTACTGGGAGCAATCGGAGATGTTTGCGAAAACCCGAGCTGCTGGGAGTAGTCAGGGGATTGGAAGTTGTTTCTGAAAAACAAAGTACTGCCCTAGCAGCCGCCCGAACAATTATCCCGTGCAACCACACTACCTGACATGGGTAGGGCTTAGCCGGAAGCTTGTCTGTTTTAGTGTTGGGGCTCTCATACTTTCTATGAGGGCTGGGCCCTCAAAGCCGGGTTGTCGTCCGGAAGAGACAATACACTGTTGAGGACCAACAGCCGGACGATTACGGTGGGTCTCCTGACGTGGCGGTGTGGCGTCCCGAGGAAAGGCCAAGAGGTCTAGTGGAGCACATGGTGCCGAGGAGAACAAACCTACCGGGAGGCCCCGATACTAGGGTGGTCATGGTGGAAAGCTTTGATCGTGTTATCCGGACCCCCTCATGCTGTCGTATGACGGGCCGTGGCAGACACGGCGGAATAACCGATTGGTGTTGGTAAAGTGTGCAACCTCTGCAGAGTGTAAAACTATTCGAATATTCGCGTCCGCGGTCATGGACGGTTGGAAAGGCCACTGATCTAGGCGTATGGGCATTTTGGTTCTTGAAAAGAGAAGTGTTTTTCGAGAGAAAACAAGGAGGTGACAAAGTGGTACCTGGGAGGTACGGAATTGGGGTAAGGATGGTTGATCTCGGGGAGACAACTAGTCCGACCTCAAGTATGGGAAAAAGGGTTACCCCTATCCTAGTGTTTTGGCAAAGTTTTACTAAAGAAAGTTTTGAACTTAGATATGTCATTGTTATATCTAAGAGAAGAGAATTCTATCTCTAAAGGTTTTCTTCAACAAAGATACAGAGATGTCATACTCTCTATATCTAAAATCATGGTATTCGAAAACTAAGCCTTATAGTATGATATAGGAGCCATCCTAGTTTTCGAAAATACTTTACTTGCATGTCTATGGAAAACTATAAACCTAGAGGTGGTCTTGCGAGTACGTAAATGTACTCATATGGCTTTGTCCCTGGATATTCAAATGTCCAGATAATAATGAGGAGGCTTTCGTCGAGGAGGAGGTGTATGACGACGACTTCGCCACCTAGCTGTCACCGGTCAACTACACTTGTGGGATCTGCGCTCGGAGATGTTAAGAGCCGTCGCTAGCCACGAGCTTCCGCTATCTTAGTTAATTCCGCCCTGCGTGGCGAGGTTTGTTGACTTTGGTCGTATGACCGTCTTTGTGTTGTAAGACTTTTATTCGTACGACTTGAATGATGTAACTCTTTGATACCTATGTTGGTTATGTGATTGCGATGCACTGATCATTGGGATCGTGATCTCTTACATAACGTGGACATCTCGGACTTGTCCGAGGGGTCCTCACAGAAACTATCTTGGGCGAAGACAATCATGAAACTTGGCCCTGAGAAGCCACTCAACTTGAAACCTCCTCGATCGACCCAATCCACCCAGGCGTTAAATTAATTTAGTTGAAATTTTCATTTATCACATCAACCATAAAACAATCGTTTTTGCAGCAGGTACTTCCACTAAATTATAATAGGCGTCTAACTGGAATTTCTAAGGGGTAACCTAACAGGTTTGCATAGCATACTACAAATCTCCCAAAAACCTATCATGCATATTACTTTTGCAAATACTGCTTAAAACACTAGGAATGCAATAGAATAAAATAGTAGGTGTTTTATGAAGTCACTTGCCTTACGAAAGTTGTCGTTTCTCACACTCTCTTGTCCAAGTCAATAGTTGCTCCCCGTTTAAAACTATATAGTAAAGGACATCAAATAAACAAGCAATTCAACAAACACAAAACATATTGAAACATACAAGCGTACGAGTCTTCTCGGGAGGATTTGGTCAAAGGTGTCACATAATTCAATATACAAAAAGAATTAATGTGCTTGGGTTTAGGGTTTCGTCAAGGGATGGTCTGGGGTCAAATGGACATTTTCAACTCGAATTGGTTGTATGGGTGTTTCCAAGTTTCTAATGAAATGGCCTTCAAAAGTTTACACAAGGGGATATCAAGAAGGCTTAATCACAATTTAAAATTAAGGTTTAACACTTTAATACAACTGTAAACATTTAATTTCATTTACCCAAGATTATGTTTAAAATTAAATTCAATCAAATTCAAATTTCAAGAATTTCTTAATTTTCTCATATCTATACATTTTTAGTTCCCAATTTCAAGGTTTATAGTATTAATAATAACTTAGTTATTTATAATGTTATAATATTTTAAATCGCATTTCTAGTAACACCTCATTAACCAATAACATTTATAAACACTTGTAAATAAACTAAAATCATTTAAAAGGTGTTAAACATAACTTACTTATTAATGTTATGAAACATTAATAAACAGGAATTTGAGCTTTCTCCGGACAAGGACAATTATTTATGCCTTTGGTGTAAAGTAATCGATTTTAAATTAATACACCTCATAATGTGCTAAAATAAGTCAAATTAAGTCTCTGACCTTTAACTTCATTTTAAATTGTTCAAACCTTATTTATAACAAAATTTTATAAATGGGGTTAATAGACAAAGGGCTTTTAATTAAACTTATAGCTATTGGATTTAATCAAAAATAATGTTTGTATTAAAAGTTATGTACAAACAAATAGTCAAAGTATTCCAATTAAACATACAACTATTAAATCATCAGAATAATTCTCAAAAAAAAATTATAACAGAGGTATCATAACACACATTTTATAAAGTATCTGAAACAATTTTATTTGCAATTTTTGGATTTATAGATTTAAAGTTATGATAAAATTAGTCAAATTCACCATTTGAAATTTGAATGTTTTAAACTAAGTCAAATTTTAATTTTAAAAGTTCCCGCGGATTCTACTTGTCAAGTGCTTTAATTTGGTATAAAATTTTGTCAAATTTGGATGTGTGAATAAAAAGTTATAACTATTCTATGTGACAGGGGTGTTTCTGCAAAAGTGTCAAATTAAAATAAATTGAGAAAAACATTTCCAGGTCAGCGTTGACTGGATGCTGACGAGGCAACGATGTGGCAGCTGACTGGATCGCTGACGTGGCTAAGTGATGCGATCTGGATCGTCAGATCCAGATCTGACGGCCGCAGATGAATCGTACCGGTTGGGATTTAAGATCTAATCTCATGCGTTGATCTCAGATCGGACGGACAGAGGAGATCGAGCTCATCGGACGGACAGACGAGGCAGACGGCGGCGGCGGCTCGGTCGTGGACGGCGCGGTGGCTCCGGTGCTTCCCCGAGCCTCCGGTGGCGACGACGAGATGTGGTGCAGTGCGGCGGGCTCGAGGGTGGCGACAGCGTCAACTCGTGCGTCCTCGAGCGTTGGCGAGGCGCGGTCGGAGTTCCTCAACGCCGGCGAGCTTCGGTGAACTCGTTCCGCTCCAACGTCTGCGGAAGAAATTCGACCAAGGGGTCACGCAGGAGCGCAAGGACAAGGGAAGGAGGAAGGAGGGGGTCTCAGCCCCGTTCGTGCTCACCTCATCGGGAAAGCAGAGAAAAATGGCGGCGGACTCGCGTTGCTCCGGCGAGCTTTTCCCGGTAGCTTGGGGGCAGGGTTTCTTAGGGTTTTGAGGGGGAATGAGAGAGGAGGGTGCGGGGTTTAAATGGGGGCTGGGGAGGAAACAAATCCCGCATCAACCTCGCCGGATTTTTGGAAAGAATCGGGGGCGTGAATCTCGGCCGGAGGAAGACAACGCTGACGTCATCCTTCCTTTTTCTTTTCTGATTTTTATTTTATTATTTCATAACTTTTGATTTAAGTGCCCAAATGAAGTCAAACAAATTTCTAAAAATTTGTAAAATTATTATCTTTGTGTTAAACTAGTTGTGGGCATGTTTTGAATTTTTTTGAAAATTAATATTTTGAAATATTAATTAAATACAAATTTGACACTTAAGTCAAATTTGAAATTATATTTAATTAAATTTTCTTTTGGATGAATAAAATTAGTAAGATACCCATATTCAAAATATGTTTGAATTTAAATTATTTAAACTCATTTCTAAATACTTAACTCATTCTAGGTTTTAGTAAAATACTAAATTACATAACACTTACTATATGAAAATAAAAAGGAAAAATAAAAATGTATTCATTTTAATTAAACATAATTTGTGCACCATTATATTTTCTTTTTAAGGTAATTTCAATTGAACTTCATAACAATTTTGGAAAATATTTTAGTTTTAGTTCCTTTCTTATTTAGAACATATATACATGAAGTCATTTTATGTTTTGAAAATAATTGAAAATCATTCAAGCTAATGAAAGGTTTATTTGGATAATTCGTAAACTATGAAATATATGAAGTTATTAAAGTTATAAACTATAGGGTTGTAATTTCAACACTAGGTTTGAACTTAGTTGAAGAATGAAAATCCATTTGGCAGAATAGATTATGTTTACATAGTTTAAAGGAATACTAGTAATTATTATTTTAATTTATGAATAGCTATGGTTAAGTGGTTGGAATCAAATACTTATAAGGAAACCTTTTATTATAATGAAATGGTTTGAAATTTTGTAAAACATTTGTCAAATTACATATTGAGTTTTAACACCTACCATGGATAAAAAATTGTTTAACTTGAAACAACTTTTAAAAGTTATTATGAACTGAGATATTTGAAATATTAAATCTTTTCAAGATGCTTGAAGTCTTTTATAGTTGGTTCTCTTAAGTATTTTAATATTTTATTTTAATCAAACAAAAGTTTTAATTTTTTGTGATTTTTATACATTCTAAAATATTGGTATGTTACAACTCCACTCATCAAGGCCTACCTCCAGGACATCGTCATGCTTAATTTCAAAGTCGTCGTCTGCATCGCCGCCGCCGCCATCGCCATGGACGAGTTTCAAAGGTTATCGCCTTCGTCTTGGTAAACCCGAGCATCTCTAACCTTGTCAATGAAACTACACTCCTTATTCCGCACCCGGCTGATTTTTTTTTTGAAAAATGGTGAACCAAAATACTCGTACTCGTCGCTGGAGCTTCGCAGGAATCGGAGGGAATATCGACGCCGTCGTCGTTTGAAGCCACGTAAGGTGCCACCGAGAACATTGGCGACACCTTCATGACCGCCGCCGCCTGTGGAACCTCTTCACCAAGTCGTAGCACGGCCGTTAACCATCAAGGAGCATGTCTAGCACCGAGTCCTCCGCTGTCGTACACACGTTCCGCGCCATCCAATCTTCCCTACTAGTGAGCTACTCATGTTTTCTATTCTGAAACTTGTATTTGTATTTTTTTTAATCTAGAGGATATGAATAGATCAGATGTTGACGGAGTATCAGCCACTAAAATCTTTCCTTGTGTTCATCTAGAATTTATCTATCCATTTTCGTATCTCTGTTTTTATTTAAGCATGAAACTTTCATAAATCATATCTTTTGATCTACTAGTCCAAATTGAGCAAATAAAATAACGTTGGAAAGCTCTGATAGTGTAGTTTAATTATTCATCATTAGTTTTGTATTTTTAATCTGTTTAAATTGATCAAAATCCTGAAAGGCATTTTGGCCATTTAACTCAAAACTTGTGTTTCAAAAATGATTTTAAAATAAATTTTGTTTCTTAATGTCAAGAATTCCTCCTCCGTCCAGAGCAACTAAAACACAATTTTATAAATCAATACATATGCAAAAAAATACCTCTTTTGCATTTAATCCCTCGAATGTGTTAAAATATTTGAAATAATAAAACTTGTAAATTTTATATCAAATCGACTGTAACTCTGTTTTGAATGTTTTTGTAGTCTAGAAATTTGTATGAGCGTGTAGAATACATTGGAATAACAAAAACATATATTTTAGTCGTGCAATAACTTGTCCTTTACAAAAAACTTTAATCTATTATTTAACCTTTTTACTATGTCTTGCTTTATTAGAAGTTAATAAGAATTGCAAATTGGCATCATGCATACTTTATGAAAATCCTAAAAGGTAGGATGATAGTTTTACTTGTGTTTTAATTACATTTAAGGAAAAACATATATATTGTTTTGTTAATGGTAATTAATTAGTGTTAAAAGCTTTTAAGACCATTAAGTTGATTTGTGTTAATACCTTGACCCAATTAATGTGTGATGAATTTTAAATTATAGAACGGCCCATTAAATTATATTAAATATCACATGAATTCTTTTTGCATGCTCAATTATGTGACAAACTGACCATTTATGGTGAAGACCTTGTTTGGTGTTTTGTTGTTGTATGCTTTGTGTGGTTTGTTTATTGTTGTTTGATTTCTATGTTTAGATTGAACGGAGAGCCGAGTACGTTGAAAAGTGTTTGTGAGAAACGACAACATTCTTCAGGCAAGTGTCACACGCATAAACTTCCTAGTATTTTTCTATGCATGAGTAGATTATTTTTCTATAAGCATGTGTAGAAGAGTATTGCTATGCAAGCCATGTTTAGACCTCCTTATTCCTGTGTCTAGGTTCCTATGCAACAGTTAGTAGAATTTTGATGCTATGCAAAACTATTTCTTATGAAATGTAAATTCTACTAAGTTATGAATGAAATACCTGGGTGGAAAGTGGTTTTGCATGGTTTATGTTGAGTGGGTTCCCAGGGGTTTACCTGTTGGATTACACTTGTGGACGGCCACCCAGGAACAAAGGAATCTGAAGAACTCCAAGTGAGGATTACTTCTCGTGCAGCCATTGCCAATATGGGCTCTGACTTCATCAACTAAGCTGCGTGGACTCGCCCCGGCCTGACAGGTGGTGGTAGAGGATTTGTAGGTGGAGCGCGTCAAGCCGTTATGGGGAGGGAAAATGCTTCTGAAAGATCTCGTCTCATTCTTCTCCTTTTCCTTAACACTTTCAGAGTGTATAGGATAGTTTGGGTTGAATGGGTACAATAGTGAACGTGCACAACCTCTGCAGAGTTAAAATCTAAGTACTTAGCCGTGTCCCCGGTATGGACAATTTGAGCAGCTGAACGAGAACGTCAACGGAGGATTCCACCATTCCAACTTCTAATTTAAAACTTGAGGGGTGAACAAGGGTAGATTGAGACTATGGTTTTGATGCCATACTTGTCTCAACTACGTAAAAGAGTTTTCCAAAGAGTTAGGAAAAAATTGGCTTTATGTAAAATAGCCTTGAACTCCACCAACCAAATATGCATATAGGTTATTAGAGTTTTTTTTCTCTAAGTGTCCACCATAGTGTCACTTGCCAGTTCCATTTTCAAAATGGTTCTGACCCACGTTGTTGCAATATTTTTCTTATTGCAGATTGTTCATATGATGAGTGAGTATTCGTTTAGGGGTTTCGAGTCTGCAACCAACATGTTTTCGCCTGTGGCAACATAAAGATGATGGAGACTCACTGCTATGTAATTTCCTTGGTTTACTCTTTTCAATGCTAGCTTTATGCTATGCAAGTTGTATCGAATATTTTCTAAGTCTGGATCATCGATGTAATAAAATTGATACTTTGTTGTGATATTACATCGTAAATTGTGTGTGCAAACGAATCGATCCAGGGATTTGCACTATACACAGGTACCTTGCTATATTTTAAGTGCAGGTACACTACATGGCAGTACCTGAATGCAGTGGAAGAGCATAACATGTCCATGCTACAATAAGGAACACATCTGAACATATACACTTCATGGATTCAAAGAACTAGCTACCAGAAGAGGACATGAAAAGTGAGTGAATGGCATGTAACTAAGGAAAGAAACAACGGTATTTAAATAATATCAATCATGTGCAAAAAACAAAAGCTGGAAACCCTAACGGCCTAACCCTAGCCCTAGCATGAAACCCTAACGGAGTAACCCTACTACTACTGCAGCAAGGAGTGGAACGTAGATCCTAACCCTAGCCACCATATAAAACGCTAACGGCCTAACCCTAGCCCATGACATGAAACCCTAGCCCATGGCATGAAACCCTAAGCAGACCGGAGATCCCTCGCCATGTCATGATAGCACAGAACTAGCATGAAACCCTAAGCCTAGCTCTGCAACGCGATGGAAGAGGAGCTGAGGAGATCAGGAGATGAACAGAGGAACTAGCCTAAACTCGTCGTGGCCGTCGATTTGACCCGCCTGTGCCCGTCGTTATCGGAGCGAGCACGACCGTCGTCATCCTCCCTTGGCCGCCGCCGCAGCTCGCCTCGTGGGTGGGGTTGGGTGGGTGGGTGGGGGGGAGAGGGGAACGAGTGGAGGAGAGGGCTCGGAATAGATGGGTGGGTGTCTTTTTCTCTTTTGTTAGGGGCATACCAGTTATTTCCTGTCTTGGTAGGTGGGGAATTGTCCAAATCCGAAATTTGAAATGGAGGAGCGGGAAAATGAGAGGGAAAAGGTGAAAAATTTCAGATCAGTAAAACCATCGTCAAAACACCGTTGTTTTGTGAAATAGGTACCGACAACATATTGTAAAAATGGAATTTCAAAATTTATTTAAATACTTAGGACCTATGTAATGAACAATTCAACCTTTGTTTGCAACAACAACATTTGTAGTCATTGTTGTTAAAAAAGACAAAACCCTGTCGAATCAGTTGGAAATGCCGGAAATTTGAACTGTAGGTGCCTCGTATGTTGCTCCTATTTTTCTTCAAAAATCATTTTTAGGTTCGCAACATGTGATTCATGGGAGATACATCTTTAGTTTTGGAAGGTTCCACCCTTAGCTAAGAACGGCATCGCTGACCGTTTTGAAATTGTTTTGAAACCGACATAAGAAATTAAAAAAAAATCGTAAAATAGTAAAACCTTCACGTAGCGTCATTTTATGTGCCCCATTATCCATTAAAAATTATTAACATGCAAAAAGTGAACTATTTGGAAAAGGTGTTCACATAAATGATCTATCATATATTAAGTTTCTTGGCTATCGAGCCACATGACCAATGTTACGGTCGAAATCGTGACATAGTTTTTCTGACTGAGTATATATTGTGCACACATGTGCCCCTTGGCATGACACACACATCTCATACACAAAGTTTTCTAATTTATTGTGTAGACAAGTCATTTTCCATTTCTTAATCGTCAAAACAACGCGGTTTTCTGAAGCAGGTACCGACAACATGTTCTCAAAATGGATTTTCAAAATTTATTTAAATAGTTAGAACCTATGTAATGAAAAATTCAACCTTTGTTTGCAACAAAAACATTTGTAGGCACTATTGGTTAAAAAGACAAAACCCTGTTGAATCAGTTGGAAATGCCGGAAAATTGAACTGTAGGTGCCTCGTATGTTGCTCCTATTTTTCCTCAAAAATCATTTTTATGTTCACAACATGTGATTTCATGGGAGATACATCTTTAGGTTTGGAAGGTTCCACCCTTAGCTAAGAACGACATCGCCGACCGTTTTGACATTGTTTTGAAACCAACATAAGAAATTAAAAAAAAATCGTAAAATAGTAAAACCTTCGCGTAACGTCATTTTATGTGCCCCATTACCCATTAAAAATTATAAACATGGAAAAGGTGAACTATTTGCAAAAGATGTTCACAGAAATGAGCTATCATGTATGAAGTTTCTTGGCTATCGAGCCACATGACCAATGTTACGATCGGAATCGTGACATAGTTTTTCTGACTGAGGACATATTGTGCACACATGTGCCCCTTGGCATGACACACATCTCATACACAAATTTTTCTAATTTATTGTGTAGAAAAGTCATTTTCCATTTCCTAATCGTAAAAACAACGCGGTTTTGTGAAGCAGGTACCGAAAACGTGTTGTCAAAATGGATTTTCAAAATTTATTTAAATACTTAGGACCTATGTAATGAACAATTCAACCTTTGTTTGCAACAAAAACATTTTTAGGCACTGTTCTTAAAAAAGACAAAACTTTGTCGAAACAGTTGGAAATGCCGGAAAATTGAACTGTAGGTGCCTCGTATGTTGCTCCTATTTTTCCTCAAAAATCATTTTTTGGTTCACAACATGTGATTTCTTGGTAGATACATCTTTAGTTTTGAAAGGTTACACCCTTAGCTAAGAACGGCATCGCCGACGGTTTTTACATTGTTTTGAAACCGACATAAGAAATAAATAAAAAATCGTAAAATAGTAAAACCTTGGCATAGCGTCATTTTATGTGCCCCATTATCCATTAAAAATTATAAACATGGAAAAATTGAACTATTTGGAAAAGGTGTTCACAGAAATGAGCTATCATGTATGAAGTTTCTTGGCTATCGAGCCACATGACCAATGTTACGGTTGAAATCATGACATATTTTTTCTGACTGAGGCCATATTATGCACACATGTGCCCCTTGGCATGACACACACATCTCAAACACAATGTTTTCTAATTTAATGTGTAGAAAAGTCATTTTCCATTTCCTAATCGTCAAAACAACGCGGTTTTGTGAAGCGGGTACCGACAACATGTTGTCAAAATGGATTTTCAAAATTTACTTAAATACTTAGGACCTATATAATGAACAATTCAACCTTTGTTTGCAACAAAAATATTTGTAGGCACTATTGGTAAACAAGACAAAACACTTTCGAATCAGTTGGAAATGCCGGAAATTTGAACTGTAGGTGCCTCGTATGTTGCTCCTATTTTTCCACAAAAATCATTTTTAGGTTCACAACATGTGATTTCATGGGAGAAACATTTTTAGTTCTGAAAGGTTCCACCCTTAGGTAAGAACGGCATCGCCGACCGTTTTGACAGTGTTTTGAAACTGACATACAAAATTAAAAAAAATCGTAAAATAATAGAACCTTCGCGTAGCGTCATTTTATGTGCCCCATTATCCACTAAGAATTATGAACATGGAAAAAGTGAACTATTTGGAAAAGGTGTTCACAGAAATGAGCTATCATGTATGAAGTTTCTTGGCTATCGAGCCACATGACCAATGTTACAGTCGAAATCGTGACATAATTTTTCTGACTGAGTCCATATTGTGCACACATGTGCCCCTTGGCATGACACACACATCTCATACACAAAGTTTTCTATTTTATTGTGTAGAAAAGTCATTTTCCATTTCCTAATCGTCAAAACAACGCGGTTTTGTGAAGCAGGTACCGACAACATGTTGTAAAAATGGATTTTAAATTTTTATTTAAATACTTAGCAGCTATGTAATGAACAACTCAACCTTTCTTTGCAACAAAAACATTTTTAGACATTGTTGGTAAAAAAGACAAAATCTTGTCGAATCAGTTGGAAATGCCTGAAATTTGAACTATAGGTGCCTCGTATGTTGCTCCTATTTTTCCTCAAAAATCATTTTTAGGTTCACAACATGTGATTTCATGGGAGATACATCTTTAGTTTTGGAAGGTTCCACCTTTAGCTAAGAACGACATCGCCGACCGTTTTGACATTGTTTTGAATCCGACATAAGAAATTAAAAACAAATTGTAAAATAGTAAAACCTTCGCGTAGCGTCATTTTATGTGCCCCATTATGCGCTAAAAATTATAAAATAGAAAAAGTGAACTATTTGGAAAAGATGTTCATAGAAATGAGCTATCATGTATGAAGTTTCTTAGCTATCGAGCCACATGACCAATGTTACGGTCGAAATCGTGACATAGTTTTTCTGACTGAGGCCATATTATGCACACATGTGCTGTAGCGTACCTGCACTTAAAATATGGCTGATATCTATGTATAGTGCAAATCCCTGGATCGATTTGTTTGCACACACAGTTTACGATGTAATATCATAACAAAGTATCAATTTTATTACATCGATGATCCAGACTTACAACATTATTCATTTCAAGTTGCATAGCGCAAAGCTAGCTTTTAAAGAATAAGCAGCGGAAATACAATAACAGTGAGTCTCCAACATCTTCATGTTGCCACAGGCGAAAACATGTTGGTTGCAGACTCGAAACCTCTAAACGAAACCTCTCTCGTCATCTGAACAATCTGCAATAAGAAAAATATTGCAACAACGTGGGTCAGATTCCATTAAAAATGGATCTGGCAACTGACACTATGGTGGACACTTAGTGGAATAACTCTAATAACCTATATGCTTATTTGGCTGGTGGAGTTCAAGGCTATTTTGCATAAAGCCAATTTTTCCTAACTCTTTGGAAAACACTTTTCTTCTATTCGAGACATCTGTGGCATGAAATCCACTGTCTCATTCTACCCTTGTTCACCCATCAAGTTTTAATTTTGAAGTTGGAATGGTGGAATCCTCCGTTGACGTCCTCGTTTAGCTGCTCAAATTGTCCGTACCGGGGACTCGGCTAAGTACTTAGATTTTAACTCTGCAGAGGTTGTGCATGCTCACCATTGTAGCCATTCAACCCAAACTATCATATACACACTGAAAGTGTTAAGGAAAAGGAGAAGAATGAGACGAGATCTTTCAGAAGCATTTTCCCTCCCATTGCCGGCCTAACACGTTCCACCGACATTCCTCTACCACCACCTGTCAAGCCAGTGCGAGTCCACACAACTTAATTGATCAAGCCAGAACCAATATTGGCAATGGCTGCACGGGAAGCAATCGTCACTTGGAGTTCTTCAGATTCGTCTGTTCCTGGGTGTCCATCCACAAGTGAATATCCCACAGGTAAAACCCCTGGGGACAACACTCAACTCATACAGCCAAGCAACCAATTCCACCCAGGTGATTGATTATACTTAGTAGAATTTAACATTTTATCAAAATAATTTTGCATAGCATCACAATTCTACTAAGTATTTCATAGGAACCTAGACACATGAGTATTGAATTTCAACACATGGCTTGCATAGCAATACTATCCTACACATGCTTATAGAAAAATACTCTACTCACACATAGGAAAATACTTAGAAGTTTATGCGTGTGCCACTTGCCTTTGGAAGTCGTAGTTGCTCACACACTCTCTTCAACAAGGAACAACATTGCTCTCTGTTCAATCTATACATAGCAATCATAAAGCAGTAAACAATCACACAACAATCACCAAACATAAAAAAGAAAAATACAAAACAAAATTCTTCATAATAATTGCTAAGTTTAACACATAATTCAATGTGCAAAAGAATTCATATGATGTTTAAGAGGTTTTATATGGGTTGGTCTTTAATAGAAATTAATCACACATTAATTTTTTCAAAAACATTTAAATCATACTTAATGGTTTTAAAAGGCTTTTAACACCACTTAATTACCTTAAGACACTGTTAAGACACTTTAAATGGTTTAACATCAGTTTTAATTGTTTTCTGATTTTTAAACTATCAAAATAATGCTCAAAATTATTTTCTAACAGAGGCATAAAACTACACATATTCTAAGGTTTCTAAAACTATTTTATCTGCAAAATTGGTTTTATAGAATTAAAGATATACAAAATTTACTCAAATTTCTCATTTGCAATTTAAATAAATTTAGAATAATCAAAAATGAAATCTACAGAACCAAAGTATTCTACATGTCTAGGGCATTCTAAGAATATTTTATTTAATTTTTTTGAACTTATAGAACAAAAATAATTATTTACATGTTTCTGTAATTAACAAGTTAGTGCACGTCTAATATACAAGTTTTTCTTGTACCACTGTATTCTACATGTTCATGCGAATCCATAGAATACAAAAACATTGAAAATGGAGCTACGGTTGATTTGATATGGAATTTACAAGTTTTAACACTTTTCTGGAAATTTAAAAACGATGTGATGATGTGGCGTTGACGTGGATAAGTGATTCGATCTAAACTGCACGATCTAGATCTAACGGTTGAAAATGGAAAATACCTATTCGATGTAAACTTCTAATCATGGTCGTGGGAGGTAGATCGGACGGCTCACCTCGCGTTGGCCAAAAACCGGCGGTGCGACTTCATCGGAGACAAGAGGGACGGCAGTGGCATCTCGAGTGTGGACGGCGGTGGCGGTGGCGGTGGTGGTGGTGGCGTTGTCATGGTGGTCGTTCCCCAGACGCGTGGAGGGTGTCCCCGGATGCACCGCGTCATGGCGGAGAGGATGGTGGCGCTGGCGTCGTCTATAGCGTCCAGGAGGTGGCGTGGAGGTGCGACAGAGTCTCGGATATTCCGGCGACCTCGGGTCGAGCTCGGCACACATGAAATGCTACAAGGGAGAAACAGAGAAGGGGTCAGGAGGTTGCGCCTCGTTGTGGGAAGGAAGATGGAGAGAGTCTCGGGCTGGGGCTCGTCCTCAACTCACTCGAATCGGAGAAACTCGACCGCGGCTGAAACAACTCCGGCGTGCAAATTCGCCGGCCTGGGGGCATGATTCATACGGGGTTGAGAGGGGTAATGAAGAGGAGTCGAGGGCTTTCTATAGAATCCAAAGATGCATAATTTTGTGCAGTAATTTTCCCGCAATCAACCGGACATTAAATTCGACCAAAACCGGCCGTGTCTAATGGCGGACGAACTTGGAGCATTTTAGGACGTTTCGGATGGGGCATTTGTGGGGGAATGAAATAGTAGATCATGGGGTTTAATTAGTAAGAAACGGTGTGTCATTTGGTGCTCTAAATCGCCGGGAATCACGTCGAGAAGAACACACGGGAGCATTTTTCGCGTTACGTGCGCGAGATGTGTTTCCTGGAAGACGATGCTGACGTCATCGTTGACGTCAGCAATTTTTCTTTTTTCTTTTTTTGATTTTTCTTATTTATTTCATATCTTTTGTTTTAAGTGCCTAAATGAAGTCAAATAAAATTCTAAAAATTTGTAAAAACAATATCTCTGTGTTAAACCAGTTGTGGGCATGTTTTGAACACTTTTCAAAAATCAAAATTTTGAAATATTGATGAAATACAAATTTGACACTTTATGTCAAATTTGAAAACATGGCTTAAATTTTTTTTTTGGCAAAATAAAATTTATAAAATTATAATACTTATATAAGTTTTGAAATTAAGTTATGTAAACTCATATTCCAATATTAAATAATTTCTCTATTTAGTAGAATATTAAATAACATATTACATCTATTTGAAATGAAAAGGGAAATATAATGTATTCATTTTCAATTCAAAATATTTTTGTGCACTATATAATTTTATATTATGAGTCATTTAATAAGTCCATATATTACATTTTGTGAAATATTCTATTTTCATATGTTGAAATTATTCTTGAAAATCATTTTATGTTTTGCAAATTGATGAAAATAATTTAAGTTATTGAAATGCCTACTTGGATAAATCATTAATTATAAAATCTATGAACTTTTAAAGATATAAACTATAGACTTGAAATTTCAAAAAAAAATGTTTTGAACTCATGTAAAAGAATGAAAATCATTTGGCAAATAGACCATGTTTTAAATAGTTTAAAAGAACATTTGTCAAATTATATAATGAAGTTTAAGAAAAACAATGGATAGTAAAATGTTTAACTTGAAACAAGTTTTGAAAATATTATTTACTTGAGATATTTGAAATAATAAACAATTTGGGAGAAGCTATGAAGTCTTTAATGGTTGGTTTTCTTATGCTTTTAATGTTTTATTTTAATCTAAAACAAAAAAAATATTTTTTATTTTTTTTTACATTCCAAAATATTGGGATGTTACATGTGCCCCTTGGCATGACACACATATCTCATACAAAAAGTTTTCTAATTTATTGTGTAGAAAAGTCATTTTCCATTTCCTAATCGTCAAAACAACGCGGTTTTATGAAGCAGCTACCGACAACATGTTGTCAAAATGAATTTTCAAAATTTATTTAATTACTTAGGACCTATGTAATGAACAATTCAACCTATGTTTGCAACAAAAATATTTTTAGGCATTGTTGGTAAAAAAGAAAAAACACTGTCGAATCAGCTGGAAATGCCAGAAATTTGAACCGTAGGTGCCTCGTATGTTGCTCCTATTTTTCCTAAAAAATCAATTGTTTGGTTCACAACATGTGATTTCATGGGAGATACATCTTTAGTTTTGGAAGGTTCCACCCTTAGCTAAGAACGGCATCGCCGACCGTTTTGACATTGTTTTGAAAATGGAATTTCACAATTCAATCTTTGTTTGCAACAACAACATTTTTAGGCACTGTTGGTAATAAAGACAAAACCATGTGTATTGAAAACTATAATATTTGTCATTTCAAACGGTGAATTCTAATTTGTGTATTGAAAACTAGTGTTTTTTCATTGTTCTGAATTTTGTACACAAAGTGGGATTATGTAAAATTGGGCCATTCATGCAACCATATGGCCCAATAAAGCTGACAAATTAAGGACATCGTTAGCGTGGGTCGGTGAGTCCATTCATATCAGTTCCTACGACGGTTCCTTCAGACGGTTCCTCATCCTCTTCCCTCTCTCCCTCTCTCTCTTCTTTTCAATCGGTGCTTCATTGTTCTTCAAGTAGATTAGAGGGGAAGACAAGCAAGAGATCGAAGCACGAGTTCTTCCAATCAAAGAGCATAGGAATCCACCAGAGAAGAGCAAGAGAAGCACGAGTTCTTGCAATCTAAATCACCGATGGTTAGTTATCTTGTACTACCTCCGATCCAAGTACACAACCGTAGGTCACCCTCCACGCCAATCTTTTCAGACCAGAGGGAGTATCACTCATCTAGTTGTGGTTTTCCCCTTGTTAGATCTATTTCCCCTAGTTAGTAACCTTCTGGTTTGTACTTTCATAGTATTAGGGTTTTTATTTGCATGCATGAACATTCGAATCTAAACTTCCCCTTCTTGTTCAAGTTTTATAGAACTACTTCCTCTACTTCTTCATCGGAGAGGAAGACTATCTGCTTGGTGAGATCTGTTTTATCCTTGTAGCTGCAGTTGTTCTTTACTCAAAGGCAACTAAGTTCTGATCCTCATCTGTTGAGTTCAAAGCTACACACAACAAATCAGCTTGATCACTGATGTTTGATCATGAAAATATAAACGAGTTCATGATTTCTTCTGTAGTTGAGGCTTTCAGAAAGTTTATGTATGATTAATCTCGAACCAGATGTGTATGTTATTAATTGTTTCCTGATGTACATTACTTCATATTGCATGCTACACATTTATCTTTGATTGATTGACATTTTGTGAACCGCTGAAACTAGGTTTAGTTGAACTAGGTTTTTCGGCCTCCATATGTGCATTCTAACCTAATATGTATTGTTAGTTTTTCTATATTGTATTGGTACAAATGGTATATAATATTCATAATTTTTTCCAATGTTTATGTAGTAATGGATACTGAGTTGTGCAAACTCTGCTACCAGCCTACTTCCAACTATGGCAGATCTAACCGTTCAGCCATTTCGTGTGTTATACACATGACAAAAAACTTCAAAGATTACGTGGTAAAGTACAATTATGTAATGACAAAAATATTTAATCACAATTTTCGCTTTTATATCATTTGGCTTCAGATTGTTTGCTGTCTAAATATGTCGAGATGCTTTTAAAAACAGGTTCTCCCTTGTTATTTCAAGGTGAAGATTGATGAAACGGCAGACAAGTAGCTGCTGGCTCAGATAGAGCAACCAGTTCATGGGGTGGTAGATTGCGTCGGTATGACTTAAATGTATGTAGGAATGAGGCCAAGATTTGGATCTGTGGTGCATACTGGAGGGCCTTCCTGAGGGAACATGTTGTAGTAAAAGGAGACTACATAAAAATGGAAATCGACCATGGTGAAGAATAAGACGATGAGGCTCCTGCAACTTCATATCCAGCACATGTTGTTCTTTTTGTGTTTGACATTAATGGGGAGAAGAAGCCCAGAGTGCATGTGCCTGGTATGATTCTTGAACTGTTTTCTAATTCAGTATGAAAATTGAGATAATAGTTTCTTCGAATGATAGGAAGAGCATAGAGTTTAATTTTAACTAACTTTGCTTGATTGTAAGAAATGACTATTCTCTAATTAAATTTCTTTATTGTTTACTAGACTCCCTGTTTGAAGTTTGTTCTTCAAAAAGGCCAACAACGATGAAGTCTACCATTTCAAAACCATGTACCGTAACTGAGAAATCTATGATTTCCATTAACTGGGAAGTATATAAAGAGGTTTACAGGTTTGAAGAGGAAGACTTCTACCATGTACCAGATCTTCAGTATTATGTGCACAAGATCACACAGCGTGAAGCGCAAGATGGATATCTGGTAATTAATTTGTTACATCGTTAAATATGCATAGCCTGTATAAATGATTGAATTGATATGTGCATAAAATACGCTACGTGCTAATCACTCTATGTTCTTTTTTCAGCTCCTACCTAAGGAGCTCATCCAAGGTTACAATTACCGTCGTGCTGGAGATGTGATGTACTGGAATAGGCGCTTAACTGAGCCTACTTGGGGCAAGTATGCTCCACGTGATGAGGGCAAACCATGTACAAATATTTTGCTCTATACTGGATTCAAGGGATTCTGCGTAGAGAACAACTTGGTCGCATGCTCAGTCATAACTGTGAAGGTTGAGTGTAGTGCCCCAACTCTTATTAAAGTTAGAACACCTGTGTTATGTGCTAGTCCCTGGATCAGTGCCAGGACCATAGTACAAAAATATAAGGAATCATTGCAATAGTATCAATTTGCTACAACGAGATCCAAAAATAGCTAAGTATAGCTTTATTACAAGGTGCATAGCCATGAAGGCTAGCTAAAATTCAGAGTTCACAACAAACGCGAATAGCAATGAGCCTCATCTTCAAGCATGCGCCACAGGCAGACATGTTGGGTGTAGACTCGAGTCCAAACTTATTCTTCATCTGAATTACCTGCACATTTGAATATGCAGCCCCCGAAGGAGGTCAATACAATGAAGTATTGGCAAGTGACTTTGGTAGATATAAAATGACAAGTCTAGAATCTATATGCATATTTGTCTTGGTGGAGTTGGAGGCTGTTTTGCATAAAGCAAGTTTTCTCTTTTGTTTTAATAAACATTTTTATTTCCAAAGACTTGGCACCAAGGGATGAAGCCCAAGTGCACCAACATTTCTTTCCGTAGTCAAATTTTTACTTCATGAAAACAATGTTGAGATTCTTCCGCCCATCCTTGTCCAGCTGCTCGAAGTAGCCCATTTCCGGGGACACGGCTAAGTACTCAGATTGTCGACTCTGCAGAGGTTGTGCACTTTCACCTTTAGACTCAATTAACCCAAACATCCTAAACACGGGGAGTGCATCAAGCAAATGAGAGAATTGAGACAAGAACTTTCAGAAGAAGAATGCAACCATACTAGCAGGACATGTTCCACCTACAAATTCTACATCTGCTTGTCAAGCTGACAGGTTGCACTCTCACAACTTAATTATTCTACACAGAGCCCATTGTCAAAAGGCTGCACGGGAAGCATCTAAACTTGGAGGGACTTAGTAATCTCTTTGTTCCTGGGTGGCCGTCCACAAGTGCACTTCTGGGTGATAACCACCATGCTCATGTCCCTAAGTAGAATAGACATTCATCCTAGGCGACGACAACCACAAGCATAGTCCCAAAAGCCACTCAACATAAACCATACCAACCAATTCCACCCAGATGTGCATTTTAAGTTTAACACTTAGAAATATTTCTATAGCATGGTATGTAAACACTTTAATAGCATAGCTAAGCATCTAATAAAACTTTTCATGGCTGCATGGGAAAAAGGGTGGCTACACACTGCTAGGACATTTGCAAAGTATAAACTAACTTAGCATTATAAGAATAACAATCACAAGCAAATCCTTCCTCCTTTTCACAATCTAACAACAAGCAATACAAAAATAAATAAACACAACATGCAACACTTAAAATATCAAAGCATAAATATGTATGTATGCATGATATGTTATGAATATAACCAAAACATCTTATTATCAATTATATTCTCTATGTTTAGTTAATGCATGAAATGCAATGAACAATATTTTATTTTCTATTTTAAAAATTAAAATATAGAGACCAATTATAGTCTATTTAAAGTACTACACTCAATTTACTTAGTTCTTTTATAAAACTTTCAATAAAAACTCATGTTGCACTTTCTGGACAGAGAGCAAAATTATTATTCCAAAATAATTGGTTTTAGATGAAAAACATTTTTATTATTTAAGTTATGAATTTAAATGGCCGAAATTCCAATCTGTAAATTTCTCAATTTTAAAGACACTAAAAGGACAAACTAATGATATATAAATAAACTAAATGAGCAGGGCTTTCCAATGATATAAAGTTTATCAATTTTGGATTTACAGATTAAAACTTATGAATTTTGCAAGTTTTAATAGTTTTTTGTTTTAATTTCTAAATTCTATTCGAAAAAGAAAAAGAATCGGTCATGCAGCGCGATCTGATTCGCCCATACCGGTTCGACGCGGATCGCGATCGGGAGCCGTTAGATCTAAATGAAAACGGACGCGCCAGATTAATCGCCGAGACGAAAAATAAAAATAAAACGGATCTGGTGGATCTAGATCCAACGGTCCAGGACTCATTGACCTAACGCGGGCGGCGCGAGTCGCCGGAGACGCGCGGGCACGGCGGAGCCATTGCCGGCGTTTGCGCTCGTGGCGTTCTACGGCTCTAGGAGGGAAACGGAGCTCACCAGAGGGTGCGTGACGTCGAGGGGAAGGCGATGGCGCGGTGGCGATGACCGGAGCGTCCTCGTCTCCCCGGAAGAGCTCGCCGGAGACGCTTGCGGCGGCGGTTCTTCTCGGTCGTGGACGGAGGCGTGGATTCGCTGCGAAAACAATTGCTCCACCGTGTCAATTTGATGTGCACGGTTAAAAGGATGCGAAAGGAAGTAGAGAGGGGGTCCGAGGCAACCGGAGTCGTGCGTCCGGCGGAAAACTCACCGACGGCGAGGCGGAAAAGCGAGGTCCCAAGCGGACAGCCTAGGGGCTCTCGGGAGAAGTGGTTTGGGGCAAAACACGGAGGGGATCGGGGGCTTTTAGTAGGGGAAAACGGCGAGGTAAATGGAGTAGTAAATCGCCGCATTCAAACGAAATCAAATTGGGCGTTTTCGGTCGGAGACGTGGGCGTCATTTGGGGACGAACGGCTCCGCGGGGGAGAGGACAGGTGGGTCCCACCTGTCGGTGACAGCGAGAGAGAGAGAGAGAGGACTGGGCCGATGGCGGGCCGATGTGCTACGCGCGTGCGACGGATAGATACGGGCCACGGCCCACTCGACTCAGAAATCAAATTATTTTTATTTAAATCCTTTTCTGTTTTTCAAAACTCCTTTCAAATATGATTTTAAACTTAATTAAATCATTTCAGAAAAATTCATAAAATATGTTTTGGAAAGCTTATAAAATTTACAATCTTTAAGTATCATTCCTGTCTATCAAATAATTTTATATAAAGGAATTTTACAAGGAGTACAATTAAACAACTTTATGGAATTATAATTTATTTAAATTTATAATTGAATTTTTATTGAGTTCTTATGTAATTGAAATTTGATGTCTATGTGATGAATGATGCATGAATGCAAAGTTTTAAATTTTTGAAAATTTCTGGGATGTTACAGACTAACCCCCTTAAGATGAAGCTCGCCCTCGAGCTTCGGAAAGGTCAGCAAATAGGTGAGGATGGTCTTCTCGAAGGTCATCTTCTCGTTCCCATGTGGTCTCTTCCTCAGTGTGATGATTCCACTGAACCTTGCAAAACTTGATGGATTTATTACGGGTGACTCTTTCTGCTGTCTGTAATACTTTGATGGGTTTTTCTTCATAGGTTAGATCACTCTCCAATTGTACTTCCTCAAGTGGTACAATATCGTTTAATGGAGTTCCCATCATCTCGGGGTGACATTTCTTCAATTGACTGACGTGGAACACATTATGGACCGCAGACAGATTTTTTTGTAATTCTAACTCATATGCTACTTCACCTTTGCGAGAAAGAATTCTGAATGGTCCAATGAATCGTGGTGCTAGTTTTCCTTTGATTCCAAACCTTTTTACACCCCGAAGTGGTGACACTCTAAGATAGACTCTATCACCCACCTCGTAGAGGACTTCTCTATGTTTGGAATCTACATAGCTCTTCTGTCGTGATTGTGCTATCTTCAATCTGTCTTTGATTAGTCTGACCTTCTCTTCAGCATCCTGTATTATGTCAGGTCCAAAGAAACTCCGTTCTCCTACACCACTCCACAACAATGGGGTAGTGCATTTATTTCCATATAAGGCTTCAAACGATGCCATCTCAATGTTGGCTTGGTAACTGTTATTGTATGAGAACTCAGCGTAAGGTAGATTATCATCCCAGCTAGATCCATAATCAAGCGCGCAAGCTCTTAACATATCTTCTAAAATCTGATTACCTCTCTCGGTCTGACCATCTGTTTGCGGATGAAAGGCTGTGCTAAATTCCAATCTGGTTCCTAGTGATTCATGCAACTGTTTCCAGAAGTGAGATGTGAACTGGGTTCCTCTGTCAGACACTATACTGTTGGGAACGCCATGAAGGCACACTATTCTTTTCATGTAAATATCAGCTAACTTAGCACTTGTATAAGTGGTCATCACGGGTATAAAGTGAGCTATTTTTGTTAGACGGCAAACGATAACCCAAATAGAATCATAAACCAATTTGGTCCTTGGTAATCCGGTGATGAAATCCATTCCAATAGAATCCCACTTCCAGTCCGGCACTTTCAAAGGTTGTAGAAGTCCTGCTGGTTTCCGATGTTCTGCTTTTACTCGACTGCATACATCACACTTTGCGATATATTCAGCTATTTCCCTTTTTAGATTGTTCCACCAGAATCTCTCCTTCACATCCATATACATCTTGGTATTACCTGGATGAATGGAATAAGGTGTTTCATGGGCTTCTTGCAGAATTAACTTCCTAAGATCAGGATCATTTGCCACACATACACGTTTTTCAAACCACAAGGTTCTTTGCTCATCTTCATGAAATCCCTTAGCTTTTCCTGCTCTCAGATTGACTTTGATTTCTTCAATATCCTTGTCTCCCTTCTGAGCTTCACGTAACTTGTCCATCAAATTTGGTTGCACTACTAATGAGGCTACAAAACCTTCTGGTACCACTTCCAATCTGAGGTCCTTGAATGCCTTGCACAAATCCTCAGGTATTTCTCCTGCCGTGAGGCCATTCACATAAACCTTACGACTCAGGGCATCAGCTACTACATTAGCCTTTCCCGGATGATATTGAAGACTTAGATCATAATCTTTGATAAGTTCCAACCATCTTCTCTGCCTCATGTTCAATTCTTTCTGAGTGAAAATATACTTCAAACTTTTGTGGTCAGTGAATACTTCACATCTTTTTCCCATCAGATAGGGTCTCCATGTCTTAAAGGCATGAACTACTGAGGCTAACTGGAGATCGTGGGTGGGATAATTTTCTTCATGTTTCTTGAGCTGTCTAGAGGCATAGGATGCCACTCTACCTTCCTGCATCAATACACTTCCAAGACCTTGGCGTGAAGCATCACAATACACTTGGAATTCTTTCTCTAAATCCGGTAAGCATAGAACTGGAGCTGTAACTAGACGTTTCTTCAACTCCTGAAAACTGGCTTCACAGGCCTCAGTCCACTCAAACTTCTTCTCCTTTTTCAACAATTCCGTTAAGGCTTTAGCAATCTTGGAAAAGTTTTCAATAAATTTTCGGTAGTATCCCGCTAGACCCAAAAAACTACGTAATTCTCCCACATTCTTTGGTGGTTCCCAATTGGTTACCGTAGAAACTTTATCATGATCCACTGTTATACCCTCTTTGGATACGACATGGTCTAGAAATTTGACTTGTTCTAACCAAAACTCACATTTACTGTATTTGGCATACAACTTATGTTCACGTAGTCTCTACAATACCAGACACAAATGCTCTTCATGTTCTTTGTGACTTTTGGAGTAGATTAAAATGTCATCGATAAAAACTACCACAAACTTATCCAGGAAATCCATGAACACTTTATTCATCATATTCATGAAATAGGCTGGAGCATTGGTTAGTCCAAAAGGCATTATTGTGTACTCATAAGAGACATATCTCGTAACAAACGCTGTTTTTGGTATATCCGATTCTCTAACTTTCATTTGGAGGTAACCAGATCGAAGATCAATCTTGGTGAAGACACAAGCACCTTCCAGTTGATCAAATAGTTCATTTATCTTGGGTAACGGGTACTTGTTCTTGATGGTGTGCTCATTTATATCCCTGTAGTCCTTGACTAGTCTCTGGGTTTGATCTTTCTTTTTAACAAATAGAACTGGTGCTCCCCATGGCGAAGAACTTGGACAGATAAATCCTTTCTGAATGTGTTCCTCCAGTTGCTTCTTGAGCTCTTTTAGTTCATCAACGGCCATAGGATATGGTCTCTTAGCTATTGGTCCAGTACCCGGTTTTAGTTCAATGAGAAACTTCACATCTCTATCGGGTGGCATTCCCGGTAGTTCTTCTGTGAAAACATCTAGTACTCCTGGACAATCAGCACATCACCAAGGCTAACCCCCTTAAGAGAATTTAGCCTAACTTTGTTAAGTTCGAAAGTTGATCTTAATTTAATCTTCTGTTTCTCTGGGGTGGTGAGGGTGATAGCCCTATTTGCACAGTCTATGATTCCTTCAAAACGGGCCATCCAATCCATTCCAATGATAACATCCAAACCTTGGGTTTCTAGGATGAATAAGTTTGTTGGAAAAAGGTATTTTCCAATCTTTAAATCTAACTGCCTACACCCAGAATTTACTATCATCTCACCTCCAGGTGAACTCACTCTAATAGGTTTTCCTAAGCTTTCCTCGGCTAGCCCATGTTTGTTTACAAAAGCTCTTGATATGAATGAATGCGATGCTCCAGTATCAAATAAGACTAATGCTGCAAAAGAATTGAGTAGGAACTTCCAATTACAGCATCAGGTTCATCATGAACTTCTTCCACATTGATGTGGTTCACTTGCCCCTTCTGGAAAGGATTTGGCTTGGAATTTTCATCAGCCTTCCTCTCTGGGCAGTCAGTAGCATAATGTTCTGTCTTCTTGCACTTGAAGCAAGTCACATTAGACAAGTCTTTCCCCTATTAGACAATAGCATCAATAACAATAACAATCAACATCGGGAGAGTTTCCCCTATCAAATACATGGAGTTTAGCCCTAGATGTTACAGCAGAAACAGAGTGGATGGATGGAGATGACGGCGTCGGCGGTGGAGATTGTTGTGTTGACGATGGTGATGGAGTGCAGCTCGATTGCGGTGACGATGGCGACGATTTCCCCCCTCCGGGAGGGAATTTCCCCGGTGGCAACGCAGCCTGCCGGAGAGCTTTTCTCTCTCTGTCTTCTTTGCCTTGTGGTGGCGGCGGAGATGGTTTCTGGACAACTTAGTATTTTTAGGTCTTCGGGGGATGAAGTACGCGAAGGGGTACGCCAGGTGGTGGGCCAGGGTGGCCTCACCACCTGCTCGCGCGGCAGCCCTCCTGGCCGCGCCACGAGGTGGTGTGGGCTCCCTGGGCCCCACCCCAAGCTCTCCTTTTGGCCTCCTTCGTGAAAGAAATGGAAAATAATTGCCAGATGCCTATTTTGTTCTTCTGGTCTTCGCAAATATTGTATCTTGACGATGCTTTTTCCAGCAGAATTCAGACTACGGATTTTCATCCCCCAATGATCAGCAATCATGCAAAATAGATGAAATAACATAAGTATCATCTCTAAATACAAAATATATCAATGAATAACAGTAAATTATGATAAAAAATAGTGATGCAAAATGGACGTATCAACTCCCCCCAAGCTTAGACCTCACTTGTCCCCAAGCAAAAGCTGAACTCAATAAACATGACCACAGGTTTATGGACCTCACTTGTACACGGACAAGAAGCATCACATGTATAAATGCACAAGTCATCTTAGATATTAACTTCGTTCATGTATAAATCAACTTGTAGCAAGTAGAGGAAAACCATAGTAAAGTACATAGAGAAAACCATAGTTGGTGTTGGCAAACTTAGTCCTTGGTCAGAGAACAATGAGCAATTGAGCTTAGTTTATAAAACAACCCTATTTATTGGTTGATAGCTCCAAAAATCAAATTCATTAGAAGCCAACAATGTTCTAAGCAAGAAAGAATAAAAGACATGATCAACAATACTAATGAATAAATGGTTGAATCACAATCAACTCGAATGCTTGCTTAAGATAGAAGGAGATAGGTTTACTGACTCAACATAAAGTAAAAGATAGGCCTGATACGTCTCCAACGTATCCAAAATTTCTTATATTTCATGCTATGTTATGTCATGTTATTACATGTTTTATATGCATTTTATATAGTTTTATGCCTTTTATGGAACTAACCTATTAACAAGATGCCCAGTGCGAGTTCCTTGTTTTCAGTTGTTTTTTGTTTCAGAAAAGTGCATAAGGAAATATCCGCCAAATTTGAAATAAATCAACCTGAAATTATTTTTGGATTATTTGCGTCGTGAGGAACCGAAGACGAGACGAAGAAGGGCCGCGAGGATCCCACACCACCTGCTGGCACGGGCCCCATCCTGGCCGCGCCAAGAGGTGACGTGGCGCCCTCGGGCGCCCACCGACCTAGGTATTTCGCCCATAAATACTTCCCTGACCTAAAAACTCAATACAGTTAATCACTTTTTCCTTCACGGGTCCCGAGCCGCCGCCGTCGTCAACACCAATTCGGGGGAGATCAGAACTGCTTCCCGGCACCCTGCAGGGAGGGGAAATCGTCCCCGGAGTTCTCTACGTCGCCATGACCGCCTTCGGACTAATGCGTGAGTAGTCTACCTTGGACTACGGGTCCATAGCAGTAGCTAGATGGTTGTCTTCTCCTCTTGTGCTATCATGTTTAGATCTTGTGAGCTGCCTATCATGATCAAGATCATCTTTATGTAATTCTCCATGTTGTGTTTGCTGGGATCCGATGAATATTGAGTACTAAAGTTATTGCTTCATAATATATCATGTGTGTGCTATTTAATGATCTTGCATGCTCTCCGTTACTTGTGTGTGCTTTGGCCAAGTAGATGCTCGTAACTCCAAGAGGGGGTATTTATGCTCGATAGTGGGTTCATGTCTCTATAAAATCTGGGGCAGTGATAGAAAGATCTAAGGTTGTAGATGTATTGTTGCTACTAGGGATAAAATAGTAGTACTTTGTCTAAGGATGATGTTACTTACTTACTTTACACACAGTGCTTAAGGCGATAATCTCTTGCATGCAACTTAACACTGAAAGGGGTGCATACGCTAACTACAAGAAATCTGGTCTATTGCAACAATATTTATTGCTACATCCACATTTCGTTGCAATAAAACGTAATATTGCCATCAATTTCACGTTTCTGGTAATAGGTCACGCATATTACCACGATTTATTTATGTTGCAATAAGCACACGTTTTGTTGCAATATAGGTCGTGTATCGCAACAAATGCTTGGCCGTTGCAATAGGGCTTCGATATTGCGACAATCAAATTCCGTTGCGCGAGTTAGTCGTTTTGTTGTAATAGGGACAAGGTATCGCAACAAAGTAAATCCTTATGGTAATATTCAAATATATATTGCAACAATTCTTACATGTGGCGATAGTCGTAGATATTGTTGTACAAAATGTCTTTGTATTGCAACAAAACATGTTTGGTTGTAATATGACCTTTTTTTCCATGGACGTTCATTTTGTTGCAATAACAATTACGTATTACGACAAATTATACATACATGGTAATACGTTCAACTAATTGCAACAATCTTAGTGTTGCAATAAGGAGTAACCCAAACTTCTATGCATTTTTATGATAATTATAAAATATAATTTATATTATTGCAATTAATGGATATAAAAATATAATTTATATTATTGCAATTAATGGATATTAAATTATGATGATCTGACAAGTAAGACCGATGGGCGAGCAGCAACTCGAATCCTGATAATTATAAAAATATAATTTATATTATTGCAATTAATGTATATTAAATCATGATCAGACAAGTAAGACCAGTGGGCGAGCAACAACTCGAACCAATTTTTGGATAAGCTGGGATTCGAACTCACATTCTCGCTCAGGGGGATTAAGATTCATACAATTGCGATATGCTCATGTTGGTGTCAAAGTTCTTTTTGTTTTTTTAATAACTATACATAACTCGTCCGGCATCGAGCAGCCAATTAACCGCAGTACAAAAGAGAAACTAGAGCTTTTTGGTTTCGGCGGGATTCGAACTTCGGGCACCCATGATTCAAAGAAAAGTTGAGACCAATGAGGTGGACTTTAGTATTGTAGCGTGAAGCAAAACACTCCCCTCCAATATTTAAACAGATGTTCAGCAGATCAATTGAGCAGCATAGCAGCTGTATCGCAGCCTAATTTCCAACGAAATTTAGCATCAGATCAACAACCGGGCATGAAGATATATATTAAGGCATATGATAGTAGGATATAACAAATAATCACACCAGACATATAGCACATGGCTGAACATGATAGCACACGAGTTTCATACGCCAAACTAGTACATATTGTTCACACACTAGACCACAAGTTTACGGTAAAGTAATCAAAATAGCAACAGCTCTAAAAGACCACCAGCAACTACTCTTCACTTCTCTTCGTCAAAAACGAACTTTGCTAGTTGAGGGATGGCTGATCCATCCCAGCTGGCGACGATGATCCCTGCTCTCCCTTGATAACTGTGTAGCCACGATTCAGGAAGGATTCAAGTTAATTCATATTTGACACCCAAGTATAGATCAGCAGTATGCTTGTGGATACATGGCGTGCAGAAAGCACGAGCATCACAGTTAGTACTCACTTAAGTGCAGATAAGAATTTAGTGCACAAAATAATTCAAATTGCTATCAGATTGTAGTTTCACGCACAGTAAACATTAGATACTTGGAATACAAACTACTCTAGATGGTGTGGCGACATCAGTGTACCGAACTCATTTGGTCTAGAAAATAGTTTACTATAAGGATGTCATACCTCAAATGTACAACCTAATCGACGTCTGAACTCCAAATTGTCGACAATCTGAGAAAAAAATCATTGGCATTGCTCTCAGATAAAAATATCAGAATGGAAACTACCAAAAACAACATAAGTCAACAAATGTAACAAGCATAAGAGGTAGTATAGAAATATGGTATGAGCAACAATGTGGAACTTACCAAGAGATGAAACACCTAAACAAAGAACCCCTGGTCATCATCCAATCCTTCTTGTCCAATTGGAGCAACATGGCCATCATTTACGTAAGCCTCATCATCATCTGTAGCATCATCATTTTCGATTTGACCTTCATCAAACTCAACAGGTCTTATATTTTCGATGACCGAAACATCAACACTAGATCCTTCCACATCATTTCTGCACCAACTAGTGATCTCTTCAGCTGTGTCGGGCACTATAATCTCTGTGTCGACGACATCCAGCACGTCTGCCTCACCTCTGGGTGAGATTTGTTACGCACGTATCCTTTCAGTGTACGCAAGTATCGCTCAGTTGGGTACATCCATCTGTACAGAACTAGCCCTCCCAACCGGGCCTCTTCAGCAAGATGAACAGGGAGATGCATCATAATATCAAAGAATGCCGGTGGAAAGACCGTCTCGAGCTGACATAGAATTTCGGGAATTGTTTGGCTCATCTTTAACAAATCTTCATCGCGTAACTCCTTTGAGCATAAATCAGAAAAGAACTGACTAAGCTGAAGCAATGGGTTAGCAACATTCTCTGGCAGAAGCTTGCGCAATGCAATAGGAAGAAGTTCCTGAAATATGACATGGCAGTCATGACTTTTGAGACCACTAATCTTGCACTGCTCGAGGAGCACACATCGTTTAATGTGTGAAGCATAGCCATCAGGCATCTTAATGCTCCGTAGAAACTTTAGGAGCATTATCTTCTCTTCCTTTTTTAAAGCATAGCATCCTTTCTTTATTTCATACTTATGCTTACCGGGCTTTGGATGCTGGTCCTTCCTAATTTCCAAGTCCTGCAAATCAAGACGAGCCTTCAAACCATCCTTTGATATCACATACATCTCAAGCAAAGTCCCCAGAACGCTTTCACTAATGTTCTTCTCGATGTGCATAACATCCAGATTGTGCCTAACGAGAAAGTGCTTCCAGTATGGGAGTTGAAAAAATACACTTTTCTTTCGACAGTTATGCCAGCTATTAGTTTCTGGTCGCTCTCTCTTATTTGACCGCCCAAATGGTGCATGCTCAATGCTATCAAGTTGCTCCACAACCTTTTTACCTGTAAGTGCGACTGGAGCTTCTCTATTATATGTCTTGTTGTTGAACAAACACTTATTTCGACGCCATTTGTGGATCCTAGGCAGAAACCGTCGGTGTCCCATGTAGCAATGCTTTCGACCATACTTGAGCCATAAAAATTATGTATGTCTGTGGCAATAAGGGCATGCTAGCTTTCCTTTTGTGCTCCAACCACTCAGCATTGCGTAAGCTGGGTAGTCATTGATTGTCCACAACAAGCATGCATACATCCGGAAATTCTTTTTCGTTCCAGCATCATATGTGCTTACACCATCCCTCCCATAGAACCTTCAGTTCATCAATCAAAGGCTAGAGGTACACATCTATGTTATTTCCTGGTGACTTCGGTCCTGGAATAATCAATGACATAATCCAGTTTTGCTGTTTCATATACATATGAGGTGGCAAGTTATACGGGATAAGAATGACATGCCATGTGGTGTGCGATATACTCATGAGCCCAAAGGGGTTGAATCCATCCGAAGCAAGGCCAAGTCGAACACTGCGAGCATCTTTTGAGAATTTTTTAGAATATTTATGGTCAACATGCTTCCATGCCTTCGAATCTGCAGGATGCCTCAACACACCATCATCTACACGGCCCTCCTTATGCCATTTCATATGTGATAACATAGCTTCTGTCATGTACAACCTTTGCAGTCTTGGAATTAGTGGAAAATGCCATAGTACTTTCTGTGGCACTGGCTTCTTTGATTTGCGCCTTGATGCATTGTCTTCTTCACTAGCTGGACTAGATTTCCATCGAGACACGTGACAGACAAGGCATTCTTCCGCATCAACATGGGCATTACGGAATAGCACACAATCATTAACGCACGCGTGTATCTTATTATAATCCAGCCCAAGTTCTCGAATCACCTTCCTTACTTGTGCAAGATTAGTAGGAATTCAGTGACCCTTCGACAGCACGTGCGTGAACATCTGCAGAATTAAGTCACATGCTCTATTGTTCATCCCAGTGATGCACTTGATTTGGTAAAGCTTCACAATAAAAGATAGCTTCGTGACATGTTCGTACCCTGGGTACAACTCTTTTTTTTGCCTCTTTCAGTAGTTCAAAGAACACCTTGGTTGTTGCATTTGGCTCCTGGTTCACTCCATCACCACTTGAATCATCCACATCATTGTCTCCCACACCTTCCCCATGAGCTGCATTACCTCCCCCCATGTTTGTGCCCCTTATGAGACTATTGAGCATGTCGCATACCTCAACACCATCATCTACATCCTCTTCATTATCAGAATCTTCAGACAAGCTTTCCTCATCAGATTTTTCACCATGGTATATCCACTGAGTGTAGCTCGGATCCATCCCATGGCGCAGCAAGTTCATATGAACATCCCTTTTCTTCTTCTGAACAATATTTAGACATCTCGCACATGGGCATGGAACAATTGAGATTGAATGAGCACCATCGAAAGCTAAATTCAGGAAATCCTTCATGCCACTTTGCCACTCATCAGAATCTCTTTCCCTAACCATCCAACTCTTATCTCGTGTCATTTCACCTTATATCCCCAAAACTAGACCTGTTAAAAAAACATAACAACTGTATTAGTAAATGCATTATGGTCAATAGCATCAGTAGTTGCATTACAAAGCATAAACGGAATCAAATTACAGGAACGGGAGATCAAGGATACATGCCCAGATTTTATACACACAGGTTATTCATTGTTGAAAACAGTAAATATGGTCAGGCAAGTGCATAGAGAAAACAGTAAATGTGGTCAGGCAAGTGCACAGAGAACATGGATAAATCAATACATAGATTTTTCTTTCTACAGACATGCACTACATCCAAATATATATGTCAAAGAAGGTCATAATTTCCAATTTATAAGAAACGTACAATCAACTATTTATTGTACAGAAGCTACAACCTAATCCTAAGGATCGTAGTCTACCAAAAAATGCAACTTGCACTATCGGCTGTTAACTGCAATGAGAACGATTCTGATCAATTTGATGTTGCACTATCAGATGTTAACTTTAGCAATGAGAAAAAAAGGAGAGACACAGGGGTAGAAGAACGATTATGTTGAACTATTCTTATGAAAAAAGGAGACACAAGAGTCGCTCCCGATGAACCAAATCAGCCCCAGATTGAGATGAGGAGGCTTGCCTAGATAGCAGGTCCTGTTGGAGATGAGGAGGACGCGGCGCTAGGCCGCCGGTGACGAGGAATCGCGCCCGGTGAAAGACACTTGCTGACGCCGGTGATGAGGACCCTCAGGCGGACTTTGTGCCGATGATGTGCAGATGCAGAGCCGTCAGCTTACAGGAGGACGCAGCGCCAGGCCCGCCGGTGGAGAGGACACTTGCGACCGCCGGTGACGGAATCTCGAGAAGGGCGGCCGCGACGTTCATGGGAGGGCTGTGTGATTTGTCTGCGAATCGGAAAATCGTCTCGTCGTTCACCGGAGAGGCTGCGACGTTCACGGGAGGCCCAGGAAGGAAGGAACCATCCTGGCGTCGTACACCAATCGGAGACAATCTGGCACATACTCGATAGTTAGTCCTTTATCCCTATGCAATCACAAACACGTGCTCTGCCCATTGGTCCGACCTCTAATCTCCTCACGACTGAGGGTGCGGGTTCAAACCCCCTCCAATGCTAATAATGCTGCATGTTTTTTTGCCTGTTTTTGGAATTTCTATCCACAAGTTCTAATTTTTGGCAGGAATTCCAAAAAAAAAAAGATCTAATACACAACAGATAGAGGAAGTTATAGAAATCATACCATCTTGCATTTGCTTTTTAGAGCAAAGGACTTTGCCATTTTAAACACGTAGTGTTTAATTGGTGGAGCTGGGTAGTCCCTTGCTTGGTTCTTCAGAATGACAACTTGCAAAACTAAATATCAAGAACAATGAACCGTAATAGCAAGTTCAGAGATCAGGAATTCCTAGATCATACGGAAACGACAATGCCACACCATTTGTTCCAGCAGTTTGTTCCATAAATTTGGAGTCATTTTCACCAACAGTACCGAATTGGAGACATTTTCACCAAATTACAATACCAAAATAAAGTCATATTCATCAACACAATTAAGTTCATTCGTCACAACTAAGTTCATTCGTTCCAGGAACCACTTGGTTGCACACACTTAAACAAGATCCAATTGTGCGACAACCTAAGATTAACAAAATAAGGCACCACGTTAATCTAACACACAACCAGGTACCTCACAGTCCAACTTAAAATACCAAAATAAGCACCTAACAGTTCCTTCTCACCACCACGCCACTACGAACGTCTTCAGTTGCAATTTAGTTATCAAGAGGGAGGATGACAAGCCTCAGTCTTGCTGTCTTGTCCTAGAACCTCGTGCCTTTTTGATCCATGAAGCTAAACACATATATTTTTCCCTTTCTCAGATAGTTGATTGTACAATGGTTTCGTTTAGAAATAACACCATCAGCACTGCCGCACTAAACCATCACGACAATGTCATTCTGGATTAATCACAAATCACGATGTCGCGAGAGATCGCCCGGAAATAACACTACCATAGTACACCATCTAGAAACAATAATAACGCTCTAGATCGTCCGGAATTCACACTAGCACACTTGAACGTCCACAAATGACACCGTCACCACTAGCACACGAAACCATCTGATAACTAACTCTAGAGATTGCCTGCAGTTCATGATGTCACGCTATATCGACCGGACAACACTGTCACACTAGATCATCCGGAAATAACATTGTCACAGTAGGTCATCCGGAAATCACAATGTCACACACTAAATCATCCCGAACTGACAGTGTCACACTAGATCATCCGGAAATCACATTGTCATAGTAGATCATCCGGAAATCACAATGTCACATAAGATCATCCCGAACTGACAGTGTCACACTAGATCATCCAGAAATCACATTGTCACAATAGATCATCCGGAAATCACAATGTCACATTAGATCATCCGGAAACGACAATGTCACTCTAGATCCCTCGAAAATGACAATTTCACACTAGATCATCCGGAAACGACAATGTCAATCTAGATTGATCTGAAACCACAATGTCACTCTAGATCGCCCGGATCCAGAAACCACAATGTCACTAAAGATCGATCAGAAATCACAGTGCCACAGTAGATCGATCAGCACAATGTCACTCTAGATCGATCCGAAACGATGGTGCCATACTATATTGCCCGAAAATCACAAGTGCCCGGGGATAACATTGTTGCCACTAGCATAATAAACCATCTGAAAGCGAGTCTAGACGCATGTAATCACACTAGATCATCCCCGCAAACGACCATATTGTTTGACTAACACTTATCTACATTTGTATTTCTTCAAAATATAAGTTTAACAATTTATTTAATTATTCTAAACATTTTAAATAAAAAAATCATTCCAAACGTGTACCTACACTATGTTAAAACATTCCCGCTAATCCCCCACCGTTTGTGAATTTGCTGTGTTTTGCGCCCATTTTTCCCGCTCAACTAGTATTACATATAAGTAATAACATAATTAACGCTCTAAACCTAATCACAACACCTCACCCCGATCAGATCTGGTGCTCTCCTCTCTCGTTCCTCACGGCGTGATGACAGCCCCGTCGACGCTGCGAACGACGCCGGACTCCAATGGACAGAAAAGCACGCAGGTGAATACACCGGGCTTCCACATCCCCTCCACCTAGCCGATCCCCAATTCTGGCCATTCCCTCTTGTCCAAATCATCTCGCCGACGGCCGGCGTGCACCTGCCCTCCTCCTCAATCCCCGTCCTCCTCTTCAATCCCCGGATGCAATCCCCGTGCAAGCCCCTCCCACGGCCAGAGCCAGGTGTGCCAGGGCGACCACATCCATGGCGTCTGTCACCACAACGGCACCTGCCAAATCCTAGCGGACGGCAAGATCTTTCCTCCCTGTTATATTTCCTCTCATGTATCTCTGTTCTTTGGAGTGCGTTGCGACGAGCGCCGAGGCTAACTGGATTTCTCTTCGAGTTGATTGACCTTACTTACCGGCTGAATGATGTAGAACGCTAGCTCTCCTTGATCGATTATTTGTACTAGCAAAGCTAGCTACCTACGGCAACATAGTAGATTGATCTGTTTGGCCAAGCACGCACGCAAGCTGGATGCGCACGGCGGGGTGCCAATCAACAGATTTTTAATCTCATATCTATCAAACTCCCATTCCCTAACTCCAACTCCCTCCAACCAAACACGCTGGAGTTGGGAATAAGGAATTGAACACAACACTTGCTGGATTCAATCTCTAGTTTGCTGCCGTTGCCATTTTTTGCTTTCCTGTTGTTTTACTGGGCCAAGTGTGAATAGAGAAGAGTACGATATATGTAATGTTTGGGCTAATTGGTTGTTACCCATTACTACTTAATTCATGTTTGGATTTAGAGGGACACGTTACCTTAGCTTTAGGTCTATATAATATTTTGTGATCCTTCTATTTTATTTAGATATGTTATGAAAAGAATATCCATGCTGTTATTATGGTACAATGCATGTATGGTATTATGATTAAATGCCTGTATGGTAGTAGTATGCTATATAGCATGTGTTTATGTTGTATTATGATTAATTTTTTAGAATATTCTTATTTTGTTTAGTTCATATGCTATTTCCATAAGAAACTTGTATTTTGACTCTGGAATTAAGTGTGAGATGTGTTCGGGGGAGTAACATTCTTGAAGTTCTTGAGCTGAATGGTTGATTCATAAAATATTGTGCATGTTCAATTATTTATGTGCTTCACACTTGTAGCTGGTCTCATTTATATTCGTACATGTATTTGTCATAATTTCCGCTATGATATACAAAAGTGAAACAAAATAAACTATTATGATCCCATATGCTCCAGTTTGAACCACTGTATATTTTCTACCCACAAATAATTTCTGTTGGCTACTGGTCCCTTTCAACTACTGAAGCAAATGCATAATGTTTTGAAGCAAGTTAACACACTATCAAGTAAATTCAGTAGTTGTTGATCGTAACCATTGCAACAGTCAGAGAAACAAGAGACCCTTTTCCCTTTAATTTTCCTTTTGCTAAAAGATGTAGCGCACATGTTGCTTCACTTGGTCTTCTGTTCTCTGTTGCCAGATCTACCGTATTGTTGCTATTTTCTATAAAATAGACTCTAATCCATTTTTTCATACACAAGGGCACACCGATGAATTCAACGCAAGATACTGCTTCTAGGAGACCGATCACAATACATCGACATCGAGTGCAAGCTTCAGAGGAAATAGATGATTCACATTACTCCTTTCTGAAAGGTACGCAATTTCCTTAATTCTTAACAAGGATAATGCTAAGTCCATTAAGTTCTTGTGCTCAGTAAAGAAAGGATCCGTTCTTGTATCAAGGATGGAAACTATAGTAGCATACAAAAACCAGAGAGGATCTGGTAAAAACTATTTGATTCTACCATACTTTATTAATGCATAAAATCCTAGATTGCTTAATCTTAACATCTGCTAAACCTTATGCAGAAACGGAAGAACAATCTGAAACTCAAGTGTCAGCCACTGACATGTGCGCACTGGGTGAATGGCCATCTCATGCTCGACGCAACCGTGAACTACAACAGAATGGTACAAATTTTGGTTTATATTTGTGTTCCTGTCTACTACAATGAAATGCCGAGTAACACAATATTTCTTGTATGCTTTCGGTTGTAGAAACTGGTGGACAGAAGAAGAAGGGGCGTGGTGTTCTCAAGGGTATTAAAGCATCTAAGAAGCGTTATGCCAATGGATCAGAAAAGCTTACTACTTCATTCTCTGATAGTTTGGGTGGTACAATAGGAATAAACTACAGTACATTCTGTGATGACGTGGTACTCATGATGAAAAGAAGGTTACCGCTCATTGGAGTGAGAACGTGGGCCGATATTCACCCTACCATCCATCGACAAATTGTTGTGGATATGTTGGTGAGTACAACCCTTTTCACATGTCTTATTTATTTTACCATCCTTTTCACATGTCTTATTTATTTTACGATTCATAAAGCGTTGTTTAAGCATAGACATTTGTTGTACGCATTACAGGACAGATATGACTTGGACGATATAGTGGCAACTGAGGAAACAGTTCTCAAAGTTGCACATGAGCGATATAGAGGTTGGCGTTCAACTGTAAGCGTCACTTACAAGGCGTACAAAATAGATGCTGCTAGATTAGCGAATGTTCCTGAAGATGTACAACCTGAGGAGTCGCAAGATGTCTATGTGAGTAAAATAAAATTTGTCTATTCTCTAGTTCTTTCCTGTTGTGCATGTTGGATGCTGTTTCATCTAATGGGACTATACTTGTCGTATTTAGGACAAAGCATCTAAAGAGATTCAAAACAAAGAGGCTGAAATGCATGGTCCAATTTCAAGTGAAGAAAGAAGCAATATTTTCCAGACCACTCATACAAAGCCACTCTGAATTGCAAGTCATCACAACCTCGTGGGTATGGATACATGGCCAAACCACCAACTGATTCTGAAAGGATTAGGTCCCAGCTTCAAGATCCAGCCCGTGCCCAAGCAGCGACCGAAAAGGTAAACACTCAGCTCAGCCAGCAGGTCACCAAATTACAAGATCAGTTACAAGCTGAACGTGAAAACACACAAGAGAGGTTGACATTGAGCGTGCTGAGAGAGAAAACCTTGAGAAGATGTTAGAAGAAGAGCGTGCTGAAAGAGATAGGATGTTGGACGAGGAGCGAAAATCAAGACTGGAATTTGAGCAAAACATGATGGCAAAGTTAGCACTGTTGACCCAAAAGATGGAAACCAAACAGGCGCAATTACATCAGGTGATTATAGTCCTTTCTAGATTGTTTGCTAGTTTGTTACTAACTAAGGATCATATTTGATCATATTTGCTTGAACCTGAAACTTGCACTTATGCCTTTATTCATCTATTGGGCAAGGGTTACGCATGTGTTGATAATGACTCTAATTTACATGTCCTATTTTATTTGCTCGATCTTGAAGTTTAGATAAACTGACCATACCTCATCTTTATCTAAGTTAGATATTTTTACATCCATTCATTCAATAGTGAGCCATTTGCATGTGTTGGATCAAATTTTATTGTGGTACTGCTAAAATCTTAGGCATAACATAAATGTTCGGATGTATAACTGTTGGTCTGTACCTGATGATAGTGCTAGTAAGTTAGGCTATGACATTATTCTATTCGACAATACAATATTTACTTAGAATGATTTTGACTGATTTGCTATGGCACTGTTCTCTTTGCAATATATTGGAGACGCCCAAGAAAACAGTGGTCGGCAAAGAAAATATTAATCCAATCCTGCAAACTGCTCTTCCACACAAAGCTAGTACTGCAGGGGCTGTAGGTACAAGGAACAATGTAATTGCTCCAAATACGCTCCTGCAAGCTACAAGGAACAATAGACAATTTTGAGCAATGGTAAGTCGTTACACGCTTTGCACCTTGCATGATTGCTCTTGAGATGAGTTTGAATTTTGAAGTTTTTATCTGATGATGATATATTTTTACACTCATCTGCACTTGATTTTCCTAATCTGAATGAGTAAGACTTGTGCATATCTATCATCCCTACAGAAAGTGATATATGACTTTAGTCGTTCTTTACATCCCTACATATGTATTTGCATGTCTATACAGAAACTGATTACTTCATATCTTACTCTCCGTCATCCCTATGTTTTGTATTTACAAGTATTGTAAATACCTCAATCATCCCTATGTTTTGTATTTACAAGTATTGTAAATACGGCTTTTTCTGGTACATGCTCTAATATAGAAAGTGATTACTTCATTGCTTTACTCTTTGTCATCCCTATGTTTTGTATTTACAAGTACGGCTTCTTCTAGTACATGCTCTAATATTAAACTTCACTTGCTAGCTTGTACCACTTGTGTTATATTCTACTACTTACCAATTAACTTGATCTAAATAATTTTTAATTGCAGGATCCAAAACTTTAACTCGACTCGAATGAACTGGAATGGACTACTGGATTGGGTTGGACTGAGCTGGACTGGACTATTGACCACGACCACCACGATCATTTTAGCCTTTGCACTAGATTAGGATGGCATGATCATTTTAGCCTTTGCACTAGATTAGGATGGCACATTGGTACGTTGAATGATTCCTAAATTATATGTCGGTTTAATTTTATGAATATTTGCTATGTGGAATATGATATTTTATGAATAATTGAATGCATGTTTTTTTTTGGTTGCAATAATCTATTACCACAAACAAGTATTGGTTGCAACATGGTAGCTGCCACGCCGACCAGCTCTGTGTTGAAATAACTTTTCGCCACAATCATGATGAATGTTGAGATAATTGCTTAGTACCACCTAATTTAATTTCGTTGAAATAGGCCTTTTGTCATGAATCAATTGTAGTGTCGCAATAGTTTCTTGCTACAAATAGTTCCACTGTTGTGATAGCAGTTTGGTGCAACGAAATTCAGTTTTGTTGAAATAGTCCTTCCACCATGATCCGTTGGTATTGTCACAACAACTTCTCGCCACAAATATTTTACTCGTTGCGATAAATATTTCTCGCCACCTAAACTATCTTGTTGCAATTTTGTGTTGCCACGAGACCATAGTTGTTGTCATAAACTTATGCCAGGAGGGTATGTGGCATAATAGGTATTTCCACGAAAATAAGGATTGTTGCCATAGCGCTTCGGGTCTATTGCAAGAATTACATCTTGCAACGGAAGGGCTTGCGCCACGAATATGGTGTTGTTGGAATAGGCTATCGCCACGAATGGCTATTGCCACAAACGAGCAAGGCCACTGTTGATGTAAGCTATCCCTACGAACCAAATTGTGGCAAGTTAGCGCGTGTTGCGACAAGAAAAATGTGGCGACTTGCCACACAGTCGTTGCAATTGTAATTTTTTTTGCCACATTTTGTTTTTCGTGACAATAACCTATTACCATACGACCTTTCGCATCGGGTGGCAACCAAATCAATATCGTTGCAATAGGTACCTATTGTCACAATTCGACACCTATTGTCACGAATACCTTTGTTGCAATAGACCCGATGTCTTGTAGTGTTAGATGCGGTTGGAACGGTCTATGTATATTGTTGTAATACCCGAATGAATCTCACACTAGACATCATAACGTTAGTACATACATTGGGTTGCTCTTCATTATTCTGTCAATTGCCTAGCTGTAATTTATTTACCACGCGTGACTGAATGTTATTATTATTTATGGAGAGACACCACTAGTGAACTGTGGACTCCAGTCCTTCTCATTAATCTGATAAAACCACAACTGCAAACCTGTTACTTTCTGCAAACATACACTCTTTTTTTCACACATACGTTTAATCCTTTGTTACAGCAAGCCGGTGAGATTGGCAACCTCACTGTTAAGTTGGGGCAAAGTTTCTTGATTGTTTGTGTGCAGGCTCCATGTTGGTAATGCTGACGCTGGTATTGCGGCGTGTCAACGTCGTCGCCAACAACCTCAGGTGAACATTCATCCCCTACTGGTTCATAACCTTGGTTTCATAACTGAGGGAAACTTGATGCTGCACTACTTCATACCTTCCTCTTGGGGTCTCCCAACAACACACCCACCGTGTGCATCAAGGCCCTTCGCAGAGGGAAGCAGAGATACAAGAATGTGCTAGAACTTTTGGTTTTATAGCTTTTTGAAATCACATATAGAACATAAAAGTAAGTTTTTGAGCGGTGTTTGTTGTGGTCAACGATTTGTAATAGAGTTCTTGTCATCTTCCATACTACGCAAGTTAGGGGTGGTTCCGATTAATTTTTAAAACAAGCCTTTATGATATTCATCTTATTTTTCTCTTTACTTTCACAGCCATGATATTCCTCCCCACCTTTATAACATAACCATCGCTAGCCGAATCCTCGGCTGCCCACCAATCAATCTCAAACCATGGAGGAGTGCCTATATTTTTGAAAAACTCGGCCTTTGATATTATAGTGGTCTGGCCACCCCTTTGCAAAGTTAATGACGAGCAGATGTAGCATGCAAGTCATGGGTTACTTAATTATATGGAAGATAACAAACCCAACTGATATTTCCTCATGGGCTAGTGAACATTGACACAAATAAGGGATAATTTTGAATAAACATAGCACAAGTTGTATTTACTTGGAGTGGCGCAAAATACCACATAGTAGGTATATATAGTGGACACAGATGGCAAGGGTTTTGGTTCATGGTTTGGATGTACGAGAAGCTTTCCCTCTCGATACAGGTCTTTGGGTAGCAAGGTTGGGTAGCAAGCATAAGAATTGATGGATACAAACAAACATACATGTAGTAAAAGACGATCATGCAATTCTTACTTGAAAGCACACACAATTTTAAGTTGTGAATACTAAGCTTGTCTTCGACAAGTGAGAAAGATCAATGAGTGCTATATTTTACATGTAATTCTTTTTCCTCTTAAGTCTCAGAGTATTGTAGCTACGGACCAATGCTAAGTTTGCCAAAGCCAAAATATTTACTATATGTTCCCAAAGTGATTACCAATACTAAATGACAAGATCAATCATACATGATAAAAGTTGCAACCTAAAATAAAGTGTTCAGAAAAAAAATGATAACACTTCTCAATAATATTCCATAACGGCAACTCACACCAAGGGATACATAGATAACCAACTAAAAGAGAGATACTTCCACACTGCAAACCATCATATAAGATAACTTCCCTACTCATGATATGACACTACTAAAAAGTAAAAGATGAAAGATAATGGTGATACCGTGACACTCCCCCCAAGCTTGGAACGAGCTAAGGGAGATGCCAATATCGATGATGAATTACTCCTTCGGTGGCGATGGAGATGAGTCCTCTTGGTCCAGTTTCCAAGGTAATGGTTCTCCATCAACAACCGATGCATGGGTCTCGATGATCCTGAAACTCGCAACATCACAAATGCGTTTAAACCTGGTTTCATACTTGTCGTGGGATTGTCACGACAGATGTTTTCGGGTGGAAACTTGAGATGAGGGGCATGGCGGCTTCCGGCATCGGGAGCTTGTCTAGCGTGGCGTGGGGAAACAAGGGTTTACCCAGGTTTGACCCCTCGTCTTGAGGTAAAGACCTACTTCCTTCTTCGGCTTTATTGATCAGGGTTTCGAGGACTCGGCGCCTTCGCTTCCGGGTCTCGAGATTACAATGGTGTCTCTCTATGTCGATTGAACTTAGATCTCCTGGAACCAGGAGACCCCCTTATATAGGTGGTGGGTCTCGCTGGAGGTACAACGCCGGGGTCTGGGTTCCTATCATACCTGGACTCTAAGTCCTCTAAGTCTTCACCTTCCTTAGCAGGACTCCGTCTTGTACTTGGTCTCCAGCCTTCTGGATCCTTCTTGCTCACGGGCCAAGGCACACGTCACGCACCGGCTTACGTGTCACCCGGCCCATGTCTTTACGCTTGATTCGGTCCAGACTCCTGCCAGGCCGGCTTATCTTCTATGTCGGTGGGCCTACCGGGTTATGATCCCCCCAACAGTAGCCCCTAGAATAACTTGGAATCAGACTGAACTTGCTTCACCTTTGCGCATTTGGGCATGATTCTGGGGGAAGCCGTCAGTCCTTTTGTCCGGGTGATAACCCACAAGTATAGGGGATCGCAACAGTCTTCGAGTGAAGTAAAACCCAAATTTATTGATTCGACACAAGGGGAGGTAAAGAATACTTATAAGTCTTAAACCGAGTTGTCAATTCAGCTGTACCTGGAAAAGCACTAGTAATAGGGGTGATGTGAAAGCAACAGTTGTATGAGAGCACTACTAACAGTAACACAGAGACAATAGCACCAGAGAACAATTGTTTGCGTGGAGTTGACAGGAAAGCAATGATGATGACAGAAGGACCAGGGTACCCAGCTATCTACACTAGTGATAACTCTCAAAGAACAAGTGTCGAGTGAACAAATTACAGTTGGGCAATTGACAGTATTGAAATAACATTAAGTGAATATATCCAGATTATTAATTAAGTAGGCATGTTTTCCATATATAGTCTGTGTATGCTCGCAATGAGAAACTTGCATAACATGTTTTGTCCTGCCAACCCGTTTGCAGCTGGGCCTCTAGGGAAACTACAGGCAATTAAGGTACTCCTTTTAATAGAGCACCGGAGCAAAGCATTAACACTTGGTGAAAACATATGATTCTCACATCAAAGTCATTCCCTCCGGTTATCCCAATTGCTGTCACTTTGGGGCCATCGATTCCGGACAATGACATGTGCATGCAATTTGTAGATACAATCTAAGCAATAAATATAGATCTCAAATCTAAGATCATGCCACTCGTGCACTAGTAACAAGCATTAAACATAACAAGATTGCAGCAACAATAACTTCACAAACTTATATAGATAGACTGATCATAATGTAAAAATTCATCGGATCCCCACAAAAACAACACGGATTACATCATATGGATCTCAATCATGTAAGGCCGGTCATGAGAATATTGTATTGAAGTACATGGGAGAGAGAGTACCAACTAGCTACAGCCAAGAACCCGTAGTCCATGGGGGAACTACTCACAAACCATCATGGGGTCGAAGTGGAGGCGTTGGAGTCGATGGAGATGGCTCCGGGCGTCAATCCCCGTCAAGGCAGGGTGCCGGAACAGGAACTTCTGACCCACGAAACTTGTCGGCGATGGCGGCGGCGCTCGGGACACGTGGAGGAAAAAGTGTCTAACTGTACGGTGTTTTTAGGTAAGGGGCATATTTATGGGCGAACGACCTAGGTTGGTGGCCGCCCGAGGGCGCCTCATCACCTCCTAGCGCGGCCAGGATGGGGCCCGCGCCAGCAGGTGGTGAGGACCCCGCGCGGCCCTTCTTCGTCTCGTCTTTGGTTCTTCGCGACGCAAATATTCCAAAAATAATTCCTGATTGATTTATTTCCAATTTGGCGGATATTTCCTTAAGTACTTTTCTGAAACAAAAAACAACAGAAAACAGGGAACTGGCACTGTGGCATCTTGTTAATAGGTTAGCCCCAAAAAATGCATAAAACTATAAAAATGCATATAAACATGTAATAACATGGTATAACATAGCATGGAACATAAGAAATTATAGATACGTTGGAGACGTATCAACATCCCCCTGTTTAGTTCTACTCGTCCCGAGTAGGAAAGAACGATAAAAAGAATAACTTCTAAAGTGACATGCTTTAACACAATCTTGATCATATAATATTGTAAGGCTCTTGTTATGAATGAAATGACTCAAGGAAATGATCTATTGTTTGCTAACAAATATACAAGGAGTAAACAACTACATCATATAAGTATTTTTTTTCATGAATAGTACTTTTAAACAAGCATCAATAAGATTTGCATAAGAGTTAACTCATAAAGCAATATTATCTAAGTTAAAGTGCATTGAAGCAACATAAAGGAAGATATAAGTTTCAGCATCGGCTTTCAACTTTGAACATGTATATAATATAGATAGTTGTCAACACAAAGAAATATAACAAGTGCAATAAGTAAGCATATAAGAATTGTTGTACACTATTGACAAAAGTGTTTGCTTCAGGGATAGAAAGAAGTAGGTAAACTGATTCAACATAAAGCAAAAGATAGGCCCTTCGCAAAGGGAAGGAGGGATACAAGCATGTGCTAGAGCTTCTTAGTTTTATAGGTTTTTGAAATCATATAGAGAGCATAAAAGTAAGTTTTTGAGTGGTGTATGTCGTTGTCAGCGAATGGTAATGGGCACTCTACCCTCCTTGGCAACCAGACTTTCAAGAGCGGCTCCCATGAAGGACGTTATTTATATCCAAGGACAAATCATCCCTGTTTTCTCTTTTGTTTACACATGTAGTTTAGAACTAGTGTCATTGCTTGGCTGATTAGATCAGGGCAAATATGTGAAGAGAATGCAGCGGCTAAAGTTGTAATTAATTGGGATTGGGCACCCCTTTTGCCAGCTCTTTTTGCAAAATTAATGGATAAGCGGTGTATATGCCACTAGTCCGGTTGGTGAAAGTTTGTCTAAAAGCAAACGACAAGTTTGATATCCGTAACACCACATACTTCCTCATGAGCTAATAAACATTGACACAAATTAAGAGATAATAAGTTTCGAATAAAAGGTAGCACACGAAGTATTTGCTTGGAATGGCAGAAAATACCATGTAGTAGGTAGGTATGGTGGACATAAATGGTATAGGTTTTGGCTCAAGGTTTTGGATGCTCGAGAAGTATTCCTTTCAATACAAGGCTTTGGCTAGCAAGATTGTTTGAAGCAAACACAAGTATAAACTATGACAACAAGATGTATATACAAAACATATTGCAAGCATTATAAAACTCTACATTGTCTCCCTTGTTGCTCAAACACTTTAACTAGAAAATATCTAGACCTTAGAGATACCAAACATGCGAACCAAATTTCAACAAGTTTTACGGTAGTTCTCCACTAATGGGTTTTAACTACATGATGCAAAATCTTAAACATGATCTACTTGAGAGCTCAAAACAATTGCCAAGTATCACAAAAAATTCAAGACAATGATCTATAAGAACATGTATATCTTTTCATTATACCATCTACCACATTTAGCATTTTCTGTTTCCAACCAAACACAAATAAACTCTCCAAGTATTAAACAATGAGATATGAGAGTATAGTATATGAGAACTAACAGCTATGAACAAAAGGTGCATGAAAAACAAGAGCTGAAAGTATTGCAATAGCTAGAGAAGAATACTCAACAAATATAAGTGAAGAATAGGAGTATTCATAAGAAAAAGCGGAGCGTGTCTCTCTCCCAAACAAGAATTCTAGGATCCAATTTATTCAGAGAATGAAAATAACAAAAACAGAAAGAAAAACAAACAGACGCTCCAAGTAAAGCACATAAGATGTGACGGAATTAAAATATAGTTTCACTGGAGATGACCTGATAAGTTGTTGATGAAGAAGGGGATGCGTTGGGCATCCCCAAGCTGTGACGATTGAGTCTTTTTGAAATATTCTTGGGTGACCCACGGGGGCATCCCCAAGCTTAGGCTCTTTCATCTTCTTGATCACATCATATCATCCTTCTCTCTTGATCCTTGAAAACTTTCTTCACACCAAACTTCTCATAAACTTCATTAGAGGGGTTAGTATCCAAAAACATTAATCCACTTTGGTACTGTTGTGACACAATTCAGGAATTCAATAAAACATTAGCTACAACCCTCCATGATAGAGAACCTTGCTTAAAGTCCACAAGAGACAATGCAAAAAAAACAGAGACATAATCTGTCAAAACAGAACATACAGTAAAGATGAATTTGTTCGAGGCACTAAACTTGCTCAGATCAGAAAACTCAAAACTAATGAAAGTTACGTACATATCTGAGGATCATGCACAAAGAAGGGCAGATTTTTCTGATGTTTATGTGAAGATTTTTGAATTTAACGGTGATCATCAGAAAAACTGTTCGTGCGCAGAAATCCAAATCTAGTATCAACTTCTTACTAGAGACTTTAATCGGGACAACTATGAAATAAAATAAAGATACAAAGGAGTTGTTACAGAGGTAATAATGCTCCTTGACTGAAATAAGAAAAATAACAGAAATAAAATATGGGTTGTCTCCCATAAGCGCTTTTCTTTAATGTCTTTTAGCTAGGCTTGATAATTTTAATGATGCTCTCATGAGAATAGAAAATGAAGAAAAAGGAGCATCAATAAGCAAATACAAAACACATTTAAGTCTAACCCACTTCCTATGCATAGGAATTTTGTACACAAATAAATTCACAAAGAACAAAGTGACAAGCATAGGAAGATAAAACAAGAACAACTTCAAAATTTTCAGCATATAGAGAGGTGTTTTAATACCATGAAAAGTTCTACACCCATATTTTCCTCTCTCATAATAATTTTCAGTAGCATAATAAATTAACTCAACAACATAACCATCACATAAAGCATGCTTTTCATGATCTACAAACACATAATTTTAATCAAGATCCACAATAGTGGGATAAAAACTTTCAAACCCATTTTCAACAATTTTATAACAAGATGATTGATTATTCTCAAGCGATATGGGACTCTCATATAAAGTCAAGACCTTTCCAATCCCATTTTAAATAATATTACAATTAATATTATCAAGTAACATAGGACCATCATCTAGAGCTTTATCATAAACATTTTCTAAGCAAACTTCTTTAGTACCATGCATTTGGAAATTAGGCATAAACAAAGGATTTTCATACGATTTGTCAAAATAGCATGGATTATCATATATAACAGTAGCATAATTGTTTTCATAAGTTTTACTCATAGGAAATATTTCAAGAGAATCCACTGGAACATAACATTCATCCTCCTTTGGCAAGCATGGGGGACAATCAAATAGTGTAAGGGATGAAGAGTTACTCTCATTAGAAGGTAGGCATGGGTAGCTACTCCATTCATCCTCCTTTTGTTCTTCACTCTCCCCCTCTTTTTCATCTAATGAGGTTTCAGGTTCAACAATTTCTTCTTCCACATGTTCCTGCAAATTGTGGATACATTCTTGTGCATTAATGAGTCTCTCTTTATAATCAATGATATAAGGATTATTGCTGAAATATTATATGCAATAATTAAGGATAGAAGAGACATAATCTTTCAGTGTATTACAAACAACACAAGTTTCATAATTTTTAGACATGAAGGATTCTATTTCAGAAGCTCCCATAAATATAACAAATTCTTCTACTTCTTCAAATCCGAAATCAATATAATTATTCCAATGATAGTTCATAATTAAAACTTCTTTACTAAAGCCGCATTGGAATTTAAGATGTTTAGTATCCTGTTCAGAGTAGCAATTTATATCATGACGTTTATGCAAAATTTTAGCAAGTGTATTCAACTTTCCTAACATGCCTTTCATGACTTTTTCTTTACGTGAGTCTCTATAATTCATATATAATTCATTAAGTTCTGCCATAGTAACAAAAAAAATCGGTTTTTCAAAATTTTATGGTTTTTCGGTTATATAAGAAAAATAAAACAAGACAAAAATAAGATAAAAAAAAATAAACTAGACAAAAGTAAACTAAACAAAAAAAACTATACAGAAATAAACTAAGCACAAATAAACTAGACAAGAAAATAAAATACAATAAAATAAAAACAGAGAGAGAGGTAGAGTGTACTCCCTAGGTGAACTTATGAGTAGAGCTATGCCTCCCCGGCAACGGCGCCAGAAAATAGTCTTGATAACCCACAAGTATAGGGGATCGCAACAGTCTTCGAGGGAAGTAAAACCCAAATTTATTGATTCGACAGAAAGGGAGGTAAAGATTACTTATAAGTCTTAACAGCCGAGTTGTCAATTCAGCTGCAATTGGAAAAGCACTAGTAACAGGGGTGATGTGAAAGCAGCAGTTGTATGAGAGCAGTAGTAACAGTAACACAGAGACAATAGCACCAGAGAACAGTTGTTTGCATGGAGTTGACAGGAAAGCAATGATGATGAAAGAAGGACCGGGGTACCCAGCTATCTACACTAGTGGTAAGTCTCAAAGAACAAGTGTCGGGTGAACAAATTACAGTTGGGCAATTGACAGTATTGAAATAACATTATGTGAGCATATCCAGATTATTAATTAAGTAGGCATATTTTCTATATATAGTTTGTGTGTGCTCGCAATGAGAAACTTGCATAACATCTTTTGTCCTGCCAGCCCGTTTGCAGCGGGGCCTCTAGGGAAACTACTGGCAATTAAGGTACTCCTTTTAATAGAGCACCGGAGCAAAACATTAACACTTGGTGAAAACATGTAATCCTCACATCAAAGCCATTCCCTCCGGTTATCCCAATTGCTGTAACTTTGGGGCCATCGGTTCTGGATAATGACACGTGCATGCAATTTGTAGATACAATCTAAGCAATAAATATAGAGATCAAATCTAAGATCATGCCACTCGTGCACTAGTAACAAGCATTAAACATAACAAGATCGCAGCAACAATAACTTCACAAAATTATATAGATAGACTGATCATAATGTAATAATTCATCGGATCCCAACAAACACAACACGGATTACATCATATGGATCTCAATCATGTAAGGCCGATCATGAGAGCATTGTATTGAAGTACATGCACTAGTATAAAAAGGCTTATAGGTGGAGTCATTTTTGTGGCGCACCAAATTGCATGCGCCACAGAAAAGCCTTTTTGTGACGCATCCTTTTGCATGCGCCACAGAAATTCATATTTTTGTGGCGCATGGTTTCAGATGCGCCACAGAAATATGACTTTCTATGGCGCATGGGATCAGGTGCGCCACAGAAAGTCGACATTATGTGGCGCATGAGCTGGGTGCGCCACAGAAAGTCGACATTCTGTGGCGCATCAGCTGGCTCCTACTCTCCACTTCTCCACCATCACTCATCTCCCTCTACTTCTCCCCCCTTATCCTCCCACCTCCTTCTCAACCAACTCCGGCGACCTTCTCCTCCACCATCAACTCCGGCGACTTCGACCTCTTCCTCCTCCACAACTCCGACGACCTCGTCCTCCTCCTAACCGGCGACGACCACCTCCACCTCCTACTCCGGCGCCCACCTCCTTCGCCGACCTTCTCCTCCTCCGGTGACCACCTCCGGCGACCTCCTCCTCCTCCACCCCGTGACATCCGGCTCCAACTCCGGCAACCACCAACCTCCGACGACTCCCTCCTCCACCCACCCATGGCCAAGCCCAGTGCTGCCTCTGACGAGCTTCGATGAAACGAAATTTGGCGGCCCGATCTAGTTTTGGCCAGAATCCAGATTTAGATCTGGCCGCCCTTTTTTTTAAATTAAAAAAAATTTAGTGGCGCACCTAAGTGGGGGTGCGCCACTGATATGTTTCCGTGGCGCATGGTGGTGGGGTGCGCCACAGAAATGTTTTTGTGGCGCACCGAGGGGTGCGCCACAGAAATATATTTTAGTGGCGAGATAACCGTGGCGCACCCCCCATTTTCATGGGTGCGCCACAGAAAGGCTAAATGCACAGATAGCCTTTTTTCCACTAGTGATGGGAGAGAGAGTACCAACTAGCTACAGCCAAGAACCCGTAGTCCATGGGGTAACTACTCACAAACCATCATGGATTCGAAGTGGAGGAGGTGGAGTGGATGGAGATGGCTCCGGGGGTCAATCCCCGTCCCGGTAGGGTGCCGGAATAGGAACTTCTGACCCCCGAAACTTGTCGGCGATGGCGGCGGCGCTCGGGACCCGTGGAGGAAAAAGTGTCTAACCGTACGGTGTTTTTAGGTCAGGGGCATATTTATGGGCGAAAGACCTAGGTCGGCGGCCGCCCGAGGGCGCCTCATCACCTCTTGGCCCGGCCAAGATGGGGCCCGCGCCAGCAGGTGGTGAGGGCCCCTCACGGCCCTTCTTCGTCTTGTCTTCGGTTCTTCACGATGCAAATATTCCAAAAATAATTCGTGTTTGATTTTTTTCCAATTTGGCGGATATTTCCTTAAGTACATTTTTGAAACAAAAAACAGCAGAAAACAGGGAACTGGCACTGTGGCATCTTGTTAATAGGTTAGTCCCAAAAAATGCATAAAACTATATAAAATGCATATAAAACATGTAATAACATGGTATAACATAGCATGGAACATAAGAAATTATAGATACGTTGGAGACGTATCACCGGGTTATCTGAAAAACAATAAACAACTTATTAGACAAGCAGGCTCTCGGGTTATCCGCTTAGCCGGCCTGGTGCTGGTCAACTGCTCATAACCCGTTCACCACTTGCCGGCTTTCACTTCTCTAAGACATTGACTTTCTTCTTTCTCTATTCTTTCTCTTGTCTTTCGGTCAATCTTCTCGGTCAACGACATATTTAATGTCCATCCATGTGCGGGAATCAAGGAGGCAATAACCACCTCGGGGAAACAAAGATCCTGTCAGAGAATATCTTCTGGCTAACAGATCTTGTCCCCCAAAGTAATCATTATCTTTCTATCCTTCTTCTTTCACCATTTTGCCCCTAGGTCCAACTCTTGGAGCCTATAAATAGGGTGCTCGGGGTGCGCTAAGATCTCACTCTCCCCCGAGCTGCTCGCCTTCGTCTTCCTCCCCGCGCCTGCGTCCCGAACTCTCCGCTGCGGTTCATCGTCCCCAAGCTTCTCTCCGGTGAGATCTGTACGAGGAACTCCTTCGCGCATCCTGTGCCCACGCACGGATTCGAGCTTCGTTGTTCTTCTTTGATCGGTAAGTCTTCTTGTTCTTCCATTTACTTTCAATCCACGCCTATTCCTTCAGATGAACTCATTTCAGTTCTTCGTGTTTTGGGGCCCATTTCAACCCCTTTATTCTTGTTTTTTTGGGGCCCATTTGATCTATTTAAGGCGTTCCATTCATCTTCCTCGTTGTTTCTACCTTCTCATCCTTTCATTTCTTCACAATCCCTCCGATGAACCGGGACATGTTCTTCACGGATCTTCGTGATTCTTCATACTCCACCTTTTAATCTTGATTTCCCGCAACTTTCTAGATCCGTTTTGCTATACATTGTTTTTCGTTGCACCGTTTCCCCATTGTATCTGCATATTTCCTCATCTCGGGAACTTCACCGATGAACACCTGTTACCTCTTGATCTCCTATATCAGCTATTTTCCTTCTATTCCGCAGATCTGTATTAATAACTAACTCCTGTTATTTCTTATTTGTAGATGTCTGGCTTTCGTTTGGCATAATGGGCTTGAAGTCAGCCGCCCAACGCGTCCCCAAGAAGACGAAGAAGGCACCCGACGCCGGGTCTTCTGGGACAGAAATCAAGCAAAAGGCCGGGTGTAACTGGGGAAAATCAACTGTCCCGGAGCGCCGGCTCCAAGACCTGGTCGACCTTTGCATGCTCCAGCCATAGTCGGAAGTCCACTGGCGACTTCCCGACAAAGAAGAAACGCTGCCGCAGCCCAATCCCGGCGAAATCATTCTTTTCGCAGATCACATCTCCCGGGTTTCAAACCCCCGGGTTCTCTGTTCTTCCGCCAAGTCCTTGAATACTTTCAAATCCTCCCACAAGATATAGCACCAAACTCGGTGCTGAATATCACTCACTTTGTCGTTCTTTGCGAAGCCTATCTCGGCATCGCACCTAGTCTCCCACTCTTTCTCAAATTTTATTACTGCAAACCCCAACGGGAATGCCCGGAGGGTCCTCTTGTCTCCTGCGGCGGGATTATGATTCAACGCCGCCGCAATCTCATCTTTCCGGGTGTGGTTCTTCACTCACACCCGAAGGACTGGCAGAAGACTTGGTTCTACTGCCAGTCACCCACTCCTGAGGGTGTGCCGGCTCTTCTCGGCTTCTGCGCCGAGAGGCTTACCCTCAACGATAACATGAACTCCTTCGCCTCCCCCGAAGACCGGAAGGCGGTCATGCCTCTTGTTGGCCGGGTTTGCGCCCTTCTTGCCCACGGGCTGATTGGCGTGGACTTTGAAAGGGCATGTGCCCTCATGTATGGTTTTGGTAATTAATGACAATCCCTAAGGACTAATGTGTGTTTTGAGCATATTGCAAGTATGGCTTGAAGTTGTCAAGCCATCACCTATAAGAAGAAAGATGGTATCTTCCATGAGCTTGCAACAAGAAGATCAATTCATATAGCTCATGGAGGATGATGTCATGCTATGATCGTCATCAAGGTTGACTAGTGCAAGACCAAGGGAAGCTGTCAGAGACATGAAGACGAAGCTAAGCGAGACTCTCCCATGATGGAGTATGGGGGAGTATATGGAGTAGTCGACCAAGGGAAGCTGTCGGAGACATGAAGACGAAGCTAAGCGAGACTCTCCCATGTTGGAGTATGGGGGAGTATATGGAGGAGTCTTCATCAAGCATGTGCTAGCAAGCGCAATCAAGAAAGGTGGTCCACTTGAAGAGATCAAGATCGTCATCATCTAGCTCAAGTGGATTGCTCAAGGCAAAGGTATGATCTTGATAGGGCTATAGGATAGATAGGCGTACTATCAAGAGGGGCTCTCGAGTGAGTAACTTGATCGCATCTTTGTGGAGAGCTCAAACCTTTGCATGCTTGGCATATCATCTTTCTTGGTTCTTATTTGTCTTTTCTCCTTGTGGGTTTTTGGTTCTTGTCGTGACCTTCATAACAAGACCAAGTTCTTCGAGAACGGTTTTAGTTTGGAAAACTCGTTGCGTTTTCGGTGTGGAAATATTACCAGTTCAACCTTGAGGAAAGTTCCACACCTTCACATGTGTGGGGACTTTGCTCTATTTATGGTTTGCAATATTTTTGTTGGGTACTCCTTGACAGTGCCTTTCCAACGGAGTTGGTCTCAAATCATTCGGAGTTTATTTGTAAAAGATCTCTCAGTTCTGGTGTTTCTGCAGTTTTTCAAACGGGTGGAAATGTCCGGACCTTGCTCGGAGATTTCCGAGCCCCAGTCCGGAGATCTCCGAGCGACGGAAGATTTTTGCTAAGTCCAGAACTCAATTGCGTACTGACTCAGTTCAGTTTTCCATCGGATTTTATACCGGAGATTTCCAGGGTCCGGAAATCTCCGGCCCTGGTTCGGATATTTCCGGTCACTAGTTGCAGTTTTTCGCCAAGTCTTATTTGCCTTTAGCACTGATCTTATCTCAGCTCGAGTCGGAATTCCTACCGGAGATTTCCGGGGTCCGGAAATCTCCGGCCCTCAGTTCGGAAATTTCCGGACTAGAGATTCCCAACGGCTAGAAATCTGGGAGGGGCTATAAATACCCCTCCCCTTCTTCTTCCTTGAGCTGACGACTTTCCCCTCTCTCTCTTGCCATTGTTGACCTTGGGAAAGCTTGCCCCCTCTCAAATCCTCCCATGATTCTTGCATATCTTTGAGGGAAAAGTGAGAGGAGATCTAGATCTACAATTCTACCAATTCATCTCTCCTCTAAGTGAGGGGAACTTAGTGGATCTAGATCTTTGAGTTCCTTTGTGGTTCTCCCCCTTTGTTGTTGCTCTCTCTTATCCCCCCATAAGCATTAGTTGCTTGTGGTGGGATTTGGGAGTGTAGGATTTGTCTCCTTTGTGGTTTCTTGGTTCTTCCTCTCTTGTTCCCCCATAAGCATTTGTTGCTTTGTTGGAATTTGAGAGTGAAGGACTTGAGCACTTTGTGTGTTCTTGCCATTGCATCTTGCATCGGTTTGAGCCCTCCACGAGGATTCGTGGTGGTGAAATTCGTGAGCTTGTTACTCTTGGGTCTTGGACCCTAGACGTCTTAGTGGCCGCCTTTGTGGCATATGACCTTTTGTGGTCAAGGCCTTTGTGGCTAGTTGGGACCTTTGTGGTCAAGACCTCTTGTGGTCATTTGGGAGCCCACAATTCGGTTGTGGGTGTGTGCCCCAAGGTTGTTGTACGGGATTGTTCTCCGCCCCAAAGGAGTTCATAGTGGAAGGTGGACTCGGACCTTTGTGGTCGAGTTCATCGGAGAAGAAGGTGAAGCCTTTGTGGCGTTGAGCAAACCTGTTGTGGTTGCTCACACCTCTCCAACGAGACGTACACCTTTTGTGGTGGAACTCGGGAATACATCATCGTCTCCGCGTGCCTCGGTTATCCCTATACCCGAGCTCTTTACTTATGCACTTTACTTTGTGATAGCCATCGTGCTTGAAGTTCTTTACCTTGCTACCTTTGATGTTTGTCTTGCATAGCTTAAGTTGTTGGTGCACATAGGTGAACCTAGTATATTTAGGTTGTGTCATTGATAAGTTAAACACTAAGTTTTATTCCGCATTTATCAAGCCTAAATTGTAAAAAGTGCTCCTCGCCTATTCACCCCCCCCTCTAGGCGACGTCTTTCCTTTCAATTGGTATCAGAGCCTAAGTTATCTCATAATTAGGCTTTACCGCCTAGAGATAAAGATGTCGTTTAGAGAATTAGTGCACAATCCCACTTATATATTCGATGGCACTAATTATGATGTTTGGAAAATTCGCATGCTTAATATCTTTAGGGACATGGATCCTAATTTAGAGAGAATTGTAGATATGGGTTTTTCTCCTCCAAAGGATTCCCAAGAACTATCTTTAGAGGATGAGAAAAACTCTTATCTCGATACTCTAGCTTGTAATGGTCTTATCTATGTTTTGAGCGATGTAGTTCTTGCGTCAATCATGCCTTGTCGGAGCGCTCATGAATTATGGACCAAGCTTGAAGATATATATGATGTGTCCAACACTACCAAGGATGATTGTCCTCCTTCCACCTCCAACCGGGATGAGCTCACGTCTTCTTCCACTTCACCAACATGTGGCTTGCCACAAGGTAATGATATGGTGAGTGGTGATAGATATTGCATTATTGATGGTGAATCTACTATTGATCATATTTCTCACCCATCTTATTGCAATGCTCTATCTTTGGACTTAAACTCCTCTAGCACCATAAATGCCTTACATGCTAGTGTCTATAGTCCTTGCATATCATGTAGTAGTTGCTTAACTAAATCACATGATGATATGCTTTCCTTGTCTTGTTGCCATGATAAAAATGTTTCTATTTCCTCTAGTACTTGTTTGACTAACAATGTAGAGGAATCCAAACAATTGTTGGAACAAGACATGGACCTCAATGGTGCTTCAAGTAATTCTTCATCTTCCTCATCCACTACTCACTTTTGCCTTATGGCTAAGGAGTATAAGGTATCTCCTACCTTGAATTCCAATACATCTAATGATGATGATATTAATGATGAAAGTGATAATGATGCCTCCATTGAAAAGAACTTTGATATTGTCTCTCATGCCCTTTTAAAGAAAAAACATGCCCATGATAGCTTCTTAGAAATCATGACTATTCTTATTGAGCGCAAGGAGACTATTGAGGCCTTGGAGACTCGTTGTGATGAAGGATGGGGTCTTGCTCGTGATTCCGCGGGTGAGATCCACAATCTTGAGATTGCTCTTAAGGAAGAGAAAGAAACTCGAGTTTCTCTTGAGGAGAAGCTAGAAACTAGTGAGGAGTTAAATAATGAAATGATTTCTAAACTCACTAAAAAATGTGACCATGCTCTTGCCAAACTAAAAATGGGCAAATCCAAATCTCTTGAGGAGACTCTTACTTTAGAATTATCTAAAGTAAAAGAAACCCGTGAAAGAGCTCTTGAGGAAGCCATTAAATTCAAAATAAAGTATAATGAGCTTGTTAAATTGTCCTCTTCTATTCCCAATGATAATGATGCTTGTGCTACTAACTCCATGTCTTGTGAAGCATCTATTTTGAAGGAAAATGTTGAGCTAATGGCTCAACTTGAGTTGCTATCTAGCAAGTATGGGAAGTTGGAGGAAAATCATGAAAAGCTTTCGAGCTCTAATGATGATCTTCTAGCATCCCATGCTATGCTAGAGGTTGCTCTTGAGGCAATCTCTACAAAGGTAAAATCTTGTGAGCCTCTTGTGATCACTAGCACAATCTCTAGTAAAAATACTTCATTGCCATGTGCTAGTTCTAGTAATTCATCCACTCACAACATTGTTACATCTTGTGATGAATTACTCTCCATGCCTTGTTGCTCTAACAATGTAGCATCTACTTCCTCTAGTATTTGTGTTGATACTAACCATGTAGAGGAAATCAAAGAGCTCAAGGCACAAGTCACTTCTTTGAAGAAAGACTTGATCAAGGGTCATGAAGGGAAGTCCACCCTCGACAAGATGTTGAGAGCGCGAAGACTTCCTCATGACAAGAGTGGACTTGGATTCAACTCCAATATCAAGAACAAGTCCATTGACAAGATGAAGCACAAGTTTGTCAAGAAGAAGGGCCAAGAACAAGCTATTGATTCGGCCAAGATTGTGTGCTTCAAGTGCAAGGTCGAAGGGCACCATGTTAGATCTTGCCCCTTGAAGAAGAAGAAGCCTCTTAGTGAGAAGCAACAAGGGAAGAAAGCTCAAGTTCAAACTCAAGCTTCCCAAGTTGAAGGATCTTCACCTCCCAAGAAGAAAATTAAAGGCCGAGTGTGCTACACATGTCGTGGTAAGGATCACTTAGCCTCTTCATGCACTCATGGTAACTTATCCAACCCCACTATACTTGATCATGCTTATTTGCTTCGGAAGGATAAGGTTGGCAATTTGTTTGCCAAGTATGTTGGTACTCAAAGTGGTGTCAAGAAAAGAACCATTTGGGTTGCCAAGCCTATTGTGACTAACCTCTTAGGACCCAACTTGGTTGGGGACCAACAAGCTAAAACTTGATCAATAGGTGGAGTCGGAGGACATTGGAGACTTGGCTACATCATGAAGAGTTAAGGGATCTTCATCAACCATATTCTCTCAAGCCAAGTCAATTGGATTATATTGCCTCATCTTATAACCAATGCTCCTTCTTGCGGTAACTTGTATTTAATTCATATGTACTCATTGAAAGTTACTTGCACCCTTGCATGTGTTTGGTTTTGTACCTTACTAGTGTTTTATATGTGTTGTGCACTCTACTTACTTGATTGAGTAATCAAGCTTGTGTATGATGGTCTGCACACCATGTATGTTTTTGAGCCTCTTGTCTATTTGCTTTCATCTTAATTGGCTCTTTTAGGGATTTTAATGGACTATCCATTTTGGGGGAGTGATGTGCTTTTTGGTAACTCACCAACCCTAAAATGTGAATTCATGAGGAATACCACTTAGTGGTGATATTTCAATATTATCTACTCTCTTTGTGGTATGTCTTACTCATGATAAATTCAAATTCCAATGTCCATTAATTATCTCTTGTTGGATTTCTTTTGCCTCTTGTGAAAAAGAATGGCTTATCACATTATGGGGGAGTAATAAGGCTATGTGCATATTACAAGCCTAGAAAATGTGAACATATGAGGTAGTGTCACCTAGAGTTGATATTGTTGATTATCTTGTTCCTAGGCGGCATGGTACTCAAACAAGTTCCATATTTGCTTAAATTCGTTTTGTTCACCCATCTTTAGGTATCTTGTTTGTGAGAGAGTTTCTTGATGCTTAGTATGATCATCGATTATTTGAAGCCATCAAGAATCTCTAGATAAGCATGGTTTTCATTTCTTTTATTTTGCCACATGCTTATGTTTTGTGAATATGATCTTGAATACTTATATGTCTTGTACCACCGAGAAATGTCTCCATACAATCATTGTCTTTGACAAGTGATAATTTTATTTGTGGTAAATTTATTGATCATATTCACATTGGCTATTGTTCTTAAGTGTATATTTCTATTGCCAAGTTTGTTTTGGTGTAACCTTCCTTTTGTCTTATTTGCTTCATTTTTATCCTTTTGTTGCTCTACTCATAATTTGTGTTGAACTTTCTTGAGTTAGGAAAAGCAAGGATCCCATTGTTGTGCATTTACATTCGAAGACTTAATTCTAAGTAACACACTATTCATGGGGGAGCTATCCTACATTGAGTAGAACATCATCCTTTTTAATTGTTGTTGGGTCTTATTGACTTTCTTGAACTTTGTGTTAAAAAAGATATATGGAGGGTAATGATCCCACTTGTGTGCATTTTGTATTTACATACAAGATCTCAAATAATGCACTAATCATGGAGAAGCTACTCTATACTCTTTAGAACACTATTCTTTAAAATTGGTTTGATATCTTATTGCTCTTCTTGAACATGACTAATGTTTTAACAATGTATATGGAGATTGATGATCTCATTCGTGTGCATTTTGTATTCATATACAAGATCATATAGAATGCACAAATCTTGGGGGAGCAATCCTATATGGTATTGAACATTAGTTCTCTTCAATTGGTATTTGACCCCGATGACATGTCTTTTTGAAAGACAAACATGTTTCGTCTTGGTACTTTGTGCCATCATGAAAATTGTAGAGGGCTTGGTTTATTTGTTGGAATCTTACTTCTCTTTGTGGAGTTGGCTATCTCATCCCACGGTTATTAGTGTACCTTCTTGAATGAGATGAAACCTTCGAGCATGTTTGCTTGTTTTATTTCTTATGCTCATTGGTTTAGCTTTGACCTTGTTTTCATTTGATATATTTTCTTATTGGTTTCTCGAATCATATGTTGGTTTGCGTCTTTGATACAATGAGGACTAATCCTTCTCTTGCCACACTTTTGTGTAGCTTCTTGATTTAATTGGTGGTTTGTCCAAATTGTATCTAGTTTGGTTCTTGAAAGTTTTGTGCATGCATATTTACTATATGTATATCTTATGGCATGCTTACTTTCATTGTTCCAATATATAGTATAAACTCCACCAAATCCTAAATGGTTAAGATGTGCTTGAAATTCAATTTCATATCAATAGGCACATATTTATGTGGAGTTTGTCCTATGTATTGTAGTTGCTCTAACTACTTTGGACCCAATGAGTTTGGGTACCACTTTGTACTTAAATTTGTTTTAGGTACATTGGAGATGCATTGGAAGCTTGTCTCGATTACAAGAAGGAAGTCCTCATCATGTGCCTTTTGAGCCAAGCTTGGATGATCATGAGCACCTACCTTCTACTTCTTCAATGCTATCTCGGTAACAAGTATCTATCTCATGCATACTCTTCTAGTCCTCAACCTTGTGTAGGTTGTTTCTTGGTATGAGTCTCTCGAGTTTCTTTTGATATGGTTTTTACAAAGTTCCCTTCAAATCGTCTTTTTTTAAATATGAGCAAGCCGGGATGATTACATAGTAAAGGGAACATACTTGATCATGTTCATCATGCATCAATTCCAACTATGTTAATCTAGCAATTCTTCTTTATTTGTCTCATACGCAATATGGATGAATTTTCAAAATCATTTGCCGCTTGAGAGAGTGTTTACCATTCTCAAAGCATCTCAACTATCACTTATTATTTTGAGTATTTGAGATACTTTGAAGAGTGTGTGTTGGAAGTCTTCCTAGCTTTGTGCTATGGGTGTAGGCAAAATTCTTATTGGTTTATTTAGACTTCCAAGTGAATATCATGTTCTTTATCTTGTACCTATTTTGTGTGTGCATGTTTCTTTGTGGACTTAGTGCCTACTTAGAAACTTATATACATGTGATTCGGTACATCTTTAATTGATATTCAGAATCTTTATTGATCACCTTTTTTTCTCTCTTGATCCTTTCGTGATCTCTAAAAGGCACAAGCTTTGCATTTGTTTTGGTATCCTCTTGCCTCTTAATAAGCTCGTGAATCTATTTGACGTGTTTTCGTTGGTGTGCTTGTATGCGAAATACATGATATGCACTTTGTGCCACATACCTTGAAAGACTATGGGAATGCCTAGGCTCATCCTTCTTAGTCTCCTAACATGTGTTTCCATATTACATCCATCCTTCTCGTTTGAGCAAGTCCTTAATTGTCTCGTTTCTTTTCGTTTGCTCAACATTTGTTTGTTGCAAAGTGCATTCTTTCTTTTTCCGTCTATGCACTCTTGCACTTCTTGTTCAAATTAATCTAGGAAGGAACGAGGATTCCATGTTGCGCAACCTTTATTGAATTTCAAATTCTTCTTTGTGCATGTTCCTTGGGGCGTTCCGTCTTGATTCATTTGATTACTTGATTGCTTTTATCATAACATCTTCTTGTGTCCAATTGGTTTTCGGATCCTTTGATTGCATCTTTCGAGTTGCAATTGGTATCTTTTTTTATTGATATCTTTTCTTTTGCATTTCTTGTATCCTCAATATAATTTGATCCCCTCCATGTATTCGTTATTGGATATATGCATTTGATTTCACTCATATCATGAGAAATGCATAATTTATGGGGAAGCTCTTATTATATTGGCCTTCTAGATTTTTCTCCCATTCCGGCAATGGATGCCAATGGGGGAGAGATTTAGAGGGTTTTAAGGGATGTTTTAAGGGATTTAGTTCTTTTCTCTCGCAACCTTGCTTTGCTTATTTTGTTGCATGGTTGTTTTTAATTCCTTATATAAACCCTCGTAAAAGGGATTGTCATCAATTACCAAAATGGGGGAGATTGAAAGGGCATGTGCCCTCATGTATGGTTTTGGTAATTAATGACAATCCCTAAGGACTAATGTGTGTTTTGAGCATATTGCAAGTATGGCTTGAAGTTGTCAAGCCATCACCTATAAGAAGAAAGATGGTATCTTCCATGAGCTTGCAACAAGAAGATCAATTCATATAGCTCATGGAGGATGATGTCATGCTATGATCGTCATCAAGGTTGACTAGTGCAAGACCAAGGGAAGCTGTCAGAGACATGAAGACGAAGCTAAGCGAGACTCTCCCATGATGGAGTATGGGGGAGTATATGGAGGAGTCGACCAAGGGAAGCTGTCGGAGACATGAAGACGAAGCTAAGAGAGACTCTCCCATGTTGGAGTATGGGGGAGTATATGGAGGAGTCTTCATCAAGCATGTGCTAGCAAGCGCAATCAAGAAAGGTGGTCCACTTGAAGAGATCAAGATCGTCATCATCTAGCTCAAGTGGATTGCTCAAGGCAAAGGTATGATCTTGATAGGGCTATAGGATAGATAGGCGTACTATCAAGAGGGGCTCTCGAGTGAGTAACTTGATCGCATCTTTGTGGAGAGCTCAAACATTTGCATGCTTGGCATATCATCTTTCTTGGTTCTTATTTGTCTTTTCTCCTTGTTTGTTTTTGGTTCTTGTCGTGATCTTCATAACAAGACCAAGTTCTTCGAAAACGGTTTTAGTTTGGAAAACTCGTTGCGTTTTTGGTGTGGAAATATTACCAGTTCAACCTTGAGGAAAGTTCCACACCTTCACATGTGTGGGGACTTTGCTCTATTTATGGTTTGCAATATTTTTGTTGGGTACTCCTTGTCAGTGCCTTTCCAACGGAGTTGGTCTCAAATCATTCAGAGTTTATTTGCAAAAGATCTCTCAGTTCTGGTGTTTCTGCAGTTTTTTAAAAGGGCGGAAATGTCCGGACCTTGCTCGGAGATTTCCGGCGCTCGGAGATTTCCGAGCCCCGGTCCGGAGATCTCCGAGCGACGGAAGATTTTTGCTAAGTCCAGAACTCAATTGCGTACTGACTCAGTTCAGTTTTCCATCGGATTTTCTACCGGAGATTTCCGGGGTCCGGAAATCTCCGGCCCTGGTTCGGATATTTCCGGTCACTAGTTGCAGTTTTTCGCCAAGTCTTATTTGCCTTCAGCACTGATCTTATCTCAGCTCGATTCGGAATTCCTACCGGAGATTTCCGGGGTCCGGAAATCGCTGGCCCTCAGTTCGGAAATTTCCGGACTAGAGATTCCCAACGGCTAGAAATCTGGGAGGGGCTATAAATACCCCTCCCCTTCTTCTTCCTTGAGCTGACGACTTTCCCCTTGTATTGCTCTCGTACTTTGCTCTAGTCTATTACTGAACTTGTCTTGTGTTTGCCAGGAGGAAAGGGAAGATCGTCGCCAAAAGCGCCGGCTTTGATCCTCCGACTCTGGTGAACCCCTCTTCGAAGGTATTTCCTACGACCCGACTCCCCGCCGGGTTAAGCGCGTACAGAAGCGTCCTTCCGTTCTTTATCCTTTAGCCAGGACTCGACGGAGGTCTAAGTCTCGTTCTCTCTCAGTTTCCTCAGATTCGAGCGATGATCTCTTTGGCGGCTTTGCCGTCAATGCGGGGTGAGTTTCTTTCCACTTTTGTTCTCTTTGTTACTACTTCATCCTTGTTGTAACCATCTTTTCTTTGTGCAGAGCTCGCGCTGCTCTGACCCCTGCTCCGGCTGTCGACGAGACAGTCATTACTTCGCCCCTCCGCATTGAAGGAGGGGCCACTAAGTCGACAACACCCCCGACTTCTCCTCGCATGTCTGGCTTGCCGGATGTGGAGATAACCGGCTCTGCGATGGGCGAGAAGCCTGTTGACTCTTGCGTCGCCTAGACCGCCGTGCCGGGTGCCACCACTTCCAAATCCTCCACCGGCAAAGCCCCCATGCCTGCCTCCGGCTTCCAGTCCTATAAGGACTTGGACTTGACAGCTCTCTTTGGGGAGCTTTGTAGGCGCGTGGGAGAGCAACACCAAGCGGAGGACAGCGTACTGGCTGAGCTCCGGGAAAAGTTTGAGGTATATATATGCATCTCTCCTAGTCCCCAAGTGTCGGGTTATCAGCTTGCGATGACTTGGAACTTCCAGCATGACTTGTCTTTTTTCTTATAAATGTAATCTTTTTTGAGTAGTCCCCAAGAGTCGGAATGATTGCTTGCCATATTCCGGGTCTTCTTTTAGATGTTTCTTTCTTTTGCTTTCAACTAAGTAGTCCCCAAGAGTCGGGATAATCGCTTGCGATACTCTGGGTCTTCTTGTTGAACTTTGCTTTCTGAGCCCATAATTGAGTAGCCCCCAAGTGTCGGGTCTTAGCCTGTGCAACCTAGGACTTATAACAATTTGGGCTTTCTTATTCTCACCCGTCGTTGCCTAACCTTTCCTTTTTATTTCTTGTTTCAGGACCAGACTCGTCAGCAGGGCCATGCCCTTGAAGTTGTGAAGGGGGAGTTGAAGTCAGAAGCCGGCCGCCGTGCCGAGCTTGAAAAGAAAATCTCTGAGCTTGAAAAGAAGCTCGGCGAAGCTGCTGAAGAAAACTCCCACCTCCAGCAAGAGATGGAGGAGCATGAGGCTAACTGGACCGAGCAACGTGATAAGCTGCAAGAGGATCGTAATGCTTCCAGCGTCAAGTTTGAGAAGCTTGTCGCGTTTCTTTCTGAAATTGTGGCCTCGCATTTTGGTAACCGGCTTTGTCTTTGAGTTCCTTTGTCTCTTTGCCTTAGCTTGTTCTTCCGACTTATACTTCTGTCCTTTCTTGTCTCAGGGTCCTGGAACCCCATCTGTCAGCTTGAGCCGGAAGGGAAACTAAAGGCCGTCTACACCTTGGAGCAACAGCTGTACTATGGAGCTGGGAGGTCTTTGATGGCCTGCCATGGGTGGGAGAAACCCCTACCACCCAGCTGAAATTTCTGCATTCGCTGAATGTCCTTCCAGCTTGGATAGACAACTGGCAAAGGTCGGCGGCGGGATGCTCGGCAATGCGTGTACTTGCTCTGGCTAAGTCTCATTACCCGGCCATGGATACTGAAATCCTTACTCGAGGTTGGACGGCTCTCAAGAACGATGGTACTCCCCTTACACGGGAGGACATTGTAAAGATTGATGAATCGACCGGCATCATGCTACCCTCCGGACTGAAACTCTCAGTCTGAGAAAATTTCAGGCCGGGTATAACGCTACAGGTGCGAAGCTTCTTCCTAAGGATCAGGAGACGAAAGATGGACCCGACTTACAGGGCTCCTCTTCCAACTGATCCGGAGGTTGCTGCCGCTTCTGGGACCTCGCCGGCTTCCTCCCCTAGTGTTCAATTTCCCAGTGGCTTCGAGATATGTTGGGAAGACGCTGAAGGAGTAAGTCGGAAGAAATCCAAGAAGACATCCGTCATGTCCAGCTCATCTGCTCCAACTCCAGCCCCCAAGACTCTAGCAGCTCCTACTGAAACTGGGCCGGAAGTATAATCCGGCTTGTAATGATGTGAATACTTTATGGTCCTGAAACTTATATTCTTTTGGCCTGTGTGGCATGTAATAGGTTAGCTCAAACTCTTATTTGGCTATACCTGTTCTGATGCGCCTGAAAAACTTGCTTTTTAATGATAGTCGGCTTTGGACGGATTTGCAAGTTTACATTTGGTGTCGATGACCCTTTTGGTTTCCTTTGCTTTCTGTATAGCCGACGTTCTTGTGACGTCTTTCGTGCGCAAAACTCTAGGTCATTTAGGGTCTTCTAAGTCCCATGGGCATCATAGTCATATTGAAAGCCGGATTTTTAGCATCAGGTCACAATGGCGTCAGTGCCGGGTTAGAATAGCATCAAGCTATCAGGCAAGTATAACCAAGAATATTTTGGCGTCTTTGCCGGGTCTTGAGTCTTCAACTTGCAACTGATAGTTAACAACCCCCAAGATCCCTTAAAAAATAAGGATCTAAACTTTGTGGCGTCTCTGCCGAGTATTGAGTTTTCAACTTATAACTTTTAGTTAGTAAGCCCCCAAGACCCCTTACTGTATGATAAATGAGGATCTAATCCAACAAATTCTTTTCTTCAGAGAACTTCTCTTTTATTTATCATAAGATATGTACATAGCTAGCAAGTCGGCTCATTAAAAACCTTCCAGTCCCCTTAGGTACCCTGGTAAGGAAAAGAGCGCGTCTGAAACCTGCTGCTTTCAAACTGAAAAAAAGTTACAAAAAAGGGTGGAACCCGTCTCATCCGGGTCTCCTTCTGTCTATGTGTAGTATGGCCTAAGCTCTGCTATACTACAGGGCCTGTCATTTTCTGTCATTGGGTATCTCGTGTGATCTGTGTTGTTTCCTGTCAACTTAGTTTCTCCCTGAGGTCCACCAAGTAGTAGGATCCATTGTGTAGGTTTCAGCTTATAACGAAAGGTCCTTCCCATGGGGGAGTAAGCTTATGAAAGCAGGCTCTGTTCTGAGCCAATCTTAGGACCAAGTCTCCCTCCTGGAAAGTTCTTGATCTAACCCGGCGACTATAGTACCGCCTCAGGTCTTGCTGATATATAGCTGATCATGCTAGGGCTAATTCTCTTGCTTCCTCGAGCATATCCACCGAGTTCTGCCGGGCTTGCTCATTTTCTGTCTCCACATAATTTGCAACTCTTGGAGAATCATGAAGGATATCACTAGGTAACACGGCTTCTGCACCATAGACCATGAAGAAGGGGGTGAAGTCTGTTGACATGTCTGGGGTTGTATTGATGCTCCAAACAACTGATGGTAGCTCCTCTTCCCAAGCTCCGGCTGCCCTGATCAGTGGAACCCGGAGTCTTGGTTTCACACCTCTGAGTAGCTCTTAGTTTCTTCTTTCCACTTGACCGTTTGATTGGGGATGTGAAACTGAAGCAAGGTCAAGCCGGATCCCATTCTCCCCGCAAATTTGTGAATCTCTACGAGTGAAAAGTTGGTCCCGTTGTCTGTGGTGATACTGTGAGGGTACCCGAATCTGAATATGATTTTCTTTAGGAACTTGACTATGGTTGCTGCTGTGCAACTGTTGACAGCTTGAACTTTGACCCACTTTGTGAACTTGTCCACTGCTACCAGGAGATGTGTTTGCTTGTCGGGTGTTGGCTGGAAGGGTCCTGCCATGTCCATACCCCATACTGCGAAAGGCCATGCAATTGGGATGGTCCTTAAATCTTGAGCCGACACATGAATTTGTCTTGCATATCGCTTACATCCATCGCAAACCCGGGTCATATTCTCCGCGTCTGCCAAAGCCGTCGACCAGAAGAAACCGCGTCTGTATGCCTTGGCTACCATTGATCTTGTTGATGTGTGATGTCCGCAGTCTCCTGAGTGGATTTCTTGTAAGATTTTCTGGCCTTCCTCTGGTGAGACACATCGCAAGAAAACTCCTGACGTGCTCCTCTTGTGTAACTCGCTATTGATGATGACATACGGCTTAGCCCAGCGCACAATTTGTCTTGCCAGAACTTCGTCTTGCGGTAGATCTTCTCTTAGCAAATAAGCCAGATACGACTCTGTCCATGATGGGGTTTGGTGTAAGGCGGCAACCAACTGAGATTCCGGGTCATTTGGGACTGCTAATTCTTCTTCTGTTGGAAGCTTGATTGATGGATGATATAACTCGGCTTTGAACACATTGGGTGGTATCGGATCTCTCCTAGAGCCGATTCTTGATAAGGCGTCAGCTGCCTCGTTCTTTCTTCTGTCGATGTGCTCCACCTAGTACCCGGAAAAGAACCTGGCTACCATGTCAACTTCTCTTCTGTATGCTGCCATAATGGCATCCTTTCGATCCCAAGTTCCTGATACTTGCTGTGCAACTAGGTCCGAGTCACCATAGCACATGATCCTCTTGATGTCCATCTCCTTGGCGACTCTCAGGCCGTGTAACAAAGCTTCTTACTCGGCGACGTTGTTTGTACATGGTTCAAAGTGTATCTGTAAGACGTAACTTAGCTTGTCTCCTTTTGACGAAGTTAAGACGACGCCGGCTCCCGATCCTCCAAATAGTTTGGACACGTCAAAGTGCATGATCCTGTGCTTGATACTCGGTGCGGGGGGTAAGGGGTCAAACTCGGTCCAACCATTGATGAAATCAGCTAAGGCTTGAGATTTGATTGTTGTCCTTGGCTCATAGTAGAGGTGATAAGGCCACATCTCGATTGTCCACTTTGCTACTCTACCTGTAGCTTCTCTGTTTCTGATTATCTCTGCTAATGGAGCCGCACTAACCACTGTTATGGGGTGTTCCTGGAACTAGTGTGCCATTTTCCGGCTTGCCATGAAGACTCCAAAGACCAACTTCTTCCACTATGGGTATCTTTGCTTTGAATCGATTAGGGCCTCACTAACATAGTAAACCGGCCTCTGAACTGGGTACTCTTTTCCTTCCTCTTTCCTCTCTACGACAACCACGGCACTGACGGCTCATGAATTGGCAGAGACATATAACAGCATTGGCTCCTTACTTGTTGGAGCCGCTAAGACTGGCGTTGTGGACAGTGTTTTCTTTTAATCTTCAAAGGCGTCATCAGCTTCCTGGTCCCATACGAACTTGTCTGACTTCTTCAACAACTTGTAAAGTGGAAGTGCTTTCTCTCCCATCCTTACTATTAACCGGCTTAGGTCTGTGATGCAACCCGTCAATTTCTGGACATCGTTTACGCACTCTGGCTTTTTAAGGTTGATGATCCCCTTAATCTTGGCCGAGTTTGCCTCTATTCCTCTTTCTGAGACTATTAAACCCAGCAGCATACCTGCTGGAACACCGAAAATGCACTTGGTCGGGTTTAGCTTCATCTGGTACTTGCGGAGATTGGTGAAGGTCTCCTTCAGGTCATCAAGAAGTGACCTGGCTTTCTGTGACTTGATCACAACATCATCGACGTAGGCGTGAACGTTGCGTCCTATCTGGTTCTCGAAACACTTCTAGATGAATCTATGGTACGTTGCCCCTGCGTTCTTAAGGCCAAAGGACATTGTCTTGTCACAAAACGTCCAAAGGGCGTGATGAACGATGTCTTCTCTTGATCTTCCACGTTGAGCTTGATCTGGTGATACCCGGAATACGCATCCAGGAAACATAGCAACTCGGTGCCGGCTGTGGCATCAATTATCTGGTCTATCCGAGGCAGCGCGAAAGGATCTTTCGGGAAAACCTTGTTCAAACTTGTGTAATCAACACACATTCTGCACTCTCCGTTTTTCTTCAACACGAGGACCGGGTTAGCCAGCCACTTCGGGTGATATACTTCCATGATAAAGCCAGCCGCTAAGAGGCGGGCTATCTCTTCTGCGATAATCTTTTTCCTGTCTGCATTGAAATGTCGTAGACCTTGCTTTACTGGCTTTGTTGTTGGATCAACATGTAAGCTGTGCTCGGCGAGTTCGCTCGGGACACCCGGCATGTCTGAAGGAGACCATGCAAAGAGATCCCGATGCTCATGGATGAACTCGACGAGCGCGCTTTCCTATTTGGGGTTCATGTGAGACCCGATCAAGAACTGCTTGGAGGAATCTCCTTCCACAAAATCAACCATCTTAGTGTCCTGAGCAGACTTGAACTTTTTCTTCTCTTCTTCGTGAGCCGGTTTATCCAGCACACCCTTGTCAGCCGGGTCTACCTGAGACTTGTAGTACCTGAGCTCTTTTTCTGAATAGGCCTGATCTGCAATGATGGCATCACCTCTGTCGCACTCAATTGACATATCTTTGCTTCGCTCGACGGTGATGGTTCCCTGGGGACCCGGTATCTTCAATTTGAGGTAAACATAGCACGGGCTCGCCATGAACTTGGCGTAAGCCGGTCTTCCGAATGAAGCGTGATACAGACTTTTTAAGTCCACAACCTCGAATGATAGGTACTCTGATCTGAACTGTGCCTTGCTTACTCCAAAGGCTACCTCCAAACTTATTATGCCTATTGGGTGAGACGACTTTCCTGGGACTATGCCATGAAAGATTGTTGATGTTGGTGTTAGCCGGCTCTCGGTTAGGCCCATCCTCTTCAATGTATCCAGGTATAAGATGTTGATATTGCTTCCTCCGTCCATCAGGACCTTGTTCAAACGGAACCTGTCAACCTGTGGTGCAACAAATAAAGCTAGGAGACCCGGGTGCTCAATCCTTGTTGGGTGATCCTCTCGACTCCACGTAACTTGTTGTTCTGACCACCTCAAATATCTTGGTATGGCTGTTGCTACAACATTGACCTCTCTTTCCTTTAACTTTTCCTTCCTTCTGGATGTGCTAGTGGTAAACACGTGATACTCACACAGGCTGTGAAGCTCTTTTGGGTTCTGTTGATAGCCTCCTCCCTGGTTTTGACTTGACTCAGCGTTGTTGTTTGGCGGTCCCTGTGAGCCGGACCCTTGACCTTGATTGGCCGGGTTACCGTTGTTGCCGTGGTTCCCGTGGTTTCCACTGTTCCCATTGTTTCTGTTGAAGTTGTCTTGGTTCTGCTCTAAAGACTGCTCATGTCTCCTCCATGCTCTCATGCATGCACATTGTGCTAACGTGTGACTTGCTGGTTTGCCGTTCTTGGCGTGTCTTGGGCATGGCATATTGTATATATCACTGATATTTTGCCCCCCTTGCAGAACCTCCTCTGAAATTTCCGCCTGGTCTCGACCCTTTGTAACCTGTGGATTGAGTGGTTCCAACAAAGTCTGAATTTCCTCCCTCATAGGGTCTTTTGTTGTTGTTCTGATTGCCGTTGTTCTGATTTGGAGCCGGGTTACGCCCTGCGCTGACCCGGTAGTTCTTTTGCTGCTCTTCTGTTTCGCCACTCTTTTGTCCGTAGCTGCGTACTTGTTAGCAATTGAAACTACCTCGCCTATCGTGATATCTTGGCGAGCTGGGTCTTCCCTCATACGTCTGAGTCTGTGCGTCAGAGAATCAAAACCACAGTTCTTCTCCATGGCTGTTATCGATGTGTGTGATGAGATGTTTGTTGATGATTGTAGGATTTCTGTAATCCGGGCTACCCACTGCCTTGCTGACTCGGTCTTTCTCATAACACATTGATCTAGATCCGACTCTGTGTACTGCTTCTTGCATGTCCCGGCGAAGTTCATGATGAAAGAAGTCTTGAGCTCCTCCCATGAATGGATGCTGTTTGGTGGAAGCCGGTCGAGCCAAATCTTGGGTGCCGCTTCTGCCATCATGAGATATAGGTATCGCGCGCACAGGTTTGCCGTTGCGTTCTTCATGTCCATGGACATGCTATAACCACTTAACCACGTCTCCGGGTTCATGTTCGGCTCGTAGTTAACGATCTTGCTTGGCTCTTTGAATTTTTCTGGGAAGGTTTCTGATCTGATTGCATCTGATAAACACTTGGGTGTTGGGGATATACCAACTACGGGTATCTCTAACATGGATCAATCCGGCTAGTCCAGAGTGGCCCAAGGGGGGTAAGGCTGATGCCTGCCAGACTGCCCGGATAGCTGACATACAAGGAAGTAGGCGGACGGTCCAAGAAAGGCAGCAGACTGAAGCCCATCAAGCCACCAAGCCCAAGATGGAAGGCGGAACCCAAAGCCGACTACAACTAGGACTCTGTTTACTTGCCGGCCAAGGACTTAACTTGTAAACCGGGGTCTGGCCGCCTATATAAGCCGACCACCGGGAGGCCTTTAGGGCCAAGCTCATCCAAGTTGAGTCACTCTCCAATACGCGACATACACATTATAACATGTTCATGGCTATTTGCCTTATAGTGAATTATAGTAGCACGTAGGGTTTTGCCACCGTTGTGAGATCTGAACCTAGGTAACCTCGCCATGTTCAATCCTGACCTCGACGACTCCAGCCTTCTTCCCCACAATCCATCCATAGGCTAGAGTACCCCCGTCTTCTATCAACTATGTCGATACTCCGACAGTTGGCACCCATCATGGGGCATAAGGTTTCTGGAATCACGTTCCAGGCGGGAACAATATTGGTTGTCCGCGGCCAACGATTCTGATTGTCCTCTTCATCTACCGCGACCAGATCGCATGCCGTGCACTCTGCTCTGACAGGCCGCCACGATCAAAAATCGTAATGCATCTAGCCACGTACTCTGCTCTGGCAGGTCGACACGATCAAACGACAAGATCCATCCGGCTCTCTGGATCCGGTGTGATCAATCTCATCATGCATGTTCAACACGACCTGATTATGTTAGACGATAATCCTGCTCCGGCAGATCGGCACGTTTAATCCCGTTGACATATGCTGATCGGTCTAGCCGACTAGTTACCGATGCGCGCAGGATCCAGTATCATTGTGCAAGATCGATCCTAGTTTCAATCGGGGGCTCGGCGTTCAGCACGTCCTTGCACCCGATGGATCCGATCTACTCGCCATCAAACAAGTCTGTCACCCGCGTTCGCTATACGAGGAAGATTGCTTATGACATCAATCAGCTAAGTCCGTCTGTCGAATAATTTTTCATTGCATTCGATGTTTAGAGTCAGAGTCTAGAGTGTTTGGTCTCGCTTTCCAATTGTATCGGCTGGCAATATGCCATAGCGGCAGGTTCTGAATCTCCCCCTCGCTCACACCAATGCGCGACTAAGGCCGTACTTTTTGAGATATTCTAAAATCTGGATGGGTTTGATCTCCCGTGAACTAATAGGAAGTACAATCCAGAAGGCAAGACAGCCAATGCTATTCTCTAGAAAAAGCTATGCCACCCACTGCTCACAGTAAGGAGTAGGAATCTTCAACCCAGAAGGGCGTGCAGGAGGTATCTGGCGGCTATGGAAGCCCCAGTCACTACCCCGGTCTCCTAGTTCAAAGCCGACTCCCGCGTCAGCATGGACTTTCCGTATTGCATGCAACCAAAGCACAACCTGTTATGTGCGTTCGTGGAATTGGAGTAGCAGGCAGCCACCATAATATTCTAATCGGTATCTACTGCCAGCTTAATCGATTACCAAGGCATAGCCAAATCATTGACGAGGCAGCATCCACGTATGGATTTTCTAGCGACAAGTAATGTACATGAACAATCGGTCAGCATCGCTCCGTACGATTTAGCTGTGCCACGTCATGGACAAAAACTTGACTATTCAAGTCATCAAACTCCAGTCGTGATTTAGATGCCAGCGCGGGATGCCGCCAACATCATCTCCGACATAGGTTGCTAGGCGTTATTTCCGATCGCACTAACTTGATCAATTTGGAAAGACATCGATTGGTGCAAAATAATAACGCTCCGCGTTTTAGCTTAATTGCTAACATAATAAGACGTCTTGTCGGCGCATTTATCATCTCGTTCCGGGTTAATTGCTAACGCGCCATGACACTTTGCAGCGTATTCAATATCATCGCCTTCATCCCGGCTTAATTGCCGTCGCAACCTACTCTTCCCCGCCTTGTTGGAACCATCTTCGGAATCCTGGGGGTTGATATTGTCAGCCTAGGGCCGCCGCCTACATTTTGGCTTGTCTTCTTCAGCCTGGGGCTGGCGTCTTCCGTCACGCCCGCCTCCTCGACATCAACGTCAAACAACGTAAATTTATACACACTTAACATTTAATTATATATATGGTCATGAAATAAAAGTCTATGGTTTTCTCATTATGCTCTAAGATCATGCCATTTTTTGTCTTTTCATTTGATCATATCCCTCTTAGTATCAAAGTTACCTGATATTTGCTCTGCGCTGCATGGTTCAAACTTTTAGATACTTGCCGCCTCCGGGCCAAATTTGGCAATCTGTTTACACCGCCTAATACCGTTATTTGATTGTTTATGTGCGGATTACCTAGTAGAATGTCATTAGCACCAACATGCCGGATTTAATTTGTCTCTGATTCTAAACTATTTGGTACTAACCTTGGTTGTCTCAGCTAAACTTTCCGGCTGCGGTTCTGCTAACATATGAAAAGTTAAACATATAAACCAGATAAATATTAAGGCGGACCATATAAAATTTACAACCCATAAGTGTTTGGTAAAATCTACCGGCTCAGGCCTTAAAATTATTCAGTTTTCATTAAAAGTACATCTTAATGCATATATGTTTACTATGCAGGATACTTAACACCAGGGGGCTGTAATCGCAGCATTTTCATCATCTTGAGCCGTCTTTCAATCAAGCCGGCATGAGCCTCGGGGACTGCAATCATCGACTTACAACGCCACAAGTTCTTCCAAGCATCGAGACGACTTCTGAGTACATCGACTCAATGCTCGGGGGCTGGAGATAGGCGGATCAAGAAAAAAATTGACACTCGGGGGCTTGACATCAATATTGCCCTCGTTCGATAATTGGGGGCTGCATGATATGCAGCCCTATCATCAACAAGAAGGCCACATTGGTGGCATGACCGTCTTGTCGTCAGCGACACGGTCACCTCCATGGCTCGGCCGACTCATCGTTTGCGACACAGTCGCCTCCGTGGAATGACTTACTTGTTGTCAACGACATTACCGCTTGCATGGCACATCTGCCATTGTCGTCAGCGACATGGTCGCCTCCGTGGCGAAGGCCGCCTCCGTGGTATGGCTGACAATGCACGATTCGTTTCATTTGAGATCAAATTGTCGTGGACCAAATGACGTCATCTATCAGACATTGATTTGACTTGTTAGTAAGGATGAGGCTTCCCCGAGAAGCTATCCGGCAAGTTAAGCTAACCGTCTTTCCCAGGTAGGATAAAGGAGGTCGTGTGCCAATGTTCTTTCTGGTACATGTTCCCCATTATGTTCAGAATGGTTCAAGTCCTGCAGCCGCCAACATTGAAGAATGAAGATCAAGAAGATGAAGCCGGCGCCTGGAGAATTTCAACCTTTCTAGAGGCTAATGTTGGGGATATACCAACTAGGGGTATCTCTAACATGGATCAATCCGGCTAGTCCAGGGTGGCCCAAGTGTGATAAGGCTGATGCCTGTCGGGCGGCCCCAATAGCTGACCTACAAGGAAGTAGGCGGACGGTCCAAGGAAGGCAGCAGACTGAAGCCACTCAAGCCACCAAGACCAAGATGGAAGGCGGCAACCAAAGCCGACTACAACGAGGACTCTGTTTACTTGTCGGCCAAGTACTTACATTGTAACCCGGGGTCTGGCCGCCTATATAAGCCGGCCACCGGGAGGCCTTTAGGGCCAAGCTCATCCAAGTTGAGCCACGCTCCAATACGCGACATACACATTGTAACTTGTTCACGGCTATTTTCCTTATAGTGAATTATAGCAGCACGTAGGGTCTTGTCACCGTTGCGAGATCTGAAGCTGGGTAAGCTCGCCGTGTTCAATCCCGAGCTTGACGACTCCAACCTTCTTCCCCACAATCCATCCATAGGCTAGAGGATCCCTATCTTCTATCAACTATGCCGATACTCTGACATTAGGCCCTGTCAGGTTTGCCGACGAGTCTCCCCCTTGACCCGGCGAAGGTGAATTCACGACGGGTCTGGGTTGAGCCGTAACCCCAACTCCAACTCCGGCTTCTGGCGTGGTAGCTCCAGCCGCCGCGCGTCTTGCTCTCGAACTGTCAACTATGGACTGGGCAGTAGAGGCGGCAGGCGCGGCCACCCTCCGTGGTGCGGGGACCTGCTGCTGCGGTTGCTGTACTTCTAGTTGCGGGGCTGGCCGGTTTACCGGTCCCAGTCTGTTATTAACTGATCTTGCTGCTGCCGGGTTATGGTACGCCTCCTTACTGGTTCTGAATTAAAAGCTTGTGAACCTCGTGGGTTATTGTTCTGTTGGACCACGGATGTTCGTAGTAGATCAATAGCTCTTCTTGCTTTTAAGCCGGCCGGTGAGTTGTCGAAAGGTATTTGCTCTAGGGCATGTGTCGCTGCAAAAATATTATCAACTCGATTATTGTAATGACCCGGAGGGGGATCAAACCTGGGTGGAGGTGGTGGTAGTTGATCGACAATCGCTACTCCGGCTATGGTCGGGCTTCTCGCTGGTGCCCCTGATAACCCGGCCGGAGGCACGACTGCCCCTGGTGCCGGGTTAGCTGTTGCTAGTGGTACCGGTACTGGCCCCGTGTTGGGTGTTGTCTGGTACTCCAAAGACCGAGGTGCTATGGTGTTTGTCCCGGTTGGTAGGTGAAGCCGGCTTCCGCGTCTCCTGTTTTGGACAACAGTTAGCTCGTCCCTTCTTCTCTCGAGGGTGTTTCATTCTTCTAGTAGGCTCTGCTCTTTCTGAATCACCAACCGCTCTCTATCTTGTATGCGCCGGATCTCTTCCGCGCGCTCTTGATTCGCCCTCGCCACTGCCTGGCTTAGATCTTCTAATTCTCTCAACATAGATGTGCTAGTCTTTGTTACATCTCCCAGATGCAGCGTCGGGCTTGTTGATGGTCCGGCGAGCACGTGCTGCTGCAAAGGCGGAGGTCGGACCATGTTGGCCGGGTTTGGTGCTGGCAGTGGTGTTTGTGCTAAGATCGGGTTTCCAAGGGTTATCCTTGCAGCTGGTGTCTACGCTTGTGCCAAAGAACTGAAAGTCGGTAAAATTCCATCGGTATTTGGATTAGGTGGTGCATAGTTTGCTACTGGCGCGGCTTGATGTTGATCCCAATTATCTCTATTCTGCCTTGCCAATACTTCGGCACTCGTCTCATCGCTTACGGAAGCCGATCCTCCATCAGCCGGTGGTGCCCGGGTCACAACATGAACAGTCATGTGACGTACGGGTCCCAACGGTGCCGGGTGATCTTCGTCTTCAAGCCCATCTCCATACGCTCCTCGAATAACGGTAAAATTGACTCTGTGTTTGAATCTAGATCTGACATATTGGTAGGAGTGATAATGGAATCTTCCATAACCTGGATCGCCGACTCTCCCTCTTTGGTGGTAGCTTCAAATTCTGGCGATCCGACTAATTCTTCTCCGTCCGGCTGGTCCATTGTGGTTGACCCGGACTCTGTTTCGAACTCCGGGTCATACTGTTCGATGCATACTCCGCTAGATCGGTTCACACCGACCAAAACATCGATCTGCCCAAAGATGAGCATAGATCCGGTTTCCATGAAATCTGCCTCTTCCGTCCAGCCGGAGGTGTCCATGATCCGCTCCCCTCCTTGAAGCGTGTGGATCTGGCCGATATCTAGGTTTTCCATACCTCGACGCGCTTCTCCTGAAAAAGTGATGCTCTTGGCCGCAAGCCCCACAGTGGGCGCCAACTGTCGTGGGATTGTCACGACAGATGTTTCCATGTGGAAACTTGAGATGAGGGGCATGGCGGCTTCCGGCATCGGGAGCTTGTCTAGCGTGGCGTGGGGAAACAAGGGTTTACCCAAGTTCAGCCCTTCGTCTTGAGGTAAGACCTACTTCCTGCTTCGGCTTTATTGATCAGGGTTTCGAGGACTCGGCGCCTTAGCTTCCGGGTCTCGAGATTACAATGGTCTCTCTCTATGTCCATTGAACTTAGATCTCTAGGAACCAGGACACCCCCTTATATAGGCGGTGGGTCTCGCTGGAGGTACAAGGCCGGGGTCCGGGTTCCTATCATACCCGGACTCTACTCTAAGTCCTCTAAGTCTTCACCTTCCTTATCAGGACTCTGTCTTGTACTTGATCCTTCTCGCTCCTGGGCCAAGGCACACGTCGCGCATCGTCTTACGTGTCACCCGGCCCATGTCCTTACGCTTGATTCGGACCAGGCTCTTGCCAGGCCGGCTTATCTTCTATGTGTCAGCCCAGTGAGGACCAGGGTGTGCAGAGCCCACTCTCCACAGGCCTCGCACGCGACAGATTCAACAAAACGACCAAGGACCAAGCCACCGCTTGGAGAGACCCTCGAGAGGCAACTCCTCTTGAGGGCCTGAAGAGGAAGCAAGGGGCTGAGGAGGATCCCGCACTTCAAGAGACTCCCCAACCGCTGCCCTGGAGAGAAGTCAACGGAAACCTCTCCACAAGCCACCACGGCTCTGTGGAGACACTTCACGGCTAAGCAACCGCTGCAAGGCGCACATGGCCTCTGCAGCAGCCACAGAGTGACGCGAACATCACAGTTGCCATTCTGGTGATAAAGGAGTCAACAAAGCTGCGCTGCCCACGCCAAGACAGCAAGGACATTCCTCTTTGGTGATAAAGTGGCTGGATGGCGCAAAGCTCCAAGAAGATCGTCATCGTGGGCTCCGCCACGACCCCTGCAATGCCTGCGAGCCGTTCTGCGCTCTACGGCTTATCGGCCACTGTTGCTAACTTTAGCACGGATGGACCGTGTCCATGGACATTTCTGCGGCGGTGGACTCCCTCTCCTTCGCGCCACTGCCCTGTGGGAACCCACCCTCTGCGTACAGCGCAAGGAAGAGGCCCGAGGCGCCTATAAAAGGAGCAGGAGCTCCAGCGCAGCAAAGGATGGGCCAATCGCATTCTGAACCCTTGGAACCCTAGCCAAGCGCGTAGGATAGCCAACTGCTCGAGGAGGAAGAAGACCGTAGCTTCCCTCTCCAAGCACCAAACAGCCTCAAGAGAGCCCTCGGCAAGCTCATTGTACTGTAACCCTCGCAGTGCAATACAGACAAGCAGGAGTAGCAGTGTTACCTCCTCCTGAGGGCCGTGAACCTGGGTACTGGTTGGTGTTCATCTCTGTCGTGTTGTCTCTCTCCAGGCCCGGTGAGCACCGTCGTCGAGCCTCTCGAGGGTTGTTTTGCCCTCCGTGTTCAATCCCCCTTTGAACTACTCTTTAGGGTGTGACTACCCCTGTTCCGTGGGAGTCACTCTCCGCCATTTGGCGCACCAGGTAGGGGATTGAGGCGTGTCAACGACCTTCGAGCCGCCTCCGCGCCATGATGGACACTCGCACCGCTCACGCCGCCCATGCCAACAGGCGTGCACCCGAAGGAACCAACATCGCGCCTGGTGCCACCGCAATTCGTGGATAGCGGGGTCGCCCCCGCCGTGAGGAGCGCGCCAACACCGGGCCGCACGTGGAGCATCCCGAGAGCAAGCCTGAGCAGAACGGGGAGGAGCACCCCGAACACCAAGCCGACGCGGAGTCCTCGCACAGGACGCAGCACCCGAGCGCCTCCTCTCAAGGACACGTGGATCCCGGTCCGCACACGGCTCTGCTCATGGCGCAAGAACTTCTCCGCTACTGGCCTACTACAGAGGCTCACGATCAGTGGCTGGAACGCCTCAACCACCTCGTCAGCATCGCCACCACTCGCCCCGCTCCGTCACGGTCGATTATGCACCCCTCCCTCGCGGGCACGGCTGCGCCTGACGCGCCTCCGCCACCTCCAGGACCTGCTCCGCCGTGATGCATAGAGCTGCCTCGCACGCATCCTCGCCGCGCGACTGCCTAATCGTGCAGCACACCGGGCCAGACGCGTGCGTGGGGATGGAGTGCCAGCGGGACCGCCAGAACTGCCTCGTGGAGGAGATTGGCCAAGCGGGCCAGCAGAACCGTGCGGCTCTGCAGAACGGGGTCGCCGCGTACGCCTCGGGTTGCATGGCGTGCACCCGCTCCCTGCGCCGCGTGGACTGGCCTCAGAAGTTCAGGCCAGCTCTCCCAAAGGGCTACGACGGCTCCCGCAACCCCGTCAAGTTTCTGCAGCTCTACACCACCTACATCCAAGCTGCAGGAGGAGATGACAAGGTCATGGCTAGCTGGTTCTCCCACGCGCTTCGCAACTCCGCGCTGTCGTGGCTCCTAAACCTCCCTGAGGACTCTGTGGGCACGTCGGAAGAGCTCTTCAAGCAGTTCGTCGCCAACTTCAAGGGTACGAACGAGCGTACACTCACCCACAACGACCTGCGCGCCATGGTGCAGAAGAAGGATGAGACCCTCTTCAAGTACATTCAACGCTTCAGACAGGTGCGGAACAAGATTCCAAACATCCCTGACACCCAGGTCATCGCTGCCTTCCGCGAGGGCGTCACGAATCACAGGATGCTCGAGAAGCTCGACATCCACGACAAGCTCACAGTTGTGGTGAAGCTGTTCGATCTGGCGGACAAGTGCGCCAAGGCTGAAGAGGGACTCCTCTTCGTCAAAATGAGCTCGCGGGGAGATGACCGTGGAGAGGGGTCCAAGAGCCACAAGAAGAAGGAGGAGCCCACGCGCAAGGCCACTGCAGTCCTCGCGGCAGAGCCTGACACCAAGAGCACCCGCAGGACTCCCCCGATCCTGGCGAGAAGAAGGAGGACAACTGTCTATTCTGCGTCTACCACAACCGCCGCGTCCACTCTACCGAGACCTGCTTCGACCTCAAGAGGCTAAGCAAGGAGCGCGAACAAGCCGAGGGCAGCGGCGGACGTGGTCTAGGCCGCGGGTACCACGGAGGCGGACGCAAGGGCGGCTACCAGAAGTCACCAGGCACTCGAGCCAACCCCGCCGAGAAAAACAGCAACCTCCCTGACGAGGAAGATGGAGGCTACCAGGCCCCGAGAGGGGCTATGGCCTGCATACTCGGCAGGGCTCTGGCGCCCAAGTTGAACAACCAGTTCAATCAGTTCGCCCGTGAGCTCAATGACGCGCTCCCCAGCGTCGAGACCTCCAGGCCCCTCAAGTGGTCGCAGTACACCATCGCTTTCGACGCGCAAGACCACCCAAAGTCTACCAAGACTAATGGTACCCTCCTGTTGGTCTGCTCCCCCACCATCAACAACATGGGCATCTCCAAGACGTTCATTGATTGAGGTGCAGGCCTGAACGTCATCTCCGTCGAGACTTTCGAGACGCTTCAAGTGCCATACGAGTGGCTCATTCCCTCTAGGCCCTTCACGTGAGTCACCAGCGGCTCCATCGAGCCTCTGGGGCAGGTCCGACTCGTTGTCACCTTTGGCACGCAGAAGAACTACCGCACCGAGCTGATCAACTTCGGCGTCGCACACATTGGCTTGCCGTACAGCGCCATCCTCGGCTACCCCGCCCTCGCGAAGTTCATGGTCGTCACGCATCATGCCTACAACATGGTCAAAATCCCCGGCAGCGCTGACACCATCTCCATCCTCCGCCACGTCCTGGATGCCACGCGCGCCGTTGAGACAACCTACAAGGCAGCCACCATGGCATTTCCGGCTGCGGAGGACATGTGTTGGGGGGATCATACCCCGGTAGGCCCATCGACATAGAAGATAAGCTGGCCTTGCGCGAGCCTGGGCCGGATCAAGCATAAAGACATGGGCCGGGTGACACGTAAGCCGGTGCGCAACGTGTGTCTACGCCCGCAAGCAAGAAGGATCCACAAGGCTGGAGACCAAGTACAAGACGGAGTCCTGCTACGGAAGGAATAAGCTTAGAGGACTTAGAGTAGAGTCCGGGTATGATAGGAACCCGGACTCGGCCTTGTACCTCCAGCGAGACCCGCCACCTATATAAGGGGGTCTCTTGGTTCCTAGAGATCTAAGTTCCAGATAGAGCCACAATCGATAGCCGTAGTAGAGACACCTTGTAATCTCGAGACCCGGAAGCTAAGGCGCCTAGTCCCGAAACCCTAATCAGTAAAGCCGAAGTAGGAAGTAGGTTTTTACCTCACGACGAGGGGCCGAACCTGGGTAAATCCTTGTTTTCCCCACGCCACGCTAGACAAGCTCCTGATGTCGGAAGCCGCCATGCCCCTCATCTCAAGTTACCTCCGGGTAACATCTGTCGTGACAATCCCTTGACAGTTGGCGCCCACCGTGGGGCCTGTGGCCAAGCGCATCACTTTTTCGGGAGAAGCGCGGCGAGGTATGGAAAACCTAGCTATCGGTCAGATCCACACGCTCCCAGGAGGGGAACGGATCCTGGACGACTCCGGCTGGACAGAAGAGGCGGATTTCTTGGAAACCGGATCTATGTTCATCTTTGGACAGATCGATGTCTTCGTCTGTGTGATCCGATCTAATGGAGCTGACTAAGAGCAGTACGAGCCGGAGTTCGAGTCAGATTCTGGGTCTGCTACGATGGCCCAGACGGACGGAGAGGAATCAGTTGGATCACCAGAAGAGATAGAATCGACGATCCGTGTCACGGAGGACTCCATCGTCACCACCGTTAATATATCAGATCTGGATACAGACACATAATCAATCTTACCCTTGTTCGATGATGTAACATCCTAATATTTTGGAATGTTTAAAAATCACAAAAAATTAAAACTTTTATTTTGATTAAAATAAAATATTAAAATGCATAAGAGAACCAATTATAAAAGACTTCAAGCATCTAGAAGAGTTTTAATATTTTAATTATCTTGGAAAGATCATTACTTCCAAAAGTTGATCCAAGTTAAACAATTTATTATCCATTGTAGTTATTAAACCTCAATATGTAATTTGACAAATGTTTTAACGAAAATTTCAAACCATTTTATTATAATAAAAGGTTTCCTTATAAATATTTGTTTCCACCACTTAGCCTTAGCTATTCATAATTTAAAATGGTATTTACAAGTGTAATTTTAAATAATTTAAAACAGGATCCATTTGCCCTATGGTTTTTCTTTAGTTCCACTAAGTACAAAAACATAGTGTTGAAATTTCAACCTATAGTTTATAACTTTAATAACTTCATATGTTTTATATAAATGGATTATCCAATTACATTTCATTAGCTTAAAATGATCTTCATTTATTTTCAAAACATAAAATGATTTTCAGGAGTAAATTTTGTGTTTTTAAATCTAAAATCTTTTCCAAAGTGGTTATGAAGCTTTCAATTGAGTTATCTTATTATAAATAAAATGGTGCCCAAAATACTTCAAACTAAAATGATTACATTAGATTTTCTCTACTTAATTCAAATAGGTATAATATGTGATTTAATAATCTATTAAAGCTAGATTTTATGTAATAATAGAATATGAGTTTAGATAACTTAATTCCAAAACATATTTGAATACGGGTATTTTACATATTTTATTTAGCCAAAAGAAAACTTAATTTAATTTATAATTACAAAATTGATATTTAGTATAAAATTGGTATTTAATGAATTTTTCAAAAATATTAAATTTCAAAAATGTTTAAAACATGCCCACAAATGGTTTAACTCAAAGATAATAATTTTACGAATTTTAAGAAATTTGTTTGACTGCTTTTGGACACCGAAATTAAAAGTTATGAAATAATAAAATAAAAATCAGAAAAGAAAAAGTAAGGGTGACGTCAGCGTGACGTCAGCGTCGTCTTCCTCACGCCGAGATTCACGCCCCCGATTCTTTCCAAAAATCCGTCGAGGTTCTTGCGGGATTGGTTCCCTCCCCTGCCCCATTTAAAACCCCGCACCCTCCTCTCTCATCGCCCCTCAAAACACTAAGAAATCCTGCCCCAGACTGCCGGAAAAAGCTCGCCGGAGCAACGCGAGTCCGCCGCCGTTTTCCTCTGCTTTAGCAACGAGGTGAGCACGAACGGGACCGAGACCCCCTCCTTCCTTTTTCCCTTGTCCTTGCGCTCCGCCGTGACCCCTTGGTCAAATTTCTTCCGCAGTCGTTGGAGTGGAATGAGATCACCGACTCTCGCCGGCGTTTGAGGAAACCCCGACCGCGTCTCGCTACCGCCCGAGGACGCACGAGTTGACGTCATCGCCACCATCGAGCCCGCCAAGCCGCACCGCATCTCGTCGTCACCACCGGAGGCTCAGGGAAGCACTGGAGCCACCGCGCCGTCCTCGACCGAGCCGCCGCCGTCGTCTGCCTCGCCTCCGGTGACCGAAAGCGCCGCCCGGTGGGCTTCTTCTCCTCTGTCCGTCCGATCTATCTTCAACGGTTAGGATTAGAACACTTAAAACGAATCGGTACGATTCTTTTCTGGCCGTTAGATCTGGATCTGACGATCCAGATCGTTTCACTTACCCACGTCAGCAACCCAGTCAGCAGCCACGTCAGGTCCAGTCAGCGCACACATGGATATTATTTTCTTTTAATTAGATTAAATGGCAGTTTTGCAGAAAAGCCCCTGCCACTTAGAATTATCATAACTTTTTAACCCTTGACCCAAATTGGACAAATTTTATATCAAATTGAAGCCCTCGACAAGTAGAACCTGCTGGAACTTTTAAATTTCAAATGTGACCTAGTTTAAAATATTCAAATTTCAAATGGTGAATTCGAGTATTTTTGTATTAACTTCAGATTAGTAAATTCTAAAAATTTCAAATAAAATTTTTTTAGACACTCTATAAAATGTGTAATATGTTGCATCTATTATAAAATAATTTTGAGAATTTTTTTGATAATTAAATTGTTGTATGTTTATTTTGAATAGTTTGACTAATTTTGGACATAACTACTAATAGAAATATTATTTTTGATTTAATCAAATTACTATGAACTTAATTAAATGCCCTCTGCCTATTAACTCCATTTATAAAATTTCGTTATAAATAATGTTTGAACAATTTAAAATGAATTTAAAGGTCAGAGACTTAATTTGATTTATTGTAGCATATTATAAGGTTTATTAATTTAAAAATTATTACTCTGTACCAAAGGCATAACAAATTGTCCTTGTCCGGAGAAAGCTCAAATTCCTGTTTATTAATATATTTCATAACATGAATAAGTAAGTTTTGTTAAAACCTTTTAAATAGTTCTAGTTCCTATACAAGGGTTTTTAAATGCATTTGGTTAATTAGGTGTTACTAAAAATGTGATTTAAAACATTATAACAATTTAAATAACTAAGATATTATTAATACTACAAGCTTTGAAGTTGGGAATTAAAAATGAATAGATATGAGAAAAGTAAGAAATTCTTGAATTTGATTTCGGTTAAGTTTAATTCTAAACATAATCTTGGGTAAATGAAATGAAATGTTTACAGTTGTACTAAAGTGTTAAACCTTGCTTTTAAAATTGTGATTAAGTCTTCATGATATCCCTTTGGGCAAACTTTTAAACACCATTTCATTAGAAAACTTGGAAACACCCATACAACCTTCTTGAGTTGAAAGTGTTCTTTGACTCCAGACCATCCCTTGGCAAAACCCTAAATCCAAACACATTAATTCTTTTTGTATATTGAATTAGGTGACACCTTTGACCAAACCCTTCCAAGAAGACTCGTTACGCTTGTTTTGTTCAATATGTTTTGTGTTTGTTGAATTGCTTGTTTATTGGGTGTCCTTTTTACTATATAATTTGAAACGGAGAGCACCCATTGACTTCGACAAGAGTGTGAGAGAAACGACAACTTTCATAAGGCAAGTGACTTCATAAAACACCTATTATTTTATTCTATTGCATATCTAGTGTTTTCAAACAGTATTTGCAAAAGTAGTATGCATGATAGGTTTTTGGGAGATTGTAGTATGCTATGCAAACCTTTTAGGTTTCCCCTTAGAAATTCCAGATTAGACCCCTATTTTAATTTAGTGGAAGTACCTGCTGCAAAACTAATTGTTTTATGGTTGATGTGATAAATGAAAATTTCCACTAAATTAATTTAACGCCTGGGTGGATTGGGTCGATCGAGGAGGTTTCAAGTTGAGTGGCTTCTCAGGGCCAAGTTTCATGGTTGTCTTCGCCCAAGATAGTTTCCACTTACTTGGGGCCATGATATGCGGTGTTAACCTGAGTTGCTCACTTGTGGTAGGCCACCCAGGGCTATGAGATTTAAGTTTACACTGAGTCTAGTTGCTTATCGTGCAACCATTGGTCATATGGGCTCTGTCTTGATGGAGTAAGTTGATGTGGACCTGGGTCAAGAGATTGATGGTGGTAGAGTTGATAGGATGGTGGTAATCTCTTAGTATTATCATGGGAAAGCAACTTCTGAAAAGTCTCGTCTTGATCTTCTCCTTTTCCTTCTCACTAAAGGAGTGTAGAGGATAGTTTGGGTTGATTAAGTCTAATGGTGAAAGTGCACACCCTCTCGAGAGTTAAAACCTAAGATCTTAGCCGTGTCCCCGGCATCGGACAATTTGAGTAACTACACAAGGCTGTGTTCTGAAAATCTCTTCATCCCAATTTCTTAATAAAATTTTGTTGAGTAAACATGAGTAGGAGACATGGACTTGTCTCGAGATGTCTCTTAAAGAGAAGTTTTGAACTCGAAAAGTTGTTTATCAAAAGTAGGAGAAAACTTGCTTTGCGCAATAGCCTTGAGCTCCACCATCCAAATAAGCATATTGATATAGCTTAGTAGAACATTAGGAATTAAAGTCACTTTCCACCACAATTCAATTGTGCTGACCCTTTATAGCTGGGCTGCAACTAAACCTTGCAGAATGTCCGAATGAGGAGTACGGGGGTCGTCTTCGAGCTACAACCAACATGATTTGCCAGTGGCTTCATGGAGAAGATGTAGCTCCATGCTATCTTTAGTTTTGCATTTGAACTCTGAAATAAAGTGTGAACTATTTATTCAGCTAGCACATCTGCTATGCTAAATTGTAAGGATTATTTGTTTTTGGATCATTCGTCTCGTTCTGTAATAAATTATGACATTGTACTGTGATATTTCATCTTATTGGAGAATGCGAGACTTATGTGATCCAAGTCTTCCGCACTATTCATAAGTGCAATTGCTATCTTAAGCAAGGGCACTACAGATGGTATCAGAGCACGAATGTTGCCCGTAGGCTCGAAACCCCTAGGATTGGACAGGAACCACAAGTCAAACCTTTTTAAGTAGTAATCTATACAGTATATTTTTCTTGTTTTGTTCTTTTCTCTTTCCCTTTAATTCTAATACTCTTACCTTTTTCATAATTTTAGATGGGAGAGTACGCTAAGACCGCGTATGCTGGTATTCTGTCGGATTTCATCTTTGGGAGGAAGCTGTCCAGGTTGACAAGTCAATTGAAGCTACCACCGCCCTATTTCCGAAGAAGGAAGGAGGAGACCGACATACCTAATGTGACACGCTGGGAAATCCACACAATCATGACCCCAGACCCCACGATGCCAGACTTCGAGCCCGTGGACTATGTCACCTACTACCCAGAGTGGATTGAAGGAGTGAACGTAGCTATGGTGGACTTAATAGCTCGTCTGTGCTACAAGTATCGCAACAACCTACCACCGGATTCGCCCTTCCGTGCCTTTGGGAAGAGAGATGCACATGGCCACTGGATGGCTCTCACTGGGAATCGCTTGGACCTACCCCTGATCTATAAAATGTTTGAAGACCTAGATTTTCTCGTCAACTGCTTGACCCTTGAGGTTCAACAAGCTCATGACATCGCAGATCACGCTCGGGCCGTCATACACGCAAAGACCCAAGAACTCCAGACTTCAGAAAACCTTATCGGCCACATGGAGGAACACATCCATGATCTACAGTTGCAGAACCTTGATAAGGATGAGCAGATTGCCGCACTTCAGGCACATGTCAACCCACCTTCACCTCCACCACTGGTAACTGAAGAAGAAGGTGACCAAGGCACTGGAGAAGTGGCTGCACCCGCAAATGTAAAGGAGGAAGAACAGGAGGAAGAAGACCCCGAAGAGGTGATTTTTGAGGAGTCAAGTGAGGAAGAAGACACACCTGAGGTGAACAACCATGCAACAAAGCGCAAGCGGGAGATCAAAGAGGAATAAGGGGAGCAAGTCAAGCAAACGTTAGAGAGACCACCATTTATCCTGTCTTAGCTTATCGTATCAGTTTAGTGTATTGACCTATCAAAATGTGATATGGCAGTACCAGCGTGTTTATTTTGGAACCTAAATCGTTTTTGGAGTTGAGAATTTAAAAACCTTGAGTTTTCAGGATTATTAATATCTAGCGATTTTGAACCTTGAGTTGTGCTCTTGATTTGATTGCTTGATGTGTTTGTTTGTATGACCTGAAATTATTTAAGGGTGGTAGCCACCCAAAATAAAATTTATCCCTGCCGCATAAACCCGGAGATCCCAAACTACCCTTCTTTCTAGCCTCCCCAATCAAAATCGCCCCCTTCAAGCTCTTAAGTTTCCATGTCTCAAAACCTCTCGAGTATCAGTTGCATTCCACGCTTTTGTTTTCTAGTCTTTCCGAATCTCGGGGACGAGATTCCTTTTAAGGGTGGTAGTCTGTAACATCCCAATATTTTGGAATGTTTAAAAATCACAAAAAATTAAAACTTTTATTTTGATTTAAATAAAATATTAAAATGCATAAGAGAACCAATTATAAAAGACTTCAAGCATCTAGAAGAGTTTTAATATTTTAATTATCTTGGAAAGATCATTACTTCCAAAAGTTGATCCAAGTTAAACAATTTATTATCCATTGTAGTTATTAAACCTCAATATGTAATTTGACAAATGTTTTTACGAAAATTTCAAACCATTTCATTATAATAAAAGGTTTCCTTATAAATATTTGTTTCCACCACTAAGCCTTAGCTATTCATAATTTAAAATGGTATTTACAAGTGTAATTTTAAATAATTTAAAACAGGATCCATTCGCCCTATGGTTTTTCTTTAGTTCCACTAAGTACAAAAACATAGTGTTGAAATTTCAACCTATAGTTTATAACTTTAATAACTTCATATGTTTTATATAAATGGATTATCCAATTACATTTCATTAGCTTAAAATGATCTTCATTGATTTTCAAAACATAAAATGATTTTCAGGAGTATATTTTGTGTTTTTAAATCTAAAATCTTTTCCAAAGTGGTTATGAAGCTTTCAATTGAGTTATCTTATTATAAATAAAATGGTGCCCAAAATACTTCAAACTAAAATGATTACATTACATTTTCTCTACTTAATTCAAATAGGTATAATATGTGATTTAATAATCTATTAAACCTAGATTTTATGTAATAATAGAATATGAGTTTAGATAACTTAATTCCAAAACATATTTGAATACGGGTATTTTACAAATTTTATTTAGCCAAAAGAAAACTTAATTTAATTTATAATTACAAAATTGATATTTAGTATCAAATTGGTATTTAATGAATTTTTCAAAAATATTAAATTTCAAAAATGTTTAAAACATGCCCACAAATGGTTTAACTCAAAGATAATAATTTTACGAATTTTTAGAAATTTGTTTGACTGCTTTTGGACACTGAAATTAAAAGTTATGAAATAATAAAATAAAAATCAGAAAAGAAAAAGGAAGGGTGACGTCAGCGTGACGTCAGCGTCGTCTTCTTCAGGCCGAGATTCACGCCCCCGATTCTTTCCAAAAATCCGTCGAGGTTCTTGCGGGATTGGTTCCCTCCCCTGCCCCATTTAAAACCCCGCACCCTCCTCTCTCATCGCCCCTCAAAACCCTAAGAAATCCTGCCCCAGACTGCCGGAAAAAGCTCGCCGGAGCAACGCGAGTTCGCCGCCGTTTTCCTCTGCTTTAGCGACGAGGTGAGCACGAACGGAACCGAGACCCCCTCCTTCCTTTTTCCCTTGTCCTTGCGCTCCGCCGTGACCCCTTGGTCAAATTTCTTCCGCAGTCGTTGGAGTGGAATGAGATCACCGACGCTCGCCGGCGTTTGAGGAAACCCCGACCGCGTCTCGCCACCGCCCGAGGACGCACGAGTTGACGTCATCGCCACCATCGAGCCCGCCGCGCCGCAACGCATCTCGTTGTCACCACCAGAGGCTCAGGGAAGCACTGGAGCCACCGCGCCGTCCTCGACCGAGCCGCCGCCGTCGTCTGCCTCGCCTCCGGTGACCGAAAGCGCCGCCCGGTGAGCTTCTTCTCCTCTGTCCGTCCGATCTATCTTCAACGGTTAGGATTAGAACACTAAAAACGAATCGGTACGATTCTTTTCTGGCCGTTAGATCTGGAGATCGTTTCACTTACCCACGTCAGCAACCCAGTCAGCAGCCACGTCAGGTCCAGTCAGCGCCCAGTCAGCGCACACGTGGATATTATTTTCTTTTAATTAGATTAAATGGCAGTTTTGCAGAAAAGCCCCTGCCACTTAGAATTATCATAACTTTTTAACCCTTGACCCAAATTGGACAAATTTTATATCAAATTGAAGCCCTCGACAAGTAGAACCTGCTGGAACTTTTAAATTTCAAATGTGACCTAGTTTAAAATATTCAAATTTCAAATGGTGAATTCGAGTATTTTTGTAATAACTTTAGATCAGTAAATTCCAAAAATTTCAAATAAAATTGTTTTAGACACTCTATAAAATGTGTAATATGTTGCATCTATTATAAAATAATTTTGAGAATTTTTTTTGATAATTAAATTGTTGTATGTTTATTTTGAATAGTTTGACTAATTTTGGACATAACTAGTAATAGAAATATTATTTTTGATTTAATCAAATTACTATGAACTTAATTAAATGCCCTCTGCCTATTAACTCCATTTATAAAATTTCATTATAAATAATGTTTGAACAATTTAAAATGAATTTAAAGGTCAGAGACTTAATTTGATTTATTGTAGCACATTATAAGGTTTATTAATTTAAAACTTATTACTCTGTACCAAAGGCATAACAAATTGTCCTTGTCCGGAGAAAGCTCAAATTCCTGTTTATTAATATATTTCATAACATGAATAAGTAAGTTTTGTTAAAACCTTTTAAATAGTTCTAGTTCCTATACAAGGTTTTTTTAATGCATTTGGTTAATTAGGTGTTACTAAAAATGTGATTTAAAACATTATAACAATTTAAATAACTAAGATATTATTAATACTACAAACTTTGAAGTTGGGAATTAAAAATGTATAGATATGACAAAAGTAAGAAATTCTTGAATTTGATTTTGGTTAAGTTTAATTCTAAACATAATCTTGGGTAAATGAAATGAAATGTTTACAGTTGTACTAAAGTGTTAAACCTTGCTTTTAAAATTGTGATTAAGTCTTCATGATATCCCTTTGGGCAAACTTTTGAAGACCATTTCATTAGAAAACTTGGAAACACCCATACAACCTTCTTGAGTTGAAAGTGTTCTTTGACTCCAGACCATCCCTTGGCAAAACCCTAAATCCAAACACATTAATTCTTTTTGTATATTGAATTAGGTGACACCTTTGACCAAACCCTTCCAAGAAGACTCGTTGCGCTTGTTTTGTTCAATATGTTTTGTGTTTGTTGAATTGCTTGTTTATTGGGTGTCCTTTTTACTATATAGTTAGAAACGGGGAGCACCCATTGACTTCGACAAGAGTGTGAGAGAAACGACAACTTTCATAAGGCAAGTGACTTCATAAAACACCTATTATTTTATTCTATTGCATATCTAGTGTTTTCAAACAGTATTTGCAAAAGTAGTATGCATGATAGGTTTTTGGGAGATTGTAGTATGCTATGCAAACCTTTTAGGTTTCCCCTTAGAAATTTCAGATTAGACCCCTATTATAATTTAGTGGAAGTACCTGCTGCAAAAATGATTGTTTTATGGTTGATGTGATAAATGAAAATTTCCACTAAATTAATTTAACGCCTGGGTGGATTGGGTCGATCGAGGAGGTTTCAAGTTGAGTGGCTTCTCAGGGCCAAGTTTCATGGTTGTCTTCGCCCAAGATAGTTTCCACTTACTTGGGGCCATGATATGCGGTGTTAACCTGAGTTGCTCACTTGTGGTAGGCCACCCAGGGCTATGAGATTTAAGTTTACACTGAGTCTAGTTGCTTATCGTGCAACCATTGGTCAATATGGGCTCTGTCTTGATGGAGTAAGTTGATGTGGACCTGGGTCAATAGATTGATGGTGGTAGAGTTGATAGGATGGTGGTAATCTCATAGTATTATCATGGGAAAGCAACTTCTAAAAAGTCTCGTCTTAATCTTCTCCTTTTCCTTCTCACTAAAGGAGTGTAGAGGATAGTTTGGGTTGATTAAGTCTAATGGTGAAAGTGCACACCCTCTCGAGAGTTAAAACCTAAGATCTTAACCGTGTCCCCGGCATCGGACAATTTGAGTAACTACACAAGGCTGTGTTCTGAAAATCTCTTCATCCCAATTTCTTAATAAAATTTTGTTGAGTAAACATGAGTAGGAGACATGGACTTGTCTCGAGATGTCTCTTAAAGAGAAGTTTTGAACTCGAAAAGTTGTTTATCAAAAGTAGGAGAAAACTTGCTTTGCGCAATAGCCTTGAGCTCCACCAGCCAAATAAGCATATTGATATAGCTTACTAGAACATTAGGAATTAAAGTCACTTTCCACCACAATTCAATTGTGCTGACCCTTTATAGCTGGGCTGCAACTAAACCTTGCAGAATGTCCGAATGAGGAGTAAGGGGGTCGTCTTCGAGCTACAACCAACATGATTTGCCAGTGGCTTCATGGAGAAGATGTAGCTCCATGCTATCTTTAGTTTTGCGTTTCAACTCTGAAATAAAGTGTGAACTATTTATTCAGCTAGCACATCTGCTATGCTAAATTGTAAGGATTATTTGTTTTTGGATCATTCGTCTCGTTCTGTAATAAATTATGACATTGTACTGTGATATTTCATCTTATTGGAGAATGCGAGACTTATGTGATCCAAGTCTTCCGCACTATTCATAAGTGCAATTGCTATCTTAAGCAAGGGCACTACAGATGATCGTTATGGAGATGGGTTTGTGGATGAAGATTACCCGTCACTGTTGGGACCCGTGCGTCACATGACGATTCACGTGGTAACCCGGGCACCCCCGGCTGACGGAGGATCGGTTTCCGTAAGCGACGAAACAAGCGCCGAGGCATTGGCGAGGCAGAATAGAGATAACTGGGATCAACGTCAAGCTCCACCTACAGCGAACTATGCACCCCCCCCAGTCACATAGCCGGGGGAATCTTACCGACTTTCAGTTCTTTGGCTCATATGCAGACACCAGCTGCGGGAATCCCTCTCGGAAACCCGATACTTGCGCCAACCGTTGTGCCAGCACCAAATACGACCAACTTAGTAAGACCTCTGTTGCAGCAGCAGGCGCTGGCGGGAACTTCAGCAAGCCCGGCACAGCAACAAGGGGAAGTAACAACTAATAGCACGGCTATGATGAGAGAGCTAGAAGAGCTAAGACAAGCGGTGGCAAGGGCAAGTCAAGAACGTGAGGAGGAGAACCGGCGTATCCAAGAGAGGGAACAACTTGTGATCCAGCAAGAGCAGAACCTGCTGGAAGAAAGAAGTACCCTCCAGAGGAGAAGGGACGAGTTAACTGCTGTCCAGAACAGGAGGCGCGGAAGCCGGCTCCACCTTCCAACCGGGACAAATACTATAGCACCTTTAGCCTTGGAGTTCCAGACAACACCAAATCCGGCACCTACAGCGGCACCGGTAGCGATGATTCACCCGGCGCCAGTGGCTGTCGCGCCCCTGAATGGATTACCAGGAGCGCCAGCAGGAAACTTGGCGGAAGCCAGAGCAGCAATCATCGAGCAACAACCACCACCACCTCCCAGGTTTGATCCTCCCTTGGGTCATTACAATAACCCAGTTGACAATATTTTTGCAGCAACACACGCCCTAGAGCGGATACCCTTCGATAACTCACCGGCCGGCTTAGAGGCAAGGAGAGTCATGGACCTACTAAGGACAGCTGTAGTTCCACAAAACAACAACCCACGAGGCTCACAAGATTTCAACTCAGAGCTGGCAAGGACCCGTACCAGAACTCGACAGTCGGAGCCGGATGCAGCGAGATCAGTTCAAAATAGGTTGGGGCCGGTAAACCGGCCAGCTCCGCAACCAGCTCACCAGCAACAACAGCAGGCTCCCGCACCGCGAAGGATGGCCGCTCCCGCCGTCTCTACTGCCCAGTCCATAGTAGACAGTTCAAGAGTAAGACGTGTGGCGACTGTGGTAGCCGCACCAGAAGCCGGAGCGAGAGTCGGAGCAGCGGTTCAACCCAGACCCGTCCTGAATTCACCTGCCCCGGGTCACGGAGGAGGCTCGTCAGGAAACTTGACAGGGCCCAAGTGTTTGTCGGACGCGATCAGATCAGAACCTTTTCCAGAAAAATTCAAAGAGCCGAGTAAGATTGTTAACTATGAGCCGAACATGAACCTAGAGACATGGTTGAGTGGGTATAGTATGGCCATGGACATGAAGAACGCAACAGCGAACCTGTGTGCGAGATACCTATATGTGATGATGGCAGAAGGAGCACCCAAAATTTGGCTGGACCGGCTTCCACCCAACAGCATCCATTCATGGGAGGAACTCAAGACGGCATTATTTCAAATTTCGCTGGGACATGCAAGAAGCAGTATACTGAGGCGGATCTAGATCGGTGTGTCATGAGAAAAACCGAGTCAGCAAGGCAATGGGTAGCACGAATCACAGAGATTCTGCAGTCATCAATCAACATCTCAGCTCACACGGCGATAACTACGATGGAGACGAACTTTGCTTTCGATTCTTTAACGCACAAGCTAGGACGTATGAGGGAAAACCCGGCTCGCCAAGACATCACCATCGGAGAGGTGGTCTCAATTGCTTACAAGTATGCAGCAACAAACAAAAGAGTAGGCGAGACGGAAGAGCAACCGGGTAAACGCAGCCCGTAACCTAGCGTCCAATCAGAACAACGGAAATGAAAACAACAATAAAAGACCCTACGAGGGAGGAAATTCAGAGTTTGTTGGAACCACCCAGGCCTCAGGTTACAGAGGACCAAGACCCGGCGGAAACTTCAGAGCCGGTCCCACAAGGGGACCAAACATCACTGAAATATATAACATGCCGTGCACTAGGCACGCCAGGAATGGTAAACCAGCCAGTCATACATTAGCACAATGCGCGGACATGAGGGCATGGAGAAGACATGAGCAGTCTTTGGAGCAGAACCAAGGAAACTTCAACGGAAACAACGTGAACAGTGGTAATCACGGTAATCACGGCAACAACGGTAACCCGGGCAACCAAGGAACCGGTTCCAGGTCTCAGGCACCACCAAACAACAACGTCGGGTCAAGTTAAAACCAAGGTGGAGGTTATCAACAAACACCAAAAGAGCTTCACAGTCAATGCCAGTATCATGTGTTTACCACCAACACATGCAGGAGAGAGCAAAAGTTGAAAGACATAGAGGTCAATGCAGTAGCAACAGACTTACCAAGATACCTGAAGTGGTCAGAGCAACCAGTTACATGGAGTAGACAAGATCACCCGGAAGGAATAGAACACCCGGGTCTCCTAGCCTTGGTAGTGGCGCCACAAGTAGACGGCTTCCGTCTGAACAAGGTCCTGATGGACGGAGGGAGCAGCATCAATATCTTATATCTAGACACTTTCCAGAGGATGGGTTTGTCTGAAAGTCGGCTAACGCCAACATCAACAATTTTTCATGGAATAGTACCAGGAAAGTCGGCTCACCCAATTGGCAAAATTAGATTGGAGGTAGCTGTCGGAGTGAGCAAGATGGAATACAGGTAAGAATACCTGACATTTGAGGTGGTAGATCTGAAGAGCCGGTACCAAGCTTTATTCGGAAGGCCGGCTTACGCCAAGTTCATGGCAAAACCGTGTTATGTTTACCTCAAATTGAAGATACCGGGTCACCAGGGGATCATCACTATTGAAGGAAGCAAAGACATGGCAATCGAGTGCGACCGGGGTGACGCCATCATGGCAGATCAGGCTTGCTTAGAAGAAGAGTTGAAATACTACAAGTCTCAGGTAGACCCGGCTGACAAACGCGTGCTGGATAAACCGGCCCAGGAAGAAGAGAAGAAAAAGTTCAAGTCAGCCCATTATACCAAGATGGTCGACTTTGTGGAAGGAGATTCCTCCAAGCAGTTCTCGATCGGGTCTCATATGGACCCAAAATAGGAAAGCGCGCTCGTCGAGTTCATCCGTGAACATCATGACATATTTGCATGGTCCCCCTCAGACATGCCGAGTGTCCCGGGCGATTTTGCCGAGCATAGCTTACATGTTGATCCAGCAGCAAAGCCAGTAAAGCAAGGTCTGCGTCGTTTCAATGCAGACAGGAAAAAGATCATTGGAGAGGAGATAGCCCGCCTTCTGCCGGCTGGATTTATAATGGAAGTGTATCACCCGAAGTGGCTGGCTAACCCGGTCCTGGTGCTGAAAAAGAACGGAGAGTGGAGAATGTGTGTTGATTACACAAGTTTGAACAAAGTCTGTCCAAAGGATCCTTTTGCGCTACCCCGGATAGACCAAATAATTGATGCCACAGCCGGCAGCGAACTACTGTGTTTCTTGGATGCTTATTCCGGGTATCACCAGATCAAGCTCAAAGAAGAAGACCAAGAGAAGACATCATTTATCACACCCTTTGGAGCTTTTTGCTACAAAACAATGTCCTTCGGCCTCAAGAACGCAGGAGCAACGTACCAGAGGTGTATCCAGAAGTGTTTTGAGATCAGATCGGCCGCGACGTCCATGCTTACGTTGATGATGTCGTAATCAAGTGTCAGAAAGCCGGGTCGCTACTAGAAGACCTAAAGGAGACCTTTACCAATCTCCGCAAGTATAAGAGGAAGCTTAATCTGACCAAGTGCGTATTCGGGGTTCCAGCAGGCATGTTACTCGGCTTCATAGTTTCAGAGAGAGGAATTGAGGCAAACCCGGCCAAAATCAAGGCGATCATGAACCTTAAGAAGCCAGAGTGTGTAAACGATGTCCAGAAACTGACGGGTTGCATCACAGCCCTAAGCCGGTTCATAGCAAGGATGGGAGAGAAAGCACTTCCATTACACAAGCTATTGAAGAAATCAGACAAGTTCATATGGGACCAGGAAGCAGATGATGCCTTGGAAGATTTCAAGAAAACACTGTCCACAACACCAGTCTTAGCAGCTCCCACGAGTAAGGAGCCAATGTTGTTATACGTCTCTGCCAATTCACGAGGCGTCAGCGCCGTGGTTGTCATAGAGAGGAAAGAGGAAGGCAAAGAATACCCGGTTCAGCGGCCGGTTTACTACGTCAGTAAGGCCCTGACCGAGTCAAAACAAAGGTACACGCAATGGCAAAAGTTGGTCTTTGGAGTCTTCACGGCAAGCCGGAAAATGCCACACTACTTCCAGGAACACCCCATAACAGTGGTGAGCTCAGCTCCCCCAGCAGAAATAATCAGAAACAGGGAGGCGACAGGAAGAGTAGCAAAATGGGCCATCGAGATGGGGCCTTATCACATAAACTACGAGCCAAGAACAGCAATCAAATCTCAAGCCTTAGCCGACTTCATCAATGACTGGACCGAGTTTGACCCCCTACCTTCAGCACCGAGTACCAAACACTTGGTCATGCACTTTGACGGGTCTAAGCTATTCGGAGGATCAGGAGCCGGCGTGGTTCTAACTTCACCAAAGGGTGATAAGCTGAGTTATGTCTTGCAAATACACTTCGAGCCATGCACAAACAACATTGCCGAGTATGAAGCTCTGCTACAAGGGCTGAGAGTCGCCAAGGAGATGGGTATCAAGAGGATCATGTGCTATGGGGACTCGGACCTCGTGGCACAACAAGTATCCGGGACATGGGACCGGAAGGACGCCAATATGGAAGCATACAAAAGAGAGGTTGACAGGGTAGCCGGGTTCTTCTCCGGATATCAAGTGGAACACATCGATAGAAGAAATAATGAGGCAGCGGACTCTCTATCAAGAATCGGCTCCAGGATAGACCCGACACCACCTAACGTATTCAAGGCCGAGTTATATAATCCATCCGTCAAGCTCTCAACTGAAGAAGAACTCGCAGTCGCTGATGACCCGGAGTCCCGGCTGGTTGCCGCCTTACACCAGACCCCATCATGGACCGAGCCGTATCTAGCTTATCTGCTCAGAGAGGAGCAACCACAAGAAGACGTCTTGGCAAGACAAATCGTACGCCGGGGTAAGGCGTACGCCATCATCAATGGCGAGTTACACAAGAAGAGCACTTCAGGAGTTTTTCTACGATGTGTCTCACCAGAGGAAGGCTGGAAAATCCTACAGGAAGTCCACTCAGGAGACTGTGGACATCACGCATAAACAAGATCAATGGTAGCCAAGGCATACAGACATGGTTTCTTCTGGCTGACGGCTTTGGCAGACGCGGAGAGCATAGCCCGGGTTTGCGATGGATGCCAGAGATATGCAAGGCAGATTCACGTGCCGACTCAGTACCTAAGGACCATACCAATCACATGGCCTTTTGCAGTATGGGTTATGGACATGGTTGGACCTTTCCAGCCATCACCCGGCAAGAAAACACATCTCTTGGTAGCAGTGGACAAGTTTACAAAGTGGGTCGAGGTCCAAGCCGGCAACAGGTTCTGCTACAACAGTTAAATTAAATTTCTGAAGAAAATTATATTCAGATTCGGGTATCCCCACAGCATAATCACAGACAATGGGACAAACTTCTCACTCGGAGAGATGCAGAAGTTCTACGGAGACAACGGGATCCGCCTAGACCTAGCTTCGGTCTCACATCCCCATTCAAACGACCAAGTTGAAAGAACAAACCAGGAGCTCCTTAGAAGGGTAAAACCAAGGCTCCGGGTTCCGCTAGTCAGGGCAGCCGGAGCCTGGGAAGAAGAACTGCCATCAGTCGTCTGGAGCATCAACACAACCCCAAACAGATCCACAGACTTCACACCTTTCTTCATGGTTTATGGAGCAGAAGTCGTCCTACCCAGGGATATCCTTCATGATTCTCCAAGAGTTGCAAATTACGTGGAGACTAAAAATGACAAAGCCAGGCTCATGTCAGTGGAGTTACTAGAAGAAGCAAGAGAGTTAGCCCTGGCAAGATCAGCTATATATCAGCAAGACTTAAGGCGGTATCACAGTCGCCGGGTTAGATCCAGGACTTTCCAGGAGGGAGACCTGGTCCTCAGATTGGCTCAGAACAGAGCCGGCTTTCATAAGCTCACTCCCCCATGGGAAGGACCTTTCGTGATAAGCAGAAGTCTAGACAACGGATCCTACTATTTGGTGGATCTAAGGGAAGAAAACACAGTGACAGGACCCAACACAGATCAAACAAGATACCCAATGACAGAAAATGACAGGCCCTGGAATATAGCAGAGGTTAGGCCATACTACACATAGACAGAAGGAGACCCGGATGAGACGGGTTCCACCCTTTTTTTGTATCTTTTTACTAAGAAAGCAGCAGGTTTCAGACGTGCTCTTTTCCTTACCAGGGTACCTAAGGGGACTGGAAGGTTTTTAATGAGGCGGCTTGCTAGCTATGTACATATCTTGTGATAAATAAAGAAAGCTTTGCTGAAGAAAAGAGTATTGACAAAAGTGCCCAGTTGTTACATAATAAGGGGGCTTGGGGGCTTACTAACTAAAAGTTAGAAGTTGAAAACTCAAGACTCGGCAGAGACGCCACCAAGCTCACATTATTATTCCTTAAGGGGTCTTGGGGGCGTACTAATTAAATGTTAGAAGTTGAAAACTCAAGACTCGGCAGAGACGCCACCAAGCTCACATTATTATTCCTTAAGGGGTCTTGGGGGCTTACTAACTAAAAGTTAGAAGTTGAAAACTCAAGACTCGGCAGAGACGCCACCAAGCTCACATTGCTATTCCTTAAGGGGTCTTGGGGGCTTACTAACTAAAAGTTAGAAGTTGAAAATTCAAGACTCGGCAGAGATGCCACCAAGTCCATATTATCATTTCTCAAAGGGTTTTGGGGGCTTGCTAACTATCAGTTGCAGGTTGAAAACTCAAAACCCGGCAGAGACGCCACAGTTTCTTGGTTATACTTGCCTGCTAGCTCAATGTTATTCTAACCCGGCACGAACGCCATCGTGACCAGATGTTACAAACCCGGTTTTCAATCTGACTATGATGCCTACGGGGACTTAGCAGACCCTGATCGACCTAGAGTTTCTAGCACATGATGTCACAGGAAAACCGGCTATGCAGAGGCAAAGGAAACCGAAAGGGTCATCAGCACCAAATATAAGCTTGATCAATACGGTCAAAGCCGGAGATAACATTAAAGCAAGAGTGTCAGGCGCACGAAGGCGCATCAGCACATTTATAGATTCATAAAGTTTAACGCTAACCTAATACAGGCCACACAAGCCAAAAGAATACGATTTCCGACAAAATACAAAGATAAAGCATTACAAGCCGGATTACACTGCCGGGCCAGACTCAGTAGGCACAATGGGGGTCTCGGGGGCTAAGCCGGAGGAGCTAGAGGCGGCTGATTTCTTCTTCAACTTCCTCTTCGCCAAGCCCTCAGCATCTTCCCAAGAGATCTCGAAGACACTTGAAAATGGGCCAGAGGCCGGGCGAGGAGGAGCCGACACATTGGAAGTCCCGGACGCAAGAGCCACCTCCGGCAGAGTCGGCAGAGGAGCACGATAGCTCGGATCAAGACCCGTCAACGCCGGCTCTTTGGGAGCAAGTTTGGCTCCCTCAGCCGTGTAACCCACCTGGAAAGTGCTCAAACTGAGGTTATCAGTCAGCACGGTCGCATGGTGCCGGGTCTTCACGTCTATGGCCTTGATGTCTTCCTTGGTGAGAGGAGTCCCGTCACTCTTGCAGGGCCACCCCTTCATAAGGAGCTCCGTGTCAACGTCCGGGTAATGCGCCTTGGTCAAAGCCAAGATACGCATCGATGCACGCTGCGCTGCAGACCTCCTCCAGTTATCAAGCCAAGCCGGCAAGACATGCAGTTGTTGGAGGAACTTGTCCTGCGTCGTGGGTGGCTTCTCCCAGCCATGACAGGCCATCAACGCCTTGCCAGCTCCATAATACAGTTGTTGGACAAGGATGTAGACGGCCTTGAGCTTCCCCTCCGGTTCAAGCTTGCATATGGGGTTCCCAGACCCTGAAAAAAAGAGCCAGAAACGTAAGCCGGAAGATCAAGATACGGCAAGCAATAGTCACAAACAGAGCCGGCTTACCAAAGAGTGCGGTGGTCATCTCAAAGAGAAAAGCGATAAGCTTCGTATATTTGGCGTTGGAGGCATTCAGGTCCTCTTGCAGCTTGTCGCGTTGCTCCGTGCAACTGGTCTCATGCTCCTCCATCTCTTGACGGAGGAGGGAGTTCTCTTCAGCAGCTTCGCCGAGCTTCTTCTCAAGCTCGGCTATCTTCTTCTCAAGGCCGGCACGGCGGCCGGCTTCCAATTCCAACTCCCCCTTGACAATGTCAAGGGCATGGCCTTGTTGGCGGGTCTGGTCCTGAAACAAGAAAGCACAAAAAGGGATCAGGACATGGAAAGTAAGGGTAAGCCCAAATTGTTATAAGTCCCAGGTCACCCAGGCTAAGACCCGGAACTTGGGGGCTACTCAATTTGTGGGCTCAAAAATCAAAAGTTCAACAAGAAGACCCGGAATATCGCAGGCAATAACCCGACTCTTGGGGACTACTCAGTTGAAATAAAAGGCAAGGTAAATGAAGACTCGGAACACTGCAAGCAGTCATTCCGACTCTCGGGGACTAAACAAGAAACGTCATCCAAACAGGACACACTGGAAGTGTCGAGTCATCGCAGGCTGATAACCCGGCACTTGGGGACTAGGATATATATATATATATATATATATATATATATATATATATATATATATGCATACCTCAAACTTCTCTTGGAGTTCAGCCAAGGCGCTGTCTTCCACCTGGCGCGACTCCCCGACACGCCTGTGAAGCTCTCCGAAGAGAGCTCAAATCCAAGTCCCTATAGGACTGCAAGGCGGATGCCTTGCCGGTAGACAATTTTGAAGTAGTGGCACCCGGCGCGGAGGTCTTGGTGATGCGGGATTCGATGGTCTTGTCACCCATGGTAGAGCCGGTGATCTCCACATCCGGTAAGCCGGATGTCCGAGGAGAAGCCGGAGGCATCGCCGGCTTAGCGGTCCCTTTTCAGGGCGGAGGGGCGAGGTGACAACTGTTTCATCCACAGCCGGAGAAGGCGTGGGCATAGTGCGAGCTCTGCACAATGGGAAGAAGGTTACAATAAAGACAAACAAGCGAACATAAAAGGCGAAAGAGAGGTTGCATACCCCTTATTGACAGCAAAGCCGCCAAAAAGATCATCGCTTGAATCTGAAGACACTGAGAGAGACCGCCGCTCAGGCCCGGCTAAAGGATAAAGAACGGAAGGGCGCGTCTGCAGAGGCTTAACCCGGCGAGGAGTCGGGTTACGGGAAATACCTTCAAAGAGTGGCTCGTCAGAGTCAGAGGACCGAAGCCGGCACTTTTGGCGACGAGCTTCCCTTTCCTCCTTATAACACAAGACAAATTCAGTAAGAGCCCAGAGCAAGAATACGCATACAAGACAAGCCCAAGCACGGCGGAATTACCTCGGTGGAGTCTGAGCGGAGCCTCCTCTTGGAAGCCGAGTGGGCGGGTCCACAGACGGAAGGACCGTATCTGATATATGTGCCTCATCAATAGAGGGAGACCGGCTTTCCCGAAGGTCGGCATCCATTAAGTCAAGGAAGCGCCGGGTGATGGAGTTTAACTCACCTTCTTACGCCTCCTCTTATTCGTCGCCGGCTTCGGAGCCGGCCTCTTCAGCGTCATTTCCCGACACTTCCACAGTGTCGGGTGAGGAGGGCAGAGTCGCGGACCATCAGGCATCCTCCGCCTATGAAGTTCAAGGTTATTACCCGAAGAAAGCTTTAAGACAAAAGGGAGAAGATAGAAGAAAAGGAAATTACCGGCTTCAGAGGATTGACGGAGCAGAAGGGCTATAGGCCGGCGCTCCTCAGAGCGTCGGGGGATTCGTTGACTATCCTCCGGGTGATCCGGATCAACGTTTCCTCCGACTCCTGTTCTTTGTTGAAGCGCATTGGATCGCCTAGAGACCCGGAGTATTGGCACATGAGACCCGGCCGGATGCTGAGCGGCATAATGTGCCACCCGACCCAGCATCTGACCAAGTCAGCGCCCGTGAGCCTGTGGTAGAGAAGGGCGCAATCCCGGCCAACGAGTGGCTGGATGGCCTCCCGGTTAGCAGGGGAGGTGAAGGAGTTCATATTTTCTTGAAGGGTGAGCCTATCAGCTCGAAAGCCGGGAAGGGCCGGCTCACCCTCGGGAGTGAGTGATTGGCAGTAGAACCAAGTCTTCTGCCAGTCCTTCGGGTGTGAGTGGAGAACCACACCCGGAAAGATGATGTTGCGGCGGCCTTGGATCGTCACGCCACCACAGGAGACAAGAGGCCCCGCTGGGTATTCCCGTTGGGGCTTGAAGTAATAGAACTCGAGAAATAAAGGGAGACTGGGAGTGATGCCAAGATAGTCTTCACAGTGGACAACGAAGTGGGTAATATTTAGCACCGATTTCAGTGCTATGTCCTGAGGACGAATTTGGAAGTAGTCCAGAACTTGATGGAAGAAAAGGGAACCCGGGGGCTTGAAACCCCGGGGAATATGATCCGCTAAGAGAACTACCTCGCCGGGTCCTGGCTGCGGTAGGGTCTCTTCTTCGTCCGGGGCCCGCCAGTGGACCTCCGGCTGAGGCGGAAGCATGCCGAGTTTCACCATATCTTGAAGCCGGCTATCGCGGACGTTGGACTTCCCCCAGTTACACCCGGTTTTACGCTTCGCCTTCTCGGCGGCGACTGTGTCGGATGACCCGGCGTCGAGTGTTCCCTTCACCTTCTTGGGAGCGCGCTGAGCTGCGGTCTTCAAGCCCATTTCTGGTGGATGAAAGCCGGGGAGATGCAGCAGGAAATAACATAAATGAGAGGTCGTTTCGGATCTACAAAATACAAGAATGTAACAGAAAAAGGAAGATAAAGGACAAAGGAGTAGTTCGTCTGCATGAACAGTCAAAAACAGTGGAGAAGGGAAAAGTGAGTCCAAAACGAATCGAGAAGACCTCGGGAAATTACAAACCAGAGAAAAATATCAAGAACATGAAGAACATCAAGGGCTCTTCCGAGGAAACAAAGAACAAAAGAGAGCGAACAATGCTTATCGGAATGGATCTAGAAAACTTCGGAGAAATGAACACGGTGAAAAACATGAAATTATCGGAAGAACTCAAAGAACATGAGCGTAAAGAAACGTGAGATTGGAGGTGCGGATTTACCGAGAACGGATGCGAGTAGAAGATCCGAGCCGCGAGGTAATTGATGGTGCGCGGTGTAGTTCAGGTTCGGGATCTCGAGTTCACGACGGAGGAGCGCTCGGGAGAGGAGCTCGGGAGCTGTCGTGAGGAAGAAGACGAAGGCGTTGTGCTCGGGGTGGAGTGAGCTCTTGGCTCACCCCGACCACCCTATTTATAGCCCAAACATGTGACCTAGGGGCAAAAGCGGAAGGATAAAGGGATAATGATGACTTCTGGGGACAAGATCTGTCAACCGGGAGATATTCTCTAACAGAATCTTTGTTTCCGCGAGGTAGTTATTGTTTCTCGATTCTCGCGTGAGGATGGACATTAAATATGTCGTTGACCAAGAAGATTGACCGAAAGACAAGAGAAAGAGAAAAGAAAGGAGAAAGTCAGAGGCATAGAGAGTGAAAGCCGGCAAGTGGTGACCGGGTTACGAGCCGTTGACCAAGCTTCAGGCCGGCTGAGCGGGTAACCCGAGAGCTTGCTTGCTTAATAAGTTGTTTATTTATTTTTAGATAACCCGGACAAAAGGACTGACGGCTTCCCCTAGAAATATGCTCTGAGGCGCAAAGGTGAAGCAAGTCCAGTCTAATGTCCAAGTTATCCTGGGGGCTACTATTGGGGGGATCATGTGACACCCTAAAATCGATACTATATAGATTTAAGCGCATCCGCCGAAATTCGCATAATAACGATTTTAGGTCGCCCACCATACTTAATGGTCATGTCGAAACATGCGCATTATGTGGGTGGAATTATGATAACATTACAACAGTTCCGATACATCCACAAATACAACAAAGATTTAATTGCAACAACGACTCGAACGAGTCAAGATACAAATGATACAGTACAAAGATTCAAATGACAGCGGAAGCAAAATAGTATCGGACTACGGATAAGAAGCAAATTGGATTAAGAGTCCTGAAGATAAGCGATGGCGCCATATCCCTGCACAGCCAAGCCGGAGGGATTCCCAAGCTAACGTCGTCAGACTTCAAACCTGCTGACTACACATAAAGCACAGCCCAAAAGAGGGTCAGGGCACTCCCTGGCAAGCAAAACCGACTTGCCTACTTTCTACACCAGCGGCAGCAACACTAGCAACCTAAAGAGACACTCTACAACTTCCGTCTAATTAGAGAGGGATAAGAGAGCGCATAAAGTAAACATCTACAACTAACACCAAACACAACCCATTCTCGGATTAACCCCCTCAACCAAGTATGAGGAAGCAATTCGGGAAACTCACACATTGAACAATTTTTGTTACCAGTTATTGTGAAAGTAATTCTATATTACTAGTCAAATTACTTAACATTAATTAGGTGCAAGTTGTCTAGATCTTGTTAGCCAGCATCATCACCAAAGTCGTCCATAACCGTGGACACGGCTCATCGATAAGATTATACCCTGCAGGGGTGCACTACTGTACCCATACTCGTATGATCAACCCAAGCAAGCATCAGAGCCTCTCAACACGACTTATTCCTTCACTACAGCAAGTCCAAGTGCCACCCATATGAGTTGTTACCCGCGTCAAGAGTCCGGCCGAATCTCAATTGCGGACTCATTAGTTTGTGTCCACGCGCCATGCGGCTCAAACCAGAGTAGGAATTGTCTGCTTCGCGCGCACCACCCCTATATGACCCCCCGTATCATGTAACCTCTCATCAATCATCATCATCATGCACATGGATATGAGCAAATGGAAACCCGAACTAGTAGCGGCACATGGACAAGCTGAAGATCCGTTTAAAGTCGAGGGGGGCTCCATAGGGCCTCCCACAAGTGGTTAGTGCGCTCAAAATTGGATCCGAGGACAAAATCTCAGTTCCTAGGTAGACACTGAGCAGAACAAAGCACCTCGCAAGGCCTTCCGCCTGGTGCCTTATCTTTTAATTATAATACCCCAATATAAAACAACATTTTATTAAGGTAGAAAAATCTATCATACTAAGCATATGAAACATAAGACCAACAGACGACTCGCACAATAACCTCTAAGCATGCGGTACGACTCGCAAGGCCAACAGATAAACAAACAACAGGTGATGGGATGTGGGGATAAAGCTGTATGGGCTGCAAGATAAACATGTGATGGGATCGCGATAAGAATCGAATACTAGTTAGCAGAGATCAACGGCAAGAATGAAAGACAATGTATAGGTAAACAAGCAAACTTTGCTTGCCTGGAATCCCGCATGGAAGCAGATCTTGTCGTTGCTCACACATCTCAACGTCTTATCCACGAAGAAGCAACAAACACTGGAAGCGTAAAAGATGCATTTTACAACTACGGCAAAAGATCCAGCATGATCATCTGAGAATGATGCCTGGCATGGCGAGATGCAATTTGAGATGCACTTAATCCAAATTAAGCGGAACCGGGGTTCCGACAATTAATACTTAGGTGCAAGTTATTTATCTACTCACCAAATTAAATCTTGATTAACATAGCAAGACATGGCATGGGTGAACTAGTCAATTTAAATGGAATTGGGCAATACATATATTGATTTTCCCCACACATTCCATAATTATTATTTAGGTGATTCGCAACACCACCAAACCCGAGAGATGCAACACGTGCAAGTATGATGCGATATGCACAAGATAGATGACATTTAATAAAATAGGTATATGTTTAGGGTTTTGGGTCCGTACGTTGGATCGGGTGAACTAGGGTTCGAAAACCGACGTCTTCGGTCCGTAGGGGAAGTAGTCGTCGTCGTGGAAGTAGTCGTCGCGGAACCGGGGCATTGTCGTTTGTCGGTGTCGTGGAAGTGGTCGGGGTAGTCGTGGCACGTAGGAGCACGGCAATCGGACACCGGAAAGAAACGCGCACGGGCGGGCACCGCGACACGGACACGGGCGGTCACCGCAACGGACACCGGAAGAGGACGCGCACACGCACGTAGCAACACCACGAAGGGTGGACAACTCGGACACAAAAATGACGCCGAAGGTCTTGCGGGCATTTCGTCAAACACCGTGCGGGCGGCAGACGCGAGGACGCCACAGAGCGGATGCGCACGGCGACGGTGACCGGCGTGGTGGAGGCACGCAGCGCGGCGAGGCGGCGCGGGCGCGAGTCGCGCGGCGGCTGCGGGCGGGGGCGGCGCGGACGCGTGTGGCTGGCAGGGGAGCGCAGGCGCGCGGGGCGGAGCTGCGGAGGAGCGGGCAGCGAGCGGCGGGAGGAGGAGCACGGGATGCGCGACGGCGGGAGCGGCCGGAGGCGGGCGCTGATGGCGGCGCGGCGCGGTCTGCGGCGGCTGGCGCGCGCGCGGTGGCGGCGGACGCGCGACGCGGCGTGGGGGGGGGGGGTGGCGCAACGCAGCGGCGGCCGGAGGCGGCGGCGGCGGGTCGGGCGCGGCGGGGCGCACAGGGGCGAGCGGGGCTGGCTCGAGCTCGGGCTGCGCTGCGGGAAGAAGAGGGTGCGGGCTCGGGAGGAAGAAGGGAAAGAGAAGAAAGAAAAGAAAAAAAAGGAAAGGAAAGAAAAAGAAAAAGGAAAAGAAAGAGAAAGGAGGGTGAAAAAGGAAAAAAGAAAAAGGAGAAAGTGGAGGGGGGCGGCTGCAAAAATGCAAGCGGTGGGAAAAGTTTTTCAGGGAGAAAACCTAGGGTTTGGGTCAGATGGGCTTTGGGCTTTTATTTTTCTCCTTTTATCTTTTCTTTTTTATATTTTTAAAACAAAATATAAAAGGAATTTGAATACGAAAACTATACAAAATAGTTTTAGTTTGGAATAGACAATTTAATAAACTAGTTTTTTATATTTGCAAAAGATTTTTTAAATATCACATTTTTAATTAATTTGAAATGCATTTGAATTTAATTATGGGAATTGAATTTAAATGCAACAAGTTAAATTAAATGAGATGAAATGCAATGTCATGTTGATGCAAAAAGACAACACACAAAACTAAAAGGGGATATATCCCGGGGCGTTACAGATCATAACCCGGTAGGCCCATCGACATAGAAGATAAGCCGGCCTTGCGCGAGCCTGGGCCGGATCAAGCATAAAGACATGGGACGGGTGACACGTAAGCCGGTGCGCAACGTGTGTCTAGGCCCGCAAGCAAGAAGGATCCACAAGGCTGGAGACCAAGTACAAGACGGAGTCCTGCTAAGGAAGGAAGAAGCTTAGAGGACTTAGAGTAGAGTCCGGGTATGATAGGAACCCGGACCCGGCCTTGTACCTCCAGCGAGACCCGCCACCTATATAAGGGGGTCTCCTGGTTCCTAGAGATCTAAGTTCCAGATAGAGGCACAATCGATAGCCTTAGTAGAGACACCTTATAATCTCGAGACCCGGAAGCTAAGGCGCCGAGTCCCGAAACCCTAATCAGTAAAGCCGAAGCAGGAAGTAGGTTTTTACCTCACGACGAGAGGCCGAACCTGGGTAAACCCTTGTTTTCCCCACACCACGCTAGACAAGCTCCTGATGTCGGAAGCCGCCATGCCCCTCATCTCAAGTTACCTCCGGGTAACATCTGTTGTGACAATCCCACGACAACATGGAGCCTCTCGAGAGGCCCAAGAAAAAGAAGCAGATGTTCTCTCAGGAGCCAGCTTCCACGAAGAAGGTTTCCCTGAGCACCAACAGCTCAGGGGCTGAGGGCTCGGGGGCTAGCGTCACCATTGGCGCCGCTCTGCCTCCCAAATAGGAAGGCGTGCTCGTCGCCTTCCTCTGGGAAAACTCTGACATGTTCGCATGGACTCCGTCAGATATGTCCGGTGTACCAAGGGAGGTGATCGAGCACCACTTAGCCGTGTGTCCAAACGCACGCCCCGACAAGCAAAAGGCAAGAAAGCAAGCCCCCGAGAAGCAAGCATTCATCGTCAAAGAGGTCGAAAAGCTCAAAGCAGCAAATGTTGTACGCGAAGTCACGCACCCCACTTGGCTCTCCAATGGCGTGGTTATCCCCAAGCCCGCCGGAGGAGGCCGCCTCTGCATCGACAACACTGATGTCAACAAGGTCTGCCCCAAGGACCAATACCCCATGCCGAGAATCGATCAGATCGTGGACTCCACGGCTGGCTACAACCTCCTCTGTTTCCTCGATGCCTTCTCTGGTTATCACCAGATTAAGATGGCTAAGGAGGACGAGGAGAAGACGACATTCCTCGCCCCTTATGGTGTCTATTGCTATGTCTGCATGCCTTTCGGCTTGAAAAACGCTGGCGCCACCTTCCAGAGGCTCTTGAGGATAGCCCTTGGCGAGCAAATGGGCAGAAATGCAGAGGCTTACGTCGACGACATCATCGTCAAGTCTCGAGAGGGGGATACTCTCCTCAGGGACCTCGAAGAGACCTTCGCCAGCCAACGCAAGGTGAACATCAATCTCAACCCGCCAGGTGCGTCTTCGGAGTGCCCTCATGCAAATTGCTTGGCTTCCTCGTGTCCCACCGTGGCATAGAGGCAAATCCTGACAAGATCAATGACATAGAGGAAATGCAGCCTCCTCGCCGGCTCAAGGACATGCAACGCCTGGCAGGCTGCATGGCCAGCTTGGGTTGCTTCATCTCCAAGTTCGGCGAGAGAGCCCTACCTTTCTTTAAGATCATGAAGAGATCTGGCACCTTCAAGTGGATGCCTGAAGCGGAAAAAGCCTTTGAGGAATTGAAGAGGTACTTGGCCAGCCCACCAGTCATGGTTGCCCCAAGGACATGCGAGAAACTGAAGCTGTATCTATCAGCCACTCCACAGACCGCCAGCGCCGTCCGTTTGGTGGTAGAAAGAGAAGAGCCAGTCCTCCACAAGAAGAGTGCAACCACTCCAAAGTCAAATCTGTCTGACGAAGAGCTCAACAAAGGGGCAGGCTCCACAAAACGACCGCAGGGCCCAGAGCCACAAGATGAGTCTGCCCCAAGTCCTGACCGCACCAAGGAGCCTGAAGAGCCTCCACAGGCGGATCGCGCCAAAGAGCCTGAAGAGCCTCCACAGGCTGATCTCGCCAAGGAGCCTGAAGAGCCTCCACAGGCCGATCTCGCCAAGGAGCCTGAACTGACAACCCTTGTCGAACACCCCGTCTACTCCGTCAGTATAGTACTGCGGTGAAGGGGATCGTGTGCAGAAAACAAAAATTTTCCTACCAAAGATATCCTTAAACTAGCCAAGATCTACACTATGCAGATATAGTAGTACGGCGGAGATCGGAATACATACCCTCGTAGACCGAATAGCGGGGATTACGCTCCCGCACAAGCGTTGACGACGAAGACGACGTAGCCGACCTCTAGGTCGCGGAGAACTCGGCGCGACGAAGACGACGAAGATGACCCCGAGGTCGGGTGGAGGAAGTAGGCCTCCGAGTACCGCTAGCACAGCACCTCGCAGGGAGTCGCACACATACGGTGGAGACGACGGCCTCCGAAGCTCCAGTCCAGGACGAGCAGCGGAAGACTTGGACCGGAACACCAGCAGCGCGGCAGCGGGCTATGGTGGAAGAGATCCCCTCCTCTACTCGGCGCGGCTCCGTCAAGGGAACCACGAGATCGAGAGAGAAATTGGGAATTAATTGGTGAATTAAAAGGCCAGGGGTGCCCCTTCTTATATAGGCTCCCAGGGGGAGCCAACCTTGCCAGCCAGGCAATGTGGGACTATCCCACATGCCTGGTTCGGCCAAGGGCAGTGCGCCGGCCCTAGGTGGGCTCCATTTGGCCCACCTAGGCCGGCCAAGCCTCCCCCACAAAATTCCCTTGAGGGTTTTCCCCCCATGGGCCTTCTTTCGACCAGAAGGCCCATTTAGGGAAATCAGCCTAAATAAATTCGAAAATAAATATATAAAATCATATTTGCATATTAATTACACTAATTAATATCAAACATAATATATATAATTTTTCCTAGCTCCGAAAACTCTTTCGTCGCTGCCCGATCTCCATCGGACCCCTCCCGTAACGTTCCCGGTGATCTCTTTCCTTTCCGGTTGTCTTGTCGAAACCCCTTAAGTGTGTTACCCTAGCGGTTCGATATAATATCAGGTATGATCAAGACTCCTCAATGATCAACGACTAACTCATAGGCCTGGACCCCATGAATTAACCCCTGAGATATAACGAATGACTTTCATCTATCAAACCTGGACGTATAGTCTTAAACCCTTTGTCATGGCGATACTTAGCGTGTCCGAGCATCATTCTCAGATATCTCCATACCTAGCATGATCTCGTTACCGACATCGCTATCTTCTACTCGTCTATGATATTATGTCAGCTGGTGACCTAGTCACATGTTTGCAAACTCATTTGACATAATCTCACCGAGTGGGCCCTAGAGTATCTATCCGGCTATGCGGACTGACAAATCCCGCTGTTGACACCTCGTCTCAACTACTCCTTTTCGATACCCAAAAGTATCACCGTTATTGTCATACTAAATAAGATACGACGTTTGGTGCGATCAAAGTATCTTCCAGAAATAATAATAAGAGTTGGTCTCACGGTATTAAGGCGTAATGACTATGTCCTATAAATACTGGGTACGTCCATCACATCGTTACTCCTAACGATATGACTTCCATTGCCGACCGGCGCCATGCCCTATGATCGGAAAACCTCGATCATCAATCGCGCAACGAAACTAGTCTTAGTAGAGGCTACTAGGGACCTGGTTGTTTATCTACCACACCTGTATTAATGTTTTCACTTAATACAGTTACAGCATGGTGTAAAACATATAATGAACGATTGGGATATTGCCAATAAACTATGTTTATTAAGTGCCTCTAGGGCATATTCCCTTCAGTCTCCCACTTGCACTAGAGTAACACTTAATCTAGTTTACAACCTGGTAAAAGCTCAACACCCATAGCATCTTGGTGCCTGCTCGCCTCGTGGAAGAGGAATACAGTCAATAGACCTCACACATTGAGACCTATATGTGCTTTGCAACACTTCTATGTCACCTAGTTTGACATCAACCCGTATCTTACGATGACGGTGAAATATATCCCAGTGGATGGAGTGAGACTCGAGCATTCGCGTAGCATGCGCCTTAAAAGTCTAAGAGATCTATTAAGGAGACCACCTACGCTCGGAAAACTGCTCAGTCTAATCACACTTGCTACTTCTAAAGTCGCGATATATTTCTATACCTATGTAGATTGTGCGACAGTGCATTCATATGCAACTTCGCAAACTAACCATGTCTTTCTTCAAAATAAAGGACATCTCCTATATGAGATTTCTAGTCGTATGGGTCAGTGTAATAACTTGCATCATCGTAACCGCTTTACGGCAAGTTGCCATTCCACTCTTACCCGTTACTAGAAAACATATCTTCAGTTCTCATAGACACTGAAGAATAAACTTAACGTTTGTTCATTAATCCACACAAGGATCACTCTAGAACCTGTTCTTGAACCAAGAACTCGGTTCACACTAAGTCGAGCTTTCAGCCTGATAGACTCTATGTGTGATACATAGAGAATGTCGAACATCATTTTCTATCACTGAAAAAGCCAAGATTAACTTAATCTTTTACCTAGTCATACAAGTAAGAACCTCTTTCTTCGCTTGTCCTTTTCTGAAACACTTCAGAATCCTGACTTAGGAAATACTCCGACTTAATGTTATTAAGCCCCCTCTGATCTATATAATTATAAATCGGATGCCTAATACTCCTAACTTCATTTCACAGAAAATTTAATCACTTAAATAATCCTTTACACTCTACTAGAGGATCTGTGTCATCCAATATGTCGTTACATACATAATCACAAATGACACCTAGCTCCCACTCAAATATGCCTTCCGCATATAAGATCAAGGAAAAACTACTTAGCTCCCACTCAAATATGCCTTCCGCATATAAGATCAAGGAAAGCTACTTTGCTCCCACTCACTTCTTTGCAAATGTAGGTTTCTTCAACTATTTTGGACAACTCCAAAATTCTTTGATCACATTATCAAAGTGAAGATTCCAGCTCCGATATGCTTGCTTCTGCCCATGAATGGACAACCGAAGTTTGCACACATGTTTAGCATCCTCAGGATTACATACCATTCTTAATGACACTATTAAGAACCATAGTTTTCTCATCCATCTATCAATTTCTCATTCGAAATTATAGTAATTGCTAAACGACCCAGAATAGATTTAGGCTTCACCACTTGAGACAAACTCTCATGTGGTATGTCGGAACTGTTTCACGACAAATCGAATCTGCTCAATGTCTGCTCTTTCATAAAATTCCATATACTATTAACATCCTAGATGCCATCAAGAAGATCTCCCAAGTCATTACCTGGTAATCGTATATGGATTTTATTTCGGATCATAAATGACTCATAGCCATTTCTCAGACTTAGGTCCACCATCTCTTCTTCGTAGTTCGTAGGTCTGTCATATTCCATTAATATGACCTCCATAACAAGATTGTCGTAACACACAGTGTGGAACACAACCTCGTATGCCTACGCTCTTAGTATGAGCTCAGAACATCATGATCTTGAATCATTAGCTTTTTCAAGCTGTGGGGCCTGACACCGAAAACACTTTCGATTGCGCCACTCTGATGTTTGGAGAAGAAGTTCACCAACTTCGTCTTGCTCTACTTTCTTTCTCACTTATACCCTCGGACAAGAAACTATTTCTTTCGCAAGGTATATCCCGGCAAAGATTTTGCCTATGTCGTGAGACATGTACCCAACTAACTCTTTAGGTAGGGTATACTACAAAGATTAATCCATTTTAGGTTCGATTACATCGAAACACTAAATTGCTGAAACGACAATCCAGGCTCAAAAGCCATGCCATCACTCGTATGGTATTGTCTCCATGGATTCAAATGGTTTCCCTATTTGCTAACGTGAGTGTTTACGTTTCTACCATATGACTCTAATGATTACAATAATTCGGTAAGATATTTATTTACCACACACTATCCGATAGAGTGTTATTACGACGTCCTAACACACCATAACACTATGGTGTTCCATGCGACGTAATTTGTGGAACTCTTCTCACAAGTCTTCCAATGATGTGCCAACATTATAACTCAAATCTTCATTCCTCGATTTGCATCGCGGGAATTTGATTTTCTTGTTAAGTTTATTTCCTACTTCATTCTGAACTTCGTTTGATCGAATCAAAAATTCAGACTAACATTCCCCGGAGTGGATATCCATATATCTACTCGGAATATTCATGAAGTACATGAAATAAAGACTTCCACTACACGTCAAAGTGCTTCATTGATTCACATACACCCATATGCACGATTCTCAACAAGCTATACTCAAAACGTTCAGTGAAGTTCACGAAATAAAGGTCTCCAGTACCCGTCAATTACTTCATTGAACCACATACATCTCTATGTATGACTATCAATAAGTTATATGCCCGCTTTCCGAAAACGGTGTCACAGTTATTTTGCAAGTGTCAAAAGATCAAATCTTAGGACTTGTAGGTCCATCCAGTGTGGAGCTAATGCATATAACATTGACATGACTAAACGGTAGTGCCACACATATGTGGTGTCTTTATTAAGTTTGTATCCTTTGGCATTAATATTATGAATGTGGGAGCTTGTACCATCTAAATTCAAATCGGCATATGATCATTACTTCATAAATATAGGACACCAATTTGTCACTATCATGTATGAACAAGTGTCTCGCTAGAGGAGACACACTCGTAACGATCATACCAACACCCGATCATAAAGAATTTATTCAAATGGTAGATCTAGAGGGAGAGTGTCTATGGCCATCACAACAACTTGATTGCCATTATCAACACGCAATGTCGCCTCATCCTTTTAAGCTACTCAAGCAGTAAACCTGGTTTTTCACAAAACATGACTAGTCCAAAACTTAGTCACTACTGCGAGTACTTGCTTAGCTAAAACATTCATAACATGTATATCATATATACACCATCATCATTGATGACTTCCGGCGATCTGTTTCATCTTCTTGATACTTCCACCGTAATCAAGAACCATGAAGGTGAACGATTCCCCTTGCATGACATAGTCTATGACAGAGGATTTGCACTTGGCAACGATGTCTGTCATCCAATGATTGAGCTGAGCGAGGCGTTTCAATGTTCATTAATCATGAACATATGTCATTAAGTATGACCGCCACGTGCTCCCTCAATGTGTGTATTCTCTTCCATCTTGGTTGAGAAGACAATCAGTCAACGTACTGATAAATTTCATCAACCCAACTATAGAGGTACCCCGAGTTTAGCGACCAAATGTTCGCGATCTAAAAACTCGTACCCACTGTTGGTTCTTTATGGCAGAGATCATAGCATACACTGGACTATGATGATATCATCCGCACAAAATCCGATAATCAAAATTATCTTTTGTTAGCGGAATCTCCGGGTTTATCTCCTAGCGGGTATTGTAACACAAAAAGAGCTAACGGTTTAAACAAGGAGTATCCTCAAGCTAAAGTATATAACTATGAAGTTTGGACCCAACCTTTTAAGTTTCTCAATCGCAGGAATGCGCCTAATTTGAAAAGATGCTATCACAATGGTTAATATCTACAAAGGTTTGCAAAACAGACTATGTTCATTATATTCTGAGTTCTAGTATTTTAGAAAATAACGATCCGAACTCCCACTCAAACGAACATCCCTCCTGGTCGTTTAAGCGATTACACGACCCCCATCCATTGCACCACCCCTCATCATCAGAGCCGGCGGCACAACTTCAAGAGTAGACAAAATCGTCCGCCACACCAATTTTGTGACTTGTGCTCGACCTTTCGGTCTTCCTGTTCCGAGGCCATATTTATGAATATGCTAGGCTCGCCACCAAAGACCTCCACGCTGACGCTTGTGCAACATGGCTTACACCCACTGTATGCGAACGACGAGATGTCTGACACCCGATCATCACGGCCTGCCTCATAACGTAGAACTTTCTTGGTGGTGCGCGTTGGAGGGAGAACACTAGTGGTATTTTGAAGGGATCATCTTATATATCTACCGCCGTGTAACTAATGTATACTATACATACAATCACACAATATAAGATGCACACAAAACATCAAATGTAATGCAATGTGATATAGTCCATCGCGCCATGGTCTTCTTGGCGCCCGTAGTTTATAAACAATTTAATAAACCTACCTTGACCATATCACATAGACCCTGCAAAATAAAGTTAGACGCTTCTACTTTATCTTTTGCATATTTTACGTGGCTTGGGGCTTTCGTAAATAGAACCGCTTCATACCTACGAACCTTATGACCACAACAACGATCCAATAATTGCATGTTTAAGCATCCCTTTCGGGCCCTCCATTGAAAATGCAGAGCCAACTAAAGAGAGAGAAACAGGCACCCGCCAGCCACAGATACGGTACAAGCCATATGTCAGTAGTGGAACCAGTCTCGCGTAATCGTACGCGTAAAGTCGGTCCGGGCCGCTTCATCAACTCGATGCCGCTGGAATCACAAGTGCACGCTAGAGGGTAGCAAATAACAGGAACGGTGCCCCCGTGCAGAACACGGGTTCTAACAGCGTACAACTATATCTACGATAGATCGGCTCTGATACCACTTAATGGGATCGTGTGCAGAAAACAAAAAATTTCCTACCAACGATATCCTTAAACTAGCCAAGATCTACACTATGCAGATATAGTAGTACGGCGGAGATCGGAATACATACCCTCGTAGACCGAATAGCGGGGATTACGCTCCCGCACAAGCGTTGACGACGAAGACGACGTAGCCGACCTCTAGGTCGCGGAGAACTCGGCGCGACGAAGACGACGAAGATGACCCCGAGGTCGGGTGGAGGAAGTAGGCCTCCGAGTACCGCTAGCGCAGCACCTCGCAGGGAGTCGCACACATACGGTGGAGACGACGGCCTCCGAAGCTCCAGTCCAGGACGAGCAGCGAAAGACTTGGACCGGAACACCAGCAGCGCGGCAGCGGGCTATGGTGGAAGAGATCCCCTCCTCTACTCGGCGCGGCTCCTTCAAGGGAACCACGAGATCGAGAGAGAAATTGGGAATTAATTGGTGAATTAAAAGGCCAGGGGTGCCCCTTCTTATATAGGCTCCCAGGGGGAGCCAACCTTGCCAGCCAGGCAATGTGGGACTATCCCACATGCCTGGTTCGGCCAAGGGCAGTGCGCCGGCCCTAGGTGGGGCCCATTTGGCCCACCTAGGCCGGCCAAGCCTCCCCCACCAAATTCCCTTGAGGGTTTTCCCCCCCATGGGCCTTCTTTCGACCAGAAGGCCCATTTAGGGAAATCAGCCTAAATAAATTCGAAAATAAATATATAAAATCATATTTGCATATTAATTACACTAATTAATATCAAACATAATATATATAATTTTTCCTAGCTCCGAAAACTCTTTCGTCGCTGCCCGATCTCCATCGGACCCCTCCCGAGACGTTCCCGGTGATCTCTTTCCTTTCCGGTTGTCTTGTCGAAACCCCTTAAGTGTGTTACCCTAGCGGTTCGATATAATATCAGGTATGATCAAGACTCCTCAATGATCAACGACTAACTCGTAGGCCTGGACCCCATGAATTAACCCCTGAGATATAACGAATGACTTTCATCTATCAAACCTGGACGTATAGTCTTAAACCCTTTGTCATGGCGATACTTAGCGTGTCCGAGCATCATTCTCAGATATCTCCATACCTAGCATGATCTCGTTACCGACATCGCTATCTTCTACTCGTCTATGATATTATGTCAGCTGGTGACCTAGTCACATGTTTGCAAACTCATTTGACATAATCTCACCGAGTGGGCCCTAGAGTATCTATCCGGCTATGCGGACTGACAAATCCCGTCGTTGACCCCTCGTCTCAACTACTCCTTTCCGATATCCAAAAGTATCACCGTTATTGTCATACTAAATAAGATACGACGTTTGGTGCGATCAAAGTATCTTCCAGAAATAATAATAAGAGTTGGTCTCACGGTCTTAAGGCGTAATGACTATGTCCTATAAATACTGGGTACGTCCATCACATCGTTACTCCTAACGATATGACTTCCATTGCCGACCGGCGCCATGCCCTATGATCGGAAAACCTCGATCATCAATCGCGCAACGAAACTAGTCTTAGTAGAGGCTACTAGGGACCTGGTTGTTTATCTACCACACCTGTATTAATGTTTTCGCTTAATACAGTTACAGCATGGTGTAAAACATATAATGAACGATTGGGATATTGCCAATAAACTATGTTTATTAAGTGCCTCTAGTGCATATTCCCTTCATGCGGGACGCTCGGGAACGGTACACAATGCAACAGATACTCCTCATTGCGCTCCTCATCGCCTCAAGGAAGTTGCGACACTACTTCCAGGGACACTCCATCACGGTGGTCACCTCATTTCCCCTGGAGCAGACCCTACGCAACCCTAACACCACAGACCGTGTCGCGGGATGGAACATAGAGTTACATCCATTCAACTTGCGCTTCGATACCACAAGGGTCATCAAAGGAAGAGTGCTGGCAGACTTTGTCGCCGAATGGACTGACCCAACCCCTGAAGAGCCTCTAGGAGAAGAGCCAGAGCCCTCTGGAGAAAAAATGCCTAGCCACTGGACCATGAAGTTCGACGGAGCCTTCGCCTACCGTAATCGTGGGGCTGGCGTCGTCCCGATCTCGCCCAAGGGTGACAAAATCTACTATGCGGTCCAGCTGTGCTTCGTGATCGACAATATCTCCAACAACATTGCTGAGGACGAGGGCTTGCTCGCAGGCCTACGGAGCGCCATCGCTCTAGACGTCAAGCACCTGCTCATCAAGGGCGACTCCCAGCTGCTCGTCAACTTCTCCAACAAGAGCTACAAACCTAAGGACGACCACATGGTCGCATACCTTGAAGAGGTCCGCAAGCTTGAGAAGCACTTCAGGGGCATGGAGCTCATGCACATCCCGAGGAAGGAAAATCAAGAGGTTGATGACATCGCCAAGCATGCATCAAGAAGGCGAGCTCAGCTGCCAGGCGTCTTTGAAGAGAGGCTCGTCAAGGCATCCATAAAGCATCCTCAAGAGGCCATGCCCGCAAGCACAGACGAAGCACTCCCATCACCGCCTACAACTGGGGCTCCCGACTGCGGCCCCCACACAGCGGAGCGCCTGCTGCTCATAGTGGTGCATCAAGAAACAGGCTGGATCGACGAGCTCAAGGACTACCTCGCCAAGAGAATCCTTCCCGAGGAAGATGTCGAAGCAGAGCGAATCGCTCGCCAGGTAAAATCCTACTACATACTCGAGGGAGATCTCTACCGCAAGCGCCCAAATGGCATCGCGCTCAAATGCGTCCCTCCTCAAGAAGGAAAAAGCTTGATCAAGGACATCCACAGTGGGGAGTGCGGCCACCATTCGTGCGCCCTGTAACATCCCAACATTTTATAATGTTTAAAAATCACTAAAATTTAAAACTTTTCTTTTTATTAAAAATAAATATTAAAATGCCTAAGAAAACCACTATAAAAGACTTCAAACATATTGAAAGGTTTTAATATTTCAAATATCTCAAGTAAACATTATTTTCAAAGGTTAGTTCAAGTTAAACATTTTATTATCCCTTGTAATTCTTAAAACCTCAATATGTAATTTGACAAATGTTTTACAAACTTTCAAACCATTGCCTGGTAATAAAAAGTTTCTTTATATGTATTTGATTTAAATAACCTAGCCATTTCTATTCATAAATTAAAATAATATTTGCAAGTGTTCTTTGAAACTATTTAAAACATGATCTAATTGCCAAATGGTTTTCATTCATTTAACTAAATTCAAGTTATAGTTTGGGAAATTATAAGTTTATAATTTATAACTATAAAACTTCATAGATTTTAAATTAATGAATTATCCAAATAAACATGTCATTTGCTTAAATGAATTTCACTTATCTTCAAAGCATGAAATGATTAATATATTCTAAATAAGAAATGAATTAAAAAAAAATCTTTTCCGAAGTTGTTATGAAGTTTTCAAATGAATTATAGTATATAAACTATAATGGTGCACAAATTATTTTGAATTAAAAATGAATACATTATTTTTCCCTTTTATTTTCATATAGTATGGGTATTGTTATTTAGTATATTACTAAAGCGTAAAATAAATTCAGTATATGAAAATGAGTTTAAATGACTTAAATCCAAACATAATTGAATATGGGTATTTCATATAATTTATTTAGCCAAAATAAAAATTTATTAAACCTTAGTTTTAAATTAAACATAAAGTGTCAATTTTACATTTACTCAATATTTCGAAAATTATTATTTTGAAAAGTGTTCAAAACAGTCCCACAACTGGTTTAACAGAAAGATAATAATTTTACAAATTTTTAGAAATAAAGGAAATAAATAAAACAGAAAAGAAAAAGAAAAATACCTGACATGTGGGACCCACCTGTCAGGGGGTCGCCCTTCTTCAACCTCCAGAAATCGCGCCCGAGAATCACGCCGGCGATCTCCTTCCAATTTCCGGCGAAATCAACGCGACCTGTTTCTCCCCTCCAGCCCCATATAAAGCCCCAAGCCCCCCCGTTCTTTTCCCCCAAGAACCCTAGCCCGACCCGCCGCCAGGCTCGTGTATTTGCTCGCCGGACTTCGGATTTCCGCCGCCGTTTTTCTTCGTTCTCCGGCAAGCTAGTCGACGAAACCGTGCGAGACCGAGCTTGCCGGAGTAGCCGTGGCTCCGCCAGCACCTCCCCGCCATTCCAGGAAGAACGCGACGACGACGTTGCCCCCTTCGTCTTCAACGCGACGCGCCGCACCCGAGGGCATCATCTGCGCGTCCGAGGAACTGCCGGAGCACCGGCCCCATCCGCGTCCGAGCCGCCGCCGCCGTCTCCTTTGTCTCCTGCGACCGGAGCGCCGCCACCTTTTGGTCAATCGCTGTGAGCCCTCCGATCTCCTTCCAACGCACCAGATTAGAAGTTTTAAACGAATCGGTACGAGTAGATCTCGATCGTCAGATCTGGATCTAACAATCCAGATCGTTTCACTTGCCACGTCAGATCCGCGTCAGCACCGAGTCAGCAGCTGAGTCTGCAGCCACGTGGAAATTGATTTCTTTTAATTAGATTAAATGGTAATTTTGCAGAAAAGACCCTGTACATCAGATTTATCATATCTTTTTCTCTGTTTATCCAAATTCAAATATTTTTATATAATTGGAAAGCCCTTGACATGTAGAATAATCCCTGTAATATAAAACCAATCCACCCAGGTGTTTCATTAACTTTGTGGATGTGCACTCTCAGGTAAAAGTCACCATGATCACGGCCCTAAGTAGAATAGAAATTCATCCTAGGCGACGACAACCATGAGCACAGCCCTGTAGTCACTTATCATTTTGTAAAACTTCTCATTCATTGCATAGCATCAATATCTTTGCTAAGTATGATATAGGAACCTAGACACAGGAGTAAGGAGTTCTACACAGGTTTAGCATAGCAACACATGCATATAAAAATACACTAAGTAATGCATTTAAAAATAGGAAGTTTATGAGGTGTGCCACTTGCCTTTGAATGTTGTCGTTGTTCACAACTCTTTTCAACGATACTCGGGACTCTCCGTTCAATCTAACGGTATAGACAAGCAGCAATACAACAATCAACAGCAAGCACAATGAATAAATAAGTTTTATAAAACTTTCTAAGGAAAATATGTTTATGCATGATGTGCAAAATATTCCTAAGGGCTAGAAATACTTTTTCATGTCATGAAAATCTTTTAAGTTAATGCAAGGCAAATAGGTTGGTCCAAAAGGACTAAGGGCTAAGGTCATAAGTTGAATAAAATATTTTGTTTTATATCATCTTGAATAAGCACTCTAATGGCTTAGTCTTGATGTGTAAAATACTTAGAGAAAAATACTAAGTCATTTGTTCACGATGATCAACAATTATTATCAACTCTTTGTAAATTGGACATTCACTATAGTGAGAGAGACAGACACCCGGCCAGCCACTTAAATTGTGGAACAGGTCTCATGTACGTGGACATGTAAGGTTTGTTTCCAGGCCGCTTCATCCCACTATGCTGCTAGGATCCAACAACTTCAAGATGATAACATCATGATCAAAAATTTTTGAAGTCTAAAAGACAAGATTAGGAAAGAGGGGAAAGATAGAAAGAAAGATGTAGTTGTCCTCCAGGCTTCATCTCCAGACTTGTAATATTCTCCTTGATGATGTCTTGATTGAAGTTTTGATCTTCAGACTTGGTGGTTCTTGTATCCTCGAGGCTGGTCTTGGATTTACTTAGTCTTCATGAAGTCTCAGAAGAAAAGAAAAGACAGAGAGAGAGACTTAGAGAATAAAAGGGGGTTGGCCTTCCTGAACTTCTTCTCACTTTTCTTCTAAGTGCTTGACATCTTGAGGATGCTTCCAGTGTCTGTTTTCTTCTAAGTCCTTCATGAACTTCTTCTTGATTTTCTTCTAAGTGCTTCTTCTCCTTGAAGATACTTGTGAAGTCTTGTTTTTGGCTAAGTCTATCATTGGTCTTCCAGCTCCATCTTGAAAATTACTAAGTGTCTAAGTGTATAGCACTTCACGAAAATGCTAAGTTGAAATGATCCTAACTTAGAGAACACTAATGAAGAGGGGTTTTCCTATGAGAATATATCTACAATATAAAATATGCTATGAATGAAATGAAATTTTAATCACAAGAAACATCAAAATAACCTTTGTGATTTCTTTATAAATATGCATGAATTTATAAATGCAATTTAAATAAATTTCTAATTTTGGAAAAATATAATAAAAGGAATAATTATAAGATTAAAGTTTCCTATGACTAAATTTTTATAACAAAATTTTATAATTAGTGTTAATAGACAGAGAGCATTTAATTAAATCTATTGCAATTGGATTTAATCAAAAATAATGTTTAAGTTATTTAAACAAAATAGTCAAACTTATTCAAATTGAACACACAACTATGAAATCATTCAAAAAATTACTCAAAAATCTTTTATAGCAGTGGCATTAATTTACAAATATTCTAAAGTTTCTAAAACACATTTATTTGCAATTTTTGAATTTATAGATTTGAAGTTATTACGAATACACTCAAATTCACCATTTGAAATTTCAATATTTTATACTAAGTCAAATTTGAATTTTGTCAGATCCAAAATATTCTACATGTCGAGAGCTTTCCAAATATATAAAAATTATTAAATTTGGAGTTGTGGTTAAAAAGTTGTAGATGTTTTAATTACATGGATTAATCTGCAATTTTTCCAATTAAATTAAAATAGAAAATTGATTTACACGCTGGCGCTGACGCGGACGCTGACGAGGCGTCGACGTGGCACGTTCTGATTCGTTGGTACCGGTTCGGTAAAATCATAAGACAGTGGCCGTCAGATCGAGATCTGACGGTCCAGATCTAAAGGACCAAATCCGGCGGCGGTTTTCCACCGGAGTTGCTCCGGCGACCTCGATCGACGGCGACGACGCGTCGGCTACGGTCGTTCTAGACGATTTTTGGACGGGCGGGGACAGGCGAGTGTACCGAAGTGGAGAGGGAGTCGCGGCGGGTCCAGTGGCGAAGTAGGGGTGGTCGGAGCTTCTCGGTTCGCCTCCCGTGGCTCGTCGGAGACGAAGATGGCGGCGGTGAACTTCGGCCGGGGATGAATCGCTCGTTCTGGTGCACCAACAAATACGGGACCAAGTCAGGAAGATGCGCGCAAGAAAAATAAGGAGAAAGAGCGAGGGGGGAGAGCTCGAGGTGGTCGGTAACTACCGTAATCGGAAGAACTCTGTGGCGGCAATGGCGGACGGTGGCGGTTCGATCTGAGCAGCCTTTGGGCGATGAAGCTAGGGTTTTTGGGTGCGGGGGAAACGGCGGAGATGGGTTTATATGGGGGGGCATCAGGAGAACTTCTCCCTGCGATAATCGCGGCGTATTCCATCGTATCCGGATCGAACTCCTCCGCTCTGTTCATTGAGATATGGAAGGAGAGGGATGACGCGTGGGTCCCGCGCGTCAGTGGGAGGAGGAAGAAGATGGGCCGCTGCTGGGCTTCGGGCGGCTGCGCGCGCGGCAGACAGGAGATGGGCTTCGGCCCAATGGCTCGAGCTGTTTTTTTTTTTTTGACAAAACATTTTCTGTTTTCAAACTTTTAATTCATAATTGATTTTTAAACTTAACCAAACCTTTTAAGAAAAATTCATAAAAATATGTTTTGGAATGCTAATTTAATTTAGAACCTTTTGGTAGTATTCTTGCCCAAAATAAAAATTAATAAATTGGAATATTTTGAAAGATATAATTTAACATGTTTTATGGAATAATCTCCAAAACAAACATATCATTAAATATTAAATTTCAAACTCTTATTTTATTTAAGCCACAAGATGAAATGGTGTTTATGCATGAATGCATGAATGCAATGCTTGAATCCTCTTTCAAAAGTAACATTATGTTTTATATTAAGATAATCATTTGAACTTCATAAACAACCTTGGAAAGGAATTTTGATTTAATTCTTTTCTTATATGGAATACTTATTCATGAAAATCATTTTAGGTGTTGAAAATAAATGGAATTCATTTTAAGTTAATGAAATGTTTATTTGGATAATCCATGTTTTAAATAGTTTAAAAAGATCACTTATAAATATTATTTTAATTTATGAATAGCTATGGCTATGTGATTGGAATCAATTTCTTATATGTAACTATTTACTTAAAATAAAATGGATTGTAGTTTGTAAAATATTTGTCAACTACACTTTTAGGTTTTTGAAATACAGTGGATAATAAAATGTTTCAACTGTGACATTTGAATTATTAAAATCAAGTTTGAAGTCTTTCATAGTTGGTTTCCTTATACATTTACTATTTTATTTTAATAAAAAGAAAAGTTTTAAATTTTAGTGATTTTTGAATATTATAAAATGTTGGGATGTTACAGACTACCACCCTTAAAAGGAATCTCGTCCCCGAGATTCTGAGAAGCTGAAAAGAAAGCAAAGGCTTGAATGATTCTGATAACTCGAGATGTTTTGAGAAATGAAATTTCGGACATGGAAACTTGAAAACTTGTAGTGAATGGGTTTTCTGATTGGGAGGATGGAAAGAAAGATAGTTTGAGATCTCTGGGTTTAAGCGATTGTGTTTGAATTCTCTAGGTGGCTACCACCCTTAAAAGAAAAGTTTTGTTGATAATTAAACATTCTAATGCACAATCAAAAATCAATATAATCCATTACAAACATCATCTAACAAACATCAAGCAACAAGGTTCAAACACAAGCAATTGCATACATGAAAATTTTAAACTTATTTTGAGAAATCGAACAATTTGTTTATCAAATGAAACACACCAAAGTCGTGGGAATACGAAAGTAACAGTACTGCCGTACCACAATTTGATAGGTCAATACACTAACTCGATACGATAAGCTAAATCAGATAACAGGTGGTCCCTCTAACATGGTTTTGATTGCTACACTTATCCTTCCTAAATATTACGCTTGCGTTTTATTGCGTGGTTATTTACCACAGGCGTGACTTCATCCTCAGTTGACTCTTCAAACAGCACCTCTTCGGGGTCTTCTTCCACTGGTCCTTCCTCCTTCGTAGCTACAGATACAGTCACATCTCCAGTGCCTTGGTCACCTCCTTCAGCTACTGGCGGTGGTGGAGGTGGAATGAGTTGCGCCTCAAGCATGGCAATTTGCTCATCCTTGCCAAGGTTCTCCAAATTTAGGTCATGGATGAGTTCCTCCAACTGACCAATAAGATTTTCAGAAGCCTCGAGTTCTTGGGTTTTTGCGTGTATGACGGCTTGTGCATGATTTGCGACGTCATAAGTCTGTTGGACCCTCCTGGTCAGACAGTTGATGAGATAATCCAAGTCTTCAAACGTCTTGTTAACGAGGGGCAGGTCCAAGCGATTTCCCGTGTGAGCCATCGAGAGACCATGTGCATTCCTCTTCCCAAAGGAACGGAAGGGCGATCCTGGTGCTAGCTTGAATCGATACTTGTAACACAAACGAGCCATTAAGTCCACCATAGCTATGTTCACTCCCTCAATCCACTCTGGGTAGTAGGTGACATAGTCCACGGGCTCGAAGTCTGGCATTGTAGGATCCGGGGTCATGATGGTGCGTATTTCCCAACGTATCCCATGGGGTATGTCGGTCTCCTCCTTCCTTCCTCGGAAATACGGTGGTGGTAGCTTCAATACACTTGTCAACCTAGACAGCTGCCTTCCAAAGATGAAACCTGACAAAACTCTAGCATACGCAGTCTTAGTGTACTCTCCCATCTAAAATTTTGAACAGGTAAGAGTATTAGAATTTAAAAGAAAAGGGAAAGATGCAAGACAAGATAAATAATGTAAAACAATATTAAAGGAAGTTCAAAATTTACTCATATTTTGGAAACCTAGTTTAGTTAACTATTTAACCTTTGGGTCTTAGTCCAATCCTAGGGGTTTCGAACCTATAGGCAACACAGTGCTCTGATACCATCTGTAGCGTACCTGCACTTTAAATAAGGCAGATACCTGTGTATAGTGCAAATCCCTGGATCAATTCATTTGCACACACAGTTTACGATGTAATATCACAACAAAGCGTCAATTTTATTACATCGATGATCCAGAATTACAAAATATTCTTTACAAATTGCATAGCATAAAGCTAGCTTTGAAAAGTACACAGCGGAAATACAATAGCAGTGAGCCTATATAACTTTCATGCTGCCACAGGCGAAAACATGTTGGTTGTAGACTCGAAACCTTTAACGAAACCTCACTCGTCATCTGATCACATCTGCAATAAGAAAAATATTGCAACAACGTGGGTCAGATTCCATTAAAAATGGAGTCTGGCAAGTGACACTATGGTGGACACTTAAGGAAATAACTCTAAAGCCTATATGCATATTTGGCTGGTGGAGTTCAAGGCTATTTTGCATAAAGCCAATTTTTCCTATCTTTTTGGAAAACACTTCTCTTGAAATCAAGACGAGTATGGCATGAAAACCATAAATCTCATCTTCCCTTGTTCACGCATCAAGTTTTATTTCTGAAGTTGGAATGATGGAATCCTCCGTTGACGTCCTTGATCAGCTGCTCAAAATTGTCCGTAACCGAGGACACGGCTAAGTACTTAGTTTTACACTCTGCAGAGGTTGTGCACTTTCACCATTGTACCCATTCAACCCAAGGTATCCTTTACACACCATTTGTGATAAGGAAAGGAGAGAATGAGACGAGATCTTTCAGAAGCATTTTCCCTCCCACCTGGCTTGACCCGTTCCACCAAACATCCCCCTACATCTGCTTGTCAAGCCGGAGAGAGTCCACGCAACATAATTGATCAAGCCAGAGCCCATATGGCAATGGCTGCACTGGAAGCAATCGTCACTCGGAGTTCTTCAGATTCCTCTGTTCCTGGGTGGCCATTCACAAGTGTACATACTCCAGGAACCATAGACATGGACCTGAGTAGCCACTCAACATAACCCATGCAACCACTTACCACCCAGGTGTTTCATTAACTTTGTGGATGTGCACTCTCAGGTAAAAGTCACCATGATCACGGCCCTAAGTAGAATAGAAATTCATCCTAGGCGACGACAACCATGAGCACAGCCCTGTAGTCACTTATCATTTTGTAAAACTTCTCATTCATTGCATAGCATCAATATCTTTGCTAAGTATGATATAGGAACCTAGACACAGGAGTAAGGAGTTCTACACAGGTTTAGCATAGCAACACATGCATATAAAAATACACTAAGTAATGCATTTAAAAATAGGAAGTTTATGAGGTGTGCCACTTGCCTTTGAATGTTGTCGTTGTTCACAACTCTTTTCAACGATACTCGGGACTCTCCGTTCAATCTAACAGTATAGACAAGCAGCAATACAACAATCAACAGCAAGCACAATGAATAAATAAGTTTTATAAAACTTTCTAAGGAAAATATGTTTATGCATGATGTGCAAAATATTCCTAAGGGCTAGAAATACTTTTTCATGTCATGAAAATCTTTTAAGTTAATGCAAGGCAAATAGGTTGGTCCAAAAGGACTAAGGGCTAAGGTCATAAGTTGAATAAAATATTTTGTTTTATATCATCTTGAATAAGCACTCTAATGGCTTAGTCTTGATGTGTAAAATACTTAGAGAAAAATACTAAGTCATTTGTTCACGATGATCAACAATTATTATCAACTCTTTGTAAATTGGACATTCACTATAGTGAGAGAGACAGACACCCGGCCAGCCACTTAAATTGTGGAACAGGTCTCATGTACGTGGACATGTAAGGTTTGTTTCCAGGCCGCTTCATCCCACTATGCTGCTAGGATCCAACAACTTCAAGATGATAACATCATGATCAAAATTTGTTTAAGTCTAAAAGACAAGATTAGGAAAGATGGGAAAGATAGAAAGAAAGATGTAGTTGTCCTCCAGGCTTCATCTCCAGACTTGTAATATTCTCCTTGATGATGTCTTGATTGAAGTTTTGATCTTCAGACTTGGTGGTTCTTGTATCCTCGAGGCTGGTCTTGGATTTACTTAGTCTTCATGAAGTCTCAGAAGAAAAGAAAAGACAGAGAGAGAGACTTAGAGAATAAAAGGGGGTTGGCCTTCTTGAACTTCTTCTCACTTTTCTTCTAAGTGCTTGACATCTTGAGGATGCTTCCAGAGTCTGTTTTCTTCTAAGTCCTTCATGAACTTCTTCTTGATTTTCTTCTAAGTGCTTCTTCTCCTTGAAGATACTTCTGAAGTCTTGTTTTTGGCTAAGTCTTTCATTGGTCTTCCAGCTCCATCTTGAAAATTACTAAGTGTCTAAGTGTATAGCACTTCACAAAAATGCAAAGTTGAAATGATCCTAACTTAGAGAACACTAATGAAGAGGGGTTTTCCTATGAGAATATATCTACAATATAAAATATGCTATGAATGAAATGAAATTTTAATCACAAGAAACATCAAAATAACCTTTGTGATTTCTTTATAAATATGCATGAATTTATAAATGCAATTTAAATAAATTTCTAATTTTGGAAAAATATAATAAAAGGAATAATTATAAGATTCACGTTCTGATTCGTTGGTACCGGTTCGGTAAAATCATAAGACAGTGGCCGTCAGATCGAGATCTGACGGTCCAGATCTAAAGGACCAAATCTGGCGGCGGTTTCCACCGGAGTTGCTCCGGCGACCTCGATCGACGGCGGCGACGCGTCGGCTACGGTCGTTCTAGACGATTTTAGGACGGGCGGGGACAAGCGAGTGTACCGAAGTGGAGAGGGAGTCGCGGCGGGTCCAGTGGCGAAGTAGGGGTGGTCGGAGCTTCTCGGTTCGCCTCCCGTGGCTCGTCGGAGACGAAGATGGCGGCGGTGAACTTCGGCCGGGGATGAATCGCTCGTTCTGGTGCACCAACAAATACGGGACCAAGTCAGGAAGATGCGCGCAAGAAAAATAAGGAGAAAGAGCGAGGGGGGAGAGCTCGAGGTGGTCGGTAACTACCGTAATCGGAAGAACTCTGTGGCGGCAATGGCGGACGGTGGCGGTTCGATCTGAGCAGCCTTTGGGCGATGAAGCTAGGGTTTTTGGGTGCGGGGGAAACGGCGGAGATGGGTTTATATGGGGGGGCATCAGGAGAACTTCTCCCTGCAATAATCGCGGCGTATTCCATCGTATCCGGATCGAACTCCTCCGCTCTGTTCATTGAGATATGGAAGGAGAGGGATGACGCGTGGGTCCCGCGCGTCAGTGGGAGGAGGAAGAAGATGGGCCGCTGCTGGGCTTCGGGCGGCTGCGCGCGCGGCAGACAGAAGTTGGGCTTCGGCCCAATGGCTCGAGCTGTCCTTTTTTTTTTTGACAAAACATTTTCTGTTTTCAAACTTTTAATTCATAATTGATTTTTAAACTTAACCAAACCTTTTCAGAAAAATTCATAAAAATATGTTTTGGAATGCTAATTTAATTTAGAACCTTTTGGTAGTATTCTTGCCCAAAATAAAAATTAATAAATTGGAATATTTTGAAAGATATAATTTAACATGTTTTATGGAATAATCTCCAAAACAAACATATCATTAAATATTAAATTTCAAACTCTTATTTTATTTAAGCCACAAGATGAAATGGTGTTTATGCATGAATGCATGAATGCAATGCTTGAATCCTCTTTCAAAAGTAACATTATGTTTTATATTAAGATAATCATTTGAACTTCATAAACAACCTTGGAAAGGAATTTTGATTTAATTCTTTTCTTATATGGAATACTTATTCATGAAAATCATTTTAGGTGTTGAAAATAAATGAAATTCATTTTAAGTTAATGAAATGTTTATTTGGATAATCCATGTTTTAAATAGTTTAAAAAGATCACTTATAAATATTATTTTAATTTATGAATAGCTATGGCTATGTGATTGGAATCAATTTCTTATATGTAACTATTTACTTAAAATAAAATGGATTGTAGTTTGTAAAATATTTGTCAACTACACTTTTAGGTTTTTGAAATACACTGGATAATAAAATGTTTCAACTGTGACATTTGAATTATTAAAATCAAGTTTGAAGTCTTTCATAGTTGGTTTCCTTATACATTTACTATTTTATTTTAATAAAAAGAAAAGTTTTAAATTTTAGTGATTTTTGAATATTATAAAATGTTGGGATGTTACAGTCTGCCGCTTCGGAGTGCCTAGTCGCATCATCAGCGAAAACGGCTCGCAATCCGCAAACGACATCTTCAGGGCTTACTGCGAGAAACTAGGCATCAAGCTCTGCTTCGCCTCGGTACCTCACCCGCAGAGCAATGGCCAAGCCGAGCGCGCAAACGCAGAAGTCTTCAAGGGCTTAAAGACCAGGAGCTTCAACATCCTCAAGGGCCTTGGCAAGGGCTGGATCGGCGAGCTCCCTTCGGTCCTCTGGTCCATCCGCACCACGCCGCCCAAGCCTACGGGGGAAACAATGTTTGCCCTCGTCTATGGAGCCGAAGTAGTCCTCCCTACAGAAATCAAGCATGGATCCCCACGTGTCCTTGCCTTTAATGAAGACGAGCAAGAGGACCTCCACAACGACGAACTGCTGCTCCTCGAGGGACTACTCCGCCATGCCACACTCCGGGCGGCAAAATACCAGCAGGTGCTGCGACGCTACCACAGCCGCAACATGCGCTCGCGCACCCTGGAGACAGGTGATCTCGTCCTCAGGCGAATCCTCTCCATGGAAGGCCTCCACAAGTTGTCACCAATATGGGAAGGCCCCTACAGGGTCACCCACATCGCCAGGCCTGGCGCGGCTCGCCTCGAGACTCAAGATGGCATCCCCGTCAAAAATCCGTGGAACATCATGCACTTACGCAAGTTCTACCCATAATCATTGTCACGCCCGTGATCATTGTCACGTCGAGACATCTGGCTGAAGAGGCAGCTTACGGCTCCACCTCCAAGCATTTTTTGTCTCTAGAGGGTAAAAGCTCACGGCTTAAACCTCCAAGCTCCAAAGGCTTCTCTTGAGGGTCAACCCTCCGAGCTCTCCATGTAATGAGCCACCTCAGGCCGTAGAGAGTCTCTGCCACTAATGGGTGGTCCCCATGCCTCGACATGGATAAATACATAAACTTGGAAACTCCAAGCATAAATAGAGAATTTCGTTCCTAAGTGAACTTTGCGCTACGGCGCCGCTATGTAAAATTTTGTTGGTGAGTTTCATTCCCTCATTATTCTCTTTAAAGATGTGCGCTTATATCCCTCCACATGCGCACCTCGCGAGAGGGGGCTGAGTATGGTGCCAGTGCCTCAAATGACACACAAGCAGCACTGCAAAACCCAAGGGTCCGAGCTCTGGCTGGAGGGCAAGATCCCACAAACACGCCATCTCTACAAAGGACCTTGGTACTTACTCTCCTCGCGACGAATGCCTGAGGAGACCTATAAGCGTGCATTAGTTCCCACTACCATGTTCAAGCGTTTGGGTTTGCCTCTCTAACATCTACAGGGAACAAGTCCCTACAAGACTGAGGAGGCAAGAGGGCAAAAACCCTTGAAGAGGACCTCCTCGCCAGGCAAAAAATATCTATAGGGCAAAAATCCTTGAGAAGCTAAGTCCCGCAGTCATGCCTCGAGGCCTTTTTCCACCACAAGCACACGTCTGTCCCTCAAGCGATTTCATTTTCCCTTGTGCTTCATGGACTACTCGCACGTCAAAGGGGGGCACTTGAGCATCGCGACTCAGGGCTCTTACTTCTCCAAGCCTTAAACTCCCCCCGGCCTTGTTGAATCATTGCTCTAGCATTCCGCAGTGGCGGAGTCATAGCGCGAAGAGATGGGTCCTAACGACGCAGGGAAAACATAGACATGAAAATAAGACAAAAGGGGCCTCTCGAGGGGCACAGGAGCTGACATAAATTACTCAAGGAGTATATTACATGCCCAAAATGCACAGTGTCTAAACATAAGACTGTTTCAAATACAAGCGCTCAAGGGTGCAATAAACAAGGCTCAGGCGGAGTCCGCACCATCATGCCCCTCCTCCGCAGCGTCCTCCTCTGTCTCGGCAAGGGCGGCCTCCTAGCTGTCGCCCGCAGCAACCTCTGCGCGCTTGAAGCGGTTGTAGAAGACCTCAACCGAGGACTCCATCAAGCCACCAAGCCCAAGATGGAAGGCGGCAACGAAAGCCGACTACAACAAGGACTCTGTTTACCTGCCAGCCAAGTACTTACCTTGTAACCCGGGGTCTGGCCGCCTATATAAGCCGGCCACCGGGAGACCTTTAGGGCCAAACTCATCCAAGTTGAGCCACGCTCCAAGACGCATCATACACATTGTAACCTGTTCACGGCTATTGCCTCATAGTGAATTATAGCAGCACGTAGGATCTCGCCACTGTTGCCGGATCCGAAGCTGGGTAAACTCGCTGTGTTCAATCCCGTCCTCGATGAATCCAGCCTTCTTCCCCACAATCCATACGTAGGCTAAAGGACCCCCGTCTCCTATCAATTATGCCGATACTACGACAGTTGGCGCCCACCGTGGGGCATAAGGTTTCTGGCGTCAAGTTCCAGGCGGGAACAATATAGGATGTCCGTAGCCGACGATTCCGATCGTCGTCTTCATCAACGTGACCGGATCGCATATAGCCGTGTACTCTGCTCCGGCAGGCCGGCATGCTCGAACGTCGTAAAAGCATCTAGCCGTGTACTCTGCCCCGGCAGGCCAGCTCGATCAAACATCCTATTCATCTACCAGATCGATCCGGCCAGCTGATCTGTTCTCCGGTTCGTGTAAAATCGAAGCTGCACAGATCGATACGAGAATTGTCGCCGCCTCCTATTTCATCCAATTGATGGCAACCCATATATGGCTAGCTAGGAAGGCGACGATTCCCGCGCAGGATGGAAACGCATGCAACAAGATGGATCTGTTCTGATTACATACACCTTGCTGGCCAAATTCTTTTGATATGGCAAGTCGTGATCTACAGAGATGCAGTGTGAATCAGCAATATGTGCATGGATTTCACGGTCGGAGCGCTAATTGCATGCATGTACTGCTAATCACTTAGCATCGGATCTGGTCTTGATCATCGTGTATCACAAGGAAAAGCAGTCAGCTTACAAGGAAAGTCACGTCACGGTTGTTCCAACATCTGTATTTGACGAATCCATCGCAACTCATACCATGTTCGGATCCGTTCCGACGTTTGGTTTTGGGATTCAATATTATCTTTATCGCCGTGTTCGTGAGATGTTATGCGGGACGCCTCCATCCTCATATACGGTTTAGACGAGTTCATCGCGAAGTTGCTAAGCTATTTTTTCCGATCGCCCAAACCTGATCAATTTGGGGAGACATCGATTGGTACAAAACAATAAAGCTTCACGTTTCAGCTTAATCGCTAACGTAACAAGATGCCTTGTCGGCGCATTTATCGTCGCGTTCCGGCTTAATTACTAATGCGGATCGCCATTATCTCTGCTTAATTACTGCCGCAACATACTCCTCGCCGACTTGATGGTATCATCTTCGGAATCCTGGGGACTGATATTGCCAGACTGGGGCTGCCGCCTACATACAGGGGCTGGCGTCTTCCGCCACGCCTGCCTCCTCGACATCAATGTCAAACAAGCTAAGTTTATATACACTTAACCTTTAATTATATGTATGGTCATGAAATAAAAGTCTGTGGTTTGCTCATTATGCTTGAGATCATGCTATCTTTTGTCTTTTTATTTGATCATATCCCTCTTAGTGTCTAAGTTACCTGATATTTGCTCTGCGATGCATGGTTCAAACTTTTAGATACTCTCCGCCTCCGGGCCAAATTAAGCAGTCAGTTTGCACCGCTTAATACCGTTATCTGATTGTTTATGTGCGGATTACCTAGTAGTATGTCATTAGCACCAACATGTTGGCTTTAATTTGTCTCCGATTCTAAACTATTTGGTACTAGCCCTGGTTGTCTGAGCTAAAGTTTCTGGCTGCGGTTCTGCTAACATATGAAAAGTTTAACATATAAACCAGATAAATATTAAGGCAGGCCACATAAAATTTAAGACCCATAAGTGTTTATTAAAATCTACCGGCTCATGCCTTAAAATTATTCAGCTTTCATTAAAGGTACATCTGAATGCAATTATGTCTACTATGCAGGGTACTTAACACCTGGGGGGCTGCAACCGCAACATTTTCATCATGTCTCAAGCCGTCTTTCAGTTAAGTCGGCACGAGTCTCGGGGACTGCAATCATCGACTTACAACGCCACAAGTTCTTCCAAGCGTCGAGACGACTTCCGAGTACATCGACTCAATGCTCGGAGCTGGAGATAGGCGGAACAAGAAAAACTCCGACACTCGGGGGCTCGATGTCGACGTTGCCCTAGTTCTATACTTGGGGGCTGCACGACATGTAGCTCTATCGTCAACAAGAAGGCCGCATTGGTGGCATGACCGTCATGTCGTCAGCGACACAGTCACCTCCATGGCTCGGTCGACTTATCGTCATCGACACAGTCGCCTCCATGGCATGACTGTCTTGTCGTCAACGACATAACCGCATTCATGGCACAACCGCCATTGTCGTCAGCGACATGGTTGCCTACGTGGCTAAAGGCCGCCTCCGTGGTATGACCGATAATGCACGATTTCGTTACATTTGGATTCAAACTGTCGTGGACAAAACGACGTCATCTATCAGACATTGATTTGACCTGTCAGTAAGGATGAGGCTTCCCCGGGAAGCCATCCGACAAGTTAATCTAGCCGTCTTTCCCATGCAGGATAAAGGCGGACGCGTGCTGGAGATCAAGCCGGCACGTGTCCCCCATTTTTATTCATAATGGTTCGAGACCTGCAGCCGCCAACGTTCAAGACTGAAGATCAAGAAGACGAAGAAGCCGACGCGGGGAGAACTTCAACCTTTCTGGGGGTAATGTTGGGGATATACCAACTAGGGGTATCTCTAACATGGATTAATCCGGCTAGTTCAGGGTGGCCCAAGGGTGGTAAGGCTGATGCCTGCCGGGTGGCCCAGATAGCTGACGTACAAGGAAGTAGGCGGACGGTCCAAGGAAGGTAGCAGACTGAAGCCCATCAAGCCACCAAGCCCAAGATGGAAGGCGGCAACGAAAGCCGACTACTACTAGGACTGTGTTTACCTGCCGGCCAAGTACTTACCTTGTAACCCAGGGTCTGGCCGCCTATATAAGCCGGCCAGCGGGAGGCCTTTAGGGCCAAGCTCATACAAGTTGAGCCACGCTCCAAGACTCAGCATACACATTGTAACATGTTCAGGGCTATTGCCTCATAGTGAATTACAGCAGCACGTAGGATCTCGCCACCGTTGCGAGATCCAAAACTGGGTAAACTCGCCGTGTTCAATCCCGTCCTCGACGACTCCAACCTTCTTCCCCACAATCCATACGTAGGCTAGAGGACCACCGTCTCCTATCAATTATGCCGATTCTATGACAGTTGGCGCCCACCGTGGGGCATAAGGTTTCTGGCGTCACGTTTCAGGCTGGAACAATATTGGCTATCTGCAGCCGACGATTCTGATCGTCGTCTTCATCAACGTGACCGGATCACATCTAGCCGTGAACTCTACTCCGCCAGGCCGGCATGATCGAACGTCGTAAAATCATCTAGCCATGTACTCTGCCCCGGCAGGCCAGCTCGATCAAACATCCTTTTCATCGGCCATATCGATCCGGCCAGCTGATCCGTTCTCCGGTTCGTGTAAGATCTAAGCTGCACAGATCAATATGAGAATTGTCGCCGAATCGTCGCCGCCTCCTATTTCATCCAATTGATGGCAACCCATATATGGCTAGATAGGAAGGCGACGATTCCCGCGCAGGATGGAAACGCATGCAGCAAGACGGATCCGTTCCGATTACATACACCTTGCTGGCCAAATTCTTTTGATATGGCAGGTCGTGATCTACAGAGATCCAGCGTGAATTAGCAATATGTGCATGGATTTCACGGCCGGAGCGCTAATCGCATGCATGTACTGCGGATCTGGTCTTGATCATCAGTATCATAAGGAAAAGCAGCCAACTTACAAGGAAAGTCACGTCACGGTTGTTCCGACATCCGTATTTGACGAATCCATCGCGATACATACCATGTTCGGATCCGTTCCGACGTCTGGTTTTGGGATTCAATATTATCTTTACCGCCATATTCGTGAGATGTTATGCGGGACGCCGCCATCCTCATATACGGTTTAGACGAGTTCATCGTGAAGTTGCTTAGCTATTGTTTCCGATCGCCCAAACCTGATTAATTTGGGAAGACATCGATTGGTACAAAACAAAAAAGCTCCACGTTTCCGCTTAATCGCTAATGTAACAAGACGCCTTGTTGGCGCATTTATCGTTGCGTTCCGGCGTAATTGCTAACACGGATCGCCATTATCTCGGCTTAATTACTGCCGCAGCATACTTCTCGTCGCCTTGATGGGATCATCTTCGGAATCCTGGGGATTGATTTTGTCAGACTGGGGCTGTCGCCTACATAATGGGGCTGGCGTCTTCCGCCACGCCTGCCTTCTCGACATCAACGTCAAACAAGAGATGTTTATATACACTTAACCTTTAATTATATGTATGGTCATGAAATAAAAGTCTGTGGTTTGCTCATTACGCTTGAGATTATGCTATCTTTTGTCTTTTTATTTGATTATATCCCTCTTAGTATCTAAGTTCCCTTATATTTGCTCTGCACTACATGGTTCAAACTTTTAGATACTTCCCGCCTCCGGGCCAATTTAAGCAATCAGTTTGCACCACTTAATACCGTTATCTGATTGTTTATGTGCGGATTACCTAGTAGTATGTCATTAGCACCAACATGTTGGCTTTAATTTGTCTCTGATTCTAAACTACTTGGTACTAGCCCTGGTTGTCTCAGCTAAAGTTTCCGGCTGCGGTTCTGCTAACATAGGAAAAGTTTAACATATAAACCAGATAAATATTAAGGCGGGCCACATAAAATTTACAACCCATAAGTGTTTGTTAAAATCTACCGGCTCCGGCCTTAAAATTATTCAGATTTCATTAAAAGTACATCTTAATGCAGCTATGTTTACTATGCAGGATACTTAACACGTGGGGGCTGCAACCGCAGCATTTTAATCATGTCTCAAGCCGTCTTTCACTTAATCCGGCACGAGCCTCGGGGACTGCAATCATCGACTTATAACGCCACAAGTTCTTCCAAGCGTCGAGATGACTTCCGAGTACATCGACTCAACGCTCGGGGGCTGGAGATAGGTGGATCAAGAAAAACTCCGACACTCGGGGGCTCGACGTCAACGTTGCCCTCGTTCTATACTTGGGGGATGCACGAAATGCAGCTCTATCGTCAACAAGAAGGCCGCATTGGTGGCATGACTATCTTGTCGTCAGCGACACAGTCACCTCCATGGTTCGGCCGACTTATCGTCAGCGACACAGTCGCCTCCGTGGCATGACTGCCTTGTCGTCAACGACATAACCACCTTCATGGCACAACTGCCATTGTCGTCAGCGACATGGTTGCCTACGTGGCTAAAGGCCGCCTCCGTGGTATGGCCGACAATGCATGATTTCGTTACATTTGGATTCAAACTGTTGTGGACCAAATGACGTCATCTATCAGACATTGATTTGACCTGTCAGTAAGGATGAGGCTTCCCCGGGAAGCCATCCGACAAGTTAAGCTAGCCGTCTTTCCCATGTAGGATAAAGGCGGCCGCGTGCTGGTGATAAAGCGGGCACGTGTCTCCCATTTTTATTCAGAATGGTTCAAGCCCTGCAGCCGCCAACGTTCAAGACTGAAGATCAAGAAGACGAAGAAGCCGGCGCATGGAGAACTTCAACCTAGGGTGGCCCAAGATTCAGAATATACCAACTAGGGGTATCTATAACATGGATAAATCCGGCTAGTCCAGGGTGGCCCAAGGGTGGTAAGGCTGATGCCTGCCGGGCGGCCCATATAGCTCACGTACAAGGAAGTAGGCGGACCGTCCAAGGAAGGTAGCAGACTGAAGCCCATCAAGCCACCAACCCCAAGATGGAAGGAGGCAACCAAAGCCGACTACAACTAGGACTCTGTTTACCTGCCGGCCAAGTACTTACCTTGTAACCCGGGGTCTTGCCGCCTATATAAGCCGGCCACCGGGAGGCCTTTAGGGCCAAGCTCATCCAAGTTGAGCCACGCTCCAAGACGCATCATACACATTGTAACCTGTTCACGGCTATTGCCTCATAGTGAATTATTGCAACACGTAGGATCTCGCCACCGCTGCTGGGTAAACTCGCCGTGTTCAATCCCGTCCTCGACGACTCCAGCCGTCTTGCCCACAATCCATTCGTAGGCTAGAGGACCCCTGTCTCCTATCAAATATGCCGATAACACGACATGCGTGGTCTGAAGTGCCAGATCCTCCTGATGGCAGGCCTCAACTGCGGCATGGAAGGACGCCCATGCCCCTAGCGAGCTCGTCGCGCTGCTGGATGAGCTGGGCGTCCTCAAGGGCAAGGTGCGCGTCCTAGACCTCCAGAGACTCCCTCACGAGGCGGAAGGTGACTCGCGGTGCCCCTTGCTCCAGTCCCAACCGCCAAGGACCAGGTCGCGGCAAGAGGAGGACCCTGCCCCAGCGTCGAGCCTGGAGAACGGGGCCTTAGGGCGTGCCTGGTGGCTAGGCCGCGCCCCGTTCCCCGCGGTGCCCAAGCTGGCCTCGCCGCCCTCGCCATCATGGCGCGTCATCTCCTGCGGCTCGCCTCCTGCAGCAGGGCGCGGTGGAGACGAAGGAGCTCCACCTGCAGGCTCGCCAGCGCCAGGCGGGCCCTGGCCCACCTCAGCCTCCGGCTACGCGGGAGGCGTGGCCGTGCGGGGTGGAGTAGCTGCGCGAGCTGGAGTTGCCTCGCGGGCTGGAGTTGGCTCACGCGGTGGCGTAGCCGCACGAGGCGGAGGCGAAGTAGGAGCTCGAGGAGGGGTAGCAACCCGCTCCTCCTGCGTCTCCATCACCACCTTCTCGGGAGGCGGTGCATCGGTCTCCGCCTGAGGCATTTCTTCAGTTGGGCCCGTGGAGGCCGTCTCCACAGGCCTCGCGGCCTCTTCAGCCACGGCCTCTGTCGTGGCTCTCTTCACTTTTGCTGCCTTGCAAAGCTTGCGGCGCTTCGCACGCACAAGGTCACTGTTAAGCACCAGGGAAAGATCTTCAGGAATGAATGAAAAGAGAAAGAACAAGAATCAAGCAACTAAACGTTAAAGACGCTTACCCAGACTGCTTGGCGCCGGTGTCGACCCACGCCAAGCCTGGCGAGCGCCAGGAGGGCTTGGCCTTGGCGCCAGATCCCTCTGAGGGCGCCTCGGCCTTCCTCTTGGAGGGGAGGTCCGATGGCCTCGCGCTAGGCCTGTAGCTGGCCACCTCGGACCGGGGCTCTCTCCGCCCCTCCGCGGCCGCCTCGTCGTCGACGTTCTCCTCCTCCTCCTCCATGAGGCGCGAAGGCGCCACCACGAAGGCGTCATCATCATCACCTGACGAGATATCGCAGATCTCGTCAGTAAAGGGCCTGGCCCTTGAAGAGGACACCTCCGAGGGATTTGCCGTGGCCTCTCCTCGCCTCGCCCAGCTCCCGAAGCAGAGGGCGACTCTGCGTCCTCCGCTTCCTGCACCACCGGCACAGGCGTCTCCTTCTTGCCCGCCAGGGTGAACTCAGGCATCCCGTCCAGGATGGCCAGGCGCTCGGTCATGTTGAGCTTGTGTAGGGGTCGTAGCGTGAGCGGGAGGTCCTCCACGGTAGGCACCACCGGGTTGATGAAGAGCGAGGACAGGATGAAATCGACTGCCTCCTTGTTGTTGTCCGCACGATGGAGCCGCATACCGACCTGGGGACCTTAGTACATCCACATTGGCGTCGTGTGCGCCTGGAGGGGAGCGATGCAGCGCGTCGCGAAGTCCGCAATGATGATTTTCCCCGTGAGACCCTCCTCCCGGAGGTAGCTCAGGCGGCCCATCAAGATTGTGTTGTCCGCGCCGCTGCAGGAGGCCTTTCCCCAGTACGAGTTCTTCAAGGGTGGCGCGTCGGGGATGACGAGGAAGGGACATGCCTTTTCCATGCCAACGTAGAACCACCTCTGGCGGAAGTTATCCACCTTCTTCGTCACCGCCGTGACGGCCTTGTCGTCGTGCCATGACATGGGGATGTAGAACTCCCCATGCCGTCGACGATGCGGAAGGAGATGCACCCGGAGCGCTCGTTCCTCGTCGTGTTCCGGAGCGCGTAGGAGCACCGGAAGAGGCCCACCGTGGGCTCCACACCCAGGTACGCCTCGCAGAGGTAGGCGAAGATGACGAGGATGAGGACGGAGTTTGGGTGGAGGTGCAGCAGCTGGATCTGGTAGAATGCCAGCACCGCCTCCAAGAATGGAGAGAACGGCGGCACCAGCTCTGCAGGGACACAGTGCTGAAAAATGGGGTAAAACCCTCGCGGCTGTTTCCCGAGCTCTGTGGACCGGAGCACGGTGGCGCCGTGCTCGTTGGTCCGCGACGCCACCAAGTAGCGGAGCTTGCTGACCGCCGCATCCTGGACGCGCGCTCCGATCAACTTCGTGCCGTACGCGGGCGCGGCAGGCTCAGCCTGCGAAGAGGATGCCGCGGCCGCCTTACCCTTGTTCTTGGCGGGACTCATCGCCGAGGAAGTCGAGCGCGGAGGCGAGAAAACTGGAGGAAGAAGGAGACGAGCACGCCGGAGAGCGGAAGCGGAGAGCTCGAGACGAACGAGGCTTCTGTACAAGAATGGGGAGCAGTAACGGCTCCCAGCCGCGGCGCGCAGGCTCTTTGTCGCGTCGAGGAGCAGTTACCGCGGCGTGGTTGGACCCCCCACGATGCACGCTCTAGATCGTGCGCGGCCGTTACTCATCTAAGTGATGCGTGGCTTGGGCCGGTCGGACATTGGGCCCACGACGCTTCGGCTGAATCCATGGGCTCATCCGCGCCCATCGCGGGCCCGGGGGCTACTATCAGCCCAGTGAGGACCAGGGTGTGCAGAGCCCACTCTCCACAGGCCTCGCACGCGACAGATTTGACAAAACGACTAAGGACCAAGCCACCGCTTTGAGAGACCCTCGAGTGGCAACTCCTCTTAAGGGCCTGAATAGGAAGCAAGGGCCTGAGGAGGACCCCGCGCTTCAAGAGCCTCCCCAAGGCTCTACTCTCCTGGAGAGAAGTCAACGGAAACTTCTCCACAAGCCACCACGGCCATGTGGAGACACTTCGCGGCTAAGCAACGGCTGCAGGGCGCACATGGCCTCTGCAGCAGCCGTAGAGTGACGCGAGCATCACAGTTGCCATTCTGGTGATAAAGGAGTCAACAAAGCTGCGCCGCCCGCGCCAGGACAGCAAGGACTTTCCTCTTTGGTGATAAAGTGGCTGGACGGCGCAACGCTCCAAGAAGATCGTCATCGTGGGCTCCGCCACGACCCCTGCAATACCTGCGTGCTTGTCGGCCACCGCTGCTAACTTTAGCACGGATGGACCGTGTCCATGGACATTTCTGCGGCGTTGGACTCCCTCTCCTTCGCGCCACTGCTCTGTGGGAACCCACCCTCTGCGTACAGCGCAAGGAAGAGGTCCGAGGCGCCTATAAAAGGAGCAGGAGCTCCACCGCAGCACAGGATGGGCCAATTGCATTATGAACCCTTGGAACCCTAGCCAAGCGCGTCGGATAGCCAACTGCTCGAGGAGGAAGAAGACTGTAGCTTCCCTCTCCAAGCACCAAACTGCATCAAGAGAGCCCTCGGCAAGCTCATTGTACTGTAACCCTCGCAGTGCAATACAGACAAGCAGGAGTAGCCATGTTACCTCCTCCTGAGGGTCGTGAACCTGGGTACGGGCTGGTGTTCATCTCTGTCGTGTTGTCCCTCTCCAGGCCCGGCGAGCACCGTCGTCGAGCCTCTCGTGGGTTGTTTGACCTCCGTGTTCAATCCCCCTTCGAACTACTCTTTAGGGTGTGACTACCCCTGTTTCGTGGGAGTCACTCTCCGACACTATGTCGCTGGGCCTACCGGGTTATGATCCCCCCAACAATACACACAGTTCTGATTCTAAACATCATAGAGTTGCGCCTGAAGAGCGTTGGTGGTCTTGTGGAGTGAGATGATGTCCTCCCAGAGCTTCGAAGTCTCCTCTTTATGCTTGGCCATAAGTTCAGAGACGATCCAGTGAACAATGTCCACCTCACGCTCTGCCATCTTCGTGTACTTCTCGCTACAGGCTCTTCATCCTATCCTCCATGCTTCCTTCTCCTTGGGGGCCTTGAACATCTTCAACTTGCAACTTCTCTTGCTTGAGAGACAACTCTTTGGGATGAATCTTCAACTCGTTCATGTACGGGTTGACGATGTTTGCAAAGATACTGTCCTTGGAGGGCTCGGATGAAGACATGATGGCTCTAGATCTACAGCTAAAAATCTGGCAGAAACAGCTCGAAACAAGAACACATCGAAAACACAATATACGTACCTCGGGGGCCTCAGGTGAATATATAGCAAAATTTTACGAAATAAAAGGAAGGCAACAGGGTGAAACCGAGTAGGAGAGGAGCTCCGAGGCCTCCTCACCATCTGCTGGCGCTGCCACCATGGGGCCTGCACCACGAGGTGGTGTGGTCGCCTCGTACTTCGTGTCATGTTCGTTTTCGTCTCATATTTTCCATATTTTCCAAAAATAAATATAATATATCCCGAAATTAAATTTGCAAACTTTTTGTTACCGAAACTGTAACTTTTCTATATCAGGTTCTGCGAACTCAGAAATATTTTCCTTAATGTAATTTTTCGGAGTAATTTCTTGAATAATATCAACATCTTCATTATAAGAATCTCCAAAAATATAATGCTTGAGTCTTTGTCCATTTACCACTTGTATAGAGTCATCCTTGAGTGAAACAATTTTAATCGCACCCGAACGAAACATATCGTCCTGCAATGCTATACAATAGAACTTTCTCGCCAACATGGAACTCTCTCTTAAGGATTCTCTTATCATGCCATCTTTTAACTTTTTCTTTAAAGAGTTTAGCATTTTCATAAGCTTCACTTCTCCATTCATCTAAAGAACTCAAATTAAGTAATCTTTTCTCACCAGCAAGTTTAAAATCTCTATTTAGTTCTCTCACTTCCCAATAAGCTTTGTGTTCTAATTCTAGAGGCAAGTGAAAAGCTTTTCCATAAACTATTTTATAAGGAGACATACCCATGGGATTTTTTAAGCAGTTCTATAAGCCCACAGTGCATCATTTAATTTACTAGCCCAATTATTCCTCATTCAATTAACAGTCTTTTGCAAGATAGATTTAATTTCTCTATTTGATAGTTCGACTCGCCCACTAGTTTGAGGATGATAAGCTGAAGCAATTCTATGATTAACACCATATTTAGCAAGAACATTTCTAAAACCACCATGAATAAAATGAGAACCTCCATCAGTCATAAGATATCTACGAACACCAAACCTAGGGAAAATAATATCTTGAAACATTTTTAATGATGTTTCACCATCAACACTTTTAGTAGGAATAGCTTCTACCCATTTAGTAATATAATCAACAGCAACAAGTATATGTGTATTACCTTCTGAAGAAGGGAAAGGACCCATAAAGTCGAATCCCCAACAATCAAACGGTTCAATAACAAGAGAATAATTCATGGGCATTTCATTACGTCTAGAGATATTACCAACTCGTTGACATTCATCACAAGATAAAATAAACTTTCTTGCATCTTTAAAGAGAGTAGGCCAATAGAAACCTGATTGTAAAACCTTTTGTGCGGTTCTATCTCCAGCGTGATGTCCTCCATAAGCGCTACTATGGCACTTTCTCAATATCTCTTTTTGTTCATACTCTAGAACACATCTTCGCATAATACCATCAACTCCTTCTTTATATAAGTGTGGGTCATCCCAGAAATAATGCCTCAAGTCATAAAAGAATTTTCTTCTTTGTTGAGCTGAAAAGCTTGGAGGCAAATACTTCGAAACAATAAAGTTATCATAATCTGCATACCAAGGACTATCTCGTGAACTCACCCTTATTGCAGCCAATTGTTCATTTGGAAAACTATCATTAACAGGTATAGGATCATACGAAATGTTTTCCAATCTAGACCAATTATCAGCAACAGGATTATCATCACCTTTCCTATCTACAATGTGTAAGTCGAATTCTTGCAATAGTAATACCCATCTAATAAGTCTAGGCTTTGCATTTTTCTTTTCCATCAGGTATATAATTGCAACATGATCAGTATGAATACTAACTTTATAATCAACAATGTATTATCTAAATTTATCACAAGCAAAGACAACAGCTAGAAATTCTTTTTCAGTTGTAGCATAATTGTTTTGAGCAGAATCAAGAGTCTTACTACCATAATGAATAACATTTAACTTCTTATCTATTCTTTGTCCAAGAACAACACCAACGGACTAATCACTAGCATCACACATAATTTGAAATGGTAAATTCCAATCAGGTGGTTGAACAATAGGAGCAGTTATTAAAGCTTTCTTAAGAGTTTCAAAATCTTCCTTACAATCATCAGCAAAAACAAATGGTATATCTTTTTGCAAGAGATTAGTAAGAGGCTTTGATACCTTAGCAAAGTCTTTGATAAACCTTCTATGGAAACCAGCATGACCAAGAATACTACGAATACCTTTAACATCTCGGGGGCAAGGCATTTTCCCAATTGCCTCCACTTTAGCTCTATCAACTTCAATACCTCTTTCAGAAATTTAATGTCCAATAACAATCCCTTCAGTAACCATAAGTGGCATTTCTCCCAATTAAGAACAAGATTAGTTTATTCAAATCTCTGCAAAACTTTATCAAGATTGTTCAAGCAATTATCAAAAGAAGTACCATAGACGGAGAAATCGTCCATGAACACCTCCACAATTTCTTCACAAAAAACATGAAAGATAGCAGACATACATATTTGAAAAGTAGCAGGAGCATTACATAAACCAAAAGCCATACGTCTATAAGCATAAGTACCATAAGGACAAGTAAATGTGGTTTCTCTTGATCTTGAGTTTTAACAGCAATTTGAGAGAAACCAGAATAACTATCAAGAAAGCAAAAATGATTCTTATTGGCTGATCTTTCCAACATTTGATCAATGAAAGGTAATGGATAATGATCTTTCTTAGTAACTTTATTAACCCTTTCTAAAATCAATGCACATTCTATAACCATTAACTACACTTTGAGGAATAAGCTCATCATGATCATTAGGTAAACAGTAATTCCACCTTCTTAGGGACACAATGCACAGGACTAACCCATCTACTATCAGCAATAGGATAAATGATACCAGCATCAAGAAGTTTTAATACCTCATTTCTTACCAATTCCTTCATCTTAGGTATTAAACGGCGTTGATGTTCAACAACTGGATTTGCATCGGGCTCCATATTAATAGAATGTTGACATATAGTAGGAGAAATCCCTTTTAAATAATCCAAAGTATAGCCCATAGCTCCACGGTGTTTCTTCAATATTTCCAACAATCTTTCTTCTTATTTACCTTAAAGGTTAGCACTAATAATAATTGGATATATTTTCTTATCATCAAGATGAGCATACTTAAGATTATCAGGCAAAGGTTTTAAATCAAAGACAGGATCCTCTTTAGGTGGAAGTGTTTTACCCAATTCTTCCACTTTTAAATTATGTTTAAGAATAGGTTGACGAAGGAATATGTCCTCAAGTTCATTTCTTTCTTCCATAAAAGTTTCATCTTCATGATCTTCCATAAATTGCTGAATATAATTAGTAGGAGCAAGAGCAATAGAAGCAAGTTGTTCCACTCTAAAATCCTCATTGGGAAATTCGGTTTCATCAGGGGTTTTATCAAATTTCAAAAAATTGAATCATATGAATCACCAGCAAATTTAGTAAGGCTTTTCTCTTTCCTACAATCTATAACAGCACCACAAGTATTCGTAAAAGGTCTACCAAAAATAATAGGACAAGTTTTACTAGCAGAAGAACCAAGTACAAGAAAATCAGCGGGATATTTAGTCTTACCACATTGAACTTCAACATCTCGAACAATACCAATAGGAGAGATAGATTCTCTGTTAGCAAGTTGAATAAACACATCAATGTCTTCAAGTTCACTAGGACCAATTTCATGCATAATTTCTTTGTAAAGCTCATAAGGAATAACACTTGAACTTGCACCAATATCACATAAACCATAATAGCGATCACCAATTTTAATAGATAACACAGGACCACTCGCCTTTCTTGGCTTTGCAGGATGAGAGACCACATAAGAAGCATCATTGATATGTCTCCAACGTATCCGTAATTTCTTATGTTCCATGCTATGTTATGTCATATTATTACATGTTTTATATTCATTTTATATAGTTTTATGCATTTTCTGGGACTAACCTATTAACAAGATGCCACAGGGCCAGTTCCCTGTTTTCTTCTATTTTTGGTTTCAGAAAATCACTTAAGGAAATATTCACCAAATTGGAAATAAATCAACCTGGAATTATTTTTGGAATATTTGCGTCGCGAAGAACCGAAAACGAGACGAAGAAGGGCCGCGAGGAGCCCACACCACCTGCTGGCGTGGGCCTCATCCTGGTCGCGCTAGGAGGTGATGTGGCACCCTCGGGCACCCACCGACATATGTCTTTCGCCCATAAATACCTCCCTGACCTAAAAACTCTATACTGTTAATCACTTTTTCCTCCACAGGCCCCTATCCGCCGCCGTCGTCGACTCCAATTTGGGGGAGATCAAAACTGCTCCCCGGCACCCTGCCGGGAGGGGGAATCGTCCCCGGAGGCCTCTACGTCGCCATGACCGCCTCCGGACTGATGCGTGAGTAGTGGTTGTCTTCTCCTCTTGTGCTATCATGTTTAGATCTTGTGAGCTTCCTATCATGATCAAGATCATATTTATGTAATTCTCCATGTTGTGTTTGCTGGGATCCGATGAATATTGACTACTAGTTATTGCTTCATAATATATCATGTGTATGCTATTTAATGATCTTGCATGCTCTCCGTTACTTGTGTGTGCTTTGGGCAAGTAGATCCTCGTAACTCCAAGAGGGGGTATTTATTCTCGATAGTGGGTTCATGTCTCTATTAAATCGGACAGTGACAGTAAGCTCTAGGATTGTAGATGTACTGTTGCTACTAGTGATAAAACAGTAGTACTTTGTCTAAGGATGATGTTACTTACTTACTTTACACACAGTGCTTAAGGCGATAATCTGTTGCATGCAACTTAATACTGAAAGGGGTGCGGACGCTAACCGGAAGGTGGATTATTAGTCATAGATGCGGTGGAACGGTCTATGTATATTGTTGTAAGGCCCAAATGAATCTCACACTAGACATCATAACGTTAACATTAGTATATGCATTGGGTTGCTCATCATTATTATGTCAATTGCCTAGCTGTAATTTGTTTACCACGCATGGATAAATGTTATTATTATTTATGGCGAGACACCACTAGTGAACTCTGGAGCCCGGTCCTTCTCATTAATTTTATAAAACCACAACTGAAAACCTATTACTTTCTGCAAACATACACTCTTTTTTCACACATACGTTTAATCCTTTGTTATAGCAAGCCGGTGAGATTGACAACCTCACTGTTAAATTGGGGCAAAGTATTTTGATTGTTTGTGTGCAGGCTCCACGTTCGCTGCTGACGTTTGTATTGTGTCGTGTCAACGTCTCCGCCAACAACCTCGGGTGAACATTCATCTCCTACTGGTTCGATAACCTTGGTTTCATAACTGAGGGAAACTTGCTGCTGCACTACTTCATACCTTCCTCTTGGGGTCTCCCAGCAACACACCCACCGTGTGCATCAAGCATTTTTTGGCACCGTTGCCGGGGAGATTTGAGTGCTCTTCACGAGGGGAGTTTTCGCACTTCCAATCTTTTTATTTTTTTATTGTCTTGCTTAGTTTATTTTTATTACTGTTTTGTTTGCTTAATATCAAAGAATACTAAAAATTAGTTACTTGCATTACTTTTGTAATTTCGGTTTTGTCAATTATTTTCGGTTTTAGTTATCTTTGTTATTTTGGTTTAGCATTAGTCTTCTTATTATTGCTATTTTAGTTTGTCCTTTACTTGCATCATCTTTATCATAAAAATAAAATAAAAATTAGTGTAGCTAATCATCATGTCTGGTATAATCCCTGTTACTTTGTCACCCGAAAAATTAAACTTCACTTTTAAACAAGGGAAAGAGGAAACTTTTGGAGAAGCTTGGTCTAGATTTTTGAAACTTATGGTGAAACTGAACCCAAAATGACTTTAAGTTTGCTTCTTAGTAGTATTTGTTTTGGGCTTGTTTTTTGCTATAGGTATGCTTTAGATGCTATAGTGGGAGGAGATTTCCTTCAATGTGATGGAGATCAAGCTTTCAATGCAATAAAGAAATTAATTATGTCCTCTTCTTAAGAAATAAATGTAGTACAAGTATTGATATAATTCATACTAGACTAAATACCCTTGAGTCAAGCACTTCTTTCTTAAAAGATGGGTACAATAAGATTCGTGTAAAAATTGACTAAGTTCCAATAAACTGTGAACCATCACTGTGGCTCCCTACCTTGAAAGAGACAATTGGTAATAAAGTTTTTCTTGCCCGTTGTGACACTATGTCTGAGTTTTGTCTTATGCCTAAATGCATTCATGCATCTTCAAATACTTGGGGAACTGTTGAAGGGGGAGAAGAAGTAACCCTTACAGATAATACTATTATACAACCCATTGGGGTAGCTGAGGGAGTATTCACAACACTCTTAGGAAGAACTGTATCGACTGATTACCATGTCATTGAATGTGCAGGAACAGGACAAATTACTATTGGAAGATCCCTGCTGAAACTTTTGGGAGCAAAAATTGATGTAGGAAAAGGTACTATGAGCTTCACTACCTCCCCAACAAAGGTACAAAATTTGGTAAGCAGCTCATGCTCGTAATGTTGGTGCTTCATCTTTTGATAATACTTGAGTTTCATTTTTTGTACCTAGCTCAAAGGCGTTAAACAAAAGCGTTTATGGGAGACAACCCACTTTTATTTCCTGTTATTTTATTTTATTTTGCTTATGTCAAGGACTTGTCCTACCTCTGTAGTAATTCCTTTGTATCTTAATTTTATTGCAATGTTGTGTCAAGTTAAGCCTCTAGTCGAAAGTTGATGCTAAAATTCAATTCCTGTGCTGAAACAGATTTCTGCTGTCCACCGTTAAATTCATATCAATTCACTGGAACGTCAGAAACATCTGCCTTTTTTGTGCACAATACTCAGATGTATACGCAACTTTAATTAGTTTTGACTTTTCTGATCTGAGCAAGTTAAGTGTCTCGAAAAAATCGTCGTTACGGACCGTATAGTTTTTGACAGATTCTGTCATTTTCTTTTGCAATGCCTCTTTTGCTATTTTGATTGGATATTTTTATCCTATTAAGTATCAGTGGCTGTAGCTAATTTCCAGTAGAATTGGTAGCAATTGTGTTCCTACAGAATATCATATTTTTGTGCACTAATCCTCTAATAAAGTTACTCTAATTTTGGTGTGGAGAAAGTTTTCAAGGATCAAGAGAGAAGGATGATATAATGTGATCTAGAGGATAGTAAAGCCAAAGCTTGGGGATGCCCCGGTGATTCACCCCAATATATTTAAGAATACTGAAGCGTCAAAGCTTGGGGATGCCCAAGGCATCCCCTTCTTCCTCGACAAACTATCAGGTCCTTTCTAGTGAAACTATATTTTAATTCCGTCACATCTTCTGTGCTTATCTTGAAGTGTTTGTTTGTTTTTGTTTTTTCTTTTGTTATTTTTCATTCTCTGAATAGGATGGATCCTAGCATTCTTTTGTGTGGGAGAGAGACACGCTCCGCTTTTTCGTATGAATACTCGTATTCTTCACTTATACTCGGTGAGTATTCTTTTCATGTTATCGTTTGCTCTCTAGCTCTTGTTTTTCATCCATCTCTTGTTAGAGCTGTTAGCTTTGTTCTATTATACTCTCATATCTCATTGTTTAATTACTTGGAGAGTTTATCTTTTAAATAAGTTCATTGGTGTTTGGTTGAGAACAGAAAAAGCTAAATGTGGTAGATGGTATAACTAAATGATTTATAATCTTGTAGATCATTAAATTGTGTCACTTGAATCATTGATGTCGTTTTGAGATATTAATTTGCTTAACGGTAAACATGATGGTCTAGTAAAGTGGAATGATTAAATGGTTGGTCTAGAGAAACTTGAAAATTGTGCCACACTTAAATTTCCAGTTGATTGCATAATGGTATATGACTTCTCTTTGCCTAAAGCAACCTTAATGACTTTATGTTATGCGCTACGGTCGGGCAAGCTAACGGTGTCTTTGTCATTCGCCATGATCACTCTAGGAGTAATTTTCATTATGCCTTGCATGATCATATTTTTATTTGTAATCTTTTTACTTGTGAGTTCTAAAACTGCAGTTTTCATTGCACTTCCACCACCATATTGCTAGCCTCTTCGGAACTTTGCTTTGCCCTTTCTCACATTTAGAGTTGGTGCATTTTTAGCGGGTACATCCAAACTTGTGGGAGATCTTCATCTTGTTCTCCTACACATAAGCCAAATATCTTCCTCAAAACATCCACCATACCTACCTACTACAGCAATTCCATAGCTCTTCCGAGATATATTGCTTTGTGTGTTTCTATAAAGTTGATGTGTGGTTTTACCCATGTTACGCTAGAGCACTGCATAACCTGCTACACTGGCAGAGGCACCGTTGTGATATGCATTCTTATGGCACATTCATATTAGTTACTTATATCATCAGTATGTTGTTTTATCATCATTAGTGTGTTGTCATATATCATATTAGGATGCTTCCCCCTAAAAGTGAAAAGAGCCATGGAGGCCATCGAAAAGAGAAAAAAAGAGTAAAGGAGAAAAAAGAAAGAAAGAAATAAAAAAGGGGGAAGCATTACTATTCTTTATCACACACTTGTGCTCATGTTATAGCACCATATCATTTATAGTTATCACTTGTGCTCATGTTATAGCACCATAACATTTATGATCATCATTTGTGCTCATGTTTAGCACCTTTACTCCATATGAGAGTTTTCTTGTCTTAGTTGCATAACTATGTGGGGAACTTTACACTATAGAACTTGGCTTGTATATTCCAATGATGAGCCTCCTCAAAAGTGCTCTAGGTCTTCGTGAGCAAGCAAGTTGGATGCACCCCCACTAGTTCCATTGGAGAGCTTTCATATACTTATAGCTCCATGTGCATCCGTTGTATGGCAATCACTACTCCTTGCATAGCTTCGATTGTATGACTTTCTCTTGTCTAATGATCATCTACAGCTTTGTGAGCCTTTCATTCGTTGGCCTTCCAAACCTCCGTTAATATTCTCTTAGCCATAACATGCTGGTGCCAGGAACCAACATTGAACGCTTGCTTGTTTCTTTCGAACAAATAATATATTGATCTTCTACGTGCATATTGATATTGCTTGACTTGATCCTTTCATTAAGTTGTCATGTTTGTTGGAAGCATTAGATGATTATATTGTTGTGCTTGAAGCTTAAATCATCTTTAATATCTACTTTGCACGGTTGATTGATATCTAGTACTATATCATCGAATGCTTTGCTTGCTTAACCTACTTGACTATTCATTACTCGTTTGATATTAATATAAACTACAACCCTTATTCATTTGATCTCAGTTTACATGTCTTACATTATTATATGATCAAGATTGTGTTTAAGCATGTCACTTCAGAAATTATTCTTATTTTATCGTTCTTGCCTACTCGGCACGAGTAAAACTAAGCTTGGGGATGTTGATACGTCTGCAACGTATCTATAATTTCTTATGTTCCATGCTATGTTATGTCATATTATTACATGTTTTGTATGCATTTTATTTATTTTTATGCACTTTCTGTGACTAACCTATTAACAAGATGCCACAGTGCCAGTTCCCTGTTTTTTGATGTTTTTTGGTTTCAGAAAATCACTTAAGGAAATATTCGCCAAATTGGAAATAAATCAAGCTGGAATTATTTTTGGAATATTTGCATCGCGAAGAACCGAAGACGAGACGAAGAAGCGCCGCGAGGAGCCCACACCACCTGCTGGCACGGGCCCCATCCTAGCCGCGCCAGGAGGTGATGTGGCCCCCTCGGGCGCCCACCGACCTAGGTCTTTCGCCCATAAATACCTTCCTGACCTAAAAACTCGATACGGTTAATCACTTTTTCCTCCACGGGCCCCGAGCCGCCGCCATTGTCAACACAGATTCGGGGGAGATCAGAACTGCTCCCCGGCACCCTGCTGGGAGGGGGAATCGTCCACGAAGGCCTCTACGTCGCCATGACCACCTCCGGACTGATGCGTGAGTAGTCTACCTTGGACTACGGGTCCATAGCAGTAGCTAGATGGTTATCTTCTCCTCTTGTGCTATCATGTTTAGATCTTGTGAGCTTCCTATCATGATCAAGATCATCTTTATGTAATTCTCCATGTTGTGTTTGCTGGGATCCGATAAATATTGACTACTAAAGTTATTGCTTCATAATATATCATGTGTGTTCTATTTAATGATCTTGCATGCTCTCCGTTACTTGTGTGTGCTTTGGCCAAGTAGATGCTTGTAACTCCAAGAGGGGGTGTTTATGCTCGATATTGGGTTCATGTCTCTATTAAATCTGGGGCACTGACAGAAAGCTCTAAGGTTGTAGATGTACTATTGCTACTAGGGAAAAACAATAGTACTTTCTCTAAGGATGATGTTACTTACTTACTTTACACACGGTGCTTAAGGAGATAATCTGTTGCATGCAACTTAATACTAAAAGGGGTGCGGACACTAACCGGATGGTGGATTATTAGTCATAGATGCGGTTGGAATGGTGATGAGAGACGCAAGGCTATAGGAAAGGAGATAAATAGGCTGAAGGCCGCCAATTTCATAAAAGAAGTTGTACACACCGATTGGGTGGCAAATCATGTACTCGTCCCAAAGAAGAATAAAGAGCTGAGGATGTGTATCGACTATACCGGTGTTAACAAATGCTGCCCAAAGGATCCCTTTGCGCTGCCTAGAATTGACCAGGTCGTCGAATCCACAGCAGGCTCCGATCTGCTTTGTTTTTTGGACGCCTACTCAGGATACCACCAAAGCAAGATAAGGGAGTTGGATCAGCTGAAAATATCTTTCACCACTCCATACGGGACTTTCTGCTACATCACGATGCCTTTTGGCCTGAAGGATACAAGGGCACCATACCAGCGATGTATGCATAATTGCCTACACAAACAGATCGGCCGCAATGTTCACGTCTATGTTGACGACATTGTGGTGATGTCGAAAAAAAAGGCGGATCTCCTAGAGGATTTGGAAGAAACTTTTCAGAATCTCCGGAAATACCAGATGAAACTCAATCCCGCCAAGTGCGTTTTCGGCGTTCCAGCCGGCAAACTACGTGGATTTATTGTCTCAGAACGAGGGATCGAAGTTAACCCGGAGAAGATCAAGGCTATCCAAAACATATCTAGACCTACTTGTCTGAAGGACGTGCAACGCTTAGCCGGATCGGCGGCAGCCGTCAGTCGTTTCATAAGCCGCCTCGGAGAAAAGGCAATGCCACTCTACCGGCTATTGAAAAAATCCGACAACTCCGAGTGGACAGCAGAAGCAGATGTTGCCTTACAACAATTTAAGGAGGCTCTCGTATCTACTCCAATATTGGCAGCACCTCGATCGTAGGAACCAATGCTGCTCTACATCGCGGCAACTGGAGCAGTTGTCAGCGTTGTCTTGGTTGTGGAAAGAAAGGAAAGCGAAGTCGGGACGTCTGAGCAACGTCCGGTTTACTTCATCAGTGAAGTCTTCTCCGCCTCCAAGCAGAGGTATACACATTACCAAAAGCTGGCTTATGGTGTGTTCTTTGCCGCCAGAAAACTTAGGAATTATTTCCAGGAGCACACAGTGGAGTTGCCAAATGGGGCATCGAGCTTGCCGCCTTCGATATAGTCTACAAACCACGGACCGCCATTAAGACTCAATCACTAGCAGACTTTGTTGCCGACTGGACAGAAGTCATGGAGGAAACAGTACTCCCCGAGTCGGAATATTGGGTCATGCACTTTGACGGATCAAAGATGCTCAAAGCCTCGGGGGCTGGAGTAATGTTGCGCACACCCAAAGGTGATACGCTCAGCTATGTATTGCAGATTTATTTCACAACAACCAATAACATCGCCGAATATGAAGCTTTACTTCACGGGCTACATGTGGCAAACAACCTTGGCGTCAAGAGAATCCTCTGTTATGGCGACTCCGACTTAGTCGCGCAACAAGTAAGCGGCACATGGGATGCGAAGAGTGCAACAATGGCGGCTTACAGGGCCAAAGTTGACGAATTCGCCAAAAAATTCATGGGCTACGAAGTCCAGCATGTTCCAAGAGTTGCAAACAAGGCGGCAGACACCCTCGCCAGACTCGGGTCAGAACGCAAAAAAGTGCCGAAGGATATTTTCCTGGAACATTTGCATAAGCCGTCCATTAAGTGCGCCGACTTGTTGGACTCCGATGCAGAAGAACCAGTAGAAGTGGCAAGTCTTGCCATCTACTTGGTGCAGCCGGATTGGACTGTCCCATATCTCGATTTTTTAGTCGACCAGAAGTTGCCGGAGGACGGTGAGGTGTTGAAAAGGCAAATCGTAAGGCGAGCCAAGGCATTCAAAATCATTAAAGGTGAGCTATACAAGCAAAGCACGTGCGGCATCTATCAGTGGTGCATATTGCCAGAAGAAGGCCGGGAAATCCTTAAGGACATACACATCGGCACTTGCGGGCATCACGCCTCCGCCAGGTCCATTGTGTCCAAATCTTTCCGCCAAGGTTTCTACTGGCTCACCGCCAAAGAAGACGCTGAACACATCCTGAAAACATGCAAAGGCTACCAGTTGTACGACCGCCAACCTCACATGCCGGCACAAGAGCTCAGGAAAATTCCAATCACTTGGCCGTTCGCGGCATGGGGCTTAGACATGGTCCCTTCAAGAAGGCACGTGGTGGGTATACCCACCTATTGGTCGCTTTCGACAAGTTCACTAAATGGGTTGAGGCTAAGCCGATCAGCAAACTTCACGCACAAACAGCCACCAATTTGCTCTTGAGAATTATCTCTCGGTTCAGAGTTCCACACAGCATTATCACTGATAATGGCAGCAACCTATCTCAAGGCGACATCAAAAAATACTGCAGTGATCTAGGCATCCGGCTTGATTTGGCATCTGTGTCACACCCTCAATCAAATGGACAAGTAGAGCGTAAAAACGGCTTAGTCCTCTTCGGACTTAAGCCCCGTCTCGAAGCTTCACTACATAGGCCAGCCGGCGCTTGGGTAGAAGAGCTACAGTTCGTACTCTAAAGTTTGCGCACAACGCCAAACAGATCTACCGGCTACACTCCTTTATTCTTAGTATATGGCGAAGAGGCGGTGCTACCTACCGACATGAAATACGATTCTCCAAGAGTTCAAGCCTACATCGAGCAAGACGTAGAAGGTGCAAGACATGATAGCCTAGACTTGTTAGATGAAGAAAGAGACGTTGCTCTACATCGCTCCACCTTGTACCAGCAACAACTTCGCCGCTATCATAGCCGGAGAGTGCGGAAGCGAGGCTTCAGAACAGGTGACCTGGTTCTCCGCCTAATTCAAGACAGAAAAGCCTTGCACAAGCTATCCCCGCATGGGAAGGACCGTTTATAGTCACAAAGGCGTTGCTCAATGGTTCCTACTACCTAGCCGACATCCGCGACGCATAAGAAAAGAAAAGGCATAAGAAGGCGGCAGGAAGGAGAGGAACCAAGCGTAAAAGAGGCATTGACGACTAGTTCGAGCAAACAAGACGGCCTTGAAACATTGAGCAGCTACGTCCTTTCTACACTTAGCAATTTATAATTGTAATAAGTTATATATGATTATGAAATAAAAGTTTGTGGTTCCTCATCTATGTTGAGAAGCATTCCATCTTTTGTCTTTTCTTGCAATCATATATCCCCTATGTATCTAAGTTACCTATTTTCTAGCTCCGTGCAAAGGTTCAAACAGGTAGATACTTGCAGCTTTCGAGCCAAGCCAAAGCAAAAAATTAACTTTTTGCGCCGCCTAATTCCTTTACTTTGATTACTTATATGCGGTTCGCCTAGTAGTATGTCTTTGGCGCCAACATGTTGGCTTTGGTTCCTGATTCTAAACTCATGGTACTAACCCTGGTTGTTTCAGCTAAAGTTCCGGGCTGAGGTTTTGCCAACATACAAACGGTCAAGCATATAAGTCAAAATAAAATTAAGGCGGGCCAAATAAAACAAGGCAAAAGCCTACTTAAGTAGCACAATAAAACATCTTCGCTGACTTCCCGCCTAGCAGTACATCTCAAAAAAATATTTACAAATATTACAAGTTGAGATATAATTGTTTGAGGGGCAGGAGGAGGCTGGCCGCCAAGATAAAACAAAAAAGAGCCGGCAACAACGACTTTGGCTCGGGGGCCGCCTATATTAGGCTTGGGGGCTGACAACTTCAGCCCTAGAGCTATCGCTCCCCTCCGACTCGGCCGAGTCGGCAGCTCCAGCTTCTCCAGCAACCGGCATAGGATGGCGCCGATAGAAGATCGTCGTGTCCACCATGTCGGTAACCCGCGTGGTGTAGCCGACAACACTGTTCAGTACAGAAGCCGACTGGACCTCGCTGCCGTCTTCATAGGTAGACGGCATGCCCTCGGTGACGATTTCTATCTCCGCCTCGGGGTAGTGCGCCATGAATAATCCTAGCGCAGTCTTGGCACCACCCCGCGCCGCCGACTTCGGCAAGCTCTTGTGCAGCTTCGTTGCTTGCTCCAGCATGCTGGGCACATCGCTGAACTCGGCGGGCTCCTGACTGCCGGAGGAAACGAAGAACTTGGCGGCAAACTGCTTGGACGCCACCAAAGTCTCGGTGATTAGCTCACCCAGACGCGCAAGGCGATCTAGGCGGGGGCTGACAACCTTGTCATCGCCTAAGCCGGCAGCAACTGTATCAAAAAATACAAGCGTCAGTTTGGCTCAGGCTAACAAATTGATGGCAAAGATAAAGAGTGAGGAAAAGCTTACCAAGGACCGAGTTATGGAAGGCGGATAGCTCGATCATGTGAGCTGCCACCGCATCCACCACAGTCTTGGCACGAGAAGTCTGCTGGGATATCTCTTCAGCAGCCGCCTTCTCCGCCTCCGCCAATTTCTTGCACAGGCTATCCAGCTCCCCAGTCAGCCGGCTAGTCTCCTGCGCAAACTCTACTTGCTGCGCCTCCATCTCCTTCCGGTGCTCTTCTTTCATCTTCAGGTTGGCGGCTGCCAGATCAGAGGCTTCATTCATAAAAGCTTGCATATCAGTAGACACCTTCAGTATATCCTGGGCGTGATCTAGCAATTCTACAATATGGATATGCTAGCTAAATGATTGGCGGTAGCAAACACAAAACATGGTAGAAGTCAAAAACTCAGTGGTTTTACCTTCATCTTTCTTGCGGGCCGCTTCCAAGTCGGCAATCCGCGCATCCTTGGCATCACAATCTTTTTTCAGATCGTGATACCGCTTGTTTATCTCTGACCTGGAGGAGATAAGCTCAACATTGGCGGACAGGACGCCATGCGGACAAAGACAAAAGCATATACAATATTGTCAAAAAACCACTAAGACGACAACCAATATCATTGATTTGCCATCTAAGTGCTCGGGGGGGGGGGGGGGGGGGAAGACTATGTATATGCTACCAAGTTCCAAAAAGACAACTTACAGCAATGTCGCCCTCCAAGTCGGCAAAGTCGGTGAACGCCAGGGTGGACTCCTTGGCCTCCTTAAAGGGATTCCCAGGGGACCCTAATCCTACCGCCTCCAGATGCCGGGGCTGCCCTTCGCGGCCAGCCGGCAACCTCCACCAGCACCTCCTCTTTGGCGGCGCGTGATCGGACGGCTTCATTGGCCATAGCCTCAGCCGATGGAAAGGAAGCGCTGGTCGCGCGGCCAGCAGAGGAGGTCTTTGGCGGCGGACTAGAAGCCCAAACCTGGGGCTAGCGGCGGGCGTCGCTCATGAAGTCGCCGGCCCTGGGCTGAGGAGTTGGCGGCATGGTCGCCGGAGAGGTCCCCTGGGGCCTCTTTCCCCTGGACAAAAGGGACTTGGCCGACAACTTGGAAGTTGCCACCCGCTCCCTGGCGACAAGGTAAAGTTAGCCAGATCAACACCAGTAATGAAGAAGGCCGACAAATAACTAAGGCGGAAATGAGTACCTTCGGGGGATGTTAATCCCCGCGTTCTCTTCAAGGTCGACGAGCACCGGCTCAGTAGCCGTAGCGGTCTGTTTCTTCCTCTTGGCATTAGCCGTAGAGGAAGCAGCACCGGACGCTTTGCGCTTCTTGGTTTTCCCGGCTTCCGGCTCGTAAAAGTCGGCAGCCAGGTCGTTCTCCCCCAGAGCAGATAGCTGTTAACCAAAAAAGAGCAAGTGTTAAGAAGACTCAAGTAAGCCGGCAGAGCCGCCAAAGAAGGGCAAAAAAGAGAAATGTCTACCTCGAGGGGAGGGTTGTCGTGAGTGTGCATGGGCACGCCCTCCACCGCCTTCACCAGCCCTGATTTGACAAGGCTGCGAAGTCGGGCCGTCAATTCGGCAGTTGGTAACCCCTCTTCGCTTACGCGAAGAGAAGCTGTGGCAGTAGGCGAATACTGACACATCTTATGCGAGCTATACCGCAGAGGCAGTATTTGCCGGCTAAGCCAGCAGATGACGGTGTCCACCCCGTCCAGCAAGGGGGGAGCCATCGTCCGAGTGAGGAACTCGATCCGCCTTTGGATAAGGCGGAGCTCCTCCGTCAACTTGGGGACCGCCTCGTCCCAGCATGGCCGGGGCATAGGCGGCACGTTGACAAAGTCCAGGACGCCAAATTGACGCCCCGGTGCTGACATGTATTGGCAGTAGAAGAAGGTGGACGTCCAGCCCTTGACAGACTTGATGTATGGTATCTTAGGATACCATTGGCGTCCTTGGCGGCAGTTGAAGGTGATGCTGCCGCAGGTTGCCAGCCCGCCGTCCGGCACAGTCTGACACCGAACGGAAGCAGTATCTGAAGAAATCTAAACTAGGCCTAATACCTAGATAGCTCTCAAATAGAGCTGTGAAGCCGGCTAAGACTAATATGCTATTGGGCGCTATGTTGTGGGGCTGGAGCCCATAATGATCCAGCACCTCGCTATAGAAGGTGGAAGGCGGCAGAGCCATTCCCCTAACTAGGTGGGAGGTGAGGATTAACCACTCGCCAGCTTTTGGAGCCGGGACAACATCCCCGAAGGCGGGCCGCCAGCTGCAGTCCTCCCGAGTCGACAGGTAGCCGGCCGCCTCCAGGTCCTTGAGCACGTCTTCGTCGACAATGGAGGGGAGCCAGTAGCGCGACCCGAGGTTGGCGGGCTCCTCCTCCTCGTCGACGGGCGCGCCGCCGGCGCGGTGGAAGGCGAGTGCGCCGAGGCCGCCACCGCACGGGCGTGCGTGGCCGGGGTAGAAGATGGAGTGGCGGCGGGAATGCCCGCATGCGCCGCCGCGGAGCGCGACACCGCGCCGCCCATCGTCGTCGGCGCGGTAGTCTCCGTTGCAAGCTCGCCGTGCGTGGAGGTCGCCGAGGAAGAGTTGCTCGCCGGAGTTCTCTCGGTGGTCGCAAGAAATCTCGGGAGAGCGAGTGCGTGGGAGAGCAAAGGACGGAGGAGGTGAAGTGCGAAGGAGAAGAATGAACCGCTCGGCTCCCTATTTATAAGCCCGGGCGTTGCTCTCTGTGCAATGGCTCAATTAGCCGGACACGTGTCGGCCATCCGTTGCCGCAGAGCAATGCACGCTCGCACGATCTCCACGGCTCCTCTTTTCCCGCGATTTGCAATCACGGCGTGATTTTTGCTCCATTTGGTTTCAAACTGTCGTGAGCCAACTGGCGTCATCCGTCAAAGACAAGTTTGATTTGGCGCCAAGGATCAGGCTTTCTCGTGAAGCTATTCGACAAGTTGCACTAAGCCGCCTTTCCCATGTCGGATAAAGGCGGCCGTGTGCCAACGTTGAGGTACACGTTCCCCATTATTTTCAGAATGGTTCAAGCCCTGCAGCCGCCAACATTGAAGAATGAAGAATCAAGAAGAAGTCGGCGCCTAGAGAACTTCAACCAGTCTGGAGGCTAATGTTGGGGATATACTAACTAGGGGTATCTCTAACATGGATCAATCCGGCTAGTCCAGGGTGGCCCAAGGGTGGTAAGGCTAAATCCTGCCTGGCGGCCCAGATAGCTGACGTACAAGGAAGTAGGCGGACGGTCCAAGGAAGGTGGAAGGCCGAAGCCCATCAAGCTACCAAGCCCAAGATGGAAGGCGGCAACTAAGCCGGCTAGGACTAGGACTATGTTTACTTGTCGGACAAGTACCTACCTTGTATCCTGGGGTCTGGCCGCCTATATAAGCCGGCCACCAGGAAGCCTTTAGGGCACGCTCCAATACGCATCATACACATTGTAACTTGTTCGCGGCTACTGCCTTATAGTGAATTATAGCAGCACGTAGGATCTCGCCACCGTTGCGGGATCCGAAGCTGGGTAAACTCGTCGTGTTCAATCCCGTCCTCGACGACTCCAACCTTTTTCCCCACAATCCATACGTAGGCTAGAGGACCCCCGTCTCCTATCAAATATGCCGATACTACGACAGTTTATACCAATGCGCAGCTCTCCCACCAAAGTATATGGAGAATAATTTCTTCCTAACTTCGTCCATTGTAGTACCTGCACACTTGAACAACTCGCATAATTCATGTAAATATAGAAAATGATCACCTAGGTGGACAGTTCCATCCCCAACATAGCGGTTATTCATAACACGTTTAATAATTTTCATAAGTATTTTAAATGGCACAATATCATCAGCGCCTCATGTTCTACCTCAGCAGCGGTAGAAGACTTCCCAAACAGGAAAGCAACATTTTCTCTCTCCATTATTAATCAAATAAGGAGACAGAAAAAAAAACAGCACTTACAGTTGAAGTTTTCCTTACCAATTCCTCTCACCAATAGCGCTTCACTCCCTAGCAACGGCACCAGAATATAGTCTTGATGACCCACAATTATAGGGGGTGTATCACAGTACTTTTGATAAATATGAGTGTCGAACCCAACAAGGAGCAAAAGGTGTTGACAAGTGGTTTTGATGAGGAATTCACTTTAAACACTAGCAGACAAGTTTTCAGTAGACTTTTATATATCAGAGAAATAAAGTGCGAGTAAATAAAGCGCGGAAAATATAATTGCAGCAAGTGGACCAATCCTTTTGAGAGCAAAGGACAAGCCGGTTTGTTTACTTATGATGACCAAACGTTCTTGAGGACACATGGGATTTCTGTCTAGTGCTTTCGCTTCATATTGACAAATAATCTTTAGTGTTTAGATAAGTGTCGTGTGGGTGAACCTATGCTAATGCACCGCCCTTCCTAGGACTAATACATACTTATGATTATACCCCTTGCAAGCATCCAAAAATACAAGAAAGTAATTAAGATAAATCTAACCATAGCCTTAAACTCTGAGATCTTGCAATCCCTCGTGCATCGGAATACCAACGGGGATTTAGGTTTCTGTCACTCCGGCAACCCCACAAATGATAACCGAGAACATGATGCATTCCCTTAGGCCCATAAAGGTGAAGTGTCATGTAGTCGACGTTCACATGACACCACTAGAAGAATGACACCACAACATAAATATCAAAACATCAAATATTATTCAACATAGTTCACTACTAACATCTAGACTTCTCCCATGTCCTCAAGAACACAACGAACTACTCACAACACACCATATGGAACATGATAAGAGGTGATGTAATGATGGATAACAATCTGAACATAAACCCTAATTCAACGGTTTCACTCAATAGCATCAATAACAATAGCAATCAACACCGGGAGAGTTTCCCTTCTCAAATACACAGAGTTTATCCCTAGATGTTACAGCGGGAACGGAGTGGATGGATGGAGATGACAGCGTCGGTGTTGGAGATGGTGGTGTTGGCGATGGTGATGGAGTGTAGCACGATGGCATTGACGATGGCGATGATTTCCCCCCTCCGGGAGGGAATTTCCCCGGCGGTAACGCAGCCTGTCAGAGAGCTTTTCTCTCTTTGTCTTCTCCGCCTTGTGGTGGCGGCGGAGATGGTTTATGGACAACGTAGTGTCGGGGGGCTGCCATCGGGGTGGGGCAGACCCCGGTCCAGATCAGCAGCATGGCTACAGGAATTGACCTTTGGGGGTGAGCAAAGGTTGTTCTGTGGTGCGGGCAACTTGGCCTTTCAAGAGTTGTCAGGACCAGAGTGGCTCCTGGAGGACGCAAGGGTCATCGCTGGAAGCTATAAATAGACCCCCAGACCTCCAGGACAGCATAAGCACCGGCGGAGGGTTCCTCTAAGAACTAGCCTCTCGAAGATGTCTTTGGTAACAGCCTAAGACATTTTTGGGAGACTAGGCCTAGAGATACTACTCCTAAGTCGCTATCCGGGTCAGGGGTGGAACTCGGGCGCAACCGGAAGGGCTCTTGGGCTTCTCGGTATGCCGGAGTCCTCCGGTAAGATCCCTGGTGGAAGAGAACCCGGATGGTCCGGGTGGATGTCCCGGGTAGATACTAACCGACTTACCTATCTCGGTCCTGGCGAGTTATCTTTGTTGTTGTCGGCCTAGTGGGAACTGGGGTATCAAGAGGCCATTCCACCCAGGCCTCGCCCCGCGGGCCTGACGGACAAAACGGCTAAGGACTAGGCGACCCCGCCTGACGGGACCCTCGAGAGGCAACTCCCCTCGAGGGCCTGAAGAGGGAGCGAGGGCTTCAAGGGACCCCTCGCCTCAGGGGATCCTCCCCGTCAAGGAACCAGCCCGCCTGAGGGACGTCCGGCGGGAATCTCTCCTCAGGCCTGGAGGGAAACGTTGTCGCCAAGGAACCGCGACAGAGCGCACGTGACCTCTGGGCCATGCCCGTACAGAGGCGCTAACACCCCCGTCGCTGTCCCGGGCGATTAAGCGGTCAACAAAGCTGCGCCACCTGCTTCGCAGCTGTGAGGACCTTCTACTCTGACGATAAAGCGGGTGGACGGCACAACCCTCCAACAGAGATCGTCATCATGGGCTCCACCTCAGAGACTGCCCACCCTGCGGGTAGTACGAGCGCGGTCGGCCGCTGGTCGGCCACGGCGCCACCTTTATCAACAATGGACCGAGCCCATGGACGAATGGAGCGTGGTGGACTCGTGCTCCGCACCGCCACTGGCAAGTGGGAGCCACCTTGAAGGCCAAGCCGAAGAAGATGGCCGGAGGCGCCTATAAAAGAGGGAGGACCTCCGCCGTAGCAAGGGGCCGGCCTCTTGCGTGCAAAACGCCCTTGTAAACCCTAGCAGCTCTTGTTAGGTTAGCCTCTGGCTGGAGGAGGAAGTGACTACCCCCGATTCCTGGAAGTCATAACCCGACATTTGGCGCGCCAGGTAGGGGATTGAGGAACGTCAACAATCTTTGAGTTCGTCTCCGCGCCATGGTGAACACGCGCACCACCCGTACCTCTTGAATCGCCTGACGCGCGCCCGCGGGAACACGCGCGCCCTCAGGTCCCGCGACCACCCGCGCAACCACTCGCGCGACCACCCACGCAAGGCGGGGCCGACCGCGCCAAGAGGAGCATGTCCCTTCTGGCCCTCACGTGGAGGCGCCGGAGCACGACGCTGAGCACCAGGAGGACGCGCAGTCGTCACACCCGACGCAGCGCCCGAGCGGCTCAGGCCCGGGGAGAACCGACCCCGCGCCCCACACCGCGCTGCTCATGGCGCAGGAGCTACTCCGCTACCAGCCCACCGCTGAGGCCCACGAGCAGTGGCTCCAATGCCTCAACCATCTCGTCGGCATCGCCACGATGCGCCCCGCTCCGTCGCAGTCCAACGCGCACCCCTATCTCGCGGGCACGGTCGCAACGAATGCGCCTACGCCACCTCCGGGGCCTGCACCGGCTGCGGCGCAGAAGGCTACGTCACATGCGACCTCGCCGCGCGATTGCATGATCGTGCAGCGCACCGCGCCCGACGCCTGTGTGGGGATGGAGCTCCAGCGGGACCGCCAGAACAAGCTCGTGGAGGAGCTCGGCCAGGCGGGACAGCAGAACCGCGACGCGCTTCAGCACGGGGTCGCTACGTACACCTCGGGCTGCATGGCGTTCACTCGCTCTCTGCGCCGCGTGGTCTGGCCGCAGAAGTTCAGGCCAGCCCTTCCCAAAGGCTACGACGGCTCCAGCAACCCTGTCGAGTTCATGCAGCTCTACACCACCTCCATCCAGGCTGCGGGGGGAGATGACAAGGTCATGACCAACTGGTTCTCCCACGCGCTATGCGACTCTGCGCTGTCGTGGCTCCTGAACCTGCCGGAGGACTCTGTGAACTCCTGGGAGGAGCTCTTCAAGCAGTTCGTCTCCAACTTCATGGGGATGTACGAGCGCGCCCTCACCCACAACGATCTGCGCGCTATGGTGTAGAGGAAGGACGAAACGCTCCGCAAGTACATCCAGCGCTTCAGCCAAGTGCGCAACAAGATCCCGAACATCCCCGACACTCAAGTCATCGCCGCCTTCCGCGAGGGCGCCACCAACAGCAGGATGCTTGAGAAACTGGGCATCCACGACAAGCTCACCTCTGTGGTCAAGCTGTTCGACATGGCGGACAAGTGCGCCAAGGCTGAAGAGCGACTCCTCTTCGTGAAAATGTCCTCGACAGGGGATGATCACGCTGAGGGGTCCAAGAGCCAGAAGAAGACGGAGGAGCCCAAGCGCAAGGCCACCGCAGTTCTCGCTGCAGAGTCGGACACAAAGGGCACCCGCAGGGACTCCCCTGAGGCTGGAGAAAGAAAAGATGATCACCGCCCCTCTACGGAGTCCTTCTACGACCTCAAAAGGATGAGCAAGGAGCGCGAGCAAGCAGAAGACAGCGGTGGCGCGGTCGAGACCATGGCTACCGCGGAGGTGGACGCAAGGGCGGCTACCAGAAACCATCTGGAAATCGAGCCTCTCGAGAGGCCCAAGAGCCTCTCGAGAGGCCCAAGAGCCTCTCGAGAGGCCCAAGAAGAAGAAGCAGTTGTTCTCTCAGGAGGCAGCTGCTACCAAGAAGATCTCTCTGAGCTCAGGAAGCTCGGGGGCTGAAGGCTCGGGGGCTAGCGTCACCATAGGCGCCGCGCTGCCTCCCAAATAGGAAAGCGCGCTCGTCGCCTTCCTCCAGGCAAACTCTGACATGCTCGCGTGGACACCGTCAGATATGTCTGGTGTACCGAGAGAAGGTGATCGAGCACCACTTGGCCGTGTGCCCAAACGCGCGCTCCGTCAAGCAAAAAGCAAGAAAGCAAGCCCCCGAGAAGCAAGCATTCATCGTCAAGGAGGTCGAGAAGCTCAAAGCGGCGAAAGTAGTCCACGAAGTCGCGCACCCCACTTGGCTCTCCAATGGCGTGGTAGTCCCAAAAACCGTCGGCGGAGGCCGCCTCTGCATTGACTACACCGACGTAAACAAGGCCTGCCCCAAGGACCCTTACCCCATGCCCAGAATTGACCAGATCGTGGACTCCACGGCAGGCTGCGACCTCCTCTGCTTTCTCAACGCCTTCTCTGGTTATCACCAGATTAAGATGGCTAAAGAGGACGAGGAGAAGACGGCTTTCCTCACCCCATGTGGTGTGTATTGCTATGTCTGCATGCCCTTCGGCCTAAAAATGTCGGAGCCACTTTCCAGAGGATTAATGAGGATAGCCCTTGGCGAGCAAATGGGCCGAAATGCAGAAGCATATGTCGATGACATCGTTGTAAAATCACGAGAAGGAAATACTCTTCTCGGTGCCCTGGAAGAAACCTTCGCCAGCCTGCGCAAGGTGAACATCAAGCTCAACCCCGCCAAGTGCGTCTTTGGAGTACCTTCAGGCAAATTGTTGGGTTTCCTCGTATCTCATCGAGGCATAGAGGCGAACCCAGACAAAATCAAGGCCACAGAAGGCATGCAACCCCCACGCAGGCTCAAGGACATGCAACGCCTAGCAGGCTGCATGGCCTGCTTGGGAAGGTTCATCTCCAAGTTCGGCGAAAGGGCCCTGCCGTTTTTCAAGATCATGAAAAGAACGGGCACTTTCAAGTGGACACCTGAAGCTGAAAAAGCATTTGAGGACTTGAAGAAGTACTTGGCCAGCCCATCTGTAATGGTCGCCCCAAGGCCTGGCGAGCACCTGAAGCTGTACTTATCAGCCACCCCAAAAACAGCCAGTGTTGTCCTTGTGGTGGAAAGAGAGGAGCCTGTACTTCACAGGAAGAGTGCAACCACTCCAAAGAAAAAGCCTCCTGATAAAGAGCTCGGCGAAGGGGCGGTCGTCACAAGGCCCACGCCGGGCCTAAAGACCCAAGAGGAGACCGCCCCGAGCCAACTGCTGCAAGAGGTTCGTACCGAGGGGACCGAGGAGCCTCAAAAGGCCAACATACTCGAGGCCACGCCCCTCGAGGCCAAGTCCCTCGAGGCCAAGTCCCTTGAGGCCAAATCCCTCGAGGCCCAGGACAAACCCCTTGAAGCAGACCCCCTCGAGGGCCAAACTGGGCCACCTCAGGAGAAAGACGCCAAGGAGACAGAAACCACTCTCGTCGAGCATCCAGTTTACTTCGTCAGCACAGTACTGTGTGATGCTCGCGAGCGATATTTCATGCAGCAGAAGCTTCTCCTCGCACTCCTCATCGCCTCAAGAAAGCTGCGCCACTACTTCCAGCGGCACCCCATCACGGTGGTAACCGCTTTCCCCCTGGAACAAATTCTACGCAACCCAAATGCGACAGATCGTGTCGCAGGATGGAACATCGAGCTACAGCCATTCAATTTTCGCTTCGATACCACAAGGGTAATCAAAGGAAGAGCGCTGGCAGACTTTGTCGCCGAATGGACTGATCCAACCCCTGAAGAGCCCTGGGAAGAAGAGCACGAGTCCTCTGGAGCTGCAACGCCCAGCTACTGGACCCTGAAGTTCGACGGAGCGTTCGCTTGTCGCCGTGTTGGGGCAGGTGTAGTCCTGACCTCACCAAAAGGCGACAAGTTGTATTACGCATTCCAGTTGTGCTTCGGAATGGACAAGATATCCAACAACATCGCAGAGTATGAACGGCTGCTTGCTGGCCTACGCGCCGCAATCGCCCTAGGCGTCAAGCATATACTCATCAAGGGCGACTCCCAGCTGCTCGTCAACTTCTCCAACAAAAGCTACAAGGCCAAGGACGACCACATGGCCGCATACCTTGAAGAGGTCCTTAGGCTGGAGAAGAACTTCAGGGGAATGGAGCTCATGCACATCCCGAGAAAGGAGAACCAACAGGTTGATGACATCGCCAAGCGCGCATCAAAGAGGCAAGCCTAGCTGCCAGGTGTCTTTGAGGAAAGGCTCGTCAAGGCATTCATAAAACAGCCCCTCGAGGCCCTGCCCGCAAATACAGACGAAGCGCTCCCACCGCCACCTGCAAGCGGAGCTCCATGCTGCGGGCCCCCGACAGGGGAGCGTCTTTTGCTCACAGCGGTGCACCAAGAGGCAGGATGGATCGACGAGATCAAAGACTACCTACACAAAGGGATCCTTCCCGAGGAAGATGTGGAAGCGGAGCAAATTGCCGGCCAAGCAAAATCATACCAAATCCTTGAAGGAAATCTCTACCGCAAGCGCCCAAACGGCATCGCGCTCAAGTGCGTCCCTCCTGAAGAAGGAAAACTAATGATTAAGGAAATCCACAGCGGGGAATGCGGCCACCATTCATGCGCTCGCACCCTCGCAGGGAAAGTCTTCAGGAGCAGATTCTACTGGCCTCAAGCGCTTCAAGATGCAACGGACATCATTCAAGCTTGTGAAGCCTGCCAATTTCACGCCAAGCAAATCCACCAACCAGCACTGGGCCTGCAAACCATTCCGCTCTCGTGGCCGTTTGCGGTCTGGGGGCTGGACATCCTGGAGCATTTCCCAACGGCGCAAGGTGGATATCGCTACCTCTTCGTGGCCATCGACAAGTTCACAAAATGGCCTGAAGTGGAGGCGACGCGTACAATCACAGCAGGCGCGGCGGTGAAATTCATCAGAGGCCTGGTCTGCCGCTTCGGAGTGCCTAACCGCATCATCAAAGACAATGGCTCGCAGTTCACAAGAGGCATCTTCAGAGCCTACTGCCAGAAAATGGGCATCAAGCTCTGCTTCGCCTCGGTCGCCCATCCGCAAAGCAACGGACAGGCTGAGCGCACAAACGTAGAGGTCCTGAAAGGCTTGAAGACTAGGACCTTCGATGTCCTCAAGGGCCACGGCAAGGGTTGGATCAATGACTTACCCTCGGTGCTCTGGTCCATCCGTACCACGCCACCCAAGCCCACCGCGGAAACGCCGTTCCCACTCATCAATGGAGACGATGCAGTCCTCCCCGCAGAGATAAAGCATGGATCCCCACGGGTCCTGGCCTTTAATGAGGACCAGCACGAGGACCTCCACAACGACGACCTGCTGCTCCTTGAAGGGCTAAGACGCCGCGCCGCTCTACGGGCGGCCAAGTACCAGCAGTCCCTGAGGCGCTACCACAGCCGCAATGTGCGCTCGCGCACCCTGGAGAAAGGTGATCTCATCCTCAGACGAATCCTCTCCAGGGAAGGCCTCCCCAAGCTGTCCCCGATGTGGGAAGGTCCCTACAGGGTCACCCACATCGCCAGGACTGGCGCGGCTCGCCTCGAGACGGAAGACGGCGTCCCAGTCAAGAATCCATGGAACATCATGCATCTACGCAAGTTCTACCCGTGATCATCATCACGTCAGGGCATTTAGCGAAAGAGGAAGCCCACGGCTCACCCTCCAAGCAACTTTTTGTCCCTCAAGGTTAAAAGCTCAAGGCTTAAACCTCTCAAACCTTTTTATCCGCCAGGAACAAGTAAAAAAAAGTGATTATTGTCACGCCCGTGATCATTGTCACGACGAGGCGTCAAAGCGGACGAGGCAGCCTACGGCTCAACCTCTAAGCATTTTTCGTCTCTAGAGGTTAAAACGCCGAAAGGCTTAAACCTCCAAAAACATAGCTTTGTCTCCTAAAGGAACAAATGCCAAAGTGGTCATTTCCACACCCGTGATCATTGTCACGTCGAGAAAACAAAGCGGAAGAGGCAGCTTACGGCTCAACCTCCAAGCAATGTCGACTCTAGAGGTTAAAACGTTAAAAGGCTTAAACCTTAAGCAAATGCTTTGTCTCCTAAGGAAACAAACGCAATCGTGATCATTGCCACGCACGTGATCATTGTCACGTCGAGACTCCTAGCGGACGAGGCAGCTTACGGCTCAACCTCCAAGCATTATTGTCTCTGGAGGTTAAAACGCCAACGGCTTAAACCTCCAAAGCCCCAAAGGCTTCACTCGAGGGAAAAACCCTCCGAGCTATAAAATAAAATGAGCAACCTCAGGACGCTGAGAGTCTCAGCCACAGACAAGTGGTCCCCATGCCTCGACATGGTCAGAGCATTAACTTGGCAACCCCAAGCATAATGACTCAATCTCGTTCCTAAGTGAACTTAGCGCTTCGGCGCCGCATAAAAATTGTTTTTCGGGGTTTTTTATTTACGCATTACTATTGTTGAAGTGTGCGCTTATATCTCTCCACATGCGTACCTCGCGAGCGGGGGCTGAGTACGGTGCGAGTGCCTCAAATGACACACCAGCAGCACTGCAAAACCCAAGAGTCCGAGCTCTGGCTGGAGGGCAATTCCCCACAAACAAGCCATCTCAACAGAGGACCTTGGTACTTACTCTCCTCGCAAGGAACACCTGAGGGAACCTATAAGCGCGCACAATCCCCTGATCCGTGTTCTAGAGTTTGGGTTCGCCCTCTAATACCTGCAGGAAAGATTTCCCCCCGCAAGCCTACAGGGACATTCGGGAGTGACCCCTCAAGCGGGCAACCTCGCCAGGCGAAATGCCTCCCCAGAGAGCGACCCCTCAAGCGGGAAACCTCGCCAGGCAAAATGCCTCTCCGGGAGTGACCCCTCAAGCGGGCAACCTCGCCAGGCGAAATGCCTCCACGGAGAGCGACCCCTCAAGCGGGCAACCTCGCCAGGCGAAATGCCTCCCCAGGAGCGACCCCTCAAGCGGGCAACCTCGCCGGGCAAAATGGCTCCCCAGGAGCAACCCCGCCAGGCGAGCAACCTTCGCAGAGCGGAAACCTTGAGAAGCTAAGTCCTGCACTCACGCTTTAAGAGCGTTTTCTCTCCCTAGCGCGCGTCTCTGTCCCTCGAGCAACTTCGCTTTCCCTTACGCTTCATGGACTACTCGCACGTCTAAGGGGGGCACTTGAGCATCACGACTCAAGGCTCTTACCTTTCCTAGGCCTAAACTCCCCCTTGGCCTTGCAGAAGCCATTGCTCCCGCGGACCGAGGTGGCGGAGTCATGGCACGAAGGGATGGGACCTAACAATGCAGAGAACAAATAGACATGAAGATGAGTCCAAAAAGACCTCCAGAGGGGCAGACAAGCTCGAATTTAAACAACAATTAAAAGTATATTTCAGGCCAAAAGGTCTTAAGGTGTTTTAAAAGCACATAGCTGGTGCAGATACAAGCGCTCGCAGACGCAATGGAGGGTGGTTCAGGGAGAAGCGGCAACATCTTGGACCTCTTCCGCGGCGGCCTCGTCTGCCTCGGCAGAGCAAGCCTCCTCCTCGCTGTCCTCCGGCGTGGCCTCCGCGCGCCTGAAGCGGTTGCAGAAGGTGTCCACCTGTTCGCGGAGGGAGCCTGAGACACGCCGAGCGTCCTCGCCTTGGGCGGCCTCGGTCACGGAACCCAGGTCGAAGTCCGGCATGAGGAGCTTGAGGTTAGTGAAGATGCGGTCCACCACCACCCCCAAGAGCTGCTGGCTCTCGTCCTCGATCATCTCCCAAAGCTCGGCGACGGGACCCTCAAGCGCTGCGAAGAGCTGCTCGAAGTAGACCAAGTACATGGCCACGTCGTCGCGGCCCCGGACGTCAGTGTGCGGCGCATCTGCTCCTAGCTGCGAAGCCAGCTCGTTGCCACGAGCGACCAGCGCCTCGAACATGCGCTCGCGCTGCTTCGTGAGTGCCCGAGCCGCGTTGGCGGAGTCTGAGGCCTCTGCCGCCCGCTACATCGCCGGGGCCACCTGCTCCTCCACGTCCTTGGCCAGAGAGTTGAGGTTGTGAACAGCCTCGGTGCGAGCCTCCTCCGCCCGGCGGCGGCCGTCCTTAGAGCGAGTGAGACGGGCCTCCAGCTTGGAGTTGGCCTTCTCGAGCTCGGCGATCTTTCGAGCGTCCGCGGCGTGCTTGGCTTTGAAGCGGTCCTCCTGCGCCTGGGCCATGTCGCGGTACTTTTGGGAAGTGGACCTGCAGAACTGCTTCTCGCGCTCCGCGAGGGCGTCTTCGGCCGCCTTTTTCTTCTCGGCGAAGCGCCGCTCAAAGCGCTCGTAAGCCACCTTCTGGGCAGCGACGTTGTCCTCGTACTTCTGGGTCGCCCGGGCCAGCTCGCCCTCTCGCTCCTCGAGGGCCTCGCGTTGAGCGGCCAGATCCTTCTCCGCCTGGAGGCGCTGCTCCTCGCGCTGCTGCAACTCCTTCTCCTTGAGGACCAGTTGCTGCTCGCGTTCGGCAAAGCCTTGTGGTCCTCCGCCAGGGCAGTCGAGGCGGCCTGGTGGGTGGAGAGCAGCTGGGCCTCTAGGTCCAGCTCGCGGCCCAGCTCGCGGCGCTTCTGCATCAATGCGCCCTCCATCCCCTCGCGCTCCGCCCCGACCTCGCGCAGGAGGTTCGCCGCAGCGTCGCGTTCTGCCTGAAGGGGGAGAAGCAGCTCCGCAGCGTCGCGGGCGGCCGTTTCGCGGGTCTCCTTGGCGAAGTTGGTGGCTTCCTCGTGGGCGACCTGCAGCGCCAAGTCTTCCAGTCGACGCGCCTCGACCGCGGCGTGGAAGGACGCCCACGATTCCGCCAGCTCTTTCTGCTGCCGAGCGAGCCATATGTCCCCGAGGGCGAGGTGTGCCTCCAGGCCCTCCAGGGACTCCCTCACGAGGCTAAATGCGGCCTCGCGCCGCCCCGCGCTCCAGTCCCAGCCGCGGAGCTCCAGGTCTCGGTTCGCAGAAGCGCCGACCTCGGTGTCGAGTCCCGCAGGTCTAGCCGCGGGAAGGACAAGGGGGCTAGCTGGAGCCCCGCCGGAGCCAGCGCCCGCGTCTCCTTCAGACCCTGCGGCCGCGAGGCGCTCCACGCCTTCAGCCTGGCTTGGAGAAGAGGAGGAACCGACCCCGGCAGACGCGCCCGCTCCCGCTGGCGCCTTGAAGGCCTCCGTCACGGGCTGCGCAGTGGCGTTAGGCGCTGACGACACAGCAGGCACCACCAGAGGAGTCGACACGCGCGACGGCGTCGGCTCGCGAGGCGGAGTGACCTCACGCGGAGGCGCAGCCGCACGTGGCGGAGTGACCTCGCGCGGAGGCGTAGCCGCGCGAGGCGGAGTGACGGCACGAGGTGGCGTAGAACTCCTCGCCTCCGAGCCCTCCACCAACGGAGACTTGCGCGGTCCTGCGGGAGCGTCCGGGCCTGCGGCGCTCTCTTTCTCAGGTGGACCAGCCACCCCCGCGAGGGGCGCTGTCGCTTCTACTTGAGGCGCCTCCTCGAGGGGGACCGTTGGGGCCGCCCCCTCAGGCCTCGCGGCCTCGTCAGGCCCGGCCATTGCCGGGGCGGTCTTCACCTCGGACGCCTTGCGGAGCCGATGGCGCTTGGCAGGCGCAGGTCCACTGTCAAGGGCACCAGGAAAAACTTCATCAAAAGAGGAGTTGGAATGAGGAACCAAGAGGGCAAACAACCCAACAACGTATAAACTTACCCTGGAGGGGGAGCGCCAGCATCGACCCACGCGAGGCCTGACGAGCGCCAGGAAGGAAAAGGCTTGGCAGCAGGCCTCGCGGGGGGCGCCTCCGCTTTCCTCTTGGAAGGGACGTCAGAGGGCCTCGCCCCTGCGTGATCCACGGCGGCCTTTGTGCGAAGGCCGCACCTCCCGGGAGAGTCCTCCGCACCTGAGGCCTCCCCTTCCTCAGCTTCCTCCTTCACAGGGCGTGAGGGCACCACCACGAAGGCGTCTTCGTCGCCTGACGAGATGTCGCGAGTCTCGTCAGTACAAGGCCCAGCCCTAGAAGAGGAGATCTCCCCGGCTGCGGCTTCTTCCTCGGCTAGGCCAGCTCCGGAGGACGAGGGAGAATCGGCCCCCTCCGCTCCCCGCAGGGCCGGCAGTGGCACGTCAGAGTCCGCCGGGCCTGTCGGGGAGAACGAAGGCATCTCCTCCAGGCGAGCCATGCGCTCCGTCAAGTTGTACTGGTGAAGAGGCCGGAGCCCCGCGCGTAACTCGTTCGCAGGGAGCACGGAGGGGTTGACGAAGAGCACAGAGAGGATGTTGTCGACGACGTCCTTATCGTTGTCCTCGAGATGGAGCCGCATCTTGTCGTTCGGCCCGAGTACATCCACATGGGGACCGAGTGAGCTTGGAGGGGCGCGATGCGATGGGTCACGAAGTCCGCCATGACCATCTGCCCCGTGAGGCCCTCCTCGCGAAGGAAGCTCAGGCGCCCCATGAGGCTAGTGTTCTTGGCGCCGTCGAAGATAGCCTTGCCCCAGTGGGAGTTCTTCACCGGAGGCTCGTCCGGGAACTCGAGGAAGGCGCAGGGACGCTCCACCCCGACGAAGAACCACTTCTGGCGGAAGTCGTCTACCTTCTTCGTCACGGCCGTGATGGCCCTGCCCTCGCTCCAGGACATGGGGATATAGACGCCCCCCCCCCCATGCCGTCGATGATGCGGAACGAGACGCACCCGGAGCGCTCATTCCTCGCCGTGTTCCGTAGCGCGTAGAAGCACCGGAACAGCCCCACCGTGGGCTTCAGGCCCAGGTACGCCTCGCAGAGATAGGCAAAGACGGCGAGGATGAGGATGGAGTTGGGGTGCAGGTGCAGCAGCTGCACCTGGTAGAACGCCAGCACCGACTCCAGGATCGGAGAGAATGGCGGCACCAGTCCCGCGGCCAGGCAGTGCTGGAAAATCGGGAAGAATCCCCGCGGGCGCTTCCCGTGCGCCACGGGCTTCAGGGCGGTGGCGCCGTGCTCGTTCGTCTGGTCCGCCACCAGGTAGCGGAGCATGGACAACGCTTTCTCGTTGACGCGCACAGCGAGCAGCGCCGCGCCCATCACGGTCTCCGTGGCATCCGCCTGGGAAGAAGACCCCGCGGCGAGCTTGCCTTTGCTCTTGAGAGGACTCATCGTCACGAGCACGAAGGCTGGAAGGAGTTGGAGAATAGGAACTCGCAGGAGAGCGTGGAGGCGGAGAACTCTGTGGAGCGGAATTTTCTGCTAAGAGTTGGAAACGGTAACGGCTCCCTGCCGCAGCGCTCGGGCTTTATGTCCCATCCAAGAGCAGTTACCGGGACGTGGTGGGACCCCCCACGACTCACGCCCCAGATCGTGCAAAGCCGTTAACCGTCCAAGTGCTGTGTGGCTCGGGCCGGCTGGGCACTAAGGGCCCACGACGCTTCGCCTAAGCCCATGGGCTCAGTCGTGCCCATCATGGGCCCGGGGGCTACTGTCAGTCCAGTGGGAACTGGGGTATCAAGAGCCCATTCCCCACAGGCCTCGCCCCGCGGGCCTGACGGACAAAACGGCTAAGGACTAAGCGACCCCGCCTGACGGGACCCTCGAGAGGCAACTCCCCTCGAGGGCCTGAAGATGGAGCGAGGGCTTCAAGGGACCCCTCGCCTTAGGGGATCCTCCCTGTCAAGGAACCAGCCCGCCTGAGGGACGTCCGGCGGGAATCTCCCCTCAGGCCTGGAGGGAAACGTCGTCGCCAAGGAACCCCGACAGAGCGCACGTGACCTCTGGGCCATGCCCGTACAGAGGCGCTCACACCCCCGTCGCTGTCCCGGGCGATAAAGCGGTCAACAAAGCTGCGCCACCTGCTGCGCAGCTGTGCGGAACTTCTACTTTGACGATTATTAAATTTGGAGTTGTGGTTAAAAAGTTATGAAGGGTTGAACTATAGGGGCTTTTCTGAAAAGTTGCCATTTTAATCTATTTAAGAAAATTCGTAGAAATTCTTGGGCCACGTGGCGGGCTAAGATTGGCCTGGCTCCGGCTCGGCTGGGCTCGGCTCGGGCTTGGCTTAGCCGAAACGCGGCTCGGCTTATTTAAATCTGGATCGCCCGATCCAGATCTGGCGGTCCAGATCCACAGATACCCATTCGTAGGCTAGATCTAATTTAGGTCGTAGGATTTAGATCGGAGGGCTTACACGCGTTGGACGGAGGGTGGCGGCGGAAACTCGCCGGAGGTGGCGATGGTGGCGGCGCCGGCGTCGGGCTTGGATGCTCTAGTTCCTCCGGTGCACCCCCGGACGAACGGAGGTGACGACGGCGTGCAGCTCGTCGCGGAGATGCGGATGGTGGCGACGGCGTCGTGTCGCGCTTCCTGGCGCGGCCGGCAGCGGCGGAAGGAGTACGGCGGCGCTCCGGTGAGCTCCGGTCGAGCACGGGGCGCTCGCCTCACTGCAAGAAATAACCGAACGAGAGGCTTAGGAGGTGCGCACGAAGATTACGAGGACAGAGGAGGGGACCAGGGGCTCGGGGGAGGTCTCACCGTGACGGAAACGTGAGAAACGTGGCGGCGGAGGAGACGAACTCCGGCGAACTCGTACGGCGGCCTGGCGGCGTCCTTGGGGCTAGGGTTTGGGGCAAATGGTAGAGGAGATCGTGGGGTTTTATATGGACGCATCCATGGTAACGAATCCCGCACGAATCGCTCGGATTTGGGAATGAATCGGAGAAGTAGTTTCGGCCGCGATTTTCTCTGGAGGTTGAAGAAGGTGACGTCACCTCTGACGTCAGCAGGTTTTTTTCTTTTTCTGTTTTATTTATTTAATTCATATCTTTTGATTTATATGTCCAAATGATGTCAAATTAATTTCTAAAAGTTTGTAAAAATAATATCTTGCTGTTAAACCAGTTGTGGGTATGTTTTGAACACTTTTCAAAAATAATAATTTGGAAATATTGATTAAATGTGAAATTGACACTTTATGTTTAATTTAGAACTAGGGTTTAATTAATTTATTTTTGGCTAAGTAAATTATATGAAATACACATATTCAATTATGTTTGAATTTAAGTCATTTAAACTCATTTTCAAATTCTAAATTCATTTTTGGCTTTGGTATAATTATTATTGATATAACACAACTATATGAAAATGGAAAAAAGAAGATATAATGTATTCATTTTTAATTGAAAATAATTTGTGCAACATTATATTTTATAATATGATAATGCATTTGATACATCATAACAACTTTGGACAAGACCTTTGTATTAATTTTATTCTTCTTTAGAATATATTAATCATTTCATGTTTTGAAAATAGATGAAATTCATTTAAGCAAATGAAATGTTTATTTGGCTAATTCATTAATTTACAATCTATGAAGTTTTAAAGTTATACACTATGGGCTTATAATTTCCAAACTATATTTTGAACATAGTTAAAGGAATGAAAACCATTTAGTAATTATATACTATTTTGAAAAATCTTATATTTATGAATAGATATGGCTGAGTGATTTAATTCAAATACTTATAAGTAAACTATTTACTTAAAATAAAATGGATTGTAGTTTGTAAAATATTTGTCAAATTATATTTTAAGGTTTTTGAAACACAGTGGATAATAAAATGTTTAAACTGTGACATTTGAAATATTAAACTCAATTTTGAAGTCTTTCATAGTTGGTTTCCTTATACTTTTAATATTTTATTTTCATAAAAAGAAAAGTTTTAAATTTTAGTGATTTTTGAACATTATAAAATGTTGGGATGTTACACCCACTCGGTGAGATTATGTCAAATGAGTTTGCAAACATGTGACTAGGTCACCAGCTGACATAATATCATAGACGAGTAGAAGATAGCGATGTCGGTAACGAGATCATGCTAGGTATGGAGATATCTGAGAATGATGCTCGGACACGCTAAGTATCGCCATGACAAAGGGCTTAAGACTAGACGTCCAGGTTTGATAGATGAAAGTCATTCGTTATATCACAGGGATTGATTCATGGGGTCCAGGCCTACGAGTTAGTCGTCGATCATAGAGGAGTCTTGATCGTACCTGTTATTATATCGAACCGCTAGAGTAACACACTTAAGGGGTTTCGACAAGACAACCGGAAAGGAAAGAGATCACCGGGAACATCCCGGGAATGGTCCGATGGAGATCGGGCAGCGACGAAAGAGTTTTTGGAGCTAGAATAAATTCTATAAAATATGTTTGATATTAATTAGTGTAATTAATGATTAAATATGATTTTATATATTTATTTTCGAATTTTTAAAGGCTGGTTTCCCTAAATGATCCTTCTGGTGGAAAGAAGGCCCATGAGGGGGGGAGAGTCCCCCCCAGGGCTTCGGATTGAGGGAGGCCGGCCTAGGTGGGCCAAATGGGGACCACCTAGGGCCGGCGCACTGCCCTTGGCCGCACTAGGCATGTGGGGATAGTCCCACATTGCCTGGCTGGCAAGGTTGGCTCCCCCTGGGAGCCTATATAAGAAGGGGCACCCCTGGCCTTTTAATTCACCAATTAATTCTCAATTTCTCTCTCGATCTCGTGGTTCCCTTGTCGGAGCCGCGCCGAGTAGAGGAGGGGGATCTCTTCCACCATAGCCCGCTGCCGCGCTGCTGGTGTTCCGGTCCAAGTCTTCCGCTGCTCGTCCTGGACTGGAGCTTCGGAGGCCGTCGTCTCCACCGTATGTGTGTGACGCCCTGCGAGGTTCTGCGCTAGCGGTACTCGGAGGCCTACTTCCTCCACCCGACCTCGGGGTCATCTTCGTCATCTTCGTCGCGCCGAGTTCTCCGCGACCTAGAGGTCGGCTACGTCGTCTTCGTCGTCAACGCTTGTGCGGGAGCGTAATCCCCGCTATTCGGTCTACGAGGGTATGTATTCTGATATCCGCCGTACTACTGTATCTGCATAGTGTAGATCTTGGCTAGTTTAAGGATATCGTTGCTAGGAATTTTTTTTGTTTTCTGCACACGATCCCCTTCAGTGGTATCAGAGCCGATCTATCGTAGATATAGCTGTACGCTGTTAGAACCTATATTCTGCACGGGGGCACCGTTCCTGTTATTTGCTACCCTCCAGCATGCACTTGTGATTCCAGCGGCATCGAGTTGATGAAGCGGCCCGGACCGACTTTACGCGTACGCTTACGCGAGACTGGTTCCACTACTGACATACGGCTTGTACCGTATCTGTGGCTGGCGGGTGCCTGTTTCTCTCTCTTTAGTTGGCTTTGCATTTTCAATGGAGGGCCTGAAAGGGATGCTTAAACATGCAATTATTGGATCGTTGTTGTGGTCATAAGGCTCGTAGGTATGAAGCGGTTCTATTTACGAAAGCCCCAAGCCACGTAAAATATGCAAAAGATAAAGTAGAAGCGTCTAACTTTATTTTGCAGGGGCTATGTGATATGATCAAGGTAGGTTTATTAAATTGTTTATAAATTGCGGGCGTCAAGAAGACCATGGCGCGATGGACTATATCACATTGCATTACATTTGATGTTTTGTTTGCATCTTATATTGTGTGATTGTATATATAGTATATATTAGTTACACGGCGGTAGTTATATAAGATGATCCCTTCAAAATACCACTAGTGTTCTCCCTCCAACACGCACCACCAAGAAAGTTCTACGTTATGAGACAGGCCGTGATGATCGGGAGTCAAACATATCTTCGTTCGCATACGGTGGGTGTAAGCCATGTTGCACAAGCGTCAGCGTGGAGGTTTTTGGTGGCGAGCCTAGCATATTCAGAAATATGGCCTCGGAACAGGGAGACCGAAAAAGGTCGAGCACGAGTCACAAAATTGGTGTGGCGGACATTTGTCTACTCTTGAAGTTGTGCCACCGGCTCTGATGATGAGGGTAGTGCAATGGATGGGGGTCGTGTAATCGCTTAAACGACCAGGAGGGATGTTTGTTTGAGTGGGAGTTCGGATAGTTATTTTCTAAAATACTAGAACTCAGAATATAATAAACAGAGTCTGTTTTGCAAACCTTTGTAGATATTAACCATTGTAATAGCATCTTTTCAAATTAGGCGCATTCCTGCGATTGAGAAACTTAAAAGGTTGGGTCCAAACTTCATAGTTTTATATTTTAGCTTGAGGATACTCCTTGTTTAAACCGTTAGCTCTTTGTGTTACATTACCCGCTAGGAGATAAACCCGCAGATTCCGCTAACAAAAGATAATTTGGATTATCGGATTTTGTGCGGATGATATCATCATAGTCTAGTGTATGTTATGATCTCTGCCATAAAGAACCAACGGTGGGTACGAGTTTTTAGATCGCGAACATATGAAATGGTCGCTAAACTCGGGGTACCCCAAACGTTGGGTTGATGAACTTTATCAGTACGTTGACTGATTGTCTTCTCAACCAAGATGGAAGAGAATACACACATTGAGGGAGCACGTGGCAGTCATACTTAATGACATATGTTCATGACTAATGAACATTGAGACGCCTCGCTCAGCTCAATTACTGGATGACAGACATCGTTGCCAAGTGCAAATCCTCTGTCATAGACTATGTCATGCAAGGGGAATCGTTCACCTTCATGGTTCTTGATTATGGTGGAAGTATCAAGAAAATGAAACAGATCGCCAGAAGTAATCAATGATGATGGTGTATATATGATATACATGTTATGAATGTTTTAGCTAAGCAAGTACTCGCAGTAGTGACTAAGTTTTGAACTAGTCATGTTTTGTGAAAACCAGGTTTACTGCTTGAGTAGCTTGAAAGGATGAGGCGACATTGCGTGTTGATAATGGCAATCAAGTTGTTGTGATGGACATAGACACTCTCCCTCTAGATCTACCATTTGGGTAAATTCTTTATGATCGTCTGTTAGTATGATCGTTACAAGTGTGTCTCCTCTAGCGAGACACTTGTTCATACATGATAGTGACAAATTGGTGTCCTATATTTATGAAGTAATGATCATATGCCGATTTGAATTTAGATGGTAGAAGCTCCCACATTCATAATATTAATGCCAAAGGATACAAACTTAATAAAGACACCACATATGTGTGGCACTACTGTTTAGTCATGTCAATGTTATATGCATTAGCTCCACACTGGATGGACCTACAAGTCCTAAGGTTTGATCTTTTGACACTTGCAAAATAACTGTGACACCGTTTTCGGAAAGCGGGCATATAACTTATTGATAGTCATACATAGAGATGTATGTGGTTCAATGAAGTAATTGACGGGTAGTGGAGACCTTTATTTCGTGAACTTCACTGAACGTTTTGAGAATAGCTTGTTGAGAACGTGCATTTCAGTGTATGTGAATCAATGAAGTACTTTAACGTGTAGTGGAAGTCTTTATTTCATAGACTTCATGAACATTCGAATAGATATATGGATATCCACTCGGGGAATGTTGGCCTGGAAATTTTGATTCAATCAAACAAGTCCAGAATGAAGTAGGAAATAAACTTAACAAGAAAATCAAATTCCCGCGATGCGTATCAAGGAAATAAAGATTTGAGTTAGTTGGCACATCATTGGAATACTTGTGAGAAGAGTTCCACAAATTACGTCGCATGGAACACCATAGTGTTATGGTGTGTTAGGACGTCGTAATTGCACCCTATCGGATAGTGTGTGGTAAATAAATCTCTTACCGAATTATTGTGATCATTAGAGTCATATGGTAGAAACGTAAACACTCACGTTAGCAAATAGGGAAACCATTTGAATCCATGGAGATAATACCATACGAGTGATGGCATGGCTTTTAGCCTGGATTGTCGTTTAAGCAATTTAGTGTTTCGATGTAATCGAACCTAAAATGGATTAATCTTTGTAGTATACCCTACCTAAAGAGTTAGTTGGGTACATGTCTCACGACATAGGCAAAATCTTTGCCGGGATATACCTTGCGAAAGAAATAGTTTCTTGTCCAAGGGTATAAGTGAGAAAGAAAGTAGAGCGAGAAGAAGTTGGTGAACTTCCTCTCCAGACATCAGAGTGGCGCAATCGAAAGTGTTTTCGGTGTCAGGCTCCACGGCTTGAAAAGGCTGATGATTCAAGATCATGATGTTCTGAGCTCATACTAAGAGCATAGGCATATGTGGTTGTGTTCCACACTGTGTGTTACGACAATCTTGTTATGAAGGTCATATTATTGGAATATGATAGACCTACGAACTACGAAGAAGAGATGGTGGACCTAAGTCCAAGAAATGGCTATGAGTCATTTGTGATCCGAAATAAAATCCATATACTATTACCAGGTATTGACTTGGGAGATCTTCTTGATGGCATCTAGGATGTTAATAGTATATGGAATTTTATGAGAGAGTAGACATTGAGCAGATTCGATTTGTCGTGAAACAGTTCCGACAGACCACATGAGAGTTTGTCTCAAGTGGCGAAGCCTAAATCTATTATGGGTCGTTTAGCAATCACTATAATTTCGAATGAGAAATTGATAGATGGATAAGGAAACCATGTTTCTTAATAGTGTCATTAAGAAAGAGTTGGTGTTCCTGAGGATGCTAAACATGTATGCAAACTTCGGTGGTCCATTCATGGGCTGAAGCAAGCATATCGGAGCTGGAATCTTCACTTTGATAATGTGATCAAAGGATTTTGGAGTTGTCCAAAATAGTTAAAGAAACCTACATTTGCAAAGAAGTGAGTGGGAGCAAAGTAGCTTTCATTGATCTTGTATGCGGAAGGCATATTTGAGTGGGAGCTAAGTAGCTTTTCCTTGATCTTATATGCGGAAGGCATATTTGAGTGGGAGCTAGGTGTCATTCGTGATTTGGTATGTAACAACATATTGAATGACACAGATACTCTAGTAGAGTGTAAAAGATTAGTTAAGTGATTAAATTTTCTATGGAATGAAGTTAGGAGTATTAGGCATCCGATTTATAATTATATAGATTGTAAGGGGCTTAATAACATTATGTCGGAATATTTCCTTAGTCAAGATTCTGAAGTGTTTCAGAATAGGACAAGCAAAGAAACAGGTTCTTGCTTGTATGACTAGGTAAAATATTAAGTTTATCTTGGCATTTTCAGTTATAGAAAATGATGTTCGACATTATCTATGTATCAGACATAGATGCTATCAGACTGAAAGCTCGACTTAGTGTGACCCGAGTTCTTGGTTGAAGAACAGGTTCTAGAGTGATCCTTGTGTGGATCAATGAACAAACGTTAAGTTTATTCTTCAGTGTCTATGAGAACTGAAGATAGGTTTTCAAGTAAAGGGTAAGAGTGGAATGGCAACTTGCCGTAAAGCGGTTACGATGATGCAAGTTATTACACTGACCCATACGACTAGAAATCTCATATAGGAGATGTCCTTTATTTTGAAGATAGACATGGTTAGTTTGCGAAGTCGCATATGAATGCACTGTCGCACAATCTACATAGGTATAGAAATATATCGCGACTTCAGAAGTAGCAAGTGTGATTGGACTGAGCAGTTTTCCGAGCGTAGGTGGTCCCCTTAATAGATCTCTTAGACTTTTAAGGCGCATGCTACGCGAATGCTCGAGTCTCACTCCATCCACTGGGATATATTTCACCGTCATCGTAAGATACGGGATTATGTCAAACTAGGTGACATAGAAGTGTTGCAAAGCACATATAGGTCTCAATGTGTGAGATCTATTGACTGTATTCCTCTTCCACGAGGCGAGCAGGCACCAAGATGCTATGGGTGTTGAGCTTTTACCAAGTTGTAAACTAGATTAAGTGTTACTCTAGTGCAAGTGGGAGGCTGAAGGGAATATGCCCTAGAAGCACTTAATAAATATAGTTTATTGGCAATATCCCAGTTGTCTAGTATATGTTTTATACCATGCTATAACTGTATTAAGCGGAAACATTAATACATGTGTGGTAGATAAACAACCAGGTCCCTAGTAGCCTCTACTAAGACTAGTTTCGTTGCGCGATTGATGATCGAGGTTTTCCGATCATAGGGCATGGCGTCGGACGGAAATGGAAGTCATATCGTTAGGTGTAACGATGTGATGGACATACCCAGTAATTGTAGGACATAGACATTACGCCTTAAGACCGAGAGATCAACTCTTATTGTTATCCCTGGAAGATACTTTGATCGCACCAAACGTCATATCTTATATAGTGTGACAATGATAGGTGATACTTTTGGGTATCGGAAGGGGGTAGTTGAGACGAGGGGTCAACAGCGGGATTTGTCAGTCCCCATAGCCGGATAGATACTCTAGGGCCCACTCGGTGAGATTATGTCAAATGAGTTTGCAAATATGTGACTAGGTCACCAGCTGACATAATATCATAGACGAGTAGAAGATAGCGATGTCGGTAACGAGATCATGCTAGGAATGGAGATATCTGAGAATGATGCTCGGATACGCTAAGTATCGCCATGACAAACGGCTTAAGACTAGACGTCTAGGTTTGATAGATGAAAGTCATTCGTTATATCACAGGGATTGATTCATGGGGTCCAGGCCTACGAGTTAGTCGTCGATCATAGAGGAGTCTTGATCGTACCTGTTATTATATCGAACCGCTAGGGTAACACACTTAAGGGGTTTCGACAAGACAACCGGAAAGGAAAGAGATCACCGGGAACGTCCCGGGAATGGTCCGATGGAGATCGGGCAGCGACGAAAGAGTTTTCGGAGCTAGAATAAATTCTATAAAATATGTTTGATATTAATTAGTGTAATTAATGATTAAATATGATTTTATATATTTATTTTCGAATTTTTAAAGGCTGGTTTCCCTAAATGGGCCTTCTGGTGGAAAGAAGGCCCATGAGGGGGGGAGAGTCCCCCCCAGGGCTTCGGATTGAGGGAGGCCGGCCTAGGTGGGCCAAATGGGGACCACCTAGGGCCGGCGCACTGCCCTTGGCCACACCAGGCATGTGGGGATAGTTCCACATTGCCTGGCTGGCAAGGTTGGCTCCCCCTGGGAGCCTATATAAGAAGGGGCACCCCTGGCGTTTTAATTCACCAATTAATTCTCAATTTCTCTCTCGGTCTCGTGGTTCCCTTGTCGGAGCCGCGCCGAGTAGAGGAGGGGGATCTCTTCCACCATAGCCCGCTGCCGCGCTGCTGGTGTTCCGGTCCAAGTCTTCCGCTGCTCGTCCTGGACTGGAGCTTCGGAGGCCGTCGTCTCCACCGTATGTGTGTGACGCCCTGCGAGGTTCTGCGCTAGCGGTACTCGGAGGCCTACTTCCTCCACCCGACCTCGGGGTCATCTTCGTCATCTTCATCGCGCCGAGTTCTCCGCGACCTAGAGGTCGGCTACGTCGTCTTCGTCGTCAACGCTTGTGCGGGAGCGTAATCCCCGCTATTCGGTCTACGAGGGTATGTATTCCGATCTCCGCTGTACTACTATATCTGCATAGTGTAGATCTTGGCTAGTTTAAGGATATCGTTGCTAGGAATTTTTTTGTTTTCTGCACACGATCCCCTTCAGAAATGACTTAGTAGAATTCTGATGCTATGCAATTGATGAAAGTTTTACAAAATGTTAATTGTGGCTACTCAGGACCATGTCTATGAGGGTTTTCACCTGAGATAGTTTCTACTATACTTAGGATCATAGTATGTGGGTTTTTTTTTACCTGAGAGTGCACATCCACTAAGTTAATGAATCATCTGGGTGGATTGGTTGTCTGGTTTATGTTGAGTGGCTACTCAGGACCATGTCCATAAGGGTTTTCACCTAAGATAGTTTCTACTATACTTAGTATCATGAATGTGGGGGTTCTCACCTGGGAGCACACTTGTGGAAGGCCACCCAGGAACAAAGGGATATGAGGAATAAAGGGAGAAGATTGTGAAGAACTCAAGGAGAAGTATTCCAAGTAAAGACTACAGCTGATCAAGGAACATGGAGGAATCCCAACATTCCAATTTCTTAAATAAAATTTTGATAGGTGAACAATAGTGAACTACTCAGGACCATGTTATGTGGGGGTTTTTACCTGAGGGTACACTTAGATGAATGGGCTACTCAGGACCATGTCTATGGGGGTTTTCACCTAAGATAGTTTTCACTATACTTAGGACCATAGTATGTGGGGGTTTTTACCTGAGAGTGCACTCAAGGATGGGCCATATTTTGGTTCACTGGAACTTGCCAGTGCTGCCAACTATGATGTTGAAACTGTTTTATAAAGTGAAAGGATAAAACTGGCTTTATGCAAAATAGTCTTGAACTCCACCAGCCAAATATGCATACAGGTTATAGAGTTACTTCCATTGAGTGTCCACCATAGTGTCACTTGCCAGATCCATTTCTAATGGAATCTGACCCACTCTGTTGCAAATTATTATTTGTTGCAGAATTATCTGACAAAGAGTGAGGACTACGTTTGGGTTCCGAGTCTGCACCAACATGTTTTCGCCTGTGGCGTATCATGAACTTGGAGGCTCATTGAAGATTTATTTCCGCTGCTTTATTGATTCGAGCTAGCTTTAAGCTATGCAAAGATGTATTGAACTATTTGTTTTACCAAGTCTGGATTATCCGTGTAATATTGATACAATGTTGTGATATTCATCGTAAACTGTGTGTGCAAATGAATCGATCCAGGGGTTTGCACTATACATAGGTACCTGCCATATTTTTAAGTGCAGGTACGCTACAGATGGTATCAGAGCCCTGTGTTCCCTGTATGTTCGAAACCCCTAAGTCTGGATAGAAATAGGATTTGACCATAGGATTGAAAATCTATTTTTATTCAGTTTACTAAAATAAAACTTTTCTAATGTTCCTCTTGTAACTATCTTATGTAATTGCTTTCTAAATACCTTATCTTATTTTTAGATGACCAACCTCTTTGGATCACTCAAGAAGGGACCCATGATGACCATGACCCTAAAAAGTGAGACTGGTTTTCCAAGAGCACTTAAGGATAACATGAAGAGCTTGGGATTTGAAGGAGAAGAAATATACAAAGGGTTTCCTTTCATGGGTGAAGGTCAAGAGTATTGGTGGGTGCAACTCCATCTATACAAGAGCAAACAAGATGACCACAAGACCAAGGGCTACTGCATGGTCACCAACCCAATACTCCACACATCATTCTTTGACTCAGCGAAAAGTGCAGCATGTGAAGCCATCGAGAAACTTGAAAGAAGACTTCAATTTAGAATTCAAAACATCCAAAAGTATCATGACGAACTCAAGGAAATAGAAGAGGAACTTGATGCACTCAGGAAGGAGATAGACTAGACCACCTATCTATTAGAGTAACGAGATACTAATGATGTATTGACCTATCAAATTGTGGTATGGCAGTATCATCGTATGTGTTCTCCATCACCTCGGGTGCTTCGTTATAGAACGATAAATTCGGTTTTCTCAAACATGTTTGGAAATTTAATGATTGTGGTTGATTGTGTCAATTGCTTGTATGGGTAGGAATATTTCTCCTAGATCTGTCTATCTTTTACTCATCTATGCTAAAACCCACAGATGCCACCCCGCCGTGCTCCTGAGAACAACAACAACAATGATGCCATGCAGCAACTAATGGTCGCTCAAACTCAGCTGATGACTATGATGACTCAGTTTATTGCAGCAACCAGCAACAGCAACAGCAACAACAACAACAACAACAACAGCAACAACAACAGCAACAACAATAGCTATAGCAACAACAACAACAACAACAACAACAACAACAACAACAACAACAACAACAACAACAACAACAACAACAACAACAACAACAACAACAACAACAACAACAACAACAACAACAACAACAACAACAACAACAACATGCAAGTTACTCGATTTTCTCATATCAAGCCGGGGGATTGAGGTCAACCCGGGTAAGATACGGGCAATCGAAAGCATGAAATTGCCGACACGTCTCAAGGATGTGCAAAAGTTCACAGGCTGCCTGGCATCCTTAAGTCGGTTTGTGAGCCGACTAGGGGAAAAAGCCTTGCCCTTATATCAATTGATGAAAAAGAGCAAAACATTTGTATGGACCCCGCAAGCTGATGCGGCGTTCAATGATTTAAACAGGATGCTCTCAACAGCACTGTTGTTGGCATCCCCATTGCCCAAGGAGCCAATGTTGCTCTACATCGCTGCCACTAACCGGGTAGTGAGTGTAGCCATCGTGGTGGAAAGAGAAGAAGGGGATAAGATGATACAGAGACCATTGTACTATCTGAGCGAAGTGATCTCGACATCTAAACAGAACTACCCGCACTATCAGAATATGGCATATGGGTTGTACTTGGCAGTAACCAAGCTCAAGCACTATTTCCAAGAGCACCCTATCACGGTGGTGTGCGAAGCTCCCCTCGCCGAGATCATCGGCTGTAAGGATGCAAGCGGCCGAGTTGCCAAATGGGCCATCCAGTTGTCTCCGTACGCTCTGGCATACGAGAGACGAGACGCCATTAAGTCGCAGGCGCTGCCACACTTCTTGGTGGACTGGGCCGAGATGAAGTATGAACCTCCAATTCCCGACTACAATTTCTGGAGGATGCATTTCGATGGTTCCAAGGCCAAGATCGGATTGGGTGCCGGGGTCGTCCTCACCTCACCAAAGCAAGATGGGCTGAAGTATGTTTTGCAAATTCATTCCGGGCATCTAACAATGTGGCCGAATACGAAGCTTTGGTTCATGGACTGAATGTCGCCAAGGAAATCGGTATCCGCCGAATAGAATGCTTCGGTGATTCCGATCTCATGGTGCAGCTGGTGTCGGGGAAATGGGATGCAATTGACGCCAATATGGCCTCATATCGGTTCCATGTGCAGAAAATATCCGGATTTTTCGAGGGCTGCGAGTTCAAGCACATATCAAGAGGGGAAAATGAAGCAGCGGATGTGTTGTCCAACTGGGTTCATCCCGGGATGCCATTCCACCCGGCATCGCCCTGGAGCATCTGAGGAAGCCATCTATCCAGCCATCACCCGAGTTGGAATCTATCTTCATCCCCAAGGGGCCTGGCTCAGAAGCCATGCCTATGAAGGTGGATGTCGGGAGTACTACACTGAACCCGGGGACTGCACCACAGAGCTCGGAGATGGTAAGCGGCATGTCTATGGAGGTGATGACGGCTGAACCAATGGACATAGACATTCCCGTGTTCCCGGTACGACCTGTCCCGGGATGGGAAAAGCCCATCTTGACATACATATCGGATGGCACCCTCCCGGAGAACGAGATGGAAGCCCGGCAAATACTACAAAGATCCAAGGCATACACCATCATCAATCAAGAGTTGTATAAATAAGCGTCACCGAGGTGCTTCAGAGGTGTGTGAAGCCCGAGGAGGGCCAAGAGATGCTGTTGGAGATTCATCAGGGAGAATGTGGACACCATGCCGCATCTCGGGCACTGGTGGCAAAAGTATTCCTGCATGGGTTCTATTGGCTCACCGCTTTACAGCAAGCAGAGGACATTGTCCGAAAATGTGGAGGGTGCCAGAGGTTTGCCCACAGAATACATATGCCGGCGTCAGCACTCAAAACCATCCCTATCACTTGGCCATTTGCGGTATGGTGTTTGGACATGGTGGGACAGTTTAAACCGGCAAGAGGCAATACGACACACATGTTGGTGATGGTGGACAAGTTTACCAAGTGGATAGAAGTCAAAACAATCCGGAAGTGTGACGGGCACACCTCGGTCCAATTCTTGAAGGACATCATCCAGAGATAAGGCTACCCACACAGCATCATCACAGATAATGGTACCAACTTTGTTGTGGGAGAATTTGCTCGATTCTGTGCGGAGAAAAGAATCCGGTTGGATGTGGCATCAGTAGCTCACCCGGAGGCAAATGGGCAGGTCGAGAGAGCAAATGCCTTGGTATTAGCCGGCATCAAAGCCCGCCTAATTGAGCCACTATTGAGAACTCCGGGATGTTGGATAGAGGAGATACCGGCAGTATTGTGGGGTCTCCGGACCACACCGAATAGATCTACCGGATATACGCCATTCTTCATGGTGTATGGTGTCGAGGCAGTGCTGCCACCCGACATACAGTATGAGGCGCCAAGGGTAACAATGTTCACCGAGACCGAGGCGAAGGAAGCCCGGGAAGATGATGTTGACTTGCTCGAAGAGGCAAGAGAGTTGGCATTGTCTTGGTCTGCAATTTATCAGCAGAACCTCCGTCGCTATCATTGCCGGAAGGTGCATCCCAGAGTATTCCAAGAAGGGGATCTAGTGGTGAGGCTAATCCAGCTCACAGCCGGAATGCATAAGCTTTCACCTCCATGGGAGGGACCTTTTGTCGTGAGCAAGGCGTTGCACAACGATTCTTATTACCTTGTAGATGCACAGGACGCTAGAAAAGGTGTAATGGACAAAGCTGGTGAGGAAACCAAGCGGCCACGGAATGTAGCCTTGCTCCGTCCCTTTTACACTTAAAGGGCACAGTGTATGTATCTCGATCTTTATCAATGAAATATCGGCACCCCGAGACGTTACTCGGGGACTGCCTGGCCCAAGTGTGTTGTTTGTCCTAACTTGCATGTCGGCATCCTCGGGAGGAACCCGGGGACTGCCTATTTTTGTTTTACTTTGGTTTTACTATTTATCTGTTTTATGCATGTCGGCAACCCAGAGAGGAACTCGGGGACTGCCTTGTACTTATCTTCATTTGGTGTATGCCGGAAATATTCTGAACTCGGTTCTAGAGTTAGAGTGATGTATGGCATGTGAGGTAATCTTGTGACTCGACTGACGAACGCCTAAACTGTAGTCAAGAGCAAAGAGCATCAAGTATGGGGAACACGAGAACGGACTCGGGGACTCGGAATAGGAATTCCTCCGGCATACACGTCTTATTAACCCGGTTGTTTTTGGTTTTTTACTTTTTATGTCGGAAATTTGGCAACTAGAACTCGGACATTTATAAGTAGTGTATACCGTGAATGGAATTTCGTGACTCGACTGTCGAACACCGGCATGGTAGACAAGAGCAGAAATTGCCTAACTACGGTAAACATGAAAATGAACCCGGGAACTCGTGGCAGAATAAACCAGCATAACTTGTTTTACGTTAAAGCAAAAGTTGGCAGACATAGAGTACGAGTTAAAAATATATTACATCTGCACCCGGCATCCCGGGGATTTAATGTTTGTACGACTAAGTGTTTTCAGATCAAACATCACGGTATGGTAGCAAATGGTCAAGGCGCGGTAGAAGAAACCGGCTTCTCGGGTTGATCGGCAGAGGGTGGCACGATGACGGTCTCCTTGGCACTGGCGGCGGTACTCGGAGCGGGCACACTCATCTCGGGTTGAGGGACTTCGGGCGGCCGAGGATCGGTGGAATCCCGGGCAGCCGTGGTCTCGATGACTGCAGTTGTCTCGGCATCACCAGTCTCCGGTATCTCGGCATCAGCATCACCGGCATCCTCCGCCTCCCCATCATCTTCATAATCTGACACGGAGTCAGATGCAATGAGACTCGTGATGAAGGAGTCGGGTTCCGACCAGCCGGCGAGGTGATGTGCAGTCTCTTGGCGTAGCCGGATCTTGGCCGGGTCGGTGTACCATTCCGAGACGACCCGCAGGCTCTTGATCACTTCGAGATCGAGCCCCTCATACCAACTTAGCACATGTTGCAGTGCTTGGTCAGCACCGGCGCGCGCAGCAGACTGTTTCCAGGCATGAAGCCGTTTACCGGCATCTTGAAGCGCGCTGGCCAGCTCGGCAACCGAGATCTTCGTGGTAACGCTAGGCCACAGGGCACCATGCGCGTGAACTGCCGCGCTAAGGAGCTCGGTGTCGATCGTCCGGAGAGGGACTATCCGGGCCTTCAGGGCTATGAGGTGGTCATCAATGTCCCATGAATCCGAGACAGGACCCTTCCCGGCCCTCTTCTCCCGGGCGGCAGCGATCACAAGGGTAGCGGCCTTTCGGGAATGCTCAAAGTGGCCTTGAGAAAGAAGTACTGTCACATGGGCAAGCCGTGAGGCAAGGTCAACAAAGAGGAAGGCAATAAAAAAGTACGAGGGACACTTACTTTTCATATCCCGGTTGAGGCAGATGAGCTCGGTAAGCCAAGCCTCTTGCTTCGACCGGAGAAGGGCCACCTCGGTCTCGGCAATGTGCGCGCGCTCCTCGGATTGGTCCAAGGTTTCCTTCTGCTTCTTGGTAGCGTCCAAGAAACGCGTCTTCAAATCCGCAGCAGTGAACTTGGCATTCTCCAGCTCGGCATTCAGTCACGTGATCTCGGAATGCGTATCAGCTAAGGCAGATTTTTGATCCACCGAGATCTTACGCGCTGCGTCCCGCTCCTCCCGAGGTCGCTCCTCCGACCTCTTGGACTGACCGAAGTCAGCAAGAAGCCGGTGTAAGATGTTGCTGCGTTTTTTGCTGCAATCATGTATCAATGTTTATCCGGTGTCAATCTCGGGGACTTCAAGGGAGCAGTAGATAACAGGACAATTATTCGAGATCCACAATTATGAACCAACTACTCACTAGGATTTTGGGACACAACAAAGGATCTCGGCGACGGGGAACTGAAAGTTTCTTTTTCCAGATTTGAGCATAGTGATCTGCTACTCGGTGGAGTCTACAGCACTACGCACTAATCTCGGGGACTAGGGAGGATAGAAGAAGGAAACTTACATCAACAACCCGGGTAACATCTAGAACGGCCACCTGGAGAGCGTGCAAGGCTTGAGCATTGCGGCTCGTGCAAGCATCGTGCAAGTCTCCCACGACCTCGGAGGCGTCAGCAGCAATCCAGGCCAGATTATAATTTTCAACCGCGTGCAAGCCGGTGAGGTGGACGCACCTGCCGCTGCGACCTCCCGAGATCCTGAGGACACAAAGGTGCTTACGGGCGCTCGCAGGGCCTGCAAAGCAGCTGTGGAGATCTCGACAGGAGTTGGTGGTAGCCCGGAAAACTTACCCGAGGCAGAAGAACCCTTGGTCAGTCCAAGTCCTGGGATGAAGACTTCAGAGGGGCGTTGGGTTTGGCGGGGGCATTCTTCTGGCCAGACCCCTGGCTGCGCTGCTTCCTGGGTTGGGGATCTGCTTGCCGCGTAGGCTGAGTAGTGGACTGCTTCGGCGGCGGAGTATTCCGGGTACCTACCCGGGCCGGGGCTTGAGGAACAACCTGTTGCGGGGGACTTGGCACTTCCGCTTCAAGGTGCGGAGATGCTACTCGGCGTGGCGTACCCGGAAGAGCGATATCTTTGGTGGCCGTGGTTGGCCGAGTCGGGATCTCGGTCACCACGGGGTGACCACCAGAAGTCCCTGTGCCGGTAGCGGCTCGAGGTGTGGGGACCTCGGTCAGGACAGGAACGGGGTCAGGCTGACCAGCATCCTGCGCTCGACGCCGGGGCGGTGAAGGGGCAGCCCGGATTGGACTAAGAGACCTGGACCCCTAGGGACGGGAAACGGCCGACTGCGGAACATCAAGAGCCGCGCTGCAATCAAAATGCATGTTAGAAAGGACCTCGGGGAAGACCGGAATAGAACAACTCCAGGGGAGAAGGTCATATCCGGAGGACACGGTGGGAGGACCTCTCCTCCGCCGAGGAGGCTTGTCGCCTGGCTGCTTGGTGATCCTGGTCTTCTTGGCAGCTGCACCCGAGCCACCGGCATGTGTGGTCTCGGACACCGCACACTTGCGGCTCTCGGCGCGCTTCGTGCCAACCGTAGGTCCCGGAACCACTGGCAGGGCGTATTTGAGAAGACGGGCGTCAATTACATCGAGTATTTGACAATCATCGTCATCATCTTCGTTAGATTCGATGGGGATAGCCTCTTGAGCTGAAGGCTTACCCGGAGCGGCAGCACGAGCCAGGGGAATCGAGAGGTGATCTTCGCCATCAGGATCCTCCTCCGGCATCTTTTCGGGCACCGGGAAGTTGGGGGCGAACTGGTTCTCGCGATGCATCAGGTTTTCTTCGATTTGACGCTCGAATAACTGCAATAAAGAAGGGAAGTCAACAAGGGGAAAAGGCATCGGTAAATTACAATAGCCAATATAGAAAAGATGTCGGTGTAGCCCGGCATGCCCACCTCCTCCAGCGGTTTTCGCCGGGTGGCCGGGGGAAGTCCTCATGACCAATTTTCCGACATCTTGGTCCGGGCAATGGCTCGGACGCGGCGGTAAACCGCGGCTTTATCCAGAGGAAAGATGCTAGTGCGAGTGGGGTCATATAGACCGCTCATGAAACAAATCTTGTGTACCCAGGTTTGAAGAGGGCAAACCCGGCGGCTTATGAAGTTGCGGAGGAGATCATCACCCGTCATCTCATCTGTGAGAACGGACAAGACGTCATGCATACTGTTGACCTCCTCGGAATCCGAAATTTGGCTCCAAAGCTCGAAGTCGTGGGTAGGGCCCATGACGAACTCGGGGAGGTTAAGGAAGTCCGGAGACGAGGAACTTGGCGAGTCTCCCGAAGCCACCGGATTCCGCACGTAGAAGAAACTACGTTGCCATTTCCGGCAAGACTCCAACCCTTGGATCTTGGGGAATCCGGAGTCGGCACGAGGAATAATGGTAGCAGCCTCGCAGTCGACCAAATCCTTCACTTCTTGGTCGAGGTTGGGGATGACTTGTCGGCGAAGAAGAAAGTACTTGCTCCACAGGTCCGCGAAGGGCCAAACGCCGAGATACCCCTCAGTGTAGGAGGTGAAGCAGGAGAGTGTCATAATGGCATTGGCGGGAAGGTGGTGTGGTTGGAGATCGTAAGTGTCGAGGAAGTCGCGGAAGAAGGGGCTAGCCGGAAGGCCGAACCCGCGCTCGAAGTGCGTGAGAAATACTACACGCTCGCCGGGTTGGGGCTCCGGCTCGACTTCGCCGGTCGGAAGTCGGCTTTCCACTTGATGTGGAATCCGGTGAGTTCGGTATAACCAGTCAAGATCCCCCTGATGAGTCTCGGATCCGTCCCAGCATCCTCTAACACTTTCGTCGCCCATCTCGGGGGGTCCGGAGGACATGTCCGAGCTAGTCTGCAGGCGCAAGGTCCGGTTAGTCGGGTTAGCATGTCGGTAATGGGAGAACCCGGGCTAAAAACTATCCCCATGGGCGACATCCTAACGAATAGATCTACCGTGGCAAAACAATTGGAAGATAATAAAAGCAAAAATCGCTGTGCAAGGTCGTGCTAGAGGCTCCAGGCACAGACAAGAGTGTTACAAGCATAGGCATGATGCAAATAATCGTCCTCACTATGCGGCTACAACGGATCGTTCCTAATGCCTAGTAACAAAGATCTACCGGGCAAGAGCTATGGTCACCTCACGGATGGTCATGAGGGATTTTGGATGAACATGGACTACAAAGGTCAAAGATCGATCGGCCGGAAGAGATTCAAGGACTCACCGAAGGAGAAGAGGGTGCCGTGGCACGGGAATAGCGTGGACCAATGACCATAAACGGAGAGCTCCGGCGGCGGGCTGCGGCGGCGGTGCTTGGGGTTCGGGCGCGACGGCGGCGGAGCGCTCGGGGCGGTTGCGGGAAGAAATGGAGGATTGGGGAAGAAGAGGAGATGATCTCTCCACTCCCCTATTTATGGGCAGCTCCGGAGCGGTTTCTGAATTTCCCGCCCACGATCTCCCAAATCGTAGGTGGGATCAGGGTGTGCCAAATCCGACACGTGGCCTCACGCGGAGCAATCCCCTCGGCCACACCAGAGGCCACACGAACCCAACTGTTGGCATACAGATCGGGTGCGGATCCCGGCTCGCGAACCCGAGCGGCACCTCATTAAGTCAAGAAACATTCGAGTGTTTCTCTGTCTTGACAAGATCCCGGGTGGGACCACCATGCAGACGAGGCTTGTCCGGCACGAGAAGCGGAGTGCATGTCGTCATGCCGACATCCGGGTAGAAGCCCAGAAATGCTAAGTCTCATTCCCCGGGATAGGTCTTCCTGACCGGAAGGATCTCGGGAGAGGGATGTCGGTAAAAAGCATCCCAGTCACAAGGACAAGGGTGGTTTTCAGCTTCTTGAGGGATTTTCTTCTTGAACCTGATCTCGCACATCGTCTTAAGCCGCTGCACAGCACCAGCTTCGGGGACTAGTGTCGGGGGGCTGCCCTCGGGGTGGGGCAGACCCCGGTCCAGATCAGCAGCATGGCTATAGGAATTGACCTTTCGGGGTGAGCACAGGTTGTTCTGTGGTGCGCCGAAGGGGCAACTTGGCCTTTCGGGAGTGGTCAGGACCAGAGTGGCTCCTGGAGGACGCAAGGGTCATCGCTGGAAGCTATAAATAGACCCCCAGACCTCCAGGACAGCATAAGCACCACCGGAGGGTTCCTCTAAGAACTAGCTTCTAGAAGATGTCTTTGGTAATATTCTAAGACATCTTCGGGGGGCTAGGCCTAGAGATACTCCTCCTAAGTCGCTATACGGGTCAGGGGTGGAACTCAGGCGCAACCAGAAGGGCTCTTGGGCTTCTCGGTATGCCGGAGTCCTCCGGTAAGATCCCGGGTAGAAGAGAACCCGGATGGTCCGGGTGGACGTCCCGGGTAGATACTAACCGACTTACCTATCTCGGTCCTGGCGAGTTATCTTTGTTGTGTAGGAAGGATGTGCCGAACTGAACAAAGGGGAGACCGACGTGGGGGCATGTCGGTCGGAAGTCAGAGATCTGGAGCAGGTTTTCCGCCTGACACGCGGGGGAATCCCATTCCTCCTGACACGGAAGTATGGTCACCTCCCGCCTGGCACGGGAGCGTGTCAGCCGGTACGATGGCGCTACGACAAGATCAGACATGCCTAGCCCGGCAATCCGAAAAAGGCTACTAAGCATGGGCGGAGACATGTCTTGTCTCTGACAAGGGAACAATGATGATCCAGGACGATGCCTGTAGTCCTTGCCGGAATGATGACGGCAGGGCTATACCGGATAGCGCGGCGGCTAGGTCGCACTAGCCGGTGTCGACATAACCGTTAGCCCTGTCCGGTGGGACCGTGCCGGATTAGGGTTTCTGGCTCTCCCGGCTGAAACTCTATAAAAGGCGACATAACTCCTCCTGTGTAGAGATGACCAACTTGAGGGCCAAACTATAGTCTCATTTACTACCAGGGCATTTACTTCCTTCCCTTCTCTAGTTCATCACCAAAAGAACTCAAGGAGCATGTTGTAGATCTTGTGCCACACTTATATTGAGAGGAAAGACAGGAGTAGGGGTGTTACCTCCTCACGAGGGCCCCGAACCTGGCTATATCGTGGGTGTGACTTTGCCTTCGTGCATTTGTTAGGATTTGGTAGATCTTTGAGTGTGTTTTTCGATGATCTTGTGCGTTTCGGCATCTCCTACCGTGTGAGCTCCTTAGCTCGCTAGCCCTCCCCGGATCCACCAGCGTCCATCGGCCCCACACATTAGCCATCCCATGGCATCTTCCGTGATACCACCACGACACGTAGTATTTTTTAGGTCTCCGGGGGGATGAAGCACGCGAAGGGGTACGCCAGGTGGTGGGCCAGGGCTGCCTCACCACCTGCTCGTGCGGCAGCCCTCCTGGCCGCGCCACGAGGTGGTGTGGACCTCCTAGGCCCCACCCCAAGATCTCCTTTTAGCCTCCTTCGTGAAATAAATGGAAAATAATTCCCAGATGTCTATTTTGTTCTTCTGGTCTTTGCAAATATTGTATCTTGACGATGCTTTTTCCAGCAGAATTCAGACTTCGGAGTTCCATCCCCCAATAATCATCAATCATGCAAAATAGATGAAATAACATAAGTATCATCTCTAAATACGAAATATATCAATGAATAGCAGTAAATTATGATATAAGATAGTGATGCAAAATGGATGTATCAAAGGCCAACGGAAGAAAGGCTCACAAAGCTGCAAGTGATCATTAGACAAGAGAAAGTCTTATAATCGAAGCTATGCAAGGAGCAGTGGTTGCCACACAACGGATGCACATAGAGCTATATGTATATGAAAGCTCTCCAATAAAACTAGCGGGGGTGCATCCAACTTGCTTGCTCACGAAGACCTAGAGCACTTTTCAGGAGGCTCATCATTGGAATATACAAGCCAAGTTCTATAGTGTAAAGTTCCCCACATAGTTATGCAACTAAGACATGAAAACTCTCTCATATGGATTACACGTGCTAAGCATGATCACAAATGATGATCATAAATGATATGGTGCTATAATATGCGCACAATTGATGACTATAAATGATATGGTGCTATAACATGAGCACAAGTGTGTGATAAAGAATAGTAATGTTGCCCCCTTTTTATTTATTTCTTTTTTTTCTTTTTTCTCTTTTTTTCTTTTTTTTCTTTTTTTCTTTTTCTATTTGATGGCCTCCATGGCTCTTTTCACTTTTAGGGCAAGCATCCTAATATGATATGATATATGACAACACACTAATGATGATAAGACAACATACTGATGATATAAGTAACTAATATGAATGTGCCATAAAATGCATATGACAACGGTGCATCTGCCAGTGTAGCAGGTTATGCAATGATCTAGCGTAACATGGGTAAAACCACACATCAGCTTTTTAGAAACACGCAAAGCAATATATAAGTAATGAATGAAAACAAGTCATGTAATGTAAGATGGATGTTGCATGGCAATATATTTCGGAACAGCTATGGAAATGTTGTAGTAGGTAGGTATGGTGGATGTTTTGAGAAAGATATTTGGCTTATGTGTAGGAGAACAAGATGAAGATCTCCCACGAGTTTGGATGTACCCGCGAAAAATGCACCAACTCTCTGTGTGAGAAGGACAATGCAAAGTACTGAAGAGGCTAGCAATATGGTGGTGGAAGTGCCATGAAAACCGCAGTTTTAGAACTCACAAGTAAAAATATTACAAATAAAAATATGATCTTACAAGGCATAATGAAAAATACTCCTAGGGGTGTTGTGGCAAATGAACAAGTCATTGTTGGGGACCCGACCGTAGCGCATAACATAAAGTCATTGCGGTTGCTTTAGCAAAATAGTATTCATATACCATTATGCAATCAACTGGAAATTTAAGTGTGGCACAGCTTCAAGTTTTTCTAGACCAACCATTAATCATTCCACTTTACTAAACCATCATGTTTACCATTAAGAAAATTAATATCTCAAAACAACATCAATGATTCAAGTGACACAATTTAATGATCTACAAGATTATGTATCATTTAGTTACACCATCTACCACATTTAGCATTTTCTGTTCTCAACCAAACACCAATCAACTTATTTAAAAGATAAACTCTCCAGGTAATTAAACAATGAGATATGAGAGTATGATATAACAAAGCTAACAGCTCTAGCAAGAGATGCATGGAAAACAAGAGCTAGAAAGCAAACAATAGCATGAAAGGAATACTCAACGAATATAAGTGAAGAATACGAGTATTGATAAGAAAAAGCGGAGCGTGTCTATCTCCCACACAAAAGAATGCTAGAATCCATTTTATTTACATAATGAAAATAACAAAAACAAAAAAAAACAGACGCTTCAAGCAAGCACATAAGATGTGACGGAATTGAAATATTGACATGGTTATGCCAAACGGGTACCCCTTCGTGTGGGTACCTGGTACACGTAGTGAATATAGCCCAACTGTCATCCGGCTGAGGAAGCCCATCAAGCGAAGCCCAAGACGAAGATCTCTTACTATAAATAGCATAGTCGGTAATGCTTTCCATGTATGTAGTCCTAGTCGGTTACGACCCGAGACCTGTACCCTTATATAAAGGACAGGAGGGAGTCCGACCAGGGACACGCCCAGCCATAATCACAAAACCCTAGCAAGATCAACCTCTTGCTAGACCCATGTACTCACCGCATATACAGAATCAATAACAGACAAGCAGGAGTAAGGGTTTTACCTCACTCGAGAGCCCCGAACCTGGGTAATTCCCGCTTGTCAGCCGACGAATATACCAACACCACGCATTCTCTACCTCATAACTCTTACCCTAGGCTAGTAACCATGGGTATTGATGGGGACACCCCTCGTCAATTGGTGCCGTCTGTGGGAATAGGTGGTGTTGGATCCACGGATTTTTCGGTCCAAATTTCAAACGGCGATCCGCCGATTACTTCAAAAGGATGGACATCAGCAACAGCAGCTCAAATCCAGATCACAGGCGACTACTCGCCAAAGGCAGCATCGTCAGCAAGGATCGGGCCATACTCACCCGAAGCTCAGGAGATCTACTCCAATCTCAATTCAGGTTTTAATCTAACTGTTGGAGAACATAATTTCTTTATTGATCAGCTTGGTGTGCAGGATTTAGTCGAACAGATTGCAACTCAGCCACCTTAGAAGAAACCGGCTGAGATCGCATCTACAGCAGACAAAGAAATACTTCGTCGCGGATCGATCTGATCTCGCCGCCACAATCTCCAACAGGGTCAATGACGTCCGTAGAATTCAACAAATTCATGGCAGTCGAATTCCCTGAAGAGGAAGAACTATCGCAGAATGCAACAAATTCATGGCAGACGAATTCCCTGAAGAGGAAGAACTATCGACTGCCTCAGTCGACGACATGATCATATCGACAGATTCGGCTGGAAGCACTAGAGCGCCAACATCACAGATCGATCCGATCTCATCCATAGCAGGGTCCATGTCCACAAAGGAATTTAACGAATTTATAAGACAAAATGAGATAGAAGAAGAAGTGCAGTCGACCTTCCATATCAACCCAACCGAAGATCGTATGCAGATCGACACTCCAGAAGAAATCTTTCACTTACTAGAGTACGATGAGCCTACAGAAGACAGCATACATCTAGCCGACTTCATCGGCACAGAAATCAAGTTGCCAAAACAAACTGTAGTTGACTATGGTAAACATACGCAATAGACATAATACAACGATGGAAGCAAAAACATAGAGCAGAGCAGTAATGGCGGAACAGCATATGAAGAACAGTCCAACTACACATATCGCGTACCACGGTAAGTTTACGGAGCAACGGCAGCAGAGACATCAGAAAACGCGGCCAATCGGCAACCTGTCGAATACCCGTGTGTAGTTACCTTGCCGGACGGCATAACCACCCTAGACATCTCAGCAGAGACAGCGGCGAAGATAACAAAATTCATCGAAGAGGGCATAATGATGCCCGCAGATGCACCTGCAAACGAGTTGACAACATACAACTACTTCAACTGGCAAGAGGCACAGCGCTTAAACAATACAGGGCAACACTCGAAGAGCGAAAAAGGCAAGCAAGCATATCAAGTGCTCGCAGACGCCAATTATCGATGAGTTCGACAGGAGCAACTGAAGCACGACGCAGATCCAGATTCAACAGAATCCCTGAGCACGGAAGGGCAGATGTCACTCGAAACCTGAACTACTCGTTCCTAACCGTCGACTCTGATGGCATAATCCAGCCAAAAACAGCAGAAGGGGCCCTCATATCCATAGGAGCATACCTCCAAGCAGGAAAGCCACCGGCAGGTGACCCAGCTGAAGCAAGATACCTACAACAAATGAAGGCCCTGGAGATTGCAGCAAAAGAACTAGTCGATGGAGGAAGGACGAGGCGTGGCAGAAGCCGCTCAAGAGAACGCGCCAGTCGTAGTCCTCAGCGTAGCAGCGGAAGGAGAAGTTCAAGCCGCCGCATATGAAGAAGCAGATCAAGAAGCAGATCCCGAGGATCAAGCGGTCGGGAATCACCTGACAACCGTGGTGCAGGACCATGCGGAGCACAATGCTTCACTCGACGAATTCAGGAAACGGAACTCCCAAAAAAGTTCGGCCTACCAACCATGCCGAAATTCAACTCAAAACAAGAACCTTCGGGATGGCTAGAAGATTACAAATTGGCAGTCATATGCCAACGAGGAAAAACGACGACAGCACTGCAATACATACAGCTAATGCTTGAAGGTACAGCCCGCAACTGGCTTCATTACCGATAGGAGCCTACGACTCCTAGGATCACTTCAAAAAGGACTTCATAAAATATTTCGACCCCCTCTGCAAAAGGTCGAAAACATTTGAAGAACTAAGAGCATGTCGACAGAGGTCAGACGAGACGCTTAGATTTTACATCAGAAGGTGGACCTCCATTCGAAACTCGGTAGGCGCAATATCAGAGGACAGGTGTAACGTCCCCAAATTTTCTATTTGTTAATCAGGAATTGTTTGTGCATCATGAGCATCATTTGCATCTAATTAAAATTTGCACAAAACTTGAGTTTTTAAATAAAAGAGGAAAACCAAAAGTGGATTAAAGCACTTGCTATTTTGAATGTGTTAAATCAATTTCAAAATTTTCCAAATCTGAAGTTTCCAATGGCTTCCTTGTAAAATTCTAAATCTCCAAGTATCTCTGTAATTTATCTGTTTGCAAAAAGGTCCCCAAATCATAAATTTATGAACCAGGGGCCTGTTTCCAAAGGTATTGAGGTTTCTAAAATCTCCAGGGGGTTTTCCAGAAAAGGGTCTTCTTTTATTTTCTTCTTCAACCTCCTGCCAGAAGGCCGCCGCCGCCGTGTTGCACCCTCTGCCGTCCGACGCCGCGCTGCGCCAAGATCCTCGCCGCCGCCACTACTTTGCCTACAAGAATCCCTCCGCCGCCGCTGAGAAAACCCTAGGCCACTCTCTCTTCTCCTCTTTCTCCCCCAAATGCCCGAAACCCTAGCTTCGGTTCTTCTCAAAATTCCGGCGATTGCCACCGTCTCCGACGACCTCTCACTCCGGTGAGCCGCTCAAGAGGACCGCCGTGCTCTGCTCCCCCTCCTCCTCCATCCGTTCGTGCCGAGAAGATCGAAGCCCGGAGAAATCAATCGATTTCCTCCGTCGATTTCGCCGCCGTCGAGCTCGATTCCGAGCGACTCCGGTCTCCCCTCGCCTCCCTGACCCCTCCGTCGTGCTCCTGGTGAGCTTGCGGTCCTCCAGGTCCCCTCCATGCGCTCCCTCTCCTTCTGGTTCTTCCGGACGTCGTGCACCGCCGCCAGCCTCCGCTCCGGCGAGCGCTCCGCCGTCTCCGGCGACCATTTGCGGGTGGCGCCACCACCCCTCGGTCCCCGCGTCTGTGCGCGCCCAACGCACGTAGCCGCGCCTCCCCTGGCTTCGGCAATCGCCGAATCCGTGCTCTACAGGGGAGCAATCCTCCATTGCTGACGTCAGCTGACGTAAGCGCCTCATTTTCCTTTCCTTTATCTTTTTCTGAAATGATTTTATTTTATTTTCTGTATTCATTTAATTATGACAGGTGGGTCCCTGATGTCAGAATTTTATTGTTTTCCAAAAAAAATCCTAAATTTTCAAATATTCAGAAAAGTTATTTATTTAATTTCATAAATGTTTTAAATTTGTTTAATATTTGGAAATTCATAAGTAATTCATTTTCAATCAGAAAAATGTGATTAATACATCAAAATTTACAGAAAAATAAGTTCTATTTAAATATGTCCAAATCATGCATATTTAAACAACTTTGAACCATGTCTATAATCGAAGAACAAATTACACCATTTCCTTTAATTATGGAGTTTGTCGAATGGCACCTGTCGGGCATTCGCACTCCATTTAAAATATCCTTCCATGTGTAGGATTTACATTTCAATCATTTAACTTGTCATGTCATGCATTATGCGCATTGCATCGATGCCATGGTTGAATGTTGTTTTCCGTTTCTTTTCCGGTGTTTCGCTTTCCGCGGTAGAATGCGAATCCGAAGTGGAGTTCGACAACACCGAAGGCGAGTGTCGGATCATCAATGATGAAATCAGGAGGATATCTATGAAGAGTTATTTTGGTTATCTCGACCAAGTGAAGCCGAAGATTTCCAATTGCTATATATCTTGTTATCGAAGAGCAAGGCAAGCATAACCTCTTATCTGCACATATAAGATTCCAAAGTATTTGATTATGGTATTATGCATGCGATTCAAATGTGATTTTGAGTGGAGGTATAGAGTGTGTTAACTGTTGCATCGTGAGAGTCTGCTATGCTTAGCGCTGCTCAGATCTTCCCTCTGTTCCATCCAGTTGACGAACCAGAGCTGTGAAGGATGACGTGGAATGATCAGAGATGTGTTGAATATGCTAAAGACTTGGATGAGAGGCCACAATGGGATTGTGGTCGGTTGTCTCATTCTTGTCAATCTTAGGAACTGAGTTCTCGTCTTTGGAACCAAGACCTCGTGCATCTACACTGGACTTGGACCTCCCTCGACCCCAACTTGTCTAGCCTACTACGTGAAGCCACTAGTTCGAGTTTTCCATTTGCGTGTGCGGTAAAATGATTTGAGGAAATTAGGGCTTGGGTCAGGAGAGTGTGACGCTCTGATCTTGACCCTGGCAACCCGCACTAGGGATCGCTGAGATGGCGGTCTGACCTACTGATGTGGCTCATGGACATAGGCGAATCTTGGGAAAGGTCGTGGCCAACCCTCCTGTCGGCACTCCCCGGAAGAGTGCTAAAAGTATTGGCGTATCGGTTGGTTGGCGTGTGTGGACAGTTACACCCCCTGCAGGGTAAATATTTTCGGAAAAGCCGTGTCCACGGTTATGGACGACTTGGTACCTTATGTCTGATGATCATAGATAACATGAATCTAATTATAAAACTTGCCAACTAAGGGAGCATCGCTTCCTCGGGTTGAGCGAGGGGGTGATTCTGGTGGGTGGTCCAACTCATGATGATCTGGTGGAGACTGAAGATGTGGATGAAGCTTGTGTTTCACTCTCTTATCCCTTTTTAAACAGTCTACTGATGCGAGATTCTCTTCTCCCTCGTTTTGAAAATAAAACTGGCTTTATGCAAAGGACATTCATGATTACTCTCTGAACGAGCAGATATATAACAGGTTAAATAAGTCTTTATGAGTACCTCATGTACTCAGCCTTGCGCAGTTATTTTGGACAGGTGTGTTTTGAGGACATCGACATCGACGAGTAGGTTGGGATTCCCATACGGCAGCCCGGAATCTATGGACGGGGACGTCGCCGTTATGCTTTGGCCTCTTAGGCCTTTTGCTAGTTTTGTTATGTCTAATAGCATAATTTACCTACCGTTGTATCGGTGATTGACAGGTCAGTGACCTTATTTTGGTGATGTGTGCTTCTTCGCTCTGTTAAGAGCTTAACCTATTACTTCCTGTGTTGTAGGGTCTCTGTTGTGTTACTGATTTCAACTGTTGGCTCTCGAGATCCTTGTTAGGCTTATCTCAGATTAAGGTCTCGGATTTGTCTAGCTTGGCTCTTGGGGGTGCTACAGGTTTTGGTATCAAAGCAGGACCGCCTGTAGGAAAACCTTTCTATTAGTCGATGTTGAGTCTAGTTGTTGTGAAAACTATTTGAAAGCTAAAACTATTTGTAAAAAATCTAAGTAGGCTTCTTTTTACTCCTTATCTGGTATCGCTCTAACTCGGGATCATCTTACCTTGTTTTGGTTGAAAACATTTGCTCTCTCTTTCTCTGGTCATTCAAAATGTAGGTGCATCAAGTGTAGGTCGTTTCTCAGCCAAGTTGACCTAGAGTTAAGTTTTCTAGAGTCTGGTGTGTTCTTTGATCCATCTTTCTCTTGTTGACATGAGACATTCCTTCCATCATGATGTCTCAACTTAGTCGATTTGACCTCATTCTATTCTAGTCTTCGAGGTTTCTTTCCCCTTGAAAATCTCATTTTCTTCTTTTGATACTTCGGAAGCCGTGGTTGGTCTCTGAAGCTATCTCGTGTTTACTACTGTAGGGGGGCTGCCCCCCGGGTAGGGGCAGATCCTGGAATAACTCAGCAGTATGCCAACAGTACTTGACCTTTGGCGAGAGCAAGGGACACCCCCTGGTGTGCTGAAGGGGGCAGCTTGACCCTTGAGCGACGGAAGAGTGCAAAGTGCCACCTGGCAGGCGCAAGGGTCAGCTCTAACAGCTATAAATAGACACCCCGAGCCTTCACAATGGCAGCAGAAGCATCAGCGGATGGTTCCTCTAAGAACTAGCTTCTCGAAGATGTATTTGCTGGTAGGCCAAGACATCTTCGGGAGGCTAGGCCTAGAGATACGCATCCACGGACGGGCTCGGACAACTCCGGAAAGGATCTCGGATCTTGGGCTCCGAGGAGACTCCCGGAAGGAGGTGTATTTGGTTTTACCGGATAGATTGTCCGGGTAAGTGCTAACCGAAGTGTCTATCTCTGTCTTGATCTTATACAGGAGAGGCTCACGGGGGCAAGCAAGGAGGTAACCAGCGTGAGGGATCCCGGTAGGCCGTCAACGGTCTGTAGCAGGCTTTCCCGCCTGATGCGGGGGGGGAGTACCTTTCCGTCTGACACGGAAGCATGGTCACCTCCCGCCTGACACGGAAGCATGGTCACCTCCCGCCTGACACGGGAGCGCGTCAGCCGGTACGACAACGGTACGACAAGACCTGACATGCCTAGCCCGGCAATCCGGAAAAGGCTATCCGGGATGGGCAAAGACATGTCCTGTCTCTGACAGGGAGACAATGATGATCCAGGACGGCGCCTGCTGTCCTTGCCGAGATGATGACGAAGGGGCTACGCCGGATAGCGCGGCGACTAGGTCGCACTAGCCGGTGACGACATGCCGGCTAGGCCTGTCCGGTGGGGCCGAGCCGGTTTAGGGTTTCCGGCCCTCCTGGCCGAAACCCTATAAAAGGCACCATAACTGCTTCTGTGGGAAGAGGACCAACTTGGGAGCCAAAAGCAGTAGTTGCATTTACTCCTAGAGCTTTTACTTCTTCATACCTTGAGTTCATCTAGTTCTTCGTGTTCTTCACTTTGAGAGATCTAAGAGCAAGTTGTAGTCCTTGTACCACAGTTATATAGAGAGGAAAGGCAGGAGTAGGGGTGTTACCTCCTCACGAGGGCCCTGAACCTGGGTATATCGTGTGTGTGTTGTGTGTCTTCGTGCATTTGTTCTTGTTTGTTAGATCTCCCCTATATCGTATTGCTGTTGTTTCTAGTTCTTGGGAGATCTCGGTTACACCGGGATCCTCCCCGTGTGGGCTATTCAGCTCGCTATCCCTCCCCGGATCCACCAACGTCCATCGGCCCCACACATTAGCCATCCTATGGCATCTGCCGTGTCACCACCACGACAGTTGGCGCCCACCGTGGGGCTGACAGAGGCGTTGGCTGGTGTACACATCCGGACGGGCTCCCCCGTTCATTTCGACGTTTGGGTTCTCTCTGGCCTGGTCGTAAGGCTAGGAGAGATGGACTTTGTCTGCGACAACGCAGGATGCTTCCGGAACAGACCCTTTCCGGTGAATGGATGTCTCATTGACTTTGGTGGTTTCACCACCTACGTCGCCATCGAAGTTATCTGTAGCTACCCGGACGTGGTCCTGGAAGCTGAGGACCCTCCCATGCTCTGCGCTTCTCGGGGTCTGCCTGCCGGTCGCCCCCCGAGTTCCGTCGCGGTGATGATGGTCGGGGAAACCAAGGAGGAGTACCAGGACGCTGACGGCGATACCGGGAGCGGCCACATCCGTTTGGCCAAACCTCCTCAGGAAAGAGGTGCGGCCCGGGATGGCGATCCACAACCGTCCCAGCCACGACGTCGTCCGGATCCCCTCTCGGGCCTAGTGGCCAAGTTGGCTGTACGTGTAGCTGCTGAAGCGGATACCCAGGCCACTTCGGCTGATTTGGAGGAGCAGCGGAGGTTGCTACTCGCTGAAGCACAGGAGATCGCCGAGATCCGTCGCGAACTCAATGCCAGTCTCCGGGAGTACAATGCAGCTCACGGATTCCTTAAGATAGACTCCCGGGACAAGCGCATCGCGGATCTGCGCAAGAAAGGAAGAATGGTGAATGACGAGCTGGCAGGTGGAGCCACAACCAGTCACACGGGAAGCCGGATTTCAGCGGGGAAGCCTGTGTACAGCTCACCGGCGAAAACTCTTAGGGCTGCCGAAGCCGCCATGGCCGAGATAGTAGGGTTATCCGGTGAGGCCCTACGCAAACAACAGGAGCGAGTGAACGAGTTGGTGATCGAGGCCAACCGTCAGAATCAGGCCTTCAAGAAGAAGAACCCCAGGGCAGGATCCCAGGTGCACTCAGCCAGACCCAATAGCCAGAAATCGGACGGAGAGGCCTCTTCCCCGCATCCGAGCAAAAGCAAGAGCAAGAGCAAGAGCCGGAGCCGGAGTCGAGGTTCCGGGAAGAACAAGCAGCTATAGACCTATGATCCGGCCTTCGCCGGTATCCAGCAAGCCGGGCAGCGTAACTCGGGGCAGGCGGGAAGTACCCGTGAGGATGGCAACCTGGGTGTAGGAAACAATAACCCGGTCGGCCGTGGTAATCCACCCCGGAACCCCCCTCATGTTCAGGGAAACCCACAAAGGGAGGTCGCCTCTGTTCCACAGCAGGCTGTGATCCCGGCGCAGAACAGGCTCAACGATGGCAACTCGAGACTGCAGCAGCTCGGATATCAGCCCGACGAGAATCCTTTGGGATCTCGGATAGAAACCAGACAGCTGAATCCGGCAGACGCCAGATTCCAGCTCGACCGGATTCACCAATCCGAGCTAGTGGAAGAGCAAGGGCCTCCGGGACCTGCCTGCTTTGGACCCCGGATCATGCGGGAACCACCTGTTCGGAATTTTCAGCTCAACAGGGGTGCCAAGACCTATGACGGCAGCAAGAAGCCGGAGGACTGGCTAACCGACTATGTAACTGCAGTAAGCATAGCTGGTGGAAACAGACGATGGGCGGTACGATACGTACCGCAGATGTTGGAAGGACCTGCCCGGATTTGGTTGAACAACCTGAGAACTGGCAGCATAGACTGCTGGTTGGACTTTGAGGAGGCATTCATCAGCAACTTCACCAGCACGTACAAAAGGCCAAACAGGCCTCAACAGCTCGCCATCTGTAGGCAAAGGAGCAACGAGACCGACAGGGAGTACCTTACTCGGTGGAGCAATATTCGCGATTCTTGCGAAGGAGTGGTAGAGGCACAGGCCATCTCCTGGTTTGCATAAGGATGCCGGCATGGCTCAATGCTGTGGCAGAAGTTGCAAAGAAAGATGCCGGCGACCTTGGCGGAAACCATGCGCATCGCCGATACCTATACGCTTGGAGATCCCATGCAACCCCTGGTGGATGTCGGTGACTCCAACAGGAGGAATGCGGGACCTCAGCGTTCGGGACCGAGCAGGAGCCATGATGGCCAGGATTTGGGCCAGAAAAGGAATCAGCCCGAGTACCACCATGCCGCACAGCACGTCGCAGCAGTGACCCGGGAGCAAGAGGATGCCGGCAACAGCCAGCGTCAAAAGACAAGTGGCCCGGCTTGGGGTCAGAGTCAGGAGGTGCAAAAGACCTGGGTGGAACAAAAGAAGCCCCTGACATATGAGGAGATGCTTAACAAGCCATGCTGCTACCATACTCTGGAGGCCAACAAGCCCGCAAACAACTCTACTCGGCAGTGCAGCTGGTATCAGCGCACATTGCAGGAAGGCAGCTCGGGAGCTGTTCGGTCGAGCGCTCCGGCATCTCGGCCCAACATTCCAAGACCCCCTCCTCCGACATCGGGGGCCAACGCTATCCGGATCAATCCGCCTCCACGAGGGCCCCCACCTCAGCCAGTGAATATGGTGCACACACGGAACGACAACGGTGCAGGCCCCAGTAACCAAGCCGGACAGCAGCAGGGTAACTACCGAGAAGCACATCAAAGCTATGTGGTCTTCGTGACCGAGCCCACTGACCGGAGGAGTGTGCGACAGCGTGCCCTGGAGGTGAACGCCGTGATCCCGGCGGTGCCCAAGTTCTTGTACTGGTCCGAGATGGAGATCACATGGAACCGGAAGGATCATCCCAGGGTTATGCCTAAGCCAGGGGCATACGCCTTAGTGGTGGACCCAACCTTTGTCGGACCAAACCTCAATGTCCGATTCAGCCGAGTTCTGATCGACAATGGCAGTTCCATTAACATCATGTATAAGGACACGATGCTGAAGCTGGGGGTGTCCATGAACACCTTATTGCCTACCGAGACAACCTTCCACGACATCGTGCCCGGAGTCTCTTGCTCACCCATGGGAAAAATCTGGGTTGAGGTGCTGTTCGGAACCCGGGAGAACTGCCGGACCGAGAGCTTGGAGTTCGAGGTCGTGGACCTCGAGAGCCCGTATCACGCACTGATCGGCAAGCCAGCCCTGGCCAAGTTCATGATCTCAACTCACATGGGCTACCTGAAGATGAAGATGCCGGGACCAAACGATGTGATCACCATCTCGGGAGACCACAAGCGCTCCATGGAGTGTGCCTCGGCGGGGTCATGCTTAGCTGAGTCCCTGGTGATCGCCGAAGAAAAGAAGAGGATCCAGCAGGTGGTGGCAATGGCCAAGACCTCCCAACTCGGAATGCCCGGGATGGTGAACCCGGAGCAGGGTGCGTCATTTCAGCCCCCCAAAGAGACCAAGAAGGTGGGTGTGGACCCCAGCAACCCGGAGCGCCAAGTTATCATTGGCAGCAACCTGGACAGCAAATAGGAAGGCGAGCTCGTCGACTTCCTCCGTGAGAATCGGGATGCTTTTGCGTGGTCGAGTGACGATCTGCAAGGTGTCCCGAGGGAGTTGGCTGAGCACTCTCTGTTTGTTAGACCAGATGCGAAGCCGGTGAAGCAACCAACTAGGCGCCTCTCGGATGAAAGAAGAGCTGCCGTCATGGATCATCTGGCTATACTGCTGGCGGCTGGATTCATAATGGAAGTGCTGCACCCGGATTGGATATCGAATCCGGTCCTGGTAGAGAAGAAGAAGGATGATCCCCTCCTGCTTAAGGTGTGGCGCATGTGCATCGACTTCACCAACCTCAACAAAGCATGCCCAAAGGACCCCTTTCCACTGCCCCGGATAGATCAAGTAATAGATTCCACTGCCGGGAGTGAGCTTTTGACATTTTTAGATGCATATTCTGGTTTTCACCAGATACCTTCGAATCCGGATGATCAATTGAAAACTGCTTTTATTACCCCTTATGGTGCTTATTGCTATCGTGTCATGACTTTTGGTTTGAGAAATGCTGGTGCTACATACCAGAGGTGCATGCAGAAGTGTCTGCATGACCAGATAGGCCGGAATGCCGAGGTCTATGTCGATGACATAGTCATAAAGACAAAAGAAAAAGCCTCACTGATAGATGATCTGAGGGAAACATTTAAGAACTTAAGAAGATTCCGGATGAAATTGAACCCGGATAAGTGCACATTTGGTGTTTCGGCGGGGAAATTACTCGGTTTCCTCATCTCAAGCCGGGGAATCGAGGTCAACCCGGGTAAAATTCGTGCTATCGAGAGCATGAAATTGCCCGTGCGTCTCAAAGATGTACAGAAGTTCACTGGTTGTCTTGCATCCCTAAGTCGGTTTGTGAGTCGACTTGGGGAGAAGGCCTTGCCCCTGTACCAATTGATGAAGAAAAGCAAAACATTTGTTTGGACCCCGCAGGCTGACGCGGCGTTCAACGATTTGAAGAGGATGCTCTCAACAGCACCCGTATTGGCATCCCCATTACCCAAGGAACCTATGCTGCTGTATATTGCTGCAACCAACCGAGTAGTCAGTGTGGCAATGGTGGAAGAAAGGGAAGAAGGGGGCAAGCTGATACAGAGGCCGGTGTATTACCTCAGTGAGGTGATCTCGGAATCCAAGCAAAACTATCCGCATTACCAGAAGATGGCATATGGAGTATACATGGATGTAACCAAGCTCAAGCATTACTTTCAAGAGCACCCGATCACAGTAGTGTGCGAAGCTCCTCTGGCCGAGATCATCGGTTGCAAGGACGCTAGCGGCCGGGTAGCCAAATGGGCCATCCAGTTGTCTCCATACGCTCCGGCGTATGAGAGACGAGATGCCATCAAGTCGCAGGCGCTGCCGGACTTTTTGGTAGACTGGGCCGAGATGTAGTATGAACCTCCGATGCCGGATTACAATTTCTCGAGGATGCATTTCGATGGCTCAAAGGCTAAGATCGGATTGGGTGCCGGAGTGGTCCTCACTTCACCAAAACAGGATGTACTGAAGTATGTTCTGCAAATCCATTTTCGGGCATCTAACAATGTCGCGGAATATGAGGCCTTGGTTCATGGACTGAACGTCGCCAAGGAGATCGGCATCCGCCGGATAGAGTGTTTCGGTGACTCCGACCTCGTAGTGCAACAGGTGTCGGGGAATCGGGATGCCCTTGATGCAAACATGGCCTTATACAGATTTCATGTGCAGAAAATACCCGGATTTTTCGAAGGATGCGAGTTCAAGCACATACCCAGAGGAGAAAACGAGGCAGCGGATGTCTTGTCCAAACTAGGGTCATCTCGGGATGCCATCCCACCCGGGATAGCTCTGGAGCATTCGAGGAAGCCATCTATTCAACCCTCACCCGAGTCGGATTCTATCTTCATCCCCAAGGAGCCTGGTTCAGATGCCATACCCATGGAAGTAGATGTCGGGAGCATCACATCGAACCCGGGGACTGCGTCACAGTGCTCAGAGAGGCAGAGAAAGATGATGATGGAGGTGATGTCGGCAGAGCCAATGGACATAGGCGCTCCCATGTTCCCGGTTCGACCTGTCCCAGGATGGGCACAGCCCATTATGGCTTACATCTTGGAAGGAACCCTCCCGGAGAATGAAGTAGAAGCCCGGCAGATAATGCGAAGGTCAAAAGCATACACCGTCATCAATCAAGAGTTGTACAAGAGGAGTGTCACTGAAGTACTCTAGAGGTGTGTAGAACCGGCAGAAGGACAAGAGATGCTCGTGGAAATACATCAGGGGGGAGTGTGGACATCATGCATCATCCCGGGCCCTGGTGGCGAAAGTGTTCCGGCATGGGTTCTACTGGCCCACTGCGCTACAGCAAGCAGAAGACATTGTCCGGAAATGTGGAGGATGCCAGAGATTTATTCACCGGATACATATGCCGGCGTCAGCACTGAAGACAATCCCTATCACTTGGCCATTCGCAGTATGGTTTTTGGATACGGTCGGGCAGTTCAAGCCAGCAAGAGGCAATATGACACATATACTGGTTATGGTGGACAAATTCACCAAGTGGATAGAGGTCAAGCCAATCTGGAAGTGTGATGGACACACCGCTGTGCAATTCCTGAAAGACATCATCTTGAGATACGGGTACCCGCAAAGCATTATCACTGATAATGGCACCAATTTTTCTATGGGGGAATTCGCTCGATTTTGTGCTGAGAAGGGAATCCGGCTGGATGTAGCATCAGTTGCACACCCGGAAGCGAACGGGCAAGTCGAAAGAGCAAATGAATTGGTCTTGGCCGGCATCAAAGCTCGTTTGATCGAGCCACTGTTGAGAACTCCAGGATGCTGGATATAGGAGTTACCGGCGGTTTTGTGGGGTCTCCGGACTACACCGAATAGATCTACCGGGTACACGCCGTTCTTCATGGTGTACGGTGCCGAGGCAGTACTCCCGACCGACATACAATATGATTCCCCGAGAGTGACAGTGTTCACCGAGACCGAGGCAAAGGAGGCCCGAGAAGATGATGTGGATTTACTCGAAGAGGCAAGAGAATTGGCACTGTCTCGGTCTGCAATTTATCAACAAAATCTCCGTCGCTATCATAGCCGGAAAGTGCACCCGAGGGTGTTCCGAGAAGGGGATCCTGTGCTGAGGCTCATCCAACGCACGGCCGGAATGCATGAATTGTCACCTCCATGGGAGGGACCTTTTGTGATAAGCAGGGCATTGCACAACGACTCTTATTACCTTGTAGATGCACAGGAGGCTAGAAAGGTGTAATGGACAAATCCGGAGAGGAAACCAAACGCCCATGGAATGTCGCTCTACTTCGCCCCTTTTACACGTAAAGGGCTCAGTGTATGATGTATCTCAGTTTTCAGTATTAATGAAAGTAAGGCACCCCGGGAGAAACCCGGGGACTGCCTGGTTATGTGCCTATTTTGTTTTGTTTTGTCAAGTTCATTTGTTATTTTTTACCGGCATCTCGGGAAGGAACCCGGGGACTGCCAGGTAGATATCTTTTGTATTATTTGTATGCCGGGAAAGTTCCGAGTTCGATTCTCAAAATCAGAGTAATGTATATCATGTAAAATCATCTTGTGACCCGACTTACGCACGCCGAAATGGTATCGAGCAAAGAGAATCAAATGTGGGGAACACGAAAATGGTCTCGGGGACTCGGAGCAGGAACTTATCCGGCATACCTGTTTTTTGCTAACCCAGTTATTTTTTATGTCGGGAATTCGGTTAGCCAGAACTCGGATTGTCTTAAGTAATGTATGCCGTATGTGGAGTTTTGTGACTCGACTGTCGAACGCCGAAATGGTAGACAAGAGCAGAAATTACCTAAGTACGGTAAACATGAAAAGCAATTCGGGGACTCGTAACAGAATAAATTGACATAACTTGTTCGATTAGATAACTAAGTGCGGAGCATAAATGTTAAAATAGTGTATGTTACATCTTGCACCCGGCATCCCGGGGATTTAACAGTTCTACTCTTAAGATTTTTCTAAGCGGTAGGGGAAGCCGGCTTCTCGGCGGAGACATCAGCAGGAGCAGCAATCGCGGTGGCAGCAGCGGGAGCAGCGATCTCGGGAGCAGCAGCAGGAGCAGCAGTGGCTTCAGTTCCGGCGGCAGTACTCGGGGCATCGGGGCGCACCTCGGCCTGGGAGGCCTCGGGTCTCGGAGAAGTGGTAGCATCCCGGGGAACCACGGTCTCGGTCGCAGCACCTGAGGCAGCATCGTCTTCTTCCGGGATCTCATCATCCACGTCGCCGGTCGCGCCGGTTTCTTCGTCATCCTCATAGTCGGATTCGGAATCAGAAGCAATGACGCTGGCGGTGAAGGCGTGAATGCTGGACCACGAGGCGATGCGATGCGCCACCTCTTGTCGCCGCTGGACCTTAGCCGGATCGCTGCACCACGGCGAGATCGTCCGCAGGCGCTGGATCGCGTCCAGGTCGAGACCTTCTTACCAGCTAAGTACTTGGGTCAAGACCTGGTCGGCACCATCCCGCGCGCCGGAGCGCTTCCAGGCGTGGATACGCCTCCCGGCGCATCGGAATGCGCTCGCGAGTTCGGCGACTGAGAGCGTCGCGCGGATACTCGGCCACAACGCGCCATGGACGTGGATCGCAGCGCTGAGCAACTCCGTCCCGATCGACCGGAGAGGCACTATCCGGGCTTTCAGGGCGGTGAGGTGGTCCTCAATATCCCAAGCATCCGAGACAGCACCCTTCCCGGCACGCTTCTCCCGGGCAGCAGCAACGGCAAGAGCAGCAGCCTCGCGGGAGTGCTCGAATTCCCCTTTACAAAGAAGAGCTGTCAAGCGACTAGGGCATAAGAAGAGCAACAACAAAGAAAGAGAGCAAGGAAAACATGGGGGATGTCGGCCCACTTACTGTTAAGGTCCCGGTTCAATACAGTTAGCTCGGAGAGCCAACTATCGGACCGTGACCGGAGAAGAGCCAACCCGGTTTCGGCGAGATGCGCGCGCTCCTCGGACTGATCCAAGGTCTCCCTTTGTTTCTTCGTCGCCTCAACGAAGTGCGTCTTCATCTCGGTCGCAGCAGCCTTGGCCTTTTCAAGCTCGCCGTTGAGTCGCGCGATCTCGGTTTGCGCGGTAGCAAGTGCGGCCTTCTGATCTACCGAGATCTGTCCCGCGGCATCTCGCTCCTCCCGGAGGCGCCCCTCGCACTTCTTGGACTGACCGAGGTCAGCAAGAACTTGGTTGAAGATGTTGCAGCGTTTCTTGCTGCACTCCTGAAATCAAGACAAAGAAGGATGAGTCAATCTGGGAAAAGATGTAAGGAAATCGGGAGATTCCGAGATCAGTAGCAAGTAAAGGCTCCCCGGTTGGGAGGATCTCGGGGACTCGGTATCCGAGTCCTTAAATTTTCTCTAAGATTGGAGCCTAGTGGTCTGCTATTCGGTGGAATCTAGAGCACTAAGCACCAATCTCGGGGACTAGTGGTGATGGAGCAAATTTTGAAACAAGCTAACCGGTTGGGAGGATCTCGGGGACTCGGTGTCCGAGTCCTGAAATTTTCTCTAAGATTGGAGTCTAGTGATCTGCTATTCGGTGGAATCTAGAGCACTAAGCACCAATCTCGGGGACTAGTGGGGAAGGAACAAATATTTATTGGAGAAAGAAAGGGAACAAACTTACCTCGGTCACCCGAGTAACATCCAGAGCGGCCACCTGGAGAGCGTGCAGAGCTTGAGCGTTGCGGCTTGGGCCTGCAGCGTGCAAGTCTCCCACGGTCTCGGAGGCGTCGGCGGCAATCCAGGCCTGGCTGTATTCATCTACAACGTATATGCCGGAGTCGCCGGCCGCGCGAGCAGCAACAACTTCCCGGGGTCCTGAAGGCACAAAGGAGCTTACGGTTGCTCGCAGCGTCCGCAGGGCGGCAGTAGGGATCTCGGCGGGAGGTGGTGGTAACAGTGAGAACTTACCCGTGCGAAGGGCCAAGTCTTGGGCCGAGGATGTCGGGGCAGTAGTGGGTTTGGCAGAAGTTGTTTTCTGCCCGGCAACCTTGCCGCGCGACTTCGCGGCAGGTTGATCAGCTGACCGGGAAGAGGCTGCGGGCCGTTTCTCCGGGGGGGTCTTGTTCGCGGCTTGCCGGGAGGGACCGCTGGGCACGAGTTGCCGGGGAGGGCTCAGGATCTCTGCCTCAAGCCCGGGCACCCGGCGCGGACTCTCCGGAAGAACAATGTCTCCCGAGGTGGTCGTGGCCTGCACCGGGCTCTCATCGATCACCGGACGTGCATCCGGAGTCACAACAGTAGCCGGTGCGGCACCGGAAGCAGCAGGCTCGCTTCCTCGAGTAGAAGGGCGAGGTGGAGAAGAGGCAGCCCGAGCCGGACTGGGAGTCCGAGTTTCGGGAGGAGGAGGAACAACGGGTGACGGGAGGTCGAGTGCGTCCCTGAAAGAAAATGTCTCAGTAATAATTTATGGAGAAGACAAGGTCATGTAGCATAAGGCAAAGAAAATGTACCCGGAATCCACAGTGGGAGGACCCTTCCTCCGGCGTCGAGGAGGCTTCTCGGCCGTTTGTTTGTTCGGCTTGCTCCTCTTGGGGGGGTTGCCGGAATCATCAGCAGCATCGGTGTCGGAAGCCGCACGCTTCCGGCTCTCGGCGCGTTTGGTCACGGCCGTCGGTTTCGGAACCACTGCTGAAGCCCAATTGAGGGGGAGAGCGTCAATCACATCGAGAATTTGACAGTCAATCTCATCCTCGTCATCCGAAGAAATGGAAATTGCCTCTGAGGTTGAAGGGTTACCCGGGGCGGCAGCTTTCACCAGAGGAACGGCAAGATGCTCCTCACCATCGGGATCCTCCCTCGGCATCTCTTCCGGTACTGGGAAGTTCGGCGCGAAATTCCCGTTGGCGTGGATAGCGTCTTCCTCGGTTTGCCGCTCGAATAACTGCGCAAATAAATCACCACATGATACCCATGTCGGTTTCCAGCAGAACCCGGGTGCGAATGCAAGTTTACGAAAGGCAGACAGGAGCACCTGTTTCAGGGTTTTTTTCCGGGATCCCCCGATGGCACCCCAAGAATAGTCATCCGTCATCTTCGTCCGAGCAATAGCTCGAACGCGTCGGACGACCGCAGCATGATCTAACCCAAGTCCGGGTAGGGTCTAAGTTCCCGGCCATATGACACATCTTGTGTACTCGGGTTTGGAGGGGGCAGACACGGCGAATGATGAAGCAACGCAGGAGATCATCGCCGGTCATCGTGTCGGTCAGCACGTTCAGGACGTCGTGCATACACCTGACTTCCTCGGTGTCGGGAAACCGTTTCCAGAGGTTGAATTTGCGAGGAGGGCCAATGGCGAACTCCGGCAGGTTGATGAAGTCCGGATTCGAGGATCCCGGAGCATCGCCCGAGCTCTCCCGGTTCTTCACGTAGAAGAAGTTGCGCTGCCATTTCCGGCAGGACTCTAGTCCTTTGACTATTGGGAATCCGGAGTCAGCACTGGGGATGATGGTGGCAGCTCCGCAGTCGACCAAGTCTTTTACTTTCTGATCCGGATTGGGGATGGCTTGGCGACGAAGGATGAAGTACCTGGCCCAGAGGTCCAGGAATGGCCATACGCCGAGGTATGCTTCCGAGTAAGTGGTGAAGACCGAAAGCATCATGATGGCGTTGGCGGGGAGATGATGGGGTTGGAGGCTGTAAGTGTCCAGGAAGTCGCGGAAGAAGGGGCTAGCCGGAAGCCCAAACCCACACTCGAAGTGCGTGAGGAATACAACGTATTCCCCGGGTTGGGGTTCCGGTTGAACCTCGTCCTCCGGGAGACGGCTCTCAACTTCCGGCGGAATCCGGTGGGTCCGATACAGCCAGTCCAGGTCCTCCTGGGTGGTCTCGGATCCATCCCAGCATCCCCGGATACCTTCTTCACCCATGCCGGAGGAGTCCACAGAGGTATCCGGGCTACTCTGCAGGCGCAGTGGCAGTTAGTCGGAGTTAGTCTACCGGGAGCTAAGATGTCGGATCGCAAACTCCTAAACACAACCGAGTTCATGGCAAGTAAGATCTACCGTGTGCTGATAAATCGAAACTAAAGGGAGGAAAATAAACTCGGGCTAAACTCAAGCGAGACGTAATGCGGGCAAAAAGGTCTAAGTTCTACCGCAACGGTGCATCCTCGCCGCGCGCCCCGTGCGCGCCGCTCGAATCGTGCTCACCGGCGGCGGCGCAGCCGCGCGTGTGTTATGGTATGATCGAGTGCGGAGCATCATTCTAGTAAAGAAAATCGTCGGGGCGGAGAGAACAACTCACCGGAGAAGAGGAGGTCGATGACGCGCAAGAAGAACGGTGGCGTTCGGGCTCCGGCGACCGGCGAGAGCGGCGACGTTCGGACTACGGACACAGCTGTGGCGGTGCGCTCGGGACGACGGTGGCGGAGAAGTGAAGGAGAGGAAGAAGAAGAGAAGACCGTTCCGGTCCTCTATTTATGGGGGGATTCCGGAGCTGTTTCCAGTTTTCCCGCCCACGATCTCCACGGTCGTGGGTGCGATCCATTCTGTGCAGTGCGGCACGTGGCGCTAGCCGGAGCGCCCGACCCGGCCACACCGAGGGCCACACGGCCCCAACGGTTGGGCTTCGGATCGGCTGCGGCTCCCGGCGCGCGAACCCAAGCGACGGCGTGCTCGGGCAGAGGCACTCGAGTGCATTTCTGGTCAGACGGGACGTCGGATGGGACCCAGCTCGAGATCTCGAATTCAATACGGAGCCAACGGTCAAGATTCACTGAGACTGCAGTATCCGGTTACAGGCTTCGTCTTCCGGTTGAAACAGTCTCGGTAACAGGATCTCGGGAAGAACCGATCTCGGCCTGTAGTCGAAGGATGGTGTCGTATGTTCTCAGAAGATGGTTGTTATTAAATATGATCCCGCACATCATCCGAGGTCGCTGTGCAGCACCAGCTTCGGGGTCTAGTGTCGGGGGGCTGCCCCCCGGGTAGGGGCAGATCCCGGAATAACTCAGCAGTATGCCAACAGTACTTGACCTTTGGCGAGAGCAAGGGACACCCCCTGGTGTGCTGAAGGGGGCAGCTTGACCCTTGAGCGACGGAAGAGTGCAAAGTGCCACCTGGCAGGCGCAAGGGTCAGCTCTATAAATAGACACCCCGAGCCTTCACAATGGCAGCAGAAGCATCAGCGGATGGTTCCTCTAAGAACTAGCTTCTCGAAGATGTCTTTGCTGGTAGGCCAAGACATCTTCGGGAGGCTAGGCCTAGAGATACGCATCCACGGACGGGCTCGGACACCTCCGGAAAGGATCTCAGATCTTGGGCTCCGAGGAGACTCCCGGAAGGAGGTGTATTCGGTTTTACCGGATAGATTGTCCTGGTAAGTGCTAACCGAAGTGTCTATCTCGGTCTTGATCTTATACAGGAGAGGCTCACGGGGGCAAGCAAGGAGGTAACCGGCGTGAGGGATCCCGGTAGGCCGTCAACGGTCTGTAGCAGGCTTTCCCGCCTGATGCGGGGTGGAGTACCTTTCCGTCTGACACGGAAGCATGGTCACCTCCCGCCTGACACGGAAGCATGGTCACCTCCCGCCTGACACGGGAGCGCGTCAGCCGGTACGACAACGGTACGACAAGACCTGACATGCCTAGCCCGGCAATCCGGAAAGGTGACGACATGCCGGCTAGGCCTGTCCGGTGGGGCCGAGCCGGTTTAGGGTTTCCGGCCCTCCTGGCTGAAACCCTATAAAAGGCACCATAACTGCTTCTGTGGGAAGAGGACCAACTTGGGAGCCAAAAGCAGTAGTTGCATTTACTCCTAGAGCTTTTACTTCTTCATACCTTGAGTTCATCTAGTTCTTCGTGTTCTTCACTTTGAGAGATCTAAGAGCAAGTTGTAGTCCTTGTACCACAGTTATATAGAGAGGAATGGCAGGAGTAGGGGTGTTACCTCCTCACGAGGGCCCTGAACCTGGGTATATCGTGTGTGTGTGTTGTGTGCCTTCGTGCATTTGTTCTTGTTTGTTAGATCTCCCCTATATCGTATTGTTGTTGTTTCTAGTTCTTGGGAGATCTCGGTTACACCGGGATCCTCCCCGTGTGGGCTATTCAGCTCGCTATCCCTCCCCGGATCCACCATGTAACATCCCAAATTTCTCAAAAATTTAAAACTTTGCATCATGCATCATAAAAGTATGGCATTGAGAACACATAAGAAGTAAATTGAATTTTAATTATAAGATTAAATAAAATTGTTTTCATTAAAGAGGTTTATTTGAGCTCCTCATACAAATCTGTATTTTATTATTTTATTTATTTAACAAAATGATATCAAAAAGTTATAAATTAAATTAGCTTTTCAAAACATATTTTTATAAATTTTTCTGAAATGTTTTGATAAGTTTTAAAAATCAAATTTGAATTAAAGGTTAGAAATCAGAAAATGTTTTGTTTAAAAAAAAAAGTGGAGACGACCCCATCTGGGCCGAAGCCCATTTTTCCCTCTGCTATCCGCCGCGCGCGCAGCAGAGAGGCCCACGCCGCAGCCCAGCTTCCTCCTCGCAGACGCTGACGGCCCGGTCCCACTTGTCATCTCCCCCATCGTGAAGAACACGGAGACTACCGAACCCTAAATCGAATCGGATCAAAATCAGTTGATAAATCGCGATTTAATCGGTCCCCTACGTCCCCATATAAACCCCCCCTCCGCCGCCGTCTCCCGCGTCCAAATCCCTAACCGAAACTCGCCACAATCGCGGAAAACAAGAGTTCATCGCCGGACATTGCCGCCGCCGTGTTTTGCATCGTTCTGGTGAGTACCGAGCCCCTCGAGTCCTCCCGCGTCTCTCCTCCTTCTCCCAGTGAGCATGCGCACGCCCCTGACATCCTCGCTGTTGTTCTACTGCACCAGATCATATCGTACGTGTTAACCGAAGCAAAACCGCCGCCGTTTCCATCTCCGGCGAGCTCTAGGAGGAGAAGGGAAGCACGCCGAAGATTTCTGCCGCGCCAACAGCTCCGCCACGACCTCCTCTTCACAACGGTATGAGTAGTTCTTTCTCGCACGTCGTAGATTGCCGGAAACGTGAATGCCGATGATGGCGCCGCCGCGGGCACGGGATCGCCGGCGAACCGCGCCGCCCGACCCCCCCCCCCCCCCCCCCCCTTTAGATCCTGGCCATCGGATCTAGATCCAATGGATCTAGATCGGGTGAATCTGGCGCGTTAGATTTAAAGTAGATCGGACGGTCCGCGTACGCGATCCGCGCGAACCGGTATCGCCCAATCAGAGCACGCCGCGTGGCGTTTTTATTTTCTATTTTCGGCAGAGAAATTGTTTTAAAAACAGAAAATAACACAAACTTACAAAAATCATAACTTTTGATTTGTTCATCCAAATTTGATGAATTTTATATCCACGTGAAGCTCTGCTCGTGTAGTTTAATATGGTTTCATTAGTTTATCCTCTTAGTGTATAATAAATTGCGTAATTTAATTGTTTAGCTTTCGGATATTAAATCTATAACATAATTAATAAAATCTCTTTCCAATTAAATCCAATTGTTTTGAAGAATTATAAATTCCCTCTGTCCAGAGAGTGTAACATGAGTTTTATTTGAAACTTCTTCTAATAGACTTAATGAAATTGGTTTTAGAATTTAAAACTACTAATATGCTCATTATTTAAACGATTAATTAAAATATTGATCATTGCATTTTCATGCATGAATAACAGAGAATTGAAAATAGTAATTTATTGGTCTTGATAAGTTCATTGCATATTAAGCATGCATACATATTTTTGTATTGATAATTTAAGTGTTATGCTTGTGTGTTTATTTAGTGTATTGTTTGTCTCTAGATTGTGAAGAGGAGGAAGGTCCTTGTGATTGTTATTCTTGTTGTGCTTGTTCCTCTTGTTACCAAGGCAAGTGACATTCAAAATCTATCCTATGTTTTCTATATGTATTATTAGTAGATTTTGAGTAGTATGCATGATAGGGAAATTTTTATACTATCTTATAATGTTAAGTTAGTTTATACTTTGAAAATATCCTAGTAGTGTGTAGCCATCCCTCCCCATGCAGCCACCAAAAGTTTTATTAGATGCTTAGCTATGCTATAAAGGAGTTTACTTATCATGTTATAGAATTATTGCTAAGTGTTAAAACTTTGAATGCACTTCTGGGTGGAATTGGTTGTTTGGTTTATGTTGAGTGGCTTTTGGGACCATGCTTGTGGTTGTCTTTGCCTAGGATGAATTTTTATTCTACTTAGGGCCATGAGTATGGTGGTTTTCACCCAGAGGTACACTTGTGGACGGCCACCCAGGAATAAAGAGATTACTAAGTCCCTCCAAGTTTAGAAGCTTTCTGTGCAGCCTTCTGACAATGGGCTCTGTCTAGAACTACTAAGTTGTGAGAGTGCAACCTGTCAGCTTGACAAGCAGATGTAGAGTTGATAGGTGGAACGGGTCTTGCTAGTATGGTTGCATTCTTCTTCTGAAAGTTCTTGTCTCAATTCTCTCCTTTCCATAATACACTCCGCGTGTATAGGATTTCTCGGACAAATTGAGTCTTAAGGTGAAAGTGCACAACCTCTGCAGAGTCGACAAGCTGAGTACTCAGCCGTGTCCCCGGTGATGGACAACTTCGAGCAACTGGACAAGGATGGACGGAAGAATCTCAACATGGTTTTCGTAAAGTAAAATTTGACTAAGGAAAGAATTATTGGTGCACTTGGGCTTCATCCCTTGGTGCCAAGTCTTTGAGATACAAAAGTGTTTTACAAAAGATAGGAGAAAACTGGCTTTCTGCAAAATAGCCTACAAACTCCACCAAGCCAAATATGCATATAGAATTAGACTTGTCATAATTTATCCACCATAGTCACTTGCCAATACTTCATTGTATTGACCTCCTTCGGGGGCTGCATATTCAAATGTGCAGGTAATTCTGATGAGGAGTAAGTTTGGACTCGATTCTACACCCAACATGTCTGCTCGTGGCGTATGCTAGAAGAGAAGGCCCATTGCTTTTATTTTCGTTGTGAACTCTGAATATTTTATCTAGTCTTCATGACTATGCACTTTGTAATAAAGCTATACTTGGCTATTTTTGGAGCTCGATGTAGTATTTTGATACTTATGCAATGATACTATATATTTTGTACTGTGGTGCTGGCAGTGATCCAGGGACTAGCACATAACACAGGTGTTCCATCTTTATTTAAAGATGGGGCGCTACACACCAACGTCCATCGGCCCCACACATTAGCCATCCTATGGCATCTGCCGTGACACCACCACGACAACTACATTGTTGTGCCTTTGTGACACTCGAATAGTAGTTACTCCTTCTTTCGTTTTTCATCCTGGACTTGAACCGAAGGTCCCAGATTGTGCTGTTGGTGGTGTGTTGAGTCATGTTGGTTGTTACCCATGTGATGCTCACTCTATCAGTACATGATGCTGACCTTAAAGCCAAGATCCATTTCATTGATCCGTGAGGAATGCTTGCAACCTCAGAAGGGCTAGGAATGTCAATTCTAGCTAGCCTTCCAGCTGGTGGTTTTGTCGTAATTGACCTACGACATCCAAGGTTTACTCCTTCCACTAGCTTTGGCAGAGGTTCTGTCATGGAACCAAAAGGATCAAGACAAGAGTGCTCTTTATGAGTCTCACATCTAAGTTGGTGACTCTGCCACACCTTTCTTATTCGAACAAGTTATCAGAGGTATGCTAAATTGGTCATCTACATATAAGGTTCACCTGGGTATGTTCTCCTTTCTATTTGTGTTCTGACCTTTGTATGCCACTTGGCATCCAAGTTGTAGATGTGCATTGGTGTACTAATGCATGTTTCTCTTGTGGTCCGTCGTGACATTCCACTTTGGGATGTCAGGGAGAAACAAACTCCCATACCTCGTCCATACCTAGGACCAGGTCAAAGTGTTGTAGTCCGCAGATTAGGAGGCTTTGTTTGCTTCTATTCCGTTCCATCTTAAGTATCACACCCTTATATATCAAAAGGTCGTGTGGTATATCATGACTTATTTGATGAAGTGATGCTTTTCACGTCCTTACTCACGCTTTTCTCCTAGCTTCTCGTGCTCGGGAATGCTACGGTGTGTGTATTGATGTGGCTAACAGATATTCTTAGCAATTGTGATTGCTTTGACATATAAGGACAATTGATTCCTTCCTTGTGTGATTGGTTATCCGATCGCTAAGTGAAGTTGACTGTGCTGCCAAGTCCGTTTGTTCTGGCACACACCCTCGGTCAAAGAGTTAGGGTTTACAGACGCTCTTAAGGCCACATCGTTTTGCTTTGATAAGCAAGACCCTTTCTACCTGTGTTGTCATGCCGAAGCAGGATGGTATTTCCTACTGGATCTGCTATCTTCTCAATCTTTGATTTGATTTGGGCTATCGTCAAATCAAACTCAGTCCCAAGGACCATCTTTGATGATGTTTTACCTATGGTGTTTCGCAAGCTTACATCTTCATGTCCTTGGTCTGACCAATATTTTTGCCTTGTTCATGTATTATTTGCATCCATCTTGTTGGAGTATCTTAATAAGCTTGTTATTGAGCCCATCGATAATATTCTTATTGCCTCCATGTCTGAAGAAGATCATTATGAACATTTGGCAATAATGTTGGAAACTGTTAGGAACCATCTTTGTGTCATCACAAAGTGTGTGTTCTGGATGTTGGAAGTAACCTCTTCTGGTTCACGTGCATTTGCTGAAAGATGTCGCCGTGAATCCAATTAGAGCTTTCCCTGTTTCCTCGGGAATCATTTCTAGTCTTTCATGCATGTGCGGATTATTCATGGGATGATAGGTTCTTACCTCCATTCCTTGAAGAAGTCATATATGCACACCAAGCCACTGACTGATTGGATCAAGAATGAGAAGAAGTCTGAAAACTTCATTATCTTCGTTGTTATTTCCCAACAAGGACTCAATTGTGTTTGTTGCATATTATCCATGTAGGTGCAGTTGTCCTTCGACAAATTACTAATACATGGGTTTTGCAATCTCGCTCATCTTTTCGACCTTGACATTGTTGCCCATATCTTGAGAATCAATCCACCTTGCCTTTGTGGTATTCCTTGCAAACTTTCCTTCAAACATTCCGAGTCAGGACTATCGTCACAACTAGCCAGAGCTGAATCTCAAGCAGCAACGATGGTTGGTGTTCCTCAAGGATGTTGGCATAGGTCTTTTTGTAACTCCGGCAAGATTGATGTTGTGGTTGACACAATTAGTCTGAAGACCTATTGCTGAAATTCCATGGAATCTTCAAGAATAACCACTCCCCATGAGGATTGTTGTGCGGCTTATTCTAAAAGTTGCCCCTTATGGTATTTCTCTTTCCAAAGCCCGATGTTCACCTCCTCACCTATTTAAGACTTATCATGACCTTGAAATGGGTATCTAGAAGATCAAGAAGAAGTTCCCTCCTCCGATGATCTCGGAGATTCTGAATGTCTCCCGATTGATCCTCCTGATCCTTTTCTTATCCTTTGATAACATATCCATCATGAGAATTCTCTTTTCATGGTGATCTTCAACATTTTGTTGATCAGTTCTTCCTTCCTTTTGCTTGTACTTGAAATCCTTTTCAACTCACACATTGTGTGAATTTGTCAGTCATCTTAGGGCCCTGGACTTTTAATCATGTGGCAAACATCTTGTAAGTCAAATGGTTGAAATCTGAAAAGGGTTCTTCCTTTTGTTGTATCAAGATATCGTCATCTATCCATCTTAGCCTTGTGCAAAGATCATATTCTAATCGTTTCGTGTAAGAGTTGTCTATCAACTTGAAACTTCTTCCTTTCCATCTGTTACCTTGATGTGTTTCATGATAGTTAGCTCAAGAGTTGTTTTGCACACTTCTCCCTTGAGTTAACCATGAGATACTCGATATTTTTGAAGATCCTCGTCCCAAAGTTATTTCCTTCTTCCCTTTGGTGTTGTTGAAGAACAGTCTGATAAGACATGAAGTGTGGAATCGTCCCTGAAGTCAAGGACCAACCTCTTCGATAAAGTAGATCGTCGTGAGATCGACAAGATCATAAAAGACCGGTGTAGCTCTCCTCTCTGTATCTCTTTTCCTACCCAAGGAATCTCGGGGACGAGATTCTTGTAAGGGGGATAGATTTGTAACGTCCCCAAATATTCTATTTGTTAATCAGGAATTGTTTGTGCATCATGAGCATCATTTGCATCTAATTAAAATTTGCACAAAATTTGAGTTTTTAAATAAAAGAGAAAAACCTAAAGTGGATTAAACCACTTGCTATTTTAAATGTGTTAAAAGAATTTCAAGATTTTCCAAATTTGAAGTTTCCGATGGCTTCCTTGTGAAATTCTAAATCTCCTAGTATCTCTCTGTAATTTTTCTGTTTGCAAAAAGCTCCCCAAATCATCCATTTATGAACCAGGGGCCTGTTTCCAAAGGTTTTGAGGTTTCTAAAATCTCCAGGGGGTTTTCCAGAAAAGGGTCTTCTATTCTTTTCTTCTTCAACCTCCTGCCAGAAGGCCGCTGCCGCCTTGTCGCACCCTCTGCCGTCCGACGCCGCGCTGCGCCAAGATCCTCGCCGCCGCCACTACTTCGCCTACAAGAATCCCTCCGCCGCCGCTGAGAAAACCCTAAGCCACTCTCTCTTCTCCTCTTTCTCCCCCAAATGCCCGAAACCCTAGCTTCGGTTCTTCTCGAAATTCCGGCGATTGCCGCCAACTCCGACGACCTCTCACTCCGGCGAGCCGCTCAGGAGGACCACCTTGCTCTGCTCCCCCTCCTCCTCCATCCGTTCGTGCCGAGAAGATCGAAGCCCGGAGAAATCAATCGATTTCCTCCGTCGAGTTTGCCGCTGTCGAGCTCGATTCCGAGCGACTCCGGTCTCCCCTCGCCTCCCTGACCCCTCTGTCGTGCTCCTGGTGAGCTTGCGGTCCTCCGGGACCCCTCCATGCGCTCCCTCTCCTTCTGGTTCTTCCGGACGTCGTGCACCGCCGCCAGCCTCCGCTCCGGCGAGCGCTCCACCCTCTCCGGCGACCATTTGCGGGCGGCGCCGCCACCCCTCGGTCCCCGCGTCTGTGCGCGCCCAACGCATGTAGCCGCGCCTCCCCTGGCTTCGGCAATCGCCGAATCCGTGCTCTGCAGGGGAGCAATCCTCCATTGTTGACGTCAGCTGACGTCAGCGCCTCATTTTCCTTTCCTTTATCTTTTTCTGAAATGATTTAATTCTATTTTCTGTATTCATTTAATTATGACAGGTGGGTCCCTGATGTCAGAATTTTATTGTTTTCCAAAAAAAATTCCTAAATTTTTAAATATTCAGAAAAGTTATTTATTTAATTTCATAAATGTTTTAAATTGATTTAAATTTGTTTAATCTTTGGAAATTCATAAGTAATTCATTTTCAATCAGAAAAATGTGATTAATATATCAAAATTTACATAAAAATAAGATCTATTTAAATATGTCCAAATCATCCATATTTAAACAACTTTGAACCATGTCTATAATCGAAGAACAAATTACACCATATCCTTTAATTATGGAGTTTGTCGAATGGCACCTGTCGGGCATTCGCACTCCATTTAAAATATCCTTCCATGTGTAGGATTTACATTTCAATCCTTTAACTTGTCATGTCATGCATTATGCGCATTGCATCGATGCCATGGTTGAATGTTGTTTTTCGTTTCTTTTCCGGTGTTTCGCTTTCCGCGGTAGAATGCGAATCCGAAGTGGAGTTCGACAACACCGAAGGCGAGTGCCGGATCATCGATGATGAAATCAGGAGGATATCTATGAAGAGTTATTTTGGTTATCTCGACCAAGTGAAGCCGAAGATTTCCAATTGCTATATATCTTGTTATCGAAGAGCAAGGCAAGCATAACCTCTTATCTGCACATATAAGATTCCAAAGTATTTGATTATGGTATTATGCATGCGATTCAAATGTGATTTTGAGTGGAGGTATAGAGTGTGTTAACTGTTGCATCGCGAGAGTCTGCTATGCTTAGCGCTGCTCAGATCTTTCCTCTGTTCCATCCAGTTGATGAACCAGAGCTGTGAAGGATGACGTGGAATGATCAGAGATGTGTTGAATATGCTAAAGACTTGGATGAGAGGCCACAATGGGATTGTGGTGGGTTGTCTCATTCTTGTCAATCTTAGGAACTGAGTTCTCATCTTTGGAACCAAAACCTCGTGCATCTACACTGGACTTGGACCTCCTGCGACCCCAACTTGTCTGGCCTACTACGTGAAGCCACTTGTTGGAGTTTTCCATTTGCGTGTGCGGTAAAATGAGTTGAGGAAATTAGGGCTTGGGTCAGGAGAGTGTGACGCTCTGATCTTGACCCTGGCAACACGCACTAGGGATCGCTGAGATGGCGGTCTGACCTACTGATGTGGCTCATGGACATAGGCGAATCTTGGGAAAGGTCGTGGCCAACCCTCCTACCGGCACTCCCCGGAAGAGTGCTAAAAGTATTGGCGTATCGGTTGGTTGGCGTGTGTGGACAGTTACACCCCCTGCAGGGTAAATCTTTTCGGAAAACCCGTGTCCACGGTTATGGACGACTTGGTACCTTATGTCTGATGATCATAGATAACATGAATCTAATTATAAAACTTGCCAACTAAGGGAGCATCGCTTCCTCGGGTTGAGCGAGGCGGTGATTCTGGTGGGTGGTACAACTCATGATGATCTGGTGGAGACTGAAGATGTGGATGAAGCTTGTGTTTCACTCTCTTATCCCTTTTTAAACAGTCTACTGATGCGAGATTCTCTTCTCCCTCGTTTTGAAAATAAAACTGGCTTTATGCAAAGGACATTCATGATTACTCTCTGAACGAGCAGATATATAACAGGTTAAATAAGTCTTGTTGAGTACCTCCTCTACTCAGCCTTGCGCAATTATTTTGGATAGGTGTGTTTTGAGGACATCGACATCGACGAGTAGGTTGGGATTCCCAGACGGCAGCCCGGATTCTATGGACTGGGACGTCGCCGTTATGCTTTGGCCTCTTAGGCCTTTTGCTAGTTTTGCTATGTCTAATAGCATAATCTGCCTTCCGTTGTATCGGTGATTGACAGGTCAGTGACCTTATTTTGGTGATGTGTGCTTCTTCGCTCTGTTAAGAGCTTAACCTATTACTTCCTGTGTTGTAGGGTCTCTGTTGTGTTACTGAATTCAACTGTTGGCTCTCGAGATCCTTGTTTGGCTTATCTAAGATTAAGGTCTCGGATTTGTCTAGCTTGGCTCTTGGGGGTGCTACAACAAGGCCATGGACGCCTTCACAAACGGAGTCATTAGGAAAGATTTCCGGGAGGCGCTCAGACGGCAAAAGCCAGAAAGCATGGCAGAACTTATGAAGCTAGCAACCGAGTGGGCAGATGGCGAAGATGCAGTCCAGAGAAAAACTCCACACTCCCCACAACGACATCGTGTCAGACGAGACAACTGTGACTACCATGATAGTAGAGATCGACGAGATAGAGACGACAAACGAAGAAGGCACGAATACGACCATCGTGGCAAGGATAAAGTCAAATTTGTCGTAGCCGGATTCTCGAATGATGACCGGAAACAAGATGATGGAAAACAAGAGGACCGGCGAAGTAGCCAGCAAGATGATCGCAGAGGCACAGAAAGCAATAACTACAAACGAGATAAGCCAGTCGACATACGCGACGACCGAGGTCGAGACCAGCGCGAAAGCTATAGAAGACAATACTGGCAGAAACGCTCGGAACCAAGGGTTGAGAAATCATGTCAAGAAAAAATGGAGTAGTGCAGACTCCATATGTTCAAGGACCCAGCGACTGGACGGTTAACATCGCATCACACAATGGGAAGCTGCCGCGAATTTGGACATATGGCGATGGATTACATAAACCGAATGAAGAGATAGCAACCACAAACTGTATCGGCAGCATACATAGCACCCCCACAAATCGTGGCAGCACTACCGCCTCCGCCACAACACAATGTGGAAAGCCAGATGGCAGGCGCCATACATCACATACCGCATAACATGGACGTCCAATATCCGCAGCCAAAAGGGCAAATGTACATGATACAGAAAGGATACACTTCCAACATAAGGCAAAAACGCCACACCAGAAACGTCAATATGGCGGTATTAGCCCTACCCCCGATAATAGAATTTTTGCAAGGATCAGACGTAACAATCGCTTTCGATCAGGAGGATCACCCACCAGCCATCTATCGGCCAGGACACGCTGCCCTAGTACTCGAAGGACAGAACGGAGGCTACACTATGACCAAAATATTCATGGACGGAGGCAGTGGCGTCAACATAATATTCACAGACACACTTCGGAGGATAAACAGGTCAGTTGAGAACCTCCCAAAATCCACAAACACTTTCCACAGAATTGTATCGGGCAAAGTTGTGCACCCAGAAGGAAAATTCCAACTCGACGTCACATTCGGAGATGAAGCCCACTTCCAAAGCGAGCTCATCGACTTCGACGTTGTCGACTGGAAATCACAATACCATGCCATACTGGGACGACCAGCATTCGCAAGGTTCATGGCAGTACCCCACTACGCATACCTTATACTCAAAATGTCAGGTCCAAAAGGAGTCATTACGGTCAACGGAAACTTCCAAAAGTTAGACGACTGTGACAAAGACTTTTGCAGGATCTCAGAGAAATACGGAGTCAAAAAAGCTTGAGACGAGACGCAAGACACAAAGGAGGAAACGATAGAACCAGGGCGCAAGAGGAGAGCAGCCGTAATCGCGGTACATGAAGTCAATGCCATATGGACAATCGAGCCCAAGGAAGAAGAAGATCACATTTCAGCCGAACGATGGGCAATACACTTCGAAGGGACCAAAAACGGCAGAGGCACAGGCGCAGGTATGATACTCATAAACCCCAAAAAGGAGCGAGTGCGGTATATACTGCATATAAACTTTCCAGCACCATCAAAAGTCGAAATCGACTACGAAGGTCTGTTCCAAGGCATGCGACTAGCAAAAGCCTCATGGGCACAAGACATAATCATCCGAGGGAACTCGTATACAATCACGCAAAACGTGGCAGACGCAAGCAGAATGAATAGGGACAAGCTAGCTAGATATCAAGGCTAATTCGATATGTGGCAAAGAAGATTTCGCAGCTGCGAACTACAGCACATACCGCCCACACGCAACAAACAAGCCAACAGGCTAGCAAACATTGGAGCAGCAAAGGCACAGGTACCGCCAGGTGTCCTCTTCAAGCACATAAATCACAGATCAATCAGAAGGTGGCATCCACAGGCCACTCGCGAAATACAAGTCGCCAGGCAAAAGCTAGATCAAGAGGATATCCCAAGCAGAGAAAGGCAGGTCATCACTGACCAATCACGGTCCGGCACAAACATAACGATGAGCTCAAGTCACACCACCACAATCTTCAGTCAAGGAGTGCCAAACTGTGTCATCATTAGTGACAGTCGCAAAATGAGAAAGCAAGGCGCATCAGGAGTAGCGTCACTCGAAGCTTTTAAGGCCATGCACATCACACTGCCAGGGAAAGACGCGGTCAGCGGAGAACCCCTAATATTACAGCTGCACAAACCAAGAAGGTCATACGAAAGGAGGTACAAGCTCCAGATGTCACAACACGAAGAGGATGCACACAGCTCGGGAGGTACGGCCGTTTAGGGTCGTCATCACATAGCAAAAACATCCATTCGATGTAGCAAAAGACTCATGTATCAAAAGGCCAGCAGGTTTCTTACGCGCTCTTTTCCTTACCAAGGTACCTAAGGGGACTGGAAGGTTTTTAATGAGGCGCCTTGCTGGCCAACATTTCTAAAGAAAAGATATTATCCTTATCTTTCCGGCATAACTTTCCATAAATAAGGAACGGTCGCCTGATATACTTGGGGGCTACACATAAATCGGGGAGCTAACCCCAGAAAGGATAAAAGCCTAGACAGGGGGGCCCTCATGGCTATCATATTGACCCCTTTTTTACTAGCGTCAAGAGCCACCTAACCCTTCAACAGACTGTAAATTGACCTTTAGGGCAGAGCAAAAGGCGGCCTTTGGATGTTGATTGGAGCTACCCTTTGAAGAAGGCAAGGGGCAGAGATAAGCACTATAAAAAGGCCCCAGCCCTTCGCTCTCACTCAGGCACAAAAAGGGAATTCCCCTAAGCACCAGCTTCTCGAAGATGTCTTCGGTGGCATAGGCTAAGATATCTTCGAGCGGCTGGGCCTAGGGCGACTCTCTAAAAACACATCAGATACGCAGGAGGAACAAAAGCAAGCATAGGGAGTTCTCCTGCGAACTAGTTTCTCGAAGATGTCTTCGGAATCAACCCTAAAGACATCTTCGAGAAAGTGGGCCCAGGATCGCCCTCTCAAAGACACCTAGAGGACACGCATAAAACAGTCACTCGACGTGCTCGGGGGCTGCGAATAAAGTAGCCACTCGACGAACCCGCGGGCTACGCATAAAGCAGCCACCGGCGTGCTCGAGGGCTACGCATAAAATAGCCACCCGGCATGCTCGAGGGATGCGCAAACAAACAACCACCCGGTGTGCTCGGGGGCTACGCATAAAACAGCCACTCGGCATGCTCGAGGGCTGCGCATAAAACAGCCACCCGGCGTGCTAGGGGGCTGCGCATAAGGTAGCCACTCGATAAACTCGGGGGTTGCGCATAAGGTAGCTACTCGATAAACTCTGGGGCTACGCATAAGGTAGCCACTCGATGAACTCGGGGGCTATGCATAAAGCAAACACTCGGTGGGCCCGAAGTGTTGCAAAACACGGCTACCCGACCTGCTCGGGGGCTGCGCATAGAGTAGTACCACCAAACGAGTTGGTAGGTTAAATCTGTGTCAAAAAACAAAAACACAGACATACTCAAAGAACACTCGAAGAGCAGACAAAGGGATTCCTGTAGCATAAACAACAACACCCCACTTGCTATACTCGGGGGCTAGATCTATACGTTGCATTTACAAGTGAAAAAATATGTTGGTGCAAAAACTAAGCATCTTCATCCTTCAGCGGCAGATTGGAATCAATCAACTACTCCCGCGCTCGGCTTACCAGCCTCTCAGCAGGAGCAAGAGTTTTTTTCCATTTCTTCATTAGATAGTCGAATCTTTGACCGGGAGGAAGAAGACGACGGGTGTGAAGAATCTTAAAGCTTGATGAAGGCAAACGCAGCGTTGGCTCCAAGCACAACCCGGTGAGTCACAGCCTTGCGAATAGGCTCATGAGCGCGAAATATCTCCACTAAATTATGAATCCTTCGCGGTTGGGGACCCTCAGGAAACAAGTAGTGATTTACCCGCATAAGAGCAGCCCGACAACGCTCCAACAGAATGGCGCCACGCCAGGCGCGATCCTTCAAAGTGGCAAGAATGTTAGCATGATATGCGTCAAGACAAAAATGTTGAGGACCAGTGGCAGGATTCTGAGTAGCCTCTACTAGACGTTCGGCCACACGAGCAACTTCAGCCTGGGGATTGTCGACAAAAACTACAGATAAAAACAAAAAGGCAAAAAAATTGGCGCAAAACACACACGCGAGAAGCAAGATCTGTACAGAGCAGATACCTTCGAGTTGCCTATTCGAGTCCTCCACTTCAGAAAGAACAAACCTCTCTCTCTCAGTGGAAAGAGAAGCTCTCCCGCGAAGAATTTCAAGATCAATTAAGGCAGACTTCAGTTGCTGCTCCAGCTGAACAACCTTATTCTTCGCGTACTCAAGTACGCGGGCATCATTCACAAGTTGCGCAGCCGAGCGTCGCTCCTCTCCCACTCGAACATCCCCCAAAGTAGTCGAGCAGTTCGACTGAGACATAATCATAAACACTTCAGGCAAGAAACAAGTCGAAGCAAAAGGAGACACAAGACAAGTATACAAGGATCAGCAAAAGATAGGCATTCCAAAATATCGGCATTAGGTGGCATAATGTACATCACACATTACAGCATGTCGTGGTGGCTACACGGCATATGCCACGGGGTGGCTAAAGTGTGGGGCCGATGGACGCTAGAGGATTCGGGGAGGGATTGCGCAACGGAATCGCGCTCGGATGAACTCAAGAACACACACGAACACACGATTTTACCCAGGTTCAGGGCCCTCGTGAGGAGGTAAAACCCCTACGTCCTGCATCTAGTCTCCATATATGGTGGAGTAAATTAGTTTACACTTTGCTCCGTGAGCTATTGGTTTCTTGGCTAGCATGGATCAGAGGAGCAAGCTAGCTTCTACCTCCTGGCTTGATGCGTGTGAGTGAGAGAGCAAGGCTTGGGAGCTAGCTAGTTTGGTGCGCGCAAGTGATCAATGCGTGCTCTCCTGCTGCTTGCCCTCTCCCCCTGGTGCCTCTTATAAAATGAAGCCCAAGGGACAAGAGAGGCCCACAATAGTACATTACACTATTCCTCGATGTGACTACTGGGGTCTCGTCCGCACTGTTCACTGCATCATGCATTGTACTCTAGTCACATCGGTGACACTGTAGCAGCGGTTGCCCCTGCCGCGGTCAGGCCTGACCCGCGACGCCTGCGTCCTGCTCTTGCCTGCCTGCGCATGTCTTCCGAATCACCCGTGCCGGTCAGGGAAGTCGGGGTGACGCCATGTCGGGGAAGCCGGGAGTGCCGCCATGTCGGGGAAGCTGAGAGTGGCGCCGAGTCGGGGAAGCCGGGAGCGCCGCCATGTCGGGGAAGCCGAGAGTGACGCCGAGTCGGGGAAGCTGGGAGCGCCGCCATGTCGGGGAAGCCGGGAGTGCCGCTGAGTCGGGGAAGCCGGGAGTGCCGCCGAGTCGGGGAAGCCGGGAGTGCCGCCGTGCCGGGGAAGCCGAGAGTGACGCCGAGTCGGGGAAGCCGGGATGGTGGACGCGATCCTCTCGGTTGACTTAACAGAGGGGATGTCGGCCCATCCGGGGCCCATTAGTCTCGTTTCCACCGGTTCAGACGAGAACTCGGGCCAGTTCTCCTCATTTTGGCCCGAGATGCCCTTCTCCTCCTTTTTCTTTATCTCCCTCTTATATGAATTTATTTATTCCTGCAACATTAACACAATAAACCCCGTACTCTCAGGGTACCGGGGAAGTACATCCCCGACACTAGTCCCCGAGTCTACGGGGGATTCGTTAGAATCGCGCTTAGACTTAAAAAATAAACAACCACCAGGACATCTGCATGCCGAATGTTACACTTTGTAGGACTCCCGGGGTTTACATCCCCGACACTAGTCCCCGAGGCTGCGGGGTACTCGCTGAGTCGCGCGCAGACTTAGAAAAGATACCAACATCATTGCCTTCACTTATTCCGCCGTGTACCTGCAAAAATACAATCCTATGCCGGTTTCTTAGCCACTTTGGGCGTTTTACTGACATAGGTGTCTTCGGCCACCGTCGGCTTGACATAAACACATAACACATGCCGGCGTTTAGCCACTCTGGGCGTATACCGAAACGGACGCCTCATGTGCCGGCGTTTAGCCACTCTGGGCGTATACCGACACAGAGTCTCATGTGCCGGCGTTTAGCCACTCTGGGCGTATACCGACACAGACGCCTACACACACAATGTCACTCAGGTATCTCGGGTGTTTCGGTATCTCGGTATGTCGGTATTTCGGTATGTCGGTATGTCAGCCACTCTGGGCATATCACACATGTTTCGGTATCTCGGCCACTCTGGGCACATCACATGTGTTTCGGTATCTCAGGTGTTGCCTTTGGCGAACTCTGATACACCGAAACAAATGACGATTTGGAAATATTACCCGATGCCATGATACATTGGCGAACCGAAATAAACGGGGATCTAGAGATATGATATGATGCCAGATATGTTGGCGAACCGACATAAATAGTGATCTGGAGATATTGCAGGATGCCATGATATATTGACGAACCGAAATAAACGGCGATCTGGAAATTATGCATGATACCGCGATACGTGGGCCAACTGATACCACAGATCATATGCAATATATCTTGAGAAAATAACCAAGCATAAGATGGATCCGAGGTAACCAGTATAACGACCGGTATCCCCAGAATCTTTGACATGAATATCCTCTCGGCAAGGCGGTTATCCAACATGGGTACCATCTCCGTAAAACCAACATGGGTACCATCTCCTTTTAATATTAGCGCAAACAGGTATGTATAACAAATATTTGATGGAAGTGAAAACTTTAAACGATATGCCCAAGAAAATTTAATGCGAGACACAAGAATACAACTACTCGCCGAGGAAGGCGCGGGGATACCGGTTCCACCGAGTCCCCGGGTAAATTTTCAGATATAGCAGGAAGACAAAGGAGCACGGCAGTCCCCGAATCCAGTTTCGGGATGCCGGCACACAAATGACATAGCAAGAAGCAAGATACAACAAGCATATAAATAAATATAAACCGAGTTACTCTACCGACTTAGCATACAAGGCCCAACTGACCGGTGAGCCAGTCCCCGGGTCAAGACATCTTGCTCCCGGGGAAAAATAAACAGACGACAAAGCAGGCATAATAGGGCACTCCCCGGGTTACGACATGTCGTTCCCGGGTAAAACAATTAAGCTAGGTAGGAAGGGGCAGTCCCCGAGTATATTCTGAGACAGTTCATAAAGCATCCAATCCCTGTATAGTGTAAATATCCACACAACTATTTTGATGCCGGGTAGATATTACCGTCTAGGTCGTTGAAGTGTTTGGATGTTGGTGTAGCTGCCGATACGGAGATGTTGGGATGCTGGTCATCCGACACAACCATCTCGGAGAGCACTCGAATCTCGGCCAGCCGGTACTCAGCCAACCATCCGGGTATGCATGCACTGGGAGTGTCTCCGGGACTTCAGCTGATTAGCTAGCCTGACAGTATGGAACTGCCCGGCCGGCCGATCATGCAGTGCTTTAAGATGCTTTATTTTTTCTTTTTACCTTTCTTTCTTCTTTCCCTTACCGTTCCGCACGATCTTTCTGTTTCTATCTGTGCTTTCCTCCTCCGGCCATTTTGTTTTTACCTGCCCGGTCCTGACCATTCCTCTTTCCGCAGCGACCAGTCTCTGGATCGATCCGGCGAACGTTCGGCCGGCGACCCAGTAGGTGGCGAGCTGGAATTGGGGACGGTGAGTCGGGGCTGGACGCAGACGCGGGCGGCGCGGCCGGGCACAACGGGTGGCGATGAGGCAGGGCACGGCCGGCGGCGCGCCTCGTGCAGGAGCCGGCCGGATGCAGCTGCGGTCGACGCGGTCGGGCACGACACGATGCGGAGGCGGCGAAGAGGCGCGCGGGCGTGGGAGGCCGTGGACGCAGCCATCCGTCGCGGCGCCGCTGGCTGCATCCGATGCGGTCGCGGGCGTGGATGGAGGAGCTGGGCCGCTGTAGCTTGCAGGAGGAGAACGGCGAAGCAGGAGGCCGAGCCACGGGTGTTCGGACTAGAGCGGGCGGCCAGGCGCAGGAGCTGGATACAGGCAGCCGGGCGCGGTCGGGTCCTCTCTCTACAGTCTACGCGACTGGCACGATCTCCTCTCTCTCTCCTCTTTTTCTTTTTTCCTTCTATTCTACCCGACCGGCTCGGGCCTTTGTTTTGCTCCCGCAACGACCAGCCTCTGGATCGATCTGGCGAGCCTCTGCGCAGCGACCTGCCCGGCGGCGAGCTGGAGCCTGGGACGGCGAGCCGCGAGCGGACGCAGCCGCGGACGGGGCTCCCGGCTGCGATGGCCGGGCGCGGCCAGATGCGCGGCACGCGGGGCGCCGGGCGACGAAGAGTTGGACCCAGGCGCGCAGGGGGCAGGCCACAGCAGAGATGTAGGGGCGACAGCACCAGGCCGCGAGGCCGTGGGGAGGTCGCGCAAGCGTCGCCTACTCCGCGCGCGGGCCGGAAACCAGCGGTGCAGTGGCGGCCGCGAGCATGGGGAGGTGATCACGGCCTCGAGGTCGATCTAGGCGACCACACGCACGAGAGCAGACGAGGACCCCGAAGAAGTTGGAGCAGAGTGTGGCCGCCGCAGGCGCGTGGATACGGTCCTGGTCGCGGGCGCAAAGGCGTTGGTGATGACCGCGAGGAAACGCCGGCATGGGCGCAAAGGCGTTGGTGATGACCGCGAGGAAACGCCGGCATGGGCGCTCCGGCCACACCGAGCCTGCGGGCTTCCTCGCGAGAGGTTTGTTGACGGCGAGACGACGACGGCGACGAGCCTCCGGGATGCGCGGGGTAATGGCGACGTCGAGTCCCCGCGTTGATGAAAAAGGTCCCGTCCGAATTTGATCCCGCAAGCACCGCTACCAGCCCCACGGTGGGCGCCAAATGTCGTGGTGGCTACACGGCATATGCCACGGGGTGGCTAAAGTGTGGGGCCGATGGACGCTAGAGGATTCGGGGAGGGATTGCGCAACGGAATCGCGCTCGGATGAACTCAAGAACACACATGAACACACGATTTTACCCAGGTTCAGGGCCCTCGTGAGGAGGTAAAACCCCTACGTCCTGCATCTAGTCTCCATATATGGTGGAGTAAATTAGGGCATGTTCGGATGTAGTCCAGCTTCCCCAAATCCTCAGATTCTGCTCCACGAAGGCAAATCCAGCGTCTCGTTCGGAGCATAATACGTTCGGCACAGCTTCTTGAAATTTGGATTGGCTGGCAGCCCATTTAGCCAATCTGGCTCATTGAGAAAGGGAGTTGGCCAGTTTGTAGCAGCCCAAATCGATCAAGTCAACGAGTCCTCCGACCCCAACTAGTACGGCCATGGCGGCGCTCCGCAAGCTAGCCTGTACCTCGACGAGGATGGTGGCAGAGGAGGTTCTTGGTCCGGTCCGGAGCTCGTCGATCTGGAGTCGGGGAGGCCGGCGGATTTGGGCGGCGGAGGGCCTGGAGGTCGGCCGGAGTTGGGAGTGCCAACACCTGTTTTATTTTCTCGGTCATGGTGGTCTTCCCCAGCGCCACTCGTCCTGGTCGTCTTCACCACTCGCCCATGGGAACAGAGCTTGGGGACGGTGATGGATTGGACAACGCCAGCGCTACTGGATCTGGACGCCCGGCGAGTCGGGGAAGCAGGGCCGAGCGCAGCTGGTCGACGATGCTCCGGGCGGCGAGTCAAAGAAGAAGTGGGCGGCGGAGCTGCGGCGATTCGAAGAGGTTCCAGCGGGTGGAGAAGGACTTGTGTTGTGTCTGACGAGAGGTGTGTTGTTGTGTCCTCGGGATTGATAAGAGAGGAGCGAACCGTGCATTTCACTTGGCGGTGGCAGTTCATCCGTAATTAGCTGCTGCTCCATGCGACGCTGCTCCACGAAGCCACGAAACAGGTGCTCTAAAAATTACACCGCTATTGAGCCCCGCTTCGCGAATCTGGCTTCGCGGATCTGGGGTGTTCGGCACTGCTCCAACTCGGAGTGACGAGAATCTGGAAGCTAGTGGGTTGCCGAACACGCCCTTAGTTTACACTTTGTTCAGGAGCGCCGCCATGTCGGGGAAGCCGGGAGCACCGCCATGTCGGGGAAGCCGAGAGTGACGCCGAGTCGGGGAAGCCGGGAGCACCGCCATGTCGGGGAAGCCGGGAGCGCCGCCATGTCGGGGAAGCCGAGAGTGACGCCGAGTCGGGGAAGCCGGGAGCGCCGCCATGTCGGGGAAGCCGAGAGTGACGCCGAGGCCGGGAGTGCCGCCGAGTTGGGGAAGCCGGGAGTGCCGCCGTGCCGGGGAAGCCGAGAGTGACGCCGAGTCGGGGAAGCCGGGATGGTGGACGCGATCCTCTCGGTTGACTTAGCAGAGGGGATGTCGGCCCATCCGGGGCCCATTAGTCTCGTTTCCACCGGTTTAGACGAGAACTCGGGCCAGTTCTCCTCATTTTGGCCCGAGATGCCCTTCTCCTCCTTTTTCTTTATCTCCCTCTTATATGAATTTATTTATTCCTGCAACATTAACACAATAAACCCCGTACTCTCAGGGTACCGGCGAAGTACATCCCCGACACAGCACAAGGCGAAAAGGCTAGAAAACTAAAGAGTGGCATGCGACTAGACAGCAGACTCAGACTCAGGATTACGGGCAGCATCAACGGCTCCCGAGCGGCGCTCCATAGTCGCCATGCTAGATTTAGCAAGGCTGGAGGCATGGGCGCTGTATTTCCCCATGTTGGAAGGCCTCCCATCTGACTTCTTAGTGAAGTCAGACACGAAGGACTCATAATCAGCATCCGCGCCACGACTAAGAAGAAGCTTGAAGGTGGAGTCTGAGCCGCGTACCATCAGCTCCTGCGCGTACGACTTCAAAGTCTTGGACTTGGGGCCCAGACGTACAGCAAAACCCACGATAGTCGACGGGACTTCCTCTTTGGGCAGCACCTCTTTGAAGACAGCACCAAGAGTCTGGACGGATGTCTCCAGAGACTTCTTGGCGTGCTTCATCGTCACCCCAACCTGGTCAATGGCTTGATCAAGTGATAAGTCATCACTCGCCGTACCACCGGAACTGGAGGAAGGACCTGAACAGCAGAAGAAGGATATTCACATCAAGAAGATCGAGAAAGGACCTGAAGTAGCAAAAACAAATCTTCGAACAGAACACATATCATACTCACCTGCAAGAGGGTGTGCATAGCCAAGCAGTCGCTTGACCCGCGTCCCCTCAAAAGCACGAAGAGCATCCAGCTCTTCCTGGGCGGCCGACTGCTGAGAGAGGGTCTTCTCCATATCAGCCAGTCGGGAGTTCAAAATTTCTTTCTCCTCTAAAATAAAAAATATAAAGCGGTCCAGTCACAAAAAGAAAGAAAGCCAGCGTATGTAGAGCAAAGGAAGAAGCTTACGGCTGAGCTGATCCAGCTAGGAGCGAAGAGCAGCCCGCTCATCTTCCGAGTGCGCAAGAGCCTCGCCAAAAGAAACAAGGCCATTATCGGCCGGCTACAATCATAACGCATGCATCAAATACACGCATGCCAAAGAAAAAAGACACCATGTCGACAGAGGAAAGAAGATTTACGTGGTTTAGCCAGGAACGCAACAAAGAAGTCGTAGGTGCAGCAGTTGAAGCAGCCATGATAGGCGCTGCGACCATCGGCGTAAGACCAGCAGGCGGCGAAGGCGCAACTACCGCCTCCGCAGCTAGAGAGGAGGTGGCAATCGTGGCGTGGGCAGCTAAAGGACTAATGTCCCGATCATCACTAAAAAGGCAAAAGAAAAGGAAGTAGAAGATTAAAAGCATAGCCAAAAACCAAAAGAGGGTGAATATATTCGCACAACAAAAAAGTTACCTTCGCTCATCTTCTTCGAAAGAGAGATCGAGGTCGAAACGAGGCCCGCCAAAGCCAGAGTGGCCGGAACAAGGCGGGGGCGAGCGCTGAGCCAAGGGTGGCACGTCTCGCACAGGTGAAGAAGCACCAGAATCTGCGGCCTCCTCGTCTTCACCTGAGTGCACCTGGCGGAGACGCTTAGGAGTGGGCTCGCCAGTCGCCTCGGTGTCGGGTAGCTCTACACCTTTTCCACCAACTTCGGACTTCTCTGAAGAATAGGATTCGACGCCAGGCAGAGAGTCTATCAACTTCTCTCGCTCCTTCAGCACAGTTGTCTCCTCAACAGGACCAGCTTCGGGAAGGGGAGGGAGCGAAAATTTGGTTGAATGCCCCTACATAGAGCAAAGTAAAAAGCACAATCAAGAGGAAGGGAGAAGAAGATGGCAAAATTGCAGTCGACAGCAATGGAACAAGTAACTTACTTCGGGGAGGGGATTCTCCGAGCTGAAAGGAGCTATCTTGAAGTCATAAATGATGGTGTCCTCAGCTTTGTAGCTGGTCACCGACTCCACGAGTGTGTCAAGCTCATTCACCGACAGCTCCACTGCACTGATCCTGGTAGGGTCTGATACACCCACATATGCCCACATCGGGTGCGCGCGCTGCTGAAGAGGACACACCCGAGCCTTCAGAAATGTATGGATCAGCTGAACACCGGAGACGCTGGTGTTCAGCAATCCAGCGACTCTTTCCAGCAGCGGGGCAGCCTCGAGCTCTTCGGCTGAAGAGAGGGAATGCTCCCAGGCCTTCGTCTTCTCAGCAACGTTGGTCGAGAGGCAGGGCGGACGTCTTGGCCCAGTTGTACTTAGAACCATTTGATCCTCCATCCCTGAGCGGACTCGACTGCCTTCAAGGTGAAGTACTTGCAGCCGTCCTTGACTTGGAACCCGACGCCTCCGACTGGGTTGACACGGCCGTGGCGAGCCATGGGGTGCACTAGGAAGATCGACTTCCATAATGGCCAACTAGGGGATGCCCCCAAGAAGCATTCACACATTACCATAAAATAGGCAATGCGCAAAACTCCATTCGGGACCAGATCATGGATCTGTATCTCGTAAGCAAAAAGAAGGCCGCGCACAAAGTCGTGCGACGGGAAGCAAAATCCGCGAGGGAGGAACTCGGCAAAACATACATGTTCTCCGAGAAGAGGCGCGGGGAAGTTATCCTTGCCAGGAGCCCGCACGGTGAGCTCCGATGGCGGAGGCAAAAGACCCTCCTTGCGGAGAACCGCTAGCCGTTTCTCTGTCACAACGGACGAAGTCCAGCCGCCCGACTCCTTCTTCAGAGCGGCGGGGACGATGGTGGTAGTCGCTTCCTTCCTCTTCTTGCTGGCGGCAGTGAAGGACGTTGAGCTCTTCTTGGGAGCCATGGTAGGCTACGGGAATGCAGAAGCAAGGAGGGCGCGAAAATGGAGGAAATCGCAAAAGCAGATTAATGGCGGGCGCGAGGAAGAAGATGAAACAGAGGAGGGCAAGAGGCAAATGGTAGGGTAAAATTAATAACGGAGAAACCCGTACTTATGATATAAACCAGAGACTCATCACGGCCGTGAAAAAAAAACACGGTGACACGTAGCACAATCAGAGGGGAACCGTCAAAGACCACGCCGCCCACTACGCGCGCAAACCGAGGAGACCATCATCGCGTCTGCGAAAATCTCGCCACGTCAAGTCAAATCAGAACTGAACCGGCTTCTACAACGGTCAAAGAATGGGACCCACTACGTCATGTCAAGTCAGAGTGCTACTCGCATGACGTCATTTCAGATGAGCAAACACAAAAGGCGTCCTATCGCGATGGACAAACAGGAGAGGCGCCTCACAAAACACAGTCGCAGAATATAAAAGTAAACACTATTCGAGTGGGAAACTCCCATCGGGAGAAAGCAGAAAACGTTCAAGTGACATAACGAAAAATTGAGATTATCCTCTACTGTAAGCAGTAAAACACAATCTCGGGGGCTACTCCCATTGGGAGCACTGTCGTGCACCCGATAGAAACAAAGGACACTCAAGGCATAAAAATCCCCGAGTGAAAATCAGTCGACAGAGTACCTCGGATGTTGTATACAAGAAATACAAAGATAAGACCCATCGACTAGTCGAAAGGGCCGAGGATCACTCCAGCAGTGTTTAATCCTAGAGCTTTCCGTATCAACAGATGCGATGAAAATCCTGGCGGACGCGCTGGGTAGCAAAGTAAAACTGCAGAACGATATCAGTAAGACCATCGACTGGCATGAGGTGTATATGTCCAGTATGTTCCAAGGTCGAGCCCAAGGACTCGAAGCCTAACTGAAGGCTAGTAAGGTTTTGCCCAAGTGTAGTTAACTGGTTTCGGCTGCATCGAATAATTCCAGGCCTACTTAGTCGAAATCCTTTGCCGAAACTCATAAAATTAAAAAGTCATCATATCAAAAGCATAAAACATAAGACGTGCACTATATAGTGAGTCCATGGCTTATTCTCTGAATTAGCCAAGCACTCGGGGGCTAATGACATGGTTATGCCAAACGGGTACCCCTTCGTGTGGGTACCTGGTGCACGTAGTGACTAAATCCCAATTGTCATCCGGCTAAGGAAGCCCATCAAGCGAAGCCCAAGACGAAGATCTCTTACTATAGATAGCATAGTCGTTAATGCTTTCCATGTATGTAGTCCTAGTCGGTTACGACCCGAGACCTGTACCCCTATATAAAGAACAGGAGGGAGTCCGACCAGGGACACGCCCAACCATAATCACAAAACCCTAGCAAGATCAACCTCTTGCTAGACCCCTGTACTCACCGCATATACAGAACAATAACAGACAAGCAGGAGTAAGGGTTTTACCTCACTCGAGGGCCCCAAACCTGGATAATTCCTGCTTGTCAGCCGACGAATCCACCAACACCACGCGTTCTCTACCTTATAACTCTTACCCTAGGCTAGTAACCATGGGTATTAATGGGGACACCCCTCGTCAAATATAGTTTCACTAGAAAGGACCTGATAGTTTGTTGATGAAGAAGGGGATGCCTTGGGCATCCCCAAGCTTTGACGCTTGAGTCTTCTTGAAATATATTGGGATGAACCACCGGGGAATCCCAAGCTTTGGTGTTACTATCCTCTTGATCACATTATACCATCCTTCTCTCTTGATCCTTGAAAACTTCCTCCACACCAAACTTAGAGTAACTTCATTAGAGGGTTAGTGCACAAAAAATTATGATATTCTATAGGAACACAATTGCTACCAATGCTACAGGACATTAGCTACAGTCACTAATACTTCATAGGATAAAAAGATCCAATCAAAATAGCAAAAGAGGCATTGCAAAATAAATGGCAGAATCTGTCAAAAACAGAACGGTCCGTAAAGATGAATTTTTTCGAGGCACTTAACTTGCTCAGATCAGAAAACTCAAAACTAATGAAAGTTGCATATATATCTGAGGATCACGCACAAAAAAGGGTAGATTCCGAGAATATTTCCTGGAACCTTCTGGAACCACTTCGCGTCATCTTCGGTCTTCTGGAACCTTCATAAATCAAAAATAATTCCATGATGTTTTTCGTCCAATTCCGAGAATATTTTTTTAAGTACTTTTCTGAAACCAAAAACAGCAGAAAACATGGAACTAGCACCTTGCCATCTTGTTAATAGGTTAGTTCCAGAAAATGCATAAAACTATATAAAATGTGTAAAACATGTAATAACATGGCATAATATAGCACGGAACATAAAAAATTATACATACATTGGTGACGCCAGTACCTTAATTGCCTGTAGTTTCCCTTAAGTCCCCGCTGCAAACGGGCTGGCAGGACAAAACATGTTGTGCAAGTTTCTCACTGTGAGCACGCACAACTAAATTGGAATACATGCTTATGATTAGTTAATACTGGGATGTTTTATATTATTTATCAACAAATGCCTACGCTATTATATTACATGAATTATCTTATCCATGCAACGCCCGTACATCCGTCCCTATGCCTACAGTATTTTAATCCAGCTGTCGACTGCAATCACAATTGATGTCTTAATTCTACTGTTGTTGTTATTTCACTATTATCTCTGCTATAAAACTGTTGCTACTGATAATCTGTCTTAAACAAGTCTATTCACAGGTGCAGCTGATTTGAAAAATCATCTTTTAAACCTTATAATATTCTTTGACTCCCCTTGTATCGAATCAATAAATTTGGGTTTTACTTCCCTCGAACACTGTCGCGATCCTCTATACTTGTGGGTCATCACCGGCCCGGCCGAGGCAACACGTCCCTTCGACATCCGCGACAGGTTCGTCAGGCCCAGGTACTGCTCGTATGTGAAGTTCCCAGCAAAACCAAACAAGGGTGGCGCCAGCGTATTTGGCTATTTGCTAGCCTCGGGAATTTTTACATGAGGAGTCGAGAATGCATGCTCGTTGTCTTGTTCTATTGGATCATATTCTAGCTACTGTGTCGCTGGTGATCGTGCTTATTATGAAATCATATGATCAAAACAGTCGTCCTCCTATAATTAGCTTTTGATTCTGATCAATATCTCACTAAAGGATTATATATTATTTATGTTAAAATTTAAGTGATGTCTGTTTATCCAGATTCTGGAAGCCAGTGTCATAGATTAAAGCCTACCCGTTGTCCAAGTTGTGTTATCGGCTTGTCGCTGACGTCAGATATCCTTCCTAATTAGGTACCCTATACAATATTTTGAGTAAGATGTATTTTATGACCATCTTGTTGTTCTTGACAAGGTTTAATTTGTCTATTCAATTAACCCTGACATGTGGCCATTATGTGCTAGGAGCAAATATATTTTAATGCACAGAAATTTCGTTAAGGGGAGAGTCAATTAATCATGTCACGGACAAGGCCTTACCTAGAGTGAACCATAAATTATGAGCATGATCCTCCAGTAGTGAAGATGTTGAAACAAAATCAAGACCAAGGCGTCAGTAGAATACAGGTAACCGAACCCACTCGGCTTTGCTTTTTACACCCTTTTATCTTTTAATTGATTGTTCATGCATGGAGTTGATTCTAGAGTATAAGTTCTTGCAACATAAAAGGAGGAGTCACACAGGAGATGTGAAGCCGAACAAGATCATCGTCAACCTTGGATCCTTCTGCAATCTAGGTTACCACTCGCCTCTAGACTTTCAACCCCGCTGATTATTTTTCTGTTTTGATTCTACTTCACATGCACTTTTGATTCTAGGTTTACTTATTTGTTAGTGACAATATGAACTGTTTCTGTCTAAACAGGGATGCATGGAACCAATTTAAGTAAAGATATGCAATATGCAGCTCACAAGCGTGAAAGTCGTAAGAATGTTGTCAAGAGGTTGAAATGTCTTTGAGCATTAACTACCAGTTTACAGTATGTGTCGGGTACTAGAGTTCAGTCTATAGTCGTAGAAACTTGAATCACATGCGTGTTGGTGAGTTGTTCTTTGCAAGTAATTGTGTATTCTTTGATGGATCTTTTGGTAAATTATAGTGAATGAATAGCATCCAATGTAAGGCCGTCTGGAGAAACAAAACATTAGGATATGCTGAATTAGCAGGTATGTTTCCTTTTTATCAGTCCTTGTATGAGAATATAAATTCTCGCTAGATTTTATGCAATTCTCTATTTGACAATCCTCGTCTCCTAGTGCAATACTTGATTTGCTGATATTCATTCTACATGTTGTAGTCTACTGGTTTGGAGTCCAGATTTTCTCCTGCTAGCTGTTTTCATTCATTGCTGAATGCAGAGTTTAGCCGAATTCAGCATATACCTGACTTTTTAGTCTTCACATGAGCATTCTACTTTGTAAGGTCAGTATGTAGTCATTACATGGCAGCAAGTAAGCTTAAGAAGTTCAAGGTCAGTTTTATCCTTTACTTTGGTAGTCCCATTAAAATGTATATTTTCAGTAATCTTGTGAAGAAGTAGTATTCCTTAAAGAAACCTTCACATCCCTGGATAGTACCAAACTGGTTTATCGAAGTGATAACAGTGGGACACTTAGTTGTGAGGAACTAATCGGCTGGTTTACAAAAGTATGCTACAAAATTAATGGAAATCACAAATAGGAAATAAGACAGTTGATAAATGGTAAACATGACTGTATGTAATGTTTACTTATGTGCATATACTATAGGTGGATATTTTGGTATTATTCAAAGTTTTTTATTTGGAATTTCTCATTTTACAAATCCAACAAGTATAATGATTTATTAGTCTGCCTACTATTTTATGATTTGAATTCCTTGCTCTTTTTTACATACACAACCGGCACTGGCAATATGGCTCTGCCCTCATTTATCTTGCCGTTGACCATCTTTCCTCACTCTGCCCCATATATCTAGCTATGAAGGTAAGAAATTGGCGATGGTATCCTCTATAGTTATATCTCTTTATTCTTTTGTCGGTTAGCCATATTGTTGTGTTTCTGCTGAGGAGCCAACATTTGGCAGTGTCATTCACTCATCCACAAAAAAGGCACCAACTCCATTGACTAGACACATAATACATTTGCTATTACCCTGATACGTCTAAAACGTATCTACTTTCCCGAACACTTTTGTTATTGTTTTACTTCTAATTTGTGTGTTTTGGATGCAACTAACACGGACTAACGCTGTTTTCAGCAGAATTACCCTGGTGTCTCCTTTTTGTGCAGAAATATCAACTATAGGGGAAAAGCCAGAAAGACATATAGAAGTTATTTTCTATCCGAGAGGTACCAGGAACCACGAAGACCAAACAGAGAGGAGCCACGAGGGCTCCACACCATGTGGTGGCGCGAGTGGGCCCTGGTCGCTCCAGCGGGTGGTGAGGCCCACTCGGCCACCTCCTCGCGACACCCTCGCGGCTACTTAACCCTCCTGGCGTAAAAACCCACGGGGGATATCCACTTTTCCACGAAACATATCTGTACGCCTCCACTGCGAACCCTAGTTCGGGGATCAGAAGTCTCTGTTCCGGCACCCTGCCGGGACGGGGAATCGAAGGGGATCATCGCCATCGTCATCGCCAACGCCTCTCCATCAACCATCCATGTTTCCCCATCCATGTGTGAGTAATCCACCGTTGTAGGCTTGAGGGGGTGGTAGGGATTGGATGAGATCACTCATGTAATAGCTATAATATTGTTAGGGCATGGTGCCTAGTATCCGTTGTATACACATATTATTGTCCGGAACCAATGGCCCCAAAGTGACAGCAATTGGGATAACCAGAGGGAATGGTTGTGATGTGAGGATCACATGTGTTCATGGAATGTTAATGCTTTGCTCCGGTACTTTATTAAAAGGAGTACCTTAATTGCCAGTAGTTTCTCTTGAGGCCCCGCTGCAAACGGGCTGGCTGGAATAAAAATGATGTGCAAGTTTCTCATTGTGAGCATGCACAACTAAATTAGAATACATGCTTATGATTAGTTAATACTTGGATGCTTAATATTATTTATCTACAAATGCATATGCTATATTATTACATGAATTATCTTGTCCATGCAACGCTCGTACATCGTCCCCATGCCTACAGTATTTTAATCATGTTGTCTACATCAATCACAATCGATGACTCAATTCTCCTGTTACTGTTATTTCACTATTGTCTCTGCTATAAAACTGTTGCTACTGATAATCTGTCTCGAGCAAGTCTATTCATAGGTGCAGCTGATCTGACAAATCATCTGTTAAATCTTATAAATATTTGTTGGCTCCCCTTATGTCGAATCAATAAATTTGGGTTTTACTTCACTCAAAAACTGTTACGATCCATATATTTGTGGGTCGTCATACCCTCTTTCCCAATATTTCTTAGGCCATGATTAGCCATTTACTCCATGCATGAAATTTTGACACAAGACAGGCCATTCGTTACATGCTTTCGCACGTGTATTCAGTCCACAATGTGTCGAGACATGTGTTTGCTTCGTAAAATCACGCGATGTCCATTTATGAATATACCAATGCTTATTTCGAACCGGATTCTCCTAATTATGATGATCTGGTTCTTTTGTTAATGGACAACAATGGAGGTGATGCATTTTTTCCTTCTATTTGTTTTTTACTGCCATGATGCCATTGTGTATATATCAGTTATGTTCAGTCAAATAGCTAAGAAAGAACTTCACAAAAAAATGATTTTGAGTATTGAAATTTTTGTGGACTAAAATATTCTAGAAAATCACCCCGTAGGAATGCACGGGCAATTAGCTAGTAACATGGTAATGGTGTTGTAACAAAACATCATGCCACGTCGGCCTCAGACGCGCGAGTCACTCCTGTCATTGAGATGCAAGGTCGGCCATATCTATTTATGGCGGGTGGTGCCTCAGTTTCTCTACCGGGTACAACGCCGCTTCGATGCAACCCTCTGCGGCGACGACGACGCGGTGACGAGCGCGCGTTTGCAAGCGTCGCCGTTAATGGCGTGGCAAGCGGACCGTTGGCTGGCCGAAGTTAAGGCAAGGCGCCCTGTCCGGCTATATAGCACCCCACCGTGGAGCAAGCATAAGGACACCACAACCACTCCACCCAGTACCATGTTGAGAGGACGAGGACGTGACGGCAGCATACAAGGAAGCTCCAGCAATGGAAGAGGGCGCGGTAGGGGTGCCGCACCGTCGATGCCTCCCTTGTCGTTGTCCGCTGAGCTGCACCCCGATCTACACGGCTTCAATTTTCTCATCTACCTATATATTAAGGCGGAAGTTTTTACCGGCCTGCGGTCGCTCCACAATCGGGTCTTCCGATGCAGATCGGACGGCCGAATTTGCCTAATCTGCCCGGTGAACAGTTATGAACAGTGCCCGGACGCATTTGTGACTTCCCCTTGCCAAGGACCTAGACGCAAATACTGCAAACCGAAGGGGCTTTTCCCAAAAGTGTATGCACAATCGCTCTCCTCCTCCGGGTCCTCTTCTTCCTCCCGCGATCCCGGGAACGCCGCCGCCGCGCTCCGCGGCCGCTGTGCTCCTCCGCGCTCGAATCTACGGGGACGACGCCATCCGCAAACGCGCCGTCTACCTCCTCACCAGAGGAACCGTCCTTGGGCGGCTGGAGGCAGCGTCAGAGCACCGCGGTCGCCACCACCATCCACTGTGCGCGCCACCGCGGGATCGGTCGCTGGCGACGATTCCGGCGACCATCGCCTCTCCCTCTCCCTCCCGTGCCCAGGTCCCTGGAGCCTACATGCCGCAACGTGATAGCTGCGATTTTAACACAATCCGTGGTCGCTTGTGGTGGATCCTTGGACGTCACCGAGCCTCCATTCGCTCCGCCGCCCGAGCCGTCCGCTTTGACGGCCAGGCCGTAATGGCAGCCGTGGCTTCCTCTCAGTCCATGAGAAGGAGCTGCAGGGCCAGCTCTAGACGGAGCCAGTGGCGCTCCTGTTGGTGGTGCTGCCGTGCTCCGCCGCTTCAGGTGGAGTGCACCAGCTTTTGAGAGCTGCTACTCGCCGATGAACGGCACGTCAGCAAAGCCAGGCCTACCCCACTACTGCTCTCGCGTGTTCTATCGACCTGCCAAACATCTTCTCATCTCCTCCATCTCTCCTACTTTTCTTTCTCACTATTGGTCTATTTACAAGTTTTCTTGATGTTGTGCACGCAGGGAGACCTCCATCCTGCTATCCTAATTTCCGAGTACAACAGGTCATCGCCAAGGTCATCCTCCCCCGCTGCAATTTTTCCTCTTCTTCATATTGTGGATGTATTAGTCTATTAGGTTCTGCATTTGTACTCTCAAGAATTGATAGTGTCCTTTGTGGTTTTCTGATTCTGTAGGCATGTTTCGAAGCTAAATCGGTTATGTTTTACTGTGCCTGCAGCTCCACATTTTACAACTTTCTCTGAATTCAATTTGTTATGTTTTAGTGTGGTTGTTGCTCCACATTTTCAACTTTCTCTGAATTCAATGGAGGTCGACACTGTAGAAATGGATGTGGACAATGAGCGATGGTAATTTGCCTCCCTTCCTCATGATCTACCTCCTTTTTCTCTCTCACTCTACTTAATACCTACAGCTTATCATGTTTGTTTCTACAGTAGCTATTCCTTATCTATGACTACAACAAATTAATTTGAAAAAACCTGCAGGGTAACATTAATCTATGACATATCTTTGCACTGTTATTTACTCAATAATTTCGTCTTTGTTGTGAAAGTTTGCCCCAATCAACGATAGAAACTTCAGATGGCAGAATAACTATTTACAACCGGATTGGTTCACAATTACGGTTCTGCATGTGTGATGCACACCTTTGGATTTGATCACTTATCTTTTGCACCTCCATTTATTGGTTCAGAAATATGGGGTTGTTTGTGTGATGCACATATTTAGATAAGAGATGACATATTCTAATCATTTTTGTGGGGGAAATCTGACATTAGACACAATATATGAAAGTTGGTAAGATTGACCCTCAAATCAAGAATCCACGTCACCCTCTTTTTCTTGACCGTCCGATGTGAGCAACCGACGGCCAAGATCGCAAGTTTCTGGGCACCAAAACGGAATCTACTGTAGCACGGGCCTCTCCACCAATCACGCGAGGACACGTCTCCCGGTCTCAATCCGATCATCCCCGGTTTCGCCGGTCGCCGTGTCATTTTATAGAAAAACCACTGAAATATCGTGCTCGTGACCCGCAGTCCAGAATTTAACGCGCAAAGGGACCTATTCGTAAATTCACTATAGATGAAGGACGTTTCTGCAAAACCGTCCTGCACAATCACCCTAGCTCTTTTCTCTCTCCCGTACGGCGTCGAGGTCGACGTCGCCGCCGCTACGCAGCGCTGCTGCTCCGCGCCCCCTGGTCGAATCTACGGACACGGGGAGGTCCGCCTCCGCGCCCTCTCCATCCTCGCCGAGTTTGCCGTGCCTAAACGCCACGTCCGCACCGAAATCGCAGCTCTGTCCCGCCACTATTCCCCTCCAACGCCGCCCCGGCTTTCGTGCTACCTCCAGCCTGAGCCTCCCCGGTCAACCAGATCGACGGGATCCACCCGACCTCATCCTTGCGCTCCCACGAGAGCGGCCGCGAGACTGGCCTTCCTCCCTCGCCTCCGCTTCCACCTCTCGAACCTGGCACCTCGCCGCCCGCTGGCATGGAATCGGCGCTCCTCTCTCGCACCTGCATCAGCCTTGGCGCCGCCGAGGAGGACGAGGACGGCGGCGTTGTCGGGTACGTCAAGGGTGACCAGCTGCCTCGGTACCGTCCCCACTTGTTTCTTCTCTGCCTTCATTTGGTTCCCCTCCGGTTGGATCCGCCGGCGTTCGCTGGTGTCCGTTGTGCGTGTGTGTGCACAGGCTGCTGCAATGTGTAGGACCTGCACAGGCTGCTGCAATGCTGTTGATCTTGAAGCTTGATCAAACGTCAGAGCTGCACCTTCGGTAAGCTTCAACATATGCTATTGTTAGTTCGGCACCTCAAAAGTTTTCCCCTGCATGAAATTTCTTATACGGAGCATACTACATTGCCATTGTTATACGTGATAGCTTTTGGCACTTTTGACTTCTCTGTTCATGCAGATCCATCCAGATGATGCATTTAGGGAGCAAATGATTACAAAGTTTGAGGTATCATCTTACCTGTGTTTACATGTTGTAGATTTTTTAATAGTAGCTTTGTAAACTGAGATCTGGGCAGGTGTTTAACCCGTGTTGTACGGCTCTATCAAAACAACACTCATTTATCTTACTTTTGCTCATACCGGCAATATTTTATCTCTCATGTGTACTTCGTTGGAGAGGAAGATGAATTGGTATTGCTCAGGTTAGGTGGATAATTCAAAGGACAATGATGTCGCCTAGAGGGGGGGTGAATAGGCGGTTTAAAACTTTTCCGGTTTAGGCTTATTAATTGCGGAATAAAACTAGGTGTTTAAATTAACAAGCCGACAACCTAAATAAACTAGGCTCACCTATGTGCACCAACAATTTATGCTAAGAAGGACAAACAACAAGGTGATAGCTATAGAATACTTCAAGCGCGAAGGCTATCACAATGTAAATTGCATAAGTAAAAAGCTCGGGTATAGAAATAACCGAGCCACGTGGAGACGAGGATGTATTCCCGAGTTCCTCCTTGTTAAGGGAGTACGTCTCGTTGGAGAGGTGTGAACCGACACAACGGTTCAATAACCACAAAGGTTTCACCTTCTTCTCCGATGAACCGCACCACAAAGGCTTGGTTCACCTTCCACTGTCGGAATTCCTTCGAGGCGGAATCCGGAGCCTTTTAACAACTATCCGGGGCACAACCCACAATGGGATTGGGGGCTCGCGAACGGCTTTCAACAACAACAATCCGGGGCACAACCCACAATGGGATTGGGGGCTCCCGAACGGCTTCAAGTGACCACACAAGGGTCCAACCACCACAAAGACGTCTAGTGTCCAAGGACCCAAGAGTAACAAGCTCACAAACTTTCAACTTCCACGAATCCTCGTGGAGAGCACACCGATGCATCAAATGCAAAAGGCAAGAGCACAAGTGCTCAAATCCTTCACTCTCGAATTCCAACAAAGCAACAAATGCTTATGGGGGAATAAGAGAGGAAGAACAAAGAGGAGATGCACCAAGAACTCCAAGATCAAGATCTACTAGGTTCCCCTCACTTAGAGGAGAGATGGATTGGTGGAAATGTAGATCTAGATCTCCTCTCTCAAATCCCTCAAAGATATGCAAGAATCATAGGAGGAAATGAGAGAGGGGCAAGCTTTCCAAGGTCAACAATGGAGGAGAGAGAGGGGGAAAATTCGTGCTTGGAAAAGCTACTCTCTCTGGGGAAGAAGGGGCATTTTTATAGGTCCCACGAAAAAGAGCCGTTGTAGGAAAACTTCACACCGGAGTTTCCGGTCACTAGGGCCGGAAACTCCGGCCTACTGGGACCGGAAACTTCGGCCCCCACCAGGGGCTGAACACTGTCAACACCGCCGAGGCTTGGGCAAACTCTCCGGTGCCCTGGGCCGAAAAGTTCATCCAGGGGCGGAAACTCTGGCCTCTAGGGCCGGAAACTCCGCCCCCCACCAGGGGCTGAACAGCTTCAAAGCATCTTTGGAGAAAAACGTTGAGTCCGGAGACTCCGGTCCTGCACAGACCGGAGTTTCCGGTCTAGGAAAAACTACAGCAAAACCGATAACGAAAACGTCAATATCTTTTCCATCCGGACTCTATTTTCGATGATTTTTGGCTCGTTGGAATCACAAAGAAGAGCTTTACAAGATCATGCAGATAAACCTCATAGTCCAACAATGGAAGATAAAACCAAATGGAGGAGGTTAAAACCTCTCTAAAAAGGAATGATCGGCAAACCTCCAAAACCGAAAACGCAACAAGTTTTCCATATGAAATTCGTTTTCGGTGAACTTGGGCTTGTCGTGAAGATCACAACAAGCACAAAAACCCAACAAGGAGAAAAACCAAGTAGGAACCAAGAAACATGAAATGGCAAGTATGCAAAGGTTTGAGCTCTCCACAAAGATGCGATCAAGTTACTCACTCGAGAGCCCCTCTTGATAGTACGCCATCTATCCTAAAACCCGGTCTCCCATTAACACCATGAGAACGGTAAAATAGAAAACCTATCAAGATCATACATTTGCCTTGCGCATTCCACTTGAGCTCGATGATGACGATCTTGAGTCTCTCAAGTTGAAACACCTTTCTTGATTGTGCTTGCTAGCACATGCTTAATGAGGATTTCTCCAAATGCTCTCACATACTCCATTATGGGAGGGCCTCGCTCAGCTTCGTCTTCATGTCTCCTTTCCAAGCTTCAATCAAAAGATATCTTCCAAGATGCATCATATTGAAATTGCATTTCATCTTCTTCTCTTGATATGTAAGATGGCTTGGGGGTAAACATGATTGTTCACTCAATCTTCTATTCCAAGCCATACTTGCGATGAGCTCAACTCTATACATGACCATTCTTCATATTAACCCTTGAATAGAGCATTGGTCATTATGTCATCTTGAAGAGTCCAACACATGAACTCCTATATTTTCCCATGGACAAGATCTATAAGAATATCTCAATGTAAACATTAGTCCATAAGGATTGTCATTCATTGCCAAAACCACGTATGGGGGCAACCATGCACTTTCAATAATCCTCTTTCGATACAGTATGCGTGATCAATTAGTGTACTTGATTCAGTTACTAGCTTTATACTGTAAAGCTGGATCATTGTTGATCGAATGTTAGTTAAAATAATTTTCACAGTATTTTGATACTCTTGTGATAAATCTCAGCAGCATAAATGACAGTATGAAGCACACCCATGGTTAGGTGCCTTTATTTCCCAATTGCTACCTATTTTCTGCAAACTGGCCTACTATTCCACGGTGCTTCCTACGAGGACAGATATAAGCAAATATGGTGGTTTAATTAGCCTGAAAACATTTTCTTTCATTTGTATCCCAGGTTTTCACAAGGTTAGATAACTTCAGAGCAACAGGAACTTCCAATTCAAGGATAGTGAGTTCAATAAAAGGAGGACATTACTGTCAAGTAACAACTATTCAAATATTCGATCTGAACCCAATCCTAGTAGGCGTGCCCAAACAATTGCACGGTCCGGAGGCATATATAGATATATATATATATGATAGCTAAATGTGTGATATGTGGTTCTATTTCTGAAAATTTTGACATTTTTACTGCTTGCATAGTCCAAACAATTATTGTTTTGTGTTGGTTTCTTATACTCTGTGTCGTATCTTGCAGCAATGAGACCAAACGTGTTGCTATCTTCCTTATCAGGTCGATGAACTTCTACATGTGGAAGTTTAATTGGTGGGCTCCTGTTGGAAAAATGTTGGTGAGGTTGTCCCTCTTTGATGCATTGTAATGCGCTCATATTTCAGAATGGTGCTTCATTTATATGGAGAAAATGATTTGTCTTTCAGTTTGTTTGTAGTTTTAGGGATGATTTTATTACAGATTAAAAATGTTCAGTGCCATCCTTGAATGTGATATTGAAGGTATATTATATAGCTGATTGTTTTTACTGTATTTTTTGTAGACTCAAATTAGGACTCAAACTGAGGTCTGATTGTTGTGGAAGAATCATTGCAAGAGGTAATCCTCAGGTGTCCAACTGTTCATGTGTGGTCATATGATGGTGCCATTTTGTTTAGGATCTGTTGTCTTCCGTTATTATGCAGGCCTTCCTGTATTTACATTTATAACTTCATATGTGCTTCATAGGACCAAGAGTGTTACATTATTTTCTTATTAGTATGTTGCAAGTGGTGCTATTGATCTCCCTACGCATTGTGGTTCATGCACTGTTTACATTTCTGCATGTGCTCTTTATCTGTTTATGTCTCCAGATGGTATATATGTTATTATTTTTTCTATTGTCTTATTATGTTCAATGACTGTGTAATTTGGTTACTCATGTACATATTCCTGGGTCATCTATTGCTACAGCAGCCTCAGGGAATCCATACAATGTCGCCAGTGCTGATTCTGCTCATCGGCCCACTATGGGTGCTTCGTAAATGCCGGATCAACCTGGTGCTGCTACTTAGGCTTCTTCATCAGGGGTCCAGATTCCTAGGTTCCGTTATTTTGATCTGGATGCTTATGATGGTGCCGGCCCATCATATGTTGCTTACAATTTCCAGCTTGAAAATCACCCAGATCATATTTTACAATCTGATGATGTGTTTTCTGAAGCTGGTGCGTCTATTCCTATTCCACATTTGCCTCCAGGTGCTAATCCTTTGGATTACCTGTCAAAGGGTATGTCGTCTATCTAAGTGTTCCTCTATCGATTTTCCTTTTTATACGTTTTGTTTGAAAATTCCTTTGACAGCAAATGTAAATGATGTTGTTCATTACTCTTTTCTTTCAGTTCCTGCTACTCCTCATTTGCCTGGATGTACGGCTTATTGCAGCCGACGGATACGTACGGCTATTCCTCGGCATCGGGCTTTCCTTCGTGCAGGCCGCAAGCCTAACCGTGTCGATTTGCCTTTACCAAAGGACCTCATTAGTGTGCTCAACCGGATACAGAAACAAACAACAAGACACTGTTGATAACAAGCACACCTCTAGACATTCAACTTTTTTTCTTGAAGTACTTTCAATGGAGCAACTACTCCTGTGAAAGATGTCATCGATCCATCAAGTACCCAGACCGACGAAGTAAGCATCTATGTTTACTTTCTCAATTTACAAACTGATTATCCAAATTTGGTTGTCTATGCCTTACCATTTTAACACTCCAGGAGACAGGAGACTGCTTCTCAAGTGAATAGCAAGAAAAAGGACCGCTGAAAATCTTCTAACAACTGAACCAAAGAAAAATAGGGTATTTCCTCTTCCATCCAATATATTTGAGCATTATATACTATGGAACACTCATATTACGGAATTAACTAATTGAAACATAGCGGCAGAGGCAGCAGAGCAGATCGAACAAAAAAAGAAATTATCTTTACCAGGTGCTATTTCTGACCGGTCTTTATTTACATGATGAGCTTCATTGTCTTATTGCTTCTTACTATTAATTTATGCACAGCAAAGAATGATGCTGGACACATATCGCATACTATCTTCATCACCAACCAAGACACAACGGAAGTCATTTGCTGTTATGTCCTATCAGGCTAGCACTCTGTTTAGAACTATCGAAATGACATTCCGTTTAATTAGTATCTAAGAACTATCATCATGAGTAAAGTTGAATCATATAGTACATGAGTCAACTTACTCATGTCTTCCTACTACTTACGATCTATGCTTTTGCATAAGCATCTGTGCAACATAAACTTATCTCTGTTGTACTGTAAAAATGTACAAACAGTCACTATGTTTTCAGTTTTATGCTTACGTTTAGCAGAAGAAATCTTCTTAGTAGATGCATCCCCAGGTACCATATGTTTAACAATGCACGGATATATCCAACAATGAAGAATTAACTAAACGAAAAAGCAATTCTACCTACTTTAACGCATTAAAGTACTGAGCAACTCTGAACAAAATCCTTCCTTCATTCCAGTTTTGCATACATTACTTACAACTTACACGGACTGTTGATATTTGAACAGCTTATATTCTTCTTCTTCACTACAGACAAATATTATAGACTATCATAACACAAAAACATCATTTTAGCCAGACAGAGTACGTACTGCTTATATACAACAGTACACAACTATTAAATTGAACTAGAAGCCACTTTTTACAATCATTTGAAACACCGATATTCATACCACCTAATATTTTTCAACTCCATCTTCAAACTCACTCGCACCTTCTAACAGAGCCATAGAAGCTAGGGAATACAACGAACAGTATTATTTGCACATTGACGAATGAAAATGCGTCAGAAAAATCACCAAACCAAACAACACAAAAATAAACGTATTCAACCTTCATAAATAAGATAAAAATAATATAATTCAACAACATTTTTTTTTACTTATTATACTTATATAAAAAATATACGGATGCGGCGTATCGCCGCGCCAAATTGCCTAGTTAGACACAATATAGGATTGTTTCAATGCTATCGTGCATATGCCTATTCTCATATTCTGTTTTTTAATACATTTTAGTCTTTTGGTATACAAAAAAAGATCAACAATGATTTGTTTGCAGAACTAACTTAGCAGTAATTTCTTTGTTTTTGGTGTCCAGGTGCATGGACTGTCTTCCTACTGCCTCATGCGTATTTGTGCAGACCGTAACTTTCATTTTTTTTTTTTGGCAATTGTTTACTCCCTCCTCACATATCATGTACTTTTGATTGGGCGTATAATTCGTCTTCCATGCTAAATGCACGAATTCATAGATAGAGCTTTATCAGCTATTGAGTGGATACTTTTCCAGTTCACCCAAAACTTGGAGAGTTGTTATGATATATATAAAACTCAGTCCAAAGATAACTAATATGTAAAAAGCATAATTAAATGTTCAGTTTAGTGACGTCCACACATATTCTTAATGTCTGACGGTTTATGATCCGACTGGCCATTTTACGCTATCTTGCCAAATTGTACAGTTTATGATCTACCGGCCATTGCCCACACACATTCTTGTTATCTTGTACAGTGGCATCGAATCACTGCTGAGGCTTCCGTCACGTTCGTGGAGAAGCTCGAAGACATGGTGCCAAAGATGATGCATTTTAATATGGAGGACTGTGAGAACGACAGTCGAGCGGTGGAAATGGTCTTCGATTCCGATCGTGAGTTGTACTTTTGAAAGGGAAACCGGCACCGGCACCTAGAGGGGGTGAATAGGTTCTAGTTATAATTTTAGTTCTTTTAAAATTTTATGATTTGATATAAAGATAAATTCTCTAAATATATTACTATATGACAAGCTAGCAACTAGATAGCCAAGTAAATAAGATACACAAGTGAGATACAATAATGTAAGGTGCAAGTAAATAAAGGAGTAGAGCGATGAAACCATGTGAAAGCACACATAGACGAAAATGTATTTCCGAGTTCCACCATGAAGGGTGTACGTCTCATTCTAGGAGAGGTGTGAGCTATCACACAGGTTGATCTCAACGTCACAAATGTCTAACATTTTTCTCCGATAATCCCACCACAAAGTTGGATTCACCATCCAATATTGAACTCCTTTACTGTAGCTACACTGCGTAGGCTCTTACGGCCCCTAAAGTCATGTTTTGCACGAACTAAACTCAGTTGTTTATGGTTCGCGTTGTACGGTAGCTGCTAGTATGTTGTACTTCTACAAGGTTCAGTACGATTACCCCTTCCACCTAGATATCCAAACTCCAACAAATGTCTCTCGTCCCATTTTCCTTTGGCAACAAAAAGATATTATTATTAAGTTTGAATTGTAATTTTGTCCCTGTAATTGCTTTATCTTCTTAAAAATTGTTTTAGAAGAATATCTAGAATTTGTGTTGGGGCCGTCATTCCTTGATTTATCACGTGGAGCTTGTTCCGTGGCTCTCTCCTCCCGCTTCTTCATCGTCCTACCATTTCGGCGGGGAGCCGAGAAGAGAGGAGAGAGGAAGCGCGCGCTCTAAGGGTGTGTTCGTTTTTGGAACCGGGTGGAATGGAATGGAACCATTCCATTCCACTCTCATGGAACCGTTCCATTCCTGTGTTCTTTTTGGACAAAAATTATCACGGAATCGTTCCATTCTTGTGTTCTTTTTTAGGATGGGGTGGAATGGAATGGACTAGAACGGCAACAAACTCGATTAAATATTTCCTAATCTTGATTAATCATTGCTAAAATTTAATTAATTATTGCTAAACTTGATTAATTATTCCTAATATTAATTAATTGTTGCTAAACTTGATTAAATTAGAGTTAATCGCCCAGTTTACTGTTCCGTTCCACCTCGTCCGGCCGAATCGGTCGGACCGGTCGGTTCCATATATTGAGAGAATATTCCCTTTTCTGGGACCACTTCATTCTACTTCATTCCAGAAAAGAACGCAAGAACGGGCTCACGGAATGGAACCGTTCTATTCCATTCCACCCGATTCCAGAAACAAACACACCCTAAAAGAACTCGCTGGCCGTCCCGGTGGCTCCAGATCACACCCAAATTTGTGGCTTCTCCAGCCGCGAATTTGGTGGTTCCTTGTATTGGTGCATCTTCCTAGACCTGATCTTTCTGTGATTTTTTGTTATCTATCCCGTGCTCTTGGGGTCGATTTCTTGACGGATTAGGGCGCCGGCGGCAAAGGCCTCGAGTTTGGCCGGATTTCTCTGGCCGCGTTTGTGGATTTTTTCGATCTGGGGGCTATGCGGCCGTGCATTCGGTTCTTTGCCGTCCCAAATCCCCCACCGTTGGTGATTGTTTTTTAGCTTTCTCGCCTTACTCGGTGGGTTTCTCGGAGGATCGCGAGGTATTTGATTTCAGAAGGTCACCGCTGCGATTTTGCGCCAATTTGGGCAGCGCATTCCGCTCAGAAATAAAGCTTCTAACAGGGCGACATTCTGAATTTTTCTTGTGAAAACATTTGAGCTGAATCGCCGGATTCGTTGAGCAATTGCTTTGAGGGAGGGGATTTATTGTCCGTGAGGTGAAAACTTCCGCGCAATTCCGAGGACTCTCGCCTTGCAATGGTCAGGTGGGTGTAGGAAGGAGCAGGGGAAAGATGAGGAGAGAATGGCTCCTCGCTCCTTCCATCATCTCCGTGCTGCTCTTTGCACCAACGGTCTGCCAAGGATTGTTCGTTGGCGCAAGCAATATGTCACCAGCGCTGACACCGGCCTTCATCAAGCAAGTAGACGACTGGGGAGTATAATTTTCCATGTGTTTCGCTTGATTCGGTAGTAACACCTACTGTGTATGATTGGTGTCATTGCATAGTTGTAAACTTGTAATCAAGAGCAAGGTAGGTTTGTTTTCACACGATCCCCGTGGAATCAAGTTTCATTACCATAAGAGCAAAGTAGTTTAGTTCGGGTCCTCTCAAGAAGTACGAATTAAGTATCAATCTTTTTGTGAAACGAAAAAAGGCGAGGAATTGAAGATCCGTCGTTATCAAGATCATAGAATGATAGAATTATCGCCCAGATGTACTTCTTGCTGGAATTTTAGTGTATTTGGCATAAGGCCCAACTAAAATCCGAAATTCCCCCGTTCTGGTTGGTTGGTTGTGCATGTACATGACTAATGTTTAGTCTCATACTGCTTATGGAGAGTGAGTTGCACCACTTTATATAGTGGGATGTTCTAATACTAGTATGAGCTAGTGAGAATATGAGAAGATGAAGAGTGACACACGCGCGCTCCACCTCACTCGCCACGCCACGCCACGCCTCGTCTCACCTCGTCACGACGCGTCGCGGGTTGCGGGAATCTCGCCGAGCCGAGCTTATATTTTTACAGTCTGGGAAAATTAATGAGTCATTGATTAGTAATTAACGGACGCGTTAATTACCTTGCCGTTTCCGATTCCAATGGGATCGTGGGGCGTTACCGACTCGATCGTGACTTACTGCCCACGTCCTACCCGACTCGCTCCATATATACAGCCCGGGGCAAACCCTAGCCGCCACCACGAGATACATGGTCTCACACCGTTCCAGAGCATTGCGCCGCCGTCTACCAAGTCTTCTCCATCCTGTCTTCCGGTGTGCACCGGTTGAACGGACAATAGGCCTCCGGAACCCCGCCTCTTGTGATCCTGTACGGGAGAGGAGCGATCAGGTTTTTGGGGAGCGCACTCGCGCGACTACTGGCTTCGAGTTCTTCCCCAACGACGACTTCTTCCCCGACATCGCCAGTCTCTTCATCGACGACATGGGCGACGACACGGGGAATTCCAGCGGTGCGACTGCTGTTGTACCGTATGTGTTCTTGATCTTCCTATATGAAGCTTTACTGGAGTTCCTACTTGTAGTATGTACTCTAAATTCAATCTGTTCATCTACTGTCTGCGTAGATCACATGATTAGTTTAATTTGCATTATTCTAGTCATAAATTGTTCTTTGCTATTGGGAATTAAATCATATGCTAAATCGCCTAATTATTCAACAATCCAAAAACCTGATTATAGGCAATTAGCAACTACTGGCTTTATCGCGTCAACGAGGCCGTTTCCCTTTAAAGGGGTTATGTATAAGCGGTGGCGCATGAGAGCAGTTTTATGGTTTCAGAATATGAACTGCTATGCTGCCACCAAAGGCAAGCCTGATGGCGAGCTTGACCCTGCACAGCAGGAGTCTTTCGAGAGGTTCGACAACATGTTTAAGAGTGCCCTTTTGAGTATTCTTGACGATTTCATTGTGGACTCGTATATGTCGTTCTCTAACGGCAAGGACATGTGGGATGCGCTCGAGGCCAAGTTTGGGGTCTCGGACGCTGGCAGCGAGCTGTATGTCATGAAAACTTTCTATGACTACAAGATGACTGATGAGCGCCCTGTTGTTCAACAGGCTCATGAGATACAGTCACTCGCTAAGGAACTTGAGCACTTTAAGTGTATCTTACCGGACAAGTTTGTCGCCGGTGGCATTATCGCCAAGCTTCCACCTTCGTGGAGCAACTTTGCTACCTCTCTGAACACAAGAGACAAGAGTTTTCCGTTTCGGATCTCATTGGGTCACTTCAAGTGGAAGAGAAGCGAGAGCGAAGGATACACGTGCTCGAGTTACCGAGGCTGGTTCTAGTGCCCATGTGGTACAAAAGAAGAATTACCAGCTGACCCACAAGTCCAATTTAACAAGAACAATTCTGGGGGTAAGGGCAAACCTGATGGAAAGTTCAAGCCATCACATCCTACCAACTTCAAGAAGAAGAACAATAAACCGAGGAAGGGTTCATGCCATGTTTGCGGTGATCCAAATCACTGGGCACCTCGTTGTCCCAACCGCCATGAGTTGCGCGAACCTGAGAATAATGGCAAGAGTGCCAATGTTGTCATTGGCGATACTGAGATGAAGGATCCAGGGTACGGAATATTTCCAACCATCCTTTCAATCTGTCATTCACCTGAATGGTTGATTGACACTGGTGCCAATGTACATGTTTGTGCTGATGCCTCGATGTTCTCTTCTTACCAGATCACAGGGACTTCCCCCGTGCTGATGGGTAATGGGTCACATGCCTTTGTTCGTGGAGTCGGTACAGTCGATCTGAAGTTTACTTCGGGGAAGACCGTGCGTCTGAAGAACGTTCATCATGTGCCCGCCATCAATAAAAATCTCGTCAGCGGATCTTTGTTGTGTCGAGATGGTTTTAAGTTGGTTTTCGAGTCCAATAAAGTAATATCTAAATATGGACAATTTGTTGGAAAAGGCTATGAGTGTGGAGGCTTGTTCCGCCTATCTTTATCGGATATTTGCTCCAAAGTTATTAATCATGTTTGCCACGAAATTGAGTCTAATCTTTGGCATTCACGACTTTGTCATATTAACTTTGGTAGCATGACGCGACTAGCTAATTTGGATTTAATTCCGAAGTTCACTAATGTGAAAGGTTCCAAGTGTCAAGTGTGCGTTCAAGCTAAGCAACCTCGCAAGTCACATAAGGCTGCGGAGGCAAGAGACTTGGCACCACTGGAACTTAACATTCAGATCTTTGTGAGATGAATGGTATATTGACGAGAGGCGGAAAGAAATATTTCATGATGCCTATTGATGACTCCACTAGATATTGTTATGTGTATCTCCTGAAAACAAAAGATGAAGCTTTAAACTTCTTCAAAAACTATAAAGCTGAGGCAGAGAATCAACTTGATCTAAGAATAAAACGTCTAAGGTCTGATCGTGGTGGAGAGTACTTTTCCAATGAGTTTGATTCTTTTTGTGCGGAACATGGTATAATCCATGAGAGGACGCCTCCCTATTCACCTCAGTGAAATGGGGTAGCCGAAAGAAAGAACTGAACTCTAATTGATTTGGTTAACGCCATGTTAGACACTTCGGGTCTCTCCAAGGCATGGTGGGGGGAGGCGCTATTGACAGCTTGTCATGTCCTAAACCGAGTTCCCACAAAGAACAAAACCGTTTCTCCATTTGAGGAATGGGAAAGGAAAAAGTTGAGACTCTCTTACTTACGTACTTGGGGTTGTTTGGCGAAAGTCAATATTCCAATTCCCAAGAAGCGCAAGCTAGGACCAAAAACCGTGGATTGTGTTCTTCTGGGCTATGCTTTTCTTAGCATTGGCTATAGATTTTTGATAATCAAATCTGAGGTACCCGACATGCATGTTGGTACGATTATGGAGTCGAATGATGCGACTTTCTTTGAGGACATTTTTCCCATGAAGGTTTGTCTAGCTCATCAAATTAGGATATGCCTAATACACCTAGTCAGGAATTAGCTGAGATTCCTGATCCTACCATTCCGATAGAACACACTGATAATCCCGTGGAGGATGACAATGAAGTTCCTGTTAGTAGCAAGAGACAGAGGACTGATAAGTCCTTTGGTGATGATTTCATTGTGTACCTTGTGGATGACACTCCCAGTACCATTTCAGAAGCTTATGCATCTCTTGATGCTGACTACTGGAAGGAAGCTGTCCGAAGTGAGATGGACTCCATCTTAGCTAACGGAACCTGGGAAGTTACTGATCGTCCTTATGGGTGCAAACCTGTAGGATGTAAGTGGGTGTTCAAGAAAAAGCTTAGGCCTGATGGTACTATTGAGAAGTAAAAGGCGCGGCTTGTGGCCAAGGGTTATAACCAGAAAGAAGGAGAAGACTTCTTTGATACTTACTCACCTGTGGCTAGACTGACCACAATTCGGGTGCTACTTTCATTGGATGCTTCGCATCGTCTTCTCGTTCATCAAATGGATGTTAAGACAGCTTTCCTAAATGGAGAGTTAGACGAGGAAATTTATATGGATCAGCCTGATGGTTTTGTAGTACCGGGTCAGGAAGCAAAGGTGTGCAAGCTATTGAAGTCTTTATATGGCCTTAAGCAAGCTCCTAAGCAGTGGCATGAGAAGTTTGAAAGAACTTTAACTGCTGCAGGTTTCGTTGTTAACGAATCCGATAAGTGTGTATACTATCGCCATGGTGGGGGCGAGGGAGTTATTCTATGTCTGTATGTCGATGACATACTGATATTTGAAACCAATCTTGATTTAATCAAGGAGGTTAAGGCTTTCTTATCTCGCTGTTTTGAGATGAAGGATCTTGGAGTAGCTGATGTAATCTTAAACATCAAGCTGTTGAGAGATGGTGATGGTGGGATTACACTGCTTCAATCCCGCTATGTGGAAAAGATCTTGAGTCGCTTCGGGCATGACGACTGCAAGCCTTCTCCGACACCATATGATCCCAGTGTGTTGATTCGAAAGAATCAGGGCATTGCTAGAGATCAACTGAGATATTCTCAGATCATTGGCTCGCTTATGTATTTGGCTTGTGCCACGAGGCCTGACATCTCTTTTGTTGTAAGCAAGTTGAGCCGGTTTGTTTCCAACCCGGGAGATGATCATTGGCATGCGCTTGAGAGAGTTATGCGCTATTTAAAAGGCACTGCGAGCTATGGAATTCACTATTCTGGTTATCCTAGAGTACTGGAAGGTTATAGTGATTCCAATTGGATATCTGATGCTGATGAGATTAAGGCCACGAGTGATTATGTGTTTACACTCGGTGGTGGAGCTGTTTCCTGTAAGTCTTACAAGCAGACCATCTTAACGAGGTCAACTATGGAAGCAGAACTCACAGCATTAGACACAGCCATTGTTGAAGCAGAGTGGCTTCGAGAGCTTTTGATGGACTTACCTGTGGTTGAAAAACCCATACCCGCTATCCTTATGAACTGTGATAATCAAACTGTGATAGTTAAGATTAAAAGTTCTAAGGATAATTTGAAGTCATCAAGGCATGTGAAAAGGAGATTGAAATCTGTCAGAAAATTGAAGAACTCCGGAGTTATTGAGTTGGATTATATCCAAACCTCTAAAAACTTGGCAGATCCTTTCACAAAGGGTTTATCACGTAACGTGATAAATAATGCATCGAGGGAGATGGGTTTGACACCCACCGTATGAGTTGTCCACAGTGGTAACCTACTCTATGTGATCGGAGATCCCGTGAATTAGAAGTGGGAGACAAGCTGTTGGTCGGCTGGGAGAAGAGTATCCTTACATTTTACTATCCCACTCCGCAAAGATGCAATACTCTCCTGATCTGCATAGCAGGTTGATATTTATCTTAATGTGTTCCAAGCGGCTTACTTTTATAAGCGGAGATGTTATCCTGCAGAGCATCTCTTGAGGAACACACCTATATGAGTTTGATTGTTAAACGTCGCAGTCTATGAGAGTCGGGTGCTCTTTAATAAACTCATGAAAGTCCTTGGAGTATGACGTATAAGCTTCACACCGCGGGGAAGCCTTGCGGTAGCCTAGTATCGGTCAAGGGCTTGTGTGAAACTAGGTCGCAGCAAACTTGTAGTTCAAGGCATAGTCCACTATTCAAGTTGCGGTCTAACGTAGCATAAGTTTCAAAGTGGAGTTCAACTTAACAATCCCCACTAAGCACCGGTATATGAAACAATGTTTTGGAACAAAGTGGTACAATGTGCCAATGAGACTTTGTGGGGGATTGCTGGAATTTTAGTGTACTTGGGCTAAGGCCCAACTAAAATTCGAAATTCTCATGGCCCATTCTGGTTGGCTGGTTGTGCATGTACGTGACTAATGTTTAGTCCCATACTGCTTGTGAAGAGTGAGTTGCACTACTTTATATAGTGGGATGTTCTAGTACTAGTATGAGCTAGTGAGAATATGAGAAGATGAAGAGTGACACACGCGCGCTCCTCCTCCTCGCTCGCCTCGCCACGCCACGCCTCGCCTCGTCACGACGCGTCGCGGGTTGCGGGAATCTCGCCGAGCCGAGCTTATATTTTTGCAGTCTAGGAAAATTAATGAGTCATTGATTAGTAATTAACGGACGCGTTAATTACCTTGCCGTTTCCGATTCAAATGGGCTCGTGGGGCGTTACCGACTCGATCGTGGCTTACTGCCCACGTCCTACCTGAATCGCACTATATATACAGCCCGGGGCAAACCCTAGCCACCACCACGAGATACATGGTCTCACACTGTTCCAGAGCATTGCGCCGCCGTCTACCAAGTCTTCTCCATCCCGTCTTCCGGCGTGCACCGGTTGAAGGGATAGTAGGCCTCCGGAACCCCGCCTCTTGTGATCCTGTACGGGAGAGGGGCGATCAGGTTTTTGGGGAGCCCACTCGCGCGACTTCTGGCTTCGAGTTCTTCCCCAACGACGACTTCTTCCCCGACATCGCCAGCCTCTTCATCGACGACATGGGCGACGACACGGGGAATTCCAGCGGTGCGACTGCCGATGTACCGTATGTGTTCTTGATCTTCCTATATGAAGTTTTACTGGAGTTCCTACTTGTAGTATGTACTCTAAATTCAGTATCTTCATCTACTGTTTGCGTAGATCACATGATTAGTTTAATTTGCATTATTCTAGTCATGAATTGTTCTTTGCTATTGGGAATTAAATCATATGCTAAATCGCCTAATTATTCAACAATCCAAAAACCTGATTATAGGCAATTAGCAACTACTGGCTTTATCGCGTCAACGAGGCCGTTTCCCTTTAAAGGGGTTATGTATAAGCGGTGGCGCATGAGAGCAGTTTTATGGTTTCAGAATATGAACTGCTATGCTGCCACCAAAGGCAAGCCTGATGGCGAGCTTGACCCTGCACAGCAGGAGTCTTTCGAGAGGTTCGACAACATGTTTAAGAGTGCCCTTTTGAGTATTCTTGACGATTCCATTGTGGACTCGTATATGTCGTTCTCTAACGACAAGGACATGTGGGATGCGCTCGAGGCCAAGTTTGGCGTCTCGGACGCTGGCAGCGAGCTGTATGTCATGAAAACTTTCTATGACTAGAAGATGAGTGATGAGCGCCCTGTTGTTCAACAGGCTCATGAGATACAGTCACTCGCTAAGGAACTTGAGCACTTTAAGTGTATCTTACCGGACAAGTTTGTCGCTGGTGGCATTATCGCCAAGCTTCCACCTTCGTGGAGCAACTTTGCTACCTCTCTGAAACACAAGAGACAAGAGTTTTCCGTTTCGGATCTCATTGGGTCACTTGAAGTGGAAGACAAGGCGAGAGCGAAGGATACACGTGCTCGAGTTACCGAGGCTGGTTCTAGTGCCCATGTGGTACAAAAGAAGAATTACCAGCCGCCCCACAAGTCCAAGTTAAACAAGAACAATTCTGGGGGTAAGGGCAAGCCTGATGGAAAGTTCAAGCCATCACAGCCTACCAACTTCAAGAAGAAGAACAATAAACCGAGGAAGGGTTCATGCCATGTTTGCGGTGATCCAAATCACTGGGCACCCCGTTGTCCCAACCGCCATGAGCTGCGCGAACCTGAGAACAATGGCAAGAGTGCTAATGTTGTCATTGGCGATACTGAGATGAAGGATCCAGGGTACGGAATATTTCCCACCATCCTTTCAGTTTGTCATTCACCTGAATGGTTGATTGACACTGGTGCCAATGTACATGTTTGTGTTGATGCCTCGATGTTCTCTTCTTATCAGATCACAGGGACTTCCCCCGTGCTAATGGGTAATGGGTCACATGCCTTTGTTCGTGGAGTCGGTACAGTCGATCGGAAGTTTACTTCGGGGAAGACCGTGTGTCTGAAGAACGTTCATCATGTGCCCGCCATCAATAAAAATCTCGTCAGCGGATCTTTGTTGTGTCGGGATGGTTTTAAGTTGGTTTTCGAGTCCAATAAAGTTGTAATATCTAAATGTGGACAATTTGTTGGAAAAGGCTATGAGTGCGGAGGCTTGTTCCGCCTATCTTTATCGGATATTTGCTCCAAAGTTATTAATCATGTTTGCCACGAAATTGAGTCTAATCTTTGGCATTCACGACTTTGTCATATTAACTTTGGTAGCATGACGCGACTAGCTAATTTGGATTTAATTCCGAAGTTCACTAATGTGAAAGGTTCCAAGTGTCAAGTGTGCGTTCAAGCTAAGCAACCTCGCAAGTCACATAAGGCTGCGGAGGCAAGACACTTGGCACCACTGGAACTTAACATTCAGATCTTTGTGAGATGAATGGTATATTGACGAGAGGCGGAAAGAAATATTTCATGATGCTTATTGATGACTCCACTAGATTTTGTTATGTGTATCTCCTGAAAACAAAAGATGAAGCTTTAAACTTCTTCAAAAACTATAAAGCTGAGGCAGAGAATCAACTTGATCTAAGAATAAAACGTCTAAGGTCTGATCGTGGTGGAGAGTACTTTTCCAATGAGTTTGATTCTTTTTGTGCGGAACATGGTATAATCCATGAGAGGACGCCTCCCTATTCACCTCAGTGAAATGGGGTAGCCGAAAGAAAGAACTGAACTCTAACTGATTTGGTTAACGCCATGTTAGACACTTCGGGTCTCTCCAAGGCATGGTGGGGGGAGGCGCTATTGACAGCTTGTCATGTCCTAAACCGAGTTCCCACAAAGAACAAAACCGTTTCTCCATTTGAGGAATGGGAAAGGAAAAAGTTGAGACACTCTTACTTACGTACTTGGGGTTGTTTGGCGAAAGTCAATATTCCAATTCCCAAGAGGCGCAAGCTAGGACCAAAAACCGTGGATTGTGTTCTTCTGGGCTATGCTTTTCTTAGCATTGGCTATAGATTTTTGATAATCAAATCTGAGGTACCCGACATGCATGTTGGTACGATTATGGAGTCGAATGATGCGACTTTCTTTGAGGACATTTTTCCCATGAAGGTTTGTCTAGCTCATCAAATTAGGATATGCCTAATACACCTAGTCAGGAATTAGCTGAGATTCCTGATCCTACCATTCCGATAGAACACACTGATAATCCCGTGGAGGATGACAATGAAGTTCCTGTTAGTAGCAAGAGACAGAGGACTGATAAGTCCTTTGGTGATGATTTCATTGTGTACCTTGTGGATGACACTCCCAGTACCATTTCAGAAGCTTATGCATCTCTTGATGCTGACTACTGGAAGGAAGCTGTCCGAAGTGAGATGGACTCCATCTTAGCTAACGGAACCTGGGAAGTTACTGATCGTCCTTATGGGTGCAAACCTGTAGGATGTAAGTGGGTGTTCAAGAAAAAGCTTAGGCCTTATGGTACTATTGAGAAGTAAAAGGCGCGGCTTGTGGCCAAGGGTTATACCCAGAAAGAAGGAGAAGACTTCTTTGATACTTACTCACATGTGGCTAGACTGACCACAATTCGGGTGCTACTTTCATTGGATGCCTCGCATCGTCTTCTCGTTCATCAAATGGATGTTAAGACAGCTTTCCTAAATGGAGAGTTAGACGAGGAAATTTATATGGATCAGCCTGATGGTTTTGTAGTACCGGGTCAGGAAGCAAAGGTGTGCAAGCTATTGAAGTCTTTATATGGCCTTAAGCAAGCTCCTAAGCAGTGGCATGAGAAGTTTGAAAGAACTTTAACTGCTGCAGGTTTCGTTGTTAACGAATCCGATAAGTGTGTATACTATCGCCATGGTGGGGGCGAGGGAGTTATTCTATGTCTGTATGTCGATGACATACTGATATTTGAAACCAATCTTGATTTAATCAAGGAGGTTAAGGCTTTCTTATCTCGCTGTTTTGAGATGAAGGATCTTGGAGTAGCTGATGTAATCTTAAACATCAAGCTGTTGAGAGATGGTGATGGTGGGATTACACTGCTTCAATCCCGCTATGTGGAAAAGATCTTGAGTCGCTTCGGGTATGACGACTGCAAGCCTTCTCCGACACCATATGATCCCAGTGTGTTGATTCGAAAGAATCAGGGCATTGCTAGAGATCACTTGAGATATTCTCAGATCATTGGCTCGCTTATGTATTTGGCTTGTGCCACGAGGCCTGACATCTCTTTTGTTGTAAGCAAGTTGAGCCGGTTTGTTTCCATCCCGGGAGATGATCATTGGCATGCGCTTGAGAGAGTTATGCGCTATTTAAAAGACATTGCGAGCTATGGAATTCACTATTCTGGTTATCCTAGAGTACTGGAAGGTTATAGTGATTCCAATTGGATATCTGATGCTGATGAGATTAAGGCCACGAGTGGTTATGTGTTTACACTCGGTGGTGGAGCTGTTTCCTGGAAGTCTTGCAAGAAGACCATCTTAACGAGGTCAACTATGGAAGCAGAACTCACAGCATTAGACACAGCCATTGTTGAAGCAGAGTGGCTTCGAGAGCTTTTGATGGACTTACTTGTGTTTGAAAAACCCATACCCGCTATCCTTATAAACTGTGATAATCAAACTGTGATAGTTAAGATTAAAAGTTCTAAGGATAATTTGAAGTCATCAAGGCATGTGAAAAGGAGATTGAAATCTGTCAGAAAATTGAAGAACTCCAGAGTTATTGCGTTGGATTATATCCAAACGTCTAAAAACTTGGCAGATCCTTTCACAAAGGGTTTATCACGTGACAAATAATGCATCGAGGGAGATGGGTTTGAGACCCACCGTATGAGTTGTCCACAGTGGTAACCTACTCTATGTGATCGGAGATCCCGTGAATTAGAAGTGGGAGACAAGCTGTTGGTCGGCTGGGAGGAGAGTATCCTTACATTTTACTATCCCACTCCGCAAAGATGCAATACTCTCCTGATCTGCATAGCAGGTTGATATTTATCTTAATGTGTTCCAAGCAGCTTACTTTTATAAGCGGAGATGTTATCCTGCAGAGCATCTCTTGAGGAACACACCTATATGAGTCTGACTGTTAAACGTCGCAGTCTATGAGAGTCGGGTGCTCTTTAATAAACTCATGAAAGTCCTTGGAGTATGACGTATAAGCTCCAGACCGCGGGGAAGCCTTGCGGTAGCCTAGTATCGGTCAAGGGCTTGTGTGAAACTAGGTCGCAGCAAACTCGTAGTTCAAGGCATAGTCCACAATTCAAGTTACGGTCTAACGTAGCATAAGTTTCTAAGTGGAGTTCAACTTAACAATCCCCACTAAGCACCGGTATATGAAACAATGTTTTGGAACAAAGTGGTACAATGTGCCAATGAGACTTTGTGGGGGATTGCTGGAATTTAAGTGTACTTGGGCTAAGGCCCAACTAAAATCCGAAATTCATGGCCCATTCTGGTTGGCTGGTTGTGCATGTACGTGACTAATGTTTAGTCCCATACTGCTTGTGGAGAGTGAGCTGCACTACTTTATATAGTGGGATGTTCTAGTACTAGTATGAGCTAGTGAGAATATGAGAAGATGAAGAGTGACACACGCGCGCTCCTCCTCCTCGCTCGCCTCGCCACGCCACGCCTCGCCTCGTCATGACGCGACGCGGGTTGCGGGGATCTCGCTGAGCCGAGCTTATATTTTTGCAGTTTGGGAAAATTAATGAGTCATTGATTAGTAATTAACAGACGCGTTAATTACCTTGCCGTTTCTGATTCCAATGGGATCGTGGGGCGTTACCGACTCGATCGTGGCTTACTGCCCACGTTGAACGGATAGACGTCGCCTAGAGGGGGGGTGAATAGGCGGTTTAAAACTTTTTCGAGGAGCCGGAATATCCGGTCCAAGAGTGACCCGGAAATTCCGAGAAGCCGGAATATCCGGTCCACGAATGACCCGGAAATTCCGGTATGCTTGATATAGTCGGAATAAAACTAGAGGTTTACTTTAACAAGCATGCAACCTAGATATATAAGCTAGGCTCACCTATGTGCACCATCAACTTAAGCTAAGCAATACAAGTAACAAGATGATAGCAAGATATCTGACTTCAAGCACGAAGGCTATCACAATGTAAAGTGCATAAGTAAAGAGCTCGGGTATAGAAATGACCGAGGCACGCGGAGACGAGGAGGTATTCCCGAGTTCCACCCAAAGGTGTACGTCTCGTTTGGAGAGGTGTGCGCAACCACAACAGGTTAGCCGCAACGCCACAAAGGCTCACCTTCTTCTCCTGATGAACTCAACCACAAAAGGTTGCGAGTTCACCTTCCACTATTGATCTCCTTTGGGGCGGAGATCGAATCCCGTACAACTCTTTAGGCACACACCCACAACTTAATTGGGGGCTCCCAAGTCTTGAGGCACACACCCACAACTTAATTGGGGGCTCTCAAGTGACCACAAAAGGTCTTGACCACAAAAGGTCTTGGCCACAAAAGGCCGGCCACAAAAGGCGTCTAGGGTCCAAAGACCCAAGAGTAACAAGCTCACAAGTATCACCACCACGAATCCTCGTGGAGGGCTCAAACCGATGCAAATGCTGAACGGGAATCCGGCACCTAGAGGGGGGGTGAATAGGTGCTATTACAAATTTTAGGTCTTTTCAAATTTAGGCTCAACACAAAGGTAAATTCTCTAGATATGCAACTACGGTGAATTTACCTAAATGAGAATCTAAGCAATAACAAGATAAGTAAGTAAGGGAGCAAAGGGTAAGGGGAACCAAGTGAAGCACGCGGAGACGAAGATGTAATCCCGAGTTCCACCCAAGGGTGTACGTCTCGTTTGGAGAGGTGTGCGCTACCACAATAGGTTAGCCGCAACGCCACAAAGGCTCACCTTCTTCTCCGATGAACTCAACCATAAAGGTTTCGAGTCCACCTTCCACTATTGATCCCCTTTTAGGGCGGAGATCGAATCCCTTACAAACGCTTGAGGCACACACCCACAACTGAACTGGGGGCTCCCAAGAAGACCACAAAAGGTCAAGGACCACAAAAGGTCAAGGTAACACCAAGAGTACAACAATGGTGAACTGGGTTTTCCCACCGGAAACCCTAGCCACGAAATCCCCAAGTGAATGGGGGAGAAAAGTAAATCCCTTCGGTGACGATGTAGATCTGGGCCTTCTCCTCCAATCCTCCAAAGATCTATGAATTTGGGTGGGGGGATTGGGAGATCTTGATGATTTGAGCTTTCAAGAATGGTAGGAGAGAGAAAATCTGAGAGCTCACTGTTCTTGAGTGAGTGAGGGGGTATTTATACTCCCTCTCAAAATATGTCCGTTGGCTGTCTTGGTCACCCGGAAATTCCGGTTCAAGTTACACCGGAAATTCCGGTGCCCCGGAATATCTGGGCCTTTGAAAATATCCGGGCTGAAATTCCGGTTGAGATCAGAACCAATTCTGAACTTGACTTAGTCGATTTGCTGAGGTTGACTCGGAATATCCGAGTCCTTGAAATTTCCGAGCTGAATTTCCGATTGGAGTCAGTGCCACTTCTGAATCTTGACTTAGCAAATTTCCTTGAGGCTGACTCGGAATATCCGGTTGGTGAACCGGAATATCCGGGTCCATGAAATTTCCGAGCTGATTTTCCGATTGAAGTCAGTACCACTTCTGAATCTTGACTTAGCCAATTTTCCAAAGACTGACTCGGAATATCCGGTTGGTGAACCGGAATATCCGATCCTTGAAATTTCCGAGCTGATTTTCCGATTGAAGTCAGTAGTACTTCTGAACTTGACTTAGCCACTTTTCTGGGGATGACCCGGAATATCCGAGTTGGGGAACCGGAATATCCGGGTCTGGGAAGAATTCCAGAAACTCTTTTTCTTTACAATTTGGCTTTAGGATTTGTGATATGAGTTTCACCCAAACTGAAATACTTAGCAATAGGATTAGTATCATTGGTATTGTTAACTAACACACAAAACATTAGGGATTAAGAAACTGAGTTACTTGAAACACCATTGAGGTCCAAGTCTTGTTCCAACAATTGTTGGAATTCCTCTACATTGTTAGCCAAACAAGTACTAGAGGAAATAGAAGCACTTTGATCATGGCAACAAGAACAGGAAAGCATATCATCATGAGATTTAGTTAAGCAACTACTACATGATATGCAAGGACTATCAACACTAGCATGTATGACATTTTGAGTGCTACATGTGCTTAAGTCCAAAGATAGAGCATTGCAAAAAGATGAGTGTGAAGTATAGTCAATAGTAGGTTCACCATCAAGATTGCAATTTCTATCACCACTCACCATATCATTACCTTGTGGCACACCACATGTAGGTGAAGTGGAGAAGTCGTGAGCTCATCACGACCGGAAGTGGAAGGAGGACAATCATCCTTGGAAATGTTGGACACCTCATATATATCTTGAAGTTTTGTCCATAATTCATGAGCGCTCCGAAAAGGCATGATTGACGCAAGCACTTCATCGCTCAAAGCGCATATGAGACCATTAGATGCTAGAGTATCTAGATAAGAGTTTTTCTCATCCTCTAAAGATAATTCTTGTGAATCCTTTGGAGGAGAAAAACCCATATCTACAATACTCCCTAAATTTGAACCCATGTCTCTAAAAAGATTAAACATGTGAATTTTCCAAACATCATAATTTGTGCCATCGAATCTATAAGTGGGATTGTGCACTAGATCTCTAAACGACATCTTTATCTCTAGGCGGTAAGTCCTAATAATGAGATAACCTGGCTCTGATACCAATTGAACGGATAGACGTCGCCTAGAGGGGGGGTGAATAGGCGATTTAAAAAAAATTCGAGGAGCCGGAATATCCGGTCCAAGAGTGACCCGGAAATTCCGAGAAGCCGGAATATCCGGTCCACGAATGACCCGGAAATTCCGGTATGCTTGATATAGGCGGAATAAAACTAGAGGTTTACTTTAACAAGCATACAACCTAGATATATAAGCTAGGCTCACCTATGTGCACCAACAACTTAAGCTAAGCAATACAAGTAACAAGATTATAGCAAGATATATGACTTCAAGCACGAAGGCTATCACAATGTAAAGTGCATAAGTAAAGAGCTCGGGTATAGAAATGACCGAGGCACGCGGAGACGAGGAGGTATTCCCGAGTTCCACCCAAAGGTGTACGTCTCGTTTGGAGAGGTGTGCGAAACCACAACAGGTTAGCCGCAACGCCACAAAAGCTCACCTTCTTCTCCTGATGAACGCAACCACAAAAGGTTGCGAGTTCACCTTCCACTATTGATCTCCTTTGGGGCGGAGATCGAATCCCGTACAACTCTTGAGGCACACACACACAACTTAATTGGGGGCTCGCAAGTCTTGAGGCACACACCCACAACTTAATTGGGGGCTCTCAAGTGACCACAAAAGGTCTTGACCACAAAAGGTCTTAGCCACAAAAGGCCGGCCACAAAAGGCGTCAGGGTCCAAAGACCCAAGAGTAACAAGCTCACAAGTATCACCACCACGAATCCTCGTGGAGGGCTCAAACCGATGCAAATGCAATGGCAAGAGCACACGAAGTGCTCAAGTCCTTCACTCTCAAATTCCAACACAACAACAAATGTTTATGGGGGAATAAGAGAGGAAGAACAAAGGAAACCACAAAGGAGTCAACTCCTTCACTCCCAAATCCCACCAAAAGAAACTAATGCTTATGGGGGGAGAAGAGCGGAAGAACAAAGAGGAAGAACCACAAAGGAACTCCAAGAACTAGATCCACTAAGTTCCCCTCACGTAGAGGAGAGATGGATTGGTAGGATTGTAGATCTAGATCTCCTCTCAACTTTCCCTAAAGAATATGGAAAATTCAATGGAGGGATTGAGAGGGAAGTGAGCTTTTCAAGGTCAACAATGGAGTAGGAGAGAGGGGAAAGTCGTGCTGCCTTGGATTAGCTGAGGAGGAAGAAGGGGAGGGGTAATTATACCCCTCCAGGAAATATAGCCGTTGGTTGTTTCGACACTCGGAAATTCCGGTATAAGTGAGACTCGGAAATTCCGGTCACCCGGAAGTTCCGGTCTAAGAGAGACTCGGAAATTCCGGTCACCCGGAAATTCCGAGTCCATGAAATTTCCGAGCTGAAAATCCGGCTGGAGTCAGAAGCAAAACCAAACTTGTCCTTAGCCATTTCTGGAGTACTTTTCTGGGGGCACTTGGAAATTCCGGTAGACAGAAATTTCCGAGCACAATTTCCGACTGGAGTCAGAACCCTTTTTCTCCTTTCCTTAGCCGTTTTCTTGGGTGAGTTGGGGAACCGGAAATTCCGGTAGAGCGGAATATCCGACCCCAATAATCCGAATCAGCAAAAACACCGAAAGGAAAACTGCTATAACTTTTGCAAATGAACTCCAAATGAGGTGAGACCATTTTTGTTGGAAAGATAGCGATTATGACTACCCAACAAAAAGTGTAGAAGATGAGAGTTCACAATCATCCAAGCTTGGCTCCAAGAAGCACATGGTGAAGACATCTTCTTTAAAACGAGACAAGCTTCCAATGCATCTCCCATGTACCTAAAACAAATCAAGTACACAATGGTACCCAAACTAATTGGGTCCAAAGTAGTTAGTCCAACTACAATACATAGGACAAACTCCGCATAAATATGTGCATATTGATATGAAATAGAATTTCATGCACATCTTAGCCATTTAGGATTTGATGGAGTTTATCCTATATATTGGATCAACGAAAGTAAACATGCCATAAGATATACAAATAGTAAATATGCATGCACAAAACTTTCAAGAACCAAGCGAGATACAATTTGGACAAAACACCAATTAAATCAAGAAGCTACACAAAAGTGTGGCAAGAGAAGGATTTGTCCTCATTGTATCAAAGACTCAAACCAACACATGATTGGAGAAAACCAATTTGAAAAGATATCAAATGAAATCAAGGTCAAGGCTAAACCAATGAGCATAAGAAATAAATCAAACAAGCATGCTCGAAGGTTTATCTCATCCAAAAAGGTAGACTAGGAACCATGGGATGAGATAGCCAACTCCACAAAGAAGAGTAAGGTTCCAACAAATAAACCAAGCACTCTACAATTTTCATGATGGCACAAAGTACCAAGACGAAAAATGTTTGTCTTTCAAGGAGACATGTCATCGGGAACAAAAACCAATTGAAGATGACTAATGATGAATAACATATAGGATTGCTGGGGAACCGGAAATTCCGGTAGGGCGGAATATCCGTCCCCAATAATCCGAATCAGCAGAACACCGAAACGAAAACTGCTATAACTTTTGCAAATGAACTCCAAATGAGGTGAGACCAATTTTGTTGGAAATATTGCATCCCATAAATAGAGTAAAATCTCCACACATGGCAAGGTGTGGGACTTTCCTCAAGGTAGAACCGGCAATATTTCCGCCACCGAAAACGCAACAAGTTGTCCAAAGTAAAACCGATTTCGATGAACTAGAGCTTGACATGGAGATGAACCAAGCTCTAATTCCTCACCAACATAAAATCCAAATAAGAACCAAGAAACATGATATGCCAAGTATGCAAAGGTTTGAGCTCTCCACAAGAATGCGATCAAGTTACTAACTTGAGAGCCCCTCTTGATAGTACGCCTATCTATCCTATAGCCCTATCAAGATCATACCTTTGCCTTGAGCATTCCACTTGATTTAGATGATGACTATCTTGATCTCTTCAAGTGGGTCATCTTTCTTGATTGCGCGTCCAATCACTTGCTTGATGAAGACTTCTCCAAATACTCCACCATGCTCACAATGGGAGAGTCTCGCTTATCTTCATCTTCATGTATCCATTGCAAGCATCAAGCATAGGATTTGTTCAAGAAGCTTCTCTTGGTCTTGGTCTTGCACATCTCACCTTGATGACGATCACCACATGACGTCATCCTCCATGAGCTATATGAACTATTCATTTGATGCAAGCCCATGGGAAGATATCTAACCTCATATAAAGATACCACACACACATATATCATGGGTTAGTTCACAAAGCTATGCGGACAAGTGTTTACCATCCCAAGAGATGCATGATCGCTCTTGGTACATCTTGTAGCTTTGTGTGTTGATCAACATCTTGATCAACCTTGTATCTTCCAACATTTCTTCACTAAAATATGATGTCTTGAATCCTTCAAGACATACTTGCAATATGCTCCACTCAGCACATAAGCTTCAAGAGTCCAACACATGAACTCCACAATTCTATGGACATGATCTATAATGATATCTCAATGCAAACATTAGTCCATAGAGATTGTCATTCAATTACCAAAACCACACATTAGGGAAAATGCTCTTTCAATCTCCCCCATTTTGGTAATTGATGACAATCTCTTTTGACAAGGTAATTGTTCATATTATCTCTAGGTGGAACACGCATGGCTCAAGTGTGGATTAGACAAGAAAAGTCTTCAGGATGTTAAAAAGTACTTCAACTACAACCATGTACTTGTTATTCTCCATGGAATATCTGACAACAAGGAGACCTCCTCTGTCATTGAACAGGGCGCCAGTCCATTGACACCAGAAATCAACCAAACTTTGCTGATCTGCTTAAGCAAACAAACTTTTGAGGTCGAAAAAAACCTGCCTGATGGTTATATCAAAACACTTATCGCCTGCATAAGAACAGAGCTGACTCGGGGTCCTTCTCCTGAAAATCAAGCAGTAAAACCTTTCCCAGGGAAACCTACTGACAGTGTTTCATCACAAACAACTGCTACTAAAAAGGCAGCACCAGCAACTAAGTCAGTAACAAAAAAGGACGATGCGGGCATGTCAAGTACCACTATCATTGGTCTTTCCATTGTTATTGTAGCACTTTTTGCCCTTCTTGGTGTGTTCTGCTGCATGTGCCGTGAAAGTCAGAGTTCTGCATATAACGATAAACCACTCCTGAATCTGAGTAATGTACCTCAAATCACCATTTTTTTTCTCCACGGCAGAGTTTTTTTTCTTCTACCACTGACTTCTATGCTTTTACTTGCAGCGAGTTCTTGTGCGTCTTCCCATGTAAATGAAATAGATGTGGATAAGTTGGGAGCACTGTCACTGAAGTCAGAGGCTGGTCAAAATGGATATGTGAATCAATCTTCACATGAAGGCACTGATACTGATCAAAATGGCTATGTGAGACTAAGCTCACAGGAAGTCCCATATACTGGTCAAAATGGCCATGTAAAGTTAAACTCACAGGAAGATCAAAGAACTGGTCAAAATGGTCATGCGAAGCTAGGCTCACAGGAAAGTGGAAACTCTGATCCAGCAGTCTTCAACAGTTCATCCGAAACAATGGCTGATTTGTTGGTTCTGTGCAAGGATCAACACCAGTGCCTCAACAAGTGATGTCAGCTACGCCACCTCCACCTCCAAAGGCTCCTCAAGCACCTGCGCCGCCTCCAAAAGCTTCTCCAGCTCTTCACTCAGGAACCTCACCGCCACCAGCTCCAGAAGCTTCCTCGATTCCTACCTCGAGACCCTCAGCGCCACCAGCTCCAAAACCTACGCCGGTTCCTAACTCAGGACCCTCACCGCCTCTGTTGGATTTACCCCTATACGCCGAGTACTTTCTAACTGTAGACTACGACGAGTTTTAGACGAGACGTGCGTACTCCAATCCGCTGCGCTACACGTGCGTGCAAATCAAGCTCTCCGATCAGTACGGTCGATCGATTTCAGCTAGTATTATTCAGACACACACGGAAACAACGATTTGGTGACTAGAGGCTCGTATCGAGCCTTGCTCTTCTTTTTCTTTTCTTGCACAATCTGGTACATCGATTACAGGGTGCTAGTGCATGATTATATAGCAGCTCAAGCTAGCTCAAGTCATGACCGACTCGGAACAGACAACATATTCTACTCCTAGTCGTACTCGTACATAAACATCATGCTTATTCCTAACATTCATCTCCCTAAGCATGACATATTTTTCTCTTCCTCCTGGATCCCAAATACGCCGATTGCTTCGCGTAGTTGTTACCCTTAACATTTCTTTCACCGCTTCAGTCTTACATTACATTCGTCGCTCCAGCTGGCATCCATAACATCGACGTTGCATTTGTCGACTCACCTTCTCTTTGACGACAACAACCTTTCTTGTCAACGTCTTCAAACGTTATCCTTGTTTCAGTGCCTTTGAAACAATCTTCCGTATACTTCATCGGCTTCATCTCCGGAATGATTACCTTGAACAAATGTAGCCGCACAAAATGTATCTCACTTTCTTCTTGTCGCTTTTCTGCCAACGACAATTCTTCACGCCAATACTCCATCGTATTGGTATCCTCAAATTTCGCCAATTGCTCGGCGCCCTTCCTTTCCCCTTGAACACTTCCTGGCGGTATGGGTACTCTTTGTTGCGTTCCCTGCATGCCGTCTTCTGGTCTGGGCGCCCCTTGAACTTCCTCTGACCATAGCTCCTCATGTGGTGAACCTCCTCCTTTGTCATCAGCTGGACTCGCTTTGTCCCCTTCTCCTTTTTCTGGACTGCCTCCAGACACGCTGCTTCTTTCTTCCATAACGATAGGTTTGCCCCATGACGCAACAATACGCCTCACTCTTCCCTTCGACACCATGACGCACCGCACTTCATGGACTTCTGACGCCATGTACGTCTTCTCTTCTTTTTTCTGCGACGCGACACTACGTCGCACATCATGGACTTCTGGCACCATGCACGCCTTCTCTTCTTTTTCCTTCAACGCGACACTACGTCGCTCATCATGGACTTCTGGCGCCATGTACGCCTTCATACGAGTACTATCGGCATGAGTTCTTGAATCACCTCCCATGTCAGTAGCATCGACACGAGTTAGTGGAACTTGAATGCAAACTTTCTCTTCCACAAGCGTGTCAGTTTCTTTAGCCACCGCTTGAAGAACTAGATCATCCTCGTCCATCAGTTCACACATCAGGTGCATCGGACTATCGTCTTCTTCCTGGGCCAAGAGAGCCCTATGCTTCGATGGTTTCCGGCAATCAGACTTGAAGTGCCCGAGTTCTCGGCAGTTATGACACCTTACTTTCTTTATGTCAAACTTCCTCCTCAGCGGAGTATCCTCCTCCTCTTCTTCATCGTCGTCGTATTGCTCATCATCATCTTGCTCATCATTATCCTGCTCAGTGATGTACTTTTTCGCTGGGCGTTGCTTATCATTCCTTTTCTCTCGTTCTTTAGCAAGTCGAGCTTCAAGATCAGCATGAGAATACAAAAGTTTCTCACCATTGTCCTTGTACTCTTTTCTTCCCTTCTGATTCTCTTCGTGTGTCCTCAATCTTCCAATCGCTTCAGGCGCTGTCATCTTTGTGACATCGCTGAGCTGCTCGATCGTCCCGATAATATTCATGAATTCATCGGTGACCGATGAAAACAGCTTCTCGACGATATCTGTATCTGTGATGGATCCTCCGAGAGATTTAATCTCACTTGCCAAGTTCGATAGCTTCTCGGAATACTCAGCGATTGTTTCTCCTTTAGACATCTCCAACTTGTTAAGCTGCCTCTTAAGCACTTGTGCACGGGCACGCTCCACCTTATCTTCGCCGACTCGCATCTCCCGTATTGCTTCCCATGCTTCTCTCGCCGTCTCGTAATTGGCAAGAGTCATCACCATGGAATCTGGTACGGACTGCGAGAGAGCAGCCATAGCGCCATTGTCAACCTCGTCCTCCACCGCGCCATCGCCTTCTATAGCCTTCCAGACACGGAGGTTTCGGAGGATGAATTTCATCTTAGTGGCCCAAACCACATAATTTGTGTCGGTCAGCATTGGATACTGAATCGGCACATAACTTGTTCTTGACATCATCATGAGCGGCTTGCCGCTACCTTCGGACGTCACCGACGCCTGCTTTGCCGCAGCCGCCGCCTTCTCCTTCTTCGTTTCCTCGTCGTCGCTTGACCAGGCTCTGATACTACTTGTTGGATTTACCCCTATACGCCGAGTACTTTCCGACGTAGACGACGACGAGTTTCCGACGAGACGTGCGTACTCCAATCCGCTGCGCTACACGTGCGTGCAAACCAAGCTCTCCGATCAAGTCATGACCGACTCGGAACAGACAACATATTCTACTCCTAGTCGTACTCGTACATAAACATCGTGCTTATTCCTAACAGCCTCCTGCTCCAAAAGCTGCTCTTCCCCCGCCACCAGGAAAATCATCTGGACCTTGGCCACCACCACCAGCGATGCCTGGTTCGTCCAAAACGCGTCCACCACCTATGAAGAAGTCAGGAAATAAGGAAGAGGCTGGTGAAGATTCTAGTGAAGCTAAAACAAAGCTTAAACCCTTCTTTTGGGATAAAGTGGCAGCAAATGCTAATCAATCAATGGTGTGGGATCACCTTAAAGCCGGATCATTCCAGTAAGTTTGTACTTTGTAGATATAATTGTGGTCGTACATCTATTATTGCAAATCACATTGTTTGTAACTAACTGATACTTCTTGACAGGTTTAACGAGGACGCTATGGAAACCCTTTTCGGGTATAACGCTGACAAGAAGAGCGGTGATGCCAGAAAAGATGTAGCATCAAAGGAGGCTACCCAACTTGTGAGAATACTTGATCCTAAAAAGGCACAGAACCTTGCCATATCATTGAAGGCATTGAGTGTTTCAGCTGAGGAAGTATGTTGTGCAGTTAAGGAAGGTAATATTTAATCGCCGTGTGGGCTTCCCCCACCACATTCCTTTCAAAAAAAAAATATATATTAATACCACGATTATATCAAGTACATATGCCCTCTGCACCAACATGATTTCAATACCTAGTCGAGACATCAGGATACACAATGCAAAAAAAACATGGTACTGAGAAGGGGAAAACCAACAAAGTACAGAGAGGGCATATATTTATAGTGGGGACATGCCAAAACCCCAAGCAAATAGAGAGGGTATATATAGTGGGGATCTCAGTGTTGAGCTCGGCGAAAGCTCTCTGCCTCGCTGCAGCATGTCCTCCCATGCTAACATGGAAACCTCAACGTATTTAAGCCTCCAAACCGTGCAGATTCGACAGTTTATTTCCTTCCATGTGTTCGAAATAACATATCTCTGCCTCCCACTGGTTTGGTTCAGGCCTCTGGTGACATCCCTAGGATTAGCTCGTCCCACAAATTCGATATGGAGGACAATTTTTAGGCAAGTATTTGGTTCCCGGTTTCGTTCCAAGATTGCACCAGATTCCAAATGTCCTTGGTGTAGGGGCATGTCGTGGTGGTGTCACGGCAGATGCCATAGGATGGCTAATGTGTGGGGCCGAAGGACGTTGGTGGATCCGGTGAGGGATAGCGAGCTGAGAGCTCACACGGGGAGGATCCCGGTAAAACCGAGATCTCCCAGGAACAAGAAATAAGAACAAAGTACGATGGGGGAGATCTAATAAACACAAACAAATGCACGAAGGCACACAACACACACACGATATACCCAGGTTCAGGGCCCTCGTGAGGAGGTAACACCCCTACTCCTGCCTTTCCTCTCTATATATTTGTATTACAAGAGCTACAACTTGCTGCTAGATCTCTCAAAGGGAGGAGTACAAAGAACTAGATGAACTCAAGGTGAGATGGAGTGAATGCTCTAAGAGTAAATGTGACAATAGCTTTGGCTCTGAAGTTGGTCTCTCCCTCTCAGGAGCAGTTATGGCGCCTTTTATAGAGCTCCGGCCAGGAGGGCCGGAAACCCTAAACTGGCTTGGCCCCACCGGACAGGCCTAGCCGGCATGCCGTCACCGGCTAGTGCGACCTAGTCGCCGGGCTATCCGGTGTAGCCCCTTCGTCATCATCTTGACAAGGACGGCAGGCGCCGTCCTGCACCATCATTGTCCCCCTGTCAGAGACAAGACATGTCTTTGCCCATCCCGGATAGCCTTTTCCGGATTGCCGGGCTAGGTATGCCAGGTCTTGTCGTACCACGATCGTACCGGCTGACGCGCTCCAGTGTCAGGCGGGAGGTGACCATGCTTCCGTGTCAAGCGGGAGGTGACCATGCTTCCGTGTCAGGGGGAATGGTACTTCCCCCCGCAATAGACGGGAAAGCCTGCTAGGGACCGTTGACGGCCTACCGGAAGCCCTCACGCCGGCTACCTCCTCGCTTGCCACTGTGAGCCTCTTCTGCATAAGATCAAGACCGAGACATATACTCCGGTTAGTACCCATCCGGACGACCTATCCGATAAAGCCGAGTATACTTCCTTCCGGGAGTCTCCTCGGAGCCCGAGATCCGGGATCCTTTCCAGAGGCCTCCGAGCTCGTCTCAGGATGATTATCTCTAGGCCTAGCTTCCCGAAGATGTCTTAGCCTATCAGCAAAGACATCTTCGAGAAGCTAGTTCTTAGAGGAACCATCCGCTTGTGCTTGCGCTGCGATTGTGCAGACCGGGGGTGTCTATTTATAGCTGCGAGACCTGACCCTTGCGCCTGCCAGGAGGCACTTTGCCCTCTACCAGTGCTCAAGGGTCAAGTTGCCCTTTCATCACACCAGGAGGTGTCCCTTGCTCTCGCCAAAGGTCAAGTACTGTTGGCACTTACTGAAATATACCGGGATCTGCCCCTACCCGGGGGGCAGCCCCCCGACACTAGTCCCCGAAGCTGGTGCTGCACAACGACCCCGGATGATGTGCGGGATCAGCTTTAAACAACAACTATCTTCCGAGAACACATGACAACTGCCTTTCCCCATCTGCCGAAGTCGGTTCTTCCCGAGATCTTAATACCGAGACAGTTTTTACCGGGAGGCGAAGCCCGCAACCGGATAACGCAGCCTCAGTGAATCTCGACCGTTGGCTTCGTGCTGAATTCGAGACTCCGAGCTGGGACGCACCCGACGTCCTGTCCGAGCAGAAACGCACTCGAGTGCTCCTGCCCGAGCACGCTGTTGCTTGGGTTCCCGCGCCGTGAGCCGCAGCCGATCCGGAGCCCAACCGTTGGGGCCGTGTGGCCCTCGGTGTGGCCGGATCGGACGCTCCGGGTAGCGCCACGTGGCTTACTGCGCAAAACAGATCCCACCCACGATCGTGGGGATCGTGGGCGGGAAAATTGGAAACCGCTCCGGAATCCCCCCCCCCCCCCCATAAATAGGGGACCGGAACGGTCTCCTCCCCTTCTTCCTCTTCCTTGCTTCTCCACCATTGTCTTGAGCACATCGCCGCCGCTGCGCTCGTCACCCGAACGCCGTCGCCCTCGCCGTGCGCCGGAGCTCGAACATCGCCGTCGCTCTCGCACGTCACCGACCTCCTCTTTCATCGGTGAGTCGCTCTCTCCGTCTCGATGATTTTCTTCGGTAGAACAACCGCCCGACCCCGGCCGTGCCGCAACACAAGTGCGGTTGAGCCGCCGCCGGTGAGCACAACTTGAGCGGCGTGCACGAGACGCGCGGCGGTGATGTACCGTCGCGGTAGGATGTAGATCATTCACTCGCATTGCGCCTCGCCCGAGTCTAGCGCGAGCCTATTTTCCTCCTTTTTGTTTTGATTTTCTAGCAGGCGGTAGATCTTACTTCCCAGGAATCCGGTTGTGTTTAGCAGTTTGTGCTCCGGCATCCTAGTTTCCGGTAGACTAACTCCGACTAACCGCCGCTGCGCCTGCAGAATAGCCCGGATACATCTGCAGTCTTCTCCGACATGGGTGAAGAAAGTATCCGGGGATGCTGGGATGGCTCCGAAACCAAGCAATGGGACCTGGACTGGCTATACCGGACTCACCGGATTCCACCAGAAGTCGAGAGCCGTCTTCCGGAGGGCGAGGTTGAGCCGGAACCCCAACCCGGGGAATACGTTGTATTCCTTACGCATTTCGAGCGTGGGTTTGGGCTTCCGGCTAGCCCCTTCTTCCGCGACTTCCTCGACACCTACAGCCTCCAACCGCATCACCTCCCAGCTAACGCCATTATGATGCTCTCGGTCTTCACCACGTATGCGGAAGCATACCTTGGCGTGTGGCCCTTTCTGGATCTTTGGGCCAAGTATTTTATCCTTCGCCGCCAAGTCATCCCCAACCCGGATCAGAAAGTGAAAGACCTGGTCGATTGCGGAGCGGCCACCATCATTCCTCGCGCTGACTCCGGATTCCCTATAGTCAAGGGACTAGAATCCTGCCGGAAGTGGCAGCGCAGTTTCTTCTACGTGAAGAACCGGGAGCACTCGGGAGATGGTCCGGGATCCTCGAACCCGGATTTCATAAACTTGCCGGAGTTTGTCAATGGCCCTCCTCGCAAGTTCAACCTCTGGAAACGGCTCCCGGATACCGAAGAGGTCAATTGCATGCATGACGTGCTCCAGGCGCTGAACAAGAAAATGACCGGCGACGATCTCCTTCGCTGCTTCATTATTCGCCGCGTCTACCCTCTGCAAAACCGAGTGCACAAGATGTGCCATATGGATGGGAGCTATGACCCCACTAGGACCAGTATTTTCGGGTTAGACCACGCTGCGGTCGTCCGACGCGTTCGAGCCATTGCTCGGACGAAGATGACGGATGATTATACCTGGGGTGTCATTGGGTGATCCCGGAATAAACCGTTAAAACAGGTGCTCCTGTCTATCTTTCGCGCATTTGCCCACGTACATGCGTTTACTTGGAAATCATGTGATGACCTGTTTGCGCAGTTATTCGAGCGGCAAGCCGAGGAGGACGCAGTCCACGCCAACGGGAACTTCGTGCCGAACCTCCCGGTGCCGGATAAGATGCCGAGAAAGGACCCCGATGGCGAGGACCATCTCGCTATCCCTCTGCTCAAGGCTGCAGCTCCGGGTAACCCTTCAACCTCAGAGACAGTTTCTATTTCTTCGGATGATGAGGATGAGATTGACTGCCAAATTCTCGATGTTATTGACGCTCTCCCTCTCAATTGGGCCTCAGCAGTGGTTCCGAAGCCGACTGCCGGAACCAAACGTGCCGAGAGCCGGAAGCGCGCAGCTTCCGACAACGAGGCTGCCGAGAACTCCGGCAATCCCCCCAAGAGGAGCAAGCCGAATAAACAAACGGCCCCGAAGCCTTGCCGGCAAAGGGGCCCTCCTACTGTGGACTCCGGGTACATTTTCCTTGCCTTATTCCACATGACTTTGTCTTCTCCATAACTTATTACTGAGATACTTTCTTTCAGGGACGCACTCGACCTCCCGTCACCAGCTATTCCTCCTCCTCCCGGAACTCGGACTCCCAGTCCTGCCTGGGCTTCGCCTTCTCCTCCTCGGCCCTCTACTCGGGGAAGCGAAGCTGCCGCCTCTGGTGCCGCACCGGCATCCGTTGTGACTCCGGATGCTTGTCCGGTGACCGACGAGATCCCGGCGCAAGCCATGACGACCTCGGGAGATATTCTCCTTCCGGAAAGTCCGCGCCGGGTGCCCGGGCTTGAAGCAGAGATCTTGAGCCCTCCCCGGCAGTCTGTGCCAAGCGGTCCCTCCCGGCAAGCTTCGTACAAGGTTGCCCTGGAGAAAAGGCCCGCAGTCTCCTCCCGGCCAGCTGATCCATCTGCCGGGAAGTCGCGGCCCAAGATTGCTGGGCAGAAAATGACTTCTGCCAAGCCTGCAGCTGCTCCGACATCCTCAGCCCAGGACTTGGTGCTGCGCACGGGTACGTTTTCATCGTTACCACCGCCTCCCGCCGAGATCCCTACTGCCGCCTTGCGGATGTTGCGAGCAACCGTTAGCTCCTTTGTGCCTTCAGGGTCCCGGGATCTTGCTGCTACCCGCGCGCCCGGCGGCTCCGGCATACACGTTGTTGACGAATACAACCAGGCCTGGCTTGCCGCCGACGCCTCCGAGACCACGGGAGACTTGCACGCTGCAGGCCCAAGCCGCAATGCCCAAGCTCTGCACGCTCTCCAGGTGGCCGCGCTGGATGTTACTCGGGTGACCGAGGTAAGCTTGTTCTATTTCTTTCAAAAAATACTTGTCCCTTCCACCACCACTAGTCCCCGAGATTGGTGCTTAGTGCTCTAGATTCCACCGAATAGCAGATCACTAGGTTCCAATCTTCGAGAAAAATCCAGGACTCGGATAGCGAGTCCCCGAGATCCTCCCAACCGGGTAGCTTGCTTCAAAATTTGCTTCACAACCACTAGTCCCCGAGATTGGTGCTTAGTGCTCTAGATTCCACCGAATAGCAGATCACTAGGTTCCAATCTTATAGAAAAATCCAGGACTCGGATATCGAGTCCCCGAGATCCTCCCAACCGGGTAACTTGTTATGTGTTAGAGATCCCGGATTCTCCCGATTTCTTTACATTCTTCCCCGGCTGACTCCTCCTTCTTTGTCTTGATTTCAGGAGTGCAGCAAGAAACGCTGCAGCATCTTCAACCGAGTTCTTGCTGAGCTCGGCCAGTCCAAGAAATCCGAGGGGCGCCTCCGGGAGGAGCGAGATGCGGCGCGCAAGGTCTCGGTGGACCAGAAGACCGCACTCACCACCGCGCAAGCCGAGATCGCGCGGCTCAACGGCGAGCTAGAGAAGGTCAAGGCTGCTGCGACCGATATGAAGACGCGCTTCATCGAGGCGACCAAGAAGCAGAAGGAAACCTTGGACCAGTCCGAGGAGCGCGCGCATAATGCCGAGACCGAGCTGGCTCTCCTCCGGTCACGGTCTAATACTTGGCTCTCCGAGCTCACTGTATTGAACCGGGATCTGAACAGTAAGTGGACCGACATCCTTCTTCCCTTGTTGCTTCCTTTCTTTGTTGTTGCTTTTCTTATGACCTAGCTGTTTGACAGTTCTTCTTTTTAAAGGGGAATTTGAGCACTCCCGAGAGGCTGTTGTTCTCGCCGTTGCTGCCGCCCGAGAGAAGCGCGCCGGGAAGGGCCCTGTCTCGAAAGCCTGGGACATCGAGGATCACCTCACCGCCCTCAAGGCCTGGATAGTGCCCCTTCGGTCTATCGGGACGGAGCTGCTCAGCGCTGCGGTCCACGTCCACGGCGCATTGTGGCCGAGTATCCGCGGGACGCTCTCGGTCCCCGAGCTCGCGAGCGCACTCCGGTGTGCCGGGAGGCGCATTCACGCCTGGAAGCGTTCCGGTGCGCGAGCTAGTGCCAACCAGGTCTTGACCCAAGTACTTAGCTGGTACGACGGTCTTGACCTGGAGGTGATCCAGCGCCTGTGGACGACCTCGTCGTGGCTGAGTGATCCGGCTAAGATCCAGCGGCGACAGGAGGTGGCGCACCGGATCGCCTCGTGGTCCAGCATCCGTGCCTTCACCGCCAGTGTCCTTCCTTCCGACTCGGAATCTGATTACGAGGATGACGAAGAAACCGGCGCGACCGGCGACGCGGAAGACGATGCCCCGGAAGAAGATGATGCTGCCTCCGGTGCCGCGCCCGAGAGCGTGGTTCCCCGGGACGCAACGACTTCGCCGAGACCCGAGGCCACCGAGACCGAGGTGCGCCCTGACGCCCCGAGTAGTGCTGCCGGAACTGAAGCCGAAGCTGCTCCTGCTGCTTCTTCCGACATCGCTGCTACTGCTGATGCCACCGGGACTGCTGCTCCTTCTGATGCCGCTCCCGAGGTCGCTCCTCCTGCTGGTGTCTCGGTCGTGAAGCCGACATCTCCTATCGCTTGAAACACTTAAGAGTATATTCGTCAAATCCCCGGGATGCCGGGTGCAATATGTAATATACACTTATATTATTTTTGTCGTACTGAACTATTTATCCGAGTAACTTATGTCAATTTATTCTGTTTTGAGTTCCCGACTTGCCTTTCATGTTTACCGTACTTAGGTAATTTCTGCTCTTGTCTACCATTTCGGCGTTCGACAGTCGAGTCACAAAACTCCACATACGGCATACATTACTTAAAACAATCTGAGTTCCTACTAACCGAATTCCCGACATAAAAAACAACTAAGTTAGTAAAAAAACAGGTATGCCGGATAAGTTCCTGCTCCGAGTCCCCGAGACCATTTTCGTGTTTCCCACCTTCCCTCTCTTTGCTCTTGACTACCATTTCGGCGTGCGTCAGTCGAGTCACAAGATGATTTCACATGACATACATTACTTTGACTTTGAGAATCAACTCGGAACTTTCCCGGCATACAAAATAACATATAGAACAGTTATCCGGCAGTCCCCGGGTTCCTTCCCGAGATGCCGGTGAAAAACAGTAAATGAACTTGACAAAAATAACAACAAGACATGCACATAACCAGGCAGTCCCCGGGTTCCTCCCGGGGTGCCTTACTTTCATTAATATGAAAAAACTGAGACACAACATACACTGAGCCCTTTACGTGTAAAAGGGGCGAAGTAGAGCTACATTCCATGGACGCTTGGTTTCCTCACCGGATTTGTCCATTACACCTTTCCTAGCCTCTTGTGCATCTACAAGGTAATAAGAATCATTGTGCAATGCTCTGCTTATCACAAAAGGCCCCTCCCATGGAGGTGACAATTTATGCATTCCGGTCGTGCGTTGGATGAGGCTCAGCACAAGATCCCCTTCTCGGAACACCCTCGGGTGCACCTTCCGGCTATGATAGCGACGGAGATTCTGTTGATAAATTGCAGACCGAGATAGTGCCAATTCTCTTGCCTCTTCGAGTAAATCTACATCATCTTCTCGGGCCTCTTTTGCGTCGGTCTCGGTGAACATTGTCACTCTCGGGGAGTCATACTGTATGTCGGTCGGGAGTACTGCCTCAGCACCGTACACCATGAAGAATGGCGTGTAACCGGTAGATCTATTCGGTGTAGTCCGGAGACCCCATAACACCGCCGGTAACTCCTCTATCCAGCATCCCGGAGTTCTCAACAATGGTTCGATCAAACGAGCTTTGATACCGGCTAAGACTAAGGCATTTGCTCTCTCGACTTGCCCATTTGCTTCCGGGTGTGCGACTGATGCTACATCCAGCCGGATTCCCTTCTCAGCACAAAACCGAGCGAATTCCCCCACAGCAAAATTGGTGCCATTATCCGTGATAATGTTGTGCGGGTATCCGTATCTCAAGATGATGTCTTTCAGGAATTGCACAGCGGTGTGTCCATCACTCTTCCGGATTGGCTTAACCTCTATCCACTTGGTGAACTTGTCCACCATCACCAGTATATGTGTCATATTGCCTCTTGCCGGCTTGAATTGTCCTACCATATCCAAACACCAAACTGCGAATGGCCAAGTGATGGGAATTGTTTTCAGTGCTGACGCCGGCATGTGTATCCGGTGAGCAAATCCCTGGCATCCTCCACACTTCCGCACAATATCTTCTGCTTGCTGCAATGCGGTGGGCCAGTAGAACCCATGCCGGAACACCTTCGCTACCAGGGCCCGGGATGATGCATGATGTCCACATTCCCCCTGATGTATTTCCACCAGCATCTCTTGTCCTTCTGCCGGTTCCACACACCTCTGGAGTATCTCAGTGACACTTCTTTTGTACAGTTCTTGATTGATGACAGTGTATGCTTTTGATCTTCGCATTATCTGCCGGGCTTCCACTTCATTCTCCGGGAGGGTTCCTTCCAAGATATAAGCCATAATGGGTTGTGCCCATCCCGGGACAGGTCTGACCGGGAACATGGGAGCGTCTATGTCCATTGGCTCTGCCGACATCACCTCTATCATCATCTTTCTTTGCTTCTCTGAGCACTGGGACGCAGTCCCCGGGTTCGATGTTATGCTCCCGACATCTACTTCCATGGGTACTGCATCTGAACCAGGCTCCTTGGGGATGAAGATAGAATCTGACTCGGGTGATGGTTGAATAGATGGCTTCCTCAAGTGCTCCAGGGCTATCCCGGGTGGGATGGCATCCCGAGATGACCCTAGCTTGGACAAGACATCTGTTGCTTCGTTTTCTCCCCTGGGTATATGCTTGAACTCGCATCCTTCAAAAAATCCGGATATTTTCTGCACATGAAACCTGTATAAGGCCATGTTTGCATCGAGGGCATCCCAATTCCCCGACACCTGTTGTACTACGAGGTCGGAGTCACCGAAACACTCTATCCGGCGGATGCCGATCTCCTTGGCGACGTTCAGTCCATGAACCAAGGCCTCATATTCTGCGACATTGTTGGATGCCCGAAAATGAATTTGCAGCACATACTTCAGTACATCTTGTTTTGGGGAAGTGAGGACCACTCCTGCACCCAATCCAATCTTAGCCTTTGAGCCATCAAAATGCATCCTCCAGAAATTGTAATCCGGCATCGGAGGTTCATACTGCATCTTGGCCCAGTCCACCAAAAATTCCGGCAGCGCCTGCGACTTGAGGGCATCTCGTCTCTCATATGCCGGAGCGTATGGAGACAACTGGATGGCCCATTTGGCTACCCGGCCGCTAGCGTCCTTGCAACCGATGATCTCGGCGAGAGGAGCTTCGCATACCTCTGTGATCGGGTGTTCCTGAAAGTAGTGCTTGAGCTTTGTCACTGCCATGTAGACCCCATACGCCATCTTCTGGTAGTGCGGGTAGTTTTGCTTGGATTCCGAGATCACCTCACTGAGGTAATACACCGGCCTCTGTATCAGCTTGCCCCCTTCTTCCCTTTCTACTACCATTGCCACACTAACTACTCGGTTGGTTGCAACAATATACAGCAGCATAGGTTCCTTGGGTAATGGGGACGCCAACACGGGTGCTGTTGAGAGCATCCTCTTCAAATCGTTGAACGCCGCATCAGCCTGCGGGGTCCAAACAAATGTTTTGCTCTTTTTCATCAGCTGGTACAGAGGCAAGGCCTTCTCCTCAAGTCGGCTCACAAACCGACTTAGGGATGCAAGACACCCGGTAAACTTCTGCACATCCTTGAAACGCACGGGCAATTTCATGCTCTCGATAGCACGAATTTTACCCGGGTTGACTTCAATTCCCCGGCTTGAGATGAGGAAGCCGAGTAACTTCCCTGCCGGTACACCGAATGTGCACTTATCCGGGTTCAACTTCATCCGGAATCTTCTTAAGTTCTTAAATGTTTCCCTCAGATCATCTATTAGTGAGGCTTTTTCTTTTGTTTTTATGACTATGTCATCGACATAGACCTCGGCATTTCGGCCTATTTGGTCGTGCAAACATTTCTGCATGCATCTCTGGTATGTAGCGCCAGCATTCCTCAAACCGAAAGTCATGACACGATAGCAATAAGCCCCATAAGGGGTAATGAAAGCAGTTTTCAATTGATCATCCGGGTTCAAAGGTATCTGGTGAAAACCAGAATAAGCATCTAAAAAAGTCAAAAGCTCACTCCCGGCAGTGGAATCTATTACTTGATCTATCCGGGGCAACGGAAAGGGATCCTTCGGGCAGGCTTTGTTGAGGTTGGTGAAGTCAATGCACATGCGCCACACTTTAAGCAGAGGGGATCATCCTTCTTCTTCTCTACCAAGACCGGATTCGATATCCAATCCAGGTGCAGCACCTCCATTATGAATCCAGCGGCCAGCAGTATAGCTAGATGCTCCATGACTGCGGCTCTCCTTTCATCCGAGAGGCGCCTAGTTGGTTGCTTCACCGGCTTCGCATCCGGTCTAACAAACAGAGAGTGCTCAGCCAACTCCCTCGGGACACCTTGCAGATCGTCACTCGACCACGCAAAAGCATCCCGATTCTCACGGAGGAAGTCGACGAGCTCGCCTTCCTATTTGATGTCCAGGTTGCTGCCAATGATAACTTGGCGCTCCGGGTTGGTGGGATCCACACACACCTTCTTGGTCTCCTTGGGGGGCTGAAATGACAACTGTTCCGGGTTCACCATCCCGGGCATTCCGAGTTGGGAGGTCTTGGCCATTGCCACCACCTGCTGGATCCTCTTCTTTTCTTCCGCGATCACCAGAGACTCAGCCAAGCATGACCCCGCCGAGGCACATTCCATGGAGCGCTTGTGGTCTCCCGAGATGGTGATTACACCGTTAGGTCCCGGCATCTTCATCTTGAGGTAGCCCACGTGAGTCGAGATCATGAACTTGGCGAGGGCCGGTCAGCCGATCAGTGCGTGATACGGGCTCTCGAGGTCCACGACCTCGAACTCCAAGCTCTCGGTTCGGCAGTTCTCCCGAGTTCCGAATAGCACCTCAACCCAGATCTTTCCCATGGGCGAGCAAGAGACTCCGGGCACAATGCCGTGGAAGGTTGTCTCGGTAGGCAGCAGGGTGTTCATGGATACTCCCAGCTTCAGCATCGTGTCCTTGTACATGATGTTAATGGCACTGCCATTGTCAATCAGAACCCGGCTGAAGCGGACGTTGAGGTTGGGTCCGACAAAGGTTGGGTCCACCACCAAGGCATACGCTCCCGGCTTAGGCATAACTCGGGGGTGATCCTTCCGGCTCCATGTGATCTCCATCTCGGACCAGTGCAAGAATTTGGGCACCGCTGGGATCACAGCATTCACCTCTAGGGCGCGCTGCCGCACACTCTTTCGGTCCGTGGGTTCGGTCACGAAGACCACATAGCTCTGATGTGCCTCCCGGTAGTTACTCTGCTGCTGTCCGCCTTGGTTACCGTCGTCGTTCCGGGTGTGCACCACATTCACCGGGCGAGGTGGGGGTCCTCTCGGAGGATGGGGAAGTCGGACAGCATTGGCCCCCGATGTCGGAGGAGGGGGTCTCGGAATATTGGGTCGAGATGCCGGAGCACCCTGCCGAATAGCTCCCGAGCTGCCTTCCTGCAACGTGCGCTGATACCAACTGCACTGCCGAGTAGAGTGGTATGCGGGCTTGTTGGCCTCCAGAGTATGGTAGCAGCATGGCTTGTTCAGCATCTCTTCATATGTCAGGGGCTTCTTTTGCTCCACCCAGGTCTTTTGCACCTCCTGACTCTGACCCCAAGCCGGGCCACTTGTCTTTTGACGCTGGTTGTTGCCGGCATCCTCCTGCTCCCGGGTCACTGCTGCGACGTGCTGTGCGGCATGGTGGTACTCGGGCTGATTCCTCTTGTGGCCGAACTCCTGGCGATCATGGCTCCTGCTCGGTCCTGAACGCTGAGGTCCCGCATTCCTCCTGTTGGAGTCACCGACATCCACCAGGGGCTGCATGGGATCTCCAAGCGTATAGGTATCGGCGATGCGCATGGTATCTGCCAAGGTCGTTGGCATCTTTCTTTGCAACTTCTACCACAGCATTGAGCCATGCCGGCAGCCTTGTGCAAACCAGGAGATGGCATGTGCCTCTACCACTCCTTCGCAAGAGTTGCGAATATTGCTCCACCGGGTAAGGTACTCTCGGTCGGTCTCGTTGCTCCTTTGTCTACAGATGGCGAGCTGCTGAGGTCTGTTCGGCCTTTTGTATGTGCTGGTGAAGTTACTGATGAATGCTTCCTCAAAGTCTAACCAGCAGTCTATGCTGCCAGTTCTCAAGTTGTTCAACCAGATCCGGGCTGGTCCTTCCAACATCTGCGGCACATAACGTACCGCCCATCGTCTGTTTCCACCGGCTATGCTTACTGCAGTTACATAGTCGGTTAGCCAGTCCTCCGGTTTTTTGCTGCCGTCATAGGTCTTGGCACCCCTGTTGAGCTGAAAGTTCCGAACAGGTGGCTCCCGCATGATCCGAGGTCCAAAGCAGGCAGGTCCCGGAGGTCCTTGCTCTTCCACCAACTCGGATTGGTGAATCCGGTCGAGCCGGAATCTGGCATCTGCCGGGTTTAGCTGCCTGGTTCCTATCCGAGATCCCAAAGGGTTCTCGTCCGGCTGATACCCGAGCTGCTGCAGCCTTGAGTTGCCATCATTGAGCCTGTCCTGCACAGGGATCACGGCCTGCTGGGGAACAGAGGCGACCTCTCTCTGTGGGTTTCCCTGAACATGAGGAGGGTTCCGGGGTGGATTACCACGGCCAACCGGGTTATTGTTTCCCACACCCAGGTTACCATCCCCACGGGTACTTCCCGCCTGCCCCGAGATACGCTGCCCGGCTTGCCCGGCTTGCTGGATACCAGCGAAGGCCGGGTCATAGGTCTGTAGTTGCTTGTTCTTCCCGGAACCTCGACTCCGGCTCCGGCTCTTGCTCTTGCTCTTGCTTCTGCTCGGATGCGGGGAAGAGGCCTCGCCGTCCGACCTCTGGCTATTGGGTCTGGCTGAGTGCACTTGGGACCCTGCTCCGGGGTTCTTCTTCTTGAAGGCCTGATTCTGACGGTTGGCCTCAATTACCAACTCGTTTACCCGCTCCTGCTGCTTGCGCAGGGCCTCACCGGATAACCCCACCAACTCGGCCATGGCGGCTTCGGCGGCCCTAAGGGTTTTCGCCGGTGAGCTGTACACCAGCTTCCCTGCTGAAATCCGACTTCCTGTGTGACTGGTGGTGGCTCCACCAGCCAGCTCCTCATTCACCATTCTTCCTTTCTTGCGCAGATCCGCAATGCGCTTATCCCGAGAGTCTATCTTAAGGAATCCGTGAGCTGCATTGTACTCCCGGAGGCTAGCATTGAGCTCGCGACGGATCTCGGCGATTTCCTGCGCTTCGGCGAGTAGCAACCTCCGCTGCTCCTCCAAGTCAGCCGAAGTGGCCTGGGTATCCGCTTCGGCAGCCACCGGTACAGTCAACTTGGCCACCAGCCCCGAGAGGGGATCCGGGCGGCGCCGCGGCTGGGACGGCTGTGGATCGCCATCTCGGGCCGCAGGTCTTTCCTGCGGGGGTTTGGCCAAACGGGGGTGGCCGCTCCCGGTATCGCCGTCAGCGTCCTGGTACTCCTCCTCGGTTGCCCCGACCATCATCACCGCGACGGAACTCGGGGGGCGACCGGCACGCAGACCCCGAGCAGCGCAGAGCATGGGAGGGTCCTCAGCTTCCAGGACCACGTCCGGGTAGCTACAGACAACCTCCGTGGCGACGTAGGTGGTGAAACCACCAAAGTCAATGAGACATCCGTTCACCGGAAACGGTCTGTTCCGGAAGCACCCTGCGTTGTCGCAGACGAAGTCCATCTCCCCTAGCCTTATGACCAGGCCAGAGAGAACCCGAACCTCGAAGTGAACAGGGGAGCCCGTCCGGATGTGTACACCAGCCAACGCCTCTGTCAGCCCCACGGCGGGCAACAACTGTCGTGGTGGTGTCACGGCAGATGCCATAGGATGGCTAATGTGTGGGGCCGAAGGACGTTGGTGGATCCGGTGAGGGATAGCGAGCTGAAGAGCTCACACGGGGAGGATCCCGGTAAAACCGAGATCTCCCAGGAACAAGAAATAAGAACAAAGTACGATGGGGGAGATCTAATAAACACAAACAAATGCACGAAGGCACACAAAACACACACGATATACCCAGGTTCAGGGCCCTCGTGAGGAGGTAACACCCCTACTCCTGCCTTTCCTCTCTATATATTTGTATTACAAGAGCTACAACTTGCTGCTAGATCTCTCAAAGGGAGGAGTACAAAGAACTAGATGAACTCAAGGTGAGATGGAGTGAATGCTCTAAGAGTAAATGTGACTATAGCTTTGGCTCTGAAGTTGGTCTCTCCCTCTCAGGAGCAGTTATGGCGCCTTTTATAGAGCTCCGGCCAGGAGGGCCGGAAACCCTAAACTGGCTTGGCCCCACCGGACAGGCCAAGCCGGCATGCCGTCACCGGCTAGTGCGACCTAGTCGCCGGGCTATCCGGTGTAGCCCCTTCGTCATCATCTTGACAAGGACGGCAGGCGCCGTCCTGCACCATCATTGTCCCCCTGTCAGAGACAAGACATGTCTTTGCCCATCCCGGATAGCCTTTTCCGGATTGCCGGGCTAGGTATGCCAGGTCTTGTCGTACCACGATCGTACCGGCTGACGCGCTCCAGTGTCAGGCGGGAGGTGACCATGCTTCCGTGTCAAGCGGGAGGTGACCATGCTTCCGTGTCAGGGGGAATGGTACTTCCCCCCGCAATAGACGGGAAAGCCTGCTAGGGACCGTTGACGGCCTACCGGAAGCCCTCACGCCGGCTACCTCCTCGCTTGCCACTGTGAGCCTCTTCTGCATAAGATCAAGACCGAGACATATACTCCGGTTAGTACCCATCCGGACGACCTATCCGATAAAGCCGAGTATACTTCCTTCCGGGAGTCTCCTCGGAGCCCGAGATCCGGGATCCTTTCCAGAGGCCTCCGAGCTCGTCTCAGGATGAGTATCTCTAGGCCTAGCCTCCCGAAGATGTCTTAGCCTATCAGCAAAGACATCTTCGAGAAGCTAGTTCTTAGAGGAACCATCCGCTTATGCTTGCGCTGCGATTGTGCAGGCCGGGGGTGTCTATTTATAGCTGCGAGACCTGACCCTTGCGCCTGCCAGGAGGCACTTTGCCCTCTACCAATGCTCAAGGGTCAAGTTGCCCTTTCATCACATCGGGAGGTGTCCCTTGCTCTCGCCAAAGGTCAAGTACTGTTGACACTTACTGAATTATATCGGGATCTGTCCCTACCCAGTGGGCAGCCCCCCGACAGGGCAGTCCTTGCAAAGGTGGATTGCCATCTCCGGCGCGCGTAAGCACGGCTGGCGGATCAGGTTGTGAGGCCATCCACGGACAGCCAGTCTGTCAGCCGTGAGAAGCGTTCTGTGAAGCGCCAGCCACGAGAAGAGACAGTATTTAGATTCCGTGTGTGCCTTCCATATTTTGTTAGTGTTGAACCTCCGGTGGGATGCGAGGAACTGGGCCCGGTAGGCAGAGAGTGCACTGTAAGGTCGGGCAATACATTTATCTGATGTACAATGCTAGTTGTACATAGTATCAATTGTCTCTCTACAGTCAGGAGTCGAAGACTAGCTAAGGGCAATAAATAGCCTAATTTCATTTGTTTCCTTTATTTTTTAAAGCAAATGGTACACAAGTTTACTAAACTGACATGAATGTTATGTTGTACTTCAACTAGAATTCTTGAACTAATAATACATCCAGCAAGATTACCCCACATGTATGGCATCCATATTTTAGTATATGGACGTCTCAAACGTGGGTTCATGTGCTTATGACTAATTGTTTTAAAATGTGTAAAAAAGAATTCTGATGAAATCCTATTTCGTGATGTCATCTCTTGCTTTATCCATTTCCCTCGATAATTTGTAGGAAATGAACTTCCATCTGACTTTATTCAGACCTTGATAAGATGGGTTCCAAGTAGTGATGAGGAGCTCAGGCTTCGATTATATACTGGGGAGCTCTCACAGCTTGGTCCTGCAGAGCAATTCTTAAAAACAATTATTGACATTCCTTACATCTACCAGCGCCTGGATGCATTACTGTTCATGTCCATTTTACCGGAGGAAGCTTCAAGCGTAAAGCAATCTTTTGCTACCTTAGAGGTAATAGTACAACCACTATAACATTTCAACTTCTACATTATGTTTGCTTCTGTTGTATGACTTCAATCAGTCTTGTGCATAATCTTTCTGTAACTTTATGTTTTTTGTCGGTATATACTTATCTCTGCTGTCTTGGCTTTATTAAACCCTGATTAGGTGGCTTCTGAGGAGCTTAGAAACAGCCATCTTTTCTTGAAGTTACTAGAAGCTGTCCTTAAGACGAGGAACCGGATGAACGTTGGCACGTTCCGTGGAGGAGCTCAAGCGTTCAAACTAGACACTCTCCTTAAACTGTCTGATGTGAAAGGAACTGATGGGAAGACAACACTGTTACATTTTGTTGTTCAAGAGATAATCCGTTCTGAAGGTTTCCGTTCTGCACGGGCTGTAAAAGAGCACATGACGGGTGTATCGAGTGTGAAGACCAATGATCCTACTGATGATAATGATGAAAAAACTGGATTTCGTCCCGCTTTATAAATAAAGCAACCTTTGAGACCGTTGCTGAACCAGACAGCACAACGCCCAAGATACAACACACACCACACAAGCTGGGGCAACAGCAAACACCACAAGCTCAAAACAAAAGCAATGGAAACATAGGCAAGAAGATTAAACTAAGGTGACCCGTAACCGTTGCGCCCTCCGGAGAATTACAACCACGCTCCTAGCACCGGATCGTTGAGTACCAAACAACACCTTCAAGAAGGAAATCAATTGCTGTTGTCCGGACCATAGCTGGTCCTAGGGTTTCCCCTGGCACACCGAGGACAGTGGATGGAAGGTAGCCACGACGCCCTTCAAGAAGGAATGATGTCACCGGGGGTGGCACCGCGCCGGTGTCAGACATGCTGACAAGGATTTCTCCTGAAAACCATATCCACAGCTCGAGCGATACGTTGTGTAGGAGCCCCGCAAAGGCGAAGCCTTGCCAACCCAGACTTGCCGCCCACCAGTTTGCGCCACCACAGTCACGAAGTCACCGCCGCCGTCTCCTTGAAGCGACTACCACGAGGTTTACAAAATGGAGGAGAGAAGACGCTCGACTCGGAGTCAGCGGCACCACAGCTGCGTGGGAGGGAACTGCCTCCACCACCAAAACGGCAGTCGACCGGACGCAACCGCCGCCCCACCGGTCCCAATTAGCTCCAGCAACCTGCTAGTTCCAATCGGGTCCAACAGAGCCCGCAGTCGCGCTGCAACTAGAGCTGCCGTCGTCGCTGTTATACCCATCCCGAGCTCAACCACCTCGATTGGCAGAACGGATCTTCACCGGGCAGTTCGACCCGCCACAACCCAGATGGGCCCAACCGGGCCCAGATCTGGGCCGAGGCAGATCCACCGCCACCCTGCAGAGATCCACCGTCCCATGGCGCAGTGCACCGCACGCACCACGAGCGTGCCGACGCTCGCCGCCCCCCGGCCGGAGCCGGACCACCGCCGCCCTAAACGCACCGCCGCCGGAGGGAGGAGCCCCGCCTCCTCCAAGTCCGACGCGGGGCAAGACACGCCGCCGCCACCGGTATGATGAAAAAACTGAAGACGAATACAAACAGCTAGGTCTGCAGGTTGTGTCAATCTTAGGGGAAGAACTTCAGAATGTGAGGAAGGCAGCAATCCTCAATGCGGATCAGTTGACTATGTCGGTAGCAAGTCTTGGCCACAAGCTTGTGAAAACCAATGAATTCTTGAACACAAGCATGAAAAGCTTGGATGAAGACAGTGGGTTTCACCACAAGCTTGTGCGTTTTATAGAGAAGTCTCAAGCAGACGTTACTTGCTCGCTAGAGGAAGAGAAGAAAATACGGTCCCTGGTAAAAGGTACTGTGGATTATTTCCATGGGTGTACAGCAAAGGATGAGGGCCTTCGGTTATTCGTCGTAGTGCGAGATTTCCTCGCAATGCTAGACAAGGTATGCAAAGAGGTGAAAGAAACAACAAAAGTAGCACCTCCAAAGAAAACTAAGCCAGGAGGTAATCTGCCTTCCCAACCTCCCAAGTCGTTTCAAGATGCCCGGCGCAATCTCTTTCCGGCAATTCAAGACCGGAGGGCAGAAAGTTCGAGCTCTAGCTCTGATGAGGAAAATTAGCTCCAAACCTTGGCTCCTATCAAGCTACGGAGATACCAACAGTCAAGACAGGCGTCCCACTCAGAAGTCGAAGTGAAGGCAGAATTTCCATTAAAAGGAGGGGGAACACTGGCCCCTTAGTTAGGGGCGTAGGGAACGGATAACAGGGAGGAAGAAACAGTAGGCTGACTGACTGTTTATACTGCCGGCTGTTTTTTCCTTGTACAATTGTACCAACACAGAATGAAAGGAAGAAATGTATAGAAAGAAAGAGATGCATCACACACAAGCTCATACACACTGGATTCTTTTGATTACGCTTCACATTTACTTTTGCAGAGCATAATCATCATGTAACCCATTTGTGTGTAAATTGTGGTGGAAATTTGGGTGCTCGCTTTTCCGATTCGTACTTCCGTCGTTGTTGTTTTTTCTCGATTTGTACCATAACCTGCACTGGTGGGAACTTCATGGCAGTTCCGTTGAATGACGAGCCAGGCAATCACGGTGTATTATTTTATCTCCCACGTCATTTTGTATGGAATACTTTAACCAGAGCGGGTACTAGATCCGAAGTTTTTGTACTGCAAAACCAACACACTGTTTTGAATTAACCAGGAACCGAAATTAACTCCCCGCCAAAACCTAAAATCGTCTTAATCCAAATACTACTCGTTTGCATCTGGATCAGACAAAACGTACACTTATGAATATTCACAGCAAAGACAGACAGTACAATAAATAAATGATATCCATAGAAGCATTCTTTTTTAGAACAACAGAGAATTACAGAGCAAGTAATCCTTGTGGACACAATACCACAACCTAGTTCAAGACCGATAATAACAGAGCACAGATACACACCAATCCTAGTAGAAGGCAACACCTAAGGCAAGACTAGAGAACACGCTACAACACAAAGTGATACAGCCAAACACCGAACGAACGACTCGAGATCTAGCTATCGTCATCGGCAGCCGCAGCCTTGTTGCCACCGGCCTTCTTGGGGAGCAGCAGGTTGTGGATGTTGGGCATGACGCCACCGCTGGCGATGGTGACCATACCGAGCAGGCGGGAGAGCTCCTCGTCGTTGCGGACGGCGAGCTGGATGTGGCGCGGCACGATGCGGGTCTTCTTGTTGTCCCTGGCCGCGTTCCCTGCCAACTCCAGAACCTGCAAAAACCACATAAGAATTCACAACGGTTACTCCAAAATTCCTGGTGAGGTTCAAGAGGAACTAGCGGATTAAATCATCCAACAAAACGAAAATCGAGTCCACCCAGAAGGAGCCAAGGTATTCCAAACCCTAGATTCGTTCCCCAATTTTGGCACAAATTGATGTACTGGCCAGATAATCCCCGAGCAACCAAAAATTGACAACCCCCAAGCAACGAATCGAAGAACAGAAGGCAGAATTCAGCGCACCTCGGCGGCGAGGTACTCGAGCACGGCGGCGAGGTAGACGGGCGCGCCGGCGCCGACCCTCTCGGCGTACTTGCCGGCCTTGAGGAACCGGGCGATCCTGCCGACGGGGAACTGGAGCCCGGCCTTGGAGCTCCTGGAGATGGCCTTCTTGGCCGCGGCGGAGCCGATCGCCTTTCCTCTGCCGGCCATGGCTACAGTGGTCAGAGTAGATGCCGCTTGTTGTTGTTGGAGGGAGAGAGAGCGGAGGCTGTGAGGTGGCGTGCGTCTGGTAGATAGGGGTGGTGGGACTATCCGGGGTGGTGGGTGGGGGTTGGCTTATATAGGACCGTCAAGCCAATGGGAGCCGACGCGAGGGGAGTACGCGGATCGGTGATGTGGCGGCGAGGATTTGGGCGCGGGGATAAATCCTTGCCGTCAGATGACGAGAGCCGTGGAGAGGTTGGGTTTTGGTTCGCCGCCGCAGCTTTTCGTACGCCCCGCTGTTCCCTCCGCATCTGCACTCCCCCAGCGGCATTTTTAGCGTCGGCGGAAAAGAAATTGGCGTGAAACGTGAGCCGACACGATAGAAAATAGTGTCAACAGAAACCGCTCGTGCTCGTCTTCTCGACTCCCGCGTCGGTCAAAAGCTGTCAGAGTAATAGCGTGGCACGTTCATGCGGCGCACGGTTATGCCCACCCACCGCCGCCCCTTCGCCTGGCCGCGCCGCTATAAAACCCCCTCGAGTCTCGTCGCCCATTGACATTTCTCTCTCGCCGCCTCTGCCTCACACCTCTCTCCCCTCTCCTCCACACCATCGAGCCCCTAGCAGCCATGGCCTACAATGAAGCCGCCGCCACCTCCACAAGGAGGAGGCCTGGGCGTTGTACCGCGCGGGCTACCCGTGCCCACCGGACATGCGAGTCCCCAGCGCCTCCGCCGGGCAGGAGGGCTGGCAGCTCAGCGTTGGCGGCATTCCCGTGCCCCCTGTCCCTGTCGGCGAGCAGTTCAGGGCGGCCATCGAGGAGGTCCGCGTCTCCCTCACCCCGTACCAGGCCGCTGAATGCCGCTGGAGAGCGGTCGGCAACGACGGCTTCTAGTCCGAGTATTTCAAGCGCTGTCACGACGAGGACGTCGCCGATCGCGGGAGGAACGGACCGGTGGAGGGGCGCTGCAACTCCATCGGCCGCAAGCGGTGTGGCGCGGCGAGAACAGGACCAGACTTCATCGAGCGCGGCAACGAGCCGCGGTTGACAATGCCGCCGCGCTCGTGGATGCCGCGTCGGATGGGCGCGGGCTCCTCCGGCTCCGGCTCCTCCTCCTCCTCCGGACCGACGCTCGCCGGCACCTGGTACGTGAACCTCTCCCCTCCGCCGGCGGGGGCGGTCTACGCATCCCTCACCCTCCCCTCCTCAACTCCGGGCGTCATGCGCCTCACAGCGGCGCCATGTGCATCGGCGAGCCCCGCGCCACCGTGACTCGCCGGGCAGCATCTCCCCCGCGCACGTCAGGCCGAAGCGTGAGCCGTCGCTGGAGGAGGAACAGGAGGAGGAGTGGCCCGGCCTGAAGGGGACTCAAGAAGCCTCCTTCAACACGGTGCAGCCGGCGGATCCGGCGTTCGCCGAGGAATGGAGGCTCGGCGAGTACACGGAGCAAGAGCTGGAGCACCAGCATCAGCGCCTCGCCGAGGCGGAGGCGAACCGCGCCCGTCGCCGTATCCCTCTCCCCCGCCGCCACCCGAGCCGATCTTGTATGTCATCCTCGACGCCGACAGCCAGGGGGAGGAGGAGCCGCCGCGGACCCTGCAGCAGAGCAGGTGGTTCCGCGACGACGACGACGACGACGACGCAGGCCCGAGCGGCCTGCGCAAGGACGACGACAGCTCCGACGACGACGGCGTCGATCCTGACTACAGCCAGGCGATCGCCGCCAGGGTCGGCTTGTTCCACTAGGGTCGGCATGTTTTCATGTTTTAGTTTAAATCTCTGTAATCGCCTACGTGCGCCTAAAAATCAATGAAATCGTCTATGTTTATGCGCCTATTTGAATGAAATCGTTTCTGTTTACGCCAATTTATGTTTGCGTCGTTTTTAAATTTCGTGGGCCGAATCTTGGGCAGGGGAACGACTGGAAACCTAGCCACCCCAAGTTCCAGAATAGTGCCGTTTCACGCCGCGGCGGGCGCAAATCGCCGGCGTTTTGGGCCCTGGGGGACGCAACGACCGGAGATGCTAATCCCTCCGGAACATGAGGCCGCGGGCTCGGAGTTTTCCGTACTGTATATGCCTGCGGCATTTTCTTCCTTGGAGTTGGAGGTCCGTTCAAATCCAAGCCACAAAAGTCAAAACATTTGTGCAATCTCATCTATCTACGTAGTAAAACGTTGCTGAGGAAGACGGGTGCATCTGGCTGCAAACAAACCGTACTTGTGAAAATTGCATACATTAATTTTGAATGAATGTAACCTAATAGCATTGCTAGGAACAAGCCTAACGGTATTTTTCTTTGCTTAGGTTAATTATGAATTCGGCCAGATGAGGAAGATATTTGATTTTAGTTCGACCAAAGGTAGGATTCATGAATTTGCAATAACATTGAACCTGTAACAAACATGCAATAACATTACACCCTACTTCACACGCCGTCAAAGAGGGTAGACGACGGAGGATCATCGACTATGTTCGACCAAAGAAAACTGAACAATACATTTAGGAAACAAATAAACAAAGCATGTGAAGACTACAATAGCCACTACTCGCAAAAAACGAAATCGGATAAACGTAGATAGAATATCGACTGGGGCACACCCTACGCAGCAATCGCATGCTTGCAGTCCTCCACCAACAGTCCGGAGGGTTGGAGAAACAAGACCTTACCTTAAACCCAAACAAACTCCAAACAAACGAAGAGATCAAATAGGTCCCACCATAGACTAGCGAACAACTTCCATTGAACGACACACCAATTGTTGAGATCCAGTAAAGAGGAATAGATCTGACCCTACCCCTATGAGCATATCTGAGAAACTGGTCTGACTGATATTGAGGTTGATGAAGTCACCATATGCGCATCGTTGTTGATGTTGGTTAAGCGTATTTCACCTCCAAGTGTAAGATTGTGGAATATGTTGTATTGTATTGATACTAGATTGATTACAATGAGCCACGGTGGGCTGTATATAAAGGGGTACAAGACTTGGAGACTACGAAACCTAATAGAGATAGACTTGGATTACAATCCTAATACTACCAAATATATCTAAACCGTATTGTACTCTAACATCCCCCACAGTCAGATCGGTAGTGACGCGAACAACTGGAGCGTTGCGGACGGTCTGACTGGAGCATAATCCAAAGTCGCGAACTGAATAGGAGCCGAGTTGATAGCCCTTGGTGCCGATGTCGATGTAGCCAAGTTGTGGGCGCTGACGTTGTGGTCGATGTTGCCGTTTGAGGAAGTTGAGGTAGACTTTTGATGGAGTCGATGTAGTTGAGGTAGGCGGCACGCCTTGCCAAGCTTGCCAGGCTCGGGAGCGCGTCGGGGACGAAGGCACGCGCCGATATTGCCAGTACCGGGCATGCGAAGAAAGGGACCACCATTAACCATGCGAGTCAGAGCTGGATGAAGAAGCAGAGGAGATCTCCGTGGTCGGCGGCGCGTAGCGCAGATTTTCCGCCGTTTGTTGCCGGAGTAGACGAAAAAGGAAGTTGCAACTAGTAAATTGTGCAAAATAAAAATAGAATGCAACTCTGACGGCAAGGTTGTGGTGGACGAAGATGGCGTGGTGGTTGTTGAAGACGTTTGTTGAGGTAGGCGATGTAGAGGTAGAAGATGTCGAGGTGTTGTTGACGTAGAACTTGTCGGTGATGATGACCACGAGCGTTGTTTGGTGCAGCCCTGTGTTGACGGCGAGACAATGAAGACGATTTGGTGGCGTAGATTGGCCGGGGAAGATCAACTATCTTGGAGCCCATCCGTCCATGTCCCATACGAACATGCGTGAACATGCAAACATGGGGTCGCTTCTTGCATGCAGCTTGGTGCCTGGATGACTGCTGGCGGCCGGGTGGACGAACAATCGCGCGCTGTTGTTCTTTAATAGGATTTTCTGACTTTTTCACCGGAACTAGATGTATTTTGGTGGCTAAAAAGAAACTGATATAATTGCAAAACTAAATTGGCTAAACCTACGAACTGATTTATTGAAATTGGAACAAAAAACTAGCTACGAGATGCGACGTCCCCGGCGATCATGGAGATCGATTTCGCCGGGGGCGGCGCGGCGGAAGTGGTGGTGGCTAAACTCTAGTCTGCGGAACGAACTGCCTCTGATACCATGTAAGATTGCGGAATATGTTGTATTGTATTGATACTAGATTGATTACAATGAGTCACGGTGGGCTGTATATAAAGGAGTATAAGACTTGGAGAATACGAAACCTAATAGAGATAGACTTAGATTACAATCCTAATACTACCAAATATACCTAAACCGTATTGTACTCTAACACCAAAGAAGCACCCTATTTATCATACTCACCTAGTGGGAGATATCGAAAGAGTGAAATGTGCGAGTCTTCTGAAAGATCTCTCACCTGTGTCGTCATGAACTTTCAAAAGGATGAAGAGGCTGACCAAAGAGTGGAGCATCGTCTAGACATTGAGTTCGCAAAGATTGTAGTTAGAGGAAGAGTCTCTAGCTCCATTACGCCATGAGATTAGTCTATTGTATTTATTTCGGTAGCCTTTGGCAGTGTTTACAGGCCACCTCGAATGCCTTTTCCTATCATGTTATCAAAAGCAATTTCTTGATGTGGCACGGTAATTAATGAGTCTAGGCAGATAAGATAAAGATAACTATTAAGAACCGTTGCATGGGTGTTGGTGTCTTTTAGAATACAACACTGAGTGTATGAATGTCTAAACCCTTAAGTCTCGAATTGTTCTTAATTATTCATGAAATATGTGTACACAGACAATGAAATCCCTGCTTCACGAAAGAAGTCGGGACAGAGTGTCCTAGACGAAAATTCCCAGCATTCTTTTACGGTGGGCTAAACGGAGAGTATATACACACATACAGTAAGGGTGTGTTTGGTAACCCGTATGGACTTTCTCATCTCATACATGTCCACTCTAGATATGTTCAGTTGGTACAAGTGTGTTGTGTTTGGTAGCCCGTATGAGGTGAGTTGTGCTGTTCTGAGAGCTTGTTTGGTAGTCTGTATGAACTCAACCTGGCTTGATATTTTAAAAAGGCGATCAGGTACCTGAAATAAAAAGTAAACGCAATCAAGTCCCTCGCCTGAGTTCTCTAGCTTCACCCTCTCCGGCAAGAGGAGCCGTCGTCGGGAGAGGACGAGTTGTTCGACTCCAAGACGGTGCCCGCGGGGGGCCGCGCAGGTTCGATTCCGCGCTCAGGAGAGGTCGGGCGAGCTCGGAAGAGTTCACGAGAGCTCGGGAGAGGTCGGGCGAGCTCGGCGGTGCTAGGGCGGCGCTGGGCGATGCTTGGCATCTCTGGGGCGAGGCGACACTGCAGCTTGGAGCGTGGCCGCTTCCGGTCCTCGAGAATGGAGGTTGAGGCGGCGCTCCAGATGCGAGATTGGTGCAGCAGGACGGCGCCGCGCCGCACTGAGGCCGGGGACGGTCGGGACCAGCGCGGCGCCAGCATGAGGAGCGGCAGGAACGGCGCCGGGATGAGCAGGACGAACAGAGGAGCGGCTGGTGCAGGACAATTCGCACTGAGGATGTGAGAAGACGGATAAGAGAGTGAGGATAGGGTTCACGAGGGGCTCGCGGTGCGTCGCTCACGCGGGGCCACATGAATTTTTCAAACGAGCTCGGCCTGGCCGAGATGTGAAACTCGATTTCCACTTCTCAACCGAGCGTGGCTAAGTACCCTTTTTACCTAAGGTGGGCATGGCCCAAAGGAGAAAACCAGACTACCAAACAAGTGAAAGGTGGGTGGAGGGAGATTTTCTGAGACCGGCCAGGCTACCAAACACACCCTAAGTATCTGCAGTACTTCTTTTATACTGTGTTTGGATGTTGGAAAATTTGCCTGGAATTGGAAATCTGGAATTTCTGGGCTGATTCCGCTGTTTGGGTTCGTCAAGGAATTGAGGTGTGGAAACCGGAGGCAATTCCGAGCGAGCCCCCCCGCGCGCGCCCCATTGTCCAACTTTCCGAGCCCCGCAGCTCGGAATCGCTCGAAAACTGCCTTCTCCCTCCGCATCCATTTCCCGTTCGCTCCCTCTAAACAGAACGAGCTGCAGCGCTCGACCTCCTTCCTCGACGGCGAGACGAGGCTCTTCCTCCCTCCCATCGGCCTCCTCCATGCTCCTCCTTCCGCCCTTCATAGACCCCTCTCCTCCCTCTTCATTTCTCCCCCCGGTGCCCACCATAACCCTAGATCTCCGGCGGCGGCGATGGTAGGGGCACCCTCTTCTCTGCCTCCCCCGAACTTGATCCTTCCTTGTTCGTCGGCGTAAGGGTCGCAACACGCTGAAGACAGAGCGCCGCGCGGCATGCGCCGACGAGGGTGCTCCCCGCCAACCGAGGCGCTCGACAATGCTGCTGGATGACAGCACGAGCGCGTGGACAGGTACGCGGTTCAGCGGCATGCAACTGACCAATTTTATGATCAGCCTGCACGATGGAGATGCTGCGCAGCGTACATGCAGCGGGTTCGTCGCCGGAGCTGGCTGTTTTCTTCCTTAGGCTCTGAACGAACTCTAAGAAACGTGTATTTGTTTAGTTTTGTCAGTATGCGGCTCAATCTAGTTTTTTGACCCGTTTTCTACCTCATTCATTTTCTTTCTTTGTAAAACCCGTGACAAATTTCTTTTGAAGTGGAAAATATTATTTCATACTTGCAAACAGATAAAAAGTTTATAATAATTTGATTTGGAATATTTTCATGTTATTATGTGTGCAAATAATATATCAATATTCAAACATACACATATATATATGGTGTTTGTACTTCAAAACTATTTAATTTATACTTGTATTATTTTTCTGAGTTGATTTCGAATTTTATTATTTTATTATGTGTGCAAAATAATATATCCATATTTGATATATATATAAAATAAAAATCATGCATGTGACAAGTTTATATTGTCCAAACTCAACAAAACATCCAATTCCATACTTTATACATCCAAACAGGAATTGGAATCATATGCTACTTTTGATTCCGGACAAAAAATCCATTTGCAATCAAACACCGGAATTGGAATTGGAGTCCAATTCCTTTCCATATGGAAAATGAAATTGCTAGCCCAATTCAATTTCAGGGTCCAATTTCTACATCCAAACACAGTGTTAAAGTTGTAACCACACAGATACGGGGTAGGTATCGACTGCAGTATTTCCCGCATAAAAGTAATCGAAGGTGGGGTTAATCTCGTTCGAGAAATTACTCCTACGGCTGCAGAATCCTGGCTCGTTGACTGACTTGGCCTGAACTGCACTTCCTTTTCTGGGATTGTGAAGCATCCATAAATTCGATTCTGCCAGTCACAAGCCCCCAATTCACGCTGCTCCACGAAAGACTGGCACATCAGATACTCAAATTACAATCTACGATGCTATCTGACGATTTCCACGCCACGCTGTCAGGGGTTTGGTTGGAATATACTACAGTAGTTGAATGTAAGTAATCTTTTGCCCAGTTCATTCCTACAGAAATTCGGCAAGAAACACGTCCCTTCTGCAATTACAGGATATAAAAGAAAGGACATGTATGATAATTGTACATTCAAAATTCAGCTTAATGAAAGCAACTGATCTGCATCCCATATACAATTAACAGTTATTTGTTTTCAAATTAGCAACCAGCTATATTACCAAGTAAATTAGCAAACATCAGTGTTTCTTCAGTCCAAATCTGACAACACAAACGGTCTCATTACTGAACATATATTATGTATCATATTTGCAGACGGAATGCTCAGGCAACAAAGAAACAGTGCAGAGACAGATGAAAATAAGCTACGAGTTCAGTTCATTCTCATTTCTTCAGCAGATCGAAACCTGAAAATTTGTTTGCCATATACACATCCATCAAAGCACCTAATCCGAACAACAACTAGAATCTCCTAAATGCTCACGGCCTCCGGCCTATCAGGAAAATAAAGATGTTATACCCTAAGAAACAAGAAACTCCTTCCTCTTCTGATGAGATGCAATCTATGGCGATGGTGGCAACAAGGCCATCGCTGGGCCTTAGTTGTCATCGTCCTCGGCATGGGATGCCTTGGAAGATCCAGCCTTCTTGGGGAGGAGGTGCTGGTGGATGTTGGGCATCACACCACCGCTCGCGATGGTGGCACCGCCAAGCAGCTTGGTCAGCTCCTCATCATTGCGAACAGCAAGCTGGATGTGGCGGGGCACGATGCGGGTCTTCTTGTTGTCCCTTGCAGCGTTGCCAGCAAGCTCCAGGACCTGATTTAATATAGATAGTACGAGAGGATGAAATAAGAAAATAGTCACATCGACTTGAGCCAAATCTACAAATCAGTGAACCTAATCCTGACGAATTGATGGTTGATTGCGCAATACTAATAAATTGGCGATGCAACAAATTAGTTTGACAAGTAATCGACAGTAGGGTTCCATTCAGATCTAAGAAGGACCAACCAACGGAACCAACAGAGGAACCAGATCGAGAAACTAAGAGGGGGGTGTGTGTGTTGGGGGGGGGGGGGGGGGGGGGGGGGTAAGTGATTAGATCAGGGAGAAACGCACCTCGGCGGCGAGGTACTCGAGTACGGCGGCGAGGTAGACGGGGGCGCCGGCGCCGACGCGCTCGGCGTACTTGCCGGCCTTGAGGAACCTAGCGATCCTGCCGACGGGGAACTGGAGCCCGGCCTTGGAACTCCTGGACGTCGCCTTCTTGGCAGCGCCGGCGCCGATTGCCTTCCCACGGCCGGCCATCTCAGCTACCGAGGAGGAGGAGGAGCAGGGGGACGGCGAGCCTGGCTGGGGAACGGAACGCGCGAGGAGGCGGCGAGAGCGAGAGGGAAAGGCGGGTTGTGGGAATCGGTCGGCGTGGTGGGGAATATATAGGAGCGTGGGGACGGGCGGTAGCCAATGGGAGTCGGTCACGCGGATCGTAGGTTTGGACCGTCGGATGCGCCGAGATGGACGGTGGATGTAAGGGGCGGAGCCAGGAGGGTTCGGATCCGGAAGCGGCGGGAGGGGGCGTGGGCGGGAGAAGTTTTCGTCTAGGGCTTTTCGCGGGCGCCCAGGGAACTGGTGGAGCAGGCACCTTTTTTTATTTTTTTCGGGGCTCACCTGTCGGTGTTGACTGCTCTCCGTTTTTTTTGACAGGACAACTCTCCGGTTGGGTCTAAAATAGTGTTCCTAATTTTGCAACGACATGCCATATCTACTCATAGCCGTTTCGTCGATTATCTAACATACATACCTTAGGAGCATCTCCACCGGGGACCTCTCTCTAAAGGATCCCTAGAGGCTCTTTGGGGTCGGACACGAAAATCGCCCATCAGCGATACCCTTAAAAAGTCTTGCTTCGAGCATTTTTATGTCCGACACCTCCAAAAGAGGGTGCCGAACATCGATTCAGGCAACATCCTGACAGCGTTGGCCCGTCCGTTATACACACGTCACGTCTCGCCCAATTCCGCTTCCTCTACATTGCCGCCCCCGACGTCAAAATCTATATACTAACGACTCAAATTGAAAAAACATAATCTACACAGATTTATAAGGAGAAGGGCATGGATCTCATGTGATATTGCATAACTCAAACTATGAGGTCTAAGATTGGAGAGAAGTGTTTTTGGAATTGCAACATGAAATTTTCAAAACCTCACAAAAGATTCATTTTGGAGTGACTAAGCATGATCCATGCTTAGTTTCTCATTTTTAAGTTTTAAATTTGTTTAAATGTTGTACAAACTTGTTTAAATGAGATTTCAGATTTAGTAATTTCTACTTCCACAGTTCCTGAAAATTGTGGATACATTCTTATGCATTAGTGAGTCTCTCTTTATAATCAATGATATAACAATTATTGCTAAAATTTTCTATGTAATAATCAAAAATAGAAGAGACATAATCTTTAAGGTTGTTACAAGCAACATAGGCCCCGCTTATTTTACAGAAAAGCCCCTACTTATTAAAATTGTTATAACTTTTTACTCACATATCCAAATTCAAATATTTTTATATATTTGAAAAGCCCTTGACATGTAGAATAATTTAGATCTGTTGGAATTCAAATTTGACTTAATTTAAAATATTCAAATTTCAAATGGATGATTTGAGTATATTTGTAATAACTTTAAATCTATAAATCCAAAATTTGTAGATAAAATTGTTTTTAGAAACTTTAGAATATTTGTCACTTGATGCCTATGTTATAAAATATTTTGAGTATTAGTTTTGATAATTTAATACTTATATGTTTACGCTGCAAATGGGTCTACAAAATAAAGTATGACTCCAATGGGAAAGTAGAAAAGTATAAAGCAAGACTTGTGGCAAAAGGCTTTACGCAAAGAGAAGGAGTAGATTACAGTGAGACTCTTTCTCCGGTCTCATGTAAGGATTCCTTCAGAATCATCATGGCACTCGTTGCTCATTTTGATTTAGAGTTACACCAAATGGATGTTAAGACGGCATTTCTAAATGGCGATTTAGAAGAGAATGCTTACATGAAGCAACCGAAGGGTTTTTTCATGGAGGGGAAGGAACATATGGGATGCCGGCTAAATAAATCCATTTATGGGTTAAAGCAAGTCTAGACAGTGATATTTAAAGTTCAACAATACAATTAAAAGTTTTGGTTTTAAAGAGAATGTTGAGGACAACTGTATTTATGCAAAATTTAAAAGTGGGAAATATATTTTCCTAATTTTGTATCTGGATGATATTCTGCTTGCAAGCAATGATGTCAGTCTACTACTAGAAACAAAGAAGTTCTTGTCCTCAAATTTTGATATAAAAGATCTTGGTGAAACTTCTTATGTTTTGGGCATAGAAATTTACCGGGATAGAAAGGATGGAGTGCTAGGACTATCACAAAAGGCATATTTAGAAAAGGTTCTAAAGAAGTATAATATGCATAAAAGTAGTACTTCACCTGCTCCTATAGTCAAGGGCGATAGTTTTGGTAAATTTCAATGTCCCAAGAACCAATATGAGATCGATCGAAAGAAAGCAGTACCATATGCTTCGGCTGTTGGAAACTTAAAGTATGCACAAGTGTGCACTCGCCCTGACTTAGCTTTTATCATCGGGGTACTCAGTAGATATCAAGAAAATCCAGGCCAAGAGCACTGGAATATGGTAAAGAAATCTTTGCGTTATGTGCAAGGCGCAAAAGACCTCATGCTAACATATAGAAGATCCGATTCCCTAGATATAAGAGGGTATTCAAAAGCAGATTTTGCGGGAGATAAAGATGATAGAAAATCCACATCAGGATACGTGTTCACTCTCGTAGGAGGGGCTATTTCGTGGAAAAGATCCAAACAATCATTAGTGGCATCATCCACGATGTATGCAGAGTTTATAGCATGTTATGAGGCCACATGGTAGGCAGTATGGTTAAAGAAATTTATACCCGACTTGAAAGTGGTAGATTGCATTAACAAACCACTAAAGATGTACTGTGACAACCAGCCCGCATTATTCTATGCTCACAACGACAAGTCGAGTAATGCTACAAAGGCAATAGATATAAAGTATTATGTTGTGAAAGATAAAATCCATGATCAAACTATAAGTCTCGAGCATATAAGGACAAAGGACATGCTTGCGGATCCGCTAACGAAAGACTTACCACCCAGTGTGTTCAAGGAACACATAGCCGACATGGGTTTAATGAAAAGCCTATGATTTCTGGATTTAGAGGCCCAAAAGTAACGGGATTTGTTTCAACACGGAAAAGTATATAGTGGTTGTCTGATTCTATCGGCAATTGAGCTGTGACGATGAACACGCTCTCCCATGTACGAGCCCAACGGCTCGAACGGATCCCCTTGACTGCGCCCTGATCGGGGGCGCCCGTTTCCTCTTAATGGACGGTGGGCCCCTGTGACATGCGCTATATAAAGAGGTGGGGGATAGGGCACACGGTGTTGGGGATATATCAACTAGGGGTGTCTCCAACATGGATCAATCCGGCTAGTCCAGGGTGGCCCAAGGGTGGTAAGGCTGAAGCCTGCCGGGCGGCCCAGATAGCTGACGTACAAGGAAGTAGGCGGATGGTCCAAGAAGGCGTAAGGCCAAAGCCCATCAAGCCACCAAGCCCAAGACGGAAGGCGGCAACTAAGCCGGCTAGGTCTAGGACTCTGATTACTTGCCGGACAAGTACTTGCCTTGTATCCTGGGGTCTGGCCGCCTATATAAGCCGGCCACCAGGAAGCCTTTAGGGCACGCTTCAATACGCATCATACACATTGTAACCTGTTCACGGCTATTGCCTCATAGTGAATTATAGCAGCACGTAGGATCTCGCCACCGCTGCGGGACCTGAAGCTGGGTAAACTCGCCGTGTTCAATCCCGTCCTCGACGACACCAACCTTCTTCCCCACAATCCATACGTAGGCTAGAGGACCCCCGTCTCCTATCAATTATGCCGATACCACGAGAGTTGGCGCCCACCGTGGGGCATAAGGTTCCTGGCGTCACGTTCCAGGCGGGAACACTTGGCGGCGTGGGCAAGCAGATCGCCGTCGGTCGCGTCACAAGGTATCGCGGCCACAACTCCGTCAACTCGGATGAGTCCTGGATCCCGACGGACGACTACCTTATCGGATGCGCAATCATACCGATCAGAGGGATCAACGTCTTCATCGGGTATACGCCAGAGGCGTACATCCTACCGCGTTTCTACAACCCCACCCACCAACCCTTCGACCAAGCAGTCGACCGACAAGATGGATATGAATCCGCCTTCTCCCAGGAGTCTGCCGAATCTGATTTCCACTTCGTCAGAGTTGTCGGACTGGGATCAAACTCCCAGCCGGAAAACAACGATCCTGAGTCAATCCTCCCTGCTCTCCAGGAGGATGCGATGTCAGATGCTGGATCCAGATCTACCGTTCAAGTCAACGTAGACTCTGACTCTGATGATGATGCTAGTCTCTTCGAAGAGAAGATCAAAACCCGCTTTTCCAGTGGTAATCCGGCTCCTTCAGAGGGCACAGCGGATACTGACATGCCTGACAAGCTGGCTATGATGGTTGTCGTCGGTCACGAGACAACCCCAGTTGCTTCGGAAACGCAAAACAAGCCGGTGGAAGATGCCGACGACACCACTGCCGGTCAACTCATTGAAAGTTCCGACAAGGTGCGCGCAAAGAAGAAAACTGGCCTCGAGAAAGGCGGCAGCAACAAACCCACGGATTTGCTCTCCGTCATCAAAGAAGTAGACGAGATCATGAATACTCCGGTGAATAAAGACACCCCACTCGACGAAGTGGAAGAGCTTAGGATTAACATGCTTAAGCACTCTGACTTCCTGCGAAAAAGAGAGGAGCACGTTGAGAGCCTTGCGAAGAAGATCGAGAAAGAACAGGAGAAGATGTCGGCCAAAACAAGCCGACAACTCTTTGAGGAAAAAAGGTCATCAAAAAACCGCCGTGACAAGGAGCCGCCAACACGCGCAACGACAGCGGCTCAAGATCTCGGATTCGACTGGCGTACGGCACCACAGCGCGTGGACAGAAGGGGAGATGTTGTTTTCTGCACCCCCGTCCTCAACGCGGCTGCCGCGCTAGATACCCTGGACGACAAAACTTACACGGCGGAGGAAAAGCTGGCCAATGCAAGACACTTCGTGAGCAAGGCCCTAGAACAACAAGCTCGCGCTGATTCCTACGACCACATGGCGGATGCTCGCGGGGGAGACCTAGAGTCCAAGTCAGGAAAGTGCAAAGCCGCACCTGGCGCTGACCCCGAAGGCTCGTCCGGCTCCAGTAGCCATGGCGACAAAAGGAAGGCAACGCCACCTCCAAAGAAGACGCCACCGCCAAAACCAAGGCGGGACGAGAATTCAAGGATAGGAAGCAGAGGAGACCTGCCACCTCCAGCCCAGCCAAGACGCGACAATGGCGGTAGCCGGGGCAATGGACTGCCGCCTAGGAAAGATGTCGGTAACGACCCTCCCAGGAGAGGTCGAAGTCGGTCTCCGCAACGTAGCACCGGCAGCAAGAGGAAAGAGGCGGCAGAAGGGCCCAGGCGCAGCATAAGCCGGGCAGCGCAGGACGAGCCAGACGCAAACAGAGGCGCACAGCAACTCGATCCAAAAGACGCACGACACCGCCTACAAGACATAGCAAGAGGAAAGGAGCCGCTATATTCTGGTCCAAAGTGCTTTGGCGAGGCCATCCGCAGAGAGCCGTTCCCTAAGGACATGACATCAGTGTAAAAAATTTGTCATAGGTACAACGACCTCGTTAAGCCGGATTCATGGCTAGCCGACTATGCCATGGCCATAGAAATTGCCGGCGGAAGCAGCTATATTGCCGTCTGTTACCTACCTCTCATGTTGGAAGGCACGGCAAGGGCTTGGATTGACAACCTTCCTGAAAAGTCTATCCATAGCTGGTACGACATGGAAAAGGTTTTCTCCCAGCACTTCCAAGGAACATACAAGCGTCCAAATACCTACACGGATTTGCAACGCTGTATCCAAAAGCCGGACGAAACCATGACAGGCTTTGTCAGCCGTTGGATATCCGAAAAAGCCAACTGTCATGGTGTTTCGGACGCGCAGGCTATCCACGCCTTCTACACGGGCCTGCAGAAAAAGTCCTTGCTCCGTCATCGGCTCGTCCGCGAGCAAATCACGGACCTTGGCGAGATGCTCAACCTAGCCGCCCAATATGCGGCGGCGGATGACGACGCCCGGGACGATGATCCAGACGTCAACATCATGCCAAAACGGAACAACAAGCGCAAGCAGGCGGCGGATGACAAAGCCGGACCTTCCAACGAGGTAGTTGTCGCATTCCAAGGGAATGCCGGCAAAAAGAAGTGGAAGAATAAGAAAGATAATCGCGACGCCGGCTCAGGGCCTAAGGCGACGCGAATCACTTATGAGCAGGCAAAACTTTTGCCATGCCCTATCCACGCCTCACTTGGCAAGGTCAACCATATGCTTAGCGAGTGTCGTTTCATGGACGACTTCAAAAAGGACCCCACAGTCGGCTGGAAGCCAAAGAAGTCAAAGAAGAACGACAAGAAAGACAACAAGGAGGATGAGGATGACGACGACATGACTGTCTCAAGCGAGGATGACGCGGCCGCCAAGAAAAAGAAACCATATCCGAAGGTCAAAGAATCTCTCGTATGCTTTGTCGGCACACCTTCGGCTAAGGCAGATAAGGCGGAGATGCACGAACTCAACGCGACAATGCCGGACGTCCCTCAGTATTTGAACTGGTCGGAAGCAACGATCACTTGTGACCGGTCCGACCACCCGGATGACGTTCCTCACCCAGGCAAGTACGCCCTCGTCGTCGATCCCATTGTCGACAACTTCAGACTCACAAAGGTACTCATGGATGGCGGCAACAGCCTCAACATCATGTACTACGACACACTAAGCCGCATGAACCTGTCATAGGATCAGCTGGACCACAACAACCTCACTTTTCACGGCATAGTGCCCGGCAGGCAAGCAAAGTCAATGGGGAGCATTAGGCTGAAGGTAACTTTCGGACCAAAAGAGAACTACCGCTCAGAGTTCCTCCGGTTCGAAGTTGTCCCCTTCAAAAGCGCCTATCATGCAATCTTCGGACGACCGGCTTTCGCCAAATTTATGGCAAGGCCGTGCTACATATACATCAAGCTTAAAATGCCGGGGGAAAACGGAACCATCACGATTTCCGGCAACTTTAAGAAAGCCAAGGAGTGTGAACGTGGTATGGCTGCCTTCGCAGAAGCCGTCATTCACAAGGAAGATCTCGCACTACTTGGGGCGGATTCAGACAACTCCATGCCCAAGCCAAAGATTGATGTCAAGAAGACCTTTGAAGCTTCAGAAGACACCAAAAAGGCGGACCTCATCCTAGGCGACAAGTCTAAGCAAGTCGTCATCGGCTCCAACCTTGACAACAAATAGGAAGGCGCGCTCGTCGAGTTCCTCCGTGAGAATCGTGACATCTTTGCATGGTCGCCTTCCGACATGCCTGGTGTACCGAGGGAACTTGCTGAGCACTCACTCAACTTCATAAAAGGATCCAAGCCGGTGAAGCAAGCAACAAGACGCTTTGGAGATGAGAGACGCAAGGCTATAGGAAAGGAGATAAATAGGCTGAAGGCCGCCAATTTCATAAAAGAAGTTGTGCACACTGATTGGGTGGCAAATCCTGTACTTGTTCCAAAGAAGAATAAAGAGCTGAGGATGGGTATTGACTATACCGGAGTTAACAAGTGATGCCCAAAGGATCCCTTTGCGCTGCCTAGAATCGACCAAGTCGTAGACTCCACGGCAGGCTCCGAGCTACTATGTTTTTTGGACGCCTACTCAGGATACCATCAAATCAAGATGAGGGTGTCAGATCAATTGAAAACATCTTTCACCACTCCATACGGGACTTCCTGCTACTTCACGATGCCTTTTGGCCTGAAGAATGCAGGGGAAACATACCAGCGGTGTATGCAAAAATGCCTGCACGAACAGATCGGCCGCAATGTTCACGTATACGTAGACGACATTGCGGTGATGTTGAAAAAGAAGGCGGATCTTCTAGAGGATCTGGAAGAAACTTTTTGTTGTGGTGGTGTCACGGCAGATGCCATAGGATGGCTAATGTGTGGGGCCAATGGACGTTGGTGGATCCGGGGAGGGATAGCGAGCTGAATAGCCCACACGAGGAGGAACCCGATGTAACCGAGTTCTCCTAAGAACAGGAAATAACAACAACACGATGAAGGGAAGATCTAACAAACAACAACAAAGGCACACAACACACACACGATATACCCAGGTTCAGGGCCACACGAGGAGGAACCCGATGTAACCGAGTTCTCCTAAGAACAGGAAATAACAACAACACGATGAAGGGAAGATCTAACAAACAACAACAAAGGCACACAACACACACACGATATACCCAGGTTCAGGGCCCTCGTGAGGAGGTAACACCCCTACTCCTGCCTTTCCTCTCTTTATATTTATGTTACAAGAGCTACAACTTGCTGCTAGAACTCTCAAAGGGAGGAGTACAAAGAACTAGATGAACTCAAGGTGAAAAGGAGTGAACGCTCTCTGAGTAAATGTGACTATAGCTTTGGCTCTGAAGTTGGTCTCTCCCTCTCAGGAGCAGTTATGGCGCCTTTTATAGAGCTCCAGCCAGGAGGGCCGGAAACCCTAAACTGGCTTGGCCCCACCGGACAGGCCTAGCCGGCATGCCGTCACCGGCTAGTGCGACCTAGTCGCCGGGCTATCCGGTGTAGCCCCTTCGTTATCATCTCGACAAGGACGGCAGGCGCCGTCCTGCATCATCATTGTCCCCCTGTCAGAGACAAGACATGTCTTTGCCCATCCCGGATAGCCTTTTCCGGATTGCCGGGCTAGGCATGTCAGGTCTTGTCGTACCACGATCGTACCGGCTGACGCGCTCCCGTGTCAGGCGGGAGGTGACCATGCTTCCGTGTCAGGCGGAACGGTACTTCCCCCCGCGATAGAAGGGAAAGCCTGCTACGGACCGTTGACGGCCTGCCGGAAGCCCTCACGCCGGCTACCTCCTCGCTTGCCACTGTGAGCCTCTTCTGCATAAGGTCAAGACCGAGACATATACTCCGGTTAGTACTTACCCGGACTACTTATCCGGTAAAGCCGAGTACACCTCCATCCGGGAGTCTCCTCGGAGTCCTAGATCCGGGATCCTTTCCGGAGGCGTCCGAGCTCGTCTCAGGATGAGTATCTCTAGGCCTAGCCTCCCGAAGATGTCTTAGCCTATCAGCAAAGACATCTTCGAGAAGCTAGTTCTTAGAGGAACCATCCGCTCATGCTTGTGCTGCGATTGTGAGGGCCGGGGGTGTCTATTTATAGCTGCGAGACCTGACCCTTGCGCCTACCAGGAGGCACTTTGTCCTCTACCAGCGCTCAAGGGTCAAGCTGCCCTTTCAGTACAGTAGGAGGTGTCCCTTGCTCTCGCCAAAGGTCAGGTACTGTTGGCACCTTATTGAATTATACCGGGATCTGCCCCTACCCGGGGGGCAGCCCCCCGACACTAGTCCCCGAAGCTGGTGCTGCACAGCAACCTCGGATGATGTGCGGGATCAGCTTTAAACAACAATTATCTTCCGAGAACACATGACACCAGCCTTTCCCTATCGGCCGAAGTCGGTTCTTCCCGAGATCTTCTTACCGAGATTATTTTTACTGGGAGGCGAAGCCTTCAACCAGATAACATAGCCTCAGTGAATCTTGACCGTTGGCTTCGTGATGAACTCGAGATTGTGCGCTGGGGCCCACCCGACGTCTCGTCCGAGCAGAGATGCACTCGAGTGCTCCTGCGCGAGCACGCTGTCGCTTGGGTTCCCGCGCCGGGAGCCGCACCCGATCCGGAATCCAACCGTTGGGGCCATGTGGCCCTCGGTGTGGCCGGATTGGACGCTCCGGATAGCGCCACGTGGCCTGCTGCACAAACTAGATCCCACCCACAATCGTGGGGATCGTGGGCGGGAAAATGGAAACCGCTCCGGAATCCCCCCCATAAATAGGGGACCGGAACGGTCTCCTCCCCTTCTTCCTCTTCCTCGCTCCTCTTCCACCACCGTCTCGAGCACGTCGCCGCTGCTGCACTCGTTGCCCGCACTCCGTCGTCCTCGCCGTGCGCCGGAGCTCGAACATCGCCGTCCTTCTCGCACGTCCCCGACCTCCTCTTTCATCGGAGAGTCGCTCTCCCTGTCTCGATGCTTTTCTTCGGTAGAACAACCGCCCGACTCCGGCCGTGCCGTAACACCAGTGCGGTTGAGCCGCCGCCGGTGAGCACAACTTGAGCGGCGCGCACGAGGCACACGGCGATGATGTACCGTGTCGGTAGGATGTAGATTATTCACTCGCATTGCGCCTCGCCCGAGTCTAGCGCGAGCCTATTTTCCCCCTTTTTGTTTTGATTTTCTAGCACACGGTAGATCTTATTTCTCAGGAACTTGGTTGCGTTTAGGAGTTTCTGATCCGGCATCCTAGCTTCCGTTAGACTAACTCCGACTAATCGCCGCTGCGCCTGCAGAGTAGCTCAGATACATTTGCAAACTTCTTCGACATGGGCGAAGAACGTACCCGGGGGTGCTGGGATGGGTCCGAGACCAAGCAGTCAGATCTGGACTGGCTGTATCGGACTCACCGGATTCCTCCGGAAGTCGAGAGCCGTCTCCCGGAGGGGGAGGTTGCACCGGAACCCCAACCCGGGGAATACGTGGTATTCCTCGCGCACTTCGAGCGTGGGTTTGGGCTTCCGGCTAGCCCCTTCTTCCGCGACTTCCTCGACACCTACGACCTCCAACCTCACCATCTTCCCGCCAACGCCATTATGATGCTCTCGGTCTTCACCACCTACGCGGAGGCATACCTCGGCATATGGCCATTTTTGGATCTCTGGGCCAAGTATTTCATTCTTCGCCGCCAAGCCATCCCCAACCCGGATAAGAAGATAAAAGACTTAGTCGATTGCCGAGCGGCCACCATCATCCCTCGCACGGACTCCGGATTCCCTATAGTCAAGGGACTAGAGTCCTGCCGGAAGTGGCAGCACAGCTTCTTCTACGTGAAGAACCGGGAGCCCTCGGGAGATGGTATGGGATCCTCGAATCCGGACTTCATCAATCTGCCGGAGTTCGTTATTGGTCCTCCGCGCGAATTCCGTCTCTGGAAGCAGCTTCCCGATAACGACGAGGTCAATTTCATGCACGACGTTCTGAACGTGCTAAACGAGAAGATGACCGGCGATGATCTCCTGCGTTGCTTCATCATTCGCCGCGCCTTCCCCCTTCAAAACCGAGTGCACAAGATGTGCCATATGGCCGGGAACCTAGACCCCACCCGGACCAGTATCTTTGGGCTAGATCACGCAGGGGTCGTCCGTCGCGTTCGAGCTATTGCCCGGACGGAGATGACGGATGACTACTCTTGGGGTGTCATTGGGGGATCCCGGAAAAAACCATGCCAACATGTGCTCATATCTGTCTTTCGTGCATTCGCCTTCGTACATGCGTTCACCTGGACACCGACACGGCCTGATTTGTTTGCGCAGTTGTTCGAGCGTCAAATCGAAGAAGACGCTGTCCACGCCAACGGGACTTACGCGCCGAACTTCCCAAAACTGGACGAGATGCCGAGGGAGGACCCCGATGGCGAGGACCATCTCGCCATTCCTTTCGTCAAGGCTGCTGCCCCGGGTAATCCTTCAACCTCAGAGGCAGTTTCCATTTCTTCGGATGATGAGGATGAGATTGACTGCCATATTCTCGATGTTATTGACGCTCTCCCTCTGAATTGGGCCTCAGCAGTGGTTCCGAAACCGACAACCGGGACCAAACGTGCCGAGAGCCGGAAGCGCGCGGCTTCCGACACCGAGGGGGCCGATAACACCGGCAACCCCCCCAAGAGGAGCAAGCCGAGTAAGCAAACGACCGAGAAGCCTGCTCGGCGTCGGCAAAGGGGTCCTCCCACTGTGGATTCCGGGTACGTTTTCCTTGCCTTATGTTATCTGACTTTGTTTTCTCCACAACTATTACTAAGACACTTCCTTTCAGGGATGCGCTCGAGCTCCCGTCACCTGCTGTTCCTCCTCCTCCCGGGACTCGGACTCCCAGCCCGGCTCGGGCTTCTCCTTCACCTCCTCGCCCTTCTACTCGAGGAAGTGAGCCTGCCGCCTCCGGTGCCGCACCGGCTACCGTTGTGACCCCGGATGCACATCCGGTGATCGAGGAGACCCCGGTGCAGGCCACGACCACCTCGGGAGAAATTCTTCTTCCGGAGAGTCCGCGCCGGGTGCCCGGGCTTGAGGCAGAGATCCTTAGCCCTCGCCGGCAACCCGCGGCAAGCGGCCCCTCTCGGCCAGCCGCGACCAAGACCATCTCGGAGAAACAGCCCACAGCCTCCTCCCGGCCAGCTGATCAACCTCCCTTGAAGTCTCGTGCCAAGGTTGCTGGACAGAAAATACCTTCTGCCCCGCCTGCAGCTGCCCCGACATCCTCGGCCCGCGACTTGGTGCTGCGCACGGGTACGTTTTCATCGTTACCACCGCCTCCCGCCGAGATCCCTACTGCTGCCTTGCGGATGTTGCGAGCAACCGTCAGTTCCTTTGTACCTTCAGGATCCCGGGACGCTGTTGCTACTCGCGCTGCCGGCGGCACCGACATACATGTTGTTGACGAATACAACCAGGCCTGGCTTGCCGTCGACGCCTCCGAGACTGCTGGAGACTTGCACGCTGCAGGCCCAAGCCGCAACGCTCAAGCCCTGCACGCTCTCCAGGTGGCCGCGTTGGATGTTACTCGGGTGACCGAGGTAAGCTTGTTCTCTTTCTTTTATCAAAAAATACTTGTTCCTTCCACCACCACTAGTCCCCGAGATTGGTGCTTAGTGCTCTAGATTCCACCGAATAGCAGATCACTAGGCTTCAATCTTAGAGAAAGTTGCAGGACTCGGACACCGAGTCCCCGAGATCTTCCCAACCGGGTAGGTTGCTTCAAAATTTGCTTCACAACCACTAGTCCCCGAGATTGGTGCTTAGTGCTCTAGATTCCACCGACTAGCAGATCACTAGGCTCCAATCTTTGAGAAAATTTTAGGACTTGGACACCGAGTCCCCGAGATCCTCCCCACCGGGTAGCTTGTTTCAAAATTTGCTTCACAACCACTAGTCCCCGAGATTGGTGCTTAGTGCTCCAGATTCCACCGAATAGCAGATCACTAAGTTCCAATCTTAGAGAAAATTTCAGGACTTGGATACCGAGTCCCCGAGATCCTCCCCACCGGGTAGCTTGTTATGTGTTTAGAGATCTCGTAGTCTCCCGAGTTCCTTATATTCTTCCCCGGCTGATTCCTCCTTCTTTGTCTTGATTTCAGGAGTGCAGCAAGAAACGCTGCAGCATCTTCAACCGAGTTCTTGCTGACCTCGGTCAGTCCAAGAAATCCGAGGGGCGCCTCCGGGAGGAGCGAGATGCGGCGCGCAAGGTCTCGGTGGACCAGAAGACCGCACTCGCCACCGCGCAAGCCGAGATCGCGCGGCTCAACGGCGAGCTGGAGAAGGTCAAGGCTGCTGCGACCGATATGAAGACGCGCTTCATCGAGTCGACCAAAAAGCAGAAGGAAACCTTGGACCAGTCCGAGGAGCGCGCGCATAATGCCGAGACCGAGCTGGCTCTCCTCCGGTCACGGTCCGATACCTGGCTCTCCGAGCTCACTGTATTGAACCGGGATCTGAACAGTAAGTGGACCGACATCCCTCTTCTCTTGCTGCTTCCTTTCTTCGTTGTTGGTTTTCTTATGACCTAGCTGTCTGACAGTTCTTCTTTTTAAAGGGGAATTTGAGCACTCCCGGGAGGCTGCTGTTCTCGCCGTTGCTGCCGCCCGAGAGAAGCGCGCCAGGAAGGGCCCTGTCTCGGAAGTCTGGGACATCGAGGATCATCTCACCGCTCTGAAGGCCCGGATAGTGCCTCTTCGGTCTATCGGGAATGAACTGCTGAGCGCTGCGGTCCACGTCCACGGCGCACTGTGGCCGAGTATCCGCGGTACGCTCTCGATTCCCGAGCTCGCGAGCGCACTCCGGGGTGCCGGGAGACGCATCCACGCCTGGAAGCGTTCCGGTGCGCGGGCTGGTGCCGACCAGGTCTTGACCCAAGTACTTAGCTGGTACGAAGGTCTTGACCTGGAGGCGATCCAGCGCCTGCGGACGGTTTCTCCGTGGGTCACCGATCCGGAAAAGGTTCAGCGCCGACAAGAGGTGGCGCACCGCATCGCCTCGTGGGCCAACATCCGTGCCTTCACCGCCAGTGCCGTTCCTTCTGATTCTGAATCAGAGTATGAGGACGACGAAGATACCGGCGCGACCGGCGACGCGGAAGAGGAGACCCCAGAGGAAGACGATGCTGCCTCCGGTGCTGCGCCCGAGACCGTGGTGCCCCGGGATGCTGCGACTTCGCCGAGACCCGAGGTCTCCCAGACCGAGGTGCACCCCGACGCCCCGAGTAGTGCTGCCGGAACTGAAGCCGAAGTCGCTCCCGCTGCTGCTTCTGCTGCTGCTGCTCCCGAGGTCTCCGTCGAGAAGTCGACTTCCCCTACTGCTTAAAAAACTTAAGAGTAGATTCGTTAAATCCCCGGGATGCCGGGTGCAAGATGTATCGTATACTTATACTATTTTCGTTTCTTACTGAACTAGCTATTCGAACAACTTATGTCAATTTATTCTGTTATGAGTTCCCGAATTGCCTTTCATGTTTACCGTAGTTAGGTAGTTTCTGCTCTTGTCTACCATTTCGGCGTTCGACAGTCGAGTCACAAAACTCCACATACGGCATACATTACTTAAAACAACCCGAGTTCCGGCTAACCGAATTCCCGACATAAACAACAACTAAGTTAGTAAAAAACAAGCATGCCGGACAAGTTCCTGCTCCAAGTCCCCGAGACCATTTTCGTGTTTCCCACCTTCCCTCTCTTTGCTCTTGACTACCATTTCGGCGTTCGTCAGTCGAGTCACAAGATGATTTCACATGACATACATTACTTTGACTTTGAGAACCGGACTCGGAACTTTCCCGGCATGCAAAAAATATAAGAGATAGCTATCCGGCAGTCCCCGGGTTCCTTCCCGGGATGCCGGTACAAAATAATAAATGAACTTGACGAAACAAAAGTAAATAAAAGCACAGAACCAGGCAGTCCCCGGGTTCCTCCCGGGGTGCCTTACTTCCATAAATACTGAAAATTGAGATACATCATACACTGAGCCCTTTATGTGTAAAAGGGGCGAAGTAGAGCTACATTCCATGGACGCTTGGTTTCCTCACCGGACTTGTCCATTACACCTTTCCTAGCGTCATGTGCATCTACAAGGTAGTAAGAGTCATTGTGCAATGCCCTACTTATCACAAAAGGTCCCTCCCATGGAGCTGACAATTTATGCATTCCGGCCGTGCGTTGGATGAGCCTCAGCACAAGATCCCCTTCTCGGAACACCCTCGGGTGTACTTTCCGGCTATGATAGCGACGGAGATTCTGTTGATAAATTGCAGACCGAGATAGTGCCAATTCTCTTGCCTCTTCGAGTAAATCTACATCATCTTCTCGGGCCTCTTTTGCCTCCGTCTCGGTGAACATTGTCACTCTCGGGGAGTCATACTGTATGTCGGTCGGGAGTACTGCCTCAGCACCGTATACCATGAAGAATGGCGTGTAGCCGGTAGATCTATTCGGTGTAGTCCGGAGACCCCATAACACCGCCGGTAACTCCTCTATCCAGCATCCCGGAGTTCTCAACAATGGTTCGATCAAACGAGCTTTGATACCGGCTAAAACCAAGGCATTTGCTCTCTCGACTTGCCCATTTGCTTCCGGGTGTGCGACTGATGCTACATCCAGCCGGATTCCCTTCTCAGCACAAAATCGAGCGAATTCCCCCACAACAAAGTTGGTGCCATTATCCGTGATAATGCTGTGCGGGTATCCGTATCTTAAGATGATGTCTTTCAGGAATTGCACAACGGTGTGTCCATCGCACTTCCGGATTGGCTTGACCTCTATCCACTTGGTGAACTTGTCCACCATCACCAGTATATGTGTCATATTGCCTCTTGCCGGCTTGAATTGCCCGACCATATCCAAACACCATACTGCGAATGGCCAAGTGATTGGGATTGTTTTCAGTGCTGACGCCGGCATGTGTATCCGGTGAGCAAATCTCTGGCATCCCCCACACTTCCGAACAATATCTTCTGCTTGCTGCAATGCGGTGGGCCAGTAGAACCCATGCCGGAACACCTTTGCCACCAGGGCCCGGGATGATGCATGATGTCCGCATTCCCCCTGATGTATTTCCACCAGCATCTCTTGTCCTTCTGCCGGTTCCACACACCTCTGGAGTACCTCAGTGACACTTCTTTTGTACAGTTCTTGATTGATGACAGTGTATGCTTTTGATCTTCGCATTATCTGCCGGGCTTCCACTTCATTTTCCGGGAGAGTTCCTTCCAAGATAAAAGCCATAATGGGCTGTGCCCATCCCGGGACAGGTCTAACCGGGAACATGGGAGCGTCCATATCCATTGGCTCTGCCGGCATCACCTCTATCATCATTTTTCTTTGCCTCTCTGAGCACTGGGACGTAGTCCCCGGGTTCGATGTTATGCTCCCGACATCTACTTCCATGGGTACTGCATCTGAACCAGGCTCCTTGGGAATGAAGATAGAATCTGACTCGGGTGATGGTTGAATAGATGGATTCCTCAAATGCTCCAGGGCTATCCCGGGTGGGATGGCATCCCGAGATGACCCTAGCTTGGATAAGACATCCGCTGCTTCGTTTTCTCCTCTGGGTATATGCTTGAACTCGCATCCTTCAAAAAATCCGGATATTTTCTGCACATGAAACCTGTATAAGGCCATGTTTGCATCGAGGGCATCCCAATTCCCCGACACCTGTTGCACTACGAGGTCGGAGTCACCGAAACACTCTATCCGGCGGATGCCGATTTCCTTGGCGACGTTCAGTCCATGAACCAAGGCCTCATATTCTGCGACATTGTTGGATGCCCGAAAATGAATTTGCAGCACATACTTCAGTACATCTTGTTTTGGGGAAGTGAGGTCCACTCCTGCACCCAATCCGATCTTAGCCTTTGAGCCATCAAAATGCATCCTCCAGAAATTGTAATCCGGCATCGGAGGTTCATACTACATCTCGGCCCAGTCTACCAAAAAGTCCGGCAGCGCCTGCGACTTGATGGCATCTCGTCTCTCATACGCCGGAGCGTATGGAGACAACTGGATGGCCCATTTGGCTACCCGGCCGCTAGCGTCCTTGCAACCGATGATCTCGGCGAGAGGAGCTTCGCATACCACTGTAATCGGGTGTTCCTGAAAGTAGTGCTTGAGCTTTGTCACTGCCATGTATACCCCATACGTCATCTTCTGGTAGTGCGTGTAGTTTTGCTTGGACTCCGAGATCACCTCACTGAGGTAATACACCGGCCTCTGTATCAGCTTGCCCCTTTCTTCCCTTTCTACAACCATTGCTACACTGACTACTCGGTTGGTTGCGGCAATATACAACAGCATAGGTTCCTTGGGTAACGGGGATGCCAACACAGGTGCTGTTGAGAGCATTCTCTTCAAATCGTTGAACGCCGCGTCAGCCTGCGGGGTCCAAACAAATGTTTTGCTCTTCTTCATCAGCTGGTACAGAGGCAAGGACTTCTCCCCAAGTCGGCTCACAAATCGACTTAGGGATGCAAGACACCCGGTAAACTTCTGCACGTCCTTGAGACGCACGGGCAATTTCATGTTCTCAATAGCACGAATCTTACCCGGATTGACTTCAATCCCCCGGCTTGAGATGAGGAAACCGAGTAACTTCCCTGCCGGTACACCAAATGTGCACTTATCCGGATTCAACTTCATCCGGAATCTTCTTAAGTTCTTAAATGTTTCCCTCAGATCATCTATTAGTGAGGCTTTTTCTTTTGTTTTTATGACTATGTCATCGACATAGACCTCGGCATTTCGACCTATTTGGTCATGTAAACATTTCTGCATGCATCTCTGATATGTAGCACCAGCATTCCTCAAACCGAAAGTCATGATACGATAGCAATAAGCCCCATAAGGGGTAATGAAAGCAGTTTTCAATTGATCATCCGGATTCAAAGGTATCTGGTGAAAACCAGAATATGCATCTAAAAAAGTTAAAAGCTCACTCCCGGCAGTGGAATCTATCACTTGATCTATTCGGGGCAGCGGAAAGGGGTCCTTTGGGCATGCTTTGTTGAGGTTGGTGAAGTCGATGCACATGCGCCACACCTTAAGTAGGAGGGGATCATCCTTCTTCTTCTCCACCAGGACCGGGTTCGAAATCCAATCCGGGTGCAGCACCTCCATTATGAATCCAGCCGCCAGCTGTATAGCTAGATGCTCCATGACAGCAGCTCTTCTCTCATCCGAGAGGCGCCTAGTTGGTTGTTTCACCGGCTTCGCATCCGGTCGAACAAACAGAGAGTGCTCAGCCAACTCCCTCGGGACGCCTTGCAGATCGTCACTCGACCACGCAAAGGCATCCCGATTCTCACGGAGGAAGTCGACGAGCTCGCTTTCCTATTTGCTGTCCAAGTTGCTGCCGATGATAACTTGGCGCTCCGGGTTGCTGGGGTCTACACCCACCTTCTTGGTCTCTTTGGGGGGCTGGAATGACGCACCCTGCTCCGGGTTCACCATCCCGGGCATTCCGAGTTGGGAGGTCTTGGCCATCGCCACCACCTGCTGGATCCTCTTCTTCTCTTCCGCGATCACCAGGGACTCAGCTAAGCACGACCCCGCCGAGGCACACTCCATGGAGCGCTTGTGGTCTCCCGAGATGGTGATTACGCCGTTAGGTCCCGGCATCTTCATCTTGAGGTAGCCCATGTGAGTTGAGATCATGAACTTGGCCAAGGCTGGCCTGCCGATCAGTGCGTGATATGGACTTTCGAGGTCCACGACCTCGAATTCCAAGCTCTCGGTTCGGCAGTTCTCCCGAGTTCCGAACAATACTTCCACCCAGATTTTTCCCATGGGTGAGCAAGAGACTCCGGGCACAATGCCATGGAAGGTTGTCTCGGTAGGCAGCAAGGTGTTCATGGACACTCCCAGCTTCAGCATCGTGTCCTTGTACATGATGTTAATGGCACTGCCATTGTCTATTAGAACCCGGCTAAAGCGGACATTGAGGTTTGGTCCGACAAAAGTTGGGTCTACCACCAAGGCATACGCTCCCGGCTTAGGCATAACCCGGGGGTGATCCTTCCGGCTCCACGTGATCTCCATCTCGGACCAGTGCAAAAACTTGGGTACCGCTGGGATGACGGCATTCACTTCTAGGGCACGCTGCCGCACACTTCTCCGGTCAGTGGGTTCGGTCACGAAGACCACATAGCTTTGATGTGCCTCCCGGTAGTTGCTCTGCTGCTGTCCGACTTGGTTACTGGGGCCTGCACCATTGTCGTTCCGTGTGTGCACCATATTCACTGGCCGAGGTGGGGGTCCTCTCGGAGGAGGGGGAAGTCGGACAGCGTTGGCCCCCGATGTCGGAGGAGGGGGTCTCGGAATATTGGGCCGAGATGCCGGAGCACTCTGCCGAATAGCTCCCGAGCTGCCTTCCTGCAACGTGCGCTGATACCAGCTGCATTGCCGAGTAGAGTGGTTTGCTGGCTTGTTGGCCTCCAGGGTATGGTAACAGCATGGCTTGTTCAACATCTCCTCATACGTCAGGGGCTTCTTTTGTTCCACACAGATCTTTTGCACCTCCTGACTCTGACCCCAAGCCGGGCCACTTGTCTTTTGACGCTGGCTGTTGCCGGCATCCTCCTGCTCCCGGGTCACTGCTGCGACATGCTGTGCAGCATGATGCTACTCGGGCTGACTCCTCTTATGGCCAAAATCCTGGCGATCATGGCTCCTGCTCGGTCCCGAACGCTGAGGTCCCGCATTCCTCCTCTTGGAGTCCCCGACATCCACCAGGGGTTGCATGGGATCTCCAAGCGTGTAGGTATCGGCGATGCGCATGGTCTCTGCCAAGGTTGTCGGCATCTTTCTTTGCAACTTCTGCCAGAGCATTGAGCCATGCCGGCATCCTTGTGCAAACCAGGAGATGGCCTGTGCCTCTACCACTCCTTCGCAAGAGTTGCGAATATTGCTCCACCGGGTAAGGTATTCCCGGTCGGTCTCGTTGCTCCTTTGCCTACAGATGGCGAGCTGTTGAGGCCTGTTGGGCCTTTTGTACGTGCTGGTGAAGTTACTGATGAATGCTTCCTCAAAGTCTAACCAGCAGTCTATGCTGCCAGTTCTCAAGTTGTTCAACCAGATCCGGGCTGGTCCTTCCAACATCTGCGGCACATAACGTACCGCCCATCGTCTGTTTCCACCGGCTATGCTTACTGCAGTTACATAGTCGGTTAGCCAGTCCTCCGGCTTCTTGCTGCCGTCATAGGTCTTGGCACCCCTGTTGAGCTGAAAGTTCCGAACAGGTGGTTCCCGCATGATCCGAGGTCCGAAGCATGCAGGTCCCGGAGGTCCTTGCTCTTCCACCAACTCGGATTGGTGAATCCGGTCGAGCCGGAATCTGGCGTCTGCCGGGTTCAGCTGCCTTGTTCCTATCCGAGATCCCAAAGGGTTCTCGTCCGCCTGATACCCGAGCTGCTGCAACCTCGAGTTGCCATCATTGAGCCTGTCCTGCACAGGGATTACGGCATGCTGGGGAACGGAGGCGACCTCCCTCTACGGGTTTCCCTGAACATGAGGAGGGTTCCGGGGTGGATTACCACGGCCACCGGGTTATTGTTTCCTACACCCAGGTTACCATCCCCACGGGTACTTCCCGCTTGCCCCGAGTTGCGCTGTCCGGCTTGCCCGGCTTGCTGGATACCGGCGAAGGTCGGGTCATAGGTCTGTAGCTGCTTGTTCTTCCCGGAACGTCGACTCCGGCTCCGGCTCTTGCTCTTTCTCTTGCTTCTGCTCGGATGCGGGGAAGAGGCCTCCCCGTCTGACCTCTGGCTATTGGGCCTGGCTGAGTGCACTTGGGACCCTGCCCCGGGGTTCTTCTTCTTGAAGGCCTGATTCTGACGGTTGGCCTCAATCACCAACTCGTTTACCCGTTCCTGCTGCTTGCGCATGGCCTCTCCGGATAACCCTTCCAATTCGGCCATGGCGGCCTCGGCGGCCCTAAGAGTTTTCGCCGGTGAGCTGTACACCGACTTCCCGGCTGAAATCCGACTTCCTGTGTGACTGGTGGTGGCTCCACTAGCCAGCTCCTCATTCACCATTCTTCCTTTCTTGCGCAGATCCGCGATGCGCTTGTCCCGGGAGTCTATCGTAAGGAATCCGTGAGCTGCATTGTACTCCCGGAGGCTAGCATTGAGCTCGCGACGGATCTCGGCAATTTCCTGCGCTTCAGCGAGTAGCAACCTTCGCTGCTCCTCCAATTCAGCGGAAGTGGCCTGGGTATCCGCTTCGGCAGCCACCGGTACAACCAATTTGGCCACCAGCCCCGAGAGGGGATCCGGGCGGCGCCGCGGCTGGGACGGCTGCGGATCGCCACCTCGGGCCGCAGGTCTTTCCTGCGGGGGTTTGGCCAAACGGGGGTGGCCGTCGGTATCGCCGTCAGCGTCCTGGTACTCCTCCTCGGTTGCTCCGACCATCATCACCGCGACGTAAATCGGGGGGCGACCGGCACGCAGACCCCGAGTAGCGCAGAGCATGGGAGGGTCCTCAGCTTCCAGGACTACGTCCGGGTAGCTACAGACAACCTCGGTGGCGACGTAGGTGGTGAAACCACCAAAGTCAATGAGACATCCGTTCACCGGAAACGGTCTGTTCCGGAAGCAGCCTGCGTTGTCGCAGACGAAGTCCATCTCCCCTAGCCTTACGACTAGGCCAGAGAGAACCCGAACGTCGAAATGAACAGGGGAGCCCGTCCGGATGTGTACACCAGCCAACGCCTCTGTCAGCCCCACAGTGGGCGCCAACTGTCGTGGTGGTGTCACGGCAGATGCCATAGGATGGCTAATATGTGGGGCCGATGGACGTTGGTGGATCCTGGGAGGGATAGCGAGCTGAATAGCCCACACGAGGAGGAACCCGGTGTAACCGAGTTCTCCTAAGAACAGGAAATAACAACAACACGATGAAGGGAAGATCTAACAAACAACAACAAAGGCACGAAGGCACACAACACACACACGATATACCCAGGTTCAGGGCCCTCGTGAGGAGGTAACACCCCTACTCCTGCCTTTCCTCTCTTTATATTTGTGTTACAAGAGCTACAACTTGCTGCTAGAACTCTCAAAGGGAGGAGTACAAAGAACTAGATGAACTCAAGGTGAAAAGGAGTGAACGCTCTCTGAGTAAATGTGACTATAGCTTTGGCTCTGAAGTTGGTCTCTCCCTCTCAGGAGCAGTTATGGCGCCTTTTATAGAGCTCCGGCCAGGAGGGCCGGAAACCCTAAATTGGCTTGGCCCCACCGGACAGGCCTAGCCGGCATGCCGTCACCGGCTAGTGCGACCTAGTCGCCGGGCTATCCGGTGTAGCCCCTTCGTCATCATCTCGACAAGGACGACAGGCGCCGTCCTGCATCATCATTGTCCCCCTGTCAGAGACAAGACATGTCTTTGGCCATCCCGGATAGCCTTTTCCGGATTGCCGGGCTAGGCATGTGAGCTCTTGTCGTACCACGATCGTACCGGCTGACGCGCTCCCGTGTCAGGCGGGAGGTGACCATGCTTCCGTGTCAGGCGGAACGGTACTTCCCCCCACGATAGACGGGAAAGCCTGCTACGGACCGTTGACGGCCTGCCGGAAGCCCTCACGCCGGCTACCTCCTCGCTTGCCACTGTGAGCCTCTTCTGCATAAGGTCAAGACCGAGACATATACTCCGGTTAGTACTTACCCGGACTACCTATCCGGTAAAGCCGAGTACACCTCCATCCGGGAGTCTCCTCGGAGTTCTAGATCCGGGATCCTTTCCGGAGGCGTCCGAGCTCGTCTCAGGATGAGTATCTCTAGGCCTAGCCTCCCGAAGATGTCTTAGCCTATCAGCAAAGACATCTTCGAGAAGCTAGTTCTTAGAGGAACCATCCGCTCATGCTTGTGCTGCGATTGTGAGGGCCGGGGGTGTCTATTTATAGCTGCGATACCTGACCCTTGCGCCTACCAGGAGGCACTTTGTCCTCTACCAGCGCTCAAGGGTCAAGCTGCCCTTTCAGTACAGTAGGAGGTGTCCCTTGCTCTCGCCAAAGGTCAGGTACTGTTGGCACCTTATTGAATTATACCGGGATCTGCCCCTACCCGGGGGGCAGCCCCCCGACACTTTTCAAAATCTCCGAAGGTACCAGATGAAACTCAATCCCGCCAAGTGTGTTTTCGGCGTTCCAGCCGGCAAGCTGCTCGGGTTTATCGTCTCAGAACAAGGGATCGAGGTTAATCCGGAGAAGATCAAGGCCATCCAAAACATATCCAGACCCACTTGTCTGAACAACGTGCAGCGCCTAGCCGGATCGGCGGCGGCCGTCAGTCACTTCATAAGTCGCCTAGGGGAAAAGGCAATGCCTCTCTATCGACTATTGAAGAAATCCGACAACTTTGAGTGGACAGCAGAGGCAGATGCCGCCTTACAACAACTTAAGGAGGCCCTCATATCCGCTCCGATATTGGCAGCACCTCGATCACAGGAACCGATGCTGCTGTACATCGCGACAACAGGAGCTGTTGTCAGCGTTATCTTGGCTGTGGAAAGAAAGGAGAACGAAGCCACGACGTATGAACAACGACCGGTCTACTTCATCAGTGAAGTATTCTCCGCCTCCAAGCAGAGGTATCCGCATTACCAAAAGCTGGCTTATGGTGTATTCTTCGCCGCCAGAAAGCTTAGGCATTATTTCCAGGAGCACACAGTGACAGTAGTCAGCAAGGCACCTATGGGAGACATAATCAACAATGCAGAGGCAACAAGTCGAGTTGCCAAATGGGGCATCGAGCTTGCCGCCTTTGATATAGTCTACAAACCACGGACCGCCATTAAGTCTCAAGCGCTTGCAGATTTTGTCGCCGACTGGACAGAAGCCTTGGAGGCAACGACACTCCCCGAGTCAGAATATTGGGTCATGCACTTTGACGGCTCAAAGATGCTCAAAGGCTCGGGGGCTGGGGTTGTTCTACGCACGCCTAAAGGTGACAAGCTTAGCTACGTGTTGCAAATTCACTTTACAGCAACGAACAACGTTGCCGAGTACGAAGCTTTGCTTCATGGGTTACACGTGGCAAACGACCTCGGCGTCAAAAGAATCTTCTGTTATGGCGACTCAGATTTGGTCACGCAAAAAGTAAGCGGAACATGTGATGCGAAAAGCGCAACAATGGCGGCATACATAGCCAAAGTTGACGAATTCGCAAAAAACTTCACGGGCTACGAAGTCCGGCATGTTCCAAGAGCTGAGAACGAGGCGCCAGACACACTTGCCAGACTAGGGTCAGAACGCAAAAAGGTACCAAAAGATATTTTCCTGGAAAATTTGCACAAGCCATCCATTAAAGGCGCCGATTTGATGGACCCCGATGCAGAAGAACCGGCAGAAGCGGCAAGTCTCGCTGCCTACTCGATACAGCCGGATTGGACTGTCCCATATCTCGATTTTCTAATCGACAGCAAGTTGCCGGAGGACGATGAGGTGCTAAAAAGGCAGATCATAAGGCGAGCCAAGGCATTCACGATAATAAAAGGCGAGCTATATAAGCGAAGAACGTGCGACATCTATCAGCGGTGCATACAGCCAGAAGAAGGCCAGGAAATTCTGAAAGACATACATATTGGCATCTGCGGGCATCACGCTTCCGCCAGGTCCATCGTGTCCAAAGCTTTCCACCAAGGTTTCTACTGGCTTACCGCCAAAGAAGACGCCGAGAACATCGTAAAAACATGCAAAGGCTGCCAGTTGTACGCTCGTCAACCTCACTTACCGGCACAAGAACTCAGGACAATTCCAATCACCTGGCCGTTCGCGGTCTGCGGCTTAGACATGGTGGGTCCCTTCAAGAAGGCGAGTGGTGGGTATACCCACCTATTGGTCGTTGTCGACAAGTTGACCAAATGGGTCGAGGCTAAGCCGATCAGCAAACTTGACGCACGAACAACCGCCAATTTCCTCTGGGGAATTATCTCTCGTTTTGGAGTTCCACACAGCATTATCACTGATAATGGCAGCAACCTATCTCAAGGCGACATAGAAGAATACTGCAGTGATCTGGGTATCCGGCTTGATTTGGCATCCGTGTCACACCCTCAATCCAATGGACAAGTAGAGCGTACAAACGGCCTAGTCTTATCAGGACTTAAGCCTCGTCTCGAAGCTCCATTACACAGGGCAGCCGACGCTTGGGCAGATGAGTTACAGTCGGTACTATGGAGTTTGCGCACAACGCCAAACAGGTCTACCGGCTACACTCCTTTCTTCTTAGTATATGGCGCTGAGGCGGTGCTACCTACCGACATGAAATACGATTCCCCAAGGGTTCAAGCCTACATCGAGCAAGACGTAGTAGGTGCAAGACAGGATAGCCTAGACCTGCTAGACGAAGAAAGAGACGTCGCTCTACATCGCTCCGCCTTGTACCAGCAACAACTTCGCCGCTATCATAGCCGGAGAGTGCGAAAGCGAAGCTTCAGAACAGGTGACCTGGTTCTCCGCCTAATTCAAGACATAAAAGGCTTGCACAAGTTATCCCCGCCATGGGAAGGACCGTTTATAGTTACAAAGGCGATGCTCAATGGTTCCTACTACCTGGCCGACATCCGTGACGAAGAAGAAAAGAAGAGGCGCAAGAAGGCGGCAGGAAAAAGGGGAACCAAGCGCAAAAGAGGCATTGACGATCCGTTCGAACAAATAAGACGGCATTGGAATATTGAGCAGCTACGTCCTTTCTACACTTAGCAATTTATAATTGTAATAAGTTATATATGATTATGAAATAAAAGTCTATGGTTCCTCATCTGTGTTGAGAAGCATGCCATCTTTTGTCTTTTCTTGCAATCATATTTTCCCTATGTATCTAAGTTACCTATTTTTCTAGCTCCGTGCAAAGGTTCAAACTGGTAGATACTTGCAGCTTTCGAGCCAACCTAAAGCAAAACTAAACTTTTTGCGCCGCCTAATTCCTTTACCTCTGATTACGTATATGTGGTTCGCCTAGTAGTATGTCTTTGACACCAACATGTTGGCTTTGGTTTCTGATCCTAAACGCATGGCTTAGCCCTGGTTGTTTCAGCTAAAGTTACCGGCTGAGGTTCGTCAACATACAAAAAGTCAAACATATAGGTCAGGGTAAAATTAAGGCGGGCCATATAAATAAGGCAAAATAAAACTTGTCAGCTAGTTTCCCGCCTAGCAGAGCAACAACAAAAGTATATACAAATATTACAAGTTAAAGTTGCATTGTTTCAGGGGCTGGCAAATCATGTCAGAAGGAGGAAAGGAAAGGAAACTACGGCTCTGGGGGGCATCTACATCAGGCTTGGGGGCTGACAACTTCAGCCCCAGAACTGTCACTCCCCTCCGCCTCGGCCATGCCGGCAGCTCCAGCTTCCCCTGCGGCAGGCACAGGATGGCGCCGGTAGAAGATCGAAGTATCCACCATGTCGGCAACACGCGTGGCGTAGCCGGCAACGCTGTCCAGAACAGCGGCCGGCTCGACCTCGCAGCCGTCTTCATATGTAGACGGCATGCCTTCGGTGACGGCTTCTATCTCCTCCTCGGGGTAGTGCGCCATGAATAGTCCAAGCGCAGTCTTGGCACCACCCCGCGCCGCTGACTTCAGCGAGCTCTTGTGTAGCTTGGTAGCCTGCTCCAACATGTTGGGCACGTAGCTGAATTCGGTCGGTTCCTGGCTGCCAGAGGAGATGAAGAACTTGGCGGCAAACCGCTTGGACGCTGCCAAAGTCTCGGTGATCAACTCGCCTAGACGCGCAAGGCGATCCAGGCGGGGGCTGACAACCTTGTCGTCGCCTAAACCGGCGGGAACTGTATCAAAAATGAAACCATCAGTTTGGCTCAGGCTAAGAAAAATGGCAAAATCAAATAAGGAGTGAGAAATTACCAAGGGCCGAGTTATGGAAAGCGGACAACTCAATCATATGAGCCGCCAACGCGTCCTCAGCAATTTGGGCGCGAGAAGTCTGCTTGGAGATTTCCTCGGCAGCCGTCTTCTCCGCCTCCGCCAACTTCTTGCGCAGGCTATCCAGCTCACCAGTAAGCTGGCTAGATTCCTGCGCAAATTTCAGCTGCTGGGCCTCCATCTCCTTCTGGTGATCCTCCTTCATCGCCAAGTTGACGGCCGCCAAATCGGAAGCTTCATTCATAAGAGCTTGCATATCAGTGGACGCCTTCAGTGTATCCTGGGCGTGGTCTAGCAGTTCTACAAATATGGATTCGCTAACTAAATGATTGACGGCAACATAAGTTGAAAAGATGGCTGAAAGCAAAAAAGATCAACTCTGCCTTCATCTTTTTTGCGGGCCGCCTCCAACTCGGCAATCCGCAGGTCCTTGGCCTCGCAATCCTTCTTCAGATCGCGACACCGCTGGTTTATCTCGATCGAGAGGAGATAAGCTCAATGTTGGCGGACAAGAGGCCCTGCAGGAAAAAGCAAAGGCATAAAACATATTGTCGAATAACCACTAAGCCGACAACCAATATTTTTGGACCTGCCATCTAAGTGCTCGGGGGAAAGACTATGTATATGCCAGAGTTATAAAAACTTACAGACAGGTCACCCTCCAAGTCGGCGAAGGCCTGGGAGGTGAAGTTGGCAAAAGTCAAGGCTGACTCCTTGGCCTCCTTAAAGGTGGACCAAGGGTCCCTAACTTTGTCGCCTCCCGCAGTCGGGGCTGCCCTCTGGGACCCGCCGGCAGCCACCTCCAACAACTCCTCCTTGGCGGCACGCGATTGGACGGCTTCATCGGCCGTAGCCTCAGCCAAAAGAAGGGGAGTCTTGGGTGTGCGGTCAGCGGAGAAGGTCCTTGGCGGCGCGCCAGAAGCCGGAGTCTGGGGCTGGCGACGAGCATCGCCCATAAAGCTGCCGGCCCGGGGCTGGGGAGTTGGCGGCATGGTAGCAGGCGAGCTGCCTTGAGGCCGCTTACCCTTGGAAAGGAGCCTGGTCGGCAACCGGGAAGTTGCGACCCTTTCCCTGTCAATAAACAGCAAGCACAGTCAGTTGGGTGCCAGTATTAAAGAAGCTCGTCGACTATTAAAGGCAGAATTGAGTACCTTCGGGGGATGTTAATCCCCGTGTTCTCGTCAAGGTTGACGAGAACCGGCTCGGTAGCCGCTGCGATCCGTTTCTTCCTCTCGGCGATCGCCGTAGAGGAAGCGGCGCCGGATGCCTTGCGCTTCTTGGTCTTCCCGGCTTCCGACTCGTAGAAGTCGGGAGCCAGGTCATCCTCCACCAAGTCGGAGATCTGAGAAAGAAGACAAGTATTAATGGAACTCAAGTTAGCCGGCGAAGCTGTCAAAAAGGGGCAAGAAGCAAGATGTCTACCTCGATGGGAGGGTTGTCGTGGGTGTGCATGGGCACGCCCTCCACCGCCTTCACCAGCCCCGCCTTGACGAGGCTGCGGATTCGGAACGCCAGGTCGGCGACCGGCAACCTCTCTTCGCTTACGCGGAGAGAGGCCGTGGCAGTAGGCGAATACTGACACATTTTGTGCGGGCTGTACCGCAGGGGGAGAATCTGCCTGCCGAGCCAGCAGATGACGGTGTCCACCCCGTCAAGCAGGGGGGAGCCATCGTCCGGGTGAGGAATTCAATCCGCCTTTGGAAAAGGCGGAGTTCCTCCGTCAACTTGGGCACCGCCTCGTCCCATCATGGCCTAGGCATAGGCGGCGCGTTGACAAAGTCCGGGACGCCAAATTGACGGCCCGGAGCTGCCATATCTTGGCAGTAAAAGAATCTGGAGGTCCAGCCCTTGACGGATTCAAGGTATGGTATCTTAGGATACCATTGGCGGCCCTGGCGGCAGTTAAAAGTGACACTGCCACAGGTTGCCAGCCCGCCGTCCGGCACGGTCTGACGCCGACAACGAAAACAGTATCTGAAGAAGTCTAAACTAGGCCTAATACCTAGATAACCCTCGAACAGAGCTGTGAAGCCGGCTAAGACTAGAATGCTATTGGGCGCTATATTGTGGGGCTGGAGCCCATAATGATCTAGCACCTCGCTAAAGAAAGCGGAAGGCGGAAGCGCCATTCCCCTAACTAGGTGGGAGGTGAGGATTACCCGTTCACCGGCTTTCGGAGCCGGGATGACGTCTCCCAAGGCGGGTATCCACCGGCAATCCTCCCGAGTTGGGAGGTAGCCAACGGCCTCCAAGTCTTGGAGGGTCTCCTCGTCGACGATGGAGGGAAGCCAGTAGCGTGACCCGAGGTCCGCCGCTTCCTCTTCCTCGTCGGCCGGAGCGCCTCTCGCCGCCGTCGCCGCGGCTAAGGGTGGAGGAGCCGAAGAGACCGCCGCCGGCGTGCGCGCGGCGGGAATGTGAGAAGCGACGGCGGCGACATTGCCCGTCGCCACCGTCGCAGGACGCGACGCCGCGCCGCCCATCGCCTCCGCGGACGAGGTGTCGGATGTAGGACCGTCAGACGCCGCGGAGGGGATGTTTTGACCGGTGGACATCGCCGTGAGCGGAGGTCACCAGAGGAGGACGCTCGCCGGAGTTCGCTCGGAGAAAGGTGCGGGAGAGCGGGAGAGCAAAGGGTCGAGGAGTGCAGGAGCTGGGGTGCCGAAATGGACCACTCGGCTCCCTATTTATAGAGCCGAGCGTAGCTTCCTGTGCAAACGGTGTTTTTAGTCGGACACGTGTCCAACATCCACTGCAGCGCATGATCGTACGATCTCCACGCCTCCCCTTTTCCCGCGATTTTGTGATCATGGCGAGATTTTCGCTTAGGCCAGTTTCAAACTGTCGTGAGCCGCCTAGCGATATCCGTCAACAAATATTCCCGGCGAACTATCGGTTAGCCGTCTTTTCCCATGTTGGATAAAGGCGGCCGTGTGCCAACTTCAAGACACACTTGCCCCCTTTTTTGATTTTCAGAATGGTTCAAGTCATGCAGCCGCCAACATTGGCAGATGAAGTATCAAGAAGAAGCCGGCGCCTGGAGAACTTCAACCTTTCTGGGGCTAATGTTGGGGATATATCAACTAGCGGTGTCCCCAACATGGATCAATCCGGCTAGTCCAGGGTGGCCCAAGGGTGGTAAGGCTGAAGCCTGCCGGGCGGCCCAGATAGCTGACGTACAAGGAAGTAGGCGGACGGTCCAAGAAGGCGTAAGGCCGAAGCCCATCAAGCCACCAAGCCCAAGACGGAAGGCGGCAACTAAGCCGGCTAGGTCTAGGACTCTGATTACTTGCCGGACAAGTACTTGCCTTGTATCCTGGGGTCTGGCCGCCTATATAAGCCGGCCCACGAGGAAGCCTTTAGGGCACGCTTCAATTCGCATCATACACATTGTAACCTATTCACGGCTATTGCCTCATAGTGAATTATAGCAACACGTAGGATCTCGCCACCGCTGCGGGATCTGAAGCTGGGTAAACTCGCCGTATTCAATCCCGTCCTCGACGACACCAACCTTCTTCCCCACAATCCATACGTAGGCTAGAGGACCCCCGTCTCCTATCAATTATGCCGATACCACGACACACGGTACGAGGTTCACCGTGCCGCCAGTCACCCCATCGACACACCCCTCCGATTAGGGTTAGCGAAGTGCTCACGGGAAGCACCACCATGCCGCCACTCCGTCTTCGTCACCACGTCCCCATCCCCCGATGGCTGACTCGTCGGGATTCTCGAGCCAGACCCAAGGTGCCTCTCCGATCCCCCTTTCCATATCTTTGTTCTCTCTCAATTGACATGAACTTGATGCAATAGAGTATCTACCAAATATGATGCATTCCTAACAGTTAAATAGGATCTAACACATGCCACTCGTGCACTAGTGACAAGCATTAAACACAACAAGATTACAGTAACAATAACTTCATAAACTTTGATGGATAGACTGGTCATAATGTAACAATATATCGGATCCCAACAAACACAACACCGATTACATCATATGGATCTCAGTCATGTAAGGTAACTCATGAGATCATTGAATTGAAGTACATGGGAGAGAGAGTACCAACTAGATAAAGCCAAGAACCCGTAGTCCATGGCGGAACTACTCCCAAACCATCATGGAGTCGAAGTGGAGGTGGTGGAGGACATGGCTCCGGGGGTCAATCTCCGTCCCGGCAGGGTGCCGGAACAGGAACTTCTGACCCCCGAAACTTGTCTTTGATGGTGGTTGCGAAACTTTTCGTGGAATATGACATATTGATTTAGGGTTTTCACGTCGGGGGGAATATATAGGCGATAGGGCGATGTGGGTGGGCGCTCGAGGGGCCCACACCACGTGGCCAGAGGGGAAGCCGTGCCACCACATGGTGTGGCCGTTGATACGTCTCCAAAGTATCTTTAATTTCTTATGTTCCATGATATGTTATATCATGTTATTACATGTTTTATATGCATTTTATATAGTTTTATTTATTTTCTGGGACTAACCTATTAACAAGATGCCAAAGCGCCATTTCCCTGTTTTTTGATGTTTTTGGTTTCAGAAAAGTACTTAAGGAAATATTCTCGAAATTCGAAAAGAAAGATCCTGGAATTATTTTTGGAAAATGAAGGTTCTAGAAGACCGAACACTTGACGAAGTGGACGACCGAGGGGCCGTCACCACCTCGTGGCGCGGCCAGCAAGGGGCCTCGGCCCTCCACCGACCTCGCCCTTCCGCCTATAAGTACCCCCCAAAAACCTAAAAATCAGACGGTGTTTATTATTTCCTCCACGAGTCCCGAGTCGCCGTCGTCGTCAACACCAATTTGGGAGAGATCAGAACTGCTCCCCGGCACCCTGTCGGGAGGGGGAATCGTCCCCGGAGGCCTCTACGATGCCATGACCGCCTCCAGACTGATGCGTGAGTAGTCTACCCTTGGACTATGGGTTCATAACAGTTGCTAGATGGTTGTCTTCTCCTCTTGTGCTATCATGTTTAGATCTTGTGAGTTGCCTATCATGATCAAGATCATCTTTATGTAATTCTCCATGTTGTGTTTGCTGGGATCCGATGAATATTGAGTAATAAAGTTATTGCTTCATAATATATCATGTGTGTGTGCTATCTAATGATCTTGCATGCTCTCCGTTACTCGTGTGTGCTTTGGCCAAGTAGATGCTTGTAACTCCAAGAGGGGGTATTTATGCTCGATAGTAGGTTCTTGTCTCTATTTAATCTGGGGCAGTGACAAAAAGCTCTAAGGTTGTAGATGTACCGTTGCTACTAGGGATAAAACAATAGTAATTTGCCTAAGGATGATGTTACTTACTTACTTTACACACAGTGCTTAAGGCGATAATCTGTTGCATGCAACTTAATACTGAAAGGGGTGCAGACGCTAACCGGAAGGTGGATTATTAGTAATAGATGCGGTTGGAACGGTCTATGTATATTGTTGTAATGCCCGAATGAATCTCACACTAGCCATCATAAAGTTAGTATATGCATTCGTTTGCTCATAATTATTCTATCAATTGCCCAGCTGTAATTTATTTACCACACATGAATGAATGTTATTATTATTTATGGAGAGACACCACTAGTGAATATGGACCCCGGTCCTTCTCTTTAACCTGATAAAACCACAACTGCAAACCTGTTACTTTCTGCAAACAAACATCGTTTTTCCACACATACGTTTAGTCCTTTGTTACAGCAAGCCGATGAGATTGACAACCTCATTGTTAAGTTGGGGCAAAGTATATTGATTGTTTGTGTGCAGACTCCACGTCAACTACGTCAAGCTCTTTTCTGACGTCGTTGATACCTCGGGGTTATTCTCGTCTCCTACTGGTTCGATAACCTTGGTTTCACAACTGAGTGAAATTTGTTGCTGCACTACTTCACACCTTCCACTTGGGGTCTCCCAACAACACACCCGTGTAGTGCATCAGCCACCTCGTGGACCCCTCTGTCTCCTCTTCGGTGTTCTGGATCCTTCCGAAAAAAATAGGGTTTGCTTTTGTTTCGTGCAATTTCGAGAATATTTCTTTAGCAACTTTTCCGAAACCAAAAACAGCAGAAAACAGGGAACTGACACTGTAGCGCCCCAACTTTTATTAAAGTTGGAACACCTGTGTTTTGTGCTAGTCCCTGGATCACTGCCAGCACCACAATACAAAATATAAAGTACCATTGCATTAGTATCAAATTGCTACAACGAGATCCAAAAATATTAGCTAAGTATAGCTTTATTACAAGTTGCATAGCCATGAAGGCTAGCTAAAATTCAGAGTTCACAACAAAAGCGAATAACAATAAGCCTCATCTTCAAGCATGCGCCACAGGCAGACATGTTGGGTGTAGACTCGAGTCCAAACTTATTCTTCATCTGAATTACCTGCACATTTGAATATGCAGCCCCCGAAGGAGGTCAATACAATGAAGTATTGGCAAGTGACTATGGTAGATATAAAATGATAAGTCTAGAATCTGTATGCATATTTGGCTTGGTGGGGTTGGAGGCTATTTTGCAGAAAGCAAGTTTTCTCCTATCTTTTGTAAAACCCTTTTATTTCTCAAAGACTTGGCACCAAGGGATAAAGCCCAAGTGCACCAACAATTCTTTCTTTAGTCAAATTTTACTTTATGAAAACAATGTTGAGATTCTTCCGCCCATCCTTGTCCAGCTGCTCAAAGTAGTCCATTTCCGGGGACACGACTAAGTACTCAGATTGTCGACTCTGCAGAGGTTGTGCACTTTCACCTTTAGACCCAACTAACCCAAACATCTTATACACGCGGAGTGTATTAAGGAAATGAGAGAATTGAGACAAGAACTTTCAGAAGAAGAATGCAACCATACTAGCAAGACCCGTTCCACCTACCAACTCTACATTTGCTTGTCAAGCTGATAGGTTGCACCCTCACAACTTAATTATTCTAGACAGAGCCCATTGTCAAAAGGCTGCACGGGAAGCTTCTAAACTTTGAGGGACTTAGTAATCTCTTCGTTCCTGGGTGGCCGTCCACAAGTGCACTTCTGGGTAACAACCACCATGCTCATGGCCCTAAGTAGAATAGACATTCATCCTAGGCGACGGTAACCACAAGCATAGTCCCAAAAGCCACTCAACATAAACCATAACAACCACTTCCACCCAGATGTGCATTTTAATTTTAACACTTAGAAACATTTCTATAACATGGTATATAAACACTTTTATAGCATAGCTAAGCAACTAATAAAACTTTACATGGCTGCATAGGAAAAAGGGTGACTACACACTACAAGGATATTTGCAAAGTATAAACTAACTTAGTATTATAAAATAGTTCAAAAATTCCTATCATGCATCCTACTCAAAATATACTACTAATGCATATAGAAAATATTGGGTATATTATGAAAGTCACTTGCCTTGGTAACATGAGGCACAAGCACAACAAGAATAACAATCACAAGCAAGTCCTTCCTCCTCTTCACAATCTAACAACAAGCAATAGCAAAAATAAATAAACACAACATGCAACACTTAAAACACCAAAGCATAAATATGTATGCATGCATGATATGGTATGAACATAACCAAAACAACTTATTATCAATTTTATTCTCTCTGTTTATTTAATGCATGAACAATATTTTATTTTATATTTTAACAATTAAAAATATAAAGAACAATTATAGTCAATTTAAATACCACACTCAAATCACTTAGTTCTTTTATAAAACTTTCAAATAAAACTCATGTTGCACTTTTTGGATAGAGAGAAAAATTATTATTCCCCAACAATTGGATTTAGATGAAAAACATTTTTAATATTTAAATTGTGAATTTAAATGGCCGAAATGCCAATCTGTGAATTTCGCAAATTTAAAGACACTAAAATGACAAACTAATGATATAGAAATAAACAACATGAGTAGGGCTTTCCAATGATATAAAGTTTATCAAATTTGGACTTACAGATTGAAAGTTATGAATTTTGCAAGTTTTAATAGTTTTATGTTTTAATTTCTAAATTCTATTCGAATAAGAAAAATAATCGGCCACGCGGCGCGATCTGATTCGCCCGTACCGCTTCGACGCGTATCGCAATCGGGAGCCGTTAGATCTAAATGAAATCGGACGCGCCAGATTAATCGCAGAGACGAGAAATAAAAATAAAACGGATCCGTTGGATCTAGATCCAACGGTCCAGGATGTGTTGACCTAACGCAAGCGGCGCGAGTCGCCGGAGACGCGCGGGGGGCGCGGCGGAGCCATGGCCAGCGTCTAGGAGAGGAACGAAGCTCACCAGGGGGTGCACGACGTCGAGATGGAGACGGTGGCGAGGCGGCGATGAGCAGTGCGTCCTCGTATCCCCGAAAGAGCTCGCCGGAGTTGCGCGTGGCGGCGGATCTCCTCGGACGTGGACGAACTCGACGATGCGTTGCGGGAAACACCATATAATCGTGTCAAAAAGGTTCGCATGAGCGAGAGGGTGCGAGGGGAAACGACGAGAGGGCTCGGCATTGCTTCATCTCACCGGAAAACAAAGTTCTTGCCGGCGGCCACCATAGAACTCCGGAGATGAATGTGTGCGGCCTGGTGTCTCTCGGGTTGATTGGTTTGGGGCAAATAGAAGAGAGCGGAGAGGGGTATTAGTAGGGAAAGGAGGCGAGGTAAGGGGAGAAGTAAATCGTCCATAATCGTGCGAATCAATTCGGCGTTTCCTGTCGGGGTCGGGAGCGTGATTTGGGGACTAACGTCTTCGCGAGGGTGATGACAGGTGGGTCCCACCTGTCGGTGACTGAGAGAGAGAGAGAGAGAGGGAGAGCTGGACTGCTGGCGGGCTGATACGCTATGCGCGCGCGGCAGATAGCAAACGGGCCGGCCCGAACTTCTAATCTTTTTAAATAAAATTAAAATAATTTTCAAAACTGATTTCAAAAACAATTTTTAAACCTATTCAAAATATTTCAGAAAAATTCATAAAAATATGTTTAGGAAAGGTTATTAAAAATAGAACTTTTTAGCATTATACTTGCCCATTAAATAATTTGGAATAATTACATTTATTAAAGAAGTATAAATAAACATTTTATGGAATTATAAAATTATTTAAACTTATAATTTGAAATTTTATTTATTATTTATGTGATGTAATCTTATGCCTAAATGATGAATGATGCATGAATGCAAAGTTTTAAATTTTTGCAAATTTTTGGGATGCTACAGACACCGTGGCATCTTGTTAAAAGGTTAGTCCCAGAAAATGCATAAAAACGATATAAAGTGTATAGAAAACATGTGGCAATTGGTATAAGATAAGCATGAAACATAAAAAATTATAGATACGATTTGACAAGGAGGGCAGGGATACAAGCATGCGTTGGATCTTCTTATTTTTGTAGGTTTTTGAAATGATATAGAGAGCATAAAAGTATGTTTTTGAGTGGTGTTTGTTGTTGTCAACGAATGGTAACGGGCACTCTGCCCCCCTTGTCAACCAGACTTTCTTAAGAGCGAATCCCATGAAGGATGTTATTTCTACCCAAGAGAAGATCATCCCTCTTTCTCTTTTGTTTACACATGTAGTTTGGAACTAGTATCACTGCTTGACTGATTAGATCAGTGCAAAAAAGTGAAGAGAATGCAGCGGTTAAAGTTATAATTAATTGGGACTGGGCACCCCGTTTGCAAGCTCTTTTTGCAAAATTAATGGATAAGCGGTGTATATGCCACTAGTCCAGATGGTGAAAGTCTGTCTGAAAGCAAATGACAAGGTTGATATCCGTAACACCACATACTTCCTCATGAGCTAATAAATATTGACACAAATAAGAGATAATAAATTTTGAATGAAAGGTAGCACATAAAGTATTTAGTTGGAATGGCAGGAAAGGTAGCAATAAGTAAGCATATAAGAATTGTTGTACACTATTGACAAAAGTGTTTGCTTCAGGGATAGAAAGAAGTAGGTAAACTGATTCAACATAAAGCAAAAGATAGGCCCTTCGCAAAGGGAAGGAGGGATACAAGCATGTGCTAGAGCTTCTTAGTTTTATAGGTTTTTGAAATCATATAGAGAGCATAAAAGTAAGTTTTTGAGTGGTGTATGTCGTTGTCAGCGAATGGTAATGGGCACTCTACCCTCCTTGGCAACCAGACTTTCAAGAGCGGCTCCCATGAAGGACGTTATTTATATCCAAGGACAAATCATCCCTGTTTTCTCTTTTGTTTACACATGTAGTTTAGAACTAGTGTCATTGCTTGGCTGATTAGATCAGGGCAAATATGTGAAGAGAATGCAGCGGCTAAAGTTGTAATTAATTGGGATTGGGCACCCCTTTTGCCAGCTCTTTTTGCAAAATTAATGGATAAGCGGTGTATATGCCACTAGTCCGGTTGGTGAAAGTTTGTCTAAAAGCAAACGACAAGTTTGATATCCGTAACACCACATACTTCCTCATGAGCTAATAAACATTGACACAAATTAAGAGATAATAAGTTTCGAATAAAAGGTAGCACACGAAGTATTTGCTTGGAATGGCAGAAAATACCATGTAGTAGGTAGGTATGGTGGACATAAATGGTATAGGTTTTGGCTCAAGGTTTTGGATGCTCGAGAAGTATTCCTTTCAATACAAGGCTTTGGCTAGCAAGATTGTTTGAAGCAAACACAAGTATAAACTATGACAACAAGATGTATATAAAAACATATTGCAAGCATTATAAAACTCTACATTGTCTTCCTTGTTGTTCAAACACTTTAATTAGAAAATATCTAGACCTTAGAGATACCAAACATGCAAACCAAATTTTAATAAGTTTTACGGTAGTTCCTCACTAATAGGTTTTAACTACATGGTGTAAAAGCTTAAACATGATCTACTGGAGAGATCATAATAATTACCAAGCACCACAACATACAAGATAACAATCCATAAGAGCATGTATATCTTTCATTATACCATCTACCACATTTAGCATTTTCTGTTTCCAATCAAACACCAATCAACTTATTTAAAATATAAACTCTCCAAGTATTTAACAATGAGATATGAGAGTATAACATATGATAACTAAAAGCTCTGAACAAGAGGTGTATGAAAAATAAGAGCTGAAAACTTTGTAGTAGCTAGAGAAGAATACTCAACAAATATAAGTGAAGAATACGAGTATTCATAAGAAAAGGCGGAGTGTGTTTCTCTCCTACAAAGGAATGCAAGGATCCATTTTATTCAGAGAATGAAAATAACAAAAACACAAACAAAAACAAGCAGACGCTTCAAGCAAAGCACATAAGATGTGGCGGAATTAAAATATAGTTTCACTTGAAAGGACATGATAGTTTGTTGATGAAGAAGGGGATGCCTTGGGCATCCCCAAGTTTTGACGCTTGAGTCTTCTTGAATTATATTGGGGGTGAACCACCGGGGCATCCCTAAGCTTTGTCTTTACTATCTTCTTGATCACATCATATCATCCTTCTCTCTTGATCCTTGAAAACTTCCTCCACACCAAACTTAGAGTAAACTTCATTAGAGGGTTAGTGCACGAAAAATTATGATATTCTGTAGGAAAAAAATTGCTACCAATAATACTGGACATTAGCTACATCCACTGATACTTCATGGAACAAAAAGGTCCAATCAAAATAGCAAAAGAGGCATTGCAAAATAAATGGCAGAATTTGTCAAAAAACAGAACATTCCGTAAAGACGATTTTTCTGAGGCACTTAACTTGCTCAGATCAGAAAACTCAAAACTAATGCAAGTTCCATATATATATATATATATATATATATATATATATATGTATATATATATATATATATATGGACATATTCATACTACCCTCGAAGGTAACTACCCCACGTGTGTTTCACACAATGTATGGAGTATCTATCATAACATGAGGTATGTATCATGTAGTATGGAGTATATAATGCTATTTCAGTACTATAGATACTTTTTTTAGTAGTATGTAGAAAACTTCTACATACTTCTCTTTTATATGCATATATGACGATATTTCGAGTATATAGTGTAAAATATTAGGCCATTTGCAATTTTTTCATTAAAGTTGTTTTTGGGTATCTTAGATATAGTATACGAACATACTCAAACCGATAAATTATGACAAAGTACTTCCATAAGTTGGTATATGAGACGTGGGGTAGTTACCTTTGAGGGTAGAAACTATTTTACCTATATATATATATATATATATATATATATATATATGAGGATCACTCACAAGAAATATCAGGTAATTTTTTCTATAAATAGTTATGAATTTAACGGTGATCAACAGAAAAACTGTTCCTGGCAGAAATCCAAATCTAGCATCAAATTTCTCCTAGAGGCTTAACTTGACACAACAATGCGATAAAACAAAGATACAAAGGAATTGCTACAGAGGTAGGCATGTTTATTGACTCAAAAAAATTAAATAACAGAAAATAAAATATTGGGTTGTCTCCCAAAAGCTCTTTCTTTATAGCCATTAAGAGAGGCATACTGATTTTTATGATGCTCTCATAAAGATGAGATTGAAAAACATAGGGGAGAATCAAGAGGTAAACATCAAACTCATTTAAGTCTAACCCAATTCCTATGCAAAGGAACTTTGTAATAGGATAAATTATTGAAATATAAAGCAACTATCACATAAAAATGAAAAAAATGCAACTTCAAAACTTTCAACATAAAGAGAGGTGTTTTAGTAACTTTCAGTAGCATCATTGATCCTCTCTCATAATAACTTTGAGTAGCATCATTGATAAAATCCACAATATAACCATCACATGAAACATTCTTATCATGATCCATATGCATAAAATTATCATTATTTCCCTCATAAGAAAAGTTCTTCTCATTAATAACATGGGGAGCAGGATCATCATAAAGAACTTGAACATGATAGACAAGTTGTATATTAAAAGGATTAGTATGAGTGATTCCTCTATAATTATGACAAGTTTCAAAAGGATAATTGTAATTATAACCCATGTCATAGTATTCTTTATAATTATCAAAGACCGGAGGCATAATATCATCATAAGCAATGGAATAGTTATCCTCTAGAGAGGGGACCCGCGCCTGGGGTGGTGTGGGCCCCATCATCTTCGTCTCCTTTTCGGTTTTCTGGAACGTTCCCAAGAAAATAGGGGCTTTGGGAAAGAAATGTCTTGATACGTCTCAAACGTATCACTGGTTGGGAGGGTTCAGCTCATGATGCAAGCATCCTCTTGATATGTCTCAAACATATCTATAAATTTTTTGTTCCATGCTAATCTTATACCAATTGCCACATGTTTTCTATACACCTTATATCATTTTATACATTTCTGGGACTAACCTATTAACAAGATGCCAAAGTGCCAGTTCCCTGTTTTCTGCTGTTTTTGGTTTCAGAAAAGTTGTTAAAGAAATATTCTCAAAATTGCACGAAACAAAAGCAATCCCTATTTTTTCCGGAAGGATCCAGAACACCAAAGAGGAGACGGAGGGGGCCACGAGGCGGCTGATGCACTACACGGGTGTGTTGTTGGGAGACCCCAAGAGGAAGGTGTGAAGTAGTGCAGCAGTAAATTTCCCTCAGTTGTGAAACCAAGGTTATCGAACAAGTAGGAGACGAGAATTCCCCCGAGGTATCAACAACGCCAGAAAAGAGCTTGTCGTAGTTGACGTGGAGTCTGCACACAAACAATCGAGATACTTTGCCCCAACTTAACAGTGAGGTTGTCAATCTCACCGGCTTGCTGTAAAAAGGATTAAACGTATGTGTGGAAGAATGATGTTTGTTTGCAGAAAGTAACAAGTTTGCAGTTGTGGTTTTATCAGATTAAAGAGAAGGACCGAGGTCCACAGTTCACTAGTGGTGTCTCTCCATAAATAATAATAACATTCATTCATGCGTGGTAACAAATTACAGCTGGGCAATTGATAGAATAATGATGAGCAAACCAATGCATATACTAACGTTATGATGTCTTGTGTGAGATTCATTCGGGCATTACAACAATATACATAGACCGTTCCAACCGCATCTATGACTTATAATCCACCTTCTTGTTAGCGTCCGCACCCCTTTCAGTATTAAGTTGCATGCAAAAGATTATCGCTGATGACCCACAAGTATAGGGGGTGTATCGCAATACTTTTGATAAATAAGAGTGTCGAACCCAACGAGGAGCAGAAGGTGTTGACAAGTGGTTTTGATGAGGAATTCACTGTAAACACTAGCAGACAAGTTTTCAGTAGACTTTGATATAACGGAGAAATAAAGTGCGAGTAAATAGAGCGCGGCAATTTTAATTGCAGCGAGTGGCCCAATCCTTTTGAGAGCAAAGGACAAGGCGGTTTGTTTACTTATGATGACTAAACGTACTTGAGGACACACATGATTTCTGTCTAGTGCTTTCGCTTCATATTGACGAATAATCTTTAGTGTTTAGATAAGTGTCGTGTGGGTGAACCTATTCTATTGCACCGCGCTTCCTAGGACTAATACATACTTATGATTATGCCCCTTGCAAGCATCCGCAAATATAAGAAAGTAATTAAGATAAATCTAACCATAGACTTAAACTCTGAGATCCTGCGATCCCTCGCGCATCGGAATACCAACGGGTTCATGTTTCTATCACTCCGGCAACCCCACAAATGATAACCGAGAACACGATGCATTCCCCTAGACCCATAAAGGTGAAGTGTCATGTAGTCGACGTTCACATGACACCACTAGAAGAATGGCACCACAACTTAAATATCAAAACATCAAATATTAATCAACATAGTTCACTACTGACATCTAGACTTCTCCCATGTCCCCGAGAACACAACAAACTACTCACAACACACCATAATGAACATGATCAGAGGTGATATAATGATGGATAACAATCTGAACATAAACCCTAGTTCAACGGTTTCACTAAATAGCATCAATAAAAATAGCAATCAACACCGAGAGAGTTTCCCCTATCAAATACACAGAGTTTAGCCCTAGATGTTACAACGGGAACGGAGTGGATGGATGGAGATGACGGCGACAGCGGTGGAGATGGTGGTGTTGGCAAAGGTGATGGAGTGCAGCTCAATGACGGTGACGATGGCGACAATTTCTCCCCTCCGGAAGGGAATTTCCCCCGCGGCAACGCCCTGCTGGAGAGCTTTTCTCTCTCTGTCTGGGAGCTGCCCCCAGGGTAGGGCAGAACCCGGTACAGGTCTGCAGCCTGGCTACAAGAATTGACCTTTGGGATGTAATGAGGGTTGTCCCTTGGTGCACTGAAGGGGCAACTTGGCCTTTGGATGGTTGTCAGGGCCAGAGTGCCTCTTGGGGGCCGCAAGGGTCATCTGCTGAGACTATAAATAGACCCCCAGACCCCAAGAGCTGCACAGACTTCAGCAGAAGGTGCCTCTAAGAACCAGTTTCTCGAAGATGTCCTTGCTGAGAGCCTAAGACATCTTCGTGAAACTGGGCCTAGAGATACTTCTCTTGCGTGGCTGCCCGGACTCTAGGTGGAACCCGGCATGGGACGGAAGGGCTGCCCGGTATGGTGGTATGTCGGGGTCTTCCGACATGGTCTCGGGCAAACGAGAACCCGGGTTTCCCGGATAGGCATCTTGGTATAAGTCTAACCGGCTAACTTACATTAGTTCTGGTTAGTTGTATTCGTTGTACAGGAAGGCTCTATGGAGGTACCGGAGTGAGAAACCGACATGGGGCATGTCGGACATGAGTCAAGGAGCAGGAGCAGGCTTTCCGCCTGACACAGGGGGAGATCATATCCCTCTTGACACGGAAGCATAGTCACATCTCGCCTGACTCCATTAAGTGTCCATTATAGTGTCACTTGCCAGACTCCATTTTTAATGGAATCTGACCCATGTTGTTGCAATATTTTTCTTATTGCAGATTGTTCAGATGACGAGTAAGGTTTTGTTTAGAGATTTTGAGTCTACAACCAACATGTTTTCGCCTGTGGCAACATGAAGATGATGGAGACTCACTGCTATTGTATTTCCGCTGTTTACTCTTTCAAAGCTAGCTTTATGCTATGCAACTTGTATTGAAATTTTTTAAAGTCTGGATCATCGATATAATAAAATTGATACCTTGTTGTGATATTACATCGTAAACTGTGTGTGCAAACAAATCGATCCAAGGATTTGCACTATACACAGGTACCTTGCCATATTTTAAGTGCAGGTACACTACAGATGGTATCAGAGCACTGTGTTTCCTGTAGGTTCGAGCCGTTAGGATTGGATAAACCCTTTTGATCATAGTATTATCTCCTTGAGTATTTTGGATACTAGCGGCATAGTGAGATGAAGCGGCCTGGAGACAAACCTTACATGTCCACGTACATGAGACCTGTTCCACAATCATAAGTGGCTGGCCGGGTGTCTGGCTCTCTCACTATAGTGAATATCCAATTTACAAAGAGTTGTTAATATTTGTTGATCACCTTAAGATTTTGACTTAGTATTTTCTAAATTAATAATGCACACCATGACTAGTACTTCTTTACCTTATGCATTTCTTGTTTTTTTATTCTTCTCTTTCTACCTAAAGGATGACGAGCTTCCACTTCACCACCGCGGAGGACTTCGAGAACACCCGTTTTGGCTGCTACCTCCTCGACATCGTCGAGAAGATAGGGTTACCGCTATGTCAAGTCAAGGGCTTCATCCTGAAGAAGTTTAACAAAGAGGGTTGTTGGGAATAAAAGCAACTCAGACAGGACGTGGAGAAGATCCCCCGTTAGAGATCAAAATTGTTAGTGACTCCAAAGATAAAGGACTCAATCTAGTCATGCAAGACCTGATTGGGCGCCTCTGCGGACGCTACAACACAGAATTGAGGGGCCACTACTCCATTTTCTTTGGAAGGAGAAACGAGGATGGAGAACCTTACCTTTTTGAGGTCGGAGATAGAGGCAAAGCAATGCCCCTTAGTCTTTATTTCCAGGTGTTGGAAATCCTCGTCAAGGAACTTTATGAGGATAGGCGCACTGAGCTCCTGAAGAACGATGAGCTATGTGCCTTACTCAAGGAGAACGAGGAGAAGGTGAAGGCTCAAGAGGAAGTGACTAAGGCCCAAGAAGAGAGGTTTGCTGCACAAGAGGAGAGGTACAAGAGACAGGAGAAAAGGGTTCAAGAGAAGAACAAGACTATCAGAGAACAGAAGGCAGAACTCGAGAGCAATGAAGTCGAGTTTGAAGCTGATAGTGACTTGATCAAACGGCTTCGTACTGAGAAGAGGGAGCTGCAAGAAAAGAACTCTGCCCTGGAGAAAGAAGTGAAGGAACTCAAGGAGGTACTCGACAATGAAGGAATCGAGATTCAGGAAATTGAAGAATAAGAAGATGACATGGTCGAGTAATTAGTTAGTGAGACTACCATTTACCTTACACCTCATTGTTATCTTTAGATCGTATTGACCTACCAGCTTGTGGTAAGGCAGTACTTTCCCTTGTATCCTCATAACCTCGCTAGTTTATTTTCCAAACTTTTATATCATTTTAATCCAAATGTTTGATTTGTGTGTTGGTTGTTTTGTTTGTTTGTTGGGGTCATTTTCCTTAGTCCTTTTTTTATCTAAACTCATCTATGCTAAAAACCACATATGCCTCCCCGCCGTGCGCCCGATAACAACAACAACAACAATGATGCTATACAACAGTTGATGGCCGCTCAAGCTCAGCTAATGACTATGATGACCCAGTTCATTGCGGCAACCAACAACAATAACAACAACAATAACCACAACCCGCCACCGCCACCACCCCCCCCCAAGTGGATAGACTTACCAGATTTCTGAGGCTCCGGCCTAACAAGTTCTCCAATGCAACTGAGCCAATTGTTGCAGATGACTGGCTGCGCTCCGTGGACAGAGATCTAGTGACTTGTGAATGTACCGACGCTGAAAAGGTGAGGTTCACTACTCATCTGTTGGAAGGACCAGCAATTCAGTGGTGGGAAACTTATCAAATCACTCACCCACTAGAAACCTTGACTTGGGAAAACTTCAAGGAAGGTTTTCGTAATGCTCATATCTCCTCGGGCATTATGAACTTGAAGCAAGAAGAATTCAGAAACCTGAGGCAAGGAAACAGGAGTCTTAAGGAGTACATGGCTGATTTCCATGCCCTTTCTCGATATGCTTCTGAAGACATCAACACTGAGGCTAAGAGGAAGGCAAAATTCCTAAATGGGTTGAGTGACGAACTGAAGATTCCTCTAACAGTAGCATATGCACCAAATTATCAGACCCTCCTAGATCAGGCTATCATACTGGAGGATAACATCAAGAAGCCTGAAAACAGGAAGATAAAGTTGAATATTCACAAACACCATTCTGAACCTTCATTCAAAAGGCATTTTCCTCATGATACCAACCATGGTCACAAACATGGGCACTATCCTAGTGGAGGAAGCAACCACAAACATCATGGTCACAACCATAGTGGTGGGTTCAATGGAAACAATGGGAATTCCAAAGGAAATGGAAATGTTGGCCATAACCATAACCATGGACATCATCGTCCAAATCCTGACTATAAGAAAGATATCAGCCAAATTTTATGCTTCAAGTGCAATAACAAGGGCCACTACGCCACTGACTGCCCCGAGAAGAAGACTGCAGAAGCTGCCAAGCCCAACCCTTTCCAGAAGGGACATGTGAACCACATCAATGTGGAAGAAGTGTACGATGAACCTGATGCTGTCATTGGTACGTTCTTGCTCAATTCATGTCCAGCATTAGTTTTATTTGATACTGGAGCATCGCATACTTTCATCTCAAGAGCTTTTGTAAACAAACATGGGTTAGAGATTAAAAGCATGGGAAATCCTGTTAGGGTAAGTTCTCCTGGCGGAGAAATGTTAGTAACCTCAGGTTGTAGACAGTTGAGTCTGAAGATTGGAAAACATCAGTTTCGTACGGACTTGATCATCCTAGAAACACAAGGTTTGGATGTTATCATAGGAATGGACTGGATGTCCCGTTTTGAAGGAATCATAGACTGCGCAAATAGAACCATCACCCTCACTACTCCAGAAGGATTGAAAATCAAGTTCAGATCAAAGTTTGAGCTAAAGAAGGTTAGGCTTAATTCTCTTAAGGGGGTTAGCCTCGGTGATGTTCTTATAGTCAAGGAATACCCTGATGTGTTTATGGAAGAACTACCGGGAATGCCACCCGATAGAGATGTAGAGTTTCTCATTGAACTGAAGCCGGGTACAGGACCAATTGCTAAAAGACCCTACCCGATGGCAACTGATGAACTAAAAGAACTCAAGAAGCAACTGGAAGAATTTATGCAGAAAGGCTTTATCCGTCCAAGTTCATCACCCTGGGGAGCCCCAATCCTTTTCGTCAAGAAGAAGGATAGTACACATAGATTAGTCACTGATTACCGTGACATAAATGAGCATACAATCAAGAACAAGTATCCGCTACCCAAAATCAGTGAGCTTTTCGATCAATTAGAAGGGGCCGTCGTGTTCTCCAAGATCGATCTCAGATCAGGGTACTTTCAGATGAAAGTTAGAGAGATGGATATACCCAAGACGGCCTTTGTTACAAGGTATGGTTCGTATGAGTACACGGTAATGCCGTTTGGGTTAACCAATGCTCCAGCCTATTTCATGAATATGATGAATAAAGTATTTATGGATTTTCTGGACAAGTTTGTTGTTGTCTTCATCGATGACATCTTAGTCTACTCCAAAAGTCACAAAGAACATGAAGAACATTTACGCCTCGTGTTGCAATGACTCCGAGAGCATAAGTTATATGCTAAGTTCAACAAGTGTGAATTTTGGTTAGAACAAGTAGGATTCCTTGGACACCTGGTGTCTAAAGATGGAATAGCAGTGGATCCTGAAAAGATTGTTGCTGTGACAAATTGGGAATCACCAAAAATGTTGGAGAAATCCGCAGTTTTCTAGGACTGGCAGGATACTACCGGAGATTTATTGAAAATTTCTCCAAGATTGCCAAGGCCCTGACTGAATTACTGAAGAAGGGAAAGAAGTTTGAGTGGACAGAAACTTGTGAGACCAGTTTTCAAGAATTAAAGAAACACTTAGTGTCTGCACCAGTCTTATGCCTACAAGATCTAGAGAAAGATTTCCAAGTTTATTGCGACGCTTCATATCGTGGTCTAGGAAGCGTATTGATGCAAAAATGCAAAGTAGTGTCTTATGCCTCAAGGCAACTCAAAAATCATGAAGCAAACTACCCCACTCATGATCTAGAGTTACCTTCTGTAGTACATGCCCTGAAAATATGGAGACCTTATTTATGGGGAAAGCGATGTGAAGTATTCACAGATCATAAAAGCCTCAAGTACTTCTTTACTCAGAAGGAATTAAACATGCGACAAAGGAGATGGTTAGAATTGATCAAGGACTATGATTTAAGTCTACAGTACCACCCAGGGAAAGCCAACGTAGTGGCTGATGCCTTGAGCCGTAAGACTTATGTAAACGGACTCACGGCAGGAGAATTGCCTGAAGATCTATGTAAAGGATTTAAGGACCTTCGATTGGAAGTGGTACCTGAAGGATTCATAGCATCCTTAGAAGTTCAACATCTTCTGTTTAACAAAATCAAGGAAGCTCAGTTAGAGGATAAAGCAATAAAAGAAATCAAGAAGAACCTAAGTGAAGGCAAGGCCAGAGACTTTAGAAAATATGATGAAGGAACTGTATGGTACAAAGAACGTATATGTGTTCCTGATAATACTGATCTTAGGAAGTTAATAGTTCAAGAAGCCCATGACTCACCATATTCCATACACCCGAGTAACACCAAGATGTATATGGATGTAAAGGAGAGGTATTGGTGGATCAATTTGAAGAGGGATATTGCTGAATACATTGCAAAGTGTGATGTCTGCAGTCGAGTGAAAGCAGAACACCAAAAACCAGCGGGATTGCTGTAACCCTTACCAGTACCAGATTGGAAATGGGAACAGATTGGTATGGATTTCATCACTGGTCTGCCCAGGACTAAATCAGGGTATGATTCCATTTGGGTTATAGTCGATCGTCTGACGAAGGTAGCTCACTTTATACCCGTGAAGACTACTTACACTGGTGCCAAACTAGCTGACATCTATATGAAGAGGATTGTGTGTCTACATGGTGTTCCCAAGAAAATTGTGTCGGATAGGGGTACTCAGTTTACCTCTCATTTCTGGAATCAATTACATGAATCATTGGGAACCAGATTAGAGTTTAGCACAGCATTCCACCCGTAGACAGATGGACAGAGAGAAAGAGTAAACCAAATCCTAGAAGATATGCTAAGAGCATGCGCTCTAGATTATAAGTCTAGCTGGGATGATAATCTCCCATATGCTGAGTTCTCTTACAACAACAGCTATCAAGCGAGCATAGAGATGTCGCCATTTGAAGCCCTGTATGGAAGGAAGTGCACTACACCACTACTATGGAGTGGCGTAGGAGAACGTAGTATGTTCGGACCAGACATAATCAAGGAGTCTGAGGAAAAAGTCAGACTGATTAAGGACCGTTTAAAGATAGCACAATCGAGACAGAAGAGTTATGCAGACTCCAAAAGAAGGGAAGTCACTTATGAAGTAGGCGATCGAGCCTATCTCAGAGTTTCACCTATGCGTGTAGTTAAAAGATTTGGGATCAAAGGAAAATTGGCACCTAGATTTATTGGACCTTTCAAGGTATTATCCCGCAAAGGAGAGGTAGCCTATGAATTGGAACTTCCGGAAGCACTTTCCGCAGTTCACAATGTATTCCATGTCAGCCAGCTCAAGAAATTCCACCCAGAAATGGCATAGACACTGCTAAGAGATACTGTGCCACTAGAGGAAGTATACCTAGTAAGTGATCTCACTTATGAAGAGAAACCTATAAAAAATTTGGAGACAGCAGAACGTGTCACCCGAACCAAGACCATCAAATTCTGCAAAGTACAGTGGAATCACCATTCAGAGGAAGAAGCAACTTGGAAAAAAAGAAGATGACCTGAAAGAAGACCACCCTCACCTATTTGCTAGCCAAGCCGAATCTCGAGGGCGAGATTCATCTTAAGGGGGTTAGGTTTGTAACATCCCAATTTTCAGAAAAATTTAAAACCTTGCATTCATACATCATCATCATTTAAACTTGTCATTTGAATCACATATGATTTAAATTAAATTACTTATATATGTTTAAATTGATTTTAAGTCCACAAAATTGTTATTTGAATTTATAATAATATTCCTTTTTATTTTATTTTTACTTTGGACAAAAATACTACCAAAAGGATCTATTTTTATAAAGCTTTTCAAATTATATTTTTATGAATTTTTCTCAGAAGTTTTGATATAGTTTTGAAATTGTTTTATACTCAAAAGATTTAAAACAGAAAATGAATTATATAAAAAAATGAGTCGGGCCAGCTAAGTGGGCCGAAGCCCACTGGCTATCCACCGTGCGCGCAACGCCTTCCAGCCCGCCAGCAGCCTAGCAACCCGCTCACCTCGCCCTCTCGCTGACTAGGTGGTCCCACCCGTCATCCCTTCCACGGCAACGGCTCGCCCCCAAATCACGCCCGCGATGACGTCGAGAAACGGCCGAATCAATTTGATTCATTGCGATTATTTCACTGCCCCGTTTACATCGCCGTTTCTCGCTATAAGACCCCCTCGATCCCCTCTTCGTTTTGCCCCCAAAACCAAAGCTCAAGAGCCACCAGGCTGCTCGTAAGCATCCACGAAGCTCCGCCACGGCCGCCGGCGACGACCTTGTAACATCCCAACATTTTATAATATTCAAAAATCACTAAAATTTAAAACTTTTTTTTATTAAAATAAAATATTAAATGCGTAAGGAAACCAACTATAAAAGACTCCAAACTTATTGAAAGAGTTTAATATTTCAAATGTCACAGTTTAAACATTTTATTATCCATTGTATTTCTTAAAACCCCAATATCTAATTTGAAAAATGTTTTACAAACTTCAAACCATTTTATTGTAATAGTTTCTTTATAAGAAATTGATTTCAACCACTTAGCCATATTTATTCATAAATTCAAGACTAATTAAAATGGTATATCTGCCAAATGGTTTTCATTCCCTTACCTAAATTCAACACATAGTTTTGGAAAGTTAAGTCTATAGTTATAAATGTAAAACTTCATAGATTATATAATTAAGGAATGTTCCAAATAAACATTTCTTTTTAAATGATTTTCATTAATCTTCAAAACATAGAAAGATTTTCATGGATACATTTTCTATATAAGAAATGAAGTAAAACTAAAATCTTTTCCAAAGTTGTTATGAAGTTTACAATGAATTATCATTATATAAATTATAATGGTGCCCAAAATATTTTGAATTAAAAATGAATACATTATATTCCCCTTTTCATTTTAAATAAATGTGTAATGTTATTTAGTATTATACTAAAGCTTAAAATGAATTTATTATTTGAAAATGAGTTTAAATAACTTGAATTCAAACATAATTGAATGTGGGTAATTTCCTAAATTTTATTTGACCCAAATGAATTAATTAAATGCCTATTTTCAAACATATCATAAAGTGTCAGGATTTGCATTAATCAATATTTCAAATTTTTTTTTTAAAACTGTTCAAAACATGCCCACAACTGGTTTAACACAAAGATAATAATTTTACAATTTTTTAGAAATTTGTTTGACTTCATTTGGAGTTATAAATCAAAAGTTATAAAGGAAATAGAAAAATCAGAAAAGAAAAAGAGAAAAACCTGACAGGCGGGACCCACCTGTCAGGGGAGCATCTTCAACCTCCGGCAATCTCTCCCGGCCGTTTCGATCCGTGATTCCCTCCACCGCGTGCGAGAGTTTAGCGAGGTTAACGGCCCCCCTCTCTGCCCCATTTAAACCCTCTCGACCTCCTCTCTCGTTCCCCACTCGCCCTAACCTAATTGCGCCGCCAGGCTGTCCTCCATTGCTCGCCGGAGTTCCTCTAGACCCCGGCCCAGTTCTTCGACTCCGGCGATGGGAAGCCCTCGTCCGAGCCCGTGGGTCCTTCCTTCCTCTTCGCCGTGCCAACGCACACCTCACGGACCCTCCTACTTGTTCTTGCACAGCCGAAGCCGTGAGTTCTTGCACGACCCGAGCACGTCGGAGCACCCCGCACCTCCGGCCGCATCCCCACACGACTCCCGGACGCACTGCTCGACGACGGGGCCACCTTCATCTTCCTCGTGCCGAGCTGCATCGCGCCGTCGTATTCCCGAGGCTGGGGCCACACCACGTCGACCGGAGCGTCCAAGGCCGAGCCATCGTCGCCGTCGTCCTCTTCTCCGGCGAGATGCGCCGCCACCCCCTGGACACCCACGGTGAGCCTTCGGATCTGCTTTTAACGGTCAAGATTAGAACCCTAGGACGAACCGGTACGATCCGATCTGGACCGTCAGATCCAGATCTGACGGCCCAGATCTGCTGACTTATCCAGTCAGCGCCCGCGTGGCGGCCACGTCAGCGCCTCGTCAGCAGCCACGCCAGCGCCAGCGTGTAAATCATTTTCTATTTAAATTTTAATTGGAAATTTTGCAGATTAGTCCCTGTAATTAAAACATCTATAACTTTTTAACCACTCATCCAAATTTAACAAACTTTATATTTTTGGAAAGCTCTTGACATGTAGATTATTTTGGATCGGTCAAAATTCAAATTTGACTTAGTATAAAATATTCAAATTTCAAATGGGAAATTGAGTATATTTGTAATAACTTTTAAATCTATAAATCCAAAAATTGCAAATAAAATTGTTTTAGAAACTTTAGAATATTTGTAAGTTGATGCCACTGCTATAGAATATTTTTGAGTAAGTTTTGAATGAATTCATAGTTATATATTTAATTTGAATAGTTTGAATATTTTTTCAACATAACTATTAATAGAAATATTATTTTTGATTAAATCAAATTGCATTAAATGTAATTAAACCACCTCTGGCTATTAACACCATCTATAAAGAAAATTGTGTTATAAAATATAAATCACATAAAACTTTAATCTATATGTTTCCTTTTATTATGTTTTGCAAATTAGAAACTAATTAAATTGCAATTATAACTTTATGCATATTTTATAAACTTCACAAAAATTAGTGTTATGTTGCTTGTGATTTAAAATTGCATTTCATGCATAGCATATTTTATAGTTATATTTTCCATAAGGAAAACTCCTTCCCATTTTCTCTAAGTTAGGATTATTTTCAAACTTAGTATTTTGGGAAAAGTGCTATACACTTAGACACTTAGGATTTTCAACATGGAGCTGGAAGACCAATGAAGGACTTAGCCAAAAACAAGACTTCAGGAGTATCTTCAAGGAGAAGAAACACTTAGAAGAAAATCAAGAAGAAGTTCATGAAGGACTTAGAAGAAAACAGACTCTGGAAGCATCCTCAAGATGTCAAGCACTTAGAAGAAAAGTGAGAAGAAGTTCAAGAAGGCCAACCTCCCTTTTATTCTCTAAGTCTCTCTCTCTCTGTCTTTTCTTCTCCTCCGAGACTTCATGAAGACTAAGTAAATCCAAGACCAGCCTCGAGGGTACAAGAATCATCAAGTCTGAAGATTCATCAAGACTACCAAGAGCTCAATCAAGACATCATCCAGAAGAAAGTTACAAGTCTGGAGATGAAGCCTGGAGGACAACTACATCTTTCTTTCTATCTTTTCCCTCTTTCCTAATCTTGTCTTTTAGACTTAAACAAATTTTGATCATGATGTTATCATCTTGAAGTTGTTGGATCCTAGCGGCATAGTGAGATGAAGCGGCCTGGAAACAAACCTTACATGTCCACGTACATGAGACCTGTTCCACAATTTAAGTGGCTGGCCGGGTGTCTGTCTCTCTCACTTTAGCAAATATCCAATTTACAAAGAGTTGATAATAATTGTTGATCACCTTAAAGAATAAACTTAGTATTTTCTCTAAGTACTTTTACACATCATGACTAAGACATTAGAGTACTTATTCAAGATGAATTATAACAAAGTTATTTTGTCAAACATATGACCATAGTCCTTAGTCATTCTTGACCAACACATTTCCTTGCATTAACTTAAAAGATTTTCATGACATGAAACAGCATTTCTAGCCCTTAGGAATATTTTGCACATCATGCATAAACATATTTTCCTTAGAAAGTTTTATAAAACTTATGTATTCATCTAGTATGTGTTTGTATGCATTGTGGAGTTGTGCTTGCTGTTGATTGTTGTATTTTTGCTTGTCTATACTGTTAGATTGAACGGAGAGTCCCGAGTATCGCTGAAAAGAGTTGTGAACAACGACAACATTCAAAGGCAAGTGGCACACCTCATAAACTTCCTATTATTTTCTATATGCATTACTTAGTGTATTTTATATGCATGAGTAGGATAGTATTGCTATGCTAAACCTTTGTAGAATTCCCTTACTCCTGTGTCTAGGTTCCTATATCATATTTAGCAGAGATATTGATGCTACGCAATGGATGAGAAGTTTTACAAAATGATAAGTGACTACTCAGGGCTGTGCTCACGGTTGTCGTCGCCTAGGATGAATTTCTATTCTACTTAGGGCCGTGATCATGGTGACTTTTACCTGAGAGTGCACATCCACAAAGTTAATGAAACACCTGGGTGGTAAGTGGTTGCATGGTTTATGTTGAGTGGCTACTCAGGTCCATGTCTATGGTTCCTAGAGTATGTACACTTGTGAATGGCCACCCAGGAACAGGGGAATCTGAAGAACTCCGAGTGACGATTGCTTCCAGTGCAGCCATTGCCATATGGGCTCTGGCTTGATCAATTATGTTGCGTGGACTCCCTCCGGCTTGACAAGCAGATGTAGGGGGATGTTAGGTGGAACGGGTCAAGCCAGAGTGGGAGGGAAAATGCTTCTGAAAGATCTCATCTCATTCTCTCCTTTCCTTATCACAAATGGTGTGTAAAGGATACTTTGGGTTGAATGGGTACAATGGTGAACGTGCACAACCTCTGCAGAGTGTAAAACTAAGTACTTAGCCGTGTCCCCGGTTACGGACAATTTTGAGCAGCTGATCAAGGACGTCAACGGAGGATTCCACCATTCCAACTTCAGAAATAAAATTTGATGGGTGAACAAGGGAAGATGAGATTTAAGGTTTTCATGCCATACTCGTCTTGATTTCAAGAAAAGTGTTTTCAAAAGAGTAGGAAAAATTGGCTTTATGCAAATTAGCCTTGAACTCCACCAGCCAAATATGCATATAGGCTTTAGAGTTATTCCATTAAGTGTCCACCATAGTGTCACTTGCCAGACTCCTTTTTAATGAAATCTGACCCACGTTGTTGCAATATTTTTCTTATTGCAGATTTGATCAGATGACGAGTGAGGTTTCGTTTAAAGGTTTCGAGTCTACAACCAACATGTTTTCGCCTGTGGCAGCATGAAAGTTATAGAGACTCACTGCTATTGTATTTCCGCTGTGTACTTTTTCAATGCTAGCTTTATGCTATGCAACTTGTATCAAATATTTTGTAATTCTGGATCATCGATGTAATAAAATTGACGCTTTGTTGTGATATTACATCGTTAACTGTGTGTGCAAATGAATCGATCTAGGGATTTGCACTATACACAAGTATCTGCCTTATTTAAAGTGCAGGTACGCTACAGATGGTATCAGAGCACTGTGTTGCCTGTAGGTTCGAAACCCTAGGTTTGGATAGAAATAGGTTTGACCATAGGATTGAAAATCTATTTTTCTTCACTTTTCTAAAAACAAATCTTTTCACTATGTCTTTCTCGTATTCTCATCTACTATCAACCTTCTAAAAACCTCATATCTTTTTCTAGATGACCATGTTCTTATAGTCTAAGTCTGATTCTGCTGCCTCATATGGAAAAGCTACGATTAATCATGAAGTTCTGCATGCATGGAAGACCACTGAAGAACCATGTTGCGACCAACACTTCCAAGATATCCAAGAAAGTTGAACAAGAACTTGAAGCAGTCATGAAGGAGGTAGATTTGACCACCACCAAAAATAGATTGACGATATCGTGTTAGTGTATTGATCATATCAACTTGGCTATATGACAATACTAGATTGTTTGTTTGTTGTGAACCTTGCTGCTTGATGTTTGTTAGATGTTGATTGATTATGTTAGAAATTGGTTGCCTTGTTCTGATTTATTGAATTAGGATTTCTCCATAGTTCATATAATTCAACTCATTTATTTACTAAACCAAACAGATGTCTCACCCCAATACCAACACCAATGATTTGCATACAACAGACTATGCGACTACTATTAGAGAACCAGAGTCAGCTGTTGAAGATGATCAATGACCAACTGCCTAAGATTGATCAAAACCATAGTGTTTTTGAAGAGAACCTTATGACCAAACTAAAGGCATACAAAACTTGTGGAGAGATAGGACATACATCCAAAGAATGTCCTGATGAGTGGCCCCGTGGTCATACCAGACATCTAGTTAAAGGATGCCCACAAGTCAGGTTACTTGCTTCATGTGTGAAGGAACAAATCATGTCCCAATACAGTGTCAACTTTATCCCTTGGTGCAACAAGTTATCCAGCAAACCAAGCAAGGAATGCAACAGTCTCTCATGAAGACCCTGGAGGAACAAGGACAAAAGCTTAAATCCAAGAAAGTTCTTAGCCACATAAGTTGCTACAAGTGCAAAGATAAGGGACATTACGCTGATAAGTGCCCTGAGTGGAAGAAGGATAAATCTCTCCAAGGACCGAGTGGAAAACTTAAAGTACTATAACTTGCCGTATCACCACATACTATTACATTTTAAATAATAGTACGCTCTACATCAGAGAAATAAACAAGATTAAACAAAGTTTCTAGACTGACCACAAAAATTTCTTTTAAGGGTGGTAGCCACCTAGATAATTCAAACCCATCCGCTTAAACCCAGAGATTCCAAACTATCTTTCTTTCTGACCCCCCAATCAGAAAACTCATTCCCGGCCAGCTCCCAAGTTTCCATGTCAAAACATTTACATTTATCAAACCTCTCGAGTTATCAGAATCATTCAAGCATTTGCTTTCTTTTCCAGCTTCTCCGAATCTCGGGGACGAGATTCCTTTTAAGGGTGGTAGTCTGTAACATCCCAACATTTTATAATATTCAAAAATCACTAAAATTTAAAACTTTTTTTTATTAAAATAAAATATTAAATGCGTAAGGAAACCAACTATAGAAGACTCCAAACTTATTGAAAGAGTTTAATATTTCAAATGTCACAGTTTAAACATTTTATTATCCATTGTATTTCTTAAAACCCCAATATCTAATTTGACAAATGTTTTACAAACTTCAAACCATTTTATTGTAATAGTTTCTTTATAAGAAATTGATTTCAACCACTTAGCCATTTTTATCCATAAATTCAAGACTAATTAAAATGGTATATCTGCCAAATGGTTTTCATTCCCTTACCTAAATTCAACACATAGTTTTGGAAAGTTAAGTCTATAGTTATAAATGTAAAACTTCATAGATTATATAATTAAGGAATGTTCCAAATAAACATTTCTTTTTAAATGATTTTCATTAATCTTCAAAACATAGAAAGATTTTCATGGATACATTTTCTATATAAGAAATGAAGTAAAACTAAAATCTTTTCCAAAGTTGTTATGAAGTTTACAATGAATTATCATTATATAAATTATAATGGTGCCCAAAATATTTTGAATTAAAAATGAATACATTATATTCCCCTTTTCATTTTAAATAAATGTGTAATGTTATTTAGTATTATACTAAAGCTTAAAATGAATTTATTATTTGAAAATGAGTTTAAATAACTTGAATTCAAACATAATTGAATGTGGGCAATTTCCTAAATTTTATTTGACCCAAATTAATTAATTAAATGCCTATTTTCAAACATATCATAAAGTGTCAGGATTTGCATTAATCAATATTTCAAAATTATTATTTTTGAAAATTGTTCAAAACATGCCCACAACTGGTTTAACACAAAGATAATAATTTTACAATTTTTTAGAAATTTGTTTGACTTCATTTGGAGTTATAAATCAAAAGTTATAAAGGAAATAGAAAAATCAGAAAAGAAAAAGAGAAAAACCTGACAGGCGGGACCCACCTGTCAGGGGAGCTTCTTCAACCTCCGGCAATCTCTCCCGGCCGTTTCGATCCGTGATTCCCTCCACCGCGTGCGAGAGTTTAGCGAGGTTAACGGCCCCCCTCTCTGCCCCATTTAAACCCCCTCGACCTCCTCTCTCGTTCCCCTCTCGCCCTAACCTAATTGCGCCGCCGGGCTGTCCTCCATTGCTCGCCGGAGTTCCTCTAGACCCCGGCCCAGTTCTTCGATTCCGGCGATGGGAAGCCCTCGTCCGAGCCCGTGGGTCCTTCCTTCCTCTTCGCCGTGCCAACGCACACCTCACGGACCCTCCTACTTGTTCTTGCACAGCCGAAGCCGTGAGTTCTTGCACGACCCGAGCACGTCGGAGCACCCCGCACCTCCGGCCGCATCCCCACACGACTCCCGGACGCACTGCTCAACGACGGGGCCACCTTCATCTTCCTCGTGCCGAGCTGCATCGCGCCGTCGTATTCCCGAGGCTGGGGCCACACCACGTCGACCAGAGCGTCCAAGGCCGAGCCATCGTCGCCGTCGTCCTCTTCTCCGGCGAGATGCGCCGCCACCCCCTGGACACCCACGGTGAGCCTTCGGATCTGCTTTTAACGGTCAAGATTAGAACCCTAGGACGAACCGGTACGATCCGATCTGGACCGTCAGATCCAGATCTGACGGCCCAGATCTGCTGACTTATCCAGTCAGCGCCCGCGTGGCGGCCACGTCAGCGCCTCGTCAGCAGCCACGCCAGCGCCAGCGTGTAAATCATTTTCTATTTAAATTTTAATTGGAAATTTTGCAGATTAGTCCCTGTAATTAAAACATCTATAACTTTTTAACCACTCATCCAAATTTAACAAACTTTATATTTTTGGAAAGCTCTTGACATGTAGATTATTTTGGATCGGTCAAAATTCAAATTTGACTTAGTATAAAATATTCAAATTTCAAATGGGAAATTGAGTATATTTGTAATAACTTTTAAATCTATAAATCCAAAAATTGCAAATAAAATTGTTTTAGAAACTTTAGAATATTTGTAAGTTGATGCCACTGCTATAGAATATTTTTGAGTAAGTTTTGAATGAATTCATAGTTATATATTTAATTTGAATAGTTTGAATATTTTTTCAACATAACTATTAATAGAAATATTATTTTTGATTAAATCAAATTGCATTAAATGTAATTAAACCACCTCTGGCTATTAACACCATCTATAAAGAAAATTGTGTTATAAAATATAAATCACATAAAACTTTAATCTATATGTTTCCTTTTATTATGTTTTGCAAATTAGAAACTAATTAAATTGCAATTATAACTTTATGCATATTTTATAAACTTCACAAAAATTAGTGTTATGTTGCTTGTGATTTAAAATTGCATTTCATGCATAGCATATTTTATAGTTATATTTTCCATAAGGAAAACTCCTTCCCATTTTCTCTAAGTTAGGATTATTTTCAAACTTAGTATTTTGGGAAAAGTGCTATACACTTAGACACTTAGGATTTTCAACATGGAGCTGGAAGACCAATGAAGGACTTAGCCAAAAACAAGACTTCAGGAGTATCTTCAAGGAGAAGAAACACTTAGAAGAAAATCAAGAAGAAGTTCATGAAGGACTTAGAAGAAAACAGACTCTGGAAGCATCCTCAAGATGTCAAGCACTTAGAAGAAAAGTGAGAAGAAGTTCAAGAAGGCCAACCTCCCTTTTATTCTCTAAGTCTCTCTCTCTCTGTCTTTTCTTCTCCTCCGAGACTTCATGAAGACTAAGTAAATCCAAGACCAGCCTCGAGGGTACAAGAATCATCAAGTCTGAAGATTCATCAAGACTACCAAGAGCTCAATCAAGACATCATCCAGAAGAAAGTTACAAGTCTGGAGATGAAGCCTGGAGGACAACTACATCTTTCTTTCTATCTTTTCCCTCTTTCCTAATCTTGTCTTTTAGACTTAAACAAATTTTGATCATGATGTTATCATCTTGAAGTTGTTGGATCCTAGCGGCATAGTGAGATGAAGCGGCCTGGAAACAAACCTTACATGTCCACGTACATGAGACCTGTTCCACAATTTAAGTGGCTGGCCGGGTGTCTGTCTCTCTCACTTTAGCAAATATCCAATTTACAAAGAGTTGATAATAATTGTTGATCACCTTAAAGAATAAACTTAGTATTTTCTCTAAGTACTTTTACACATCATGACTAAGACATTAGAGTACTTATTCAAGATGAATTATAACAAAGTTATTTTGTCAAACATATGACCATAGTCCTTAGTCATTCTTGACCAACACATTTCCTTGCATTAACTTAAAAGATTTTCATGACATGAAACAGCATTTCTAGCCCTTAGGAATATTTTGCACATCATGCATAAACATATTTTCCTTAGAAAGTTTTATAAAACTTATGTATTCATCTAGTATGTGTTTGTATGCATTGTGGAGTTGTGCTTGCTGTTGATTGTTGTATTTTTGCTTGTCTATACTGTTAGATTGAACGGAGAGTCCCGAGTATCGCTGAAAAGAGTTGTGAACAACGACAACATTCAAAGGCAAGTGGCACACCTCATAAACTTCCTATTATTTTCTATATGCATTACTTAGTGTATTTTATATGCATGAGTAGGATAGTATTGCTATGCTAAACCTTTGTAGAATTCCCTTACTCCTGTGTCTAGGTTCCTATATCATATTTAGCAGAGATATTGATGCTACGCAATGGATGAGAAGTTTTACAAAATGATAAGTGACTACTCAGGGCTGTGCTCACGGTTGTCGTCGCCTAGGATGAATTTCTATTCTACTTAGGGCCGTGATCATGGTGACTTTTACCTGAGAGTGCACATCCACAAAGTTAATGAAACACCTGGGTGGTAAGTGGTTGCATGGTTTATGTTGAGTGGCTACTCAGGTCCATGTCTATGGTTCCTAGAGTATGTACACTTGTGAATGGCCACCCAGGAACAGGGGAATCTGAAGAACTCCGAGTGACGATTGCTTCCAGTGCAGCCATTGCCATATGGGCTCTGGCTTGATCAATTATGTTGCGTGGACTCCCTCCGGCTTGACAAGCAGATGTAGGGGGATGTTAGGTGGAACGGGTCAAGCCAGAGTGGGAGGGAAAATGCTTCTGAAAGATCTCATCTCATTCTCTCCTTTCCTTATCACAAATGGTGTGTAAAGGATACTTTGGGTTGAATGGGTACAATGGTGAACGTGCACAACCTCTGCAGAGTGTAAAACTAAGTACTTAGCCGTGTCCCCGGTTACGGACAATTTTGAGCAGCTGATCAAGGACGTCAACGGAGGATTCCACCATTCCAACTTCAGAAATAAAATTTGATGGGTGAACAAGGGAAGATGAGATTTAAGGTTTTCATGCCATACTCGTCTTGATTTCAAGAAAAGTGTTTTCAAAAGAGTAGGAAAAATTGGCTTTATGCAAATTAGCCTTGAACTCCACCAGCCAAATATGCATATAGGCTTTAGAGTTATTCCATTAAGTGTCCACCATAGTGTCACTTGCCAGACTCCTTTTTAATGAAATCTGACCCACGTTGTTGCAATATTTTTCTTATTGCAGATTTGATCAGATGACGAGTGAGGTTTCGTTTAAAGGTTTCGAGTCTACAACCAACATGTTTTCGCCTGTGGCAGCATGAAAGTTATAGAGACTCACTGCTATTGTATTTCCGCTGTGTACTTTTTCAATGCTAGCTTTATGCTATGCAACTTGTATCAAATATTTTGTAATTCTGGATCATCGATGTAATAAAATTGACGCTTTGTTGTGATATTACATCGTTAACTGTGTGTGCAAATGAATCGATCTAGGGATTTGCACTATACACAAGTATCTGCCTTATTTAAAGTGCAGGTACGCTACAGATGGTATCAGAGCACTGTGTTGCCTGTAGGTTCGAAACCCTAGGTTTGGATAGAAATAGGTTTGACCATAGGATTGAAAATCTATTTTTCTTCACTTTTCTAAAAACAAATCTTTTCACTATGTCTTTCTCGTATTCTCATCTACTATCAACCTTCTAAAAACCTCATATCTTTTTCTAGATGACCATGTTCTTATAGTCTAAGTCTGATTCTGCTGCCTCATATGGAAAAGCTACGATTAATCATGAAGTTCTGCATGCATGGAAGACCACTGAAGAACCATGTTGCGACCAACACTTCCAAGATATCCAAGAAAGTTGAACAAGAACTTGAAGCAGTCATGAAGGAGGTAGATTTGACCACCACCAAAAATAGATTGACGATATCGTGTTAGTGTATTGATCATATCAACTTGGCTATATGACAATACTAGATTGTTTGTTTGTTGTGAACCTTGCTGCTTGATGTTTGTTAGATGTTGATTGATTATGTTAGAAATTGGTTGCCTTGTTCTGATTTATTGAATTAGGATTTCTCCATAGTTCATATAATTCAACTCATTTATTTACTAAACCAAACAGATGTCTCACCCCAATACCAACACCAATGATTTGCATACAACAGACTATGCGACTACTATTAGAGAACCAGAGTCAGCTGTTGAAGATGATCAATGACCAACTGCCTAAGATTGATCAAAACCATAGTGTTTTTGAAGAGAACCTTATGACCAAACTAAAGGCATGCAAAACTTGTGGAGAGATAGGACATACATCCAAAGAATGTCCTGATGAGTGGCCCCGTGGTCATACCAGACATCTAGTTAAAGGATGCCCACAAGTCAGGTTACTTGCTTCATGTGTGAAGGAACAAATCATGTCCCAATACAGTGTCAACTTTATCCCTTGGTGCAACAAGTTATCCAGCAAACCAAGCAAGGAATGCAACAGTCTCTCATGAAGACCCTGGAGGAACAAGGACAAAAGCTTAAATCCAAGAAAGTTCTTAGCCACATAAGTTGCTACAAGTGCAAAGATAAGGGACATTACGCTGATAAGTGCCCTGAGTGGAAGAAGGATAAATCTCTCCAAGGAGCGAGTGGAAAACTTAAAGTACTATAACTTGCCGTATCACCACATACTATTACATTTTAAATAATAGTACGCTCTACATCAGAGAAATAAACAAGATTAAACAAAGTTTCTAGACTGACCACAAAAATTTCTTTTAAGGGTGGTAGCCACCTAGATAATTCAAACCCATCCGCTTAAACCCAGAGATTCCAAACTATCTTTCTTTCTGACCCCCCAATCAGAAAACTCATTCCCGGCCAGCTCCCAAGTTTCCATGTCAAAACATTTACATTTATCAAACCTCTCGAGTTATCAGAATCATTCAAGCATTTGCTTTCTTTTCCAGCTTCTCCGAATCTCGGGGACGAGATTCCTTTTAAGGGTGGTAGTCTGTAACATCCCAACATTTTATAATATTCAAAAATCACTAAAATTTAAAACTTTTTTGGGTGGTAGTCTGGAACGGGTCAAGCCAGAGTGGGAGGGAAAATGCTTCTGAAAGATCTCATCTCATTCTCTCCTTTCCTTATCACAAATGGTGTGTAAAGGATACTTTGGGTTGAATGGGTACAATGGTGAACGTGCACAACCTCTGCAGAGTGTAAAACTAAGTACTTAGCCGTGTCCCCGGTTACGGACAATTTTGAGCAGCTGATCAAGGACGTCAACGGAGGATTCCACCATTCCAACTTCAGAAATAAAATTTGATTTGTGAACAAGGGAAGATGAGATTTATGGTTTTCATGCCATACTCGTCTTGATTTCAAGAAAAGTGTTTTCAAAAGAGTAGGAAAAATTGGCTTTATGCAAATTAGCCTTGAACTCCACCAGCCAAATATGCATATAGGCTTTAGAGTTATTCCATTAAGTGTCCACCATAGTGTCACTTGCCAGACTCCATTTTTAATGGAATCTGACCCAGATTGTTGCAATATATTTCTTATTGCAGATTTGATCAGATGACGAGTGAGGTTTCGTTTAAAGGTTTCGAGTCTACAACCAACATGTTTTCGCCTGTGGCAGCATGAAAGTTATAGAGACTCACTGCTATTGTATTTCCGCTGTGTACTTTTTCAATGCTAGCTTTATGCTATGCAACTTGTATCAAATATTTTGTAATTCTGGATCATCGATGTAATAAAATTGACGCTTTGTTGTGATATTACATCGTTAACTGTGTGTGCAAATGAATCGATCCAGGGATTTGCACTATACACATGTATCTGCCTTATTTAAAGTGCAGGTACGCTACATACCTCCATTTCCGGCGAGTCCAGGACACCCCGAGCTCTCCCATCTCCCCCTTTCTCTTTCATTTGTTACTGCGCACCTTTCTGACATGGTCCCGTATTTTTTCGTGCGCCAGAACGATGCCTCCGTCCGCAACCGAAGCTCACCGCCGCCTGCTCCAACTTCGGCGAGAGATTACCGTTGAACCAGGACACTCTGAAGGCCCCGACCTCGCCACCGACCTCGCCTCGACCTCCCACGCGTAGAGGTATGAACCATTCATCCTCGTAAGCAGTGGAACGCCGGGAACGTGTGTGCCAGCAATGTCATCGCCGCAGGCCTCGTCTCCGGCTAGGTTTCCGGCGACAGCGCCGCTCGGTTTTGGTCGATTTGATCTGAACCGTTAGATCTTCAGTGCACGGCTAGGATTAGATCACTTAAAAACCGAATCAGCGCCGCGTCAGCGCACAGTCAGATTTTATTTTCTGCGGATTTTTCTTAAATCATTTTATTTGGCAGTTTTGCAGAAAACACCCTGCATATTGTTTTTATCATTACTTTTTATCTGTTTAGCCAAATTAAAATATTTTTATATATTTGGAATCCTTAGAACTAGTAGAATATTTTGGCTTCATTATTTTTCTTTTTTGACACATTCAAAAATTTCAAATATTTATTTGAGTAGTTTAAGTGTTTTTGACATAACTTTAGTTAGAAAAATTATTTTTTGCATAAATCAAATTTCTAAAAATTTGTTTACATGCCCTCTGCCAAATAGCCATTTTTTTACAAATTTTGGTTATGAAATTTTATTACAGTAAACTAAAATTCTTGAGTTACCCTTTTTATTTAAGTCTAAATAATTAAAAACAAATTAAGATTATCATCATGCATACTTCATAAAAATTCTAAGAGATAAATATATTAGTTTCTTGAAATTAAATTATTGCATCTCATGCATAGCATATTTTTGTATGATTATATTTCTTGTATGTTTATGTGTGACATTTTATTTTGTTAGACTATTCGGAGGGAAACGAGAGTCTTTGCAATTGTAACTGCTCCATCCCCGGTTGCCAAGGCAAGTGGCACACCTCATAAACCTCCTACTATTTTCTATATGCATTACTTAGTGTATTTTTATATAAGCATGTGTAGGATAGGATTGCTATGCTAAACCAGTGTAGAAATTCCTTACTCCTGTATCTAGGTTCCTATACAATACTTAGTAGAAATATTGATGCTATGCAATTGATGAAAAGTTTTTACAAAATGTTAAGTGACTACTCAGGATTGTGCTCAAGGTTATCGTCGCCTAGGATGAATGTCTATTCTACTTAGGGCCGTGAGCATGGTTTTTTTCACCTGAGAGTACACATCAACGAAGTTAATGAAACACCTGGGTGGATTGGTTGAATGGTTTATGTTGACTGGCTACTCAGGGCTGTGCTTGTGCTGGTCTTCGCCTAAGGTAGTTTCTTCTATACTTGGGGCCATGAGCATGGTGGTTTTCACCTGAGAGTGCACTTGTGGATGGCCACCCAGGGAAAATAGGAATCTGAAGGACTCTGAGTGACGATTGCTTCCAGTGCAGCCATTGCCATATGGGCTCTGGCTTGATCAATTATGTTGCGTGGACTCTCTCCGTCTTGACAAGCAGATGTAGAGGGTGTTAGGTGGAAGGGGTCAAGCCAGAGTGGGAGGGAAAATGCTTCTGAAAGATCTCGTCTCATTCTTCTCCTTTTCCTTATAGCTATAAGTGTTTAAAGGATAGTTTGGGTTGAATGGATACAATGGTGAACGTGCACAACCTCTGTAGAGTAAAAAATCTAAGTACTTAGTCGTGTCCCCGGTACGGACAATTGAGCAGCTGAACGAGGACGTCAACGGAGGATTTCACCATTCCAACTTCTAAGTTAAAACTTGATGGGTGAACACAGGTAGTTTGAGAATATTGCTTTCATACCATATTGGTCTCTACTAGGTAAAGTTGTTTCAAAGAGTTAGGGAAAAACTTGCTTTCTTGCAAAATAGCCTTGAGCTCCACCAGCCAAATAAGCATATAGGTTATAGAGTTATTCCGTTAAGTGTCCACCATAGTGTCACTTGCCAGATCCATTATTAAATGGTTCTGACCCACGTTGTTGCAATTTTTTTCTTATTGCAGACTGTTCTGATGACGAGTGAGATTTTTCGCTAAGGGTTTCGAGTCTTCAACCAACATGCTCGCCTGTGGCACATGCTGATGATGGGGTCTCCATGAAGAATAATTTTCCGCTGTTTACTCTGTTCACTGCTAGCTTTACGCTATGCAAGTTGTAATGAATATTTTCTAAGTATGGATCAGCGTTGTAATAAATTGATACTTTGTTGTGATATTACATCGTAAACTGTGTGTGCAAACGAATCGATCCAGGGATTCGCACTATAGACAGGTACCTGCCATATTTTAAGTGCAGGTACACTACACAAACCTGGGTATATCGTGTGTCGTATCTTGCCTTCGTGCATTTGTTCGGGCTTTGGAGATGTTCGTGTGTGTTCTTCGGTGTTCGTGAGTGTTTTGGATCTTCTTACCGTGTGAGCTTCTCAGCTCGCTAGCCCTCCCTGAATCTACCAGCGTCCATCGGCACCACACATTAGCCATCCCATGGCATATGCCGTGATACCACCACGACAGTTGGCGCCCACCATGGGGCTGATAGAGGCGCTGGCTGGTGTACACATCCAGACGGGTTCCATCATCCACTCCGACATTCGAGTTCTCTCCGGCCTCGTCGTCAGGCTTGGCGAGATGGACTTCGTCAGCGACAATGCTTGCTGCTTCTGGAACAGGCCGTTCCCGGCGAACGGCTGCCTCATCGACTTCGACATCTTCACGATCTACGTCGCTACCGAGATCGTCTGCAACTATCCGGACGCCATGCAGGAGGCTGAGGATCCCTCATGATCCGCGCCATTCGGGATCATCGTATCGGTCGCCCCGCGAGCTGCGTAGCGGTCATGATGGCCGGGGTGACCGAGGAGGTTTTCGAGGATGCCCCCGACGGCGACGCCAGCGGTGTCCGACCTCACTTGGCGAAACCTCCTCAGGAGCGGGGTGCTGCCCGGGATGGTGATCCCCAGCCTTCCCAGCTTCATCGTAGGCCGGATCCCTTCTCGAGTCTAGTTGCCATGTTGGCTGTCCCTTTAGTAGCCGATGCTGACGCCCAGGTCACCACTGCTGACCTGGAAGAGCATCGCAGATTGTTGCATGCTGAGGCACAAGAGATCGCCGAAATTTGGCGCGAGCTTAGTGCTAGTCTCCGTGAGTACAATGCAGCTCACGGGTTCCCTGGGATAGATTCCAGGGACAAGCGCATCCCAGACCTGCGCAAGAAAGGCAGGATGGTGAACGATGAGTTGGCTGGTGGTGCTGCATCTAGCCATAGCAAAACGGCTAGTCTTGTCTCGGCAGAAAAGCCGGTATACAGCTCACCCGCCAAAACACTTAGGGCTGCAGAGGCAGCTATGGCCGAGTTGGCGGGGCTATCCGGGGAAGCCCTGCGCAAGCAGCAGGAGCGGGTCAACGAGTTAGTCGTCGAAGCTAACCGCCCGACCTGATAGTTAGTTGAATGATCTGATCCGGCAAAACAAGGCCTTTAAGAAGAAGAATCCGGGAGCAGGGTCCCAGGTGTACTCGGCTAGGGCCGAGAGCAACAGGTCGGGAGGAGAGGCTTCCTCTCCCCATCCTGCCTGCTTTGGACCACGGATCATGCGGGAGCCGGCTGTGCGAAATTTTCAGCTCAACCGGGTTGCCAAGACCTATGACGGTAGCTCAAAGCCGGAGGATTGGCTGACCGACTATGTAACTCCAGTAAGCATAGCCGGAGGAAACAGACGCTGGGCAGTACAATATGTGCCGCAAATATTGGAAGGACCTGCCAGGATCTGCCTGAACAACTTGAGGACTGACATCATAGACTGTTGGTTAGATTTCGAGGAGGCCTTTATCAGCAACTTCACCAGCACCTACAAGAGGCCCAATCGGCCTCAGCAGCTTGCCATTTGCAAGCAGAGGGACAATGAAACTGACCGAGAGTACCTTACTCGGTGGAGCAACATTCGCAACTCTTGCGAAGGGGTTGTGGAGGCACATGCCATATCATGGTTTGCGCAGGGATGCCGACATGGCTCCATGCTATGACAGAAGTTGCAGAGGAAGATGCCGGCTACCTTGGCCGAGACCATGCGCATCGCCGACACCTACACGCTTGGTGACCCCATGCAGCCCCTGGTGGATGTCGGAGACTCGAACAGGAGGAATTCGGGGAACCAGCGCTCGGGGCCGAGCAGGAACCTTGACCACCAGGATTTCGCTCAGAAGAGAAACCAGCCCGACTTCCACTATGCCTCACAGCATGTTGCGGCAGTAGGCCGAGATCAAGGGGATGCCGGCAATAACCAGCGGCAGAAAGTGGCTGGCCCGGCTTGGGGGCAGAGCCAAGAGGTGCAGAAGACTTGGGTGGACCAGAAGAAGCCACTGACATATTAGGAGATGCTGAACAAGCCATGTTGCTATCATACTCTGGAATCCAGCAAGCCTGCAAATCACTCTACCCAGCAATGCAGCTGGTACCAGCGCATGTTGCAGGAAGGTAGTGCTGGAGTTACTCGGCCAAATGCACCGGCGGCACAGCCGAACATTCCGAGACCTCCTCCACCATTGTCTGGAGCTAATGCAATCCGGGTCAATCAGCCCAATAAGAGACCTCCTCTCCCACGACCAGTGAATGTGGTTAATGTCAGAAGTGACAATGGTGCTGGTCCGAGTAACCAATCCGGGCATCAACAGGGCAACTATCGGGAGGCGCATCAGAGCTACGTGGTCTTCGTGACCGAGCCCACTGACCGGAAGAGCGTGCGGCAGCGTGCTCTGGAGGTAAATGTTGTGATCCCGGCAGTGCCTAAATTCCTGCACTGGTCCGAGATGGAGATCACCTGGAGCCGAAAGGATCATCCCCGTGTTATGCCCAAGCCAGGTGGTTATGCTTTGGTGGTAGACCCGACCTTTGTCGGGCCAAGCCTCAACATCCGCTTCAGCCGGGTTCTAATTGACAATGGCAGTGCCATTAACATCATGTACAAGGATACCATGCTGAAGCTGGGGGTATCCATGAACACGCTGTTCCCAACCGAGACGACTTTTCATGCCATTGTGCCAGGAGTCTCTTGCTCGCCCATGGGCAAGATTTGGGTTGAAGTACTGTTTGGAACCCGGGAGAACTACCGGACCGAGAGCCTGGAATTTGAGGTCGTGGATCTCGAGAGCCCCTACCATGCACTGATCGACATGCCGGCATTGGCCAAGTTCATGATCTCCACTCACATGGGCTACCTGAAGATGAAGATGCCGGGGCCCAATGGAGTGATCACCATCTCAGGAGACCACAAGCGCTCCATTGACTGTGCATCTGTCGGCTCGTCTCTAGCCGAGTACCTGGTCATAGCCGAGGAGAAGAAGAGGATCCAGCAAGTGGTGGCGCTGGCCAAGACATCTGAGCTTGGCATGCCCGGGATGGTGAACCCGGAGCAGAACGCCTCATTCCAGGCGCCAAGAGAGACCAAGAAGGTGGAGGTCAACCCCAGTAACCCGCACCGCCAAGTGATCATCGGTAGCAACCTGGACAACAAATAGGAAGGCGAGCTCGTCGACTTCCTCCGTGAGAATCAAGATGCCTTTGCGTGGTCGAATGACGATCTGCAAGGTGTTCCGAGGGAGTTGGCTGAGCACTCATTATTCGTCAGGCCTGACGCGAAGCCGGTGAAGCAACCGACTAGGCGCCTCTCGAACGAGAGAAGAGCTGCCATAATGGAGCATCTCGCGGTACTCCTGGCTGCCGGGTTCGTGATGGAAGTGCTTCATCCGGATTGGATTTCAAATCTGGTCCTTGTTGAGAAAAGGAAAGATGATCCCCTCCTGCTCAAGGTGTGGCGCATGTGCATCGACTTCACCAACCTCAACAAGGCATGCCCGAAAGACCCGTTCCCACTCCCCTGGATAGATCAAGTGATCGATTCCACTCCGACTGTGAGCTTTTGACTTTTTAAGATGCTTATTCTGGTTTCCACCAGATACCTTTGAACCCAGATGATTAATTGAAAACCGCTTTTATTACCCCGTATGGGGCTTATTGCTATCGTGTCATGACCTTTGGTTTGAGAAATGCTGGTGCTACATACCAGAGATGCATGCATAAATGTTTACATGACCAGATAGGCCGGAACGCCGAGGTCTTTGTCGACGACATAGTCATAAAAACAAAAGAAAAATCTTCTCTGATCGATGATCTAAGGGAAACATTAAAAAACTTAAGAAGATTCCGAATGAAATTAAACCCGGATAAATGTACATTCGGTGTCCCGGCAGGCAAGTTACTCGGTTTCCTGATTAAGTCGGGGAATCGAGGTCAATCCGGGTAAGATACATGCGATAGAAAGCATGAAACTGCCGACACGTCTCAAAGATGTGCAGAAGTTCACTGGTTGCTTGGCATCCCAAAGTCGGTTTGTGAGCCGGCTAGGAGAGAAAGCCTTGCCCTTGTATCAGTTGATGAAAAAGAGCAAAACTTTTGTATGGACCCCGCAAGCTGATGCGGCGTTCAATGATTTAAAGAAGATGCTCTCAATAGCACCAGTGTTGGCATCCCCGTTGCCCAAGGAACCTATGCTGCTCTACATCGCTGCCACTAACCGGGTAGTAAGTGTGGCCATAGTGGTGGAAAGAGAAGAAGGGGACAAGCTGATACAAAGACCAGTGTATTACCTGAGCGAGGAGATCTCGACCTCCAAGCAGAACTACCCGCACTACCAGAAGATGGCATACGGAGTATACTTGGCTGTTACCAAGCTCAAGCACTATTTCCAAGAGCACCCGATCATGGTAGTATGTGAAGCCCCCCTGGCGGTCGAGTTGCCAAATGGGCCATCCGGTTGTCTCCGTATGCTCCGACATACGAGAGACGGGACGCCATTAAGTCACAGGCGCTGCCGGACTTCCTGGTGGACTGGGCCGAGATGCAGTATGAACCTCCACTTCCCGACTTCAATTTTTGGAAGATGCATTTCGAAGGTTCCAAGACCAAGATCGGATTGGGTGCCGGGGTGGTCCTCACCTCACCAAAGCAAGATGTGCTGCAGATTCAGTTCCGGACATCTAACAATGTGGCCGAGTACGAAGCACTAGTGCATGGGCTCAACGTCGCCAAGGAAATCGGTATCCGCTGGATAGAGTGCTTTGGTGATTCCGATTTGGTGGTGCAGCAGGTGTCGGGAAACTGGGACGCGATTGACGCCTACATGGCCTCATATTGGTTCCATGTGCAAAAAGTATCCGGATTTTTCGAAGGCTGCCAGTTCAAGCACATACCAAGACGGGAAAATGAAGCAGCAGATGTGTTATCCAAGCTGGGATCATCTCGGGACGCCATTCCACCCGGCATCGCTCTGGAGCATCTGAGGAGGCCATCTATTCAGCCCTCACTCGAGTCGGAGTCCATCTTCATCCCCAAGGAGTCCGGATCTGAAGCAATGCCTATGGAGGTGGAAGTCGGGAGCACTTCACTAAACCCGGGGACTGCACCGCTGAACCCGGGGACTCGACATGGCATGCATACAGAGGTGATATCGGCTGAGCCAAAGGATATAGATGCTCCCGTGTTCCCAGTACGACCTGTCCCGGGTTGGGCGCAGCCCATCATGACGTACATATAGGATGGCACCCTTCCGGAGAGTGAGGTAGAAGCCCGTCAAATACTACGAAGATCCAAGGCCTACACCATCATCAATCAAGAGCTGTACAAGAGAGCTGTCACCGAAGTGCTTCAGAGATGCGTAGAGCCAGAAGAAGGAAAAGAGATGCTACTGGAAATACATCAGGGAGAGTGTGAACACAATGCCTCATCTCGGGCACTGGTTGCAAAAGTATTCCGGCATGGGTTCTATTGGCTCACAACTTTGCAACAGGCAGAAGACATTGTACGAAAGTGTGCAGGGTGCCAGAGGTTTGCCCACAAGATACATATGCCGACATCAGCACTGAAAACCATTCCTATCACTTGACCATTTGCTGTATGGTGCTTATACATGGTGGGGCAGTTTAAACCGGCAAGAGGCAACATGACACACATGCTGGTGATGGTGGATAGGTTCACCAAGTAGATAGAAGTCAAGCCGATCCGGAAGTGTGACAGGCATACCTCGGTGTCACGAGCTCCTCGGCAGCAGCGGCGGTACTCGGCGTAGAGACAACCGTCTCGGGTAGCGGGATCTCGGGCGGTGGAAGCTCGACATCATCTTTGTCAGTGGCGGTTTCGGTGGCCTTGGCGATCTCACCGGCTTCCTCCCTGGCACCGGCATCCGGCGTCTCGGCATCCGCGCCCCCGACATTCTCCGCACCACCATCATCATCATAATCTGACTCGGAGTCAGATTCAACAAGGCTCATGATGAACGAGTCGGGTTCCGCCCAACTCGCGAGGCGGTGCGCGGTCTCCTGACGCAGCCGGATCTTCGCCGGGTCGGTGTACCACTCTTAGATGGTGCGCAAGCTCTTGATCACCTCGAGGTCGAGCTTCTCGTACCAGCTCAGGACGTGCTGCAGGACTTGGTCGACACCAGCGCGGGCGGCTGACCGTTTCCAAGCATCAAGCCGATTTTCGACATCCTGGAGCGCACCGGCCAACTCGGTGACCGAGAGCCTGCCATTAGCACCTGTCCACATCGCACCATGCGCGTGAACCGCTGCACTAAGGAGTCCGGTGCTGATAGTCCGGAGGGGAACTATCCGAGCCTTCAGGGCAATGAGATGATCATCGATATCCCATGCGTCCGAGACTGGACCCTTCTCGGCCCTCTTCTCCCGTGCAGCGGTGATCGCGAGGTTGGCGGCTTCCAAGAAGCGCGTCTTCAAGTCCGCAGCAGTAGTCCTGGCCTTATCCAGCTCGGCACTCAGCCGCGCGACCTTGGACTGCGCATCGGTCAGCGCAGCCTTTTGGTCCACCGAGATCTTGCGTGCGGCATCTCGCTCCTCCCGGAGTCGCTCCTCTGATTTCTTGACCTGGCCGAAGTCGGCAAGAAGCGTATGGAAGATGCTGCTGCGCCTTTTGCTGCAGTCCTGTGACAAAGTATATCCGACTTCAATCGCGGGGACTTCGGTTGAGCAAAAAGTAATAAGGAAGTTTCTTCAAGATTCCATTAAGAAACAACTACTCGGTGGAATTTTGGTACCCAAGGGAGGATCTCGGGGACTGGGAGGTGAATTTTTTTTCAAAAATTCTCACCTAGTGATCTGCTACTCGGTCGAGTCTAGATCGCTAAGCACCAATCTCGGGGACTAGGGATGGTAGAAGATAGAAGCCTTACATCCACTACTCGGGTAGCGTCCAAGAAAGCCACTTGAAGGGCATGCAAGGCTTGCGCGATCCGGCTTGGGCCAGCAACGTGTAAGTCTCCCGCGATCTCGGAGGCGTCGGCGGCGATCCAAGCCAGGTGGTATTCGTCAGCCGTGCGTAAGCCGATGACGGTGGGCGCGCTCAGTGCTACAGCTTCCCGGGACCTGAAGGCGCAACTGCACTTACGGAGGCTCGCAGAGCTTGTAGAGCAGCGGTGGGGATGTCGACAGGAGGCGGCGGCAGGCCGGAGTGCTTACCCGGAGTGGAGGAACCCTTAGTCAAAACCAGGTCCTGGGCCGAAGATCTCGGCGGAGCATTGGGCTTGGCAAGCGCATTCTTCTGGCCAGAAGACTGGCTACGCTGTTTCCCGGCTTGGGAATCCGGTTGCCGGGTAGGCTTGGAGGTTGGCTGCTTCACCGACGACGACTTCCGCGGGGCAAGCCGAGAGGCCGCCCGGGGCACAACGTGGCGCGGGGGGCTCGGAAGGTCCGCGTCAAGATTAGGAGACAACGGACGGCGTGGCAAATCCGGAAGGACGATCCTTTCGGGGGCTGAGGCTTGCGTGGCCGGGCTTTCAGTGGGCACTGGCTGGCCACCAGAGATCCCAGTGCCCGTCGCAGCGCCTGGAGTGGGCGTGACGGACGCGGTGGTCATGTCAGGACCTGAACTCGGTTGACCGGTATCCTCCACCCGGCGGCGTGGTGGTGAAGGTGCAACCCGAGTTGGGCTGCGAGACCTGGAGCCCGGGGGATGGGAACCGGCAGACTGTGGGATGCCAAGCACCGCCCTGCAGTCAGAAGGCAAGTCAGAAGAGATCTCGGACAAGGTCCAGATAGACCAACTCGGTTGAAGAGTAACTTACCCGATGGCCACAGTAGGAGGACCTCTCCTCTGCCGGGGAGGCTTGTCACCCGCGCGCTTGGCGGTCTTGGTCCTCTTGGTAGCCGCGCCCGAGCTACCGGCATGCGCGGTCTCAGACACGGCGCGCTTGCGGCTCTCGGTGCGCTTCGTTGCGGCAGCAGGCCCCGGAACCACTGACAGGGCGTCAATTACATCAAGTATTTGACAATCGTTATCGTCATCCTCGTCAGATTCAACTCAGATAGCATCTGGAGCTGAAGGCTTACTCGGAGTGGCACCACGCGCAAGGGGTATAGAGAGATGATCCTCGCCGTCGGGATCCTCCGAAGGCATCTCCGGGGGTGTCGGGAAGTCGGACGCAAATTTGTCTCCGGCGTGCACCGCGTCCTCTTCAATTTTCCGTTCGAACAACTGCAGTAAGAAAAGGAAATCAACACATATCGAGGTTGTCGGTAGCATCCAACAGTCAGCATAACACGGATGTCGGTAAAGGCATGCACGCGTACCTCGTCCAGCTGTTTTTTCCAGGTGGCCGGGCTCAATCCCCACTTCCAATTCTCGGTCATCTTTGTCCGAGCGATAGCTCAGACGCGGCGGCAAACTACGGGTTTGTCCAACCCGAAGATGCTTGTCCGGGTTGGGTCGTATAACCCGCTCATGAAGCACATCTTGTGCACTCGGGTCTGGAGAGGGCAAACCCGGCGGATGATGAAGGTGGGCAGGAGGTCGTCAGCCGTCAGCTCGTCCGCGAGGATGGTCAAGACGTCGTGCATATTCTCGACCTCCTAGGAATCCAGAAGTTGGCTCCAGAGTTCAAAGTCGGTGGGAGGGCCCATGGCGAACTCCGGGAGATTGAGGAAGTCTGGGGCGGAGGAACTCAGTTCGTCTTCTGATGCGGCCGGATTCCGCATGTAGAAGAAACTCCATTGCCGTTTCCGGCAAGACTCCAGCCCCTGAATCTTGGGGAATTCTGAGTCGACACGGGGGATGATGGTCGCCGCTCCACAGGCGACGAGATCCTTGACCTTCTGGTCCGGGTTGGGGATGACTTGTTGGCGGAGGAGGAAGTACTTTTGAACGGGAATCCGACACCTAGAGGGGGGGGGGGTTGAATAGGTGCTATTACAAGTTTTAAGTCTTTTTAAATTTAGGCTCAACACAAAGGTAAATTCTCTAGATATGCAACTACGGTGAATTTACCTATATGACAAGCTAAGCAATAACAGGATAAACACGAGAGCAAGACAAGCAAGTAAGGGAGTGTAGCGTACCTGCACTTTAAATAAGGCAGATACCTGTGTATAGTGCAAATCCCTGGATCGATTCATTTGCACACACAGTTTACGATGTAATATCACAACAAAGCGTCAATTTTATTACATCGATGATCCAGAATTACAAAATATTCGATACAAGTTGCATAGCATAAAGCTAGCATTGAAAAAGTACACAGCGGAAATACAATAGCAGTGGGTCTCTAACAACTTCATGTTGCCACAGGCGAAAACATGTTGGTTGTAGAGTCGAAACCTATAAACGCAACCTCACTCGTCATCTGAACAATCTGCAATAAGAAAAATATCGCAACAACGTGGGTCAGATTCCATAAAAAATGGAGTCTGGCAAGTGACACTATGGTGGACACTTAATGGAATAACTCTAAAGCCTATATGCATATTTGGCTGGTGGAGTTCAAGGCTAATTTTCATAAAGCCAATTTTTCCTACTCTTTTGAAACACTTTTCTTGAAATCAAGACGAGTATGGCATGAAAACCATAAATCTCATCTTCCCTTGTTCACCCATCAAGTTTTATTTCTGAAGTTGGAATGATGGAATCCTCCGTTGACGTCCGTGATCAGCTGCTCAAATTATCCGTACCGGGGACACGGCTAAGTACTTAGTTTTACACTCTGCAGAGGTTGTGCACGTTCACCATTGTACCCATTCAACCCAAGGTATCCTTTACACACCATTTGTGATTAGGAAAGGAGAAGAATGAGACGAGATCTTTCAGAAGCATTTTCCCTCCCACTCTGGCTTGACCCGTTCCACCTAACATCCCCCTACATCTGCTTGTCAAGACGGAGAGAGTCCACGCAACATAATTGATCAAGCCAGAGCCCATATGGCAATGGCTGCACTGGAAGCAATCGTCACTCAGAGTCCTTCAGATTCCTATGTTCCCTGGGTGGCCATCCACAAGTGCACTCTCAGGTGAAAACCACCATGCTCATGGCCCCAAGTATAGAAGAAACTACCTTAGGCGAAGACCAGCACAAGCACAGCCCTGAGTAGCCAGTCAACATAAACCATTCAACCAATCCACCCAGGTGTTTCATTAACTTCGTTGATGTGTACTCTCAGGTGAAAAAAACCATGCTCACGGCCCTAAGTAGAATAGACATTCATCCTAGGCGACAATAACCTTGAGCACAATCCTGAGTAGTCACTTAACATTTTGTAAAAAACTTTTCATCAATTGCATAGCATCAATATTTCTACTAAGTATTGTATAGGAACCTAGATACAGGAGTAAGGAATTTCTACACAGGTTTAGCATAGCAATCCTATCCTACACATGCTTATATAAAAATACACTAAGTAATGCATATAGAAAAGAGTAGGAGGTTTATGAGGTGTGCCACTTGCCTTGGAAACCGGGGATCGAGCAGTTACAATTGCAAAGACTCTCGTTTGTGCCACTTGCCTTTACACACCATTTGTGATAAGGAAAGGAGAAGAATGAGACGAGATCTTTCAGAAGCATTTTCCCTCCCACTCTGGCTTGACCCGTTCCACCTAACATCCCCCTACATCTGCTTGTCAAGCCGGAGAGAGTCCACGAGGTGTAATTGATCAAGCCAGAGCCCATATGGCAATGGCTGCACTGGAAGCAATCGTCACTCGGAGTTCTTCAGATTCCTCTGTTCCTGGGTGGTCATTCACAAGTGTACATACTCTAGGAACCATAGACATGGACCTGAGTAGCCACTCAACATAAACCATACAACCACTTACCACCCAAGTGTTTCATTCTTAACTTAGTAGAATTTAGATTTTCACAAAACAACATTTGCATAGCATCAATAGATCTACTAAGTATTGCATAGGAGCCTAGACACATGAATAAGGAATTTCTACACAGGTTTAGCATAGCAATACTATCCTACACATGCTTATATCAAAATACACTAAGTAATGCATATAGAAAATAATAGGAAGTTTATGAGGTGTGCCACTTGCCTTTGAATGCAGTCTTTGCTCACAAACTCTTTTCCACGAACTCGGGTCTCTCCGTTCAGTCTAAACAATACAAACAAACAACCATACAACAATCATAAAACAACACAACACATACAAACAAGTTTCTTAAACTTCTAAGGAAAACATGTCATGCATGATATGCAAATTATTTCTAAGGACTAGTGATGCATATCATGCCATGAAAATCTTTTAAGTCAATGACTAAGGACTAAGATCATAAGTTGGATAACAAAAATCTTGAATAAGCACTCAAATGACTTAGTCATGATGTGCAAAATATTAAGTCCATAAGGTGATCAACAATTATTATCAACTCTTTGTAAATTGGATATTCTAGGATCCAACAAACTTCAACGTGGTAATAATATGATCAAAAAAAATGTTTAAGTCTTAAGTGAAAGACAGGATTAGGAAAGAGGGAAAAGATAGAAAGAAAGATGTAGTTGTCCTCCAGGCTTCATCTCCAGACTTGTAACTTTCTTTAGAGTGATGTCTTGATTGAATTCTTGGTAGAGTTGAATAATCTTCAGACTTGATGATTTTTGTATCACCTAGGCTGGTCTTGGATTTAACTTGGTCTTCATAACACTAAGAGAAGAAGGGAGAAAAGAAAGAGAGGAAGCACGACTTAGAAAATATAGCTGGTTGGTCTTCATGAACATCTTCTTGATTTTCTTCTAAGTGCTTCTACTTCTTGGAGATTCTTCTGGAGTCTTGTTTTGGCTAAGTCCTTCATTGGCCTTATAGCTCCATGTTGAAAATTCATAAGTGTCCAGTGCATAGCACTTTTACCAAAATACTAAGTTTGAAAATAATCCTAACTTAGAGACAATGGGGGAGGAGTTTTCTTATGGAAAATATAACTACAAAATAAAATATGATATGCATGAAATGCAATTTCAAATCACAAGAAACATAATACTAATTTTTGTGATATTTATAAAGTATGCATAAAGTTATAATTGCAATTTAATTAGTTTCTAATTTTGCAAAATATAACAAAAGGGTTAAATATAATATTAGAGTTTTATGTGATTAAATTTTTATAACAAAGTTTTGTAATTAGTATTAATAGACATAGGGGATTTAAATAAATTTTATAGCAATTGGATTTATTCAAGAATAATGTTTATATTAAAAGTTATGTTGAAAATATTCAAACTATTTAATTTAAATATATAACTATGAATTCAATCAAATATTACTCAAAAATATTTTATAACAGAGACATCACACTACAAATATTCTAAAGTTTCTAAAACAATTTTATTTGCAATTTTTGGAATTATAGATTTAAAGTTATGACAAAAATACTCAAATTCACCATTTGAAATTTGAATATTTTAAACTAAGTCAAATTTGAATTTTGGCAGATCCAAAATATTCTACATGTCAAGGGCTTTCCAAATATATAAAAATATTTGAATTTGGATAAGTGGTTAAAAAGTTATGACAAATCTAAGTGACAGGGGCTTTTCTGCAAAACTGCCATTTAAACAATTAAAAGAAAACAAATTCCACGTCAGCGCTGACTGGGCAGTGACGTGGCCGTTGACGTGGCGCTGACTGGATTAAGTCAACAAATCTAGGCCATTGGATCTGGATCGGACGGATCTAAACGGCCCGTACCGATTCGTTTTAAACTTCTAATCCACGCCGTACGTTGAAGATCGGAGGGCTCAGAGAGAGGAAGGTGCTCACCGGCGGCGCGGGGTAGCCGGAGGCGAAGACGACGGCGGCGCGGCTCGGCGATGGACGAACTCGAGGATCCGGTGGTCTCCCAGGCTCGCGGAGATGACGTCTGGTGCGACGCGTCGTGTCGAAGAAGATGGAGGTGACGGCGTCGTCTCGGGCGCTCCGGAGCTCCGTGGAGGCGTGGCCGAAGGGGCTCGGGTGCCGGCGAGCTTCGGTTGTCCGTGCCCCGCACGATTGGTAGCAGAGGAGACACGGGGAAAGCGTCCGCGGGTGCGCACGAGCGAGGGGAGGAGAGTGGAGGGGGTCTCAGGGGTGGGGGCTTGCTTCCTCGCCGGAGTTCGAAGGAAAAAGGCCGGCGGCTCAATGAAGTCCGGCGAGCAAACTGGAGAGCCTCGGGGCACGAAATGGAGGGGGAGTAGAGGGGAAAGTGAGCCGGGATCGTCGGCTCTTTATAGAATCAAACGGATGAAGAAACCGTGGTCTTAATCGCGCGCAATCAAGGGATTAAAATCGGCCGTTTTCGGCTCGGTCATGGGCGTGGTTCCCGGCCGGAGCTTGAAGAAGCCTTGCTCCTGACAGGTGGGTCCCACTGTCAGATTTTTTTTCTCTTTTTCTTTTCTATTTTATTTATTTCTTTTATAACTTTTGATTTATAACTCCAAATGAGGTCAAACAAATTTCTAAAAATTTGTAAAATTATTATCTTTGTGTCAAACCAGTTTTAGGAATGTTTTGAACATTTAAAAAAAATAATATTTTGAAATATTGTTTAAATCCAAATTTGACACTTTATGTTAAATTTAAAACTAGGGTTTAATTAATTTTATTTTTGGCTAAAATACATTCTATGAAATACCCATATTCAAAATGTTTGAATTTAAGTTATTTAAACTCATATTCCAATATTAAATAAATTTTAGCTTTAATAGATTTTTAAATATCACATTACAACTAATTGTAATGAAAAGAGAAAATGTAATGTACTCATTTTTAATTCAAATTATTTTGTGCACCATTATATTTTATATTTAAGATAAATCATTTGAAAACTTCATAAACAACTTTGGACAATAATGATAAAGTGAGATATTTGAAATATTAAACTTTTTCCAATAAGTTTGAAGTCTTTCATAGTTGGTTTTCTTATGCATTTAATATTTTATTTTAATAAAAAGAAAAGTTTTAAATTTTAGTGATTTTTGAACATTATAAAATGCTGGGATGCTACAGGGAGAAAGGATAAGAGGAACCAAGTGAAGCACGCGGAGACGAAGAGATAATCCCGAGTTCCACCCAAGGGTGTACGTCTCGTTGGAGAGGTGTGCGCTACCACAACAGGTTAGCCGCAACGCCACAAAGGCTCACCTTCTTCTCCGATGAACTCATCCACAAAGGTTGCGAGTTCACCTTCCACTATTGATCCCCTTATAAGGCGGAGATCGAATCCCTTACAAACGCTTGAGCACACACCCACAACTTAATTGGGGGCTCTCAAGATGACCACGAAAAGTCCAGACCACAAAAGGTCAAGCTTACACCAAGTACCAACAATGGTGAGATCTAGGTTTTCCTAGAGGAAACCCTAGACTCGAAATCCCCAAGTGAATGGGGGGGGGGGGATATTACAAATTTCTTCGGTGAAGTAGTAGATCGGGGCCTTCTCCTTCGCTCCTCCAAAGATCAACGAGTTTGGGTGGAGGAGTTGGGAGATCTTGAAGATTTGAGCTTCAACACATTTATGATGAGAGAGAGTGTAAGAGCTAAAATGGCTGGAGGTAGGTCGAGAGGTATTTATAGCCCCTCCAAGAACTAGCCGTTTTTCACTGCGCGCAGGCCGGAACTTCCGGTCGCCCGGTTCCGGCCAAAGTTTCGGTGGAACTTCCGGCTTGGCTAGGACGCAGGCAATCCCAGACTTAGAGAAAAACCTGGCATGTTCAACACCGGAATTTCCGGTTGTCTGGCCGGAAGTTCCTGTCGCCCGGAAAGATCCGGCCAAAGTTCCGGGCAAAGTTCCGGCTTTGCCCGTGCGCGAGCAATTCCTGACTTAGCAGATTTCTCTGCTATTCAGCACCAGAACTTCCGGTGAGTAGGCCGGAACTTCCGGTCTCTCGGAATGATCCGGTAAAATCTCCAGACAAAGTTCTGGCTTTGCCCGTGCGCAGGCAAGTTTTGACTTAGCTGATTTTCTCATTTGTCTAGGACGGAACTTCCGGTGGCAGGCCAGAACTTCCGGTCGCCCGGAAAGATCCGGCCAAACCTCCGGCCAAAGTTCCGCCTTTGCCAGAGCTTAAATCCTAAAGGACTTCGACGTTTTCTGGCCAACCAGAAATGTCCGGTGCAGGCCCGGAAATTCCGTCCCGTAGGCCGGAACTTCCGGTCACAGCACCGGAACTTCCGGCCTGACAGGAGAGGAAAAACTGCCAGCCAACTCTCTCTTTAATCCGGTTGATCTTCATCCTTTTTGTTCTTCAAGGCTATGTAGTATCTTAAATACTTAGGCACACCGTTAAACATCCTTTTCGTGTTGTCATTACCATCCAAAACTCAGGAGACGGAAAATGCTCTTTCAACTTTGCCCACAGGTCCACGAAGGGCTAGATGCCGAGATACCCCTCCGCGTACGAGGCGAAGCAAGAAAGCATCATGAGAGATGGTGCGGTTGGAGGCTGTATGTGTCATGAAAATCGCGGAAGAACGGGCTGGCCGGAAGACCAAACCCGCGCTCAAAATGTGTAACGAACACTACTCATTCGCCGGGTTGGGGTGCCGGCTCGACTCCGCCTGTTGGAAGTCGTCTTTCCACTTGGGGTTGAATCCGGTGCGTCCGATACAGCCAGTCGAGGTCCCACTGGCTAGCCTCGGAGCCATCCCAACAGCCCCTAACACTCTTGTAGTGACCTCACCTTTTATTATAAGGTGGAAGTCCCTGTGTTTATGTGCTAGTTCCTGGATCAAATGCTAGCACCCCAGTTTAAGATGTATATCATGCAAAAGTGTCAAATACTTTATTAAATCGCATGATCCAGTGTTACAAATATCTCTTACAACTTGCATAACCTGAAAAGGCTAGCAAAATTTCAAAGAGTAGCAGCGGAAAACAGTAGATACAATGAGCCTCATCATCTTCATGTGCCACAGACAAAGCATGTTGGTTGTAGACTCGAAATCCTATCGAATGCTCACTCGTCGTCTGTCGAATCTGCAAGGTTTAGTTGCAGCCCAGCTATAAAGGGTCAGCACAATTGAATTGTGGTGGCTAGTGACTTTTATTTCTAATATTATACTAAGCTATATCTATATGCTTATTTGGCTGGTGGAGCTCAAGGCTATTGCGCAAAGCAAGTTTTCTCCTACTTTTGGAAAACACTTTTTGGAACAATAACTTCTCTTTAGGAGACATCTCGGGACTAGTCCATGTCCCCTACCCATGTTCACCCATCAAAGTTTTATTAAGAAATTGGAATGAAGAGATTTTTCAGAAGACAGCCTTGTGTAGTTACTCAAATTGTCCGATGCCGGGGACACAACTAAGATCTTAGGTTTTAACTCTCGAGAGTATGTGCACTTTCACCATTAGACTTAATCAACCCAAACTATCCTCTACACTCCTTTAGTGAGAAGGAAAAGGAGAAGATCAAGACGAGACTTTTCAGAAGTTGCTTTCCCATGATCATACTAAGAGATTACCACCATCCTATCAACTCTACCACCATCAATCTCTTGACCCAGGTGCACATCAACTTACTCCATCAAGACAGAGCCCATATTGACCAATGGTTGCACGGTAAGCAACTAAACTCAGTGTAAACTTAAATCTCATAGCCCTGGGTGGCCTACCACAAGTGAGCAACTGAGGTTAACATCGCATATCATGGCCCCAAGTAAGTGAAAACTATCTTGGGCGAAGACAACCATGACACTTGGCCCTGAGAAGCCACTCAACTTGAAACCTCCTCGATCGACCCAATCCACCCAGGCGTTAAATTAATTTAGTGGAAATTTTCATTTATCACATCAACCATAAAACAATCATTTTTGCAGCAGGTACTTCCACTAAATTATAATAGGGGTCTAACTGGAATTTCTAAGGGGTAACCTAACAGGTTTGCATAGCATACTAATAATCTCCCAAAAACCTATCATGCATGCTACTTTTGCAAATACTGCTTAAAACACTAGGTATGTAATAGAATAAAATAGTAGGTGTTTTATGAAGTCACTTGCCTGATGAATGTTGTCGTTTCTCACACACTCAATGTCGACAACGAACGTTGCACTCCGTTCAATCTATAAAGTAAAAAGACATACAATAAACAAGCAATTCAACAAGCACATAACAATTAAAACAAACAAGCGTAAAAAGGCTTAGCACAGGGTTTGGAATTATTGTGATTGAGTTAAGGGTTTGCCAATTTGGTCACGGGATGGTCTTGAAAAAGATTTACATAAAAGCAGGGTCAAGATGTTTTGAAAACAAATTAAAACAAGGTTTGCAACTTTAAGATATTTAGCATATCTAAAACATTTCACAAGTCTAAGTTTCAAAAGTTATTTTAATCATATTTGGTTTTGGCATTGTTCACAAAATTAGACATCAATTTGGAAAAAAGGATTTTAAAACAAATTAATATTCAAGAATTTCTTAATTTATCATATCTATACATTTTTAATTCCCAACTTAAAAGTTCATAGTAATTTATAATAACCCAGTTATTTGCAATGACATAAAGTTTTAGATCACAGTTTTAGTAACACCTAATTAAGCAATAACATTTATAAGCACTTATAAATGAAATGGTATCATTTAACAGGGTTTTAAACAAAACTTTCATCTTAATGTTGTGAAATAGATTAATAATAATGGAATTGAGTTTTCTCTGGTCAAGGGCAATTATTTATGGCATTAGTGCAAAGAAAATAATTTGAAATACATTAATAAAAGATTTTATTATGCCAAATTAAAATCAAATAAGTATCTGATTATAAACTTCTTTTAAAAAATTTCAAACTTTATTTATAACAGTGGGCCATCATTCTACATATCTTAAGATTTCCAAAAATATTTTAATTGCAAATTTTAGACATTTGAATTTGAATCTATGTCAAATTTAATCAATTTCTAAATCTGAAAGTTGGATCAATTTAAACTAGTCAAAATTAAAATCTAAAAGTACCAATAGATTCTACTGGTCAAGGGCTTTAATTTGACATAAAAATTGTCCAATTTAGATAATGGGTTAAAAACTTATGAAGATTCTAAGTTGTAGGGACTTTTCTGTAAATCTGCCAATTAAATCTATTCGGAAATAAAACAGAAAAAAGGTTAGCCACGCGGCGGGCTGTGATTGGCTGGGCTCGGCTCGGCTCGGCTAGGCTCGGCTTAGTCTGAGCCGCGGCTCAGCTCGGCTCTAGTCGATCTGGATCGTCAGATCCAGATCCGGCGGATCGACACGACTCGTACCGCTTCGATATGAGGATCTAATCCTACGCGTAGAAAACAGATCGTACGGCCAGGGAACATTGACCTTACCGTGGCGGCGCTCCGGTGGCCGGAGTTGGGGAGGACGGCGGCGCGCGGCTCGGTCGAGGACGCCGGCGACGCTCCGGTTGCCCCCTGGACTCCGCGAGGCGACGAGGAGGTTCAGTGCGCGACGAGGAGCTCGATGGTGCAGGCGGCGCCGTCGATTTCTTCCCGCACGTACGTGACGGCGTGGGCGGAGGTGTTCGGCTGCCGGCGAACTCCGGCGACGCACGCGATGGCTCGCTTCTACTGCGGAAGAAAGTCGGGGAAGGGGTGAGGAGTTGCGCACGGCTGCGGCGGAGGAGCTGGGCACGGTCTCGGACAGAGAGGTGGCTCACGTCGCCGAGAAAACGGAGAAAAGCGCGGCTGCGGCCGAGCGCCTCCGGCGAGCGGCAACGGCGGCGCTCCGTTAGGGGTTTTTTGGGGGCGAACGAACCGTGGCGTCGGGGGCTTTATATGGGGCCAGATAATGGGAACAAACCCCACAAGAAACGTGCTAATTTTGAACGAATTTGGGAGAGGATCTCGACCGGATTTCTCGGACGGAGGTTGAAGATGATGACGTCATCGCTGACGTCATCCCGATATTTAATTTTCTGTTTTATTCCATTTTATTCGTATCTTTTGATTTATAACTCCAAATGAAGTCAAATCAGTTTCTAAAAATTTGTAATATCCATATCTATGTTTTAAAACAGTAGTGGGCATGTTTTGAAAACTTTTGAAAATTAATATTTTGAAATAATCATAAAATGCAAATTTTCCCATTTAGGTCAACTTTGTAAATAGTAATTTAATAAATTTATTTGGGGTTAAATTAAATTTATGCAATTACCACATTCAATTATGTTTGAATTTAAGTTATTAAATTCATATTCCAATATTAAATGAATTTTAGCTTTAATAGGTTATTTAAATAACATATTACAACTATTGGAAATGAAAAGAGAAAATGCAATGAAATCATTTTTAATTTAAAATACTTTGTGCACCATAAGTTTTTATGTTATGAACAATTATTTTGAACACTTCATAACTTATCTTTGAAGGATTTCGTACAATTACTTCATTGCCTATTTTGAATATATTCATGAAATCATTTTATGTATTGAAAATTGGTAAGAATAATTTAAGTTATTGAAATGCTTATTTGAATAAATCATTAGTTATAAAATCTATGAAGTTTTAGAGTTATACACTATAGACTTGAAATATACAAAACTATGTTTTGAACTTGGGTAAATGAATAATAATCTTTTGGCAAATAGACAATGTTTTCAATAGTTTAAAATAACACTTGTAATTATTATTTTAATTTATGAATTGCTATTGCTAAGTGGTTGAAATCAAATACTTATAAAGAAACCTTTTATTTTATGAATATGATTTTGAAGGTTTGTAAAACATTTGTCAAATTAGATATTGAGGTTTTAATAATTACAATAGATAATAAAATCTTTTAACTTGAAACAACTTTTGAAACTAAAGATAAACTGAGATATTTGAAATATTAAACTTTTTCAATATGTTTGAAGTCTTTCATAGTTGGTTTTCTTATGCATTTAATATTTTATTTTAATAAAAGAAAAGTTTTAAATTTTAGTGATTTTTTGAACATTATGAAATGTTGGGATGTTACAGACTACCACCCTTAAAAGGAATCTCGTCCCAAGATTCGGAGAGGCTGAGAACAAAATGCAAGTGTTGGGAAAGATTCTGATAGCTAGGGACGGTGGAGAAATGCAGCTGCTGACACGGGAACAGCAAAACCAGCAGATTCCGCTGATTGGGGAGGTTAGAAAGAAAGATGGGTTTGGACAACTTGGATTAGATTAACTTAGTGGGCTACCACCCTTAAAACAAACTTTTGCGGCAAATCTGAAATTCTTTCTATAATCTTTCAGTCGAACTTTTCCATCACTTTAGGGTTGTAGTATAACATACGTCCATTGAACTGCTTTTGGTACTGAATATAACTCCTGGCTTAATCTGAAAACCAACCTGAGAGGATTTCAAAGCGATCTCCATAACTCTAACCACTTGATGTCCTCATGTGCTTCATCTTCACAGTTTACATTTTTGAAGCAACTAACGTAACTCTCATGGAAGGCAAATCTTCGATTGTTGGGTATTCTTCAAAACTTTGCTTGTGGTTATCCTCACCGTAATTTAATACGTTTTAGCAACCCTTGCCTCACATAGGGTTATAAATATCTACAATTCTATGGTTTTGGTTTTTCATCGTCGTAAGTCACTCAAGATTTTCCATTCCTCATAGCAAAGAGAATGATATGAGTATTCGCCATGGGGGCCAATCCATGTCGCACTCACTCATTACTTTGTACTTGGTTTGATGAATCTCGTATTCTAACACTTGGTCAAACCTCACTTATCTCACAGAATGTTTCCAGTCTGTAGGACAAACCTAAGCTAAACTATCGGTCCTCATACTAGTAGGTTGCGTTAAACCTACACCGGGATAGCTGAAAAGTTGTTGTCTCTTGAAAATTCCTTCTCCTTGATGTGATGGAAAATATATGTTGTCTCAACTCCTAAACTTAACCTCCACTAGTATATCCATTCTGGTTGGTTTAATTTTGTTCTAAGGATAGAGATTGCGTCTGGTTTGGGTTTAGCATGGATGAGTTAAGATGGAAAGACACTAAGAAAGAATTCTACGCCAACATAATAAGACAAGGCAATTCATTTTACAAACAACATCTAGCAAACACCAAACAACAAGGTTCACACACAAACAAACAATCTAGTATTGTCATACAACCTAAGTTGATATGAACAATACACTAACACGGTATCGCTGTTCTAAATGGTGGTCTAATACAGCTCTTTCTTGAGCGCTTCATGATCTTCTTCAATTTCTATAAACCCTTCCAAGTGGTTGAACACTAAATCCAAGTTCTTCTATCATCTTCCATGTAGTTCTTCGTGTTGAATCGTAGAATTCCTTATGAAGTATTAGACTCAGACTTCAAGAACAATGGTCATCTAGAAATAGATAAGATATTTTCCAGAAGGTAGATAGTAGACGAGAGGATACGAAAAGATAAAGAAAATTATATATTTATTTTAGTAAAGTGAATAGAAATAGATTTTCAATCCTATGGTCAAAGCCTATTTCTATCCAAACCTAGGGTCTCGAACCTACAGGCAACACAGTGCTCTGATACCATCTGTAGTGACCTCACCTTTTATTATAAGGTGGAAGTCCCTGTGTTAATGTGCTAGTCCCTGGATCAAATGCTAGCACCACAGTTTAAGATGTATATCATGCAAATGTGTCAAATACTTTATTAAATCGCATGATCCAGTGTTACAAATATCTCTTACAACTTGCATAACCTGAAAAGGCTAGCAAAATTTCCAAGAGTAGCAGCGGAAAACAGTAGATACAATGAGCCTCATCATCTTCATGTGCCACAGACAAAGCATGTTGGTTGTAGACTCGAAATCCTATCGAATGCTCACTCGTCGTCTGTTGAATCTGCAAGGTTTAGTTGCAGCCCAGCTATAAAGGGTCAGCACAATTGAATTGTGGTGGCTAGTGACTTTTATTTATAATATTCTACTAAGCTATATCTATATGCTTATTTGGCTGGTGGAGCTCAAGGCTATTGCGCAAAGCAAGTTTTCTCCTACTTTTGGTAAACACTTTTTTGGAACAATAACTTCTCTTTAGGAGACTTCTCGGGACAAGTCCATGTCCCCTACCCATGTTCACCCATCAAAGTTTTATTAAGAAATTGGAATGAAGAGATTTTCAGAAGACAACCTTGTGTAGTTACTCAAATTGTCTGATGTCGGGGACACGACTAAGATCTTAGGCTTTAACTCTCGAGAGTGTGTGCACTTTCACCATTAGACTTAATCAACCCAAACTATCCTCTACACTCCTTTAGTGAGAAGGAAAAGGAGAAGAACAAGACGAGACTTTTCAGAAGTTGCTTTCCCATGATCATACTAAGAGATTACCACCATCCTATCAACTCTACCACCATCAATCTCTTGACCCAGGTCCACATCAACTTACTCCATCAAGACAGAGCCCATATTGACCAATGGTTGCACGGTAAGCAACTAAACTCAATGTAAACTTAAATCTCATAGCCCTGGGTGGCCTACCACAAGTGAGCAACTGAGGTTAACACCGCATATCATGGCACCAAGTAAGTGAAAACTATCTTGGGCGAAGACAACCATGAAACTTGGCCCTGAGAAGCCACTCAACTTGAAACCTCCTCGATCGACCCAATCCACCCAGACGTTAAATTAATTTAGTGGAAATTTTCATTTATCACATCAACCATAAAACAATCATTTTTGCAGCAGGTACTTCCACTTAATTATAATAGGAGTCTAATTGGAATTTCTAAGGGGTAACCTAACATGTTTGCATAGCATACTACAAATCTCCCAAAAACCTATCATGCCTGCTACTTTTGAAAATACTGCTTAAAACACTAGATATGCAATAGAATAAAATAGTAGGTGTTTTATGAAGTCACTTGCCTGATGAATGTTGTCGTTTCTCACACACTCATTGTCAACAACGAACATTGCACTCCGTTCAATCCATAAAGTAAAAAGACATACAATAAACAAGCACATAACACTTAAAACAAACAAGCGTAAAAAGGCTTAGCACAGGGTTTGGTCAAGGGTATCACATAATTCAATGTGCAAAAGGAATTATTGTGATTGAGTTAAGGGTTTGCCAATTTGGTCAGGGGATGGTCTTGAAAAAGAATTATATAAAAGCAGGGTCAAGATGTTTTGAAAACAAATTAAAACAAGGTTTGCAACTTTAAGATATTTAGCATATCTAAAACATTTCACAAGTCTAAGTTTCAAAAATTATTTTAATCATATTTGGTTTTGGCATTGTTCACAAGATTAGACATCAATTTTGGAAAAAAGGATTTTAAAACAAATTAATATTCAAGAATTTCTTAGTTTATCATCTCTATACATTTTTAATTCCCAACTTAAAAGTTCATATTAATTTATAATAACCCAGTTATTAGCAATGACATAAAGTATTAGATCACACTTTTAGTAACACCTAATTAACCAATAACATTTATAAACACTTATAAATGAAATGGTATCATTTAACAGGGTTTTAAACAAAACTTACATCTTAATGTTGTAAAATTAGATTAATAATAATGGAATTGAGTTTTCTCTGGTCAAGGGCAATTATTTATGGCATTAGTTCGAAGAAAATAATTTGAAATACATTAATAAAAGATTTTATTATGCCAAATTAAAATCAAATAAGTATCTGATTATAAACTTCTTTTAAAATTGTTCAAATTTTATTTATAACAGTGGGTCATCATTCTACATATCTTAAAATTTCCAAAAATAAATTATTTGCAAATTTTAGACATATGAATTTGAATCTATGTCAAATTTACTCAATTACTAAATCTGAAAGTTGTATCAATTTAAACTAGTAAAAAATAAATTTTAAAAGTACCAATAGATTCTACTGGTCAAGGGCTTTAATTTGACATAAAAGCTGTGATTGGCTGGGCTCGGCTCGGCTAGGCTCGGCTTAGTCTGAGCCGCGGCTCGGCTCCAGTCGATCTGGATCGTTAGATCCAGATCCGACGGATCCACACGACTCGTACCGCTTCGATCCGAGTATCTAATCCTACGCGTAGAAAACAGATCGTACGGCCAGGGAGCGTTGACCTTACCGTGGCGGCGCTCCGGTGGCCGGAGTTGGGGAGGACGGCGGCGCGCGGCTCGGTCGAGGACGCCGGCGACGCTCCGGTTCCCCCTGGACTCGGCGAGGCGACGAGGAGGTTCAGCGCGCGACGAGGAGCTCGATGGTGCAGGCGGCGCCGTCAATTTCTTCCCGTACGCACGTGATGGCGTGGGCTGAGGTGTTCGGCTGCCGGCGAACTCCGGCGACGCACGCGATGGCTCGCTTCTACTGCGGAAGAAAGTCGGGGAAGGGGTGAGGAGTTGCGCACGGCTGCGGCGAAGGAGCTGGGCACGGTCTCGGACAGAGAGGTGGCTCACCTCGCCGGGAAAACGGAGAAAAGCGCGGCTGCAGCCGAGCGACTCCGGCGAGCGGCAACGGCGGCCTGGCGGCGCTCCGTTAGGGGTTTTTTGGGGGCGAACGAACCGTGGCGTCGGGGGCTTTATATGGGGCCAGATAATGGGAACAAACCCCGCAAGAACCGTGCTGGTTTTGAACGAATTTGGGAGAGGATCTCGGCCGGATTTCTCGGACGGAGGTTGAAGATGATGACGTCATCGCTGATGTCATCCCGATATTTAATTTTCTGCTTTATTCCATTTTATTCATATCTTTTGATTTATAACTCCAAATGAAGTCAAATCAGTTTCTAAAAATTTGTAATATCCATATCTATGTTTTAAAACAGTAGTGGGCATGTTTTGAAAACTTTTAAAAATTAATATTTTGAAATAATCATAAAATGCAAATTTGCCCATTTAGGTCAACTTTGAAAATAGTAATTTAATAAATTCATTTGGGGTTAAATTAAATTTATGCAATTACCGCATTCAATTATGTTTGAATTTAAGTTATTAAACTCATATTCCAATATTAAATGAATTTTGGCTTTAATAGGTTATTTACATAACATATTACAACTATTGGAAATGAAAAGAGAAAATCCAATGAAATCATTTTTAATTCAAAATACTTTGTGCACCATAAGTTTTTATATTATGAACAATTATTTTGAACACTTCATAACTTATCTTTGAAGTTTTTCCTACAATTAATTCATTGCTTATTTTGAGTATATTCATGAAATCATTTTATGTATTGAAAATTGGTAAGAATAATTTAAGTTATTGAAATGCTTATTTGAATAAATCATTAGTTATAAAATCTATGAAGTTTTAAAGTTATACACTATAGACTTGAAATATACAAAACTATGTTTTGAACTTGGGTAAATGAATAATAATCTTTTGGCAAATAGACAATGTTTTCAATAGTTTAAAATAACACTTGTAATTATTATTTTAATTTATGAATTGCTATTGCTAAGTGGTTCAAATCAAATACTTATAAAGAAACCTTTTATTTCATGAATATGATTTTGAAGGTTTGTAAAACATTTGTCAAATTAGATTTTGAGGTTTTAATAATTACAATAGATAATAAAATCTTTTAACTTGAAACAACTTTTGAAACTAAAGATAAACTGAGATATTTGAAATATTAAACTTTTTCAATATGTTTGAAGTCTTTCATAGTTGGTTTTCTTATGCATTTAATATTTATTTTAATAAAAGATTTTTTTTTTAAATTTTAGTGATTTTTTGAACATTATGAAATGTTGGGATGTTACAACTCTCGACGCCCATCTCGGCGCCCTCGGATGACATGTCGGGGCTAATCTGAAGTCAGAGTGGCTGGTTAGTCGGGTTAGCATGTCGGTAATGATGAAACTCGGCCTAGAAACCGCTTTTATTGACCGACATCCTAACGAATAGATCTACAAAAGCAAAATAATCGGAAGTTAATGAGAGCAAATATCAAGCTTCTAGGCTGTTCTTGAGCTGCAGGGCGCGAACATAGGCATTGCAAGCAGAGGCATGTTCAAGATAGTTCTCTGCGCTAACTACCCACAGCAAACAACTACGCAATATGCAATAAACAAGATCTTTCGAGTGATCCCGCAACGGATTTGTGGTGGTTCGGGAAGAACTCTCGAAGAACGCAAACCGTCACATCTATGGAGGAATCTACCGGAGGAGATCGAAGAACTCACCGGAGAAGAAGAGGGTGCCGAGGCACGGGAGTAGCACAGACCAATGGCGAATACGGTACGCTCGATCAACGGCATTCGACGCTCGGGCGTTGCGCGGAGGCGGTAGCGGAGCGCTCGGGGCAAGTGCGGCAGAGGAAGGCAATGTGGGGAAGAAAGAGGGACGACCTTTCCGTTCCCCCTATTTATGGGGAACCCCGGGGAACGGTTTCCAGATCTCCTTGCCCACGATTTCCCGAATCATGGGTGGGATCGCGGTGCGCCGAGGCGTGCACGTGGCAGCACCCGGAGGTGCACAATGGGCCACACCGGAGGCCACAGGGCGCCAACGGTTGGCGTGCGGATCCGGTGTCGATCCCGGCGCGTGAACCCGATCGGCGTGCTCGTAAGTCAAGGCACTCGAGTGCTACCCTGACTTGACATGACCTCGAGTGGGCCCGCATGGCAGATAAGGCATGCCCGGCATGTGGCGCGAGATGCATTTGGTCGTTTTAACTTACAAGTATTATTCTGAAGATGCCAAGTCTATTACTACGGGATAGGTCATCTCGGCGAAATTGTTCTCGGAAAATGGATGTAGGGAAAGAGCATCTCGGTCGCAGGACCCAAGCTTTGTTGTGAGATCTCGGTTTGTTTCTTTGTTGAACCTGGTGCCGCATCATCTTGCATTGCTGCGCATCACCAGCTTCGGGGACTAGTGTCGGGGAGCTGCCCCCGGGGTAGGGCAGAACCGGTACAGGTCTGTAGCCTGGCTACATGAATTTACCTTTGGGATGTAATGAGGGCTGTCCCTTGGTGCACTGAAGGGACAACTTGGCCTTTGGATGGTTGTCAGGGCCAGAGTGCCTCTTGGGGGCCGCAAGGGTCATCAGCGGAGACTATAAATAGACCCCCAAACCCCAAGAGCTGCACAAACATCAGCAGAAGGTTCCTCTAAGAACCAGTTTCTCGAAGATGTCCTTGCTGAGAGCCTAAGACATCTTCGTGAAACTGGGCCTAGAGATACTTCTCTTGGGTGGCTGCCCGGACTCTACGTGGAACCCGACATGGGCCGGAAGGGCTGCCCGGTATGGTGGTATGTCGGGGTCTTCCGACATGGTCTCGGGCAAACGAGAACCCGGGTTGCCCGGATAGGCATCTTGGTATAAGTCTAACCGGCTAACTTACATTAGTTCTGGTTAGTTGTATTCGTTGTACAGGAAGGCTCTGTGGAGGTACCGGAGTGAGAAACCGACATGGGGCATGTCGGACAGGAGTCAAGGAGCAGGAGCAGGCTTTCCGCCTGACACGGGGGGAGATCATTTCCCTCCTGACACGGAAGCATAGTCACCTCTCGCCTGACACGGGAGCGTGTCAGCCGGTACGATGACGCTGCGACAAGACCGGACATGCCTAGTCCGGCAATCCGGAAAAGGCTACTAGGCATGGGCGAAGACATGTCTTGTCTCAGACAAGGGGACAATGATGATCCAGGACAGCGCATGCGTTCCTTGCCGGGATGATGACGGCAGGGCTATGCCGGATAGCTCGGCGGCTAGGTCGCACTAGCCGGTGTCGACATAACCGTTGGCCTGACTGGTGGGCCCAAGCCAGATTAGGGTTTCCGGTCCTCCCGACCGGAACTCTATAAAAGACGCCATAACTCCTCCTGTGTAGGGACGACCAACCATTGTGCCAAAATTATAGTCTCATTTACTCCTAGAGCATTTACTTCTTCTCCCTCTCTAGTTCATCTAGTTCATCACCGAAACAGCTCAAGGAGCAAGTTGTAGATCTTGTGACATACATATAGTGAGAGGAAAGGCAGGAGTAGGGGTCTTACCTCCTCACGAGGGCCCCGAACCTGGGTATATAGTGTGTCGTATCTTGCCTTCATGCATTTGTTCAGGCTTTGGAGATGTTCATGTGTGTTCTTCGGTGTTTGTGAGTGTTTTGGATCTTCTTACCGTGTGAGCTTCTCAGCTCGCTAGCCCTCCCCGGATCCACCAGCGTCCATCGGCCCCACACATTAGCCATCCCATGGCATCTGTCGTGATACCACCACGACACTCTCCGTCTTCTCCGCCTCGTGGTGGCGGCGGAGATGGTTTCTGTCCAACGTAGTAATTTAGATCTTCGGGGGGAAGAAGTACGCTTAGGGGTGCACCAAGTGGTGGGCCAGGGCGCCCACATCGCCTGCTGGCGCGACAGCCTTGGGAGCCGCGCCGAGAGGTGGTGTGGGCCCTCTGGGCCCCACGCCACCCTTTTGGCTCCCTTTGAAATAATTCAGAAATAATTCCCAGTTGACCAGTTTGTTCTTTTTGTGTTCGCAAATATTGTATCTTGACGGTGCTTTTTCCAGCAGAATTCAGCCTTCGGGATTCCATCCTCCAATGATCATCAATCATGCAAAATAGATGATATAACATAAGTATCATCTCCAAATACGATATATATCAATGAATAATAGTAATTATAATATAAAATAGTGATGCAAAATGGACGTATCAACTCCCCCAAGCTTAGACCTCGCTTGTCCCCAAGCGAAAGCTGAACTCGGTAAACATGACCACAGGTTTATGGAGTGAAGTGTCGATATAAAATATACGGACAAGAAGCATCACATGTAAAAATACGCAAGTCATCTTAGATATTAACTCCGTTCATGTATAAATCAACTTGTAACAAGTAGAGGCAAACCACAGTAAAGTACATAGAGAAAACCATCCTTGGTGTTGGCTAACTTAGTCCTTGGTCAGAGAATAATGAGAAATTGAGCTAAGTTTATAAAACAGCCCTGTTTATAGGTTGATAGCTCCAAAAATGAAATTCATTATATAACAACAATGTGCTAAGCAAGAAAGAATGAAATACATGATTAACAATACTAATGTATGAATGGTTGAATCACTATCAACTCAAATGCTTGGTTAAGATAGAAGGAGATAGGTTTACTGACTCAACATATAGTAAATGATAGGCCCTTCGCAAAGGGAAGCAGAGGTACAAGCATGTGCTAGAGCTTTTGGTTTTATCGCTTTTTGAAAGAATATAGAGATCATAAAAGTAAGTTTTTGAGCGGTGTTTGTTGTTGTCAACGATTTGTAACAGAGTTCTTGTCATCTTCCATACTAAGCAAGTTAAGGGTGGTTCCGATTTTTTATTTAAAAAAAGCCTTTATCATATTCATCTTCTTTTTCTCTTTACTTTAACAGCCATGACACTCCTCCCCACCTTTCTAACATAACCATGGCTAGCCGAATTCACGGGTGCCCACCAATCAATCTCAAACCATGGAGGAGTGCCTATATTTTTGAAAAACTCAACCTTTGATATTATAGTGGTGTGACCACCCCTTTGCAATATTAATGGCGAGCAGATGTAGCATGCAAGTCAAGGGTTACTTAATTAGTACGGAAGATGACAAACCCAACTATTATTTCCTCATGAGCTAGTGAACATTGACACAAATAAGGGATAATAATTTTGAATAAAGATAGCACAAGAAGTATTTACTTGGAGTGGCGCAAAATGCCACATAGTAGGTATATATTGTGGACACAGATGGCAAGGGTTTTTGTTCAAGGTTTGGATGTATGAGAAGCATTCCCTCTCGATACAGGTCTTTGGCTAGCAAGGTTGGGTAGCAAGCATAAGAGTTGATGGATACAAACAAACATACATGTAGTAAAAGACAATCATGCAATTCTTACTTGAAAGCAAACACAATTTTAAGTTGTGAATACTAAGCTTGTCATCGACAAGTGAGATAGATCAATGAATGCTATATTCTACATGTAATTATTTTTCCTCTTAAGTCTCAAAGTATTGTAGCTACGAACCAATGCTAAGTTTGCCAAAGCCAAAAGATTTACTATATGTTCCCAAAGTGATTACCAATACTAAATGACAAGATCAATCATACATGATAAAAGTTGCAACCTAAAATAAAATATGCAGAAAATAAATGATAACACTTCCCATAAATATTCCATAACGGCAACTCACACCAAGGGATACATAGATAACCAACTAAAAGAGAGATACTTCCACATTGCAAACCATCATATAAGATAACTTCCCTACTCATTATATGGCACTACTAAAAAGTAAAAGATGGAAGATAATGGTGATACCGTGGCATTCCCCCCAAGCTTGGAACAAGCTAAGGGAGATGTCAATACCGATGATGAATTACTCTTTCGGTGGCGATGGTGTTGAGTCCTCTTGATCCAGCTTCCAAGGTAATGGTTCTCCATCAACAAACGATGCCTGGGTCTTGATGATCCTGAAACTCGCAGCATCACTAATGCATTTAAACCTGGTTTCATACTCACAGTTCTTATTCTGAACTTCATAGAGTTGCACCTGAAGAGCGTTGGTGGTCTTGTGGAGTGAGAGGATGTCCTCCCAGAGCTTCGAAGTCTCCTCTTTATGCTTGGCCATAAGTTCAGAGACGATCCGGTGAACAATGCCCACCTCACGCTCCGCCATCTTCTTGTACTTGAAAACTTCTTGCTCCATCTTCATCTTCTGGTGCCTTGAACATCTTCAACTTGCAACTTCCCTTGCTTGAGAGACAACTCCTTGGGATGCATCTTCAACTCGTTTATGTACGGGTTGACGACGTTCGCAAAGAAACTGTCCTTGGAGGGCTCGGATGAAGACATGATGGCTCTAGATCCACAACTAAAAAATCTGGCAGAAACAGCTCGAAACAAGAACACGTCGAAAACACAATATACGGACCTCGGGGGCCTCGGGTGAATATATAGCAAAAATTTACAAAATAAATGGAAGGCAGCAGGGCGAAATCGAGTAGGAGAGGGGCTCCGAGGCCTACTCACCATCTGGTGGCGCGGGCAACATGGGGCCCACGCCACGAGGTGGTGTGGTCTCCTCGGACTTCGTGTCCTGTTCGTTTTTGTCTCATATTTTTCCATATTTTCCAAAAATAAATATCAGATATCCAAAAATTAAATTCACAGACTTTTTCTTACCAAAACTATACCTTTTCGAAATCAGGTTCTGCAAACTCAGAAATATTTTCCTTAATGTAATTTTCCGGAGTAATTGCTTGAATAATATCAACATCTTCATTATAAGAATCTCCAGAAATATGATGCTTAAGTCTTTGTCCATTTACCACTTGTGTAGAGTCGTCCTTGAGCGAAGCAATTTTTATCGCACCCGAACGAAACACCTCCACAATAACATATTGACCTTCCTAGTTGGAGAGTAATTTTCCTGCAAAGAATCTAAGACGAGAATTATACAATAGAACTTTCTCACCAACATGAAACTCTCTCTTAAGGATTCTCTTCTCATGCCATCTTTAAAATTTTCTTTAAAAAGTTTAGCATTTTCATAAGCTTCACTTCTCCATTCATCTAAAGAACTCAAATTAAGAAATCTTTTATCACCAGCAAGTTCAAAATCTCTATTTAATCCTCTCACTACCCAAAAAGCTTTGTGTTCTAATTCTAGAGGCAAGTGACATGCTTTTTAATAAACGGTTTTATAAGGAGACATATCCATGGGATTTTTAAAGCATTTCTATAAACCCACAATGCATCATTTGATTTACTAGCCCAATTCTTCCTCGTTCTATTAACAGTCTTTTGCAAGATAGATTTAATTTTTGTATTTGATAGTTCTACTTTCCCACTAGTTTGAGGATGATAAGCTGAAGCAATTCTATGATTAACACTATATTTAGCAAGAACTTTTCTAAAACCACCATTTATAAAATGAGAACCTCCATCAGTCCTAAGATATCTAGGAACACCAAACCAAGGGAAAATAATATCTTGAAGCATTTTTAATGATGTTTCACCATCAGCAGTTTTAGTAGGAATAGCTTCTACCCATTTAGTAACATAATCAACAACAACAAGTATATGTGTATTACCTTCTGAAGAAGGGTAAGGACCCATAAAGTCAAATCCCCAACAATCAAACAGTTCAATAACAAGAGAATAATTCATAGGCATTTCATTACGTGTAGAGATATTACCAACTCTTTGACATTCATCACAAGATAAAATAAACTTTCTTGCATCTTTAAAAAGAGTAGGCCAATGAAAACATGATTGTAAAACCTTTTGTGCGGTTCTATCTCCAGCGTGATGTCCTCCATAAGCACAATTATGGCAATTTCTCAATATCTCTTTTTGTTCATACTCCTGAACACATCTTCGCATAATACCATCAACTCCTTCTTTATATAAGTGTGTGAAGGAGATATGCCCTAGAGGCAATTAATAAAGTGTATTTCTTTATCATATCTCGAATGTTCATAATACATTTTTGTGTCATGCTATAACTGTATTAAGTGAAAACATTAATACGGGTGTGATGCGTAAACAACCAGGTACCTAGTAGCCTCTACTAAGACTAGTTTCATTGTGCGATTGATGATCGAGGTTTCCCGATCATGTGACATGGCGTCAATTGGCAATGAAGTCATATCGTTGGTAAAACGATGTGATGGACATACCCATATTTGTAGGACGTAGTCATTACGCCTTCGACCGTGAGATCAACTCTTATGGTTATCCCTGGAAGATACTTTGATTGCATCAAACGTCATATCTTATATAGTGTGACAATAAAGGTGTCCCTCTTGGGTATCGGAAAGGGGTAGTTGAGACGAGGGGGCAAGAGCGGGATTTGTCAGTCCGTATAGCCGGATAGATACTCTAGTGCCCACTCGGTGAGATTATGTCAAATGAGCTTGCAAGCGTGTGACTAGGTCATGGGGACATAAAATCATAAACAGAGTAGAAGATAGTATTGTCGGTAACGAGATCATGCTAGGTATGGAGATATCTATGGAACGATGCTCGGACACGCTAAGTATCGCTATGACAAAAGATTTAGGACTTAACGTTCATGTTTGATTAGATGAGAGTAATTCGTTATATCACAGGGACTGATTCACAGAGTCCAGGCCTACGAGTTACTCATTGATCGGAGAGGGGTCTCGATCATGTATGTTATTATATCGAACCGCTAGGGTAACACACTTAAGGGGTTTCGACAAAACAACCGGAAAGGAAAGAGATCACCGGGAACGTCCCGGGAATGGTACGATGGAGATTGGGCAGCGACGAAATAGTTTTCGGAGCAAGAATAAATTATAAATAATATGTTTGATATTAATTTGTGTAATTAATGATTAAATATGATTTTATCTATTTATTTTCGAATTTTAAAGGCTGATTTTCGTAAATGGGCCTTCTGGTGAAATTCCCCAAGGGGATTCAGTGGGAGGGGAGGCCGGCCTAGGTGGGCCACATGGGGCCCACCTAGGGCCGGCGGCTGCTGTGCTGACCGAACCAGACATGTGGGATAGTCCTACATTGCCTGACTGGCAAGTTGTCCCCCCCCGGGAGCCTTTATATAGAGGTGCACCCCTGGCCTTTTAATTCACCAATTAATTTCTCTTTCTCTCCTCGATTACGTGATGCCCTTTATCGGAGTTGCGCTGAGAAGAGAGGAGGTGTCTCCACCATAGCCTGCTGTCGCGCTGCTGGTGTTCCGGTCCAAGTCTTCCGCTGCTCGCCCTGGACTGGAGCTTCGGGAATCGTCATCTCCATCGTACGTGTGTAACGCCCTGCGAGGTGCTGTGCTAGCGGTGCTGGGAGGTCTACTTCCACTACACGACCTTGAGGTCGGCTTCGTCGTATTCATCATCAACGTTCGTGCAGGAACGTAATCCCCGCTTTCGGTCGACAAGGGTATGTATTCCGATCTCCGTTGTACTTCTATATCTACATAGTGTAGATTATGGCTAGATTAAGGATATCGTTGCTAGGATGTTTTTTGTTTTCTGCCTGCGATCCCCTTCAGTGTGCATCAGCCCAGAAATAATGCCTCAAGTCATAGGATCTCGTGAACTCACCCTTATTGCAGCCAATTGTTCATTTGGAAAACTATCATTAATAGGTATAGGATCATAAGCAATGTTTTCAAGTCTAGAGAAATTATCAGCAACAGGATTATCAACACCTTTCCTATCTACAATGTGTAAATAGAATTCTTGCAACAGTAATACCCATCTAATAAGCCTAGGCTTTGCATCTTTCTTTTCCATAAGGTATCTAATTGCAACATGATCAGTGTGAATAATAACTTTGGAATCAACAATGTATTGTCTAAATTTATCAAAAGCAAATACAAACGCTATAAATTCTTTTTCAGTTGTAGCATATTTTTTTTGAGCAGAATAAAGAGTCTTACTAGAATAATGAATAACATTTAATTTCTTATCTACTCTTTGTCCAAGAACAGCACCAACAACAAAATCACTAGCATCACACATAATCTCAAATGGTAAATTCCAATCAGGTGGTTGAACAATAGGAGCTGTTATTAAAGCTTTCTTAAGAGTTTCAAAAGCTTCCTTACAATCATCATAAAAATAAATGGTATATCTTTTTGCAGAAGATTAGTAAGAGGCTTTGATACCTTAGCAAAGTCTTTGATAAACCTTCTATAGAAACCAACATGACCAAGAATACTACAATTGCCTCCACTTTAGCTCAATTGCCTCCACTTTAGCTCTATCAACTTCAATACCTCTTTCAGAAATTTTATGTCCAAGAACAATCCCTTCATTAACCATAAAGTGTCATTTATCCCAATTAAGAACATGATTAGTTTCTTCACATCTCTGAAAAACATTATCAAGATTGTGCAAGCAATTATCAAAAGAAGTGCCATAGACGGAGAAATCGTCCATGAACACCTCGACAATTTCCTTAAAAAACCATGAAAGATAGCAGACATACATCTTTGAAACGTAGCGGGAGCATTACATAAACCAAAAGGCATACCTCTATAAGCATAAGTACCCTAGGAACAAGTAAATGTGGCTTTCTCTTGATCTTGAGTTTTAACAACAATTTGAGAGAAACCAGAATAACCATCAAGAAAGCAAAAATGAGTTTTATTGGCTAATCCCTCCAACATTTGATCAATGAAAGGTAATGGATAATGATCTTTCTTAGTAACTTTATTAACCTTTCTAAAATCAATGCACATTCTATAACCAACAACTACTCTTTGAGGAATAAGTTCATCATGATCATTATGTACAACAGTAATTCCATCCTTTTTAGGGACACAATGCACAGGACTAACCCATCTACTATTAGCAATAGGATAAATGATAACAACATCAAGAAGTTTTAATACCTCATTTCTTACCACTTCCTTCATCTTAGATATTAAACGGCGTTGATGTTCAAGAACTGGCTTTGCATCGGGCTCCATATTAATAGAATGCTGACATATAGTAGGAGAAATCCCTTTCAAATCATCCAAATTATAACCCGTAGCTCCACGATGTTTCTTTAATATTTCCAATAATCTTTCTTCTTCTTTAAAAGGTTAGCACTAATAATAACAAGATATATTTTCTTATCATCAAGATGAGCGTACTGAAGATTATCAGGCAAATGTTTTAAATCAAAGACAGGATCCTCTTTAGGTGGAAGTGTTTTACAAAAGTCTTCCACTTTTAAATTATGTTTAAGAGTAGGTTGACGGAGGAATATGTCCTCATGTTCATTTATTTCTTCCATAAAAGTTCATCTTCATGATCTTCCATAAATTGCTGAATATAATTAGTAGGAGCAAGAGCAACAGAAGCAAGTTGTTCTACTCTAAAATTCTCTTTAGGCAATTCAGATTCATAAGGAGTTTTTGCGAATTTTGAAAATTTGAATTCATATGAATTACAGCAAATTTAGTAAGGATTTTCTCTTTCCTTCAATATATAACAACACCACAAGTATTCAGAAAAGGTCTACCAAAAATGATAGGACAAGTCTTACTAGTAGCAGAACCAAGTACAAGAAAATCAGCGGGATATTTAGTCTTACCACATAGAACTTCAACATCTCTAACAATACGAATGGGATAGATAGTTTCTCTATTAGCAAGTTGAATAACCACATCGATATCTTCAAGTTGGCTAGGACCAATTTCATGGATAATTTCTTTGTAAAGCTCATAAGGAATAACACTTGAACTTGCACCAATATCACATAAACCATAATTGCAATGATCACCAATTTTAACAGATAACACATGAACTCTAGCCTTTCTTGGCTTTGCAGGATGAGAGACAACATTAGAAGTATCATCACAAAATATAATATACTCTTATCCCATATTTTCAGAAACAAGTTCTTTAACTATAGCCATAGAAGGTTCAACTTTAATTTGTTCATGAGGTTCTTTAGCTTTATTATCACTTTTACTAACCACACTAGCCATAAGAGAATGTTCTTCCACTTTAACGGGAAAAGGAATTTTATCAATATAAGGCTCACGAATGATATGATCAACAATATTAACTTCAATGCTTTTAGCTAAAGGAGCAACAAATTTATCTTTATAAGGTTCATGATATTTTTCAAACCCCTTCTTGGAAAACCGAAATAATCAGCAAAGGTTTTATAACAATTTGCAACAACTTGAGAGTCAAGACCATAAGCATTATTAATATTTTGAAATGCATCAGTTTTGATGAAAGTCTTAATGCATTCAAAGTCATATTTTATACCTGACTCCCTACCTTTGTCGTTAACCCATGCTTCAGTATTTTCTTCAATAGGGTCAAGAAGATCCCACTTAAACTCCTTCTTATTACGAGTGAATGATCCAGCATATGAAGTATCCAGTAATGTTTTATCATCAAATGAGAGTCTTTGATAGAACTTATCAACAATAATATTACCAGGAAGCTCATGAATGGGACATTTGAGCATTAATGCCTTCAATCTCCCCCACGCTGGGGCAATACTTTCTCCATCATGAGGCCAAAAGTTATATATAGAATTCCGATCTTGATGAATTTCACTTGGAGGATAAAATTTAGAATAAAAGAGAGGTACAATTTCCTCCCATCCAAGAGAATCCCTGTTCTTCAACAGTTTATACCAATGCGCAGCTCTCCCACCAAGTGATATGGAGAATAATTTCTTCCCGACTTCGTCCATTGTAATACCTGCACACTTGAACAACTAGCATAATTCGTGTAAATACAACAAATGATCACCGAGGTGGACAGTTCCATCCCCAACATAGCGGTTATCCATAACACGTTTAACAATTTTCATGGGTATTTTAAATGGCTCAATATCATCAGGAGGTGCCTCACGCTCTACCTCAGCAGCGGTAGGAGACTTCCCAAACAGGAAAGTAACATTTCTTATCTCCATTATTAAGAAAATAAGGGGACATAAATAAAAACAACACTTACAACTGAAGTTTTCCTTACCAATTCCTCTTACCAATAGCGCTTCACTCCCCGGCAACGGCGCCAGAAAATAGTCTTGATGACCAACAAGTATAGGGGTGTATCGGAGTACTTTCGATAAATAAGAGTGTCAAACCCAACGAGCAGCAGAAGGTGTTGACAAGTGGTTTTGATGAGGATTTCACTGTAAACACTAGCAGACAAGTTTTTAGCAGACTTTGATATAAGAGAGAAATAAAGTGCGTAAATAGAGCGCGGCAATTATAATTGTAGCGAGTGGCCCAATCCTTTTGTGAGCAAAGGACAAGCCGGTTTGTTTACTTATGATGACCAAACATTCTTGAGGACACACATGATTTCTGTCTAGTGCTTTCACTTCATATTGATGAATAATCTTTAGTATTAAGATAAGTGTCATGTGGGTGAACCTATGCTATGCACCGCCCTTCCTAGGACTAATACATACTTATGATTATACCTCTTGCTAGAATCCGCAAATACAAGAAAGTAATTAAGATAAATCTAAACATAGCCTTAAACTCTGAGATCCTGCGATCCCTCGTGCATCGGTATACCAACGGGGTTTTAGGTTTTTGTCACTCCGGCAACCCAACAAATGATAACCGAGTACACGATGCATTCCCCTAGGTCCATCAAGGCGAAGTGTCATGTAGTCGACGTTCACATGACACCACTAGAAGAATCGCACCACAACTTAAATATCAAAACATCAAATATTAATCAACATAATTCACTATTAACATCTAGACTTCTCCCATGTCCTCTAGAACACAACGAACTACTCACAACACACCATAATGAACATGATCAGAGGTGATATAATGATGGATAACAATCTGAACATAAACCCTAGTTCAACGGTTTCACTCAATAGCATCAAAAACAAGAGTAATCAACACCGGGAGAGTTTCCCTATCAAATAAACAAAGTTTAGCTGTAACATCCCAATTTTCAGAAAAATATAAAACCTTGCATCATGCATCATCATCATTTAAAATTGTCATTTGAATCACATATGATTTAAATTAAATTACTTATATAAGTATAAATTGATTTTAAGTCCACAAAATTGTTATTTGAATTTATAATAATATTCCTTTTTATTTTATTTTTACTTTTTGACAAAAATACTACCAAAAGGATCTAATTTTAATAAGATTTTCAAATTATATTTTTATGAATTTTTCTGAGAAGTTTTGATATATTTTTGAAATAGTTTAATACTCATAAGATTTAAAACAGAAAATGAATTATAAAAAAATGAGTCGGGCCAGCTAAGTGGGCCGAAGCCCACTGGCTATCCATCGCGCGTGCAACGCCTTCCAACCCGCCAGCAGCCCAGCAACCCGCTCGCCTCGCCCTCTCGCTGACCAGGTGGTCCCACCTGTCATCCCTTCCACGACAACGGCTAGCCCCCAAATCACGCCCGCGATGACGCCGAGAAACGGCCGAATCAATTTGATTCATTGCGGTTGTTTCGCTGCCCCGTTTACGTCACCGTGTCTCGCTATAAGACCCCCTCGATCCGCTCTTCATTTTTCCCCCAAAACCAAAGCTCAGGAGCCACCAGGCTGCTCGTAAGCATCCACGAACCTCCGCCACGGCCGCCGGCGACGACCTCCATTTTCGGCGAGTCCAGGACACCCTGAACCCTCCCATCTCCCCCTTTCTCTTTCATTTGTTACTGCGCACCTTTCTGACATGGTCCCGTATTTTTCCGTGCGCCAGAACGACGCCTCTGTCCGCAACCGAAGCTCACCGCCGCCTGCTCCAACTCCGGCGAGAGATTACCGTTGAACCAGGACACTCCGAAGGCCCCGACCTCGCCACCGACCTCGCCTCGAACTCCCACGCATAGAGGTATGAACCGTTCATCCTCGTAAGCAGTGGAACGCCGAGAACGTGTGTGCCGGCGATGTCAACGCCGCGGGCCTTGTCTCCGGCTAGGTTTCCGGCGACAGCGCCGCTCGGTTTTGGTCGATTTGATCTGAACCGTTAGATCTTCAGTGCACGGCTAGGATTAGATCACTTAAAAACCGAATCGGTACGCTTGCGTGGCACGCGCAGTCAGCGCCGCGTCAGCGCACAGTTAGCGCCACGCCAGCGCCACGTCAGATATTATTTTCTGCGGATTTTTCTTAAATCATTTTATTTGGCAGTTTTGCAGAAAACACCCTGCATACTGTTTTAATCATTACTTTTTATCTGTTTAGCCAAATTCAAATATTTTTATATATTTGGAATCATTAGAACCAGTAGAATATTTTGGCTTCATTAGTTTTCTTTTTTGACACATTCAAAAATTTCAAAAATTTATGTGAGTAGTTTAAGTGTTTTTGACATAACTTTAGTTAGAAAAATTATTTTTGAGTAAATCAAATTGCTAAAAATTTGTTTAGATGCCCTCTGCCCAATAGCCATTTTTACAAATTTTTTATTATGAAATTTTATTACAGTAAACTAAAATTCTTGAGTTACCCTTTTTATTTAAGTCTTAATAATTAAAAACAAATTAAGATTATCATCATGCATACTTCATTAAAATTCTAAGAGATAAATATATTAGTTTCTTGAAATTAAATGATTGCATCTCATGCATAGCATATTTTTGTATGATTATATTGCTTGTATGTTTATGTGTGGCATTTTATTTTGTTAGAGTATTCGGAGGGAAACGAGAGTCTTTGCAAATGTAAATGCTGCATCCCCGGTTGCCAAGGCAAGTGGCACACCTCATAAAAATCCTAGTATTTTTCTATGCATGAGTAGATTATTTTTCTATAAGCATGTGAAGGATAGTATTGCTATGCAAGCCCTGTTTAGACTTCCATATTCCTGTGTCTAGATTCCTATGAGAATACTTAGTAAAATTGTGAGGCTATGCAAAACTATTTTGATAAAATGTTAAATTCTACTAAGTTATAATCAAACACCTGGGTGGAATTGGTTACTTGGATGTATGAGTTGAGTGTTGTCCCCAGCGGTTTTACCTGTGGGATATTCACTTGTGGATGGCCACCCAGGAACAGAGGAATCTGAAAAACTCAAAGTGAGGATTGCTTCCCGTGCAACCATTGCCAATATGGGCTCTGGCTTGATAAATTAAGTTGCATGGACTCGCCCTGGCTTGACAGGTGGTGGTAGAGGAATGTAGGTGGAACGTGTCAGGCCGACAATGGGAGCGAAAATGCTTCTGAAAGATCTCGTCTCATTCTTCTCCTTTTCCTTAACACTTCTAGAGTGTATAGGATAGTTTGGGTGGAATGGGTACAATGGTGAATGTGCACAACCTCTGCAGAGTTAAAATCTAAGTACTTAGCCGTGTCCCCGATATGGACAAATGAGCAGCTGAATGAGGACGTCAACGGAGGATTCTACCATTCCAACTTTTAAATTAAAACATGAAGGGAGAACAAGGGTAGAATGAGACTATGGCTTTCATGCCATATTTGTCTCCACTAGGTAAAGTTGTTTTCCAAAGAGTTAGGAAAAATTGGCTTTATGCAAAATAACCATTAACTCCACTAGCCAAATATGCATATAGGTTATTAGAGTTATTCCACTAAGCGTCCACCATAGTGTCACTTAACAGACTCCATTTTAAATGGAATCTGACCCACGTTGTTGCAATATTTTTCTTATTGCAGATTGTTCAGATGACGAGTAAGGTTTCGTTTAGAGTTTTTGAGTCTACAACCAACATGTTTTCGTCTGTGGCAACATGAAGATGATGGTGACTCACTGCTATTGTATTTCCGCTGTTTACTCTTTCAAAGATAGCTTTATGCTATATAACTTGTACTGAATTTTTTTAAAGTCTGGATCATCGATATAATAAAATTGATACCTTGTTGTGATATTACATCGTAAACTGTGTGTGCAAACGAATCGATCCAGGGATTTGCACTATACGCAGGTACCTTGCCATAATTTAAGTGCAGGTACACTACAGATGGTATCAGAGCACTGTGTTGCCTGTAGGTTCGAGCCCTTAGGATTGGATAAACCCTTTTGATCATAGTATTATCTCCTTGAGTATTTTGGATCCTAGCGGCATAGTGAGATGAACCTTACATGTCCACGTACATGAGACCTGTTCCACAATCATAAGTGGCTGGCCGGGTGTCTGTCTCTCTCACTATAGTGAATATCTAATTTACAAAGAGTTGTTAATATTTGTTGATCACCTTAAGATTTTGACTTAGTATTTTCTAAATTAATAATGCACACCATGACTAGTACTTCTTTACCTTATGCATTTATTGTTTTTTTATTCTTCTCTTTCTACCTAAAGGATGACGAGCTTCCACTTCACAACCGCGGAGGACTTCGAGAACACCCGTTTTGGCTGCTACCTCCTCGACATCGTCGAGAAGATAGGGTTACCGCTACCTCAAGTCAAGGGCTTCATCCTTAAGAAGTTTAACAAAGAGGGTTGTTGGGGAATAAAATCAACTCAGACAGGACGTGGAGAAGAGCCCCCGTTAGAGATCAAAATTGTTAGTGACTCCAAAGATAAAGGACTCAATCTAGTCATGCATGACCTGATTGGGCGCCTCTGCGGACGCTACAACACAGAATTGAGGGGCCACTACTCCATTTTCTTTGGAAGGAGAAACGAGGATGGAGAACCTTACCTTTTTTAGGTCGGAGATAGAGGCAAAGCAAAGCCCCTTAGTCTTTATTTCCAGGAGTTGGAAATCCTCGTCACAGAACTTTATGAGGATAGGCGCACTGAGCTCCTGAAGAACGATGAGCTATGTGCCTTACTCAAGGAGAACGAGGAGAAGGTGAAGGCTCAAGAGGTAGTGACTAAGGCCCAAGAAGAGAGGTTTGCTGCACAAGAGGAGAGGTACACGAGACAGGAGAAAAGGGTTCAAGAGAAGAACAATACTATCAGAGAACAGAAGGCAGAACTCGAGAGCAATGAAGTCGAGTTTGAAACCGATAGTGACTTGATCAAACGGCTTCGTACTGAGAAGAGGGAGCTGCAAGAAAAGAACTCTGCCCTGGAGAAAGAAGTGAATGAACTCAAGGAGGTACTCGACAATGAAGGAATCAAAATTCAGGAAATTGAAGAAGAAGAAGATGACATGGTCGAGTAATTAGTTAGTGAGACTACCATTTACCTTACACCTCATTGTTATCTTTAGATCGTATTGACCAACCAGCTTGTGGTAAGGCAGTACTTTCCCTTGTATCCTCAGAACCTCGCGAGTTTATTTTTCAAACTTTTATATCGTTTTAATCCAAAGGTTTGATTTGTGTGTTGGTTGTTTTGTTTGTTTGTTGGGGTAATTTTTTTTCCTTAGTCCTTTTTATCTAAACTCATCTATGCTAAAAACCACAGATGCCTCCCCGCCGTGCGCCCGATAACAACAACAACAATGATGCTATACAACAGTTGATGGCCGCTCAAGCTCAGCTAATGACTATGATGACCCAGTTCATTGCGGCAACCAACAACAATAACAACAACAATAACCACAACCCGCCACCGCCACCACCCCCCCCAAGTGGATAGACTTACCAGATTTCTGAGGCTCCGGCCTAACAAGTTCTCCAATGCAACTGAGCCAATTGTTGCAGATGACTGGCTGCGCTCCGTGGACATAGATCTAGTGACTTGTGAATGTACCGACGCTGAAAAGGTGAGGTTCACTACTCATCTGTTGGAAGGACCAGCAATTCGGTGGTGGGAAACTTATCAAATCACTCACCCACTAGAAACCTTGACTTCGGAAAACTTCAAGGAAGGTTTTCGTAATGCTCATATCTCCTCGGGCATTATGAACTTGAAGCAAGAAGAATTCAGAAACCCGAGGCAAGGAAACATGAGTCTTAAGGAGTACATGGCTGATTTCCATGCCCTTTCTCGATATGCTTCTGAAGACATCAACACTGAGGCTAAGAGGAAGGCAAAATTCCTAAATGGGCTGAGTGACGAACTGAAGATTCCTCTAAAAGTAGCATATGCCCCAAATTATCAGACCCTCCTAGATCAGGCTATCATACTGGAGGATAACATCAAGAAGGCTGAAAACAGGAAGAGAAAGTTGAATATTCACAAACACCATTCTGAACCTTCATTCAAAAGGCATTTTCCTCATGATACCAACCATGGTTACAAACATGGGCACTATCCTATTGGAGGAAGCAACCACAAACATCATGGTCACAACCATAGTGGTGGGTTCAAAGGAAACAATGGGAATTCCAAAGGAAATGGAAATGTTGGCCATAAGCATAACCATGGACATCATCGTCCAAATCCTGAATCTAAGAAAGATATCAGCCAAATTTTATGCTTCAATTGCAATAACAAGGGCCACTACGCCACTGACTGCCCCGATAAGAAGACTGCAGAAGCTGCCAAGCCCAACCCTTTCTAGAAGGGACATGTGAACCACATCAATGTGGAAGAAGTGTACGATGAAACTGATGCTGTCATTGGTACGTTCTTGCTCAATTCATGTCCAGCATTAGTTTTATTTGATACTGGAGCATCGCATACTTTCATCTCAAGAGCTTTTGTAAACAAACATGGGTTAGAGATTAAAAGCATGGGAAATCCTGGTAGGGTAAGTTCTCCTGGCGGAGAAATGTTAGTAACCTCAGGTTGTAGACAGTTGAGTCTGAAGATTGGAAAACATCAGTTTCCTATGGAGACAGTTGAGTCTGAAGATTGGAAAACATCAGTTTCCTATGGACTTGATCATCCTAGAAATACAAGGCTTGGATGTTATCATAGGACTGGACTGGATGTCCCGTTTTGAAGGAATCATAGACTGCGCAAATAGAACCATCACCCTCACTACTCCAGAAGGGTTGAAATCAAGTTCAGATCAAAGTGTGAGCTAAAGAAGGTTAGACTTAATTCTCTTAAGGGGGTTAGCCTCGGTGATGTTCTTATAGTCAAGGAATACCCTGATGTGTTTCCGGAAGAACTACCGGGAATGCCACCCGATAGAGATGTAGAGTTTCTCATTGAACTGAAGCCGGGTACATGACCAATCGCTAAAAGACCCTACCCGATGGCAACTGATGAACTGAAAGAACTCAAGAAGCAACTGGAAGAATTTATGCAGAAAGGCTTTATCTGTCCAAGTTCATCACCCTGGGGAGCCCCAATCCTTTTCGTCAAGAAGAAGGATAGTACACAGAGATTAGTCACTGATTACCGTGACATAAATGAGCATACAATCAAGAACAATTATCCGCTACCCAAAAACAATGAGCTTTTCGATCAATTAGAAGGGGCCGTCGTGTTCTCCAAGATCGATCTCAGATCAGGGTACTTTCAGATGAAAGTTAGAGAGATGGATATACCCAAGATCGCCTTTGTTACAAGGTATGGTTCGTATGAGTACACGGTAATGCCGTTTGGGTTAACCAATGCTCCAGCCTATTTCATAAATATGATGAATAAAGTATTTATGGATTTTCTGGACAAGTTTGTTGTTTTCTTCATCGATGACATCTTAGTTTACTCCAAAAGTCACAAAGAACATGAAGAACATTTGCGCCTGGTGTTGCAAAGACTCCGAGAGCATAAGTTATATGCTAAGTTCAACAAGTGGAATTTTGGTTAGAACAAGTAGGATTCCTTGGACACCTGGTGTCTAAAGATGGAATAGCAGTGGATTCTGAAAAGGTTGATGCTGTGACAAATTGGTAAAACCCAAAAATGTTGGAGAAATCCGCAGTTTTCTAGGACTGGCAGGATACTACCGGAGATTTATTGAAAATTTCTCCAAGATTGCCAAGGCCCTGACTGAATTACTGAAGAAGGGAAAGAAGTTTGAGTGGACAGAAGCTTGCGAGACCAGTTTTCAAGAATTAAAGAAACGCTTAGTGTCTGCACCAGTCTTATGCCTACCTGATCTAGAGAAAGATTTCCAAGTTTATTGCAACGCTTCATATCGTGGTCTAGGAAGCGTATTGATGCAAGAAGGCAAAGTAGTGTCTTATGCCTCAAGGCAACTTAAAAATCATGAAGTAAACTACCCCACTCATGATCTAGAGTTAGCTTCTGTAGTACATGCCCTGAAAATATGGAGACCTTATTTATGGGGAAAGCGATGTGAAGTATTCACAGATCTTAAAAGCCTCAAGTACTTCTTTACTCAGAAGGAATTAAACATGTGACAAAGGAGATGGTTAGAATTGATCAAGGACTATTATTTAAGTCTACAGTACCTCCCAGGGAAAGCCAACGTAGTGGCTGATGCCTTGAGCCGTAAGACTTATGTAAACGGACTCACGACAGGAGAATTGCCTGAAGATCTATGTAAAGGATTTAAGGACCTTCGATTGGAAGTGGTACCTGAAGGATTCGTAGCATCCTTAGAAGTTCAATCTCTTCTGTTTAACAATAAAAGAAAGCTCAGTTAGAGGATAAAGCAATAAAAGAAATCAAGAAGAACCTAAGTGAAGGCAAGGCCTGGGACTTTAGAGAAGATGAAGAAGGAAATGTATGGTACAAAGAACGTATATGTGTTCCTGATAATACTGATCTTAGGAAGTTAATACTTCAAGAAGCTCATGACTCACCATATTCCATACACCCGGGTAACACCAAGATGTATATGGATGTAAAGGAGAGGTATTGGTGGATCAATTTGAAGAGAGATATTGCTGAATACATTGCAAAGTGTGATGTCTGCAGTCGGGTGAAAGCAGAACACCAAAAACCAGCGGGATTGCTGCAACCCTTACCAGTACCAGATTGGAAATGGGAACAGATTGGTATGGATTTCATCACTGGTCTGCCCAGGACTAAATCAGGGTATGATTCTATTTGGGTTATAGTCGATCGTCTGACGAAGGTAGCTCACTTTATACCCATGAAGACTACTTACACTAGTGCCAAACTAGCTGACATCTATATGAAGAGGATTGTGTGTCTACATGGTGTACCCAAGAAAATTGTGTCGGATAGGGGTACTCAGTTTATCTCTCATTTCTGGAATCAAATACATGAATCATTGGGAACCAGATTAGAGTTTAGCACAGCATTCCACCCGCAGACAGATGGACAGACAGAAAGAGTAAACCAAATCCTAGAAGATATGCTAAGAGAATGCACTCTAGATTATAAGTCTAGCTGGGATGATAATCTCCCATATGCTGAGTTCTCTTACAACAACAACTATCAAGCGAGCATAGAGATGTCGCCATTTGAAGCCCTGTATGGAAGGAAGTGCACTATACCACTACTATGGAGTGGCGTAGGAGAACGTAGTATGTTTGGACCAGACATAATCAAGGAGGCTGAGGAAAAAGTCAGACTGATTAAGGACTGTTTAAAGATAGCACAATCCAGACATAAGAGTTATGCAGACTCCAAAAGAAGGGAAGTCACTTATGAAGTAGGCGATCGAGCCTATCTCAGAGTTTCACCTATGCGTGGAGTTAAAAGATTTGGGATCAAAGGAAAATTGGCACCTAGATTTATTGGACCTTTCAAGGTATTATCCCGCAAAGGAGAGGTAGCCTATGAATTGGAACTTCCGGAAGCGCTTTCCGCAGTTCACAATGTACTCCATGTCAGCCAGCTGAAGAAATGCCACCCAGAAATGGCAGAGACACTGCTAAGAGATACGGTGCCACTAGAGGAAGTACAACTAGAAAGTGATCTCACTTATGAAGAGAAAACTATAAAAATTTTGGAGACAGCAGAACGTGTCACCCGAACCAAGACCATCAAATTCTGCAAAGTACAGTGGAATCACCATTCAGAGGAAGAAGCAACTTGGGAAAGAGAAGATGACCTGAAAGAAGACCACCCTCACCTATTTGCTAGCCAAGCCGAATCTCGAGGGCGAGATTCATCTTATGGGGGTTAGGTTTGTAACATCCCAATTTTCAGAAAAATTTAAAACCTTGCATTCATGCATCATCATCATTTAAACTTGTCATTTGAATCACATATGATTTAAATTAAATTACTTATATATGTTTAAATTGATTTTAAGTCCACCAAATTGTTATTTGAATTTATAATAATATTCCTTTTTATTTTATTTTTACTTTGGATAAAAATACTACCAAAAGGATCTATTTTTAATAAGCTTTTCAAATTATATTTTTATGAATTTTTCTGAGAAGTTTTGATATAGTTTTGAAATTGTTTTATACTCAAAAGATTTAAAACAAAAAATGAATTATAAAAAAAATGAGTCGGGCCAGCTAAGTGGGCCGAAGCCCACTGGCTATCCACCGCGCGCGCAACGCCTTCCAGCCCGCCAGTAGCCCCACAACCCGCTCGCCTCGCCCTCTCGCTGACCAGGTGGTCCCACCTGTCATCCCTTCCACGACAACGACTCGCCCCCAAATCACGCCCGTGATGACGCCGAGAAACGACCGAATCAATTTGATTCATTGCGGTTGTTTCACTGCCCCGTTTACGTCGCTGTTTCTCGCTATAAGACCCCCTCGATCCCCCCTTCGTTTTGCCCCCAAAACCAAAGCCCAGGAGCCACCAGGCTGCTCGTAAGCATCCACGAAGCTCCGCCACGGCCGCCGGCGACGACCTCCATTTCCGGCGAGTCCAGGACACCCCGAGCCCTCTCATCTCCCCCTTTCTCTTTCATTTGTTACTGCGCACCTTTCTGACATGGTCCCGTATTTTTTCGTGCGCAAGAACGACGCCTCCGTCCGCAACCAAAGCTCACCGCCGCCTGCTCCAACTCCGGCGAGAGATTACCGTTGAACCAGGACACTCCGAAGGCCCCGACCTCGCCACCGACCTCGCCTCGACCTCCCACGCGTAGAGGTATGAACCGTTCATCCTCGTAAGAAGTGGAACGCCGGGAATGTGTGTGACGGCGATGTCAACGCCGCGGGCCTCGTCTCCGGCTAGGTTTCTGGCGACAGCGCCGCTCAGTTTTGGTCGATTTGATCTGAACCGTTAGATCTTCAGTGCACGGCTAGGATTAGATCACTTAAAAACCGAATCGGTACGCTTGCGTGGCACGCGCAGTCAGCGCCGCGTCAGCGCACAGTCAGCGCCGCGTCAGCGCCACGTCAGATATTATTTTTTGCGGATTTTTCTTAAATCATTTTATTTGGCAGTTTTGCAGAAAACACCCTGCATACTGTTTTTTCATTACTTTTTATCTGTTTAGCCAAATTCAAATATTTTTATATATTTGGAATCCTTAGAACCAGTAGAATATTTTGGCTTCATTAGTTTTATTTTTTGACACATTCAAAAATTGCAAATATTTATGTGAGTAGTTAAATGTTTTTGACATAACTTTAGTTAGAAAAATTATTTTTGAGTAAATCAAATTGCTAAAAATTTGTATAGATGCCCTCTGCCCAATAGCCATTTTTACAAATTTTGGTTATGAAATTTTATTACAGTAAACTAAATATCTTGAGTTACCCTTTTTATTTAAGTCTTAATAATTAAAAACAAATTAAGATTATCATCATGCATACTTCATTAAAATTCTAAGAGATAAATATATTAGTTTCTTGAAATTAAATTATTGCATCTCATGCATAGCATATTTTTGTATGATTATATTGCTTGTATGTTTATGTGTGGCATTTTATTTTGTTAGACTATTCGGAGGGAAAAGAGAGTCTTTGCAACTGTAACTGCTGCATTCCCGGTTGCCAAGGCAAGTGGCACACCTCATAAAAATCCTAGTATTTTTCTATGCATGAGTAGATTATTTTTCTATAAGCATGTGTAGGATAGTATTGCTATGCAAGCCCTGTTTAGACTTCCATATTCCTGTGTCTAGATTCCTATGAGAATACTTAGTAGAATTGTGATGCTATGCAAAACTATTTTGATAAAATGTTAAATTCTACTAAGTTATAATCAAACACCTGGGTGGAATTGGTTGCTTGGCTGTATGAGTTGAGTGTTGTCCCCAGGGGTTTTACCCGTGGGATATTCACTTGTGGATGGCCACCCAGGAAAAGAGGAATCTGAAAAACTCCAAGTGAAGATTGCTTCCCGTGCAACCATTGCCAATATGGGCTCTGGCTTGATAAAATAAGTTGCGTGGACTCGCCCTGGCTTGACAGGTGGTGGTAGAGGAATGTAGGTGGAACATGTCATGCCGGCAATGGGAGGGAAAATGCTTCTGAAAGATCTCGTCTCATTCTTCTTCTTTTCCTTAACACTTCCAGAGTGTATAGGATAGTTTGGATGGAATGGGTACAATGGTGAACATGCACAACCTCTGCAGAGTTAAAATCTAAGTTCTTAGACGTGTCCCCGGTATGGACAATTGAGCAGCTGAACGAGGACGTCAACGGAGGATTCCACCATTCCAACTTTTAAATTAAAACTTGAAGGGAGAACAAGGGTAGAATGAGACTATGGCTTTCATGCCATATTTGTCTCCACTAGGTAAAGTTGTTTTCCAAAGAGTTAGGAAAAATTGGCTTTATGCAAAATAGCCATTAACTCCACCACCCAAATATGCATATAGGTTATTAGAGCTATTCCACTAAGTGTCCACCATAGTGTCACTTGACAGACTCCATTTTTAATGGAATCTGACCCACGTTGTTGCAATATTTTTCTTATTGCAGATTGTTCATATGACGAGTAAGGTTTCGTTTAGAGGTTTCGAGTCTACAACCAACATGTTTTCTCCTGTGGCAGCATGAAGATGATGGAGACTAACTGCTATTATATTTCCGATGTTTACTCTTTCAAAGCTAGCTTTATGGTATGCAACTTGTATTGAAAATTTTGTAAGTCTGGATCATTGATATAATAAAATTGATACCTTGTTGTGATATTACATTGTAAACTGTGTGTGCAAACGAATCGATCCAGGGATTTGCACTATACACATGTACCTTGCCATATTTTAAGTGCAGGTACACTACATTAGCCCTAGATGTTATAGCGGGAACGGAGTGGATGGATGGAGATGACAGCGTCGGCGGTGGAGATCGTGGTGTTGGCGATGGTGATGGAGTGCAGCTCGATGACGGTGACGATGGCGACGATTTCCCCCCTCCGGGAGGGAATTTCCCCGATGACAACACAACCTGCCGGAGAGCTTTTCTCTCTCTGTCTTCTCCGCCTCGTGGTGGTGGCGGAGATGAATTCTGTCCAACATATGATTTTTAGGTCCTCGGGGGAACAAGTACGCGAAGGGGTGCGCTAGGAGGTGGGCCAGGGTGGCCACATCGCCTGCTCACGCGGTTGGCTTGGGAGGCGCGCCGGGAGGTGTTGTGGCCCCCCTAGGCCCCACCCCAGGCTCCCCTTTTGGCCTCCTTCATGAAATGATTCCCAGTTAGCCAGTTTGTTCTTCTAGTCTTCGCAAATATTGTATCTTAACGATGCTTTTTCCAGCAGAATTCAGACTCCGGGGTTCCATCCCCTGTCGGCCTAGTAAGGACTGGGGTGTGCAGAGCTCACTCTCCCCAGGCCTCACACACGGGCAGATCAGACGAAACGACTAAGGACTAAGCCACCGCTTGGAGAGACCCTCGAGAGGCAACTCCTCTTGAGGTCCTGAAGAGGAAGCGAAGTCAACAAGAATTCCTCCGCAGGCCACTTCGGCCCTGTGGAGAAGCTTCGCGGCCAAGTGTGACGCCCTAAAGTCGGTACTATGTAGATTTAAGCGTTCCCGCCGAAATCCGCATAATAACGATTTTAGGTCGCCCACCAGACATAATGTGCACGCCGAAACATGCGCATTATGTGGGTGGAATTGTGATAACATTACAACAGTTCCGATACATCCACAAATACAACAAAGATATAATACAACAACAACTCGAACGAGTCAAGATACAAATGATACAATACAAAGATTCAAATGACAGCAGAAGCAAAAAAGTATCCGACTACGGATAAGATGCAAATTGGACTAAGCGTCCTGAAGATAAGCAATGGCGCCATATCCCTGCCCAGCCAAGCCGGAGGGATTCCAAAGCTAACGTCATCGGACTTCAAACCTGTTGACTGCACATAAAGCACATCCCAAAAGAGGGTCAGGGCACTCCCTGGCAAGCAAAACCGACTTGCCTACTTTCTACACCATCTCCCAAAATATGGGGTAGGTGGACTTAGCGGCATCAGCACTAGCAACCTAAAGAGACACTCTACAACTTCCGTCTAATTAGAGAGGGATAAGAGAGCGCATAAAGTAAACATCTACAACAAACACCAATCATAACCCATTCTCGAATTAACCCCCTCAACCAAGTATGAGGAAGCAATTCGGGAAAATCACACATTGAACAGTTTTATTTATAATTTATTGTGAAAGTATTCTATATTACTAGTCAATTTAATTAACATTAATTAGGTGCAAGTTGTCTAGATCTTGTTAGCCAGCATCATCACCAAAGTCGTCCATATCCGTGGACACGGCTCATCGATAAGATTATACCCTGCAGGGGTGCACTAGTGCACCCATACTCGCATGATCAACCCAAGCAAGCATCAGGGCTTCTCCACACGACTTATTCCTTCACTACAGCAAGTCCAAGTGCCACCCATATGAGTTGTTACCCGCGTCAAGAGTCCGGCCGAATCTCAATTACGGACTCATTAGTTTGTGTCTGCGCGCCATGCGGCTCAAACCACAGTAGGAACTGTCCGCTTCGCGCACACCACCCCTATATGACCCCCTTTGTCACATAACCTCTCATCATCATCATCATCATCATCATCATCATCATCATCATCATGCGCATGCATATGAGCAAATGGAAAACCCGAACTACTTGCGGCACATGGACAAGCTGTAGATCCGTTCAAAGTCGAGGGGGGCTCCATAGGGCCTCCCACAAGTGGTTAGTGCGCTCAAAATTGGATCCGAGGACAAAATCTCAGTTCCTAGGTCGACACTGAGCAGAACAGAGCACCTCGCAAGGCCTTTCGCCTGGTGCCTTCTCTTTTAATTATAACTAGATGACCTGTTGCGCAATTGCGCAACTGCAAAAAACAAAACCGTATTAGTTTCATAAGATTTCTTAATTTATTTTATGACCCATCATTTGATTGAAACTAACTCTGGGTGGTCATTTTCAGTTTGATAGGGAACATTGCATCTTATAAGACATATGCCACCACTAAGAGTATTTAGTTAGAGAGACATATTTCTGGGTCATTTTTGGTCGATACTTTAGTGTGAAGTAGGATTTCAGTGATTAAATAATCTTGTAGCACCCGGAGCTATGTTGTATTTGCTATCTTTATTTTTTTATAGTTAGAAGGATATATTTCAGAGTCCTATCACGTTCAACTTCGTTAAGTTTTGATGTTTTCTATCGATTAAAAATATAATGGTAAAAAATTACGTATGCAACTAATTTTCTCTACACTCTTAACACAGGTACTAACTGGGAAATGTTGAAGCTGTATTGATGAAACATCAATTAAATATGGATTTTAAACTGGTGAAAAGATACAACAAAAACAAAATTTTAAATAATAAATTACTTACTCTGATACAATACATGTGAGCGCTCATGTATGCTGGGCAGGAAGCACTGTCACGGCGCTAACAACACGCTTCTTTTTGCTTATATTTCAGATGAGAAGTTGAGTTTAATGACAGCCCTAGTCTTCATCATCAGAGAGGAAGACAACCTCTTTTGCAAAATGACAACCTCTTTTGCAAAATATTCGGCCCAAAGCTTATCACCAGTGAAAATCACGACTTGAATGGAGAACCGATTACAAATCTTAAGATCTCACTTAGTCTTTATATGTAGGAGAAGGTCTCTATGCTTTTGTGAATGTGGAACCATCTATCCATGAAAATGATCAGAAGCTGTAGAAACTATTGATCACATATACTACATTTTTTTTAATCAGTTATATTGCCATGTCTGAAGCATGGGAGGTATAGAAATGGTAAAACATGCTTACACTTTGACTTCTATCTACAGCTAAAAAGTCCAAGATAACACATATATTATATGTAACCATTATCATACATCATACATGCGTTCCTTTTGGAAAAGGTCACTACAACAAATCTGATCTTATGTTTGTGTTCTTAGAAACAAGTAAATCACAAACTGCAACTGAAATACAACTAAACACCAAACTCACATATGCAAAGGAAATTGAGAGAAAACAATGGATTTTGGTCAATTGTTTGTGTGATACATTACAGTTCATAAATTCAGCTTCAGGCTATAGTTCATGGCATACATTGAAGTAAAAAGAGTCCAGCACATAGTTTGCGCATAGGATGCGGCAAATGTACAATCTCTTGAGCCTCCTCCCCATTGAGCGATAGGATGTGCCTACCAAAAGCATGTGTATGGAACTAAGTTCATCTATACAAAACAGGCTCTACATAGATATTTACACAGCCACCACATCAAGTTGTTACAACAGCAGAGAAAAAACTTCCAGTGGCAGTTTGGAGGCATGTAGCAAGGGGAAAGGCCATCACATTGCTTGAAAGTGTAGCACCCAACCCAATGGTAGTACCATTTACGTTAAGGTCTCCATCATCTGACAAAACAATTGACATGTAAGTATTCTATCGACTAACCTGATCAATCACTGATAGTTTAAAATTCTCTGAGATAGCTAGATAAGGAATATGACCCGTGTATGTATAGAAATCAAATACGTAATCCATCCAGGCGACACCAATTGTGTCATCTAAATCTCTAACTGACTGACAAATTAAAGAATATGAAAAGAGTAGAAGCTGTTGGGAGACCAAAGTGTGCGTTAAGACTGCAGATCCCAACTCACTTCAAATTGGGGATGGAGATGATGTTTGATTAATAAGATCCGTTCTTTCGCCGATAGTTCACTGTTATTAAGAAATAGAGTGTGTTGAATTAGTACATATGATTAGTATCACTTGAAGATGATAAATAAACCAAAGCAATGAAATAAACCAGTTATAAACTTATTTGAGATAGAATTTTAAAAGATGGTTCGTTCTTGCTCATTTTTACAATATCAAAACTGTAAATTATTAGCTTCCTATTTCAGATACACTAACGAAAGAGCATCACACTATGAAGCTAAAAGTTAATTGCATTAGTGTTATATCAGAATCACTCACACAAAATTCTTTGCTGAAGATACTCGACGATCTAAAAATAGGAGCAAACTTCAGGTATGTTCACCCATTCATTTACCTCTTTAAATAAAAAGTAAGTTAAATCATGGCAATACAATCAGCTAAGAACCAATTTAATATGGGACGGAAAGGTAGACATGAATAAACACATTAAACTACTACATGAGAAGTTACGTGCAGTCTGTTTCATCGTTGTTGCTGCTCACTTGTGTTATCACCTCACGATCCCCTTCCTTAGTAAAATGTTTTCAGCTAATAATTTCAGAACTCTAGTGAAGTTATTTGTTTTTCATCTAACCATCTTAGTAATTTTTCAATGCTACGGCATGCTAAATTTCCTAATATTACATAGCAAACAAGAAAACTGAATTCATATGTGTGAAGCTGGTGCAAATAGAACTTTAGATTGTATGCAGAAGTACAAAATGCAAATAAAAAGCATGCTATCATTCCCTCAAAAAACATGAATGGCCACGAGCAATATGAGAGAACTTTAAATCGCTCAAGTGTACTATACAACCACAAGTCAACAAAAGAATAATAAAAATGAATGGCCATAAACAATTAAACATCAGTAACCAATCAGCTGTCAGGATGTTAATAACTGTGCAGTAGAGCCTCCCATAGTAACATGAACTTACCTCAATTAACATGAGTGACCCGTGCGAGGAGACAATAATGGAAACAGAATATGTCTACTTCCTTATGTTCATTCCATTAAGGGTTCACACACATCCTGCAAAGAAAACGAAAAAAGAGGCCAACCACTAATTATATGCATTCTCAATACCAATAAACAAATTAATTACGCACAAATGTGATCAGCTAATTAAACACTGCCAGTATTAGGCAAAGGAAAAACACTAATATAAAGTATCATATGTATAGTACTCACTAAAAGCATCTCATTCCCAAAAAACCTTAAATATGATTATGTACGATAACCATGGAATTCCATAACCCTAATCTCACAAAATTATATGAAGCTTTTGTGTGCTTTACATCTGAACCAAAACCAGCGATCCTGCACAAAAATCAACAACTTTTAAGACCTGGCCTACCCAACCCTAGTTCATGGGTGGAAAACAGGACGTGGGTCCCTACAGACGACCTCCACCTCGGTCTCTCTGCATCGAGAGGTGAGGACGAACAATTCTATGAACCCATTGCAAACCAATGCAGTTGATGACGAGTTGGAGCTGTAGAGACCACGAACCTGACAACAAGAACGAGCTCCAGGCCTGCAAACCGCCCCTCTTCCTTTCTCCTTCTTCCGCCGAGGCGACAACCCGCTATGGCCGCTCTACAGCAGCGGAAATCCACCTCCTCCTCCAGCCACGGCCAGCTGGCCGCTCCCCACAGAGGCCACACCTTATCCTTCCTCCTCCTCCCACTGAGGCAGCGCCCAACTGTTATATTCAATCTAGAATGCTACAGGTGTATAGATAACACCCAACAAGTTAGAAACTAATGTAGAGATACTAAGAGTATACATAGCTTTGCATAATAGAAATGTCTTCTAAAGATTAACACAAATGAACAGAAGTGTGCTTACATCTATGTGGTTTGATATCCAACCATGGAGAAGGAAAAACAATCCACAAAGTTTGATATCAACCTGTTCAAAGTCAACCTGCAGGAATGAGAGAGCACCAAAGAATCAGCTCATGCAAGGTCTGAAGTTAAAGGTAAAATTCTCTGTAGTCTCTGGAAGACCCACCAGAATTATCTTTACATGCAGTTTTGATCCTAAACCCGAGCATTACCCACCAAGCATAATTATTTGGTATAAAACAACTACCAACTTTCGAATAGGGATTGCCATTTGTAGCATATGACACATAGTTCTGACATTAAAGCGACATAAGAAGATACTAATAGAATACATACTGGATTTTTTTTGATTCATCCATTGTTTTTAATGGCGCAAATATAAATAAACAACACATTAATTCATCCATAGAGTTAACTTTACATAGCACATTAATAAATAACTCATAAATCAGGTTATTCACCAGCTAGCTCTAGTTATTGTTATTTCTGGATCAATCCGGCAAAATATGCTCTATGCGTAATAACCAAATCAGGTATTTTTTTGAAGTGCAGATGCACTGTATATATATAAAGGGCAGAGCGAGTAGGCCGATACTTGCGAAAATTAAATAGACGCATTGATTAAAGCAACTGAGGCTGTTAGATGAGTAGGGAAAAATTTCCAAGCAGAATAAATCTATAATAGAGTTAAATGCTTAACATTCATACATGCTCGATCAAAAGGCCCTTTATTGACCGAGAGCAGAACAAACAATCTTGCAGCCACGACTTTTGTAAAATATGACAACATGCTACTGCAAAACTGGATAAAAACCATATAAACATATGTAAATATACCTAATGCTAAACCTCCTAGGTGCAATATAGGTACAAAAGAGAAAATATATGATCAATTAGCCAAAATGACAAGCAATAATATACCTGATTACGTGTCAACTAAACCTATTCCAGCATAGGTAATATTTGTTCTTTGGTCTGCTCTATACATGTTGGACATATGGAAATATCCCTAGCACTTTAACCATCATTTTTTTGTTTCTTGGCCTGCTTTGTACATGTTAACCATAAGAAATGAAACATGTTAAAAAATTCCTCACAATTGAATGAAAGAAAAGAAGAAGCAAAGTAAAAAAAGCTTTTGACGATAATTCTCCTATAGCTTTATCCCATTATATCATTTCTCGCAAATTAGCACCTACATTAGCCCAATAATAACAGGAAAATGCTGGGACAAACTTGATTGTGTTCATTTGAGAACAAATAGGCGTCTCTTTCACCAAATTATTCAGCCAGATTCTTTTTGTTCGCTTCTTTCTCAATCTGGGCATGTCATTTTTAAAAAACCATATATTTCAGAAATCAAAATAAGAGGGACATAAGTTCACTGTTGCGGATAATGGCGCCTCCATGAAGGTTGCAAAGCATAACCGAGAAGATAGCACATATATTGATGTCTCCTGTGGAACTAATGTGCCGATACTGGGGCAAGGGGATAGAAAGTATGATCTAGAACTACAAACAACAAGTACACATATGCATCATGAAGGTGAAAAACATGCGAGTAAAGTGAAATATACCTCAGTCTCTAGAAATACTGACGAGGCCTGTTGCAGTGCAATAGGTAGTGGTTCTTTGAGTCCTGAAAATAGTAAAAAAGCGGATGACGTCTTGGCCAAAGGTAGTATATCAATGAAAGATCCATGCTCGACTGAGCAATCAACACATCATAATCATGCATTTTGCCTATAATAAGATGGAAGAATGGAAGACAGATCCAACTTCAGCTAAGGAACCTAGCACCTGCTTCACAAATAATCGGGACATGGGTCTTGCAAATCCTCAGGATAACTCGTCAATATCTTCAAACAGAGAAGACTCTAACCAGGGTCACCTTGAGCCGACAGTGGGGGGTGTCGATCACTCGATCATGTTGAGGCAGAAGCCGTCACTGAGGATCTCGTCGGCGTAGAGCGTGCGGTCCCCGAGTCAAGCCCCGGCCCCGACCCCGACCCTGGCCCCGGCCCCGACCCCGACGCCACGTTGCCAACGAGTTGGGGAGGAGCAGGGCGACGGGCAACGAGAGGCGGCTAGGAGGAGATGCAGAAGGCGGCGCGAGGAGAGGCGGCGTGGGAGGAGGAGAAAAGGGACTGGTGGCTTGACGACCTTGTCGGCGACGGCGGTCGTCGACGAAGAGCAGTGGCTTGACGACCTTGTCGGCGACGGCTTGCAGACGCGAGCAAGAGAGGGGTGGGGCAGCTGGGGGTCCTCTACGCTGCCGCCTCCTCCACGACATGCTCCTGCAGCGCCTCCGGCGTTTCGCCACTGTCGCTTCGCAGGGAGCCGCGCTCGCCGGTGCGTCGCCTGCTCCTTCTCCACGGGCTCCTCCGTCCTCAGGGCGGAGCAGAGGTGAGGGCGCGGGGCAAAGGTGAGGCGGAGGCGCAGCGGGGCTGTTGGATAGCGGGGACGCACCAGGGTTGCGGCGGCGCGAGGGGAATGGAGGTGGAAGGAGATTGGGGAGGAGAGACGAGCATCGCTTGGGGCTAGGGTTCGGTTGCGGGCTCGTGTTTTGTCTCTCGGCTCAGCGGCGCGTGAACTAACAAGGAAGGGAGACGCGGAAAAACTGCTCTTGTCCACTGATTTGTGGACCCAGTGCGTAGCGTGCCCCACATTGTCATGCATAAATAAGCCAAGACGAAGTAAAAAACAAGTACCACATTCAACGGCTGTGATGAAAAGTGGATTGAAAGTTACTATTCCTAAGGCCAATCCAACGGCCCAGAATCGCCAGGAGGGGCAAACCCTCTCATATGGAGGGTAGGCTCTCAACCTTTATAGAAGTAATACCCCGATATAAAACAACATTTTATTAAGGTAGAATAATCTATCATACTAAGCATATGAAATAAAAGACCAACTGACGACTCGCACAAACAACTCTAAGCATGTGCTACGACTCGCAAGGCCAACAGATAAACAAACAACATTTGATGGGATGTGGGGATAAAGCTGTATGGGCTGCAGGATAAACATGTGATGGGATCGCGATAAGAATCGAATACTAGGGTAACAGAGATCAACAGTAGGAATGAAAGACAAAGTATAGGTAAACAAGCAAACTTTGCTTGCCTGGAATCCCGCATGGAAGCAGATCTTGTCGTTGCTCACACATCTCAACGTCGTATCCGCGAAGAAGCAACAAACACTGGAAAGCGTAAAAGATGCACTTTACCACTACGGCAAAAGATCCAACATGATCATATGAGAATGATGCATGGCATGGCAAGATGCATTGCGAGATGCACTTAATCCGAATTAAGCGGAACCGAGATTCCGACAATTAATATTTAGGTGCATGTTATTTATTTACCAGCAATATATTAAATGTTGGTTAGCATGGCAACACATGGCATGGGTGATCTAATCAAATTAAATGGAATAGGGCATTATATATTTATTACACCACACATTCCATATTTAATTATTTAGGTGCATTTGACAATTTAACTAAGCAATTAAAATAAAAGATGCAACATGGCATAAGAATGTCATATTAATGTTTATTTCATTTTTCTGATAATAATGGATATAAAGTTTATACTATTTGGAGTTATAGAACATAAGATATGGAATGTATAAGAATACACATTTTAGTAAAAGATAAAAGACAAAGGATATAAAAAGGAGATGATTATGCTCTGATAAGATTCGAACTAGGTCTGCTGGGCGTGGAAACAGAGGCACGGCCGTTGGGATACGGCTTGGATTGATGATATAACTGAATAAGATTTCATATGAAACAACAGGAGACGCTGGATCTGCACAAATATAGCAAAAAAATAAGGTTTAGTTTGTATCCGGAGGGTATTTGAACTCGGGATCTCCTGGGATAAGCACAGAGGAGCGAAACCACTGGACCGTGCTGCTATTGCTGATTAGGTTCTGAAGAAACCGGATATGAACACAGCTTCAGCTTCGTTAACTGAATTTATGGCAGGAGATTGATAAAAGGGAAAAAGTAGAGGAAAAACGTGCGGCGTGGGAATTGAACTCGGGCCTTCTTGGTGCGGGATGGGGGTGCAACCACTGGGGAGGATGCGTGTTGGTGAAATGTTGGCATTCCGACTACAGATGAGGTTACCGAGCGGCGTTAACTGAACTTTTGGCGGGAAGTTTCAGATTTCAGGAACCGAGCGGAGACGACGAGGATGAACTGCAGGCAAGCTGCGTCGATTCCGCGCGACGGCGGTCCTTCAGAGCAAGGGGAGGAAGGGGGAAGGCATCCCGGAGGTGTGTCTCACCTAGGGGCGATCGGGGGTGGTCTCGGAGAGCTCGGGGAAGGCCGGGGATGGCGTGGGACGAAGAGGAAGTAGAGGACGACCAGCTTGGCGGCCCGAGGAAGTTGAGCTCCGCGTGGGCGACTCCGGCGATCCCGGCTTGTGCTTTTCAGCAGGTACGTCGAGGAAGCCGAGGCGATTCCATTCCCGCGCTCGGGAGGGGAGGAGGGCGACCATGGGGACGTCTTGGTGAGCTTCAAGGTCCGGTCATGGTGGAGAGGATTTGGAAAAAAGAACAGAGAAAGGGGGAAAAGATATGGCGGCTGCGACGCTGGGGAGGGAGGAGGAGAGGCGGCTAGGGTTAGGGTTCGTGGGGAGGAGGCTTTATGGAGAGGGGAGCAGTTGTGGAGGAGGTGGGGGCCATGGGGAAAGGTTCACGCTCTCCTCGTTGACTGTCCGTACGAACAAGGGAAGGAGGGGATGGGCTGGGCCAGAGGGGAGAGGGGAGATGGGCCAGAAGAGAGAGAAAACGGCCCAGGTGAGTATTTTTCTCCTCTGGAATTTTTATTTCTTTTATTTATTTCATTTCTGTTTTATGTTTTAAAATAAAATAGAAGAAGAAAAGATATATAACTTTTCGCAAATAATTATTGTTTCAAAAATTACACAATTTAATATATTAGTTTGAATATTTGAAAAGAATTTAAATATCACATTTAAATTGATTTGGTTTGCTTTTAAATTTAAAAGTGGAAAAGAATTTAAATGGAGTTTGAATTTAAATGCATTAATTTAAATTAAGATTGACAAATGCAAATGATGCATGATGATGTCATGTTGATGCAAAAAAAAAGAAAAGCAAACAATGTTCTTATTGGGAAAATTCCCGGGGCGTTACACCAAGGAAGTGCCGCAGGGCGCACATGGCCTCTGTAGCGGCCGCAGAAGTGACGCGAGCACTCCAATTTCCATTCTGGTGATAAAGGAGTCAATAAAGTTGTGCCGCCTGCGCCAGGACAACTAGGACTTTCCTCTCTGGTGATAAAGCGGCTGGATGGTGCAACGCTCCAAGAAGATCGTCATCGTGGGCTCCACCACGATCACTGCAGCCCCTGCGAGTCGTTCTGTGCGGTCTGCAGCCTGTCGGCCACCGCGTCCAACTTTATCGCTGATGGACCGCGTTCATGGAGGATTCAGCAATGGTGGACTGCAACTCCTCCTCGCCACTGACGTCTGGGAGCCCACCTCGGGCGCCCTGTGCAAGGAAGACGCCCGTGCTGCCTATAAGAGGAGGGAAAGCTCCACCGTAGCAAGGGGTCGGCCAATTGCTTGCTAAACACTTGTAAACCCTAGCCCAGCTAGTTGGGTAGCCTTCGGCTGTCGGAGGAAGAAGACCATTGCGTCCCTCTCCAAGCACGAACTGCCTCAAGAGAGCCCTCAGCAAGCTCAGTTGTACTGTAACCTCTGTAGTGCAATACCGACAAGCAGGAGTAGCAGTGTTACCCAATGTCCAAAAAGCGCCGCTTAATCGGCGCTTACGCAGGAAATTGAGCGGAGCGACAGCTTTCTGTGTCGCTTCTTTCTGAGCGCACAATTAAGCGCGCGAGCCGGCGGGGAGCTGAAAAATTGGCCCGTGTGGGAGGGAAAACGGGGAGAGCTAGATGCAATTAGGGTTCCCTGGCACCCAATCGACCAATTCCCCCCATCCAGAGAGAGCGACGCGACGCAGCTCCTCGCGCGTCTGATGCTGGTCGTCCGCCGCCAATGAAGGAGCTCCGCCTCCACCTCTTCCTCCAGGTTGCCAGGACTGCAGGGCCGTAGCAGCTGATTCCACCGCCTCCAATCTCCAAGCTCCCATGCGGGGTCGCGATTTGGCATCCGCAGGCACGGCTCCCCTCTCTCCCCCATGGTATGTTTCCTCTCCGCTCCTGCTAGGTGGTGCCCGTGGTGCTGTCAGTTAGAATCAAGCAGCGATCTAACCGCAATATCATGAGTCCACTCTCTCACGTTCTCCCTCTCCTTCTTGTTGGCGGCAGGTAACAAGATCAGGCCTAGTCGATGGTGAGTCAAGCAACGATCTAACCGAGTCAAGGGACAAGATATCGCATCCTCAACTCCCTGGAAAATAGCTAACAAACTAACTACTTATCTGACGAAACTGAAACTCCCTGGAAAATAGCTAATAGACTAACTAATCTGACGAAACTGAAAGTGTCAAAACAGTCTAACACCTTGTGCTGCTTGTGTGTTTTTTTACCCGTAGGCTCAGTTACTTGGAATTATGCTTGAAAATCAAGGATTTCTTTCTTAGGCGACTCAAAAATCATGGTTTGGATGCTTTTACCCTAAACTCTTAAGCGCCGCTTAAGCTCACTTAAGTAGTACTTCCTCTAAGCAGTGCTTGAGCGCTCGCTTAGCGCTTAGCGCTTTTTTGAACCTTGGTGTTACCTCCTCCTGAGGGTCGTGAACCTGGGTACGGGCCGGTGTCCATCTCTGTCGTGGGTGTTCCTCTCCAGGCCCGACGAGCACCGTCGTCGTGCCTCTCAAGGGTCGCTTGACCTCCGTGTTCAATCCCCTTCTCAAACTACTCTTCAGGGTGTGACTACCCCTGTCTCGTGGGAGTCACTCTCCGACATTTGGCGCGCCATGTAGGGGGTTGAGGCGCGTCAACAACCTTCGAGCCGCCTCCGCGCCATGACGAACACCCGCGCTACTCGCGCCGCCCGCGCCAATAGACGCGCGCCAGAAGGAGCTCGCGCCGCGCCCGGCGCCCCGACCGCGCGCGGACGGCGGGGATGTCCCCGATGGGAAGAGCGCGCCAACTCCGGCCCTCATGTGGAGGAGCCCGAGCACAACTCCGAGCACCAGGAAGACGCGCAGTCGACGCACCCGACACAGCGCCCAAGCGGCTCCGGCCCAAGGAGGACGAACCCCGCGCCGTACACCGCCCTGCTCATGGCGCAAGAGCTTCTTCGCTATCAGCCTATCGCAGAGGCCACGAGCAGTGGCTGGAGCGCCTAAACCACCTCGTCGGCATCGCCACGACTCACCCCGCTCCGTCGCAGTCCGTCGTGCACCCCTCCCTCACGGGCATGGCTGCGCCGGACGCGCCTCCACCTCCACCAGAGCCTGCACCAGCTGCGACGCAGAGGGCTGGCTCCCACGCGTCTTCACCTCACGACTGCCTGATCGTGCAGCGCACCGTGCCAGACGCGCGCGTGGGGATGGAGCTCCAGCGCAACCGCCAGAACCGCCTCGTCGAAGAAATCGGCCAGGAGGGCCAGCAGAACCGCATCGCGCTGCAGCACGGGGTCGCCACGTACGCCACAGGCTGCATGGCGTTCACCCGCTCCCTGTGCCGCGTGGTCTGGCGCCCAAAGTTCATGTCGGCTCTCCCCAAGGGCTACGACGGCTCCAGCAACCCCACCGAGTTCCTGCAGCTCTACACCACCTCCATCCAGGCGGCAGGCGGAGACGACAAGGTCATGGCCAACTGGTTCTCCCACACGCTTCGCGACTCTGTGCTGTCGTGGCTCCTGAACCTCCCTGAGGACTCTGTGAACTCTTGGGAGGAGCTCTGCAAGCAGTTCGTCTCCAACTTCAAGGGGACGTACGAGCGTGTGCTCACCCACAACGACCTGCACGCCGTGGTGCAGAAGAAGGATGAAACCCTCCTTAAGTACATCCAGCGCTTCAGCAAAGTGCGCAACAAGATCCCGAACATCCCTGACACCCAAGTCATCGCCGCCTTCCGCGAGGGCGTCACGAACAGCAGGATGCTCGAGAAGCTAGGTATCCAGGACAAGCTTACCTCTGTGGTGAAGCTGTTCGACCTGGCTGACAAGTGCGCCAAGGCTGAAGAGGGACTCCTCTTTGTCAAAATGTCCTCGAGACGGGACGAGCACGCTGAGGGGTCCAGGAGCCAGAAGAAGAAGGAGGAGCCCAAGCGCAAGGCCACCACGGTCCTCGCGGCAGAGCCTGACGTTAAGGGCACCCGCAGTGAGTCTCCCGAGCCCGGGGAGAGAAAGGACGACCACCGCCCATTCTGCATCTACCACAACAGGCGTGGCCACTCTACGAAGACTTGTTTCTACCTCAAAAGGCTGAGCAAGGAGCACGAACAAGCAGAGGGCAGCCGCAGCCGCGGTAGAGGCCGTGGCTACCGCAGAAGCGGGCGCAAGGGCGGCTACCATAAGCCATCAGGCAATCAGACCAACACTGCGGAGAAGAACGACAACCTCCCTAACGAGGAAGATGGGGCTACCAAGCTCTGAGAGGCACCATTGCCTGCATCCTCGATGGGGCACAGGCGCCAAAATCGAACAATTAGTTCAAGCAGTTTGCTCGCGAGCTCAACGCTGCCCTCCCCAGCCTCGAGACCTCCAGGCCCCTCAAATGGTCACAGTACACCATCGCCTTCGACGCTCAGGACACCCCAAGTCCACCTAGACTGTTGGAACCCTCCCGCTAGCCTGCAGCCCCACCATCGACAACATCGCCGTCTCCAAGACGCTTATCGATGGCGGAGCAGGCCTAAATGTCATCTCAATCGAGACGTTCGAAGCGCTTCAAGTGCCCTACGAGCGGCTCATGCCCTCTAGGCCCTTCACGGGAGTCACCAGCAGCTCGATCGAGCCTCTGGGCAGGTCAGGCTCGCCATCACCTTCGGCAGCGAGGAAAACTACCGCACTGAGCACATCGACTTCGACGTTGCGCACATCGGCTTGCCTTACAACGCCATCCTCGGCTACCCCGCCCTCGCGAAATTCATGGCCGTTACGCATCATGCCTACAACATGGTCAAGATTCCTGGTAGCACTGGCACCATCACCATCCGCGGACACGTCCTGGATGCTACGCGCGCTGTCGAGACAGCCTACAAGGCAGCCACCATGGAGTTCCCTGCTGAAGAGGACATGGAGCCTCTCGAGAGACCCAAGAAGAAGAAGCAGCTGTTCTCCCAAGAGCCAGCCGCTGCAAAGAAAGTATCTCTAAGCTCCAGCAGCCCGGAGGCTGAAGGTTCGGGGGCTAGCGTCACCATTGGCGCTGCTCTGCCTCCAAAATAGGAAAGCGAGCTCGTCGCCTTCCTCCGGGCAAACTCTGACATGTTCGCATGAACTCCGTCAGATATGTCCGGTGTACCGAGGGAGGTGATCGAGCACCACCTAGTCGTGTGTCAAAACGCACGCCCCATCAAGCAAAAAACAAGAAAGCAAGCGCCCGAGAAGCAAGCGTTCATCATCAAAGAGGTTGAGAAGCTCAAAGCGGCAAATGTCGTTCGCGAAGTCGCGCATCCCACTTGGCTCTCCAACGGCGTGGTCATCCCAAAACCCGCCAGAGGAGGCAGCCTCTACATCGACTACACTGATGTCAACCAGGCCTGCCCCAAAGACCCTTAGCCCATGCCAAGAATCGACCAAATCGTGGACTCGACGACAGGCTGCGACCTTAGCGACCTCACCTTTTATTATAGGGTGGAGATCTCTGTGTTAATGTGCTAGTCCCTGGATCAAATACTAGCACCACAGTTTAAGATGTATATCATGCAAAAGTGTCATACTTTATTAAATCGCATGATTCAGTGTTACAAATATCTCTTACAACTTGCATAACCTGAAAAGGATAGCAAAATTTAAAGAGTAGCTACGAAAAATAGTAGATACAATGAGCCTTATCATCTTCATGTGCCACAGGCAAAGCATGTTGGTTGTAGACTCGAAATCCTATCGAAACCTCACTCGTCGTCTGTCGAATCTGCAAGGTTAAGTTGCAGCCCAGCTATAAAGGGTCAACACAATTGAATTGTGGTGGCAAGTGATACTATGGTGGATATAAATGGCATGACTACTTCTACATGCATATTTGGCAGGTGGAGCTCAAGGCTACTGCGTAAAGCAAGTTTTGTGTTACTTTTGTTAAATCATTTTTGAAATCATCTTCTTAACATTATGAGACACATAACGGACGCATTCGTGTCTCCTACCCAAGTTCACTCAGCAAATTTTATTTAAGAAATTGGAATGAAGAGATTTTTTAGTATACAACCTTGTGTAGTCACTCAAATTGTCCGATGCCGGGGACACGACTAAGATCTTAGATTTTATACATCTCGACAGTGTGTGCACTTTGACCACCAGACTCAACCAACCCAAACTATCCTCTACACTCATTTAATGAGGAGGAAAAGGAGAAGATTAAGACGAGATCTTTCAAAAGCATTTTCCCACCACTACTGGCTTGACCTGTTCCACCAATTAAAAAGGTAACACTGGTAAACTCCAGTGAGACCGCGATAACACATGGTAAACTCCAGTATGTCAATGGCTACGCACAGTAAACTCTGATGTGCTTAATGGTTTCACACGTTAAACTTCGGTGTGCCTAATGACTACGCACGGTAAACTCCGACGTGTCTGGCGACAACACATGGTAAAATCCAGTGTGTCAATGGCTACGCACGGTGTCTGGTTGTCGGGTTATGACTCCCAAGAATCGGGGGTAGTGACTTCCTGAAGGGTAGTTCGTAAAGGGGGTTGAACACGGAGGTCAAGACCCTCGAGGGGCTCCGCGATGTTGCTCGCCGGACCCGAAGACGACACACTCATGACCGAGATAGACACCAATCTTTACCCAGGTTCACGGCCCTCGTGAGGAGGTAAGACCGCTACTCCTGCTTGTCTGTATTGGATGATGGAGGTTACAGTACAGTGGAGTTTGCCGGAGGCCCCCTTGAGGCAGTTCTTGCCTGGGGAGGGAAGCGATGGTCTTCTTCCTCCTCCGGCCCAAGGCTATCCTTACAAGAGTTGCTAGGGTTTACAAGGGTTGTAGCAAGCAAAGAGCCGACCCGTGCTACGATGGATGTCTTGTCCCTTTTATAGGCCCCCTTGGCGCTCTCCTTCGGCTTGGCCTTCAAGGTGGCTCCCACACGGCAGAGGCATGGTGGAGTAGGAGTCCACCGCGGTCCGTTCGTCCATGGGCGCGGTCCATTGTTGGTAAAGGTGGGCGCGGTGGCCGACCGCGCTGTACTGCCCGCGGAGAGGGCAGTCTCTGAGGTGGAGCCCGCGATGACGGTCTCCGTTGGAGGGTTACGCCGTCCACCTGCTTTATCGTCAGAGTAGAAGGTCCTGGCAGTTGCGCAGCAGGCGGAGACGCTTTATTGACCCCTTTATCACCAAAACGGCAACGGGGGTGCTTGCGTCACCACGTGGGAGTGGCAGGGGCCATGTGCGTCTTGCCGTACTTCCTTGGCCGCAACGTTTCCCTTCAGGCGCGGGGAGGCCTGTGGGGAGATTCCTGCGGGACTCCCTCGAGGCGAGCTCTCACCTCGGGAGGGTCCCCTGAGGCGAGGGATCCCTTGAGGGCAACGCTTCCACTTCAGGCCCTCGAGGGGAGTTGCCTCTCGAGGGTCCCGCCAGGTGGTGATGCCTGGTCCTTAGCCGTTTCGTCTGACTGGCCAGTGTGCGTGGCCTGAGGGGGAATGGGCTCTCGCCATACCCCAGTTCCCACTGGGGCGACAGTAGCCCTTGGGCCCATGATGGGCACGGTTGAGCCCATGGGCTCAGGCGAAGCGTCATGGGCCCTTAGTGCCCCGCCGGCCCGAGCCACGCGGCACCTGGACGAATAACGGCTTCGCACGAACCGGGGTGCGAGTCGTGGGGGGTCCCACCACGACCCGGTAACTGCTCCTCGAGGTGACATAAAGCCCGAGCGAGGCTCCAAGGAGCCGTTACCGGTTCCAATTCTTCTCGCAGAAGTTTCCGCTTCCCAGAGCTCTCCGCCTATGCTCTCTCCTGCGATTCTCTCTTCTCTGTCTCCTTCAACCTTCCGCGCCCCCGACGATGAGCCCACTCGAGAGCAAGGGCAAGGCCACCGTGGGGTCTTCCTCCCAGGCGGAGGCCCCTGAGACCGTTGTGGGCGCGGCGCTGCTGGGCGTGCGCGTCAACGAGAAAGCGCTCGACAAGGTCCGGTACCTTGTGGCGGACCGGCCGAACGAGCATGGCGCCACTGCCCTGAAGCCCGCGGCGCACGTGAAGCGTCCGCGCGGGTTCTTCCCGATCTTCCAGCATTGTCTTGCTGCGGGACTGGTGCCGCCCTTCTCGCCGTTCCTGGAGGCGGTGCTGGCATTCTACCAGGTGCAGCTGCTGCACCTGCACCCCAACTCCGTCCTCATCCTCACTGTCTTCGCCTACCTCTGCGAGGCCTACCTGGGCCTGGAGCCCACAGTGGGGCAGTTCCGGTGCTTCTACGCGCTCCGGAACACGGCGAAGAACGAGCGCTCCGGGTGCGTCTCGTTCCGCATCATCGACGACATGGGGAGCGTCTACATCCCCATGTCTTGGAGCGAGGGCAAGGCCATCACTTCAGGGACGAAGAAGGTAGACGACTTCCGTCAGAAGTGGTTTTTTGTTGGGGTGGAGCGTCCCTGCGCCTTCCTCGAGGTCCCCGACGAGCCCCTAGTGAAGAACTCCCACTGGGGCAAGGCCACCTTCGACGGCGCCAGGAACGTGAGCTTGATGGGGCGGTTGAGCTTCCTCCGCGAGGAGGGCCTCACGGGGCAGATGGTTGTGGCGGACTTCGTGACGCGCCGCATCGCGCCCCTCCAGGCACACTCGGTCCCCATGTGGATGTACTCGGGGCCGAGCGATAAGATGCGGCTCCACGTCGAGGACAACGACAAGGACACCATCGACAACATCCTCTCCGCGCTCTTCGTTAATCCATCGGTGCTTGCCATGGATGAGCTCCCCGCGGCGCTCCGACCCCTTCACCAATACAACCTGACGGAGCGTTTGGACCTCCTGGAGGGGATGCCTCTTCTCGTCCCGACAGGCCAGGCGAACTTCGAGGTGCCGACGCCGGCCACGCGGGGAGCGGAGGGGGCCGATTCTCCCTCGGCCTCAGGACCTGGCCCAGGGGAGGAGGAGGCCAGTGCAGGGGAGGTTTCCTCCTCGAGGGCCGGGCCATTTACTGAAGAGATTTGTGATATCTCGTCAGGCGATGAAGACGCCTTCGTGATGGCGCCCTCGCGCCTCGTGGAGGAGGAGGCTGACGAGGAGGAGGCCTCTGACGCGGAGGCTTCTCCGGGAGAGCGCGGGCCCCGCACCAAAGCCGCCGTGGACCGCTCGGGGGCGAGGCCGTCTGACGTTCCTTCCAAAAGGAAAGCTGAAGCGCCCCCAGCAAATCCTGCTTCCAAGCCCTTCCCCTGATGGCGCTTGCCAGGCTTGGCGTGGGTCGATGCTGGCGCCCCCCCTTCAGGGTGAGTTTTCCTGATGTTGGATCGTTTGCCTTTTAGCTTTCTCCTTCACTTTACCCTTTACTGAAGGTCTTTTCTTGGACTCTTGCAGTGATCTAGTGCCTGCGAAGCGCCGCCGGCTTCGCAAGGCGGCTGACGTGAAGAGCGCCACGGCAGGGGCTGTGGCTGAAGAGGTCGCGAGGCCTGTGGAGACGACCTCCACGGGCCCCCTTGAGGGGACGCCTCAAGCGGAGGCGGCTGTGCCCCAGGCGGGGTCAGCAGGGCCTCAGGTGGCACGCCCAGAGGCACCTCCACCGCCCCCCCGAGCCTCTGGTGGTGGAAAGCTCGGAGGAAAAATCTTCTGCGCCGCCTCGCGCTCCTACTCCTCCTCGCGCGGCTACGCCTCCGCGTGAGGCTACTCCACCGCGCGAACCAACACCGCCGCGCGTGTTGACGCCTCCGCGCGCGCCTACCCCGCCGCTTGCGGCCTTTGCTCTCGCGCAGCTTGCAAGGGAAGCGCGCGAGGCAGCAGCATGCACAGGCGGACCTGCTGGGGGAGATGCTTCCTCGCCTCCTCGTCAAGCTGTGACCGAGGAACGCCCTGCAGCCGCATGGCCAGAAGAGGATGCCGGCGCGGGCACAAGCGAGCCCCAGGCTAGCCCCCGAACTTTCCCCGAGGCCAGGCCTGCGAGACTTGGCGCCGGCGCCGGGCCCTTCTCGAGCCAGGAGCTGGTCCTCCGCGGCTGGGACTGGAGCGCGGGGCGCCGCAAGGTCGCCTTCGGCCTCGTGAGGGAATCCTTGGAGGGCTTGGAGGCGCACCTCGCCCTCGGGGACATATGGCTTGCTCGACAGCAGGAGGAGCTGACGAGGTCGTGGACATCCTTCCACGCGGCGGTCGAAGCACCCCGATCGCCGAGCTCGATTGGGCCAACTCCAAGCTGGAGGCTCGCCTCAAGCGCGCCAAGGATGGCCGTCGCCGAGCGGAGGAGGCTCGCACCGAGGCAGTCCACAACCTCAACTCCTTGGCCAAGGATGTGGAGGAGCAGGTGGCCCCGGCGATGGAGCGGGCGGCGGAGGCCTCGGACTCTGCCCAGGCGGCTCGCGCGCTCTCGAAGCAGCGTGAGCGTATGTTCGAGGCGCTGGTAGCTCGTGGCAACGACCTTGCCGCGCAGCTTGGCGCGGACGCGCCGCATACTGACGTCCGAGGCCGTGGCGACGCTGCCGTGTACCTGGTCTACTTCGACCAGCTCTTCGAGGCGCTCGAGAGTCCCGTCACCGAGCTTCGCGAGATGATCGAGGACGAGAGCCGGCAGCTCCTGGGGGTGGTTGTTGATCACATCTTCACCAACCTCAAGCTCCTCACGCCAGGCTTTGACTTCTCCTCCGTGACAGAAGCTGCTCAGGGTGAGAACGTGCAGCGGGTCTCCAGCTCTCTCCGCGAGCAAGTTGACGCCTTCTGCAACCTCTTCAGGCGCGCCGAAGCTGCGGCTGAGGACAGCGAGGAGGAGGCCAGCTCTGCCGAGGCTGAGGAGGGTGCCGCGGAGGAGGTCCAAGGCGGCGCTGCTTCCCCCTGAGCCTCTTCTTATTGCGCCTGCGTGCGCTTGTATATGAAACAACCGTGTGTTTAGATTTCTTAAGACCTTTTGGCATGTAATATACTCTTTATTGCTGTTTAATTCGAGCTTGTTTGCCCCCCCCCCCCGTCAGGTCTCTTTGGACTCATCTTCATGTCTATTTGTTCTCTGCGTCGGTAGGTACCATATCTTCGTGCCATGACTCCGCCACTTCGGTATGCAGGAGCAATGACTCCGCAAGGCCGGGGGGAGTTTAGGCTTAGGAGAGTTAAGAGCCTTGAGTCGCGATGCTCAAGTGCCCCCCTTAGACGTGCGAGTAGTCCATGAAGCGTAAGGGAAAGCGAAGTCGCTTGAGGGGCAAACGTGCGCTAAGGGGAGAAACCGCTCTTAAGGCGTGGGTGCGAGACTTAGCTTCTCGAGGTTTTCGCCTTGCAGAGGCTTCTCGCCTGGCGAGGTTGCACACTTGAGGGGTCGCTCCTGGATGCCCCTTCAGGCTCGTGGGGGGTTTTTTCCCTGCAGATGTTAGAGGGGCGAACCCAAACGCTGGAACATGGTTCACGGGACTCGTGCGCGCTTATAGGTCCCCTCAGGCGTTCCTTGCAAGGAGAGTAAGTACCAAGGTCCTCTGTAGAGATGGCGTGTTTGTGGGATCTTGCCCTCCAGCCAGAGCTCGGACTCTTGGATTTTGCAGTGCTGCCGGTGTGTCATTTGAGGCACTGGCACCGTACTCAGCCCCCGCTCGCGAGATACGCATGTGGAGAGATATAAGCGCACACTTCAACAGAGTAATGCGAAAATAAAACTTACCAAATATGTTACAAAGCGGCGCCGAGGCGCTAAGTTCACTTGGGAACAAAATCGCGTCATTATGCTTGAGGTTGTCAAGTTAATGTTTTGACCATGTCGAGGCATGGGGACCACCCATTAGTGGCTGAGACTCTCAACGGCCTGAGGTGGCTCGTTAAATGGAGAGCTCGGAGGGTTTCCCCTCCAGAGAAGCCTTTGGAGCTTGGAGGTTTAAGCCGTGAGCTTTTAACCTCTAGAGACAAAGATACTTGGAGGTTGAGCCGTAGGCTGCCTCTTCCGCTAGGAGTCTCGACGTGACAATGATCACGGGCGTGACAATGATCACGGTATTTGTACCCTTAGGAGACAAAAAATGCTTTGGAGGTTTAAGCCGTGAGCTTTAAACCTCTAGAGACAAAAATGCTTGGAGGTTGAGCCGTAGGCTACCTCTTCCGCTAGAATTCTCGAAGTGACAATGATCACGGGCGTGCCAATGATCACGTTTTGTTTTGTTCCCTTAGGAGACAAAAATGCTTTGGAGGTTTAAGCCGTGAGCTTTTAACCTCTAGAGACAAAAATGCTTAGAGGTTGAGCCGTAGGCTGCCTCTTCCGCTAGAAGTCTCGACGTGACAATGATCACGTTTTTAATTTTTTTCCTTGTGGATACAAAGATCTGTGAGGTTTAAGCCTTGAGCTTTTAACCTTCAGGGACAAAAAGTGCTTGGAGGTTGAGCCGTGGGCTGCCTCTTTCGCTAAATGCCTAGACGCGACAATGATCACGGGTAGAACTTGCGTAGGTGCATGATGTTCCATGGATTCTTGACGGGGACGCCGTCTTGCGTCTCGAGGCGAGCCGCGCCAGGCCTGGCGATGTGGGTGACCCTTTAGGGGCCTTCCCACATCGGGGACAGCTTGTGGAGGCCTTCCCTGGAGAGGATTCGCCTGAGGACGAGATCGCCTGCCTCCAGGGTGCGCGAGCGCACGTTGCCGCTGTGGTAGTGTCTCAGGTCCTGCTGGTATTTGGTCGCCCGGAGGGCGCCGCAGCGTCGTAGCCCTTCTAGGAGCAGCATGTCGTCGTTGTGGAGGTCCTCTTGCTGGTCCTCGTTAAAGGCAAGGACCCGTGGGGATCCATGCTTTATCTCTGTGGGGAGGACTGCTTCGGCTCCATAGACGAGTGCGAACAGTGTTTCCCCGGTGGGCTTGGGTGGCGTGGTACGGATGGACCAGAGCACCGAGGGGAGCTCGTTGATCCAGCCCTTGCCGTGGCCCTTGAGGATATCAAAGGTCCTGGTCTTTAGGCCTTTGAGGACCTCTGCGTTTGCGTGCTCAGCCTTTCCGTTGCTTTGCGGATGGGCGACTGAGGCGAAGCAGAGCTTGATGCCCATTATTTCACAGTAGGCTCTGAAGATGCCACTGGTGAATTGTGAGCCATTGTCGGTGATGATGCGGTTAGGCACTCCAAAGCGGAAGTCCAGGCCTCTGATGAATTTCACCGCCGCGCCTGGTGTGATTGTGCGCGTCGCTTCCACTTCAGGCCATTTTGTGAACTTGTCAATGGCCACGAAGAGGTAGCGATATCCACCTTGCGCCGTTGGGAAATGTCCCAGGATGTCCAGCCCCCAGACCGCAAACGGCCACGAGAGCGGAATGGTCTGTAGTCCCAGCGCTGGTTGGTGGGTTTGATTGGCGTGGAATTGGCAGGCTTCACATGCTTGAATGATGTCCATTGCATCTTGAAGTGCTTGAGGCCAGTAGAAACCGCTCCTGAAGACTTTGCCTGCGAGAGTGCGGGCGCACGAATGGTGGCCGCATTACCCGCTGTGGATGTCCTTGATCGACAGTTTTCCTTCTTCAGGAGGGACGCATTTGAGCGCGATGTCGTTTGGGCGCTTGCGATAGAGAATTCCTTCGAGGATTTGGTACGATTTTGCTTGGCGGGCAAATCGCTACGCTTCAACGTCTTCCTCGGGAAGGACCCCTTTGTGGAGGTAATCTTTGATCTCGTCGATCCATCCTGTTTCTTGGTGCACCGCTGTGAGCAAAAGACGCTCCCCTGTAGGGGACCCGCAGCCTGGAGCCCCGCTTGCAGGTGGTGGCGGGAGTGCTTCGTCTGTGCTTGCGGGCAGGGCCTCTTGGGGCTGCTTTATGGATGCCTTGACGAGCCTTTCTTCAAAGATACCTTGCGGCTGAGCTTGCCTCTTTGATGCGCGCTTGGCAATGTCATCAGCCTCTTGGTTTTCCTTTCTTGGGATGTGCATGAGCTTCATTCCCCTGAAGTGCTTCTCGAGCCTACGGACCTCTTCAAGGTATGCGGCCATGTGGTCTTCCTTAGGCTTGTAGCTTTTGTTAGAGAAGTTGACGAGCAACTGGGAGTCGCCCATATGAGTAGATACTTGACGCCTAGGGCGATTGCGGCACGTAGACCAGCAAGCAGGCCTTCATACTCGGCGATATTGTTGGATATCTTGTCAATTCCGAAGCACAGCTGGACTGCGTAATACAACTTGTCGCCTTTGGGTGAGATCAGGACTACGCCTGCCCCGCCGTGGCGACAAGCGAAAGCTTTGTCGAACTTCATGGTCCAGTGGCTGGGCATTGCGGCTCCAGAGGGCTCTTGCTCTTCTCCCAAAGGCTCTTCAGGGGTTGGGTCAGTCCATTCGGTGACGAAGTCAGCCAGCGCTCTTCCTTTTACTACCCTTGTGGTATCGAAGCGCAAATTGAATGGTTGTAGCTCTATGTTCCATCCAGCGACACGATCTGTTGAGTTTGGGTTGCGCAGTATTTGTTCCAGGGGAAAAGAGGTGACCACTGTGATGGGGTGCCCCTGGAAGTAGTGTCACAGCTTTCTTGAGGCGATGAGGAGTGTGAGGAGAAGCTTCTGCTGCATTGTATACCGCTCGCGAGCATCACGCAGTACTGTGCTGACGAAGTAAACTGGATGCTCGACGATGGCAGTTCCTGTAGCGTCGACGTCTTTTGCCTGAGGTGGCTCAGCTTGGCCTTCGTGGGTGTTGGCCTGGGCCCCGAGGGGGTTGGCCTCGAGGGGTTGGCCTCGAGGCGGTTTGCCTCGAGGTGGTTGACCTTGGCCTCGAGGGTTTTTGCCTCGAGGGGCCTGTCCTGGGCCTCGAGGGGGTTTGCTTCCTGATGCTCCTTGGCAGGATTTCCTTGCAGCAGTTGGCTTGTGGCGGGCCTCTCTTGGGGCTTTGGGCCTGGCGGTGGGTTTGTGAGGGCTGCCCTTTCGTCGAGCTCCTTATCAGGAGGCTTTTTCTTTGGAGTGGCTGCACTCTTCTTGTGGAGTACTGGCTCTTCTCTTTCCACCACAAGGACATCACTGGCTGTTTGCGGAGTAGCTGATAAGTACAACTTCAAGTGCTCGCCAGGCCTTGGGGCCACCATTACTGGTGGGCTGGCCAGATACTTCTTCAAGTCCTCAAATGCTTTTTCAGCTTCAGGGTTCCACTTGAAAGTGCCCGTTCTATTCATGATCTTGAAGAACGGCAGGGCTCTTTCACCGAACTTGGAGATGAATCGATCCAAGCTGTCCATGCAGCCTGCTAGGCGTTGCATGTCCTTGAGCCTGCGTGGAGGTTGCATGTCTTCTATGGCCTTGATTTTGTCTAGGTTTGCCTCTATGCCTCGATGAGACACGAGGAACCCAAGCAATTTGCCTGAAGGTACTCCAAAGACGCACTTGGCGGGGTTGAGCTTGATGTTCACCTTGCGCAGGCTGGCAAAAGTTTCTTCAAGATCTCCGAGGAGAGTATTTCCTTCTCGTGATTTCACAACGATGTCATCGACATATGCCTCGGCGTTCCTCCCCATTTGCCCGCCAAGGGCTATCCTCATCAACCTCTGGAAAGTGGCTCCGGCATTTTTTAGGCCGAAAGGCATGCAGACGTAGCAAGGCACACCGCACGGGGTGAGGAAAGCCGTCTTCTCCTCGTCCTCCTTAGCCATCTTTATCTGGTGATAACCAGAGAAGGCATCGAGGAAACAGAGGAGGCCGCAGCCTTCCGTGGACTCCACAATCTGGTCAATTCTGGGCATGGGATACAGGTCTTTGGGGCAGGCCTTGTTTACATCAGTGTAGTCGATGCAGAGACGTCCTCCTCCGGCGGGCTTTGGGACTAGCACGCGGTTGGAGAGCCACGTGGGGTGCGCGACTTCGCGAATGACTTTTGGCGCTTTGAGCTTCTCGACCTCCTTGACGATGAATGCTTGCTTCTCGGGAGCTTGCTTTCTTGCTTTTTGCTTGACGGGGCGCGCGTTTGGGCACACGGCCAAGTGGTGCTCAATCACCTCCCTCGGTACACCAGACATATTGACGGGGCGAACATGTCAGAGTTTACCTGGAGGAAGGCGACGAGCGCGCTTTCCTATTTGGGAGGCAGCGCGGCGCCAATGGTGACGCTAGCCCTCGAGCCTTCAGCCCCCGAGCTGCTGGAGCTCAGAGAGATCTTCTTTGTAGCAGCTGCCTCCTGTGAGAACAACTGCTTCTTCTTCTTGGGTCTCTCGAGAGGCTCTAGGTCCTCTTCTGCGGGGAATGCCATGGCGGCGGTCTTGTAGGCCGTCTCAACAGTGCGCGTAGCGTCCAGGACATGCCCACGGATTGTGATCGTGCCAGCGCTGCCGGGGATCTTGACCATGTTGTAGGCATGGTGCGTGACGGCCATGAACTTCGCGAGCGCGGGGTAGCCGAGGATGGCATTGTACGACAGGCCGATGTGTGTGACATCGAAATAGATGTGCTCGATGCGGTAATTTTCCTTGCTCCCGAAGGTGACGGCAAGCCAGACCTGGCCTAGAGGCTCGATCGAGCCGCTGGTGACCCCCGTGAAGGGCCTCGAGGGCATGAGCCGCTCGTAGGGCCCTTGAAGCGCTTCGAACGTATCTATGGAGATAACGTTCAGGCCTGCTCCGCCATCGATGAGAGTCTTGGAGAAAGCCACGTTGTCGATGGTGGGGCTGCAGACCAGCGGGAGGGTTCCAACGGTCTTGGTGGACTTGGGGTGGTCCTAAGCGTCGAAGGCGATGGTGTACTGCGACCACTTGAGGGGCCTGGAGGTTTCCGTGCTTGGGAGGGCGGCGTTGAGCTCGCGGGCGAACTGCTTGAACTGGTTGTTCGACTTCGGCGCCTGCGCCCCCCCCCCCCCCCCCCCGAGGATGCAGGCAATGGCGCCTCTCGGGGCTTGGTAGCCGCCATCTTCCTCGTCAGGGAGGTTGCCGTTCTTTTCTGCGGCGTTGGCCTGATTTCCAGATGGTTTCTGGTAGCCGCCCTTGCGTCCGCTCCCGCGGTAGCCACGGCCTCGGCCACGGCTACCACTGCCCTCTGCTTGCTCGCGTTCCTTTCTCAACCTTTTAAGGTCGAAGCAGGACTCTGTAGAGTGGCTGCGCCTGTTGTGGTAGATGCAGAAAGGGCGGTGGTCATCTCTTCTCTCTCCAGGCTCGGGGGAGTCCCTGCAGGTGCCCTTCACGTCAGGCTCTGCCGCGAGAACCGCGGTGGCCTTGCGCTTGGTCTCCTCCTTCTTCTTCTGGCTCCCTGACCCCTCAGCGTGATCGTCCCCTCTCGAGGACATCTTGACGAAGAGGGGTCCCTCTTCTGCCTTGGCGCACTTGTCGGCCAGGTCGAACAGCTTGACCACCGAGGTGAGCTTGTCGTGGATGCCCAGCTTCTCGAGCATCCGGCTGTTTGTGACGCCCTCGCGGAAGGCGGCGATGACTTGAGTGTCAGGGATGTTCGGGATCTTGTTGCGCACTTGGCTGAAGCGCTGGATGTACTTGCGGAGCGTCTCATCCTTGTTCTGCACAACAGCGCGCAGGTCGTTGTGGGTGAGGGCGTGCTCGTATGTCCCCTTGAAGTTGGAGACGAACTTCTTGCAGAGTTCCTCCCAGGAGTTCATGGAGTCCTCAGGGAGGTTCAGGAGCCACGACAGCGCAGAATCGCGAAGCGCGTGGGAGAACCAATTGGCCATGACCTTGTCATCTCCACCTGCAGCTTGGATGGAGGTGGTGTAGAGCTGCAGGAACTCGGTGGGGTTGCTGGAGCCGTCGTAGCCCTTAGGGAGAGCAGGCCTGAACTTTGGGGGCCAGACCATGCGACGCAGAGAACGAGTGAACGCCATGCAGCCTGAGGCGTACGTGGCGACCCCGTGCTGCAGCGTGCTGCGGTTCTGCGAGCCTGTTCTGGCGGTTTCGCTAGAGCTCCATCCCCATGCGAGCGTCGGGCGCGGTGCGCTGCACGATCAAGCAATCGTGCGGCGAGGACGCGTGCGAAGCAGCCCTCTGCGCCGCAGCCGGTGCAGGTCACGGAGGTGGCGGAGGCGCGTTTGTCGCGACCGTGCCCACGAGAGAGGGGTTCAGGTTGGACTGCAACGGAGCGGGGTGCGTCGTGGCGATGCGGACGAGGTGGTTGAGGCGTTGGAGCCACTGCTCGTGGGGCTCAGCGGTGGGCTGGTGGCGGAGAAGCTCCTGCGCCATGAGCAGCGCGGTGTGAGGCGTAGGGTCTGTCCTCCCCGGGCCCGAGCCGCTCGGTTGTTGCGTCGGGTGCGACGACTGCGCGTCCTCCTGATGTTCGGAGTCGCGTTCCGGCGCCTCGGCATGAGGGCCGGAAGAGACGCGCTCTTCGTGACGGGGTCGTCCCCGCCGTGCGCGGGTGTTCACGGTGCCCGACGGCGTGCGCGCTCCTTCAGGCGCGCGTCGGTTGACGCGGGCGGCGCGGGTGTTCACCATGGCGCGGAGACGAACTCGAAGGTTGTTGACGCGGCTCAACCCCCTACCTGGCGCGCCAAATGTCGGGATATGACTCCCAAGAATTGGAGGTAGTCACTTCCTGAAGGGTAGTTCGTAAAGGGGGTTGAACACGGAGGTCAAGACCCTCGAGGGGCTCCGCGACGTTGCTCGCCGGACCCGAAGACGACACGCTCACGACAGAGATAGACACCAGTCCTTACCCAGGTTCACGACCCTCGTGAGGAGGTAAGACCGCTACTCCTGCTTATCTGTATTGGATGATGGAGGTTACAGTATAGTGGAGTTTGCCGGAGGCCCCCTTGAGGCAGTTCTTGCCTGGGAAGGGAAGCGATGGTCTTCTTCCTCCTCCGGCCCAAGGCTATCCTCACAAGATTTGCTAGGGTTTACAAGGGTTGTAGCATGCAAAGAGCCGACCCGTGCTACGATGGATGTCTTGTCCCTTTTATAGGGCCCCTTGGCGCTCTCCTTCGGCTTGGCCTTCAAGGTGGCTCCCACACGGCAGAGGCATGGGGGAGTAGGAGTCCACCGCGGTCCGTTCGTCCATGGACGCGGTCCATTGTCGGTAAAGGTGGGCGCGGTGGCCGACATGCGGCTGACCGCGCTGTACTGCCCGCAGAGAGGGCAGTCTCTGAGGTGGAGCCCGCGATGACGGTCTCCGTTGGAGGGTTGCGCCGTCCACCTGCTTTATCGTCAGAGTAGAAGGTCCTGGCAGTTGCGCAGCAGGCGGAGCCGCTTTATTGACCCCTTTATCACCAAAACGGCAACGGGGGTGCTTGCGTCACCACGTAGGCGTGGCAGGGGCCATGTGCGTCTTGCCGTACTTCCTTGGCCGCAACGTTTCCCTTCAGGCGCGGGGAGGCCTGTGGGGAGATTCCTGCGGGACTCCCTCGAGGCGAGCTCTCACCTCGGGAGGGTCCCCTGAGGCGAGGGATCCCTTGAGGGCAATGCTTCCACTTCAGGCCCTCGAGGGGAGTTTCCTCTCGAGGGTCCCGCCAGGCGGTGATGTCTGGTCCTTAGCCGTTTCGTCTGACTGGCCAGTGTGCGAGGCCTGAGGGGGAATGGGCTCTCGCCATACCCCAGTTCCCACTGGGCCGACACTGGTGACTACGCACGGTAAACTCCGGCGCGTCTGGCAACAACACATGGTAAACTCAAGTGTGTCAATGGCTACGCACGGTAAACTCCGGCGCGCTTAATGGCTACACAGGGTAAACTCCGGTGTGCCTGGTGACTACACCCGGTAAACTCTGGGGGTGTTAGGCGACTATGCACGGTAAACTCCGGCAAGTCTTCTGCCTATACAAATCCTATCAAGCCGGGATGAGTCCACACAACTTAATCAATCAAGATAGAGCCCATATGACTAGTGGTTGCACTGGAAGAGAATATACTCAGTGCAACATCAAATCTCAAAGCACTGGATGGCCATCCACAAGTGAGCAAACTCAGGCCGCCGCAGACCCGACCCCTGAGTAGCTACTCAGCTTGAAACCTCCTCAATCGAACCAATCCACCTAGGCAGTAAATTAATTGAGTGGAATTTTCACTAAATTATAATAGGTTACTACTAAGGAGTTCATATGGATATCCTAAAAAGGTTTGCATAGCATAATATATAACAGTAGTAAACCTGTCATGCATACTACTGAAAACACTAAAAATGCAATAGGTAAAATAGTAGGTCTTTTATGTATCACTTGCCTTTGGGAGTTGATTGACGTTTATCACACTCTTCTCAAAGAATAACGTTCCACTCCGATCAATCTATAACATAGAAATAACACACCAACAAGCAAACATTTCAACCACTCATAGCATACCAAGACAAACATGAATAACATATTCTTCATAATACATTCGGTTAAGGTTCCCCACATAATTTAATATGCAATAAAGTGAAAGAGAGCGTTTAGTTGTTTGCCATATTGGTTGAAGGTTGGTCAACAATTATTTTGAAACGATTTGAATAATTCGACAACTGAATATCTATATTGGCGTGATGTTCCATAAGTTTAAATGAGTTGATCTTGATTGAAAAGATAACACGAGAAAAGTCAAGATAGCTCAGCACGTAGCGAGATTTACTATTTTTAAAGTAACTAACATATTTTAACACCTGTACACAATTTTATTGTTCCAAATTAAATTAATAATAATTAGTTTTGATTGGTTAAAAGATGACACATCAAATTGATAATAGGTTTTTAACAAATTTCATTCATCAAAGTTTGTCATATTAACATATAATATTTTAAGTCTAAACTTAAATATTAATTTTAAAGTTGATTCAAAAATAATTTATAACGGCGAATACTTATTATTAGACTCTGTGTCAATATACTCAAATCATTCATTTGAAAATTGAACGAATTTAACCTAGTCAAATTGGAAATATAATAGTGTCAAAATATTGTACTGATCAAGAGCTTTCCATAGACATAAAGTTTGTCCAATTTGGACATGTGGTTAAAAAGATATGAGAGGGTGTTTTTTACAAAAGCAACACACGAATTTTCTATTGGGGTCAAACCGGAAAACAGCTAGTCTAAATGGCATGAGGTGATTGGCTAGTACAGGTTGGATTAGACAAATTAACTATAGCCGTAAAATGAAAAACATGTAGCTAAAGTTACGATACGGCTCGATCTAAAATTGGATGGTACGGTGTACGAGTAAATACTACGCTAGACTAAAACTACCCTAAAATTTATAACTAGTCAGAAACGACGCTACGGAAAATATACAATTACTTAATTTGTAGATTAAATTATACTATAAGAGCTACTTTACAAAATTATATATATATATAGAGCGGAAAAGAAAAATATGTGCAGTACCTCGGTTAAGATGCACCATCAAAAAAGAAGAAAGAAATCCCACCGAAGATAAAAATAATTTTTTTATTTTATTCTAGTCAAACCAAATAAATGATTTAACCCAAATTTATATTTGTGATTTTGTCCATACATATGAGAACTATATATAAGGTAAAACTAGGTGTGGGTGTTACTAAAGTAGCAAACTGGCACTAAAAGAGCCAAACCGGTGCATGCACAGGCCGAAACGCGCGTACACGCGCGAGCCAGCAGGCCACCTGGGCCGGCCGGTGTGGCAGCGCGAGCGTGCTTTTTTTTTTGGTTTTTCATATTTTTTGTATATCTTTTGTTTTATAATTTCAAATTAAGTGAAATAAGTTTCCAAAAATTTCTAAAAATAATATCTATGATCTAAAACCTTCATTTACTTGATTTGACTACTTCTGAAGATAATAAATTGAAATATTGATTAAACACAAATTAACACTTTGTCAAATTAAAGTAAAGTTCACACAAATTCATTTGTGGCTTTAGTACACAAAATAGTTATATTTACTATGGATTATGATGGACTCATTATCTAACTGAAATACTTTGTGCAAATCATTTACGTTTTTGTAACATCCCAAAACTTTGGAATGTTTAAAAATCACTAAAATTTAAAACTTTTGTTTTGATTAAATTGAAAACTTTTAAAACATAAGAAAACCAAATTAGAGCATCTTCAAAGGGTTACATTCTTTAAATACTCAAGTAATCACTAATCTCAAAATTTGAATTAAGTTAAAACATTATATTATCCATTGTATTTTTTAAACCTCAATATATATATGAGAAATGATTTACAAACCTTCAAAGCCATTTTCATTTAATAAAAGGTTCCATTCCAAGCATTTGATTTTAAACACTTTAACATTGGTTATTAACAAACCCTAAAACTAAAATTGCAAAGTGCCTACAATTATATAAGTATGCCACATTACAAAATGATTTAAACTTATTTAAAACATGGTCTATTTGATAAAATAGTTTCATTCTTCTACATGAGTTTGAAACATGGTTTTGGGACTCACCACCTTGAAATTGAATTCTATAAAACTTTATATATTTTTATAAATTATTTAATAATCCAAATAACCATCTCATTAAATTAAATCCTTTCATCAACCTTAAAAATATAAAAGGAATTTCATAAATAAATTCATCATAAGAAATGAAATAAAGAATGAATTTATCCTAAATGTATTTTATGGAGTCACAAATGATCTGTCACATGTAAAACTAAATTTTTGCACAAGTATTTTGTTTTGGAAAATGAGTCTGAAAATAATTTCCATTTCATTTCAAATACCACTGTGAGGTGAATTACTATTTTACTAAAGCCAAAAATGATTTAGTTTGAAAAAGGTGTTTAAAATAACTTATTTTCATATATATATATGTATTTGTGATATTTTCATAAACTTTATTTTAGCCACATTTAAAATTTATTTAAACCCTAAATTCAAATTTGACATAAAGTGTCAATTTGACATTCTATCAATATTTCAAAAATATTATTTTTGAGAAGTGTTCAAAACATACCCATGTTTGTTTTAAAACAAAGATATGATTTTAGGAATTTTTAGAAATTTATTTGACTTCATTTGGACACTTAAATTAGAATTTATAAAGAAACAGAAAAAGAAATTCATGGATGACGTCAGCGATGACGTCATCGTCATCAACCTCCTGCCCGAGATTTTCGCCCCCGATTCATCCTGCTGTTACGGATCGAAATCCGCGCGATTTAGGAGGAATTGGACTCCTCCGTTTGTCCCTATAACTAGCCCTCGAGCCCCTCTATCTTTCCCCTCTTCTCCCCCTATGATTTGCGCCGCCAGGCCGCCGTTGCCACTCGCCGGAGTCGCTCGGCCGCCACCACGCCTTTCTCGCTTTTCCGGGCGAGGTGAGCCACCTCCCCGCCCGAGACCGTGCCCAGCTCCTTCCCCGCAGCCGCGTGCATCTCCTCACCCTTTTCCTCCTCTTTTCCGCAGTAGAAGCGAGCCATCGCGAGCGTCGCCAGAGTTCGCCGGCAGCCGAACGCCTCCGCCCACGCCGTCACGAGCATAGGGGAAGAAATCGACGGCGCCGCCTGCACCCCCGAGTTCCTCGTCGCGCCCTGCACCTCCTCGTCGCCTCGGCGGGTCCAGGGGGGAACCGGAGCGTCGCCGACGTCCTCGACCGAGCCGCACGCCGCCGTCCTCCCCGGAGCGCCACCACGGGATGGTCAACGCTCCCTGGCCGTACGATCTTTTTTCTACGCGTAGGATTAGATCCTCATATCGAAGCGGTACGAGTCGTGTGGATCCGTCAGATCTGGATCTGACGATCTAGATCGACTTGAGCCGAGCCGAGCCGAGCCGCGGCTCAGACTAAGCCGAGCCTAGCCGAGCCGAGCCGAGCCCATCCAATCACAGCCCGCCACGTGGCCAACCCTTTTTCTGTTTTATTTCCGAATAGAATTAAATTGGTTGTTTTGCAGAAAAGCCCCTGACACTTAGATCTATCATAACTTTTTACTCCCATATCCAAATTCAAATATTTTTATATATTTGGAAAGCCCTTGACATGAAGAATATTTTAGATCAGCCCAAATTCAAATTTTACTTAGTTTAAAATTTTCAAATTTCAATTGGCGAAATTGAGTAATTTTATCATAACTTTAAATCTATAAATCCAAAAATTGCAAATAAAATTGTTTTAGAAACATTATTAAATGTGTGGTGTGATGCCTCTGTTATAAAATAATTTTTGAGAATTATTTTGATGATTTAAATAGTTGCATGTGTAATTTGAATAGTTTGACTATTTTTGACATAACTTTTAATACTAACATTATTTTTGATTTAATCCAATTGCTATACATTTAATTAAAAGCCCTGTATCTATTAACCCCATTTATAAACTTTTTTTATAAATAATACTTGAATAATTTAAAATGAATTTAAAGATCATGAGACTTGATTTGATTTATTCTAGCACATTATGAAGTTATTAATTTAAAAATCTATTACTTTGCACCAAAGACATAAATAATTGTCCTAGTCTAGAGAAAGCTCAAATTCATGTTTATTAATATAATACATAACTTTAATAACTAAGTTTTATTTAAAACCTTTTAAAAGATTTTAATTCATTTACAAGTGTATATAAATGATATTGGTTAATTAGGTGTTACTAAAAATGTGAACTAAAGCATTATGCCATTTCAAATAACTAGGTTGTATTCATAACACTATGAACTCTTCAGTTGGGATTTAAAAATGTTAGATATGATAAATTAAGAAATTCTTGAATATGAATTTGCTTAAATTTAAAATTCTGAAAACATAACCTTAGGTAAAAGAAATTAAATATGATGGTTGTTGTAAAATTTTGAACCTTGCTTTTAAATTATGATTAAACCATCCTAGGATCTCTTCGTTTAAAGACCATTTCATTTGGATCCTGTGATCTTTCAATATTTTCAAATTGAAAATGTCCAATTTGACTTTTGACTACACCCTAAACGCAACCACATAAATTCTTTTTGTATATTGAATTATGTGACACCCTTGACCAAATCCACTTCTAAGCCTTATTACGCCTGTATGTTTCAATATGTTTTGTGTTTGTTGAATTGCTTGTTTATTGGATGCCCTTTTACTATATAGTTTGAAACGGGGAGCAACTTTGACTTGGACAAGAGTGAGTGAGAAACGACAACATTCTTCAGGCAAGTGACTTCATAAAACACCTACTATTTTATTCTATTACATATCTAGTGTTTTCAAACAGTATTTGCAAAAGTAGTATGCATGATAGGTTTTGGGAGATTGTAGTATGCTATGCAAACCTTTTAGGTTTCCCCTTAGAAATTCCAGATTAGACCCCTATTATAATTTAGTGGAAGCAACTGCTGCAAAAATGATTGTTTTATGGTTGATGTGATAAATGAAAATTTCCACTAAATTAATTTAACGCCTGGGTGGATTGGGTCGATCGAGGAGGTTTCAAGTTGAGTGGCTTCTCAGGGCCAAGTGTCATGGTTGTCTTCGCCCAGGATAGTTTCTACTTACTTGGGGCCATGATATGCGGTGTTAACCTGAGTTGCTCACTTGTGGTAGGCCACCCAGGGCTATGAGATTTAAGTTTACACTGAGTCTAGTTGCTTATCGTGCAACCATTGGTCAATATGGGCTCTGTCTTGATGGAGTAAGTTGTTTTGGACCTGGGTCAAGAGATTGATGGTGGTAGAGTTGATAGGATGATGGTAATCTCTTAGTATGATCATGGGAAAGCAACTTCTGAAAAGTCTCGTCTTGATCTTCTCCTTTTCCTTCTCACTAAAGGAGTGTAGAGGATAGTTTGGGTTGATTGAGTCTAATGGTGAAAGTGCACACCCTCTCGAGAGTTAAAACCTAAGATCTTAGCCGTGTCCCCGGCATCGGACAAATTGAGTAACTACACAAGGCTGTGTTCTGAAAATCTCCTCATCTCAAATGTCTTAATAAAACTTTGTTGGATGAACATGGGTAGGAGACATGGACTTGTCTCGAGAATTGTCTCTGAAGGAGAAGATATTGATTTAAGAAAATTGTTTATCAAAAGTAGGAGAAAATTTGCTTTGCGCAATAGCCTTGAGCTCCACCAGCCAAAATAAGCATATAGTTATAGTACAATAGAACATTAGGAATTAAAGTCACTTGCCACCACAATTCAATTGTGCTGACCCTTTATAGCTGGGCTGCAACTAAACCTTGCAGATTCGATAGACGACGAGTGAGTTTTCGATAGGATTTCGAGTCTACAACCAACATGCTTTGCCTGTGGCACAAGAAGATGATGAGGCTCATTGTATCTACTATTTTCCGCTGCTACTCTTGGAAAGTTTGCTAGCCTTTTCAGGTTATGCAAGTTGTAAGAGATATTTGTAACACTGGATCATGCGATTTAATAAAGTATTTGACACTTTTGCATGATATACATCTTAAACTGTGGTGCTAGCATTTGATTCAGGGACTAGCACATTAACACAGGGACTTCCACCTTAAAAAAAAATGGTGAGGTCACTATAGATGGTATCAGAGCACTGTGTTGCCTGTAGGTTCGAGACCCAAGGTTGGGATAGAAATAGGCTTTGACCATAGGATTGAAAATCTATTTCTATTCACTTTACTAAATAAATATATAATTTTCTTTATCTTTCTTATCCTCTCGGCTACTATCTACCTTCTGGAAAATATCTTATCTATTTCTAGATGACCATTGTTCTTGAAGTCTGAGTCTGATACTTCATAAGGAATTCTACGATTCAACACGAAGAACTACATGAAAGATGATAGAAGAACTTGGATTTAGAGTTCATCCACTTTGAAGAGTTTAAAGAAATTGAAGAAGATGATGAAGCGCTCAAGAAGGAGCTATACTAGACCACCATTTAGAACAGCGATACCGTGTTAGTGTATTGTTCATACCAACTTAGGTTGTATGACAATACTAGATTGTTTGTTTGTGTGTGAACCTTGTTGTCTGGTGTTTCCTAGATGTTGTTTGTAAAATGAATTGCCTTGTCTCATTATGTGGCGTAGGATTCTTTCTTAGTGTCTTTCTATCTTAACTTATCCATGCTAAACCCAAACCAGACGCAATATCTATCCTTAGAACAAAATTAAACCAACCAGAATGGATATACTAGTGTAGGTTGAGTTTAGGAGTTGAGACAACATATATTTTCCATCACATCAAGGAGAAGGAATTTTGAAGAGACAACAACTTTTCAGCTATCCTGGCGTAGGTTTAACACAACCTACTAGTATGAGGACCGATAGTTTAGCTCAGGTTTATCCTACAGACTGGAAACATTCTGTGAGATAAGTGAGGTTTGACCAAGTGTTAGAATACGAGATTCGTCAAACCAAGTACAAAGTAATGAGTGAGTGCGACATGGATTGGCCCCCATGGCGAATACTCATATCATTCTCTTTGCTATGAGGAATGGAAAATCTTGAGTGGCTTTCCTATAAGAGATACGACGATGAAAAACCAAAACCATAGAACTGTAGATATTTATAACCCTATGTGAGGCAAGTGTTACTAAAACGTATTAAATTACGGTGAGGATAACCACAAGCAAAGTTTCGAAGAATACCCTACAAACAAAGATTTGCCTTCCATGAGAGTTACGTTAGTTGCTTCAAAAATGTAAACTGTGAAGATGAAGCACATGGGGACATCAAGCGATTGGATTTATGGAGATCCTTGTGAAATCCTCTCAGCATGGTTTTCAGATTAAGACAAGAGTGATATTCAGTACCAAAAGCAGTTCAATGGACTTATGTTATCCTACAACTCTAAAGTGATGGAAAAGTTCGACTAAAAGATTGTAGAAAGGATTTCAGGTTGGCACAAAAGTTCCTTTTAAGGGTGGTAGCTCACTGAGTTAATCTGATCCAAGTTGTCCGAACCCATCTTTCTTTCTAGCCTTTCCGAATCTCGGGGACGAGATTCCTTTTAAGGGTGGTAGTCTGTAACATCCCAAAACTTTGGAATGTTTAAAAATCACTAAAATTTAAAACTTTTGTTTTGATGAAATTGAAAACTTTTAAAACATAAGAAAACCAAATTAGAGCATCTTCAAAGGGTTACATTCTTTAAATACTCAAGTAATCACTAATCTCAAAATTTGAATTAAGTTAAAACATTATATTATCCATTGTATTTCTTAAACCTCAATATATATATGACAAATGATTTACAAACCTTCAAAGCCATTTTCATTTAATAAAAGGTTCCATTCCAAGCATTTGATTTTAAACACTTTAACATTGGTTATTAACAAACCCTAAAACTAAAATTGCAAAGTGCCTACAATTATATAAATATGCCACATTACAAAATGTTTTAAACTTATTTAAAACATGGTCTATTTGATAAAATAGTTTCATTCTTCTACATGAGTTTGAAACATGGTTTTGGGATTCACCACCTTGAAATTGAATTCTATAAAACTTTTTATATTTTTATAAATTATTTAATAATCCAAATAACCATCTCATTAAATTAAATCCTTTCATCAACCTTCAAAATATAAAAAGGAATTTCATAAATAAATTCATCATAAGAAATGAAATAAAGAATGAATTTATCCTAAATGTATTTTATGGAGTCACAAATGATCTGTCACATGTAAAACTAAATTTTTGCACAAGTATTTTGTTTTGGAAAATGAGTCTGAAAATAATTTCCATTTCATTCCAAATACCACTTTGAGGTGAATTACTATTTTACTAAAGCCAAAAATGATTTAGTTTGAAAAAGGTGTTTAAAATAACTTATTTTCATATATATATGTATTTGTGATATTTTCATAAACTTTATTTTAGCCACATCTAAAATTTATTTAAACCCTAAATTCAAATTTGACATAAAGTGTAAATTTGATATTCTATCAATATTTCAAAAATATTATTTTTGAGAAGTGTTCAAAACATACCCATGTTTGTTTTAAAACAAAGATATGATTTTAGGAATTTTTAGAAATTTATTTGACTTCATTTGGACACTTAAATTAGAATTTATAAAGAAACAGAAAAAGAAAAAGAAATTCATGGATGACGTCAGCGATGACGTCATCGTCATCAACCTCCTGCCCGAGATTTTTGCCCCCGATTCATCCTGCTGTTACGGATCGAAATCTGCGCGATTTAGGAGGAATTGGACTCCTCCGTTTGTCCCTATAACTAGCCCTCGAGCCCCTCTATCTTTCCCCTCTTCCCCCGCTATGATTTGCGCCGCCAGGCCGCCGTTGCCACTCACCGGAGTCGCTCGGCCGCCACCGCGCCTTTCTCCCTTTTGCGGGCGAGGTGAGCCACCTCCCCGCCCGAGACCGTGCCCAGCTCCTTCGCCGCAGTCGCGTGCATCTCCTCACCCTTTTCCTCCTCTTTTCCGCAGTAGAAGCGAGCCATCGCGAGCGTCGGCGGAGTTCGCCGGCAGCCGAACGCCTCCGCCCACGCCGTCACGAGCATAGGGGAAGAAATCTACGGCGCCGCCTGCACCCCCGTGTTCCTCGTCGCGCCCTGCACCTCCTCGTCGCCTCTGCGGGTCCAGGGGGGAACCGGAGCGTCGCCGACGTCCTCGACCGAGCCGCGCGCCGCCGTCCTCCCCAACCCCGGCCACCGGAGCGCCGCCACGGGAAGGTCAACGCTCCCTGGCCGTACCATATTTTTTCTACGCGTAGGATTAGATCCTCAGATCGAAGCGGTACGAGTCGTGTGGATCCGTCAAATCTGGATCTGACGATCCAGATCGACTTGAGCCGAGCCGAGCCGAGGTGCGGCTCAGACTAAGCCGAGCCTAGCCGAGCCGAGCCCAGCCAATCACAGCCCGCCACGTGGCCAACCCTTTTTCTGTTTTATTTCCGAATAGAATTAAATTGGTTGTTTTGCAGAAAAGCCCCTGACACTTAGATCTATCATAACTTTTTACTCCCATTTCTAAATTCAAATATTTTTATATATTTGGAAAGCCCTTGACATGAAGAATACTTTAGATCAGCCCAAATTCAAATTTTACTTAGTTTAAAATTTTCAAATTTCAATTGGTGAAATTGAGTAATTTTATCATAACTTTAAATCTATAAATCCAAAAATTGCAAATAAAATTGTTTTAGAAACATTATTAAATGTGTGGTGTGATGCCTCTGTTATAAAATAATTTTAGAGAATTATTTTGATGATTTAAATAGTTGCATGTTTAATTTGAATAGTTTGACTATTTTTGACATAACTTTTAATACTAACATTATTTTTGATTTAATCCAATTGCTATACATTTAATTAAAAGCCCTCTATCTATTAACCCCATTTATAAACTTTTGTTATAAATAATACTTGAATAATTTAAAATGAATTTAAAGATCATGAGACTTGATTTGATTTATTCTAGCACATTATAAAGTTATTAATTTATAAATCTATTACTTTGCACCAAAGACATAAATAATTGTCCTAGTCTAGAGAAAGCTCAAATTCATGTTTATTAATATAATACATAACTTTAATAAGTAAGTTTTATTTAAAACCTTTTAAAAGATTTTAATTCATTTACAAGTGTATATAAATGTTATTGGTTAATTAGGTGTTACTAAAAATGTGAACTAAAGCATTATGCCATTTCAAATAACTAGGTTGTATTCATAATACTATGAACTTTTCAGTTTTGATTTAAAAATGTTAGATATGATAAATTAAGAAATTCTTGAATATGAATTTGCTTAAATTTAAAATTCTGAAAACATAACCTTAGGTAAAAGAAATTAAATATGATGGTTGTTGTAAAATTTTGAACCTTGCTTTTAAATTATGATTAAACCATCCTAGGATCTCTTCGTTTAAAGACCATTTCATTTGGATCCTGTGATCTTTCAATCTTTTCAAATTGAAAATGTCCAATTTTACTTTTTTCTACACCCTAAACGCAACCACATAAATTCTTTTTGTATATTGAATTATGTGACACCCTTGACCAAATCCACTTCTAAGCCTTATTACGCCTGTATGTTTCAATATGTTTTGTGTTTGTTGAATTGCTTGTTTATTGGATGCCCTTTTACTATATAGTTTGAAACGGGGAGCAACTTTGACTTGGACAAGAGTGAGTGAGAAACGACAACTTTCTTCAGGCAAGTGACTTCATAAAACACCTACTATTTTATTCTATTACATATCTAGTGTTTTCAAACAGTATTTGCAAAAGTAGTATGCATGATAGGTTTTGGGAGATTGTAGTATGCTATGCAAACCTTTTAGGTTTCCCCTTAGAAATTCCAGATTAGACCCCTATTATAATTTAGTGGAAGCAACTGCTGCAAAAATGATTGTTTTATGGTTGATGTGATAAATGAAAATTTCCACTAAATTAATTTAACGCCTGGGTGGATTGGGTCGATCGAGGAGGTTTCAAGTTGAGTGGCTTCTCAGGGCCAAGTGTCATGGTTGTCTTCGCCCAGGATAGTTTCTACTTACTTGGGGCCATGATATGCGGTGTTAACCTGAGTTGCTCACTTGTGGTAGGCCACCCAGGGCTATGAGATTTAAGTTTACACTGAGTCTAGTTGCTTATCGTGCAACCATTGGTCAATATGGGCTCTGTCTTGATGGAGTAAGTTGTTTTGGACCTGGGTCAAGAGATTGATGGTGGTAGAGTTGATAGGATGATGGTAATCTCTTAGTATGATCATGGGAAAGCAACTTCTGAAAAGTCTCGTCTTGATCTTCTCCTTTTCCTTCTCACTAAAGGAGTGTAGAGGATAGTTTGGGTTGATTGAGTCTAATGGTAAAAGTGCACACCCTCTCGAGAGTTAAAACCTAAGATCTTAGCCGTGTCCCCGGCATCGGACAAATTGAGTAACTACACAAGGCTGTGTTCTGAAAATCTCCTCATCTCAAATGTCTTAATAAAACTTTGTTGGATGAACATGGGTAGGAGACATGGACTTGTCTCGAGAATTGTCTCTGAAGGAGATGATATTGATTTAAGAAAATTGTTTATCAAAAGTAGGAGAAAATTTTCTTTGCGCAATAGCCTTGAGCTCCACCAGCCAAAATAAGCATATAGTTATAGTATAATAGAACATTAGGAATTAAAGTCACTTGCCACCACAATTCAATTGTGCTGACCCTTTATAGCTGGGCTGCAACTAAACCTTGCAGATTCGATAGACGACGAGTGAGTTTTCGATAGGATTTCGAGTCTACAACCAACATGCTTTGCCTGTGGCACAAGAAGATGATGAGGCTCATTGTATCTACTATTTTCCGCTGCTACTCTTGGAAAGTTTGCTAGCCTTTTCAGGTTATCCAAGTTGTAAGAGATATTTGTAACACTAGATCATACGATTTAATAAAGTATTTGACACTTTTGCATGATATACATCTTAAACTGTGGTGCTATCATTTGATCCAGGGACTAGCACATTAACACAGGGACTTCCACCTTAAAAAAAAATGGTGAGGTCACTATAGATGGTATCAGAGCACTGTGTTGCCTGTAGGTTCGAGACCCAAGGTTGGGATAGAAATAGGCTTTGACCATAGGATTGAAAATCTATTTCTGTTCACTTTACTAAATAAATATATAATTTTCTTTATCTTTCTTATCCTCTCGGCTACTATCTACCTTCTGGAAAATATCTTATCTATTTCTAGATGACCATTGTTCTTGAAGTCTAAGTCTGATACTTCATAAGGAATTCTACGATTCAACACGAAGAACTACATGAAAGATGATAGAAGAACTTGGATTTAGAGTTCAGCCACTTTGAAGAGTTTAAAGAAATTGAAGAAGATGATGAAGCGCTCAAGAAGGAGCTATACTAGACCACCATTTAGAACAGCGATAACGTGTTAGTGTATTGTTCATACCAACTTAGGTTGTATGACAATACTAGATTGTTTGTTTGTGTGTGAACCTTGTTGTCTGGTGTTTCCTCGATGTTGTTTGTAAAATGAATTGCCTTGTCTCATTATGTGGCGTAGGATTCTTTCTTAGTGTCTTTCTATCTTAACTTATCCATGCTAAACCCAAACCAGACGCAATATCTATCCTCAGAACAAAATTAAACCAACCAGAATGGATATACTAGTGTAGGTTGAGTTTAGGAGTTGAGACAACATATATTTTCCATCACATCAAGGAGAAGGAATTTTGAAGAGACAACAACTTTTCAGCTATCCTGGCGTAGGTTTAACACAACCTACTAGTATGAGGACCGATAGTTTAGCTCAGGTTTATCCTACAGACTGGAAACATTCTGTGAGATAAGTGAGGTTTGACCAAGTGTTAGAATACGATATTCGTCAAACCAAGTACAAAGTAATGAGTGAGTGCGACATGGATTGGCCCCCATGGCGAATACTCATATCATTCTCTTTGCTATGAGGAATGGAAAATCTTGAGTGGCTTTCCTATAAGAGATACGACGATGAAAAACCAAAACCATAGAACTGTAGATATTTATAACCCTATGTGAGGCAAGTGTTACTAAAACGTATTAAATTACGGTGATTTTAACCACAAGCAAAGTTTCGAAGAATACCCTACAAACAAAGATTTGCCTTCCATGAGAGTTACGTTAGTTGCTTCAAAAATGTAAACTGTGAAGATGAAGCACATGGGGACATCAAGCGATTGGATTTATGGAGATCCTTGTGAAATCCTCTCAGCATGGTTTTCAGATTAAGACAAGAGTGATATTCAGTACCAAAAGCAGTTCAATGGACTTATGTTATCCTACAACTCTAAAGTGATGGAAAAGTTCGACCTAAAGATTGTAGAAAGGATTTCAGGTTGGCACAAAAGTTCCTTTTAAGGGTGGTAGCTCACTAAGTTAATCTGATCCAAGTTGTCCGAACCCATCTTTCTTTCTAGCCTTTCCGAATCTCGGGGACGAGATTCCTTTTAAGGGTGGTAGTCTGTAACATCCCAAAACTTTGGAATGTTTAAAAATCACTAAAATTTAAAACTTTTGTTTTGATGAAATTGAAAACTTTTAAAACATAAGAAAACCAAATTAGAGCATCTTCAAAGGGTTACATTCTTTAAATACTCAAGTAATCACTAATCTCAAAATTTGAATTAAGTTAAAACATTATATTATCCATTGTATTTCTTAAACCTCAATATATATATGACAAATGATTTACAAACCTTCAAAGCCATTTTCATTTAATAAAAGGTTCCATTCCAAGCATTTGATTTTAAACACTTTAACATTGGTTATTAACAAACCCTAAAACTAAAATTGCAAAGTGCCTACAATTATATAAATATGCCACATTACAAAATGTTTTAAACTTATTTAAAACATGGTCTATTTGATAAAATAGTTTCATTCTTCTACATGAGTTTGAAACATGGTTTTGGGATTCACCACCTTGAAATTGAATTCTATAAAACTTTTTATATTTTTATAAATTATTTAATAATCCAAATAACCATCTCATTAAATTAAATCCTTTCATCAACCTTCAAAATATAAAAAGGAATTTCATAAATAAATTCATCATAAGAAATGAAATAAAGAATGAATTTATCCTAAATGTATTTTATGGAGTCACAAATGATCTGTCACATGTAAAACTAAATTTTTGCACAAGTATTTTGTTTTGGAAAATGAGTCTGAAAATAATTTCCATTTCATTCCAAATACCACTTTGAGGTGAATTACTATTTTACTAAAGCCAAAAATGATTTAGTTTGAAAAAGGTGTTTAAAATAACTTATTTTCATATATATATGTATTTGTGATATTTTCATAAACTTTATTTTAGCCACATCTAAAATTTATTTAAACCCTAAATTCAAATTTGACATAAAGTGTAAATTTGATATTCTATCAATATTTCAAAAATATTATTTTTGAGAAGTGTTCAAAACATACCCATGTTTGTTTTAAAACAAAGATATGATTTTAGGAATTTTTAGAAATTTATTTGACTTCATTTGGACACTTAAATTAGAATTTATAAAGAAACAGAAAAAGAAAAAGAAATTCATGGATGACGTCAGCGATGACGTCATCGTCATCAACCTCCTGCCCGAGATTTTCGCCCCCGATTCATCCTGCTGTTACGGATCGAAATCTGCGCGATTTAGGAGGAATTGGACTCCTCCGTTTGTCCCTATAACTAGCCCTCGAGCCCCTCTATCTTTCCCCTCTTCCCCCGCTATGATTTGCGCCGCCAGGCCGCCGTTGCCACTCACCGGAGTCGCTCGGCCGCCACCGCGCCTTTCTCCCTTTTGCGGGCGAGGTGAGCCACCTCCCCGCCCGAGACCGTGCCCAGCTCCTTCGCCGCAGTCGCGTGCATCTCCTCACCCTTTTCCTCCTCTTTTCCGCAGTAGAAGCGAGCCATCGCGAGCGTCGGCGGAGTTCGCCGGCAGCCGAACGCCTCCGCCCACGCCGTCACGAGCATAGGGGAAGAAATCTACGGCGCCGCCTGCACCCCCGTGTTCCTCGTCGCGCCCTGCACCTCCTCGTCGCCTCTGCGGGTCCAGGGGGGAACCGGAGCGTCGCCGACGTCCTCGACCGAGCCGCGCGCCGCCGTCCTCCCCAACCCCGGCCACCGGAGCGCCGCCACGGGAAGGTCAACGCTCCCTGGCCGTACCATATTTTTTCTACGCGTAGGATTAGATCCTCAGATCGAAGCGGTACGAGTCGTGTGGATCCGTCAAATCTGGATCTGACGATCCAGATCGACTTGAGCCGAGCCGAGCCGAGGTGCGGCTCAGACTAAGCCGAGCCTAGCCGAGCCGAGCCCAGCCAATCACAGCCCGCCACGTGGCCAACCCTTTTTCTGTTTTATTTCCGAATAGAATTAAATTGGTTGTTTTGCAGAAAAGCCCCTGACACTTAGATCTATCATAACTTTTTACTCCCATTTCTAAATTCAAATATTTTTATATATTTGGAAAGCCCTTGACATGAAGAATACTTTAGATCAGCCCAAATTCAAATTTTACTTAGTTTAAAATTTTCAAATTTCAATTGGTGAAATTGAGTAATTTTATCATAACTTTAAATCTATAAATCCAAAAATTGCAAATAAAATTGTTTTAGAAACATTATTAAATGTGTGGTGTGATGCCTCTGTTATAAAATAATTTTAGAGAATTATTTTGATGATTTAAATAGTTGCATGTTTAATTTGAATAGTTTGACTATTTTTGACATAACTTTTAATACTAACATTATTTTTGATTTAATCCAATTGCTATACATTTAATTAAAAGCCCTCTATCTATTAACCCCATTTATAAACTTTTGTTATAAATAATACTTGAATAATTTAAAATGAATTTAAAGATCATGAGACTTGATTTGATTTATTCTAGCACATTATAAAGTTATTAATTTATAAATCTATTACTTTGCACCAAAGACATAAATAATTGTCCTAGTCTAGAGAAAGCTCAAATTCATGTTTATTAATATAATACATAACTTTAATAAGTAAGTTTTATTTAAAACCTTTTAAAAGATTTTAATTCATTTACAAGTGTATATAAATGTTATTGGTTAATTAGGTGTTACTAAAAATGTGAACTAAAGCATTATGCCATTTCAAATAACTAGGTTGTATTCATAATACTATGAACTTTTCAGTTTTGATTTAAAAATGTTAGATATGATAAATTAAGAAATTCTTGAATATGAATTTGCTTAAATTTAAAATTCTGAAAACATAACCTTAGGTAAAAGAAATTAAATATGATGGTTGTTGTAAAATTTTGAACCTTGCTTTTAAATTATGATTAAACCATCCTAGGATCTCTTCGTTTAAAGACCATTTCATTTGGATCCTGTGATCTTTCAATCTTTTCAAATTGAAAATGTCCAATTTTACTTTTTTCTACACCCTAAACGCAACCACATAAATTCTTTTTGTATATTGAATTATGTGACACCCTTGACCAAATCCACTTCTAAGCCTTATTACGCCTGTATGTTTCAATATGTTTTGTGTTTGTTGAATTGCTTGTTTATTGGATGCCCTTTTACTATATAGTTTGAAACGGGGAGCAACTTTGACTTGGACAAGAGTGAGTGAGAAACGACAACTTTCTTCAGGCAAGTGACTTCATAAAACACCTACTATTTTATTCTATTACATATCTAGTGTTTTCAAACAGTATTTGCAAAAGTAGTATGCATGATAGGTTTTGGGAGATTGTAGTATGCTATGCAAACCTTTTAGGTTTCCCCTTAGAAATTCCAGATTAGACCCCTATTATAATTTAGTGGAAGCAACTGCTGCAAAAATGATTGTTTTATGGTTGATGTGATAAATGAAAATTTCCACTAAATTAATTTAACGCCTGGGTGGATTGGGTCGATCGAGGAGGTTTCAAGTTGAGTGGCTTCTCAGGGCCAAGTGTCATGGTTGTCTTCGCCCAGGATAGTTTCTACTTACTTGGGGCCATGATATGCGGTGTTAACCTGAGTTGCTCACTTGTGGTAGGCCACCCAGGGCTATGAGATTTAAGTTTACACTGAGTCTAGTTGCTTATCGTGCAACCATTGGTCAATATGGGCTCTGTCTTGATGGAGTAAGTTGTTTTGGACCTGGGTCAAGAGATTGATGGTGGTAGAGTTGATAGGATGATGGTAATCTCTTAGTATGATCATGGGAAAGCAACTTCTGAAAAGTCTCGTCTTGATCTTCTCCTTTTCCTTCTCACTAAAGGAGTGTAGAGGATAGTTTGGGTTGATTGAGTCTAATGGTAAAAGTGCACACCCTCTCGAGAGTTAAAACCTAAGATCTTAGCCGTGTCCCCGGCATCGGACAAATTGAGTAACTACACAAGGCTGTGTTCTGAAAATCTCCTCATCTCAAATGTCTTAATAAAACTTTGTTGGATGAACATGGGTAGGAGACATGGACTTGTCTCGAGAATTGTCTCTGAAGGAGATGATATTGATTTAAGAAAATTGTTTATCAAAAGTAGGAGAAAATTTTCTTTGCGCAATAGCCTTGAGCTCCACCAGCCAAAATAAGCATATAGTTATAGTATAATAGAACATTAGGAATTAAAGTCACTTGCCACCACAATTCAATTGTGCTGACCCTTTATAGCTGGGCTGCAACTAAACCTTGCAGATTCGATAGACGACGAGTGAGTTTTCGATAGGATTTCGAGTCTACAACCAACATGCTTTGCCTGTGGCACAAGAAGATGATGAGGCTCATTGTATCTACTATTTTCCGCTGCTACTCTTGGAAAGTTTGCTAGCCTTTTCAGGTTATGCAAGTTGTAAGAGATATTTGTAACACTAGATCATACGATTTAATAAAGTATTTGACACTTTTGCATGATATACATCTTAAACTGTGGTGCTATCATTTGATCCAGGGACTAGCACATTAACACAGGGACTTCCACCTTAAAAAAAAATGGTGAGGTCACTATAGATGGTATCAGAGCACTGTGTTGCCTGTAGGTTCGAGACCCAAGGTTGGGATAGAAATAGGCTTTGACCATAGGATTGAAAATCTATTTCTGTTCACTTTACTAAATAAATATATAATTTTCTTTATCTTTCTTATCCTCTCGGCTACTATCTACCTTCTGGAAAATATCTTATCTATTTCTAGATGACCATTGTTCTTGAAGTCTAAGTCTGATACTTCATAAGGAATTCTACGATTCAACACGAAGAACTACATGAAAGATGATAGAAGAACTTGGATTTAGAGTTCAGCCACTTTGAAGAGTTTAAAGAAATTGAAGAAGATGATGAAGCGCTCAAGAAGGAGCTATACTAGACCACCATTTAGAACAGCGATAACGTGTTAGTGTATTGTTCATACCAACTTAGGTTGTATGACAATACTAGATTGTTTGTTTGTGTGTGAACCTTGTTGTCTGGTGTTTCCTCGATGTTGTTTGTAAAATGAATTGCCTTGTCTCATTATGTGGCGTAGGATTCTTTCTTAGTGTCTTTCTATCTTAACTTATCCATGCTAAACCCAAACCAGACGCAATATCTATCCTCAGAACAAAATTAAACCAACCAGAATGGATATACTAGTGTAGGTTGAGTTTAGGAGTTGAGACAACATATATTTTCCATCACATCAAGGAGAAGGAATTTTGAAGAGACAACAACTTTTCAGCTATCCTGGCGTAGGTTTAACACAACCTACTAGTATGAGGACCGATAGTTTAGCTCAGGTTTATCCTACAGACTGGAAACATTCTGTGAGATAAGTGAGGTTTGACCAAGTGTTAGAATACGATATTCGTCAAACCAAGTACAAAGTAATGAGTGAGTGCGACATGGATTGGCCCCCATGGCGAATACTCATATCATTCTCTTTGCTATGAGGAATGGAAAATCTTGAGTGGCTTTCCTATAAGAGATACGACGATGAAAAACCAAAACCATAGAACTGTAGATATTTATAACCCTATGTGAGGCAAGTGTTACTAAAACGTATTAAATTACGGTGATTTTAACCACAAGCAAAGTTTCGAAGAATACCCTACAAACAAAGATTTGCCTTCCATGAGAGTTACGTTAGTTGCTTCAAAAATGTAAACTGTGAAGATGAAGCACATGGGGACATCAAGCGATTGGATTTATGGAGATCCTTGTGAAATCCTCTCAGCATGGTTTTCAGATTAAGACAAGAGTGATATTCAGTACCAAAAGCAGTTCAATGGACTTATGTTATCCTACAACTCTAAAGTGATGGAAAAGTTCGACCTAAAGATTGTAGAAAGGATTTCAGGTTGGCACAAAAGTTCCTTTTAAGGGTGGTAGCTCACTAAGTTAATCTGATCCAAGTTGTCCGAACCCATCTTTCTTTCTAGCCTTTCCGAATCTCGGGGACGAGATTCCTTTTAAGGGTGGTAGTCTGTAACATCCCAAAACTTTGGAATGTTTAAAAATCACTAAAATTTAAAACTTTTGTTTTGATGAAATTGAAAACTTTTAAAACATAACAAAACCAAATTAGAGCATCTTCAAAGGGTTACATTCTTTAAATACTCAAGTAATCACTAATCTCAAAATTTGAATTAAGTTAAAACATTATATTATCCATTGTATTTCTTAAACCTCAATATATATATGACAAATGATTTACAAACCTTCAAAGCCATTTTCATTTAATAAAAGGTTCCATTCCAAGCATTTGATTTTAAACACTTTAACATTGGTTATTAACAAACCCTAAAACTAAAATTGCAAAGTGCCTACAATTATATAAATATGCCACATTACAAAATGTTTTAAACTTATTTAAAACATGGTCTATTTGATAAAATAGTTTCATTCTTCTACATGAGTTTGAAACATGGTTTTGGGATTCACCACCTTGAAATTGAATTCTATAAAACTTTTTATATTTTTATAAATTATTTAATAATCCAAATAACCATCTCATTAAATTAAATCCTTTCATCAACCTTCAAAATATAAAAAGGAATTTCATAAATAAATTCATCATAAGAAATGAAATAAAGAATGAATTTATCCTAAATGTATTTTATGGAGTCACAAATGATCTGTCACATGTAAAACTAAATTTTTGCACAAGTATTTTGTTTTGGAAAATGAGTCTGAAAATAATTTCCATTTCATTTCAAATACCACTGTGAGGTGAATTACTATTTTACTAAAGCCAAAAATGATTTAGTTTGAAAAAGGTGTTTAAAATAACTTATTTTCATATATATATGTATTTGTGATATTTTCATAAACTTTATTTTAGCCACATTTAAAATTTATTTAAACCCTAAATTCAAATTTGACATAAAGTGTAAATTTGACATTCTATCAATATTTCAAAAATATTATTTTTGAGAAGTGTTCAAAACATACCCATGTTTTTTTTAAAACGAAGATATGATTTTAGGAATTTTTAGAAATTTATTTGACTTCATTTGGACACTTAAATTAGAATTTACAAAGAAACAGAAAAAGAAAAAGAAATTCATGGATGACGTCAGCGATGACGTCATCGTCATCAACCTCCTGCCCGAGATTTTCGCCCCCGATTCATCCTGCTGTTACGGATCGAAATCTGCGCGATTTAGGAGGAATTGGACTCCTCCGTTTGTCCCTATAACTAGCCCTCGAGCCCCTCTATCTTTCCCCTCTTCCCCCGCTTTGATTTGCGCCGCCAGGCCGCCGTTGCCACTCGCCGGAGTCGCTCGGCCGCCACCGCGCCTTTCTCCCTTTTCCGGGCGAGGTGAGCCACCTCCCCGCCCGAGACCGTGCCCAGCTCCTTCGCCGCAGTCGCGTGCATCTCCTCACCCTTTTCCTCCTCTTTTCCGCAGTAGAAGCGAGCCATCGCGAGCGTCGGCGGAGTTCGCCGGAAGCCGAACGCCTCCGCCCACGCCGTCACGAGCATAGGGGAAGAAATCGACGGCGCCGCCTGCACCCCCGAGTTCCTCGTCGCGCCCTGCACCTCCTCGTCGCCTCTGCGGGTCCAGGGGGGAACCGGAGCGTCGCCGACGTCCTCGACCGAGCCGCGCGCCGCCGTCCTCCCCAACCCCGGCCACCGGAGCGCCGCCACGGGAAGGTCAATGCTCCCTGGCCGTACGATCTTTTTTCTACGCGTAGGATTAGATCCTCAGATCGAAGCGGTACGAGTCGTGTGGATCCGTCGGATCTGGATCTGACGATCCAGATCGACTTGAGCCGAGCCGAGCCGAGCTGCGGCTCAGACTAAGCCGAGCCTAGCCGAGCCGAGCCCAGCCAATCACAGCCCGCCATGTGGCCAACCCTTTTTCTGTTTTATTTCCGAATAGAATTAAATTGGTTGTTTTGCAGAAAAGCCCCTCACACTTAGATCTATCATAACTTTTTACTCCCATTTCCAAATTCAAATATTTTTATATATTTGGAAAGCCCTTGACATGAAGAATACTTTAGATCAGCCCAAATTCAAATTTTACTTAGTTTAAAGTTTTCAAATTTCAATTGGTGAAATTGAGTAATTTTATCATTACTTTAAATCTATAAATCCAAAAATTGCAAATAAAATTGTTTTAGAAACATTATTAAATGTGTGGTGTGATGCCTCTGTTATAAAATAATTTTTGAGAATTATTTTGATGATTTAAATAGTTGCATGTTTAATTTGAATAGTTTGACTATTTTTGACATAACTTTTAATACTAACTTAATTTTTGATTTAATCCAATAGCTATACATTTAATTAAAAGCCCTCTATCTATTAACCCCATTTATAAACTTTTGTTATAAATAATACTTGAATAATTTAAAATGAATTTAAAGATCATGAGACTTGATTTGATTTATTCTAGCACATTATAAAGTTATTAATTTATAAATCTATTACTTTGCACCAAAGACATAAATAATTGTCCTAGTCTAGAGAAAGCTCAAATTCATGTTTATTAATATAATACATAACTTTAATAAGTAAGTTTTATTTAAAACCTTTTAAAAGATTTTAATTCATTTACAAGTGTATATAAATGATATTGGTTAATTAGGTGTTACTAAAAATGTGAACTAAAGCATTATGCCATTTCAAATAACTAGGTTGTATTCATAATACTATGAACTTTTCAGTTTTGATTTAAAAATGTTAGATATGATAAATTAAGAAATTCTTGAATATGAATTTGCTTAAATTTAAAATTCTGAAAACATAACCTTAGGTAAAAGAAATTAAATATGATGGTTGTTGTAAAATTTTGAACCTTGCTTTTAAATTATGATTAAACCATCCTAGGATCTCTTCGTTTTAAGACCATTTCATTTGGATCATTTGATCTTTCAATCTTTTCAAATTGAAAATGTCCAATTTTACTTTTTTCTACACCCTAAACGCAACCACATAAATTCTTTTTGTATATTGAATTATGTGACACCCTTGACCAAATCCACTTCTAAGCCTTATTACGCCTGTATGTTTCAATATGTTTTGTGTTTGTTGAATTGCTTGTTTATTGGATGCCCTTTTACTATATAGTTTGAAACGGGGAGCAACTTTGACTTGGACAAGAGTGAGTGAGAAACGACAACTTTCTTCAGGCAAGTGACTTCATAAAACACCTACTATTTTATTCTATTACATATCTAGTGTTTTCAAACAGTATTTGCAAAAGTAGTATGCATGATAGGTTTTGGGAGATTGTAGTATGCTATGCAAACCTTTTAGGTTTCCCCTTAGAAATTCCAGATTAGACCCCTATTATAATTTAGTGGAAGCAACTGCTGCAAAAATGATTGTTTTATGGTTGATGTGATAAATGAAAATTTCCACTAAATTAATTTAACGCCTGGGTGGATTGGGTCGATCGAGGAGGTTTCAAGTTGAGTGGCTTCTCAGGGCCAAGTGTCATGGTTGTCTTCGCCCAGGATAGTTTCTACTTACTTGGGGCCATGATATGCGGTGTTAACCTGAGTTGCTCACTTGTGGTAGGCCACCCAGGGCTATGAGATTTAAGTTTACACTGAGTCTAGTTGCTTATCGTGCAACCATTGGTCAATATGGGCTCTGTCTTGATGGAGTAAGTTGTTTTGGACCTGGGTCAAGAGATTGATGGTGGTAGAGTTGATAGGATGATGGTAATCTCTTAGTATGATCATGGGAAAGCAACTTCTGAAAAGTCTCGTCTTGATCTTCTCCTTTTCCTTCTCACTAAAGGAGTGTAGAGGATAGTTTGGGTTGATTGAGTCTAATGGTGAAAGTGCACACCCTCTCGAGAGTTAAAACCTAAGATCTTAGCCGTGTCCCCGGCATCGGACAAATTGAGTAACTACACAAGGCTGTGTTCTGAAAATCTCCTCATCTCAAATGTCTTAATAAAACTTTGTTGGATGAACATGGGTAGGAGACATGGACTTGTCTCGAGAATTGTCTCTGAAGGAGAAGATATTGATTTAAGAAAATTGTTTATCAAAAGTAGGAGAAAATTTGCTTTGCGCAATAGCCTTGAGCTCCACCAGCCAAAATAAGCATATAGTTATAGTATAATAGAACATTAGGAATTAAAGTCACTTGCCACCACAATTCAATTGTGCTGACACTTTATAGCTGGACTGCAACTAAACCTTGCAGATTCGACAGACGACGAGTGAGTTTTCGATAGGATTTCGAGTCTACAACCAACATGCTTTGCCTGTGGCACATGAAGATGATGATTCTCATTGTATCTACTATTTTCGGCTGCTACTCTTGGAAAGTTTGCTAGCCGTTTCAGGTTATGCAAGTTGTAAGAGATATTTGTAACACTGGATCATGCGATTTAATAAAGTAATTGACACTTTTGCATGATATACATCTTAAACTGTGGTGCTAGCATTTGATCCAGGGACTAGCACATTAACACAGGGACTTCCACCTTAAAAAAAAAGGTGAGGTCACTATAGTTTTAAGTACAAAAAATCATTTAGATTTCGAGAGATACCTTTGAAGTATTCAAATGGTTATTTGGAGTTAGAAATATATCCAGGTTGTAGTTCCTAAATCTTTCATGTCAGACTCATAAAATAACATATTTAAATCAAAACTATTTTATGCAAATAGATCATGCTTTACGAAGAAAATATTATTGCAAAGTTTATTAATCACTCCAAGGTAACATGAAATTTTAAACCATAAAGTTAACCAAAACCGTTTCGGAAAGAGTCATATTTTAATCACTCCAAGGTAACTCGAACCACTCGGTGGCTGCGCCATACAGGACTCAGTCACAAAATTCTAGGCCGCTACTCGATTCACTCGGGAGCTGCGCCATCCAGGTCAAGTCAAAAATCCTAGGCCGCCGCCCGGCACACCCGGGGGTTGTGCTTTACAGGTATCAATTGAAGTCCTAGGCTGCCACTCGAACTACTCGGGGGCTGCGCCATACAGGCTTACTCGCAAAATCCTAGGCCGCCACTCGAACCACTCGGGGGCTGCGCCGTACAGGTCAAGTCAAAAAATCCTAGGCCACCGCCAGACGAACTCCGAGGCTGTGCTTTACAGGTATCACTTGAAAACCTAGGCCGCTACTCGAAGCACTCGGGGGCTGCGCCATACAGGTCCATGACAAAACCCTAGGCCGTCAACCGATCCACTCGGGGGCTACGCCACACAGGTATAAGTTCGTCCTCGGTCGCCACCCAATGAACTCGGGGGCTACGCCATACAGGTCAAAACAAAAACTCAATTCACCACTTGGGGAGCCGCATCGCACAAGGCACCTATATCTAAGTCGCACTCGATCCACTCGGGGATGCACAACAGATATTTGTACAGTAATGCAAACAATCGCAGTTGATTTACTTTGGGGCTCCCCCAACCTTATCTAACATACATTGGTATTTACACTCGGAAGATTCGCCTTTTACAACTAATCTTGTACACCAGATGCGTGCTATCCCTACTCTATAGGCTCATCCTAAACCTTAGCGAGATCATCTCGCCATTGTAACCACTACTCGCAATCAATACCAGACAAGGAGGAAGTAGGGTGTTATCCTCCGGGAGCCTGAACCTGGATAAACGCCTCGCTTGTCAGCCGTCGTGATCACCAACGCTCCTCTCTCTTCCCCTCAATCAACCCGGGGTGGACAACTCTGGGATTTGCCGAGTTACAACCTCGTCAACGTCTTCGCCCTGACGAGCCTCGGTCACGGTCACGAGGTAAAAGCCTGGCTGGGGAGCCGGAGGTTGGTGAAGAGGCGGTCCACCACCACGCCTAGGAGTTGGCGACTTTCGACCTCGATCACCTCGCGGAGATCAGCGACGGGGCGCTCGAGCGCCGTGAAGAGCTGGTCGAAGTAGACCAGGTACATGGCTGCATCACCGCGGCCTCGGACCTCGGCGTGCGGCACCTCCGCGCCCAGCTGGGCTGCGAGCTCGTTGCCCCTGGCCACCAGCGCCTGGAACATGCGCTCCCGCTGCTTGGTGAGCACGCGAGCCGCCTGCGCTGTGTGGGCAGCCTTCGCCGCCTGCTCCGCCGCGGGAGCCACCAGCTCCTCCACGTCCTTGACGAGGGCGTGGAGGTCCTGGACGGCTGCCCTGTGGCCGTCCTCCGCCAGGCGTCGAGCTTCCTTGGCGTGTTGGAGGCGGGCCTCGAGTTTGGAGTTGGCCTTCTCGAGCTCCGCGATCAGCTGGGCATTAGCAGCGTGCTTGGCCTTGAAGTGGTCCTCCTGCTTCTTGGCCGAGTCGCGGAACTCCTGGGCTTTAGCCAGCCTGTATTGCTTCTCGCGCTCCAGGAGGGCGTCATCCGCCTCTTTCTTTTTCTCGGCATACCGCTGCTCGAAGCGCTCCAGGGCGCGCTTCTGGGCGACGACGTTCTCGTCGTACTTTTGGAGTGCCTGGGCCAGGTCCCCTTCGCGCGCCTCGAGCTCTTCACGCTGAATGGCGAGCACGCTCTCCGCCTGAAGCCGCTGCTTGTCACGCAGCCACACTTCCTTCTCCCTCGCGGTCCTCCTCCAGGTGCTCCTGCGCGGCTTGGTGGGCAGAGAGCAGCTGGGTCTTCAGCTGGCCCAGCTCGCGACGTTTTTGTGCCAGCGAGCCCTCCATGGCTTCGTGCTCGGCCATCGCCGTGGCCAGGAGCTCGGTAGTGGCGTCACGCTCCTCCTGTAGGGGCGCAATGAGTTCAGAGGCATCGCGGATGGCCCCCTCGCGGACCTCCTTGGCGAAGCGGGTGGCTTCCTCGTGTGTGGCCTGCAGTGCCAGGTCCTCCTGGCGACGAGCCTCGACCGCCGCATGGAAGGACGCCCACGCCCCTGCATGCTCTTAGCGCTGCTGGGCGATCTGCACTTCCTCGAGGGTGAGGTGCGCCTCCAAGCCCTCTAGGGAGTCCCTCACTAGACGGAAGGAGACCTCGCGGTGCCAAGCGCTCCAATCCCAGCCACTGAGGACCAGGTCTCGGCTTGAGGAGGGCCCCGCCCCGGCGTCGAGGCCTGAGAACCTGGCCCCGGAGCATGCTTGGGGGCTAGGCAACACTCTGTCCCCGGCAGCGCCGAAAGCAGCCTCGTCGCCAGCGCCAGCCCGGCGTTCGTCCCCTGCAGCGGGACGAGGCGGAGGCAAAGGGGCTCCCCCGGCAGTTTCGCCAGCACCTTGTGGCTGCTGGCCCGCCTCTGCCTTTGGCTGCGCAGGAGGCGTGGGCGCACGCGGCGGCGTGACCGCGCCGGCTGGAGTTGGCTTGTGCGGTGGCGTAGTCGTGCGAGGCGGTGTAGGAACACGAGGAGGAGTAGCGACCCTCTCCTCCGGAGCCTCCAACACCATTGGCTCAGGAGGCGGCATAGAGGCCTCTGGGCGAGGCGCGGCCTCCTCCGCCTGAGGCGCTGCACCCTCCGCCCGAGGCGCAGGCGCCTCCCCTGAGGCACCTCCTCAGTTGGGCCTGTGGAGGCCGTCTCCACAGGCCTCGTGGCCTCTTCAGCCACGGCCTCAGCCGTGGCTCTCTTCGCATCTGCTGCCTTGCGAAGCTTACGGCGCTTCGCAGGCACAAGATCACTGACAAAAACCAAGAAAACACCTTCAAGAAAGGATAAAGGGAAAAAGAGCAAGAGTCAAGAGACCGAATGCCAGAGGCACTTACCCGGACGTCTGAGCACCGGTGTCAAACCACGCCAAGCCTGGCGAGTGCCAGGAGGGCGTGGCCCTGGCACCAGACCCCTCATGAGGTGCCACGGCCTTCCTCTTGGAGGGGACGTCGGACGGCCTCGCCCCATACCGGTCCACGGCCACCTTAGTGCGTGGCTCGCGCCGCCCCAGAGTGGCCTCCGCGTCAGAGGCCTCCCTCTCCTCATCCTCCTCCTCCACGAGGCACGAGGGCGCCACCACGAAGGCGTCATCGTCACCTGACGAGAGGTCGCAAATCTCGTCAGTAAAGGGCCCAGGCCTCATAGAGGACACCTCCCCTGCCGCGGCCTCCTCCTCGCCTCGCCCATCTCCCGAGGCTGAAGGAGAGTCAGCTCCCTCCGCTTCCTGCACCACCGGCACAGGCACCTCCTTCCCCGTCATATTGTATTGGTGGAGAGGCCGAAGCGTGATGGAGAGCCGGTCCGCGGCAGGCACCACCGGGTTGATGAAGAGCACAGACAGGACGTTGTCTACGGCGTCCTTGTAATTGTCCTCGCGGTGGAGCCACATCTTGTCGTGAGGGCCGGAGTACATCCACATGGGCACCGAGTGCGCCTGGAGGGGAGCGATGCAGCGCGTCACGAAGCCCGCCACTATGATTTGCCCCGTGAGGCCCTCCTCGCGAAGGAAGCTTAGGCGGCCCATCAAGCTCGCATTCCGCGCGCCGTGGAAGGGCGCCTTGCCCCAGTGGGAATTCTTCACGGGCGGCGCGTCGGGGACCTTGAGGAAGGCGTAGGGCTGCTCCACCCCGACGAAGAACCACCGCTGGCGGAAGTCGTCCACCTTCTTCGTCACCGAAGTGACGGCCTTGCCGTTGTTCCATGACATGGGGATGTAAACGCTCCCCATGCCGTCCACGATGCGGAACGAGCACCCTGAGCGCTCGTTCTTCGCCGTGTTCCGGAGCGCGTAGAAGCACCGGAAGAGCCCCACCGTAGGCTACAGGCCCAAGTACGCCTCACAGAGGTAGGCGGACACGGCAAGGATGAGGACGGAGTTGGGGTGGAGATGCAGCAGCTGAATCTGGTAGAAGGCCAGCACCGCCTCCAGAAATGGAGAGAATGGTGGCACCAACCCGATAGAGATGCAATGCTGAAAGACCAGGAAATATCCTCGCGGGCGTTTCCCGTGCGCAGCCGGCTTGAGCGCGGTGTCTCCATGCTCGTTGGTCCGGTCCGCCACCAGGTAGCGGACCTTGGAGAGCGCCTTGTCGTTGACGCGCACCCCGAGCAGCGCAGCGCCGTGCGCAACCTCGTCTGGTGCCGCCTGGGAGGAGGATCCTGCGGCAGCCTTGCCCTTGTTCTTGACGGGACTCATCACCGGAGTTCGGTGTGTCGCTGGAGGCGAAAGGAGAAGAGAGCGCTAGAGAGCGGGAGCGGAGAGCTCGAGAATGGCGGAGGCTTCTGCGAGAAGGTATGGAAACAGTAACGACTCCCTGCTCCGGCGCCCAGGCTTTATGTCTCTTCAAGGAACAGTTACCGGGGCGTGGTGGGACCCCCACTACGCGCGCCCCAGATCGTGCGAGACCGTTACTCGTCTGAGCGACGCGTGGCTCGGGCCGGCCGAACATTTTGGGCCCACGACGCTCCGCCTGCGCCCATTGGCTCAGACGCGCCCATGGCGGGCCCGGGGGCTACTGTCGGCCCAGTAAGGACTGGGGTGTGCAGAGCCCACTCTCCCCAGGCCTCACACGCGGGCAGATCAGACGAAACGACTAAGGACCAAGTCACCGCTTGGAGTGACCCTCGAGAGGCAACTCCTCTTGAGGGCCTGAAGAGGAAGCGAAGGCCTGAAGAGGACCTGCGCTTCAAGAGACTCTATCGAGGCTCCACCCGCCTGGAGAGAAGTCAACAAAAATTCCTCCGCAGGCCACTTCGGCCCTGTGGAGAAGCTTCGCGGCCAGGAAGTGCTGCAGGGCGCACATGGCCTCTACAGTGGCCGCAGAAGTGACGCGAGCACTCCAATTGCCATTCTGGTGATAAAGGAGTCAATAAAGTTGTGCCGCCTGCGCCAGGACAGCTGGGACTTTCCTCTCCGGTAATAAAGCGGTTGGACGGCGCAACGCTCCAAGAAGATCGTCATCGTGGGCTCCACCACGATCACTGTAGCCCGTGCGAGTCGTTCTGCGCGGTCTGCAGCCTGTCGGCCACTGCGCCCAACTTTATCGCTGATGGACCGCCTCCATGGAGGATTCAGCAACGGTGGACTCCAACTCCTCCTCGCCACTGACGTCTGGGAGCCCACCTCGGGCGCCCTGCGCAAGGAAGACGCCCGTGCTGCCTATAAAAGGAGGGAAAGCTCCAGTGTAGCAAGGGGTCGGCCAATTGCTTGCGAGACACTTGTAAACCCTAGCGCAACTAGTAGGATAGCCTTCGGCTGGAGGAGGAAGACAAACATTGCGTCCCTCTCCAAGCACAAACTGCCTCAAGAGAGCCCTCGACAAGCTCAGTTGTACTGTAACCTCTGTAGTGCAATACAGACAAGCAGGAGTAGTTGTGTTACCTCCTCGTGAGGGCCGTGAACCTGGGTACGGGCCGGTGTCCATCTCTGTCATGGGTGTTCCTCTCCAGGCCCGGCGAGCACCGTCGTCGTGCCTCTCGAGGGTCGCTTGACCTCGTGTGCAATCCCCTTCTCGAACTACTCTTCAGGGTGTGACTACCCCTGTCTCGTGGGAGTCACTCTCCGACATCCCCCAGTGATCATCAATCATGCAAAATAGAGGAAATGACATAAGTATCATCTCCAAATACGATATATATCAATGAATACCAGTAAATTATGATATAAAATAGTGATGCAAAATGGACGTATCAATCGATTTAAGCACTGTGTGTAAAGTAAGTAAGTAACATCATCCTTAGACAAAGTACTACTGTTTTATCCCTAGTAGCAACGATACATATACAACCTTAGAGCTTTCTATCACCACCCCAAATTAAATAGAGACAAGAACCTACTATCGAGCATAAATACCCCCTCTTGGAGTCACAAGCATCTACTTGGCCAAAGCACACACGAGTAACAGAGAGCATGCACGATCATTAAATAGCACACACATGATATATTATGAATAAAATGACTTCAGTACTCAATATTCATCGGATCCCAGCAAACACAACATGAAGTATTACATAACGGTGACCTTGATCATGATAGGCAACTCACAAGATCTAAACATGATAGCACAAAAAGAGAAGACAACCATCTAGCTACTGCTATGGACCCGTAGTCCAAGGGTGAACTACTCACGCATCAGTCCGGAGGCGGGCATGGTGACATAGAGCTCTCTGGTGTCGATTCCCCCTCCCGGTTGGGTGCCGAGGAGAAGTTCCAGTCTCTCCCGAATTGGTGATTATGACGACGGCGGCTCGTGACCCGTGGAGGAAATATTGCACACCGTAGGTATCTTAGGTTTTCGGGGGGGGGGGGGGGGGTATTTGTTGGTGAAAGGGCGAAGGCGGTGGAGGCCCGAGGGCCCCACACCACGTGTCGGCGCGGCTCCAGGTCTTGTCGTGTCTGGAGCAGTTGTGGGCCCCTCGGCCATCTTGTTCGACTCCTCTTCGGTGCTCTGGAAGGTTCCCAGGAAAATAGGGGCTTTGGAAAAGAAATCGTATGATTCCAAGAATATTTCCTTAAGTACTTTCCTGAAACAAAAAACAACAGAAAACAGGGAACTAGCACTGTGGCATCTTGTTAATAGGTTAGTCCCAGAAAATGCATAAAACTATATAAAATGCATATAAGCCATGTAATAATTTGGTAGAATATAGCATGCAACATAAGAAATTATAGATATGTGAGAGACGTATCAACATCTCCAATCTTAGTTCTACTCGTCTCGAGTAGGCAAGAACGATAAAAAGAATAATTTCTGAAGTGACATGCTTTCTCATAATCTTGATCACAAAGTAATGTAAGGCATGTAAACTGAGATCAAATGAATAAGGGATGTAGTTTATATTGAATGAGTAATAAATAAACAAGTAGAGAAAGCAAAGCAAAGCTTTCAATGATATAGTATTAGATAGCAATCAACCGTGCAAAGTAGATATGAGGGATGATTTAAGCTTCAAGAACAAAATATAATCATCTAATGCTTCCAACAAACATGACAACTTTGTGAAAGGATCAAGTCAAGCAATAATAATATGCACGTAGAAGATCAACTAATTATTTGTTCACAAGAAACAAGCAATCGTTCAACGTTGGTTCCTGGCACCAGGATGTTTTGGCTAAGAGAATGTTAATGGGGGTTGGAAGGCCAACGGAAGAAGGTCTCACAAAGCTGCAAGTGATCATTAGACAATAGGAAGTCTTACAATCAAAGCAATGCAAGGAGTAGTGATTGCCACACAACGGATGCACATAGAGCTATAAGTGTATGAAAGCTCTCCAATGGAACTAGTTGGGGTGCATCCAACTTGCTTGCTCACGAAGACCTAGAGCACTTTTGAGGAGGCTCATCATTGGAATATACAAGCCAAGTTCTATAGTGTAAGGTTCCCCACATAGTTATGCAAGAAATACATGAAAACTCTCTCATATGGTGTAAAGGTGCTAAGCATGAGCACAAATGATGATCATAAATGATATGGTGCTATAACATGAGCACAAGTGATGACTATGAATGATATGGTGTTGTAACATGAGCACAAGTGTGTGATAAAGCATAGTAATGCTGCCCCCTTTTTATTTTCTCTTTCTTTCTCTTTTTTCCTCTTTTTTTTTCTTTTTCTGTTTTTCCTTTCGATGGCCTCCATGACTCTTTTCACTTTTAGGGGCAAGACCCCTTATATGATGATATGACAACACACTATTGATACAAGTAACTAATATGAATGAAAAATAATGTATATGAAAACGATGCCTCTGCCAGTGTAGTAGGTTATGCAATGATTTAGCATAACATGGGTAAAACCACACATCAACTTTATAGAATCACGCAAAGCAATATAAAAGTTATGAATGACAACAAGTCACGTAATGTAAGATGGATGTTGCATGGCAATATATCTCGGAACAACTATGGAAATGTTGTAGTAGGTAGGTATGGTGGATGTTTTGAGGAAGATATTTGGTTTATGTGTAGGAGAACATGATGAAGATCTCCCACGAGTTTGGATGTACCCACGAAGTATGCACCAACTCTCAATGTGAGAAAGGGCAATGCAAAGTACAGAAGAGGATAGCAATATGGTGGTGAAAGTTCCATGAAAACCGCACCTTTAGAACTCACAAGTAAAAAGATTTCAAATAAAAATATGATCTTACAAGGCATAATGAAAATCACTCCAAGAGGGATCGTGGCAAATGACAAAGTCACTGTTAGCTTCCCCGATCGTAGCGCATAACTCAAAGTCATTACGGTTGCCTTAGGCATTTATAAGTCATATATCAATATGCTATCAACTTGATATTTAAGTGTGGCACATCTTGAAGTTTTTCTAGACCAATGATACGTCTCCAACGTATCTATAATTTCTTATGTTCCATGCTATGTTATACCATGTTATTACATGTTTTTAAATACATTATATATAGTTTTATGCATTTTCTGGGACTAACCTATTAACAAGATACCAAAGAGCCAGTTCCCTGTTTTCTGCTGTTTTTTGTTTCAGAAAAGTACTTAAGGAAATGTTCTCAGAATTGGAAAGAAACATCCTGGAATTATTTTTGGAAAATGAAGGTTCTAGAAGACCGAAGATGTGACGAAGTGGGGCACCGAGGCGCCCTCACCAGGTGCTGGCGCGACCAAAAGTGGGGCCACGCGAGCACGTGGTGACGCGGCCTCGGGCCTCCACCGTCCTCTCCCTTTCGCCTATAAGTACCCCCAAAAACCTAAAAATCACACGGTGTTCATTATTTCCTCCACGGGTCCCGAGCCACCGCCGCCGTCAACACACTTTCAGGAGAGATCGGAACTTCTCCCCGGCAACCTGTCGGGAAGGGGAATCGTCCCCGGAGGCCTCTACGTCATCATGACCGCCTCCGGACTGATGCGTGAGTAGTCTACCCTTGGACGACGGGTCCATAACAGTAGCTAGATGGTTTTCTTCTCCTCTTGTGCTATCATGTTTAGATCTTGTGAGCTGCCTATCATGATCAAGATCATCTTTATGTAATTCTCCATGTTGTGTTTGCTGGGATCCAATGAATATTGAGTACTAAAGTTATTGCTTCATAATATATCATGTGTGTGCTATTTAATGATCTTGCATGCTCTCTGTTACTCGTGTGTGCTTTGGCCAAGTAGATGCTTGTAACCCTCAGAGGGGGTATTTATGCTCGATAGTAGGTTCTTGTCTCTATTAAATATGGGGCAGTGACAGAAATCTCTAAGGTTGTAGATGTACCATTGCTACTAGGGATAAAACCGTAGTACTTTATCTAAGGATGATGTTACTTACGTACTTTACACTCAGTGCTTAAGGCGATAATCTGTTGCATGCAACTTAATACTGAAAGGGGTGCAACCGCTAACCGAAAGGTGGATTATTAGTCATAGATGCAATTGGAACGGTCTGTATATTGTTGTAATGCCCGAATGAATCTCACACTAGACATCCTAACGTTAGTATATGCATTGGTTTGCTAATCATTATTCTATCAATTGACCAACTGTAATTTGTTTACCACATATGAATGAATGTTATTATTATTTATGGAGAGACACCACTAGTTAACTGTGGACCTCGGTCCTTCTCTTTAATCTGCTAAAACCACAAATGCAAACCTGTTACTTTCTGCAAACAAACATCTTTCTTCCACACATACGTTTAATCCTTTGTTACAGCAAGCCGGTGAGATTGGCAACCTCACTGTTAAGTTGGGGGCAAAGTATCTTGATTGTTTGTGTGCAAGCTCCACGTCAACTACGTCAAGCTCTTTTCTGGCGCCGTTGATACCTCGGGGGAATTCTCGTCTCCTACTGGTTTGATAACCTTGGTTTAACAACTAAGAGAAATTTGCTGCTCCACTACTTCATACCTTCCTCTTGGGGTCTCCCAACAACACACCCACCGTGTGCATCAAGCTCTTTTCTGGCGCTGTTGCCGGGGAGACAAGAATTCCTTTGAAGACCTTCAACTTCTCCGTCAACTCCGTTGCCTGGGGAGATAAGGATTCTTTCACGAGGGGAGTTTTCGCACTTCTAATATATTCATTTTATTATTGTCTTGCTTAGTTTACTTTTATTACTGTCTTGTTTGCTTAATATCAAAAATAAAAAAAAATTAGTTACTTGCATTACTTTCTTTATTTCAGTTTTGTCTTTTATTTTCAGTTTTTGTTATCTTGTTATTTGGGTTTGTGTTATTTTCTTTTATTTAGTTATTTCGGTTTGTTCATTAATTTGCTGAAAATAGGAAGTCCTGAAGTTGAAGTTCTTTCATTTAAACAACAAGGAGGAGAAATTTTAAAAGATACTTGGTATAGGATAATTGATGCTCATAAAAATGCACTAAGAAACACTCTACGATAATCCTACTTAGGAATATTTATGTTGGTATCTCTAGTTGGTATAGGTATGTTCTTGACACTCTTACGGGTGGTAACTTTCTAGCAACACCTGCTTTTGAACCCTGCAACTTAATTGAAAGTTTAGTAGGATCACCAGCCCTTACTTAAGAAGTTAAAACTGAGATCACTTTGGAAGATATTATTAAAAGGTTGGATTCAATGGAGAAAACTTTTCTTGATAATGCTAGCAAGGGTAATGAATCAATAGATGACATTAATGGAAAAATCACTGCTTTAGAAACTAGCAACACCCTTGATACTCATAATTGTCGGAGTGTCACTCCCACGGAACAGGGGTAGTCACACCCTGAAGAGTAGTTCGAAAGGGGGATTAAACCGGCGTGCGGGGCGCAGGCAGCGGCGCGGCCGGGCCGTGGGGAGGCGCGGTGCGCGGCGGCGCAAGGGGAGGCGAGCGGCGGCGCTCGGGCCGGAGCAGGGGAGACGGGGCGCTGCCGGCGAGCAGGCGAGCGCAGGCAGCGACGGCGGCTGGCGGTGGCTGGGGCGACACGCGCCTGAGGCGGGGAGGCGGCGGACGCGGCGGCGGGCGCGCTCGCGGCGGCGGGAGCAGGCCGGGGCCGGTGCAGGAGGAGCTCGCCGGTGCAGGAGGAGCTCGGGGCTGGCTGCGTGCGCCTCGGGATGAGGAGGACGGGAGGAAGAAGGAAACTCCCGTGCGTGCGGGAGAGAAAGGAAGGAAAGAAGAGAGAAAAAAGGAAAGAAAAGAAGAAGAAAGGAAGGAAAGAAAGGAAAAAAGAAAAGAAGGGAAAAAGGAAGGGGAAAAGAGAAAAAGGAAAAAGGAAAAAGATGGAGGGGGCGGCTGCAAAAATTCCTGGGGGTGGGAAAAGTTTTCAGGGGACAAAACCTAGGGTTTGGGGTTAGGTGGGCTTTGGGCTTTTATTTCTCACCCATTTAAATATTTCTGATTATATTTTTAAAACCAAAACGAAGAGGAAATTGAATACGAAAACTATACAAAATATTTTTAGTTTTAAATAGATAATTTAATAAACAAGTTTTTAACATTTTTAAAAGATTTGAAAATAACACATTTTTAATTGATTTGAAATGCATTTGAATTTAATTGTGGGAAATTAATTTAAATGCAACAAATTCAATTTAATGCGATTAAATGCAATGCCATGTTGATGAAAAAAGAAAACACACCAAACTAAAAGGGGATAAATCCCGGGGCGTTACATCTTCCGCTGCTCGTCCTGGACTGGAGCTTCGGAGGCCGTCGATTCCACCGTACGTGTGTAACGCCCTGCGAGGTGCTACGCAAGCGGTACTCGGAGGTCTGCTTCCTCTACACGACCTTGAGGTCGGCTTCGTCGGTCTTCATCGACAACGTTTGTGCGGGAACGTAATCCCCGCTTTCGGTCTACAAGGGTATATATTCCGATCTCCGTTCATACTACTATATCTACATAGATATCGTTGCTAGGAATTTTTTTGTTTTCTGCACCCGATCCCCTTGAGTGGTATTAGAGCCGATCTATCGTAGATATAGTTGTACGCTGTTAGAACCCGTGTTCTGCAAGGGGGCACCGTTCCTGTTATTTGTTACCCTCTAGCGTGCACTTGTGATTTTAGCGACATCGAGTTGATGAAGCGGCCCGGACCGACTTTACGCGTACGCTTACGCGAGACTGGTTCCAATACTGACATACGGCTTGTACCGTATCTGTGGCTGGCGGGTGTCAGTTTCTCTCTCTTTAGTTGGTCTTGCATTTTCAATGGAGGGCCCAAAAGGGATGCTTAAACATGCAATTATTGGATCGTTGTTGTGGTCATAAGGTTCGTAGGTATGAAGCGGTTCTATTTACGAAAGTCCCAATCCACATAAAATATACAAAAGATAAAGTAGAAGCGTCTAACTTTATTTTGCAGGGGCTATGTGATATGGTCAAGGTAGGTTTATTAAAATGTTTATAAACTGCGGGCGCCAAGAAGACCATGGCGCAATGGACTATATCACATTGCATTACATTTGATGTTTTGTGTGCATCTTATATTGTGTGATTATATATATATTATATATTAGTTACGCGGTGGTAATTATATAAGATGATCCCTTCAAAATACCACTAGTGTTCTTCCTCCAACGCGCACCACCAAAAAAGTTCTACGTTATGAGGCAGGCCGTGACGATCGGAGTCAGACATATCGTCGTTCGCATACGGTGGGTGTAAGCCATGTTGCACAAGCGTCAGCGTGCAGGTTATAGTGGCGAGCCTAGTATATGCAGATATGGCCTCGGAACACGGAGGTCGAAAGGTCGAGCACGAGTCACAAAATTGGTGTGGCGGATTGTCTACTCTTGAGGTTGTGCCACCGGCTCTGACGATGAGGGGTGGTGCAATGGATGGGGGTCGTGTAATCGCTTAAACGACCAGGAGGGATGTTCGTTTGAGTGGGAGTTATGTTAGTTATTTTCCAAAAATACTATAACTCAATATTATTATGATCAAAGTCTTATGTTGTTGCAAATTCCATTGTAGATGCCTCGCCCCTCGTTTAAACTAGGTCTATTCCTTGAGAAACAAAAGGTTAAGACCAATGGGTCAAACTTCATGGCCTAGTTCCACAACCTGAGGATCCTCCTCTCTCCCCATAGGGTGGCCTACGTCATTGAGGCCGCCATAGGTGACCCTCCCGCAGATGAAGCCTCTGAGGATGAGAAGAAGGTCTTCCAGACCAGATCGGAGGATTCTGCCTTTATCTAGAGTGGCATGCTCTACGCCATGGAAGCCGACCTACAGAAGCGCTTCAAGAAGATGAGCGTCTTTGATATTATTTCTGATCTCAAGGTTGTCTTCGTGCCGCAGGCTAAGGCTGAGAGATATGAAGCTTCTGAGCTTTTCTTCTCGGCCAAGATGGAGGAGCATAACAGTGTGAGTGATCATGTGGTCAAGATGTATGGCTATGTTCAACGCCTGAATGCTCTGGAATGCAAGATTCCCGATGAGCTGGCGATTGATAGGGTGTTGCAATCGTTGCCCCCTAGCTATAAAGGCTTCGTCATGAACTACAACATGCATGGCATGGCTAAGTCCCTGGGTGAAGTGTTCTTGATGCTCAAGACTGCTGAGGTGGAGATTAAGAAGGAGCACACGCTGTTGATGGTCAACAAGACCGTCGATTTTAAGAAATCCGGTGGCAAGGGAAAGCATAGCTGGAAGTCCAGGAGGGAGGGCAAGCTGATTGCCAAGCCCAAGACTAACAGATCTGGTCCCAGAGCTAGCGTGGAGTGCTTCTACTGCAAGGGAAAAGGTCACTGGAAGCACAACTGCCCCAAGTACCTGGAGGATAGGAAGTCTGGCAAGACAGTCGACAAAGAGCAAGGTATATTTGATATACATGTTATAGATGTGTACCTTACATCCGCCCGGAGCAACGCGTGGGTATTTGATACTGGTTCTGTTGCTCATATATGTAACTCTCAGGAAGAGTTACGGAATAAACGACGGCTGGCTAAGGATGAGGTGACGATGCGCGTCGGCAACAGATCGAGAGTCGACGTGGTGGCTGTCGGCACGCTTCCTCTACATCTACCATCGGGATTAGTTGGTTTTAAATAAGTGTTATTTTGTACCATCCTTGAGTGTAAACATTATAAGTGGGTCTTGCCTGTTACAAGACGGTTATTCATTTAAATCAGTATCAAGCAATTGTGCTAGTTATATGAATGATATCTTTTATGTTGATGCTCCCGAGAATAATGGTTCATTCTTGTTAAATCTCGTTCGTAGTACTCACATCCATAACATAGAAGCCAAACAAATTAAGTGTAGTGATGATACCGCCATGTATATGTGGCATTGCCGTCTTGGTCATATTGGTGTAAAGCGCATGAAGAAACTCCACTCCGATGGACTTTTGGACTCGTTGGATTTTGGATCCCTCGATACATGCGAACCATGACTTATGGGCCAAATGACCAGGACATCGTTCAAAGGTTTCGTTGAACGGGCGTCGGATTTATTGGGGATCATACATATAGATGTGTGTGGACCAATGAGCATTTCGACACGCAATGGTTATCGTTACTTCGTCACCTTCATTGATGACTTGAGTAGATACGGTTATATCTACTTGATGAAACACAAGTCTGAAACTTTTGAAAAGTTCAAAGAATTTCAAAGTGAAGTTGAGAATCAGCTTAACAAGAACATCAAGCACCTCCGATCCGATCGTGGTGGCGAGTATTTGAGTTTTGAGTTTGGCGCACATCTGAAGAGTTGTGGCATCGTACCCCAACTTACGCCTGCCGGAACACCGCAACGTAACGGCGTGTCCGAGCGACATAATCATACTCTACTGGATAGTGTCCGATCTATGATGTCTCTTACCAATTTGCCCGTGTCCTTCTGGGGTTATGCGTTAGAAACAACCGCATTCATTTTAAATAGGGCTCCGTCCAAATCCGTTGAAACGACACCGTATGATTTATGGTATGGCAAGAAGCCTAAGTTATCGTTTCTGAAGGTTTGGGGTTGTGAGGCGTATGTTAAGAAACTACAGCCCGACAAACTCGAACCAAAGTCGGAGAAAGTCGTCTTTGTAGGATATCCGCGGGAAACCTTTGGATATACCTTCTACAACCAAGCTGAGGGCAAAACGTTTGTCGTGAAGACCGGTACCTTTCTAGAGAAGGATTTTCTCGCGAAAGGAGTAAGTGGGAGGAAGGTAGACCTCGATGAGATCGTTGATCATAAACTCAAGATTCCGAGTGGCGCAACGGAAGCAATTCCGGAAACGTCCTCCGTGGATGGAGTGAGAGAAACTGTCGAGGAAAGTATTCTACCTCGTAGGTCTGGTAGATCTCGGATCGCACCAGAATGGTATGGCAATATAGTTTGCACCGTCATGTTAATTGAACAAGATGAACCTACGAACTACAAGGAGGCAATGGCGAGTCTAGACTCCGAGAAATGGCAAGAAGCCATGAAATCGGAAATAGGATCCATATATGATAACAAAGTGTGGACTTTGATAGATATCCCCGAAGGGCGCAAGGCCGTCGAGAATAAATGGATCTTTAAGAAGAAGACTGATGCTGATGGTAATGTGACCGTCAATAAAGCTCGGCTTGTCGCAAAAGGTTTACAACAAGTTCATGGGATTGACTACGATGAAACTTTTTCACCGGAAGCGATGCTTAACTCTATTCGGATTTTGTTAGCAGTTGCTGCCTATTACAATTATGAAATATGGCAGATGGATGTCAAAACAGCCTTCCTAAATGGAAACGTTGAGGAAGAGTTGTACATGGTACAACCGGAAGGTTTTGTCGATCCAGGAAATGCTAACAAGGTATGCAAGCTTCAGCGATCCATCTATGGATTGAAGCAATCATCTTGGAGCTGGAATCTTCGCTTTGATGAGGTAATCAAAGGTTTTGGATTTGTCCAAAATTTGGAAGAGACCTGCATTTACAAGAAAATGAGTGGGAGCTCGGTTGTGTTCTTAGCACTATATGTAGATGACATAGTGCTGATTGGGAATGATGTGGAACTTCTTAATAGCGTGAAGGAATATTTAAACAGTAAATTTTCCATGAAGGACTTAGGAGAAGTTGTATACGTCTCAGGCATAAAAATCTACCGTGATAGATCAAGACGCCTATTAGCGTTGAGTCAGAGTACTTATCTTGATAAAATACTGAAGCGTTTCGGTATGGAGAAGGCAAAGAAGGGTTCTCTGCCGGTTATCAAGAATAAAACATTGCGAAAGGCACAGTGTCCGGTAACGGAACTAGATAAGGACCATATGACTAAACATCCTTATGCTTCAGCCATAGGATCGATAATGTATGCAATGTTAAGTACTAGACCTGATGTGGCATTAGCTCTAAGTTTGACAAGCCGGTTCCATAGTAATCCTGGAATGACGCATTGGATCGTTGTTAAGAGCATTCTTAAGTATCTCAATAAGACAAAGGAAATGTTCCTTGTCTATGGTGGTTGCGATGAAGAACTTGGCGTAACAGGTTACGTGGATGCAAGTTTCTGGTCAGACCCCGATGACTCTAAGTCACAGACAGGTTATGTGTTCAAGGTGAATGGAGGCGCCGTGTGCTGGAGAAGTGGGAAGCAACCCATTGTCGCACAATCTACAATGGAGTCGGAGTACATTGCTGCTTGCGAAGCCGCGAATGAAGTTGTGTGGCTGAGGAAGTTCGTCATTGAACTTGGAGTGTTCCCGAGCGTGCAAGACCCCGTGATCCTCTTCTGTGACAATACGGGTGCCATTGCTAATGCTAAGGATGCAAGGTCTCACTCCACCGCTAAACACATTCTCCGACGCTTCCATGTGATACGTCCGTACGTACAAGGAGGCGATGTGAAGATATGCAAAGTGCATACGGATCTGAATGTGGAAGATCCGCTGACGAAGCCTCTCCCGCTTGACAAGCATGAAAAACAACAGTTAGCTATGGGTGTTAAGCTTTTACCAAGTTGTAATCTAAATTAATTTGTACTCTAGTGCAAGTGGGAGACTGAAGGAGATATGCCCTATAGGAAATTAATAAAGTGTATTCTTTATCATATCTCGTTTGTTCATAATAGGTTTTTGTGTCATGCTATAACCGTATTAAGCGGAAACATTAATACGGGTGTGATGCGTAAACAACCAGGCCCCTAGTACCCTCTACTAAGACTAGTTTCGTTGCACGATTGATGATCAAGGTTTCCCGATCATAGGGCATGGTGCCAGTCGGCAATGGAAGTCATATCGTTGGAGAACGATTTGATGGACATACCTAGATTTGGAGGACGTAGTCATTACGCCTTTGACCGTGAGACCAACTCTTATTGTTATTCCTAGAAGATACTTTGATTGCACCAAACGTCGTATCTTATTTCACATGACAATAACGGTGATACTTTTGGGTATCGGAAAGGAGTAGTTGAGACGAGGGGTCAAGAGCGGGATTTGCCAGTCCGCATAGCAGGATAGATACTCTAGGTCCCACTCGGTGAGATCATGTCTAATGAGCTTGCAAGCATGTGACTAGGTCACGGAGACATGAAATCATGGACGAGTAGAAGATAGCGTTGTCGGTCACGAGGTCAAGCTAGGTATGGAGATATCTATGAACGACGCTCGGACACGCTAAGTATCGCCATGGCAAAAGGTTTAAGACTTTACGTTCAGGTTTGATTGATGAAAGTCATTCGTTTTTTCACAGGAATTAATTCATGGGGTCCAGGCCTATGAGTTAGTCGTTGATGATAGAGGAGTCTTGATCGTACCTGTTATAATATCGAACCGCTAGGGTAACACACTTAAGGGGTTTCGACAAGACAACCGGAAAGGAAAGAGATCACCGGGAAAGGTCCGATGGAGATCGGGCAGCGACAAAAGAGTTTTCGGAGCTAGAATAAATTATATATAATATGTTTGATATTAATTAGTGTAATTATTGTCAAAATATGATTTTATATACTTATTTTCGAATTTATTTTAGCTGATTTCCCTAAATGGGCCTTCTGGTCGAAAGAAGGCCCAAGAGGGGAAAATTCCCTAGAGGAATTCGGTGGGGGGCTTGGTGGCCGACCCAGGTGGGCCGAGAGGCCCACCAGGGGGGCGGCGCACCAGGCATGTGGGTTTTAGTCCCACATTGCCTGGTGAGCAGGTAGGCTCCCCCCTGGGAGCCTATATAAGAAGGGGCACCCCTGGCCTTTTAATTCACCAATTAATTCCCCAATTCTCTCTCGATTTCGTGATTCCCTTTGTCGGAGTTGTGCCGAGTTGAGAGGGGGATCTCTTTCATCATAGCCCGCTGCCGCGCTGCTGGTGTTCCGGTAAAAGTCTTCCGCTGCTCGTCCTGGACTGGAGCTTCGGAGGCCATCGTTTCCACCGTACGTGTGTAACGCCCTGCGAGGTGCTGCGCTAGCGGTACTCAGAGGTCTGCTTCCTCTACACGACCTTGAGGTCGGCTTTGTCGGTCTTCATCGACAATATTTGTGCGGGAACGTAATCCCCGCTTTCGGTCTACAAGGGTATGTATTCCGATCTCCGTTTGTACTACTATATCTGCATAGAATAGATCTTGGCATGTTTTAGGGATATCGTTGCTAGGATTTTTTTGTTTTCTGCACCCGATCCCCTTCACTTGCTTCCTCTTTAGCTCGAGGGGAGTTGCCTCTCGAGGGTCTCTCCAAGCGATGGCTTGGTTTTTAGTCTTTTCGTCTGATCTGTCAGCGGGCGAGGCCTGGGGGGAGTGGGCTCTGCACACCCCAGTGCTCACTGGGCCGACAATAATCATAGAATTTATGAATTAGAAGATGTTAAGGAAACTTTAAGTTCAACCTTTGCCTCTATTAAAACTAAGAAAGACAAGACTTTTGTAGGAAGGGAGCAAAAATTTATCTATATTCCCAAGCCCAAACCTACCAATATGTCTAAAAGTGATGGTTTACATAATTGGACACCCTCGTGGATACCAAAAACACCTATTACAACCAACCATGTTTTAGAGAAACTTATTGATGTTGATGCTTCATCTCTTGATAATACTTGAGTTTTTCTTGTTGTGCCTAACTCAAAGGTGTTAAACAAAAGCGCTTATGAGAGACAACCCACTTTTATTTCCTGTTATTTTATTTTGCTTGCGTCAAGGACTTGCCCTACCTCTGTAGCAATTCCTTTGTATCTTTATTTTATTGCAGTTGTGTCAAAGTTAAGCCTCTAGTTGAAAGTTGATGCTAAATTTCAATTCCTGCGCATAAACATATTTCTGCTGTTCATCGTTAAATTCATAACTCTTTACTGGAACGTCAGAAAATTTGCCGTTTTTTGTGCATAATCCACAGATGTATACACAACTTTCATTAGTTTTGAGTTTTCTGATATGAGCAAGTGAAGTGCCTCGAAAAAATTAGTCTTTACGGACTATGCTGTTTTTGACAGATTCTGCCATTTATTTTGCAATGCCTCTTTTGCTATTTTTATTGGATCTTTTTATTCTATGAAGTATCAGTGGTTGTAGCTAATGTCTAGTAGAATTGGTAGCAATTAATTTTTTGTGCACTAACCCTCTAATAAAGTTTAATCTAAATTTGGTGTGGAGAAAGTTTTCTAGGATTAAGAGAGAAGGATGATATAATGTGATTAAGAGGATAGTAGCGCCAAAGCTTGGGATGCCCCGGTGGTTCACCCCAATACATTTCAAGAAGACTCAAGCGTTAAATCTTGGGGATGCCCCGGTGGTTCACCCCAATACATTTCAGGAAGACTCAAGCGTCAAAGCTTGGGGATGCCCAAGGCATCCCCTTCTTCATCAACAAACTATCAGGAGCTTTCTAATGAAACTGTATTTTAATTCCGTCACATCTTATGTGCTTTCTTGAAGCGTCTGTTTATTTTTGTTTTTGTTTTTGTTATTTTCATTCTCTGAATAAAATGGATCCTAGGATTCTTTTGTTTGGGAGAGAGACACGCTCCGCTTTTTCTTATGAATACTCGTATTCTTCACTTATATTCGTTGAGTATTCTTTTCATGTTGTTGTTTGCTTTCTAGTTCTTGTTTTTCATGCATCTCTTGCAAGAGCTGTTAGCTTGATTAAATCATACTCTAATATCTCATTTTTTAATTACTTGGAGAGCTTATCTTTTAAATAAGTTGATTGGTGTTTGGTTGAGAACAGAAAATGCTAAATGTGGTAGATGGTATAACTAAATGATACATAATCTTGTAGATCATTAAATTGTGTCACTTGAATCATTGATGTTGTTTTAAGATATTAATTTGCTTAATGGAAAACATGATGGTTTAGTAAAGTGGAATGATTACTGGTTGGTCTAGAAAAACTTGAAGCTGTGCCACACTTAAATTTCCAGTTGATTGCATAATGGTATATGACTTCTATTTGCCTAAGGCAACCGTAATGACTTTATGTTGTGCGCTACGGTCGGGGAAGCCAACGGTGACCTTGTCATTCGCCACGATCCCTATAGGAGTAATTTTCATTATGCCTTGTAAGATCATATTTTTATTTGGAATCTTTTTTACTCGTGAGTTCTAAAACTACGGTTTTCATGGCACTTCCACCACCATATTGCTAGCCTCTTCGGTACTTTGCATTGCCCTTTCTCACATTGAGAGTTGGTGCATTTTTCGCGGGTACATCAAAACTCGTGGGAGATCTTCATCTTGTTCTGCTACACATAAGCCAAATATCTTCATCCACCATACCTACCTACTACAGCAATTCCTTAGTTGTTCCGAGATATATTGTCATGCAACATCCATCTAACATTATATGACTTGTTGTCATTCGTTACTTATATATTGCTTTGTGTGTTTATATAGAGATGATGTGTGGTTTTACCCATGTTACGCTAGATCATTGCATATCCGGCTACACTGGCAGAGTAACCATTGTCATAAGCATTTTATGGCACATTCATATTTGTTACTTATATCATCAATATGTTGTCTTATAATCATTAGTGTGTTGTCATATATCATATTAGGATGCTTGCCTCTAAAAGTGAAAAGAGCCATGAAGGCCATCGACAGGAGAAACATAAAAAGAAAAAAAAAGAAAAAAGAGAAAAAAGGAGAAATAATAATAAAAAAGGGGGCATCATTACTATTCTTATTCACACAGTTGTGCTCATGTTATAGGACCATATCATTTATAGTCATCCCTTGTGCGCATGTCATAGCACCATATCATTTATGATCATTATTTGTGCTCATGTTTAGCACCTTTACTCCATATGAGAGAGTTTTCATGTCTTAGTTGAATAACTATGTGGGGAACTTTACACTATAGAACTTGGCTTGTATATTCCAATGATGAGACTCCTCAAAAGTGCTCTAGGTCTTCGTGAGCAAGCAAGTTGGATGCACCCCCACTAGTTTCATTGGAAAGTTTTCATATACGCATAGCTCTACGTGCATCCGTTATGTGGCAATCACTACTCCTTGCATAGCTTCGATTGTAAGACTTTCTCTTGTCTAATGATCATTTGTAGCTTTGTGAGCCTCATACGTCCATTTTGCATCACTATTTTATATCATAATTTACCGTTATTCATTGATATATATCGTATTTGGAGATGATACTTATGTTATTTCATCTATTTTGCATGATTGATGGTCATTGGGGGATGAAACTCCGGAGTCTGAATTCTGCTGGAAAAAGCATCGTCAAGATACAATATTTGTGAAGACCAGAAGAACAAAGTGGACATCTGGGAATTATTTTTTATTTATTTTGTGTAGGAGGCCAAAAGGAGAGCCTGGGGTGGGGCCAGGGGGCCCACACCACCCCGTGGCGTGGCAGCCCTCCTGGTCACGCGAGCAGGTGGTGTCGGAGTGTCACTCCCACGAAACAGGGGGAGTCACACCCTGAAGAGTAGTTCGAAAGGGGGATTGAACACGGAGGTCAAACAGCCGTTGAGAGGCACGACAACGGTGCTCGCCGGGCCTGGAGAGGAACACCCACGACAGAAATGGACACCAACCCGTACCCAGGTTCACGGTCCTCAGGAGGAGGTAACACCGCTACTCCTGCTTTTCTGTATTGCACTGCAAAGGTTACAGTACAACTGAGCTTGCCGAGGGCTCTCTCGAGGCAGTTCGTGCTTGGAGAAGGACACAGTGGTGGTCTTCCTCCTCCAGCCGATGGCTATCTTACTTGTTGGGCTAGGGTTTACAAGTGTTTAGCAAGCAATTGGACGAGCCCCTGCTACGGTGGAGCGCTAGCTCCTTTTATAGGCACCATAGGCGTCTTCCTTGCGCAGGGCGTCCAAGGTGGCCTCCCAAATGGCAGTGGCGCGGAGGAGTTGGAGCCCACCACTGCTGAAACCTCCATGGACGCGGTCCATCCGCGATAAAGTTGGGCGCGGTGGCCGACTGGCAGCAGACCGCACAGAACGGCTCGCAAGGGTTGCAGTGATGGTGGTGGAGCCCACGATGAAAATCTTCTTGGATCGTTGGGCCGTCCAGACGCTTTATCACTAGAGAGGAAAGTCCCAGCTGTCCTGGCGCAGGCGGCGCAACTTTGTTGACTCCTTTATCACCAGAATGGCAATTGGAGTGCTCGCGTCACTCTGCAGCCGCTGCAGAGGCCATGTGCGCCCTGCAGCACTTCCTTGGCCGCGAAGCTTCTCCACAGGGCCGTGGAGGCCTGTGGAGAGGTTTCCGTTGACTTATCTCCAGGCGGAGATTGCCTGGGGAGTCTCTTGAAGCGCGCGGTCCTCTTCAGGCCCTGGCTTCCTCTTCAGGCCCTGGTTTTTAGTCTTTTCGTCTGATCTGTCAGCGGGCGAGGCCTGGGGGGAGTGGGCTCTGCACACGCCAGTCCTCACTGGGCTGACAGTATCCCCCGGGCCCATGATGGGCGTGATTGAGCCCATGGGAATAGTCGGAGCATCGTGGGCCCAAAGTATCAGGCCGGCCCGAGCCACGCGTCACTCAGACGAGTAACGGCCGCGCACGATCTGGGGCGCGCGTGGTGGGGGTCCCACCACGCCCCGGTAACTGCTCCTTGAAGAGACATAAAGTCTGGGCGCCGGGGCAGGGAGCCGTTACTGTTTCCATTTCTTCTTGCATAAGCCTTCTCCGTCTCGAGCCCTTCGATCCTGCTCTCCGGCGCTCGCGTCTCCTTTCCCCTCCAACTTCTTTCGCCGCAGCGACCACCAATCTCCGGCGATGAGTCCAGCCAAGAACAAGGGAAAGGCGGCCGTGGGATCCTCTTCTCAGGCGGCGCCAGCCGAGGTCGCGCACGGCGCAACGCTGCTCGTGGTGCGCGTCAACGACAAGGCGCTCGCCAAGGTCCACTACCTGGTGGCGTACCAGACCAATGAGCACGGCGCTACCGCGCTCAAAGCTGCGTTGCATGGGAAACACCCGCGAGGGTTTTTCCCCATCTTCCAGCATTGCGTCTCCGCCGGGTTGGTGTCGCCGTTCTCTCCATTCTTGGAGGCGGTGCTGGCCTTCTACCAGATTCAATTGATGCACCTCCACCCCAACTCCGTCCTCATCCTCGCCGTGTTCGCCTATCTCTGCGAGGCGTACTTGGGCATGGAGCCTACGGTGGGGCTCTTCCGGTGCTTCTACGCGCTCCGGAGCACGGCGAAGAACGAGCGCTCGGGATGCGTTTCGTTCCGCATCGTGGACGGCATGGGGAGCGTTTACATTCCCATGTCGTGGAGCGAGGGCAAGGCCGTCACTTCGGTGACGAAGAAGGTGGACGACTTCCGCCAGCGGTGGTTCTTTGTTGGGGTGGAGCATCCCTACGCCTTCCTCGAGGTCCCCGACGCGCCACCCGTGAAGAACTCCAACTAGGGCAAGGCCCCCTTCGACGGCGCGCGGAACGCAAGCTTGATGCGCCGCTTGAGCTACCTTTGGGAGGAGGGCCTCACGGGGCAGATCATCGTTGTGGACTTCGTGACGCGCCGCATTGCTCCTCTCCAGGCGCATGGGACGCCCATGTGGATGTACTCCGACCCTCAGGAAAAGATGCGGCTCCACCGCGAGGACCACGACAAGGACGCCGTCGACAACGTCCTGTTCGCGCTCTTCATCAACCCGGTGGTGCCTGCCATGGACCAGCTCCCCATCACGCTCCGGCCGTTGCATCAGTACAACATGACCGAGCGCCTGGCCATCTTGGAGGGGATGCCCCTGTTTACCCCGGCAGGCCTGGCGGGGAAGGAGGTGCCTGTGCCGGTGGTGCAGGAAGTGGAGGGAGCAGACTCGCCCTCTGCCTCTGAAGCTGGGCGAGGTGAGGAGGAGACCGCAGCAAGGGAGGTGTCCTCTTCAAGGGTTGCGCCTTTTACTGACGAGGTTTGCGATATTTCGTCAGGCGACGATGATGACGCCTTCGTGGTGGCGCCCTCGCGCCTCGTGGAGGAGGAGGCAACAAAGGCGGAGGCCTCCGGTGAGGAGGACGTGCCGGGGCGGCGCGAGCCACGCTCCAAGGCTGTCGTGGACCGGGCTAGGGCGAGACTGTCTGATGTCCCATCCAAGAGGAAAGCCGAGGCGCCTCCGGAGGGGTCAGGAGCCAAGGCCAAGCCCTCATGGCGATCGCCAGGACTGGCGTGGGTCGACACCGGCGCCCAGCAGTCTGGGTAAGTGTTTTTAGCACTTGGCTTGTTTGATTCTTACTCTTTTCTTCTGTATCTTCTTCTGAAAATCTTTCCTTGGTTCTTGCCAGTGATCTTGTGCCTTCAAAGCGCCGTAAGCTTCGCAAGGCAACATGACCGAGCGCATGGCCATCTTGGATGGGATGCCCCTGTTTACCCCGGCGGGCCAGGCGGGGAAGGAGGTGCCTGTGCCGGTGGTGCATGAAGCGGAGGGAGCAGACTCTCCCTCAGCCTCGGGAGCTGGGCGAGGCGAGGAGGAGGCCGCGGCAGGGAAGGTGTCCTCTATGAGGCTTGGGCCCTTTACTGACGAGATTTGCGACATCTCGTCAGGTGATGATGACGCCTTCGTGGTGGCGCCCTTGTGCCTCGTGGAGGAGGAGGACGAGGAGAGGGAGGCCTCTGACGCGGAGGTCACTCGGGGCGGCGCGAGCCACGCACTAAGGCGGCCGTGGACCGGTCTGGGGCGAGGCCGTCTGACGTCCCCTCCAAGAGGAAGGCCGTGGCGCCTCAAGAGGGGTCTGGTGCCAGGGCCACGCCCTCCTGGCGCTCGCCAGGCTTGGCGTGGTTTGACACCGGCGCTCAGACGTCCGGGTAAGTGCCTCTGGCATTCGGTCTCTTGACTCTTGCTCTTTTCCCTTTATCCTTTCTTGAAGTTGTTTTCGTGGTTTTTGTCAGTGATCTTGTGCTTGTGAAGCATCGTAAGCTTCGCAAGGCAGCAGATGCGAAGAGAGCCACGGCTGAGGCCGTGGCTGAGGAGGCCAGGAGACTTCTGGAGACGGCCTCCACAGGCCCAACTGAGGAGGTGCCTCAAGCGGAGCCGGCTGCGCCTCGGGTGAAGGCAGCAGCGCCCCAGGCGGAGGCAGCCGCGCCTCGCCCGGAGGCATCTGCGCCGCCTCCCGAGCCAATGGTGGTGGAGGCATAGGAGGAGAGGGTCGCTACCTCTCCTCGCGCTCCTACTCCGTCTCGCGCGGTTACATCACCGCGTGAGCCCACTCCACCGCGCGAGGCGAGGACACTTTCGGCGCAGCTGGGGACGGAGTGCAGCCTAGCCCCCAAGCGCGCCCCGGGGCCAGGTTCTCAGGCCTCGACGCTGGGCTGGGCCCTCCACAAGCCGAGACCTGGTCCTCAGCGGCTGGGACTGGAGCGCTGGGCACCGCGAGGTCGCCTTCCGCCTCGTGAGGGAATCCCTAGAGGTCTTGGAGGCACACCTCGCCCTCAAGGACGCGAAGATCGCCCAACAGCGCGAAGAGTTTGCAGGGGCGTGGGCGTCCTTCCATGCGGCGGTCGAGGCTCGTCGCCAGGAGGACCAGGTGCTGCAGGCTGCGCGCGAGGAGGCCACCCGCTTTGCCAAGGAGGTCCGCGAGGGGGCCATCTGTGACGCCACCGAACTCCTTGCGCCCCTCCAAGAGGAGCGTGACACTGCTGCCGAGCTCCTGGCCGCCGCAACGGCCGAGCGTGAAGCCATGGAGGGCTCGCTGGCGCAGAAACGCCGCGAGTTGGGCCAGCTGGAGACCCAGTTGCTCTCCGCCCACCAGGCCGCGCAGGAGACCCTGGAGGAGGACCGCAAGAGCCTTGCGGACCACGAGTGGCAGCTGGCCTCTAGGGAGAAGGACGTGAAGTTGCGCGACGAGCAGCGGCTTCAGGCGGAGGGTGAGCTCGCCACCTAGCGCAAAGATCTCGAGGCCCGCGAGGGGGACCTGGCCTAGGCACTCCAAAAATACGACGAGAACATCGCCGTCCAAGAGGAAGGCCTGGAGCGCTTCGAGCCGTGGTACGCCGAGAAGAAGAAGGAGGCGGGATGACGCCCTTGTGGCGCGTGAGAAGGCGTTCAGGGAGAACACCGTCCAAGCGTACCGCGACAAGTCCAAGAAGCAGGAGGACCGCTTCAAGGCCAAGCACGCTGATGATGCCCAGCGGATAGCGAAGCCCGAGAAGGCCAACTCCAAGCTTGAGGTCCGCCTCCAACGAGCCAAGGACGCTCATCGCCTGGCGGAGGATGGCCGCAGAACAGCCATCCTGGACTTCAACGTCCTTGTCAAGGACGTGGAGGAGCAGGTGGCTCCCGCGGTGGAGCAGGCGGCGGAGGCTGCTCACACAGCGCAGGCGGCTCGCGTACTCACGAAGCAGCGGGAGCGCATGTTCTAGGCGCTGGTGGCCAGGGGCAATGAGCTCGCAGCCCAGTTGGGCGCGGAGGCACCGCAGGCCGAGGTTTGAGGCTGCGGTGATGCAGCCATGTACCTGGTCTACTTCGACCAGCTCTTCACGGTGCTCGAGCGCCCCGTCGCTGATCTCCGCAAGTTGATCGAGGTCGAGAGCCGCCAGCTCCTGGGCGTGGTCGTGGTTCGCCTCTTCACCAACCTCCGGCTCCTTACGCCAGGCTTCGATCTCTCCACCGTGACTGAGGCCCGTCAGGGCGAGGACGTGTGGCGGGTTTCCAACTCGCTTCGCGAGCAAGTCGACGCCTTCTGCAACCGCTTCAAGTGCGCGAAGGTCGCTGCGGAGGAGAGTGAGGAGGAGGCCGCGCCTGCCGAGACGGAGGAGGGTGCCGTAGAGGAGGAGTGTGGCGGCGCGAATTCTTCCTGAGCCTTGACTATTGCGCCTGTGTGCGCTTGTATCTGAAACAATTTCATATTCAGACACTATGCAGCTTTTGGGCATGTAATATATTCTCGTTTGCAATTTGCTTTTAGCTTGCATGCCCCTCGAGAGGTCCTTTTTGTCTTATCTTCATGTCTATGGGTTTTCTGCGTCGTTAGGACCCGTCTCTTCGCGCCATGACTCCGCCACTTCGGTATGCTAGAGCAATGACTCAGCAAGGCCGGGGGGATTTTAAGCCTAGGAGAGGTAAGAGCCCTGGCTCACGATGCTCAGGTGCCCCCCTTAGACGTACGAGTAGTCCATTAAGTTTAAGGGAAAGCGACTCGCGGGACAAACATGCGCTTGCGGAGGAAAAAGAGCTCTCAAGGCACGGGTCCTCTTTAGGGGTTTTTCCCCTGCGGCCTCCTCAGGCTTGCAGAGACACTTGTTCCCTGTAGATGTTAGAGGGGAAAACCCGAACGCTTGTGCATGGACTTGGGGATTCATGCGCGCTTATAGGTCTCCTCAGGCGTTCCTCGCGAGGAGAGTAAGTACCAAGGTCTTTTATAGAGATGGCGTGTTTGTGGGAGCTTGCCCTCCAGCCAGAGCTCGGATCCTTGGATTTTGTAGTGCTGCTGGTGTGTCTTTGAGGCACTGGCACGGTACTCAGCACCCGCTCGCGAGTGAAAGTGCATTTCCTCTGAATTGATTTTAGAGATTGTTGACAACACATCCACAGGACTAATGAGTGTGCTAAGTTATTTGCAGAGTTTACATGTCTTATCAAGAGTTGAAAAAGGAGAGAGTGGTCAGTGTTCTCTGGGTGTGATTCTGTTTTGCAGTCCAGCGGTAGTACCGCTGCTCCAGCGGTAGTACCGCTGGACCTTGAAAAACCCTCGGCATAGCTTACGGTACCAAGCGGTAGAGGTCCGGTAGTACAGCTGGTGTCCTTCGTTTTTATACTAAGGACCCAGCGGTAGTACCGCTAGCCTGGGAAGCAACGGTAGTGCCTCTGGTACCGCTGTTGCTGACGAACTCGTCCGCCTAGGTACCGTTCCTATCCGTGGCAGTAGTACCGCCAGCTACCACTGGAGGTACCGCGCGAATTAGGAAATCTCTCGGCATAGGCTACGGTACTAGGCGGTATCACTCCGGTACTACCGCTGGAGTTCTTTCCGTGCTACGGCTAAGGACCCAGCGATAGTACCGCTTGTGCAGCGGTAGTATCGCTTCCCCAGCTTCAACGGTTGTACCGCTGGAGCTGGAGAGTAATTCTGCTTGGGTACTGTTCAGCGGTAGTACCGCTGCCCCAGCAGTAGTACCGCTGAGGGAATTTTCCAGGCACCAACGGCTCGTTTTCGAGGGGCCCTATTTAAATACTTCATCTTCTCCAAGAGCAAGTGACGATTCTACACTCTCTCTCCTCCATTGTTGTTGGGCTTTGAAGCTTTGGATCTCCCCACTCCTCCACCCAAATCGCTTGATCTTTTGGGAAGTGAGGGAGAACACCTACATCTAGCTCTCCACAAAAGGAAATAGAATCTCCCCCTGTCTATCAAGAGGGATCTAGTGCTAGGCTTTCGTTTGGAAACCTAGGGTTCTTACTTTGTTGTTTTTGTTGGTTTGGAGACCTTTGTGGTCAAGACCTCTTGTGGTCTTTGTGGGAGCCCCCAATTCAGTTGTGGGTGTGTGCCTCACAAATTTGTACGGGATCTTCTCTGCCCTTAAAGGAGTCCTTAGTGGAAAAGTGAGCTCCCACCTTTGTGGTCGAGTTCACGGAGAATAGGGTGAGGCCTTTGTGGCGTTGAGCTTACCTTTGTGGTAGCTCACACCTCTCCAACGAGATGTACACCTATGTGGTGGAACTCGGGATAAAATCTCCATCTCCGAGTTTTTTTTGGTTATCTCGTTCCACTCAATCTCCTTTATTGTTTTATTACTTATCTTCTTGCTTAGCTTTCTTGTTGTCTAGCACTTGTTTCATCTAGTTCACATATAGACAACTTACTTTCCGCTTGCCTAAAACTGAAAAAGACATAAAAATTGGTCACCACCTATTCACCCCCCCCCCCTCTACGTGGTCAACTTCCATTCAATTAGTATCAGAGCCAGATTGTCTCTTAAAAGCTTCACCGCTTGAGACCAACCTTGGACAATGCAAGTTGACCCGAACGAGCTTACCGAAACGGACGCCGCGACTTTGGCGGCAATGCAAGAGAAAGGTGCCACTATGGCCGATATCAACTCTTTGGAAACAAATTTGACATCGTCCATACAAACCGAGTTCAAGAAGTTTCATGATATGCTTGAGTCTCTCAAGACATCTATGGAAACCTCTCTTGCATTGCCCTCAAAGCCTCCGGTGCTTCCGGGCATTACTCATGATGTGGACCCCGAATTGATAAAGGGAAAGCAATTGCCTTTGGATGGGAAGGGTGATGCTACTAGTTCCTCAAACCATCAAAACACTCCATCTTCCCAAGATGAAGTGCCTAAAGGCTACAATGCCACTCCTCCCCCATCCCAATACCATACCCCCGATCCCATTATTTCTCATCCGCAAGTTTCTCATAGGGGTGATCCCCCATTGCTTAAAGATTATACATTCTCTCAATGGCAATATGTGATGAAGTCTCATGTGTGCAGCTCTTCAATCAAGTTGTGGCGCATCATTCAAGTTCGATACAAGCCGCATGATCCGACCAACTTAACAAGAAGAGAAGTGGTGGAGGCTCAACTTGATGCCACCGCTCTCTACATGATCCAAAAGGCGGTTGGGAACAAGGACATGTCTCTCATCCAACACCTCACCACCGCCAAGGATACATGGGATGCTCTATCCGAGTTGTTCGTTGGGAATGATAGCATGACAAGGAACCGCTATGACTCTATGAGCAATGAAGCCGAGGGCTTTTTCAAGCTTGATGGTGAAGATCATGAGATGATGTATCGAAGATTGGTGACCATAGCCACAAGCTTTAGAGAAGTTGGTGCCTCTCATATTGATGATGCATGGATCAAGAGAAAGTATGTGAGCTCTATGATGTCATGTGAGCCAACCGACGTCAAGAGCCTTCAAGGAAGAAATAACTACCATCTCATGACGTCTAATGAGGTTATGCAAGAGATGGCCGCGTACAAGGTGGCCACGAAGAATGCTCAAGACGCTAGAGCAAGGGCTCTTGGAATGCAAAGAGGCACAACCAACCTTGCCTTGAAGGCTACCGTTTAGGAAGACAACAATGATGATCTTGGAAGCTTTGCCGCAATGTCCGAGGAAGCACTCAAGATTGCTTACAATGATCATCTCGCTCTTGCGGCTCGCACATTTTGGAACAACTCTTCAAGAGGCAAGATGCGAGTTGACAAGAGTCCATCTCAAGCCGATAGGGTCTCACCCTCAAATTCAAGGACATGTTACAATTTTCAAGACAAGTTCCATTTCGTCGCCGATTGCCCTTATGAGAAAAGAGAAGAGCATGGTGGACGTCTAGTGCTCAAGGACAAAACCAAGATGCCTCCCAAGAAGGCCTATGGAAAGAAGAGGCCTCTTCACAAGAAACCTCGCATCGTGTTGTTGACTCAAGAGGAGTATCCCACCGATGATGAAGAGTCGGAGGAAGAAACGCCAAATGAAGTGGCGGCTCTTGCCACCACATCAACACCTACCGTTCCTTCATCAACAACAAGAACTCCCTCATCAACGACAAGAACTCCTTCAACTACGACAATCTCCTCATCATCTCTATTCACATCGCCAAATGAGAACTCCATCACCAAGAGCTCAAGATGTCTTATGGCCAAGGCATCGGAGGTACCTTCATCCTCTTCCTCTCTCATGAATGAAATGAATGAGCTTGATGATGCCTCTAGCCTTCAAATCAAGCAAGAGCTTGTGGCCTTCGACTCTTTTATCACTAACTTGCAAGGTGATAGCAAGAAACATGTTGGTGCCCTCATGGCTCGTATTGGTGAGCTAGAGCATCTCAATGAAGAGAAGGGTAAGATAGAAAGAGAAGACGTTATTTCTCTATCTTATTTGAAATCCTCTATTGAGGAGGTTGAAGAGTCTCATGCTCGTCTTGAGACAACAACTTTTCAGCTATCCTGGTGTAGGTTTAACGCAACCTACTAGTATGAGGACCGGTAGTTTAACTCAGATTTGTCCTACAGAATGGAAACATTCTGTGAGATAACTGAGGTTTGACCAAGTGTTAGAATACGAGATTCAACAAACCAAGTACAAAGTAATGAGTGAGTGTGACATGGATTGGACCCCATGGCGAATACTCATATCATTCTCTTTGCTATGAGGAATGGAAAATCTTGAGTGACTTTTCGATGAGAGATACGACGATGAAAAACCGAAACCATAGAATTGTAGATACTTATAACCCTATGTGAGGCAAGTGTTGCTAAAACGTATTAAATTACGGTGAGGATAACCACAAGCAAAGTTTTGAAGAATACCCTACAATCAAAGATTTGCCTTCCATGAGAGTTACGTTAGTTGCTTCAAAAATATAAACTGTGAAGATGAAGCACATGGAGACATCAAGCGGTTGGAGTTATGGAGATCCTTGTGAAATCATCTCAGCTTGGTTTTCAAATTAAGCCAAAAGTGATATCATGTACCAAAAGCAGTTCAATGGACTTATATTATCCTACAACTCTAAAGTGATGGAAAAGTTCGACTGAAAGATTTTAGAAAGGATTTCAGATTGTCACAGAAGTTTGTTTTAAGGGTGGTAGCCCACTGAGTTAATCTCATCCAAGCCTTTCCGAATCTTGGGGACGAGATTCCTTTTAAGGGTGGTAGTCTGTAACATCCCAATTTTTTTGGAATGTTTAAAAATCACTAAAAAATTAAACTTTTCTTTTTGATTAAAATAAAACATTCAAAACATAGGGAAACTAAAATGTAAAGAACATTATAGGTTCTTTCAAAGAGTTAACATTTAAAAACATTCGAGAAAACACTATTTGAATTTGGAGTTTAGTTTAAAAATCTTTTAGCCAAAGTATTTATTAAATCCCATGATAGTTTGCTAAGTTGAAATTAAAATTTGAGAGAGCCTTCTTCATTCATAAAAAGTTTCATTTTAAGTAATTGACTCTAAAACACTTAGCCTTGGATATTAATAAAACCTAAAGCCATATATTAAAAGATGTTTTAATTATTCTTAAGTATGCCCTCTTCTAAAACGGCATTAATTAAACCATACGTTTTAAAGATGTCTATACAACCCTTTGATGTTTAATTGACCTTCCAATAATGTTTACAAATGTTCTAAAAGCTAATTAAAGCATAATCTATGTTATAAAAATGTTTTCATTTAAATATGTTTTGACATATAAGATTTAGGAAGTACCATCCAAATAACGTTTAAACTCAAAATAACGATATTAAATTCTCAAATGCATCCATGGAACTCTGAATGAGTTATAGTACTTTAAAACTTAAATGTTTTGCACAAACTACTTCGGAATGAATCCATCATAATCCATAGTCAATTCAAAACAAATTGTGGTATTTCTTTTTACTAAACAACATATGACTTTGTTAGACACTATTTTAAATTGACAAAGTTTTTAATTAAGCAGTTATTAAACAATTCAAGTATTCTATTCATCATCATGGCATCCTTGCATTTAAATCACAAATGTTTTGGTATGTGAAATCCACACTTAAAAACCATAAATAAACAATCTTAAAATAAGATATCATGTATTCTCTATACCATACTTTGAATTACTAAATTTTCATGTGACGAAAGTATTACCAAAAGGTTCCTTTATGGACAAGTTATTCAAAACATATTTTATACAGTATTTATAGATTTTATTCAAAGCCAAAAATGAGTTTTATTGAAAAAGGATTATAATTTGTGGTATTTTCAAACATATATTTTTTTGGTATTTTCATAAATATGTTTTAGCTACAAATAAATTAATTTAAATCGCTAATTTCGAAATTAACATAAAGTGTCAAACCTACATTTAATCAATATAATTACGATTTTTGAAAAGTATCCAAAACATGACTTTGAATGTTTTAAATGATAAATATGATTTTTAGAATTTTTTAGAAACTTGTTTCACTTAATTTGAAATTATAAAACAAAAGATGTACAAGAAATAAGAAAACCTAAAAAAAATCGCGCGCGCCTGGGCTGCTCGCGCGTGGGCTGTGCGTGCAGCCTGCCCGCACCGGTTTTTGCCTCCTTTACCTCCTTTTAGTCCCACCTTACTACTTTAGTAACACCCACATCCTGTTTTAGACTATATATAGACCCTATATGTATGGGCAAAATCACAAATCCAAATTCGGGTTGAACCATTTATTTTAGTTTGACAAAAATAAAATAAAATATTTATTTTATCTGCGGTGAGATTTTTATTGGTGAGATTTCTCTTCTTCTCTCTCGACGGCGCTTCTCACACAATGGAGGTACTGCGCATATCTTCTCTTTTCCGCCTTTTATATTTAGTTTTGTAGAGTAGATTTTGTAGAATAATTTAGGCTACAAATTTAGTAGTAATATATTTTCCGTAGCGTAGTTTCTGAGTAGTTTTAGATTTTAGTCTAGCGTAGTATTTACTCGTACACTGTACGATCCGTTTTTTGTTCGAGTAGCGTCGTAACTTTAGCTATTTGCTTTTTGATCCTACGGATATAGTTAGTTTGTCTAAACCAACCTGTTTCACCAATCACCATCTTGCCACTTTGTCTAGCTGTTTTCTGGGTTGACCGCAATAGAAATTTCGTATGCAGATTTTGTAGAAACACCCCTATAACTTAAAACTCTCATATCGTTTGAACCACATGTCCAAATTTGATGAACTTTATATCTATGGAAAGATCTTGACCTATAGAATATTTTGGCACTGTTATATTCCAACTTTGACTAGTTTAAACTCGTTCAAATTTTTAAATGCATGATTTAAGTAAACTGGACATAGATTTTATTATGTATGTCCAATAATTTTCAAATGAAATATTTTTGGAATCCTTAAGATGTAGAATAAGTATTCTCTTTGTAAATTATTTTGACCAACTTTAAAATGAATTAGTGTGCAAATTTGATTTTAAAACTTGATGCCAATTTAAATAACTAGATAATTAATTTAGTGATATGGACATTTAAGTTTGGTTTTAAAATGACTTGTTATGTTACTTTAATGGAACTTGAAATTTAAATTAGGTTAAAACCTTTTCCAAAGTTAATGTGTGATAATTCGAACAAGTTTAACACAAAGTCTCATTAAATCAATTTTTAAACATAGACTTGTGTAATTAAATATGTTGGATAGCTTAAAATTGCAAACCTTGCTTTTAAATTGTTTTCAAACCATCTCGGCATTCATTTGTGTAAACTACTTCAATCAAGACCTTCCCTGATCCAATTGGCAAACCCTTAACTCAAATCACATTAATTTGTTTTTGCATATAGAATTATGTTACACCCTTTACCCAATCCCTTGCTAAGCCCCTTTTTACGTTTGTTTGATTTTTCAATGTTATGTGTTTGTTGAATTGCTTGTTTATTGGTTTCTTTTTACTGCATAGATTGAACAGAGTGCAACGTTCGTTGTGATAAAGAGTGTGTGAGAAACGACAACATTCATCAGGCAAGTGATACCTTAAAAGACCTACTATTTTTCCCTACTGCATTATTAGTGTTTTTCAGTAGTATGCATAACAGGTTTACTACTGTTATATATTATGCTATGCAAACCTTTTTAGGATATCCATATGACCACCTTGGTAGTAACCTATTATAATTTAGTGGAAGTACATGCTGCAAAAATGATTGTTTTATGATTGAGGTGATAAGTGAAAATTTCCACTAAATTAATTTAACGCCTGGGTGGATTGGTTCGATCGAGGAGGTTTCAAGTTGAGTGGCTACTCAGGGCCAAGTTTCATGGTTGTCTTCGCCCAAGATAGTTTTCACTTACTTGGGTCCATGATATGCGGTGTTAACCTGAGTTGCTCACTTGTGGAAGGCCACCCAGGGCTATGAGATTTAAGTTTACACTGAGTTTAGGGTCTTATCGTGCAACCATTGGTCAATATGGGCTCTGTCTTGACGGAGTAAGTTGATGTGGACCTGGGTCAAGAGATTGATGGTGGTAGGGTTGATAGGATGGTGGTAATCTCTTAGTATGATCATGGGAAATCAACTTCTGAAAAGTCTCGTCTTGATATTCTCCTTTTCCTTCTCACTAAATGAGTGTAGAGGATAGTTTGGGTTGATTGAGTCTAATGGTGAAAGTGCACACACTCTCGAGAGTTTAAAACCTAAGATCTTAGCCGTGTCCCCGACATCGTACAATTGAGTGACTTCACAAGGATGTCTACTGGAAATCTCTTCATTCCAATTTCATAAAAAAAATTGAGATGGGTGAACAAGGGTTGGGGGTTCACTGATGTCTATCAGTGGAACCAATTAACTATAGTTTAGCAAAGGCGTTCACTGATGTCTATCGGTGGTACTCTTTGCGAAGATGAAAATGTCTTTACAAATATAGGACAAAATTGGCTTTACGCAAATCAGCCTTAAACTCCACCAGCCAAATATGCATGTAGTTTTAGTCTTGCCATTTATATCCACCATAGTATCACTTGCCACCACAATTCAATTGTGCTGACCCTTTATAGCTGTGCTGCAACTAAACCTTGCAGATTCGACAGACGACGAGTGAGCATTCGATAGGATTTCGACTGTACAACCAACATGCTTTGCCTGTGGCACATGAAGATGATGAGGCTCATTGTATCTACTGTTTTCCGCTGCTGCTCTTTAAATTTTGCTAGCCTTTTCAGGTTATGCAAGTTGTAAGAGATATTTGTAACACTGGATCATGCGATTTAATAAAGTATTTGACACTTTTGCATGATATACATCTTAAACTCTAGTGTTAGCATTTGATCCAGGGACTAGCACATTAACACAGGGACTTCCACCTTATAATAAAAGGTGAGGTCACTAAACCTCCACATCCAAAATCATCCTTCTCAAGGGTAAGCAAGTTGTTGAGACTCCCAACATGGAGCCTCACACTCGACAAGGGAAGGAAGGCCTTGGATTTGTGACTCCCATGAAGATGAATGCCAACAAGGGTATTCCCAATAGCGTCAACCCCATCCAAGCCAAGAAGGCCGACTCCATTCAATCCAAGGACGGTCTTGCGAGTAGGAATGCCTCAAGGGGCAAGCCTACTCGTAAAGATCATGTCGGGGACAACAACCCTATCTATGCTTTATATGTCGATTATTATGGAAATGTTGGTGCTCGTTACATTGGACCCTACTATGGTTTTATTTCATATGCTATTTGGGTTCCTAAGTCTCTTGTCGCTAACCACAAAGCACCCACTGTGAATCAATGGGTTGCTAAATGGAAGAATTAATCTCTTGTAGGACCTTGCTCCCGGTGGTTCAAAATGGATAATTGATAGTGGATGTACAAGTCATATGACCGGGAGCAAAGAACTCGTCACAGAGTTGAAAACTAATGTAGATCAAGTAATCGTGACGTTTGGTGACTTATCAAGGTCTAAGGTAACCGGGCTTGGCAAAGTGGTAGTTGCCCCCGACATTACTCTTTTCAATATTATGCTTTTCGAATCTCTTGGCTATATTTTGTTATCGGTTTGTGCCATAACAAAGTTGGGGATCTCTCCCTTCTTTGATAAGGACATTGTAGTCCTCTTATGGAGCAAGTCGCTAAGAGTGGCTTTCGTGGGATACGTGGAGCATGAGCTTTATGTGGTGGACTTCTCCAGAGCCACCACTACTCAAGCCATGTGTCTCTTCGGAAAAGCCGACGTGGGTTGGCTTTGGCATCGCCAACTAGCCCACGTAAACATGCGCAGTTTGCAAAGTCTCCACAAGGGTGGCCACATCCTTGGACTAAAAGATCATGTTTTCTTCTCAAGGGATCGAATTTGTAGAGCTTGTGTGAAAGGCAAGATGCATGATATTCCTCATCCAAGCAAGACCATCATATCTTCGTCCCGGATTTTGGAGCTACTTCATGTTGATCTATTTGGAGCAATTCCGGAGATAAGTCCTTGTGGCAAGAAATATTGCCTCGTGATTGTTGACGCTTATTCAAGGTATACATGGGTCTATTTTATCAAGACCAAGGATGAAACTCAAAAGTCTTCATCGGCTTCTCAAAGGAGGTTCAACGCCAACATGACCTTCCCTTATTGGTTGTTCGAAGTGACAATGGGTCGGAATTCAAGAATTACAGTCTTAACGACTTTCTTAGTGAAGAAGGCATTCGTCACCAATATTCCGCTGCATACACTCCTCAACAAAATGGAGTTGCCGAAAGAAAGAACCGGACTCTCATCGACATGGCAAGATCTATTTTGGCGGAGTTCAAGTCTCCTATCAACTTTTGGGCGGAGGCCATTTCCACCGCTTGTCACTCATCAAACCGCCTCTACTTTCGCAAGGGATTGAAGAAGACTCCATATGAGACCCTTACCGGCAACAAACCCAACATTGGCTACTTCCCAGTGTTTGGATGTAAGTGCTATTATCTCGTCAAGTGTGTCCGTTTGGGTAAGTTCCACTCTAAATCAGTTGAGGGGATATTTGTTGGCTATGGTAGCGAGTCCCACACTTATAGTCTTTGATAAATCCTCCCGGATTATCATAGAACCTTGTAGTGTGGAATTCGATGAAAATGATGGCCCCCAAGTGGAGCAAGTTGGTGTTTGTGATGTAGGTGATGAAAAACCTTTTGATGCCATTAAAAATATGGGGGTGGGTTTACTTCGCCCCATTGAAATTCATCAAGAAGTTGTTCAAGAAAGCTCTAACTCTTCTATCAAGGAGACCTCACCTTCACAAGAGCCACAAGATGACTTACCCATAGCAAATGATGAATCCCCTCAAGAACAATCTCAAGATCTTCCTCAACAAGAACAAGCTACCTCTTCTCAAGATGAAGCCCATGAAGAGCCTCAACAAGTAAATCATGGCTTCCCCACCAAGATTATCGAAGATAACTCCACTTCTCCAAGTTCTACTCAAGGGCGAGATCATTCTCCCCCACCACTTGAAGAAGTTTCTCATGATGATCAAGGCCCTCATGAAGGTCAAGATGAGGATCCAAATGACCAAGATGGTCAAGAGATTGTCCCCACAACAAGGGAGGCAATTGAAACTCGTCGTCAAGCTCGCTTTCCAAAATCATTGGAACTAAGAGCTTTATCTCTTGACAAGGTCATCGGCGATATACGAGCAAAGATCTCTACACGAAGTCAATTGGCTCACTTTAGTGAGCATCAAGCGCACATTTCCATGGTCGAGCCCAAGAAAGTTTTTGATGCTCTTGAAGATCCCGATTGGCTAGGGGCTATGCATGAAGAACTTAACAACTTCGAGCACAACAAAGTGTGGCGCCTAGTTGAGAAGCCCAAGGATTGCCGCAACGTTATCGGCACCAAGTGGATCTTCAAGAACAAGCAAGATGAACATGGTATCGTTGTGAGGAACAATGCGCGGTTGGTGGCTCACGGATTCTCCCAAGTCGAAGGCATCGATTTCGGAGAAACTTACGCGCCGGTTGCAAGGCTCGAATCGATACGTATTCTCATCGCGTATGCATCTCATCATGGTTTCAAATTGCAACAAATGGATGTTAAAAGTGTTTATCTTAATGGTCCTTTGCAAGAACTTGTCTATGTTAAACAACCCCCGGGTTTCAAGAACCCCAACCATACTCACCACGTCTATGTATTGGACAAAGCGCTCTATGGCCTTAAACAAGCCCCCCGTGCTTGGTACGAACATTTGAGAGAGTTCTTGGTAGACCGTGGATTTGAGGTTGGGGTAATCGATCCCACTCTTTTTACTAAAAAGGTTAATGGTGAACTCTTCATTTGTAAATTATATGTCGATGACATTATCTTTGGTTCTACTAACCGTGTGTTAAATGATGAGTTTTCCAAGCTAATGACCGACAAGTTCGAGATGTGCATGATGGGTGAACTCAAGTTCTTTCTTGGTTTTGAGATAAAGCAATTGAGAGAAGGGACTTTCATATGCCAAGCCAAGTACGTTCAAGATATGATCAAGAAATTCAAGTTGCTTGGACTTAATGGTGTTACTACTGCTATGCAAACCAAGTGCCACCTCCAACTCAACCCCGACGGTAAAGAGGTAGACCAAAAGGAGTCCCGTTCTATGATTGGGTCTCTCCTTTACTTATGTGCATCAAGGCCCGATATTGTCCTAAGTGTGGGAGTGTGTGCTCGGTATCAAGCCGCGCCTAAGGAAAGTCATTCGATGGCCGTGAAGATAATCTTTAGGTATTTGGTTCATACCCCTTGTTTCGGGTTGTGGTATCCCAAAGATGGCACCTTGTCTCTTTGTGGATACACCGTTTCCGATTGGGCGGGCGACATTGATGATAGGAAGTCCACATCCGGGACGTGTCAATTCCTTGGAAGATCTTTGGTGAGTTGGGCGGGCGAAATTGCATCTCTTTATCCACGGCGGAAGCCGAGTACGTCGCCGCCGCAAGCGGGTGTACTCAACTTCTTTGGATGTGGCAAACTTTAAAGGATTACGGTGTCCCTTTGGACAAAGTGCCGCTTCTTTGTGATAATGAGAGTGCCATCAAGATTGCCTATAATCCGGTGCAACATTCAAGGACCAAGCATATCGAGTTTCGTCACCATTTTATTCACGATCATGTGGCACGAGGAGATATTGATCTTTCATATGTTGGTACAAGGGATCAATTGGAGGACATCTTCACGAAGCCACTTGATGAAGCTCGCTTTTGCTACTTGAGGAATGAGCTTAATATCATAGATTCTCAGGCCTTGGCTTGATATCCAAACACGCTATCCAACGCTTATTGCACTATTAGAAGAAGATGCACGCATAGACTTAGGGGGAGCATTTTCCTAATACATTGGATCCTTTCTCCCCCTATTATGCATATAGTAATGAATCATTGCTAAATCTTCAAATTAAATCTATAATTTGTGAGCTTCAATGATGAGAAGTAGTTATGGACCCAAGATATATCTTCGCGGTGCCATGCTTCAACTCATACACGGTGGCTTCGACCACCACAATCTTTTTTAAGTCATTGGATTTCTTTGGATTTATCTTTGGTTTTTCACTTCCATTGTCTCTCTTGAGTCTTTTAGATTACACACTCTTTTGGACATCTCTTGTTCCTTTTTTTTTTGCTCTTTGAGTGTGTAAGTCCTTCTCAGTTTGTTTCTCTATCCTAAGGCTCCTTTCTCACCTCAAACAAAAATTCCATCACATTGCATTTTCTTAGACCAACTTGGAAGCGATTTTGCCTCTACTGCCCGGTACTATGGCCCAGCGTACTACCGCTGGCCCAGCGGTACTACCGCTGCCTGGAACTTACAGCCGTAGTACCGCTCGCACCATAGTTGTTACCAGGCAACGGTACTACCGCTCCATCCTAGGAGCGGTAGTACCCCTACGGTGCCGGTGAGTACCAAGTGGCGGTACTACCGCTAGGGCCAGCGGTACTACCGCTGAGTGATTTTTCCTGAGGGGTTAAGTAGCGTGTGGAGGGGTAAAAGTTCACTTTTTACTCTCTCCACACCCGACCCCCAAAGGAAAAACCTCTCAGCAGTCACCGGAGTCAACATCGCTGCCGGAAGAGCTTCTCACCGGCATTGGACGGCCCCTCCACGCCTTTGAGAAGATTGAGGACCATCTCCTTCCTCCCCTTCTCCACCATGAGTTCCGGTAACTTTTTTCATCCTTCTCAACTTAGTAGATTCGTTGAGAATAGTTGGAGATTGTGTTTGCCGAGATTCTAGTTGGTAGAATGATTAGGAATGAGTAGGTACTCAGTTTTGCAAAGTTTGTTTGGACAAATCCATAGATCGGGGCAGTTCATTGTTCAAAACCGCCAGATATGAAACTAGCGGTACTACCGCTGGGACAATGGTACTACCGCAGCACGGTACTACCGCTGGACCAGCGGTATTCCAGAAATTGTGCAATCCTGATTCTTTTCCTTTTGGTCTTATGAAATGCATTACTTATCCCCTTGCTACCTCTCTCTGCTTTCTTAGGTCCTAGCAAGGGGTCTCGAGGAAGTGGTTCCAATCGTGTGGCTAAGCGGGGTTGCAAGGGTCCGTTCAATGAGCCTGAGATTGAGGAAGAAGAAAGCAGCCAGGAAGTGATAACAGTTGGAACTCGCCGTGAGCGTTCAAATGCAGCCAAAACTCAAGCTAGATCAAAGGCAATTCCCAATGCACCTACTCCTCGGTCACTCAACTCTATGTCCTCTCGTGATTTTGTGAGGCTTCGGAGGGAGAATGCATATGCCACTCCTCGGAACCGCAACTACACCAACCTTGAATTCCACAATAATTTTCAAGAAAGGGTGTTCAATGAGGTCCTTTCCCGTCACAAGACCAAAGTCGTGACGCAATTTAGCATCAACACGGAGCATATGGAGTTACATTCGGAGTATTTTGGAGGCGCTATTGATATTTGCAAGGAGTTCGACATATATGATTTCATTGCCGTGCAAGAGGACTATAGTGAGCTTCTTGTGGCTCAATTCTTTGCCACCGTGCATTTCTTTGACAATGAGCCAAGGAGGGTCAAATGGATGTCAAGGGGAGTTGTGCTTGATGGCACTTGGGCTCAATTTGCTAGTTTGCTTCATGTGGAAGAACTTGGTTTTAGCTTGAGCAACATCACCACGGAGCAATACTTCCGGATTGACTACTCTCTCCCCGCGAAGAAGCCTCATGAACTCTTTAACCTATATATTCAAGGACGAGCCATGGTTGGAGAACAAAAGAACTTGGTTCGGGAGTGGGACATCATGCATAGGATTTTTCGCAACACCATTGCTCCTCGGGTTGGGAATTTTGACAAGATTCATGTTATGCTCATCAACATCATGACAAAGAGCTACCACATGGTTGGTGAAGGCAAGAAGTTGGACGTCATGGACATTCTTTGGCATGAGATGTACGCCGTGGTCATGAAGAAAAGAGCACTAGTCTTTGGTGCTATTGTCATGAAGCTCATCAAGTTTGCTTGGATGGAAAAAGGCTTGGACTTGGTCGGTTTAGACACTCATGAGGGCCTCACTACTCATAGGGTCAAGGAATTGATGATCAAGAAGCATCTTCCTCCTCTCTTTTCCAATGAGCAAGAGGAAGAGACCTCCGATGATGAAGAGCAAGACCCCTTGTTTGAACTTCTTCGACCCCAAGAGAAAGCACAAGACAAAGGATTCAAGAAATGGCTCTCTAATGCTCTCAAGGTGGTCTTTTGCCGCCAAGATGATAGTGAAAGAAAGGCTTACCAAGCTCATGTTAGAAGCAAGGAAGAGCGTGTTCGCACGCGTCAACAGTTTGAGCATTTGGGTGTGCCATGCATCGCGGGTTTGGAGGATAGAATTATTACCTCTCAAGAGTGGATGCAACCTCGCTACGGTTGTGTTGATGCCGATCTTCAAGATGATGCCTCCACCTCACATAACCCTTGGAAGTCAACCGTTGATGAAGATGTTGATAATGAAGATGAATATGAAGAAGGCAATGACAACGATGAAGATGAGGACATGGAAGAATATGACACCGCCTCGGATGAGTGACTTCCTCTTGGGTCATTAGAGTTTGTCTCCTTTTTGGTATCTTGATGCCAAAGGGGGGAGATGTGTCTAGGTTCACGGGCATTTGCAAGGGTTGGGGCACAAGTTTGCTTTTCATTTGTATCTTTTCACTTGTGCTCCATGTATCTTTTTTTCTCTCTCGTTGGTTTGACAAACTCATGGGGTAAGACATGGTTGGTAAACTTTATTTTACATGTAAGACTTTGTGTTGTAATAACTTTATTGAGTTCTACCCTTCTGCAAGTGTTTGTTTAATCTTTGTATCTTTTGTTGTGGTGACTTGCTCGGTTTGCAAAAACGAGGGGGAGTGTTGATCCTAAAGTATATGCATTTCGTATTCAAACGCAAAACTCAAATGATGCATATCGTTAGGGGGAGCTCCTTCTAAGTTTTATGAACCTTTGTGGGTGGGTTGTCATCAATCTCCAAAAAGGGGGAGATTGAAAGTGCATTTCCTCTAAATTGATTTTAGAGATTGTTGACAACACATCCACACGACTAATGAGTGTGCTAAGTTATTTGCAGAGTTTACAGGTCTTATCAAGAGTTGAAAAAGGAGAGAGTGGCCAGTGTTTTCTGGGTGTGATTCTGTTTTTCAGTCCAGCGGTAGTACCGCTGGACCTTGAAAAACCCTCGGCATAGCTTACGGTACCAAGCGGTAGAGGTCTGGTAGTACCGCTGGTGTCCTTCGTTTTTCTACTAAGGACCCAACGGTAGTACCGCTGGCTCAGCGGTAGTACCGCTAGCGTGCGAAGCAACGGTAGTGCCTCTGGTACCGCTGTTGCTGACGAACTCGTCCGCCTAGGTACCGTTCGTATCTGTGCCGGTAGTACCGCCAGCTACCGCTGGAGGTACCGCTAGAATTAGGAAATCTCTCGGCATAGGCTACGGTACCAGGCGGTATCACTCCGGTAGTACCGCTGGAGTCCTTTCCGTGCTACGGCTAAGGACCCAACGGTAGTACCGCTTGTGCAGCGGTAGTACCGCTGCCCCGGCTTCAACGGTTGTACCGCTGGAGCTGGAGAGTAATTCTGCCTGCGTACCGTTCAGCGGTAGTACCGCTGCCCCAGCGTTAGTACCGCTGAGGGAATTTTCCAGACACAAACGGCTCGTTTTTGAGGGGCCCTATTTAAAGACTTCATCTCCTCCAAGAGCAAGTGACGATTCTACACTCTCTCTCCATATTGTTGCTGGGATTTGAAGCTTTGGATCTCCCCACTCCTCCACCCAAATCGCTTGATCTTTTGGGAAGTGAGGGAGAACACCTAGATCTAGCTCTCCACCGAAGGAAATAGAATCTCCCCCTCTCTATCAAGAGGGATCTAGTGCTAGGCTTTCCTTTGAAAACCTAGGGTTCTTACTTGGTTGTTTTTGTTGGTTTGGAGACCTTTGTGGTCAAGACCTCTTGTGGTCTTTGTGGGAGCCCCCAATTCAGTTGTGGGTGTGTGCCTCAAGAATTTGTATGGGATCTTCTCTGCCCTTAAAGGAGTCCTTAGTGGAAAAGTGAGCTCGTACCTTTGTTGTAACATCCCAAAAATTGCAAAAATTTAAAACTTTGCATTCATGCATTATTCATCATTTCAGCATAACATTACAACACATAAGTACTAAATAAAAATTCAATTATAAGTTTAAATGATTTATAATTCCATAAAGATGTTTATTTAAACTTCTTTAATGAATATATTTTTCCAAATTATTTAATGGGCAAGAATAATACTAAAAACTTCTAAATTTAATAATCTTTCCAAAACATATTTTTATGAATTTTTCTAAAGTGTTTTGACTGAGTTTAAAAATCATTTTTGAATAAAATTATGAAAACAGAATTTAAATTGAGAAAAGAAAATAGAAAAAGGGAAACGGGCCGGCCCTCTCTATCTATCGCGCGCGTGTAGACAGAAGAGCCCAGCAGCCCAGCAGAAGCCCGACAACAGCCCACCCGGCCTCTCTTCCATCTCTCTCACGCTGACCTGCGGGACCCACGGTTACGTCATCACTGACGTCACGTCTTCAACCTCCAGCGAGATCTTCCCGTCGAAGAACTCTATCCGAACCCGATTCAAATCGAAGCCGTGCTTTGCACGATTTCCTCCCCGAGTTCCCTTTATAAACCCCACCTCCGCCGCCTTCTCCCGAACCCCAAAACCCTAATAAAATCGCCCCCAGGCTGCTCGGAAACAAGCCGTCGCCGTCCGCCGTGTCCGCCGACGAAAACGGTCGATTCCGGTGACCCTCTTCAACCCCGAGCCCCTCCGTCTCTCCCTTTCTTCTTGCGAGCTTCTTGCGCATCATTGTGACCCGGTGGCGTGACTTTTTGTGCAGCGTTTCACCGCACTCGTCCACACCCGAAGCAACCGCCGCCGTCTACTACTCCGGCGAGAGCTTACCGGCGCCCGTGGACACTCCGAAGACCCCTGCCTCGCCATCGTCACCGCCTCGGCTTCCTCTCTGTCGTGGTACGAACCATCCCCCCTGAAGGGGTTACGGTGCAGAAAACAATAATTTTCTAGCGAACGAAACCCTAACTAGCCAGGATCTATCTATCTAGTACATGTGATAACGGTGGCGGAACGGGTTACATTACCTCCATGTAGACCGACAGCGCGGATTACGCTCCCGCACAAGCGTTGACGATGAAGTCGTACGTAGCCGACCTCGAGGTCGCGGAGAACTTGCCGCGATGTCGGAGTCGATGACGCCGGGGTGTCGATGATGATCTGCGTCGACGGGCGTCGGGCGGAAGAAGGCAGAGCGCCAGCACCGGGGCTGGTGCGCCGGCAGCAGGGGGGAGGCGCGGCGGCTGCAGGGGGCGAGACGACGTCGCCCAAGCTCCTCAAAAGAGTAGCCTCCAGCACTCGCAAACATACGGAGCCTAGCGACAACTCCCGGTCATTCAGATCCAGCTGAAATCGCAGGAGTAGATCTTATCTGGAATCCCGCAGAGCAACGGCGCTCTGCGGTATGGCTTAGGTGGAGAGAGACCCCCTTCCTCAGCTCGGCGCGGCTCCGACTTGGGAACCACGAGATCGAGAGAGAAATCGGGAATTAATTGGATTTTCCTATCAATTAAATCAATTAATATGCCTTGCTATATAAAGTGGGAAGGGGGTGTGCAAACCCCTTGGCTCCCCCATGTGGGACTAAAGGATGAGGGGGGTGGTGCGCCCCACCATGGGCCGGCCGAACCTCCCATGGGGCCCACCCCCCTTGTGGGGTGCGGCTCCCTCTTCTTGGGCCCTCTTAGGGCCCATGTAGGTGGGAGCCCCCTTTTTCCTTTATTTAATTAATATTAAATTAATATAAAAATCCCATTAATTCATAATTAATATATTTATATATAATTCAATATCCCGTGACTCCGAAAACTCTTTCGGACCACCCGAACAACTTTCGGACATTTCTGGAACCATTCCAGATCTCTCCGGAACTCCTTCCGGACCACCGGAACTCTTTCCGGATCATTTCTCTCTCTCCAATAAAAAACCTATAAAATTCCAGAACCTATCTCCTAGCGTCGCTAAGACCTTAAGTTTGTTATGCTACGGTTCGGGAATACTCCAGACATGGTCGAGACACTCCGCTCACCAATGATCGTCAGGGATACCTGGAAATATATGACGACCCCTGTGCATTCCACGAATATCGTCATTGAACCATAAATATGATATTCAATCCCTTTGTCTCTGCGATACTACCTTGTCCGAGATATGATCGTAGACACACCGATGCCTCTGCTGTATCTCGTTACCGACGAAGGTTATTAACTCGTCTGTGATGTTACATCTCCATGACCTAGTCATAAGCTGCGCAGCTATATAGATGCAATATCACCGAGTGGGCCCAGAGTATCTTTCCATTACAAGAATGAACAAATCCCGCTCTTGATCTTTACGTCTCGATGCTCTTTCGGAATACCCAAGATGGACACCGTTATTGTCATGCTATATAAGACACAACGTTTGATGCTCTCAAAGCACTCCTACGAAGCAACAATAAGTACGGTCTCACTGTCTAAGGAATAAGCTATCATACTCTTATCTATAGCAAATGACAAACATCGTAATACAATCTTATTGCAATACTTTGCGTATGTCCATCACCTTATTCTACTAACAAGATGACCCCATTGTCAACCGACGTCATTGTCCTTGATCGGGAATCTCGATCAACTGTTGCCCAATGGACTAGCTCATATAGAGGCTTGCTAGGGACCTGGTTGTCTATGTATCACACGTGTATTAATAATTCCGATTAATACAGTTATAGCATAATACACAAACCTATTATAAACTTATGAGATAATGCAATAAATACTACTTATTTATTGCCTCTAGGGCATATCTCCTTCACCCCCCCCTAGCCGTAGACCGAGAGCGCGTGCGACGCCGGCCATGGCGCCGCCGCGGTCGGATGAGCTCCGGCAACCCGCGCCGCCCGTTTTTTTGCCCCTTGTGTTTTGGACCGTTCGATCTAGAACCAACGGATCTAGATCGATCTAATCTCGCGCGTCCGTTTCTAATTAGATCGGATGGCTCTCGCCCGCAATCCGCGTGAATCGGTACCATCCAATAAGATCGCGCCACGTAGCCCCCCTTCATTTGTTTTCACTGGAATTTGTATAAATAAAACAGAAAACATGCAAAACTTAGAAAATTCATAAATTTTGATCTGTAAGTCCAAATTTTATAAATTTTATATCCACGGATATCCCTGCTAGTTTAGTTTAATTCTACATCATTTGTTTTCCCTTTTGATGAGTTATATTTCGTGCCATTATCCGAGGAGTATTTCGGCTATTAAATCCATAACTTAAATAATAAAAATGCTTTTATAATAAAGTTAATTATTTTAGTGTTGTATTATTGCCCTCTGTCCAGAAATATTAATGTGTTTTTTTGAAAACTTTCAAAAAAAACAATAAGAGTTGTAGTTGTAGAATTCAAATTTTTGCTATATTGTTTTCAATTATTTAATTATAAGTAAAATAAGAAATTCCTAAAAATTGCATTTCATACATTTAATAACATAAATTATAAATTATTAATAACTGTGTCTTGTTATACTGATGGCATATCATGCATGCATACATATTTATGTTTGGTGTTGTGTGATATTGTGTGGGTATTTTTTTTATGAATTGCTTGTGTTAGATTGTGAAGAAGAGGAAGGACTTGCTTGTGATTGTTATTCTTGTTGTGCTTGCTCCTCCTGCTAAGAAGGCAAATGACATTCATAATCTACCCAATATTTTCTATATGCATTAGTAGTATATTTTGAGTAGTATGCATGATAGGAATTTTTTTGAATTATTTTATAATGCTAAGTTAGTTTACACTTTGCAAATATCCTAGTAGTGTGTAACCCCCTTTTCCGTGCAGCCATAAAAAGTTCATTAGATGCTTAGCTATGCTATAAAATTGTTTACATATCATGCTATGGAAATATTTCTAAGTATTAAACTTAAAATGCACACCTGAGTGGAATTGGTTGGTATGGTTTATGTTGAGTGGCTATTTGGGACTATGCTTGTGGTTGCCTAGGATGAATGTCTATTCTACTTAGTGCCATGAGCATGGTGGTTGTCACCCAAAAGTGCACTTGTGGACGACCACCCAGGAACAAAGAGATTACTAAGTCCCTCCAAGTTTAGATGCTTCCCGTGCAGCCTTTTGACAATGGGCTCTGTCTAGAATAATTAAGTTGTGAGAGTGCAACCTGTCAGCTTGACAAGCAGATGTAGAGTTGGTAGGTGGAACGGGTCTTGCTAGTATGGTTGCATTCTTCTTCTGAAAGTTCTTGTCTCAATTCTCTCCTTTCCTTGATGCACTCCGTGTGTATAGGAAGTTTGGGTTAATTGAGTCTAAAGGTGAAAGTGCACAACCTCTGCAGAGTTGACAATCTGAGTACTTAGCCGTGTCCCCGGTGATGGACTACTTCGAGCCGCTAGACAAGGATGGACGGAAGAATCTCAACATCGTTTTCATAAAGTAAAATTTGACTAAGGAAAGAATTGTTGGTGCACTTGGGCTTCATCCCTTGGTGCCAAGTCTTTGAGAAACAAAAATGTTTTACAAAAGATAGGAGAAAACTTGCTTTCTGCAAAATAGCCTACAACTCCACCAAGCCAAATATGCATATAGAATAGACTTGTCGTTTTATATCCACCATAGTCACTTGCCAATACTTCATTGTATTGACCTCCTTTGGGGGCTGCATATTCCAATGTGCAGGTACTTCTGAGGAAGAATAAGTTTGGACTCGAGTCTACACCCAACATGTCTGCCTGTGGCGCATGCTTGAAGATGAGGCTCATTCGCTATTTGCTTTTGTTGTGAACTCTGAATATTCTGGGTAGCCTTCATGGCTATGCACTTTGTAAAAAAGCTATACTTAGCTATTTTTGGATTCCGTTGTAGTATTATGATACTTCTGCAATGATACTTTATATTTTGTACTGTGGTGCTGGCAGTGATCCAGGGAATAGCACTTAACACAGGTGTTTCATCTTTATATAAAAGATGCGGCGCTACATTTGTGGTCGAGTTCACGGAGAATAGGGTGAGTCCTTTGTGGCGTTGAGCTTACCTTTGTGGTAGCTCACACCCTCCAACGAGACGTACACCTATGTGGTGAAACTCGGGATAAAATCTCCGTCTCCGAGTTCTGCTTTGGTTATCTCGTTCCACTCAATCTCGTTTATTGTTTTATTACTTATCTTCTTGCTTAGCTTTCTTATTGTCTATCACTTGTTTCATCTAGTTCACATATAGTCAACTTACTTTCCGCTTGCCTAAAACTGAAAAAGACATAAAAATTGGTCACCACCTATTCACCCCCCCCCCTCTAGGTGGTCAACTTCCGTTTAGGGAGGTGCGCATGTGGAGAGATATAAGCGCACATTTTTTAAAAAATAATGCGGAAATAAAACTCACCACCAAATACACAGTGGCGCCTTAGCGCAAAGTTCACTTAGGAACGAAATTGTCTCATCATGCTTGGGGTTGCCAAGTTAATATTTTGACCATGTCGAGGCATGGGGACCACCCATTAGTTGCCGAGACTCTCTACGGCCTGAGGTGGCTCGTTACATGGAGAGCTCGGAGGGTTGACCCTCGAGAGAAGCCTTTGGAGCTTGGAGGTTTAAGCCGTGAGCTTTTAACCTCTAGAGACAAAAAATGCTTGGAGGTTGAGCCGTAAGCTGCCTCTTCCGCCAGATGTCTTGACGTGACAATGATCACGGGCGTGACAATGATCACGTTTGCTTTTTATCCTTCTGGAGACAAAAAATGGTTGGAGGATTAGTGTAGCGTACCTGCACTTTAAATAAGGCAGATACCTGTGTATAGTGCAAATCCCTGGATCGATTCATTTGCACACACAGTTTACGATGTAATATCACAACAAAGCGTCAATTTTATTACATCGATGATCCAGAATTACAAAATATTTGATACAAGTTGCATAGCATAAAGCTAGCATTGAAAAGTACACAGCGGAAATACAATAGCAGTGAGTCTCTATAACTTTCATGCTGCCACAGGCGAAAACATGTTGGTTGTAGACTCGAAACCTTTAAACGAAACCTCACTCGTCATCTGATCAAATCTGCAATAAGAAAAATATTGCAACAACGTGGGTCAGATTCCATTAAAAATGGAGTCTGACAAGTGACACTATGGTGGACACTTAATGGAATAACTCTAAAGCCTATATGCATATTTGGCTGGTGGAGTTCAAGGCTAATTTGCATAAAGCCAATTTTTCCTACTCTTTTGAAAAACACTTTTCTTGAAATCAAGACGAGTATGGCATGAAAACCATAAATCTCATCTTCCCTTGTTCACCCATCAAGTTTTATTTCTGAAGTTGGAATGATGGAATCCTCCGTTGACGTCCGTGATCAGCTGCTCAAATTGTCCGTACCGGGGACACGGCTAAGTACTTAGTTTTACACTCTGCAGAGGTTGTGCACTTTCACCATTGTACCCATTCAACCCAATTTATCCTTTACACACCATTTGTGATAAGGAAAGGAGAAGAATGAGACGAGATCTTTCAGAAGCATTTTCCCTCCCACTCTGGCTTGACCCGTTCCACCTAACATCCCCCTACATCTGCTTGTCAAGACGGAGAGAGTCCACGCAACGTAATTGATCAAGCCAGAGCCCATATGGCAATGGCTGCACTGGAAGCAATCGTCACTCGGAGTTCTTCAGATTCCTCTGTTCCTGGGTGGCCATTCACAAGTGCACGTACTCCAGGAACCATAGACATGGGCCTGAGTAGCCACTCAACTTCGCCACCATACAACCTTTTACCACCCAGGTGTTTCATTCTTAACTTAGTAGAATTTAGATTTTTCACAAAACATCATTTGCATAGCATCAATAATTCTACTAAGTATTGCATAGGAACCTAGACACAGGAATAAGGAATTATACATAGGTTTAGCATAGCAGTACTATCCTACACATGCATATAAAAATACACTAAGTAATGCATATAGAAATAATAGGAAGTTTATGAGGTGTGCCACTTGCCTTTGAATGTTGTCGTTGTTCACAACTCTTTTCAACGATACTCGGGACTCTCCGTTCAATCTAACAGTATAGGCAAGCAATAATACAACAATCAACAACAAGCACAACTCCACAATGCATACAAACACATACTAGATGAATAAATAAGTTTTATAAAACTTTCTAAGGAAAATATGTTTATGCACGATGTGCAAAATATTCCTAAGGGCTAGAAATGCTTTTTCATGCCATGAAAATCTTTTAAGTTAATGCAAGACAAATAGGTTGGTCCAAAAGGGCTAAGGGCTAAGGTCATAAGTTGAATAAAATATTTTGTTTTATATCATCTTGAATAAGCACTCTACTGGCTTAGTCTTGATGTGCAAAATACTTAGAGAAAATTACTAGCTCTATTCTTCGAGGTGATCAACAATTATTATCAACTCTTTGTAAATTGGATATTCACTAAAGTGAGAGAGACAGACACCCGGCCAGCCACTTAAATTGTGGAACAGGTCTCATGTACGTGGACATGTAAGGTTTGTTTCCAGGCCGCTTCATCCCACTATGCCGCTAGGATCCAACAACTTCAAGATGATAACATCATGATCAAAATTTGTTTAAGTCAAATGTAAAAGACAAGATTAGAAAAGGGGGAAAAGATAGAAGAAAGATGTAGTTGTCCTCCAGGCTTCATCTCCAGACTTGTACTATTCTCCTTGATGATGTCTTGATTGAAGTTTTGATAGACTTGATAAATCTTCAGACTTGGTGGTTCTTGTATCCTCGAGGCTGGTCTTTGATTTACTTAGTCATCATGAAGTCTAACAGAAGAAGGAGGGAGAAAGAAGAAAGAGGAAGAAAGACTTAAAAATATTTCTGGTTGTTCTTCATGAACTTCTTCTTGATCTTTCTTCTAAGTGCTTCCACTCCTTGGAAATTCTTCTGGAGTCTCGTTTGGCTAAGTCCTTCATTGGTCTTCCAGCTCCATGTTGAAAATTACTAAGTTTCTAAGTGTATAGCACTTTACTAGAATTCTAAGTTGAAATGATCCTAACTTAGAGAAAATGGGGGAGGAGTTTTCTTATGGGAAATATAACTAAAAAATAAAATATGCTATGAATGAAATGAAATTTTTAATCACAAGAAACATAAAATTAACTTTTGTGATTTCTTTATAAATATGCATGAATTTATAAATGCAATTTAATTAATTTCTAATTTTGGAAAATATAATAAAAGGAATAATTATAAGATTAGAGTTTTCTATGATTAAATTTTTATAATATAATTTAATAAATAGTGTTAATAGACAGGGGTATTTTAATTAAATTTATAGAAATTTACTTTAATCAAAAATAATATTAATAGTTATGTTGAAAATAGTCAAACCATTCAAATTAAATATATAACTATGAATTCATTCAAAAATTACTCAAAAATATTTTATAGCAGTGGCATTAATTTAAAAATATTCTAAAGTTTCTAAAACAATTTTATTTCAATTTTTGGATTTATAGATTTAAAGTTATTACAAATATACTCAAATTCACCATTTGAAATTTGAATATTTTATACTAAGTCAAATTTGAATTTTGGCCGATCTAAAATAATCTACATGTCAAGAGCTTTCCAAATATTTAAAAATTATTAAATTTGGAGTTGTGGTTAAAAGGTTATAGATGTTTTAATTACAGGGACTATTCTGCAAAACTTCCAATTAAATTTAAAATAGAAAAGGAATTACACGCTGGCGCTGACGCGGATGCTGACGAGGCACGACGTGGCGCTGACGTGGCTGCCACGCGGGCGCTGACTGGATTAAGTCAACAGATCTGGGCCGTCAGATCTGGATCTGGCGGTCCAGATCTATTCGTACCGGTTCGTCTGAGACTTCTAATGTGGGCCGTAAAAACTAGATCGGACGGCTCCGGGCGATTGACCATACCTGGGCGGCGCGCTCCTCGCCGGAGATGGAGGGGACGGCGGCGGTGGCTCGGCCGTGGACGGATTCGACGCTCCGGGGGGTCTCCGGGATCGCCGAGGGCACGGAGAGGTGCGGCGCGGTGTGCTGGAGACGATGGGTCCAAGGTCGTCGTCGCGTTCTTCTTGGAACGGCAGGGAGGTGCGGGAGGAGGAGCTATGGCGCCGGCGATTCTTCGGTTGAGCTCTTCCCCGACGAACTGCTGCGGATACGAAGCAAGGAAGGGGTTGGAGGTTGCGCATGGTCCAGGGAAAGAGGAGGAGGGGTCTCTGGCGCGAGGGGGTGGCTCACCTCGCCGGTGGTTGAAGAAAAACAGCGGCGGATGGTGTGGACTCCGGCGAGCGATTTCTTGAGCCTGGCGACGCGATTTGAAGAGGAGGCAGAGGGGAAAAACGGCGGGGGTGGTGGAGTTTATAAGAGGGTGCTCCGGGAAAAAATCGCGGAGATTTCGCTCTGATTTGGGATTGGAATCGGAGGCAGGTTTTCAGGTGCGAAATTTTCGCTGGAGGTTGAAGAAGGTGACGTCACCTCTGACGTCAGCAGGTATTTTCTTTTTCTGTTTTATTTATTTAATTCATATCTTTTGATTTATATGTCCAAATGAAGTCAAACAAATTTCTAAAAATTTGTTAAATTATTATCTTTCTGTTAAACCAGTTGTGTGAGTCTTTTGAACACTTTTAAAATAATAAATTAGAAATATTGATTAAATGTAAAATTGACACTTTAGGTTTAATTTAAAACTAGGGTTTAAATAAATTTTAATTTTGGCTAAATAAATTATATGAAATACCCATATTCAATTATGTTTGAATTTAAGTTATTTAAACACATTTTCTTAAACATGCATCTTTATTTTGGTTTAATAGAAGCATATAATATAAATAATTTTAAGGTAATAGGAAATATAATGGATTCTAATGTTAATTAAATTTATTTTGTGTAACCTTATATTTTATATTAAGATAAATCATTTGAAACTTCATAAACAACCTTGGAAAAGATTTTAGATTTAATTCTTTTCTTATATAGAATATATGTATTCATGGAATTCATTTTAATCTAATGAAATGTTTATTTGGATAATCCATTTATAAACTATATGAATTTATTAGAGTTATAAACTATAGGGTGTAATTTAAACACTAAGTTTTTAACTAGTGGAAAGGATGAAAAACTATTTGACCAATAGATCATGTTTTTAAATAGTTTAAAAAGAACACTTGTAAATATTATTTTAATTTATGAATAGCTATGGCTATGTGGTTGGAATCATATACTTATGAGGAAACTTTTATTTCATGAAATTGGTTTGAAGGTTTTTCAATCATTCATCAATTTACATATTAAGGGTTTTGAAATACAATGGATAATGTAATGTTTAAAGTGAGACATTTGAATTATTAAACTCTTTCCAATAAGTTTTGAAGTCTTTCATAGTTGGTTTTCTTATGCATTTAATATTTTATTTTTAATAAAAGAAAAGTTTTAAATTTTAGTGATTTTTGAACATTATAAAATGTTGGGATGTTACAATTAGCCGTAGACTGCCTCTTTTCGCTGGATGTCTTGCGTGACTTTGATCACGGGTGGAACTTGCGCACGTGCATGATGTTCCACGGATTCTTGACGGGGATGTCGTCTTGAGTTTCGAGGCGAGCCGCGCCAGGCCTGGCGATGTGGGTGACCCTGTAGGGGCCTTCCCACATGGGTGACAGCTTGTGGAGGCCATCCATGGAGAGGATTCGTCTGAGGACGAGATCACCTGTCTCCAACGTGCTCGAGCGCACATTGCGTCTGTGGTAGCATCGCAGCTCCTGCTGGTATTTTGCCGTCCGAAGGGCGGCATGACGGCGTAGTCCCTCGAGAAGCAGCAGGTCGTCGTTGTGGAGATCTTCTTGCTCATCCTCGTTAAAGGCAATGACCCGTGGGGATCCATGCTTTATCTCTGTGGGGAGGACTGCTTCGGCTCCATAGACGAGGGCGAACAGTGTTTCTCCCGTAGACTTGGGTGGTATTGTGCGGATGGACCAGAGCACCGAAGGGAGCTCGCTGATCCAGAACTTGCTGTGGCCCTGGAGGATGTCGAAGGTCCTGGTCTTTAGTCCCTTGAGGACTTCTGCATTTGCTCGCTCAGCCTGGCCATTGCTCTGTGGATGAGCGACCGAGGCGAAGCAGCTTGAAGCCCATTTTTTCGCAGTAAGCCCTAAATATGCCACTTGTGAATTGCAAGCCATTGTCGGTGATGATGCGATTAGGCACTCCGAAGCGGCAGACCAGGCCTCTGATGAATTTCACCGCCGCACCTGCTGGAATTGTGCGTGTTGCCTCTACCTCGAGCCACTTGGTGAACTTGTCGATGGCCACGAAGAGGTAGCGATATCCCCCTTGCGCTGTTTGGAATGGTTCCAAGATATCCAGCCCCCAGACTGCGAACGGCCAGGAGAGCGGAATGGTCTGAAGTCCCAACGCGGGTTGATGGATTTGCTTGGCGTGGAATTGGCAAGCTTCGCATACTTGAACGATCTCAACTGCATCCTGAAGTTCTTGAGGCCAGTAGAAGCCACTCCTGAAGACTTTTCCTGTGAGGGTGCGGGCGCATGAATTGTGGCCGCACTCCCTGCTGTGGATGTCCTTGATCAGCATTCTGCCTTCTTCAGGAGGGACGCACTTGAGCGCGATGCCATTTGGGCGCTTGCGGTAGAGATTTCCTTCGAGGATGTGGTAGGACTTTGCCTGGCGGGCAATTCGCTCCGCCTTAACATCTTCCTCGGGAAGGACCCCTTTGGCGAGATAGTCTTTGATCTCGTCGATCCAGCCTGTTTTTTGATGCGCCGCTGTGAGCAACAGACGCTCCCCTGTAAGGGGCCCGCAATTGGGAGCCCCAGCTGTAGGTGGTGGCGGGAGCACTTCGTCTGTGCTTGCGGGCATGGCCTCTTGAGGCTGTTTTATGGATGCCTTGACGAGTGTCTCTTCAAAGACGCCTGGCAGCTAAGCTTGCCTCCTTGATGCACGCTTGGCGATGTCATCGGCCTCTTGATTTTCCTTCCTTGGGATGTGCATGAGCTCCATGCCCCTGAAGTGCTTCTCAAGCCTACGGATCTCTTCAAGGTATGCGGCCATGTGGTCATCCTTGGCCTTGTAGCTCTTGTTGGAGAAGTTTACGAGCAGCTGGGAGTCGCTTTTGATGAGTAGGTCCTGGATGCATAGGGCGATGGCGGCACGTAGGCCGGCGCGCAGGCCCTCGTACTCAACAATGTTGTTGGAGATCTTGTCGATATCGAAGCACAACTGGACCGCGTAATAGAGCTTGTTGCACTTGGGGCGAGATCAGGACAACACCAGCCCCGCCGTGGCGGCAAGCGAAAGCTCCGTCGAACTTCATGGTCCAGTGGCTGGGCATTTTGTCTCCTGAGGGCTCTGGTTCTTCTCCTAGAGGCTCTTCAGGGGTTGGATCAGTCCATTCGGCGACAAAGTCTGCCAGCGCTCTCCCTTTGATTACCCTTGTGGTATCGAAGCGCAAGTTGAATGGCTGTAGCTCTATGTTCCATCCCGCGACACGATCTGTGGCGTTAGGGTTGCGCAGGATTTGCTCCAGGGGGAATGAGGTAACCACCGTGATGGGGTGCCCCTGGAAGTAGTGTCGCAGCTTTCTTGAGGCGATGAGGAGCGCAACGAGGAGCTTCTGCTGCATTGTGTACCACTCGCGAGCATCCCGCAATACTGTACTGACGAAGTAGACAGGATGCTCGACAAGGGTTGTTAGTTTAGGCTTGGCGCTGTCTGCCTGAGGAGGCTCTTCAGGGCCCTCAAGGGTGTTGGCCTGTGGGGGATCTTCAGGATCCTTGGTGAGATCAGCCTATGGAGGTTGACTTGAGGCAGGCTCCGCTTGTGGCTCTGGGCCTGGCGCTTGGTTTGTGGGGCCTGTCCCTTTGTTGAGCTCTTCGTCAGGCGGTTTTTGCTTTGGAGCGGTTGCACTCTTCTTGTGGTGGACTGGTTCTTGGCGGTCTGTGGAGTGGCTGATAGATACAGCTTCAGGTGCTCGCCTATCCTTGGGGAAACCATGACTGGTGGGCTGGCCAAGTACCTCTTCAAGTTCTCAAAGGCTTTTTCCGCTTCAGGCGTCCACTTGAAAGTGCCAGACCTCTTCATGATTTTAAAGAAAGGCAAAGCTCTCTCGTCGAATTTGGAGATGAAGCGGCCCAAGCTGGCCATTCAGCCTGCTAGGCGTTGCATGTCTTTGAGCCGGCGAGGACGTTACATTTCCTCTATAGCCTTGATCTTGTCAGGATTGGCCTCTATGCCCCGGTGGGACACGAGGGAGCCAAGCAATTTGCATGAAGGCACTCTGAAGACGCACTTGGCGGGGTTGAGCTTGATGTTCACCTTGCGTAGGCTGGCGAAGGTCTCTTCAAGGTCCCTGAGGAGAGTATCTCCCTCTCGAGACTTGATGACGATGTCATCGACGTAAGCCTTTGCATTTCTGCCCATTTGCTCGCCAAGTGCTATCCTCATGAGCCTCTGGAAGGTGGCGCCAGCGTTTTTCAGGCCGAAGGGCATGCAGACATAGCAATACACACCACAAGGGGTGAGGATTGCCGTCTTCTCCTCGTCTTCCTTAGCCATTTTGATTTGGTGATAACCAGAGAAGGCATCGAGAAAGCAGAGGAGGTTGCAGCCTGCCGTGGAGTCCACGATCTGGTCGATTCTTGGCATTGGATAGGGATCCTTGGGGCAGGCCTTGTTGACATCAATGTAGTCGATGTAGAGGCGGCCTCCTCCGGCGGGTTTTGGGACGACCACGCAGTTGGAGAGCAAAGTGGGGTGCGCGACTTCGCGAACGACATTTGCCGCTTTTAGCTTCTCGACCTCTTTGACGATGAACGCTTGCTTCTCGGGGGCTTGCTTTCTTGCTTTTTGCTTGACGGGGCGTGCGTTTAGACACACGGCTAATGGTGCTCAATCACCTCCCTCCGTACACCGGACATATCTGACGGGGTCCATGCGAACATGTCAGAGTTTGCCCAGAGGAAGGCGACGACGTGCTTTTCTATTTAGGAGGCAGAGCAGCGCCAATGGTGACGCTAGTCCCCGAGCCTTCAGCCCCCGAGCTGCTGGAGCTTAGAGAGACCTTCTAGGTAGCAGCTGGCTCCTTGGAGAACAACTGCTTCTTCTTCTTGGGTCTCTCGAGAGGCTCCATGTCCTCGTCAGCAGGGAATTCCATGGCGGCTGCTTTGTAGGCGGTCTCGACAGCGCGTGTAGCATCCAGGACATGTCCACAGATGGTGATGGTGCCAGCGCTGCCGGGAATCTTGACCATGTTGTACGCATGATGCGTGACAGCCATGAACTTTGCGAGGGCGGGGTAGCCGAGGATGGCGTTGTACGGTTGACCGATGTGCGCAACGTCGAAGTCGATGTGCTCACTGTGGTATTTTTCCTCGTTGCCGAAGGTGACGGCAAGCCTGATCTGCCCCAGAGGCTCAATTGAGCCGCTGGTGACTCCCGTGAAGGGCCTAGAGGGCATGAGCCGCTCGTAGGGCACTTGAAGCGCTTCGAACGTCTCAATTGAGAAGACATTCAGGCCTGCGCTGCCATCGATGAGTGTCTTGGAGACGGCAATGTTGTCGATGGTGGGACTACAGACCAGCAGGAGGGTTCCAATAGTCTTGGTGGACTTGTGGTGGTCCTGAGCGTCGAAGGCGATGGTGTACTGCGACCATTTGAGGGGCCTGGAGGTCTCGAGACTGGGCAAGGCAGCGTTGAGCTCGCGAGCGAACTGCTTGAACTGGTTCTTCGATTTGGGCGCCTGTGCGCCACCGAGGATGCAGGCAATGGCTCCTCTCGGAGCTTGGTAGCCTCCATCCTCCTCGTCAAGGAGGTTGACGTTCTTCTCACTGGCGTTGACCTGATTGCCTGATGGCTTCTGGTAGCCGCCCTTGCATCCGCTTCCGCGGTAGCCACGGCCTCGACCGCGGCTGCCGCTGCACTCTGCTTGTTCGCGCTCCTTGCTCAGCCTCTTGAGGTCGAAGCAGGTCTCCGTAGAGTGGCCGCGCCTATTGTGGTAGATGCAGAATGGGCGATGGTCGTCCTTTCTCTCCTCAGGCTCGGGAGAGTCCCTGTGGGTCCCCTTAGCGTCAGGCTCTTCCACGAGGACTGTGTGGCCTTGCGCTTGGGCTCCTCCTTCTTCTTCTGGATTTTGGACCCCTCAGTGTGGTCGTCCCCTCGCGAGGACATTTTGACGAAGAGGAGTCCCTCTTCAGCCTTGGCGCACTTGTCAGCCAGGTCGAACAGCTTCACCACAGAGGTGACCTTGTCGTGGATGCCCAATTTTTCGAGCATCCTGTCGTTCGTGACGCCCTCGCGGAAGGCCGCGATGACTTGGGTGTCAGGGATGTTCGGGATCTTGATGCGCACTTGGCTGAAGCGCTGGATGTACTTGCGGAGGGTCTCATCCTTCTTCTGCACCACAGCGCGCATGTCGTTATGGGTGAGCGCGCGCTCGTATGACACCTTGAAGTTGGAGACGAACTGCCTACATAGCTCCTCCCAAGAGTTCACAGAGTTCTCCAGGAGGTTCAGGAGCCACGGCAACGCGGAGTTGCAAAACGCGTGGGAGAACCAGTTTGTCATGACCTTGTCGTCTCCGCCTGCTGCCTGGATGGAGGTGGTGTAGAGCTACAGGAACTCGATGGGGTTGTTGGAGCCGTCGTAGCCCTTGGGGCGAGCCGGCCTGAACTTTGGGGGCCAAACCACGCGGCGCAGGGAGCGGGTGAATGCCATGCAGCCCATGGTGACCCCATGCTGCAGCGTGCTGCGGTTCTGCTGGCCCGCCTGGCCAATTTCTTCCACGAGGCGGTTCTGGCGGTTGCGCTGGAACTCCATCCCCACGCGCGCGTCTGGCGTGGAGCGCTGCACGATCAGGCAGTCGTGAGGCGAGGATGCGTGGGAGACAGCCCTCTGCGTCGCAGTCGGTGCAGGTCCTGGAGGAGGCGGAGGCGTGTCTAGCGCAGCCATGCCCGCGAGGGAGGGGTGCACGATGGACTGCGACGGAGCTGGGCGTGTCGTGGCGATGCCGACGAGGTGGTTGAGGCGCTCCAGCCACTTCTCGTGGGCCTCGGCGGTAGGCTGGTAGCGGAGAAGTTCTTGTGCCATGAGCAGGGCGGTGTGCGCTGCGGGGTCCGTCCTTCCTTGGATGGAGCCGCTCGGGCGCTGCATTGGGTGCGAGGACTGTGCGTCCTCTTCCTGCTCGGCGTCGCGCTTGGGCTCCTCCACATGAGGTCCGGAGTTGGCGCGCTCCTCACTGCGGGGGCATCCCCACCGTCCACGCGCGGCAGTAGTGCCGGGCGCGGCGCGAGCTCCTTCTGACGCGCGTCTCTTGGCGCGGGCGGCGCGAGTTGCGCGGGTGTCCGCCATGGCGCAGAGGCGGCTCGAAGGTCGTTGACGCGCCTCAATCCCCTACCTGGCGCGCCAAATGTCGGAGTGTCACTCCCACGGAACAGGGGTAGTCACACCCTGAAGAGTAGTTCGAAAGGAGGATTGAACATGGAGGTCAAACAACCCTCGAGAGGCACGATGACAATGCTCGCCGGGAATGGAGAGGAACACCCACGATAGAAATGGACACCAACCCGTACCCAGGTTCACGGCCCTCAGGAGGAGGTAACACCGCTACTCCTGCTTGTCTGTATTGCACTGCAAAGGTTACAGTACAACTGAGCTTGCCGAGGGCTCTCTCGAGGCAGTTCGTGCTTGGAGAGGGACAGGTCTTCCTCCTCCAGCCGATGTCTATCCTACTTGTTGGGCTAGGGTTTACAAGTGTTTAGCAAGCAATTGGCTGACCCTCTGCTACGGTGGAGCTCTTGCTCCTTTTAAAGGCGCCACTGGCATCTTCCTTGCGCAGGGCGTCCAAGGTGGGCTCCCACACTGCAGTGGCACGGAGGAGTTGGAGTCCACCACTGCTGAAACCTCCATGGACGCGGTCCATCCGCGATAATGTTGGGCGCGGTGGCCGATAGGCAGCAGACCGCGCAGAACGGCTCGCAGGGGTTGCAGTGATCCTGGTGGAGCCCATGATGACGATCTTCTTGGAGCATTGCGCCGTCCAGCCGCTTTATCACCAGAGAGGAAAGTCCCAGCTGTCCTGGAGCAGGCGGCGCAACTTTGTTTACTCCTTTATCACCAGAATGGCAATTGGAGTGCTCACGTCACTCCGCGGCCGCTGCAGAGGCCATGTGCGCCCTGCAGCACTTCCTTGGCCGCGAAGCTTCTCCACAGGGCCGCGGAGGCCTGTGGAGTGGTTTCCGTTGACTTCTCTCCAGGAGGAGATTGCCTAGGGAGTCTCTTGAAGCGCGCGGTCCTCTTTAGGCCCTGGCTTCCTCTTCAGATTCTCCAAGCGATGGCTTGGTTTTTAGTCTTTTCGTCTGATCTGTCAGCGGGCGGGTCCTGGGGGAGTGGGCTCTGCACACCCCAGTCCTCACTGGGCCGACAAGTGGTGTGGCCGCCCTGGCCCACCAATTGGTGCACCCCTTCGCGTACTTCTTCCCCCAAAGACTTAAAAATACTAGTATGTCCAGAAACCCTCTTCGCCACCAACATGAGGCGGAGAAGACAAAGAGAAAGCTCTACGACAGGCTACATTGCCGCCGGGGAAATTCCCTTCCGAAGGGGGGGAAATCATCGCCATCGTCACCGTCATCGAGCTGCACTCCATCACCATCGCAAACACCACCATCTCCACTCTGTTCCCGCTGTAACATCTAGAGCTAAACTCTGTGTATTTGATAGGAGAAACTCTTCCGGTGTTGATTGCTATTGTATTGATACTATTGAGTGAAACCGTTGAATTAGGGTATATGTTCAGATTTTTATTTATCATTATATCACCTCTGATCATGTACCATATGGTGTGTTGTGAGTAGTTCGTTGTGTTCTTGAGGACATGGGAGAAGTCTAGATGCTAGTAGTGAACTATGTTGAATAATATTTGATGTTTTGATATTTAAGTTGTGGTGCCATTCTTCTAGTGGTGTCATGTGAACGTCGACTACATGGCACTTCGCCTTTATGGACCTAGGGGAATGCATCGTGTACTCGGTTATCATTTGTGGGGTTGCCGGAGGGACAGAAATCTAAACCCTCGTTGGTATTCCGATGCACGAGGGATCGTAGGATCTCAGAGTTTAAGGCTATGGTTAGATTTATCTTAATTACTTTCTTGTATTTGCGGATGCTTGCAAGGGGTATAATCCTAGGAAAGGCGGTGCATTAGCATAGGTTCACCCACATGACACTTATCTAACCACTAAAGATTATTCGTCAATATGAAGCGAAAGCACTAGACAAAAATCCCGTGTGTCCTCAAGAACGTTTTGTCATCATAAGTAAACAAACCGGATTGTCCTTTGCTCTCAAACGGATTGGGCCACTCGCTGCAATTATATTTGCCGAGCTCTATTTACTCGCACTTTATTTCTCTGTTATATCAAAGTCTACTGAAAACTTGTCTGCTAGTGTTTATAGTGAATTCCTCATCAAAACCACTTGTCAACACCTTCTGCTCCTCGTAGGGTTCGACACTCTTATTTATCGAAAGTACTGCGATACACCCCTATATTTGTGGGTCATCAAGACTATTTTCTGGCACCGTTGCCGGGGAGTGAAGCGCTTGCTAATTTTTTTTAAATAATACTTTTTTATTAGAAATTCGGGAAATATTGCGCAGTTTTAGGAAATTTTAAAATATTACGGCCTCGGCCTGGAGGAGGCCGAAAAGGCCGCGTCGGCCCGGAGGAAGCCGACCGGGGTTCGTCGGCCCAGAGCTGGCCGACCAGTTTTGGAGAGAGGCCACGGGCCGGCCGAGTGCCTGATCGGCACCGAGCGGCCAGGCTTCGGCCACGTCACGGCCGAGGAGCTCGTCGGCCACCTCTTGGCCGACCAGGACCCTTCAAAGACCCGCGCGGCTTCTTCTTCCTCGCGATGCGCCGCCGTCTCTCTCCTCTCTCTCTCTCTCCTTCTTCCAAATCTAGCCACGAGAAGCAGAGCAGCGGCATGCTGACGACCTCGACGGGGAGCGGGCTGGTGAGGTTGTTGTTGTAGAGGTCTCGGACGCGGAGGGCGCGTAGGCGGGCGAGCACGGGCGGGAGGGAGCCGTTGAAGGCGTTGTTGGAGAGGTTGAGGTGGGTGAGGGAGCGGAGGTGGCCGAGCGAGGCCGGGACGGGGCCCGAGAGGGTGTTGGCGGCGGCGTCGAGGCGGATGAGGCCGCGCAGGCGGGAGAGCGCGAGCGGGAGCGCGCCGGAGAGGTTGAGGCCGGACACGTCGAGCCCCACGACGGTGCCGCGGACGCCGCAGGTGACGCCCGCCCACGCTTCAAGGGTAAGACTTTTTCATATATTAGGGTTAGGTTTGTGTTATATGTAAATTAGGATTTAGGGTTAGGGTTAGGGTTTGTGTTTTTTTCTATATTAGGGTTAGGATTTAGTTTGCAGGTAGGGTGTAGTTAGTCCGGATGGATTTGTAGTTAGTATGGTAGTACTGGCAGTTGATAAATGCAGACTAGTGTGTAGTTACCGTCCGCATAGTTTCATGCAATAGGGTTAGATTTTGTGTATAATCTTGGATTAGTCTTAACGTTCGCGTATACGTAATCTGGTATAATTAATTCCATGTATTATAATTATGTAGTAGTTTCGGTAGAATTTTAGGTACGATGTGATATTAATATTTGATGCGTTATAATATTTTTTAGGTGAGCAATTATGTCGAATATAGTAAAGTTTGTTTTCTACTACGGTGTCGGTTCAGTAAAGCAAAATGAGTATGGGATGGACCTGAGTGAGTTTGAGCACGTCGAGTTGGATCTGACTGGCCCTGAAAATTGGTCTGTTAGTCAGTTAAAAGATTGGTTGGCACAGTGTTTAGGATTAAATGCAGAAACACACACTGTAGGGGTGCACGCGTTATGGTCCAGGTCCAGTAAAAAAATTTGGTACACTCTGAGGCCGATTGATCGGGATTCTCAGTGGGTGAACTGGTTGCAAGGTTGCGAAAACAGGGGAAGCCACCCAGTTGCCTTGTTGCTTCCTGTCGTTAAGGAGGTAAATGTCAATCCTCCTGAAGGCGAGGGTGGGCACGATCCAGGGCAGAGTAGTGCAGCAACCATGGAAATTGAACATGATGACAGCCATGGTTATGATGGAGGCAGTGCTTATGAATCAGGGCAGAGTAGTATGGCTGGAGGGCATGATGACGGTGAAAATGTGGAGGCAGATGGGGATGAGGAAGATGGCCGAATGCAGGACGAGATGGAAGATGAAGATATTGAGGGTCATTGCGGTGATGGCAGTGATTCTGATTCATCGAATGACGCAGAGTACGAGCCGGAGGTGCCTTATCCAGCTTCATGGACTCAGGACATATCATCTGGCATGACTCTGGACGATGGTCATGATTCTTCCTAGCAATATCACCAAAGCAACATGGCTGTGGGAGCAATGTACGCTAACAAGCAACATCTGCAGGAAGCAATCATACAGTGGGCAATGTCGACATCAAGGGTTTTCAAGACAACTGTGTCGAGTAAGAAATATCTGACCATGGAATGCTCGAGGATAGATTGTCCGGGTAGGGTGCACGCATATGTCCCCAAGTTTGATACAAACTGGGTTGTGAGTGACATGGTAATGCATACATGTCGTATTCCCAGCATCCTTCAGGATCACCGTAATCTGTCATCCACGCTTATTGCTCGTTTGTTTTACACGGAGATAGTGGAGAGCAAGGCGATGGAAGTGAAGGCAATAAGGAACAAAGTCTTCACGAGATTCAATTTCAACATTTCTTATGGCAAGGCCTGGAGGGCTAAGCAGAGCGCGCTAGAGCAGAGATTTGGGTCATTCTTTGACTCATATGATTCTGTTGTCCGTTTGCTCCGCACGCTTCAGGCGAGGAATCCTGGCACATATGTTGATCTTCAAGACTTCTACATGCCACAGTTAGGGTGTTGCACCGTTTGTTCTTCTCTTTTGGTGTATGCATCGAAGCCTTCAGCCACTGCCGACCAGTGTTATGTGTCGATGGCACATTTTTGACCGGCAAGTACAAGGGTCAGATATTGACTACTATTGGCCAAGACGGCAATAACCAACTATTGCCCCTTGCTTTCGCTTTTGTTGAGAGCGAGAACACGGATAGTTGGACGTGGTTCTTTAGGCAGTTGAAAAAAGCAATTGTCAAGGATAAGCAGAATGTTTGCGTTCTACATGACAGACATGCGGGTATACTCAACGCTATAAAGGCATTAACAAACCCTGGACCAGATGAAGAAACACCGTGGGTGGATCTTCAGAGTCGTTGGTGCATGCGCCATCTAGGTGCTAACTTCTTCTCACGGTTCAGAAATAAGAGTCTCATGAATCTGTTCAAAAAACTCTGCAAGCAGAACCAGGAATGGAAGTACAATTTTCTCCGTGGCAAGCTTGATGAGTTCATGAACAAACATGTTCGGGAGAGGAAAGCTGCACGTACTGCGGCAGTGGCGTTTCATGTAGCCCAAGTAGCGGCACAAGCAGCTACAGGGCCTGCACCGCAAGAAGAAGAACCGATCGGTATGTGTGATCTGCCAGGCTTTGACCCACCGGGCACGAGGAGAAAGGGTGGACGGTTGATTAAGAATTTCCAGCAGTGGATTGAGCATGAGCCCGTGGAGAGGTGTTCATTGTTGCACGACTCATACGGAGCCAGATATGGCGTCATGACTACAAACCTTGCCGAAACATACAATTTTGTCCTCCGAGGGAACAGAGCCTTGCCATTAACTGCCCTTGTGGAGGGAATTTTCCAAGGCACGGTTAATTACTTCAGAGTCAAACGCCAGCAAGCCGAAATGCATATACTTCACACTCCAAACTCACCCTGGTGTGAAAAGATTACGAAGTACATGGATGCTAAGATGGAGAAGGCACGAACTTTCCAAGTGGTTGCGATCGGAAATCAGGAAAGGAGGTTCGAGGTCCGCTTACCTACCGACAAGTTCGGTTGTGGCAATGTGTTGAGAACGCATGAGGTGAAGATTGGAAATGAAGCATGGCCAACCTGTGAATGCACATGCAACAAACCGAAATTGTTTCACCTTCCATGCTCGCATGTACTTGCTGCTTGTGGGCAGCTTGGTTTGGAAGCAATCTCGTTTGTCTCACCGTACTTCAGTCATGAAGCTGTCTTGAACACATGGACAGGTGAGATGGAAGGATTCCGAGCCATTGGTAATTTCAACACCGTTGAGCCAAGTGAGAGGAGATACATTCCAGACCCAAGGTTACTTCGTCCGGGTATGATACATGCAGTTTGACGTGGGCTGGGCTCCTACCCTTTGCTCGCCTTGTTGAGCCGTCAGATGTGACTGGTCGGCTTGCGATGGACCACTGTTTGCTCACCTGCTTGGTGGACCGATGGAGATCGGAGACGCACACGTTTCACTTTCGCTGGGGCGAGATGGCTCCTACTCTACAGGATGTCTCCTACCTACTGGGCCTTCCTATAGCTGGTGAGCCCATAGGTCCGTTGCAGGCCCCTGATATGTGGTCTGAGGATATGGCAGACCGATTCCAACATATAAATCCCAACGCAACTGTGTTTCTGCATGAGGATCACAGACCCAAGCTTGATTGATTGCTTAAGTTCCAGGTTAGTACTACGTCATTGTCTTGTTTCATCCATCACTTCAGCTAACCTTTACCTAACTTGTACAATTATTGTTTTCGGTGCAGATACAGAATTTTGGCACAATCCAGATGTCCGAGGCCCAGATTACTAGGAGCCTCGAGGCGTACCTTATGTGGCTGCTAGGAAAAGTGATGTTCACGGAGAACCATGTCACCACTATCAGTGCCCGATACATCCCCATCGCATTGGAGATTGCAAGTGCGACACAGCCGTACCACATCACTAGTCGTAGCTGGGGTTCTGCAGTCTTAGCGGCCACGTACCGAGGTATGTGCAATGCGTGCTTTCTTACGGCGACAAAGTCAGCAATTCTTGGATGCCCTATGCTGTTGCAGTTGTGGTCGTGGGAGAGGTTCCCCATTGGACGACCCGACATTTCGGCTGCCGACCCGTGGCCGCTCAACCATTATTTCGACCCGGAGCACATAGACGACCCTACTTTTGGCACATATTGGACACATCGCAAGGTATGTTGAATAATAGTTTACTAATTATGCTTTTCAATGAGTATCTTCTTGTTTACTTATACAATTTATGTCTTTGTTTTGCAGAGACGATTCGCTCGAGATCAGGTTCGGAACTGCTACCCGGCATTCAACGAGCAGTTCGACGTTCTCTCCGCGGCTTCAGTTATTTGGGAGCCATACTCGCCTGACGCGATCGCGTCGAAATTCCCTGGAGGAATTTCTATCATGTGCACGCGAGATGAAGCATACTGGATGACGAAGTCGAAGATTATCTTCGACGTCAGCGTTGATGAGATGGCCCAGCAGCGTGTTATGAGGCAGTTCGGTCTGTGTCAGATGTCGGTCCCCCCGCCTATTGATGCGCCTCTACCAGACATCGTCCACCGGTACCTCCATTTCTTAACCACACATTTTTGTTTTAACACTTGTCATCCACAATTATGCTAATGTTTCTTGTCTTGCAGATGGAGCAGGAAGGGAACTAACAGGACTGCGACACAATGGTTGCAAAGAGTGCAACCTTACGTGGCCGAGTGGGTTGATGCGCTGACTCGTCTCTGGGTCGAGGCGCAACCCTTCGATCCGGCGGAGTACGACGAGTACCTACAGTGGTACGTCAGTTCCACAAGGGTTTCTCTCGTTCATCACGCCCAACCGGATGTGATGCCGGCCCCTGCTACGTGGGATATGTACCCCAGCCAGTCTATGTCCGGCTCACGGCAACACGCGGTACAAACAATTAACTTATCTACAATCATTTACCCTTATTTATATTGTCCTTCATTTCCTAAACGTCTATACCACTTTCATGCTGAGTTGACGTGGGATCTTGGGAATGATATAGACCAGTTAGACCGTTCACTTTCGACCAGGCCTTTGCTTACACGCGAAGAGCATCGGTCTTGGTTGCAGTCTGCTGCCCAGAGAGTGCGACAGATCTACGAGGCTATCACGTGTGTCCGCTCGTCTGACGTTCTCCCACATGCTGCACGACGGCCACCGCATCCGTCCACGCAGCTGCCTCAACGGCGGGCACGGCGTAACGTGTCGCCACCTCCGGAGGCACACCGACAGCACCCGCGTCCACGTGTCGCACCACCTCCACCTGACCAGCCAGTAGGTTCGGGTCTGGCAGCAGCAGAGTTACCACCAGAGGGGCTATCAGCAGAGCCCCGCTGGGGCCTACCAGCAGAGGGCCTACCAGCAGAGCCCCACTGGGGGCTACCAGCAGCGACCCTCTTCGGAGTACCAGCTGAGCCCCTGGACCGTCTTCCAGCCTCGTGCACCACACGGTATGTCGATTCGTACTACTACATTATCATGTATTCAAACTATTTACAAAATAACATGTTACATAAAATTTCTCGATTCTAGCACAATTCGACTTCGACTTGGGGCCTATTATCTCCGAGCATTACTCGGGTGCTTCTGGTTGGGAGAGTCAGCCGGACGTGTTTCCCGGTGCGGATGCGGACACCCAGTGGCTCAACATGTACAACACTCCTCCTCCACCCCCCACACAGGATACACAGCAGGCAGATGACGGGTCCTTGGTTCCTCCACGAGTCACCCGCCCACCCCATCGGTTTGGATGGAGCACTCCTCAGCCACATCCGCCACGTCGTGGCAGAGGCGAGGACTGAGACTCTACTTATGTATCAGAGACATATGTTCGCTATTTTCCATGTACCGTCAGACCTATGTATGAGACATATGTATGCTACTTCTTTCCCTCGAGGCGCGCAACGGTGGCCAGAGAAGACATTATGTATCGTTATGTACTAGACTTATTAGTACGATCTATGTAGCAATATTTGATATGTCCGTAACCGGTAGACATTGGTACGTAAGATAAGATACAACAAAACTCGATTACATACCCCGATCACACCACACAACAATAGGAAATGTAGGTACAACTACTAATTAATCGATACTCAAAGAAAGATACAACATAACTCAAATTAAGATTCTACCTATCTCCCATCAATGCAGACTGCACCATCCGCAGATTTAGCACCCTTGCACTAGTAGAAAACAGGCTAAAGGACCAAACTCCAAAACCCCATTTGTCCCGGTCGTACTGCAAACCGGGACAGATGGGGCATAAAACGCGCCGAGCAGTTAAGGCGACACTCATTTGTCCCGGTTCGTGGCTGGAACCGGGACAAATGAGGTAGCACCCGCCGAGCAGTTCAGGCGACACCCATTTGTCCCGGTTCCAGTCACGAACCGGGACAAATGTCATGGTTTCAGTTACGCGCCCGAGCCACCGCCGCGTTTTTTCGACGCGCACGGAAGACGAGCGGAAATACAGCGCCGCCGGCGATTCCTCTGCCCTCCGGCGATTAATTCCTCTGCTCTCCGCCGGCGATTCATCTTCCTCTCCGGCGCTATAAAATGCACTGCACAGTACGACTCCTCCACACACCATTTCTCCGGCCATCTCTCCTCTCTTTTCTCCGTCCCTATGGAGCCACTCGTGCCTCGGTCCGATGAGTTTTACGACTACGAGAAGGAAGGCATGCGGTTCAAGGTGTGGGTCACCCTTCGTGCATGGCGCGTCGAGAAGTGGATCGGCGACGTGAAGAACAACTTCCTCGACGCCGCTCCGATCAAAGCCGTTGGACTCGATTGCGAGTTCACCGACCCTCGACGGAAGGATACTCCGCAGCGCGCCGCCGTCCTTCAACTCTCGGTGGCGACCGAGACTCTTGTCTTCCAAATTTGCAAAGCTGATCGGGTGCCACAGGTCCTCGTGGATTTCTTAGGTGACGAGACAATCAAATTCTACGGCGTGGCAATCCATAATGACATGAAGATGCTAGCCTACTACGGAATTATTATTCGGTCCGCGGTCGACCTGCAGAGGGATCGCCGAAACCCTACCGGCAATTTTACTCCTAGTCTATATGCTCTCTCTAATGCGGTCATTGGGACAAATCTTGAGAAGAACAAGAAATACAAGAAGAGGAAGTACACGGACGACGACAAGGAAGACACGTTACAAAAAGAGCTAATTTTCGGATGGGGCAACGTTCCATTGAGCTACGATCAAGTCATATATGCTGCTTTAGACGCTCGCCTTGGCTTCGAGATTACACGGAAGTGGGATAGTCTACGCGGCTATAATACGGACAATGATCATCTTAATGTCGTTGATGAGTAGACTATCTATGTATTCCGTTACGCAAATATTCTGTGTGCGCGTGTTCTCTTGTATTGACCGAAATATATCTAAAGTTTGCAAAAGTGTTTTCAAATTCCAAAGTTTGCAAAAGTTATTTAAAATAGAGAACAGAAAATGGTTTTGTATTAGTCAGTCAAATTCAAACATTTTTCATATTCATAGTTTTTCCAAAATCCAAAGTTTGCAAAAGTTATTTAAAACAGAAAACAGAAAAAGAAAATAAAAAAATGAAAAAACCTCCATCTGTCCCGGTTTCAGTCACAAACCGGGACAAATGGTCTCCTTGTTGTCCTTGGTTGTGCATGAAGCGAAAGTTCATTATGATGCCATTGCTCATCCAAGGCCCGAAGCAACCCGGCGACGACCTTGATGTGTACCTCAGGCCATTATTTGAAGAACTTTTACAGTTGTGGCGGGAAGAAGGTGTACGGGTGTGGGATGAGCACAAACATGAGGAATTTGACCTACGAGCTCTGCTTTTTGTAACAATTAATGATTGGCCTGCTCTTGCTAACCTCTCAGGGCAGTCGACCAAGGGGTACAATGCATGCACATACTGTTTGGGTGAGACTGAATGTTTATATTTGGATAAATGTAAGAAGTGTGTGTATCTGGGGCATCGTCGATTTCTTCCGATCAGGCATACCGCAAGGAAGAAAGGCAAGCATTTTAAAGGTGAGGCTGATCACAGTAGGAGGCCTGTCAACCGTACTGGTGAAGAAATATTTGATATGGTCAAGGATCTAAAAGTAATCTTTGGAAAGGGTCCTGGAGGACAACAGGTTCCAAAATACGCTAACGGGCACGCACCCATGTGGAAGAACTATATTTTGGCAGCTACCATATTGGAAGGTCCTAGAGGTTAGATCTGCTATCGACGTGATGCACGTGACGAAGAATGTTTGCGTGAACCTGCTAGGCTACTTGGGCGTGTACGGGAAGAAAAAAGATACAGAGGAAGCACGGGAGGACCAGAAACGTGTGAAAGAACGAGACGGCCTAGGTCCCGAACACTACGAAGGTCCTGCCAGCTACGCTCTTACCAAACAAGAGAAAGTAATATTCTTTGAATGCCTGAGCAGTATCAAGGTCACGGCTGGGTTCTCGTCGAATATAAAGAGGATAGTAAATGTGAGACTCCAAAAATTTCAGAACCTAAAGTCTCATGATTGCCACGTGATTATGACGCAATTGCTTCCGATTGCACTGAGGGGGCTACTACCGGAAAATGTTCGAGTACCCATTGTGAAGCTTTGTGCATTCCTCAATGCAATATCTCAAAAGGTAATCGATCCGGCGATTCTACCAGGGTTGCAAAATGATGTGGTCCAGTGTCTTGTCAGTTTTGAGTTGGTGTTCCCTCCATCCTTCTTCGATGTTATGACGCATCTCCTGGTTCACCTAGTCGAAGAGATTCAAGTTCTCGGTCCTGTATTTCTGCACAATATGTTCCCATTTGAGAGGTTCATGGCAGTCTTAAAGAAATATGTGCATAACCGTGCTAGGCCAGAAGGAAGCATCTCCAACGGCTACGGTAACGAGGAGGTCATTGAGTTCTGTGTTGACTTTATTCATGACCTTAAGCCGATAGGTGTTTCACAATCACGACATGAGGGTAGACTTAGTGGAAAAGGCACACTAGGAAAGAAAACAAAAATTTGTATGGATGGACATTCTTTCACTGAAGCACACTATACAGTTCTACAAAGTTCTACCTTGGTGGCCCCGTATATCGATGAACACAAGAATTTTGTACGCTCTCTACACGCGGGGAAGTCTGACAACTGGATTGTACGTACACACATGGCCACGTTCGGCGGTTGGTTGCGAGCACATCTTGAAAATAAAGACAAGGTTGATGAAGAGTTACACTTGTTGGCCAGGGCACCATCTACAACTATATGTACTTTCCAAGGGTACGAGATAAATGGAAATACATTTTACACGAGTGTCCAAGATAAAAAGAGCACGAACCAAAACAGTGGTGTTCGCATTGATGCAACAAACAACAATGGGCAGAAGAACACATATTATGGTTGCATAGAGGAGATATGGGAACTTGACTATGGACCTTCTTTTAAGATCCCTTTGGTTCGGTGCAAATGGGTCAATCTGAAAGGCGGGGTTGAGGTAGACAAGATGTACGGAATGACAACAGTGGATCTAAACAATCTTGCGTACAGAGACGAACCATTCGTGCTAGCCAATGATGTGGCTCAGGTTTTCTATGTGAAAGACATGTCTAGCAGACCCAAAAAAAGAAACATCCTGGGAGTGGAGGAGCCTAGGCGTCACATAGTTCTTTCAGGAAAAAGAAACATCGTGGGAGTGGAGGACAAGACAGACATGTCAGATGATTATAATAATTTTGATGAAATTCCGCCTTTCGGAGTGAACATTTACACAATCATCAAGTTGATTGAAGAAGATGCTCCATGGTTCCGACGCAGAAGAACTGGCGGTGTTGTGTGATGGAGATGTTGGTGCGATATGTAATAATTAATATATTAAACTTTTGATATGAAGAAGATGCTCCATTTTTACCTGCATATCAAATGGATCCGTCGGCGTTGATAGAACAAAACACACGATTTCACCTGCATACAGCCCCACGGTGGCTCTTGATGAGTGCCTGCATATCAAATGCACCGTGGGGCGTATGCAGGGAATCCGAGTAATTTGTATATATTCCTCAGTAGATGAATTGAACTATTCTTTTGATAGAACAAAACACACGATTTCACCTGCATACAGCCCCACGGTGGCTCCTGAGTGCCTGCATATCAAATGCACCGTGGGGCGTATGCAGGGAATCCGAGTGATTTGTATACCACACACCACCCGGCTAGGCACTAGAAGGAGGAAACACTGAGTGCTCGCCTCGTCCGAGAGGGGGCTATATATAGGGTCACGGGCTCAACCAGTGGTACTGATAGTGTTGATCCAACAACTCTCAAGTGCTCAAAAGAAGCACACCCCTGATCCAACGGCTAACAAGTGTTTCAAAGAAACACACGATCTGTGTGCTTCTTTAGTCCCGGTTTGAAACTGAAAGCGTTAATCGAACAGCTCAGAAGCAATCAAAAGAAACACACACCTGATCAAACGGCTTACAAGTGCTTGAAAGAAACACACGATCCGTGTGCTTCTTTAGTCCCGGTTTGGAAGTTAAAGTGTGGATCGAACAGCTCAGAATTCCAAAGTTTGCAAAAGTTATACAAATTCACATTCAAAATAGTTTTAAACTAATTTAAATAATGGTTATAGAAAAGAGAAAATGTTTTTGTATTAGTTAGTCAAATTCAAACACTTTTCATATTGAAAGTTTTTTCAAATTCCAAAGTTTGCAAAAGTTATACAAATTCACATTCAAAATAGTTTTAAACTTATTAAAATAATGGTTATAGAAAAGAGAAAATGTTTTTGTATTAGTTAGTCAAATTCAAACACTTTTCATATTGAAAGTTTTTTCAAATTCCAAAGTTTGCAAAAGTTATACAAATTCACATTCAAAATAGTTTTAAACTTATTTAAAAAATGGTTATAGAAAAGAGAAAATGTTTTTGTATTAGTTAGTTAAATTCAAACACTTTTCATATTGAAAGTTGTTTCAAATTCCAAAGTGATTTAAAACAGAAAACAGAAAAAGAAAAGAAAAAGAAAAAGAAAAAGAAAAAACCCCTCAATCCCGGGTGGTGGCTCAGCCCGGGACAGATGGGGTGCTATCTATCCCGGGTGGTGGTTCAACCCGGGACAGATGACCCCTATTTGTCCCGGGCTGAGCCTCCACCCGGGACAGATAGCCTCTCCCCTATATAACCAACACTTAGCCACGGTTCCAGCCACCACCCGGAGCAAAACCAGATCGACGCCGTCAGGCTGCCCAATTTTCGCGCCGCCGCCTCCTTCCTCGACTCCGGCCGGGCCTCGCTCCATCCTCGAGCGTCGCTGCCTTCCTCCTCGACTCCGGCGACTAGGTGAGCCCTCTCTTCACTCTCTTTGCGCCACCATGCGCGCGTTGATGTTCCTCGACTCCGGCTAGCTCTGCCCACAGCCACCCCGACGTTGCCGCCCCCCCGCCCCCCCGACGACCCCGACTCCGGCTAGCTACGGCGTCACGCTGCCGCGCCTCCGACGACCAAGACCCCGACGCTGCCGCTCAACCTAGCTTCGCACCTTCCTCCTCGACCCCGACCCCGACTCCGCCGCCGCGCCTCCGATGACCAAGCAGTGGTGGCGCCGCCACTCCCAGGTAGACCGCGTCCGGGTGCATCGGAAGCGCATACGCGCACGGCTGGGCTCGTCGTAAATCGACGCCGGCGTCGTGGTCGCCGCCGCGGCTGATCTCCTCCGCCGATGACGTCACGGTGACGTTGCGGCGGGGTCTGTTGAGTTTTTTTTTCCAGATTTTTTTTCCAGAAAATGATTAAAACTGGAAAATAACCGTGAAGGTGGCGCACGGCTTTGCCCTACCGCCTAGCCCAAATGGAACTTACCATTGTCGCCCTATTCCAGATGGCTATGCTGTTGTCGGGGTTGATGAGGTTATCAAGACATATGAGGGAATTAAGCTGGACTTCCCTACGGGTGAAGACGAGGTTGAGTTGAGATTTCCCCTCAAGAGTACCTGCTTATGGAAAAGGAATACATCGTGTTCCCACACATGCAGCTAAATCGCCCTCCCAGTCCACAAGCCAGTCCACATAACTACAACAACGACAACCAATGCGCTAGTCCAGACACCCCCCACAACGACAACCAAGGTGCTAGTCCATCTCCGTCGTCACGTGAGCGTACTCCGCCGCGTGAGCGTACTCCGCCGCGTCAACGGACTCCATCGCCTCCGCAAAAGAAGCGGAAGTGCACCGCTGCGTCGACTAGTACTCAGAAAAGCGAAACGGCCGGGAAGTCTCGCTTTGTGAACTCTCGCAAAGATGTCGATACATGGGTCGAGGAGATCCAGACTTCCCAGAGAAAGAAGGCAAAAAAGATGTCTTTGCCTGTTCCGGTTTATTCTTCGGAAGCGATACGGTGGGCCATAGAATTTCTTACGCATCCGTCGCAATATGAACTAAATATGGACGATGACTACACACGCGTTCTGGTGCGTACATCTAGGAGAGTGCGGGAAGAACAAAAATCTGCTGCCACCCAGAAGAGAGATGTTCCACAGCTCGGAATGCACGCGGGACAATCGGCCCCTCCACTCATATTGGCGCCTTACAACCGGAACCCGGTCGATGATGTACTTTCGCAGCAAGCTCGAGATATGGGTATAACTCTGACAGAGCTTAAGGCATTGCAAGCTGGCGAGAGTGTCACCATACATGAGGTGGTGCAGACATATGTGAGAGGAGAAGATCTTGTCGACCCTGCAATGGTGCACACTCTACCAGCTAGGTTGCACCAACTAAATGCATGGTACTTGCATACCACGAAAAGTCAAGACGGAGACTGGCTCTATGGGAAAATTCCAAAGGATTTTTTTGGCCCAGGTGATGATGAGGTTCAAATCGAGTATTGCGAATTATGGCAGTTATTCAATTTTGACGCGCTCGACAAATCTATCATCAGTGCCTTTTGCATGTAAGTAATTAAATTATGTATATATGTCAGTAATTCTCTAGCTCTACTTATTTTTCATTGCTTGTAATTATCCTTATCATTATATTACTTTTGTACTCTATTATGCAGGCTGAAAATTATACAATCTCGAAAGCTGGGACTCAATCACAAGATTGGATTCATTGACCGTAATCGAGTTCATCATCATGGTTTGTTACATTACCCAGATCAAACGGAGGAGCTTTTGCTTACTTATTTGATGGCGCAACATTACAAAAGCACCATAATTTTCCCGTTCAACTTCGAGTGAGTTGTTTACTTTCTTATACATACTCGATGTTAATTAAGTATATGTAATTGATGATTTAGTTATTAACAAATATAAACATATGGCAGATTTCACTGGGTATTATTTGAGATTGATGTTGAAAAGGCAATCGTTGATGTCTTGGACCCATTATCGAAACCTGAAGAAAAGTTCGACGACACGAAACAGATGCTCCAGAGGTAATTTCGTTCATTATCACAATCGACCTCGTCTTTTCTAATAATATATAGTAATTAGTTAACTTCTTTACTAATTTTTCATACCGTAAACTTCAGGGTTTGGGACAAGTTCACCGGTTTCCACAAGGATGTCGGTATAGCTAAGAACCTCACTTTTAAATGGCGAGAGGTAAGACGTACTAGCTAGGTTCCACATACGCATATTCTTAATTTCAGTCTCACAATACCATTTTTTCAATATTTTTGATTATTTTTTATTAATTTCTTATCTTATTCTATCATAAAGTGCGCGAAGCAGCAACAAGGCACCAATTTGTGTGGATTCTATGTCTGCGAGTTCATCCGAATTCACTTCAATGAGGGTGTAGACTGGAATAGGGTACGTTAACAATTCATTCAAACTTGTTCACTTTTCAAATTGAATTATTTTCATAATGGTTGATATATTGGTGTTGATCTCTCCTTTTTAGTTTGAGACGATCCGGAACAGGCTTGATGCAAAAGACCGCCTACTACCAATCGCGGAGGAAATTGCGGGCTTTCTGTTTGACTATGTCATACAGCCAGGCGCAGAATGCAGTATAATCCGGCCGCCAAAAAAGACCATCCCGAGGAAAAAATAGGGTCTAATGCTTCTCTGTCATGTAATGATCTCTGTTTGTAAATATTTAGACATGATCTTCCGGTTGTAAATATTTGTTTGGGAGAACTCGTGTATTAGTAGTATTCATGACTATATCCCGAGGAAAAAATCGTGTGTTCATGATATATATTACATAGTAACGTATAATATGCAACTAGATCTTGTTTGAAATGAAACATAAATGAAAAAACACAGACACAAAAGAATCAGTAACATAAATAGAAAACAGAAACAAAAATAGAAAACAGGAAACAAAACAAAAGAAACAAAAAAAGAAAACAAAAAATCATATATACTGTCCCGGTTCGTATTACGAACCGGGACAAATGAGTGGGAGCCAGAGGCTGTCTGGTTTGGCCACGTGACCCCCCTACTGGTCCCGGGCCGTGGCGTGCCCGGGACAAATAGGGGAGGCTAGTTGTCCCGAACACGCTGTCCCGGGCGCATGACCGGGACAAAAAGCCCTCCCGGCCCGGGACCAGTGGCCTGTTTTGCTCTAGTGTTGCCCTTTGACGATGATTCAGGCTTCTTTCCCGCACCCTTGCTCGATGTTTCTGCCTTCTTCTCCTTGCCCTTACGCACTGCTTCAGCCCCCTTTTCCTTTGACGACGGCATGAAATCGTCGTCATCATCGCTGGAGTATACCCAGAGAAATGAACGACCGTACCTCTCACGTATGTCTTGAGTTCGATGAATCGGCTCATTAGTAACATGCCTATCGAACTTATCCGCAAGCCTCAAGACTTCAGCACGGATTTGTTCTGTGGTCCTATACGGAAACCCATCTCGGCATAGCCTCGCCCCTAGCAAAGAGAGATGTCTCTCACTACCAACAATTTCTTCAAGTGGAACTTCCCTACCATCTACCTTCAAATAGGTGATAATCTTAGCTAGATGCTCGGATGCGGCTATATGAAAGCCGGACACACACTTCTCACAAGGTACAATACACACCATGCTGGCGCTCTGTGAGAGTACCCCGCTTAGCCTAGAGTGGTTTTTATAGGACAATGGTGGCGGGAGGAACAGGCGGGAAACGGTGGCGGGAGAAACGGGCGGGAAACGGTGGCGGGAGAAATAGGCGGGAACGGCTTGCGGGAGAAATGGGCGAAACGTTGGCGGGAGAAATAGGCGGGAACGGCTTGCGGGAGAAATGGGCGGGAAACTGTGGCGGGAGAAAAAGGTGTGGGAGAAATGCCTGCATGCAGGCCTCGGCTTTCCCTGGGCCGACAGGGACCAATCGGCCTTCACTGGGCCGACTAGGTTAATGCCAGATCCGTGCAGGCGCGGATGCGGCCGACGAGCCCTGGTCGGCCAGCTCTGGGCCGACGAGCCCCAGTCGGCCTCTTCCGGGCCAACGAGCTCCAGTCGGCCTCCTCCAGGCCGAGGCCGTATTATTTTTAAAATATCCTAAATCTGCGCAATATTTCCCGAAATTTCAATAAAAAAAGTATTATTTAAAAAAATTTGCCGAAGCGCTTTTGGTAAGAGGAAATGGTAAGGAAAACTTCAACTGTAAGTGATGTTTTTATTTATGTCTCCTTATTTGCTTAATAATGGAGAGAGGAAATGTTGCTTTCTTGTTTGGGAAGTATTCTACCGCTGCTGAGGTAGAACGTGAGGCGTCTCCTGATCATATTGTGCCATTTAAAATACCTATGAAAATTGTTAGACATGTTATGAATAACCGCTATTTTGGGGATGGAACTATCATTTGCTGTATTTACATGAATTATGTGAGTTGTTCAAGTGTGCAGGTATTACGATGGACGAAGTCAGGAAAATTTTATTCTCCATATCACTTGGGGGAGAGCTGCGCATTGGTATAAATTGCTGAAGAACGGGGATTCTCTTGGATGGGAGGAAATTGTACCTCTCTTTTATTCTAAATTTTATCCTCCAAGTGAAATTCATCAAGATCGGAATTCTATATATAACTTCTGGCCTCATGATGGAGAGAGTATTGCCCAAGCGTGGGGGAGATTGAAGGCATTAATGCTCAAATGTCCCATTCATGAGCTTCCTGGTAATATTATTGTTGATAACTTCTATGCAAGACTCTCATTTGAAGATAAAACATTATTGGATACTTCATGTGCTGGATCATTCACTCATAATAATAAGGAGTTTAAGTGGGATCTTCTTGATCGTATTGAAGAAAATACTGAAGCATGGGAGAACGACAAAGGTAGGGAGTCAGGTATAAAATATGACTTTGAATGCATTAAAACCTTCATAGAAACTGATGCATTTCGAAATATTAATAATGCTTATGGTCTTGATTCTCAAGTTGTTGCAAATTATTATAAAACATTTGCTGACTATTTCGGTTTGCCCAAGAAGGGGTTTGAAAAATATCATGTACCCTATAAAGATAAACATGTTACTCCTTTAGCGAAAAGCATTGAAGTTAATATTGTTGATCATATAATTAATGAGCCTTATATTGATAAAATTCCTTTTCCTGTTAAAGTGAAAGAACACTCTATTATGGCTACTGTGGTTAGTAAAAGTGATAAGAAAGCTAAAGAACCCGATGAACAAATTAAAGTTGAACCTTCTGTGGCTATAGTTAAAGAACTTGTTTCTGAAAATGTAGGAGAAGAGTATATTATATTTTGTGATGATGCTTCTAATGTTGTCTCTCATCCTGCAAAGCCAAGAAAGGCTAGTGTTCCTGTATTTTGTTAAAATTGGTGATCATTGCTATTATGGTTTATGTGATATTGGTGCAAGTTCAAGTGCTATTCCTTATGAGCTTAACAAAGAAATTATGCATGAAATTAGCCCTAGCCAACTTGAGGATATTGATGTGGTTATTCAACTTGCTAATAGAGAAACTATCTTTCCCATTGGTATTGTTAGAGATGTTGAAGTTCTATGCGGTAAGACTAAATATCCCGCTGATTTTATTTTACTTGGTTCTGCTGCTTGATGGTTGCTAAGCGTGTGGTTGGTGAATCCCCAAGAGGAGGGTGTGAAGTAGCAGAGCAGCAAAATTTCCCTCGGTTATGAAACCAGTAGGAGATGAACGTTCCCCTCGAGGTGTCAACGGCGCCAGAATTGGTGTGGCGTAGGAGAGGTGGAATCTGCACACAACACAATCAAAGTACTTTGCCCCAACTTAACGGTGAGGGTGTCAATCCCACCGGCTTGCTGTGACAAAAGATTAAACGTATGTGTGGAAAAAAGATGATTGCTTGCAGAAAGTAACAAGTTTGTAGTTGTGGTTTTATCAGATTAATGAAAAGGACCGGGGTCCACAGTTCACTAGTGGTGTCTCTCCATAAATAATAATAACATTCATCCATGCGTGGTAAACAAATTACAGCGATGCAATTGACAGAAAAATGATAAGCAACCCAATGCATATACTAATGATATGGTATCTAGTCTGAGATTCATTCGGGCATTACAACAATATACATAGACCGTTCCAACCGCATCTATGACTAATAATCCACCTTCCGGTTAGCGTCCGCACCCCTTTCAGTATTAAGTTGCATGCAACAGATTATCGCCTTAAGCAAAGTGTGTAAAGTAAGTAAGTAACATCATCCTTAGATAAAGTACTATTGTTTTATCCCTAGTAGCAACAACACATCTACAACCTTAGAGCTTTCTGTCACTGTCCCAGATTAAATAGAGACATGAACCTACTATCGAGCATCAATACCCCCTCATGGAGTTACAAGCATCTACTTGGCCAGAGCATACACAAGTAACGAAGAGCATGCAAGATCATTAAATAGCACACACATCTTATATTATGAAGCAATAACTTTAGTACTCAATATTCATCGGATCCCAGCAAACACAACATGGAGAAGTACATAAAGATGATATTGATCATGATAGGCAGCTCACAAGATCTAAACATGATAGCACAAGAGGAGAAGGCAACCATCAAGCTACTGCTATGGACCTGTTGGCCAAGGTAGACTACTCACGCATCAGTCCGGAGGCGGTCATGGCGACATAGAAGCCTCCGGGGATGATTCCCCTTCCCGGCAGGGTGCCGGGGAGCAGTTGTGATCTCTCCCGAAGTGGTGGTGGCGACGGCGGCGGCTCGGGACCCGTGGAGGAAAAAGTGATTAATTGTGCTATGTTTTTAGGTCAAAGGGGTAACTGAAGGCGAAAGACCTAGGTCAGTGGGCGCCTGAGGGCGCCACACCACCTCCCGACGAGGCAGGCAAGGGAGCCACGCCACGAGGCGATGTGGCGGCCTCGTGGCCCCACTTCGTCTCATCTTCGGTTTTCCTGGACACATATTTTCCAAAAAATAATTCTTCGTCGGTTCGTTTCCAATTTGGCGGATATTTCCTTAAGAGATTTTCTGAAACCAAAAACAACAGAAAACAGGAAACTAGCACTGTGGCATCTTGTTAATAGGTTAGTCCCAGAAAATGCATAAAATTATATAAAATGCATATAAAACATGTAATAACATAATATAACATAACATGGAACACAAGAAATTATGGATACGTTGGAGATGTATCAACATCCCCAAGCATAATTCTACTCGTCCTGAGTAGGCAAGAATGATAAAAGAAGAATAATTTCTGAAGTGACATGCTTAAAACACAATCTTGATCATGTAATAATGTAAGGCATGTAAACTTATATCAAATGAATAAGGGTTGTAGTTTATATTGATATCAAATGAGTAATGAACAAACAAGTAGGTGAAGCAAGCAAGCTTTCAATGATATAGTACTAGATGGCAATCAACTTTGCAAAGTAGATATTAGAGATGATTTAAGCTACAAGCACAACAATATAATCATCTAATACTTCCAACAAACATGACAACTTTATGAAAGGATCAAGTCAAGTAATAGCAATATGCACGTAGAAAAATCAATATATTATTTGTTCAAAAGAAACAAGGAAGCGTTCAACTTTGGTTCCTGGCACCAGGATGTTATGGCTAAGAGAATGTTATCGGAGGTTTGGAAGGCCAACGGAAGAAAGGCTCACAAAGCTATAAATGATCATTAGATATTAGAAAGTCATACAATCTAAGCTATGCAAGGAGTAGTGATTGCCATACAATGGATGCACATGGATCTATAAGTATATGAAAGCTCTCCAATGGAACTAGTGGGGGTGCATCCAACTTGCTTGCTCACGAAGACCTAGAGCACTTTTGAGGAGGCTCATCATTGGAATATACAAGCCAAGTTATACAGTGTAAAGTTCCCCACATAGTTATGCAACTAAGACATGAAAACTCTCTCATATGGAGTAAAGGTGCTAAACATGAGCACAAATGATGATCACAAATGATATGGTGATGTAACATAAGCACAAGTGTGTGATAAAGAATACTAATGCTGCCCCCTTTTTTATTTCTTTTCTTTATTTCTTTCTTTTTCTTTTCTTTTTTCTCCTTTTCTATTTCTTTTTATGTTTCTCTTTTCGATGGGCTCCATGGCTCTTTTCACTTTTAGGGGCAAACATCCTAATATGATATATGATATATGAGAACACACTAATGATGATAAAACAACATACTCATGATATTAGTAACTATATGAATGTGCCATAAGAATACATATGACAACGGTGCCACTGCCAGTGTAGAAGGTTATGCAGTGCTCTAGCGTAACATGGGTAAAACCACACATCAACTTTATAGAAACACGCAAAGCAATAAACAAGTAATGAATGACAACAAGTCATGTAATGTAAGATGGATGTTGCATGGAAATATATCTCAGAACAACTATGGAAATGTTGTAGTAGATAGGTATGGCGGCTGTTTTGAGGAAGATATTTGGCTTATATGTAGGAGAACAAGATGAAGATCTCCCACGAGTTTGGATGTACCCGCGAAAAATGCACTAACTCTCAATGTGAGAAAGGGCAAAGCAAAGTACCGAATAGGCTAGCAATATGGTGGTGGAAGTGCCATGAAAACCGTAGTTTTAGAACTCGCAAGTAAATAGATTGCAAATAAAAATATGATCATGCAAGGCATAATGAAAATTACTCCTAGGGGTGCTGTGGAAAATGAACAAGTCATTGTTGGGGAACCAACCGTAGCGCATAACATAAAGTCATTACGGTTGCCTTAGGCAAAAAGAAGTCATATACCATTATGCAATCAACTGGAAATTTAAGTGTGGCACAGCTTTCAAGTTTCTCTAGACCAACCATTTAATCATTCCACTTTACTAGGTCATCATGTTTACCATTAAGCAAATTAATATCTCAAAACAACATCAAAGATTCAAGTGACACAATTTAATGATCTACAAGATTAATGTATCATTTAATTAACTTATTTAAAAGATTTAGCATTTTCTGTTCTCAACCAAACATCAATAACCTTATTTAAAAGATAAACTCTCCAAGTAATTAAACAATGAGATAAGAGAGTAAAATATAACAAAGCTAACAGCTCTAACAAGAGATGCATGAAAAACAAGAGCTAGAGAGCAAATGATAACAAAAGATAAATACTCAACGAATATAAGTGAAGAATACGAGTATTCATATGAAAAAGCGGAGCGTGTCTCTCTCCCACACAAAATAATGCTCGGATCCATATTTATTCAAAGAATGAAAATAACAAAAACAAAACAAAAAACAAACATACGCTTCAAGATAAGCACATAAGATGTGACGGAATTAAAATATAGTTTTACTAGAAAGGACCTGATAGTTTATCGATTAAGAAGGGGGTGCCTTGGGCATCCCTAAGCTTTGACGCTTGAGTCTTCTTGAATTTCATTGGGGTGAACCACCCGGGTATCCCCAAGCTTTGGCTTTACTATCCTCTTGATCACATTATATCATCCTCTTCTCTTGATCCTTGAAAACTTCCTCCACACCAAACTTAGAGTAACTTCTTTAGAGGGTTAGTGCACAAAAAATTATGATATTCTGTAGGAACACAATTGCTACCATTGCTAGCAGAATCTGTCAAAACAGAACAGTCCGTAAAAATGAATTTTTTCGAGGCACTTAACTTGCTCAGAAAACTCAAAACTAATGCAAGTTGTGTATACATCTGGGGATTTTGCACACAAAACAAAAGATTTTTGGGACGTTCCAGTGAAGATATGAATTTAACGGTGGACAGCAGAAATCTGTTTCAGCACATGAATTGAATTTAAGCATCAACTTTCAACTAGAGGCTTAACTTGGCACAACATTGCAATAAAAATAAGATTCAAAGGAATTGTTACAGAGGTAGGCATGTTCCTTAACACAAGAAAAAAAATGACAGGTTGCCTGCAGAAAGCGCTTTCTTTAATGCCTTTTAGCTAGTCTTGATAGTTGTGATGATGCTCTCATAAATATAGAAAATAGAGCAAAAGGAGCATCAACATACAAATTCAAAATACATTTAAATCTAACCCACTTACTATGCATAGGAATGTACACAAATAAATTTACAAAGAACAAAGTGACAGGCATAGGAAGATAAAACAAGAGTAAATTCAAAACTTTTAGCATATAGAAAGGTGTTTTTGTAACATCAAAACTTCTACAACCATATTCTCCTCTCTCATAATAATTTTCAGTAGTAGAAGCAAATTCAACCATATAACCATAAGAATCATTCAACTTAGATAATATAGGCACATAAAGAGGACCATTAAATTTATTTTGGGATTCATTAGCATGCTTCTCTCTTTCAAAATAGTTATTAAGATCAATATCAAGTTTAAGATCATGGTTGCAACAAAGATTTGAAACTAGAGACGATTGCAAACCACTTAAGTATTTCTCAACATAAACAAGTTTCTCCTCCATGGTATAATTAGGAGAATTCAAGAACAAAGTAGGACTCTCATGAGTAAGAGTACCATCACAAGCAGGAATTATGTCATTTTTATCCTCACATGAATAAGTAATAACTTCTAACAAAGAGGATTATTGATAAGCATAGGACCATCATCTAAAGCATTATTATATATAACATTGGGGACCACATTTTTACTTCATGTTATTTTATCTTTAATTTTATCAAAACTAGATATTTCAATAGATTCATGACATTCAACAATATAACACACTATCTCCTTAGGCACGTATAGAGGGCTATCAAATAATGTAAGATTTAAAGAGTTACTATATTTAGGAGGTAAATCCTCCTTTTGTTCTTCACTCTACTCCTCTTTTTCATCTAATGAGCTTTCAGGTTCAGCAATTTCTTCTTCTTCAGGTTCCTGCAAGACAACAATTTATTCTATTTGAGGATACCTTTTCTCAAGAAATTCAGAAATACAAGGATTATCATTATAATATTCAAGACAGTAACAAAGTACAACATAGTTCTCAGTTTTACAAGGGGCATCATCATTTTGAATTTAACCAGCAATTTCATAGGCACCCTTAAAAACAACAAATTCTTCAATTTGTTCAAGATTATTAAAGTCATAGTTTCATTTAGCATAGGCAGCCAAGGTTTCATTATCATTATAATCACATTGGAAAGGGAGGTGTTTATGCCTCCTACAGCAAAAGGATTCATTAAAGCAGTAGGATTCATCATATGTAGAACACAAGTTTATAGCAAAATAATTCAATCTACTTATTTGTTCCCATAAATATTTCCCTTTTTTAGACGAGCGGTATTCCTCTTTTGTATCAAATATAGATTCCATTCATAACAAGTAAAGAACTAGACATAATAAGCAAACCGAAATACAAAAATAACTAAATCAAAATAAATAAAGTAACAAAACTGAAAATAAAAGTGCAAACCGAAATAAGAAAAATAATGTTAAGTAACTATTTTTTTTGTATTTTTTTATTAAGCAAACAAGACAGTAATAAAAATAAACTAAGCAAGACAATAACCAAATAAAAAGATTGGAAGTGCGAAAACTCCCCTCGTGAAGGACACTCAAATCCCCGGCAACCAGAAATTCTTTGATGGTTGCTAAGCGTGTGGTTGGTGAATCCTCAAGAGGAGGGTGTGAAGTAGCAAAGCAGCAAGATTTCCCTCAGTTATGAAACCAAGGTTATCGAACCAGTAGGAGATGAACGTTCCCCTCGAGGTGTCAATGGCGCTAGAGTTGGTGTGGCGTAGCAGACGTGGAATCTGCACACAACACAATAAAAGTACTTTGCCCCTACTTAACGGTGAGGGTGTCAATCCCACCGGCTTGCTGTAACAAAAGATTAAATTTATGTGTGGAAAAAAGATTTTTGCTTGCAGAAAGTAACAGGTTTGCAGTTGTGATTTTATCAGATTAATGAGAAGGACCGGGGTCCACAGTTCACTAGTGGTGTCTCTCCATAAATAATAATAACATTCGTCCATGCGTGGTAAACAAATTACAGCTAGGCAATTGACAGAATAATGATAAGCAACGCAATGCATATACTAATGATATGGTGTCTAGTGTGAGATTCATTCGGGCATTACAACAATATATGTAGACCGTTCCAACCGCATCGATGACTAATCCACCTTCCGGTTAGCGTCTGCACCCCTTTCAGTATTAAATTGCATGGAACAGATTATCGTCTTAAGCAAAGTGTGTAAAGTAAGTAAGTAACATCATCCTTAGATAAAGTACTATTGTTTTATCCCTAGGAGCAACAACACATCTACAACCTTAGAGCTTTCTGTCACTGCCCCAGATTAAATAGAGTCATGAACCTACTATCGAGCATCAATACCCACTCTTGGAGTTATAAGCATCTACTTGGCCAGAGCATACACAGGTAACGGAGAGCATGCAAGATCATTAAATAGCACACACATGATATATTATGAAGCAATAACTTTAGTACTCAATATTCATCGGAACCCAGCAAACACAACATGGAGAATTACATAAAGATGATCTTGATCATGATAGGAAGCTCACAAGATCTAAACATGATAGCACAATAGGAGAAGACAACCATCTAACGAGTGCTATGGACCCGTAGTCCAACGTAAACTACTCACGCATCAGTCCGGAGGCGGTCATGGAGACGTAGAAGCCTCCGGGGATGACTCCCCCTCCCGGCAGGGTGCCGGGGAGCAGTTCTGATCTCTCCCGAAGTGGTGGCAGCGACGGCGGCGGCTCGGTGCCCATGGAAGAAAAAGTGATTAACCGTGCTCTGTTTTTAGGTCAAGGGGGTATTTGTAGGCGAAAGACCTAGGTCGGTGGGCGCCCGAGGGCGCCACACCACCTCCCGGTGCGGCAGGCAAGGGAGCCGCGCCACGAGGCGATGTGGCGGCCTCGTGGTCCCACTTCGTCTTGACTTTGGTTTTCCTGGACGCATATTTTCCAAGAATAATTCCTGGTTGGCTCGTTTCCAATTTGGCAGATATTTCCTTAAGAGCTTTTCTGAAACCAAAAACAGCATAAAATAGGGAACTGTCACTGTGGCATCTTGTTAATAGGTTAGTCCCAGAAAATGCATAAAACTATATAAAATGCATATAAAGCATGTAATAACATGATATAACATAACATGGAACACAAGAAATTATGGATATGTTGGAGACGTATCACTTCTAGTAAGACTTGTCCTATCATTTTTGGTAGACCTTTTATGAAAACTTGTGGTGCTGTTATAGATTGTAGGAAAGAGAAAATCCTTACCAAATTTGTTGGTGAATCCTATGAATTCAATTTTACAAAAATTGCTAAATCTCCTTATGAATCTGAATTGCCTAATGAACATTTGAGAGTAGAACAACTTGCTTCTATTTCTCTTGCTCCTACTAATTATATTCAGCAATTTATGGAGGATCATGAGGATGAAACTTTTATGGAAGAAAGAAATGTACTTGAGGACATATTCCTTCGTCCACCTATTCTTAAGCATAATTTAAAATTGGAAGACTTGGTTAAAACACTTCAACCTAAAGACGATCCTCTCTTTGATTTAAAACCTTTGCCTGATAATTTTAAGTGTCCTCATCTTGATCATAAGAAAATATATCCTATTATTATTATTGCTAACCTTTCAGGTAAGGAAAAAGAAAGATTATTGGAAATATTGAAGAAACACCGTGGAGCTATGGGTTATACTTTGGATGATTTGAAAGGGATTTCCCGTTCCACATGTCAACATTATATTAATATGGAGCTCGATGCGAAGCCAGTTGTTGAACATCAACGCCGTTTAATACCTAAGATGAAGGAAGTGTTAAGAAATGAGGGATTAAAACTTCTTGATGCTGGTATCATTCATCCTATTGCTGATAGTAGATGGGTTAGTCCTGTGAATTGTGTCCCTAAGAAGGGTGGAATTACTGTTGTACCTAATGATCATAATGAACTTATTACTCAAAGAGTAGTTGTTGGTTATATAATGTGCATTGATTTTAGAAAGGTTAATAAAGATACTAAGAAAGATCATTATTCATTACCCTTTATTGATCAAATGCTAGAAAGATTGGCCAATAAAACTCATTTTTGCTTTCTTGATGGTTATTCTGGTTTCTCTCAAATTGCTGTTAAAACTCAAGATCAAGAGAATACCACATTTACTTGTCCCTATGGTACTTATGCTTATAGACGTATGCCTTTTGGTTTATGTAATGCTCCTGCTACTTTTCAAAGATGTATGTCCGCTATCTTTCATGGTTTTTGTGAAGAAATTGTGGAGATGTTCATGGACGATTTCTCCATTTATGGCACTTCTTTTGATAATTGCTTGCACAATCTTGATAAGGTTTTGCAGAGATGTGAAGAAACTAACCTTGTTCTTAATTGGGAGAAATGTCACTTTATGGTTAATGAAGGGATTGTTATTCATCATTATATCACCTCTGATCATGTTCCATATGGTGTGTTGTGAGTAGTTCGTTGTGTTCTTGAGGATAGGGGAGAAGTCTAGATGTTAGTAGTGAACTATGTTGAATAATATTTGATGTTTTGATATTTAAGTTGTGGTGCCATTCTTCTAGTGGTGTCATGTGAATGTCGACTACATGACATTTCGCCTTTATGGACCTAGGGGAATGCATCGTGTACTCGGTTATCATTTGTGGGGTTGCCGGAGGGACATAAATCTAAACCCTCGTTGGTATTCCGATGCACGAGGGATCGTAGGATCTCAGAGTTTAAGGCTATGGTTAGATTTATCTTAATTACTTTCTTGTATTTGCGGATGCTTGCAAGGGGTATAATCCTAGGAAAGGCGGTGCATTAGCATAGGTTCACCCACATGACACTTATCTAACCACTAAAGATTATTCGTCAATATGAAGCAAAAGCACTAGACAGAAATCCCGTGTGTCCTCAAGAACGTTTTGTCATCATAAGTAAACAAACCGGATTGTCCTTTGCTCTCAAACGGATTGGGCCACTCGCTGCAATTATATTTGCCGAGCTCTATTTACTCGCACTTTATTTCTCTGTTATATCAAAGTCTACTGAAAACTTGTCTGCTAGTGTTTACAGTGAATTCCTCAACAAAACCACTTGTCAACACCTTCTGCTCCTCGTTGGGTTCGACACTCTTATTTATCGAAAGTACTGCGATACACCCCCTATACTTGTGGGTCATCAAGACTATTTTCTGGCACCGTTGTCGGGGAGTGGAGCGCTATTGGTAAGAGGAATTGGTAAGGAAAACTTCAAATGTAAGTGTTGTTTTATTTCTGTCTCCTTATTTGCTTAAAAATGGAGAGAAGAAATGTTGCTTTCTTGTTTGGGAAGTCTTCTACCGCTGCTGAGGTAGAACGTGAGGCGCCTCCTGATGATATTGTGCCATTTAAAATACCTATGAAAATTGTTGGACATGTTATGAATAACCGCTATTTTGGGGATGGAACTGTCCACCCCGGTGATCATTTGCTGTATTTACATGAATTATGCGAGTTGTTCAAGTGTGCAGGTATTGTGATGGACGAAGTCAGGAAAAATTTATTCTCCATATCACTTGGGGGAGAGCTGCGCATTGGTATAAATTGCTGAAGAACGGGGATTCTCTTGGATGGGAGGAAATTGTACCTCTCTTTTATTCTAAATTTTATCCTCCAAGTGAAATTCATCAAGATCGGAATTCTATATATAAGTTCTGGCCTCGTGATGGAGAGAGTATTGCCCAAGCGTGGGGGAGATTGAAGGCATTAATGCTCAAATGTCCCATTCATGAGCTTCCTGGTAATATTATTGTTGATAACTTCTATGCAAGACTCTCATTTGAAGATAAAACATTATTGGATACTTCATGTGCTGGATCATTCACTCGTAATAAGAAGGAGCTTAAGTGGGATCTTCTTGATCGTATTGAAGAAAATACTGAAGCATGGGAGAACGACAAAGGTAGGGAGTCAGGTATAAAATATGACTTTGAATGCATTAAAACTTTCATAGAAACTGATGCATTTCGAAATATTAATAATGCTTATGGTCTTGATTCTCAAGTTGTGCAAATTATTATAAAACATTTGCTGACTATTTCGGTTTGCCCAAGAAGGGGTTTAAAAAATATCATGAACCCTATAAAGATAAACATGTTAGTCCTTTAGCGAAAAGCATTGAAGTTAATATTGTTGATCATATCATTCCTGAGCCTTATATTGATAAAATTCCTTTTCCTGTTAAAGTGAAAGAACACTCTATTATGGCTTGTGTGGTTAGTAAAAGTGATAAGAAAGCTAAAGAACCCGATGAACAAATTAAAGTTGAACCTTCTATGGCTATAGTTAAAGAACTTGTTTCTGAAAATGTAGGAGAAGAGTATATTATATTTTGTGATGATGCTTCTAATGTTGTCTCTCATCCTGCAAAGCCAAGAAAGGCTAGTGTTCCTGTGTTTTGTTAAAATTGGTGATCATTGCTATTATGGTTTATGTGATATTGGTGCAAGTTCAAGTGCTATTCCTTATGAGCTTTACAAAGAAATTATGCAAGAAATTAGCCCTAGCCAACTTGAAGATATTGATGTGGTTATTCAACTTGCTAATAGAGAAACTATCTTTCCCATTGGTATTGTTAGAGATGTTGAAGTTCTATGCGGTAAGACTAAATATCCCACTGATTTTCTTGTACTTGGTTCTGCTGCTTGATGGTAGCTAAGCGTGTGGTTGGTGAATCCCCAAGAGGAGGGTGTGAAGTAGCAGAGTAGTAAAATTTCCCTCGGTTATGAAACCAAGGTTATCGAACCAGTAGGAGATGAACGTTCCCCTCGAGGTGTCAACGGCGCCAGAATTGGTGTGGCGTAGGAGACGTGGAATCTGCACACAACACAATCAAAGTACTTTGCCCCAACTTAACGGTGAGGGTGTCAATCCCACCGGCTTGCTTTGACAAAAACGTATGTGTGGAAAAAAGATGATTGCTTGCAGAAAGTAACAAGTTTGTAGTTGTGGTTTTATCAGATTAATGAAAAGGACCGGGGTCCACAGCTCACTAGTGGTGTCTCTCCATAAATAATAATAACATTCATCCATGCGTGGTAAACAAATTACAGCGATGCAATTGACAGAAAAACGATAAGCAACCCAATGCATATACTAATGATATGGTATCTAGTGTGAGTTTCATTCGGGCATGACAACAATATACATAGACCGTTCCAACCGCATCTATGACTAATAATCCACCTTCCGGTTAGCGTATGCACCCCTTTCAGTATTAAGTTGTATGCAACAGATTATCGCCTTAAGCAAAGTGTGTAAAGTAAGTAAGTAACATCATCCTTAGATAAAGTACTATTGTTTTATCCCTAGTAGCAACAACACATGTACAACCTTAGAGCTTTATGTCAATGTCCCTGATTAAATAGAGACATGAACCTACTATCGAGCATCAATACCCCCTCTTGGAGTTACAAGCATCTACTTGGCTAGAGCATACACAAGTAACGGAGAGCATGGAAGATCATTAAAAAGCACACACATCATATATTATGAAGCAATAACTTTACTACTCAATATTCATCGGATCCCAGCAAACACAACATGGAGAATTACATAAAGATGATATTGATCATGATAGGCAGCTCACAAGATCTAAACATGATAGCACAAGAGGAGAAGACAACCATCAAGCTACCGCTATGGACCTGTTGTCCAAGGTAGACTACTCACGCATCAGTCCGGAGGCAGTCATGGCGACGTAGAAGCCTCCGGGGACGATTCCCCCTCCCGGCAGGGTGTCGGGGAGTAGTTGTGATCTCTCCCGAAGTGGTGGCGGCGTCGGCGGCGGCTCAGGACCCGTGGAGAAAAAGTGATTAATCGTGCTCTGTTTTTCGGTCAAAGGGGTATTTGAAGGCGAAAGACCTAGGTCAGTGGGCGCCCGAGGGCGCCACACCACCTCCCGGCGCGGCAGGGAAGGGAGCCGCGCCACGAGGCGATGTGGCGTCCTCGTGGCCCCACTTCGTCTCGTCTTCGGTTAACCTGGACACATATTTTCCAAAAAATAATTCCTGGTTGGCTCGTTTCCAATTTGGCGGATATTTCCTTAAGAGATTTTCTGAAACCAAAAACAGCAGAAAACAGGAAACTGGCACTATGGCATCTTGTTAATATGTTAGTCAAAGAAAATGCATAAAACTATATAAAATGCATATAAACATGTAATAACATGATATAACATAACATGGAACACAAGAAATTATGGATACGTTGGAGACGTATCAACATCCCCAAGCTTAGTTCTACTCGTCCTGAGTAGGCAAGAACGATAAAAGAAGAATAATTTCTGAAGTGACATGCTTAAACACAATCTTGATCATGTAATAATGTAAGACATGTAAACTGAGATCAAATGAATAAGGGTTGTAGTTTATATTGATATCAAATGAGTAATGTACAAACAAGTAGGTGAAGCAAACAAGCTTTCAATGATATAGTACTAGATGGCAATCAACTTTGCAAAGTAGATATTAGAGATGATTTAAGCAACAAGCACAAGAATATAATCATCTAATGCTTCCAACAAGCATGACAACTTTATGAAAGGATCAAGTCAAGTAATAGCAATATGCACGTAGAAAATCAATATATTATTTGCTCAAAAGAAACAAGTAAGCGTTCAACTTTGGTTCTTGGCACCAGGATGTTATGGCTAAGAGAATGTTAACGGAGCTTTGGAAGGCCAACGGAAGAAAGGCTCACAAAGCTGTAAATGATCATTAGACAATAGAAAGTCATACAATCTAAGCTATGCAAGGAGTAGTGATTGCCATACAACGGATGCACATGGAGCTATAAGTATATGAAAGCTCTCCATTGGAACTAGTGGGGGTGCATCCAACTTGCTTGCTCACGAAGACCTAGAGCACTTTTGAGGAGGCTCATCATTGGAATATACAAGCCAAGTTATATAGTGTAAAGTTCCCCACATAGGTATGCAACTAAGACATGAAAACTATCTCATATGGAGTAAAGGTGCTAAACATGAGCACAAATGATGATCACAAATGATATGGTGCTGTAACATAAGCACAAGTGTGTGATAAAGAATAGTAATGCTCCCCCCTTTTTTATTTCTTTTATTTCTTTCTTTTTCTTTTCTTTTTTCTCTTTTTTCTATTTCTTTTTATGTTTCTCTTTTCGATGTCCTCCATGGCTCTTTTCACTTTTAGGGGCAAACATCCTAATATGATATATGATATATGACAACACACTAATGATGATAAAACAACATACTCATGATATGAGTAACTATATGAATGTGCCATAAGAATACATATGACAACGGTGCCACTGCCAGTGTAGCAGGTTATGCAGTGCTCTAGCGTAACATGGGTAAGACCACACATAAACTTTATAGAAACACGCAAAGCAATAAACAAGTAATGAATGACAACAAGTCATGTAATGTAAGATGGATGTTGCATGGAAATATATCTCGGAACAACTATGGAAATGTAGTAGTAGATAGGTATGGTGGTTGTTTTGAGGAAGATATTTGGCTTATATGTAGGAGAACAAGATGAAGATCTCCCACGAGTTTGGATGTTCCCGCGAAAAATGCACCAACTCTCAATGTGAGAAAGGGCAAAGCAAAGTACCGAAGAGGCTAGCAATATGGTGCTGGAAGTGCCATGAAAACCGTAGTTTTAGAACTCGCAAGTAAAAAGATTCCAAATAAAAATATGATCATGCAAGGCATAATGAAAATTACTCCTAGGGGTGTTGTGGCAAATGAACAAGTCACTGTTGGGGAACCAACCGTAGCGCATAACATAAAGTCGTTACGGTTGCCTTAGGCAAAAAGAAGTCATATACCATTATGCAATCAACTGGAAATTTAAGTGTGGCACAGCTTTCAAGTTTCTCTAGACCAACCATTTAATCATTCCACTTTACTAGGTCATCATGTTTACCATTAAGAAAATTAATATCTCAAAACAACATCAATGATTCAAGTGACACAATTTAATGATCTACAAGATTAATGTATCATTTAATTACACCATCTACCACATTTAGCATTTTCTGTTCTCAACCAAACATCAATCAACTTATTTAAAAGATAAACTCTCCAAGTAATTAAACAATGAGATAAGAGAGTATAATATAACAAAGCTAACAGCTCTAACAAGAGATGCATGAAAATCAAGAGCTATAGAGCAAACGACAACAAAAGATAAATACTCAACGAATATAAGTGAAGAATACGAGTATTCATATGAAAAAGTGGAGCGTGTCTCTCTCCCACATAAAATAATGCTCGGATCCATATTTATTCAAAGAATGAAACTAACAAAAACAAAACAAAAAACAAACATACGCTTCAAGATAAGCACATAAGATGTGACGGAATTAAAATATAGTTTCACTAGAAAGGACCTGATAGTTTATCGATTAAGAAGGGTGTACCTTGGCCATCCCCAAGATTTGACGCTTGAGTCTTTTTGAATTTCATTGGGGTGAACCACCGGGTATCCCCAAGCTTTGGCTTTACTATCCTCTTGATCACATTATATCATCCTCTTCTCTTGATCCTTGAAAACTTACTCCACACCAAACTTAGAGTAACTTCTTTAGAGGGTTAGTGCACACAAAATTATGATATTCTGTAGGAACACAATTGCTACCATTGCTACTGGACATTAGCTACAGCCACTGATACTTAAAAGGATAAAAAGATTCAATCAAAATAGCAAAAGAGACATTGCAAAAGAAAATGGCAGAATCTGTCAAAACAGAACAATTCGTAAAAATGAATTTTTTCGAGGCACTTAACTTGCTCAGAAAACTCAAAACTAATGCAAGTTGCGTATACATCTGGGGATTATGCACACAAAAAGACAGATTTTTTTGACGTTCCGGTGAAGATATGAATTTAACGGGGGACAAGAAAAATCTGTTTCAGCACATGAATTGAATTTAAGCATCAACTTTCAACTAGAGGCTTAACTTGGCACAACATTGCAATAAAAATAAGATTCAAAGGAATTGTTACAGAGGTAGGCATGTTCCTTAACACAAGAAAAACAAAATAAAATGACAGGTTGCCTCCAAAAAGCGCTTTCTTTAATGCCTTTTAGCTAGTCTTGATAGGTGTGATGATGCTCTCATAAATATAGAAAATAGAGCAAAAGAAGCATCAACATACAAATTCAAATCACATTTAAATCTAACCCACTTACTATGCATAGGAATGTACACAAATAAATTTACAAAGAACAAAGTGACAGGCATAGGAAGATAAAACAAGAGTAACTTCAAAACTTTTAGCATATAGAAAGGTGTTTTAGTAACATCAAAACTTCTACAACCATATTCTCCTCTCTCATAATAATTTCCAGTAGTAGAAGCAAATTCAACCATATAACCATAAGAATCATTCAACTTAGATAATATAGGCACATAAAGAGGATCATTAAATTTATTTTGGGATTCATTAGCATGCTTCCCTCTTTCAAAATAGTTATTAAGATCAATATCAAGTTTAAGATCATGGTTGCAACAAAGATTTGAAACTAGAGACGATTGCAAACCACTTAAGTATTTCTCAACATAAACAAGTTTCTCCTCCATGGTATAATTAGGAGAATTCAAGAACAAAGTAGGACTCTCATGAGTAAGTGTATCATCACAAGCAGCAATTATGTCATTTTTATCCTCACATGAATAAGTAATAACTTCTAAACAAAGAGGATTATTGATAAGAATAGGACCATCATCTAAAGCATTATTATATATAACATTGGGGACCACATTTTTACTTCATGTTATTTTATTTTTAATTTTATCAAAACTAGATATTTCAATAGATTCATGACATTCAACAATATAACACACTTCCTCCTTTGGCATGTATAGAGGGCTATCAAATAATGTAAGAGTTAAAGAGTTACTATATTTAGGAGGTAAATCCTCCCTTTGTTCTTCACTCTACTCCTCTTTTTCATCTAATGAGCTTTCAGGTTCAGCAATTTCTTCTTCTTCAGGTTCCTGCAAGACAACAATTTATTCTATTTGAGGATACCTTTTCTCAAGAAATTTAGAAATACAAGGATTATCATTATAATATTCAAGACAGTAGCCAAGTACAGCATAGTTCTCAGTTTTACAAGGGGCATCATCATTTTGAATTTAACCAGCAATTTCATAGGCACCCTTAAAAACAATAAATTCTTCAATTTGTTCAATATTATTAAGGTGTTTATGCCTCCTACAGCAAAAGGATTCATTACAGCAGTAGGATTCATCATATGTAGAACACAAGTTTATAGCAAAATAATTCAATCTACTTCTTTGATCCCATAAATATTTCTCTTTTTTAGACAAGCGGTATTCCTCTTTTGTATCAAATATAGATTCCATTCATAACAAGTAAAGAACTAGACATAATAAGAAAACCGAAATACAAAAATAACCAAATCAAAATAAATAAAGTAACAAAACTGAAAATAAAAGTGCAAACCAAAATAAGAAAAATAATGTTAAGTATCTATTTTTTTGTATTTTTTATATTAAGCAAACAAGACAGTAATAAAAATAAACTAAGTAAGACAATAACCAAATAAAAAGATTGGAAGTGCGAAAACTCCCCTCGTGAAGAACACTCAAATCCCCGGCAACCAGAAATTCTTTGATGGTTGCTAAGCGTGTGGTTGGTGAATCCTCAAGAGGAGGGTGTGAAGTAGCAAAGCAGCAAGATTTCACTCAGTTATGAAACCAAGGTTATCGAACCAGTAGGAGATAAACGTTCCCCTCGAGGTGTCAATTGCGTCAGAGTTGGTGTGGCGTAGCAGACGTGGAATCTGCACACAACACAATCAAAGTATTTTGCCCCTACTTAACGGTGAGGGTGTCAATCCCACCGGCTTGCTGTAACAAAAGATTAAACATATGTGTGGAAGAAAGATGTTTGCTTGCAGAAAGTAACATGTTCGCAGTTGTGGTTTTATCAGATTAATGAGAAGGACCGGGGTCCACAATTCACTAGTGGTGTCTCTCCATAAATAATAATAACATTTGTCCATGCGTGGTAAACAAATTACAGCTAGGCAATTGACAGAATAATAATAAGCAACGCAATGCATATGCTAATGATATGGTCTCTAGTGTAAGATTCATTCGGGCATTACAACAATATACGTAGACCGTTCCAACCGCATCGATGACTAATAATCCACCTTCCGGTTAGCGTCTGCACCCCTTTCAGTATTAAGTTGCATAGAACAGATTATCGCCTTAAGAAAAGTGTGTAAAGTAAGTAAGTAACATCATCCTTAGCTAAAGTACTATTGTTTTATCCCTAGTAGCAACAACACATCTACAACCTTAGAGCTTTCTGTCACTGCCCTAGATTAAAAAGAAACATGAACCTACTATCGAGCATCAATACCCAGTCTTGGAGTTACAAGCATCTACTTGGCCAGAGCATACACAGGTAACGGAGAGCATGCAAGATCATTAAATAGCACACACATGATATATTATGAAGCAATAACTTTAGTACTCAATATTAATCGGAACCCAGCAAACACAACATGGAGAATTACATAAAGATGATCTTGATCATGGTAGGAAGCTCACAAGATCTAAACATGATAGCACAAGAGGAGAAACAACCATCTAACGACTGCTATGGACCCGTAGTCCAACGTAAACTACTTACGCATCAGTCCGGAGGCGGTCATGGCGACGTAGAAGCCTCCGGGGACGACTCCCCCTCCTGGCAGGGTGCCAGGGAGCAGTTCTGATCTCTCCCGAAGTGGTGGCAGCAACGGCGGCAGCTCGGGGCCCGTGGAAGAAAAAGTGATTAACCGTGCTCTGTTTTTAGGTCAATGTGGCGCCGTCGTGGCCCCACTTCGTCTCGACTTTGGTTTTCCTGGACGCATATTTTCCAAAAATAATTCCTCGTTGGCTCGTTTCCAAAAAAGCATAAAACAGGGAACTGTCACTGTGGCATCTTGTTAATAGGTTAGTCCCAGAAAATGCATAAAACTATATAAAATGCATATGAAACATGTAATAACATGATATAACATAACATGGAACACAAGAAATTATGGATATGTTGGAGACGTATCACTTCTAGTAAGACTTGTCCTATCATTTTTGGTCGACCTTTTATGAATACTTGTGGTGCTGTTATAGATTGTAGGAAAGAGAAAATCCTTACCAAATTTGCTGGTGAATCCTATGAATTAAATTTTACAAAATTTGCTAAATCTCCTTATGAATCTGAATTGCCTAATGAACATTTGAGAGTAGAACAACTTGCTTCTATTTCTCTTGCTCCTACTAATTATATTCAGCAATTTATGGAAGATCGTGAGGATGAAACTTTTATGCAAGAAAGAAATGAACTTGAGGACATATTCCTTCGTCCACCTATTCTTAAGCATAATTTAAAAGTGGAAGACTTGGTTAAAACACTTCAACCTAAAGACGACGCTCTCTTTGATTTAAAACCTTTGCCTGATAATTTTAAGTATGCTCATCTTGATCATAAGAAAATATATCCTGTTATTATTATTGCTAACCTTTCAGGTAAGGAAGAAGAAAGATTATTGGAAATATTGAAGAAACACCGTGGAGCTATGGGTTATACTTTGGATGATTTGAAAGGGATTTCCCCTTCCACATGTCAACATTATATTAATATGGAGCTCGATGCGAAGCCAGTTGTTGAACATCAACGCCGTTTAATACATAAGATGAAGGAAGTGTTAAGAAATGAGGGATTAAAACTTCTTGATGCTGGTATCATTCATCCTATTGCTGATAGTAGATGGGTTAGTCTTGTGAATTGTGTCCCTAAGAAGGGTGGAATTACTGTTGTACCTAATGATCATAATGAACTTATTACTCAAAGAGTAGTTGTTGGTTATAGAATGTGCATTGATTTTAGAAAGGTTAATAAAGATACTAAGAAAGATCATTATTCATTACCCTTTATTGATCAAATGCTAGAAAGATTGGCCAATAAAACTCATTTTTGCTTTCTTGATGGTTATTATGGTTTCTCTCAAATTGCTGTTAAAACTCAAGATCAAGGGAATACCACATTTACTTGTCCCTATGGTACTTATGCTTATTGACGTATGCCTTTCGGTTTATGTAATGCTCCTGCTACTTTTCGAAGATGTATGTCCGCTATCTTTCATGGTTTTTGTGAAGAAATTTTGGAGGTGTTCATGGACGATTTCTCCATTTATGGCACTTCTTTTGATAATTGCTTGCACAATCTTGATAAGGTTTTGCAGAGATGTGAAGAAACTAACCGTGTTCTTAATTGGGAGAAATGTCGCTTTATGGTTAATGAAGGGATTGTTTTTGGACATAATATTTCTGAAGGAGGTATTGAAGTTGATAGAGCTAAAGTGGAGGCAATTGAGAAAATGCCTTGCCCCCGAGATGTTAAAGGTATTCGTAGTATTCTTGGTCATGCTGGTTTGTATAGAAGGTTTATCAAAGACTTTGCTAAGGTATCAAAGCCTGTTACTAATCTCCTGCAAAAAGATATATCATTTGTTTTTTATGATGATTGTAAGGACGCTTTTGAAACCCTTAAGAACGCTTTAATAACTGAACCTATTGTTCAACCACCTGATTGGAATTTACCATTTTAAATTATGTGTGATACTAGTGAATTTTTTGTTGGTGTTGTTCTTGGACAAAGAGTAGATAAGAAATTAAATGTTATTCATTATGCTAGTAAGACTCTTGATTCTGCTCAAAAGTATTTCTAGTTGTTGTCTTTGCTTGTGACAAATTTATACAATACATTGTTGATTCTAAAGTTATTATTCATACTGATCATGCTGCAATTCGATACCTTATGGAAAAGAAAGATGTAAAGCCTAGGCTTATTAGATGAGTATTATTGTTGCAAGAATTCGACATACATATTGTAGATAGGAAAGGTGCTGATAATCATGTTGCTGACACTTTGTCTAGATTGGAAAACATTGCTTATGATCCTATACCTGTTAATGCTAGTTTTCCAAATGAACAATTGGCTACAATAAGGGTGAGTTCACGAGATAGTCCTTGGTATGCAAATTATGCTAACTTTATTGTTTCAAAATATTTGCCTCCAACCTTTTCAGCTCAACAAAGAAGAAAATTCTTTTATGACTTGAGGCATTATTTCTGGGACGACCCACACTTATATAAAGAAGGAGTTGAAGGTATTATGCGAAGATGTGTTCCGGAGTATGAACAAAAAGAGATATTGAGAAAGTGCCATAGTAGCGCTTATGGAGAACATCACGCTGGAGATAGAACCGGACAAAAGGTTTTACAATAAGGTTTTTATTGGCCTACTCTCTTTACAGATGCAAGAAAGTTTATTTTATCTTATGATGATTGTCAAAGAGTTGGTAATATCTCTAGACGTAACGAAATGCCTATGAATTATTCTCTTGTTAGTGAACCATTTAATTGTTGGGGATTTGACTTCATGAGTCCTTTCCCTTCTTCAGAAGGTAATCCACATATACTTGTTGCTGTTGATTATGTAACTAAATGGGTAGACGTTATTCCTACTAAAAGTGCTGACGGTGAAACTTCATTAAAAATGCTTCAAGATGTTATTTTCCATAGGTTTGGTGTTCCTAGATATCTTATGACTGATGGTGTAACATCCCAATATTTTGGAATGTCTGAAAATCACAAAAAATGTAGAATTTTGATTTTTATTAAAATAAAAACGTTAAATGCATAAGGAAACCAACTTTAAAAGACTTCAAACATCTTCAAAAAGTTTAATATTTCAAATATCTCAAATAATCACTTTTTTCCAAAGTTGTTTCAAGTTAACCATTTTATTATTCATTATTTTTCTTAAACCTCATTATATAATTTGACAAATGGTCTACAAACTTTAAAACCATTTTCTTGCAATAAAATGTTTCTTTATAAGTATTTGATTTCAACCACTTAGCCATAGCTTTTCATAAATTAAAATAATATATACAAATATTCTTTTAAACATTTAAAATATGGTCTATTTGCTAATATGATTTTCATGAATATATTAAATATAAGAAATGAAATAAATCTAGATTATTTTACAAAGGTATTTAATGCAGTTTTCAAATGATTTATCATAAAATAACACTTAATGGTGCACAAAGCATTTTGAATTAAAAATGAATACATTATATTTCCCTCTTCATTTCAAATAGTTGTTTTATGTTATTTAATATGGTACTAAAGCCAAAAATGGTTTAGTATTTGAAAATGAGTTTAATTAACTTAATTTCAAACTTATATAAGTATTGTAATTGTTATAAATTTTATTTTAGCCAAGAGTAAATTTAATTAAATCATATTCTCAAAATTGACCTAAGTGTCAAATTTATATTTAATCAATATTTCAAAATTTTGTTTTTTGAGAAGTGTTAAAAAATATGCCACAACAGTTTTCGCACGAAGATATTGTTTATTTTTAATTTTTAGAATTTTATTTGACATAATTTGGAGACTCAAATCAAAAGATATGAAATCAATAAGAAAAACCAGAAAATATAAAAGATAAACGTAAAAAGAAAACAAAAAAAGAAATTGAACAGACCCGCTGGGCCGAAGCCCAGCAAGCAGCTGCCGCGCCCTTCCCCCTCTTTCTTATTTTTCGCGCGCAGGCAGCCATCTTCCTTTCTTGTTCTTTTTTCTTTTCTTTTCTTATTCTATTTTCTAGATGGGCCAAATCTTGGCCATGTAGGCCGGTCATCTTCCTCGAGCGTACCGACTCGGGCGTTACCAAGAACTAGTAACAGTACATGGCATTTCTCTTCTTGTTCAATTTCACCATTAATTTTGTGGCTGTTTCTCCTTGACTTCAACATGATAGTTACTCCATATTGGATGGGCTTTCCATTCCGGGAGTTTATTTCAAAATTGATTGCCTTTAACATGCATACTGACCTTGTGAACCGAATGCCACCCGTCGACATTCACGTCCCGATCTCTCACCTCAGACCATCTCTTAATAAATCGAGCGCGTCACTTTGTGCCCCTCTTCTTTCTCCCTCATTTTGATTCTCATACTTTTCCTAAAGGATGCCTATACAGATCGCACCAACCATGCCAAACCCAGGCCCAAACCGAGTTCATCGTCAGATCTTGTCTTCTACCATGATTCCCTCCACAATTCCTTGCACCAGTAGATTCCCCTCATCAAGGCCTTCGTCCAGGACATGGTGTTGAACCATTTACTTGTAGTTGGTCGCACCACCACGAAGCCCGAGCAACGTTGCAGCCTTACGCAAGATCTCGACGAGGTGAGACCTTGCCATGCCCCGACGATGATGTCCAGTGTGATCTATGTGTCTTCCTGCATTTTTATTTAAATGTTGCCAATTTTTCCCACATGCCAAATCCTCGAGAACGCGCTCGACCGAGAATGTCGTCTGCCGCCGCGACTCCGGTCACGTTGTCCCAGGACGCAATCGACGACGCCGACCACACCATCTCCTTCGTCGTATCAACCGCGTCACGGTGTTTGCTTCGTCCGTGTGCACATCTACGACAATTTCATCAACTACTTCCCGGAGGCCGTGTTTGACCGTCAACATCGACCACCTCATCTAACCATGTCATGTTCTCTCTACGACACCGGCGCTATTCGTTCTTGTCGGTGAGCCTCTCAAAATAGTCTAATCGTACTCGTTTACTATTTCTAATGTATTAGATGAGACCACCATATTATGCCCAAACAAATAATTTTGGCCTTACAACCCAAGTGTCAAAACCTTTTATTTTTCGGGTTTGATTTTGGACAAATTTTAGTCAAAATTTAGAAATTCATATCAATTCAACCGTAACTTCGTTTTCAATATTTTTGTAGTCTATGGATTCGTACATACGTGTAGAATATAGTGGTACAATAAAAACTTATATTCTATACGTGCACTGACTTGTAAACCATTATTTTAGTTATAGTATTAATTCTGCAAGTTCAAAATTTTTAAATAAAATATCCTTGGGTATCCCCTGACATGTAAAATACCCTTGTTATGTTGACTTACTTTTTTTAATAGTATAAATTTATTTAAATTGGAAATGAGCAATGTGAGTAAATTTGTTATACCTTTAATTCTATAAATCCAATTTTTTCAAATAAAATAGTTTTAGGAACATGAAAATATGTGTAGTTTTATGCCTCTGTTATAAAATATTTGTTAGCTTTGATGGACTACATCTGAAACCGTCGGCGACCAAAAAACCCCAAACGACGAAGGCGGCCGTACAATGGCGTGGGCAATGGATCTCATTGATTGTCCCTCCTTCTCGACAGGCGACGGGAGACTGGCCGGCTACGAAAATGGCGATGGCGATGGAGTTCCTTTGCGCCTTCAATCACCCTGCTCTCCGCCCTCAGTCCAACTCCTATTGCTCTATTTTGATCTGTTCTTGGGGGTTCATCGAAGGTTTTATGGGCGACAGCAGTGAGGCAGGGAAGAAATACCACGTGGGCCCCATCGGCGTTTTCCCTTGATTAAACAAGTCCCCCGACCCCAAGCCGACACCTCGAAATCCCAACCGAGCCGAGCCGCACACTAGCCGACCCCACGAGACTCCAACCGAGCCGCACCAGGCCAACCCCACAAGTCAGGCCAAGTGCGGGTCAAAGGGGGTTGACCAGAGGGAAACGAGCGTTTGGGCGATATGCGATCAAACCAGGGCACAGAACATAGAAACAGTGCGGGTAGGGCACAAACCAATAAAACTCAGCGAACCATGGCACATAACCAATTAACGCTATATTATGAAGTAATAACTTTAGTACTCAATATTCATCGGATCCCAGCAAATAGAACATGGAGAATTACATAAAGATGATCTTGATCATGATACGCAGCTCACAAGATCTAAACATGATAGCACAAGAGGAGAAGACAACCATCTAGCTACTGCTATGGACCCGTAGTCCAAGGTAGACTACTCACGCATCAGTCTGGAGGCGATCATGGCGACGTAGAAGCCTCCGGGGACGATTCCTTCTCCCGCCAAGGTGTCGGGGAGAAGTTTTGATCTATCCCGAAGTGGTGACGGCGACGGCGGCGGCTCAGGACCCGTGGAGGAAAAAGTGATTAACCGTCTGGAGTTTTTAGGTTAGGGGCATATTTATGGGCGAAAGACCTAGGTCGGTGGGCGCCCGAGGGCGCCACACCACCTCCCGACAAGGCTGGCTTCTGGCCCGCGCCACGAGGCGATGTGGGCCCCTCGGGGCCCGTCTTCGTCTCGTCTTCGGTTTTCCTGAACGCATATTTTCCAAAAATAATTCCTGGTTAGCTCGTTTCCAATTTGGTGGATATTTCCTTAAGAGAGCTTTTCTGAAACCAAAAACAACAGAAAAAAGAGAATTGGCACTATGGCATCCTGTTAATAGGTTAGTCCCAGAAAATGCATAAAACTATATAAAATGCATATAAAACATGTAATAACATGATATATCATAGCATGGAACACAAGAAATTATGGATACGTTGGAAACGTATCCGTGCTCTCAAGTAAGAATTGCATGACGATCTTTTACTACATGTATGTTTGTTTGTATCCATCAACTCATATGCTTGCTACCCAAGCTTGCTAGCCAAAGACATGTATCGAGAGGGAATGCTTATCATACATCCAAACCTTGAACCAAAACCCTTGCCATCTGTGTCCACCATATTTACCTACTATGTGGTATTTTGCGCCACTCCAAATAAATACATATTGTGCTATCTTTATTCAAAACCATCCCTTATTTGTGTGAATGGTCACTAGCTCATGAGGAAATAATAGTTGGTTTGTTATCTTCCATACTATAGGCACTCCTCCATGGTTTGACATTGATTGGTGGGCACCCGTGAATTCGGCTAGCCATGGTTATGTTAGAAAGGTGAGGAGGAGTGTCATGGCTGTGAAAGTAAAGAGAAAAAGAAGATAAATATGATAAAGGCTTGCTTTAAAAAATAATCGGAACCACCCCTAACTTGCTTAGCATGGAAGATGACAAGAACTCTATTACAAATCGTTGACAACAACAAACACCGGTAAAAAACTTACTTCTATGCTCTCTATATGATTTCGAAAAGCTATAAAACCAAAAGCTCTAGCACATGTTTGTATCTCTGCTTCCCTCTGTGAAGGGCCTATCTTTTACTTTATCTTGAGTCAGTAAACCTATCTCCTTCTATCTTAAGCAAGCATTTGAGTTAGATTGTGATTCAATCATTCATACATTAGTATTGTTAATCATGAATTTGATTTTTGGAGCTATCAACCAATAAAGAGGGTTGTTTTATAAACTAAGCTCAATTGCTCATTGTTCTCTAACCAAATACTAAGTTTGCCAACACCAACTACGGTTTTCTCTATGAACTTTACTGTGGTTTCCCTCTACTTGTTACAAGTTGATTTATACATGAACGGAGTTAATATCTAAGATGACTTGTGCATTTATACATGTGATGATTTTTGTCCGTATATTTTATATTGACACTTCACTCCATAAACCTGGGGTCATGTTTACCGAGTTCAGCTTTCGCTTGGGGACAAGCGAGGTCTAAGCTTGGGGGAGTTGATACGTCCATTTTGCATCACTATTTTATATCATAATTTACTACTATTCATTGATATATATCGCATTTGGAGATGATACTTATGTTATTTCATCTATTTTGCATGATTGATGATCATTGGGGGATGGAACTCCGGAGTCTGAATTCTGCTAGAAAAAGCATCGTCAAGATACAATATTTGCGAAGACCAGAAGAACAAAGTGGACATCTGGGAATTATTTTTTATTTATTTCATGAAGGAGGCCAAAAGGAGAGCCTGGGGTCGGGCCCAGGGGGGCCCACACCACCATGTGGCGCGACAGCCCTCCTGGCCGCACGACCAGGTGGTGTGGCCACCCTGGCGCACCCCTTCGCGTACTTCTTCCCCCCGAAGAACTAAAAATACAGGTTGTCCAGAAACCCTCTCCGCTGCCACCACGAGGCGGAGAAGACAGAGAAAAGCTTTCCGGCAGGTTGCGTTGCCGTCGGGGAAATTCCCTTTAAATCATCGCCATCGTCACCGTCATCGAGTTGCACTCCATCACCATCGCTAACACCACCATCTCCACGGCTGACGCCGTCATCTCCATCCATCCACTCCGTTCTCGCTGTAACATCTAGGGCTAAACTCTGTGTATTTGATAGGGGAAACTCTACCGATATTGATTGCTACTGTTATTGATGCTATTGAGTGAAACCGTTGAATTAGGGTTTATGTTCAGATTGTTATTCATCATTATATCACCTCTGATCATGTTCCATATGGTGTGTTGTGAGTAGTTCGTTGTGTTCTTGAGGACAAGGGAGAAGTCTAGATGTTAGTAGTGAACTATGTTGAATAATATTTGATGTTTTGATATTTAAGTTGTGGTGCCATTCTTCTAGTGGTGTCATGTGAACGTCGACTACATGACATTTTGCCTTTATGGACCTAGGGGAATGCATCGTGTACTCGGTTATCATTTGTGGGGTTGCCGGAGTGACAGAAACCTAAACCCCTGTTGGTATTCCGATGCACGAGGGGTCGTGGGATCTCAGAGTTTAAGGCTATGGTTAGATTTATCTTAATTACTTTTTTGTATTTGCGGATGCTTGCAAGGGGTATAATCATAAGTATGTATTAGTCCTAGGAAGGGTGGTGCATTAGCATAGGTTCACCCACACGACACTTATCTAAACACTAAAGATTATTCGTCAATATGAAGCGAAAGCACTAGACAGAAATCCCGTGTGTCCTCAAGAACGTTTGGTCATCATAAGTAAACAAACCGGCTCGTCCTTTGCTCTCGAAAGGATTGGGCCACTCGCTGCAATTATATTTGCAGCGCTCTGTTTACTCGCACTTTATTTCTCTGTTATATCAAAGTCTACTGAAAACTTGTCTGCTAGTGTTAAAGTGAATCTCATCAAAACCACTCGTCAACACCTTCTCCTCCTCGTTGGGTTCGACACTCTTATTTATCGAAAGTACTGCGATACACCCCCAATACTTGTGGGTCATCAAGCATTTCTTCCGTTGGCCTTCCAAACCTCCGTTAACATTCTTTTAGCCATAACATCCTGGTGCCAGGAACCAACGTCGAACGCTTGCTTGTTTCTTTGAATAAATAAAGTATTGATCTTCGACGTGCATACTGATATTTCTTGACTTGATCCTTTCATTAAGTCGTCATGTTTGTTGGAAGCATTACCTTATTATATTGTTGTGCTTGAAGCTGAAATCATCTCTATCTACTTTGCACGGTTGATTGATATCTAGTACTATATCATTGAAAGATTTGCTTGCTTTACCTACTTGTTTATTTATTACTAATTTGATATCAATATAAACTACAACCCTTATTCATTTGATCTTAGTTTACATGCCTTACATTATTACGTGATCAAGATTGTGTTTAAGCATGTCACTGCAGAAATTCTTCTTCTTTTATCGTTCTTGCCTACTCGGGACGAGTAGAACTAAGCTTGGGGATGTTGATACGTCTCCAACGTATCTATAATTTCTTATGTTCCATGCTATGCTATACCATGTTATTACATGTTTTATATACATTTTATATAGTTTTATGCATTTTCTGGGACTAACATATTAACAAGATGCCAAAGTGCAAGTTCCATGTATTATGTTGTTTTTGGTTTCAAAAAAGTACTTAAGGAAATATTCTCGGAATTGGAAAAGAAACATCCTAGAATTATTTTTGGAAAATGAAGGTTCCAGAAGACCGAAGACATGACGAAGTGGGGCACCGAGGCGCCCTCACCAGGTGCTGGCGCGGCTAGAAGTGGGGCTGCGTGAGAACGTGGTGACTCGGCCTCGGGCCTCCACCGACCTCGCCCTTTCGCCTATAAGTACCCCGCAAAAACCTAAAAATCGCACGGTGTTCATTATTTCCTCCACGGGTCCCGAGCCGCCGCCGTCGTCAACACCAATTCGGGATAGATCAGAACTGCTCCCCGGCACCCTGCCGGGAGGGGGAATCGTCCCTGGAGGGGTCTACGTAGCCATGACCGCCTCCGGAATGATGCGTGAGTAGTCTACCCTTGGACTACGGGTCCATAACAGTAGCTAGATGGTTATCTTCTACTCTTGTGCTATCTTATTTAGATCTTGTGAGATGCCTATCATGATCAAGATCATCTTTATGCAATTCTCCATGTTGTGTTTGCTGGGATCCGATGAACATTGAGTACGTTATTAATTCATAATATATAATGTGTGTGTTATTTAATGATCTTGCATGCTCTCCGTTACTCGTGTGTGCTTTGGCCAAGTAGATGCTTGTAACTCCAAGAGGGGGTATTTATGCTCGATAGTAGGTTCTTGTCTCTATTAAATCTGCGGCGTGACAGAACGCTCTAAGGTTGTAGATGTACCGTTGCTACTAGGGACAAAACAGTAGTACTTTATCTTAGGATGATGTTACTCACTTTACACATAGTTCTTAAGGCGATAATCTGTTGCATGCAACTTAATACTGAAAGGGGTGCGGACACTAACCGGAAGGTGGATTATTAGTCATAGATGCGGTTGGAATGGTCTATGTATATTGTTGTAATGCCTGAATGAATCTCACACTAGACATCATAACGTTAGTATATGCATTGGTTTGCTAATCATTATTCTATGCCTGTAATTTGTTTACCACGCATGAATGAATGTTATTATTATTTATGGAGAGACACCACTAGTGAACTGTGGACCCCGGTTGACGAGGGATGTCCCCATCAATAACCATGGTTACTATCCTAGGGTAAGAGTTATGAGGTAGAGAACGCGTGGCGTTGGTAAATTCGTCGGCTGACAAGCGGGAATTACCCAGGTTCGGGGCCCTCGAGTAAGGTAAACTCTTACTCCTGCTTGTCTGTTATTGATTGTATATATGTGGAGAGTACAGGGGTCTAGCAAGATGTCGATCTTGCTAGGGTTTTGTGGTTCCGGTTGGGCGTGTCCCTGGTCGGTCTCCCTCCTGTCCTTTATATGGGGGTACAGGTCTCGGGTCGTAACCGACTAGGACTACATATGTGGAAAGTACTACCGACTAGGCTATCTATGGTATATGTATTCGACTTGAGCTTCGCTTGTTGGGCTTCTTCAGCCTATTGACAATTGGGTTTTAGTCATTACGTCTTCCTGGTACCCACACGAAGGTGTACCCGTTTGGTATAACCTTGTCATTAGCCCCCGGTGCTTGGCTAATTCAGAGAATAAGTCATGGACTCACTTCATAGTGCACGTCTCATGTTTTATGCTTTGGATATGACGATTTAGTCTTTTGAACTTTATGAATTTTGACGAAGGATTTCGACTGAGTAGGGCTTATTCGACTAAGTCAAAACCAGTTAACTGCACTTGGGAAAAACCTTACTAGCCTTCAGTCAGGTTTCGAGTCTTTGGGCTCGACCCTGCAACATACTGGACAGACACACCTCAGGCTAGTCGATGGTCTTACTTATATTGTTCTGCGGTTTCAACTTGCTACCCAGCGCGTCCTCCAGGATTTTCATCGTATCTGCTGACACGGAAAATTCTAGGATTTTAACACTGCTAGAGTGATCCTCGGCCCTTTCGACTAATTGATGGGTCTTACCTTTGTATTTCTTGTATACAGCATCCGAGATACTTTATCGACTAATTTTCACTCGGGTATTTTTATGTTTTGAATACCTTTGATTCTATCGGGTGCACGACAGTGCTCCCGATGGGAGTAGCCCCCTGCTATATTGCTTGTAGTAGAGGATAACCTCAAGTTTTCGTTTTGTCAGTCGAACGCTTTTTGCCTGCTCCCGATGGGAGTTTCACACTCGAGTATTTTTTTACTTTTATATTTGTGACTGCGTTTTTGCCAGCAGCTTTTCCTGTTTTCCCATCGCGGTATGACGCCTTTTGTATTTGCTCGTCTGAAATGATGTCCTACGTGACATCTTGGCGTGCAAATAGCACTCTGACGGGACATGACATACTTTTTGACCGTTGTGGACGCCGATTCAGTTCTGATTTGACTTGTTGTGGCGAGATTTTCACCGACGTGATGATGGTCTCCTCGTTTTGCGCGTGTAGTGGGTGGCGTAGTCTGTGATGATTGCCCTCTAATTACGCCGCGTGTCATGGCCATCGTAGTTTGGACGGCCGTGATGAGTAGTTGTTTGTGCCATCAATAAATGGTCTTCTTGTTATGTTTTAATTTCACCATGCCATTTGCTCTGCGTCTTCTTCTTCCCGCTCGGTTGAGATTCCTTTGCCCATCCCGTGTTTTCCCTTCACCATGGCTTCTCTGACCAAGATCTCCTCTACCACCGATACTTCTTCCACAAACCTGTCCGCAAAGGACAAGATTTCTGCTGCTACCGCCGCCACCGCAACGAAGAAACTCTCCGGCGATTAAATCCATTGTTACCGAGGAGAAGTTGGAAGATTTCCGCCAGATGGGGATACTGTCTTCTGCTGAAGCTGTTGTTGTGCGGGATCCGATCCATAAAGAGGTACCTCCCATGCCTCTTTCTGGGGAACGAGTTTGCTTTGCGGATTTTCTTCCCCGTGGATTTGGGTTTCCTTTACATGACTTCGTCCGGGGTCTTCTTTTTGCTTATGGGATTCAAATACACTATCTGAACCCTCCTAGCATTTTGCATATTTCCTGCTTTGTGGTTTTATGCGAGTGTTTTCTTGGAGTGCATCCCAGCTGGGATCTCTGGAAACATCTTCGAGGTTAGTTTACTCTATTGTGAGGGCCTCCCCTTGTCGACTGGGGGTTTCTGCATTGACTTGCGCGACGGCTGTCGATACTTTGATGTGACATCCGCCGAGCCTTCTCAAAAATGGAGGAAGAAATGGTTTTATGTGCTAGTTGACCAGAACTTGCTTCCTGCCTTTTCGATTGCTTCTCCCAAAATGTTAGTCATGGGACCATGTCTTGTCAACTTCGGAAGAAGAAGAAGCTTCTTCTCTTATGCTTAAAGTTCAAGACCTGTGTTGGGCCGTTACAGGGATCCAACTAGTCAACACATATGTGTACCGCCGAGTTTGGCCCTTGCGACAACGAGTGCACCCCTTGTGGCGATATGAGGGATGTCTTGACGTAACTCGTATGAGTCCAATTGAACTGTCCAGCCATGGATTTCACGGTTATGTGAAATATATCACTGGAATCTCGCATGTAGATATTGCTTCTTTCGACTTCTCTGTGCTCCCTTATGGCCTTGGGACTCCTATTCCCGAGGTATTTTTGATCTTCTGCTTGCCCAGCTTTTATCGCTCTTCTCGGTCGCTATCATGTTCTTCCCTATGCGCTTGTCTGACTTGTTTTGTATTGTGTTCTGCTCAGGGATCACCAGTCGTGACTTCTCTGCCGCCGCTACCTGAACATGGTTCAACTGCAGAAAAGGCTTCTTCCACTGAAGTTGGTGGACTTGGAGCTTCTTGCCCCGCTGATGCTGTGGTTTCCTCTGAGGCGACTGCCGCCGGGGGGGTTCCTTTGGCAGCGGCCGATTATGCGACTGTGCCTTCACCTAAACTTTGTTGACTGCGCCGAGCTGGCGACGTTGATTCTGTTGATGCGGATTTGTCTTTGGTTGCTGTGACTTCTTCTGCCCATGTTGATGTAGAGAGGTAAGCTTGTCCTTCGACTGTCTCTAGTTTGTACTTTACGGTCTCATCGTTTAATTATACGAACAGCTCCTTTGTCAAGCGAGATCGTCTTTGCCCTCCTGCCAGGGCCGGTGATCTTTTAACTTCCGCCTCTTCTTCTTGGCTTGACCATGTAAATCTTTCTTCCCTCCCTCTTTTTTTTGTGGTGCTTGTCTTTCTTTGTTTTGTGCGTCATTCTCTTCTGACTTGATTGGCCATCCCTTGTTCTCCTTGCAGCCTGCTGTAAGTTGTTTGGTCGCCATCGGCCAAGCCTTTGTGCATGCGAAAGAAGAAAAGAGCCGCATGCGTTCTTCCCTGGAACAGATCAGTCGTAAGGCTCTACCTTTTTGCATGTTCCAGTGATTTGAACCGTCTTTTGCTCTGCCTTCTCATATTATGTGATCTTTGTAGAGGAAAAAACTTCTCTTGAAGATCGAGTGGCCACCTTGGAGAGAGAACTTCATGATCAGCAAGTCCGTTCTCCTGAAGAACTGGACAGCACTCGGCACTTTCTAGACGTGTCCGTTCAGACACTAAGTGTCGTTTTTGCAGAAGTTTGTCCCGGGACTGCCATTCCTTCGTCTGCGGAGGAGCTTTCCAAAGTGCTTGGTCCTGGTACGACGACTCTTACTCAGTGGGCACGCGATTTGTCAGTTCGTGGCTCGGAAATTACTCTTAAGTTGCTGCTGGCGAATGGCGTCGAGGCTAATTATGAGGCTTCTCTGTCGGATTACCCGAAGAAATCGAACGGGAAACCTTCGTATTTTCGGCGAATCTCAAGTACCGCTGCTCGTCTTGCTCAGGTTAGCATTTGTACTGGAGAGCATCGTCAAACCGCCGTGGCCACCGAGCTTCAGTCGCGTGGCAACAAGGCCAAGTTGGTAGCTCGCGAGTAACTGTTCCGTGTGTAATAGACTGAGCTCCCTATTGTAATGTAAGGCCTCACAGAATATTCTGCGTATTGCTTGTGTTCTGTTTTTATGACTTGTTCGAGCCACGCTTGCTTTCTTGTCTTCCGTGAGGTCCCGATCTTGATCCCGTCGAGTGAGTCCTATGTAACTATGTAGTATAAAACGAATCTTAATTCCTTGAGCCTACCGGGTGAGTGTGCATGTATGATCTTTGAGCAAGACCCAGCCCCCGAGTATGTCGGGTGGGTTTATGTGTTTATGAACCTTTAAAGTAAGACCCAGCCACCGAGCCCGTCGGGTAGGTTTATGTGTTTTTATGAATTTTAACAAGATCCAGCCCCCGAGTCCATCGGGTGTATGTGTGGCCTAGATGTTGTAGCAAAGTATCATTTATTGAGAATATATGTCCAGTAGACCGCCTCATTAAAAACCTTCCAGTTCCCGTGGGTACCCTGGTAAGGAAAAGAGCGTGTCTGAAATCTACTACGACTTTTATAACGATTTGTCGAGAGACTTATGCGTAGAAACGACGTAAGTGTGCCACATTCCATGGGTTATGTGATAGTTCTCCCGTCTGAGCATGCTTCAGTCGATAAGCTCCTTCTTCGATGACTTCAGTGACTATGAATGGTCCTTCCCATGGTGACGCGACCTTGTGGACTTTCTTCTGTTTTAGTCGCAACACCAAGTCGCCTACCTCGAAAGTTGTTGGTCGGAGACGTCGACTGTGATAATTTCTTAGGTCCTGCTGGTAAACAGCTGTGCGGGTCAAGGTCGTGTCGCGTGCTTCGTCGAGTACATCCAAAACATCCTCTTGTGCTACATTTGCCTCTTTCTCTTCGTATGCTTCTATTCTTGGTGCACCAAATCTTATTTCTGGTGGCAGTATTGCATCTGCTCCGTAGACCATAAAGAAAGGAGTGAACTGTGTCGATGCGTTTGGGGTTGTGCGAAGACTCCAAAGTACCGATGGTAGCTCCTCGAACCAAGCACCTGTGGCTCTTTTGAGTGGAACCAGTAGTCTTTTCTTGATGCCCGCGCATATGAGGCCGTTTGCTTTCTCGACCTGTCCATTAGAATACGGATGTGCTACTGATGCATAGTTGAGCGTGATATCCCATTCTTTGCAAAAGGTTTGGAATTCTTCCGCCGTGAAGTTTGTGTCGTTGTCTGTGATGATGCTGTTTAGAACACCAAAGTGATAAACTATGGATTTTATGAACTTGACTGTTGTGGATGCTGTTGAACTTGTGATAGGGATTGCTTCGATCCATTTTGTGAATTTGTCGACTGCCACCAGTACGTGTGTATGTCCTCCAGGTGATGATTTTTTGAGTGGTCCTACCATATCGAGCCCCCATTGGGCGAACGACCATGTTAATGGTATGGTTTTGAGTGCTAATGCTGGCGCGTGGGGTTTTGTTGCGAATTTTTGGCATCTGATGCATCTTCTGACGATATCTTCTGAGTCTTTGAGTGCAGTAGGCCAGTAGAATCTTGCTCTGAAGGATTTAGCTACCAGCGATCGACTGCCAGCATGATGTCCGCAAGTTCCTGCATGAATGTCACAAAGTATAGTTTTGCCATCCTCTAAATCGACGCATCTTTGGAAGACACCTGACGTGCTTCCCTTGTAAAGTTCACCGTTGATAATGGTGTAAGTTTTTTCTCTTCAAGTAATTCTCCTGGCTTCTGCAATGAGTCTGGTAATTCCTCTCGGAGCATATATGCTAAAATTGGCTCGGTCCAGGCTGAAGTCACATGATCGCCTTGGCATAACAGGACTTCGACCGTTGGGTCCAGTGTGCTAGGTGTGTTACCTGTCGTGGCTTCTTTTGAACTAGTCGTTGACCGCTTCTTGTGGATCGATCTGTGTGTGATGCGTTCTAGAAACACACCTGGTGGGACTTGTGCCTTAGTCGACCCTATGTTGGCTAGCATGTCTGCTTCCTCATTGCTTTCTCGACTGATATGCCGTAGTTCACAACCGTCGAAGTTGCCTTCCAATGTGTTGTATAAATCGTGCGATCATATTGTCCGCTATGGCTTCGCAAGCCTTCATTGTTCGTTGCACCACCAGGTTTGAGTCGCCATATATCATCAGTCGGGTGCATCCCAACGCCTTAGCCATTCGCATGCCATGTATTAGACCTTCGTATTCGGCTTCGTTGTTGGATGGTGTTGAGAAATCCATTTGGAGTACGTACTTTAGCTTGTCTCCTCTTGGGGATATTAGTACTACCCACGCTCCTGCCCCTTCGTTTTTCTTGGAACCATCTAAATACATTGTCCATAAATTGGATATGTCTGGTGTTCCTGGTAATTGTGATTCCATCCACTCTGTGGTGAAATCTGGTAGCACTTGAGCTTTGATAGCTTTTGGGTGATCATATGTTATTCCGAGGCCCCATCTCAATGAGCCATTTGGCGACTCGCCCTGTTGCGTCTGGATTGGTGAGTATGTCTCTGATTGCTGATTTGCTGATCACCGTTACTGGGTTCTCTGTGAAGTAGTGTCGTAGTTTCCTTGTTGTTATGAATACTGCATAAGCTAGCTTCTGGAAGTGTGGATATCTTTGCTTTGACAGGGATAGCACCTCGCAGATGTAGTAGACTGGCCTTTGTATACTCTGGGTTTTTCCTTCTTCCATGCGTTCGACTACCAGTACTGTGCTGACCACCCTGTTTGTTGTTGCCACATAAAGGTATAGCGGCTCCTTTTCCTTTGGTGTTGCTAGAATTGGAGGTTGAGTGAGTGTTCGCTTGATGTCTATGAAAGCCGCTTCTGCTTCCTCAATCCACTCGAATTTATCTGCTTTTTTTATCAGTCGATAGAGCGGTAGTGCTTTTTCGCCTAGCTTGGTGATGAACCGACTGAGGGCTGTCACTCTTCCTATCAGTTGTTGTACTTCATATAGCTTTGTAGGTCCTTGCATAGTTAGTATAGCCTATATTTTCTCTCGATTTGCTTCAATTCCTCTTGCTGACACCAAGTATCCCAAGAGTTTTCTTGCCGGGACTCCAAAGGTGCATTTCTCTGGGTTCAGTTTTATGCTATAGCTTCTAAGGTTCTCAAATGTCTCCTTTATGTCTGTTAGTAGTGTGCACTCCTTTTTTGACTTAATCACTATGTCGTCGACGTAAACTTCCACATTTTTGCCGACCTGTGTTTTCAGACAGTTTTGCATCATGCGCTGGTAGGTAGCTCCTGCATTTTTTAGGCCGAAAGGCATTGTAGTGTAGCAGTATACTCCGAGTGGAGTTGTGAAGGCTATCTTTTCTTGGTCTTCTTTCTTCATTCATATCTGGTGATATCCAGAGTATGCGTCCAAAAATGACAGTCGGGCGCATCCCGCAGTGTACTCGACAATCTGGTCGATACGGGTAGTGGAAAATGGTCCTTTGGGCAGCATTTGTTTAGCCCTGTGAAGTCGATACACATTCTTGTCTCAGTTGTCTTCTTCTTCTCAACTATCACGGGGTTGGCGACCCATTCGGATTTCTTTCTCTCGAATAAAATTTGCTTTGAACAACTTGTCTACATGCTTCTCGATGGCTTCTCTTTTAGGTCCTGATACGCGTCATACCGTTAGTTTGACGGGTCTGGTTCCTGGACTGAGTTGAAGAGTGTGCTCGGCGAATTCCCTGGGTATGCATGGCATGTCATCAGCTGTCAATGCAAACATTTCCCAGTTCTCACGGAGAAATTCGACGAGCGCGCCTTCCTATGCGAGAGGCAAGCTTGTCGATACTTTGACTGTTTTTGTTGAGTCCGTCGGGTGCACCTAGTGCGTTAGTGTGTCGTCTGCGGTGTTGAATGTCTTGCCTGTGGCCTGCTTTTTTGTAACATCCCAAAATTTTGGAATGTTTAAAAACCACTAAAATTAAAACTTTTATTTCTTATTATGTCAAAGTCATCAAATGCCAAGAAACCTAAACGAAATAAAGATTATATTGAATTATACAAAAGTTGTAAGTATTAAATTCAAGCAAGTAAACTTTATATTCAAACTTGAGATGCTAAGCTAAAAAAATGTTCTAAATACTTATTAAACCTAACATCATATTTGTAAAGTACCTTAAATTATTTTGGAATGCCTATTTCAAAATGTTTTGTATAAGTTATTTAATTTCAAAACAATATATTTTGGGTTCTTGATAAACCCTAGATAAATATTTATAGTCACAAAACTATTTAGAACATCCTCTATCCTTAAATATAGTTTTAATTCAAGTATTTGATTTTGAAAATGGGTTTGGAATGATTTATTTTAATCATATGTATTTGTGGTATTTTTCTTAATTTTGTTAAGACAAAAATCATATTTTTGAAACTTTTATTTAAATTGTCGAAAGGTGTTAAATGTCATTATTTGAAAATGTCAGGATTTGAAAAGTATTACAAACATGAGTTTGAAAGTCTTGAAAGAAATATCTAGACTTTAAAAACTTGTAGAAGTTTGTTTGAACTCATTTGGATTAATAAATAAAAGTTATGAAATAAATAAGAAAACTAAAAAGAAAAAGAAAACAAAAAAAAGGTTTAGTCGGGCCAGCCCGAGCCAGCCCAACACTAACCTCCCGCACGCGCAACGCGCAAAGGCCCAACTCGAGCCTAGCAGCCCAGCTCCGGTCCACTCCAACCTCGCTGAGACCGACAGGAGGGGCCCACCTATCAGGGGATCTCATCTTCAACCTCCAACCGCACGGTGCCCACGACCGAAGCGCGCATCGCACGACCTCCACTTCCCTCACTCGCCCGAGACCCAGAAACTCGCCCCGCCTTCCTCCCTAAATATCCCGAGACTCCGGCCTCCTTTCCCCTCTCTCCCCATCTGAGTTCGTGCCTCCATGAGGGAGCATTTGCTCGCCGGACTTTCCACTGCCGCCACCGAGTTTCTCGGATTCCGGCGAGGTTTGCACTTCCCTGAGCACGAGGTCCTCCGCATCTTCTCCCCCTTGTCGCACCGCATCCTCCTGACCTCTTTTTCAGAATTTTACGCAGCCGTAGCCTGGACTTCGTCGGCGAGTCGAAGTCCACCGGAGAACCGCGCCTCCGCTCGTGTGCCACATCACTCCGGGAAGCATTGGAAGACGTAGACGCCGCCATCTTCTTCCCCGCGGAGATCCATGCCTCCCCGTCATCTCCCCTGAGCCTGAGAACTACGGGAGCGAGGAGAACACCTCCGCCCGAGCCGCCGGCCGCCGCACCAGCATTCTCCGGCGAGATTCCGCCGCCCGATTCTGGTTAACCGCCGCGAGCCGTCTGATCCATCCTCTACGGCCAAGATTAGAAGGACGAGGCGAAGAGGTATCCCCTGTATGAGCCGTCTGATCTTGATCGTACGATACTGATTAAAACACTTAACCGTCCGATCCATCCAACCACATCACGCCACGTCACCCAGCCTTTTCTGGATTATTTTCCTAATAGAATTAAATTGGTAGTTTTGCAGTAAAGCCCCTAGTGATTCAAACCAACATATCTTTTGAACCACAAAGCCAAATTTTACAAACTTTATACCAATAGAAAGCCCTCGGTGTGTAGAATATTTTAGTACATTCCAAATTCAAATTTGACTGGTTTAAATTAATTTAAAGTTCAAATAGATGATTTGAGTACATTTGACCTAGATTTAAATTCACAAGTTCAAAATTTGTAAATAAAATATTTTTGGAAACCTTAGGATATCTACAATAATGCTACACTTTTAAATATAATTCGGAATAATTTAATTTCCATTTTAAAATCAGAAACCCTATTTGTATGTTTTAACACAGTTTAAGTTATATTAATCTTATTAAAATTGTTTTTCTTTTACAAACAAGGCACAAGTATTTCTATTTTGACTAGAAGTAACAAAACTAAGCCTAGTCAACCATTTTCGCGACATAAACTTGTAAACATGTGTTCAAAACCTATTAGATGTATTAGAATTATAAACATTAGATTTAAATGTGTTAAACCCTTTTGACTAAATTAATGTAAGATCATTTGATCGAGACCAAACCATAGAACCCATGGGACATCACTTCAACCTATTCAGGTTTGAAATGTTCAAATTTGAATTAGACGATCCCTTGACCATAAATGACAAACCCGAGGTTCTATCACATGAATTCTTTTTGTAAATTGAATTAAGTGATTAGACTTGACCATAAAGTAAATGAACTAAAACAATTATAGAAGAACACATTATTGTGATGTTTGCTTTTATGTGTTATGTGTTTGTTTGAATTGTTTGTTTATTGTGTTACTCTTTCATCGTATAGATTGAACGACGTGATTCATTCTTCGCCAAAGAGAGTGTGAGAAACGACAACTTTCAATACGAAAGTGACACTCATAAACCACCTATTATTTTCACTATATGCATATAGTGTTTTCTGTATTATGCACGATAGGAGTTGTGTGCAGTTACTATATTATGATATGCTCCTATGTAGTGTTCAGCTATCCCCCACCCTTAGCTTAGTAGCAAGAACACTTAGTAGGATGCTTAGCCAAGATATGAAAAATGTTTTGACTAGTTGGATAGTGAAAAAATTAATGAAGTTAATTAATGAACTACCTGGGTGCTGGTTGGAGAACCATGGTGGGTGGCTACTCAGGGGGTCCATGTCTATGGTTCATGTCTATGGTAATTACCCTTGGTGGAAGCACACAATTGTGGAAAGTCACCCAGGCTTAAAGAGATTGTAGACGCACCTTGTTTAGTAGCTTCTAGTGCAACCACTTGTCATATGGGCTCTGTCTTGACCATACATGTTGTGAGACCCCGATCCGTCGTGACCAGCAGATGTAGGGGGATGATAGGTTGGTTCGGGTCACGCGTTGTGACTCGGGGAATTACTTCGGAAAGATCTCGTCTCGGTCTTCTCTTTTCCATTTCATAATTGGGTGACATGGACGAGTGAAAGATTGGGTCTTGTGGTGAAAGTGCACACCCTCTCGAGAGTAAAAACTAAGTATACTTAGCCGTGTCCCCGGTTATGGACATTTGAGCAACTAGACAGGGCAGATGTTGAAGATCTCCTCATCCCAATTTCTCAATAAAATTTGATGGGTGAACAAGGGTTTGGGAGAGCTCACCGCTTTCTATCGGTGGTGCTCGTAGTGAGTAGTTTTGAAAGTTGTTCACCGTTTTCTATTGGTGGTACTCTTTGTTGTCAAAAGGTGTTCACTGTTTTCTATCAGTGGTACTCTTTGTCTAAGATGAAAAGTTGTCTTATGAATGATAGGACAAAATTGGCTTTATGCAAATCAGCCTCAAACTCCACCGAGCCAAATATGCATGTAGAAATAGTCTTAGTAATTTTAGCTATAAAGTGTCATCTTGCCACCACAATTCAATTGTGCTGACCCAGTATAGTTTGGATGCAACTCACCATTGCAGGACCCTCAGACGAGGAGTAAGGATTGTTAGGGTCGCGAGTCTCCAACCAACATGCCTTGCCTGTGGCACATGATGAAGATGGAGCTCACTTATCATTTTGCTTTCCGCTGTGTGTTTATTTCGGTTTGAGCTAGCCATGGGCTATGCACCTTGTATCGAACCCTTTTATTTCTGGAACATCGTGTAATGAATATTGATGCAATGTAATGGTATTTCATCTTAAACTGTGTGTGCTAGTAAGTCGATCCAGGGACTAGCACTATACACAGGAGGTCGCTACCTTATAATAAGGAGGGCCTTTACAGATGGTATCAGAGCACTGTGTTGCCTGTAGGTTCGTGACCCTAGGTTTGGAATAGAAATAAGAAAAGACCTTAGGAATACAAAAATATATTTTATTCCTTCTTAAAAAAAAGTTAATATATATACATCTTTCCTCATACTCTAATATGTTAAACATCCTTCTAAATGTCTTCTCTTTTTTATAGATGTCCAGCCTCATAGACTCACTCAAGAAAGGACCATTGTTTACCATGACTTTGGAATGTGAAACTGAGTTCCCAAAAGTACTTAAGGAGAGTATGAAGACCATGGGATTTAATGGAGAAGCAGTTTACAAAGGATTCCCTGTAATGGATGAAAACCAAGAATACTGGTGGGTATAATTACACTTGTATCAGGATAAAAAAGATGACCACAAGACAACGGGACAATGGATGTTCACCAATAAAGTACTGGAAACATCATTCTTTGATGCAGCACGAAGAGCAACTTGGAGGGCCATCGAGGAACTTTCAAGGAGAATTAGGTTTAGAATGCACAATACTCAAGGTGTAACATCCCAACATTTTATAATGTTCAAAAATCACAAAAAATTAAAACTTTTCTTTTTATTCAAATAAAATATAAAATACATAAGAAAACCAACTACAAAAGACTTCAAACTTATTGAAAGGGTTTAATATTTCAAATATCTCAGTTTAACATTATTTTCAAAAAGTTGTTTCAAGTAAACAATTTATTATTCATTGTAATTATTAAAACCTCAATATCTAATTTGACAAATGTTTTACAAGGCTTCAAACCATATTCATGAAATAAATAGTTTCCTCATAAGTATATGATTTCAACCACTTAGCCATAACTATTCATAAATTAAATAATATTTATAAGTGTTCTTTTAAACTAATTAAAACAGGATCTATTTGCCAAAAGGTTTTCATTCTTTAACTAAGTTCAAAACATAGTTTTAGAAATTACAAGTTTATAGTTATAACTTTAAAACTTCATGGATTTAAATTAATGAATTATCCAAATAGGCATTTCATTAGCTTAAATGATTTTCATTTATTTTCAAAACATAAAATGACTTTCATGAATATATATTCTATATAAGAAAAGAATTAAATCTAAAATCTTTTCCAAAGTTGTTTATGAATTTTCAAATGATTTATCTTAATATAAGATATAATGGTGCAAAAATGAATTGATTTGAATACATTATTTTCCCTGGTTATTTTCTTATAGTATGTGTTATTATACTAAAGACTAAAATGAATTTAGTATTTGGAAATGAGTTTAAATGACTTAAATTCAAACATATTGGAATGTGGGTATTTTTCAAATTTTATTTAGCCAAAAGAAAATTTCATTAAGATATAATTTCAAATTTGACTTTAAGTGTCAAATTTGTATTTAATCAATATTTCAAAATTTTATTTTTCAAAAATGTTCAAAACATGCCCACAACTGGTTTAACACAAAGATAATAGTTTTACCAATTTTTAGAAATTTGTTTGACATCATTTGGACAATTAAATCAAAAGATATGAATTAAAGGAAAATTCAGAAAAGAAAATGAAAAATTGCTGACGTCATGCTGTCCAGAAATCGCGCCCCCGATTCCCTCTCCAAATCCGCACGATTAAGGCACGGATTTAACGCTCGGTCGTTGCTATTTAAACCCACTGCCTCTCCTCCGCATTTCCCCTCTCAAACCCTAGCTCGGAACGCCCCTAGGCTGCCGGAAAAAGCTCGCCGGAGCAACGCGAGTCCGCCGCCGTTTTTCTCTGTTTTCTCGACGAGGTGAGCACGAACGCGACCGAGACCTCCTCCCTCTCTTCATCCTCGATCGTGCGCATCTCCTAAGGCTGTGTGCGTTTGTTTCGTGCAGTAAATTGAGCACCCCGTGCTCAACCGGACCTCACCGGAGGAGGCGTCGCCCCCTCTTTCCGTCCTCGTCGCTCCGGGACGCACAGGAAGACGTCGCCGTCTCCCTCGTCTCCCCCACGACGCGCTGCGTCCGAAACTGCCCTTCGTGCATCCGGGGAGGAACGCCAGCGACCGGAGCGTACACGCCGGAGCGAGCGCCGCCGTCCTCTCCAAGTCCGGCGAGTCCCCGCCGCCACTTTTTGGTCAACTCACGGTGAGTCGTCCGATCTGAAATTGACGCACAAGATTAGATGTTTAACACGAACCGATACGATTTGATCTGGACCGCCAGATCCAGATCTGACGGCCCAGATACACCCACTTAAGCACGTCAGCATGCCCAGTCAGCGTACAGTCAGCGCTGACGTGTAAAATCATTTTCACGATTTAATTAATTGGCAGTTTTGCAGAAAAGACCCTGTTTATTGAAACTATCATATATTTTTCTCTGTTTATCCAAATTCAAATATTTTTATATATTTGGAAAGGTCTTGACGTGTAGATTATTTTAGATCGGCCAAAATTCAAATTTGACTTAGTATAAAATATTCAAATTTCAAATGGTCAATTTGAGCATATTTGTAATAACTTTAAATCTATAAATCCAAAAATTGCAAATAAAATTGTTTTAGAAACTTTGGAATATTAGTAATGTTATGCCTCTGTTATAAAATATTTTTGAGTATTATTTGATGATTTAATAGTTGTTTGTTTAATTTGAATAGTTTGAGTATTTTCAACATAACTATTAATAGAAATATTATTTTGATTAAATCAAATTTCTATAAATCTAATTAAATACCCCCTGTCTATTAACACTAATTATAAAATTTTGTTATAAAAAATTAATCATAGTAAACTTTAATCTTATAATTATTCCTTTTATTATATTTTCCAAAGATAGAAATTAATTAAATTGCATTTATAGCCAAATACATACTTTATAAATATGACAAAATTTTGTTTGATATTTCTTAGGATTTAAAAGTGCATTGCATGCATAACTTATTTTCACATACAGATATATTTCCCATAGGAAAACTCCTCTTCATTGTTTTCTCTAAGTTAGGATTATTTTCAACTTAGCATTTTGGTAAAGTGTTGTACACTTAGACACTTAGGATTTCTAAGATGGAGCTAGAAGGCCATTGAAGGACTTAGCCAAACAAGACTTCAGAAGTATCCTCAAGGAGTAGAAGCACTTAGAAGAAAAGCAAGAAGAAGTCCAAGAAGACCAACCTCCTTTATCCTCTAAGTCTTTCTTGCTCTCTCTCTTTTCTTCCTTCTTATCTGAGACTTTATGAAGACTAAGTTAATTCCAAGACCAGCCTCGGTGATATGAGAATCATCAAGTCTGAAGATTTATCAAGTTTACAAAAATTCATTCAAGACATCACCAAGGGGAAAGCTACAAGTCTGGAGATGAAGCCTGGAAGACTAACTACATCTTTCTTTCTTTCTTTTCCCTCTTTCCTAATCTTGTATTTTAGACTTAAACAAATTTTGATCATGATGTTATCATCTTTGATGTTTGTTGGATCCTAGCGGCATAGTGAGATGAAGCAGCCTGGAGATAAACCTTACATGTCCATGTACATGAGACATGTCCCACAATTTAAGTGGCTGGCCGGGTGTCTGACTCTCTCCCTATAGTGAATGTCCAATTTACAAAGAGTTGATAATAATTGTTGATCATCTTGAAGAAATGACTTAGTATTTTCTCTAAATATTTCTACACATCAAGACTAAAGCCATTAGAGGGCTTATTCAAAATGATATAAAACAAAATATTTTATTTAACTTATGACTTTAGTCCTTAGTCATTTTTGACCAACACATTTCCTTGCATTAACTTAAAAGATTTTCATGGCATGACATGCATTTCTAGTCCTTATAAATAAATTGCATATCATGCATGACATGTTTTCCTTAGAAGTTTTACAAAACTTGTTTGTTCACTAGATATAAGCATGTATGTTTGATGATTGCTGTTTGTTGATTGTTGTATTGTTGTTGGCTTATATTGTTTAGATTAAACGGAGAGAAAACATTCATTGTTTAAAAGAGTTTGTGAACAACGACAACATTCAAAGGCAAGTGGCACACCTCATAAACTTCCTATTATTTTCTATATGCATTACTTAGTGTATTTTTATATGCATGAGTAGGATAGTATTGCTATGCTAAACCTGTGTAGAATTCCCTTACTCCTGTGTCTAGGTTCCTATATAATACTTAGTAGATGTATTGATGCTATGCAATTGATGAAAAGTCTTACAAAATGTTAAGTGACTACTCAGGAATGTGCTCATGGTTGTCGTCGCCTAGGATGAATGTCTATTCTACTTAGGGCCGTGAGCATGGTGATTTTTACCTGAGAGTGCACATCCACTAAGTTAATGAATCTCCTGGGTGGATCGGTTGTATGGTGGCGAAGTTGAGTGGCTACTCAGGTCCATGTCTATGGTTCCTGGAGTATGTGCACTTGTGGATGGCCACCCAGGGAACAGAGGAAACTGAAGAACTCCGAGTGACGATTGCTTCCAGTGCAGCCATTGCCATATGGGCTCTGGCTTGATCAATTATGTTGCGTGGACTCTCTCCGACTTGACAAGCAGATGTAGTGGGTGTTAGGTGGAACGGGTCAAGGCAGGTGGGAGGGAAAATGCTTCTGAAAGATCTCGTCTCATTCTTCTCTTTCCTTATCACAAATGGTGTGTAAAGGATAATCTGGGTTGAATGGGTACAATGGTGAACATGCACAACCTCTACAGAGTGTAAAACTAAGTACTTAGCCGTGTCCCCGGTACGGACAATTTGAGCAGCTGATCACGGACGTCAACGGAGGATTCCATCATTCCAACTTCGGAAATAAAATTTGATGGGTAAACAAGGGAAGATAAGATTTATGGTTTTCATGCCATACTTGTCTTGATTTGAAGAAAGTGTTTTCCAAAGAGATAGGAAAAATTGGCTTTATGCAAAATAGCCTTGAACTCCACCAGCCAAATATGCATATAGGCTTTAGAGTTATTCCATTAAGTGTCCACCATAGTGTCACTTGCCAGATTCCAATTTTAATGGAATCTGACCCACGTTGTTGCAATATTTTTCTTATTGCAGATTGTTCAGATGACGAGTGAGGTTTCGTTTATAGGTTTCGAGTCTACAACCAACATGTTTTTCGCCTGTGGCAACATGAAGTTGTTGGAGACTCACTGCTATTGTATTTCCGCTGTGTATTTTTTCAATGCTAGCTTTATGCTATGCAACTTGTATCGAATATTTTGTAATTCTGGATCATCGATGTAATAAAATTGACGCTTTGTTGTGATATTACATCGTAAACTGTGTGTGCAAATGAATCGATCCAGGGATTTGCACTATACATAGGTATCTGCCTTATTTAAAGTGCAGGTACGCTACAGATGGTATCAGAGCACTGTGTTGCATGTAGGTTCAAAACCCTAGGTTTGGATAGAAATAGGATTTGACCATAGGATTGAAAATCTATTTTATTCATTTTTCTAAAAACAAAACTTTTCATTTGATCATATGAATTTTACTATTTCATTTTAATTCTAATACTCTTTCCTCTTCAAAATTTTAGATGGGAGAGTACACTGAGACCGCGTATGCTGGAGTTTTGTCGGATTTCATCTTTGGGAGGCAGCTGTCTAGGTTGACAAGTATATTGAAGCTACCATCGCCCTATTTCCGAGGAAGGAAGGAAGAGACCGACATACCTGATGTGACGCGTTGGGAAATCCGCACAATCATGACCCCAGATCCCACGATGCCAGACTTCGAGCCCGTGGACTATGTCACATACTACCCTGAATGGATTGAAGGAGTAAACATAGCTATGGTGGACTTGATGGCCCGATTGTGTTCTAAGTATCGCAACAAGCTGGCACCAGAATCACCCTTCCGTGCCTTTGGGAAGAGGGATGCGCATGGCTACTCAAAGGCTCACACGGGAAATTGTCTGGACCTGCCCATCACTAACAAGATGTTTGAAGACTTGGATTTTCTCATGAACCGTCTGACCAGAAAGGTTCAGCAAGCTTATAACATCGCAGATCATGCCCGAGCCGTCATACACGCCAAAACCCATGAACTCCAATCTTCTGAAACCCTTATTGGCCATTTGGAGGAACTCATCCATGAACTACATTTGCAGAATCTTAACAAAGATGAGCAGATCGCCACTCTTGAGGCGCAACTCAATGCACCACCACCACCGCCAGTAGCTGAAGGAAGGGACCAAGGCACTGGAAATGTGGTAGTAAACTCAGAGGTAAAGGATGAAGAAGACCCCGAAGAGGTGCTTTTTGAACAGTCAACTGAGGGAGAAGTCAAGCCTGTGGCGAATAACCACGCAATAAAGCGCAAGCGTGAGATTGAGGAGGAAAAAGTGTAGCAATACAAACCACGTTAGAGGGACCACCATTTATCTCATTTAGCTTATCGTATCGATTTGATGTATTGACCTATCAAATTGTGGTATGGCAGTACTATTGTTTTTGTAATTCCATGATATTGGTGTGTTTTCGTTCGATAAATGATTAGTTCGAATTCTCAAAATAAGTGTGAAATTTGTTTTTTGTATGTGTTTGCATCTGTTTGAATCATGTTGATTGATATTATTAGGAATTGGTTGTCTTGTTCTGAAATTATTGAAGTAGTATTTCTCCATAGTACATATAATTCAACTCATTTATTTTCTAAAACCAACAAATGTCTCACTCCAATAACAACAACAGTGAATTGTACCCAACTACGCGAAAGCCGTTAAGAAACCAGAGTCAGAAGGTGATCAATGACCACTCACCTAAGATTGATCAAAACCATAGTGTTGTTGAAGAGGACCCTATAACCAAACTAAGGCATGCAAAACTTGTGGAGAGATAGGACATACGTCCAAGGATTGTTCTGATGAGTGGCCCCATGGTCACACCAGACGTCCAATTAATGGACACCACACCAAACGGGTTATTTGCTTCCTGTGTGAAGGAACAAACCATGCCCCAATCCAATGTCAATTTTATCCCTTGGTGCAACAAGCTAACCAGCAAGCCAAGGAAGGAATGCGACAGTATCTCATGAAGATCCTCGAGGAACAAAGACAAAAGAGTGAATCCAAGAAAGATCTTAGCCACATAACATGCTACAGGTGCAAGGATAAAGGACACTATGCCAGTGGCTGCCCAGAGTGGAAGAGGATTAAATCTCTCCAAGGACCGAGTGGAAAACGTGAGTGCTAAAACTTCCCGTATCTACCACATGTCATTGTATTTTGAATACTTGTACGCTCTACAACAGAGAAATAAAAATGACTAAAACAAAGTTTCTAGACTGACCACAAAATTTTCTTTTAAGGGTGGTAGCCCCCTAGTTTAATTAAACCCCGGTGCTTAAATCCAGAGATCCCAAAACTGTCTTTCTTTCGAGCCTCCCCAATCAGAAAATTCATCCCCTGCTAGTTTTCAAGTTTCCATGTCAGAAATTTACATTTCTCAAACCTCTCGAGATTATCAGAATCGTTGCAAGCAGTTGCTTTTCTTTCTAGCTTCTCCGAATCTCGGGGACGAGATTCCTTTTAAGGGTGGTAGTCTGTAACATCAAAACATTTTATAATGTTCAAAAATCACAAAAATTTAAAACTTTTCTTTTTATTAAAATAAAATATAAAATACATAAGAAAACCAACTACAAAAGACTTCAAACTTATTGAAAGGGTTTAATATTTCAATATCTCGGTTTAACATTATTTTCAAAAAGTTGTTTCAAGTAAACAATTTATTATTCATTGTAATTATTAAAACCTCAATATCTAATTTGACAAATGTTTTACAAGGCTTCAAACCATATTCATGAAATAGATAGTTTCCTCATAAGTATATGATTTCAACCACTTAGCCATAACTATTCATAAATTAAATAATATTTATAAGTGTTCTTTTAAAATAATTAAAATAGGGTCTATTTGCCAAAAGGTTTTCATTCTTTAACTAAGTTCAAAACATAGTTTTAGAAATTACAAATCTATAGTTATAACTTTAAAACTTCATGGATTTAAATTAATGAATTATCCAAATAGGCATTTCATTAGCTTAAATGATTTTCATTTATTTTCAAAATATAAAATGACTTTCATGAATATATATTCTATATAAGAAAAGAATTAAATCTAAAATCTTTTCCAAAGTTGTTTATGAAGTTTCAAATGATTTATCTTAATATAAGATATAATGGTGCACAAATGAATTGATTTGAATACATTATTTTCCCTGGTTATTTTCTTATAGTATGTGTTATTATACTAAAGCCTAAAATGAATTTAGTATTTGGAAATGAGTTTAAATGACTTAAATTCAAACATATTGGAATGTGGGTATTTTTCAAATTTTATTTAGCCAAAAGAAAATTTCATTAAGATATAATTTCAAATTTGACTTTAAGTGTCAAATTTGTATTAATCAATATTTCAAAATGTTATTTTTCAAAAATGTTCAAAACATGCCCACAACTGGTTTAACACAAAGATAATAGTTTTACCAATTTTTAGAAATTTGTTTGACATCATTTGGACAATTAAATCAAAATATATGAATTAAAGGAAAATTTAGAAAAGAAAATGAAAAATTGCTGACGTCATGCTGACGTCAGCTCGTCTTCAAGCTCTGTCCAGAAATCGCGCCCCCGATTCCCTCTCCAAATCCGCACGATTAAGGCACGGATTTAACGCTCGGTCGTTGCTATTTAAACCCCCTGCCCCTCCTCCGCATTTCCCCTCTCAAACCCTAGCTCGGAACGCCCCCAGGCAGCCGAAAAAAGCTCGCCGGAGCAACGCGAGTCCGCCGCCGTTTTTCTCTGTTTTCTCGACGAGGTGAGCGCGAACGCGACCGAGACCTCCTCCCTCTCTTCATCCTCGATCGTGCGCATCTCCTAAGGCCGTGTGCGTTTGTTTCGTGCAGTTAATTGAGCACCCCGTGCTCGACCGGACCTCACCGGAGGAGGCGCCGCCCCCTCTTTCCGTCCTCGTCGCTCCGGGACGCACGGGAAGACGTCGTCGTCTCCCTCGTCTCCCCCACGACGCGTCGCGTCCGAAACTGACCTCCGTTCATCCGGGGAGGCACGCCAGCGACCGGAGCGAGCGCCGCCGTCCTCTCCAAGTCCGGCGAGTCCCCGCCGCCACTTTTTGGTCAACTCACGGTGAGCCGTCCGATCTGAAATCGACGCACGAGATTAGATGTTTAACACGAACCGGTATGATTTGATCTGCACCGCCAGATCCAGATCTGACGGCCCAGATCCACCCACTTAACCACGTCAGCATGCCCAGTCGGCGTACAGTCAGCGCCCAATCAGCGCTGACATGTAAAATCATTTTCACGATTTAATGAATTGGCAGTTTTGCAGAAAAGCCCCTGTTTATTCAAACTATCTTATCTTTTTCTCTTTTTATCTAAATTCAAATATTTTTATATATTTGGAAAGCTCTAGACGTGTAGATTATTTTTGTAGTGCCCTTGCTTACGAAAGCAATGGCACATATGAATAATGCAAAGACTTGGATCACATAAGTCTCACATTCTCCAATAAGATGTAATATCACAGTACAATGTCAAAATTTATTACAGAACGAGACGAATGATCCAAAAACAAATATCCTTAATACTTAGCATAGCGGAAATGCTAGCTGAATAAGTAGTTCACACTTTATTTGAGAGTTCAAACGCAATACTAAAGGTAGCATGGAGCTACATCTTCTCCATGAAGCCACTGGCAAATCATGTTGGTTGTAGCTCGAAGACGACCCCCTTACTCCTCATTCGGACATTCTGCAAGGTTTAGTTGCAGCCCAGCTATAAAGGGTCAGCACAATTGAATTGTGGTGGCAAGTGACTTTAATTCCTAATGTTCTATTTTACTATAACTATATGCTTAATTTGGCTAGTGGAGCTCAAGGCTATTTCGCAAAGCAAATTTTCTCCTACTTTTGATAAACAGTTTTCTTAAATCAATATCTTCTCCTTCAGAGACAAATCTCGAGACAAGTCCATGTCTCCTACCCATGTTCACCCAACAAAGTTTTATTAAGAAATTTGAGATGAGGAGATTTTAAGAACACATCCTTGTGTAGTTACTCAAATTGTCCGATGCCGGGGACACGGCTAAGATCTTAGGTTTTAACTCTCGAGAGGGTGTGCACTTTCACCATTAGACTCAATCAACCCAAACTATCCTCTACACTCCTTTAGTGAGAAGGAAAAGGAGAAGATCAAGACGAGACTTTTCAGAAGTTGCTTTCCCATGATCATACTAAGATATTACCACCATCCTATCAACTCTACCACCATCAATCTCTTGACCCACGTCCACAACAACTTACTCCATCAAGACAGAGCCCATATTGACCAATGGTTGCACGATAAGCAACTAGACTCAGTGTAAACTTAAATCTCATAGCCCTGGGTGGCCTACCACAAGTGAGAAACTCAGGTTAACACCGCATATCATGGCCCCAAGTAAGTAGAAACTACCCTGGGCGAAGACAACCATGACACTTGGCCCTGAGAAGCCACTCAACTTGAAACCTCCTCGATCGACTCAATCCACCCAGGCGTTAAATTAATTTAGTGAAAATTTTTATTTATCACATCAACCATAAAACAATCATTTTTGCAGCAGTTGTTTCCACTAAATTATAATAGGGGTCAAATCTGGAATTTCTAAGGGGAAACCTAAAAGGTTTGCATAGCATACTACAATCTCCCAAAAACCTATCATGTATACTACTTTTGCAAATACTGTTTGAAAACACTAGATATGCAATAGAATAAAATAGTAAGTGTTTTATGAAGTCACTTGCCTTGGCAGCAGGAGGGGAAGGCACAACAAGAATAGCAATCACAAGCAGGTCCTTCCTCTCCTTCACAATCTAGCACAAGCAATACATACAAATAAATATCCACACAAAATCTCACACACCAAATAAAAGATGTATGCATGCATGATATGCAATGTGTAGAATTAGACACACTTATCCATGATTTATATTCTCTGGTATTAAATGCATGAGATGCAATTTCTAGGAATTTCCCAATTCACTTAACAATTTATTAATTGAAAACAAAATAACCAAAACTTAGATTATAACATTACAACTTTTATTGTTCTAAGAAAGTTTTCAAATAAGACATATATTAATATTCCTGGGCAGAGGTTGTTAACCAATACCTAAAACAACTGAGTTTATTTGTAAAACATTTTTATTATTTAAGTTAAGAATTTAATAGCCGAATTACTCCTCGGATGATCTTATGAATTATTATTTAACAAAAGCAAAAACAAATGATGTAGAATTAAACTACTCTAGCAGGGCTATCCGTGGATATAAAGTTCATTGAATTTGGACTTACAGAACATAAGTTATGAATTTTCTAAGTTTTGCATATTTTTCTGTTTTATTTATAAAATTCCTGCGAAAAAAGAAAACAAGGGGGCTACGTGGCGCGATCCTATTCGATGAAAACGGTTTGTGCGGATCGTGGACGAGAGCCGTCCGATTTAAATGAGATCGGACGCATGGGATCGTTTGGATCTAGATCCTAGATCCAACGGCGTGGGACGCCCGGCCGAACCGAGCGGCGCGCGGGTCGCCGGAAGGCTCGCCGGCGGCAGCGCCCGCGGCGGCGGCGCGTCGGCTTCGACGCTTCCCGCATGAAAACACCGCCCCAGGACGAACGGTTCTTACCAAAATGACGTGGAGGAGGAGGCGAGGTCGATGGCGCGGCGGCGGCGTCGAGACTCCTCTCCTTTCCTCGTCGGAGATGGTGGCCGGCGGCGGAGCACCTCGGTCGAGGTCGTTTTTGGCGTTCGGCTGCGCAATGGGACAAGCAAGGGGGCTCAACGGGTGCGCAAAAGGATGGGGAAGCGAGGGGGTGGGGGCTCGGTGGAGCTCGAGGAGCTTGGAGCTTACCGCACTCGCGAAGAAGCCCGGCGGCAATGGCGGCGACGGCGAGCTCGATTCCGAGCAGCCCGACGGCGGAGAGGTAGGGTTTTGGGGGGGGGTTTCGAAGGCGGCCTCACGGGGTATAAATAGGAGGGGGCGCGGGAGCTAATCACGGCGGAAACCGGCCCGGAAATGGCTCGGTCGTGGTCGTCGTCTCTGGCGCGATCTCCGGACGGAGGTGGAAGACGGCTGACAGGTGGGGCCCACCTGTCAGCGAGAGGGGAGCGGCGCGCGCGCGCTGGAGCGGGCCGATGGGCCGTTATCGACCGGGCGCGTGGTGGATAACGTCTGGGCCGGCCTGGAATTTTTTTTAAAGATTAAATAAAAACTGTTTTTTTTTCAAATCTGATTTACTAAATGATTTTTAAACCTATTCAAAACATTTCAGAAAAATTCATAAAAATATATTTTGGAAAGGTTATTTAAAATAGCAGTTTTTAATAATAAACTTACCCATTATATAATTTGGAAAAATTATATTTATTAAGTAAGTTTAAATAAACACTTAATGGGATTAAACATTATTTAAACTCATAATTGAATTTTTATTTAGTATTTATGTGATTAAAAGTAAATCATATATGATGAATGATGTATGAATGCAAAGTTTTAATTTTTTTCAAAATTGGGATGTTACAAACCTAACCCCCTTAAGATGAATCTCGTCCTCGAGATTCGGTTTGGCCTGCAAAAAGATGTGGGTGTTCTTCCCGAAGATCATCCTCCCGTTCCCAAGTTGCTTCTTCTTCGGTATGGTGGTTCCACTGGACCTTACAAAATTTGATAGTCTTGGTTCGTTTGATCCTTTCTGCCATCTCCAAGATTTTGATTGGCTTCTCTTCATACGTCAGGTCACTTTCCAACTGAACTTCTTCTAATGGCATTGTATCCCGTAGTGGGGTTTCTGTCATCTCTGGGTGAGACTTCTTCAATTGGCTCACGTGGAAGACATTGTGAACTGCTGACAGAACTTCCGGCAATTCTAACTCATATGCTACTTCTCCCTTGCGGGAAAGAATCTTAAAGGGGCCGATGAATCGAGGTGCAAGTTTACCCTTGATCCCGAACCTCTTCACACCACGCATTGGTGACACTCTTAAATAAGCCCTGTCACCTATCTCATATGTGATTTCTCTCCTTTTGGAATCTGCATAGCTTTTCTGTCTGGACTGCGCGATCTTCAATCTGTCTTTGATTATTCGAACCTTCTCTTCAGCTTCCTGGATTATATCTGGTCCAAATAAACTTCGCTCTCCCACACCGCTCCAGAGTAGTGGTGTGGTGCATTTCCTACCATAAAGTGCCTCAAACGGCGACATCTCTATGCTTGCTTGGTAACTGTTGTTATAGGAAAATTCTGCGTACGGCAAATTATCATCCCAACTAGACTTGTAGTCCAAGGCACATGCCCTCAGCATATCTTCTAGAATTTGGTTTACTCTTTCCGTCTGTCCATCCGTTTGGGGATGAAATGCTGTACTGAACTCTAATCTCGTACCCAATGATTCATGTAGTTGTTTCTAGAAATGCGAGGTAAACTGGGTACCTCTGTCAGACACAATCCTCTGGGGAATACCATGCAAGCATACTATTCTCCTCATGTAAATCTCTGCCAACTTAGCACTTGAGTAAGTAGTCTTTACTGGCACAAAATGGGCCACCTTTGTCAAACGATCCACTATTACCCAGATCGAATCATATCCCGATATGGTACGCGGTAACCCAGTAATGAAATCCATACCTATCTGTTCCCATTTCCAATCCGGTATAGGTAAGGGTTGCAACAATCCTGATGGCTTCTGATGTTCCGCCTTTACTCGACTACATACATCACACTTAGCTATATATTCCGCGATGTCTCTCTTCAGGTTATTCCACCAAAATCTTTCCTTTACATCCATGTACATCTTGGTGTTTCTCGGGTGTATGGAATACGGCGAGTTATGTGCTTCTTGCAGAATCAATTTTCTAAGAGCTTCATCTTGTGGCACGCAGATGCGTTTCTCAAACCACAAGGTGCCTTGTTCATCCTCCGAAAACCCTTGGCCTTCCCTTCGCTCAGGTTGACCTTGATTTCATCCATTACTTTGTCTCCCTTCTGGCCTTCCCAAATCTTATCCATCAACAAAGGTTGTACGTCCAGTGTTGCGAGGAATCCTTCGGGTACTACCTCTAATCTGAGGTCCTTAAATGCTCTACTTAAATCCTCGGGCAATTCTCCCGCTGTCAGTCCATTTACATGGACCTTATGGCTCAAAGCGTCGGCCACCACATTAGCTTTTCCTGGGTGATATTGCAAACTCATATCATAGTCCTTAATAAGTTCCATCCATCTTCTTTGCCTCATATTCAATTCCTTCTGGGTGAAAATATATTTCAGGCTCTTGTGATCTGTGAATACTTCACAACGCTTTCCCAAAAGATAGGGTCTCCACGTTTTTAGAGCATGCACTACTGATGCTAACTCCAGATCGTGGGTGGGATAGTTGACCTCATGTTTCTTAAGCTGTCTAGAAGCATATGAAACCACTTTCCCCTCTTGCATTAGGACACTTCCTAGTCCATGGTGCGAGGCATCACAATATACTTGGAATTCCTTTTCTATATCTGGCAAACATAAAACAGGTGCTGACACCAGCCGTTTCTTTAGTTCCTGGAAACTTATTTCACATTCTTCAGTCCACTTGAATTTTACTTCCTTCTTCAGTAGTGTAGTCAATGGTTTGGCAAGTTTGGAGAAGTTCTCAATAAATCTTCTATAATAACCTGCCAGTCCAAGGAAACTACGGATGTCCGCCACATTCTTGGGTACTTCCCATTTTGTCACAGCTGACACCTTTTCTGGGTCTACTGCTATTCCATTTTTCGACACAACGTGTCCTAGAAAACCAACTTCTTCTAGCCAGAATTCACACTTGCTAAATTTGGCATACAGCTTATGTTCTCTAAGTCTCTGTAATATCATGTGTAAGTGTTCTTCATGTTCCTCCTGACTTTTGGAGTAAATCAGGATGTCATCAATGAACACCACAACAAACTTATCCAGAAAGTCCATAAACACTTTGTTCATCATGTTCATGAAGTATGTCGGTGCATTGGTTAAACCAAACGGCATTACGGTGTACTCATTTAATCCATATCTGGTAGTGAAGGAAGTTTTTGGTATATCTAGTTCTCTTACTTTCATTTGAAAGTATCCTGATCGCAAATCGATCTTAGAGAATACCGAAGCACCCTCTAGCTGGTCGAAAAGCTCATTAATTTTCGGTAGCGGGTACTTGTTCTTGATCGTCACCTCGTTGATTGCTCGATAATCCGTTACTAGCCTTTGAGTACTATCCTTTTTCTCTACAAACAGAATGGGTGCTCCCCAAGGTGATGAACTTGGGCGGATGAATCCTTTCTGCAGTTGCTCCTCTAACTGTTTCTTGAGTTCTTTCAAATCAGCTACGGCCATTGGATATGGTCTCTTGGCTATGGGTCCCGTTCCGGGAACCAAATCTATTAGAAATTCAACATCCCTATCGGGTGGCATTCCCGGTAGTTTTTCGGGGAAAACATCAGGGTAATCTCTTACCACACGAACGTCTCCCATGCTAACCCCCTTAAGAGAATTTAGCTTAACTTTCTTAAATTCAAATTTGGATTTGTATCTGATCTTCTTCTTCTCGGGAGTGGTGAGTGTAATGGATCTATTCGCACAATCCAATACTCCTTCAAACTTGGCCAACCAATCCATACCGAGTATAACATCCAGACCCTGGGTCTCTAATATTATCAGGTTTACCGGAAAGGAGTGTTTACCAATTTCTAAACTCAAGTTTTGACAATCGGTTTGTGCGAGCATTTCCCCCCTGGGGAACTCACCCTAACCGGATTTAGCAGGCTTGTAGTAGTCAGTTTGTTTTTATTAACAAAAGCTCTTGAGATGAATGAGTGGGATGCTCCAGTATCGAACAAGACTAATGCTGGAAAGGTATGTAGTAGGAACGTACCAATCACTGCATCCGGTTCATTCTGCACTTCTTCCACATCAAGATGATTCACCTGTGCCTTCTGGAAAGGATTAGGCTTTGATGCTTCCGGCGCCTTCTTCTTCTCTGGGCAGTCTGTTGAGTAATGTCCCTTGTTCCCACACTTGTAGCAAGTCACTTGACTAATATCCCGTTTAGGTTCATTGTTGTGGCGGTGTTGCTCTTTTCCACTATTGTTCCCATTGAACGGGTGGTTGTGTCCACTACCACCCTGTCCATTTCCTCTGTATCCGGAATTTCCTACTTTATGGATATGACCATTATGATTGTGGCCACTTCCACTCTTGTGACTATGGTGACTCCCACTGTTCTCTGGAACGTATAGTTTCTTCTGCATCAGATTAGTGTTGTACTTATTGGCGCTGAACTTCCTTTTCCTATTCTCCTCCTTCTTCATGTTGCTGTCTAGGGTAATGGCCTGATCAAGAAGATCCTGATAATTGGGAGCATAGGCCACAGACAATGGTATTTTCAGCTCACCATTGAGTCCATTCAGAAACTTATACTTTCTCTTTGCATCGGTGTCTACATCCTCTGGGGCATAGCGTGAGAGGGAATTGAAGTCCTCCATGTACTCCCTCAGAGCACGATTTCCCTGTCTCAGGGTATGGAACTCATCCCTTTTCAGATTCATGATCCCAGTTGAGATGTGAGCATTGTGAAAACCTTCTTTAAAGATTTCCCAGGTAAGTCCTTCAAGTGGGTGAGTGATCTGATATGTTTTCCACCACTGTGCTGCTGGCCCCTCCAGTAGATGGGAAGTGAACCTTATTTTCTCCAATTCCGTACACTCGCAAGTAACTAGATCCTTGTTCACAGAGCGTAGCCAATCATCGGCTATGATTGGTTCAGTAGCTGTGGAGAATTTGTTGGGTCTGAGCCTCAAGAACCTAGCAAGGCGGTCAACTTGGGGTGGGGGTGGTGGTGGCGGCGGTGGAGGGGGTGGTGGATTGTTTTGGTTTGCCATGAACTGAGCCATCATGGTCATCAACTGTGTCTGGGCTGCCATCATTTGTTGCATCATTTCGTTGGCATTGTTGTTGTCAGGATCATGACGTGGAGGCATCTGTATGGTGTGGGCATAGGTAAGTAGAGTTAGAAAGAGACTACAAAGGAAAAATCTACCCATGCACATCAACATACTTCACAGAAACATAACAAACAACAAACAGACACCCCCGAAGTATTTTATAAATTCGCTATTTTAGAAACTTGCAAACCAAGCTAGGACATGGTTTTCAAGGTACTGCCTCACCACAAATTGGTGGGTCAATACAACTTCGATCACATAAGGAGAAATACTCGTAAGGTAAGGATAACTGGTGGTCTTTCTAATCAAATTTTGAAACTCCTTATGTATTTGCGGGTGTTCCCACACTTGCGCTTCTTGACACCTGTGGCTTCCTTGGGAGTGTCCTCATCGGGATAGGTTATCACTAGGGGCTCTGGGGCGTCAGGAGGGTGATTCTTCTCTGCCTGAAGTTCCATTTGGCTTAGTTGTTCACACAAATGAGCACACTGAGCCTGCAATGCCAAAATGTGGTCATCTTTCTGCGCGATCCTATCATCTTGCAGATAAATCTTGTTTTCCAGCTCCTTGTTCTCCTTTGTTAGCACCTGAACTTCTACACGAAGAATATCCTTCTCTTCTTCTAAGCTTTCCTTAACATGACGGTGGACGCGCCTTAAATCTGCCATGTAGAAGATCTCTTGTCCCAGAAGTATATCCAAGTTAGGCAATGAGCTCCAAGGTCTCCATGATGCTTCTCGTTCATACCCCTAAGTGAGGGTTGAACGGGTTGTCCAATGCTATCCCTCCTGGCAAAGTGTCGAAAGACGGAGTTGGGCTTGATCTCGTCATAGTACTGCTCAATGATGCGAGACAAGGTCTCCAGCATCGCCATCTCCACTCCATTCTTCCAGTTGGGGTATCTAGATCGGAAACGGATCAGCTGCGATCCAGGAGGATCAAGACGAGGGAGAACTTCTGCCTCGATCTTCCAGCGTCCTTCAGGATAATCTTCTGACCTAATTTCTTTGCCCCTGAAGACTGGCGGCGTCAACCTCAGGGTTTTGGAAATACTGAGGAGCTGGTCACTGAAGTAGTACTGGTCTCCTTTCTGCGGGGATAACTCTTGAGTGAAGTTTTTCATCTACAAGAATTTTGAAGGGATAAGAATTAAGGAGATGAAACAAAATAAGAATGTAGAAGGCAAGGAACATATTATAAGAAAAGAAGTCTGGTATTTCGAATTTTATTAATTAAAATAATTATTTTAGGGTTTGTATCCAATCCTAGGGGTTTCGAGCCTACAGGCAACATTTGTGCTCTGATACCATCTGTAGTGCCCTTGCTTACGAAAGCAATGGCACATATGAATAATGCAAAGACTTGGATCACATAAGTCTCACATTCTCCAATAATATGTAATATCACAGTACAATGTCAAAATTTATTACAGAACGAGATGAATGATCCAAAAACAAATATCCTTACAACTTAGCATAGCGGAAATGCTAGCTGAATAAGTAGTTCACACTTTATTTCAGAGTTCAAACGCAATACTAAAGGTAGCATGGAGCTACATCTTCTCCATGAAGCCACTGGCAAATCATGTTGGTTGTAGCTCGAAGACGACCCCCTTACTCCTCATTCGGACATTCTGCAAGGTTTAGTTGCAGCCCAGCTGTAAAGGGTCAGCACAATTGAATTGTGGTGCCAAGTGACTTTAATTCCTAATGTTCTATTTTACTATAACTATATGCTTAATTTGGCTGGTGGAGCTCAAGGCTATTGCGCAAAGCAAATTTTCTCCTACTTTTGATAAACAGTTTTCTTAAATCAATATCTTCTCCTTCAGAGACAAATCTCGAGACAAGTCCATGTCTCCTACCCATGTTCACCCAACAAAGTTTTATTAAGAAATTTGAGATGAGGAGATTTTCAGAACACAGCCTTGTGTAGTTACTCAAATTGTCCGATGGCGGGGACACGGCTAAGATCTTAGGTTTTAACTCTCGAGAGGGTGTGCACTTTCACCGTTAGACTCAATCAACCCAAACTATCCTCCACACTCCTTTAGTGAGAAGGAAAAGGAGAAGATCAAGACGAGACTTTTCAGAAGTTGCTTTCCCATGATCATACTAAGAGATTACCACCATCCTATCAACTCTACCACCATCAATCTCTTGACCCAGGTCCACAACAACTTACTCCATCAAGACAGAGACCATATTGACCAATGGTTGCACGATAAGCAACTAGACTCAGTGTAAACTTAAATCTCATAGCCTTGGGTGGCCTACCACAAGTGAGAAACTCAGGTTAACACCGCATATCATGGCCCCAAGTAAGTAGAAACTATCCTGGGCGAAGACAACCATGACACTTGGCCCTGAGAAGCCACTCAACTTGAAACCTCCTCGATCGACCCAATCCACCCAGGCGTTAAATTAATTTAGTGGAAATTTTCATTTATCACATCAACCATAAAACAATTATTTTTGCAGCAGTTGTTTCCACTAAATTATAATAGGGGTCAAATCTGGAATTTCTAAGGGGAAACCTAAAAGGTTTGCATAGCATACTACAATCTCCCAAAAACCTATCATGCATACTACTTTTGCAAATACTGTTTGAAAACACAAGATATGCAATAGAATAAAATAGTAGGTGTTTTATGAAGTCACTTGCCTTGGCAGCAGGAGGGGCAGGCACAACAAGAATAGCAATCACAAGCAGGTCCTTCCTCTCCTTCACAATCTAGCACAAGCAATACATACAAAAAAATATCCACACAAAATCTCACACACCAAATAAAAGATGTATGCATGCATGATATGCAATGTGTAGAATTAGACACACGTATCCATGATTTATATTCTCTGGTATTAAATGCATGAGATGCAATTTCTAGGAATTTCTCAATTCACTTAACAATTTATTAATTGAAAACAAAATAACCAAAAACTTAGATTATAACATTACAACTTTTATTGTTCTAAGAAAGTTTTCAAATAAGACATATATTAATATTACTGGGCAGAGGTTGTTAACCAATACCTAAAACAACTGAGTTTATTTGTAAAACATTTTTATTATTTAAGTTATGAATTTAATAGCCGAATTACTCCTCGGATGATCTTATGAATTATTATTTAACAAAAGCAAAAACAAATTATGTAGAATTAAACTACTCTAGCAGGGCTATCCGTGGATATAAAGTTCATTGAATTTGGACTTACAGAACATAAGTTATGAATTTTCTAAGTTTTGCATATTTTTCTGTTTTATTTATAAAATTCCTGCGAAAAAAGAAAATAAGGGGGCTACGTGGCGTGATCCTATTGGATGAAAACGGTTCGCGCGGATCGTGGACGAGAGCCGTCCGATTTAAATGAGATCGGACGCACGGGGTCGTTTGGATCTAGATCCGTTGGATCTAGATCCAACGGCGTGGGACGCCCGGCCGAACCGAGCGGCACGCGGGTCGCCGGAAGGCTCGCCGGCGGCGGCGCCCCCTTTGGCGGCGCGTCGGCTTCGATGCTTCCCGCATGAAAACACCGCCCCAGGACGAACGGTTCTTACCAAAATGACGCGGAGGAGGAGGCGAGGTCGATGGCGCGGCGGCGGCGTCGAGACTCCTCTCCTTTCCTCGTCGGAGATGGTGGCCGGCGGCGGAGCACCTCGGTCGAGGTCGTTTTCGGCGTTCGGCTGCGCAATGGGACAAGCAAGGGGGCTCAACGGGTGCGCAAAAGGATGGGGAAGCGAGGGGGGGGGGCTCCGTGGAGCTCGAGGAGCTTGGAGCTTACCGCACTCGCGAAGAAGCCCGGCGGCAATGGCGGCGACGGCGAGCTCGATTCCGAGCAGCCCGACGGCGGAGAGGTAGGGTTTTGGGGGGGGGGGGTTTCGGAGGCGGCCTCGCGGGGTATAAATAGGAGGGGGCGCGGGAGCTAATCACGGCGGAAACCGGACTGGAAACGGCTCGGTCGTGGTCGTCGTCTCCGGCGCGATCTCCGGACGGAGGTGGAAGACGGCTGACAGGTGGGGCCCACCTGTCAGCGAGAGGGGAGCGGCGCGCGCGCGCTGGAGCGGGCCGATGGGCCGTTATCGACCGCGCGCGCGGTGGATAATGTCTGGGCCGGCCTGGAAATGATTAAATAAAAACTGTTTTTTTTTTCAAATCTGATTTACTAAATGATTTTTAAACCTATTCAAAACATTTCAGAAAAATTCATAAAAATATATTTTGGAAAGGTTATTTAAAATAGCAATTTTTAATAATAAACTTACCCATTATAAAATTTGGAAAAATTATATTTATTAAGTAAGTTTAAATAAACACTTAATGGGATTAAACATTATTTAAACTCATAATTGAATTTTTATATAGTTTTTATGTGATTAAAAGTAAATCCTATATGATGAATGATGTATGAATGCAAAGTTTTAAATTTTTGCAAAATTAGGATGTTACAATTTTAGATTGGCCAAAATTCAAATTTGACTTAGTATAAAATATTCAAATTTCAAATGGTGAATTTGAGCATATTTGTAATAACTTTAAATCTATAAATCAAAAAATTGCAAATAAAATTGTTTTAGAAACTTTGGAATATTAGTAATGTTATGCCTCTGTTATAAAATATTTTTGAGTATTATTTGATGATTTAATAGTTGTTTGTTTAATTTGAATAGTTTGAGTATTTTCAACATAACTATTAATAGAAATATTATTTTAATTAAATCAAATTTCTATAAATTTAATTAAATGCCCCCTGTCTATTAACACTAATTATAAAATTTTGTTATAAAAAATTAATCATAGGAAACTTTAATCTTATAATTATTCCTTTATTATATTTTCCAAAGATAGAAATTAATTAAATTGCATTTATAGCCAAATACATACTTTATAAATATCACAAAATTTTGGATTTAAAAGTGCATTGCATGCATAACTTATTTTCACATACAGATATATTTCCCATAGGAAAACTCCTCTTCATTGTTTTCTCTAAGTTAGGATTATTTTCAGCTTAGCATTTTGGTAAAGTGTTGTACACTTAGACACTTAGGATTTCTAAGATGGAGCTAGAAGGCCATTGAAGGACTTAGCCAAACAAGACTTCAGAAGTATCCTCAAGGAGTAGAAGCACTTAGGAGAAAAGCAAGAAGAAGTTCAAGAAGACCAACCTCCTTTATCCTCTAAGTCTTTCTTGCTCTCTCTCTTTTCTTCCTTCTTATCTGAGACTTTATGAACACTATGTTAATTCCAAGACCAGCCTCGGTGATATGAGAATCATCAAGTCTGAAGATTTATCAAGTTTACAAAAATTCATTCAAGACGTCACCAAGGGGAAAGCTACAAGTCTGGAGATGAAGCCTGGAAGACTAACTACATCTTTCTTTCTTTCTTTTCCCTCTTTCCTAATCTTGTCTTTTAGACTTAAACAAATTTTGATCATGATGTTATCATCTTTGATGTTTGTTGGATCCTACCGGCATAGTGAGATGAAGCAGCCTGGAGACAAACCTTACATGTCCACGTACATGAGACCTGTCCCACAATTTAAGTGGCTGGCCGGGTGTCTGTCTCTCTCCCTATAGTGAATGTCTAATTTACAAAGAGTTGATAATAATTGTTGATCATCTTGAAGAAATGACTTAGTATTTTCTCTAAATATTTCTACACATCAAGACTAAAGCCATTAGAGGGCTTATTCAAAATGATATAAAACAAAATATTTTATTTAACTTATGACTTTAGTCCTTAGTCATTTTTGACCAACACATTTCCTTGCATTAACTTAAAAGATTTTCATGGCATGACATGCATTTCTAGTCCTCATAAACTTCCTATTATTTTCTATATGCATTACTTAGTGTATTTTTATATGCATGAGTAGGATAGTATTGCTATGCTAAACCTGTGTAGAATTCCCTTACTCCTGTGTCTAGGTTCCTATATAATACTTAGTAGATGTATTGATGCTATGCAATTGATGAAAAGTCTTACAAAATGTTAAGTGACTACTCAGGGCTGTGCTCATGGTTGTCGTCGCCTAGGATGAATGTCTATTCTACTTAGGGCCGTGAGCATGGTGATTTTTACCTGAGAGTGCACATCCACTAAGTTAATGAATCTCCTGGGTGGATCGGTTGTATGGTGGTGAAGTTGAGTGGCAACTCAGGTCCATGTCTATGGTTCCTGGAGTACGTGCACTTGTGGATGGCCACCCAGGGAACAGAGGAATCTGAAGAACTCCGAGTGACGATTGCTTCCAGTGCAGCCATTGCCATATGGGCTCTGGCTTGATCAATTATGTTGCGTGGACTCTCTCCGACTTGACAAGAAGATGTAGTGGGTGATAGGTGGTACGGGTCAAGGCAGGTGGGAGGGAAAATGCTTCTGAAAGATCTCGTCTCATCTTCTCCTTTCCTTATCACAAATGGTGTGTAAAGGATAATCTGGGTTGAATGGGTACAATGGTGAACGTGCACAACCTCTGCAGAGTGTAAAACTAATTACTTAGTCGGGGACAATTTGAGCAGCTGATCACGGACGTCAACGGAGGATTCCATCATTCCAACTTCAGAAATAAAATTTGATGGGTGAACAAGGGAAGATGAGATTTATGGTTTTCATGCCATACTTGTCTTGATTTGAAGAAAGTGTTTTCCAAAGAAATAGGAAAAATTGGCTTTATGCAAAATAGCCTTGAACTCCACCAGCCAAATATGCATATAGGCTTTAGAGTTATTCCATTAAGTGTCCACCATAGTGTCACTTGCTAGATTCCAATTTTAATGAAATCTGACCCACGTTGTTGCAATATTTTTCTTATTGCAGATTGTTCAGATGACGAGTGAGGTTTTGTTTATAGGTTTCGAGTCTACAACCAACATATTTTTTGCCTGTGGCAACATGAAGTTGTTGGAGACTCACTGCTATTGTATTTCCGCTGTGTACTTTTTCAATGCTAGCTTTATGCTATGCAACTTGTATCGAATATTTTGTAATTCTGGATCATCGATGTAATAAAATTGACGCTTTGTTGTGATATTACATCGTAAACTGTGTGTGCAAATGAATCGATCCAGGGATTTGCACTATACACAGGTATCTGCCTTATTTAAAGTGCAGGTACGCTACACAAGGATACCTCAAAGATGTGGAAAAAGAACTTGAAGAACTTAAAAGGGAGATAGAGAAGACCAATGGCTTGAAGACCACTTTGAACCAGTTGATGACTGACATGGTGAATGTAGATTCTGAACTTTGCAATCGGGAAGACCAGATGCTGGCCAAGAATGCCCAGATTTCATCAATGAAGTAAAAGTATTGATCTCTGAAGAATCATCGCTCTAAATCCATGAAGGATAAGAAGACAAGGAAGTGCAGCAGTTTGTTTGCTTAGATCAGACTACCATTTAATTAGAACTACGATATCGTGTTAGTGTATTGGTCATACCAACTCTAGTTGTATGAAAATAGTAGACTGGTTGTTTGTGTTGGACCATGTTGCTTGATGTTTGTTAGATATCGTTTGTAAAGATGAATTGCCTTGATGTGTTGTGTTTGGGTAGGATCCTTCCTTAGTACCTTTCTATTTCTACTCATCTATGCTAAACCCAATTAGATGCTTCACCAAACTACCAAAAGCAATGAGATGCCAAAAGAATAGCAATTACTTCTAGAGACTCAGAATAAGTTGATGCAACTGATGGCCCAGAATCAAGTCAACAACCCTAATAAGGAGTTACCCCCTGGATGGCAGCAATTGTTGTTTAGCCAAACTCAAATAGTACAGATGATGTATCAGACTATGAACGTCAATGACGAGAATCAACTAGAAATAAACTATCACAACCAGTAGATCCAAGAGGAGATGGTGAAAACACCTAGAGCTTGCAAGACTTGTGGAGAAATCGGACACACTTCCAAAGAATGTCAAGATGAGTGGCCTCATTTGGATGCAACCAGTGCAGCCGAGGAATACTGCACCACTCAAGTTACTTGCTTTTTGTGTGAAGGAGACATACATGTTCCAGCTCAGTGTCAACTCTACCTCATAGTACAACAAGTTAGTCGACAAGCCAGGGAGGGAATGCACCATACTTTGAAGAACATATTTGAAGAACAAGAAAAGAAGGGTAAGCGCAAGCAAGATGTTAGTCAAGTAGACTACCAGAAATGCGAAAGACTAGGACCTTATTCATGTTACTGCCCAGAGAAGAAGATTGGCAATGTGATCGAACCCGGTCAATTGCATTTTCATAATAGAATTATGGATCATACCAAGGAGGAGAATAAGGCCAGAATCAAGACACAACCTAACGCATCCAAAGGCACCACCAAATGTTGCTATTCATGTGAAGAAGAAGGACTTTTTTCTCGAGATTGCCCCAACAAGCGAAAAGGATCATCATCCATAATAGTACAATACGACCAGCAGGATACAGAAGACCCTATTAGTCTTGGAAAGACCTAAGAAGAAGAGAAACCTGAGCCAGATCATTTGCTACGGGTGAAAAAAGGAAGGACATTACATCAGTGATTGTCTGGAGGGGAAATCCAAGACTAGCGACAAGAGCGTGTGCACAAAACGAGACTTTTGCCAAGTCACTAGCTCAGAATGTAAGCACAAGGGACACTGGGCCGATATATGCCCAGAGGAGAAACATCAAAACTGCCAAGGGAAGAAGTTCAAGGAATGCCCCGCCAACTCCCACAAGAAAGACATCAGTCATCTGATATGTTACAAATGCAAAGTTACAGGGCACTATGCTAGTGGATGTCCTGAGAAGATGAAGAATAAGTTACTAAGTGGGTCGAGCGGTAAAAAGTAAGTTCCTAATCAATTCTTTTAGCCACATGACACTTTGATCCTAGTACATGTTATGGATTTAAATGAAGGATAAATGAAGCATCATCCAACGACTCAAGTCTACACAACAAAGAGTTATGAAACTCCAATGTGACATTTATTGAAGCCAGCAGTCTAGATACAAAGGAAAGTTTTCTTTTTAAGGGTGGTAGCCCACCCAATTCTCCTAACCCTGGATATCCAAACCTATCTTTCTTTCTAGCCTCTTCAAATCTCGGGACGAGATTCCTTTTAAAAGTGGTAGTCTGTAACATCTCAAAATTTCGGAATGTTTAAAAACAACTAAATTTTAAAACTTTTATTTCTTATTATGTTAAAGTCATCAAATGCCAAGAACGCTAAACAAAATAAAGATTATATTGAATTATACAAAAGTTGTAAGTATTAAATTCAAGCAAGTAAACTTTATATTCAAACTTGAGATGATAAGCTTAAAAAAATGTTCTAAATACTTATTAAACCTAACATCATATTTGTAAAGTACCTTAAATTATTTTGGTATGCCTATTTCAATATGTTTTGTATAAGTTATTTAATTTCAATACAATATATTTTGGGTTCTTGATAAACCCTAGATAAATATTTATAGTCACAAAACTATTTAGAACATCCTCTATCCTTAAATATTGTTTTAATTCAAGTATTTGATTTTGAAAATGGGTTAGGAATGATTTATTTTAATCATATGTATTTGTGGTATTTTTCTTAATTTTTGTTAAGACACAAATCATCTTTTTGAAACTTTTATTTAAATTGTCGAAAGGTGTTAAATGTAATTATTTGAAAATGTCAGGATTTGAAAAGTATTACAAACATGAGTTTGAAAGTTTTGAAAGAAATATCTAGACTTTACAAAGTTGTAGAAGTTTGTTTGAATTCATTTGGATTAACAAAATAAAAGTTATGAAATAAATAAGAAAATAGAAAAGAAAAAGAAAACAAAAAAAAGGTTTAGTCGGGCCAGCCCGAGCCAGCCCAACACTAACCTCCCGCATGTGCAACGCGCAAAGGCCCAACTCGAGCCTAGCAGCCCAGCTCCGGTCCACTCCAACCTTGCTGAGACTAACAGGTGGGGCCCACCTATCAGGGGAGCTCATCTTCAACCTCCAACCGCACGGTGCCCACGACCGAAGCGCGCATCGCACGACCTCCACTTCCCTCACTCGCCCGAGACCCAGAAACTCGCCCCCGCCTTCCTCCCTAAATATCCCGAGACCCCGGCCTCCTTTCCCCTCTCTCCCCGTCTGAGTTCGTGCCTCCATGAGGGAGCATTTGCTCGCCGGACTTTCCACTGCCGCCACCGAGTTTCTCGGATTCCGGCGAGGTTTGCACTTCCCTGAGCACGAGGTCCTCCGCATCTTCTCCCCCTTGTCGCACCGCATCCTCCTGACCTCTTTTTCAGAAGTTTACGCAGCCGTAGCCTCGACTTTGTCGGCGAGTCGAAGTCCACCGGAGAACCGCGCCTCCGCTCGTGTGCCACTTCACTCCGGGAAGCATTGGAAGACGTAGACGCCGCCATCTTCTTCCCCGCGGAGATCCGCGCCTCCCCGTCATCTCCCCTGAGCCCGAGAACTACGGGAGCGAGGAGAACACCTCCGCCCGAGCTGCCGGCCGCCGCACTAGCATTCTCCGTCGAGATTCCGCCGCCCGATTCTGGTCAACCACCGCGAGCCGTCCGATCCATCCTCTACGGCCAATTTTAGAAGGACGAGGCGAAGAGGTATCCCCTGTATGAGCCGTCCGATCTTGATCGTATGGTACTGATTAAAACACTTAACCGTCCGATCCATCCAACCACATCACGCCACGTCACCCAGCCTTTTCTGGATTATTTTCCGAATAGAATTAAATTGGTATTTTTGAAGTAAAGCCCCTAGTGATTCAAACCATCATATCTTTTGAACCACAAAGCCAAATTTTACAAACTTTATACCAATAGAAAGCCCTCGGTGTGTAGCATATTTTAGTACAGTCCAAATTCAAATTTGACTAGTTTAAATTAATTTAAAGTTCAAATAGATGATTTGAGTAAATTTTACCTAAATTTAAATTCACAAGTTCAAAATTTGTAAATAAAATATTTTTGGAAACCTTAAGATATCTACAATAATGCTACACTTTTAAAATATAATTCGGAATAATTTTATTTCCATTTTAAAATCAGAAACCCTATTTGTATGTTTTAACACAGTTTAAGTTATATTAATCTTATTAAAAAAAATCTTTTACAAACATGGCACAAGTATTTCTATTTTGACCAGAAGTAACAAAACTAAGACTAGTCAACCATTTTTGAGACATAAACTTGTAAACATGTGTTCAAAACCTATTAGATATATTAGAATTATAAACTTTAGATTTACATGTGTTAAACCCTTTTGACTAATTAATGTGAGATCATTTGATCGAGACCAAACCTTAGAACCCATGGGACATCACTTCAACCTATTCAGGTTTGAAATGTTCAAATTTGAATTAGACGATCCCTTGACCATAAATGACAAACCCGAGGTTCTATCACATGAATTCTTTTTGTAAATTGAATTAAGTGATTAGACTTGACCATAAAGTAAATGAACTAAAACAATTATAGAAGAACACATTATTGTGATGTTTGCTTTTATGTGTTATGTGTTTGTTCGAATTGTTTGTTTATTGTGTTACTCTTTCATCGTATAGATTGAACGACGTGATTCATTCTTCGCCGAAGAGAGTGTGAGAAACGACAACTTCAAAAAGGCAAGTGACACTCATAAACCACCTATTATTTTCACTATATGCATATAGTGTTTTTCTGTAGTATGCATGTTAGGTATTGTGTGCAGTTACTATATTATGCTATGCTCCTATGTAGTGTTTACCTATCCCCCACCCTTAGCTTAGTAGCTAGAACACTTAGTAGGATGCTTAGCCAAGCAATAAAAAATGTTTTGACTAGTTGGAAAGTGAAAAAAATGAATGAAGTTAATTAATGAACTACCTGGGTGCTCGTTGGAGAACCATGGTGGGTGGCTACTCAGGGGGTCCATGTCTATGGTTCATGTCTATGGTAATTACCCTTGGTGGAAGCGCACAATTGTGGAAAGTCACCCAAGCTTAAAGAGATTGTAGACGTACCTTGTTTAGTAGCTTCTAGTGCAACCACTTGTCATATGGGATCTGTCTTGACCATACATGTTGTGAGACCCCGATCCATCGTGACCAGCAGATGGAGGGGGATGATAGGTTGGTTCGTGTCACGCGTTGTGACTCAGGGAATTACATCGGAAAGGTCTCGTCTCGGTCTTCTCTTTTCCATTTCATAATTGGGTGACATGGACGAGGGAAAGATTGGGTCTTGTGGTGAAAGTGCACACCCTCTCGAGAGTTAAAAACTAAGTATACTTAGCCGTGTCCCCGGTATGGATATCTGAGCAACTAGACAGGGCAGATGTTGAAGATCTCCTCATCCCAATTACTCAATAAAATTTGATGGGTGAACAAGGGTTTGGGAGAGCTCACCGCTTTCTATCGGTGGTGCTCGTAGTGAGTAGTTTTGAAAGTTGTTCACCGTTTTCTATCGGTGGTACTCTTTGTTGTCAAAGGTGTTCATTGTTTTCTATCAGTGGTACTCTTTGTCTAAGATGAAAAGTTGTTTTATGAATGATAGGACAAAACTGGCTTTATGCAAATCAGCCTCATACTCCACCGAGCCAAATATGCAAGTAGAAATAGTCTTAGTAATTTTAGCTATAAAGTGTCATCTTGCCACCACAATTCAATTGTGCTGACCCAATATAGTTTGGGCTGCAACTCACCATTGCAGGACACTCAGACAAGGAGTAAGGATTGTTAGGGTCGCGAGTCTCCAACCAACATGCCTTGCCTGTGGCACATGATGAAGATGGAGCTCACTTATCCTTTTGATTTCCGTTGTGTGTTTATTTCGGTTTGAGCTAGCCATGGGCTATGCACCTTGTATCGAACCCTTTTATTTCTGGATCATCGTGTAATGAATATTGATGCAATGTAATGGTATTTCATCTTAAAATGTGTATGCTAGTAAGTCAATCCAGGAACTAGCACTATACACAGGAGGTCGCTACCTTATAATAAGGAGGGCCTTTACATTTTTATGCTCTGGCATGTAAGTTGTGTCGCTGAGAAGCGAGAGTTCTTCTAATGTTTTTTCTGCTCCGAATGTTTCAGAGATCTTGTTGAAGTCTTGGTCGCAAGCGTCTGAATTTTGAAAGTTTCCACTGACCGTAATTATTCCTTTCGGTCCTGGCATCTTCAATTGTAAGTATGCGTAATGTAGTACTGCCATAAATCGGGCAAACGCCGGTCGTCCAAGTATGGCGTGGTATTGTGACCTCCAGTTGACAACTTCAAATTCCATTGTTTCGGTGCGGAAATGTGTTGCATCTCGAAATGTGACGTCGAGTTGTATTGTGCCTTTTGGCACAATATCTTTGCCTGGAACTATGCCATGAAAAGTATTTGACGATGGAGGTAAGTTGTCGACTGACCTGTTCATTCGACGTAGTGTGTCGGCGAAGATGATGTTGATGCCACTTCCTCCATCCATGAAGACCTTAGTCATGTTGTAACTTTCTATTTGGGCTTCCAACACCAGAGCTGAATGACCTGGCCTGTATACAGATAGCGGGTGGTCCTCCCGACTGAATGTAATTGTTGTTTCAGATCCGCGGAGGTACTTCGGCATAGCTGGTGGTGCCATGACTTCCATATTAACATGCCTGGTATGCAATTTATGTTGCCTGTTTGATGGTCGCCCTTTCTGGATCATGTATGTTTGCCTCTGATGTCCCGAGTGTTGACCTGTCAACTGTTTGTGTGTGTGATATATAACTCCAGCAGCTTGACCGTTAGGGTCAAATGGCGGTGGTGGTGGTAGTGGTGCGCCTTGTGGTGCAGGTACCATGTGCTCGAATGTATTGCTCCTATGCTTTTTTTGCGTACTCGATTGCCAATTGCTCGAATTCTCGACAGTTTTTAATCGTGTGACTAGAGAATAATCTTCCCATTTCTGGGTCCTTGAATAAGTGCAACCTGCATGGATTCTCTATCCTTGGATCCAAGCGTTGTTGCCTATCTTGTTTACTGTAGCTTCCTTGTTGTTCATGATCCTTGTTGTCACGCCGACCGACCGGCATGTTGCTCTTGTAGCTGCTTCTGGCTTCTCAGCCATTGTCTTGTTTTCTGTCGTTTTGACTATGATTATTATTTGAGAATCCTACCGCCATGAATTTGACGTTGCCTTTGTCTCTGCTGTCATGATTGTGTCGTCGTCGTTTGTCTTCCCAATCCCGACAATCTCGGATGTCTCGGTGGTCGCGACTGTCCCGTTTGTCGTGATGTCGCTGTGGTGAATATGGAGTTTTGCCCTGGACTGCGTATACGCCATCTGCCCACTCGGTTGTTAGCTTCATGAGCTCAGCCATGTTTTTTGGTTTTTGTCGTCCGAGTGCCTCTCTAAAGTCTTTTCTGTAGACCCCATTTGTGAAGGCGTCCATCGCTCTGTCTTCTGATATTGTACCAACAGAGCTCCTGATGGAGGCCCATCGACTGATGTAAGACCTTAGTTTCTCGTCTGTCTTTTGACGACATGTTGTCAACTCTTCAAATGTTTTCGACCTTTCGCAGAGAGGATCAAAATATTTTATGAAGTCTTCCTTGAAGTGATCCCAAGAATTGTAGGCTCCCTCGGGTAAAGACTTGAGCCAGTCGCGGGTCGTGCCTTCCAGCATCAGTTGTATGTATTGCAATGATGTCGTTGTTCTTCCTCGTTGGCATACGACTGCCAATTTGTAATCTTCTAGCCATCCCGAGGGTTCTTGTTTTGAGTTAAATTTTGGCATGGTTCGTAGGCCGAACTTCTTTGAGAGTTTTGTTTCCTGAATCCGTCGAGTGAAGCATTGTGCTCCGCATGGTCCTGCATTGCGATTGTCAGGAGATTCCCGACCGCCTGATCCTCTGGACCTGCTTCTTGATCGGCTTCTTGTCCTGCGACGGCTCGAACTTTTCCTGCCGCTGCTTCGCTGAGGACTACGACTGGAACGCTCTCTTGAGCGACTTCTGCTACGCCTTCTCCTTCCTCCATCGACCAGTTCTTTTGTTGTGATCTCCAGGGCCTTCATTTGTTGTAGGTATCTTGCCTCGGTCGGGTCACATGCCGGTGGTTTTCCTGCTTGAAGGTATGCTCCTATGGATATGAGGGCCCCTTATGTTGTTTTCGGTTGTTTTATGCCATCAAAGTCGACTGCTAGGAACGAATTGTTCAAGTTTCGAGTGATGTCTGCCCTTTCGTGTTTGGGGATTCTGTCGAATCTGGATCTGCGTCGTGCTTCAGTTGCTCCCGTAGAACTCATCGACAATTGTCGTCTACGGGCGCTTGATATGCTTGCTTGCCTCTTTCGCTCTTCGAGTGTTGCCCTGTATTGCTTTAGGAGTTGTGCTTCCTGCCAGGTAAAGTAGTTGTATGTTGCCAACTCGTTTGGAGATGCATCTGCTGGAATCATTATGCCCTCTTCAATGAATTTTGTTATTTTCGCCATTGTCTCTGCTGAGATGTCTAGGGGTTGTGTCGTCTGGCAGAGTGACTGTGCATGGGTACTCGACGGGCTGTCGATTGGTCGCGTTTTCTGATGTTTCTGCTGCTGTTGCTACGTCAACTTGTCGTGGTATGCGGTATGTGTAGTCGAACTGTTCTTCATATGCTTCTCCGTCGCTACTGCTCTGCTCTGTGTTTTTGCTGCTTTCGTCATCTTTTGTCTGTTGTGTATGTTCATCATGGTCGCCGGCAGTATGCTTTGGCGATTGGACCTCTACGCCGGTGAAGTCGGCTAGATGTATGTTGTCTTCTGTAGGCTCATCATACTCTGGTAGGTGAAATATTTCTTCTGGAGCGTCGATCTGCATATGGTCTTCGGTTGGGTTGATATGTAAGGTCGACTGCACTTCTTCTTCCATCCCGTTTTGCTTTATGAATTCGTTGAATTCCTTTGTGGACATTGACCCTGCTATGGATGAGATCGGATCGATCTGTGATGTTGGTGCTCCAGTGCTTCCAGCCGAAGCTGTCGATATGATCATGTCGTCTACTGAGGCAGTCGACAGTTCATCCTCTTTAGGGAACTCATCTGCCATGAATTTGTTGAATTCTGCGGATATCATTGACTCTGTTGGAAATTGTGGTGGCGAGATCAGATCGATCTGCGACGAGGTATCTTCTTTGTCTGCTGCAGATGCGATCTCAGTCGATCTCGTCTGAGGTGGCTGGGTTGCGATCTGTTCCACTAAATCGTGCACACCAAGCTGATCGATAAAGAAATTATGTTCTCCAACAGTTAGATTAAAACCTGAATCGAGATTGGAGTAGATCTCCTGAGCTTCGGGTGAGTATGATCTGATCCTTGCTGGCGATGCTGCCTTTGGCGAGTGGTCGCCTGTGGTCTGGATATGAGCTGATGTTGCTCATGTGCATCCTTTTAAAGTAGTCGGTGGATCGCCGTTTGAAATTCGGACCAAAAAATCCGTGGATCCAACACCACCTGTTCCCACAGACGGCGCCAATTGACGAGGGATGTCCCCATCAATACCCATGGTTACTAGCCTAGGGTAAGAGTTATGAGGTAGAGAACGCGTCGCGTTGGTAGATTCGTCGGCTGACAAGAGGGAATTACCCAGGTTTGGGGCCCTCGAGTGAGGTAAAACCCTTACTCCTGCTTGTCTTTGATTGATTGTATATATGCGGAGAGTACAGGGGTCTAGCAAGATGTCGATCTTGCTAGGGTTTTGTGGTTCTGGTTGGGTGTGTCCCTGGTCGGTCTCCCTCTTGTCCCTGGTCGGTCTCCCTGGTCCGACTAGGACTACATATGTGGAAAGTACTACCGACTAGGCTATCTATGGTATATGTCTTCGACTTGGGCTTCGCTTGTTGGGCTTCTTCAGCCTATTGACAATTGGGCTTTAATCATTACGTGCACCAGGTACCCACACGAAGGGGTACCCGTTTGATATAACCTTGTCACCGGTCCTTCTCTTTAATCTGCTAAAACCACAACTGCAAACCTGTTACTTTCTGCAAACAAACATCTTTCTTCCACACATACGTTTAATCCTTTGTTACAGCAAGCCGGTGAGATTGACAACCTCACTGTTAAGTTGGGGCAAAGTATCTTGATTTTTTGTGTGTAGGCTCCACGTCAACTACGTCAAGCTCTTTTCTGGCGCCGTTGATACCTCAGGGGAATTCTCGTCTCCTACTGGTTCGATAACCTTGGTTTCACAACTAAGGAAAATTTGGTGTTGCACTACTTCATACATTCCTCTTGGGGTCTCCCAACAACACACCCACCATGTGCATCAACCAACCATTAATCATTTCACTTTACTAAACCATCATGTTTACCATTAAGCAAAATTAACATCTCAAAACAACATCAATGATTCAAGTGACACAATTTAATGGTCTACAAGATTATGTATCATTTAGTTATACCATCTACCACATTTAGCATTTTATGTTCTTAACCAAACACCAATCAACTTATTTAAAATATAAACTCTCCAAGTAATTAATCAATGAGATATAAGAGTATGGCATAAGAAAGCTAACAGCTCTAGCAAGAGATGCATGGAAAACAAGAGCTAGAAAGCATAGCAGTAGCTAGAGAAGAATACTTAACAAATATAAGTGAACAATACAAGTATTTATAAGAAAAAGCGGAGTGTGTCTCTCCCACAAAGGAATGCTAGGGTCCATTTTATTCAGAGAATGAAAAAAAACATACGCTTCAAGAAAAGCACATGAGATGTGACGGAATTAAAATATAGTTTCACTAGAAAGAACCTGATAGTTTGTTGATGAAGAAGGGGATGCCGACCAACAATTTAGATTGTTGATTGAAACTGATCGAAATTGTGGATAGACTTGAGCTTCTATTCAACACTGCAGTGCTAATTCCTTCATGGGCTAACCCCAGATAAAAAAATCTGAAGTGTACTATATAGTAGGGGTATTGGGCCAAATTCTTAGGTGGGGCCACCATGTTGGATTTGCTACCGCCAACCAGCATGCACGTATGTGAACCTCAGATCAAAATCCACAACTGCTAACACATTCTGGCTGGTGAAGTGCTTCCTCCCACGGAATGTTGGAGCCATCGTTGATGGTACCTTTGCAGTCACATGAGTGCCATCAATAGCCCCGATGAAATCTTGTCACATAATGATTAAACAGTCATGTTTCTGGCAATACGAACAAGTCATGATAGAGAGAACAAACATGATTTTGTACTTACCTTGTATTACGGGAACCATCTGTAGAAATTCTTTATCTTGGGTGGTGTGTTTCTTGATGATGATGATCAACTCTTAGCTCCCCGACTGCATACAACACCTGTTGGAAGTACCGAGATCGCCTGAAGGATCTATGGATCACTCCGAACCTCTGTTTATGACCCACGACATGAATAAACAGCGCGACGTGTTCTTCCATAGAGGTGTGGATGCTATCAACTAGCAGCTCTCTCTCTCCCTGAACATGTTCACAAGTGCAAAGAAAGGGACTCTTCTCATCCAAAGCATTTCGCTTGCCTCTATTTTGCTGCAGTTGTAGATGACGTTCAGGTTGGCATTCCTCTCATGATCTCGTTGTAGCATAAAACCGTTGGTGATAGGAGGAAAAGCAAGTCTTTCTGCTAGCTATCTTATGTACGAACATGATACATGATTGGATGACAACGATGAGTGTGGATGACAACGATGAGTGTGGTGGCGTGATGCATAAGGTCAAACTGGTTCGTCTATTCAAAGAGATCTAAGCATTACGAATTGTCTTGTGTACTACCTACATGAATCGAACACATAGTAGAGCAGAGTTTTTGCCCTTACCTCGTCCATGGTAGACGACAGGGAGGTCCGGAGGTCGGAGAAGATGTTCACAACACGGCCTGGTCGGATGCGCAGGTGCAGATCTGTTTTTCCCGCCGCCGGTGCCGAAATGGGGAAGGGGGGATTTTTGGAGGGGCTAATGGAGGGGTTTATCCCTACCTTTGCCGCGCAATGCCGCCTAGATTTCGCTTCTCCCGCCATGCCGCGCCCGAGCTCCCGCGCGAACGACGTTGTCGATTTTCGTCGCACGCGAGCCTGTCCTAGCAGAAACGGTCAAACCGGCGTTCCTCCCAGGTCTGACCCGGAGGTGCTTTGAGACCCGCGTTGTGCAAGAAAATGGAAACGTGCGGGCGTTCAAACGGCATGTTCTTTGCGTGCCCCATGTGTGCCAGGATGCCCAGGCTACCAAACGCGCCCTAGGTAGTTCAGCGCCACGAGCCACACATCGTGCGCACCGCGAGCAGAACTGCAGACTCACACCATATCTCGCGAGAGTACGCAATTACATACCGTAATTTTATAAAAGGCAGAGTTTATGTACAAGACAGGCGTCCCACACAGACGCAGGCCAGGGGCACTCCAAAAAACTAAAAACCTAGAAGCTACTCTCTCGCGGCATGGGTGTGATCTCCTCCTCTACCTCTCACCTGAAGTCTAAGGAGTTTGAACTCCTCGACTATCATCTCCATGATTCTGTCCGCTGGTAGCTGCCGCTGCACATTGTTGAAACATCAAGCATTCCTGTTTTTCCATAGTGCATACACTCCTCCTCAAACCAGCGTGTCGAACTAGTCTCTCTCACGAGCGGAGAAAATTTAGCAAAGGCAAATGCAGTCGTTTTTTTTCATATGAACTAGGAGTTTATTATTCAACAAAGGCACAGCCTCGGAATTTCAAAAAAAAAGGCACAGCCTCGGAAATCAGCCATCAGGCTAGTCACCACTCACTTGGAAAATGCAGTCGGTTTAAAGGAAGAGATGATGCATGGTCACTGGTCGACCAGAGTGATCCCTCATCATCATGTGTGCTCGGCAAACACGATCGGTGCCTACCGACAAGCCGTTATTTAGAATCGGGCAGGCCTTAAACGAGATCTCCATCCCAAAATTTGCCCAAGCACCGGACTCTGTCGGCAGATGGTAACGATTCCAAGAGGGAAAGGTGAACATCAAGATAGACTTGGCACTGTTTCGTCACCTTGGAAAATCCTACAAATATACTGGAGTAGAGTACCACACATGAACCAGCCAGTAATCAAAAAAAAATAATCGAAAGCGACATAACTGGTAAGATTACCACTACTAACATCATGCATACAGCAAGCAGAACTGCAGAACTGCAGACTATTTCACATACTCTCTCACAGGCGGGGAAAATATACCAAAAGCAAACGCAGTTGCATGGTCGACCAGAGCGATCCATCATGTGTGCACGCCGACGCCCTTGGATCCGCGTCCGCCTTCCTCCTGCGCGGCGGCGTTGACGGAGACGTAATAGACGAGGCAGAAGAGGGCGTGCACGAAGCAGAGGATGTCGCCGATGGAGAGGAAGTTGTGCCGCACCACGCCGCACTGCGCCATCGATTTCTTGGAGTTGGGCAGCGCCCCGAGGATCAGCGGCGCCAGCCCCACTATCACAACCATCCTGCCGATTGATCAAAACAGACAGATGAAACATGCATGCAGCTCATCAGTATCTTTCTGTGTTGTTCGGATCGAATCACCAGAAACATGCAGGAGAAATGTTTTGGTGGTGCAGCTGTTACGGATCCGCTCTTGCTCGCGCGTAGGATTGCAGGATTAGAGCCTACCATGTGAGGACCAGGGCGAAGGACGCCATAAGCCGGTTGGGCGACGAGCGCCGGAGCTTGTCGCCGGAGCAGCAGATGCATGCGCAGCCACCGACGATGTTGGCGATGGCGTGCGACGTCGCCAGCACCGCGGCCGCCGTGACATGGTGTTGAACCATTTATTTGTAGTTGATCGCACCACCACGAAGCCCGAGCAATCTCGACGAGGTGAGACCTTACCATGCCCCGACGATGATGTCCAGTGTGATCTATGTGTCTTCCTGCAATTTTATTTAAATGTTACCAATTTTTCCCACATGCCAAATCCTCGAGAACGCGCTCGATCGAGAATGTCGTCTGCCGCCGCGACTCCGGTCACGCTGTCCCAGGACGCAATCGACAACGCCGACCACATCATCTCCTTCGTCGTATCAACCGCGTCACGGTGTTTGCTTCGTCCGTGTGCACATCTACGACAATTTCATCAACTACTTCCTGAAGCCCGTGTTTGACCGTAAACATCGACCACCTCATCTAACCGCGTCATGTTCTCTCTACGACACCAGCGCTATTCGTTTTTGTCGGTGAGCCTCTCAAAATAGTCTAATCGTGCTCGTTTACTATTTCTAATGTATTAGATGAGACCACCATATTATGCCCAAACAAATAATTTTGGCCTTACAACCCAAGTGTCAAAACCTTTTATTTTTTGGATTTGATTTTGGACAAATTTTAGTCAAAATTTAGAAATTCATATCAATTCAACCGTAACTTCGTTTTCAATATTTTTGTAGTCTATGGATTCGTACAAACGTGTAGAATATAGTGGTACAATAAAAACTTATAATCTATACGTGCACTAACTTGTTAATTACAGAAACATGTAAACCATTATTTTAGTTATAGTATTAATTCTATAAGTTCAAAAATTTTAAATAAAATATCCTTGGAAATCCCCTGACATGTAGAATACCTTGGTTATGTTGACTTATTTTTTGAATAGTCTAAATTTATTTAAATTGCAAATGAGCAATGTGAGTAAATTTGTTATACCTTTAATTATATAAATCCAATTTTGTCAAATAAAATAGTTTTAGGAACATGAAAATATGTGTAGTTTTATGCCTCTGTTATAAAATATTTTTAGCATTATTTTGATGGTTTAAAAAATCAGAGGCTTAATTTAAGTATTTTTGTTATACTCTAATCCTAGAAATAATGTTAATATGTTTCTTTTTGCAAAATGTCACAAACTTTATCTTTTGACCAGTAATAATGTTTATAAGTTTTGAATAAAAGTTTAATTATAGAAAACAACTAAAACTGATGTTAAAATATTTAAAGTGTCTTAACAATGTTTTTAATGTTATTAAGTTGTGTTAAAAGCCTTTTAAGACCATTAAGTTTGATTTAAATGTTTTTTGACCAAATTAATGTGTGATAAATTTCTATTGAAGACCAACCCATATAAAACCTATTATTTAGCACATCAATTCTTTTTGCATATTGAATTATGTGATGAACCTTTGTGAAATTTGTTTTTCCTTTTATATGCCTTGTGTTCTTGTCCATGTTTGTTGTATTTTATGTTGATTGTTATATTGTTGTTTGCTTATATTGTTTAGATTGAACGGAGAGCCGTTCGTTGTTGAAAAGTGTTTGTGAGCAACGACAACATTCTTCAGGCAAGTGGCACACCTCATAAAAGTCCTAGTATTTTTCTATGCATGAGTAGTATATTTTGCTAAGCATGTGTAGGACTTAGTAAAAATGCAATGCTAGACATGTGTATAAATTCCTTACTCCTGTGTCTAGGTTCCTATGAAACACTTAGTAGAATTAATGCTATACAAAAATATTTTTTATTAAATGTTAAATTCTACTAAGTTAAGAATGAAACGCCTGGGTGGAAAGTGGTTTTGTATGGTTTATGTTGAGTGGGTACCCAAGGGTATACCTATCCAGTTCTTACGAGGCCCAAGTCCGCGGCTCTGATCTAGAAGATATCTTAAAGGGCATGGCAGAACCTACATGTAATACCAAACCGGAGAAACTATGAAGACATTCATTGAAGGAAAAACAAATGACATTCCCTCGAATTTGAAAGGCAATACTTACAACGGGAGTTTTGAAACTGCGTTCCATTGGGACTTTGAAAGTGGAACCACGAGTTAGTGTGCGACAGAGAGTTGCTTCGTAATTGCACAGAGCACAGCGATCGACGCCATCGCTATCGCTATCGCTATAGATATCGCTATCGGAATCCTATTTTAACAAATGAAATTTAGAACCAGATAATCAAGCGGAACCTGGGGTTTTTCCCCATTCCGCAATCCAAATACAAAATCAAATCTACTCACATATAATGCACCAAACAGGAAAATGAAACATGTAGAGAAGATAGCACTGACCATCGGCGACAAAATAGGGTTGATGGACTACATCTGAAACCGTCGGCGACCAAAAACCCCAAACGACGAAGGCGGCCGTACAATGGCGTGGGCAATGGAGCTCCTTGCTTGTCCCTCCTTCTCGACAGGCGACGGGAGACTGGCCGGCTACGAAAATGGCGATGGCGATGGAGCTCCTTTGCGCCTTCAATCACCCTGTTCTCCGCCCTCAGTCCAATTCCTATTGCTCTATTTTGCTCTGTTCTTGGGGGTTCATCGGAGGTTCTATGGGCGACAGCAGTGAGGCAGAGAAGAAAGACCACGTGGGCCCCATCGGCGTTTTCCCTTGATTAAACAAGTCCCCCGGCCCCAAGCCGACACCTCGAAATCCCAACCGAGCCGAGCCGCACACTAGCCGACCCCACGAGACTCCAACCGAGCCGAACTAGGCCAACCCCACCAGTCAGGCCAAGTGCGGGTCAAAGGGGGTTGACCAGAGGGAAACGAGCATTTGGGCGATATGCGAGCAAACCAGGGCACAGAACATAGAAACAGTGCGGGTAGGGCACAAACCGATAAAACTCAGCGAACCATGGCACAGAACCAATTAACCCTATATTATGAAGCAATAACTTTAGTACTCAATATTCATCGGATCCCAGCAAACACAACATGGAGAATTACATAAAGATGATCTTGATCATGATACGCAGCTCACAAGATCTAAACATGATAGCACAAGAGGAGGAGACAACCATCTAGCTACTGCAATGGACCCGTGGTCCAAGGTAGACTACTCACGCATCAGTCTGGAAGCGATAATGGCGACGTAGAAGCCTCCGGGGACGATTCCTTCTCCCGCCAGGGTGTCGGGGAGCAGTTCTGATCTCTCCCGAAGTGGTGACGGCGACGGCGGCGGCTCAGGACCCGTGGAGGAAAAATTGATTAACCGTCTGGAGTTTTTAGGTCAGGGGCATATTTATGGGCGAAAGACCTAGGTCGGTGGGCGCCCGAGGGCGCCACACCACCTCCCGGCGCGGCTGGCTTCTGGCCCGCGCCACGAGGCGATGTGGGCCCCTCGGGGCCCGTCTTCGTCTCGTCTTCGGTTTTCCTGAACGCATATTTTCCAAAAATAATTCCTGGTTAGCTCGTTTCCAATTTGGTGGATATTTCCTTAAGAGCTTTTCTGAAACCAAAAACAGCAAAAAAACGAGGAACTGACAATGTGGCATCTTGTTAATAGGTTAGTCCCAGAAAATGCATATAAAACATGTAATAACATGATAGATCATAGCATGGAACACAATAATTTATGGATACGTTGGAAACGTATCAACATCCCCAAGCTTAGTTCTACTCGTCCCGAGTAGGCAAGAACGACAAAAGAAGAAGAATTTCTGAAGTGAAAAGCTTAAACACAATCTTGATCATGTATAAATGTAAGGCATGTAAACTGAGATCAAATGAATAAGGGTTGTAGTTTATATTGATATCAAACGAGTAATGAACAAACAAGTAGGTGAAGCAAGGAAAGCTTTCAATGATATAGTACTTGATAGCAATCAACTGTGCAACGTAGATATTAGAGATGATTTAAGCTTCAAGCACAACAATATAATCATCTAATGCTTCCAACAAACATGACAACTTTATGAAAGGATCAAGTCAAGTAATAGCAATATGCACGTAGAAGATCAATATATTATTTGTTCAAAAGAAACAAGCAAGCGTTCAACGTTGGTTCCTGGCACCATGATGTTATGGCTACGAAAGAAAGGCTCACAAAGATATAGATGATCATTAGACAAGAGAATGTCATACAATCGAAGCTATGCAAGGAGTAGTGATTGCCATACAACGGACTATAAGTATATGAAAGCTCTCTAGAGGAACTAGTGGGGGTGCATCCAACTTGCTTGCTCACAAAGGCCTAGAGCACTTTTGAGGAGGCTCATCATTTGAATATACAAGTCAAGTTCTATAGTGTAAAGTTCCCCACATAGTTATGCAACTAAGACATGAAAACTCTCTCATATGGAGTATAGGTGCTAAACATGAGTACAAATGAGGATCACAAATGATATGGTGCTATAACATGAGCACAAGTGATGACTATAAATGATATGGTGCTGTAATATAAGCACAAGTGTGTGATAAAGAATAGTAATGCTGCCCTCTTTTTTATTTATTTATTTTTCTTTTTTTCTTTTTTTTTGTTTCTCTTTTCGATGGCCTCCATGGCTCTTTTCACTTTTAGGGGCAAGCATCCTAATATGATACATGATGTATGGAAACACACTAATGATGATAAAACAACATACTGATGATACTAGTAACTAATATGAATGTGTCATAAGAATACATATGGCAACGGTGCCTCTACCAGTGTAGCAGGTTATGCAGTGCTCTAGCATAACATGGGTAAAACCACACATCAGCTTTATAGAAACGCGCAAAGCAATAAACACGTAATGAATGACAACAAGTCATGTAATGTAAGATGGTTGTTGTATGGCAATATATCTCGGAACAGCTATGGAAATGCTATAGTAGGTAGGTATGGTGGCTATTTTGAGGAAGATAATTGGCTTATGTGTAGGAGAACAAGATGAAGATCTCCACAAGTTTGGATGTACCCGTGAAAAATGCACCAACTCTCAATGTGAGAAAGGGCAAAGCAAAGTATCGAAGAGGCTAGCAATATGGTGCTGGAAGTGCCATGAAAACCGCAGTTTTAGAACTCACAAGTAAAAAGATTCCAAATAAAAATATGATCATGCAGGGCATTGTGAAAATTACTCCTAGAGGGATCATGACGAATGACAAAGTCACCGTTGGCTTCCCCGACCATAGCGCATAACATAAATTCATTACGGTTGCCTTAGGTAGAAAGAAGTCATATACCATTATGCAATCAACTTGAAATTTAAGTGTGGCATAGTTTTTAAGTTTCTCTAGACCAGCCATTTAATCATTCCACTTTACTAGACCATCATGTTTACCATTAAGCAAATTAATATCTCAAAACAACATCAAAGATTCAAGTGACACAATTTAATGATCTACAAGATTAATATATCATTTAATTATACCATCTACCACATTTAGCATTTTCTGTTCTCAACCAAACACCAATCAACTTATTTAAAAGGATAAACTCTTCAAGTAATTAAACAATGAGATATGAGAGTATAACATAACAAAGCTAACAGCTCTAACAAGAGATGCATGAAAAACAAGATCTAGAGAGCAAACAATAACATGAAAAGAATACTCAACGAATATAAGTGAAGAAAAACGGAGCGTGTCTCTCTCCCACACAAAAGAATGCTAGGATCCAAATTTATTCAGAGAATAAAATAATAAAAACAAACAGACGCTTCAAGATAAGCACATAAAATGTGACGGAATTAAAATATAGTTTCACTAGAAAGGACATGATAGTTTGTCAATGAAGAAGGGGGTGCCTTGGGCATCCCCAAGTTTTGACGCTTGAGTCTTGTTGAATTATATTGGGGTGAACCACCGGGGGCATCCCGAAGCTTTGGCTTTATTATCCTCTTGATCACATTATATCATCATCTTCTCTTCATCCTTGAAAACTTACTCCACACCAAACTTAGAGTAAATTCATTAGAGGGTTAGTGCACAAAAAATTATGATATTCTGTAGAAACATAATTTCTACCATTGCTACTGGACATTAGCTACAGCCACTGATACTTAAAAGGATAAAAGATCCAATCAAAAGAGCAAAAGAGCCATTGCAAAAGAAAATGGCAGAATCTGTCAAAAACAAAATAGTCCGTAAAGACGAATTGTTCGAGCCACTTAACTTGTTCAGATCAGAAAACTCAAAACTAACGAAAGTTGCGTATACATCTGAGGATTATGCACAAAAAAGGGGCAGATTTTTATAACGTTCCAGTGAATTGATATAATTTTTACGGTGGACAACAGAAATCTGTTTCAGCACAGGAATTGAATTTTAACATCAACTTTCGACTAGAGGCTTAACTTGACACAACATTGAAATAAAGATAAGATACAAAGGAATTGCTACAGAGGTAGGCATGTTACTTTACACAAGAAAAAATAAAATAAAATAACAGGAATAAAAGTGGGTTGTCTCCCATAAGCGCTTTTGTTTAACGCCTTTGAGCTAGCCAGAAAGTAAAACTCAACTATTATCTAGAGATGAAGCATCAACACCATAATTTGAACGAACAATAGAACCAAAAGGTAGCTTCATTATTTTCCTAGGGAAGTTTTCCATACCTTTCTTGGGTGCGAATCGGTACTTGATGGTACCTTCTTTCATATAAATAATTGCACCCACAGTTCTCAGAAAAAGGGTCTTCCCAACACAATTGGACAAGATGGATTGCATTCAAGGTCCAAGACAATAAAATCAACGGGGACCAGGTTATTATTAACCATAATATGAATAGCATTGATCCTCCTCAAAGGTTTCTTCAAAGCATTATCAGCAAGAAAAAATCCAAATAACAATGTTCCAATGGTGGCAAATCAAACATACCATAGAGCTTTTTAGGCATAATAGAAATACTTGCACCAAGGTCACACAAAACATTGCAATCAAATTTATCTACTTTCATCTTAATGATGGGCTCCCAACCATCTTCTAACTTCCTAGGGACAAAAGCTTCAAGTTTTAATTTATCCTATCTAGCTTTAATGAGAGAATTTGTAATATGAGTAATAAAAGCCAAATTAAGAGAGCTAGCATTAGGTCTTGTGGACAATTTTTGCAACAACTTAATAACTTCAGATATATTACAATTATCAAAATCAAAATTATTATCATCAATGCAAACCGAACCACTTTCTCTCACGTTCTTAAAAATTTCAGCACTTTTATCAACTCTAGTTTCAGCAGTTTTAGTCAATTTTAATTTTTTGGGTGAAGTAGAGGAGACATTTCCAACACCAACTATGTTACCATGGATAGTAGGAGGCTTACTAACATGTGAAACACCATTATTTTCAGAGGTAGTAATAGTAAAAACTTTAACAATATTAGCCTCTTTCTCTAGTTTTGTCTCTCTTTCCCATCTAGCACGTAATTGAGCCATTAATCTAACATTTTCATCAATTTGAACTTGGATGGCATTAGCAGTAGCCAAAGGATTATCATCTAAAATTTCAGGTTTAGCAGAAATTTTATTTATTAGAGAAGATTGTGCTGCAGACATAGAGGAAATACAAGTTTTAGCATTAGTCATTTTTCCTTGGAGACCCGAAATCTCCCTATTTAAATTTTCCATTTGATGACTAATGTTTCTCAACATATTAGATTGTTCTTCCATGGTTTTAGTGAACACTTTATCTTGCTCATATTGGTTTTGCATAAAGACTTTAGTAGCTTTTCCAATTTCTAGAATCCTTTCCTCACTAGGCATTTTAATATAAGAATTACCATTATTAGGAGGATAGGGCTTATAGTTGTTGTTACCATAGTTGTTCCTATAGGCATTGTTGTTAAAATTGTTGCTTTTAATAAAATTTACATCAACATGCTCTTGTGCAACTAAAGAAGGTAAGGGAACATTATTGGGATCAATATGGGATTTACCACTAGCAAGCATAGACATAATAATATAAATCTTTTCACTAAAAGAGGAGATTTCGTCAACAGAATTTACCTTCTTACCTTGAGGTATCCTCTCTGTATGCCATTCAGAATAATTCACCATCATATCATCCAAGATTTTGTTGCAACCCCCAAAGTGATGGACATAAAGGTACCTCCAGCAGCTGAATCCAATAAGTTTCTTGAAGAAAAAATCAGTCCTGCATAAAAGGTTTGGATGATCATCCAAGCAGTCAGTCCATGGGTTGGGCAATTCTTTATCATAGATTTCATTCTTTCCCAAGCTTGAGCAACATTTTCATTATCGATTTGTTTAAAATTCATGATGCTACTTCTTAGAGAAATAATCTTAGCAGGAGGATAGTATTTAGCAGTGAAAGCAACCATTCTTTAGCTCTTCCTCTCAAAGAGAAAGGAAATAATTTCATTTTTATAATATCACGATCTATATCTTTATTTTTTTGCATTTCACATAATTCAACAAAGTTATTTAGATGGGCAGCAGCATCATCAGAACTAACACCAGAGAATTTCTCTCTCATAACAAGGTTGAATAAAGCAGGTTTAATTTCAAAGAACTCAGATTTAGATGCAGGTGGAGCAATAGGTGTGCATATAAAATAATTATTGTTGGTGCTTGTGAAGTCACACAACTTAGTATTTTCAGTGGAACTCATTTTAGTAATTTAATTGACAAACCGAAATAACAAAATAAAAACAAGTAATGTTAAACCGAAATAAACAAAACAACCAAAACTGAAAATAAAAGCGCAAACCGAAATATAAAAAGTAATGAAAGTAACTAATTTTTTTGTATTTTTGATATTAAGGAAACAAGACAGTAATAAAAATAAACTAAGCAAGACAATAATTAAATAAAAAGATTTAAGTGTGAAAACTCCCCTCATGATGAATCTTTATCTCCCCGGCAACAGTGCCAGAAAAATGCTTTCTGCGACGTAGGGGAGATAAGCGAGTCCACGTGAAGAATTCTTGATTTCCTCAGCAACGGCGCTAGAAAAATGCTTGATGCACACGGTGGGTGTGTTGTTGGGAAACCCCAAGAGGAAGGTGTGAAGTAATGCAGCAGCAAGTTTCCCTCAGTATGAAACCAAGTTTACCAAACCAGTAGGAGATGAAGAATTCCCTCGAGGTATCAACGGCGCCAGAAAAAGAGCTTGACGTAGTTGGCGTGGATTCTGCAGACAACACAATCAAAGTATTTTGTCCCAACTCAACGGTGAGGGTGTCAATCCCACCGGCTGGCTGTAACAAAAGGATTAAACGTATGTGTGGAAGAAAGAGTGATGTTTGCAGAAAGTAACAGGTTTGCAGTTGTGGTTTTATCAGATTAATGAGAAGGACCGGGGTCCACAGTTCACTAGTGGTGTCTCTCCATAAATAATAACATTCATCCATGCGTGGTAAACAAATTACAGCTAGGCAATTGACAGAATAATGATGAGCAACCCAATGCATATACTAATGATATGGTGTCTAGTGTGAGATTCATTCGGGCATTACAACAATATACATAGACCGTTCCAACCGCATCTATGACTAATAATCCACCTTCCGGTTAGCGTCCGCACCCCTTTCAGTATTAAGTTGCATGCAACAAATTATTGCTTTAAGCACTGTGTGTAAAGTAAGTAAGTAAGTAAGTAAGTAAGTACGTAACATCATCCTTAGACAAAGTACTATTGTTTTATCCCTAGTAGCAACAGTACATCTACAACCTAAGAACTTTCTATCACTGCCTCAGATTAAATAGACATGAACCTACTATCGAGCATAAATACCTCCTCTTGGAGTTAAAGGCATCTACTTGGCTAGAGCATACACAAGTAACGGAGAGCATGCAAGATCATTAAATAGCACACACATGATATATTATGAAGCAATAACTTTAGTACTCAATATTCATCGGATCCCAGCAAACACAACATGGAGAATTACATAAAGATGATCTTGATCATGATGGGCAGCTCACAAGATCTAAACATGATAGCACAAGAGGAGAAGACAACCATCTAGCTACTCCTATGGACCCGTAGTCCAAGGTAGACTACTCACGCATCAGTCTAGAGGCGGTCATGGCGACGTAGAAGCCTCCAGGGACGATTCCCCCTCCTGGCAGGGTGTCGGGGAGCAGTTCTGATCTCTCCCAAAGTGGTGATGGCGACGGCGGCGGCTCGGGACCCGTGGAGGAAAAAGTAATTAACCGTCTGGAGTTTTTAGGTCAGGGGCATATTTATGGGCGAAAGACCTAGGTCGGTGGGCGCCCGAGGGCGCCACACCACCTCCCGGCACGGCTGACTTCTGGCCCGCGCCACGAGATGATGTGGTTTCTCGTCTTCGGTTTTCCTGAACGCATATTTTCCAAAAATAATTCCTGGTTAGCTCGTTTCCAATTTGGCGGATATTTCCTTTAGAGCTTTTCTAAAACCAAAAACAGCAGAAAAAAGGGAATTGGCACTATGGCATCTTGTTAATAGGTTAGTCCCAGAAAATGCATAAAACTATATAAAATGCATATAAAACATGTAATAACATGATATATCATAGCATGGAACACAAGAAATTATGGATACGTTGGAGACGTATCAGTGCTCTCAAGTAAGAATTGCATGACGATCTTTTACTACATGTATGTTTGTTTGTATCCATCAAATCTTATGCTTGCTACCCAAGCTTGCTAGCCAAAGACATGTATCGAGAGGGAATGCTTCTCATACATCCAAACCTTGAACCAAAACCCTTGCCATCTGTGTCCACCATATTTACCTACTATGTGGTATTTTGCGCCACTCCAAATAAATACATATTGTGCTATCTTTATTCAAAACTATCCCTTATTTGTGTGAATGGTCACTAGCTCATGAAAAAATAATAGTTGGTTTGTTATCTTCCATACTATAGGCACTCCTCCATGGTTTGACATTGATTGGTGGGCACCCGTGAATTCGGCTAGCCATGGTTATGTTAGAAAGGTGGGGAGGAGTGTCATGGTTGTGAAAGTAAAGAGAAAAAGAAGATGAATATGATAAAGGCTTGCTTTAAAAAATAATTGGAACCACCCCTAACTTGCTTAGCATGGAAGATGACAAGAACTCTATTAGAAATCGTTGACAACAACAAACACCGCTAAAAATCTTACTTTTATGCTCTCTATATGATTCGAAAAGCTATAAAACCAAAAGCTCTAGCACATGTTTGTATCTCTGCTTCCCTCTGTGAAGGGCCTATCTTTTACTTTATGTTGAGTCAGTAAACATATCTCCTTCTATCTTAAGCATGCATTTGAGTTAGATTGTGATTCAATCATTCATACATTAGTATTGTTAATCATGAATTTGATTTTTGGAGCTATCAACCAATAAAGAGGGTTGATTTATAAACTAAGCTCAATTGCTCATTGTTCTCTAACCAAAGACTAAGTTTGCCAACACCAACTACGGTTTTCTCTATGAACTTTACTGTGGTTTCCCTCTACTTGTTACAAGTTGATTTATACATGAACGGAGTTAATATCTAAGATGACTTGATCATTTATACATGTGATGATTCTTGTCCGTATATTTTATATTGACACTTCACTCCATAAACCTGGGGTCATGTTTACTGAGTTCAGCTTTCGCTTGGAGACAAGCGAGGTCTAAGCTTGGGGGAGTTGATACGTCCATTTTGCATCACTATTTTATATCATAATTTACTATTATTCATTGATATATATCGCATTTGGAGATGATACTTATGTTTTTTCATCTATTTTGCATGATTGATGATCATTGGGGGATGGAACTCTGGAGTCTGAATTTTGCTAGAAAAAGCATCGTCAAGATACAATATTTGCAAAGACCAGAAGAACAAAGTGGACATCTGGGAATTATTTTTGATTTATTTCATGAAGAAGGCCAAAAGGAGAGCCTGGGGTCGGGCCCAGGGGGGCCCACACCACCATGTGGCGCGACAGCCCTCCTGGCCGCACGACCAGGTGGTGTGGCCACCCTGGCGCACCCCTTCGCGTACTTCTTCCCCCGAAAAACTAAAAATACAGGTTGTCCAGAAACCCTCTCCGGTGCCACCACGAGGCGGAGAAGACAGAGAGAGAAAATCTTTCCAGAAGGTTGCGTTGCCGTCGGGGAAATTCCCTTTAAATCATCGCCATCGTCACCGTCATCGAGTTGCACTCCATCACCATCGCTAACACCACCATCTCCACCGCGGACGCCGTCATCTCCATCCATCCACTCAATTCTCGCTGTAACATCTTGGGCTAAACTCTGTGTATTTGATAGGGGAAACTCTCCCGATATTGATTGCTATTGTTATTGATGCTATTGAGTGAAACCGTTGAATTAGGGTTTATGTTCAGATTGTTATTCATCATTATATCACCTCTGATCATGTTCCATATGGTGTGTTGTGAGTAGTTCGTTGTGTTCTTGAGGACAGGGGAGAAGTCTAGATGTTAGTAGTGAACTATGTTGAATAATATTTGATGTTTTGATATTTAAGTTGTGGTGCCATTCTTCTAGTGGTGTCATGTGAACGTCGACTACATGACATTTTGCCTTTATGGACCTAGGGGAATGCATCGTTTACTCGGTTATCATTTGTGGGGTTGCCGGAGTGACAGAAACCTAAACCCCTGTTGGTATTCCGATGCACGAGGTGTCGTGGGATCTCAGAGTTTAAGGCTATGGTTAGATTTATCTTAATTACTTTTTTGTATTTGCGGATGCTTGCAAGGGGTATAATCATAAGTATGTATTAGTCCTAGGAAGGGTGGTGCATTAGCATAGGTTCACCCACACGACACTTATCTAAACACTAAAGATTATTCGTCAATATGAAGCGAAAGCATTAGACAGAAATCCCGTGTGTCCTCAAGAACGTTTGGTCATCATAAGTAAACAAACCGGCTCGTCCTTTGCTCTCAAAAGGATTGGGCCACTCGCTGCAATTATATTTGCAGCGCTCTATTTACTCGCACTTTATTTTTCTGTTATATCAAAGTCTACTGAAAACTTTTCTGCTAGTGTTAAAGTGAATCTCATCAAAACCACTTGTCAACACCTTCTGCTCCTCGTTGGGTTCGACACTCTTATTTATCGAAAGTACTGCGATACACCCCCAATACTTGTGGGTCATCAAGCCTTTCTTCCGTTGGCCTTACAAACCTCCGTTAACATTCTTTTAGCCATAACATCCTGGTTCCAGGAACCAACGTTGAACGCTTGCTTGTTTCTTTTGAATAAATAAAGTATTGATCTTCTACGTGCATACTGATATTTCTTGACTTGATCCTTTCATTAAGTCGTCATGTTTGTTGGAAGCATTACCTTTTATTACTCATTTGATATCAATATAAACTACAACCCTTATTCATTTGATCTCAGTTTACATGCCTTACATTATTACGTGATCAAGATTGTGTTTAAGCATGTCACTTCAGAAATTCTTCTTCTTTTATCGTTCTTGCCTACTCGGGACGAGTAGAACTAATCTTGGGGATGTTGATACGTCTCCAACGTATCTATAATTTCTTATGTTCCATGCTATGCTATACCATGTTATTACATGTTTTATATACATTTTATATAGTTTTATGCATTTTCTGGGACTAACCTATTAACAAGATGCCAAAGTGCAAGTTCCATGTATTATGTTGTTTTTGGTTTCAGAAAAGTACTTAAGGAAATATTCTCGGAATTGGAAAAGAAACATCCTGGAATTATTTTTGGAAAATGAAGGTTCCAGAAGACCGAAGACATGACGAAGTGGGGCACCGAGGCGCCCTCACCAGGTGCTGGCGCGGCTAGAAGTGGGGCCGCGTGAGAACGTGGTGACTCGGCCGCGGGCCTCCACCGACCTCGCACTTTCGCCTATAAGTACCCCGCAAAAACCTAAAAATCGCACGGTGTTCATTGTTTCCTCCACGGGTCCCGAGCCGCCGCCGTCGTCAACACCAATTCGGGATAGTCAGAACTGCTCCCCGGCACCCTGCCGGGAGGGGGAATCGTCCCCGGAGGGGTCTACGTAGCCATGACCGCCTCCGGACTGATGCGTGAGTAGTCTACCCTTGGACTATGGGTCCATAACAGTACCTAGATGGTTATCTTCTACTCTTGTGCTATCTTGTTTAGATCTTGTGAGATGCCTATCATGATCAAGATCATCTTTATGTAATTCTCCATGTTGTGTTTGCTGGGATCCGATGAACATTGAGTACATTATTGCTTCATAATATATCATGTGTGTGCTATTTAATGATCTTACATGCTCTCTGTTACTCGTGTGTGCTTTGGCCAAGTAGATGCTTGTAACTCCAAGAGGGGGTATTTATGCTCGATAGTAGGTTCTTGTCTCTATTAAATCTGGGGTGTGACAGAAAGCTCTAAGGTTGTAGATGTACCGTTGCTACTAGGGACAAAACAGTAGTACTTTATCTTAGGATGATGTTACTTACTTTACACATAGTTCTTAAGGCGATAATCTGTTGCATGCAACTTAATACTGAAAGGGGTGCGGACACTAACCGGAAGGTGGATTATTAGTCATAGATGCGGTTGGAATGGTCTATGTATATTGTTGTAATGCCTGAATGAATCTCACACTAGACATCATAACGTTAGTATATGCATTGGTTTGCTAATCATTATTCTATGCCTGTAATTTGTTTACCACGCATGAATGAATGTTATTATTATTTATGGAGAGACACCACTAGTGAACTGTGGACGCCGGTTGACGAGGGATGTCCCCATCAATAACCATGGTTACTAGCCTAGGTTAAGAGTTATGAGGTAGAGAACGCGTGGCGTTGGTACATTCGTCGGCTGACAAGCAGGAATTACCCAGGTTCGGGGCCCTCAAGTGAGGTAAACCCTTACTCCTGCTTGTCTGTTATTGATTGTATATATGTGGAGAGTATAGGGGTCTAGCAATATGTCGATCTTGCTAGGGTTTTGTGGTTCCGGTTGGGCGTGTCCCTGGTCGGTCTCCCTCCTGTCCTTTATATGGGGGTACAGGTCTCGGGTCGTAACCGACTAGGACTACATATGTGGAAAGTACTACCGACTAGGCTCTCTATGGTATATGTATTCGACTTGAGCTTCGCTTGTTGGGCTTCTTCAGCCTATTGACAATTGGGTTTTAGTCATTACGTGAACCAGGTACCCACACGAAGGGGTACCCGTTTGGTATAACCTTGTCATTAGCCCCCGGTGCTTGGCTAATTCAGAGAATAAGTCATGGACTCACTTCATAGTGCACGTCTCATGTTTTATGCTTTGGATATGACGATTTAGTCTTTTGAACTTTATGAATTTTGACGAAGGATTTCGACTGAGTAGGCCTGGGTTTATTCGACTAAGTCAAAACCAGTTAACTGCACTTGGGCAAAACCTTACTAGCCTTCAGTCAGGTTTCGAGTCTTTGGGCTCAACCCTGGAACATACTGGACAGACACACCTCAGGCCAGTCGATGGTCTTACTGATATTGTTCTGCGGTTTTAATTTGCTACCCAGCGCGTCCTCCTGGATTTTCATCGTATCTGCTGACACGAAAATTCTAGGATTTTAACACTACTAGAGTGATCCTCGGCCCTTTCGACTAATTGATGGGTCTTTCCTTTGTATTTCTTGTATACAGCATCCGAGATACTCTATCGACTGATTTTCACTCGGGTATTTTTATGTTTTGAATATCTTTGATTCTATCGGGTGCACGACAGTGCTCCCGATGGGAGTAGCCCCCTGCTTTATTGCTTGCAGTAGAGGATAACCTCAAGTTTTCGTTTTGTCAGTCGAACGTTTTTTGCCTGCCCCCGATGCGAGTTTCACACTCGAGTATTTTTTACTTTTATATTTGCGACTGCGTTTTTGCGAGCAGCTTTTCCTGTTTTCCCATCGCGGTATGACGCCTTTTGTATTTGCTCGTCTGAAATGATGTCCTTCGTGACATCTTGGCGTGCAAATAGCACTCTGACGGGACATGACATAGTGGGTCCCACTTTTTGACCGTTGTGGACGCCGATTCAGTTCTGATTTGACCTGTCGTGGCGAGATTTTCACCGACGTGATAATGGTCTCCTCGTTTTGCGCACGTAGTGGGTGGCGTAGTCTGTGATGATTGCCCTCTAATTACGCCGCGTGTCATGGCCATCGTAGTTTGGACGACCGTGATGAGTAGTTGTTTGTGCCATCAATAAATGGTCTTCTTGCTATGTTTTAATTTCACCCTTCCATTTGCTCTGCGACTTCTTCTTCCCGCTCGGTTGAGATTCCTTTGCCCATCCCGTGTTTTCCCTTCACCATGGCTTCTCTGACCAAGATCTCCTCTACCACCGATACTTCTTCCACAAACCTGTCCGCAAAGGACAAGATTTCTGCTGCTACCGCCGCCACCGCAACGAAGAAACTCTCCGGCGATTAAATCCATTGTTACCGAGGAGAAGTTGGAAGATTTCTGTCAGATGGGGATACTGTCTTCCGCTGAAGTTGTTGTTGTGCGGGCTCCGATCCATAAAGAGGTACTTCCCATGCCTCTTTCTGGGGAACGAGTTTGCTTTGCGGATTTTCTTCCCCGTGGATTTGGGTTTCCTTTACATGACTTCGTCCGGGGTCTTCTTTTTGCTTATGGGATTCAAATACACGATCTGAACCCTCCTAGCATTTTGCATATTTCATGCTTTGTGGTTTTATGCGAGTGTTTTCTTGGAGTGCATCCCAGCTGGGCTCTCTGGAAACATCTTCGAGGTTAGTTTACTCTATTGTGAGAGCCGCCCCTTGTCGACTGGGGGTTTCTGCATTGACGTGCGCGACGGTTGTCGATACTTTGATGCGACATCCGCCGAGCCTTCTCAAAAAAAGAGGAAGAAATGGTTTTATGTGCTAGTTGACCAGAACTTGCTTCCTGCCTTTTCGACTGCTTCTCCCAAAATGTTGGAGTCATGGGACCATGTCTTGTCAACTGCGGAAGAAGAAGAAGCTTCTTCTCTTATGCTTAAAGTTCGAGAGCTGTGTCGGGCCGTTACAGGGATCCAACTAGTCAGCACATATGTGTACCGCCGAGTTTGGCCCTTGCGACAACGAGTGCACCCCTTGTGGCGATATGAGGGATGTCTTGACGTCACTCGTATGAGTCCAATTGAACTGTCCAGCCATGGATTTCACGGTTATGTGAAATATATCACTGGAATCTCGCATGTAGATATTGCTTCTTTCGACTTCTCTGTGTTCCCTTATGGCCTTGGGACTCCAATTTCCGAGGTATTTTTGATCTTCTGCTTGCCCAGCTTTTATCGCTCTTCTCGGTAGCTATCATGTTGTTCCCTATGCGCTTGTCTGACTTGTTTTGAATTGCGTTCTGCTCAGGGATCACCAGTCGTGACTTCTCTGCCGCCGCTACCTGAACATGGTTCAACTGCAAAAAAGGCTTCTTCCACTGAAGTTGGTGGACTTGGAGCTTCTTGCCCCGCTGATGCCGTGGTTGCCTCTGAGGCGACTGCCGCCGGGGGGTTCCTTTGGCAGCGGCCGATTATGCGACTGTGCCATCACCTAAACTTTGTTGACTGCGCCGAGCTGGCGACGTTGATTCTGTTGATGCGGATTTGTCTTTGGTTGCTGTGACTTCTTCTGCCCATGTTGATGTAGAGAGGTAAGCTTGTCCTTCAACTGTCTCTAGTTTGTACTTTACTGTCTCATCGTTTAATTATACGAACAGCTCCTTTGTCAGGCGAGATCGTCTTTGCCTTCCTGCCAGGGTTGGTGATCTTTTAACTTCCGCCTCTTCTTCTTGGCTTGACCATGTAAATCTTTCTTCCCTCCCTCTTTTTTTTTGTGGTGCTTGTCTTTCTTTGTTTTGTGCGTCATTCTCTTCTGACTTGATTGGCCATCCCTTGTTCTCCTTGCAGCCTGCTGTAAGTGGTTTGGTCGCCATCGGCCAAGCCTTTGTGCACGCGAAAGAAGAAAAGAGCCGCCTGCGTTCTTCCCTGGAACAGATCAGTCGTAAGGCTCTACCTTTTTGCATGTTCCAGTGATTTGAACCGTCTTTTGCTCTGCCTTCTCATATTATGTTATCTTTGTAGAGGAAAAAACTTCTATTGAAGATCGAGTGGCCACCTTGGAGAGAGAACTTCATGATTAGCAAGTCCGTTCTCGTGAAGAACTGGACAGCACTCGGCACTTTCTAGACGTGTCCGTTCAGACACTAAGTGTCGTTTTTGCAGAAGTTTTGCCCGGGACTGCCATTCCTTCATCTGCGGAGGAGCTTTCCAAAGTGCTTGGTCCTGGTACGACGACTCTTACTCAGTGGGCACGCGATTTGTCAGTTCGTGGCTCGGAAATTACTCTGAAGTTGCTGCTGGCGAATGGCGTCGAGGCTAATTATGAGGCTTCTCTGTCGGATTACCCGAAGAAACCGAACGGGAAACCTTCGTCTTTTCGGCGAATCTCAAGTAACGCTGCTCGTCTTGCTCAGGTTAGCATTTGTACTGGAGAGCGTCGTCAAACCGCCGTGGCCACCGAGCTTCAGTCGCGTGGCAACAAGGCCAAGTTGGTAGCTCGCGAGTAACTGTTCCGTGTGTAATAGACTGAGCTCTCTATTGTAATGTAAGGCCTCGCAGAATATTCTGCGTATTGCTTGTGTTCTGTTTTTATGACTTGTTCGAGCCACGCTTGCTTTCTTGTCTTTCGTGAGGTCCCGCTCTCGATCCCGTCGAGTGAGTCCTATGTAACTATGTAGTATAAAACGAATCTTAATTCCTCGAGCCTACCAGGTGAGTGTGCATGTATGATCTTTGAGCAAGACCCAGCCCCCGAGTCTGTCGGGTGGGTTTATGTGTTTATGAACCTTTTAAGTAAGACCCAGCCACCGAGCCAGTCGGGTGGGTTTATGTGTTTTTATGAATTTTAACAAGATCCAGCCCCCGAGTCCATCGGGTGTATGTGTGGCCCAGATGTTGTAGCAAAGTATCATTTATTGAGAATATATGTCCAGTAGACCGCCTCATTAAAAACCTTCCAGTTCCCGTGGGTACCCTGGTAAGGAAAAGAGCGTGTCTGAAATCTACTACGACTTTTATAACGATTTGTCGAGAGACTTATGCGTAGAAACGACGTACGTGTGCCACATTCCATGGGTTATGTGATAGTTCTCCCGTCTGAGCATGCTTCAGTCGATAAGCTCCTTCTTCGATGACTTCAGTGACTATGAATGGTCCTTCCCATGGTGACGCGAGCTTATGGACTTTCTTCTGTTTTAGTCGCAACACCAAGTCGCCTACCTCGAAAGCTCTTGGTCGGAGATGTCGACTGTGATAATTTCTTAGGTCCTGCTGGTAAACAGCTGTGCGGGTCAAGGCCGTGTCGCGTGCTTCGTCGAGTACATCCAAAACATCCTCTTGTGCTACATTTGCCTCTTTCTCTTCGTATGCTTCTATTCTTGGTGCGCCAAATCTTATTTCTAGTGGCAGTATTGCATCTGCTCCATAGACCATAAAGAAAGGAGTGAACTGTGTCGACGCGTTTGGGGTTGTGCGAAGACTCCAAAGTACCGATGGTAGCTCCTCGACCCAAGCACATGTGGCTCTTTTGAGTGGAACCAGTAGTCTTTTCTTGATGCCCGCGCATACGAGGCCGTTTGCTTTCTCGACATGTCCATTAGACTACGGATGTGCTACTGATGCATAGTTGAGCGTGATATCCCATTCTTTGCAAAAGGTTTCGAATTCTTCCGCCGTGAAGTTTGTGTCGTTGTCTGTGATGATGCTGTTTAGAACACCAAAGCGATAAAATATGGATTTTATGAACTTGTTTCTTGTGGATGTTGTTGAACTTGTGATAGGGATTGCTTCGATCCATTTTGTGAATTTGTCGACTGCCACCAGTAGGTGTGTATGTCCTCCAGGTGATGATTTTTTTAGTGTTCCTACCATATCGAGCCCCCATTGGGCGAACGACCATGTTAATGGTATGGTTTTGAGTGCTAATGCTGGCGCGTGGGGTTTTGTTGCGAATTTTTGGCATCTGATGCATCTTCTGACGATATCTTCTGCGTCTTTGAGTGCAGTAGGCCAGTAGAATCCTGCTCTGAAGGCTTTAGCTACCAGCAATCGACTGCCAGCATGATGTCCGCAAATTCCTGCATGAATGTCACAAAGTATAGTTTTGCCATCCTCTAAATCGACGCATCTTTGGAAGACACCTGACGTGCTTCCCTTGTAAAGTTCACCGTTGATAATGGTGTATGCTTTTTCTCTTCGAGTAATTCTCCTGGCTTCTGCAATGAGTCTGGTAATTCCTCTCGGAGCATATATGCTAAAATTGGCTCGGTCCAGGCTGAAGTCACATGATCGCCTTGGCATAACAGGACTTCGACTGCTGGGTCCAGTGTGCTAGGTGTGTTACCTGTCGTGGCTTCTTTTGAACTTGCCGTTGACCGCTTCTTGTGGATCGATCTGTGTGTGATGCGTTCTAGAAACACACCTGGTGGGACATGTGCCTTAGTCGACCCTATGTTGGCTAGCATGTCTGCTTCCTCATTGCTTTCTCGACTGATATGTCGTAGTTCGCAACCGTCAAAGTTGCCTTCCAATGTGTTGTATAAATCGTGCGATCATATTGTCCGCTATGGCTTCCCAAGCCTTCATTGTTCGTTGCACCACCAGGTTTGAGTCACCATATATCATCAGTCGGGTGCATCCCAACGCCTTAGCCATTCGCATTCCATGTATTAGACCTTCGTATTCGGCTTCGTTGTTGGATGGTGTTGAGAAATCCATTTGGAGTACGTACTTTAGCGTGTCTCCTCTTGGGGATATTAGTACTACCCCTGCTCCTGCCCCTTCGTTTTTCTTGGAACCATCAAAATACATTGTCCATGAATTGGATATGTCTGGTGTTCCTGGTAATTGTGATTCGATCCACTATGTGGTGAAATCTGGTAGCACTTGAGCTTTGATAGCTTTTGGGTGATCGTATGTTATTCCGAGTGGCCCCATCTCAATCGCCCTGTTGCGTCTGGATTGGTGAGTATGTCTCTGATTGCTGATTTGCTTATCACCGTTACTAGGTGCTCTGTGAAGTAGTGTCGTAGTTTCCTTGTTGTTATGAATACTGCATAAGCTAGCTTCTGGAAGTGTGGATATCTTTTCTTTGACAGGGATAGCACCTCGCTGAAGTAGTAGACTGGCCTTTGTATACTCTGGGTTTTCCTTCTTCCATGCGTTCGACTACCAGTACTGTGCTGACCACCCTGTTTGTTTTTGCCACATAAAGGTATAGCGGCTCCTTTTCCTTTGGTGTTGCTAGAATTGGAGGTTTATTGAGTGTTCGCTTGATGTCTATGAAAGCCGCTTCTGCTTCCTCTATCCACTCGAATTTATCTGCTTTTTTTATCAGTCGATAGAGCGGTAGTGCTTTTTCGCCTAGCTTGCTGATGAACCGACTGAAGGCTGTCACTCTTCCTATCAGTTGTTGTACTTCATATAGCTTTGTAGGCCCTTGCATAGTTAGTATAGCCTATATTTTCTTTGGATTTGCTTCAATTCCTCTTGCTGACACCAAGTATCCCAAGAGTTCTCTTGTCGGGACTCCAAAGGTGCATTTCTCTGGGTTCAGTTTTATGCTATAGCTTCTGAGGTTCTCAAATGTCTCCTTTATGTCTGTTCGTAGTGTGCACTTCTTTTTTGACTTAATCACTAAGTCGTCGACGTAAACTTCCACATTTTGCCGATCTGTGTTTTCAGACAGTTTTGCATCATGCGCCGGTAGGTAGCTCCTGCATTTTTTAGGCCGAAAGGCATTGTAGTGTAGAAAGTATACTCCGAGTGGAGTTGTCAAGGTTGTCTTTTCTTGGTCTTCTTTCTTCATTCATATCTGGTGATATCCAGAGTATGCATCCAAAAATGACAGTCGGGCGCATCCCGCAATATACTCGACAATCTTGTCGATACGGGTAGTGGAAAATGGTCCTTTGGGCAGCATTTGTTTAGCCCTGTGAAGTCGATACACATTCTTGTCTCGGTTGTCTTCTTCTTCTCAACTATCACGGGGTTGGCGACCCATTCGGATTTCTTTCTCTCGAATAAAATTTGCTTTGAACAACTTGTCTACAGGCTTCTCGATGGCTTCTCTTTTAGGTCCTGATACGCGTTGTATCGATTGTTTGACGGGTCTGGTAGCTGGACTGAGTTGAAGAGTGTGCTCTGCGAATTCCCTGGGTATGCCTGGCATGTCATCAGCTGACCATGCAAACATATCCCAGTTCTCACGGAGAAATTCGACGAGCGCGCCTTCCTATGCGAGAGGCAAGCTTGTCGATACTTTGGCTGTTTTTATTGAGTCCGTCGGGTGCACCTAGTGCGTTAGTGTGTCGTCTGCGGTGTTGAATGTCTTGCCTGTGGCCTGCTTTTTTGTAACATCCCAAAATTTTGGAATGTTTAAAAACCACTAAAATTAAAACTTTTATTTTTTATTATGTGAAAGTCATCAAATGCCAAGAAAGCTAACCAAAATAATATTATATTGAATTATACAAAAGTTGTAAGTATTAAATTCAAGCAAGTAAACTTTATATTCAAACTTGAGATGCTAAGCTAAAAAAAATGTTCTAAATACTTATTAAACCTAACATCATATTTGTAAAGTACCTTAAATTATTTTGGTATGCCTATTTCAAAATGTTTTGTATAAGTTATTTAATTTCAAAACAATATATTTTGGGTCCTTGATAAACCCTAGATAAATATTTATAGTCACAAAACTATTTAGAACATCCTCTATCCTTAAATATAGTTTGAATTCAAGTATTTGATTTTGAAAATGGATTTGGAATTATTTATTTTAATCATATGTATTTGTGGTATTTTTCTTAATTTTGTTAAGACACAAATCATCTTCTTGAAACTTTTATTTAAATTGTCGAAAGGTGTTAAATGTCATTATTTGAAAATATCAGGGTTTGAAAAGTATTACAAACATGAGTTTGAATGTTTTGAAAGAAATGTCTAGACTTTAAAAACTTGTAGAAGTTTGTTTGAACTCATTTGGATTAATAAATAAAAGTTATGAAATAAATAAGAAAACTAAAAAGAAAAAGAAAACAAAAAAAAGGTTTAGTCGGGCCAGCCCGAGCCAGCCCAACACTAACGTCCCGCACGCGCAACGCGCAAAGGACCAACTCGAGCCTAGCAGCCCAGCTTCGGTCCACTCCAACCTCGCTGAGACCGACAGGTGGGGCCCACCTATCAGGGGATCTCATCTTCAACCTCCAACCGCACGGTGCCCACGACCGAAGCGCGCATCGCACGACCTCCACTTCCCTCACTCGCCCGAGACCCAGAAACTCGCCCCGCCTTCCTCCCTGAATATCCCGAGACCCCGGCCTCCTTTCCCCTCTCTCCCCGTCTGAGTTCGTGCCTCCATGAGGGAGCATTTGCTCGCCGGACTTTCCACTGCCGCCACCGAGTTTCTCGGATTCCGGCGAGGTTTGCACTTCCCTGAGCACGAGGTCCTCCGCATCTTCTCCCCCTTGTCGCACCGCATCCTCCTGGCCTCTTTTTAAGAATTTTACGCAGCCGTAGCCTCGACTTCATCGGCGAGTTGAAGTCCACCGGAGAACCGCGCCTCGGCTCGTGTGCCACATCACTTCGGGAAGCATTGGAAGACGTAGATGCCGCCATCTTCTTCCCCGCGGAGATCCACGCCTCCCCGTCATCTCCCCTGAGCCCGAGAACTACAGGAGCGAGGAGAACACCTCCGCCCGAGCTGTCGGCCGCCGCACCAGCATTCTCCGTCGAGATTCCGCCGCCCGATTCTGGTCAACCACCGCGAGCCGTCCGATCCATCCTCTACGACCAATTTTAGAAGGACGAGGCGAAGAGGTATCCCCTGTATGAGCCGTCCGATATTGATCGTACGGTACTGATTAAAACACTTAACCGTCTGATCCATCCAACCACATCACGCCACGTCACCCAGGCTTTTCTGGATTATTTTCCTAATAGAATTAAATTGGTATTTTTGCAGTAAAGCCCGTAGTGATTCAAACCATCATATCTTTTGAACCACAAAGCCAAATTTTACAAACTTTATACCAATAGAAAGCCCTCGGTGTGTAGCATATTTTAGTACAGTCCAAATTCAAATTTGACTAGTTAAAATTAATTTAAAGTTCAAATAGATGATTTGAGTAAATTTGACCTAAATTTAAATTCACAAGTTCAAAATTTGTAAATAAAATATTTTTGGAAACCTTAAGATATCTACAATAATGCTACACTTTTAAAATATAATTCAGAATAATTTTATTTCCATTTTAAAATCAGAAACCCTATATGTATGTTTTAACATAGTTTAAGTTATATTAATCTTATTAAAATTGTTTTTCTTTTACAAACATGGCACAAGTATTTCTATTTTGACCAGAAGTAACAAAACTAAGACTAGTCAACCATTTTCGAGACATAAACTTGTAAACATGTGTTCAAAACCTATTAGATATATTAGAATTATAAACTTTAGATTTACATGTGTTAAACCCTTTTGACTAAATTAATGTGAGATCATTTGATCGAGACCAAACCTTAGAACCCATGGGACATCACTTCAACCTATTTAGGTTTGAAATGTTCAAATTTGAATTAGACGATCCCTTGACCATAAATGACAAACCTGAGGTTCTATCACATGAATGTTTTTTGTAAATTGAATTAACTGATTAGACTTGACCATAAAGTAAATGAACTAAAACAATTATAGAAGAACACATTATTGTGATGTTTGCTTTTATGTGTTATGTGTTTGTTTGAATTGTTTGTTTATTGTGTTACTCTTTCATCGTATAGATTGAATGACGTGATTCATTCTTCGCCAAAGAGAGTGTGAGAAACGACAACTTTCAAAAGGCAAGTGACACTCATAAACCACCTATTATTTTCACTATATGCATATAGTGTTTTTCTGTAGTATGCATGTTAGGTGTTGTGTGCAGTAACTATATTATGCTATGCTCCTATGTAGTGTTTAGCTATCCCCCACCCTTAGCTTAGTAGCAAGAACACTTAGTAGGATGCTTAGCCAAGCAATAAAAAATGTTTTGACTAGTTGGATAGTGAAAAAAAATAATGAAGTTAATTAATGAACTACCTGGGTGCTCGTTGGAGAACCATGGTGGGTGGCTACTCAGGGGGTCCATGTCTATGGTTCATGTCTATGGTAATTACCCTTGGTGGAAGCGCACAATTGTGGAAAGTCACCCAGGCTTAAAGAGATTGTAGACGCACCTTGTTAGTAGCTTCTAGTGCAACCACTTGTCATATGGGCTCTGTCTTGACCATACATGTTGTGAGACCCCGATCCGTCGTGACCAGCAGATGTAGGGGGATGATAGGTTGGTTCGGGTCACGCGTTGTGACTCAGGGAATTACATCGGAAAGGTCTCGTCTCGGTCTTCTCTTTTCCATTTCATAATTGGGTGACATGGACGAGGGAAAGATTGGGTCTTGTGGTGAAAGTGCACACCCTCTCGAGAGTTAAAAACTAAGTATACTTAGCCGTGTCCCCGGTGATGGACATTTGAGCAACTAGACAGGGCAGATGTTGAAGATCTCCTCATCCCAATTTCTCAATAAAATTTGATGGGTGAACAAGGGTTTGGGAGAGCTCACCGCTTTCTATCGGTGGTGCTCCTAGTGATTAGTTTTGAAAGTTGTTCACCGTTTTCTATCGGTGGTACTCTTTGTTGTCAAAGGTGTTCACTGTTTTCTATCAGTGGTACTCTTTGTCTAAGATGAAAAGTTGTTTTATGAATGATAGGACAAAATTGGCTTTATGCAAATCAGCCTCAAACTCCACCGAGCCAAATATGCAAGTAGAAATAGTCTTAATAATTTTAGCTATAAAGTGTCATCTTGACACCACAATTCAATTGTGCTGACCCAATATAGTTTGGGCTGCAACTCACCATTGCAGGACCCTCAGACGAGGAATAAGGATTGTTAGGGTCGCGAGTCTCCAACCAACATGCCTTGCCTGTGGCACATGATGAAGATGGAGCTCACTTATCCTTTTGCTTTCCGTTATGTGTTTATTTCCATTTGAGCTAGCCATGGGCTATGCACCTTGTATCGAACCCTTTTATTTCTGGATCATCGTGTAATGAATATTGATTCAATGTAATGGTATTTCATCTTAAACTGTGTATGCTAGTAAGTCAATCCAGGAACTAGCACAATACACAGGAGGTCGCTACCTTATAATAAGTAGGGCCTTTACATTTTTATGCTCTGGCATGTAAGTTGTGTCGCTGACAAGCGAGGGTTCTTCTAATGTTTTTTCTGCTCCGAATGTTTCAGAGATCTTGTTGAAGTCTCGGTCGCATGCGTCTGAATTTTGAAAGTTTCCACTGACCGTAATTATTCCTTTTGGTCCTGGCATCTTCAATTGTAAGTATGCGTAATGTAGTACTGCCATAAATCGGGCAAACGCCGGTCGTCCAAGTATGGCGTCGTATTGTGACCTCCAGTCGACAACTTCAAATTCCATTGTTTCGGTGCGGAAATGTGTTGCATCTCCAAATGTGGCGTCGAGCTGTATTGTGCCTTTTGGCACAATAGATTTGCCTGGAACTATGCCATGAAAAGTATTTGACGATGGAGGTAAGTTGTCGACTGACCTGTTCATTCGACGTAGTGTGTCGGCGAAGATGATGTTGATGCCACTTCCTCCATCCATGAAGACCTTAATCATGTTGTAACTTCCTATTTGGGCTTCCAACACCAGAGCGGAATGACCTGGCCTGTATACAGATGGCGGGTGGTCCTCCCGACTGAATGTAATTGCTGTTTCAGATCCGCGGAGGTACTTCGGCATAGCTGGTGGTGCCATGACTTCCATATTAACATGCCTGGTATGCAATTTATGTTGCCTGTTTGATGGTCGCCCTTTCTGGATCATGTATGTTTGCCTCTGATGGCCCGAGTGTTGACCTGTCAACTGTTGGTGTGTGTGATATAAAACTCCAGCAGCTTGACCGTTAGGGTCAAATGGCGGTGGTTGTGGTAGTGGTGCGCCTTGTGGTGCAGGTACCATGTGCTCGAATGTATTGCTCCTATGCTTTTTTTGCGTACTCGATTGCCAATTGCTCGAATTCTCGACAGTTTTTAATCGTCTGACTAGAGATTAATCTTCCCGTTTCTGGGTCCTTGAATAAGTGCAACCTGCATGGATTCTCTATCCTTGGATCCAAGTGTTGTTGCATATCTTGTTTACTGTAGCTTCCTTGTTGTTCTTGATCCCTGTTGTCACGCCGACCGACCGGCATATTGCTCTTGTAGCTGCTTCTGGCTTCTCGGCCATTGTCTTGTTTTCTGTCGTTTTGACTATGATTATTATTTGAGAATCCTACCGCCATGAATTTGACGTTGCCTTTGTCTCTGCTGTCATGATTGTGTCGTCGTCGTTTGTCTTCCCAATCCCGACAATCTCGGATGTCTCGGTGGTCGCGACTATCCCGTTTGTCGCGATGTCGCTGTGGTGAATGTGGAGTTTTGCCCTGGACTGCGTCTTCGCCATCTGCCCACTCGGTTGCTAGCTTCATGAGCTCAGCCATGTTTTTTTGTTTTTGCCGTCCGAGTGCCTCTCTAAAGTCTTTTCTGTAGACCCTATTTGTGAAGGCGTCCATCGCTCTGTCTTCTGATATTGTACCCACAGAGTTCCTGATGGAGGCCCATCGTCTGATGTAAGACCTTAGTTTCTCGTCTGTCTTTTGACGACATGCTCTTAACTCTTCAAATGTTTTCGACCTTTCGCAGAGAGGATCAAAATATTTTATGAAGTCTTCCTTGAAGTGATCCCAAGAATTGTAGGCTCCCTCGGGTAAAGACTTGAGCCAGTCGCGGGTCGTGCCTTCCAGCATCAGTTGTATGTATTGCAATGATGTCGTTGTTGTTCCTCGTTGGCATACGACTGCCAATTTGTAATCTTCTAGCCATCCCGAGGGTTCTTTTTTTAGTTAAATTTTGGCATTGTTGGTAGGCCGAACTTCTATGAGGGTTTTGTTTCCTGAATCCGTCGAGTGAAGCATTGTGCTCCGCATGGTCCTGCATTGCGATTGTCAGGCGATCCCGACCGCCTGATCTTCTGGACCTGCTTCTTGATCGGCTTCTTGTCCTGCGACGGCTCGAACTTTTCCTGCCGCTGCTTCGCTGAGGACTATGACTGGAACGCTCTCTTGAGCGACTTCTGCTACGCCTTCTCCTTCCTCCATCGAACAGTTCTTTTGCTGTGATCTCCAGGGCCTTCATTTCTTGTAGGTATCTTGCCTCGGTCAGGTCACCAGCCGGTGGTTTTCCTGCTTGAAGGTATGCTCCTATGGATATGAGGGCCCCTTATGATGTTTTCGGTTTTTTTATGCCATCAAAGCCGACTGTTAGGAACGAGTTGTTCAAGTTTCGAGTGATGTCTGCCCTTTCGTGTTCGGGGATTCTGTCGAATCTGGATCTGCGTCGTGCTTCAGTTGCTCCCGTAGAACTCATCGACAATTGTCGTCTACGGGCGCTTGATATGCTTGCTTGCCTCTTTGGCTCTTCGAGTGTTGCCCTGTATTGCTTTAGGCGTTGTGCTTCCTGCGAGTTAAAGTAGTTGTATGTTGCCAACTCGTTTGGAGATGCATCTGCTGGAATCATTATGCCCTCTTCAATGAATTTTGTTATTTTCGCCATTGTCTCTGCTGAGATGTCTAGAGGTTGTGCCGTCTGGCAGATTGACTGTGCATGGGTACTCGACGGGCTGTCGATTGGCCGCGTTTTCTGATGTTTCTGCTGCTGTTGCTACATAAACTTGTCGTGGTATGCGGTATGTGTAGTCGAATTGTTCTTCATATGCTTCTCCGTCGCTACTGCTCTGCTCTGTGTTTTTGCTGCTTTCGTCATATTTTGTCTATTGTGTATGTTCATCATGGTCGCCGGTAGTATGCTTTGGCGATTGGACCTCTACGCCGGTGAAGTCGGCTAGATGTATGTTGTCTTCTGTAGGCTCATCATACTCTGGTAGGTGAAATATTTTTTCTGAAGCGTCGATCTGCATATGGTCTTCGGTTGGGTTAATATGGAAGGTCGACTGCACTTCTTCTTCCATCCCGTTTTGCTTTATGAATTCGTTGAATTCCTTTGTGGACATTGACCCTGCTATGGATGAGATCGGATCGATCTGTGATGTTGGTGCTCCAGTGCTTCCAGCCGAAGCTGTCGATATGATCATGTCGTCGACTAAGGCAGTCGACAGTTCATCCTCTTCAGGGAACTCCTCTGCCATGAATTTGTTGAATTATGCGGATATCATTGACTCTGTTGGAGATTGTGGCGGCGAGATCTGATCGATCTGCGACGAGGTATCTTCTTTGTCTGCTGCAGATGCGATCTCAATCGATCTCGTCTGAGGTGGCTGGGTTGCGATCTGTTCGACTAAATCCTGCACACCAAGCTAATCGATAAAGAAATTATGTTCTCCAACAGTTAGATTAAAACCTGAATCGAGATTGGAGTAGATCTCCTGAGCTTCGGGTGAGTATGGTCTGATCCTTGCTGGCGATGCTGCCTTTGGCGAGTGGTCGCCTGTGATCTGGATATGAGCTGATGTTGCTGATGTGCATCCTTTCAATGTAGTCGGTGGATCGCCGTTTGAATTTCGGACCAAAAAATCCGTGGATCCAACACCACCTGTTCCCACAGACGGCGCCAATTGACGAGGGATGTCCCCATCAATACCCATGGTTACTAGCCTAGGGTAAGAGTTATGAGGTAGAGAACGCGTGGCGTTGGTAGATTCGTCGGCTGACAAGCGGGAATTACCCAGGTTCGGGGCCTTCGAGTGAGGTAAAACCCTTACTCCTGCTTTTCTTTGATTGATTGTATATATGCAGAGAGTACAGGGGTCTAGCAAGATGTCGATCTTGCTAGGGTTTTGTGGTTCTGGTTGGGCGTGTCCCTGGTCGGTCTCCCTCTTGTCCTTTATATGGGGGTACAAGTCTCGGGTCGTAACCGACTAGGACTACATATGTGGAAAGTACTACCGACTAGGCTATCTATGGTATATGTCTTCGACTTGGGCTTCGCTTGTTGGGCTTCTTCAGCCTATTGACAATTGGGCTTTAATCATTACGTGCACCAGGTACCCACACGAAGGGGTACCCGTTTGGTATAACCTTTTCACCGGTCCTTCTCTTTAATCTGCTAAAACCACAATTGCAAACATGTTACTTTCTGCAAACAAACATCTTTCTTCCACACATACGTTTAATCCTTTGTTACAGCAAGCCGGTGAGATTGACAACCTCACTGTTAAGTTGGGGCAAAGTATCTTATTTTTTGTGTGTAGGCTCCACGTCAACTACGTCAAGTTCTTTTCTGGCGCCGTTGATACCTCAGGGGAATTCTCGTCTCCTACTGGTTCGATAACCTTGGTTTCACAACTAAGGAAAATTTGGTGTTGCACTACTTCATACATTCCTCTTGGGGTCTCCCAACAACACACCCACCGTGTGACGAGGTGTTAACTCGACAAGTCCCAGGGTTGTGCACCCCGGGTTGATTGATGGGGAGAGAGATGAGTGCAGGTGGTCACGACGGCTGACAGGCAAGGATTTACCCAGGTTCAGGCTCCCGGAGGATAACACCCTACTCCTGCTTGTCTGGTTATTGATGCGAGTAGCGATTACAATGGCGAGATTGCGATCTCGCTAGGGTTTGTGGTGGCGGCTATGAGCGTGTCCTTTGGGACGAGCAACCCTCCTGGCTTTATAGGCAGCCAGATCTCGGGTGGTCGATGCCGATGGCAACTACAGATATGGCAGGTTATGCTTCCTAACCGACTTGGACTAGGTTACATGATACCCCGTGTGGGCCTTCTATGGGCTTCCACGTCCTTGGCGCGGCCCAGGTGGCCTTATCGTGGGCTACCCGAAAGGCAGCCCCACGTCAGTAGCCCCCGAGTGCTTGGTCGAAGCGTAGAGTCGAGCAAATGACTTCTTCCTCCTGGACGCGCCATTGGATTGCTTGATCTTGAGCTTGAACTCGATTTCTTCAGTCGAACCGGCCGCTCCCGATGGGAGTAACCTTTGCAGTCGAATTACTTTGCCTTCGTCTTCTTGTGAAGCTTGCTTTTACTCGGCCTGTTGGCTTACTTGTGGATGGATTCGGCTGCTCGAGCTTACTGGTTTTTTTTTCTTTACCACCCGAATGATTTCTTCGGGTTCTCGGATCACCGTCGATCCTACTTTGTTGATTTCAGCTAAGAAACCTACTACTCGAATCACTCAGTCGAGTTGTTTCAGTTGCTTTTGGAGCCGTTGTCTTGATGACGTCATTGGTGACGATCCATTGCACGCCTCTGCGCCCAGTGGGACGTGACGTGGCGGGCCCCGCTGCTAGAGCTGACCGCGGTCAACAGTTGTCGCGTCTCCGAACTGGGCGCGAAATTTGCGCGGCATGATGATGACGCCTCGGTTTTCTGTGCGTAGTGGACGAAGTGGGCGGCGACGGTTGGTTTCTTCATGCGACACGTGTACGGCCAGATGTGTCTGCTCGGAGCCCTTGTTCTGTGGACGGTTGAGATGAAAACTTTCGAGGCATAAGTACTGCGTTTTGATGCGAGGGACTTCATCTTCTCCAATCGTACTGGCCTCCCTTTCCTCTATGCTCTACCATTTTCACCGCCATCCAAAGCTCCTTGCTTTTCTGTCCGTGCACCTTGCGCTGCCTCACTGCGCCATGGGCAAGCCGAAGAGCGCCGTTGGCTCCTCCGCCGCCGCCGACGATGCCGGGCAGATGAAGAAGCCCGACGGCGACTGGCAGAGATCGTCGGTGAAGAAGGCAGAGGTGGAGCTCCTCCGCGCTCAAGGTCTTCTTCCACCTGCTGACCAAGTCCAGGTACGCGCTCCTGGCAAAGAGGTTTTCCCCACACCCCGCGATGGGGAACGTGTTTGCTTCGTGGATTTCCTTCCGCGGGGCTTCGGGTTCCCCATGCATGATTTTGGGCGCAGTCTCCTGTATGCCTATGGGGTTCAGATCCACGATATGACCCCCAATGGCGTCTTGAGCATCGCGGGCTTCATCGTGCTCTGCGAGTGCTTTCTGGGCGTCGCGCCCCACTGGGCACTGTGGAAGTCGCTCTTCCTCGTTCGCAAGAACGTTGGGAGGAGCGGGTTGCCCTTTCCCGTGGGCGGCTTCGGAATCCAAGTACGCGGTGACACCGCGTACTTCCAGATGAAGAAGTCGGACTCCGTCCAGGGGTGGCGCAAGAGATGGTTCTACGTCCAGTCGAACCAGGACGGCCTGGGTGCATTCGACAGCGGACGCGGGCTGCAGAAGACTGGCGCCTGGACGCACCCGCTGACTGCTGTGGAGAAGGAGGCCGTGCGGCCCCTGCTGGGCCTGCTGCGCGATCTGACCAAGACCCTTGGGCGCGAGGCGGGTGGCGTCTTCCTGATGGACACCTTCTTCCGTCTTCGGGTGCAGCCGCTCAGCGCTCGGCCTCACCCGATGTGGGCCGCCGAAGGCGTCAGCACCGAGCCGCTTGACGATGAGGAGGTGGAAACCAAAGTAAGGTCTATCACCAACCTCCGAGTCGCGGACACGTGCAACGTCAAGTGCCTGGTTGCTGCTTACGGTGCATCGAACCCCGTTCCTGAGGTGAGTCTTGGCTTGCTCTCCTTTTGTCTTGACTCGACTTGCGTCTACATTTCTTCTTGATTCGACTTGTGTCTACTTGCTTCAGGGTCGGTCTTTGCTGATCAGCCTTCCACCTCTTTTCGAGAACGGACCCGACGAAGAGTCGAAGTTTGTCGAGGAGTAGGACGACGACGAAGAGATTCCTTCCGCACATTCTCCCCACGAAGAGGTGGAGGATGAAGATGAAGAGGAGGAACCCGTACGGAAGAAGCGGAAGCTCCCGAGCCGTGGCGACTCTGCTACTACGTCGTCACCTGCTAAGGATGCCGACGTTATTCTGGAGGAGGCCGTCGCGACGTCGTCATGTGCGCGGTCCTCGGGTGGCTGGAATGAGCCGTTGAATGTTCCTCCAGTCAGCTCCGCGGCTCCTCGTTCATTTGCGCGGATGGCGTCGCCCTCCCTGGAGAGTTACGACGACCTTGAAACCACCAGGTGAGCTTCTTGATGATTTGCTTCCTTCGAGTTGTGTTTTGTAGGTGCAACGTTTGAGCTGACCAGTGTGCTCGTCTTTGCTGCAGCCATCGTTCTGGCGACGTTAGCTACCCCGTTCGGGACGTGGAGCATACATCCGCCCCTTACTGAACTGGGGACTCAGGCGGTGGTGGAGAAGGCGCGTGCTGAGCCTGCTGGCGTTGCATCGTCGAGTCGCGATCCTCCTTCGGCTTCAAAGGACCCTGATCTCCTGGACCACGTAAGCCCTTTACGCTTGTACTTGTATTCTTGAGTTTTCATCGGGTGCGCGATCAGCGCTCCCGATGGGAGTAGACCCCGAAGGTGTGGGTGACTAGTATAGTCGCCCGCAACTTTATTAACATCTTAGTTTTGCTTCAGCCGTACTACCGTCAGCAGCTTGACGCAGCCGCGGCCTATGTTCGCCTGGAGAAGGAGAGGGACCAGCTGCGTGCTTCTGTGGACCAGGCTACTGGGCGGGTTGCTGAGCTTGAGAAGGCCCTGCATGAGTCTCGAGAGCGGGAGCTGGCGCGGGTCGCCCAGGAGAAGACTCAAGTCGGTCGTCTCCTCTCACTCGCCGGTGTTCTTGGGGGTAAGTTTCGGCTAAATGCCTACTGTGTCTTGATCTTTTTCTTTGTCTGACCTTGGATTCTTTGCGCAGAGATTTGCGGTGGAGCTCCTCCGGAAGACACGTCGAGTGACGCGGTTGATTTGGCGACTGCTGTCGGCTACCTCGACCGGGTCTGCGCCTATGCATCCGACGCGCTGAAGAAGTCCACAGCCGCGTTGAAGAAATCGACTGGAGCCCTCACTGTGGTGCACCGGAGTATCTTCCCGAGCGACCAGCCGCCGGCAGCCGTGGACGCCCTTGCTGCGCCGTTTGAGGACGCGACCACCATCGCCGACTTCACGCGGTCGCAGACGGTACGCGGCTCCGAGCTCACCTTCCAGCTCCTCTTAGGGCATCAGGTTCCGGGTGACTTTGATAAGGTCGTCAACGGCTTTCCTCGAAGACCCGATGGCCGAACCGCGTCGCTGGGTGGTGTAAAGGAGCGCGCTACACAGTTGGCTGTGCAGCTTGTGGCACTCTTCGAGAGGGCCCTTGCTAAGGCAACTGAGGCGGCTGCCACTCGGAAGAGTCGCTCCCGGTCGCAATCTGCAGCCTTAGAGTAGACGTAGCTTAGGAATTCGGCAGTCGCCGTGGTCTGTACTTTTAAACTTCTGGCCCTGTAATGAATATTGTCCTGCCAGGTCTTTTGGCCTTCAACAATGCTTTTGCTTGAACTGAATTTCTTTCTGCCGAGTTTAACTTTGCTTCATAGTCGTATGGTTGTATTGACTCTGCGTATTTGTGGCAGACCGTTGTGCGCGGAGGTGCTTCTTCTTCTCCTGCGACTGAGCCGAGTGGCGAGTCTTCTTCTTCGGGTGCTCGCCGTCGTCGGGCGGCGCCAGCTCCTCCACGTAGTACAAATGATCAGCGGATAATCACGTACCTGAAGAATAAGGTGGTTGAGCTCGAGGCGACCCTGAAGAATACTGAGCTGCTGCTGCACCGCTCCAGGTCGCATCATACTGTAGAGTTCTCACGACGTGAGGATTTTCTGCTTGGGGAGATCGATCTGATCAGTCGACAGCTGCAAGGTTGGTATCCTTTTGGCGGCTGCTTTCTTTGCTGAAGCTTGCTTCTTCTGACTTGCAGTTTACGCGTGCAGATGTGAACCCGGATTGGGAGGCTGAGCGGGCTCGCGTTGAAGAAAGAGTTACCCGAGAGGCGTCCGGCGACTCCTATGAGGCTCGGCAGTTCTGGGTGAACAAGTCGAGAGGGCGCGCCCTTGCCACTATGCTTGATCGTACGTGGCGTGCTGCTTTTCTTCTGGAGAATTGCCGGAAGACACTCTGGCACATCAATCGCGTGTACTTCCCGCATAACGCGCAGCCGAACGGGTTGTCCGCCTTGCTGGAGAGGTTTCGCGATGGTGAAGGTCTGAAGGAAGTCGTCCACGCCCAACTTGTGGCTGGGGCAAATGCGGCGTTGGCGTACGTTCGGATGCATCGGCCGCATCTTCCGCTCGATAGGGTGCTTGATGGCCTGCCTGGTGATGACGAGTTCGACGAGACCTTGGCGGCTGCGCGCCAAATTATTAGGCAGGTTCAGGACCTAAGTGAGCGCCTTGTAGCTCCACTTGATGCACCGAAGGCCGAGCCTGAAGTTTAGAGTAGATGTCGTCTGCTGTACAGGGTTAGCTATAGAGGGCAAATGTGCATGTGCAAGTCGCAATGTACTAGATTAAAAATACTTGCGAGTAATGAGAGTTGATCTGCTTGCTTGGAAGTGTAAATGCATGTTTTGATTTTCGACCTGTTTGGCGCAGTTGCCTAGTATGTTAGGCAACGGCCTAGGTTTTCCAAGTGTGACCTGTATGTCGCAGTCTCTGACTTTAACAGGTGGCGACTTAGGGTTTTTGCAACTTGACCTGTGTGGCGCAGCCCCCGAGTTGTTCGAGTGGCGTCCTAGGATTTTTGCTAAGGCGTGTATGGCGTAGCCCCCGAATAGGTCGAATGGCAGCCTAGGATTACAAGTGTTACCTGTTTGGCGCAGCCCCCGAGTATGTCGGGTGGCAACCTAGGATTTTGAACTTGACCTGTACAGCGCAGCCCCCGAGTGAGTTCGAGTGGCGGCTGAGGATTTTCTGAGAAGGCATGTATGGCGTAGCCCCCGAGTAGGTCGAGTGGTAGCCTAGGATTACAAGTGTTACCTGTTTGGCGCAGCCCTCGAGTATGTCGAGTGGCGACCTAGGATTTTGAACTTGACCTGTATGGTGCAGCCCCCGAGTGGGTCGGGTGGCGGCCTAGGATTTTTTGATTTATGCTTGTGTGGCGCAGCCCCCGAGTAGTTCGGGTAGCGGCCTAAGCTTTTATTTCAACCTGTGTGGCGCAGCCCCCGAGTGGTTCGAGTGGCGGCCTAGGATTTTAGCTTCCTTTGTGTGAAAGGCAAAGGAGACAGATTTTCTTAAAATCACTTTATTGATTCTTGCGAACAGGCCGCCTCGTTAAAACCCTTCCAGTCCCCTTAGGTACCCTGGTAAGGGAAATAGTGCGTTTGAAAACTGTCGCGCTGATTTTTCTTGTACAATGATAGGGTTGAACTAGGCGTAGAACCGGCGGAGTTGTGCCACGTTCCATGGGTTGCTGCAGTCTGCTCCCGTCTTCGAGTCTTTCAGGCGGTAAGCTCCGTTGCCAATGGCTTCTGTCACGATGTATGGGCCCTCCCATGGGGAAGCGAGCTTGTGCACCTTCTTCTGCTTGAGTCGAAGAACCAAGTCGCCTGCAACGAACGCTCTTGGTCGCAGCCTCCGAGTGTGATAGTTGCGCAGGTCTTGTTGATACACGGTTGATCGTGCCAGGGCGATGTCGCGTGCTTCATCCAGGGTATCCATGCTGTCTTCGAGTGCCTCCTCTGCATCTGACTCGTCGTAGGCGACTACTCTCGGTGCGTCGAATTTGATGTCGCAGGGGAGAACCGCTTCTGCACCATACACCATAAAGAATGGAGTGTATTGGATGGATCTGTTTGGCGTTGTTCGTAGACTCCAAAGGACCGACGGTAGTTCTTCCACCCATGCGCCCGCTGCGCGTTTTAGTGGCACGCGCAGTCGCTTCTTGATGCCGTTGCAGACGAGGCCATTGGCTTTCTCCACTTGCCCATTGGATTGCGGGTGCGAGACGGACGCATAGCTGAGCTTGATCCCCTGCTCTGAGCAGAAGTCCTTGAATTCTTCGGCTGTGAAGTTCGAGCCGTTGTCGGTGATGATCCCATTTGGTACTCCAAATCTGAAGATGATTGACCTGATGAAGTTGACTGCTGTGGATGCAGTCGAACTTGTGATGGGCACGGCTTCGATCCACTTTGTGAACTTATCGACTGCAACCAGGAGGTGCGTGTGACCTCCGGGTGAGGATTTCTTCAGTGGGCCCACCATGTCCAGGCCCCATTGGGCGAAGGGCCAGGCTAATGGTATTGTCTTAAGTTCTGATGCTGGCGCGTGTGGCTTGTTGGCAAACTCCTGGCACCCTGTGCATTTCCTTACTAGCTCCTCGGCGTCCTGCATGGCAGTCAGCCAGTAGAACCCGGCTCGTAGTGCTTTGGCCACCAATGCTCGACTGCTGGCGTGATGCCCGCAGATACCCGCGTGGATGTCGAGTAAGATGGCTTGGCCGTCGACTGGATCTATGCACCTTTGCAGGATTCCTGAGATGCTTCTTTTGTAGAGTTCTCCGTTGATGACGATGAAACTTTTGGAGCGCCTGATGACGCGCTTTGCTTCGACTGGGTCAGCTGGCAGCTTCTGATGCAGTATGTACGCCAGGTATGGTCCTGTCCACGTAGCTTCGACTAGCATGACCTCCATGGGGACCTTGTCTTGGCTTGGCGGGTTAGCATCGCCTTTTGTTGTTGCAGCGCTTGCTGTGTTCTGTGTCTTGATGGATCTCTGCGTGATGCGCTCGAGGAAGACGCCGGGTGGGACTGGCACCCTGTCTGAGCCCATGTTAGCGAGGACGTCGGCTTCCTCGTTTCTTTCACGGCCGATGTGCCGCAACTCGCAGTCGTCGAAGTTGCCTTCCAACTGATTGTAGAGGTCTCTGTAGGCGATCATGTTGTCGGCGATGGCGTCGCAGGACTTCATGGTTTGATGTACCACCAGGTAGGAGTCGCCGTATATCATGAGGTGTGTGGCGCCGCAGTTCTTGGCCATCCGCATGCCGTGGATCAGGGCCTCGTATTCGGCTCCGTTGTTGGACGGCGTCGGAAAGTCCATCTGCAGGACGTACTTGAGCTTGTCGCCTTTGGGGGAGATGAGCACAACTCCTGGCCCGGCTGACATGAATTTCTTGGAGCCATCAAAATACATTGTCCATGCGTTGGACAAGTCGGGGACATTTGGTAGCTGGGCTTCTATCCACTCGGTGGTGAATTCTGGGAGGACTTGGGTCTTGATGGACTTCGGGTGAGCATACTTCAGCCCCCATGGTCCTAGCTCGACAACCCACTTGGCGGCTCGACCTGTCGCGCGTTGGTTTGTGAGAATGTATGCTAGTCCAGAGGAGCTTACCACCGTGATCGGAGGAAAACCGTTGGTGATAGGAGGAAAAGCAAGTCTTTTTGCTAGCTATCTTATGTACGAACATGATACATGATTGGATGACAACGATGAGTGTGGTGGCGTGATGCATAAGGTCAAACTGGTTCGTCTACTCAAAGAGATCTAAGCATTACGAATTGTCTTGTGTACAGCCTACATGAATCGAACACAGAGTAGAGCAGAGTTTTTGCCCTTACCTCGTCCATGGTAGACGACAGAGAGGTCCGGAGGTCGGAGAAGATGTTCACAACACGGCCTGGTCGGATGCGCAGGTGCAGATCTGTTTTTTTCGCCGCCGGTGCCGAAATGGGGAAGGGGGCATTTTTGGAGGGGCTAATGGAGGGGTTTATCCCTACCTTTGTCGCGCAACGCCGCCCAGATTTCGCTTCTCCCGCCATGCCGCGCCCGAGCTCCCGCGCGAACGACGTTGTCGATTTTCGTCGCACGCGAGCCTGTCCCAGCAGAAACGGTCAAACCGGCGTTCCTCCCAGGTCTGACCCGGAGGTGCTTTGAGACCCGCGTTGTGCAAGAAAATGGAAACGTGCGGGCGTTCAAACGGCATGTTCTTTGCGTGCCCCATGTGTGCCAGGATGCACAGGATACCAAACACGCCCTAGGTAGTTCAGCGCCACGAGCCACACATCGTGCGCACCGCGAGCAGAACTGCAGGCTCACAAAATATCTCGCGAGAGTACAATTATGTACCGTAATTTTATAAAAGGCAGAGTTTATGTACAAGACAGGCGTCCCACAGAGACGTAGGCCAGGGGCACTCCAAAAAACTAAAAACCTAGAAGCTACTCTCTAGCGGCATGGGTGTGATCTCCTCCTCTACCTCTCACCTGAAGTCTAAGGAGTTTGAATTCCTCGACTATCATCTCCATGATTCTGTCCGCTGGTAGCTGCCGCTACACATTGTTGAAACATCAAGCGTTCCTGTTTTTTCATAGTGCATACACTCCTCCTCAAACCAGCGTGTCGAACCAGTCTCTCTCACGAGCGGAGAAAATTTAGCAAAGGCAAATGCAGTCGTGTTTTTTTGCATATGAACTAGGAGTTTAATATTCAACAAAGGCACGGCCTCGAAATTTCAAAAAAAAAGGCACAGCCTCGGCAATCAGCCATCAGGCTAGTCACCACTCACTAGGAAAAAGCTGTCGGTTTAAAGGAAGAGATGATGCATGGTCACTGGTCGACCAGAGTGATCCCTCATCATCATGTGTGCTCGGCAAACATGATCGGTGCCTACCGACAAGCCGTTATTTAGAATCGGGCAGGCCTTGAACGAGATCTCCATCCCAAAATTTTCCCAAACACCGGACTCTGTCGGCAGATGGTAACGATTCCGAGAGGGAAAGGTGAACATCAAGATAGACTTGGCACTGTTTCGTCACCTTGGAAAATCCTACAAATATACTGGAGTAGAGTACCACACATGAACCAGCCAGTAATCATAAAAATTTAATCGAAAGCGACACAACTGGTAAGATTACCACTACTAACATCATGCATACAGCAAGCAGAACTGCAGAACTGCAGACTATTTCACATCCTCTCTCACAGGCGGGGAAAATATACCAAAAGCAAACGCAGTTGCATGGTCGACCAGAGCGATCCATCATGTGTGCACGCCGACGCCCTTGGATCCGCGTCCGCCTTCCTCCTGCGCGGCGGCGTTGGCGGAGACGTAATAGACGAGGCAGAAGAGGGCGTGCACGAAGCAGAGGATGTCGCCGATGGAGAGGAAGTTGTGCCGCACCACGCCGCACTGCGCCATCGATTTCTTGGAGTTGGGCAGCGCCCCGAGGATCAGCGGCGCCAGCCCCACTATCAGAACCAACCTGCCGATTGATCGAAACAGACAGATGAAACATGCATGCAGCTCATCAGTATCTTTCTGTGTTCTTCGGATCGAATCACCAGAATCATGCAGGAGAAATGTTTTGGTGGTGCAGCTGTTACGGATCCGCTCTTGCTCGCGCGTAGGATTGCAGGATTAGAGTCTACCATGTGAGGACCAGGGCGAAGGACGCCATATGCCGGTTGGGCGACGAGCGCCGGAGCTTGTCGCCGGAGCAGCAGATGCATGCGCAGCCACCGACGATGTTGGCGATGGCGTGCGACGTCGCCAGCACCGCGGCCGCCGCGACGCCAAGCTTGTAGGCCTGCCGGACCGACTGCCTGCACTCGATGAACAGTATCCGCAGGTGCCTCCCCTGCAAGATGACATGAGTTCGACGACGAAATCTGTAAAAGCCTGAACCTCCTGGTTCTTGGTAATAATGTTGTCAAAACCTGGTTACACGGGTTGCGTAAAAACCTGGTTCTCAGCTTTCTCCGCGTGGATCCCGAGCACGCCGACGGCGACATCCATGGCCACGATGAGGAGGCACACGACCACTGCTTCGACTCTTGCCATAGCTTCAGAGACCTCGGACGACTTGGGCTCTCGCCTCTTCCTTTCGTTATGCTGAATGTGAAGAAGCAGTGATGTGTGGGCACCAGCGCGGTTTTCCCACGTCCTCGTGGGGGTACCCGGCCTATCGTGTCCATTGGATGGGGCAGATCCGGTGGGACGGGGATTGGATCATCGTTCGACCCGCAGTCTAGGCTAATCCAGAGGTAAACTTCCCAAGCGACCACTTAACTCTAAGCGGTAATTATACTTCCTGCCTGGAGATATCCCCAAGAACTCACTCTAGGTCACTGCCCCGCCGCCATGGATGAAATGGAGAGCTACACCGAGCTGCTCACTAGAATCGGCGTCAACGTGCCCCCGCGGCAAGAGATCTGCACCAAGCAGTTACCCACCAGCCCCCTACCTCCACAACCCCCGCGATGAATCTGCAGCAGCACACCTCTCCTGCTGCTGGATCTTGTTTTCTCCATTTCTTCTTAGATTCTGTTTTTTGTTATGCAGATTTGACGAGGGCGCGGGGTGTAGCAAGTAAGGATCTGTTGTGTCTGGCCGCTATTTTGAAGACGGAGTGAGCTGAGCCTGAGAGGTGACAATTGTTTCTGGTCTGGTACGTGCCTTCCATCTCGGATCCAGTTCATGAACTGAGAACCGTGTTCACTTCATTACAGCTCTGGCTCGGGATTTTCGTCGGATTCTTCGGATCCTGCGGAAGAAAACGACAATGTCGATGCGGAGGAGGAGGACGAGGGTTACGCAGGTCCAGAGTTCTCCCACTTGGACGATATTGGGCCCCGACAAATGTGCAGTACACTGCGGCTTCCGACGAATTGGCGCAAGAGATGCACAACGCAACTGCCCCCTCCCTATAGAATGTTCATGCCTAAGACGATTATTCTACATTAAACGGTAAACCGTCCCATCCCACTGCCCACATTAATTCATGCTTACAGTGAATTGTTCGCACCCGTCGCCCCCTGCAACCAAAAAAAATCCCCCTGTTTACTTTTCTCAGTTTAGTGTTCATAGCTACCCCCCATGAAAACATATCCCAAAAAACAATAGAGCCGGGGATGTGCACATCCATGTGGCGTGTGCATTTTCCCAAGTTTTTGTCCGTCTGTTCTTCGATCCACTTAACATCACCGTACATAGTGATGTGATTCAGAATCTGAAAAAAATGCATGGACATGCCTGATATCTTCTTTAATTTTATGTAACAGCTTCAGACATTTTTGCCACGGATGTGGCCAATTCAGTGCCATGCTGCAAAAATATACACCCGAGCTGCTTACAAGTTGTTCACATCCAAGGTGGACAAGATGACACACACACTACAAAGTGTTCGAGAGCGAGCCAGCAACCGTGTATGAAAACGGTCATATAAATGCGGATAGGAGGGAAGCATGGTCTCGTGTTTCATTCCAAGTGACGGTTCTTGAAGCCGGCAAGTATTGTAAGTGATGTGGAATGGCACCGGGGTCGGGCTACAGGGTACCAATTTGAGCCAGATGTTGCTAGGTCTGGTCAAACAATGTATGGAGTTTCAGGTGTGAATTCCTCCATGACAAAGAATTGTCTGCAATGAGGCCTCCACACAAACCATTGAGGAAGGGTGACCGTCCAAAGGTAAAAAGGTTTATGTCGCCAATAGAGCACACCAAAAAGAAGAATAAGTCAGATGCAAGCTATGTTAGACAGACTAGGTGCTGCTCTGTATGCCGCTCCAGTGAACACAATTCAGCGGGTTGCCCCGATAACCCTGATAAGCAGAAACGAAAGACGCTGAGTTGCAGCATCTGCGGTGTCGTGGGTCATAAAATCCAACTTTTGCTTCACCAGACAGCCAATCCTTGCGGATTATCAACCATCTCATGACGATTCTAGTTCTTAAAGACTGTTGTACTTATTCCTGTAAAGACATGTATTGTTTGGCATGTTTTTAGTTCCATCCTCTTAGGTGAGAAACTTTTGGCGACAATGTAAAACATGGAGAATAATGAGTGTTGTCATTCTTGCTTCACCCAATCCAGAGGTGCATAAAAAGTTTTATGTTGCAAGATGGATCCTACAAGAATGGTTGTGCGTTTGTGTCGCACAAAAAGCTGATTCTGTGTAATACAATGTCTTCTTTTGTTCTAGTTTCCCTCCCTGGACATTTTGTTTTCGTTGGCTAGACAAAAAGAAATCCATTTGTTTGGTGCCCCGTGAAATTACGGAACATCAGGAAAAAGGCGTGTCTTTTATTTGTAAAAAACAGTATGACCTCCAGCCTGACATCCTTGCGTTCATAGGGCTGCATTTTTGTACTCTGACCATGGCTTCAATAATCACAGTATGACCTCTACGTGGCTTCAATAATCATCTCGTGGTTGCCGGCGGGGTGGCGCATAGCTGCATTATGTGGGATCACACTCAACACAAACAAGATAAGAAGCCCACTCTTGCCCAGAAAACATTTCGACATAACAAAGATAGACTACATTGATACTCCTTGGAAAGCACATGTTTTTGGTTTATATATTATTCATTATAATCCACTCGGGGTACCGAGAGCGATAAAACTACATTGCTACATCTAAAGAAAATAAAGAAAAGGTACATCAGATCTTCACCAAGAACATGAGCCCATGTTGTCACCAGTACAGACGTCGTGGCAGCTGCTGATCCTGGAGCTATGAGCATTCCCGTAACAGCAAACACAAGGCATATATGAAGAATCTTAAACTTAAATGCCGCCGATTGGAGCCCGTTTATCTGCTTCTGCAATGCAGCTATTCTGTGATCGAGTTGACTGATTACATCCTGATGAGTTCTGCGTTGTTCAGAAAATCTTCTCAGTTCTCTCAATTCAGCTAGCAAAATGCGCCTTCGCATCTACCTCATCTTTAGTGTCGCCAACTCCTTCTCCATCATATCCAACTGACTGTTGCGCCTCCAATTTACCATCTTGTCCATGTATCTGCTAACAAGATCGACCCATATCAATATGTTGCAGGAATAAAAATTCTGTCGCATGGGTAACGATGCCAAAAATGGCTAATTAAAACATTTCGCAAACCTATCTACTTCAATTATCAGGTACATAAAAAGCAGTGGATACCAGTAAAATCGAGAGACAGACTCAACAAATCAAAAAAAGAACAAATCATCCATTAAACTGCGGGGAACATGGTACGATTCTTACCTTGCTTCCTATCTTCTGGCACTGGTAGTAATCCTCATCCAGGTTCCTCTGAATATGCGCAGTTCTTTGGGCAAGGCGGATTTTGCAAGCACAGCAAAGCTGGGGTTCGAGATCTGTCGGCGCCGATCTTGTCCTCGCAACGGGGCTTCCAATCGGAGCCACAACCTCCGCTGCGGCAGGATGACTGGCGGATATGGCTACGGCAGGGATGCCTGGTCGGTAATGGCAGTCCGCTAGAAGGGGGCTAGCCGGAGCGGGGAAGAACGCGAGCTGGGGAAGAACTGGTGTGGGGAAAAGTGGAGAGAGAGAAACATGTGGCGGGTCCGGGCGTCGTCCTTCATAAGAACTCACTTTGGCAGAAAAAATAGGCGTGTTTGAAGTTAGGCAGGAGATCGGTTCGTGGGGGTGGTTTGCCACAGTTAACCCAAGGATTCTGCTCGGGCAGCTGCGTTGACCGATAAGACAGTACGCGAATCTTACAGCTGATCCACGGCCAGGATAGGCCAGGTACTCGCGCGGCCGTGTGGGATGACATTTTCGGTGTGGGCATGACAAGCCTCGGTGTCGCTACTAGATCAGTGTGCAGCGAAGATGCTTTAGGACTTGGCTGTTGATGTTCTTTATCATTTTATATCGGTGCCTTCGTTTTCTTTACCGATTCCATCTCACGAGAAAGATAGAAAGCTCTGCTAGGTTGTGCTTAAAACCAAAGAAAGAGGTGAATGTTAAGGTGTGGCCGTGTGGCACGACTGACAAGGCTCGAGACATCGATACCACCGCTACTAACCCATCTTGCTTACTGTTACTATTTTAAAAATACATCATTTGACTTGTGTAACAATTACCTGAGACGCTTTAAAAATGTCTAATTACTATTTGGGCGTGCATATATGTGAGCGTGTACAGTTTGTACCGTATTAAAAATAGAAGGAAGAATTTATCCGTGACAAGATGGTTAGATGGTGGTTGTATCTCAACCTACTAAGTTTTAAGTATTAGATTTAGATTTGACGTTAATGTTTCTCATTTAGGCGGAATCCGTCGGCTTAATCTTTCGTAGATGCTCAAAGGATAATCTATGTGTGTGCGTTCATATGGATGGGTGTATACGCGTGTGTAATGTTTTAAAAAAAGTTACATGAGCCATCATCTGGCACAAAATTATTTAGTTGTGAAGGCACGATGCAACACTGTTTGTGCGCTCATAGAGATGAGTGTATACGTGTGTATATTAGCGTCTGTCTAGTAAAAAAGTTTCATCAGCCATCATCTGACCCATTCACTTGGAGGCACGGTGCAACACTGTTTTTCTGTACGAGTATATTTATTTGACACGGGAGCTTTCTGCGCTGCGGCATTTCCAGCCTTTGCCTACAAACTTCAAGCGCTGTCCTTAGGCCAAAAGTTACATGGGCCTTACCTTGTCGAGTTGTTCAGATAATGGGCCATCATCTGGCCCAAAACACAGCAGTGTGGCTTGCCGCTTGCCCAAAGACCTCACGGAGCCAACCAAGAAACCACGCCCCCACCGCGCACCCATACCTCAGAGGCAACCGGCCGCCGCCGCCCCCGCCGCCGTAGCATCGGCAATAGCCGGAGGGAGATGTCGTTCCGGGCGAAGGAGATCTACAATAAGTTAGTTCGCCGCGTGGGCAGCGAGGTGAAGCTGTCGGCGGAGCTGATGGAGTCGGTGAAGAACATGTCGCCGAATAGAAAGGTCGTCATGGGCCGGGCAAAGCGCGGCATCTTCGCCGACCGCCACATCCAGTTTGGCAACAAGGTCTCCGAGGATGGAGGCAACAAGTAGGCAAATTCTCACTCGCCCGTTTCCAAGTGCTTTTGATTTCTTCTGATCTATGCGCACTGTAATGGTAAGGTTCAGTTGTTGGAATGGCGGAAATGACGCGTTTGATGTTTCTTGAAGTCATTTCGGTTTGAGGGGTTGGGATGGGAGGTGCAGCGAGCGATGTTTAAGTGTTCATCTTGTTTGGGAGATTTAGTTGGGAAAGTGGTGCTTTTATTATTTTGTTTGATTTTATCAACCTGGATGCCAAGTCTCTGTAGAAAATGTCACAATTCACTTTCATGAATGGGAAAAAATTGGGAAGCTGCTGATTGGAGTGTGAGACGAAGGGGAAACACGAGTGCTAATGGGAGTGATGCCACCCTTCTATCTGGCCTGATTATGCAATGGTACTATGTTGGATTGTTCAGTTGTTTCATCGATTGACGTTCCTAATCAGCACCGATCTTGGAGTAAGACGAGTTGACGACTATACCATGTATTGTTAGGATTCGCTCTCTATTTTGTACTGGCTTTGATAGTTAGGATCAGCATGAGATGCATGGGATTCTTTGATGATTGGAATGACAAGAGTAAGATCAGCTAGAATTTCATAACGCAACATATTATACTAACTCTTAAGTTTTATAATTTCTAACATTTTTGGGGCTCGTATCCCCCCCCCCCCCCCCCCCCCCCCGCGGGCTTGCTTCAAGCAGGCACATGCAACTTGGTCATCAAAACAGAGAAACGGAACGCCTTTGTACCCATCAGTGTTATTCCTCGGAAAGCTAGTCTGCCAGTTAGCATGCTACTTATTTGCTTCAGCTATGCTATGCCACACTATTTGCAATGTACCAATAATGTCAAACTCAATCAAGTTACCAGTCATATCTAAAATATGTGAAAAAGAAACTGCATAATCCTGCAAAACCTCATTATCTCCTTCCTAGTCCTGACTCCTGACATTGCCACCAGGCCCATTATCATGTTAAACAGTTACTGTGGCTTTAATTCAGTTGATCCTGCATGATGCAAGTAAATAACATGAAAGACACATTTTCGGAAGGAGTAGGAGAGCAAATCCAATCACTTGTTATTATTCTTGAGACAATTCAATAGTTGCTCATTGATTCTTACTTTTGTTTGAGAACGTGCAAACAAGTGTTTTGCACTTCTTTTAATTGAGAGGAAGAAAAATAGACACACTAGTTGGGCAACTAGTGCCATGACCATAGACCAGACAGTACAGAACACAAACACCCTACTCAACCTACTCCACACGGCGGCTCAGCAACCGGTAGTTAAAAACCTGTCGCCACCGCTCAGCGTCCTTGATGCCATCAGCCATTCCTGTGCACGCCAGATGGACCAACAACATTCAGGAAGAGTGCCTTTTTTTGCTCGGTGCACATCTACATGGTCAGCCACCAATCTCCAGGAATTCCGTCGCAGATAGGGTGGCAGAACCATGGTCTGCCGGGCAGAGGATAAAATCCCAAAGCTCTCTGGCCCACAAGGAGCGGACAAAAAGCATGTTCCACTCGCTTTGGTTCTTGGGAATAGATACTTGTTTTGGTAGGGTTTAATTCAATCATCATTTGGACTCATTACTCAGTTGGTTGATGAATTCAAGGACTGAACACATTAATTTGGGGTAACCATGTAGCCTCTGGGTAGTGTAAAGCTGCTAATCATGTTAAATAATTCTTGTGACCTTTGGCTTGCACCGTTCCATGTCTATAGCAATACATTTAGTAATAGGAAGTACATCCTTGGATATCTTTGAGAAAGTGATTGTGTTACCTTTATTTTGGATGTCTAATCATGCGCTAAACACATTCAGAAACTTGCTGGTAGTTTCCAAATTACTAACACTTCCTGTTAATTACCATATAGCTTAAGCCTTTCTTAACCCCCTTTGCTGTCACACTCTTAGTTTGCTGGAACCTTTCGGTTATGGAGTATATTCTTTGTTCAGGTCAAGGAGAAACTGGAAACCAAATGTTCAGGAGAAGCGTCTTTTCAGCTATATTCACGAGCGGCACATTAGACTCAAAGTAACCACTCATGCACTCCGGTGCATTGACAAAGCTGGTGGGATTGATGAATACCTCCTGAAGACACCTTACAACAAAATAGATACCGGGATGGGTATTGCCTGGAAGGCAAAGATTGAGAAGATGTATTCAGAGCTCCCTCCTGAGGAAGAGGCTGAGATTGAACATGGTTTTGAGGAGGTTCGATTGGCCAAAAGAGAGTTCCGTAGGGAATCGAGAAGAGCTATTGTTTTGTCAAAGCAGAGCCAGCTAGAAGCAACTAAAGCTGAAGATGACGAAGCAACTGAGGTCGTGGATACGAATGAAGAGGTATCTGATGTCCCAGAGAAGTCTTAGACTGGACTTGCGTGCCCGGTATGTGTTGTTAATGTTATTCTGTAGTTTACTTTCAGGAAGAACCCTCATATGTTTGAATCTGTTGAAAATTTAGTTTATGTATGCTAACTGTTAAATATGGAAGATTCTGTTGGGTAATAATTGACTTGTACTCCCTCCGTTCCACAATATAAGATGCTTTAACTATAACACCTGTTGTCTAGATTCACACTAAAATGAGTGTATATGTATACTAAAACATGTCTAGATACATGTGTGTAAATATGAATGGGACAAATAGCTTAAACATCTTATATTGTGGAACGGAGGGAGTACTAGAGAAGGAGCTTGCAGTTTTTTTTATGTAATTTATATTTGATATGTTAGTTGTCCATTTGAAACCACTCCATGTCATGGCAGTCTGAAGCACTATTTAGGACGTGCATCATCTAGATGGCATCTTTCTTTTGTGATGTGAAATCTCATAAGGGCAAACGATTGTCTGCACAAGCTTAATGATGGGCGTTGTTAAATGTCATCTACTTTCATGCATTTTTTTGTATCGAGTGTCTGGATTTAATTATCTGATTCTCCATAGGACCACAAGAAATACATGTCACACTTATTTCACGTACGATTTTAATTTAAATGGTTGATTTCAGAACAGGCCTTTTTCTAGCCCAAAGTTATTATTAAAATATTCTTTTTTCTGCAGATAAAAAAGGAAGAGAAGCATCGATGCCTGTGACAAAATAATGGAAGATTTTCATTTCATATAAACATGGCTACCCCTTCTTTCTTGGAGCAGCAGTGTATCCTAAGTCTATAACTGCCAGTCTACCATCTTCCCAAGCATCTAGGTGTTGCAAGTATATTTGGTGGAAATTTTGTACAATTATTGTATTTTCTAGTGTCAGGGTTAAGATGTTTTTCTTCTCAAGTTTTTCTAGCCCATTCCAACTGAATGCCGAAGAGGGCTTTTTGTAAGCTTAATTAGCTGTCAGGATAAGCATTATTTAGCGGGATTTATAGCATTTTGCTAGCTAATTTATGTCACACCTCGATCACTCAGCATGGCGTTTACCTTATGTCAAGCTGGAAAATAAAATCTTAATTTGTGCCTGCTTCGTAGCAAGAGAAGACTAGGATGAATATTGGTTGGACTAAACTGTGTGTACTGCTACCCTAGCTGTGGCGCTCTAAACCCGTAAGTTATTATGGTGGATGTATGCGCAGTTTGTCTTGATGTTGTTTGGAGAAGTGTTTGATTTCCCTACCTCCTTCGTGTCATTAAATCGCTTGTAACACTAGTACCTGTCAATGACTTGGGATAGGATCATACTTTTAAGTGCTTGTTGACATACTATCAACAGGGAAGTTACATTGCCGGTTCCATATGAACAAACAGAAAAGGCCTGAAAGCAACAAGGCCAATATGTCGATGATCCATCTACCCTAGCTTGGCGAGGACATCACCAAGAACAGTCTGGGTCTCTCCGAAGTACTTCTCAGCCTCGGCGGGGCTCTTGATCTTGGCAGCATGGTCAAGCTGCAAACAAAAGAAAAAAGAAAGGATCTCACTCCTGTTAGTCCTGAAGTACTTGTACAAATGTTCAGGTTTGAGTGATCATTGGTCTACAGTTATTATGAAAGACGAGTTGCAAGATTCCAGAAGAGAAACTGGGAGTTGTTAGCGGAATGTAGTTGATTACCCCGTCGAGGGTGGCGAAGAGCTTGCCGGTGAGGTCTTTGAGACTCTGCTTCTCCTCCTTGGTGGTCTTGGAGGAGATGACGGTCTTGAGGTCGTAGCGCAGGTAGGAGGCCCTGAGACGGAGGTCGTCCCGTACGTACGGCCATTGCTTCCTGTCGATGAGCGGCTTCAGTTTGAGGATGTCCTGTGCAGACTCCTTGGCCCGGACGGCCGCCTCTGCCGCTGGCAGCGGCTGCAGGTAGAACCGGTTCTTCAGGGGCAGGTCGAAGTCCCTCGCCTCGTCCGAGTTATCCGTTCCGGCTGCCACAAACACAGATCATCAGACGACGCCTAATTCCTAATGAGACCAAGTTACGCATGTATATGCAGTAGAGGCACTCACGGAGTCCACCGGACGGCGCTGGCGGCGGGCCAACCTTGATGGCGGCGACAGCGTGCACGGCCTGTGCAAACGCGCCGCCGGTGACAGCGGTGGCCATGAGGCCAAGGACGGCTCGGCGGCCGGCGTTCTCGGCCTCCGCTGACGCTCTCACGGTGAGCTTGCTGGCGCGTCTGCTAGTCGGGCCTGGTAGGCGCACGCCCTGCGACAGGCCGGTCATGGACGCCATGGTTTGTGCCATCTCAAGCTCTGCTTCTCTCCTTCACTGTTTCTATCCCCTTGGAGAAGCTAGCCAGCGATCTCTCGATCCACTGGCAGAAATATATGAGGAGGACGTGTAACGTGTTACTGTCCTTTGCGGCGCAAAACCTTATCTGACTGGATAAGTTGGTGGCCAATAGATGCACGCCATGTGGCAACGGCTTGTGCCATGGTGCAGCTCCTGACCTCCGGTTGGATTGCGTCCTGACCAATGAACCTCTGACATGTGTAGTGGGGCTTGGCCTTCAGTTGGCCAGTAAGATTTTCTTCTTTTGTCCGTTTGTTACTTGGATAACTCTTTCTTTTAACAGTGAAAAAACTCTTTCTTTTAACAATGAACAATATCTCATGCCAAAATATATCTGTTGAGAGAATTCTGCGAATTTACTTCCTCTCCAATTATTCGTAATCATATCTTCATGTGCGCATTTGGGTGTGTGATAGTCTTGCAGCCACACGATCAATTCGATGTACAAGAAACTCGTACAAGGGGCGACATTTGCCCACTTAAAAGACCTATGGACATAGAAACTCCCACTTAAGATCATTTTTTTTGCCTCACAATTCATTATTGACCGGCTACCTTCGGGTATGAACCTGGCAACTAGAAGAGGTCCTCCGACGAAAAATGTGTTTTGTGTGGCGCCAATGAGGACACTACCCACATCTTCTTTCCCGCTCTTTGGCTCGGTTCTCCTGGAGTGTGCTTCGCCGTGTCCTAGGGAGGGCATGGTGGCCCTCCAACTTCGCGCAGTTCTTTTTAATTCTATCTTTTTTAATTCTATCTTCCCTGTCAGGACATGAGAGACACTTTACCTGGGTACTTTTTGCCACCCAATCCTACGCGTGTTAACTTGTTTGTAATAAAAACACGATTGAGGCAAAATTCATAAAAAAAAGCGTTGTCCCCGATGATCTCAGCCATGTCGCTGGCGACGTACGTCAAAGAAATCCACGACCTGGAGCAAAAGCAACTCGTCATCTCAAGGCAGGCAGAGTGACGACGATGTTGGCCGGAGGCGGGGGCGAGCTGGAGAGGTAGCACAAAGGTAGCACTGAGTGCATGGTGTGCGGAGATGCACATCAGCAGTTTGGCAAAATGTAAGAGAGAGGAATGAGGCCCGGTCATCATTTATTGGAAAAGTCAACGCTGACCGTGTGGGCCCATTCTACCAGGGCTATTAAAATATTGTTAGAACAAAAATTGCCAACTTGTCATCGTTTACCCCAATGTTTATAGACTTTAAGAATTTTTTCTAGCATTGATACTGAAGCGTAACCTGTACCGTAATTGTGATGGTTTTGGAAAATTAACTCACATGATCGAGATGTCACTAATTTGATTTTTTTGATCGACTATGTATGACAACCGTGCAATGTTGTCAATTGGCAACTCCTGGATGGTCCGCTCGACAAAGAAGCACTAAGACGCTTGTCATATCCCACTCTGTTTCTAAATATAAGCATTTTAAACTTTTTTATTCCACATGTATTTAGACATATTTTAGTGTAAGATTTACGTAAATCTCACGCTAAAATATGCCTATATATGTGGATCAAGAAAAGCTAAAACTGCTTACATTTAGGAATGAGCTAGTTTGTGCCATGGCATAATACTATGTAATAGATGATTTGGTTAATGAAAAATGGAAAACGACAAAAGGAAAGAGTCTATGTCGTCTGATTGGCAATCATCTCCCTTTCAGGCCTTGTTTACCTCAGAGTATTTTTAGAGTTCGGAGGGGAATATCCTGAATTTTAAAAAATCCCTACTAATCTGTTTACCTTGGGGTATTTTTAAGGTTCGGAGTAGATATCCCCAAATATCTCCACCAATCACCTTATTTTTGTATAAACCAAAAGCTTTAGTCCATACTAGTATATTTTAGGAGAAGATTATTTGTGAGGATTTTTTTGTTTTGAAATTTGATTATTTGTGGGGATTGGGTGCTCATCCTCACTCTTGCCATCCCCAATAAAACCTTTGGAGTAAACGAGGCCTCAAGCATGAGCCGTTGGATTAGATCGCAACGGACTCAGGTGCAAACTTCAGAGCATCAGAGATTCAGAGTTGCCACCACCGTCAACGGAGGTTCGCCGGCCGCGGCTGGCGGCGATTTCTACCACCTTCCCACTGCCGTGTACTCCACGACCACGACTCCTCGTTCACCGTCAAGAGCTCGCATATAAGGCCGGCCCCTCGGCGAGCAGACGAGTCTCTCTGCCCTACTGACGGCGACCGCGGGTGAAGGGGCCTTCCACAGTTCCATTCCCATGGGATCTGATCCGGTGATTGTACGCGCATCGGGAAGTCCGTGCTCGCGGAGCGATAACGCTCTTCGGACACCAGCGAGCGCCCGCCCTCAGTGAGCTAAATCCCATCCCTACTTCAGTCAAACCGAGTTTTCCCGAGAGCGTGTTCCCATCTCATTGTCGACTAAAGAAAACTATGACGCTTGCTTGGCTAGTTGACTGTACTGTATGTGAATTGTCGCGATTTATCCAGGTTCAGTGATGTGAAAACTAATATTAGGCTATGCACGATGGGTGAGAAAATTACAGCAGGTTTTTGTTGCTGTATCAATGTGCACGTGCTGGTTTGATACACTCGATTTTTGTAGCTGCAGTGTTCCGCTCACTAGTTGACCATTGATGGTCTAGAGACAAATATTTCAGGCTTGCAGCTGTTGCATTGTACAGTAAAAGAGTGTGGTATTAATGAACAGAACTACACGCGACTGACGAACATGATATTGCTCATTCGACGCATGTTTGGTCGTTTCTGTTGATTGAAGAGTGGAAACAACCTAGTGTGTCAGTTACCCAAAAGGTATCCCTTATTTAGTTTAAACTACTGAGCTGCAACATTTCTAGTTACCACTCGGTTGATGTAAACAGTTGGAATACTTAGAAGCAGAAGCCTGGCATCAGTTTTATTTCTACTGCTAAAAAACCACAGCATTAATAAAGCAGACACACAAACTGCTTTATTCGTTCAAGCAAATACATACAGCAAAGTGGGTGCCAAGGTCTAATGTACTCCATCTCATCAGGAAAGCATCAAACCTCGTCATTCATCAGAAAAGCATCAAACCTCGTCATTAACAGTACAATATTATTGCCACATTATATGATTATATAACCTAGGTGCACAGAAGTTTATTTATCTTAGGCCTACTGTTCCACACTAGACTTATTTCCCTGTGCACTCAATTCTTATTAAAGCACCTCTCGATCCTTCCTCTTGACTGCATCATTGAGATCTTTAAACTGGCAGATCGGTGTTGTCATCAAAGGGGAATGGCTCTAGTTTTGGTTCCGCTGCCTGTATGATCTTTTTCATTTTCATTTCTGGCTTTGATCTTTTCAGGGGCGCAATTGGATCAACACTGCGGTCATGACACTGAAAAGAATAATATATTTATTGAAATGGGCAGCTTCAAACGATACATTTGTGTAATTTTAGATGTCTTGAAGTCCATGAGTGGGGCACTAACCTGGTTAGCATGCATTCTCTTGACAAAAGTTTGGAAAGTGGCGTAGTTCTGTCCCTCCAGCAGTTCACCCGACACCCGGAGGTAGGTGAATTTAAACAACTTGTGCTCAGGAGGGCCCTTCTTGTTGATGCCTTTTGGTCTAGCATTCCTGAGTATCGTGTTGTAACCAGTTGCGTCATATCGACCGAGTGCATTTTCACATGCCACATTTAAGCCCTCTCTCCATCCAGCACTCAGCACCTGAGAATTTTGATGAGTGCTTCAGTGTTTCTGTACTAGAAAATTGCAGAAGTGCTGGGTCATAAATTACTTGCGGTAATGGTTTAGTTACCTGTTGTACTAGTTCTTCTGGCGCGCTCTTCGCGTCTGAGCTCTGCTCGCAATCCCTCATCTCTGCACAAGTGAAGTTAAGGCTAGCATAATGCCTTGTGAGCATGCGTGCTATGGTTCTGTAGCCATCTCTGGCATCTAAGTTGTAGTACCCGGCAGTGAGCTCGGCTGCATGGTTTGGAACCCTGTACCACCAGTGAACGCCAGCGATCTGCAGCCAAACATTGGATAATGTCTCATTTACATTCTAGATTAAGAAATTTGATATGTATATACTTCCTCATTATATACTACATTCTAATGTTAGAGTGAATCTGTGTATTTTTTTTGTTTATCAGATGCAACTTCTCAACTGAATCGTGATTTTATAAAACCTTGTCTGCTATGATAAACTGAGATCTTTAGCATGGTACTTACTTTGACTGCCAGCTTAACTCTGCATCCCAAGAAGACCTTGTTTGCTTCATCCAAGATCTTGTCACCGTGCTTGATCAGTTTGTTTGAGTACCATGACAGGAAAAATTTCCCCTTCTCAGTGAGGTATGTTCCACTGTCTTTGAAGAATTGGGTCTTCTCAGGAGTATCATTGTACTCTCCAGCATCGTCAGGCAAATCCCACTCAGGATGGCCAGCCTTCACTGCTGCTGCTTTGAAGTCTGCTTCTAGGTACTTATCATAGCACTGCAGATTATTTTGTTTTAAAATTAGTACAATTAAGTGAAGTACTTTTGCCTTTCCTGTAATTATACATTTTTTTGTATCATGCCTGTCTGCTTAGCTAGATGTAAATTTGATTTCCTTTGCTTTTGCTGCATAACTATGGTGCCATTGTTTCTTGTGCTTGCTTCTGATACTTTTCTTAAGAGAACAGTATGGTCTCTCAAAAGTAAACAATAGTGATAAGGTGAAATTAGCGTTTCATCTAACCGCTTCTTTTGATTTGAATTACTTTACCATTGGGGGTTCATTTCTTAAAAACCCTTTTCAGTGCTGCTGACAAAATTATCAAGTGTATAAGCAATATTCCGTAAGAATAGAAGAGGATAGTTTTTGTTTGGCAAAAAGGACTCACGATGAATTCTCCGATGCCTGGGAATACCCAGCCCTGGCTCCGAGGATAGGATGGGTACCTCATCTCTCCAGCTGGGCCGAGTCCCACCTCAATGTCCACAATGACACCATCATCTAGGAACTCTTTCATGTTTTCCCTGAAGCTCGTCATGTAATCAGCATACATCTGTCACAGCCACAACGGAATGATCAAAACTTGCTACCATGGGCATACTGCTGCGAGAACTTATCAGAGTATCTGATCACCACACATATACAGGAGAGCTGGAGTGGTGGTTTAGGTTTGCTAACCTGGACGGCAGTTCTTCCGTGGAAGAGAGGCTGGTCATCCACTCCCAGAGTGAGGTACTCAATGTTCCTTTTTTTGCTCCGGTTGGTGTAGAAAATGTCGGGGTCGGTAGTGCCGATGTCCCGCACCCACTGTGGGATGGGGATGCAGACGACGTCGCTGACGTTGCCACCACATTGATGGAACGACATGATGGCCTGCAGCTTCAACCCAGCCTCCTTCACCAGTGCGAACACCTGCTTGTAGGCGCTCCAGTCATACGCCTTGGGGGCCTTGCCCTCCACCAGCCCCCACCAGACGTCTATCATGATGCCGTCCACGCCGGCCTCCGCCAGCTTCTTCACCTGCGCCCTGATCTGGTCGCCCTTCTCGAATTTGTTGTCGACGCTCACCACATCCAGCTATTTGCACAGCAAAATTAGTCAAGGTTAGTACAAAAGCTCCATTTAATGTCTCTTTTGAAAAAAAGGGGAAAAACCCCGGCCTCTGCATCTAAGCTCCATCTAAGGTCTGAGCTCTTATTGATGAATTCTTCGCTAAATACATCTACGAGAATGTGAATAGACCCTTGAAATGGTGTATGCATAGTGAGGTGAATGGAGCTTACAGGGAGCATGACGTTAACTTGGACGTAGTTTGCAAGCATGTGGTCTGCCATTGTCCACTGGCTTGCGTGCTTACTCACTGAACTTGGCTTGTTGGATATTGCAGGGAGCTTTGGGGGTCTATTTATACTGCGAAAAAGGAGGATGGGGTCTATAGCTTTTACAGTCTGGCACCTACTTTCGGTCAGAAAGGGCCTCCTTGAACTGATTTTGTTCACCGCGACCCCGTAGGCAAGCTTCCAAGGATCAATATCATCGGCTGCCGGCGTGTATGGTGTATCTCCCCCGAGGCGCCCGAGGATTCATCTTCTCTGCAGTGCCACAGCATTTTACATTTTCAATCATTAGGAGAAGATTCGGTATCTCATGTTTTGATTTGTTCACGTGTTTTTAGACTTTTGGAGCGGCAGACAAATAGTATCTGGTTGAAATCCGTTCAAATGAAAATGTCAACAAACCGACATCCATATTGAATGGTCCAAATGTACTACTACCTCCAATCCATAAAAATTATCGTAGAGACTAGCCTATGATAGTGCAAATTTTCTGTACATCTCCCGAGACTTATTAGGGATCGGAGGGAGTACGAAAAATAATCTTATCCCCTCGGTTCCAGTGATCCCATTATTATAAGTTTTTGCAAAACTATATTTACAAGCTTTAAAAATTACGAGAAATATTCTAAATGTAGTCCATGTCTCCATGATGCATGCTACAACCATGCAAAATCACAGAGTGTTCTTTAATATATTATATATTATGGGCTACACAAAAAATGACAAAATCCCCGGTAACCGACACTAGCCACATGTAGATTCGTTTTGTGTTTTAAATTTTAAAAAGTTGTATTTCTTAAACCGTAAATCAAAATTCAAATATGTTTTTCGATTGGCTTTATCAAGATGAGATTTTTGAAACTAAATCTCATATTCATATGTTTTGACAACTTTTTTTTGACCCAAATTACTAGATTGTAGCCACTTAGTCACCAGGTATTGTGATGTTGATTACCAGGTTAAAATCAAATGGTTGCCTGTTTATTTGAACTTCTCTACCCTTCTATACTCATTGACGGAATCCTTTCATGACGGTGTTTCATATTCTTCAGTGTTTAGAACTGATCAAATACTCACTATTCGAACGTGTAGATTATAAATATGACAGTAAAACATGTAAAAATTGTCTGGTAACGATGCATTATTTGAATGGTAACCGTTATATAGTAATATGGCAACTACAATATTATAACCGGGTAACTGACGACGAAAAAAAGTTCATCAAAACATATTAAGATGGGATCTTGTTTTGAAATTCTCGTCGAACCAGTCGGTGCAAACGGATCGTCAATTGGATTAACGGTTTAAGAGATAATTTATTTTTAATTTTCGGTTCTGGAAAAGATTCCTTGCATGCATGGTTCCGCTTCCTTAGGGCGTATGCATCTCCCTAGCACCATCAACGGCCGGATCCGCCTACCCCGCACTTCTCTCCAGCACCGCTGTACTCGGCAACCCCCTCTCAGACTCTCTCTCTCTCTCCTCGTTTGATTCTCTCGACAGCCGGAAAGGCACGAAGCAAAAGGGGCACGGTTTGGTGGTGGCCGGAGGCGGCAGCGATGCGGAGGTGAGTAGCAGATCTCGGCCATGAACGACGACCCCCACCGACGGCACACTCTCTTCCCCTTTGAGCTCAACGCCGGCTGGCGTCCTCGTACACGTGGGAGAGAAACTGACTAGTCTTGTGCTCTCCGCTGTGAGGTGAGGAGAGAGAAATAAATGTTTTTAATTTCCTACGACCGAGTCATGCGGATATGGTCGACCACAGGAATCTTTTTCTTAAGACAAACTGCTACAATGTTTATTTCTTCCTATGGTCGACCACAAGCCCTTAAGACCCATCCCTATTTCTTTTCTTTTTAAGAAATGCGGCAGGGGAGCCCCTACAGCTGGTTTTTATTTTTAAATAGTAAGAACTCAAATCTGCATCCATAAAGACTTGAACATTGGTGACTGGGTTATACATCCACTTCACTAACCAAGTGAGCTAGCCTTACTTCTTGACCCATCCCTATTTTAATATTGGAGACGCCCTTATAGGGGAGATTCTTAACCCTCCACCCTCGGACGTAGAAATTTCATAGGGCACTCACGTTAGATTATTCTTAGATAGAATAATCGTATAATTTTTGGATATTTGAAAGTGTATATACTCAAATCTAGATACTTGTCATTTTTATATAAATCTAAATATAAAGTATTTCAAATTGAGCTTGTACATGTTTGTGGATACATTATTTGCAACATGCGGAAATTTTTGTTCAGGTTTCTAAAAACTTGTGAATAATATTTGTATTTTAAAAAATAAAGGTTTCACTAGATCTCGAAAGTTAGAAAGCTCCACTCCCAAATGTATGGATAGGTGATGAAATCGATGGATAGATCGACCTTATATGCTACAATTCGTAGGTCTGATGATGCAAATACTCCTTTAAATGCGGGTACACGTCAAACCGTTAATCCTGCTTGTACGTGTGTGCGCGCCCTTCGAATGGCGCAACAGAAATTCGTTTTCGTTTTGGACGTGCACCGCCGCAGCGGCGAAGCCTGCTGAAGTTATGCATCGTTTGGATGTTTGTATTAGGGCTTGACTAGCAAAATGCCCGTGCGTTGTTACGGGAGACATTTTCAAACTCCCGTAGTCTAAATAATCATAAACCAAGAACATTCTCTCTTCTAATAGTCCATATCCTCTATTTCAGCATGGTTGTCCCACCCGTGTCGCCACTTATTCCCCTTCCTGTTCTCACCGAATGGTCGCATGGTGTTTTGGATGCTGAGAATAGCAATCTAAATACATAGTCCATAAATTTACAGTGAGCAAGTCTGGCTTTTCAGCTCTCAAAGCACCCCTAATAACAGATGCATTAGTCCCAGAAGCACCAGATGTGAATATATGATTTTGCAATTAACAGATAAACATTATCAGAGGTGCGGAGGAACAACGATCCAATGAAATATAGTTCAGGGACATTGCGGGTTCCAAAGAAACCTATTGATCGGGGACCTTACTGTTGAATAGCCAGCAACTCATGTATTATCACCAATTATATGAGTTAAATCCATAGGATAAATCAATTCATACAAATCCAGTATTGACACATATCATTCACTAATGATCAATGAACTGCATGGAAAATCAGTGACCCCAAACAAAGTATAGAGACTAATGGGGACACAAGCTAAAACTTTGAATAAAATGAAAGCGAACAGTAAAAAAGGGTAAGTAAAAGGCACCTGAAGGTAATCTAGATCTGAAAGTGGCTTGTATTTTGGAGCATCAATTGTTGCAATTCCTCTAACAAGAGTCTCGACCTGAGTAGGAATCTTGGACCGTCATCATCATCTGGCCCAAAAATAAGAGCTGGAGTTTGTCCAGAGAAGAAATGCAGAATCTGAAGTTATGAAGTGTCACTGACCATAAAAATACAGTAAGGTCAAATCCCGAGACCCTTTGTTTTTGGTACTTCAAATTGTTAAAAAAACCACACTGAAATGAGTAAGCTAACATACAGAAATAATTTATGGCCGAACTCTTAAGTGTGATTCTTCAACTATTCCCTAAAAATTGTAGAACTTATATGCTGAGGCCTGAACTTTACCAAGTTGAACAACAATAGCACGTCCTGCGCTTATAGGATCACCACGACGGGAGCTCTTGGGCTTGGGGCTGGAGCACCCTAACCGTACCGCACATGAGACAGGGTCGTGGAGCAACGACCAAGAGCGGGGTCAGAGATCTGCAAACGGCGGTGCGGGAACCTAGGCTGGGCCTCCTACGCTGCACCGATCTAGAGCATGGTTGGGGCTTTCCACCGTCGGTCGCCGCCGCGCAAAGGAGAAAGGAAGGAGGAAACGGTCACGGGAGACTAGGCTGGGCCTCCTCCTACGCGGCACCGATCTGGAGCATGGTTGTCTTCGTTGCATTGCCAAACTTCTCATTTCATATGTCAATTTCAAGTTAAACTGTTGACCAGCCAGATGGAATGCAAAGGAACTAAACTCCCTACAAGGCTACACAATGATGCATGCTGTCATGAAACACCATAGTCCATCTACGACACAAAGCCTAAGTCTTTGAACAAGCTATCTATCTGTAAATCATAGTAGAAAGTATCAAAATAGCCTAAGTTGACCCCCTCAAGCATGGAAGCGAGTCAGTACCTGATGTAGTGCGCAGCCTGGACGACGCGGACGCTGCCGCAGCCGTCCTTGCTCGACATGAGGAGTTTCAACATCTTGTGCATGACGATGACGGCGAGATTCTCGGCGGGGAGCAGGAGCAGGTACTTGGCGTAGACGTGCTTGACCCGCTTGCGGCGCTGCACGTCCTGGTCAATGGCGAGGGCGTCGCGGAGGGGCTCGAACCAGCCGAGGAAGAGTGACTTGACGAAGGGCAGCGCAGGGGCGAGGTCACGGTCGAGCATCTCGCGCTCGAGCTGGCGGTACTCCACGGCGGCGCGCGCCCAGGCCTCGGTCTCCGTCGCCCGCCCAACTCCTCCTCCACCCGCGCGGTGTCCGTCAGCGGCGGCGGCAGCGTGATCTGTCAGGAGTCAACGGGGGAGCTAAGGAACGCGAAGAGCTCGATGGCAGGCGTCGTGGGCGGGAGCGGCGGTGTCCCGACGGAGAGGAGCGCGACGGCGACCATAGGCGGCAGCGGCGAGAGGCGAGAGATGAGCACTCCTCATCGGCATCCCCTCTACCTGATTGAGAGCTGACGGACCTGCACCGCGTGCCGTTGAGCCCAACCTCCACCGGAGCACTCCTCCTCGACTAACCTCCGATCCCCATCTCCTCCTCCCTCCTCCAGCCCTCCAGCAGTCGCCCTCTCCTCTCCTCTTCTTGATCTGAACGTTGGAGGAACAGAGGAAGAAGACAGAGGGGAATAGCCTCTGATCCCCATCTCCTCCTCCCTCCTACATCCCTCCAGCAGCCGCCCTCTTCTTCTCCCTGATCTGATCGTAGGAGAAACAGAGGGGTTATCGTAGATTATCCCTAAACAGAGGAAGAAGACAAAGGCGTACAGAGGCGTTTTTCACTTAGCGGGGAGTGCGGGTTAATTACTTAGTTTTTGAGGGGCTAAATCGTAAAAATACCGCGACGTACCGAACACCTCCACGTGCAGGGGATCAGCGACAAGTGGTTTTGTTGGCGCTCGCCCGAGATCCAGGGTGGTCACCGGGTGGGGAAGAAGCGAATCGTGTTTGCGCTTCGACCGGCGCCACACCGAGTGCACGCGGCGGCCAGCACACGGCGGCATAGGAAGGTGCGAGGCGGCGGGGTCGTGGTATGCGGCATGTGGAGAAGGAGAAGGTGCGGCGAGCCACAGAGCACGGGGTGACGGAACAGACGAACCGGTCCGCGACTTACACAAGGACTGTGGGTTGATTGCTGAGTTGTCCAGGGACTAAATTGTAAAAAAGTCGCGACGTACGTCCTCACCTCAAACCGTATTATATAGTAGAGATAGAGATATTGAATATTCGGAACATCCAAGACTAAATATCCCCAATATACTTGTTTGGTTGAGCTAGACATTCGGCTGCGGTATTCAGCTCAATATCGAGAACCCAACACGAAGGCAAAACTAGTCGCAACCCAACCTCTACCTCTTTGCCTCGACATTGCTTGACATTCGCGAGCAGGGACACCCGACTCTTCTCTGGAGCTTCACTCATGCGCGCTTGACCTTAGGACGCCGGCAGCGTCCACTCTCTTCACCCTCCCATCCAGCGGTCGACGACCGGCGACGAGCCGACGACTTCCCGCCACGCTTCCTCTCCTTTGCCCAAGCAATCTATCTAGCCTCCCGCTCCAGCTCCGGCCTTACGCACGACCTAAGCGGTGGCGGCTGTGCAGGTACTCTGCCCTACAACCTCCTCTTTTTCTGGCCAGGCGTTGCTCCGTCAGGCCTCCCGTAGCTTCGTCGGACCACCGCACCACCTCCTTCTTCCCGGTGCACATATCCTTCCCCGGCTGTCTCTCTTTCCTTTCGTCTATCACTGAAGGTACTTGATCGATTGATTGGACGGAGGTCCGGCGGCCGGCAGCCGGCGCCGCGTACATACATCCTGAGCACGGCACATACTTACATCCAGAGCGCCGCGCTGCGGCCGGCGTTCTTCCATCCCTGATTTGTGTGACAAAAGTTGCACACTAGTTGATTATCAGTTGGCAACAAGTTGTTTGATGTAGGGGAAATCTAATTGTAAGGCGCCTGCCAGGGCTTAACTCGACGCACCAGCCAGCGCAACCCCACGTTGACTGCACGCTGATTAATTATGAAATCTAAAAATTAAAATGTTTTGTAGATCAAATCGTTTATCCGATTTAGAATCCGTTTTCACCATTGAGCTAGTCGCGACGAGATCTTCGAAACTAGATCCCATGTTGACATATTCTGAGCACTTTTTTTCGGACCCAAAAGTTACCACATCCGTAACACATAAGTTACCATACTATTTCGGTAATACTTACCATACTTTTTCGATAATATTTATCAAACCAATACCGATGAACTTATCACTCGGTACACAAAATCAATATACTTATCATACTAGTTCGGTCTTTTGCCTAATATTGATGAACTTACCACCCAGTACGTATGAATTTATCTATCCATGTGTTCGTGATGTAATTATCCATACACGAAATTAATCTAGTTACCTAATACTCTCTCGGCAATAGTTATTCTCAAATATTGATAGAGTTACCCGGTATTAATAAAGTTACCCATGTGTTTTTATATGTTGTTATCCACTACAAAATCATTATATTTTCCCTACTCTTTCGATAATAGTTACCATCCAGTACAAGACCGGGTAACTTTCTTCGCAACTAGTTCATCCACCATGGAATCGATATAGTTACCATACTCTCGCCAAAAAATTTACCACCGTGTACTGATGAAGTTAAACATTTATTCATGACATACTTATCCGCCATAAAATCGATATAGTTACCATATCCTCTAAATAATTATTACCCACCTAGTAAAGTGAGATATACTTTTAAACTGAAAATTAATCATTAACTGGGTGGGTAACTTACATAAATACAACCTGATAATTTACATGTTAATGGGTTGGTAACTTTTGGTTCGTAAAAAATATCGTCGAAACATATCAACATGGGATCTAGTTTCGAAGATCTCGACGCGACTAGTCCAATGGTGAAAACAGATCATAAATCCGATAAACGGTTTGAGCTATAAAACATTTTGAATTTTTTGATTTTGCATTTTAATGCATGATGATGTCAGCAATTTCGGATTTTAGTGCATGCATGCAAAACATTGCTATTTCTCTCGCACGACACACACGCGACCATGCGACATGAGGGCTAGGTGAGATTTTTTGTCTTTTTGCGCATGGAGATGTGCCACACAGCATGCGCCTGCTAGATAGTCCGGTCCTTGATGTATCATCCAGATAATGTGTCATTCGTCAAATAAATCCTTCAAATAATTAACTAGATAATTAGCCAGTTCACTATAATATGATTATGTGCAACTCAATCAACCTCAATATCAATATTTGGATATCCAAACAATATTCGGCATTCAACCTCAATATCAAGTCTAGATTCCAAATATCTAAACATCCAAACAAAAATATTGGTTTTCAACCTTAATATCAATATCCAAGTGTAATATCAAGCCTCCCAATACAAACATCCAAACGAAACATTAAGGATGCCAGTTGCCAGAACACAGGATTCAGTTTGTCGCTGCATGGTGACCGAATAAACGAACATATCTAAGTTTCTTTTAGGTTGGTTCAAGCAAGTTTGGTCTTTCACATGACTTCAAACCATTTTCCTCTAGTTACAAGTGTTATGTCATCAGATTGGGTGCGACATCTTGCTTACAACAAGTTCACTACAATAAGATATTGGGATGTGCACAACTCAGCAACAAAAGAAAAGGAAGAAAAATAAAAGATCCCTCCAGAATTCCTTATAGTTGCAACACATGGAGTCCAATTCTTTAAAGGTGACACCTCCAAGAAATAAACAGTGCACAAACAACGTCACCACCCGATCATAAATCTTAAGTTTTCACCTTAGAAAAAGTCCGTGCTATCAAAACCATGATTTTAATAAGACCATTGACATACATAACCAATTATGCGCGTTTCTTATATTTACACCCTGAAAGATAATACTCTGTACTCCTCATGTGTTGTCGTCCCGCTTGACGAGGGGAAAATGTCGATGTCACTGCTACAAGTCACGAATCGCCAAGCAAAGTATCGTCTCAAAGACTCGGTTCACCATTATTAAACCTCATACCTCAGTTGTCATAACATCTTTCACCACTGTCATCACCAAAGAAATCAAAATATCGACCTGTCCCATGGTGACAACAAACAACGAAGCTTAGTGTCACTCCATTCTGAAGCCTCGCGACCAGAAATATGGGTGCACATAACCGAATGACACCTGATCCAACAATCTCTAGACATAAGGCACCCAATAAAGTTTGTCGACGATCCTTCTGAAAGGACATGCCCTATCCTAATCCTATTTTAATGTTTGTTAACAGCACAATGAGAGTACTAATAGTATGCTAAAGCGTTGCAAGGATAATTGAGTTGATACACCATATACATTGGATCATCATATCGTCAAGTATGGAGGCGTGAAGACTTAATCTTCTAGGGCATTTTACATTTAGTAGATTCATCCGTAGAAAAGGTTTGTGGGGATTTGATTCTTATAACACGATGCACAAACCATATACGCACACACCAGCCATCCCAAACTCAGCCACAGTGTTGGTTGTGACAATCGGTAGTACCGGCCAGCCATGAACGGTAGTACCGATTAGCACAATCAGCACTGACTACCTCCTGGCATTTTCACTTAGTTTCCCGGTACCTAACCGGTTGTACCGATCGGGGACTAAATCGGTAGTACCGGCTCATCCGCTGGTAGTACCGACTAGACTCTGCTCGGCGCTGAAACCTCCTGCCATTTCTACTTAGTTACCCGGTACCCCTCCGGTAGTACCGAGTGGCCGGTAGTACCGATTCGCAATCGGTAGTACCGACTGGCACGAATTCTGGGCCCAACGACCACTTATTGGAGAGGGGTATAAAAAGGGGTCATCTTCCCCATTCAGCTCAAGCTTGCTCTCTCTCTCCACCATTGTTGAAAAAGCTTCAAACTCATAGATCTCCCACTCCTTTTTTCTGAATACCTTGATACTTTGAGGAGTGCCCAAGGAGACCTAGATCTACACTTCCACCGAAGGAATTTCAAATCCCCCCACCTAATCTTCGGTTCTCCTTACTCTTGTGTTCATTGGAACTCAAGAAGGAAGTAGTGGTCTTCGTGGCTTTGTGAGCTACGGGGACTAGCCAAGAGCCTCCAATTAAGTTGTCGATGCGTGCCTTGGCTTCGTGTTCTTCGTGGACTTGGGATTCGAGAATATTTGGTGAGAGCCTCCAATTTGGTTGTGGAGTGTGCCTCATCCTTGTAAAGGTTTTATTGCCGACCTCAAGGGCATCATATAGTGGCTCGTGGTCATCCTCATTGGAGGAGGAACTCGAGGGAGAATACGGTGGCCTTCGTGCTTTTGGGGATCACTTGTGACTCCACACCGCTTCAACGGAGACGTAGCTTCATTTGGGGAGTGAACTTCGGGATACATCTCCGAGTCACCGTGTGGTTAGCCTTACACCTACATTTACTTGTTTACTAGCTTATTCTCTTGCTAATCATCGATTGCTAGTTGTATCTTGCTCATCATATAGGATTGTTCATCTAGTTGCATATCTAGAGAACCTATATTTGAGCAATACCTTAATTGTAAGAAAAGAAAAGAAAAGAAAATTTGTAGTTGTCTATTCAACCCCCCCCCCTCTAGACAACCTACTCGGTCCTTTCAATTGGTATCAGAGCAACGTCTGTTTGTTATAGGCTTCACCACCTAGAAGAGAAGGATGTCTCAAGGGGATGTTGGTGAAACACCTAAACTAGATGAATTTGGTAATCCAATTAATGAAGAAGTTCCCGATGGTGTGGATGATGCTCCGGTTACAACGAAGGCCATCCAAGCCTTGTTAAAAGGCATGAAGGCCGACATTGTAAACGAAGTGTTTTCTAAAACATCTACCAACAATGCCTCCTCATCAACTAGTGAAGCCAAGAGTCCTCTTGTTGATGTGGAGGACAAAGAGGGTACACCACCTAAAATAATTAAAAACAATATGGTTCCCCACCATATAGCTATCTCACTCAAAATGCACCCACTTATCCTCACATAACCCACATGAGTTCTCCGCCTCCTATTCTTGATAGTGTTCGTTATATCTCTTGGCGGAAAACTATGGAGTCTTATTTTCGCAGCTCATCTATGCACCTATGGAGGATAGTGGTCAATGGCTTCAACCCCGTTGATCCCAACAAATTGACTAAGCAAGAAGAGATTGATGAGCAACTCGATGCGACGGCACACTTCATGCTTGGAAGGGCAATGACCGCGGATGATGAAGATGAAGTCCGTGCCTTTCCAACCACCAAGGCCGCATGGGAATATCTAGACAACTTGTATGAAGGAAATAAAAGCCTCCGTCGATCAAAGAAAGCCATTCTCCAACATCAAATGGATGAGTTTGTCATGAAGGATGACGAGTCCCCGTCCGATATGTTTCGAAGACTCACCAAACTTACCGTGTCCATGAGGGACAATGGCTTCCGTTATTGTGATGAAGATTGGGTCAAGTCCAAGTTCTTGAAAGTTATTCTACCATACAATGAGAACATGGTGATGACAATTCACTCAAGGGCGGATTATATAACAATGACACCCAATGATATTCTATCTCAATTTGTCACTCATGACACATTGAAGGCTACGTCCAAAAGCCAATGGAATCAACGCCATGTTGCCAAGAATCTTGCTTTGAAGGCCCTTGTGAAAGATTCCAAGCATGACGAGTTTGGGAGTGTGGAAAGTGAAGAAGAGTTGAAGGGAGCACTAAATGAATGCTTGGCTCTTGCGGCCACAAAGTTTTGGAACAAACGAAACGTCAAGAGCGCTACCCCAAGGGCTTCCACTTCCGAAAAGAAAAGAACTTGCTTCAATTGTGGAAGAAGCAATCATTTTGTGGTGGATTGCCCCTTTGAGAGAAGAGAAGACCATGGAGGACAACTCATATTGAAGAAGAACAAGTCTCCCTCCAAGCCCAAGAACTACATCACTCAGCTCCTCAAAAGGCCTTCGTGGCCTCCACAAAAGAAGAGTATGAATCCGGTGGTGAGGAAGAAGATGATGACGACTCAAGCGAAGAAGTGGGGATGGCGGCTCTAGCAATAGGCCACCTTCCTCCATCATTGGCTCCGCTATTCTCCTCGCCCAACGACGACAAGATCTCCAAACCCATGTGCCTTATGGAAAATGCGTCGAAGGTGAATTCCCCACCCAAATTACTATCTCCTCTAAACCATCTCTTTTGGATTGTGTTGCGGATGTAGGGAATGACAAGATTGATAAGATCAATCACTTTGTGGATTCTCTCCAAGGCAAAACCAAGGAAATGGTAGAAGCTCTCATGTATCAACTAGGAGAAGCTCATGCTCTCCTCGATGGAAAAGAGGAAAGAATTTGTGAACTCGAGGAGCATGCATGCAACCATGCCGAAATAATTGGTGAACTTGAGAATCAAGTGGAAGAAGAGCAATTGCTCCGTGAGCAATTTGCGGAAATCCAAGTTTTGGATTTATCCAAGGCTAAGGAAACCCGTGAGCGACCCATAACCATTGCTAGTGAGCTTAACATTAAAAATGATGAGCTTAAAGAGAGTCACTCTACGCTCGTTGAGAGTTTTGAGCAACTAAGGGAGGCTCACAAAGCCACCCTTGGCGAACTCAACAAGCTCAAAGGGATGTATCACACTCTTCAAGCCTCATATCTTCTTAAATGCTATAAAGAACCCTCTCAAGATGAAAATACTTGTGCGACTAATCCTTTGTGTGTCAAAGCATCTCTTATTGAGGAAAACACTAGGTTGAAGGCCCAACTTAAAAGGGGTCTTTCCACTTGCATCCAAGGTGAGAAGAACCTTCTTGACCTCTTGAGCAAACAAAAGGAAATGATTGGAGAGGAAGGGATTGGCTTTAAATCTAACCCCAAGACCAACACTAAGAAAAAGGTGTTTACTCCCCCTTCCAATGCTATTGCTTTTGTGAAGGAGGGGGAGTCGGCTAAAAAGAAGGTGATCAACAAAGTTATGGGTGGTGATGCTACTAGGAGCTTGCCCACCCATAATGACTTTGCGGGGAAATACAATCCATCTTATATTCATATGAAATCTGGAGATGGTAGTGTTTTTGCTAAATATGTTGGTACCTCCTATGGAGATGATTATCACTATACTATTTGGGTTCCAAAGACCCTTGTGACTAACAAAAGAGGACCCATCCAAAAATGGGTACCTAAGTCACATACTTGATCTCTTGTAGGGATATGCTTCCGGTGGCGCATCTTGGCTCATTGATAGTGGATGCTCCATGAAGGGGATCGTGTGCAGAAAACAAAAAAAATTCCTAGCAACGATATCCTTAAACTAGCCAAGATCTACACTATGCAGATATAGTAGTACGGCGGAGATCGGAATACATACCCTCGTAGACCGAATAGCGGGGATTACACTCCCGCACAAGCGTTGACGACGAAGACGACGTAGCCGACCTCTAGGTCGCGGAGAACTCGGCGCGACAAAGACGATGAAGATGACCCCGAGGTAGGGTGGAGGAAGTAGGCCTCCGAGTACCGCTAGCGCAGCACCTCGCATGGCGTCACACACATACGATGGAGACGACGGCCTCCGAAGCTCCAGTCCAAGACGAGCAGCGGAAGACTTGGACCGGAACACCAGCAGCGCGGCAGCGGGCTATGGTGGAAGAGATCCCCTCCTCTACTCGACGTGGCTCCGACGAGGGAACCACGAGATCGAGAGAGAAATTGGGAATTAATTGGTGAATTAAAAGGCCAGGGGTGCCCCTTCTTATATAGGCTGCCGGGGGGAGCCAATCTTGCCAGCCAGGCAATGTGGGACTAACCCCCATTGCCTGGTGCGGCTGCACATGGTGCACCGGCCCCTGGTGGGCCCCTTTTGGCCCACCTGGTCGGCCCCATGGCTCCCACCGAATTCCCCTAGGGAATTTTCCCCCTCTTGGGCCTTCTTTCGACCAGAAGGCCCATTTAGGGAAATCAGCCTAAATAAATCCGAAAATAAATATATAAAATCATATTTGCATATTAATTACACTAATTAATATCAAACATAATATATATAATTTTTCCTAGCTCCGAAAAATCTTTCGGCGCTGCCCGATCTCTATCGGACCCCTCCCGGGACATTCCCGGTGATCTCTTTCCTTTCCGGTTGTCTTGTCGAAACCCCTTAAGTGTGTTACCCTAGCGGTTCGATATAATAACAGGTATGATCAAGACTCCTCTATGATCAACGACTAACTCGTAGGCCTGGACCCCATGAATTAATCCCTATGATATAACGAATGACTTTCATCTATCAAACCTGGACGTCTAGTCTTAAACCCTTTGTCATGGCGATACTTAGCGTGTCCGAGCATCATTCTCAGATATCTCCATACCTAGCATGATCTCGTTACCGACATCGCTATCTTCTACTCGTCTATGATATTATGTCAGCTGGTGACCTAGTCACATGTTTGCAAACTCATTTGACATAATCTCACCGAGTGGGCCCTAGAGTATCTATCCGGCTATGCGGACTGACAAATCCCGCTGTTGACCCCTCGTCTCAACTACCCCTTTCCGATACCCAAAAGTATCACCGTTATTGTCACACTAGATAAGATGCGACGTTTGGTGCGATCAAAGTATCTTCCAGGGATAACAATAAGAGTTGATCTCACGGTCTTAAGGCGTAATGAATATGTCCTATAAATACTGGGTATGTCCATCACATCGTTACACCTAACGATATGACTCCCATTGCCGACCGGCGCCATGCCCTATGATCGGAAAACCTCGATCATCAATCGCGCAACGAAACTAGTCTTAGTAGAGGCTACTAGGGACCTGGTTGTTTATCTACCACACATGTATTAATGTTTTCGCTTAATACAGTTATAGCATGGTATAAAACATATAATGAACGATTGGGATATTACCAATAAACTATGTTTATTAAGTGCCTCTAGGGCATATTCCTTTCAGTCTCCCACTTGCACTAGAGTAACACTTAATCTAGTTTACAACCTGGTAAAAGCTCAACACCCATAGCATCTTGGTGCCTGCTCGCCTCGTGGAAGAGGAATACAGTCAATAGAACTCACACATTGAGATCTATATGTGTTTTGCAACACTTCTATGTCACCTAGTTTGACATCATCCCGTATCTTACGATAACGGTGAAATATATCCCAGTGGATGGAGTGAGACTCGAGCATTCGCGTAGCATGCACCTTAAAAGTCTGAAAGATCTATTAAGGGACCACCTACGCTCGGAAAACTGCTCAGTCCAATCATACTTGCTACTTCTAAAGTCGCGATATATTTCTATACCTATGTAGATTGTGCGACAGTGCATTCATATGCGACTTCGCAAACTAACCATGTCTATCTTCAAAATAAAGGACATCTCCTATATGAGATTTCTAGTCGTATGGGTCAGTGTAATAACTTGCATCATCGTAACCGCTTTACGGCAAGTTGCCATTCCACTCTTACCCGTTACTACAAAACCTATCTTCAGTTCTCATAGACACTGAAGAATAAACTTAACGTTTGTTCATTGATCCACACAAGGATCACTCTAGAACCTGTTCTTCAACCAAGAACTCGGGTCACACCAAGTCGAGATTTCAGCCTGATAGACTCTATGTGTGATACATAGAGAATGTCGAACATCATTTTCTATCACTGAAAAATCCAAGATTAACTTAATCTTTTCCCTAGTCATACAAGCAAGAACCTCTTTCTTCGCTTGTCCTTTTCTGAAACACTTCAGAATCCTGACTTAGGAAATACTCCGACTTAATGTTATTAAGCCCCTTCTGATCTATACAATTATAAATCGGATGCCTAATACTCCTAACTTCATTTCATAGAAAATTTAATCACTCAAATAATCCTTTACACTCTATTAGAGGATCTGTGTCATTCAATATGTTGTTACATACCAAATCACGAATGACACCTAGCTCCCACTCAAATATGCCTTCCGCATATAAGATCAAGGAAAATCTACTTACCTCCCACTCAAATATGCCTTCCGCATATAAGAACAAGGAAAGCTACTTTGCTCCCACTCACTTCTTTGCAAATGTAGGTTTCTTCAACTATTTTGGACAACTCCAAAATCCTTTGATCACATTATCAAAGTGAAGATTCCAGCTCCGATATGCTTGCTTCTGCCCATGAATGGACAACCGAATTTTTGCACACATGTTTAGCATCCTCAGGATTACAAACCATTCTTAATTACACTATTAAGAACCATGGTTTTCTCATCCATCTATCAATTTCTCATTCGAAATTATAGTGATTGCTAAACGACCCAGAATAGATTTAGGCTTCGCCACTTGAGACAAACTCTCATGTGGTCTGTCGGAACTGTTTCACGACAAATCGAATCTGCTCAATGTCTACTCTCTCATAAAATTCCATATACTATTAAAATCCTAGATTCCATCAAGAAGATCTCCCAAGTCAATACCTGGTAATCGTATATGGATTTTATTTCGGATCACCAATGACTCATAGCCATTTCTCGGACTTAGGTTCACCATCTCTTCTTCGTAGTTCGTAGGTCTATCATATTCCATTAATATGACCTTCATAGCAAGATTGTCGTAACACACAGTGTGGAACACAACCTCGTATGCCTACGCTCTTAGTATGAGCTCAGAACATCATGATCTTGAATCATCAACTTTTTCAAGCTGTGGAGCCTGACACCGAAAACACTTTCGATTGCGCCACTCTGATGTCTGGAGAGGAAGTTCACCAACTTCGTCTTGCTCTACTTTCTTTCTCATTTATACCCTCGGACAAGAAACTATTTCTTTCGCAAGGTATATCCCGACAAAGATTTTGCCTATGTCGTGAGACATGTACCCAACTAACTCTTTAGGTAGGTTATACTACAAAGATTAGTCCATTTTAGGTTCGATTTCATCGAAACACTGAATTGCTGAACCAACAATCCAGGCTAAAAGCCATGCCATTACTCGTATGGTATTGTCTCCATGGATTCAAATGGTTTCCCTATTTGCTAACGTGAGTGTTTACGTTTCTACCATATGACTCTAATGATCACAATAATTCGGTAAGAGATTCATTTACCACACACTATTCGATAGGGTGCAATTACGACGTCCTAACACACCATGACACTATGGTGTTCCATGCGACGTAATTTGTGGAACTCTTCTCACAAGTCTTCCAACGATGTGCCAACTAACTCAAATCTTTATTCCTCGATATGCATCGCGGGAATTTGATTTTCTTGTTAAGTTTATTTCCTACTTCATTCTGGACTTGTTTGATTGAATCAAAATTTCCAGACCAACATTCCCCCAGTGGATATCCATATATCTATTCGAATGTTCATGAAGTCAATGAAATAAATACTTCCAATACACGTTAAAGTACTTCATTGATTCACATACACCCATATGCATGATTCTCAACAAGCTATACTCAAAACGTTCAGTGAAGTTCACGAAATAAAGGTCTCCACTACCCGGCAATTACTTTATTGAACCACATACATCTCCATGTATGACTATCAATAAGTTATATGCCCGTTTTCCGAAAACAGTGTCACAGTTATTTTGCAAGTGTCAAAAGATCAAATCTTAGGACTTGTAGGTCCATCCAGTGTGGAGCTAATGCATATAACATTGACATGACTAAACGGTAGTGCCACACATATGTGGTGTCTTTATTAAGTTTGTATCCTTTGGCATTAATATTATGAATGTGGGAGCTTCTACCATCTAAATTCAAATCGGCATATGATCATTACTTCATAAATATAGGACACCAATTTGTCACTATCATGTATGAACAAGTGTCTCGCTAGAGGAGACACACTCGTAACGATCATACCAACACCTGATCATAAAGAATTTATTCAAATGGTAGATCTAGAGGGAGAGTGTCTATGGCCATCACAACAACTTGATTGCCATTATCAACACGCAATGTCGCCTCATCCTTTCAAGCTACTGAAGCAGTAAACTTGGTTTTTCACAAAACATGACTAGTTCAAGACTTAATCACTACTGCGAGTACTTGCTTAGCTAAAACATTCATAACATGTATATCATATATACACCATCATCATTGATGACTTCCGGCGATCTGTCTCATCTTCTTGATACTTCCACTGTAATTAAGAACCATGAAGGTGAACGATTCCCCTTGCATGACATAGTCTATGACAGAGGATTTGCACTTGGCAACGATGTCTGTCATCCAATGGTTGAGCTAAGCGAGGCGTCTCAATGTTCATTAATCATGAACATACGTCATTAAGTATGACCGCCACGTGCTCCCTCAATGTGTGTATTCTCTTCCATCTTGGTTGAGAAGACAATCAGTCAACGTACTGATAAACTTCATCAACCCAACTTTAGGGGTACCCCGAGTTTTAGCGACCATATCATATGTCCGTGATCCAATAACTCGTACCCACCGTTGGTTCTCTATGACAGAGATCATAGCATACACTGGACTATGATGAAATCATCTGCTCAAAATCTGATAATCCAAATTATCTTTTGCTAGCGGAATCTACGGGTTTATCTCCTAGCGGGTATTGTAACATAAAGAGCTAACGGTTTAAACAAGGAGTATCCTCAAGCTAAAGTATAAAACTATGAAGTTTGGACCCAGCCTTTTAAGTTTCTCAATCGCAGGAATGCGCCTAATTTGAAAAGATGCTATCACAATGGTTAATATCTACAAAGGTTTGCAAAACAGACTTTGTTCATTATATTCTGAGTTCTAGTATTTTAGAAAATAACTATCTGAACTCCCACTCAAACGAACATCCCTCCTGGTCGTTTAAGCGATTACACGAACCCCATCCATTGCAGCACCCCTCATCATCAGAGCCGGCGGCACAACTTCAAGAGTAGACAAAAGTCCGCCACACCAATTTTGTGACTCGTGCTCGACCTTTCGGTCTCTCTGTTCCGAGGCCATATTTCTGAATATGCTAGGCTCGCCACCAAAAACCTCCACGCTGACGCTTGTGCAACATGGCTTACACCCACTGTATGCGAACGACGAGATGTCTGACACCCGATCATCACGGCCTGCCTCATAACGTAGAACTTTCTTGGTGGTGCGCGTTGGAGGGAGAACACTAGTGGTATTTTGAAGGGATCATCTTATATAGCTACCGCCGTGTAACTAATCTATACTATATACAATCACACAATATAAGATGCACACAAAACATCAAATGTAATGCAATGTGATATAGTCCATTGCGTCATGGTCTTCTTGACGCCCGCAGTTTATAAACAATTTAATAAACCTACCTTGACCATATCACATAGCCCCTGCAAAATAAAGTTAGACGCTTCTACTTTATCTTTTGCATATTTTACGTGGCGCGGGGCTTTCGTAAATAGAACCGCTTCATACCTACGAACCTTATGACCACAACAACGATCCAATAATTGCATGTTTAAGCATCCCTTTCGGGCCCTCCATTGAAAATGCAAAGCCAACTAAAGAGAGAGAAACAGGCACCCGCCAGCCACAGATACGGTACAAGCCGTATGTCAGTAGTGGAACCAGTCTCGCGTAAGCGTACGCGTAAAGTCGGTCCGGGCCGCTTCATCAACTCGATGCCGCTGGAATCACAAGTGCACGCTAGAGGGTAGCAAATAACAGGAACGGTGCCCCCGTGCAGAACACAGGTTCTAACAGCGTACAGGTATATCTACAATAGATCGGCTCTGATACCACTGAAGGGGATCGTGTGCAAAAAACAAAAAAAATTCCTAGCAACGATATCCTTAAACTAGTCAAGATCTACACTATGCAGATATAGTAGTACGGCGGAGATCGGAATACATACCCTCGTAGACCGAATAGCGGGGATTACGCTCCCGCACAAGCGTTGACGACGAAGACGACGTAGCCGACCTCTAGGTCGCGGAGAACTCGGCGCGACAAAGACGATGAAGATGACCCCGAGGTCGGGTGGAGGAAGTAGGCCTCCGAGTACCGCTAGCGCAGCACCTCGCAGGGCGTCACACACATACGGTGGAGACGACGGCCTCCGAAGCTCCAGTCCAGGACGAGCAGCGGAAGACTTGGACCGGAACACCAGCAGCGCGGCAGCGGGCTATGGTGGAAGAGATCCCCTCCTCTACTCGGCGCGGCTCCGACAAGGGAACCACGAGATCGAGAGAGAAATTGGGAATTAATTGGTGAATTAAAAGGCCAGGGGTGCCCCTTCTTATATAGGCTCCCGGGGGGAGCCAATCTTGCCAGCCAGGTAATGTGGGACTAACCCCCATTGCCTGGTGCGGCTGCACATGGTGCGCCGGCCCCTGGTGGGCCCCTTTTGGCCCACCTGGTTGGCCCCATGGCTCCCACCGAATTCCCCTAGGGAATTTTCCCCCTCTTGGGCCTTCTTTCGACCAGAAGGCCCATTTAGTGAAATCAGCCTAAATAAATCCGAAAATAAATATATAAAATCATATTTGCATATTAATTACACTAATTAATATCAAACATAATATATATAATTTTTCCTAGCTCCGAAAACTCTTTCGGCGCTGCCCGATCTCCATCAGACCCCTCCCGGGACATTCCCGGTGATCTCTTTCCTTTCCGGTTGTCTTGTCGAAACCCCTTAAGTGTGTTACCCTAGCGGTTCGATATAATAACAGGTATGATCAAGACTCCTCTATGATCAACGACTAACTCGTAGGCCTGGACCCCATGAATTAATCCCTGTGATATAACGAATGACTTTCATCTATCAAACCTGGACGTCTAGTCTTAAACCCTTTGTCATGGCGATACTTAGCGTGTCCGAGCATCATTCTCAGATATCTCCATACCTAGCATGATCTCGTTACCGACATCGCTATCTTCTACTCGTCTATGATATTATGTCAGCTGGTGACCTAGTCACATGTTTGCAAACTCATTTGACATAATCTCACCGAGTGGGCCCTAGAGTATCTATCCGACTATGCGGACTGACAAATCCCGCTGTTGACCCCTCGTCTCAACTACCCCTTTCCGATACCCAAAAGTATCACCGTTATTGTCACACTAGATAAGATGCGACGTTTGGTGCGATCAAAGTATCTTGCAGGGATAACAATAAGAGTTGATCTCACGGTCTTAAGGCATAATGACTATGTCCTATAAATACTGGGTATGTCCATCACATCGTTACACCTAACGATATGACTCCCATTGCCGACCGGCGCCATGCCCTATGATCAGAAAACCTCGATCATCAATCGCGCAACGAAACTAGTCTTAGTAGAGGCTACTAGGGACCTGGTTGTTTATCTACCACACTTGTATTAATGTTTTCGCTTAATACAGTTATAGCATGGTATAAAACATATAATGAACGATTGGGATATTACCAATAAACTATGTTTATTAAGTGCCTCTAGGGCATATTCCCTTCACTCCACTCATATGACCGGAAGTGAAGCATTGGTGACAGACTTAATGTTTGATCTCCTCCATTGCTTGCATGTCACCATTGGGAATGATGTAAAACTCAAGGTAAAGGGATATGGCAAAGTGGTGATCACTCCGGAACTCTCTATTGAGAAGGTCCTTCTTGTTGAATCCCTTTCATATAATTTAATTTCCGTAAGGCAACTTTGCAAGGTTGGCTACACTGTTATCTTTAACCTCTTCCATGTGACCGTCCTCTTCACAAGAACACTCAAAGTAGCCTTTGTTGGATTTGTTGAAAACGACTTGTATGTGGTTGACTTCTCGAAGGAAACCACTCAAGTCGCAACTCTTCTAATGGCTAAGGCCGATATGGGGTGGCTTTGGCACCGTCGGTTAGCCCATGTTGGGTATGAGAAACTTGCATAATCTTGTGAAGGGCGAACACGTGGTAGGAATTACTAATGTGAATTTTTCCAAAGATCGTCCTTGTAGCTCTTGCATTGCCGGAAACATGCATTAAAAGAATCACCCCAAGAACACCATCATCTCCACCAAGAGGCCCTTTGAGCTCCTTCACATGGATCTCTTTGGACCTCCCACATATGATAGTCTTGCGGGCAAGAAATATTGTCTAGTTGTGGTTGATGACTACTCAAGATATTGTTGGACATTCTATATCAAGAATAAGAGTGAAACTCAAGAGGTTTTCATCAACTTTGCAATCCAAGTCCAACGCCAATATGATACGAAGATAGTGACAATAAGAAGTGACAATGGGACGGAGTTCAAGAACTACACCATGGATGATTTCCTTAGTGGGGAGGGCATACGCCACCAATATTCTGCTGCATATACTTCTCAACAAAATGGTGTTGCCGAGAGGAAGAACCGCACTCTTATTGATATGGAAAGAACAATGATGGCCGAGTTCAACTCCCCATACAACTTTTGGGCCAAAGCCATCAACACCGCTTGCCACTCATCAAACCGGTTATTCTTTCGTCCTCTCATGCAAAAGACCCCATATGAACTCCTTACCGGTAACAAACCCAATGTTAACTACTTTCGTGTATTTGGATGCAAATGCCATGTGTACATTAAGGGTTGCAAACTAGCTAAATTTGAATCTAGATCTTTTGTGGGCATATTTGTTGGGTACGCCGCAAACTCCCACGCTTATAGGGTCTACAACATATCCATCGGGTGTGTTGAAAAATCTATGAATGTGGAGTTTGACGAGACTAATGGCTCCCAAGTGGGGCATATTGATTATGGTGTTGTAGGTGGTGATGCTCCTTCTCATGCCATAAAGACCATGGGCATAGGAGAATTCATTCCTATTGAGGAACCAAGAGCACCACAAGATGAAGGAACAAGCTCCACTCAAGTCGAGTCTCCTACCTCCATTAGCAATCAACAAGCCACCCAAGAACAAGAACAAGTCTTACAAACTCAAGAACAAGAACATGGCCAAGATACACTCAACTCAAGTGGTGATCAAGAACATCATGAACCCACTACTCCAAGAACTCCATATATGGGTGATCATGATCAAGAGCAAGGAAATGATGAAGATACATGTCATGGCGAAACAATCCAACAAACTATGCAACGCCGAGTCATTCAGTGCGCTTCAAGATTAGATAGCCATGATCACTTCAAAGAAAATATCCTTGGGAGTATACGGAGAAATGTGTCCACACATAATCAATTAGCTAACTTGTGTGGTCATGTTGCTTGTTTGTCTACTGTAGAACCTCTCAAGGTATATGAAGCTCTTGAAGATATGGGTTGAGTTACGGCTATGCACGAAGAGTTAAACAACTTCAAGCGCAACCAAGTTTGGTCATTAGTGGAAAGACCCAAGGACACCAACCATAATGTCATTGGAACTAAATGGATATTCAAGAACAAGCAAGACTCACTTGGTCAAGTCATTCGCAACAAAGCAAGACTCGTGGCACAAAGCTTCACCCAAATCGAAGGAGTCGACTACGGTGAAACTTATGCTCCCGTTGCTAGACTTGAATCTATTCGTTTATTAATTGCCTATGCATCCACTCATAAAATTATTTTACATCAAATGGATGTCAAAAGCGCTTTTCTTAATGGCCCATTAAATGAATTGGTCTATGTTTAACAACCTCCGGGGTTCGAAGATTCTAAATTTCCAAACCACGTCTACTTACTCCATAAGGCACTTTATGGCCTTAAACAAGCACCTCGTGCTTGGTATGATCATCTCAAGGAGTTCTTAGTAGACCGTGGTTTTGAAATTGGGGTAATCGATCCCACTCTCTTCACCAAGAGAGTAGATGGAGAATTCTTTGTATGCCAAATATATGTCGATGATATTATCTTTGGATCAACTAGTAAAGATTTCACTGACCAATTTGCTAAGCTAATGACCAAGGAATTTGAGATGTCCATGACGGGCGAGTTGAAGTTCTTCCTAGGCTTTGAGATCCATCAATGGAAGGAAGGGACTTTTCTATGCCAAGCAAAATATGTGAAGGACATGCTCAAGAAGTTCGATAAGGTTGATGCCAAACCGGCAAAATTCCCCATGGATCAAAAGGCGGACATCCACTTGGATTCAAATGGTAAAGAGGTAGATCAAAAACTTTATTGTTCCATGATTGGATCTTTACTTTACCTTTGTGCATCTAGACCGGATATTATGTTTAGTGTGGGTATGTGTGCAAGATTTCAATCAAGTCCAAGGGAGAGTCATGAAACCGCGGTTAAACGGATTTTGAGATACTTGATCGGAACTCATAACTATGGACTTTGGTATCCTAGTGGAACTACATTTGATCTCATAGGCTACTCGGATGCGGATTGGGCGGGTTGCAAAATGGATAGGAAGTCAACTTCGGGTGGTTGCCAATTTCTTGGTAGGTCACTTGTGAGTTGGTCTTCAAAGAAGCAAAATTGTGTTGCCGCCTCCTCCACGGAAGCCGAATATATTGCCGCCGGAAGTTGTTGTGCACAACTATTATGGATGAGGCAAACTCTAAAGGATTTAGGTGTCATTTGTGACAAAGTGCCTCTTTTATGTGATAATGAAAGTGCTATCAAAATTGCTCACAATCCGGTGCTTCATGGGAAGACCAAGCATATTGAGATTAGGTATCATTTCATTCGGGATCATGTTGAGAAAGGTGATATTGCTATCTCTTATGTCAACATCAAGCATCAACTAGCCGATATGTTCATGAAGCCTCTAGGTGAAGAAAGATTCAAGGAATTGAGAAGTGAGCTCAATGTGGTGGATATAAGTAATTGGACTTAATGGACATCATGCATACATATCCCTATTAGACATAGTTAAGGGGTTAGATGAAGGCATACACATAGGGGGAGTGTAGCTCAATCCATGAGTCAACACATCCCCTATTATGCGCAAATAGACAAATCTTGCAATATAGTCACTCTTGTGACAAATGTGCTTCAAAGATGAGTTGTGATTTTGGACCCAAGATATAACTTCGCGGTGCCAAGTAACATACACTCATATAAGGTGGCCTCGGCCACCGACGTTCTCTTCTTGAGAAGTTGATATTAGTGTCTTATTTTGAGATTATTTGCATTGGGTTTAATTAAGAGAAATTGCTTAGAGTTGGTTTTATTTGCTCTTATGTTGTATGCATCGTCACCTCACAGCAATGAGTATCTTTTCCTAAGCCACTTACCTCATGAACCATGCTTAAATTCCCTGCACAAGTCCACACTTTCATAAAATTAAAATTGTGATATCATGGAACTATCGGTACTACCGATTTGTGTCCAGTACTACCGGATAAGGTGCTCAGACTAGTCAGTACGCAAATCATTAATTGGTACTACCGATTTGAGTCGTTCGGTACTACCGATCCTGCACGACTTTAGTTCCCAGGACCGGGCCGAACACCTCTCTCTCCTCCTCATTATTTCCTCATCGTCTCAACTCAAAAAATTGTGTTGCTTCGCCCCCCCTCTCTGTGGATCTCCGAATTTGACAAGCCATTGTCATATCTGCTCTGTGGGAAGGATTCCCCACGTCTTACTCTCCCATGGCCTCCGGTATTTGCCCTTACTTTGCTCTCTCCAAGTTTCTATTTGAGTTCTTAGATGAGATCTAGGGAAAATCGTTGGTAGCTCCGTAATGTCAGTTAAAATGGGTTAGGAAGTAGTCTAATGGTCGAATTTGCAACCCATAGCACTTGTGTGTAAGCAGTTGGTTGATATCCATGAGTTTTGATGCATCCTCGTTGAAGATCCGTCGAACTGCTCAGCGCCGGTTCTACCGGCCGCGGATCGGTACTACCGATCCATCGGTACTACCGGACCTAGAGATTTTCAATTTTCTAATTACACCCAAGGGCTATGTTTTTAAAATCTTTATCTAATGGACTTGTGCACTCATCTTGTTCCCTCTCCACCTATCTATATGTTGTTTCTCAGGTACTAGCCGTGGTGGTGTGGGTTCGGGAAAAATAAAGGAAAAGCATGCGGCTATCCGCACCGCTGTTCACAAGAAACCAATATATGCAAATGAGATTCAGGAAGAAGAACAAGTTACACCGGTTGAATCAGCTGAGTCCGAGAGTGATGTGTTGGAGGATGAAGAAATATTGCCCGCCAAGACAACTCGGCGATGTCAAGGGAAGGCTCCGGTCCAAGAGCGCCGATCCACCTCTTCTCGCCCATTCTCACAAATGAACTCCATGAAATACACTTTATATCGTGAGGTCAATCCCTATGCTCAACAAAGAGACCCACGTGTCTCCAACCCTCATTTCTACACCAATGAGCAAGAAAGGGTATATAAGGAGTTGTACAAGCAAACCAACAAGAAGACCAAGGTTGTCCTCCAACACCACATCAATGTGCACCACATGAGGACCAAACACCCGGACTATTTTCGCGAGACCTTAGCCATGTGTGAAGAATTTGGTCTCCTCAACATCATGACAGTGGAGCAACCATACATTGAGTACTACATTCATCAGTGAACAACAGAAATCTGTTTATGCGCAGAAATTGAAATTTAGCATCAACTTTCAACTAAAGGCTTAACTTGACCTATGCCACTGCTTACTTTGACAATGATCTTGCTGAGACAATCATATGGATGCGCAAAGATAAGGTTCTTAAGACTACTTGGCTTGAGTTTGCACAACTATTGGGGTATCCAAACTATGGCTCAGGTAATCAGTGGGAGGCTCATGCTTAAAACTTCTGCAAGTCCCCGGGTGACATCACTAATATCACCATGCAAGGTGGGATTGCTGGGAAGACTGAAGACCTTATCCCCCCCCCTTTGAGATCTTCCACCGTATCTATCGTGAGACCATTGCTCCTCGGGTTGGCAACATTGATCAATTCCACGGGTACATGTTTGATCTTCTTGCCCTCTCCAAGAAATATCAAGGCAAAGGGGTGAAGTTGGATGTCATGGAGTACATGTATGAGGAACTGTGGGCTACCTTGGTTGGAAAAAGGTTCCCCATCTATGGTCCGTACATCATGAAGCTTATTTTCCACAAGTATACCGAAGAGACGGGGCTGGATATCATGGAAGATGGGCTACCCATTTTTACTCATCCTCGTAAGCAACTTTTGATGAATAAGCATCTTCCCCCACATATGAGGAAGGCCCCTCCAACTGCAACCAATACTCCAACTGCACCCGCTAGTGCCCCTCGCCGACGTGCTTCGGTTGTTGCTTCTAGCTCCCACACTACTCCGGTTGACGAGCCATCATGGGTTGGCAAGTTGAAGTTAAAAATGAAGAAAGTCTTCTGCATGCAGCTGGATGTCAAAGAACATTTATATGATTCTCATGTGTTTCACAAGAAGGCTGATATGCGTCACCGTGCTATGATGGACAAGCTCGAGATCCCTCACTCTCCCACTCAGCCCTCAGATGATGTGATCACTCCTAAGGAGGACTGGATGAAGAAGCACTACCCTGTGACCACCTGGACTGATAGTGATGACGATGGTGCGGGTGGGTCTGGACATGCTGGAGCTGATGACACTATGGACCCCTTCCTTACCTCTCACTCCACGGGTGGTTTCTTTTAGGGACGCCTTAGCATCGCACTTCTCCCTTTTTGGCATTTCGATGACAAAGGGGGAGAATGTGTTCTATTAGGATTATATCGAGAGATTTGCATGGGGGAACACAAGCTCGCTCTTGCTTTGATCTTCCATTGCTTGTGTTTCATCTTATTTGGCTATTTCTATGAACTCATTTGGGCATGGTGTGAGACATGCATGAACCTATTCGTTTAAGACTATGATGTGTCTGTAATAGACTTACTTAGCTACCTAATGTCTATCTTATGCTTATGTCTTATGGATATTACATCTTGTGTTTTATATTCATCTAGTAGACATGTGTTTTTGGGAAATACAAGGAAGGCTCTGTCCAAATGAATGTGTGCATCTTGCATTCAAAAGCAAAGTCAATCAATGCACATATTCAGGGGGAGCCTCTCTATGTTTTGCAAATCGTTATAACTAATCATTGTGTTGTCATCAACCACCAAAAAGGGGGAGATTGAAAGGACATGCCCTATCCTAATCCTATTTTGATGTTTGTTAACAACACAATGAGAGTACTAATAGTATGCTAAAGCGTTGCAGGGATAATTGAGTTGATACAGCATATACATTGGATCATCATATCATCAAGCATGGAGGCGTAAAGACTTAATCTTCTAGGGCATTTTATGAAGGGGTTACGGTGCAGAAAACAATAATTTTTCTAGCGAACGAAACCCTAACTAGCCAGGATCTATCTATCTAGTACATGCGATAACGGTGGCGGAACGGGTTACATTACCTCCATGTAGACCGATAGCGGGGATTACGCTCCCGCACAAGCGTTGACGATGAAGTCGTACGTAGCCGACCTCGAGGTCGCGGAGAACTTGCCGCGATGACGAAGACGATGACGCCGGGGTGTCGACGATGATCTGCGTCGACGGGCGTCGGGCGGAAGAAGGCAGAGTGCCAGCACCAGAGATGGTGCGCCGGCGGCAGAGAGGAGGGGGGCGCGGCGGCTGCAGGGGCGAGACGACGTCGCCCAGGCTACTCAAAAGGAGTTACCTCCGAGCACTCACAAACATACGGAGCTTAGCGACAACCCCCGGTCATTCAGATCCAGCTGAAATCGCAGAGGTAGATCTTATCTGGAATCCCGCAGAGCAACGGTGCTCAGCGGTATAGCTTAGGTGGAGAGAGATCCCCTTTTCCTCAGCTCGGCGCGGCTCCAACTTGGGAACTACGAGATCGAGAGAGAAATCGGGAATTAATTGTATTTTCCAATGAATTAATCCAATTAATATGCCTTGGTATATAAAGGGGGGAGGGGGTGTGCAAACTCCCTAGCTCCCCCATCTGGGACTAAACAAAAGGAGAAGGGGGGGGGGGGGGGGGGGGTTCGGCCCCCACATGGGCTGGCCGAACCAGCCAATGGGGCCCACCCCCCCTTGGTGGTGCGGCTCCCCTTCTTGGGCCCTCTTAGGGCCCATGTAGGTGGGAGCCCCATTTTTCCTTTATTAAATTAATATAAAAATCCCATTATTCATAATTAATATATTTATATATAATTCAATATCCCGTGACTCCGAAAACTCTTTCGGACCACCCGAACAACTTTCGGACATTCCTGGAACCATTCCATACCTCCCCGGAACTCCTTCCGGACCACCGGAACTCTTTCCGGATCATTTCTCTCTCTCCAACAAATTCCTATAATATTCCAGAACCTATCTCCCGGTGTCGCTAAGACCTTAAGTTTGTTACGCTACGGTTCGAGAACACTCAAGACATGGTCGAGACACTCCGCTCACCAATGACCGTCAGGGATACCTGGAAGTATATGACGACCCCTGTGCATTCTACGAATATCTTCGTTGAACCATAAATATGATATTCATTCCCTTTGTCTCTGCGATACTACCTTGTCCGAGATATGATCGTAGACACACCGATGTCTTTGTTGTATCTCGTTACCGACGAAGGTTATTAACTCGTCTGCGATATTACACCTCCATGACCTAGTCATAAGCTGCGCAGCTATATAGATGCAATATCACCGAGTGGGCCCAGAGTATCTTTCCATTACAAGAATGAACAAATCCCGCTCTTGATCCTTACGTCTTGATGCTCTTTCGGAATACCCAAGATGGACACCGTTATTATCATGCTATATAAGACACAACGTTTGATGCTCTCAAAGCACCCCTACGAAGCATTAATAAGTACGGTCTCACGGTCTAAGGAATAAGCTATTATATTCTTATCTATTGCAAATGAAAAACATCGTAATACGATCTTATTGCAATACTTTGCGTATGTCCATCACCTTATTCAACTAACAAGATGACCCCATTGTCAACCGACGTCATTGTCCTTGATCGGGAATCTCGATCAACTGTTGCCCAATGGACTAGCTCATATAGAGGCTTGCTAGGGACCTGCTTGTCTATGTATCACACGTGTATTAATAATTCCGATTAATACAGTTATAGCATAATACACAAACCTATTATAAAATTATGAGATAATGCAATAAATACTACTTATTTATTTGCCTCTAGGGCATATCTCCTTCAGTCTCCCACTTGCACTAGAGTACAAATAAACTAGCTGCATTTTACTTTATCAGAATCCCTTATCAAATAAGAATCATTTGATAATGCTTGCTTGTGGAAGAGTGTTACTACACAATCCATGATTGTACATGCTTTTGCGATTCACTGACATCAACTTGCTTGATATCACCATGTTGTCTAACAACATATATGTAAATACCGTAACTAAGTGAGACTCCTGTTTCCCAGCGCTTACTCTGATTATACTAACCAGATAACTGCCCTGAAAAACGCACTCAACCATACAGAGCCCCTTGTAACAATTACAAACTCGCGATATCTACAAACTTTCACACCAATGTAGAAAACTTGACATTCGAATGTCAATCCTTTAACTAACGCACTTCTACTTCCAGTAAATTCCAAATTTACTTTTATAACTGCTCTTCTTCCAAGAACATCGGTTATATTTCATCGAGCAGATAATATGATTTTTGTATGATGTCTAATATTACATAATAGACCCACATGTCATACAACCATTACTTTCATGCATCATTACTCTTAATGATCAATTGGATTCCAAAGGACCATCCTTTTGATTCTATTCTGACTCCTCAGATATAATCCAAAACAACTCGACTAACTATGTAAAATTCCCGTGCTATTTCAAAATAGACACTAACTTTCAAATAGTTTCACAGCTTCATCCTATTCTATTGGTACAGTTTCACAATGTGTTAACTACACAAGATGAATTCGACTCCCACTCAAAATATGTCTCCACATATTTGACAACACGAGCTCCCACTCAAAAACGTGTCATCCACATATTTGAGTTTCTGAGCTCCCACTCAAAAATATGCTCTTTACATATTCCACCTGAGTAAACTAACATTGACTCCCACTTAAAACGACATTTTGGTCAAATCAAAATCATTGATCTATTATCAATTCGAGTTTAATACAAACTACAGTATTACATTAATACAAATCCCTCAGACTTCAAGCATGTCTACACAAATGTAGTCACCAAATTTGATCTTGTCCAAGAAACATTTCTTGACAAGACATGCTACCGCGTCTTTCTTATAGTCACATTTCTCATATAACACTTTATATGATGATTAAACAATCTTATTCCTCTAATAAGAATTGCAGCAACAATTACTCTCTTAATCCTTTCAAATGTAACTTTGGATTTCCAGACTCAAAAAGCCTTTGTTTGTATTCCGATATTTTCTCAACTTTCATTGTATTCATAAAGTGCACCTTGATATGTCAACAAGATCTGAAATACTTAATACAGTGCTGTGACCTGACAGCAATATTAAATATAACAACACTTTATTTAGAAGTTTCTTTCATGAAAATATTATGATCTTTATGAAGAGGATTGCAAGCAGAAAACAATTTTCTAGTCTCCCTCACTCTTAATCACCAAATTTTCATTAGCAGACATATACTCTTTGGAACACCTTCCAACATAGGTCTGGCACTTTATTTTAAGCTTCTAATTCCAATCCATAAACCATAATTCGAAAAATCATATTTTCCTCGGAATTACATAGACAACAAACTAAGTTTTGTTTCTATTTGGTTTTGGAATACACTCTCATCCAATGCGAGCAATCTACAAAGAACCACTCATGTATATTCCGAATTATCGCATAATCATATACATGTCGACACTACTGTCGATCCAACGAATTCTCGTTGAGAAAAATATCTATTTTCTAAAGTGGACATCGATTATAATGTTTCGAACATATTAGGAGATTCTAAGACAGATTCTGACAGACCACACTTTATTTAAAATAGAGCATGATTATAATTCCCCACATGTCACCACATATGACATTATAATATTGTGAAACGAATTTCCACAAGTCTTTTGTGTTGAAACCATAATTCAAAAATATTGTCCTTTGATCAAATTTTGTGAACACAATATTCACTAATCTTTCTTCTGAAAAACCCCATTTGATATATTATCAAATTAATTTCAAACTCCATAATTTATCGGACAAATACTCCTATTTACCAAAATCATGGAAGAATTCAGATCATGCAATAACACCATTGATTAATCATTAAAAATGACTCTCAATCAATTTCCTCTAGTATTGCAACTTCAATACTGCATTTCAAAGTTAATCAATTTTGGCACTCGAAATACTTAAATGGACCAAAATTATTCATTACTTCTTTCATTGCCTTTATGACTAAATTCGATGGTGTTTGTTCTTTGGACACATAATTTTATCATTCCCGCTATTATAAATGTATATCATACGCATAATATAATTGAGATGTGATGCAAATTACTCATAACATGAAACAACTGCTTTGTTTCATAACATAAAACAACTGATGTGTTCTATATGAATAATTATATCTTGTAACATTCAAGACACCAAACTAGATCACACTCTCACTATTACAAAATGTCTTATCAAAAACTATTGATGATAACTAATATGATATCTCAAGGTCGTGAGCACTACTGGCCATGAACTTGCCATCACTTGTGCACTGTCACGTCACCCTTCGCCGCATACTTGTGATAATCAGGTACTGTTTCATAAACAGAACAAGTATTAAATACTTTTCACCAAGTATAAGAAGAATACATTTATATCTTCGTATATCAAATATACCCGTAGCGTCGAAGAACTCTTCTTCGATGGAATCAACTTTTAGAGATTTGAACTTGTTCACAAACGTGAAGAAGCTCATCGTGTCTCTATAGCATATTCACGCACATGCTATTCACAGCTAGGAGGTAAAGCACAATCTCTATTGCACTGGAGTTCGCTATCTAGAAATTGTAGATATCCGTAAGCCTGAAGTAGATGTCACACAACTTCTTCAACCGAGTCTCCAGACAGGTATGCTCCCTATGTGAATGGTCCGGAACTTTCTAAGTTGTCTGAACTGCTCAAGACTCAATTCATCTTTGAAGTGAACTCTGATCGTATCAATCACGAAATATGGCTCCATGTGTTGAATACAACTTTCAACTCAGGTGCTAGGCATACGCTCATGACGACCTTCACTTCCATGAAAATATCATGATGCTTACGGAACTCATCATCTTGCTCCTTGCTATCAGAATCATCTGGTCTAACTCCTAACTAATGTTCTAGGACATATAGGATGTTTGTTGTGTTTGGAGAATGTTTCTATAACTGATGTACCAGCTGATGAAGTTGGACCCGTCGGCTTCTAATGTAGAATCCGAGCTCTTGAGGAAGCAACCGAAGTGTGGTTCCGCAGTCTCCAGATGTGATCGCAAAAGAGGTAAGATAAGTTTATAATATATAGGTGAGTTTTAGTTCTATAATCTCATTATCTAAAACACACCACACCAAGATTATTATCCCTAAAAATAATAATGGCGATTACACGACCCTCATCCACCACACTACCCCCGATCACCACGGCCGGCAGCACAGCTTCAAAGGTGGACATAACATGTCGATCACAACAACTCTGTGACTCGTGCTCGATCTTTCGATCTTTCCGTGTTCCGAGGCCATACCTCTGAGTATGCTGGGCTGGCCGAACCAGCCAATGGGGACCACCCCCCTTGGTGGTGCGGCTCCCCTTCTTCGGCCCTCTTAGGGCCCATGTAGGTGGGAGCCCCCTTTTTCCTTTATTTAATTAATATTAAATTAATATAAAAATCCCATTAATTCATAATTAATATATTTATATATAATTCAATATCCCGTGACTCCGAAAACTCTTTCATACCACCCGAACAACTTTTGGACATTCCTGGAACCATTCCATACCTCCCCGGAACTCCTTCCGGACCACCGGAACTCTTTCCGGATCATTTCTCTCTCTCCAACAAATTCTTATAATATTCCAGAACCTATCTCCTGGTGTCGCAAAGACCTTAAGTTTGTTACGTTACGGTTCGAGAACACTCCAGACATGGTCGAGACACTCCGCTCACCAATGACCGTCAGGGATACCTGGAAGTATATGACGACCCCTGTGCATTCTACGAATATCGTCGTTGAACCATAAATATGATATTCATTCCCTTTGTCTCTGCGATACTACCTTGTCCGAGATATGATCGTAGACACACCGATGTCTTTGTTGTATCTCGTTACCGACGAAGGTTATTAACTCGTCTGCGATATTACACCTCCATGACCTAGTCATAAGCTGCACAGCTATATAGATGCAATATCACCGAGTGGGCCCAGAGTATCTTTCCATAACAAGAATGAACAAATCTCGCTCTTGATCCTTACGTCTTGATGCTCTTTCGGAATACCCAAGATGGACACCGTTATTGTCATGCTATATAAGACACAACGTTTGATGCTCTCAAAGCACCCCTACGAAGCATTAATAAGTACGGTCTCACGGTCTAAGGAATAAGCTATTATATTCTTATCTATTGCAAATGACAAACATCGTAATACGATCTTATTGCAATACTTTGCGTATGTCCATCACCTTATTCAACTAACAAGATGACCCCATTGTCAACTGACGTCATTGTCCTTGATCGGGAATCTCGATCAACTGTTGCCCAATGGACTAGCTCATATAGAGGCTTGCTAGGGACCTGGCTTTCTATGTATCACACGTGTATTAATAATTCCAATTAATACAGGTATAGCATAATACACAAACCTATTATAAACTTATGAGATAATGCAATAAATACTACTTATTTATTTGCCTCTAGGGCATATCTCCTTCATTTTACATTTAGTAGATTCCTCCATAGAAAAGGTTTGTGGGGATTTGATTATTCTAACACGATGCACAAACCATATACGCACACACCAGCCATCCCAAACTCAGCCACAATGTTGGTTGTGACAATCGGTAGTACCGGCCAGCCATGAACGGTAGTACCGATTAGCACAATCAGCACTGACTACCTCCTGGCATTTTCACTTACTTTCCCGGTACCTAACCGGTTGTACCGACCGGGGACTAAATCGGTAGTACCGGCTCATCCGCCGGTAGTACCGACTAGCCTCTACTCGGCGCTGAAACCTCCTGCCATTTCTACTTAGTTACCCGGTACCCCTCCGGTAGTACCGAGTGGCCGGTAGTACCGATTCGCAATCGGTAGTACCGACTGGCACGAATTCTGGGCCCAACGGCCACTTATTGGTGAGGGGTATAAAAGGGGGGTCATCTTACCCATTCAGCTCAAGCTTGCTCTCTCTCTCTCTCTCCACCATTGTTGAAAAAGCTTGAAACTCATAGGTCTCCCACTCCTTTGTTCTGAATACCTTGATACTTTGAGGAGTGCCCAAGGAGACCTACATCTACACTTCCACCGAAGGAATTTCAAATACCCCCACCTAATCTTCGGTTCTCGTTACTCTTGTGTTCATTGGAACTCAAGAAGGAAGTAGTGGTCTTCGTGGCTTTGTGAGCTACGGGGACTATTCAAGAGCCTCCAATTAAGTTGTCGATGCGTGCCTTGGCTTCGTGTTCTTCGCGGATTTGGGATTCGAGAAGATTTGGTGAGAGCCTCCAATTTGGTTGTGGAGTGTGCCTCATCCTTGTAAAGGTTTTATTGCCGACCTCAAGGGCATCATATAGTGGCTCGTGGTCATCTTCATTGGAGGAGGAACTCGAGGGAGAATACGACGGCCTTCGTGCTTTTGGGGATCACTTGTGACTCCACACCGCTCCAACGAAGACGTAGCTTCCTTTGGGAAGTGAACTTCGGGATACATCTCCGAGTCATCGTGTGGTTATCCTTACACCTACATTTACTTGTTTACTAGCTTATTCTCTTGCTAATCATCGATTGCTAGTTGTATCTTGCTCATCATATAGGATTGTTCATCTAGTTGCATATCTAGAGAACCTATATTTGAGCAATACCTTAATTGTAAGAAAAAAAATTGTAGTTGCCTATTCACCCCCCTCTAGACAACCTACTCGGTCCTTTCACCTTCCAAAACTCGACACTCCGGCCAGATAAGTGAAGATATACATCAAGCATATCTTCTTCTTGGTCCTAGGACCGCCTCCTTATTGAACAACAAACCAGTATGCCCCATGTTGCTAGGCTGATCAACGAAGGAGAAGGCAATCGCACCGTACGCCCAAATTGGATCACCGTTGGAGCAACACCGCCACTTTGTCGTCGCCTCACCGACTTGATGCAGGCCCCATGTGGAGGATATTTCGACTAGGTATGCCTACCGCATGGAGAAAATGCAGCCTACCAGGGTGGCCCAAGGGGTGAATGGGTGATAAGGCCTTACGGCTTATCGGGCAACCCAGCAGGTTGAAGCACATGAGTAAGCCTGGAAGCCGACCGGAGTTCAAGACTCAAAACAAGACGAGTGTTCGCCTTACGGAGTAAGTTAGACTTTATCCCGTGTTAGTGTAGGACTCATATCATAAGTCGTTAGGTCAATTCCTTGTAAGAGAAGACACGACGTTTATATAAGCCGACCTCCTGAGAGCCTTAGTGCACGCCTTACAACCTTGATTGTAACATGTAGACATCTAGTGAATTATAGCAGCAACCCTCGTGTGCAATCCCCATCCTGGAAACCACCATGCCTTCCCCTACGATCTAGTGCGGCACCACCCTTTAGGCCCGCAATTTCAATAACTCGACAGTTGGCGCTCACCATTGAGCCCAAAAGTCGGGTGTCACCTTGCCGGCCGAGGTTTTGGGCGAGATCAGTAGATCTCTGGCGGTTGGTCGCGTCAACCTCGATGGAGACGTCGGGTTCATCAAAAACGATGGATCCTGGACACCAGCCGATGACGTGCTCGTCAGCAGCTACATCATCCCGATTGGCAACATCAACATATTCACCGTCTTTACGGCTGCCGCCTAAGGGTTCCCAGGGGATCCGGTAGATTCTGACCCGCCCACCATCCAGAAGATGAATCAGATCACGTGCTTCATCAGGGATTCACAGATCGCGATCTACAAAACTTTGACCTACAAAGTGAAACTGACTCTAGCTTCTCCGAGGAGTATGCTAGGTCCGACTTTCACTTTGTCGATGTCGTTGAAGTAGTTGACAATCAGCCAACAGGCTCTGATCTTGAATCCATACTTCCTGCCCTGCAGACTGGAGAGGAATCAAAAGCCAGATGTGAGAACACCGCCTCAATGGCGGAAGGATGAGACACAAAAAGCACGTGAAGCGACTTCCAGCAGAGGTCGCGTCTTATGGAAAAACGGTGCACAAGAAGTCTTTATAGCTGCGTCGGTACCAACCCCAATGGAAACAATGGTGGAGAGCACGGTGCTGACGATCAAGCTGACAAGCCAACAACATCCACCAGATTGAAGACAAACGTCGGCATTGAAACTGACAAGGCCTCTGGGAGCGAGGAGGAGGATCATGCGTGACATTACTCTTCTCATACTCTTACTAGTGGTAGAACACTTCACTATAGAAAGTGGCGTAGCTCACTCCCCACTAGGAGGGAGTATGTGACTAAACATAGTCACTACACACACAACTAACCAACCATGCAGGGTAATTTCAGATTTTTGTTGGACCTTGATCTAAATAACAATAAAAGTCCAGCATATGGTCTATATTATCTTGTCGTTGGCTTTGGCACGATGAAGTGAACCAGTGATTGCTCTAGCTACAGAAAACACACCCGTGTGCTCACCACCAGAATCATTGAGAAAGGACGAAAACCATCGGCAAACTAGTATACCGGGTTGACATATGGCAGTCGGGAAGCACACACCGATGATTATGATGGACCGCCGGTAAACAAAAGTAAGAGCGACGTCTATTGACGTCATCGAGCTGTTTGTCGACGGTAGACCGCATATGCTTTTAGGTAATCCCACTCAACTCTGTCATGTCCAATTTCAGCGTAGAATAACAGTCCCTCTTCATGATCTGTAAACACTCACACGACCGTTCCTCAGAAATTGTGGAAGGTGGCGCCAGCTTCAAAAGGATTTGCAATAGCCTTAGAGGCAATCCATGTAGCTTGTAGGTGAGTTGAGCCGGGTATCATTAGAAAAAGGTCGACCTTCGCAAAGGTCGGTTTGGGCCGTGCGCACTCCCTCAGGCCGTCACGTGGCGACCGTACGAAACGTGGGTCTGTTTCAGATCCAGATCTAGATCCAGTTTTAGATAAGATGTACAAACATATTAAAAATAAACTTAACTAGTACAACTACACAGACCACGTTGTACAGATCACGTTGTACAATTAAACAACAGGTTGTACAGATCGGGTTGTACAGAACATGACTGGACGTACAACTAAACATATCAGGTTGTACAGATCAGGTTGTATGTACAACTACAGTCAGGTTAAGTTGTATGTACAAATACGCATAACATGTTGTACAAATTATACATAATCCAAAGTATAAAAAAAAGTTCGTCAAAACATGTCAACAAGATCTCGACGCAAGGAATTAAAAAATGAAAACGGTTCGTAATTCGGATAAACGGTTCTTAATATATTTCATTTTGAAAAAAATAAATCTCAAAATAAATGCAATGCCCACCAGTCACGCGTGGAGGAAAGGTGGGAATTAAAGTCAAACGAAATCGTGACACGTATCGGACTTGTAGCAACGAAAGTAGCCCTTCGCAAAGGGAGACCTTTTTCTAAGAACTAGGTAATATGCCCAACGGGTGAAAAAAATATACACTACGTGGTCTTATAAAGTAAATTCTTATTGGTACAGTCATATCGTTTCACAAATTCATCTAGTTTCTACTCCTTCCGTCCAACAAAAGATATCTCAGACTTAGTGTATAGATACATCTAAATTTGATCAAAATTGAGACATATTTTGTTGGACGGAGGGAGTACATTGCATGTTCTGCGATGTGCCAATAGCCATGTGTCACCATCATCACCTCAACCCACTTCGAGAAGTCATTCTTCACCTCGTTCATAAGTTATGTTATGGAGTCGAGAAATTAAAGTAAGATGGATAAACTGTTGGGGGAGAAGTATGGATGTAAAATGTGTGAACCCTGTTTGATCATCCCTCCAATGCATTCCACTTCACTTATTTCAAATTCCCACGGGAAACAAAACCAGTTCGTTCATTATAGCGACTTACACTTGTGTAGTCAAACTGCCAGCTGAAAACCATACAAAATGCTTAACTATTCCGACCATTCTAAAGATAAAACATTAATATAAGGATGAGCTCCCCAAGAAGCCAGCAACAACAGGTTCATTGAATTTCTTTCCAATAGTGCTCATAAGAGTTTCTCTGAAATAGAATTCTTATTCTACGCACTTGTGAATTTGTTCCATTACAGCTCTAGATTCCCAGCCCAAGATAGGCTTGAATGTGTTACCTTTAAGTCCTGGCATATATCAACAATTCTTAGAAGACAACTTATGTCAGAATGGGCATCAACAAATACTCGAAGAGTAAGAGAAGGGCTGACACAAATATTTTCAGTAGACTGCTATGTTTAGTGTCCTTCAGTATACCAGGGAAACACACAAGACAGTACTTCATTATGGATGATATTATATGGAGTCTACAAACAAAGAATAGGTTTCGTAATAGTGGGTAGTCCAGCATCGATCTACTGATGTTGCAAACCCAAGCTGAGGGGGCTCGGAATATAACACCTCCGAAAGGTCTAGGCAGTACCAAGGCTGATTTTCCTGTATATGGTTAGCCATGTCTGAAAATACCTAAGAATGATTTACAAAAAAGCTAGAACTGTGTGAAATAAAAGATGTTCACACGAGCAAGACAAGCCGACAAACCTTAATTATTCCCCATCTTCTAGTAACAATGCTTAAATGCAAATGTATCAACTGGCGTGGCCACTGCATATTTCAAGAATGATACTCGCCCTTCTAAATTCTTCCACGGTGAACCGCACATGGCATGAAGAGAAAATGGATGCCGTATGATTCAATGAACACGTGAATTCCAGAAAATGGATGATGTATGATTCAATGTAGCTCAGGAATTAAGTGTATTCAGTTCCCCAAACTGGAACGCTTGTATGCATATACATTAATATAGCATCATAGAAGATATGAAAAAGATATGAGCGTGAAAATTAAAGAAAACCTTGAAGCTGGTCGAAAGTTACCATCCTGAATAGGGACAGGAACATGGAATGACATGTCACTGAATTTGAATAGGAAGATAATATTAGTATAAGAATCCATATACTTTGAGAGGCCGTCAGTATGGTGAAGGATTTACATCCACTTCTCAATTTTAGCAATTGAAAATCTTTGATCCGCAAAACAATTAAAGGGTGGAGCAAGTAAGCACCTATAACAGTTGATCAAACCAACAAATTTATTTTTCAAAACACTTACCTTTCAGATTGATTATTATATTCTCAGAATCTGATAGGGAAAGTGCAATACCAACCCTCTTAGCTCTTGATTGATCAAGTTCATCTGACAATCTTCAAGGGAAACATTAATGGCAGATACTCCTCGACTCCTCGTTGCTTCACAAAAACATGTGCGGAAGTATTGTTTATCTATACTGTATATGAAAATGGTGGATTTTTTGTTTTGTTTTGATCGGGAGTTTTTTGCCACCCTGACACTCAGCAATACTTCATCCAAACAAACTTGAAGTAGTAAAATGCAACCATCGAGACTGCAAGGCCTTGGCACAACATCATCATTTCAGCAATCGATATTCGACATGCACTGATCATAACGAGATGTCATGTCATGGAGAGGAATTGGTGTGGGGCTCTTCAATCAAACACACACTCATCATAACGAGAGAGAGATGACACAGAGTAGCTCCAGGCGGGATTAATCGGAACCTGACCTGGATTGGGAGAGGCGGAGAGGTAGCTGACGATTGTGGAGCTGGAGGTCCACACGTCGGAACGAGGTGCTTGTAGGACTGGATGTAGAGGAATATGAGCACGTCGCGGAGACCGGCCCCGTCCGGGCGAGCGCGAGGTCATCGTGGGCAGAGAGCACCACGACGAGCGTCCCGAGCGGCAGCGTGGCTTGCTCGGCAGGGATCTGCAGCGCTGTTGTGACCTTCCGCCACTGATTTCTCCTCGCCTCGGCACTAATCTTGGCCACAGCCACAAGCTCTTACTGTCTCCAGATTCACGCTCCTGGCGTTCCTCGTGAAGGACGCACGGGCACCGTCTCCGTATCACTCTCTGTCTGGCGGACGAAGAAACAAGTCCTTGGTAGAGATAGAGATTTGCGTGATTAGGGGATGCGTGGGGCGGTGGGAGTCAAGGGACGGACGAAAATTATGGAAGGTTCGACGAAAGGGTGGACAGAAAGAGCAACAAAACTTTTCTTTTAGATATGAGAGATTTTCCTACAACTCGCTTCAAGTAATATATGTAGGGCCCATTTTGCTGCGAGCCCGAAACATTTTGTGCAACCATTCCAATATCAAGCCCGCCAGTTTAAAATACTTCAGGCTAATGAGGTCCAGACCCAAACAAAATTCAAAAAAGAAGAAGGTCCAGACCCAAACAAATGTCCGTACTCGTTAACCTCGTGCTCCAACTCTTGGGTCGATCCTTATCTCGGCGCCGGAGCCCACGACCGCTTCCCCTCGTCCCTCTTCCCCAGACCACCCCAGAGATTCCCCCCAAATCCCGACGCGACCGCGAAACCCTAGCCACCGTCGCCTGCGACTGCGACGGCGAGCCGCTCCCGTCATGGCATCCCTCGAAGGCTCCAGCTGGGTCTTCGACTGCCCCCTCATGGACGACCTTGCCGCCGCCGACTTCACCGCCACACCCGCAGGGGGCTTCTTCTGGGCCCCGTCGATGCAGCCGCAGATGCATACTCAGCCGCAGGCCGTATCCGCCACCCCGCCTCCCGTCCCCTGGTAAGTAATCGCCGTTTCGGGGATCGATCGCGCTTACCAGCGGCTGCTGGGCTCGACGGTTATACATCCCGTGTCCTGCTCCGTACCGTATGTCATCACCTATAGCTTAAACTGAGATGGTTTTTTTTTCTTTCGAAATGGGGAACGACGCATAGAACTCAGATTGATGCACACAGCCTCAAACTGAGATGAGTTGTAGCCTAACTGTGGTTATTTGGCGTGTGACGACTGTAGATTGGTAAAAGCATATGTTTATCATGGAGTAGAAACCGCACAGATGTTGTAAAGCATAGAACCAGTTCCATGCTGGGGTATCATTATTTCCGTTGTAGGAGTGGTGTTGCTTGTGGCAATGGTATTAGGTTAGAGGAAATGATTTTGTACATGAAATGTTAAACGGATCTCTTTGTGAAAGGTGCATGCACTATATATGCAGTCAATATATTGCATACACAGTTCCGTGCTTATTCTGGAATAATGGGGAGAGTTCGAATGACAAAATTTTACATGGTCAGTGGTGACATTTCGAGATGCAAGGGTCCGTTTGGAACTGTGCATGCTAGAACTGAATTTGGTTTGTGGGAATCGAAGCCCAATTCATTTTGAACTGAAACTGGAATAGGCAAGTACTCCCTCTGTTCCACAATGTAAGATGTTTTAGGCATTTTCCACATTCACATTTGTTCACATGTATCTAGACACGTTTTAGCGTATATGTCCACTCATTTCATTTCAAATCTAGACAACACCTAAAACATGTTAATGGAATCGTCGACCACCCGAGTGGGTGGAGATGATGAGGACAAGGGTCGTCAGTTAGTTCGAACGGTTCGTCAGGATCCAAGGTCATGTGCTAGGTATTGAGGGTTTTCCATCTTAGTTGGTTCCCAATCCAACTGACATCGGTACACAATTTCAATTCCCAGTATCAAAGTCATCTAAACACCAGAATTTACAGGGCTTGATTCCAAGTCTGTGATTCCAAGCTCAATTCTGATATCCAAACAGGGTGCGAGTTCTTTATTGGGTTTGCAAGTTGGTTTTAAATATAAAACTAATGAAAGCAGATTTACATGGCAGATGTTTGTATTTTGTCAGTGATCCAATGTTCAAAATCAAGGGTACTTACAATAAATCGTGTCGCATATAATTTTGAGCTGGATAGTGAGCAATCTCATGTTCTGTCATCAACTGATGTATGAAGTATCAGATAATGGGTTGACACGTTGTTTTACAGACCCCAACGATTGGGATTTCGTTGTGAAATCGAACATAGAATGCACATGTATCGGCATATTATTTCCATGTTAGGAAATTATTTTTGATTACGCTTTGGGGCATGACTTCGCTTATATATATGGTAGTTCTCTGAGTCATCACATCCCCACTTGAACTGAATTGACCTCTTGTGTTGTTTAATGTAGAATCTTTTTTCACTCCCCAATATATCACCTACTGTATGCTATCTGTGTTAAATTTGCACGAGTCCTATATTAATACCCTTGCTATGCTAGTTTGGCAACCTTATTGTTGTGCACTATATTGTTGACATTCTTAACTGCAACACATAGGTGCTGATTCTTGCATTGCCACGCTGTACTATTTTTTTTCTTATTTTTATGACTTTTACATTCTTAACTTTTACTTATTCACCAGTGCTGAAATCAATAGCTCTGTTTCTGTGGACTGGGACCATGCGAAAGGACAACCAACAAATAAACGGTTTGGTTTATTCTATGCTTGTTTGGAGTCTGTAATTAACTGTTTTCTGTTGAATGTTTGTTAACTTTGCATGAAATTGCAACAGTCCTAGGTCAGAAGCTGGTGCTCAGCCCAGCTCCAAAGCATGCAGGGAGAAAGTGAGAAGGGACAAGCTAAACGAGAGGTATGCCCCTACCAGCAAATGCATTTTATTATGTTTTTGGGATTATTTCTTGTGGCAGAATTTTATTTGTTCACTTCAATGGAGCTTATGGTTTTGTTTCTGTTAGGTTCTTGGAATTAAGTGCTGTCTTGGATCCAGGGAAAACACCTAAAATCGATAAGTGTGCTATATTAAATGATGCTATTCGTGCTGTAACTGAATTGCGTACTGAAGCAGAGAAGTTGAAGGATTCAAAGGAGTCTCTCCAAGAGAAGATTAAAGAGCTGAAGGTTTGCACTTTCTCAAGGTCATTTACTGTATGTGCACCTAGTTGGATCTGTGTGTGTGTGCACGACAGTATTTACAAGATTTTGTCAATATACCTGTCTTATGTTGTGCACTTCTACTCGTTGGTTCATACATAAATGGACCTGATATCTACCTGCTGTACTGTTAATGGGCTACAAACTAGCGATTGTTGATTCCATAAGCTTGTACATCAGAAGCAACCCGTTATCTCTTCAACCTGCTCTATTTTGTGTGTGTTTGTTTCTTTCTTTAAACATTAATTTTTATTGAGAGATCATGTAGAACGTATTTATGGTAAATAGTTTCTCCAACAAACAAGTTGATTATGATATTCTTTGATTTGCAGGCTGAGAAGAACGAGCTGCGTGATGAGAAGCAAAAGCTGAAGGCAGAGAAAGAAAGCCTGGAGCAGCAGATTAAGTTCATGAATGCCCGTCAGAGCCTCGTACCACACCTACAACACCCTTCGGTTATCCCTGCGTCTGCATTTGCTGCTACCCAAGGGCAAGTGGCAGGACAGAAGCTAATGATGCCTGTCATTGGCTACCATGGATTTCCCATGTGGCAATTCATGCCACCTTCTGATGTCGATACCTCAGATGATCCCAAGTCTTGCCCTCCTGTTGCTTAAGCCAGCGAAGATCATTGGCTTCATCTATCTTGTGGGGAAGGGGGGCGAAGCTGCCTTCGTTTCATGTCTATTTTGGTCGTCAGTGTTACTATGTAGTTAAACCCAGAACAGAACTCAAGCCTCTTCGTTACATCATTTGGTGACATGTGATCTTGCAACACCGTTGTACATCGTTAGTAAATAAATACCACCCATTGCATGAAATGGTGATCTGATGTTGTCGAATTATGTCTTCGGTGACCTTGTTTTCCATGTTACCCGCGGTTAGGTATATGCCATGCCAGTAATATACTGAGGATATATTTATTGATTGGTCTTCTTGGACCGAGTTGGTCCCGCGATTCTCGCATGTGCAAAGAGTTGCAGCGGTAATGGTTACAACGTGATAACCTCTCTTAGCAAGACGTGCTCTCCACTCATCTTATGCTAATAATTTACGTTTGCCTGTGATATTCGTGTTCCTTTTGTATTTGTAATTGGCTACCATTTCCATCTTCGATTTGATGTCTTGTTTTGATGGGAGTATCAAATTTGTCAATAACAACTGTGTCCATTCCTTACTCGTAGTGTTTTCAGGAGGAAATGGGCGAGCAATGTAACAAGACCAGCAGCAGGTTGCATGGAAAAGACGAACCAAAAATATTTTGGATAATATACTCCCAAACCAGACTAGGACAAACCGAAATGAACACTTCCTCGCAAAAATTATGTTGTATTCTCAAAATGGGGTTACAAGTATCCTTACATCAAGTACAAGTAATTCACAATGGTAGATGGAAATAAATATAGTTCAATAAACAAGAAAAAAGAGCCTTTTGGTACAAAAAGTATACTAGTTAATCACTCCTCGAAACGAATATTCAGATGCATATACAACGGTCAACATCGCCCGTTTGTTGCTTGATTTAAGCCGCAATGGCCACGAGGGCAGCGAACGCCAGCCCGGCCATGGCTGCCGTCGTCTGCTGATACCGCGGCGCGGACGCCGATGACTTGGCCGCGGAGGCAGTCGGGGCGCCCGCAGGCGCGGTGGTGGCGTCCGCGTAGACGTCTGCGGGAGGGGAGGGAAGCGGGGCCCCAGAAGGAGCGGCCCCGGGCGTTGCCTCTGCTTCTATTGCGGCAGCGGTGGCGGCGTCGTAGGGGACGGTGGTGATCTTGACGTGCATGGTGCCGTTGGTGCAGTGGCGCGGGATGCCACAGATGAAGTAGCGCGTGCCGGTCTCGGTGAGCTCAAAGGAGGTAATGCCGCCGGAAAAGGTGTCGATGGGGTGGCTGGTGGCGCAGCTGCTGTAGTCCGCCTCCGTCACCTCCAGCACGTTGTGGTACGGTTCGTACTTGAACACTGTCGAATTAAGTTGATGCACGCAATGTGTGACACTACCATTGAGAAGAAAACGTGCAAGTAGATCATCACAGGCAGGAATGTTCTGTATATGGTCATCCAAGTTAAACTGTCGAAGGATTACCTATGAAGTCGCCGACCATGAAGGTCTTGCCGGCGGTCCACTTGTCGTAGTCGACGTACGTGTCCCAGCCAGTGGAGTCGTCGACGGTGTAGTTCTTCGCCAGCGCCGTCGTGGCCAATGCGGCGACCGCCATGATAGCGAACAATGCTCCTGAGATGGCCTTCATAGCTCCCCTCGTACGTAGATATCGGAAATCTGCAAAGGGGATCGGTACTTCGGCAGGTGTGATCGCCTGATGAACGATATTGCTACAACCAGGCTAGGATGGTGGTATATATACCGTGCGCTAGAGCGACGAAAGACGTTCTCTCTACCTACTGTTTTTTCTATTGGGAAATTGTTTATGGCCTGCCATGAAACATATGGAAAGGAGGAGATTACAGGTTGATCTGGGTATGTAGCTAGCTAGTAGGTACTTTCGTGGTTCAGTTCAGTTCACAAATTTGGGATCGAAATGATTAATTGTACATTACACCTGGTTGATTTTGCAGCTGTGTTTAGATATCACTTTGACATGTGAGATTCACTATTTAAATTATTGGCAATTCCTCTACGTGAGCCCAAGTCGTTGCTTCGTCCGTACCCGAGAATAATACTCTCTTGTTCGTGGCTTCGTGCTTCCCATGATCACTCTTACATGTCACTGTATATCCTCTCACACAAAGTTGTCATTATAGATATCTTTTTTTCTGAACACGGTGTCATGTTTTTCTAGATAATAGGCATTTTCTGACATATGCTTTAAATTAATAAAGCACCAACACTAGTATAGATCGAGCAAATGCAAACGGTTGACTTTCACGGTCGTAGACGATTATAAGACCCGTAGCTATTCATGGGTGGTCGATGTGGGGGACTATCGCACACAGACACTATAATCATATACGATGTAAAACGTTCACAGATGCTCCGTAGAATCCATGTGTGTGTGATGGTAACAACATCGTAGACGATATCTGCGTTCTAAAACATTACACACGGCTACGATTTATTAGTCGTCTGCCTTTTATTGTGATTGCACAAGCTTTAGTAAATTCTTTCGTGTGTGTTCGAAGATCCACCACACACGATTCTAATACCAGGTCCATACCTGTAGGTTTTCCTGTAGGTTTTCGTTTCAGTTCCATACATTGCAATACATGCATTTATCAAGAAGAAGAATCATCCACTAGCAAATCTTATTCTTGTTTCATTTATTTCATATTGCATTTTCGGATACAAAAGTATCAACTGCTAGCTATACAAATGTGAAATCTACACAAAATAAAAACTTTTCTTGGTTGCGTCTTTGTTTTTAATGCCAAAGAACTGTGGCCATTTCTCCCGGTCTGCTACTTGTTTGAGGGTCACTTATATGACTTCGGGAAAAGGTAGACGCCACTCACTGAGTGAAAGAACATTTCCTAATCCTTGAAGTTTTGTGTGTTAGTTAACAATACTAGTGATGCTCTAATATGATGTTAAGTGTTGCATGAATTTATTTGAACAATCCATAATTCATAAACGCCAAAAAAGTGGGAAGAATAAAAGCTCCAGGAAACACCGGAATATTCCGGTCCCAGTTCCATCGGAATATCCGGTCCCCCAGCAAATGTCCCATGAAAAATTGGCCAAGGACTTTCTAGGAACATGTACTGCGCCCCATTGGATTATTGAGACAGGGATTTCATTTCAACTGAAATATCCAATCTCCCAGATTTTGTCACAACTGGAATATCCGCTCCCCCACTTTTTCGAAGAATATGTCTGAAGAAGAAAAAAAGTCAGCACTAGACTCGGTTGGAAATTTGGGCCCGATATTCTCCCCAACCGAATATCCGGTGCCCCTTTAGTTTGCCTAAGATGTCGACTAAGTAAAAGAAGCCAAGGAGTACTGGACTCGGTCGAAAATTTCCACCGGCCGAAATATCTGGTTGGCCGGAGTATCCGTCCATCACTTATACCGGAATATCTGGTGTCTCAGGCAACGGCTAGAAATTGGAGAGAGATATAAATACTCTTCACTTACCTCCAGCCAGAGTTGACTGTTCCAATCTCTCTCCCCCCATTTATTGCAAAAGTCAATTCGTACAAGATCTCCTCACCTAACCACTCAAATTCATTGATCTTTGGAGAACCGAAGGAGAAGTTCCCGATCTACTACTCCACCGAAGAGTTTTTCTTTCCCCCCTCATGAACTTGAGGAATTTCAAACTAGGTTTTCCTTGTGAAAAACCTATGCCAACTTGTTGATTGTTGGTGTCTTGAGACCTCATGTGGTCAAGATATGTTGTGGTCATCTTGGGAGCGTCCAATTAAGTTGTGGGTGTGTATCTCAAGCTTGTTGTAATGTATTCGATCTCCACCCAAAAGGAGTTCAATAGATGAAGGTGACCCCAACCTTCGTGGTGGGATTCATTGAAGAAGAAAGCTAGCTTTTGTGGCGTTGAGACCAACCTATGGTGGCGGCTCGCACCTTTCCAACGATACGTACACCCTTCATGGTGGAACTCGGGATTACATCATCTCCTCCATGTGCTTCGACTCGGTTCCCTCGCTCCACTGCTTTACTAACTCGTACCCTTATATTATTGTATCTTGTTTACTTGTGTTTTAGTTGCTAGCTTGCCATATAGTTAAATTCACCATAGTTGCATATCTATAAAATGTACCTTTGTGTAAAGCCTTAATTTGAAAAGAATTAAAATTTGAAGTAGCACCTTGATACGTCCAAAACGTATCTACTTTCCCGATCACTTTTGCTATTGTTTTACCTCTAATTTGTGTGTTTTGAATGCAACTAACACGGACTAACGCTGTTTTCAGCAGAATTACCCTGGTGTCTCGTTTTTGTGTAGAAATATCAACTTTATGGAAAACCCCCAAAAAACACCTGGAAGTCATTTTCTCACCCGAAGGATCCAGGAGCCAGAAGACCAAACGGAGAGGAGCCACGTGGGCCCTACACCAGGTGCTGGCGCGGCAGGCTCCTGGTTGCGCCAGCACATGGTTAGACCGACTCGGTCCGCGACCACGATGGAGCTCCTCTCCTCTCCTCTCCTCCTCCACCCACCTCACCGGCGTCAATGGAGCTCCTTCGGCGTGATCTCCCCCCACTGAAGACATGGAAGGACTCCTTCATTGGGATTTCTCTCCGGGTTTGGCAGTGGCCGCTCAGGTTCGTCGTCAATTCAACTCATCCGTCCACTTCTCTCCCTCTTGTGGTCTAGAAGAGTTCTACCTAGTGGCCGCATTTTCATCTGCTTGTTTCCCCCTGGATGAATCCTCGGTTGGACTGGCACTACAATGTTGTATTGGGGGCATTGCCTCTGGCTTTCGGGTTTTCAAACTCAATGATAGGCGCTTCCGCTTCTCTGTGGCATCCAACAAGGTGGGACATTTCATCTATAGCCTACAAGATCGTGTTTGGCCAGATTTTGTCTGCCATTTCTCGCTCTTTCGAGAAGATGCTGAATCTGCTCGTTCTCATGTGAATGCTACGGCAAATGCATGGATCGAGGGTGTTTTCGATCAAAAGCTCTCACCGAGAAAACCTATGACGGTCCATCATGATCTCAGCTTTCTGCGTACATGCGATATAGGAAATAAGATCAACTCTTCGCTTACTGACGCTACCTCTGTAAAATCCTCCTCGAAGAAGTATGGTTCAATCAAATTTGGATCATTTGACTCGTATCCAGATCTGAAGCTGCCTGTTCATCCTGAAGTTTCAAATTTGAAAATTGGAGCATTCACTGTAGATCTTCCGGGCGAACTATATGCAGAATTTTCTCTGATTATTGCTGGGCGGGATTTCTGGACCTCTAATAACTTGGCCATCAATACTTCTATTGCCAAAAGATTAGGCCACGCGCTGGATCTCTATGAATCTAATTATTCTGTTGAGGAAATTACGCAAGCAATTAAATTTTTTGGGCTACCAGATAAACAGAAGGTAACTGAACTCCGGAAGAATTTCCTTGCATGCAATAACGTTGCATCCGCTGACGTTGCATCCGCGGTACCTGAACCTGTTCAACCTGATCCCGGGCCAGAACATCCACCTGCCCCTTTGGGCCTAAGAGCACTTCTTCAAAATCTTGCTTCTGGACCAACTCTTGGTTGTTTCAAATGCCTCGAGCTTGGACATATTCAGCGCTCCTGTACTAATGAATTTAAATGTCTGGGCTGCTATGGAATTGGACACAAGCTCCGTGATTGCTGGATTAATCCGTGGTGTACTTTCTGCCATCTATCGGGTCACAAATATGGAAATTGCCCACGTATCAATTGCTCCCAATGCGGTTTGGCAGGTCATTTAAAGACAACCTGCAATACTAAGAAGGTTTGGGTACAGAAAAGATCTAAGGCTCTTGGTTTGGAAACTAAATATCACGCTGATCATATTGATCACAATAGCGCTGATTCAGTTACCATATTATCGCCATTGGCTCCTCTAGAGGCACCGACCCCTCCCTGCTCAGCTTCCCCTGACGGACTGTTAGTTGCCACCAAGACACCATTGTCCCCATACCTCAAGCATATTGTGATCATGGCGAAATTCCCCATGAACCCATACCCGTTCATTGCTGCACATGCTGAAGTGATCCCTGGACCAGAAGATCGACTGCAAAGGAACATGTTGGTGGTGGGAGCACCACCCCTCACACACGAAGAGTTCGCCATCGCCACGGTAAATCAACCCATCCCTGACCAGAGCAAGAGAGCCATGCTATCCCGCATTGTCAGATTTATAGAAAGAGACATGAACTATGAGGTTGTTGGGGCTGAGCTTAGTGCACTAGGTGTTGGACTGATTGAATTTGAAGATGTTGCTGTTAGAGATCACCTGGTATTAGATAGCCCTCACCATCTATCTGAACACTTGACTTTTTCTCTGTGCCGTTATGATGAGGGTTTAAATATGCGTACTCCTGTGTTTGAGTTTGAGGCCTGGGTGATGATGCTAGCCTTCCCAATAGACTACCAAACCGAAACATATATCAACAGGGCTGTCAGTTGCTTCGGTAGAATGTTATTTTGGCATCGGCCTAGTGAGAGCAGATCTAGGACTCTTGTGAGAGTTCTGATTAATGAAATTCGTCAAGTGCCAATGAGTCTGATTGTTAAGAGATGCACTTCTATTGCTGGACTTGGTAGATCATGGAGTGTTCCGATTTACATGCTGAATGGTAGGCACACTCACCCCACCCTAGTTGGCAACGAAGAACCCACTCCACCAGGCAATGAGACCCCACACCCATATTTACCTCCCAATGCGACTGAATTTCAACAATACAACATGCAGCAGCAGATTTGGAACCAACATAACTTGATGCATCACAAACACCAAAGGAACCTCCTGGAGGAACTCGATTATGAGGATCTTAGCCCCGAGGAGACTGAAACTGATGGCTCTGAACCTGACACTAGCAATATCATCCGTGTCAACATGAGAGAGGCTCTTGGATACACTGGATCGTCGATGATGGATGGCGTTACCACAATATCTCGTATTCAAGATGATGGTTTAGATGCATGGAACGATCATGTCACCCAGGTTGAGTCAGCTGCTGACAGGTTCATTCAAGGGTTCAATGATGGTGAACTTTACTTTGTTAGGGCTGGGGGCTCGGAGATCAATCTGCAGGTGCCTTTCCTACCCACCTGGGACGCATTCTGGGGCCACCATCTGCGCCAAGTCTACACCCGCCGCATATGTCAAGAAAATGACAACCGGATGACTGCCTACCTGTGGATTGATGAGTTCATATCTGCGGTAAGGAGGATTGTTATAGATAATTGTCTGTTTGCATACGATATAGGCGAGAAACCACTCACTGTACTCCCCATTTGCACCATCCCACTCTCACTGACTGTATGCATGGACCTGCCGGAGGTTATCCTGAAGTTTAGCCTTGATAATGAGAACCTGATGGACAACTTACCGGAGAATTATGCCATGGCCTCCCTTGATCTGGGCTTTGTATCGGATGACTGCCCCAATATGGATCTGCTCCCGCTCCTCACTGATGCGGAATATCCATCCCAGCTGTTTGCTCCTCAAGCTGATACTGAACTGATCTTGCCGGCGCCTGCTCCCCGCCGCCGTGGACGTCCCCGCAAGTCTGAAACTCCGATGGTCACATCTCAAGTCAAAAGATGCACCAGAAACAACAACGAAGGGTTCAAACTCCTGGCACTACCGGACATCACCCGTCGCAGCTCATCGGTGCCCAAGGCCCTTCCACCTCCTGTGATACAGCTGGATGAGATGCAGCGCATTGGAGTTGAAGAATGTGGCATTTCCCTGGAGGATCTCTCGGAAGATCGCCTACGCCGCCCACGCAAGAAATGATGCATCCGATCAAGACGTTCCTAAATAAAATGACATGTATCATGTCCCATTTATTTGTTCCTATGTTAGTCTGCTTATTGCAGCAACCATCTTTATTATTGTGTGAGATTTACTGAACCTGAGATGAACCATTTGAATCGTATTTGGCGTTTATTGTGCTGGAATATTCGTGGTATTAATATGTCTGAAAAATGGCCTTTGATCCGCAATAAAATCGATGAGAGTCTTGCATCTATCATCTGCTTCCAAGAAACAAAAAGAAGTGATTTGTCTCTTGGTTATATCAAAAACTTCGCCCCAAGACGCTTCAACAAATTTGCTTTTGTACCATCTGAGGGGGCATCTGGGGGTTTACTGATTATGTGGGTAGGAAATAATTTCCTGGGTGAGGTTATTCAGTCCGAGAGTTTTGGTTTGGTTATCAAGTTCACATCACTAATCTCTGAAGATATATTTTACCTTGTAAATGTATATGGGCCATGTGAAGGGGTGGCTAGAGAAAATTTCATTGCTTGGCTTTATAGCCTGAATATCGAAGATGATGCTCTCTGGTTACTCGTTGGAGACTATAATTTCTATCGATACTCTGACAGCAGGAACAGACCAGGGGAAAATATTGAGGATATTGAAACGTTCAATGATCTGATCAACTATCAAGGACTGGTGGAACTACCAATTAAAGGGAGGGCATACACATGGAGCAACATGCAAACTGATCCTCTCCTAGAACAACTAGATTGGTTTTTCACCTCATCAAATTGGACAATGAGATTCCCTAACACTATGGTGCACCCATTGGCAAGATCTACATCAGATCATGTACCATGTGTAATTGCCATTGACTCATTTTATTCCCAAGCCAAAAATATTTCGTTTCGAAAGTTTTTGGATCAGTATGCCGGGCTTTATGGAAGTGGTGCAATCTGTTTGGGACATTCACTGCCAGGGGGACAGCGCTAAATCCCTAACTGCAAAACTGAAACTATTACGCAAAGGCTTGGAAAATTGGAGCACTAGTCTATCAGTGATTAATAGGCAGGTCAACAATTGCAACAAGACAATACTTCTACTGGATGATATTGAAGATCAGAGAGCCTTACATATTACTGAATGGAATTTTAGATCCATCATTAAAGATAAACTGAGTCAGCTATTACACTGTAAACAGGAATATTGGAAAAAGAGATGCACTGCTAAATGGGCGAAATTTGGTAGTGAGAACTCGGCATATTTTCACTCAATGGCCACAATTAGATATCGGAAGAATACTATCTCCACCATTGCAAGAAATGATGGTACGATGGTATCTGATCATCATGAGAAAGCAAGCATACTTAAGGCATCCTTCCACAGCATATTGGGTGTTCAAGTACCTCTTCATCCGACTTTTGAGTTTGCTACCTACCTACAACCTACTATTGATCTCTCATCTCTATCCCGGCCATTCACAACATCAGAGATTGATGACACCGTTAAGGAGCTCCCCTGTGACAAAGCACCTGGACCAGATGGTTTCAATGGTCTATTCATCAAAAGATGCTGGAATATAATTAAGCACGATTTTTATCGACTTTTCAATGATTTTTGGAGTGGTCAAGTGAATCTACAGAGTATCAATGATGCATATATCACACTAATCCCAAAAAATAATTCTCCGGTAACTCCAAATGACTTTCGACCCATCTCACTACTCAATTCATGCTTCAAGCTTATCACAAAAGTGCTGGCCAACAGACTACAAGGGAAGATTCTAAAACTAGTACATGCCAATCAATACGGCTTTTTGAAAACAAGAATTATCAAGACTGCGTAGCATGGGCGTATGAATATATCCACCAGTGTCACCACTCGAGAAAGAAGAACATCATACTTAAATTGGATTTCACTAAAGCATTTGACTCCATTGGACATAATGCTCTTTTAAAAATATTGGAATGCAAGGGATATGATGATAGATGGATTATGTGGATGAGAACTATCTTCTCTTCTGGTTTCTCAGCTGTTCTACTCAATGGAGTACCAGGGAAAAAATTTCAATGCCGTAGGGGGGTCCGACAAGGTGATCCACTATCTCCAATTCTTTTTGTTGAAGGTGCTGATTTATTACAATCTATGATCAATTTTCATGCAAACCTTGGAGAGCTAACTGCACCTATTCCCTTATCGGACACTGACTTCCCTATTGTACAATACGCGGACGACACATTGATTATTATGCAAGCTTGCCCTAGACAACTAAGAGCACTAAAGAAGATATTGGGAGAGTTTGAACAGGTGACTGGCCTGCAAATCAATTATGACAAAACATCAATGATGCCAATTAACATTGAAGACTTAGAACTACAATGCCTCTCCCAAGTGTTCGGATGCGCAACAGGGTCTATTCCATTTCCTTATCTGGGATTGCCTCTTGGTACAACTCGTCCCACAATACAAGACCTTTCTCCACTAACTGATCAACTGGAAATAAGGCTCAATGCCAGCTCAAAATTATTGGACTCAGGAGGAAGACTCACATTTGTTAACTCTATACTCTCATCCTTACCTATCCACTTTTTGGGTGCACTCAAACTTCCTAAGGGGATTTTAGAAGCATTCGACAAAGGGAGAAGACATGGACTCTGGAGTAAAAATGAAATAACTGGTATATCACACTCCCTTGCTGCTTGGCCTATAGTTTGCTCACCCAAAAAGCATGGTGGCCTAGGCGTGCTTAATTTTGAAATTCAGAACAATGCATTACTTCTAAAACAGCTGCACAAATTCTTCTGTAAAGCTGACATTCCATGGGTTAAATTAGTCTGGTCATTGTATGATGATGCACCCCCTCAAGCTCAAAGCCCTAGAGGTTCATTCTGGTGGAAGGATATATTCAAGTTAATACATATTTACAGAAGCATCACAAGTTCAGAGATCAACAATGGTTGGTTGACATTATTTTGGAAGGATAATTGGTGGGGAAATGAAATTCTATGCGACAAATTCCCACATCTATACTCATTTGTACTCAATGAAGATACATCAGTGGCAGACATGTCATCCACAATGACACCGAATCAACTATTTATGCTGCCCTTATCAGTGGAAGCATTTGAGGAGATGGAGCAAATTAATCAAAGACTCAACACTATAGATCATACCTCAGAAACGGAATACACTCGTGTGTTTGCATGGGGAAATACACAATACACCCCAGCTAAGTTCTATAAGTTCATCTTTTCTTGATTGCCCATGAAGGAGATCCACCAATCGGTATGGAAGTCAAGGACTCTACCTAAACTTGAAGTATTTGTTTGGCTTCTCCTACGTGACAGACTAAATACTAAAGATATGATGATAAGGCGCAAATGGAATATTGAGGACGGACCAAACTGTGTGCTCTGTAATGCCAACACAATTGAAACTAGAGATCATCTTTTCTTCGAATGTCACTTTGCCAAGAGATGCTGGGAAGATATCAACATTACATGGACCAACAACTAGGATATATGTGAGCGCATCAACACTGCCATTGGGACCTTCAATGGCCCTTGCTTCATGGAAGTATTATCTTGTGCGGCCTGGAATATATGGAAAGCTAGAAATGACCTTATCTTCAGAGAGGCCATTCCACATTGGGGGCGCTGGAAGAGGAATTTTGTTGCTGACCTTCTACTCCATAGACATAGGGTCAAGGAGTCTTTGATAGTACCTCTTATTGAGTGGGCTAGTAACTATGAGTTGTAAACAATTTATCTTCTTTTCTTTTATCTTTTTCTTTTCTTTCCATCCACCGTAAACTCTACTGTACAACTGGTTTGATCTTATAATTGAAAATCACTAACTGTGGGGGTTCTCCCTCACGGTAAATCTTTCAAAAAAAAAAAACTCCTCACGACCCCCTCGCGGCTACTTAACCCTCCTAACCTAAAAACGCACGGGGGTATCCACTTTGTCGAGAAACATCTCCGTACGTCGCCTCCGCCATCGCGAACCCTAGTTCGGGGACCTAAAGTCTATGTTCCGGCACCCTGCCGGGACGGGGAATCGAAGAGGATCATCGCCATCGTCATCGCCAACGCCTCTCCATAAACCATCCATGTTTCCACATCCATGTGTGAGTAATCCACCGTTGTAGGCTTGAGCGGATGGTAGGGATTGGATGAGATCATTCATGTAATAACTGTAATATTGTTAGGGCATGGTGCCTAGTATCCGTTATCGGTGTTTTACGTCATTGTTGCAACTTGTTATGCTTAATGCTTGACACTAGGGCCCGAGTGCCATGATTTCGGATCTGAACATGTTATTGTATCATGAGAATAATTATTGTTTTAGATTATATCTATGAGTTGTATACATATATTATTGTCCGGAACCGACGGCCACAAAGTGGCAGCAATTGGGATAACCAGAGGGAATGGCTGTGATGTGAGGATCACATGTGTTCACGGAATGTTAATCTTTGCTCCGGTACTTTATTAAAATGAGTACCTTAATTGCTAGTAGTTTCCCTAGAGGCCCCGCTGCAAACGGGCTGGCAGGACAAAAGATGTTGTGCAAATTTCTCATTGCGAGCACGCACAACTAAATTGGAATACATGATTAGTTAATACTTGGATGCTTTATCTTATTTATCTGCAAATGCCTATGCTATGATATTATATGAATTATCCTATCCATGCAACGCCCGTACTGAAGGAGATATATCCTAGAGGCAAATAAATATATAGTATTTATCGCATTATCTCATAAGTTTATAATATGTTTTTGTATTATGCTATAACTGTATTAACCGGAATTGTTAATACACGTGTGATACATAGACTAACCAGAGTCCCTAGTTAGCCTATATATAAACTAGTCCATTGGGCAACAGTTGATCGAGATTCCCGATCATGGACAATGACGTCGGTTGACAATGGGGTCATCTTATTGGTGGAATAAGGTGATGGACGTACGCAAAGTATTGCAATAAGATCGTATTACGATGTTTGTCATTTACAATAGGAAGTAATATAATAGCTTATTGCTTAGACCGTGAGATTGTATTTATTGCTGCTCCATAGGGTTTGAGTGCATTAAACGTTGTGTCTTATATAGCATGACAATAAATGTGTTTATCTTGGGTATCTTAAAAGAGTATGTTGAGACGTATGGATCAAGAGCGGGATTTGTTCATTCGTGTAATGAAAAGATACTCTGGGCCCACTCGGTGAGATTACGTCTATATAGTTACGCAGCTTATGACTAGGTCATGGAGATGTAATATCACAGACGAGTTCGGTTGACAACAGGGCATCGGATGTCTATGATCATATCTCGGACAATATAGTATCGTAGAAATCAAAGGGAATAAATATCATGTTTATGGTTAAACGACGATATTCATAGAATGCAGAGGGGCCGTCACATGCATCCAGGTATCCCTGGCGGTCATTGGCGAGCGAAGGGTTTCGACCATGTCTGGAGTGTTCTCGAACTGTAGCGTAACAAGACTTAAGGTATTAACGACACTCGGAGATAGTTTTGGAATAATATAGAAAGTGAATGGAGAGAGAGAAATAATCCGGAAAGGGTTCCGGTGGTCCGGAACGAGTTCCGGGAAGGTCTGGAATGGTTCCGGGAATGTCCGAAAGATGTTCGGGTGGTCCAGAAAATGTTTCGGGGTGATGGGAGATTAAATAATATGTAAATATATTAATTATAATTTATTATATTTTATATTAATTAAATATTAATAAAAAAGGAGAAAAAGTGGGCAGCCCACCTAAGTGGACAAAGAGAGGCCCAAGAAGGGGGTGAAGGAGATATGCCCTAGAGGCAAATAAATAAGTAGTATTTATTGCATTATCTCATAAGTTTATAATAGGTTTGTGTATTATGCTATAACTGTATTAATCGGAATTATTAATACACGTGTGATACATAGACAACCAGGTCCCTAGCAAGCCTCTATATGAGCTAGTCCATTGGGCAACAGTTGATCGAGATTCCCGATCAAGGACAATGACGTCGGTTGACAATGGGGTCATCTTGTTAGTTGAATAAGGTGGTGGACATACGCAAAGTATTGCAATAAGATCGTATTACGATGTTTGTCATTTGCAATAGATAAGAGTATGATAGCTTATTCCTTAGACCGTGCTTATTGATGCTTCGTAGTAGTACTTTGAGAGCATCAAACGTTGTGTCTTATATAGCATGACAATAACGGTGTCCATCTTGGGTATTCCAAAAGAGCATCAAGACGTAAGGATCAAGAGCGGGATTTGTTCATTCTTGTAATGGAAAGATACTCTGGGCCCACTCGGTGATATTGCATCTATATAGCTGCGCAGCTTATGACTAGGTCATGGAGATGTAATATCACAGACGAGTTAATAACCTTCGTCGGTAACAAGATACAGCAAAGGCATCGGTGTGTCTACGATCATATCTCGGACAAGGTAGTATCGCAGAGACAAAGGGAATGAATATCATATTTATGGTTCAACGACGATATTCGTGGAATGCACAGGGGTCGTCATATATTTCCAGGTATCCCTGACGATCATTGGTGAGCGGAGTGTCTCGACCATGTCTGGAGTGTTCCCGAACCGTAGCGTAACAAACTTAAGGTCTTAGCGACGCTAGGAGATAGGTTCTGGAATTTTATAGGTTTTTGTTGGAGAGAAAGAAATGATCCGGAAAGAGTTCCGGTGGTCCGGAAGGAGTTCCGGGGAGGTATGGAATGGTTCCGGGAATGTCCGAAAGTTGTTCGGGTGGTTCCAAAATAGTTTCGGAGTCACGAGATATTGAATTATACATAAATATATTAATTATGAATTAATGGGATTTTTATATTAATTTAATATTAATTAAATAAAGGAAAAAGGGGGCTCCCACCTACATGGGCCCTAAGAGGGCCCAAGAGGGGGAGCCGCACCCCACAAGGGGGGGTGGGCCCCATGGGGGTTCGGCCGGCCCATGGTGGGGGCGCACCAACCCCCCTCCTCCTTTAGTCCCACATGGGGGAGCCAAGGGGTTTGCACACCCCCTTCCCCATTTATATACCAAGGCATATTAATTGATTTAATACATAAGAAAATCCAATTAATTCCCGATTTCTCTCTCGATCTCGTGGTTCCCAAGTCGGAGCCGCGCCGAGCTGAGGAAGGGGGTCTCTCTCCACCTAAGCCATACCGCAGAGCGCCGTTGCTCTGCGGGATTCCAGATAAGATCTACTCCTGTGATTTCAGCTGGATCTGAATGACCGGGAGTTGTCGCTAGGCTCCGTATGTTTGCGAGTGCTCGGAGGCTACTCTATTGAGGAGCTTGGGCGACGTCGTCTCGCCCCCTGCAGCCGCCGCGCCTCCCCCCCTCTGCTGCCGGCGCACCAGCCCTGGTGCTGGCGCTCTGCCTTCTTCCGCCCGACGCCCGTCGACGCAGATCATCATCGACACCCCGGCGTCATCGACTCCGACATCGCGGCAAGTTCTCCGCGACCTCGAGGTCGGCTACGTACGACTTCATCGTCAACGCTTGTGCGGGAGCGTAATCCCCGCTATCGGTCTACATGGAGGTAATGTAACCCGTTCCGTCACCGTTATCGCATGTACTAGATAGATAGATCCTGGCTAGTTAGGGTTCCGTTCGCTAGAAAATTATTGTTTTCTGCACCGTAACCCCTTCAGTGGTATCAGAGCCGATCTATGCGTAGTACTGCTGGTACGGTTAGAACTCATGTTGAATGAGGGCGTCTTTCTTATATTTGCTACCCTCTAGCGTGCACTTGCGGTGCCTTCGGTATTGAGTTGATGAAGCGGCCCGGACCGACTTTACGCGTACGCTTACGCGAGACTGGTTCCACTACTGACATACGTCTTGCACCGTATCTGTGGCTGGCGGGTGTCTGTTTCTCTCTCTCTAGTCGGCAAAGCATTTTCAATGGAGGGCCCGAAAGGGATGCTTAAACATGCAATTATACGATTGGCGTTGTGGTACAAAGTTCGTAGGTAGGGAAGCGATTCTCTTACGAATAAGCCTATTTGCCACGTAAAAATTGCAAAACTAAATAAAGCTAGAGGCGTCTAACTTTGTTTTGCAGAGGCGTTATTTTATGTGACATGGTTACGGTAAGTTTTGATATTACTCGTACTGTCGGAGGCAATGGAGGGCTCTGTAGACTCGGAGCCATGCCGGGGCGCCGGGGGCCAGGCACATGGTGCCATGAAGGTCCAGGCGCATCGACCATGTCACATCGCACTTCATTGCATCATTATTGTGTGCTGTTGTGTGTGCATCCTATTGATTGCTTATATGCTAGATATACAACGGTAGCATCATAAATAGGATGATCCCTAACAAATACCAAAATTGTGTTCTCCCTCGTTGCGCACCACCAAGAAAGTTCTACGTTATGAGGCAGGCCGTGATGATCGGGTGTCACACATCTCGTCGTTCACATACAGTGGGTGTAAGCCATGTTGCACGCGCAGGGTCTTCGAGGTTTGATTGGCGAGCCTAGCATACTCAGAGGTATGGCCTCGGAACACGGGAAGATCGAAAGATCGAGCACGAGTCACAGAGTTGTTGTGATCGACATGTTATGTCCACCTTTGAAGCTGTGCTGCCGGCCGTGGTGATCGGGGGTAGTGTGGTGGATGAGGGTCGTGTAATCGCCATTATTATTTTTAGGGATAATAATCTTGGTGTGGTGTGTTTTAGATAATGAGATTATAGAACTAAAACTCACCTATATATTATAAACTTATCTTACCTCTTTTGCGATCACATCTGGAGACTGCGGAACCACACTTCGGTTGCTTCCTCAAGAGCTCGGATTCTACATTAGAAGCCGACGGGTCCAACTTCATCAGCTGGTACATATGTTTTAGAAACATTCTCCAAACACAACAAACATCCTATATGTCCTAGAACATTAGTTATGAGTTAGACCAGATGATTCTGATAGCAAGGAGCAAGATGATGAGTTCCGTAAGCATCATGATATTTTCATGGAAGTGAAGGTCGTCATGAGCGTATGCCTAGCACCTGAGTTGAAAGTTGTATTCAACACATGGAGCCATATGTCGTGATTGATACGATCAGAGTTCACTTCAAAGATGAATTGAGTCTTGAGCAGTTCAGACAGCTTAGAAAGTTCCGGACCATTCACATGGGGAGCATACCTGTCTGGAGACTCGGTTGAAGAAGTTGTGTGACATCTACTTCAGGCTTACGGATATCTACGATTTCTAGATAGCGAACTCCAGTGCAGTAGAGATTGTGCTTTACCTCCTAGATGTGAATAGCATGTGCGTGAATATGCTATAGAGACACGATGAGCTTCTTCACGTTTGTGAACAAGTTCAAATCTCTAAAAGTTGATTCCATCGAAGAAGAGTTCTTCGACGCTACGGGTATATTTGATATACGAAGATATAAATGTATTCTTCTTATACTTGGTGGAAAGTATTTAATACTTGTTCTGTTTATGAAACAGTACCTGATTATCACAAGTATGCGGCGAAGGGTGACGTGACAGTGCACAAGTGATGGCAAGTTCATGGCCAGTAGTGCTCACGACCTTGAGATATCATATTAGTTATCATCAATAGTTTTTGATAAGACATTTTGTAATAGTGAGAGTGTGATCTAGTTTGGTGTCTTGAATGTTACAAGACATAATTATTCATATAGAACACATCAGTTGTTTTATGTTATGAAACAAAGCAGTTGTTTCATGTTATGAGTAATTTGCATCACATCTCAATTACATTATGCGTATGATATACATTTATAATAGCGGGAATGATAAAATTATGTGTCCAAAGAACAAACACCATCGAATTTAGTCATAAAGGCAATGAAAGAAGTAATGAATAATTTTGGTCCATTTAAGTATTTCGAGTGCCAAAATTGATTAAGTTTGAAATGCAGTATTGAAGTTGCAATACTAGAGGAAATTGATTGAGAGTCATTTTTAATGATTAATCAATGGTGTTATTGCATGATCTGAATTCTTCCATGATTTTGGTAAATAGGAGTATTTGCCCGATAAATTATGGAGTTTGAAATTAATTTGATAATATATCAAATGGGGTTTTTCAGAAGAAAGATTAGTGAATATTGTGTTCACAAAATTCGATCAAAGGACAATATTTTTGAATTATGGTTTCAACACAAAAGACTTGTGGAAATTCGTTTCACAATATTATAATGTCATATGTGGTGACATGTGGGGAATTATAATCATGCTCTATTTTAAATAAAGTGTGGTCTGTCAGAATCTGTCTTAGAATCTCCTAATATGTTCGAAACATTATAATCGATGTCCACTTTAGAAAATAGATATTTTTCTCAACGAGAATTCGTAGGATCGACAGTAGTGTCGACATGTATATGATTATGCGATAATTCGGAATATACATGAGTGGTTCTTTGTAGATTGCTCGCATTGGATGAGAGTGTATTCCAAAACCAAATAGAAACAAAACTTAGTTTGTTGTCTATGTAATTCCGAGGAAAATATGATTTTTCGAATTATGGTTTATGGATTGGAATTAGAAGCTTAAAATAAAGTGCCAGACCTATGTTGGAAGGTGTTCCAAAGAGTATATGTCTGCTAATGAAAATTTGGTGATTAAGAGTGAGGGAGACTAGAAAATTGTTTTCTGCTTGCAATCCTCTTCATAAAGATCATAATATTTTCATGAAAGAAACTTCTAAATAAAGTGCTGTTATATTTAATATTGCTGTCAGGTCACAGCACTGTATTAAGTATTTCAGATCTTGTTGACATATCAAGGTGCACTTTATGAATACAATGAAAGTTGAGAAAATATCGGAATACAAACAAAGGCTTTTTGAGTCTGGAAATCCAAAGTTACATTTGAAAGGATTAAGAGAGTAATTGTTGCTGCAATTCTTATTAGAGGAATAAGATTGTTTAATCATCATATAAAGTGTTATATGAGAAATGTGACTATAAGAAAGACGCGGTAGCATGTCTTGTCAAGAAATGTTTCTTGGACAAGATCAAATTTGGTGACTACATTTGTGTAGACATGCTTGAAGTCTGAGGGATTTGTATTAATGTAATACTGTAGTTTGTATTAAACTCGAATTGATAATAGATCAATGATTTTGATTTGACCAAAATGTCGTTTTAAGTGGGAGTCAATGTTAGTTTACTCAGGTGGAATATGTAAAGAGCATATTTTTGAGTGGGAGCTCAGAAACTCAAATATGTGGATGACACGTTTTTGAGTGGGAGCTCGTGTTGTCAAATATGTGGAGACATATTTTGAGTGGGAGTCGAATTCATCTTGTGTAGTTAACACATTGTGAAACTGTACCAATAGAATAGGATGAAGCTGTGAAACTATTTGAAAGTTAGTGTCTATTTTGAAATAGCACGGGAATTTTACATAGTTAGTCGAGTTGTTTTGGATTATATCTGAGGAGTCAGAATAGAATCAAAAGGATGGTCCTTTGGAATCCAATTGATCATTAAGAGTAATGATGCATGAAAGTAATGGTTGTATGACATGTGGGTCTATTATGTAATTTAGACATCATACAAAAATCATATTATCTGCTCGATGAAATATAACCGATGTTCTTGGAAGAAGAGCAGTTATAAAAGTAAATTTGGAATTTACTGGAAGTAGAAGTGCGTTAGTTAAAGGATTGACATTCGAATGTCAAGTTTTCTATATTGGTGTGAAAGTTTGTAGATATCGCGAGTTTGTAATTGTTACAAGGGGCTCTGTATGGTTGAGTGCGTTTTTCAGGGCAGTTATCTGGTTAGTATAATCAGAGTAAGCGCTGGGAAACAGGAGTCTCACTTAGTTACGGTATTTGCATATATGTTGTTAGACAACATGGTGATATCAAGCAAGTTGATGTCAGTGAATCGCAAAAGCATGTACAATCATGGATTGTGTAGTAACACTCTTCCACAAGCAAGCATTATCAAATGATTCTTATTTGATAAGGGATTCTGATAAAGTAAAATGCAGCTAGTTTATTTGTACTCTAGTGCAAGTGGGAGACTGAAGGAGATATGCCCTAGAGGCAAATAAATAAGTAGTATTTATTGCATTATCTCATAATTTTATAATAGGTTTGTGTATTATGCTATAACTGTATTAATCGGAATTATTAATACACGTGTGATACATAGACAACCAGGTCCCTAGCAAGCCTCTATATGAGCTAGTCCATTGGGCAACAGTTGATCGAGATTCCCGATCAAGGACAATGACGTCGGTTGACAATGGGGTCATCTTGTTAGTTGAATAAGGTGATGGACATACGCAAAGTATTGCAATAAGATCGTATTACGATGTTTGTCATTTGCAATAGATAAGAATATAATAGCTTATTCCTTAGACCGTGAGACCGTACTTATTAATGCTTCGTAGGGGTGCTTTGAGAGCATCAACCGTTGTGTCTTATATAGCATGATAATAACAGTGTCCATCTTGGGTATTCCGAAAGAGCATCAAGACGTAAGGATCAAGAGCGGGATTTTTTCATTCTTGTAATGGAAAGATACTCTGGGCCCACTCGGTGATATTGCATCTATATAGCTGCGCAGCTTATGACTAGGTCATGGAGGTGTAATATCGCAGACGAGTTAATAACCTTCGTCGATAACGAGATACAACAAAGACATCGGTGTGTCTACGATCATATCTCGGACAAGGTAGTATCGTAGAGACAAAGGGAATGAATATCATATTTATGGTTCAACGAAGATATTCGTAGAATGCACAGGGGTCGTCATATACTTCCAGGTATCCCTGACGGTCATTGGTGAAATGATCCGGAAAGAGTTCCGGTGGTCCGGAAGGAGTTCCGGGGAGGTATGGAATGGTTCCAGGAATGTCCGAAAGTTGTTCGGGTGGTCCGAAAGAGTTTTCGGAGTCACGGGATATTGAATTATATATAAATATATTAATTATGAATTAATGGGATTTTTATATTAATTTAATATTAATTAAATAAAGGAAAAAGGGGGCTCCCACCTACATGGGCCCTAAGAGGGCCCAAGAGGGGGAGCCGCACCCCACAAGGGGGGGTGGGCCCCATGGGGGTTCGGCCGGCCCATGGTGGGGCCGCACCAACCCCCCTCCTCCGTTAGTCCCACATGGGGGAGCCAAGGGGTTTGCACACCCCCTTCCCCCTTTATATACCAAGGCATATTAATTGATTTAATACATAAGAAAATCCAATTAATTCCCGATTTCTCTCTCGATCTCGTGGTTCCCAAGTCGGAGCCGCGCCGAGCTGAGGAAGGGGGTCTCTCTCCACCTAAGCCATACCACAGAGCGCCGTTGCTCTGCGGGATTCCAGATAAGATCTACTCCTGTGATTTCAGCTGGATCTGAATGACCGGGAGTTGTCGCTAGGCTCCGTATGTTTGCGAGTGCTCGGAGGCTACTCTATTGAGGAGCTTGGGCGACGTCGTCTCGCCCCCTGCAGCCGCCGCGCCTCCCCCCCCTCTGCTGCCGGCGCACCAGCCCTGGTGCTGGCGCTCTGCCTTCTTCCGCCCGACGCCCGTCGACGCAGATCATCATCGACACCCTAGCGTCATCGACTCCGACATCGCGGCAAGTTCTCCGCGACCTCGAGGTCGGCTACGTACGACTTCATCGTCAACGCTTGTGCGGGAGCGTAATCCCCGCTATCGGTCTACATGGAGGTATTGTAACCCGTTCCGCCACCGTTATCGCATGTACTAGATAGATAGATCCTGGCTAGTTAGGGTTCCGTTCGCTAGAAAATTATTGTTTTCTGCACCGTAACCCCTTCAGGGGAAGCCCAAGCCAATTCGGACCTGGCTTGGCCGGCCGAACCCCCCACAAAACGGAGTCTAGTTCTTTACACCTCCTCCATTGTTTAGTCCCACATGGGGGAGCTAGGGAGTTTGCACACCCCCTGCCCCCTTTATATAGCAAGGCATATTGATTATATTAAATACATCTAAAATACAATTAATGTTGTATCGGTCGGCCTGAGTTAATTCTCCGCCCGCTTTGCTTTCTCTCTCCAACAAAGCTATACCGCTGGGCGCCGTTGCCCCGCGGAATTCTAGAAAAGTTCTACTCCTGCGATCTCAGTTGGATCTGAGTGACCGGGGGTTGTTGTTAAGCTCCGTATACTTGTGAGTACTCGGAGGCACCACATTTTAAGGTGCCAGGGCGACGTCGTCTCGCCACCGCCGCAGCCCTGCTGCTGCCCAGCCGCCGGCGCCAACCCCCAGATGCCGCCGGCGCCGCCCCCCCTCCGATGGGTGCGCCCTGCTCCCGTCGACGCCAGGTCTTCGTCGATATCACCGCGTCATCCTCTAGTTCGTCACGCCAAGTTCTTCGCGACCTTGAGGTCGGCTACGTACGGCTTCATCAGCAACACTTGTACGGGAGCGTAATCCCTGCTATTCGGTCTACAAGAGGTATGTGACCAGTTTACGCCACCGTTATCGCATTTACTAGATAGATAGATCCTGGCTAGTTCCGGTGTTCATATGCTAGAAAATTATTGTTTTCTGCCTCAGAACCCCTTCAGTGGTATCAGAGCTTATATATGCGTAGTCTTGCTGGTAAGGTTAGAACTCATGTTGAATGAGGACGTCTTTCTTATATTTGCTACCCTCTAGCGTGCACTTGCTATGCCTTCAGTATTGAGTTGATGAAGCGGCCCGGACCAACTTTACGCGTACGCTTACGCGAGACTAGTTCCACTACTGACATACGGCTTGCACCGTATCTGTGGCTGGCGGGTGTCTGTCTCTCTCTCTTTAGTCGGCTACACATTTTCAATGGAGAGCCCAAAAGGGATGTTTAAACATGCAATTATTGGATCGACGTTGTGGTATAAAGTTCGTAGGTAGGGAAACGGTTCTCCCACGAATAAGCCTATAAGCCACGCAAAACTTGCAAAACTAAATAACGTAGAGGCGTCTAACTTTGTTTTGCAGAGGAGTTTATTTATATTACATGGTTATGGTAAGTTTGATATTACTCGTACTATCGGAGGCAATGGAGGGCACCGTACACTCGGAGCCATGCCGGGTCGCCCTGACTAGGCACATGGCGCCATGGAGGTCCAAGCGCAACGACCATGTCATATCGCACTTCATTACATTATTTGATATTGTGCTGTTGTGTGTGCATCCTGTTGATTGCTTATATATTAGATATACACCGGTAGCTTTGAATAGGATGATACCTAACAAATACGAAAATTGTGTTCTCCCTCGTTGTGCACCACCAAGAAAGTTCTATGTTATGAGGCAGTCCGTGACGATCGGGTGTTATACATTTCGTCGTTTGCATACAATGGGTGTAAGCTATGTTGCACGCGCAAAACCCTTCGAGGTTCAATTGGCGAGCCTAGTATGTGCAGACATAGCCTCGGAACACGGGAATATCGAAAGATCGAGCATGAGTCAGATTGTTGTTGTGATCGACATTTTATGTCCACCTTTAAAGCTATGCTGCCGGCCGTGACGATCAAGGGTGGTATAGTGGATGAGGGTCGTGTAATCGCTAAAATTATTGTAGGGATAATAATCTTAGTGGAGTGTGTTTAATAATTTTATTATAAACTAAAATTCAAAAAATGTTATAAACTTAGCCTTACCTTCTTTGCGATCATATATGTAGATGGAACTCTATTTCGGTCACTTCCTTAGGAGTGCGAGCTCGAGCTTATTAGCCGATGGGTCCAACTTCATCAAGTGTACAATAAACTTGGGGAGACTCTCATACACAACAACATACTATATGTCATAGAACAAGCATTAGGAGAGAGACCAGATGATTCTGCTAGCGAAGAGGAAGGTGAGGAATTTCGTCATTGTCGTGACATTTTCATAGGAGTGGAGTCCTTCATGACCGTAAGCCTAGCACCAGAGTTGAAAATGCTGTTTTGACATATGGAGCCTTATGTCATGATTGATGCGATCAAGGAGCACTTCAAACATGAAATGAAGCTTGAGCAATTCAGACAGCTGAGAAAGTTCTAGACCATCCGCATGGAGGAATATACCTGTCTGGAGACTCATTTGAAGAGATTGTATGACATATACTTCAAACTTTCGAATGTCTATGATCACTGGATGGCAGACTCATGTGCAATAGAGACTGCGTTGATATCTCTACCTCCCAGCTATGAGGAGCATGTGCGTGAATATGCTATAAAGGGAGATACGATGAGTTTCTTCACGTTCGTGAACAAGTTCAAATCTCTAAAGGTTGAGTCTATCGAAGGCGAGCTCTTCGACGCTTCAGGTTGATATACGAAGTTATAAATGTATTCTTCTCATACTTGATGAAAAGTATTTGATACTTATTCTGTTTATGAAACAGGTCCAGACTGTTACAAGTATGACAAGATATATTATGTGACAGAGCACAAGTGATTGCAAGCAAGGGAGCCAGTGGTGCTCACGTCCTCAAGTTAACATAGTAGTTATCATTAGTAGTTTTTTATAAGACCTTTTATAATAGTGAGAGTGTGATTTAGTTTAGTGTCTTGAATGTTACAAGACAGTTATTCATATATGTAATAGAACAAATTAGTTGTTTTATGTTATGGAACAAGGCAGTTGTTTTATATTACGAGTAAAGTTTTATGCAATCACATCTCAATTACATTAATCAAATGATATACATTTATAGAAGCGGAAATGATAAAATTATGTGTCAAAAGATTAAATGATTTTGTTGCAAGAACAAACACCACCGAATTTTATCATAAAAGTAATGTAAGAAATAGTAGATATTTTGATCTATTAAAGTGTTGCATGTGCCGAATTGATTAAAGTTATAATTGGATATTGAAGTGTCAATTGTAGCGTACCTGCACTTAAAAATATGGCAGGTACCTGTGTATAGTGCAAACCCCTGGATCGATTCATTTGCACACACAGTTTACGATGAATATCACAACATTGTATCAATATTACACGGATAATCCAGACTTGGTAAAATAAATAGTTCGATACATCTTTGCATAGCTTAAAGCTAGCTCGAATCAATAAAGCAGCGGAAATAAATCTTCAATGAGCCTCCAACTTCATGATACGCCAGAGGCGAAAACATGTTGGTGCAGACTCGAAACCCAAACGTAGTCCTCACTCTTCGTCAGATAATTCTGCAACAAATAATAATTGCAAGAGAGTGAGTCAGATTCCATTAGAAATGGATCTGGCAAGTGACACTATGGTGGACACTCAATGGAAGTAACTCTATAACCTGTATGCATATTTGGCTGGTGGAGTTCAAGACTATTTTGCATAAGGGTTATTTATCAGGCTGCCCTCAGTTGTGGCATAGACTTCAGTTTTGCCCCTAGTCGCAAATCGTGCTCAGTTTTGCCCCTACTTCGTGCACAAGGATTCATTCCGTCACTCCAGCCGTCTCCGTTAGCCTTTCTTACATGTGGGACCAAGAAGACAACCGTTTTTTTACATTCAGAAGACAACCGTTGGTTGTGGAACCTAGAAGAGTACCGTGGGCGCGTCTTGTGGGACCCAGTCGTTGACCGTTCGCTGGCGGCGGCGTGTGCTGTAAAAGCGGCGGAGCGCGTCCCCGGAGCTCGCAGCGGTGAGCACGAATCAGCCAGGGCGTTTTGAATTGGAGGCGGGCACGCACTGAGGTTGTCGGCGACTCCTCTTGGTACTAAGCAGCAGGGCGCGGGCAACCGATTGGGCGGTGTCAACGGGGAGCGCCGCCGACGGGAAGATCGACGTGGACGGTGCGACCGTCTGTTACAACTAAAGGGGCCGTGCGCGTAGGATCTGAGATCCCCTACGGCTCCGTCCGGTCGAGAATCGAGGTCGATGTCTACCTCTAGCTCTCGCGCGACGTCGTGGATCGAGATTCCGGCGCGCATGGAGATGCCGATCTTCCTCTGTCTGCGGTGTCAGGCGGACGTTGTTCGGAGGATTTTGCAGACAAAGAAGAACAGTTATCGGCCGTTCTACGTGTGCAAGGCTAATGGGGTAAGAATCAGAGCAATTTCACAAATTTAGTGCATCTAGAATGGGGTGAATCGGAGCAATTTTACTAAATTGATCTGTTTGACATTATTGTAGATAACTTGTTTCTTTCTTTGGGTCGATGGTCTGGCCAAGAAGCTGACGGATGAACTGCTAGGCGAGCATGAACAATGGTTGTCCATCATGCCACAGAGGGCAGCGGCCATAGAGCGAGCTCCGGGAGAAGATACGGAGGGTGGAGCACGCATTGATGCTGTTGAGCTTAGGAGGTTGAACCAGAAGATTAAGAAGCTCGAAGAACAAACACAGATTCCGCTTTGCAATTACATTTGGGCATTTGTAGGTGTGCTAATCGCACTAGGTGAAATATTCAAATTGTATGGAAAGGCATGAATTTGAGGGAAATTTGTAAGTTTGAAATTGTATGAGAAGTTTGAAATTCAGATCATTTATGAATGCAATTTAGCTCTGAAACATACTGATAATCCTTAAAAGACAAAATCGGATTCCTTTAAAAATGTGTGAATGCACTAATGGGCCAACTACACCAATTAGGCCCATTCGTAGTGGCCAAATGGGATTCTCTTTAAAAAAAAGGTGAGAAGGGTCCAAAATGAACAAAAAATGGTGCGGCTGGGACTCGAACCCAGGACCGCGCTGTATTGTTGTCAATATGGTCGCGCTGGTAACCAGGAGGAGAATGAGGAGATGTTGGTACATGGAGGGAAATAAGGTAACTATAGTTACTGCATGACTTTGTTTATAAATTTGAAAATGCATTTTTGTACTGATTTTGTTTGTGACGTTGCTTAACCAGTTATGTAGTTATATCTTTGGGCACACATAAATTTGACGACGTTTTTTTGCACTGATCTTTTTTCACGATCCTGAACCACTTGTGCATGACTTGGTTAAAAAATATAAACACACATTACATATAGAGTAACCCTTACATATATTAGCACGTAGGGGCATATATATATACCCACATTACATATTAGCACAGAGGGGCATATATACCCACATTACATATATTAAAAAAAAACCTAAACCCTAACTGCTGGCGCCGGTTCATACTCATCAGAGGGCGCCCTTCCGTCTGCCGGCCAGCCGCCGGTGGTTTCCTACTCCTTCACTCCGCCGGCCTCCTTGCCGTCCACTCCGCCACCCTGTCCGCCCTCTCGCGTTCATCAAGGGCCCGGGCATTGGCCTCCCGCATCTCGGATAGCTCCCTTTCCCGGGACTTCCTTATGCGGCGCCGCAACCTCTTCTCCTCCATCTTCTCCTTCATCTTCTCCTCCCTCTTCTCCTCCCTCTTCTCCTTCTTCTCCAAGGCGGCGAGGAGGTTCTCGGTCTCCTTGTTGGAGCGCTGGGTGATCCTCACGACCTCGTCGGGGTCGGGGTTGTGGACGAAGTGGCCGTCGCGACCGCGCGACCTCTTCGGAGGTTTGTCGTCCTCGCTCACCGTCTCCTCCGTCGCCTCCCACCACCGGCGAGGGGATGGGTGGTTGTCCTCGTCGCTGAGGGGCTCGGGGCTCGACGAGAGAGAGTAGGTCGACATGGTTGAGGGAGGATGAGGCAAAGGGGCTGGAGAAGGATGAGAAGAAGGGAAGATGGCTGGGGCAATACTTAAAGACCCGATGAGTGTGTGAAATAAATGGGGTAGATGAAGAAGGAAGGGGCGCAAATGGTGTGAAAGCGTAAGAGTAGTACGTGCCAGACAACCGCAGCGTTGCGGTCAATGCGGTCACTGCAAAAAATAGCTGGGCTAGGATGCGACGTGACCCTGCATGTGTGCATTAACGCAAGTCCAAAGTCTCGATCGCACGCCTGCGTTAACTACTTGTCCAGCAGAACGGAGACCGACCGAGGAAGCAAGAGGCACAATGGACAATAGTCGGCCTCTCTTTGCATTAATTCTACTCTAGGGGCATGGACAATAGTCTTCCGTAGCTGCATGGCGAGCAAGTATGCATGCAAACTACGGTGGCGACAGCCTGCAGACCCAGTTTAAGCAACACAAGAGCAGTAGATATACACTAATAACATCTCTAACGACTGGCGACTACTCCCTCCGTCCTCAAGAGAGTGTGCATCTAGAGATTTGCACATGGATCAAGAGAAATGAGGACGTAACTCCATAACATAACTTTATAAGTGGTTGTGACCTCAAATTATTGCATGAGTCAGTTAATAATGATTAAGTTAAAGGTAAAGTGTATTGGGAGTGTAGATGGACACTCTTTCATGGAATTTTTATTTGCTAGATGTACAGTTTCTAGCGGACGGAGGGAGTAGCTAGCAAGTAAGCAAATCCTAAAGCAATGAGAAAAATAATGCCGTCACAATCTGAACGTAACGATCAACCCTAAATCTCATATCCAAGGAAACATAATTCAGAGCAAAGAGAAAAAGAAATCAGAGCAAAATCATTTCGTCACAATCTGAAAATATCCAAAGAAATATCGCGGCCCGACTGTTTTCAGCGTCGAATCAGGTGGCCGGAACCAACCTCTCGCGGATTGCTATCGGGAATTCTAGAAGATCGTATCTGAGGGCTGTCGTTTGGCAGTAGGGTTTGATCGGACGGTTAGGGTGCGATGGTAGGGTTTGATCAGATGCTGCGCTAGGATTCAAATGAGCATATTTAATTCAAAAAAAATCAAAATGACATGAGACCAACGCCGAATGTTGTTATATGTGATATAGTTGCTATAAAAAATAATAAACTTGGTTTATGGATAATTGATTGAAAATGCTTTCCACAAAAGAGCTATCTTGTATAGACTTGTTTAGAGTTCAGTAATAAAGCGATGGGTTCAAATGAGCATAATTAATTAAAAAACAATCAAAATTACATGAGACCAACACCGAATGTTGTTATATGTGATATAGTTGCTATAAAAAATAATAAACTTGGTTTATGGATAATTGATTGAAAATGCTTTCCACAAAAGAGTTATCTTGTATAGACTTGTTTAGCGTTCAATAATAGAGCGATGGGTTCAAATGAGCATAATTAATTCATAAAAAATCGAAATGACATGAGACCAACGCCGAATGTTGTTATATGTGATATAGTTGCTATAAAAAATAATAAACTTGGTTTATGGATAATTGATTGAAAATTCTTTCCAGAAAAGAGCTATCTTGTATAGACTTGTTTAGAGTTTAATAATAGAGCGATGGGTTCAAATGAGCATAGTTAATTCATAAAAAATCAAAATGACATGAGACCAACGCCGAATGTTGTTATATGTGATATAGTTGCTACAAAAAATAATAAACTTGGTTTATGGATAATTGATTGAAAATGCTTTCCACAAAAGAGCTATCTTGTATAGACTTGTTTAGAGTTTAATAATAGAGCGATGGGTTCAAATGAGCATAATTAATTCATCAAAAATCAAAATGACATGAGACCAACGCCGAATGTTGTTATATGTGATATAGTTGCTATAAAAAATAATAAACTTGGTTTATGGATAATTGATTGAAAATGCTTTCCACAAAAGAGCTATCTTGTATAGACTTGTTTATAGTTCAATAATAGAGCGATGAGTTCAAATGAGCATAATTAATTCATAAAAAATCAAAATGACATGAGACCAACGCCGAACGTTGTTATATGTGATATACTTGCTATAAAAAATAATAAAATTGGTTTACGGATAATTGATTGAAAATGCTTTCCACAAAAGAGCTATCTTGTATAGACTTGTTTAGAGTTCAATAATAGAGCGATGGGTTCAAATGAGAATAATTAATTCATAAAAAATCAAAATGACATGAGACCAACGCCGAATGTTGTTATATGTGATATAGTTGCTATAAAAAATAATAAACTTGGTTTATGGATAATTGATTGAAAATGCTTTCCACAAAAGAGCTATCTTGTATAGACTTGTTTAGAGTTCAATAATAGAGCGATGGGTTCAAATGAGGATAATTAATTCATAAAAAATCCAAATGACATGAGACCAATGCCGAATGTTGTTATATGTGATATAGTTGCTCATCAAATTTATTTGGATCATTTAGACAAGGTCGATTTTTTCATGAAATTACAAATGGGAGTGTTTACCCTAGGTTCGGACCTCATTTGAAGCACTTTTCTCATGAGAATAGAGTGATGGTTTGAAATGAGCATAATTAAACAAAAAAAAAATCAAAATGACATGAAACCAGCTCCTCAAATTACATGAAAACATAAATCCCACATCATTCAACACAATAGTAAGGATTGTTTCACAGAAATACAACATGATTCATAATGTTTCATAGAATTTTGGCAATAGATACTTTGCTCCTTGTGATTCTTGTGTTACTTGCTATCATTTTGCTCTTTGTGCTCCTTGTTATCACTGTGCTCACTGCTTCTTCTCTTCCCCTCTTGTGTGTCTTCTTCGAACAGACCATAGTGCTGAACAAAAAGTGAGCACAAGGTTTACATGAAGTGATATATGTACAAAAAATTCGAAAATACCATATTTTTCAAAGTGAGAAGAAGATTCACATACCTAGGAGTACTCAGAAGCACAGATGGTTGGTCAACATCAGTTGAAGCATCATTTTCAGCTTCATTTTCAGCATCTTTTGGCTCAACATTTGCAGCATCATCATAAAAATAATTATTTTGAGCATCATCATCAAAATAATTATTATTTGCAGCATGATAATCAAACTCATCATTTGGAGCATCATCATCCGAATCATCATTTGGAGCAACATTTTCATTTTCTGTTGCATCCGGCTGCTGATCATGATTTTCATCAGAACTCTCTCCGAACGCTGGATCTACAGCATTATCACAGTACTTACCGAAATGACCAGACCCACCACACCTTTTGCACTTACGCTGCCTTGCTCCAAGTCCAGCTCCTTCGCTGCGACGTCTGTACCGACTCTTCCTCGGTCTACCTGCTGCTCTCTTCAGAACTGGAGCGCAAAGTCTGAATCCAGGGTCCAGTTTGTCCCACTGTTGTTTTCCCTCCAAAGCAGGCAAGGCATGTGCATATGTGGCTCTGAACCTTGCAACATAGTAGTACTCATGAACATACTGTTGTATGTTCCGTGCTGTACCTGGGAGAGAAGTGATGAAAAACAACGCATGAATGCATGGCAACCCAGTTATCTGCCATTGCCTACAACTGCAAGTTCTAGCTTCTATATCCACTGGATATCTCCAGTTTCTCTTCTCTCTATCCATTACTGATACCTCAGCTGTGCTATCTGACAATAGAATCATGCTCATTACCAGGCCTACTGTTTTCTGCTTCAGTTCAGTCATCACCGAAGGGATAATAATGTGGCCCATGAATTTAGCCTCAACTATTCCATCACGAAAATGAAACTTCTGCGCGTATTCTATCCTTATCTTGTCAAGCAAATCCACCAAATAAAGATCTTTAAATTTCCGGATGGCTGCATTGAAAGACTCTGCAATATTATTGTAACGCCCCGGGATTATCCCAATTTTAGTTTTGTTTGTTTTTCTTTTGCATCATCATATCATCATGCCATCATGCAATTGTCAATTCATTTGTTTAATTGCATTTAAATTTATTTCAACTCCATTTAAATTCTTTTCCACTTTTAAATCTAATTGCAAATCAAATGAATTTAAATATGGTATTTAATTTTGTTTTTCAAATATTCAAATTAATTTATTAAATTGTGTATTGAAAACAATAATTAAATTGACTATTTTAAAACAAAAACTATTTTGTAAAGTTTCTCTATACAAATTCTTTCTCTATTTTGTTTCAAAATACAAAAACAGAAATGAATAAATTAAAGGAAATAAAAATTGCAGAGAAAAACTGTAGCTGGGCCAAAAACCCAACACCCAGCCCACCTCCTGGCCCACTCCCTCATCCCCTTCCTCCTCCAGTACACGACAGAAGCTTTACTCCGTGGCCATGGCCATGGCCCCCACCTACTCCCTCCTTTTCCCCTCCTCTTAAGCCGACCCCAGCCCTCCTACAAACCCTAGCCGAGCTCTCCTCCCTCCTTCCTCCCTGCACCGCCGCCGCCCCTTCTTCCCCATCTCCACCCTCTGTTCTTTCTTTTGTTTCCCACCGAAAAAGCTCACCGGAGACCACCTCACTGTCGCCCCGCTCCTGCACCGCCGTCGAGGGGCCGCAAGGAGGTCGAGGAGTTCCGCCTCGCCGTCCTCGACGTCCCAGCCGCAAGAATTGGTGCCACGAGCGCCGAGCCCGTCGCCCTCGTCCCGTCTTCCTCGCGGCCGGCGGAGAGCCCCGCCGAAATTCTCCGTCCCCGGACCTCCCCCGCACCAACAAACTACCCCAACGCCCCCACGGTGAGCTCCGGTTCCATCCCCGCCTTCCCCTCCTCGCTTGGTCGCCGGAGTAGTCGATTTGGTCCTCGACTTCCTTCCAATCCGCCATGGACGTTTTCCTGCGAGCTCGTGCTCGAGCAGCCGCCCCGGTGCTCGTGTATCTGCCCCACTAACCGCCTCCAGCACACGCACGCAGCAGGACGAGCACACACCCCGCGCGCCTGCATGCTCTCCCCAGCGCCACCAATCCTTGGGCGCCGCCAGTTGTCCTCCACCGTGCGTCTGGGCGCTGAACTCGGTCAGTTTTGTCAGATAAAAAGAGTGGCTTTCTAATGTTAAAAGGAAACCGAACCCTAACCTAACACCAACACCGTCTGTTCCTAGTGGCTAGCGCAGCCATCGCTCTCCAGCACGAGGTCGTGGGTTCGATCCCCAGCTCCCCGAAAAAACCCACCCTTTTCATTTTTTCCGCACCCACTGACAGGCGGGCCCCATGGGTCAGTGACCGCGGGAGCCCGCACTGCACACACACGCCTCCGTGGCGCCTTGGGCCCGCGTGTCATCCGCTGTGGCTAGCCCACCTACGGTGCAAAAAGCCCAGATCCAGATCTGGATCTGGATCTTTGCGCTCAGCCCCGTGCTCTTCCTGTTTTCTACACAGAGAACCTCGCCAGCACTTTTCCACCACGGATGGGTCCCTACACTTTTCAGAAACACCCCTAAACTTAATTATGCAATAACTTTAATTCTATAACTCCAATTAAAATAATCTTTATATGTTTATTTATCAGAAAAATGCAAGGAATATTAATATGCCATTTGTATGCCATTTTGCATCTGTTATTTCAATTGCTTAGTATAATTTGTTAATTGCAACTAAATAATTAAATATGGAATGTTAGGGGTAATAAATATTTAATGCCCTATTCCATTTAATTTAATTAGATCACCCATGCCATGTGTTGCCATGTTAATCAACATTTAATATTGCTGGTAAATAAATAACTTGCACCTAAATATAAATTATCGGGGTTGTTTTCCCGCTTAATTTGGATTACCTGCATTGTATTGGATCTTGCCATGCCATTCATCATTCTCGTATGATCATGCTGAATCTTTTGCTGTAGTTGTAAAAATGCATCTTTTACGCTTTCTAGTGTTTGTTGCTTCTTCGCGGATACACCGTTGAGATGTGTGAGCAACGACAAGATCTGCTTCCATGCGGGATTCCAGGCAAGCAAAGTTTGCTTGTTTACCTATACATTTTCTTTCATTCCTGCCGTTGATCTCTGCTACCCTAGTTATCGATTCTTGAACTACGATCCCATCACATGTTTATCCTGCAGCCCATACAGCTTTATCCCCACAACCTAATACCCGTTGCATGTTTATCTGTTGGCCTTGCGAGTCGTAGCACATGCTTAGAGTTGTTTGTGCGAGTCGTCTGTTGGTCTTATGTTTCATCTGCTTAGTATGATAGATTATTCTACCTTAACAAATTGTTGTCTTATATTGGGGTATTATAATTAAAAGATAAGGCACCAGGCGGAAGGCCTTGCGAGGTGCTTTGTTCTGCTCAGTGTCGACCTAGGAACTGAGATTTTGTCCTCGGATCCAATTTTGAGCGCACTAACCACTCGTGGGAGGCCCTATGGAGCCCCCCTCGACTTTGAACTGATCTACAGCTTGTCCATGTGCCGCAAGTAGTTCGGGTTTTCCATTTGCTCATATGCATGTGCATGATGATGATGACGATGATGATGAGAGGTTATGTGATACGGGGGGGGGGGGGGGGGGTCATATAGGTGCGGTACGACACGAAGCGGACAGTTCCTACTGTGGTTTGAGCCGCATGGTGGCGTAGTCGCAAACTAATGAGTCCGCAATTGAGATTCGGCCGGACTCCTGACGCGGGTAACAACTCATATGGGTGGCACTTGAACTTGCTGTAGTGAAGGAATAAGTCGTGTTGAGAAGCCCTGATGCTTGCTTGGGTTGATCAGGCGAGTATGGGTACAGTAGTGCACCCCTACAGGGTATAATCTTATCGATGAGTCGTGTCCACGGTTATGGACGACTTTGGTGATGATGCTTGCTAACAAGATCTAGACAACTTGCACCTAATTAATGTTAATTAAATTGACTAGTAATATAGAATTACTTTCACTATAAATTATAACTAAAACTGTTCAAAGTGTGAGTTTCCCGAATTGCTTCCTCATATTTGGTTGAGGGGGTTAATTCGAGAATGGGTTATGTTTGGTGTTAGTTGTAGATGTTTATCTGATGCGCTCTCTTATCCCTCTCTGATTAGACGGAAAGGGTAGCGTGTCTCTTTAGGTTGCTAGTGCTGCTGCCGCTAAGTCCACCTCCCCTATATTTTAGGAGATGGTGTAGAAAGTAGGCAAGTCGGTTTTGCTTGCCAGGGAATGCCCTGACCCTCTTTTGGGATGTGCTTTATGTACAGTTAACAGGTTTGAAGTCTGACGACGTTAGCTTGGGAATCCCTCCGGCTTGGCTGGGCAGGGATATGGCGCCATTGCTTATCTTCAGGACTCTTAGTCCAATTTGCATCTTATCCGTAGTCGGATACTTTTTTCGCTTCCACTGTCATTTGAATCTTTGTATTATAATATTTGTATCTTGACTCGTTCGAGTCGTTGTTGTATTATATATCTTCTGTTGAATTTGTGGATGTATCGGAACTGTTGTAATGTTATCACAATTCCACCCACATAATGCACATGTTTCGGCGTGCACATTATGTCTGGTGGGCGACCTAAAATCGTTATTATGCGGATTTTGGCTGGAACGCTTAAATCTACATAGTACCGATTTTAGGGCGTCACAAAGTGGTATCCGAGCCTTGGTTTCGATCTCCTTGTTGTTTCGATACGAATGGTTATCGAAGCAGCGGGTCCGCAAAAGCCTGTAGGATAACCTCGTTAACGGTCGTTGTTTCTAGAGTGTCAAAACTATTTGACTTAAATTATTATTTTGAAAAATATCTCATTAGGTTTCTTTTTATTCCTTATCTATATTCTATTTCTCCTCTTATCGTATTTGTTTTGGAGTCTCTTCTCTTATCCAACTTTCAAAGTTTTAGGATCCTACGTGTGGGTGGACGATTTCTTGCCTTTTATCATATTAAGTTCGATCCTCACGAATCTTCATCGACATGATCAACTCTACTTGTTAGTGGTGTCGAGAAGTTCGTCACGAAGCCGGAAGACTCGGTAGTTACCCCTCTCTTCTCGTGGTCTCGGCGTGGATCGCGGGACGCGATCCCTTGTTAGTGGTGTCGATTGTAACATCCCGGAATTTATCCCCATTTTTAGCTTTTTATGTTTTTCTTTTGTGCATCTTCATGTCATCATATCATCATGCATTTGTCACTTTATTTAATTTTTGTATTTAAATTTAAATCACACCCCTCAAATTCAATTTCCACTTTTAAATTCAATTACAAACCAAATTAATTTAAATGTGATATTTAAATTCTTTTCAAATTTTTCAAACTAACACATTAAATTGAGTATTTCTGAAACGATAATTATTTGCCAAAATTTATATATGTTTTCTTGTTCTATTTTATTTTTAAAACATAAAACATAAAAGAATAAATAAAAGGAATAAAAATTAAATAGAGAAGAATAAAAAAAACCTCTCTAGGCCTAAACCCAACTCCTTGGCCTACCTTTTCTATTTGGCCCAGCCCATCTCCACTTTCCCCTTCCTCTGTACGGTCAGAGAGGCAGGCACATGGCGTGACGCCATGGCTGCCCCCACTGCCTCCAAGCACTCCCCTCTCCCTTTAAGCCGACCCCTCCTACTCCTGCCCAATCCCTAGCCGCCTCCAACCCTCCTCTCTCCCTCTCGCGCCGCCGCCGCCCACTTTCCTCTCCTCCCTCTGTTCTTTTTCCTCCCCAAAGCAACCTCCATGGCCGAAGCTTGAGAAGCTCGCCTAGCCGTCCTCCTGGGCACCTTCTTCATGTCGCGAGAGCGGGATTGGAACCGTCTCATCCTTAGCCTCAAGATCACCGCAAAACCCGTAGCTGGAGCTGTCCCGAACGTGGCCGTCCCCGACCTGTTCGTCGGCTGTCCGCCGGAATCGCCAAGGCCACCGACTTGGTCCCCTGCTTCTCCTTCCCCGAGCCTCCGAGACCGACCCCGACCATTCCCTAGGTGAGCCGCACCTCCGATACTCATGTTTTTCTCCTTTCCCCTGCTCTGGAACCGCCGTCGCGCGGAATCGCAGCAGCGATAGCTGCAGTTCGTCGTCGTCTGCGTCCGAGCAGGAATTCTGAAAATTTCCGTCAGGTTCAGTTAACGCGACAGAGAGGCTTCATCTCGTTTCAGTGTCTGATTCCATCAAACAACCGAGGCGCACTCCAGTGGTTTCGCTGCTCTGTGCTGAGCCAGGAGACCCGAGTTCAAATCCCCAGCTCGCATCAACCTTTTCCTCTGTTTCTGTTTTTTCTCAGTTAAGCCTAGTTCGGGTTGATATGAAATCAGTTCCTTTCTTTATATCACCAACCTGATCCGCAGCACAGTGGCATGTGCTACGTTTACACACCCAACAAGCCCAAGTTCAATTCCTTGTGGAGGCATAAAACCCATCTTTTCTTTCTGTTTTTCTGTTTTTCTGTTTTTTTAGTAAATGTGTAAATCTTATATATGTTATATCTTTTGTTTTATCAATCCAATGAATACAAAGTTAACGTCTTTTTTATCAGAAAAATGCTATAAATATTAATATGCCATTTGTATGCCATTTTGCATCTGTTATTTTAATTGCTTAGTGTAATTTATTTATTGCACCTACATAATTAAATATGGAATGTGTTGGACTTTAATTAATGCCCTATTCCATTTAATTTAATTAGATCATCCATGCCATGTGTTGCCATGTTAACCAACAGTTAATAGTGCTGAGTAAATAAATAAATTGCACCTAAATAGTAATTGTCGGGGTTGCTTTCCCCAACCTGATCCGCAGCACAGTGGCCTGTGCTACGTTTACACACCCAACAGGCCCAAGTTCAATTCCTTGTGGAGGCATAAAACCCATCTTTTCTTTCTGTTTTTCTGTTTTTTTTAGTAAATGTGTAAATCTTATATATGTTATATCTTTTGTTTTATCAATCCAATGAATACAAAGTTAACGTCTTTTTTTATCAGAAAAATGCTATAAATATTAATATGCCATTTGTATGCCATTTTGCATCTGTTATTTTAATTGCTTAGTGTAATTTATTTATTGCACCTACATAATTAAATATGGAATGTGTTGGACTTTAATTAATGCCCTATTCCATTTAATTTAATTAGATCATCCATGCCATGTGTTGCCATGTTAACCAACAGTTAATAGTGCTGAGTAAATAAATAACTTGCACCTAAATAGTAATTGTCGGGGTTGCTTTCCCGCTTAATTTGGATTACCTGCATTGTATTGCATCTTGCCATGCCATGCATCATTCTCGTATGATCATGCTGAATCTTTTGCCGTAGTTGTAAATTGTATCTTTTACGCTTTCCAGTGTTTGTTGCTTCTTCGCGGATACGACGTTGAAATGTGTGAGCAACGACAAGATCTGCTTCCATGCGGGATTCCAGGCAAGCAAAGTTTGCTTGTTTACCTATACATTGTCTTTCATTCCTGTCGTTGATCTCTGCTACCCTAGTATTCGATTCTTTATCGCGATCCCATCACATGTTTATCCTGCAGCCTATACAGCTATATCCCCACATCCCATCACCTGTTGTTTGTTTATCCGTTGGCCTTGCGAGTCGTAGCGCATGCTTAGAGTTGATTGTGCGAGTCGTCTGTTGGTCTTATGTTTCATCTGCTTAGTATGATAGAATATTCTACCTTAATAAAATGTTGTCTTATATTGGGGTATTATAATTAAAAGATAAGGCACCAGGCGGAAGGCCTTGCGAGGTGCTTTGTTCTGCTCAGTGTCGACCTAGGAACTGAGATTTTGTCCTCGGATCCAATTTTGAGCGCACTAACCACTTGTGGGAGGCCCTATGGAGCCCCCCTCGACTTGGAACGGATCTACAGCTTGTCCATGTGCCGCAAGTAGTTCGGGTTTTCCATTTGCTCATATGCATGTGCATGATGATGATGATGATGATGAGAGGGTATGTGATACGGGGGGTCATATAGGTGCGGTACGACACGAAGCGGACAGTTCCTACTGTGGTTTGAGCCGCATGGTGGCGTAGTCGCAAACTAATGAGTCCGCAATTGAGATTCGGCCGGACTCCTGACACGGGTAACAACTCATATGGGTGGCACTTGGACTTGCTGTAGTGAATGAATAAGTCGTGTTGAGAAGCCCTGATGCTTGCTTGGGTTGATCATGCGAGTATGGGTACAATAGTGCACCCCTGCAGGGTATAATCTTATCGATGAGCCGTGTCCACGGTTATGGACGACTTTGGTGATGATGCTGGCTAACAAGATCTAGACAACTTGCACCTAATTAATGTTAATTAATTTGATTAGTAATATAGAATTACTTTCACAATAAATTATAAATAAAATTGTTCAATGTGTGAGTTTCCCGAATTGCTTCCTCATATTTGGTTGAGAGGGTTAATTCGAGAATGGGTTATGTTTGGTGTTAGTTGTAGATGTTTTTCTTATGCGCTCTCTTATCCCTCTCTGATTAGACGGAAGTTGTAGCGTGTCTCTTTAGATTGCTAGTGCTGCTGCCGCTAAGTCCACCTACCCCATATTTTCGGAGATGGTGTAGAAAGTAGGCAAGTCGGTTTTGTTTGCCAGGGAGTGCCCTGACCCTCTTTTGGGATGTGTTTTATGTGCGGTCAACAGGTTTGAAGTCTGACGACTTTAGCTTGGGAATCCCTCCGGCTTGGCTGGGCAGGGATATGGCGCCATTGCTTATCTTCAGGACTCTTAGTCCAATTTGTATCTTATCCGTAGTCGGATACTATTTCGCTTCCGCTGTCATTTGCATCTTTGTATTGTATCTTTTGTATCTTGACTCGTTCGAGTCGTTGTTGTATTTATATCTTTGTTGTATTTGTGGATGTATCGGAACTGTTGTAATGTTATCACAATTCCACCCACATAATGCGCATGTTTCGGCGTGCACATTATGTCTGGTGGGCGACCTAAAATGGTTATTATGCGGATTTCGGCGGGAGCGCTTAAATCTACATAGTACCGATGTTAGGGCGTCACAAAGTGGTATCGCACATAATCAACTTTGCTCAGTTCACTAAATTGGCTTCTGGACCATAACTTGGAGTGATGTGTTTCCAAGTATTCCTTTATTTTGGCATTGGTGTATAACTGCCTCATGTGGAAGTTGTGCTTCCTCACACTGCAAGTCAAAGATGCTGGCCATAAATTGTCTGTATATGTCTTTCCTTTGAATTTCTTCACAAAATGTGCAGCAAGGTGACGAAAGCACTCCCTATGCTCTACTCCAGGGAACACATTGTCCACAGCCACTTCTAAACCTTTACAGGCATCTGTATGAATTACCAAGCCATTGGGATGTGCAATAGCCCGGCGCAGATTCTGCAAAAACCAAGTCCAGCTCTCCTCGGACTCTGTCTCCAGCACACCGTATGCAACTGGAAATACAAAATTGTGCGCATCTACTGCACAAGCTGCTACTAATTTTCCTTTAAACCTGACTGTGAGGAAAGTAGCATCAATATCCAAATATGGCCTGCAGCCTGCCAAAAAACCCAGTTTACAAGCCTCAAAGCACACAAAAACCCTTCTAAAGCATTCCTTGGTCCTTGTCACTCCCTTCAATGTGTACTCCACTGAGTGGTGATCAATTTCAACAATACTACCTAGGCTTGTCCTCTCCACTTCAGCTTTGAATGAATACAACAATTCAAAACTTTCGTGCCAGTTACCATAGATAGATTCCATAGCTTTTTGTTTGCCATTGAAGACCCTCATGTATGGTAAATCCATCTTGAACTTGGCTTTGATGTTTCCCTGCAATTCCTTTGTACCCACTTGATGGTTTTCTGTCACCCAATTCTTTACTGCTTCTGCCACCCATTTTGACTTGGCTCTACTGAATGTTTCCTTTCCGAGAGTTGATTCTTCGCATGTGTGGGTAAAAGGATTCACTTTTACCTGAATATTCAAGCTTTTCCGCATTTTAGATGCGTGCATCCTCCATTTACAACCCTCAGTCACACAATGCAGTGTGTAACGTCATTTATCGCTTTTGTCAACAATAAAAGCACGTTTTGCCTTGATGCAGTAAGATACAACTGCATTTCTACACTCACTCATGGATGCAAAAATTGTACCTTCCAGCAACTGAGGGTTTTTAGGGTCCCACTGAACAGGTGGAAGGTCTTCCTCCTCATTTTCATCTTCATCTTCTTGCTCATAGTCACCATCATCTGGGATTTCAACAGCACGAGATGCCCGTCTTAAATTCTGAATGACATCAGAGTATAGCCTCTCTTCATCATCCCCAGATATGTCAGCATCAACCTCCACTTCAGTAGGTACCCTTCTGTTGTTGCCCACGCTTGTCGAGCCACCACGTCGCTTTGGATGAACTGAACTATTCTGGCTAGAAATTGCTTTACGACGAGATGGTTCTGTCCGAGAAGATGAACCTGACACCCTTGCATTACTCCTTAATGCCTGCACAACCACATTTACTTGCAGCCTCACCTTGAATTGATCTTGCTCCTTATGCTTAGCAAACATGGTAGTGAGTTCTGCATCATTGCTAATCTTGACCCAATCCACCCCCCCCCCCCATCGTAGTATTTGAATTCCACTTCTTCATGCAAAGCCCAAGGATATGGGTAGCAAAGAACCTCCCCAAATTGCCTAAAATTCCAATTGCAATCCATTGGCAGGTCATAATCGAAACCTCCCTGGAATTTCTTATGGGTGTTGTCTTCATTCATGATGTAGCGGTCTCTTCTAACGTCCACCAAAAAAACAAACCGCAACTCCATCCTAACCCACAAAAAAACAGAGACGCAATCAGCACAAGCAAAAATGGGAAGCTATTACAGAAGAAGGCTATGTCCAATTGCATAAATAGACCGCGTCCTATGTATATCGACTGTTCAAATGCACAAACAAGCAAAAATTGGAAGCCTTACCCCTCGGGAGCCCAGTCGTGGACGCGGCGGGTCTCCCGCCCGACGCCAGAATCGCCAGCTACTCCAGGGTCGCTGCTGCAATCCATTTCGCCAACAACGTCCTTGTTGGATACAACAGCCCTTCACCTATCAGCGCTCCGGCCGGGCGCACAGAAGGAGCCCAGCCACAGGTCGAGCAGGTAGCGGCCGCACTGGCGGAACGAGCGGTCCTAGTGGCGGAACGAGCAGTCGCGGGACGGTGGTGGCAAATATGCTGGTGGTGCTCGATCTGGTGGCGAGGACGGCCGCGACGGCGAAGGTTGTTGATTGGGCGGCGCAAATGGTGGATTGGCCGTGGAAGGGAAGCACAGAACGCCGGTGAAGCACAGATTGGGGATCAGGACGTTGGGCGAGGCCCACCTGTAAGAATTGCACCCAGTCGGCCCCACCTCTACGTTTTTTTGTTTTTAAAATTAGGTCTCACCTCTGCGTTGGGCGGGCCCTCCTGTAAGAACTACACCAAGTTGGTCTCACCTCTAAGTTGCGGACCCACTGTCAGTAACGCCATCAGACGGAATAGACTTCAAACAAACCATAGTACGTGCGAACGAACTAGGGGCAAAACTGAGGACGATTCGCGACTAGGGGCAAAACTGAGTCTGAGAAGGCTGCTAGGGGCAATCCATTAAATGACCCTTTGCATAAAGCCAGTTTTATCCTTTCACTTCATAAAACAGTTTCAACATCATAGTTGGTAACACTAGCAAGTTCGAGTGAACCAAAAGATGGCCCATCCTTGAGTGCACTCTCAGGTAAAAACCCCCACATACTATGGTCCTAAGTATAGTGAAAACTATCTTAGGTGAAAACCCCCATACACATGGTCCTGAGTAGCCCATTCATCTAAGTGTACCCTCAGGTAAAAACCCCCACATAACATGGTCCTGAGTAGTTCACTATTGTTCACCTATCAGAATTTTATTTAAGAAATTAGAATGTTGGGATTCCTCCATGTTCCTTGATCAGATGTAGTCTTTACTTGGAATACTTCTCCTTGAGTTCTTCACAATCTTCTCCCTTTATTCCTCATATCCCTTTGTTCCTGGGTGGCCTTCCACAAGTGTGCTCCCAGGTGAGAACCCCCACATTCATGATCCTAAGTATAGTAGAAAGTATCTTAGGTGAAAACACTCATGGACATGGTCCTGAGTAGCCACTCAACAGAAAGCAAACAACTAATCCACCCAGATGGTTCATTAACTTAGTGGATGTGCACTCTCAGGTAAAAAACCGCCACATACTATGATCCTAAGTATAGTAGAAACTATCTCAGGTGAAAACCCTCATAGACATGGTCCTGAGTAGCCACAATTATCATTTTGTAAAATCGTTCATCAATTGCATAGCATCAGAATTCTATTAAGTCATTTCATAGGTACCTAGACACAATGGAATAGGGGATTCTAAACATGTCTTGCATAGCAATACTACTAAGTTCTACACATGCATAGGAAAATAACTAAGTTATGCATAGAAAATACTTGGGAATTTTATGGGGGGTGTGCCACTTGCCTTGGCAACAAGAAGGATAGCAACAACAGCTGTAACAGTTGTCGTTTCCCTCCGAAATTTCCTTAAGCGCGGGAGGTCGAGGCGGACATGTTGGCGAGGTGCACGGCGCCGGGGTGCTCTCCTTTTCTCGGAAATGCTCGCTGGAGTTGGTGACGGCGGCGGTTGTCCTCGGGTGTGTACGCGGGCGTCGATTTGCGGAACTCGAAGAAACGGGCGGCGATAATGGCGAAGATGCGGCGGAAGATTGTGGACGGCCTGGGGGCGCTCAGGGAGGGTGGTCTGGGGACAAAGGGAGAGGGCGAGGTGGGCTACTTGAAGGGCTACATGGGAGCTTTCAACGCAGCTTTAATCGCGCGAAATTACAGGGGGAAATCAATCGGCCGTTTTCGGGCGCGATTTCTGGAGGTTGAAGACGCGCTGACGTCAGCATGACGTCAAAGGTATTTTTCTTTTTCTTTTCAGATTTTTCTTTTAATTCATATCTTTTGATTTAATTGTCCAAATGATGTCAAATTAATTTCTAAAAATTTGTTAAATTCATATCTATGCTTTAAACCATTTGTGGGCATGTTTTGAAACTTTTTGAAAATTAATTATTTTGAAATATTCATAAAATACAATTTTACCTATTTTAGTATTTCTTTGAAATTAGAGATTTAATAATTTATTTGGAGTTAAATAAAATTTATGAAATTACCCACATTCAAATATGTTTGAATTTAGATTATTTAAACTTATTTTGCTGAAATCATTCACCTTTATTTTGGCATAAAAGTAGCATAAAAATATAAGTATTTTTAGTAATATGAAATATAATGGATTTTTTTTTAAAATTTAAACCTTTTGTGATTTAATCAGATGATGAATGATGAGATGCATGTATGCATGAATGCAATGCTTAAATTTTCTTTTCAAAGCAAAAATTCATAAATGTTTTCAAAAGTTCTAAATTTTAGTGATTTTTAACTTTCCAAAATATAGGGATGTTATAGACTACCACCCTTAAAAGGAATCTCGTCCTCGAGATTCGAGAAGGCTAGCAAAACGGTTATGTCTGGTATCGGGTTGGGCTACCACCCTTAAAAGAAATTTTTGTGGGTATTGAAACTTCAATATGAAAACTTAATGCAGGATGTACCGTTCACTTCTTCCACAGTGATGTGGTTCACATATCCTTTATCAAAAGGATTTGACTTGACAACTTCTTCGGCCTTCTTTATTGCTGGACACTCGTTGGCGTAATGACCCTTGTTCTTGCATTTGTAGCAGAGCACCTTACTGTTATCTCTGTGTTCAGGATTTGGACGGTGGTGTCCATTGTTATGGTTATGGCCAGCAAATCCATTTCCTTTATGATCTCCATTGCTTCCCTTGGATCCACCATGGTGATCATGACGCTTGTGGTGACTTCCTCCATTATGGTGATTCCCATGTTTGTGGCCACTGTGCACATCATGAACAAGGTGCTTCTTGAATGAGGGTTCAGAGGAGTGCTTGTTCATCTTCCTCTTCCTATTTTCAGCTTTCTTTATGCTATCTTCAAGGGTGATTGCTTGATCAAGAAGTATCTGATAGTTTGGTGCATAAGCAACAGTCAGAGGTATCATCAGCTCATCACTAAGTCCATTGAGAAATTTTGACTTCCTCTTTGCATCTGTGTCAATGTCCTCAGGCGCATATCGAGACAAGGAATGGAAGTCGTCCATATACTCCTTAAGACTTCTGCTTCCCTGACGCAAATTGCGAAACTCTTCCCGTTTAAGATTCATAATTCCTGTGGAGACATGAGCATTACAAAATCCTTCCTTGAATTCCTCCCAGGTCAAGGTGTCCAATGGGTGAGTAATCTGATAAGTTTCCCACCATTGGGCAGCAGGTCCTTCAAGTAGATGTGCGGTAAACTTAACTTTCTCAGTGTCATCACATTCAGTTGTCACCGGATCCTTTTGTACAGAGCGTAGCCAGTCATCAGCCACCATTGGCTATGTTGCGTTCGAGAACTTGTTTGGCCTAAGCCTCAAAAATCTGGTAAGACTGTCCACTTGAGTAGGTGGTGGTGGGTTGTTGTTGTTGTTGATGTTGTTGTTGTTGTTGTTGTTGTTGTTGTTGTTGTTGTTGTTGTTGTTGTTGTTGTTGTTGTTGTTGTTGTTGCTGTTGTTGTTGTTGTTGTTGTTGTTGCTGATGTTGCTGTTGTTGTTGCTGTTGTTGTTGTTGTTGTTGTTGTTGTTGTTGTTGTTGTTGTTGTTGTTGTTGTTGTTGTTGTTGTTGTTGTTGTTGTTGTTGTTGTTGTTGTTGTTGTTGTTGTTGTTGTTGTTGTTGTTGTTGTTGTTGTTGTTGTTGTTGTTGTTGTTGTTGTTGTTGTTGCTGTTGCTGTTGTTGTTGTTGTTGTTGTTGCTGTTGCTGTTGCTGTTGGTGTTGCTGTTGGTGTTGCTGTTGTTGTTGCTGTTGTTGTTGCTGTTGTTGTTGCTGTTGTTGTTGCTGTTGTTGTTGGTGTTGTTGTTGTTGTTGTTGTTGTTGTTGTTGTTGTTGTTGTTGTTGTTGTTGTTGTTGTTGTTGTTGTTGTTGTTGTTGTTGTTGTTGTTGTTGTTGTTGTTGTTGTTGTTGTTGTTGTTGTTGTTGTTGTTGTTGTTGTTGTTGTTGTTGTTGTTGTTGTTGTTGTTGTTGTTGTTGTTGTTGTTGTTGTTGTTGTTGTTGTTGTTGTTGTTGTTGCTGTTGCTGTTGTTGTTGTTGCTGTTGTTCTTGTTGCTGCTGCTGCTGCTGTTGCTGCTGCTGTTGCTGTTGCTGTTGCTGTTGCTGTTGCTGTTGCTGTTGCTGCTGCTGCTGCTGTTGCTGTTGTTGTTGCTGTTGTTGTTGTTGTTGTTGTTCAGTTGAGCTTGAGCGGCCATCAGTTGCTGCATGGCATCATTGTTGTTGTTGTTGTTGTTGTTGTTGTTCTCAGGAGCACGACGGGGAGGCATCTGTGGGTTTAGCATAGATGAGTAAAAGATAGACAAAGCTAGAAAAATATTCCTACCCATACAAGCAATTGACACAATCAACCACAATCATTAAATTTCCAAACATGTTTTGAGAAAACCGCATTTATCGTTCTATAATGAAGCACCCGAGGTTATGGAGAACACATACGATGATACTGCCATACCACAATTTGATAGGTCAATCCATCATTAGTATCTCGTTACTCTAATATATAGGTGGTCTAGTCTATCTCCTTCCTGAGTGCATCAAGTTCCTCTTCTATTTCCTTGAGTTTGTCAAGATACTTTTGGGTGTTTTGAATTCTAAATTGAAGTCTTCTTTCAAGGTTCTCGATGGCTTCGCATGCTGCACTTTTCGCTGAGTCAAAGAATGATGTGTGGAGTATTGGGTTGGTGAACATGAAGTAGCCCTTGGTCTTGTGGTCATCTTGTTTGCTCTTGTATAGATGCAGTTGCACCCACCAGTACTCTTGACCTTCACCCATGAAAGGAAACCCTTTTTATATTGCTTCTCCTTCAAATCCCAAGATCTTCACGTTATCCTTAAGTGCTCTTGGAAAATCAGTCTCACTTTTTAGGGTCATGGTCATCATGGGTCCCTTCTTGAGTGATCCAAAGAGGTTGGTCATCTAAAAATAAGATAAGGTATTTAGAAAGCAATTACATAAGATAGTTACAAGAGGAACATTTGAAAAGTTTTATTTTAGTAAACTGAATAAGAATAGATTTTCAATCCTATGGTCAAATCCTATTTCTATCCATACTTAGGGGTTTCGAACCTACAGGCAACACAAGGCTCTGATACCATCTGTAGCGTACCTGCACTTAAAAATATGGCAGGTACCTGTGTATAGTGCAAACCCCTGGATCGATTCATTTGCACACACAGTTTACGATGAATATCACAACATTGTATCAATATTACAAGGATAATCCAGACTTGGTAAAATAAATAGTTCAATACATCTTTGCATAGCTTAAAGCTAGCTCGAATCAATAAACCAGCGGAAATAAATCTTCAATGAGCCTCCAACTTCATGATATGCCATAGGCGAAAACATGTTGGTGCAGACTCGAAACCCAAACGTAGTCCTCACTCTTCGTCAGATAATTCTGCAACAAATAATAATTTGCAACAGAGTGGGTCAGATTCCATTAGAAATAGATCTAGCAAGTGACACTATGGTAGACACTCAATGGAAGTAACTCTATAACCTGTATGCATATTTGGCTGGTGGAGTTCAAGCCTATTTTGCATAAAGCCAGTTTTATCCTTTCACTTTATAAAACAGTTTCAACATCATAGTTGGCAACACTGGCAAGTTCCAGTGAACCAAAAGATGGCCCATCCTTGAGTGCACTCTCAGGTAAAAACCCCCACATACTATAGTCCTAAGTATAGTGAAAACTATCTTAGGTGAAAACCCCCATAGACATGATACTGAGTAGCCCATTCATCTAAGTGTACCATCAGGTAAAAGCCCCCACATAACATGGTCCTGAGTAGTTCACTATTGTTCACCTATCAAAATTTTATTTAAGAAATTAGAATGTTGGGATTCCTCATGTTCCTTGATCAGCTGTAGTCTTTATTTGGAATACTTCTCCTTGCGTTCTTCACAATCTTCTCCCTTTATTCCTCATATCCCTTTGTTCCTTGGTGGCCTTCCACAAGTGTGCTCCTAGGTGAGAACCCCCACATTCATGATCCTAAGTATAGTAGAAACTATCTTAGGTGAAAACCCTGATGGACATGGTTTCAAGTAGCCACTCAACATAAACCAAACAACCAATCCACCCAGACGGTTCATTAACTTAGTGGATGTGCACTCTCAGGTAAAAAACCCCACATACTATGATCCTAAGTATAGTAGAAACTATCTCAGGTGAAAACCCTCATAGACATGGTCCTGAGTAGCCACAATTAACATTTTGTAAAATCTTTCATCAATTGTATAGCATCAGAATTCTATTAAGTCATTGCATAGGTACCTAGACACAATGGAATAGGGGATTCTAAACATGTCTTGCATAGCAATACTACTAAGTTCTACACATCCATAGGAAAATAACTAGTTATGCATAGAAAATACTTGGGAATTTTATGGGGGTGTGCCACTTGCCTTGGCAACAAGAAGGATAGCAACAACAGCTGTAACAGTTGTCGTTTCCCTCCGAAATTTCCTTAAGCGCGGGAGGTCGAGGCGGACGTGTTGGCGAGGTGCACGGCGCCGGGGTGCTCTCCTTTTCTCGGAAATGCTCGCCGGAGTTGGTGACGGCGGCGGTTGTCCTCGGGTGTGGACGCGGGCGTCGATTTGCGGAACTCGAAGAAACGGGCGGCACTAATGGTGGAGATGCGGCGGAAGATTGTGGACGGCCTGGGGGCGCTCAGGGAGGGTGGTTTGGGGGCAAAGGGAGAGGGCGAGGTGGGCTACTTGAAGGGCTACACGGGAGCTTTCAACGCAACTTTAATCGCGCGAAATTACAGGGGGAAATCAATCGGCCGTTTTCGGGCGCGATTTCTGGAGGTTGAAGACGCGCTGACGTCAGCATGACGTCACATGTATTTTCCTTTTTCTTTTCCGATTTTTCTTTTAATTCGTATCTTTTGATTTAATTGTCCAAATGATGTCAAATTAATTTCTAAAAATTTGTAAAATTCATATCTATGCTTTAAACCATTTGTGGGCATGTTTTGAAACTTTTTCAAAATTAAATATTTTGAAATATTCATAAAATACAATTTTACCTATTTTAGTATTTCTTTGAAATTAGGGATTTAATAATTTATTTGGAGTTAAATAAAATTTATGAAATTACCCACATTCAAATATGTTTGAATTTAGTTTATTTAAACTTATTTTGCTGAAATCATTCACCTTTATTTTGGCATAAAAGTAGCATAAAAGAATATAAGTATTTTTAGTAATATGAAATATAATGGATTTTTTTTAAAATTTAAACCTTTTGTGATTTAATCAGATGATGAATGATGAGATGCATGTATGCAATGCTTAAATTTTCTTATCAAAGCAAAAAATCATAAATGTTTTCAAAAGTTTTAAATTTTTAACATTCCAAAATATAGGGATGTTACATCAATATACAAAGAAATTAATTGAAAGTCATACCAGATGATTATTAAATTAAATAAGTGGTGAAATTCATTGGTTCGAATATTTTTATAATTGTTAGGAAACAAATGTATTTTCATAATAAATCATGAGTCTGAAAAATAGTTTGATAAAATATTGATACGTCTCTATTGTATCTATAATTTCTTATGTTCCATGCTAATATTATACCATGATATTACATGTTTTATATGCATTTTATAGAGTTTTATGCATTTTCTGGGACTAACCTATTAACAAGATGCCACGGTGCCAGTTCCTTGTTTTCTGCTGTTTTTGGTTTCAGAAAAATACTTAAGGAAATATTCTTGGAATTGGACGAATTTTATCCTGGAGTCAGTTTTTAATTATGAACGTTCCAGAAGACCGAAGACGACACAAAGTGGGGCACCGAGGCGCCGCCACCACGTGCTCGCTCGGCGCTAGGCCTGGCCGCGCGAGCACCAGGTGTGGGGCCCTCGGCCCTCCACCGCCTTCGCCCTTTCGCCTACTTAAAACCCCCAAAAACCTAAAAATTGCACGGTGTTCATTATTTCCTCCACGGGTCCCGAGCCGCCGCCGTCGTCAACACCAATTCGGGAGAGATCAGAACTTCTCCCCGGCACCCTGCCGGGAGGGGGAATCGTCCCCAGAGGCCTCTACGTCGCCATGACCGCCTCCAGACTGATGCGTGAGTAGTCTACCCTTGGACTACGGGTCCATAGAAGTAGCTAGATGGTTGTCTTCTCCACTTGTGCTATCATGTTTAGATCTTGTGAGATGCCTATCATGATCAAGATCACCGTTATGTAATTCTTCATGTTGTGTTTGGTGGGATCCGATGAATATTAAGTAATAAAGTTATTGCTTCATAATATATCATGTGTGTGCAATTTGATGATCTTGCATGCTCTCTGTTACTTGTGTATGCTCTGGCCAAGTAGATGCTTGTAACTCCAAGAGGGGGTATTTATGCTCGATAGTAGGTTCATGTCTCTATTTAATTTGGGGTGGTGACATCTAGCTCTAAGGTTGTAGATGTACTGTTGCTACTAGGGATAAAACAATAGTATTTTATCTAAGGATGATGTTACTTACTTACTTACTTTACACACAGTGCTTAAGGCGATAATCTGTTGCATGCAACTTAATACTGAAAGGGGTGCAGACGCTAACCGGAAGGTGGATTATTAGTCATAGATGCGGTTGGAACGGTCTATGTATATTGTTGTAATGCCCGCATGAATCTCACACTAGACATCATAACATTGGTATATGCATTGGTTTGCTCATCACTATTCTATCAATTACCAGCTGTAATTTGTTTACCCACATGAATGTTATTATTATTTATGGAGGGACACCACTAGTGAACTTTGGACCCCGGTCCTCCTCTTTAATCTGATAAAACCACAACTGCAAACCTGTTACTTTCTGCAAATAAACTTCCTTTTTCCACACATTCGTTTAATCCTTTGTTACAGCAAGCCGGTGAAATTGACAACCTCACTATTAAGTTGGGGCAGAGTATCTTTATTGTTTGTGTGCAGGCTCCACATCAACTACGTCAAGCTATTTTCTGGCGCCGTTGATAACCTTGGTTTCACAACTGAGGGAAACTTGCTGCTGCACTACTTCATACCTTGCTCTTGGGGTCTCCCAACAACACACCCACCGTGTACATCAAAGATCAAAGGGATTTTCAGAAGAAAGATTAGTGAATATTGTATTTACAGGATTCGATCAAACAGGACAATGTTTCTTAATTGTGGTTTCAACACAAAAGACTTGTGGAAATTCGTTCACAAAATTATAATATCAGATATAGTGATATGTGAAATATTATAACCATACTCTATATTACATAAAGTGTGGTCTTTCAGAATCTCTTTTAGAATCTCTTAATATGTTCGAAACATTATAGTCGACATCCACTTTAGGAAATAGATGTTTTTCAATGGTAATTCGTGTGATCGACAATAAGTGTCGTGGTATAGATGATTTTACGATAATACGGATATACACAAATAGTTCTTTGTAAAATACTCACAATAGGATGAGAGTGTATTCCAAATACCAACAGAAGCAAAACTTGTATTGTTGTCTGTGTAATTCCAAGGAAAATAAGATTTTTGAACTATGGTTGATGGAATAAAATTAGAAGCATGAAATAAGGTCTCAGGCCTATATTCATAGAAGTAGAATATTGGAATATGTTCCAAAAAGAATATGCCTACAAATGAAAATGAAAATTTGATGATAAGATTAAAGGAGACTTGAAAATTGTTTTCTGCTTGCAATCATCTTCAAACAGATCATAGTATTTTCATAAAAGAAGCTTCTATATAAGGTTTATTATAATGATATTTGCTGTCAGGTCACAGTTTAATATTAAGTATTTTAGATCTTGTTAACAGAACAAGATACACCTTATAAATACAAAGAAAGTTGAGAAAATATCAGAATACGAAAAGGCTTTTGAGTCTTAAAATCCGAGTTACATTTAAAAGGATTAAAACAGTAAATGTTACTATAAATCTTATTAAAAGAATCCGAGCCAACGGTGACTTTGTCATTCGCCACGATACCTCTAGGAGTAATTTTCATTATGCCTTGCATGATCATATTTTTATTTGGAATCTTTTTTACTTGTGAGTCCTAAAACTACGGTTTTCATGTCACTTCCACCACCATATTGCTAGACTCTTCGGTACTTTGCTTTGCCCTTTCTCACATTGAGAGTTGGTGCATTTTTTGCGGGTACATCCAAACTCGTGGGAGATCTTCATCTTGTTCTCCTATACATAAGCCAAATATCTTCCTCAAAACATCCACCATACCTACCTACTACAACATTTCCATAGCTGTTCCGAGATATATTGCCATGCAACATCCATCTTACATTACATGACTTGTTATGATTCATTACTTATTTATTGCTTTGCGTGTTTCTATAAAGCTGACATGTGGTTTTACACATGTTACGCTAGCGCACTGCATAACCTGCTACACTAGCAGAGCACCGTTGTCATATGTATTCTTATGACGCATTCATATTAGCTACTTATATCATCAGTATGTTGTTTTATCATCATTAGTGTGTTGTCATATATCATGTATCATATTAGGATGCTTGCCCCTAAAAGTGAAAATAGCCACGGAGGCCATCGAAAAGAGAAACAGAAAAAAGAAAAAAAATAGAAAAAGAGAAAAAGAAAAAAAGAAAGAGAGAAATAAAAAAGGGGGCAGCATTACTATTCTTTATCACACACTTGTGCTCATGTTATAGCACCATATCATTTATAGTCATCACTTGTGCTCATGTTACAGCACCATATCATTTGTGATCATCATTTGTGCTCATGTTTAGCACCTTTACTCCATATGAGAGATTTTTCATGTCTTAGTTGCATAACTATGTGGGGAACTTTACACTATAGAACTTGTCTTGTATATTCCAATGATGAGCCTCCTCAAAAGTGCTCTAGGTCTCTGTGAGCAAGAAAGTTGGATGCACCCCCACTAGTTCCATTGGAGAGCTTTCATATACTTATAGCTCCATGTGCATCCGTTGTATGGCAATCACTACTCCTTGCATAGTTTCGATTGTATGACTTTCTCTTGTCTAATGATATACAGCTTTGGGAGCCTTTCTTCCTTTGGCCTTCCAAAACTCCGTTAACATTCTCTTAGCCATAACATCCTGGTGCCAGGAATCAACGTTAAACGCTTACTTGTTTCTTTTGAACAAATAATATATTGATCTTCTACGTGCATATTGCTATTACTTGACTTGATCCTTTCATAAAGATGTCATGTTTGTTGGAAGCATTAGATGATTATATTGTTGTGCTTGAAGCTTAAATCATCTTTAATATCAACTTTGCACAGTTGATTGCTATCTAGTACTATATCATTGAAAGATTTGCTTGCTTCACCTACTTGTTTATTCATTACTCGTTTGATAACAATATAAACTACAACCCTTATTCATTTGATCTCAATTTAAATTTCTTATATTATTATATGATCAAGACTGTGTTTATGCATGTCACTTCAGAAATTATTCTTCTTTTATCGTTCTTGCCTACTCGGGACAAGTAGAACTAAGCTTGGGGATGTTGCTACGTCTCCAACGTATCCATATTTCTTATGTTCCATGCTATGTTATATCATATTATTACATGTTTTATATGCATTTTATATAGTTTTATGCATTTTCTGGGACTAACCTATTAACAAGATGCCACAGTGCCAGTTCCCTGTTTTCTGTTGTTTTGGTTTCAGAAAAGTACTTAAGGAAATATCCGCCAAATTGGAAATAAATCAACCTGGAGTTAATTTTAAAATAGTTGCATCACGAGGAACCGAAAACGAGACGAAGAGGGGCCGTGAGGCGCCCACATCACCTGGTGACGCGGGCACCAATCTGGCCGCGCCGGGAGGCGATGTGGGGCCCTCGGGCGCCCACCGACCTTGGTCTTTCGCCCATAAATACCTCCCTGACCTAAAAACGACGGCACGTTAGACACTTTTTCCTCAACGGGTCCTGAGCGCCGCCGCCATCGCCGAAAAGTTTTCGGGGACAAAAGTCTCTGTTCTGGCACCCTGCCGGGACGGGGAATTGCCCCCGGAGCCATCTCCATCGACTCCACCGCCATCTCCATCATCGTTGCTGACTCCTACGATGAGGAGTGAGTAGTTCTCCCCCGGGGCTACGGGATCTACGGTAGCCATGTGGTCTATCTCTCTCTCCCATGATGTGATCTTTTATGTGATCATGATCTTTGTAATCTAGTTGAATATCTGATGCTACTCTTTGTCTATTACGCACTCTAGAGGTTACTTTAATATGAACTTCGGGGTTATTCATGTGTGTAATGGTGACAGTGTGTGCACCGTGTGTGATTCTCTTTACGACATTGTTGGTGTTAGTTTACTCTGACTTTGAGGGTGCTCTTGTAGCCCTAATGAACGGCAGTTGACCACCTAGAGGGGGGGGGGTGAATAGGTGGTGACCAATTTTTATCTCTTTTTCAGTTTTTAGGCTAGCGGAAAGTAAATTGTCTAGATGTGCAACTAGATGATACAAGTGACAAACTACAAGGAAACTAGGCAAGTACAAGAAATAAAGATGCGGTATATAGATATCGCGAGGTTGTAATTGTTACATGGAGCTCTCTATGACTGAGTGTGTTTTCAAGTCAATTATCTGGTTATCGGTATCAGAGTAGGCGCTGGGAAACAGAAGTCTCACTTAGTTACGGTATTTGTATATGTGTTATTAGATAACATTGTGATATCAAACAAGTTGATATCAATGAATCACAAAAGAACGCATAATTATTTATTGTACAGATTGTCAGAGTAACACTATTCCACAAGCAAGCATTATCATATGACGCTTATTTGATAAGGGATTTTGATGAAGTAAAATGCAGCTGGTTTATTTGTACTCTAGTGTAAGTGGGAAACTGAAGGAGATATGCCCTAGAGGCAAATAAATAATTAGTTTTTATTGCATTATCTCATAAGTTCATAATAGGTTTGTGTATTATGCTATAACTGTATTAATCGGAATTATTAATACACGTGTGATACATAGACAACCAGAGTCCCTAGTAAGCCTCTATACGAACTAATCCATTGGGCAACAGTTGATCGAGATTCCCGATCAAGGACAATGACGTCGGTTGACAATGGGGTCATCTTATTAGTTGAATAAGGTGATGGACATACGCAAAGTATTGCAATAAGACCGTATTACGATGTTTGTCATTTGCAATAGATGAGTAATATGATAGCTTATTCCTTAAACCGTGAGACCGTACTTATGGCTACTTCGTAGGGGTACTTTGAGAGCATCAAACGTTGTGTTTTATATAGCATGACAATAACGGTGTCCATCTTGGGTATCCTAAAAGAGTGTTGAGACGTAAGGATCAAGAGCGGGATTTGTTCATTCTTGTAATGGAAAGATACTCTGGGCCCACTCGGTGAGATTGCATCTATATAGCTGTGCAGCTTATGACTAGGTCATGGAGATGTAATATCACAGACGAGTTAATAACCGTTGTCGGTAACGAGATACAACAAGGGCATTGGATTTCTACGATCATATCTCGGACAAGGTAGTATCGCAGAAACAAAGGGAATGGATATCATGTTTATGGTTCAACGACGATATTCGTAGAATGCACAGGGATCGTCCTATGCATCCAGGTATCCCTGGCGGTCATTGGTGAGCGGAGTGTCTCGACCATGTCTGGAGTGTTCTCGAACCGTAGCGTAACAAACATAAGGTCTTAACGACATCGGGAGAAAGGTTCTGGAATAATATAGGATTTTATTGGAGAGAGAGAAATGATCCGGAAAGAGTTCCGATGGTCCGGAAGGAGTTCCGGGAAGGTCTCGAAGGGTTTCAGGAATGTCCGAAAGTTGTTTGGGTGGTTCGGAAAATGTTTCAAAGTCACGAGATATTAAATAGTATTTAAATATATTAATTATGAATTAATTATATTTTATATTAATTTAATATTAATTAAAAATAAAGGAAAAAGGGGCAGCCCACCTAATGGGCCAATTGGGTCCCATTAGGGGAGCCGCACCAAGGAAGGGGGGAGCCCATGGTGGTTGCGGCCAGCCCATGGTGGGTTCGGCCGGCTCCCCCCTCCCTCTCCTTTGTTTAGTCCCACATGGGGGAGGCAAGGTGTTTGCACACCCCCTCCCCCCTTTATATAGCAAGGCATATTAATTAGATTAATACATAGAAAAATATAATTAATTGTATAGCAGGTCGGCCGAGTTGCTTCTCCGCCCGTTTTGCCTCCTCTCTCCACCAAAGCTATACCGCCGGGCGCCGTTGCCCTGTGGGATTCCAGAAAAGTTCTACCCCTGCGATTTCAGCTGGATTTGAATGACCAGTGGTTGTTGTTAAGCTTCGAATGTTCGCGAGTGCTCGGAGGCGCCACATTTTAGGAGCCTGGGCGACGTCGTCTCGCCCACCCAGCTGCCCTGCCGCCGGCACCACGCCCCAGTCGCCGGCGCCTTGCAATCTTCCGCCCAACGCCCGTCGATGCAGGTATTCGTCGACACCCCGGCGTCATCGTCTACATCGTCGCGGCAAGTTCTCCGCGACCTCGAGGTCGGCTAATTACGACTTCATGGTCAACGCTTGTGCGGGAGCGTAATCCCCGCTATCGGTCTACATGGAGGTAATGTAACCCGTTCCGCCACCGTTATCACATGTACTAGATAGATAGATCCTGGCTAGTTAGGGTTTCATTTGCTAGAAAAATTATTGTTTTCTGCACCGGAACCCCTTCATATTTATGCTCGATAGTGGGTTCATGCCTCTATTAAATCTAGGGTAGTGACAGAAAGCTCTAAGATTGTAGATGTACTGTTGCTACTAGGAATAAAACAGTAGTGTTTTGTCTAATTATGATGTTGCATACTTACTTTACACACAGTGCTTAAGGCGATAATCTATTGCATGCAACTTAATATCGAAAGGGGTGCGGACGCTAACCGGAAGGTGGATTATTAGTCATAGATGCGGTTGGAACGGTCTATGTATATTGTTGTAATGCCCGAATGAATCTCAAACTAGACATCATAACGTTAGTATATGCATTGGTTTGCTCATCATTATTCTGTCAATTGACTAGCTGTAATTTGTTTACCACGCATGGATGAATGTTATTATTTATGGAGATACACCACTAGTGAACTGTGGACCCCGGTCCTTCTCATTAATCTGATAAAACCACACTTGCAAACCTGTTACTTTCTGCAAACAATTATCTTTCTTCCACACATACATTTAATCCTTTGTTACAGCAAGCCGGTGAGATTGACAACCTCACTGTTAAGTTGGGGAAAAGTATCTTGATTGTTTGTGTGCAGGATCCACGTCAACTTAGCACCACAATCTTCTGGCGCCGTTGATACCTCAGGGGAATTCTTCATCTCCTACTAGTTCGATAACCTTGGTTTCATACTTAAGAAAACTTGCTGCTGCACTACTTCACACCTTCCTCTTGGGGTCTCCCAACAACACACCCACCGTGTGCATCACACATCAATATATAATATTTTAGCATTTCAAATAGTAAAATAACTACATAACATTACAACAATCAGCTCCAGGAATTATGTTGAGTTAAGGAGTCAACATGAGCCGAGCCATCCACTGCCTCCATTGTCGGGACAGGAGGCAGTAGGCGACGACAGGGAGTTGGAGACGGTGGTGTTGGGATCCTTGGGCAATTGGGACGACAGCAAGGACTTCGTTGTGGCGGTGCAACGGAGATGCAGCAACAGTTTCACTCGGTGGAGCAGGCAGTCAGGGTCGTCGTTCTTCTTCCGGTAGAGGGAGGTGAGGGGAGAGCATCGTGACTTCGTCTTGATTCGCGAGGGAGAGGGATTGCGGCTGGGAGCTAGGAGACAGGGAGAGAGTGCAGACTCGACTGGTTCGTCTAGGGTTTATGCGCTAGCACTGCTCAAGTTGGGCTGGGCTATTGGGCTGGTCTGGATTATTGGGCTCAGTTGGAGTGGACTAAATTGGTAGTGGGCTATGGTCATTTATTACAACGGGACCCCACATGTCAGCAAATCTTGTTGCCCATCGGGTCGCCCATGGGTAGACATGTCTACCCATACCCTACCCACGACTAATCGGGTCGCCCATGGGTGAACATAATGACCCATACCCAGCCCATTAGGGTCGGGTGCCCATGTGCGAAATTGTCGGCTTGACCTGCCGCGCTAGCACGTGGTGACGGGGTCTCGGCCCTCCACCGCCTTCGCCTTTTCGCCTACAAATACCCCCTGACGAAGTAAGACCAAAAGACCAAACACTTTTCTAAGATACGTTCCAGGGCCGCCGTCGTCGTCAACTCTACGCACGCTTCTATTCTCGTAGACAGTGTTGGTACTCCAAGAGCAGAGGTTTATAGGACATCAGCAAGTTTCCCTTAAGTGAATCACCTAAGATATATCGAACTCAGGGAGGTAGAGGTCAAAGATATCCCTCTCAAGCAACCCTGCAATTAAGATACAAGAAGTCTCTTGTGTCCCCAACACACCAATACACTTGTCACATGTATAGGTGCACTAGTTCGGCGAAGAGATAGTGAAATACAAGTAATATGGATGATTGTAAATAGTAACTGTAATCTGGAAGAAAAAAAATGGCAGCAAGCAAACATGTAGCAGAACTTGTTAGAAACGGTGTTTCAATGTTTAGAAACAAGGCCTAGGGATCATACTTTCACTAGTGGACACTCTCAACAATGACATCAAAACTGAGTAATAAATACTACTATCTTGCTAGATGATAAACACCATTCACTGTGTAGGGCTACAAGAGCACCCCCAAAGTATGAGTAAACACACACCACAACGTCATAAAGGAATCACACACAGTGCACACACTATCACCTTCACAACCCTGAATAACACCGGAGTTCATATTAACGTAACCTCTAGAGTGCGTAATAGATAGAGAGTAACATCACATATTCAACTAGATTACAAAGCTCATGATCACATAAATATTACACCATGGGGGAGAGAGATAAACCACATAGCTACCGGTAGAGCCCGCAGCCTCAGGGGAGAACTACTCACTCCTCATCATAGGAGTCAACAACGACGATGGAGATGGCGGTGGAATTGATGGAGATGGCTTCGGGGGCAATTCCCCGTCCCGACAGGGTGCCCGAACAGAGATTTCTGTCCCCCGAATCTTGACTTCGATGGCGGCGGCGCAGCGGAACTCTTCTCGGGAAAAGGCTTAATGATTAGGTTTTCTCGCATAGGGGGATTTAAGTACGTGAAAGGGCGATGTCGGTGGACGCCCGAAGGCCCCACATGATGTGCTGGAGTGGCCAAGGGGGAGCCACGTCCTCACATCATCTGGTGTTGCGGATGCTATCCTGAAGATGGATTATTAGTCATAGATGCAATTGGATAACGGTCTATGTATTATGTTGTAATGCCCAAATGATCTCACACTAGACAGCATGAATTGTACATGGATCATTGTTATGCAGTTCTTTATTCTGTCAATTGCCAAGATTTAATTTGTTTACCCGCATGTATGCTATTATTATCTATGGAGAGACACCACTGGTGAACTGTGGACTCCGGTCCCTTCCTTTAAATTGATAAATACAACCTACTTCAATCATGTTCTTTTCTACAAACAAACATCATTTTCCACACATAAGTTTAATCCTATATTACAGCAAGCCAGTGAGATTGACAAACTCACTGTTAAGTTGGGGCAAAGTATCTTGATTGTGTTGTGTGCACGTTCCACGTCAGCAACACACCAGGAGAATTTCTGGCACCGCTGACACCTCCGAGAAACTCAAGTTTCCTGCTTGTTCGATAACCTTGGTTTCACAACTGAGTGAAACTTGCTGCTGCACTACGTCATACCTTCCTCTTGGGGTTTTCCAACAACACCACCGTGTGCTTCACCCACCCGCTCCCATGTGGGGCCGACCACCTGGTGGGCCCCACAGTTCCACCTGCCGGCCTTCTTTTATGGCCAAATATTTTAAAATAAATGTATTTAAATATACAAACATTTTCCATTAATTATTTTTCTAATTTATTTCCTAAATAGAAATATAGAATATTCCTAGAATTAAGTACATCTCATACAAATCGTATTTACGTCCGCCGACAAAAATCATCGGATAAATATTTTCTCTATTTTGAATCTATTGTTATAAATCCGACAATAATATAAACCTATTTCTATCATTCCAGTGACCGTTGTTAGTTGCTTGCATAACTAATTGTTCGTTGTCCACTTTTCATAAACATCATATTATTTTCACCATGCGCTTTGACAAGTTTGTTTTTAGCAAGATGAGAAACTTGACAACCTTCCTGCAAAGTTGGGGCAAAATATTTGTTTTGTTGTTTGAAGATCCGCGTCAACTCTTAAGCGCTAGAGGGAGAAGACACCGAGTTCTAACTCACCACTCCTACTGAATGATTAAATTTTGCTTCTTTTGTTTGGGGAAGACTTGCCACTATCTGCATCACCTTGCGCTTAGGGTTTCCCAATGACTATTTATGCAACATCATCTGGTACTAACATGCAAACTATAGTATTTATGTGGTAAATCACCATATTTAGATGTGACAATTAAATGCAAATATGTTCAACATACTTTCCCAAAAAGAATTATTTCGACTATTACATTATATACAAGAAACAACAGTTAACATTGTCATGTGTCGTTTGATGACACCAGCAAGTCCCCCCCCCCCCCCCCCCCCCCTTGAAACCCCATGAAAGATAGCCACACCTTGCATGATAAACCTATTTTTGATAAAGTCAGTTCGTGTGGTGTCAATAAGATCATTAAAAAAAACCAATCTTTCATTCAACCCTTTTGTAATTATTTATACTCCCAACCATAATACAAACGAGTCTAAATTTGTAATGAAAGTAGCATCAATGCATCATCAAATTTAAGCAAACATTTTATTGTACAAAAATTAAGCCTATAAATCTAGAGCCCTATCAACAAACTCATCAGAAAGTTTTTTCCAATGGTCTCTTGATAGCATTGCAAATGAACAAGTTCAATTCTCCAGAGAAACCATAGGAGGAGAGGCTATATTGTGTGCAAAAACAAATAAAAATCTTTAATTTTTTTCTAAAGGAGAAATTGTCAAGATTGCATGCTCTTCCACGCCGATCATTAAAAAATGGAAATCGGCTTTAATGCTAGCACTATGAGAGTGGCCAATAAATTTCTTATAAAAATCAGTGAACACCCTCTCGATGACCCTCTCATTGTCTTGCAAATGCAAGATTTTTTTTTGTTTCACTAGGTTTATTCGTGCAATATTTAGTACAACCATGTCTAAGTTTAGGTCCATAATTTACTTCAAACCATAAAAAATTATCTTGTCTAGCAAGTTCATTTAGTTGCAACTTCAAATCCAATTGCAACTTAAAGCCGCAAGCAGATAGCCCGGTGATTTCACCCATTTTATCAAGAATGTCAAGCAAGACCAACAACATTGATTTTTCTTTCCTTCCTATAAAAACATCACCATTTCTAGTTAGTGGCGAGCAGCAATATGCTTGCTGCATTTCTTGCGAGATACTCCCTCTATTTTATAATATGAGATGTTAGGTGTTAAACAAAAATAAACGTGCACATATATTAAAATGTGTCTAAATATATGTGTATACATATAAATATGAAAAAAAACTAAAACATTGTGTACTGTGGAATGGATGGAGTACAAACTATCAACTCCGCCCCGAACAATAAGACGTTTCAACCTTTTTTTCTCCAATTTGTACAATGTTAGCGTGTTTTCGTGTGAGGTTTACTCATTTTAATCAAAAAATTGTCTATAATAAAATTTCTAAAACATTTATAATTTGAAAAGGAGGGTGTAGATTGAAAATCAGACGGAGTGTACTCCGGATAAATTTTTATACGGAAAATCTAACTGGCAGACGCCTGTTAGGGGGGCGTAGCCCGACGCACGCGGGAGATCACAGAATCCACGCAAATTTACCTCCTCCGGATGCATACATGCATGCAAGAAAGACAAAAATGCTGATGTCATCCCACATTTAATGTGAAATCCTTAAATTCAAAATGATTTGTAGACCAAACCGTTTATCCGATTTAGAATCCGTTTTCACGCTGAGCTAGTCGCAACGAGATCTTTAAAACTAGATCTCATATTAACATATTCCAACAACTTTTTCTTTGGATCCAAAAGTTATCTACCCTGTAGCATATAAGTTACCTAGACTGTAGTATGTAAGTTACCAACCATATTACCGATTAGTTTTTTGGTTGGAATAGAACCATTATTATTGTTCTTTTTGATATTTTTTATTTTTAAAGTTACTACACCTTATTATTCATAAGTGAATATCGCATTGGGATGGTAAATATATCAGTTGATAACTATACACTAGAACACCGTAAAAAGACTATATTAGTAATAAGTATTAGAATGATAACTATCGATTTTAGATTTTATAGTGACAATTACATCATAAAAAAAGACTCTATTGGTAATAATTACCCACCTAGTACTGATAAAATTACCAACCTAGTACTGCTAACGTTCTGAAAATTAGGTTATAACTTCAAAATAGAAAAAATTCGAAAAGAACAACAAAAAAATGGAAGATAGCATCAAACCAAAAATTAATCGTTAATTAGATGTGTAACTTACATACTATATTTTGGTAATTTACGTGTTAATGGGTGGGTAACTTTTGGGTCCAATTAACATATCGTCGGAACATATCAAGATGGGATATAAGTTTGAAGATCTCGATACGACTAGTCCATTAGTGGAAACGGATTATAAGTCGGATAAACGATTTGAGTTACAAAACATTTTAAATTTGTTCTATTTCAACAAAAAAACTAATCGCTAATATGTTGGGTGGGTAACTTATATGCTATGAGGGTGGTAACTTTTGGGTAAAAAGAAAAGTTGTCAAAACATATCGACATGAAATCTAGTTTTGAAAATCTCATCGCGATCAGTCAAACGAATTCTCAACCAAGTAAAAGATTTGGGTTATAAAAGTTTTCAAATTTTTTGACTACTCTTACATGAAACGCTGGTTATTTTCTTTTGCCCTCTAGCGCGTGTTGAGCAATGCCCGCTGGATAGCGAAGTCCACTTTTATAAGCTGAACCGAGAGGGCGAACAACCTCGCTATCGCCAGTACGCCAAATCCCTGTCAATTCGTCAATGCATTACCTAATATATCCAAATATATTAAGGGGCGAGTCTTTCTCGCGCTCACAGGCGCCGATTCACTGTTCATTGTGAACAGTAATGAACAGTACGTCGAAGGACCTGATCGCAATTTCACAGAAACCCCCAGCCTTTTTTGCAAAAACACCACCGCATAACAGCCCCTCCCTCTCCTTCCTCTCTCTCACGCGACCTCCACAGCCGCCACCGGCCCGCCGCCGCCGCCGACGCGCCCTCCTCCCTTGCCGTCCTTCGCCACCCGGCTTCTCCCGACGCGCTCGCCTCATTCAGTGCGCTAACCCTAGCGCCTCCACGCCACTGCCCTGCCGTCTCCCCACCCGAATCCTCCTCCACGCGTCTGCCTCCACCCGCCGCCGTCGTGGATCCACCCTTCTTTTTCGTCGCCGCTGTGGTGGCGCGTTCCTACCATGGGGCAGGGCACGCCGGGTGGCATGGTAAAGCACGGCGGTGAGGGCCGCAATGTAACATCCCAACATTTTATAATGTTCAAAAATCACAAAAATTTAAAACTTTTCTTTTGATTAAAATAAAATATTAAAATGCATAAGAAAACCAACTATAAAAGACTTCAAACATATTAAAGAGTTTAATATTTCAAATATCTCAGTTTGACATTATTTTCAAAACTAGTTTCAAGTTAAACATTTTATTATTCCATTATATTTTCTTAAGCCTCATTATATAAATTGACAAATGTGTTACAAACTTTCAAACCATTTTACTCTAATAAAAGAGTTTACTTATAAGAAATTGATCTCAACCACTTAGCCATAGCTATAAATAAATTAAAATAATTATTACAAGTGTATTTAAACTATTTAAATATAATCTATGTTGCCAAATGGTTTTCATTCTTCAACTAAGCTCAAAATATAGTTTGGAAATTATAAGCCTATGGTTTATAACTTTAAAACTTCATAAATTAAAATTAATGAATTATCCAAATAAACATTTCATTTGCTTAAATGAATGACATTTATTTTCAGAGCGTGAAATGATTAATATATTCTAAATAAGAAATGAATTAAAACTAAAATCTTTTCCAAAGTTGTTATGAAGTTCCAATTGAATTATCTTAATATAAAATATAATGGTGCACAAAACATTTAGAATTAAAAATGGAATTTATTATATTTCCCATTTCCTTAAAATTATTTATAATTTTATTATTATACCAAAACAAAGAATAATGATGGTTATTAGAAATCGGATTTAAATAAACTTAATATCAAACTTATAAGATTGTGGAAATTCATAGATTTTATTTAAACCCAAATGAAATTATTAAAACCCTAAAATTCAAAATTGACATTAGGTGTCCATTTTGCAAATAATCAATATTTCAAAAATATTATTTTTGAAAAGTCTTCAAAATATAACCATAAGTGTTTTAAATGATAGACATTGTTTTTACAAAATTATAGAAACTAATTTGAGGTGATTTGGATTCATAATTTAAAAGTTATTTAAAAATCCAGAAAACAGAAAAGAAAAACGGTATAAAAAAAAGGAAGAGGAGAACCAAATGGGCCGAGCCCAGCATCTATCGCGCACGCGAGCGACAGATAGCAGCCCAGCCCGCGTCATCTCCTCCTCTCGCTGTCAAGTGGGCCCCACTCGTCAGGCCGTCCATCGTCTTCAAGCTTTGGCCGAAGACCACGCTCGAAAACTACCGGTTGATTTGCGAATCAATTCGCGTGATTAAGGAGCGAATTCAACGCCACCCCGAGCCCTTTTATGAACCGCGACCTCCTCCTTATTTCCCCTCTGCCTCCTCTCCAAATCGTGCCCCCAGGCCACCCAATTTGCTCGCCGGACTTGCGCAATGCCGCCGGCGTGTTTCAGCTGTTCGCCGGCAAGGTGAGCCCTCCCCTTGGCCAAGAGCGCTCCCCTTTCCTCGCCGTGTTCGTGCGCGTCTCATGACCTATTTCCCATCCATCTTATGCAGCTAATCCAGAGGAGGAGCACGAACAAAAAAATCACCGACGCCATCGCGATTCCGTCCTTGCCCAGCCGCTACCCGAGCACGCGCGAGACGCCAGGATCACCTCCATCGTCTTCGTCGGTCCGCGGTGAACGTCGCGGTCACCTCCGCGCGTCCGGGGAAGAACCGGAGCCTCGAAACGGTCCACGACCGAGCCGCCGCCGCTGTCTGCCCCGTCGCCGGCGACCTCCCAGCACCGCCACGGTGAGCCCCTCTCCTGGACCGTCCGATCTGTATTGTACGCGTAGGATTAGATCTCCAAAAACTGAACCGGTATTTAGATCATGACCGTCAGATCTGGATCTGACGATCCAGATCCAATGACTTAACCACGTCAGCAGACCAGTCAACAGCCCAGTCAGCGTCCAGTCAGCTGCCACGTGGAAAATGATTTTCTTGTTTAAATTTAATTGGTAGTTTTGCAGAAAAGCCCCTATCACTTAGAATTGTTATAACTTTTTACTCGCACATCCAAATTTAAATATTTTTATATATTTGGAAAGCCCTTGACATGTAGATTATTTTGGACCTGCCAAAATTCAAATTTGACTTAGTTTAAAATATTCAAATTTCAAATGGTCAATTTGAGTATTTTTGTCATAACTTTAAATCTGTAAATTTAAAAATTGTAAATAAAATTGTTTTAGAGACTTTGGAATATTTGTAATGTGATGACACTGCTATAAAATATTTTTGAGTAATATTTGAATGAATTCATAGTTATATAGTTAATTTGAATAGTTCGAGTATTTTTCAACATAACAATTAATAGAAATATTATTTTTGATTAAATCAAATTGCTATAAATTTAATTAAATGCCCCCTGTCTATTAACACTAATTACAAAAAAATTCTATAAAATTTAATTATAGAAAAATTTAATATTATAATTATTCCTTTTATTATATTTTCCAAAAATAGAAATTAATTAGATTGCATTTATAGCCAAATGCATACTTTATAAATATCACAAATTTTGTATGATATTTCTTAGGATTTAAAAAGTGTTTTGCATGCATAACTCATTTTCACATGTAGATATATTTCCTATAGGAAATCTCTTCATTAGTTTTCTCTAAGTTAGGAAGATTTCCAAACTTAGTATTTTGGCAAAAGTGCTATGCACTAGACACTTAGGATTTTCAACATGAAGCTAGAAGGCCAATGAAGAACTTAGCCAAAACAAGACTTCAGAAGTATCTTCAAGGAGCAGAACCACTTAGAAGAAAAATCAAGAAGAAGTTCATGAAGATCAACCAGAAATATTTTCTAAGTCCTGCTTTCTCTCTCTTTCATTTCTTCTTTCTTCTCTTATTCCTTTTGAAGACTCAGTTAAATCCAAGACCAGCCTAAGTGATGCAAAAATCACTAAGTCTGAAGATTATTCAAGAAATCATCAAGGAGAATATTACAAGTCTGGAGACGAAGTCTGAAGGATCAACAACACTTATCTCTCTATCCTTTCCCTCTGTCCAAATCTTGTTTTCACTATAGACTTAGCAGTTTTCTCTAAATAATTATACACATCAAGACTAAGCCATTTGAGAACTTATTCAAGATGAATTACAGCAAAATTATTTTTTCCAACATATGACCATAACCCTTAGTAATTTTTTTTTACCAACCTAATTGCCTTGCAAAGATTTTCATGGCATGACATGCACCTCTAGTCCTTAGAAATAAATTGCATATCATGCATGACATGTTTTCCTTAGAAGTTTTACAAAACTTGTTTGTTCACTAGATATGAGCATGTATGTTTGATGATTTCTGTTTGTTGATTGTTTGATTGTTGTATTTTATTGTTTAGATTGAACGGAGAGCAAAATGTTTGTGTTAAAAAGAGTTTGTGAACAACGACATCATTCAAAGGCAAGTGGCACACCTCATAAACTTCCTATTATTTTCTATATGCATTACTTAGTGTATTTTTTTTATATGCATGAGTAGGATAGAATTGCTATGCTAAACCTGTGTAGAATTCCCTTACTCCTGTTTCTAGGTTCCTATATCATTCTTAGCGGAAATATTGATGCTATGCAGTTGATAAAAAGTTTTACAAAATATTAAGTGACTACTCAGGGCTGTGCTCATGGTTGTCGTCGCCTAGGATGAATGTCTATTCTACTTAGGGCCGTGAGCATGGTGATTTTCACCTGAGAGTGCACATCCACTAAATTAATAAACCTCCTGGGTGGATTGGTTGTATGGTGGCGAAGTTGAGTGGCTACTCAGGTCCATGTCTATGGTTCCTGGAGTATGTGCACTTGTGGATGGCCACCCAGGGAACAGAGGAATCTGAAGAACTCCGAGTGACGATTGCTTCCCGTGCATCCTTTTGACAATGGGCTCTGTCTAGAATAATTAAGTTGTGAGGGTGCAACCTGTCAGCTTGACAAGCAGATGTAGGGGATGATAGGTGGAACGGGTCTTGCTAGTATGGTTGCATTCTTCTTCTGGAAGTTCTTGTCTCAATTCTCCCCTTTCCTTAATACACTCCGCGTGTATAGGATTTCTCGGACAAATTGAGTCTAAAGGTGAAAGTGCACAACCTCTGCAGAGTGTAAAATCTAAGTACTTAGCCGTGTCCCCGGTACGGACAATTTGAGCAGCTGATCACGGACGTCAACGGAGGATTCCACCATTCCAACTTCAGAAATAAAACTTGATGGGTGAACAAGGGACGACGAGATTATGGTTTTCATGCCATACTTGTCTTGATTTGAAGAAAGAGTTTTCCAAAGAGATAGGAAAAATTGGCTTTATGCAAAATAGCCTTGAAGTCCACCAGCCAAATATGCATATAGGTTATAGAGTTATTCCATTAAGTGTCCACCATAGTGTCACTTGCCAGACTCCATTTTTAATGGAATCTGACCCACGTTGTTGCAATATTTTTTCTTATTGCAGATTGTTCAGATGACGAGTGAGGTTCCGTTTATAGGTTTCGAGTCTACAACCAACATGTTTTCGCCTGTGGCAGCATGAAAGTGATAGAGACTCACTGTCATTGTATTTCCGTTGTGTACTTTTTCAATGCTAGCTTTATGCTATGCCACTTGTATCGAATATTTTGTAATTCTGGATCATCGATGTAATAAAATTGGCGCTTTGTTGTGATATTAAATCGTAAATTGTGTGTGGAAATGAATCGATCCAGGGATTTGCACTATACACAGGTATCTGCCTTATTTAAAGTGCGGGTACGCTACAGATGGTATCAGAGCACTGTGTTGCCTGAAGGTTCGAAACCCTAGGTTTGGATAGAAATAGGATTTGGCCATAGGATTAAAAAATTATTTCATTCAGTTTGCTGAAAATAAGAACTTTTCAAACATTATTCTTGTAACTATCTTATCTATATTCCTTTCTAAAATTCTTCTCTTTTTTCTTTAGATGACCGCCCTCATTGAAGCACTCAAGAAAGGACCAGTGATGACCATGACCTTGGAATGCGAGACTGAGTTTCCAAGAGCACTTATGGATAACATGAGGAGTTTAGGTTTTGAAGGAGAAGTAGTATACAAAGGTTTTCCTTTCATGGATGAAGGTCAAGAGTATTGGTGGGTGCAAGTTCATCTATACAAGAGCAAAGAAGCTGACCACAAGACTGAGGGTGACTGCATGTTCACCAACCCAATACTTCACACATCATTCTTTGATTCAGCAAGAAATGCAGCATGGAGAGCCATCGAGTATCTTGCAGAAAGACTTTATTTTAGACTTCACAACGCCCAGAAGCATTTTGAAGAACTCAAGGAAGTTGAGGAAGAACTCGAGGCACTCAAGAAAAAGACATATTAGACCACCTACCCATTAGAATAACGAGATCCATTGATGTATTGACCTATCAAATTGTGGTATGGCAGTACTATCAATTTTTTCTTCCATGACATTGGTGTGTTTCGTTCGATAAAACGATTAGTTCGATTTCTCAAAAGAAGTTTGAAATTTCTACGTATGTGTTGCTTGCGTTTGAACCTTGCGCTTGATGTTTGTTAGATGTTGTTTGTAATTAATTGTCTTGAATATCTTGTATAAGTTAGAATGTTTGAGTACCAACAAAAATTTCTTTTAAGGGTGGTAGCTACCCAGATATTTCAAACCCAGCTGATTAAACCTAGAGATCCCAAACTATCTTTCCTTCTAGCCTCCCCAATCAGAAAATTTATTCCCTACAATTTTTCAAGTTTCCATGTCAGAAATTGCATTTCTCAAAACCTCTCGAGTTATCAGAATCATTCCAAGCACTTGCTTTGTCTTTCTAGCTTCTCCGAATCTCGGGGACGGGATTCCTTTTAAGGGTGGTAGTCTGTAACATCCCAACATTTTATAATGTTGAAAAATCACAAAAATTTAAAACTTTTCTTTTGATTAAAATAAAATATTAAAATGCATAAGAAAACCAACTATAAAAGACTTCAAACATATTAAAGAGTTTAATATTTCAAATATCTCAGTTTGACATTATTTTCAAAACTTGTTTCAAGTTAAACATTTTATTATTCCATTGTATTTTCTTAAGCCTCATTATATAAATTGACAAATGTGTTACAAACTTTCAAACCATTTTACTCTAATAAAATAGTTTACTTATAAGAAATTGATCTCAACCACTTAGCCATAGCTATAAATAAATTAAAATAATTATTACAAGTGTATTTAAACTATTTAAATATAATCTATGTTGCCAATTTGTTTTCATTCTTCAACTAAGCTCAAAATATAGTTTGGAAATTATAAGCCTATGGTTTATAACTTTAAAACTTCATAAATTAAAATTAATGAATTATCCAAATAAACATTTCATTTGCTTAAATGAATGACATTTATTTTCAAAGCATGAAATGATTAATATATTCTAAATAAGAAATGAATTAAAACTAAAATCTTTTCCAAAGTTGTTATGAAGTTCCAATTGAATTATCTTAATATAAAATATAATGGTGCACAAAACATTTAGAATTAAAACTGGAATTTATTATATTTCCCATTTCCTTAAAATTATTTATAATTTTACTATTATACCAAAACAAAGAATAATGATGGTTATTAGAAATCAGATTTAAATAAACTTAATATCAAACTTATAAGATTGTGGAAATTCATAGATTTTATTTAAACCCAAATGAAATTATTAAAACCCTAAAATTCAAAATTGACATTAGGTGTCCATTTTGCAAATAATCAATATTTCAAAAATATTATTTTTGAAAAGTCTTCAAAATATAACCATAAGTGTTTTAAATGATAGACATTGTTTTTACAAAATTATAGAAACTAATTTGAGGTGATTTGGATTCATAATTTAAAAGTTATTTAAAAATCCAGAAAACAGAAAAGAAAAACGGTATAAAAAAAGGAAGAGGAGAACCAAATGGGCCGAGCCCAGCATCTATCGCGCACGCGAGCGACAGATAGCAGCCCAGCCCGCGTCATCTCCTCCTCTCGCTGTCAAGTGGGCCCCACCCGTCAGGCCGTCCATCGTCTTCAAGCTTTGGCCGAAGACCACGCTCGAAAACTGCCGGTTGATTTGCGAATCAATTCGCGTGATTAAGGAGCGGATTCAACGCCACCCCGAGCCCTTTTATGAACCGTGACCTCCTCCTTATTTCCCCTCTGCCTCCTCTCCAAATCGTGCCCCCAGGCCACCCAATTTGCTCGTCGGACTTGCGCAATGCTGCCGGCGTGTTTCAGCTGTTCGCCGGCAAGGTGAGCCCTCCCCTTGGCCAAGAGCGCTCCCCTTTCCTCGCCGTGTTCGTGCGCGTCTCATGACCTATTTCCCATCCATATTATGCAGCTAATCCAGAGGAGGAGCACGAACAAAAAAATCACCGACGCCGTCACGATTCCGTCCTTGCCCAGCCGCTTCCCGAGCACGCGCGAGACGCCAGGATCACCTCCATCGTCTTCGTCGGACCGCGGTGAACGTCGCGGTCACCTCCGCGCGTCCGAGGAAGCACCGGAGCCTCGAAATGGTCCACGACCGAGCCGCCGCCGCCGTCTGCCCCGTCTCCGGCGACCTCCCAGCGCCGCCACGGTGAGCCCCTCTCCTGGACCATCCGATTTGTATTGTACGTGTAGGATTAGATCTCCAAAAACTGAACCGGTATTTAGATCATGACCGTCAGATCTGGATCTGACGATCCAGATCCAATGACTTAACCACGTCAGCAGCCCAATCAGCGTCCAGTCAGCTGCCACGTGGAAAATGATTTTCTAATTTAAATTTAATAGGCAGTTTTGCAGAAAAGCCCCTATCACTTAGAATTGTTATAACTTTTTACTCGCACATCCAAATTTAAATATTTTTATATATTTGGAAAGCCCTTGACATGTAGATTATTTTGGACCTGCCAAAATTCAAATTTGACTTAGTTTAAAATATTCAAATTTCAAATGGTGAATTTGAGTATTTTTGTCATAACTTTAAATCTGTAAATTCAAAAATTGTAAATAAAATTGTTTTAGAGACTTTGGAATATTTTTAATGTGATGACACTGCTATAAAATATTTTTGAGTAATATTTGAATGAATTCATAGTTATATAGTTAATTTGAATAGTTTGAGTATTTTTCAACATAACAATTAATAGAAATATTATTTTTGATTAAATCAAATTGCTATAAATTTAATTAAATGCTCCCTGTCTATTAAAACTAATTACAAAAAAATTCTATAAAATTTAATTATAGAAAACTTTAATATTATAATTATTCCTTTTATTATATTTTCCAAAAATAGAAATTAATTAGATTGCATTTATAGCCAAATGCATACTTTATAAATATCACAATTTTGTATGATATTTCTTAGGATTTAAAAAGTGCTTTGCATGCATAACTCATTTTCACATGTAGATATATTTCCCATAGGAAATCTCTTCATTAGTTTTCTCTAAGTTAGGAAGATTTCCAAACTTAGTATTTTGGCAAAAGTGCTTTGCACTAGACACTTAGGATTTTCAACATGAAGCTAGAAGGCCAATGAAGGACTTAGCCAAAACAAGACTTCAGAAGTATCTTCAAGGAGCAGAAGCACTTAGAAGAAAAATCAAGAAAAAGTTCATGAAGACCAACCAGAAATATTTTCTAAGTCCTGCTTTCTCTCTCTTTCATTTCTTCTTTCTTCTCTTAGACCTTTTGAAGACTCAGTTAAATCCAAGACCAGCCTAAGTGATGCAAAAATCACCAAGTCTGAAGATTATTCAAGAAATCATCAAGGAGAATATTACAAGTCTGATCAACAACACTTATCTCTCTATCCTTTCCCTCTTTCCAAATCTTGTTTTCACTATAGACTTAGCAGTTTTCTCTAAATAATTATACACATCAAGACTAAGCCATTTGAGAACTTATTCAAGATGAATTACAGCAAAATTATTTTTCCAACATATGACCATAACCCTTAGTCATTTTTTTTACCAACCAAATTGCCTTGCAAAGATTTTCATGGCATGACATGCACCTCTAGTCCTTAGAAATAAATTGCATATCATGCATGACATGTTTTCCTTAGAAGTTTTACAAAACTTGTTTGTTCACTAGATATGAGCATGTATGTTTGATGATTTCTGTTTGTTGATTGTTTGATTGTTGTACTTTATTGTTTAGATTGAACGGAGAGCAAAACGTTTGTGTTAAAAAGAGTTTCTGAACAACGACAGCATTCAAAGGCAAGTGGCACACCTCATAAACTTCCTATTATTTTCTATATGCATTACTTAGTGTATTTTTTTTATATGCATGAGTAGGATAGAATTGCTATGCTAAACCTGTGTAGAATTCCCTTACTCCTGTTTCTAGGTTCCTATATCATTCTTAGCGGAAATATTGATGCTATGCAGTTGATAAAAAGTTTTACAAAATATTAAGTGACTACTCAGGGCTGTGCTCATGGTTGTCGTCGCCTAGGATGAATGTCTATTCTACTTAGGGCCGTGAGCATGGTGATTTTCACCTGAGAGTGCACATCCACTAAATTAATAAACCTCCTGGGTGGATTGGTTGTATGGTGGCGAAGTTGAGTGGCTACTCAGGTCCATGTCTATGGTTCCTGGAGTATGTGCACTTGTGGATGGCCACCCAGGGAACAGAGGAATCTGAAGAACTCCGAGTGACGATTGCTTCCCGTGCATCCTTTTGACAATGGGCTCTGTCTAGAATAATTAAGTTGTGAGGGTGCAACCTGTCAGCTTGACAAGCAGATGTAGGGGATGATATGTGGAACGGGTCTTGCTAGTATGGTTGCATTCTTCTTCTGAAAATTCTTGTCTCAATTCTCTCCTTTCCTTAATACACTCCGCGTGTATAGGATTTCTCGGACAAATTGAGTCTAAAGGTGAAAGTGCACAACCTCTGCAGAGTGTAAAATCTAAGTACTTAGCCGTGTCCCCGGTACGGACAATTTGAGCAGCTGATCACGGACGTCAACGGAGGATTCCACCATTCCAACTTCAGAAATAAAACTTGATGGGTGAACAAGGGACGACGAGATTATGGTTTTCATGCCATACTTGTCTTGATTTGAAGAAAGAGTTTTCCAAAGAGATAGGAAAAATTGGCTTTATGCAAAATAGCCTTGAAGTCCACCAGCCAAATATGCATATAGGTTATAGAGTTATTCCATTAAGTGTCCACTATAGTGTCACTTGCCAGACTCCATTTTTAATGGAATCTGACCCACGTTGTTACAATATTTTTTCTTATTGCAGATTGTTCAGATGACGAGTGAGGTTCCGTTTATAGATTTCGAGTCTACAACCAACATGTTTTCGCCTGTGGCAGCATGAAAGTGATAGAGACTCACTGCTATTGTATTTCCGTTGTGTACTTTTTCAATGCTAGCTTTATGCTATGCAACTTGTATCGAATATTTTGTAATTCTGGATCATCGATGTAATAAAATTGACGATTTGTTGTGATATTACATCGTAAACTGTGTGTGCAAATGAATCGATCCAGGGATTTGCACTATACACAGGTATCTGCCTTATTTAAAGTGCAGGTACGCTACACGCAACAAGGCTGCAGCCGTCGCGCAGCAGAACGGCGAGAAGGAGGCGCCGTCCTACACCGCGAGGACGCCGAGCGTGCAGCTCCACATGGTGGGCTTCGCCAAGGACATCGTCCTCAAGCAGCGCCGCCTGATGCGCCGGAGGAAGCCCTCCTGCCTCGGCGAGGAGGGTCAGGTCGCCATCCTTCTCATCGCGCTCTCCTCCACCGTTCTTCGACCCAATTCATCGCCTTCCAGTCGCTCCCGAGCTCGATTGACTTCACCAACTGCCTCTACGTGAGCTCCTGTTCCAATTTCCTACCTCTCCCTAATTATTTGGTTTGTCTATGTCGTTCCCCTGCCGACCTGAGCTATACCGCCATGAACGTGAGCTTAAGCTCCTGTGTTTGGAGGCGCTGCTCCTCCCTGCCAACATATGAACAATCCTAGCAAAATAAACAATCCTAGCAAAATAAATATGATTCCATAGCAAGTACGAACCAATGAAATCTGATGGTGTGGTTTTATATAATTGTTTGACACTTCCATCTTTGTTGTTGTAGCTGAATGTGGAAACTGCTCACTTTTGTGGATAGCTAAATCTCAAAGTCTGAAACTAAATTTCTTATCCGTGTTGTCCTCTCAAGAAGATTTTTATATTGGGCCAGTTATCATGAAAATCTCCTTTTTTGTAAGTGTAATGTGATATCGACGGCCGGCTCAGCATGGTCTCCACATTGTCTGCTACTATTTTATTCACCTTCTTCCTTTCTCACTTGCCTCAAACTCCATAGGCTGTACTTTTTTCTACAACTACATTGGGTCCTCTTCCATCTCAAATGTTTTTTATGGATTGCAGAGGATTGTTTTAGAGGCACAACAAGCTTTGTCTGCACATTGCAGCTTGGAGAAGAGGCTCCAGGTACTGCTAGGATATCAATTAGTGATGTGTTGAGGATTTCTCGCGGTAGTTTGTGGTAAGTTGATTGGATTTTGTAGAACATCTTGGAGAATTATGGTCGCAGCCAGGTACTTGCAGTTTGGAGAAGAGGCTTCAGGCCTCCAGGTACTGTTGCGGATATCAATTATCGATGTGTTGAGGATTTCTCACGATAGTTTGTGGGAAGGTGATTGGATTTTGTAGAACCTCTTAGAGAATTAAGGTCGCAGTCAGGTATTCAATTACATCTCAAGCTGCTTGGATTATCAACTAATTCCTTGCATTTTGGTACAGTTTTTCACTCTCTCGATAATTTTTAAAGTTTATGTTCAGATTCACATTTTGTGTGGCATGTGCACTAGAGGATAAATTGTTTCATTTTGTCAGATATGCTAACAAAGCAACGATTTTTTTTGCAGCTGAATTAATTGTGTATTCAATATACATAAGCTTTTGAAGACGCATCTGCAAGGCAAGAATGAGTTGTAATAATTTGTATACGACGCTTTATCTGCTGGTCCGACTGATATGTAGGGTGACAGTTTGGACTGACAAGGTATTGAAGGTCAAAGATATAAGAGGTATTACCACAAAGAATATTTTGGGCTGTGATAACTGAGGTTAGGTCGTATAGTTCAGATATAATGCGGCACTACCATTAAAAATCAGTGTTTCCTTAGAGCTCTGCCAAGTATTTTATGCTTTGTGGTAGCAGAAATTGAGAATTCATATAAGATTTGTATTTGGGTATTGTGAATGTAATGTGAACCAATTTAAGAAGTTCCTGTTTTCTACGTGCATGGGTAGCGTTCTATATGTACTTATGCAGTTATGACGCTAAAACAATACATGCCCCACATTTTATTTGCTTTACCTCATCTGCTTTATTAGTTGCTATTCTTGGCTTTGATTTTATATCAAACCAGTATAAGGTGTTTCGTAGGTTGAGTAATTTGGTTACAGTATGTTGTCGCCCCTCTTTCCTTCATCATGTTGAACTTAGTCTGTTGTATAACTATTTAAAGTATGTCTAAATGATTTATTCCTGGCCAAGCCTACTGTAGTAAGCTGATAGTTATTAAATTCAAAAGTGTTATCACTGCCACACTTAAATATATTTTTCCCTTGGCAACCAAGTTTGAAGTTTATTTGCCTATTCATCCGCCGTTATGCTTCCAGTAGGTAGCTGATGGGTTTTTAATAGTTTTATACTTGCCTACCAAGTTTGGCATGGGATTGACATGTTTGCCTTTTTTTTATGTACACATGGTTGACATGCTTGCCTTTTTTTATGTACACATGGTTTGGGAAATGAGAAGGCTTATGTGTTCTAAAGAGTATGAATTATGCTGCCTATATTTTTTGCTTAATTGTGTTCTAAAGAGAAAAATATGATATGCCTGGTCTCTGTCGGCTAGGCTGGTCCCTTTTTGGTTTTTCCTTCCATGCAGCTTTCGGTTCTGTAGATTGAGATAATCTATAGTTTGTCCCCTAAGATTTGTAAAATATAAGTTGTCGTATACGCACTTAAGTCAAGTAGGCCATAATCCTTCTTATACTGATGGAAAATGGAGCGGTTTTGTGATTCTCTAATTGGGATATTTTCCTATTTGTTTTGAGTTGAATTTAGACTCATAAATGACTGATTATCACACATCCTTTTTATACTGATGGAAAATAGAGCAGTGTTGTGATTCTCTGTATGGAATTTTTCCCTCTCTGTCTTGAGTTGATGTTCGTCGCTTTGCTTCACAACGTTTATGGTTTTGTTACTCATATTTCGTGGACTGCCATTTTTTTTGAAGAGATCCATTTCCCTAGATTACCCAATGGAAAAAGCTCTTTGTTACTACTTCGATATTGGAGCAGAGAGGAACGTTTATTTTTTAAAATTATTGTGAGGTCTTTGATCATTTTCAGCTTTTTCATGCAAGGAAATAAGGCCAAACTCAATGTTAACAGCTCGCGTTAGTATATTACTTATTGTTAAGAGCAATCGACTGAACAAGAAAAATATATGGTAATTTATATTTTATATTACATCAATTGAAGGATTACTCTTTCTTGGTAGGGTACTAAGTTTCTGTACTACAACACCATCATTTCTGTTTCTTCTGTGTTACACAGGTATGAATGCACTCTCCAGTTTAGATGCTTACAAGGCCCATAGGTAATTAAATTCAAATAAATTTGTCATATTAGGTTGCTACATTGAGTGAAATGTTCACAGTACCTCTCAGACTTGCCCAAAGTAGGGAGATAATCCAGCTGGAGTTACTTACACTACAGTTTTAATAAGTTATTTTAGTTCCCTGTTCAGCTAGACCATTGGTAAAAATATTTTTCACCTACTCCTTACCAATTTATGCTTGACATATTCTACCCATTTATGTACATTTTGTTAATTGTGAACGTAGAAAAGTATGCCTAAACTTACCTCACCCTATATGGATGCAAACGTTGAATTCGTATCATGTCTTATATTTATAAATTTGTTTGATTTGGGTGAGGAAAGAAATTTCTTACATCATTGTTAGCTTTATCCTGAACCATCTCTTATGTGTGGTAGTTCACCAAGGCGTATTAATCTGAGATAAATCATGTGCAAGTTCTATTCCTTGGTCTACTACAATAAAACATTATTTCTACTAAGTATCCTTCAACAGTGGAACTTGAACGTAGTTCACTTATATACTTTTTGAATTAGTGCACCTTTCATTTGCTAACACATACTGTTTTCCAATCTGTAGATATATACCTTCATTTCCATTGCTCTACACAGCCAATCAATCAATACAACAGACATACAACTGGATCAACAAATGAATATTGCCACTGCCTTTACTGATTTGCTTATGTATATCGGGTGCTATGAGTTCACCCAGAGGCCTTTGTATAAGTGATCATCATGTGAGGTTATGTAACTATGTATATATGCTGCTATGTGTTGAATATATGAGCAATTTTCTATATGATTTAATCCATAATAACATTAAATAAAACATGACTAGAGAAGTATAAAACAGACTAGTCATGCAATCTAACATAGAGTACGGATATAGCAATTCTACACATCCTGCTAGAGAAAAAGTCTGAAAGATGATCTCGACTAGACAGAATAGGAAGACGTACGGTCCAGTGGAGGAAGATCCGTTTGCGGTGGCAGACATGTTGTCGAAGAGGGCGTCGACGTTGGGGAAGAAGTCGCCGTCCGGGAAGTAGTCGTCGGAGTCCGTGTTGGGGAAGAAGCCAGTAGTCGCGTGAAGACGCTCCCCAAAAACCTTATCGCCTCTCTCTCGTACAGGATCGCGAGAGACGGGGTTCCGGAGGCCTACTGTTCCGTCACGCGGTGCACGCCGCGGAACGGAATGAGGAAGACTTGATCGGCGGCGCAGTGCTCGAGAACCAGGAGGCAGGCGCATGAGTTGTGGCTGTGTTTCGGTGTGTCTAACTTAGAGGAGCGACCTCCATTATATAGGCACACAGGTTGGAGGCGAACAGGCAGGAGATGAGACGAAAAACCAGGAGTCGAATTGAAGAGGCAGCCATCCGTTTTCGTTTCGTATTAATCTCCCATTAGTGCTAGCGTTTCCATTCGTACTCATTTGCATTTAGAGCGAAGCGTTTCAGCTTCGTGCAACTGTTCACCTTCATATTTATCCATTCACGTGTGGCAAAAAGAACACATCGGCTCGGCGAGATTCCGGCAACCCGCGGCGCGCGCGCGCGTCGTGACGAGGCGAGGCGTGGCGAGGTGAGGCGGGCGGCGGAGGAGGAGGAGCGCGCGTGGAGCTCTCTCTTATTCTCATGCTTGTACTAGTGCTAGAGGAGCTCACCTTATAAACTGGTGTGGCACTCTCTAAACTAGCCATGTGGGACTAAACATTTGTCCCACCTCTTGTCATGTATGAATGGGCCACATGGGCCTCTAGGATTTTCAGGAATTATGGAAAGGGTTAAATGGGCTAGGCAATTAAGGCCAAAATTCCAGCAATCCCCCACAAGATTCTAGAGGCACGTAAATTTTATTCTGGTTTCAAACACTGTTTATATACCGGTGTTATAGTGGAGACTGTTAAGTTGAACTTCCACCTAGAACTTCATGTTACACTAGACTGCGACTTGGACAGTGGACTATGCCTTGAACTGCATGTCTTCTGCGAATCTAGCTTCACAGAAAGCCTTGACCGATACTAGGCCGTCGTGGGTCTTCCCCGCGGATGGAGCTTATGCGTCGTACTCCGAGGCCTTTCATGAACTTATTAGAGAGCACCCAACTCTCATGGACTGCGACGTTTGACAGTCATGCTCATATAGGTGTGTTCCTCAAAAGATGTTCTGCAGGACAACATCTCTCCTTAAAATAAAGCCTCTTGGTACACATTAAGATATACATCAGCCTACCGTGCAGTTTAGGAGAGTATTGCATCTTTGCGGAGTGGTATTATACAGAAGTAAGGATACTCTCCTCTCAGTTGATCAACAACTTGTCTCCCAATTCTACTTCACGGGATCTCCGATCACATAGAGTGGGTTGCTATTGTGAACAACTCATATTGTGGGTCTCAAACCCATCTCCCTCGATGCATTATCTATCACATTACGTGATAAACCTTTCGTGAAGGGATCTGCCAGATTTTTAGATGTTTGGATATAGTCCAATGCAATAACTCCGGAGTTCTTCAATTTTCTGACAGATTTTAATCTCCTCTTCACATGCCTTGATGACTTCATATTATCCTTAGAACTGTTCACTTTTATTATGACAGTTTGATTGTCACAATTCATCAGGATAGCGGGTATTGGTTTTTCAACCACGGGTAAGTCCATCAAAAGCTCACGAAGCCACTCTGCTTCAACAGTGGCTGTGTCTAATGTTGTGAGTTCTGCTTCCATTGTTGACCTCGTTAAGATGGTCTGCTTGCAAGACTTCCAGGAAACAGCACCACCACCAAGTGTAAAAACATAACCACTCGTGGCCTTAATCTCATCAGCATCAGATATCCAATTCGAGTCACTATAACCCTCAAGTACCCTCGGATACCCAGTATAGTGAATACCGTAACTCGCAGTTTCTTTTAGATAGCACATAACCCTCTCAAGAGCATGCCAATGATCATCTCCCGGATTTGACACAAATCGGCTCAGCTTGCTTACAGCAAAGGAGATGTCAGGCCTCGTGGCGCTGGCTAGATACATGAGCGAGCCTATGATCTGAGAATATCTCATTTGATCCTTCGAAATACGTCGATTCTTTCGAAGCAACACGCTAGGATCGTACGGTGTTGGAGAAGGTTTGCAATCGCTATACCCGAAGCGACTCAAGACCTTATCCACGTAGTGGGATTGAAGCAGAGTGATCCCACCGTTGTCATCTCTCAGGAGCTTGACGTTCAAGATAACATCAGCTACTCCTAGATCCTCCATTTCAAAACAGCGAGATAGGAAATCCTTGACTTCCTTAATCGCTTTAAGGTTGGTTCCAAATATCAGTATGTCATCGACGTATAAACAGAGAATAACTCCCTCGCCCCCACCATGGCGATAATACACACATTTGTCAGCTTCGTTTACAACAAAGCCTTCAGCGGTTAAAGTCTTTTCGAACTTCTCATGCCACTGCTTAGGAGCTTGTTTAAGGCCATACAAAGACTTTATCAACTTACACACCTTTCCTTCCTGACCAGGTATCACGAAACCATCTGGCTGCTCCATGTAAATTTCCTCATCCAACTCTCCGTTTAGGAAAGCCGTCTTTACGTCCATTTGATGAACGAGAAGACCGTGTGAGGCAGCCAATGATAGTAGCACACGAATGGTTGTCAGTCTGGCTACAGGTGAGTAAGTGTCAAAGAAGTCTTCACCTTCTTTTTGGGTATAACCCTTGGCCACAAGCCGTGCCTTGTACTTTTCAATGGTACCATCAGGCCTAAGCTTTTTCTTAAACACCCACTTGCATCCTACTGGTTTGCACCCGTAAGGACGATCAGTGATTTCCCAAGTTCCGTTAGCTAAGATGGAATCCATCTCACTACGGACAGCTTCCTTCCAGTAGTCAGCATCCAAAGATGCATATGCTTCTGAAATAGAACTGGGAGTGTCATCCACGAGGTACACAATGAAGTCATCACCAAAAGACTTTGCAGTCCTCTGTCTCTTACTCCTTTTCGGAGTTTCACTGTCATCCTCCACGATATTTTCATGGTGTTCTATCGCAATGGTGGGTTCAGGAATTGCAACTAATTCCTGACTAGATGAACTTGGTATCTCCTGATTTGATGAGCTCGGCATATCCTTCATGTGAAAGATATCCTCAAAGAAAGTCGCATCATTCGACTCCATGATTGTACCAACATGCATGTCGGATACCTCAGATTTTACTATCAAGAATCTATAACCAATGCTATGAAAAGCATAGCCCAGGAATACACAATCAACGGTTTTGGGTCCAAGCTTGCGTTTCTTGGGAATTGGTATATTGACTTTCGCCAAACAACCCCAAGTCCGCAGGTAAGAGAGTTTTAACCTTTTCTTCTCAAACTCCTCAAACGGAGTTATCTCTTTGTCTTTTACAGGAACTCGGTTTAGGACATGACACGCAGTCAATATCGCCTCCCCCCACCATGCCTTGGAGAGACCCGATGTGTCTAACATGGCATTAACCAAATCAGTTAGAGTACGGTTCTTTCTTTCAGCAACTCCATTTGACTGGGGTGAGTAGGGAGGCGTCCTCTCATGAATTATACCATGTTCCGCACAAAAAGAGTCAAAGTCATTCGAAAAATACTCTCCACCACGATCAGACCGAAGCCTCTTAATCTTTCGATCGAGTTGGTTTTCTGTTTCAGCTTTATAGATTTTGAAGAAATTTAGAGCCTCATCTTTTGTTTTTAGAAGGTACACATAGCAGTATCTAGTGGAGTCATCAATCAACGTCATGAAATATTTCTTTCCACCCTTTGTCAACACGCCATTCATCTCACAGAGATCAGAATGTATGAGATCTAGAGGTGCCAAGTTTCTTACTTCTGCAGTCGTATGAGACTTGCGAGGTTGCTTTGCTTGAACACAAACTTGACACTTAGACCCCTTGACAGTAGTGAAAGAAGGGATTAAGTTCAATTTGGCTAGTCGCGTCATACACCCAAAATTAATATGACAAAGACGAGAATGCCATACATTTGATTCAATAGTAGTGCAAACATGATTCGCAACTTTATTACAAACGTCTGACAATGACAGGCGGAACAAGCCTCCGCATTCATAGCCTTTACCAACGAAAGTTCCAAATTTAGAAACAACAAATTTATTGGACTCAAAAACTATCTTGTAGCCATCTCGACACATAAGAGAACCGCTAACAAGATTTTTATTGATGGAGGGCACATGATGAACGTTCTTCAGGCGCACGATCTTCCCCGAAGTAAACTTCAGATCGACCGTACCAACACCACGAACAGAAGCATGTGACCCGTTTCCCATCAGCACGGGAGAAGACCCTGCGACCTGATAAGAAGAAAACATTGAGATGTCAGAAGAAACGTGTACATTTGCACCTGCGTCAATCCACCATTCAGGAGAGTGACATACTGAAAATATAGTTGGGAATATACCGTACCCGGCATCTTTCATCTCAGTATCACCGATGACAACATTAGCGGTCTTGCCGCTCTTCTCAAGTTCACGTTGGTCATATCGGTTAGGACATCTTGGAGCCCAATGATTAGGATCACCGCAGACATGGCAGGATCCCTTCTTCCTATCGGTCTTCCTTTTGAAGTTGGTAGACTGTGAGGACTTGTTCTTTCCATCAAACTTGCCTTTGCTCTCAGACTTATTCTTGTTATTCTTGTGTTTGTAGGGCTGGAAGTTTTTCTTCTGCACAAAGTTGGCAGTAGATCCTCCCTCAAGACCTCGAGCCCGTGTGTCTTTTGCTCTCGCCTTTTCTTACACATCAAGAGACCCAATGAGATCCACGACGGAAAACTCCTGTCTCTTATGCTTCAGAGAGGTAGCAAAATTCCTCCACGAAGGAGGGAGTTTGGCAATGATGCCTCCGGCAATAAACTTGTCGGGTAACACACACGAAACTTGCTCAAGTTCCTTGGCAATGGACTGTATCTCATGAGCCTGCTCAACAATGGAGCGCTCACCAGTCATCTTGTAGTCAAAGAACTGCTCCATGACATACAGTTTACTGCCTGCGTCTGAGACCCCAAATTTAGCCTCGAGCGCGTCCCACATGCCCTTGCCCGTAGTGATGGACAAATACGGGTCGACAATTTTGTCACCAAGAATGCTAAGAATAGCAGCCCTCAAAAGGGTGTCGGTTTCCTGAAAAACTCTCTCCTCACCAGGAGTAAGTTCTCCTTCAGGCATGCCTTTAGCAGCGTGAAAACACTTCATGGTTTCAAACCAGAGAGTGGCTCTCGCACGCCACTTTTTATAGTTCACTCCATCGAAAGGAGCGGGCCTCAGTGAAGCGGAAAAGCCAACATGAGAAAATTGCCTAAAATAAGGTTTTTGGATTGTTGAATATATGAGCAATTTTCTGTATGATTTAATCCATAATAACATTAGATAAAACATCGCTAGAGAAGTATAAAAACTAGTCATGCAATCTAACATAGAGTACGGATATAGCAATTCTACACATCCTGCTAGAGAAAAAGTCTGAAAGATGATCTCGACTAGACAGAATAGGAAGACGTACGGTACAGTGGAGGAAGATCCGTTTGCGGTGGCAGACATGTTGTCGAAGAGGGCGTCGACGTCGGGGAAGAAGTCGTCGTCCGGGAAGTAGTCGTCGGAGTCCGTGTTGGGGAAGAAGCCAGTAGTCGCGTGAAGACGCTCCCCAAAAACCTTATCGCCTCTCTCCCCTACAGGATCGCGAGAGACGGGGTTCCGGAGGCTTACTGTTCCGTCACGCGGTGCACGCCGCGGAACGGAATGAGGAAGACTTGATCGGCGGCGCAGTGCTCGAGAACCAGGAGGCAGGCGCATGAGTTGTGGCTGTGTTTCGGTGTGTCTAACTTAGAGGAGCGACCTCCATTATAACCAGGAGGCGAATTGAAGAGGCAGCCATCCGTTTTCGTTTCGCATTAATCTCCCATTAGCTTCGTGCAACTGTTCACCTTCATATTTATCCATTCACGTGTGGTAAAAAGAACACATCGGCTCGGCGAGATTCCCGCGGCGCGCGCGCGGCGAGGCTTGCGGCGGAGGAGGAGGAGCGCGCGTGGAGCTCTCTCTTATTCTCATGCTCGTACTAGTGCTAGAGGAGCTCACCTTATAAACTGGTGTGGCACTCTCTAAACTAGCCATGTGGGACTAAACATTTGTCCCACCTCTTGCCATGTATGAATGGGCCACATGGGTCTGTAGGATTTTCAGGAATTATGGAAATGGGTTAAATGGGCTAGGCAATTAAGGCCAAAATTTCAGCACTATGCACCAGCTTTTAACATCACCATAGTCCTCATTATAGGTCATCCTTTATGCAATTATTCAACAAACAAACAAACATTTTGTTCTATCGCTATCACCGTAAAAAGAAAACAGACCGTCACCAAGATTTTACTCGAAGGACGCGGTTGTGTCGCCCCGCCGGATTCAACTAGTAACGAATGAGTTCCTGACATAGGGTTCGTAGTATGATACTGCATCGCAGTCGCAGATAAACTTTCTTTAGTATTCTTCAGATCACCGTTTCGACAGTAGACTCCATCTAGATCTCAGCAGCGGCTGTGCTCATCGAACATGCACGGCAATGGCGTCCGAGCTGGCTGGCCTCGCCTTGGTCTCGGCCGCGGTGACCGCAGCCATGGTCTACGCACGCCTCGTCGCCTCGCGCGTGGGCGCAGGCCTCCCCCGCCTGGCCGCGCTCCTTCCGGTGCTCCTGCTCCTCCCAGTCCTCCCCTTCACAATCTCATCCATCCACCTCCGCATCATCTCCGCCTTCTTCCTCGTCTGGCTCTGCGGCTTCAAGCTGCTCCTCCTCGCCGCCGGCCACGGCCCCCTGCACCCTTCTCTCCCAGTGTCCCGCTTCGTCGCCTGCGCCGCGCTCCCCATCAAGCTCCGGTTTGGTGAACTCGCGTTCCCTCCCTCCGGAGTTCCTCCTGTCCTACGCGGCCAAGGCTGCCCTCTTCGCCGCGCTCATCTCGCTCCGCCGCGTCCGGGCACGAATGCCGGCGTACGCCGTGGTAGCGTTCGACAGCGCGCACGTTTACCTGATGCTGGAGCTCTTCATTAAGGCATCCGCCGCGGCGTTCGCCCGCGCGCTGCTCGGCGCGGAGCTGGAGCCGCAGTTCGACCGGCCGTACCTCGCCTCGTCCCTCCGCGACTTCTGGGGCCGCCGGTGGAACCTCATGGTGCCGGGGGCGCTCCGCCCGAGCGTGTACCGCCCCGTGTGCGCGCCCGCCTCGGCGCCCCCTTGGGTGCTCGCCACGTTCCTCGTCTCGGGGCTCATGCACGAGGTGATGTTCTACTACATCACGCTCGAGGCCGGTACGGGGGAGGTGACCGCCTTCTTCGTCCTCCACGGCGCGTGCGTGGCGGCGGTGCGGTGGTGCGCGAGGCAGAGAGGGCTGTGGCGGCCGCCGCGCGCGGTGGCGACGGCGGCCACGCTGGCGTTTGTCGTGGGGACCGCGTCCTGGCTCTTCTTCGCGCCCGTCATACGGAGCGGGCTGGACAAGGCCATCGTCGCCGAGTGCGAGGGAATGATGGCGGCATTGGAGGCGGCTGTGGGAAAGCTGGCTGCCACGGCGGCAAGCTTGGTTTGGTCATAACGGTTTCTGCTTCACACTTGTGCCGTGCCATGGCGATTCCACTGAAATTAAATCTGGCTTCAGAAGAACAATCAGTTTTAGTTTCAGCATCGCACTTGTTGTGCCATGGCTATTCCAGTGGAATTTGGTTTCAGGAGATAAATCAGGTTCACCTTCAGCCTGTTTCTCCTCCAGTTTGCAGAATTAGGAGAAAATTGCATATAGCACCACCAAACATAAAACCAAAACAACTTTTGCAGCTGGCCTTAATTGTTTGCACCTAGCCCAAATAAAGAATTAACGTTGTTAAAAATATTACCTGACATGATTTGGCCTACTGTTTTGCTAATCGCTTAGTGCGCAGTTCAGTTACACTGATAAACTAAGTAGATTAAATCTCCCAAAAAAATCACTATTTTAGAAAAAAAACGTACAATTACATCTATACGGTTTCGTCAGTGACAAAAAATGTTAATCTATAAACTTTTTTATTAATATGAATCTAAATATTAGGGCGCGCTTTGAGCTCAGTCGAACTGAGAACTCGAACCGACAAGCTCCCCGTCCGCGCCGGCGCGCTGCCGCGATGCCTCGCCGCCCTGCCCTAATCTGCTCTTCCGCCGGTTCACCGCCACCATCCACCCCTCTAACCCCGCCCCCTTCTCCGGCGTCGACGACACCCCCCCCCCCCCCCCCCCCCCCCCCAACCCCAAAGTTAAGTTGCTCCTCATTTTCCGCCTCCGCCGCGGTTGCGGCTTCTCCGCATCGGCTGCAAGTCGTCGACATCAGGAGGAAGAAGACGACCTAGCATGAATCGTGAGGAAGATTATCAGTTTTTGGCTTCGACTGAGAACTAGCAATTCTGAAAGTATCAATGTGTTAATGTTTATCTAGATTAAATCATGTTGTACGCTGGACAAAGCATATTCTGAAAAATATCAACTTGTGAGATAACATGTTAATGAGATTAAACTGTTTATTTGGGCCAGGTGCAAAAATTAAGCCAAAAGTTGTGCTAGCTGTAAAAAAAAGTTTTATTTCTGTGTTTGATGTAACAAATGCCACGAAGCATGGTGTCAGCTGCAATTTTCTCCAGAATTAGAGTCAGCAGTGTACTCATGGGATTGTCATGTAGTAGTAGCAGCTGGTGGTGTACACGCTAAAGAAACGAGAGCATCAGTCGACAAGAAAAGGACGTCTCGCGTGAGTGATACCATCTTCTGAGTTTAGGGTGGCGTATAATGTTTGGACGTGGCTACCGCTCGCTTGACCGAGATTTACTTTAAATGAATACAGGGCCAAATATGGATATAAATATGCATTGTTTCATGTACACAAGCAATACATACAGGTATCAAATACCATCTCTCATCTTTCCTAAACCTAACCGGGTGTGTAATGTTGCGCTCTCGTTGATCGCTGTTGTGGTCACGCTTGTCAGCGACGGTGGTATATTTTGCGTCTGCCATCGCAACATTCCGTCCGTGCCCTACCTGTCAATCTGTGTGTTCGTTGTTTTCTGTTTATGTGTGGAGAAGTCGTAGGGCCTGCTTTGGGGTCGGTTCGTCGCCAGATGTTTTAGTCTCCTGGACGCTTGGGTTCCTTTCCCCTCCTGTCCCCTCTTGTTTCTTCCCTGGGATTCTTTTGGTGCCTTTGGCGCCTGCAGTTGTGTAAGATACCTCTACCACGACTAAGATCTAGATCAGGAAATTGGATCACTGGTTGGCTAACTTAGAGTAACCAGAATATGTATTGTATGATGTTGTTCCTCCCAACCTCCCACACATCTATCCGGTTACAATTCTCGTCAGGGTTCCTAAGACATGAACTACTTGCCATCCATTCCAGCCGAAGCCCCGGCGTAGTTGTTGCCGATCCCGAGGAGATGATTATATGAAGACTCATGCGACCCAATCTCCGCGAGCCAGCCAGGCCGGTGCCTTCGTGTTCCTCTTGGGTCGGCCCATGTTGACGTCTTGGGCTTGTACTCCTACCTCATCGTCCTGATTCCCGCCATGGCTGCTAACATTCCCCCGTTCTTCAGAACCAGCTTGCCCCCAAGCTGGAGCTCTCGGAAACCTTTGCTTCAGAGCGTCTGCATCTTCCCAAGTCGCAGCATCTGCCGAAGAATGGCTCCATTGGATCAACACTTGAGGAATTGCCTTGTGATTCTTGTGCACCAATCTCCTCTGTAGAATTTTGTCTGGAGTCTGCAAATAAGAAAGAGTAGGTGGTAACTCGGATTGCACCGCTTGATTAGGTTTTAGAAACTTCTTCAACAGCGAAACGTGCACCACCGGGTGTTTCTTGGATGATTCTGGAAGATCAATGTGGTATGAAACTTCCCCCACTCTGGCCAACACCCGAAATGGTCCATAATACTTGAATGCCAGCTTCTGGTTCGAGCGATCTGCGACAGACGCTTGCACATAGGGTTGTAGTTTAAGGAATACCATGTCATCTACTTGGAATTGCCTGTCAGTGCGTTTCTTGTCAGCTTGCACCTTCATTCTGAGCTTTGCTCTGTCCAAGTGTTGCTTAACTGATGCTAAAACCACCGAACGATTCTGAAGCCATACGTCTACATCACTGTCTGGAATGGCGCTGTATGGTTGAAGGCCAAAGTAGCGAGGAGGGTGTCCATAAACCACTTCAAACGGGGACTTGCTTGTAGCTGAATGCCAGTTTGTATTGTACCAAAATTCACATAACGGCAACCACTGAGCCCACTGTTTTGGATGTGCACTGATGAAGCAGCGCAAGTAACATTCTACTGTATGATTAACTCGTTCCGTCTGACCGTCAGATTGAGGATGATACGAGGAGCTCATGCACAATTCAGTTCCCAAGCGGTCAAAAAGTCCTTGCCAGAAGTTGCTGGTGAATATAGGATCCCTGTCAGAGACTACCGCTGCCGGCAGACCATGCAAACGATATATGTTGTCGATGAAAACATGTGCAATTTTGGCTGCATTAAACGGATGTCGGAGAGGCACAAAATGACCATACTTGGAAAAGGAATCAATGATCACCAAGATGTAGTTGTAGGTGCCCGAGATTGGCAAACCATGAATGAAGTCCATACTCACCGTGTGCCAAGATGAAGGTGGTACTGCCAAGGTGCGCAGTAACCCTGGGTAGGAAACCCGTTCAGGTTTTGCTTGTTGACAGGTTTGGCAGGTTGCACCTGAGCTTTCATTCCTGTCCATCTAAAAAGCGACAACAGCCTTTTATATGTGACTGGGAATCCAGAATGCCCTCCTACTGGTGTCGCATGAAAAGTTGCAATTAATTTGTTCTGCAATGCTGAATCCGTTCCCACCCATATACAGTTCTTGTACCTCAGAAGCCCTTCCTGTAACTGAAAATGTTCATGCGATCCTGCATTCACTGCCAACTGCTGTAACAAGGCCTGTGCTCTGGGATCTTGCGTGTAACTCTGAATTCTCTCGGTCATCCACATAGGTTGCACGACAGATATAGCCAGAACCTCTAGGTTGATAGCTGGTCGGCGAGACAAAGCATCCGCCACTCTGTTGTCAACTCCCTTCTTGTAGATGATTCGGTATTGTAATCCCATCAGTTTAGTGAGCGCTTTTTGCTGCCAATTGGTATGAAGACGTTGGTCAGTTAAACTGCATAAACTTTGCCGATCTGTCATGATCACACACTCCTTCATTTGCAGATATGGTCTCCATTGCTGTACTGCCAATAGGATTGCCAGATATTCCTTTTCATACACAGATAGTGTCTGATTCTTGGGTCCCAACGCCCTGCTAACATAAGCTAAAGGGTGTGCATCCTGTATCAACACTGCCCCAATTCCCACAACACAAGCATCTGTCTCAATCACAAAGACCTTGGAAAAATCCGGAAGAGCCAAGACAGGAGCTGTCACCAATGCTGTAATTAGAGTTTGAAAAGTTGTCTCAGTTTCTGAAGTCCACACAAACAGGTTGCCCTTCTTCAGCAAGTTGGTGAGTGGTTTACATATAATTCCATAATGCTTGATGAATTTCCTGTAATATCCAGTCATTCCAAGTACACTCCTGACCTCCTTTACATTCTTAGGTGCAGGCCAAGATACTAATGGTGCAATCTTGGTGCTATCTGTAGACACGCCCTGCTTGTTAATGGTGTGACCTAAATATGTTATTTCTTGCTGGGCAAAAGCACACTTAGATCTCTTCACCTGCCACTGATTCTGTTCTAGGATTTCTAGCACTTGTTTCAAGTGAATTAAATGCTCCTCATAGGTTTTACTGTATATCTGGATGTCGTCAAAGAAAACCACAACACATTTCCTCAAAACTGGAGCTAAGGTGTCGTTCATAGCTCTCTGGAAAGTTGCAGGCGCGCCTGTCAACCCAAACGACATCACCTTGAATTCAAAGTGACTGTGATGTGTTTGAAAAGCTGTTTTGCTCTCCTCTCCAGGTGCCATCCTGATTTGGTGATATCCTGCTCGCAAATCCAGCTTAGAAAACCAGCAAGCACCAAACAATTCATTGAGCAACTCGTCGATCACTGGCAGAGGATATTTACCCTTCTTAGTCAGAGCATTCAGATAACGATAATCGATAACCAGTCGCCAAGTAAAATCCTTCTTTCTTACTAAAATGACGGGTGAAGAAAAAGGACTATTACTGTATTGTATCACCCCTGGCTTGAGCAGTTCGGCTACCTGCTTTTCTATTTCTGACTTCATTTCCGGAGCATACCTGTAAGGCCTGACAGATATTGGCTGTGCACCAGGCAATAAAGGTATCGAATGAACATATCTCCTGCTCGGTGGTAACCCTGTAGGTGCCTCGAAAACTGATGTGAATTGGTCCAACAGCTTTTGCACTTCAGTTGGCACTGGTAATTCCTCGCCTCCATCAACTGCATACACTTCAACAGCGTTGCACTGAATTTCAGTCGGAGGAATGCCCCAAAAGGTATCTGTCTGTCCCAGATGGTGAACAGTAAGCCATTTCTGTCCCCAATCTACACTCATTGTACCCAGGGATGCCAGCCAATCTAATGGAATACCGTCGTAATGGCCCAAGGATAACAATCTAAAACGAGTGTTAAACCGTGCAGCTCCATAGTACCAATCACAAGCAGGAATGTGCAAGTTACTCTGTAAGCAAGTACCATCAGCTACCTTAACAGTCACAGGATTCATCGCAACTACACCTGGCAACTGTGCCTCAAACCTTGAGTTCAAGAATGAATGAGTACTTCCTGAATCAATAAGCATGTTGTAAGTTACTCCAGCTATTTGAATATCCACTTGAATAGCAGCAGCTGGCTTGTCAGTTCCCAAAGCCGCCATCGAGATACTCATGCAATTGGACCGTTCCTCTGTTATATCCTCATCTTCAGTTAATCCGTGCTGAAACTATTCTACTAGCTCTTGCACAACATGTAACTGAACTGTCCCTTGGCATTTGTGATCAGAACCCCATCGCTCGCCACAAGTAAAACATAAACCCTTTGCTCTGCGGTAGTTCCTTAATGCTACCCACTTGTCATCTGCTGCTTGTTTAGCTGGTGGTTTGTTGGTTCTGTCAACTAGGATTCGTGGTGGAGGAGAAACCGCTGGAATCTGATGCCGTCGAGGAACTTGAGCTGAGTTAAATGGTGTGGTGCCATCACCCAGTTCTTCATGTAATAAAGCCAACTGATATGCTGTATCTAAATCACCAGGTAACTGAATTGCAACCATGAGTCGTACAGTCGGCTTGAGACCATCAAGGAAACGTGTGACATAGTACAGGGGGTCCAGATGATGCCCATATGCTGCCAACTGATCCATGAGCTGAGAGAATTCCTCCACATAAACCTCCACGGTACTAGTTTGTGAAATATGAAACATCTTGCGAAGTAAAGAAGAGTGCAGATTTCTCCCAAATCGAGCATGTAAGGATATGCAAAACTCCTCCCACCCAGCACTTGGGGATTTCTGTTTGAATGACTCCAACCACTTAGCCGCTGGCCCTTCGAATTGAGCTGATGCATAAGGAATCCACAACGCTGAAGATGTCCCCCAAAGAACAAAGTACTCCTCGCACCGAGATTGCCACAGCCGCGGGTGCGCTCCATCGAATCGTGGTAATTCCACCCGAGGACCAGAAGCAGATTGATCAGCAAATACCGCAAAATTATCATTGTCCGATCTATCGACAGGTAGGTTCTGTGAGTCACGCGTACCTCTCGCCGGAGGAGGGATGTAAAATCCCGACCTCCGGCCCGAGGTGTCCCCACGGTGGCCAAGTTGGCCCTCGGCGGCATCCAGCAGGCTCCGCGACGCAGCCGCCGCGGCCGCTTCTTTCGCCATTGGAGAAGATGACGCCGATGCAACGCTGCCGATCTTGTCGAGGGCCCGACGGATCTCCGTCATCGCATCGTCAACCTTGGACTCCAGATCCGTGAACCGTGTGTCGTTGTCCTTGATGAGTTGCGTCATCGCCTGCGTCGCCGTTGAACGGTAAGCGTTCACCCGATCTTCGACCACCTCCTTGGCCGAGACCTTCAACAGATCGTAGATCTGCTGACCTTCCGCCGTGAGATCCTCCATCGCGCGACGAAGAACTTGATGTCGATGCCGCGTGCAGTGCTCGTGAGTCGGAAGCGCCCGCGCCAGGATTGTTGGCTCTGATTACCAAATGTAAGATACCTCTACCACGACTAAGATCTAGATCAGGAAATTGGATCACTGGTTGGCTAACTTAGAGTAACCAGAATATATTGTATGATGTTGTTCCTCCCAACCTCCCACACATCTATCCGGTTACAATTCTCGTCAGGGTTCCTAAGACATGAACTACTTGCCATCCATTCCAGCCGAAGCCCCGACGTAGTTGTTGCCGATCCCGAGGAGATGATTATATGAAGACTCATGCGACCCAATCTCCGCGAGCCAGCCAGGCCGGTGCCTTCGTGTTCCTCTTGGGCCGGCCCATGTCGACGTCTTGGGCTTGTACTCCTACCTCATCGTCCTGATTCCCGCCATGGCTGCTAACAAGTTGGATCTGGGAGGAAGCTGACGGCTCCGCTACGTCCGGCCGACAGCCGTTAACTAGGTCGCTCTCTGTGGTGTTTTGGGTTCGGGGACAAGCGATGGCCAGCCGCTGCATCCGGTCGCCGGCCGTTAACTAGGTGGTTTTGTGGTGTTGCAGGTTTCGGACAAGCGCTGGCCGGCCGCCCGGCCACCAATGTGTGGTGCATCACGGTCACGGTGAAAGCATCCAGTTTTCTACACATCGGACACCGGCCGGCCGGCAAGCTAACATCTGTGTAATGTGTATACAGCAGATGGGAACAAAGTAAACTGCATGATAGACAATTCAGGGGTCCAGAGGGGGTCCACCAAAGAGCGGGAGTTACGCTTGGGCGATCGGGAGGCGATCGCGACGAAGCTAGGGTTTCCTCTCGAGGGTGGTGTTTTCCGGCGGCTGGATGGGGCTCTCGACGGCGAGACTTCCGTAGAGTCGGTCGGGTGGGAGGGGCGCGTGTGCTATCTCGTCGGTGGGTTCGTGAGCCATCATGGTCTCTCCTACTCGCAAGTCGGGAAGCAACAGCGGCCGGTCTGATGCGGCGGCGTCCAGGACGCCACGGAGATCGGGTGCGGGAGATCTTGCTGATGGTTTGTCTGCAAGGTTGGGTGATCTGCTGCTGACGGAGAAGGAGTCTTCGGGGTTGGTGATTGGTAGTGTTGGATCTTCAACAGTCCCGAAGCCGAGATGGCCGATGGTGGGCATGGTATGCTCGCCGAGGAAGCTGGTAATTCTTGCTCTGGAGAAGGCAATGGAGAGGGCGTGGGGACTCCACAATCCTGCGCAATTCAAAGAGTTGGGTGACAACAGATTTGTGGTGCGGTTTGCCTCGGAGGGAGATTGGAAGCATGTCAAGAACAATGGCCCATGGAAATTTGATTTCCATGCTGTTCTCATGAAGGAGTTCGATGGTGCGGTGAGACCATCGGATATGGTGTTTGATTCCCTTGACATTTGGGTGAGGGTTCTGGATCTCCCAATGGATATGATGAATAGGGCCTACGGAGAGATTATAGGCAACTGGATTGGGAAGTTTATATCAGTTGAGGTTGATGAGGAGGGGATAGCCTGGGGGAAGGACCTCCGGATCAGAGATGTTGTCCGTGTCGACCAACCTCTCGTGCGGGGTGTAAGCCTGAAAGAGTCAGCTGAAGATAGTGAGGGCAAGTGGTTTGATTTGAAATATGAGAAGGTCCCTCACTTCTGCTTTTGCTGTGGGCGTCTTGTGCACCCCGAGGACAAATGCTATGCTGAGGAGGAGGAGACTAAACAATGGGGAGAATGGCTGAGGGCTTCACCGAGGAAAACCAGGAAACCACCTCCACCTGCAAGGCCTACTATGTCTTCAAGTAGCTTCAGTGCTCGACCCTCTGGGTCTGAGAACAGGTACAATGGTGGTGGTGTGTTCATCCGAGATCTTCCTCCTTGGAGGAACCTACGCTTTGACCACTCTTTCTCGGAGTCATCTCGCACTGGCGAGTATGTTCCTAGGAGGGAAGAGGGTGAGGCCACTGGCCCAGACAAGCGCCACGGGGCGGGGGCGGGCGATAGGGATACAGGAAAAGGACCCATGGATGGCCAGTATAATCAGAAGGCAAGATCTTGTACTTTCGTCAGAAAAGTGAGGAAGGAAGGAAACCCATACCCTGAGACCCGACCCAAAGTGCCACCGGGTACCATCAGTAGAAAGAGGGGGAGTAAGCAAGTGTGGATGTCGATACCGGTGCAGGTCGTAGAGGAAGGAAGCTCGGAATCGGCGGGAAAGAGGCAGCGGATGGCTTCGATTTTCGACAGAACTACTGAACCAACTTCGGTCTTTGACAGGATTGAACAACCTGCGGCGAGTCCTGCGGAGCAGGACCGCCGAACGCAATGAATATCCTATCCCTAAACGGTCGAGGGCTGGGGTTGGACTCGGCCATGGGGGAGCTTCGAGACCTGACAAGGTCATACAATCCAGATGTTGTTTTCTTATGCGAGACAAAGCTTAAGAAAAAGGGTGTGGACCGGCTGAAATGGAGTCTAGGGTACAGGCATGGAATTTCAGTTGATTGCAAGGGGAAAAGGGTAGGCTAGCTTTGCTATGGAAGGATGGAGTTGAGGTTTCGGTTAGACCATGGTGTCAATATTTCGTTGATGCCACAATTAAGATGGGGGTGACTGAATGTAGATTCACTGGAATCTACGGAGAACCTAGGCGCGAACTGCGTCAAAAAACATGGGATGCAATGCGGTTTTTGCGTCGACAAGACAACCTCCCTTGGCTATGTGCAGGACATTTCAACGAAATTGTGAGCCAACAAGAGCAACATGGAGGTAATCCTCGCTGCATGGCTCAGATGGAAAGATTCCGCGATTGCTTATCCGACTGCGGATTAGCTGATTTGGGGTTTTCGGGCTATAGATACACATAAAATAATAGGCGACAGGGTCCAGAAAATGTCCAGGCCAGACTTGACAGAGCTACATGTAATGGACTGTTCTCCCAATTGTTCCCAGCTACTACTGTCCAACATATCACTACCGAAGAGTCTGATCATTTGGCACTGCTCATAAAAGTCAGAGAGTCCTTTGCTACGCAGCAAGTACCGAACCCACGGGGGTTTAGGTTTGAGGAAATGTGGATGCGCCACGAGGGTTATCAACAAATGGTTGAATAAGCATGGGAAAAGGAAGATAGGGGTGGACGGGGACTCGATGCGCTCTGGGGCCGCCTCAAAAAGGTTTCTGGAGATATGCAAGTTTGGAGCCGTACCATTTTTGGTTCTGTCAGGCGAGAGATCACAAGGCTACGTGACAATTTGGAGATTGCTCGCCAGCGTGATCTCCAGGTCCCGAACTCACAGGAGATTCGGTCTTTAGAAAAAGAGCTCCATGAATTGTATGAGAGAGAGGAGATCATGTATAGACAGAGATCCAGAGTTGAGTGGCTCAAAGCTGGTGATAAAAATACACGGTACTTTCAAAATCGAGCGTCTCAGCGGAGACGAAAGAACACAATTCATTCTTTGCGAGGTCCAGATGGTGCCCGTTATACTTCTGATTTTGAGATGAGAGCACTGGCTCGAACTTTCTATGCACAGTTGTATTCGTCTGATGGTGCAAACAACATGGAAAAGATTCTTGATCACGTTGTTCCCCTGGTAACCAGTTCGATGAATGCGAAACTGGTTGCACCTGTCTCTGACTTGGAAATTGAGACAACTCTCTTCCAAATGGGACCAACGAAGGCACCAGGCCCTGATGGACTGCCTGCGCTATTTTACCAAAGGCACTGGCCAATTATTCAGCCTGAAGTCTGTACAGCAATTAGAGAATTCATTTCGGGTGGAGCTATTCCTGATGATTTGAACAACACGGTGCTAGTGTTAATTCCCAAAGTGAATTCCCCAAATTTACTTTCTCAATTTAGGCCCATCAGTTTATGCAATGTGCTTTATAAAATTGCTTCTAAGGTTATGACTAATCGGCTTAAGTCAATTCTTCCCATCCTGATCTCAGAAGAACAAAGCGCTTTTGTGCCGGGCAGGTTAATCACGGATAATGTGTTTGTCGCCTAAGAGTGTGTGCATTCCATCCGAACTAGAAAAAGAAAGAAGCTGTTGTGTGCTGTAAAATTGGATATGATGAAGGCTTATGATAGAGTGGAATGGATATTTCTGGAACAAATGATGCTAAGGATGGGTTTCTCCGGTCAGTGGGTGGATATGGTGATGAGGTGCCTGTCTTCGGTGAAATTCTCAGTCCGATTGAATGGGGGGTTATCTAACTCTTTCACACCAACAAGAGGACTCCTTCAGGGGGACCCTCTTTGCCCCTATCTCTTTCTTTTTTGTGTGGAAGGTTTTTCCACTTTGCTCAAGAGAGCACAAGATGATAATATGCTGAAAGGCGTTCAATTTGGTACGGATGGGCCTCATGTCACCCATCTACTATTTGCGGATGACAGCATTGTGTTCCTTGAAGCATCGGTGGAAAGCCTAAATGCACTAAAGAATGCCCTCATTGACTAGGAGGCAGCCTCGGGCCAGAAGGTGAATTTACAGAAGTCCTCCATATTCTTTGGAGATGACAATGGACCAGAAAATGCCCAGGATCTGAAACAAGTAATTGGGGTTGATAATGAAGCGTTATCAGAAAGATACTTAGGGCTACCAACTGTGGTAGGAAAATCGAAAGAGGGATGTTTCCAATATGTCACAGATAGGTCGGGGGCGAAAGTGGGAGGCTGGAAAGGGCAAGGACTGTCAAAGAAGGGGAAAGAAACGCTGATCAAATCAGTCCTGCAGGCCACCGCAACCTTTCTGATGAGTTGTTTCAAGTTAACTAAGAAACAATGCAAAAAGCTGGGCTCCATCTCATCTAATTTCTGGTGGAATGATGCTGATGGGACTGAGAATATCCACTGGATTTCTTGGGATAAGATGTGTCAACCAAAAAATATGGGAGGAATGGGTTTCAGGAATTTTGAGGCCTTCAATCAAGCCCTCCTTGCAAAACAAGCTTGGAGAATTTTAACGGTGCCATCCTCGCTGTGTGCTAGAGTGCTTAAAGCAAGATACTACAAGAACTCTTAATTCTTGCATGCTGGTTGCCCGGGTGGGGGGTCTTTCTCGTGGCGAAGTATCCTGCACGGGCGGGATCTTCTCCAACATGAGCTGATATGGCGTCTGGGCAATGGCGAATCTGCTGATGTCTGGAACAACAACTGGATTCCGAGGATGGGCTCTCAACGTCCACTGGGACGTCGGCCTGATGCTCCTCCTAATGTTATTAGAAAGGTGTCTGGCCTGCTCAATGAGGAGGGTGATGGTTGGAATGAAGAAAAGCTGCGACAATTCATGTATGATTTCGATGTTCAGGACATACTCAAGACTGAGCTGGGCGGCCCTCACACGGCTGACCGTGCAGCTTGGAACTTTACCAAGAATGGTGTTTTCTCAGTTAGATCAGCGTACCATTTGCAGATGGAGAGGAAGAGACTCGCACTGGGGGGTGCTCCATCGACGTCATCAGTGAATGCTCATAAGGGATGGCTGGCCCTGTGGAATGCAAACGTCCCTGGGAAGGTCAAGATTCACGCTTGGCGGCTTCTGAAAAATGGCTTGGCTTTGGGAGCTTGGGAGGAGACAGCTCTTCACCGCTTCTGGCTGTGTCCTCATTTTCAATTCATTTGGTGTACTATCCAACAGATTTCAGGCACAGGGAAGGTCGCTCCATCGACAAATGCGCACAACCACAGGGAACTGACGGCTTGGTTATTGGAGTGGCTGGCGTCGGTCAAGGACAGTGCCACGGACATTACGTTGATGACCCTGTACCAAGTGTGGCTGGCGAGAAATGAAGCTAGAGATGGCAAAAGAATCGAGGACCCGGGTGTGGTGGCAAAATGGGCACTTCATCTCACTGAGGAATGGCACAACGTTCATGAAATTACAGATGTCAAAGAACCAGCTAAGACGGAGCACTGGTTCCCGCCAAAGCAAGGGTGGACAAAGGTGAATACTGATGGGGCTTTGAGGAAGGAGGCGGGTACTGGCGGTGGAGGTGTGGTCGCTCGCGATCACGATGGGCGCTTCTTAGCGGGAGCGAGCCATTTTTTCCTCTCTACGACTGACCCGGAAGCTGCGGAGCTCAAGGCGTGTAAATGCGCCGTGTCCCTCATCAAAGCCATGGACCTGAAGCAGGTGATAATAGAAATGGACAGCTCGGTGGTGGTGGCAAAACTCAAGACTGAAGAGGTTGATAGGTCTGTTCACGGGCACCTGGTTGATGAGATTCGAAGAGAGGTTCAAGATATTGAGGAGCTGGAAATTAGATGGACAAGACGCTCTGGCAATGGAGTTGCTCATACGCTCGCGAAGGAAGGCTGCAGTTTAAGTACTAGTAGAACTTGGTTTTTTGTTTCTCCAGTTTGCATTAGAGATTCTCTGGCCGCTGACATTTCTAGGCCTTAGCTATTGAAGTAGTTTTAATTCAAAAAAAAAGATAGACAATTCAGGTATGTTACAGAAGATCAAACACTTAATTATGGTCGATGGAAGCTGAATTAGTATTTTCATAACTATTTTTTCATGATTCTATCATATTGTTGTAACTTGGAGTACATATACCTATGTTGCTAAGTTAGGAATTAATGGATGTAGTGCTACAGATAATGTACATTGGATCATGATTGTCTAACTATTTGAGGTGGAATTTATAGAAATAATTTAGTAACCATGATTGCTTAAAAACTTAATCTATACCCATGGGAAATGATTTAGCACCCTAATATAATACATCGCTTTTATCAAAAAAATAGTTGTAATCATCTGTTCCTTGATGCATTTTTCTTAAAATAATGTATTGTCAGCAAGTAATTCATACTTCATGTGTCAGCTACTGAGCAAACTTGGTTGACCTGAATTAAGATCGTTTATTGGCTATAGGCATATTATGGAAGATGGGAGCAGATACACCGCCAACCCGTAAGGAAGGGAATTTATGGAATTTTCCGGTTCAATTGTATTATTCCTTTATGTGTAGATTTTATGAGCTTCAATGACATCCCAATGGATTGCTACTGATTTTATGAAATTCTAAAAGAACATCGGTCTGAGACGTAATGTCTTGATCCGGTAGTGCACGCGGTGCTCTAAAGTAAGCTACTAATATTTGCCATGATTAAATAGTTCAGAGCTTTTTTTTCTTTTTGTGTAGGAACTCCAATTAGTTCATACAATAATACATTGATTTTATCTCCTTTACTGCATATACATTTTGTTAGTGCGATATGATATGCTCAAGTTTAAAATCGTTTACAGACTGATTAATCGTGTGGATCGTATGTTATTTATATATATGGTCTTCATGTTTGTGAGAATCATTGGTCCCTGAAAGATATTTTTATTATGTATCATCGGTGCTTGGGGGAAAATGTTAATCCACTCATTACATAAAGAGAACTTGAAACATTTACAACAGGTAATGTGATATGGTAAGGCCCAATTATGTTGGTGTGTGATAGCTGAAACTGTTTTAAATTCAATACTACTGTTTTACCCGGAAGTTCATTTTGTGATTATAGATTACCTGATTACCTGTAATCTATAATGAAGGAGCAAGCCCTATTCTGCATAGGATGAAAGAAAAGCGAAAAACATGATTAGTGGAACATTCTATGTCGTCGATCAATCTCCGACTTCATCTGCTCTCATCAACACTAATCACGCACAGGTAACGCCATGGGGAACACCGGGCGCGACAACGCGCGCCACTCCTTCTAGTAAATATTGTTGCACCCATACATAGCTGCAACAGAGCAATGATCCTCTTAATATTTTCGTTCTCAGATAAGAGAATGTTGGTTCATAAGTGGTCTATGTCTTTGTATCAACATCCTTTTTTTTTGCAGGAGATTTGTATCAATATTCAACCACCTCATCTCATATTACTCTAAGGCCCTGTTTATTTAGACTTTTGCTTCTGCTTTTAAGTTAAAAAAGCAGAAGTCCAAACAAACAACATGAAATAGGAAAACGCTTTGAAGAAGTGCTTTGCCGAAATGCACTGCTATAGGCAACAGGAGCGGAAGCGGCGTTGGACCTGCTTCCCGCAGCTTTTACTCTAGTCCGCGAAACATTTTTCTTTATTAGCCATTCAGTTGCTCATAATTACAAGCCAACTGCCACTGTGAGTTAGAACGTGAGTCAGAACTGATTATTGTTGCCTAAAATGCCTCCATATCTCATTCCCATTATTATACACTATATTAAGTTCGAAGCATACTACTATACATGAAAGTTGGACGGATTGGCGTCCAGTCATACGTCCACGTCATCGTTTTTTCGTCGACCGTCCGATCTGAGCAACCAATGGCCCAGATCGTGAGTTTCTGGACACCAAAACCGCATCTACTGTAGCACGGGCCTCTCAGCCAATCAGCTAGCGCCACATCGCCCAGTCACCGCAGTTCCCCTCCCTTTCTCTCTCCCGTCCGACCCCGAGGTCATCGTCACGCGCCGCCGCACGCCACCGCCGGTACGCACCTCCCTAGTAAAATCGACGAGCACCGGGAGGTGCGCCGGCGCCCCCACTACCTCCTCGACGGCGGAGACGTGCGGGGATACGGCGGAGACGTGCGGGAATGGCCGGAAACGCTGTCCTTCCTCGCCGGCGTGCTCCGGCTGCGCCGCCGCGGGATTGGTCGCCGCCGGTGAGTCCGGCGACCAAATGGGTCGCCGCGACTCCCGTTCGCCTCGCCAGCGGCTGCTCTTGCGGATCCGCGCACTGTCGCCCTCGGGCGCGTGCGCCATCGCGCGACCGCCAGCTTCAGAGCTCCGGCGCATCCCCTGTTGGGGATATACCAACTAGGGGTATTGAACGGGAATCCGACACCTAGAAGGGGGGTGAATAGGTGCTATTACAAATTTTAGCTCTTTTTAAATTTAGTCTCAACACAAAGGTATATTCTCTAGATATGCAACTATGGTGAATTTACCTAAATGACAAGATAGCCAATACTACGGTAAAGTAAAGTACAATACAAGCAAGTAAGGGAGCAAGGATAACAGGAACCAAATGAAGCACGCGGAGACGAAAATGTAATCCCGAGTTCCACCCAAGGGTGTACGTCTCGTTGGAGAGGTGTGCGCTACCACAACAGGTTAGCCGCAACGCCACAAAGGCTCACCTTCTTCTCCGACGAACTCAACCACAAAGGTTGCGAGTTCACCTTCCACTATTGATCCCCTTTTAGGGCGGAGATCGAATCCCTTACAAACGCTTGAGGAACTCACCCACAACTTAATTGGGGGCTCTCAAGATGACCACAAAAGGTCAAGGACCACAAAAGGTCAAGGAAACACCAAAAGTACAACAATGGTGAACTAGGTTTTCCTACCGGAAACCCTAGCCACGAAATACCCAAGTGAATGGGGAAGAAATGCAAAACACTTCGGTGAAGATGTAGATCCGGGCCTTCTTCTTCAATCCTCCAAAGATCAACAAATTTGGGTGGGGGGATTGGGAGATCTTGATGATTTGAGCTTTCAAGAAGTGTAGGAGTGAGAAAATCTGAGAGCTAGCTGTTCTTGAGTGAGTGAGGGGGTATTTATAGTCCCTCCCCAATTCTAACCGTTGCCTGTGTCGACCACCCGGAAATTCCGGTATAAGTCATCACCGGAAATTCTGGTCACTCGGAATTTCCGGAGAATTGAAATTTCCGACTGGAATTTTCGGCTGGAGTCAGAACCTATTCCTCTTCTTTCCTTAGCAGTTTTCAACAATGTTCTTCAAGGTGCACTCGGAAATTCCGGTGAATGGAAATTTCTGAGCACAATTTCCGGTTGAGATCACAACACTTCTTATTCTTGACTTAGCCGTTTATGTGAGTTCTTCTGGGTGCAATCGGAAATTCTGGTAGATGGAAATTTCCGATCACAATTTCCGGTTGAGATCAGAACCATTTCTCAAACTTGACTTAGCCATTTTCTGTGAACTCTTCTGGGTGTAATCGGAAATTCCGGTAGATGGAAATTTCTGATCACAATTTCCGGTTGAGATCAGAACCATTTCTCAACCTTGACTTAGCCATTTTCTGTGAAATTCTGGTGAACCGGAAATTCCGGCCCTGGAAATTTCCGGCTTAAATATTCCGGTTCCTAGAACAATTCCAGAACCACTTCTTCTTCGCATTTTTGGCTTTGATGCATATGAACATAAATCACATACAAGCTGAAATACTTAGCATTCTATTAGTACATCAAAAGTATTGTTAACTAACACACAAAACACTAGGGATTAAGAAATGTTCTTTCAATCTCCCTCTTTTTGGTGTTAGATGACAATACCCAGATTTGCAAAGAAAATATGAATGCTATATCATGGGCTCCCCCTTAGCAAGTGCATACAAAAAAACAGGACACAACAGGATAGGAGCAATTTTGCAAAGAGTAGCATCTGATATCAAAAAGAGATAATGAGACAATACAAAGCTATGGTGGCCAAAGAGGCTTGAAAGAATTTCATACCTTGTGCATATATGATATGAAGAGAATGCCAACACAATAGGCTTGAAGTCCCAACCATAGATAGAAAAGATAGCATAGGATAGTCTCATTACACACACGATGATCACAAATAGTTCACAAATAGTTCACAACAAGTTCACAAATAGTTCACAACAACTAAGATAAAAAGATAAATGGACACAAGCGCAAATAAATGGTAAACGCACAAGCTTGTGTCCGAACCCATGCAAATCCCTGAAGTGCCTACTAGAGCAACTTCTCCCCCTTTGGCATCGAAACACCAAAAAGTAAGAAGAGCGATGCTACGTCCCATGGAGGTCATCAATCAGAAGGGGTGTCCTCATCATCCATCTCCTCCTCATCATCATAAACATACTCATCACCAGAAGTATCCTCATAAGCCTGACCCGTGGAGTAGGAGCTGCCACCAAGGTCACTGTCAATCTGAGACCACGGAGCCATAGAACCCTGGTTCCACTGAGCATAAGACAGAGGAGCAGTGAGATCAGCAGGAGCAGCAGAGCCAGACGCGTGGTGAAGAATCAACTGTTGATCATGAGCTAGCTGGCGGCGATCCTTGTAGGCTGTGTATCGTTCCTTGCGAATATCAATGTTCATGCAGAGAACGTTGCGCTGGAACTAGTTCAGTTTCTTCATATTTCCTGAGGTGGAGGGAGCATGAGATGGGGCAGCAGCTCTGCGAGCATCTCCCATGAAGGAGCCATCCCTGGTGGACCGAGAGGTGGGCACACTCTGAGGCACAGCCACGGTCTTCTTCTCATATAGCTTCTTGAAGTCATGAACCTCTGACTCATCATCACTGAAAGTATGCTCTGAGAACTTGGACTTGATGAGCTTCATGATGTAAGGAGCACAGGGGATAGTGCCTGTAGAAGTCATGGCTTCAAACATCTCATTATGGAGATAGTCCATCACATCAACACTCCAATCCGCAGTCTCATTCGTGCTCATAGCAATGGTGTGTGCATGGAGGAGTAGGTTACACAGAAGAGACACCACATTGTCTTTGTAGCCACCACTTGGAGCAATGTTCTCCCGGAAGATGCGCAAAAGAATATCATAGAGAGGGAGCAGGTTCCGAGCAAGACCAGGGGTTGCACCCCTACCATAGAGATGTGCGGTATCCTTCTTGTTGAGCCGGTAGGAGTGGTGCATGCGGTAACCTTGAGGATTGTCTCCATCAAACTTGTAAATCAATACCTTGGCGAACTCATACCAGTCAGACTCGCAATAAGTGTCTCCTGTCATCCACTTGATGGTTTTCTTCGAATCACCCTTCATCACAAAAGTGGCAAAGAACTGCATCACAAGTTGAGAGTTGTAGTTGCACCGAGTGACCACAAGCCTTTCCAAACCCATGGTCTTGACAATATGAATAGCCTCAACAAAAGTGTCCTTGGACTGAAGAGCTCGAAGGTTGTATGGTTGCATCTTGCGAATAGGCTTGGAGAGAGTATAATAGACGTCCTTAAGGACGTATTCTTGCTCAATGCACCAAAAGCTGCGATCATCCACAGTCTCATCCCTTGGCTTGAGAAACCAGTCTCCCTAACGGAACTGAGAGTAGTCCACAGCCGACATCTTAGTATATGGCTGACGAGCAGTGGGAGGAGGGGTGACTTCCTTCCTTTTCTTGGACTTGGGCTTGCTAGCGAGCGCTTTCTTTGGCCTTGGTATGCTTGAGGAGGAGGCTGCTGGCCCTTTACCACGGACCTTCCGAATGACAGACCTCGAGAGCCTCCCACTCTCCTTCGCGAGAGTAGGGCTCCCACTCGAAGCACCTGTGAATATAGCAAAGGTAGGGAGCAAAAGCTGAGTACACACAAGCCAGGAGTGCATACATACATTAGAGAGACATTAGGTTGACCACATATAGCTAAACATTAGGAAATCTTAAAATTGCAGTTTTCAGGTTCAGACCGGAAATTCCGGTCTGTCGAAACAGTGCAGATTTTGAGATTAGATATGTCTAAAACTAGATCGATCCAACAAAATGCAAAACTAATGTACATATACTGTAGAGAATGACACTAGGAACAACCTCTACCAAGCAATTTCAAAACAAATAACCCCACAACTAGATCCAAGTGCAAGCACCTAGGGTTAGGGAAAAGTTGAGTTACCCTCATACATTGAGGACATTGCTTGGAGGAGAAGGTTCCCGAGACGAAGGAGAACCGGATCCGGCCGAGGGAAGAGATCCCCCGCGGTTGGAAGACTCCGGGAGAGCTTGGGGCGGCTGGGGCGGCGGTTTTGGAGAGAGGGGGGGGGGGGTCGGGGTGGAAGAAGAACTGGAAACAGTTCTTCACCCCGAGCCTCCCTTATATTTTTTAGACAGACCGCCCGACCGGAAATTCCGAGTGTGACTTACACCGGATATTCCGATTAACCGGAAATTCCGACTGTAACTTCGCACCAGAAATTCCGAGTCACAGGAAATTCTGATCCACAGGGGACCCGGAAATTCCGACCAGATGAACCAAACTTCCAGATTTCAAACGGATGACTTGTGTGTAATAGAGAGAAATGTTTTCAGGTGAGGAGGGGCTTAGGATAGATTTCCAAATTGTCATTGGTACACCATACTCAACTTACAACAACCAAATTGATTCATAAGGCGCCAAGTTGAGTAGGTTTCCCACATGCAAGAATACTAAAGCACTAGAGCAACGATAAGCTTCAAATAAAACCAACTCTTCAAAGAGAAGAGAGTGGTGGCCGAAGCCACCATGTAGGAGTGTATGGCATGTCACCGCGAAGATATATCTTGGGTACATAACCACTACTCGTCGTTTTAGCTCATTAGTCATAGGAATGAATATAGAGATAAAAGAACACTTGTTGTCGGCATAATGGGGGGAGGGATGGTCCAATGTATTAGGACCGCACACCCCCTATGTCCATGCCAACATCTAAACAAGATAAGATGCAATTACGTCCTAGGTGAGTGTGCAAGCGATCAAGCTAAGGACCTCGAATCAATGATATTGAGCTCATTCCTCAAAAAGCAAAACCTTCCTTCCTCAAGGGGCTTCGTGAAGATATCCGCCAATTGATCCCTTGTGCCCACATATGATAAGTAAATATCTCATCGGGCCACATGATCTCTTATGAAATGGTGGCGGATCTCAATATGCTTGGTTCTTGAATGTTGCACCGGGTTGTAAGCAATCTTGATGGCACTTTCATTGTCACATAGAAGAGGTACTTTGTCGCAATCGACTCCGTACTCCTTTAAAGTTTGCCTCGGCGGCAACATACTCGGCTTCGGCGGTGGAGAGAGATATACAATTTTGCTTCTTAGAAGACCAACTTACCAAGGACCTCCCAATAAATTGACAAGCACCGGAGGTTGACTTCCTATCATCTTGATCTCCTGCCCAATCGGAATCCGTGTACCCACATAATGAGAAATGTGCATCCTTGGGTACCTCAATCCAAAGGTTGGGGTATAAGACAAATATCTAAAGATTCTCTTGACCGCCATATCATGGCTTTCTTTAAGAGCCGCTTGATATCTTGCACACACTCCTACGGCTAGCACTATATCCGGTCTAGATGCACAAAGGTAAAGAAGAGATCCAATCATGGAGCGATATACCTTTTGATACACATCCTTACCCTAGGGGTTGAGCTCAAGGTGGCATTTGGTTTGCATTGGTGTAGAGGCACCCTTGAGCTCAAACAACCCGTACTTCTTGAGCATGTCTTGAATGTTCTTTGCTTGGTTGATGAATGTTCCTTCCTTCAATTGTTTGATCACGAATCCTAGGAAGAACTTCATCTCACCCATCATAGACATCTCAAACCTGTCAGTCATAAGCTTGGAGAATTCTTCGTTAAATGCTTTGTTAGTAGAACCAAATATAATGTCATCCACGTATAATTGAAGCTCTCCATTTACTTTCTTAGTGAAAAGGGTGGGGTCGATTTCCCCAACTTGGAACCCACGGTCTACAAGTAGTTCTCTAAGGTGCTCGTACCACGCACGTGGGGCTTGTTTAAGGCCATAGAGTGCCTTATCTAACTTGTAGACATGGTTCGAATACTTGAGGTCTTCAAACCCCGGTTGTTGCTTAACATAAACAAGTTCATTTAGTGGACCATTAAGAAAAGTGGATTTAACATCCATTTGTTGTAACTTAAAGTTATGATGAGAGGCATAGGCAAGAAGAATACGAATTGACTCAAGTCGAGCCACCTGCGCGTAGGTTTCTTCAAAGTCAATGCCTTCAATTTGGGAGTAACCTTGAGCCACCAATCTTGCCTTGTTCCTCACCACCATGTCATGTTCATCTTGCTTGTTCTTGAATATCCACTTGGTGCCGATAACATTGTGGAAATCTTTGGGTCTTTCCACCAACTTCCACACCTTGTTGCGCTCGAAGTTGTTGAGCTCTTCATGCATAGCATCAAGCCAATCTTTATCTTCAAGAGCTTCAAAGACCTTCTTGGGTTCCACCATGGAGATGTGAGCTTGATGTTCACTAAAGCTTGCAAGTTTTCTTCGGGTAGAGACCTTGCTTCTCACATCACCAAGCACCTTGTCAAGAGATAGAGCTCTTAATTCTTGAGAGGTGCCAACCCTATTCAAGCGGCGGATCTCGATTTCCCTCCTAGTGGTGGGAGGGATCGCTTGATCATCTTGATCATTCATGTCTCCGCCTTGACTGTTTTGATGGCCTTGATCAACAATTGGAGTGACGTCCAGAGATGGGGGAGTAGGTTGATCTTGGCCTTGTTGCGAGCTGCCACCGGGAATGTCAGCAGGACAGGATATTCCGGGTTTAGTATGGACCGGAAATTCCGAGTCACCGGAATTTCTGACTCCAGTTTGAACCGGATTTTCCGGCCCTCCGGAAATTCCAGGAGCAGCTGGAGGATCTTGTGCTTCTTCTTGGCTGGGCGTGTTGGGCACGGTGTTGTCGATAGCTGTTTCTTGTGTTGGGGTAGCCACCACTTGTGTAGAACTTGATCCTTGTTGAGCAACCTCATAATAGACTTCGACGGGGCGGTGGACTCCTAACCCCATTCTTCGGATAGCATCTTGAGGTTGATCATCACCTACATCGGAAACATCACTTTGCTCCACAAGGGAGCCGTCATTCTCATCGAATACCACACTACAAGTTTCTATGATAATGCGCGAGGCCTTTTCATAGACCCTATATGTATGGGATTCGGCACCGTAACCAACAAAAGTCCCTTCAAGAGACTTAGAATCAAACTTTCTTAAACGAACACCTTTGATGAGATAGAAACACTTACAACCAAAAACTCGGAAGTAAGATATGTTGGGCTTGTTCCCGGTAAGCACTTCATAAGGTGTCTTCATGAGTCCTTTGCGATAGAAGAGCCGGTTAGATGAATGGCAAGCGGTGTTGACGGCTTCGGCCCAAAAGTTGTGAGGGGACTTGAACTCGGCCATCATCAATCTAGCCATCTCAATAAGTGTGCGGTTCTTCCTTTCGGCTACACCATTTTGTTGGGGAGTGTAAGCAGCGGAATATTGATGACGAATCCCTTCTTCACTAAGAAACTCGTTCAAGGTGTAGTTCTTGAACTCGGAACCATTGCCACTTCTTATCACCAACATGGGGACATTGTGTTGATGTTGAGCTTCATTGGAGAAGTCGATGATTGTTTGTTGAGTCTCCACCTTCGACTTGAAGAATAAAACCCATGTGTATCTTGAATAGTCATCAACAATCACCAAGCCATATTTCTTGCCACCAAGACTAGCTTCCATAATGGGACCAAAGAGGTCAATATGGAGAAGCTCCAAAACCCTTGTTGAAGAAATGATGGTCTTGCTCGGATGGTGAATGTCATGCATTTTTCCTTCAACACAAGCCCTACACATTCGATCCTTCGAGAAAGAAACATGATCTTTTAGTCCTAGGATATGGCCACCCTTGTGGAGACTTTGCAAAGTCCTCATGTTGACATGGGCTAGTCGGCGATGCCACAGCCAACCCAAGTCCGACTTAGCGAATAGGCACATTGCATGGAAAGTGGTGACTCCGGAGAAGTCAACCACATAGAGCTCATTCTCAATGTACCCAACGAAAGACACATTGAGAGACTTGCTCCGCATAAGGATAACCATTTCCTTTTCGAAGACAACGGTATAATCCAAACAAGTTAAAGAATGGACCGAGATCAAGTTGAAACCTAGGGACTCGACAAGAAAGACATTCACAAGTGTGATGTCCGGTGCCACTACCACCTTGCCGAGCCCTATTACCTTAAACTTTGAATTATCACCATATGTAACGGTCATTTGATCATCATTAGGCTTCAACTCTGTTACAATCTCCTTGCTTCCGTTCATATGACTAGTGCACCCACTATCAATTACCATTTCGATTCTCTGAAAGCAACGTCCTACACACAATCAATTCTTTGATTTAGGTACCCATTTTGCAATGGGTGCCTTTTGGTTAGCAACAAGGGTCTTTGGGACCCAAATAGCATATTCAATATAACCATCAAAGGGACCAATGTATCTAGCATAGACATCCCCATAATAATCAACATATAAATCATAATTAGGGTTAGATATGCCCGCAAAGTCATCACGAGTGGGAGTGCCCCTTGTGACATTTCCACTCGCAATGTCATCTTTCTTGGCTTGTGCGGGCTTGGCCTTCTTCTTGATCTTCTTCTTCTCCTTAGCAACATAGCCTAGACCTTCTTTACCCTTGTGGGACACTCGCTCATGAAGAGGAGAAGTGATTGTTCCCTTACCTTTATCAAGAGAGGTCTTGGACTCGGTTGCCATGGAGGGAACAAACAAAACCCTAGCTTTATCCTTGACAACATTTGCATTAGTATTCAAAGGAGTAGAGGTGCTAGGTTTCTCAAGAATAGATATCCGAGTTTGGAGTTGATCACGAGACTTGAGAAGACGTTCGTGATCACTTGTAAATACCTTGTAAGTATTTTCAAGTGACTCGAACTCTTCGCAAAGTCTAGCATGAGCAACTACAAGCTTGGACTTTTCATTTTGCACAATTTTGCATTTAGCAAAGTAAAGATCACGATCCTTAGTGATCTTAGCAAGTTGCTCCTTGAGGAGAGCATGAGCTTCTTGCTCATCTTCAAGGGAGGATTGGAGAGACATTTTAGTGTGAGCATCCTCTCTCTCAATCTCCCCTTTTAACTCAAGCTCATCCTCAAGCTCACCTATACGACTCATAATTGAGCCAAAGTGTTTCTTTCCTTCTCCTTGCAAGTTAGTCATGAATTTATCAAAAGCAATAATTTCTTACTTGACTTCTAGGCTCATACCATCATCAATTTCATGGGATATGGAGGTAGGGGACACTTTTACCTCGGATGTCTTTGCCATAAGACATCTTGCATTCTTGATGATGGGGCTCTCATTTGGTGAGGAGAAGAGCGACGGAGGTGTGGATGAAATGGCTAGTGCGGCCACTTGCGTTGGGGTATCCTCCTTGTCACTATCTTCATCATCGGTGGGATATTGCACTTGAGTTAGCAATACAATCTTTTTGTTCTTCTTGAAGTAAGGCTTCTTCATGGGCATGGGCCCCTTTCCCTTCGTCTTGGCCACGAGCCTCCCACCATGATCCTCTCTTCTTTCCCATGGGCAATCTACAACAAAGTGGCTTTTGTCATCACAATTATAGCAAAGCCTCACCTTGTTGCTTGGCTTTCCTCCATTGGAGGGGAACTTCTTGTCAATCCTCGCTTTGGCCCTTCCGGGGTTCTTACAAAACGTTCTTGCCGCAAGACCCATGTGTTGGGTGAGAGTACTTGAGAGAGTCTCACTAGATAGCTCGACTTGATCATCATACTCATCTTCATCCTCTTCTTCAACGGTGGCCTTCAAAGCAATTGAGGCATGCTTGTGCATCCCTATGGCTCTAGCTCTTGCATCTTATGCAATCTTGGAGGCCACCTTGTAAGTGGTCATCTCTTGCATGACTTCATTGGATGTCATCTTCACGAAGTCATGTCTCCCTTGGAGTGTCTTCAAGTCCGTTTCCTCAAAGGGCAAGAGAGCGGTCACGAACTTCCTCTTGATCCAAGCGTCATCAATGTAGACCGCACCGAGGTTCTTGAAAGTGTTAGCAATCAACACCAACCTCCGGTACATGTCCTCATGACTTTCTCCATCCAACTTGTAGAACCCTTCCACTTCATTGTTGTCGGCCTAGTGGGAACTGGGGTATGGAGAGCCCATTCCCCCAGGCCTCGCACACGGGCTAGTCGGACGAAACGATCAAGGACCAGGCATCACCGCCTGGCGGGACCCACGAGAGGCAATTCCCCTCGAGGGCCTGAAGAGGAAACGAGGGCCTCAAGGGACCTCTCGCCTCAGGGGACCCTCCCAAGGCGCCAGCCCGCCTCAAGGGAGCCCCGCAGGAATCTCCCCTCAGGCCTCCCTGCGCCTGAGGGGAAACTTCACGGCCAAGGAAGCACAGCAAGATGCACGTGACCTCTACCACGCACATGCAGTGTCGCACGCACCCCCGTCGCTGTCCTTGGCGATAAAGTGGTCAACAAAGCGGCTCTGCCTGCTGCGCAGCTGCCAGGATGTTCTACTCTGACGATAAAACGGGTGGACAGCACAACCCTCAAAGGAGGACGTCATCGTGGGATCCACCTCAGAGACTGCCCTCCCTGCGGGCAGTACATCGCGGTCGGCCGCCGGTCGGCCACCGCGCCCACCTTTACCAGCAATGGACCGAGTCCATGGACGAATGGAGCACGGTGGACTCCTAGACCACCCTGCCACTGGCATGTGGGAACCACCTTGAAGGCCAAGCCGAAGGAGAAGGCCAGAGGCGCCTATAAAAGGGGCAAGACGTCCATCGTAGCGCGGGTTGGCTCTTGGCGCACCGCAACCCTTGTAAACCCTAGCTACACTTGTTAGGAAAGCCTCTGCCCTGAGGAGGAAGAAGACGATCGCTTCCCTCCCCAGGCAAGAACCGCCTCAAGGGGGCTTTCGGCAAGCTCCATTGTACTGTAACCTACATCATCTAATACAGACAAGCAGGAGTAGCGGTTTTACCTCCCCACGAGGGCCGTGAACCAGGGTAAAGGCTGGCGTCTCCCTTCGCGCGTGTGTGTCTTGTTCGGGTCCGGCGAGCAACGTCGCGGAGCCACTCGAGGGTCTAGACCTCCGCGTTCAATGCCCTTCACGAACTACTCTTCAGGAAGTGACTACCCCCGGTTCTTGGGAGTCATAACCCGACATTTGGCGTGCCAGGTAGGGGATTGAGGCGCGTCTACAACCTTCGAGTTCGTCTCCGCGCCATGGTGAACACCCACGCCACCCGTGTCACCCGCGCAAACCGACGTGCGCCCGCAGGAGCACGCGCGCCGCCAGGCGCCGTGACCACCCGGGCACGGCGGGGCCGACCCCGCCACGAGGAGCATGTCCCTTCTGGCCCTCACACGGAGGCGCCGGAGCGCGACGCCGAGCACCAGGAGGACGCACAGTCGTCCCACCCGACGCGGCACCCGAGCGGCTCGGGCCCGGGAAGGACGGACCCAGCGCCCCACACCGCGCTGCTCATGGCGCAGGAGCTGCTATGCTACCAGCCCACCGTTGAGGCCCACGAGCAGTGGCTCCAACGCCTCAACCACCTCGTCGGCATCTCCACGACGCGTCCCGCTCCATCGCAGTCCAACCTGCGCTCCTCTCTCGCGGGAACGGTCGTGACAAACGCGCCTCCGCCACCTCCGGGGCCTGCACCGGCTGCGGCTCAGAAGGCTGCTTCGCACGCGTCCTCGCCGCACGATTGCTTGATCGTGCAGCGCACTGCGCCCGACGCCCGCGTGGGAATGGAGCTCCAGCGAGACCGCCAGAACAGGCCCGTGGAGGAGATTGGCCAGGCGGGCCAGCAGAACCGCGGTGCGCTTCAGCACGGGGTCGCCACGTACGCCTCAGGCTGCATGGCGTTCACCCTTACTCTGCGCCGCGTGGTCTAGCCCCCAAAGTTCCGGTCTGCTCTCCCCAAGGGCTATGACGGCTCCAGCAACCCCATCGAGTTCCTGCAGCTCTACACCACCTCCATCCAAGCTGCGGGAGGAGATGACAAGGTCATGGCTAACTGGTTCTCCCACGCGCTTCGCAACTCTGTGCTGTCGTGGCTCCTGAATCTCCCTGAGGACTCTGTGAACTCCTGGGAGGAGCTCTGCAAGCAGTTCGTCTCCAACTTTAAGGGGACGTACGAGCGCGCCCTCACCCACAACGACTTGCGCGCTGTGATGCAGAGGAAGGATGAGACGCTTCGCAAGTACATCCAGCGCTTCAGCCAAGTGCGCAACAAGATCCCGAACATCCCTGACACTCAAGTCATCGCCGCCTTCCGCGAGGGCGTCACGAACAGCAGGATGCTCGAGAAGCTGGGGATCCACGACAAGCTCACCTTTGTGGTCAAGCTGTTCGACTTGGCGGACAAGTGCGCCAAGGCTGAAGAAGGACTCCTTTTCGTGAAGATGTCCTCGAGAGGGGACGATCACGTTGAGGGGTCCAGGAGCCAGAAGAAGAAAGAGGCCAAGGAGGAGCCCAAGCGCTAGGCTACCGCAGTTCTCGCGGCAGAGCCTGACGCAAAGGGCACCTGCAGGGACTCCCCTGAGCCTGGAGAAAGAAGAGATGATCACCGCCCGTTCTGCATCTACCACAACAGGCGCGGCCACTCCACGGAGTCTTGCTTCGACCTCAAAAGGTTGAGCAAGGAGCGCGAGCAAGTAGAAGGCAGTGGTAGCCGTGGCCGAGGCCGTGGCTACCGCGGGAGCGGACGCAAGGGCGGCTACCAGAAACCATCTGGAAATCAGGCCAACGCCGCGGCAAAGAACGGCAACCTCCCTGATGAGGAAGACGGCGGCTACCAAGCCCCAAGAGCCGCCATTGCTTGCATCCCCGAGGGGGCGCCGAAGTCGAACAACCAGTTCAAGCAGTTCGCCCGCGAGCTCAACGCCGCCCTCCCAAGCACTGAAACCTCCAGGCCCCTCAAGTGGTCGCAGTACACCATCGCCTTTGACGCTCAGGACCACCCCAAGTCCACCAAGACTGTTGGAACCCTCCCGCTGGTCTGCACCCCCACCATCGACAATGTGGCTGTCTCCAAGACGCTCATCGATGGCAGAGCAGGCCTGAACGTTATCTCCATAGATACGTTCGAAGCGCTTCAAGTGCCCTACAAGTGGCTTATGCCCTCGAGGCCCTTCACGGGGGTCACCAGCGGCTCGATCGAGCCTCTAGGCCAGGTCAGGCTTGCCGTCACCTTTGGGAGCGAGGAAAATTACTGCACTGAGCACATCGACTTTGATGTTGCGCACATCGGCCTGCCGTACAACGCCATCCTCGGCTACCCCGCGCTTGCAAAGTTCATGGCTGTCACGCACCATGCATACAACATGGTCAAGATCCCCGGCAGCGCCGGCACGATCACCATACGTGGGCATGTCCTGGACGCTACGCGTGCTGTTGAGACGGCCTACAAGACCGCCGCCATGGCCTTCCCCGCAGAAGAGGACCAAGAGCCTCTCGAGAGGCCCAAGAAGAAGCAGTTGTTCTCCTAGGAGGCAACTGCTACCAAGAAGATCTCTCTGAGCTCAGGTAGCTCGGGGGCTGAAGGCTCGGGGGCTAGCGTCACCATTGGCGCCGCGCTGCCTCCCAAATAGGAAAGCACGCTCGTCGCCTTCCTCCAGGCAAACTCTGACATGTTCGCATGGACACCGTCAGATATGTCTGGTGTACCGAGGGAGGTGATCGAGCACCACTTGGCCGTGTGCCCAAACGCGCACCCCGTCAAGCAAAAAGCAAGAAAGCCAGCCCCCGAGAAGCAAGCATTCATCATCAAGGAGGTCGAGAAGCTCAAAGCGGCAAAAGTCGTTCGCGAAGTCGCGCATCCCACTTGGCTCTCCAACGGCGTGGTAGTCCCAAACCCCGCCGGAGGAGGCCGTCTCTGCATCGACTACACTGATGTAAACAAGGCCTGCCCCAAAGACCCTTATCCCATGCCCAGAATTGACCAGATTGTGGACTCCACGGTAGGTTGCGACCTCCTCTGTTTCCTTGATGCCTTCTCTGGTTATCACCAGATAAAAATGGCTAAGGAGGAGGAGAAGACGGTTTTCCTCACCCCGTGCGGTGTGTATTGCTACGTCTGCATGCCCTTTGGCCTAAAAAATGCCGGAGCCACTTTCCAGAGGTTGATGAGGATAGCCCTCGGCGGGCAAAGGGGGTGAAACGCCGAAGCATATGTTGATGACATCGTCGTAAAGTCCCGAGAAGGAAATACGCTCCTCGAAGACCTTGAAGAAACCTTCGCCAGCCTGCGCAAGGTGAATATCAAGCTCAACCCCGCCAAGTGCGTCTTTGGAGTCCCTTCAGGCAAATTGCTTGGGTTCCACGTATCTCATCGGGGTATAGAGGCAAACCCAGACAAAATCAAGGCCATCGAAGTCATGCAACCTCCACGCAGGCTCAAGGACATGCAACGCCTGGCAGGCTGCATGGCTAGCTTGGGCCGATTCATCTCCAAGTTCGGTGAAAGAGCCCTGCCGTTCTTCAAGATCATGAAAAGAACGGGCACTTTCAAGTGGACCCCTGAAGCTGAAAAAGCATTTGAGGACTTGAAGAAGTATCTGGCCAGCCCGCCAGTAATGGTCGCCCCAAGGCCTGGCGAGCACATGAAGCTGTACTTATCAGCTACTCCACAAACAGCCAGTGTTGTCCTTGTAGTGGAAAGAGAAGAGCCAGTACTCCACAAGAAGAGTGCAACCACTCCAAAGAAAAAGCCTCCTGATAAGGAGCTCGAAGAAGAGGCAGCCCTCACAAACCCAACGCCAGGCCCAAAGCCCCTTGAGGCCAACCCCCTCGAGGCACAAGTCAATCCACTTGAGGCAAACCCCCTCAAGGCACAGGGGAAGCCCCCTGAGGCAAACCCCCTCGAGGGCCAACCTGGGCCACCTCAGGCGAAAGACGCCAAGGCAACAGGAACTACCCTCGTCGAGCATCCAGTTTACTACGTCAGCACAGTGTTGCGTGATGCTCGCGAGCGGTATGCGATGCAGCAGAAGCTTCTCCTCGCGCTCCTCGTCGCCTTAAGAAAGCTGCGACACTACTTCCAGGGGCACCCCATCACGGTGGTCACCTCATTCCCCCTAGAACAAATCCTGCGCAACCCAAACGCAACAGATCGTGTCGCGGGATGGAACATCGAGCTATAGCCATTCAATTTGCGCTTCGATACCACAAGGGTAATCAAAGGAAGAGTGCTGGCTGACTTCGTCGCCGAATGGACTGACCCAACCCCTGAAGAGCCTTGGGGAGAAGTGTAACAGCCCAAGTTTGGAAACCTGAAAAACCTGTGTAATTTTTTCACTTTTGTGTAATTGCATCATGGCATCCATATCATTTTGCTACTTTTATGAACATTTCAACCAAGACACTTTGAATCTTGCATATTTGTCAAGGAAGTTCCAAGAGTTCAAAAGAAGATAATTGCACTTGCTAAACCAAACTACTTTGAATCTTGCATATTTGTCAAGGAAGTTCCAAGAGCTCAAAATATTATATTTGCATTGTCTCCAAATTATAAAAGGGGCAACATATGGAAATTTGAGTGAAATGCCCTATTTAACCCCTCTGAACAAAAGTGCATCAAAACATTTTATTTTGAGATGCCAATTTTTGTGGTGACTCTACACTGTATGGGGAAGCCACCATATGTTTCTCAAATTTTTCTGAAATGTTTAAATGCCCCAAATAAATCAAAGAGTGTACTGGTTTTAAAAAGAATTGGAAAAGGATCTGTTTGTGAGGGAGAAATAAAAATTGGCAGGGGTTTTTTTTGCGAAAACGTCGTCTCCTTCCTCTGTAGCGACCGAGCAGTTCGTCCCCGACGAACCATGTCGCGGTGTCGAGCTCCCCTGCGCCGCGCCCAGGCCCCCCCTCTCCTCTGCTGCCCTGCGCAAGGATAAGGACGCCACCGACTCCGCTCTGCTCTCTCTCCCCCCAGATCTTTTCCCCTGTTTCTCCCCCGAACCCTAGCTCCATGGCCACCGAGCTCCGCCGCCGCATCGCCGCCGTTTGAAGCCACCACGAGCACAACCACGACCCCCACGAGCTCCGCCTCGACGCAGGCTTCTTCTCCACCAAAGGAATCGTGCCGGGGAACTCGAGATCGACCGCATCGTCCTCGTCTTCTTCCGCTCCGGCCGTGGCGCTCCGGGCACGATTGCCGCCGTCCTCGACCTCCTCCGTCCTCTACGAGCACCTCCACGCGTCGAGGGTGAGCCACCCGACCTCCTGGACATTCCCGCTCGTCTCCTCTCCCCCTAGATCGACGGGGCGCAGTAGCTCGCCGTCGGGCGCCGCCGCGGGTCGCCGTGGAGCTCGCTCCGGCGACCAAAAGCCAGCGTCGCCGCCTCCGTTAGGTAGGGAATCGCCCGTAGGCTCGTTTGCGCGCTCCCGTTCGTCCCCGCGTACATCCAGCCGCCGAAACCGTGCTCGCCGGAGCCGCGCCGCCGCGCCGGTCTGCGCGTCCTCGCGCCGGTCAACGCGCAGCTGACGTGGACGCCACCCTGGCCCCTGGCCCGCGCGTCAGTGGCTCGGGCTAGCCCTGCCCTCGGTGAAAAACGCCCGGACCATTTTCCTGCGAATTAAATAAATAGGCAGAACATGAATAAAACTTGGAAAATTCATATCTTTCAAAATAATTGTCCAAACTTTGCAAATAATATACCAAAATGATCAGAAGAATAAATGCAATCTATTAGTATGACTCACATCTCAAATGCAATTAAAATTATTTGCTGTTGTGTTGATTTAAAGGAAGGGGTAGAAATAAAGTGAGTAGCTCAAATTCATTATACATTTCTCCAATTGATAAAATTGTGCCCTTAAATCAAAATGCTCATAAGCACATTGTGCTACACCCTCAACATCATTTTAAGCATTTTGACCTAAATTGAACGCATAAGAGAACATAACCACAATTATGGAACCATATCGTCCTCTCTTGTGGAATCATTATACAGGACCTCCAATCTAAAAGTGATATACTTGTTATAGTAATTCAGTGCATTAAAATGTCATGTCATCATGTGTTTGTGCATTGCATATGAATTGCTTGTATTGATTGTGTTCTTCCAGTGTTCTTATACATCGACAGATCAAGGAATCGGGGTCTCACCACCTTACCCCGACGACCAGTATTACCCGCCTGCTGAGCAAGGCAAGCGTGATCCCCACCCTCTGAGCATATCTTATCCTATTTTCCGCAAATTATTTTCTCCACTATAATATTGCATGCGGTTCCAAATGTCAATTTTGTTGGATTAGAGTATCCTATAGTTGCATTAAGTTCCCGATGCCAATACCTGTTTCCCTCCTATTATCCATAGGTTTGTATTGATAGCCTGAAATAATGCACTATGCTATGTTGTTGCTTAGCCATGCTTAGTTAAAGGTGTATTTGGTTAGATTGATAATCATGTTGGGATCGGATGTGGAAATTCCGCGGATGTTGGTGGAGAAATGGTGGTAACATATAATAAAATGCTAAGAGGTGGGGATGAGAGGCCACATGGTATGTGGTGGGTTGTCTCGTTCTCGCCGCCTCAGTGCGAGTTCTCGCCTTCGAGCCAAGTTGAGCGTGCTACCATGCGTGGGCATATGGAACCTCGTCGACCGACTAACTTGTGGCGGTCTAGCCGAGGGTCCTCTAGTTTGGCTTTCCATTTGCGCGTGTGTTGAGATGGTGGTCAACACTGAGATGAGGATGATGGTGCTTAGGAGAATGAGTGGCCGCGGGGCAGAGTGTTGGAGGCACTGAACCTGTCCTACCGCCACTGATGATCCTGGGTTAGTTCTAAGCAAGGTAAAGGTCGTAGCCGCTCCCACCCAGCCGGCTTTCCCCGGAAGAGAGCTAAATGATCAGGCAATGGGTCGGACGGTACGCATGGATAAGTAGCTGGGAGGTCCCTCGGGAACCTGGCGACTTTCACATTGTACACCCCCTGCAGGGATAAATCTTTTCGAAAAGTCATGTCCACGGTTAAGGACGACTTGGTGACAGATTCAGAGATCATAGAATAACTTTAACAGAATGACTAAAAACTGGGTACTAAAGGTACCACTCACGATTGTAAGGTTGACTTCCTCGAGGGTGATTCGGGGAGGTGCCTTTGAAGAACGGGAACAGTGGTTGAGGTTGAGAAAGTGATTCAAAAAGGAAAAGAGTTACTTCTTACCCCTCTTCGGAAATATTCTGATAGTCGATGCCTTGGAGTCATATTTTATGAACAAAATCAGCTTTACGCAAAACAGCCATAAAACCTTGAAAGCCAATCATGGAGCATTAATAGCTCAAAATCTTGCTGAGTTCGTCGAACTCACCCTTGTTTATTTTTGTTTCAGAGGAGGACTTTACCGACCCCGAAGGTGGGTTCTTTATTGACATCGACGAGTAGTCTGGGGTTCCCGGGTGGCAGCCTGGGGCAACTAGGAACCAGCTGGCACGGAACTGTTTATCTGTAGGCCTCTTAGGCCATATTTGGATCTTGTTGTTTAGAACAACTTAATTTGCTTCCGCTTGATGTAATGATGGTCTGTGACCTCTGATTGTAAAATTTTGCTATCTTTCTCTACTAAGAGTTGAACTATATTATCTTGAGTCGTAGGGTCTGTCATGTGCTAGGTGTTCTGGTGTCTTAGTCTCTTTATTATACTTTGAGGGCTATGCTTTGGATATGGCATGATCGAAGGGTTGTGTGGCCGATGATCCATGCCGAGCACGCCTGCCGATGTTTACTCGGCCTGGGAGTGGTAACCCCAGTAACCTTCGATTATGTAGCATGACCACCGACACATAGCATCACTGTATAATTTATGGATTGGGGCATTACAACTTGGTATCAGAGCCAGGTTTCGATCCTGGGACCTGTGGGTTATGGGCCCACCACGCTTCCGCTGCGCATGACTTGTCATACAAGTGGAGTACGCTTACTCGTCGTTGGGTTTTAGGGCGCGGGGCGACCAGCTTTTGGGGCTCCTGTCCCTATGTTTGCTTTCAGGATCATTCTCCTTGCTGTGCCTAGTCTCTACCCGAGTTCTACTTTCATTCCTGACTCTAGAGTCTCCGTACCTGACATTTGAATTATTCTTGCTACAGTACTGTTTGATTCTGGAGCATCACATTCATTCATTTCGGTAGCATTTGCACAACAAAACAATATACCGTTTGAAAAGTTGGAAACACCGTTACTGGTCACCAGCCCGGGTACTCGTTGGCAAACCAAAAGGGTGACCCCCGAAGTTTCAATTAATATAGGCTCATTCCCCTTCCCGTTTCCGCTGATAGCCTTCAATTCAACCGGCTTTGATGCCATACTGGGCATGAACTGGCTAGGGAAGTACAAGGCTAACCTAGACTGTGCTGCCAGAACCATCACCGTGACCACATCTTCCGGCGATACTGTGGAGTATTGGTCTGCCCAGTCAAGACCTCCATCTTCATCCATGCCCAACTCACCTGAGCTTCTCCTTTGCCTTATGGAAGGCTTATCCCCTCCTGAAATCCAAGACATCCACGTTGTGTGCGATTTTCCGGATGTGTTCCCGGAGGAATTGCCTGGCATGCCACCTGATCGAAGTGTGGAGTTTGTCATATAGTTGCTTCCCGATACTGCGCCGATTGCCAAGAAGCCCTACCGTATGCCGGTGGAGGAGTTGGCTCTGTTAAAGGAGCAAATTGATGAACTGTTAGCGAAGGAGTTCATTCAGCCGAGCAGTTCACCTTGGGGTTGTCCCGTACTCTTTGTCAAGAAGAGGGATTCTACCGTGTCTCGTCTAGTCTCTGACTACAGGCCGTTAAATGCGGTGACAATCAAAAACAAGTACCCTATTCCTCGCATCAATGATCTGTTGGATCAATTAGCTGGGGCAACGGTATTTTCCAAGATGGACCTGAGGTCAAGGTACCATCAGATCAAGATCCGAAAGCAGGATATTCCAAAGACGGCCTTTGTTACTCGCTATGGCTCATATGAGTATACCGTTATGTCCTTTGGTCTCACCAATGCTCCTGCGACGTTCATGAGGCTCATGAACTCCGTCTTCATGGATTATCTCGACAAGTTTGTTGTCATTTACATCGATGACATTCTCGTCTACTCCAAAACCGATGAAGAGCATGCCGAACATCTTCGTTTGGTCCTGACACGCCTTCGAGAACACCGCCTTTATGCCAAGTTCTCCAAGTGTGAGTTTTGGTTGGATAATCTCGTCTTCCTCGGCCATGTGATTTCCGCAAGTGGAGTGGCTGTCGTTCCCGACAAGATTCAATCTACTATGGATTGGGTAACTCCCATGTCTGTCAAGGACATCCGAAGCTTTCTGGGATTGGCAGGTTACTACCGCCGATTCATCGAAGGGTTCTCCAAAATAGCCAAGCCTCTGACCAACCTTCTCAATAAGGATACAAGGTTCGTATGGACGGACAAGGCTGAAGAGAGCTTCAAAACCCTGAAAGCCAAACTCACTTCTGCTCCTGTGCTTGCCCTGCCGGACGCAAGCCAGGATTTCGTAGTCTTCTGTGACGCCTCTCTGGAAGGTTTGGGTTGTGTGCTAATGCAAGATGGCCATGTAGTGGCATATGCCTCTCGCCAATTGAAGCCACATGAGCAAAACTACCCAACTCATGATTTAGAGCTTGCCGCAGTGGTTTATGCTCTGAAGCAATGGAGACCATACCTGTTCGGTAACCGTTGCGAGATTTACTCAGATCACAAGAGTTTGAAATACCTTTTCACTCAGCCGGATTTAAATCTCAGGCAAAGACGTTGGTTGGAGTTAATCAAAGACTATGATGTGAGTCTGAACTACCAACCCGGCAAGGCGAACGTCGTGGCTGCCGCGCTAAGTCGAAAAGCTTATAGCAACAACCTGATGATTGAGAAGGCTCAACCTCCTCTCCATGAAGAGTTCGCCCGTTTGAACCTAGAAATTGTCCCTTCTGGCTACCTCGCAAATCTGGAAATCAAATCTACTCTGGTAGACCAGATAAAGGAGGCGCAGAAACTGGATAATGGCATTCTTAATATCAAGAAGAACATTGCTAGTGGAAAGGCCAAATGCTTCTCGGAGAATGAAGCGGGAATCGTGTACTTTGGTGACCGTCTGGTGGTGCCGAAGGAGCAGAATCTGAAGGAGTTGATCCTCAAAAAGCGCATGATTCCCCTCTCTCTATTCATCCCGGTAGTACCAAAATGTACCAAGACCTCCGACCACTATTCTGGTGGACTCGGATGAAAAGAGAAATCGCCAAGTATGTTGCTGAATGCGACACCTGTCGACGTGTAAAGGCTGAACATCAAAGGCCTGCTGGCACTCTTCGCCCTATTGCGATTCCAGAATGGAAATGGGACGAGATTGGTATGGACTTTATTACGGGTCTGCCGAAGTCTCACAAGGGCAACGATGCCATCTGGGTAATCATCGATCGCCTATCCAAAGTGGCTCACTTCCTCCCAGTGCGAGTCGACATCACAGCTGCTAAGCTGGCTGACCTGTATGCTTCCCGGATCATCGTACTTCACGGTGTTCCCAAGAGGATAATCTCTGATTGTGGCAGCTTGTTTACCTCGAAATTCTGGACGAGTTTCCAACAAGCCATGGGAACCCGCCTCAACTTCAGCACAGCTTTCCATCCCCAAACTGATGGACAGACCGAAAGGGTGAACCAAGTTCTAGAGGACATGCTTCGAGCTTGTGTAATCTCTTTTGGAAAGGGGTGGGAAAAATACCTTCCCTTCGCTGAGTTCTCCTACAACAATAGCTATCAAGCGAGTCTGGGTATGGCCCCATTTGAGGTTCTGTATGGAAGAAAATGCCGAACTCCGCTAAATTGGTCCGAGACCGGAGAGAGGCAACTCTTGGGTCCAGATGTGATCAATGAAGCTGAGGAGAAGGTGAAAATCATACGAGAGAATCTGAAGATTGCCCAGTCTAGGCAGAAGAGCTACTATGATAAGCACCATCAGGAGGTCCATTATGAAATTGGTGACAAGGCCTATCTACGCGTCTCTCCTCTTCGTGGTGTTCGTCGCTTTGGAATCAAGGGAAAATTGGCCCCTCGTTTTGTGGGCCCTTTCACCATTCTGGCCAAACGAGGAGATCTATCCTACCAGCTAGAACTCCCAACCAACTTCCCGGATGTGCATGATGTGTTCCATGTATCCCAACTCCGCCGTTGCTTCAAGGATCCTATCCGTGGAGTCAATCATGAGGAGCTGGATATCCAGGCGGATCTCACCTATCGCGAGCATCCCATACGTATCCTGGATGAAGTGGAAAGGAAGACTCGAAATAAGACTACCAAGTTCTTCAAAGTTCAGTGGTCTCACCATTCCGAAGAAGAAGCTACCTGGGAAAGAGAGTCTAGTCTTCGTGAGGAATATCCTGACTTTCTTCCGCAACTTTAGAATCTCGGGACGAGATTCCTGTAAGGGGGGTAGATTTGTAACAGCCCAAGTTTGGAAACCTGAAAAACCTGTGTAATTTTTCCACTTTTGTGTAATTGCATCATGGCATCCATATCATTTTGCTACTTTTATGAACATTTCAACCAAGACACTTTGAATCTTGCATATTTGTCAAGGAAGTTCCAAGAGTTCAAAAGAAGATAATTGCACTTGCTAAAACCAAACTACTTTGAATCTTGCATATTTGTCAAGGAAGTTCCAAGAGCTCAAAATATTATATTTGCATTGTCTCCAAATTATAAAAGGGGCAACATACGGAAATTTGAGTGAAATGCCCTATTTAACCCCTCTGAACAAAAGTGCATCAAAACATTTTATTTTGAGATGCCAATTTTTGTGGTGACTCTACACTGTATGGGGAAGCCACCATATTTTTCTCAAATTTTTCTGAAATGTTTAAATGCCCCAAATAAATCAAAGAGTGTACTGGTTTTAAAAAGAATTGGAAAAGGATCTGTTTGTGAGGGAGAAATAAAAATTAGCAGGGGGGGTTTTTGCGAAAACGTCGTCTCCTTCCTCTGTAGCGACCGAGCATTTCGTCCCCGACGAACCATGTCGCGGTGTCGAGCTCCCCTACGCCGCGCCCAGGCCCCCCCTCTCCTCTGCTGCCCTGCGCAAGGATAAGGATGCCACCGACTCCGCTCTGCTCTCTCTCCCCCCAGATCTTTTCCCCTGTTTCTCCCCCGAACCCTAGCTCCATGGCCACCGAGCTCCGCCGCCGCATCGCCGCCGTTTGAAGCCACCACGAGCACAACCACGACCCCCACGAGCTCCGCCTCGACGCAGGCTTCTTCTCCACCAAAGGAATCGTGCCGGGGAACTCGAGATCGACCGCATCGTCCTCGTCTTCTTCCGCTCCGGCCGCGGCGCTCCGGGCACGATTGCCGCCGTCCTCGACCTCCTCCGTCCTCTACGAGCACCTCCACGCGTCGAGGGTGAGCCACCCGTCCTCCTGGACATCCCTGCTCTTCTCCTCTCCCCCTAGATCGACGGGGCGCAGTAGCTCGCCGTCGGGCGCCGCCGCGGGTCACCGTGGAGCTCGCTCCGGCGACAAAAAGCCAGCGTCGCCGCCTCCGTTAGGTAGGGAATCGCCCGTAGGCTCGTTTGCGCGCTCCCGTTCGTCCCCGCGTACATCCAGCCGCCGAAACCGTGCTCGCCGGAGCCGCGCCGCCGCGCCGGTCTGCGCGTCCTCGCGCCGGTCAACGCGCAGCTGACGTGGACGCCACCCTGGCCCCTGGCCCGCGCGTCAGTGGCTCGGGCTAGCCCTGCCCTCGGTGAAAAACGCCCGGACCATTTTCCTGCGAATTAAATAAATAGGCAGAACATGAATAAAACTTGGAAAATTCATATCTTTCAAAATAATTGTCCAAACTTTGCAAATAATATACCAAAATGATCAGAAGAATAAATGCAATCTATTAGTATGACTCACATCTCAAATGCAATTAAAATTATTTGCTGTTGTGTTGATTTAAAGGAAGGGGTAGAAATAAAGTGAGTAGCTCAAATTCATTATACATTTCTCCAATTGCTAAAATTGTGCCCTTAAATCAAAATGCTCATAAGCACATTGTGCTACACCCTCAACATCATTTTAAGCATTTTGACCTAAATTGAACGCATAAGAGAACATAACCACAATTATGGAACCATATCGTCCTCTCTTGTGGAATCATTATACAGGACCTCCAATCTAAAAGTGATATACTTGTTATAGTAATTCAGTGCATTAAAATGTCATGTCATCATGTGTTTGTGCATTGCATATGAATTGCTTGTATTGATTGTGTTCTTCCAGTGTTCTTATACATCGACAGATCAAGGAATCGGGGTCTCACCACCTTACCCCGACGACCAGTATTACCCGCCTGCTGAGCAAGGCAAGCGTGATCCCCACCCTCTGAGCATATCTTATCCTATTTTCCGCAAATTATTTTCTCCACTATAATATTGCATGCGGTTCCAAATGTCAATTTTGTTGGATTAGAGTATCCTATAGTTGCATTAAGTTCCCGATGCCAATACCTGTTTCCCTCCTATTATCCATAGGTTTGTATTGATAGCCTGAAATAATGCACTATGCTATGTTGTTGCTTAGCCATGCTTAGTTAAAGGTGTATTTGGTTAGATGGATAATCATGTTGGGATCGGATGTGGAAATTCCGCGGATGTTGGTGGAGAAATGGTGGTAACATATAATAAAATGCTAAGAGGTGGGGATGAGAGGCCACATGGTATGTGGTGGGTTGTCTCGTTCTCGCCGCCTTAGTGCGAGTTCTCGCCTTCGAGCCAAGTTGAGCGTGCTACCATGCGTGGGCATATGGAACCTCGTCGACCGACTAACTTGTGGCGGACTAGCCGAGGGTCCTCTAGTTTGGCTTTCCATTTGCGCGTGTGTTGAGATGGTGGTCAAGACTGAGATGAGGATGATGGTGCTTAGGAGAATGAGTGGCCGCGTGGCAGGGTGTTGGAGGCACTGAACCTGTCCTACCGCCACTGATGATCCTGGGTTAGTTCTAAGCAAGGTAAAGGTCGTAGCCGCTCCCACCCAGCCGGCTTTCCCCGGAAGAGAGCTAAATGATCAGGCAATGGGTCGGACGGTACGCATGGATAAGTAGCTGGGAGGTCCCTCGGGAACCTGGCGACTTTCACATTGTACACCCCCTGCAGGGATAAATCTTTTTGAAAAGCCGTGTCCACGGTTAAGGACGACTTGGTGACGGATTCAGAGATCATAGAATAACTTTAACAGAATGACTAAAAACTGGGTACTAAAGGTACCACTCACGATTGTAAGGTTGACTTCCTCGAGGGTGATTCGGGGAGGTGCCTTTGAAGAACGGGAACAGTGGTTGAGGTTGAGAAAGTGATTCAAAAAGGAAAAAGAGTTACTTCTTACCCCTCTTCGGAAATATTCTGATAGTCGATGCCTTGGAGTCATATTTTATGAACAAAATCAGCTTTACGCAAAACAGCCATAAAACCTTGAAAGCCAATCATGGAGCATTAATAGCTCAAAATCTTGCTGAGTTCGTCGAACTCACCCTTGTTTATTTTTGTTTCAGAGGAGGACTTTACCGACCCCGAAGGTGGGTTCTTTATTGACATCGACGAGTAGTCTGGGGTTCCCGGGTGGCAGCCTGGGGCAACTAGGAACCAGCTGGCATGGAACTGTTTATCTGTAGGCCTCTTAGGCCATATTTGGATCTTGTTGTTTAGAACAACTTAATTTGCTTCCGCTTGATGTAATGATGGTCTGTGACCTCTGATTGTAAAATTTTTCTATCTTTCTCTACTAAGAGTTGAACTATATTATCTTGAGTCGTAGGGTCTGTCATGTGCTAGGTGTTCCGGTGTCTTAGTCTCTTTATTATACTTTGAGGGCTATGCTTTGGATATGGCATGATCGAAGGGTTGTGTGGCCGATGATCCATGCCGAGCACGCCTGCCGATGTTTACTCGGCCTGGGAGTGGTAACCCCAGTAACCTTCGATTATGTAGCATGACCACCGACACATAGCATCACTGTATAATTTATGGATTGGGCATTACAAGAAGAGCACGAGCCCTCTGGAGCCGCTATGCCCAGCCACTGGACCATGAAGTTCGACGGAGCTTTCACTTGTCGCCATGGCTTGGCAGGCGTAGTCCTGATCTCACCCAAGGGAGCCAAGTTGTATTACGCAGTCCAGCTGTGCTTCGGAATCGACAAGCTATCCAACAACATCGCCGAGTATGAAGGGCTGCTTGCTGGCCTACGCGCCGCGATCGCCCTAGGCGTCAAGCATATACTCATCAAGGGCGACTCTCAGCTGCTCGTCAACTTCTCCAACAAAAGCTACAAGCCTAAGGACGACCACATGGCCGCATACCTTGAAGAGGTCCGTAAGCTTGAGAAGAACTTCAGTGGAATGGAGCTCATGCACATCCCAAGAAAGGAAAATCAAGAAGCAGATGACATCGCTAAGCGCGCCTCAAAGAGACAAGCTCAGCTGCCAGGTGTCTTTGAAGAAAGGCTCGTCAAGGCATCCATAAAGCAGCCCCTAGAGGCCCTGACCGCAAGCATAGACGAAGCGCTCCTGCCACCCCCTGCAAGCGGAGCCCCATCTTGCGGTCCTCCCACAGGGGAGCGTCTGTTGCTCACAACGGTGCACCAAGAAACAGGATGGATTGACGAGATCAAGGACTACCTCTGCAAACGGATCCTTCCCGAGGAAGATGTTGAAGCGGAGCGAATTGCCCGCCAAGCAAAATCATACCAAATCCTCGAAGGAGTCCTCTATCGCAAGCGTTGTCGTGGTGGTGTCACGGCAGATGCCATAGGATGGCTAATGTGTGGGGCCGATGGACGTTGGTGGATCCGGGGAGGGATAGCGAGCTGAAGAGCTCACACGGGGAGGATCCCGGTGTAACCGAGATCTCCCAAGAACAAGAAACAAGATCACAACACGAGGGGGAAGATCTAGCAAACACGAACAAATGCACGAAGGCACACAACACACACACGATATACCCAGGTTCAGGGCCCTCGTGAGGAGGTAACACCCGTACTCCTGCCTTTCCTCTCAATATAAGTGTGGTACAAGGGCTACAACTTGCTCTTAGAGCTCTTGAGGTGAAGAACAAGAAGAACTAGATGAACTCAAGGGAAGATGAAGTAAATGCTCTAGGAGTAAATGAGACTATAGTTTTGGCTCCCAAATTGGTCTCTCCTTCACAGGAGCAGTTATGGCGCCTTTTATAGAGTTCCGGCCAGGAGGGCCGGAAACCCTAATCGGGCTTGGCCCCACCGGACAGGCCTAACCGTTATGTCGACACCGGCTAGTGCGACCTAGTTGCCGTGCTATCCGGCGTAGCCCCTTCGTCATCATTCCGGCAAGGACTGCATGCGCCGTCCTGGAACATCATTGTCCCCCTGTCAGAGACAGGACATGTCTTTGCCCATCCCGGATAGCCTTTTCCAGATTGCCGGGCTAGGCACGTCCAGTCTTGTCGTACCGTTGTCGTACCGGCTGACGCGCTCCCGTGTCAGGCGGGAGGTGACCATGCTTCCGTGTCAGGCGGGAGGTGACCATGCTTCCGGGTCAGGCGGAATGGTACTTCCCCCCGCATCAGGCGGGAAAGCCTGCTGCAGACCGTTGACGGCCTACCGGGATCCCTCATGCCGGTCACCTTCTTGCCCGTCTTTGCGAGTCCTTCCTGCACAAGCCCAGTAACCTGATAGAACCGAGACAAACGTTCCGGTTAGTACATACCCGGATTGCCTATCCGGTACGCCCGAGTACTTCCCCTTCCGGGAGTCTACTCGGAGCCATAAAATCCGAGATCCTTTCCGGATGCACCCGAGTTTGTCTTAGGATGAGTATCTCTAGGCCTAGCCTCCCGAAGATGTCTTGGCCTACCAGCAAAGACATCTTCGAGAAGCTAGTTCTTAGAGGAACCATCCGCTGATGCTTGTGTTGTTATGAGGGCTCGGGGTGGCTATTTATAGCAGCCAGAGATGACCCTTGCGTCTGCCAGGAGGCACCTTGCACTCTACCAACTCTGAAAGGTCAAGCTGCCCCTTCAGTGCACTAGGGGGTGGCCCTTGCTCTTGCCAAAGGTCAAGCACTGTTGCCATACTGTTGAATTACGCCGGGATCTGCCCTACCCGGGGGGCAGCCCCCCGACACTAGTGCCCGAAGCTGGTGCTGCGCAGCGACCCCGGATGATGCGCGGGATCAGCTTTAACAACAACAATCACCCAATGAAACATGTGACGATTCTTTGACTTGATGCCGAGATTATTTTACCGACATCCCCGCACCGAGATCCTTTCGACCGGAAGGCCATGCTCCTAACCGGATACTTCCACGTCAGTGAATCTTCATCGCTGGCTCCGCATTGAATTCCAGATCTCTAGCTGGGTCCCATCTGAGGTCCTGTCGAATCAGAAATGCACTCGAGTGCTTCTGACCGAGCACGCCGCTGCTCGGGTTCGCGCGCCGGGAGCCGCAGCCGATCCGAAGTCCAACCGTTGGGGCTCTGTGGCCCTCGGTGTGGCCGGATCGGGCGCTCCTGGGGACGCCACGTGTCGCGCGGCACAAAACAGATCCCACCCACGATCGGAGAGATCGTGGGCGGGAAACTCGGAAACCGCTCCGGATCCCCCCATAAATAGGGGACCGGAACGGTCACTTCTTCTTCTTCCCCAACTCTTCACTTCTCCCACCACCGTCACGAGCGCCTCGCCGTCGCCGCGCCCGGAGCTTCAACCACCGCCGTTCCCGCTGGTCGCCGGAGCTCTTCGCCTCGACCATCGAGTCGCGCCATTCTCGCTCGCCACCGGCCTCGTTTCCTCCGGTGAGTTCTTCCCTCGGCTTCGGTGAATTTCCCCACGGTGACGGTGCTTCGCGCTCGGCCGTGAAGCGACGCACCCGCGGTGGCGCCGCCGCCGGCGAGCACGATTCACGCGGCGCCGACGAGGATGCGCTCTGCACGTTACTTTTCGTTTGCATTTAGGCCACCTTCGTATCTTGCCCGAGCATATTTTCATCGATTAAGTTTCGATTTACTCGCGTGCGGTAGATCTTATTTGCTAGGAATCCGGTTGCTTTTAGGAGTTTGCGATCCGGTATCTTATCTCCCGGTAGACTAACTCCGACTACCTGTCGTTGCGCTTGCAGAGTAGCCCGGATACATCCGCAGATCCCTCCGACATGGCTGAAGAAAGTGTTCGGGGGTGTTGGGATGGGTCCGAGATCATGCAGAAGGATCTCGATTGGCTGTACCGGACTCACTGGATCCCGCCAGAAGTCGAGAGCCGACTCCCGGAGGACGAGGTTCAACCGGAACCCCAACCCGGGGAATACGTTGTATTCCTCACGCATTTCGAGCGTGGGTTCGGGCTTCCGGCTAGCCCGTTCTTCCGCGACTTCCTCGACACCTACGGCCTCCAACCTCACCATCTCCCAGCCAACGCAATAATGATGCTCTCGGTCTTCACCACCTACGCGGAAGCGTACCTCGGCGTGTGGCCTTTCTTGGACCTCTGGGCCAAGTACTTCATCCTCCGCCGCCAAGTCGTCCCTAACCCGGATAAGAAGGTCAAAGACTTAGTTGACTGTGGGGCGGCCACCATAATTCCCCGCGCTGATTCCGGATTCCCCAAAGTCCAGGGGCTAGAGTCCTGCCGGAAGTGGCAGCGTAGTTTCTTCTACGTGAAGAACCGGGAGGCGTCGGGAGAGGGTCCGGGATCCTCGAACCCGGATTTCATCAATCTACCGGAGTTTTCCATTGGTCCTCCCCGCGAATTCGACCTCTGGAACCGGCTTCCAGATACCGAGGAGGTCAGATGCATGCACGACGTCCTCAACGTGCTGACGGATAAGATGACTGGCGACGATCTCCTGCGCTGCTTTATCATTTGTCGCGTCTGCCCCCTACAAACCCGAGTGCACAAGATGTGCCATATGGACGGGTCACTAGATCCCACCAGGACCAGCATCTTCGGGTTGGGCCGTCCCGCAGTCGTCCGGCGCGTTCGAGCTATTGCTCGAACGAAGATGCCGGATGATTACGTCTGGGGTCTTGTCGGGGGATCCCGGAAAAAATCACTAAAACAGGTGCTCGTGTCTGTCTTTCGCCAACTTACATTTGCACCTGGATTCTGCTGGAAACCGACATGGTTGTCATGCAATGACTTGTTCGTGCAGTTATTCGAGCGGCAGACCGAGGAGGACGCGATGCACGCCGGTGGGACGTTCGTGCCGAACATCCCGGCACCGGATAAGATGCCGAGAGAGGATCCCGACGGCGAGGACCACCTGGCTATCCCTCTAGTTCGTGCTGCTGCTCCGGGTAATCCTTCAACCTCAGAGGCAATTTTCGTTTCTTCAGATGATGAGGATGAGATTGATTGTCAAATACTCGATGTGATTGACGCTCTTCCCCTCAACTGGGCTTCGGCAGTGGCTCCGAAACCCACGGCCGTGACGAAACGCGCCGAGACCCGGAAGCGTGCGGCTTCCGACACCAACCCTGCCGGTGCTTCCGGCACCACCCCCAAGAAGAGCAGGCCGAACAAGCAAACGGCCGAGAAGACACTACGCCGAAGGAGGGGTCCTCCCACCGTCGACTCCGGGTAAGATTTCTTTCCTTCGAGTTACATGGTCTTGTCTTCTCCTGAAGTCTTTACTGATATATTTCTTTCAGCGATGCACTCGACGTCCCGGCATCCGCGGCTTCCCAAGCTCCGGGATCCCGCACTTCTAGCCCGCCTCGGGCTGCTCCTTCTCCATCTCGCCCTTCCGCACGAGGGAACGAGCATCCTGCTCCCTTTGCTGCGCAGACTGCCGCTGCGACTCCGGACGCTCGTCCCGCGGTGGACGAGATTCCGGCCCAGGCTACCGCCGGATCGGAAGACATCTTCCTTTCGGACAGCCCGCGCAGGGTCCCTGGGCTTGAGACGGAGATCGCAAGTCCTCCTCGGCAGGTCGTGCCGGGAGCCTCCTCCCGGCTGGACTCGGGCAAGACTGCTCCGCCGAAACAGCCCACAGCCCCTTCCCGGCAACCTGACCAACCTGTCGGGAAAGCGCGCAGCAAGGCCGCCGGGCAGAAAACAATCTCCGCCAAACCTACTGCTCCCCCGACATCCTCGGCCCAAGACTTGGCCCTAAGCTCGGGTAAGTTTTCGCGATTACCACCACCTCCTGTCGAGATCCCCACTGCCGCCCTGCAGATGCTGCGAGCAACCGTAAGCTCCTTTTTGCCTTCAGGATCCCGGGAGGTTGTTGCTGCTCGTGCGCCTGGCGGTTCCGGCGTGCGTGTTGTTGAAGAATACAACCAAGCCTGGATTGCCGCCGATGCCTCCGAGACCGTGGAGGACTTGCACGTTGCCGGCCCTAGCCGCAGCGGCCAAGCTCTACACGCTCTCCAGGTGGCCGCGCTGGACGTTACTCGGGTGATCGAGGTAAGTTTGTTCCCTTTACCTCTTCCAAAAATTATTTGTTCCTCCCCCACTAGTCCTCGAGATTGGTGCTTAGTGCTCTAGATTCCACCGAATAGCAGACCACTAGGCTCCAATCTTAGAGAAAATCCCAGGACTCGGAAGACGAGTCCCCGAGATCCTCCCTACCGAGTAGCTTTCAAATTGTTCCATCTCCACTAGTCCCCGAGATTTGTGCTTAGTGCTCTAGATTCCACCGAATAGCAGACCACTAGGCTCCAATCTTAGAGAAAACCATAGGACTCGGAAGTCGAGTCCACGAGATCGTCCCCACCGAGTAGCTTTAAAATTATTCCATCTCCACTAGTCCCCGAGATTGGTGCTTAGTGCTCTAGATTCCACCGAATAACAGACCACTAGGCTCCAATCTTAGAGAAAATCATAGGACTCGGAAGCCGAGTCCCAGAGATCCTTCCCGAGATTGACATAGCTTTCTTTGTTTTGAATTCATGAGTGCGGCAAGAAACGGGGCAGCATCTTCCACCGGGTTCTTGCTGACCTTGGTCAGTCCAAGAAATGCGAGGGGCGGCTCCGGGAGGAGCGGGATGTCGCGCGCAAAATCTCAGTGGAACAAAAGGCTGCTCTTGCCGCTACCCAGGCCGAGATCGCGCGGCTAAGTGCCGAACTCGAAAAGGCCAAATCTGCCGCGACCGACATGAAGGCGCGCTTCGTGGAGGCGTCGAAGAAGCAGAAGGAGACCTTCGATCAATCTGAGGCGCGCGCGCACCATGCCGAGACCGGGCTGGCGCTTCTCCGGTCGCAGGCCGATACCTGGCTCTCTGAGCTAACCGGGTTGAACCGGGATCTTAACAGTAAGCTTCCCACATCCTTTTTCTCCTGCTCTCTTTGTTTACTGCTACAATCCTTATGACTTAGTCGCTTGACAGCTCTTCTTTTTAAAGGGGAATTCAAGCACTCCCGCGACGCTGCCAATCTTGCCGTCGCTGCCGCCCGGGAGAAGCGCGCCGGGAAGGGCCCTGTCTCGGACTCTTGGGACATTGAGGATCACCTCACTGCCCTGAAGGCCCGGATAGTGCCTCTTCGGTCGATCGGGACCGAGTTGATCAGCGCCGCGGTCCACGTCCATGGCGCACTATGGCCGGGTGTCAGCGGTACCCTTTCGGTCAGCGAACTGGCGACCGCGCTCCGAGCTGCCGGGAGACGTCTCCATGCTTGGAAGCGCTCCGGTGCGCGGGCTGGGGCCGACCAAGTCTTGACCCACGTACTTAGTTGGTACGAGGGTCTCGACCTTGATGTGGTCCAGCGCCTACGCACCATCTCGGCGTGGTGCACCGATCCGGTCAAGGTCCAGCGGCGTCAAGAGGTGGCGCATCGCATCGCCTCCTGGTCCAACATCGGGGTCTTCACCACTAGCCTCGTCGTTTCTGACTCCGAGTCAGATTATGAAGACGATGGTGAAACCGGTGCAACCGATGACGTGGATGCCAAGATCCCGGAGGAGGACGACGCCGCTTCCGGTGCCGCCACCGAGACCGTGGTCTCCCGGGATGCTTCTACTCCAACGCCACCCGAGGCCTCTCAGGCCGAGGTGCATCCGGATGCCCCGAGCACCGCTGCTGGCGCGGAGGTCATCGTCGCTTCTGCTGCTGCTGCCACCGAGAAGCCGGCTTCTCCTATCCCTTAGAAATACTTAAGTGTAGAACTGTTAAATCCCCGGGATGCCGGGTGCAAGATGTAATATACACTTTTAAGATTTATGTTTTGCACTATGCTATATATTAAAACGAGCTATGTCGGTTTACTCTGCAACGAGTCCCCGAGTTCCTTTTCATGTGTACCGTACTTAGGCAATTTTTGCTCTTCTCTACCATTTCGGCGTTCGACAGTCGAGTCACAAAATTCCATGTACGGCATACATTACTTAAGAATATCCGAGTTCTAGTTAACCGAATTCCCGACATAAAAAATAACCGGGTTAGTAAAATAGATATGCCGGATAAGTTCCTGCTCCGAGTCCCCGAGTTCGTTTTCGGGTTCCCCATATTTGACTCTCTTTGCTCTTGACTACCATTTCGGCGTTCGTCAGTCGAGTCACAAGATTATTTCACATGACATACATTACTTTGACTTGAGAATCGATCTCGGAACTTTCCCGACATATAGAGAACATAAAAAATAGGTACCAGACAGTCCCCGGGTTCTTTCCCGGGATACCGGCATGAAATAATAAATAAATGAAACAAAGTAAATGGGCATACGACGAGGCAGTCCCCGGGGTCCTCCCGGGGTGCCGCACTTACATTAATAGATAAAAATCATAATACAACATACACCGTGCCCTTTACGTGTAAAAGGGTCGAAGTAGGGCTACATTCCATGGACGCTTGGTTTCCTCACCGGATTTGTCCATTACACCCTTCCTAGCCTCCTGTGCATCTACAAGGTAATAAGAATCATTGTGCAATGCCCTGCTTATCACAAAAGGTCCCTCCCATGGAGGTGACAACTTATGCATTTCGGCCGTGCGTTGGATGAGCCTCAGCACAAGATCTCCTTCTCGGAACACTCTCGGGTGCACCTTCCGGCTATGGTAGCGACGGAGGTTTTGCTGATAAATTGCCGACCGGGATAATGCCAATTCTCTTGCCTCTTCAAGTAAGTCCACATTATCTTCTCGGGCCTCCTTCGCCTCGGTCTCGGTGAACATTGTCACTCTCGGGGAATCATATTGTATGTCGGTCGGGAGTACTGCCTCGGCATCGTACACCATGAAGAACGGCGTATACCCGGTAGATCTATTCGGTGTGGTCCGGAGACCCCATAATACTGCCGGTAACTCCTCTATCCAGCATCCCGGAGTTCTCAACAGTGGTTCGATCAAGCGGGCTTTGATGCCGGCTAAGACCAATGCATTTGCTCTCTCAACTTGCTCGTTTGCTTCCGGGTGTGCAACCGATGCTACATCCAACCGGATTCCCTTCTCAGCACAAAATCGAGCGAATTCCCCCACAGCAAAATTGGTGCCATTATCCGTGATAATGCTGTGCGGGTATCCGTACCTCAAGATGATGTCTTTCAGGAATTGCACGGCGGTGTGTCCGTCACACTTCCGGATTGGCTTGACCTCTATCCACTTGGTGAATTTGTCCACCATGACCAGTATGTGTGTCATATTGCCCCTTGCCGGTTTGAACTGCCCGACCATGTCCAAGCACCATACCGCGAATGGCCAAGTGATAGGGATTGTCTTCAGTGCCGATGCCGGCATATGTATCCGGTGAGCAAACCTCTGGCATCCTCCACACTTACGGACAATGTCTTCTACTTGATGCAACGCTGTGGGCTAGTAGAACCCATGTCGGAACACCTTCGCCACCAGGGCCCGGGATGATGCATGATGTCCACATTCCCCCTGATGTATTTCCAGCAGCATCTCTTGGCCTTCTTCCGGTTCCACACACCTCTGGAGTACCTCGGTGACATTCCTCTTATATAGCTCTTGATTGATGACGGTGTATGCTTTTGACCTCCGCACTATCTGTCGGGCTTCCACTTCGTTCTCCGGGAGGGTTCCTTCCAAGATGTAAACCATAATGGGTTGTGCCCATCCCGGGACAGGTCGAACCGGGAACATGGGAATATCTATGTCCATTGGTTCTGCCGACATCACCTCCATCATCATCTTTCTTTGCCTCTCTGAGCACAGTGGTGCAGTCCCCGGGTTCGATGTGATGCTCCCGACATCTACTTCCATGGGTACAGCTTCCGAACCAGGCTCCTTGGGGATGAAGATAGAATCTGACTCGGGTGAGGGCTGAATAGATGGCTTCCTCAAGTGTTCGAGGGCGATCCCGGGAGGGATGGCATCTCGAGATGATCCCAGTTTAGACAATACATCTGCTGCCTCATTTTCTCCTCTGGGTATGTGCTTGAACTCGCATCCGTCGAAAAATCCGGATATTTTTTGCACATGAAACCGATACAAGGCCATGTTGGTATCCAGTGCATCCCAGTTCCCCGACACCTGCTGCACCACGAGGTCGGAATCGCCGAAACATTCTATCCGGCGGATGTCGATCTCCTTGGCGACATTCAGTCCATGAACCAAGGCCTCGTACTCAGCGACATTGTTAGATGCCCGGAAATGAATTTGCAGGACATACTTCAGTACATCTTGTTTTGGTGAAGTGAGAACCACTCCGGCACCCAACCCGATCTTAGCCTTGGAGCCATCGAAATGCATCCTCCAGAAATTGTAATCCGGCATCGGAGGTTCATACTGCATCTCGGCCCAGTCTACCAAAAAGTCCGGCAGCGACTGCGACTTGATGGCATCTCGTCTCTCGTATGCCGGAGCGTACGGAGACAACTGGATGGCCCATTTGCCAACTTGGCCGCTAGCATCTTTGCACCCGATGATCTCGGCGAGGGGAGCCTCGCACACCACTGTGATTGGGTGCTCTTGGAAGTAGTGCTTGAGCTTGGTCACCGCCATGTACACTCCATACGCCATCTTCTGGTAGTGCGGGTAGTTCTGCTTGGATTCCGAGATCACCTCACTGAGGTAATACACCAGTCTCTGTATCAGCTTGTCCCCTTCTTGCCTCTCTACCACGATGGCTACACTGACTACCCGGTTGTTGGCAGCAATATACAACAGCATAGGCTCCTTGGGAACGGGGATGCCAACACGGGTGTTGTTGAAAGCATTCTCTTCAAGTCGTTGAACGCCGTATCAGCCTGCGGGGTCCAAACGAACGGTTTGCTCTTCTTCATCAACTGGTACAGGGGCAATGCCTTCTCCCCTAGTCGGCTCACAAACCGACTTAGGGACGCAAGACAGCCAGTGAACTTCTGCACATCTTTGAGACGTACGGGCAATTTCATGCTCTCGATAGCACGTATTTTACCCGGGTTGACTTCAATTCCCCGGCTCGAGATGAGGAAACCGAGTTAATTTCCTGCCGGAACACCGAACGTGCACTTATCCGGATTCAACCTCATACGGAACCTTCTTAAGTTCTTAAATGTTTCCCTCAGATCATCGATCAATGAGGCTTTTTCTTTTGTTTTTATGACTATGTCATCGACATAGACCTCTGTATTCTGGCCTATCTGGTCATGCAAACATTTCTGCATGCACCTCTGGTACGTAGCACCAGAATTTCTCAAACCGAAAGTCATGACACGATAGCAATAAGCCCCATAAGGGGTAATAAAAGCAGTTTTCAATTGATCATCCGGATTCAAAGGTATCTGGTGAAAACCAGAATAGGCATCTAAAAAAGTTAAAAGCTCACTCCCGGCAGTGGAATCGATCACTTGATCTATTCGGGGTAGTGGAAAGGGGTCCTTCGGACATGCCTTGTTGAGGTTGGTGAAGTCGATACACATGCGCCACACCTTAAGCAGAAGGAGATCATCTTTCTTCTTCTCTACCAGGACCGGATTCGATATCCAATCCGGGTGCAGCACTTCCATCACAAATCCGGCGGCCAGCAGTATAGCGAGATGCTCCATGATGGCAGCTCTTCTTTCATCCGAGAGGCGCCTAGTCGGTTGCTTCACCGGCTTCGCATCCGGTCTAACAAACAGAGAGTGCTCAGCCAACTCCCTCGGAACACCTTCAGATCGTCACTTGACCACGCAAAAGCATCCCGATTCTCACGGAGGAAGTCGACGAGCTCGCCTTCCTATTTGTTGTCCAGGTTGCTGCCAATAATGACTTGGCGCTCCGGGTTGCTGGGGTCCACTCCCACCTTCTTCGTCTCCTTAGGTGGCTGGAATGATGCGCCCTGCTCCGGGTTCACCGTCCCGGGCATTCCGAGTTGGGAGGTCTTGGACAGCGCCACCACCTGCTAGATCCTCTTCTTTTCTTCAGCTATCACCAGGGATTCGGCTAAGCACGAGCCGGCCGAAGCACACTCCATAGAGCGCTTGTGGTCTCCCGAGATGGTGCTTATGCCGTTAGGGCCCGGCATCTTCATCTTCAGGTAGCCCATGTGAGTTGAGATCATGAACTTGGCCAGGGCTGGTCTGCCGATCAGTGGGTGGTACGGGCTTTCGAGGTCCACGACCTCGAATTCCAAGCTCTCGGTTCGGCAGTTTTCCCGGGTTCCGAACAGCACCTCAACCCAGATTTTACCCATGGGTGAGCAAGAGACTCCGGGCACAATGCCATGGAAGGTTGTCTCGGTAGGTAGCAAGGTGTTCATGGACACCCCCAGCTTCAGCATCGTATCCTTGTACATGGTGTTAATGGCGTTGCCATTGTCAATCAGAACCTGACTGAAGCGGACATTGAGGCTTGGTCCGACAAAGGTTGGGTCCACCACCTAGGCGTACGCCCCCGGCTTAGGCATAACTCTGGGATGATCCATCCGGTTCCACGTGATCTCCATCTCGGACCAGTGCAAGAACTTGGGCACCGCCGGAATCACAGCGTTTACTTCCAGGGCGCGTTGTCGCACACTTTTCCGGTCAGTGGGTTCGGTCACGAAGACCACATAGCTCTGATGTGCCTCCCGGTAGCTGCCTTGCTGAGGTCCGACTTGATTACTGGGGCCTGCATCGTTGTCATTCCGGGTGTGCACCACGTTCACCGGCCGAGGTGGGGGTCCTCGGTGAGGCTGGTTAATCCGGATCGCGTTGGCTCCTGAAGTCAGAGGGGGAGGTCTTGGAACGTTAGGTCGAGATGCCGGAGCACCTGGCCGAGTAGTCCCCGTGCTGCCCTCCTGCAGTGTGCGCTGATACCAGCTGCACTGCCGAGTAGAGTGGTTCGCCGGCTTGTTGGCATCCAGGGTGTGGTAACAGCATGGCTTGTTCAGCATCTCTTCATATGTCAGGGGCTTCTTCTGTTACACCCAAGTTTTCTGTACTTCCTGGCTCTGCCCCCAAGCCGGGCCACTTGTTTTCTGACGCTGACTGTTGCCGGCATCTTCTTGGTCTCGGGTCACCGCTGCGACATGCTGCGCGGCATGGTGGTACTTGGGCTGATTTCTCTTCTGGCCAAAATCTTGGCGATCATGGCTTCTGCTCGATCCCGAACGCTGAGGTCCCGCATTCCTCCTGTTGGAGTCACCGACATCCACCAGGGGTTGCATGGGATCTCCAAGCGTGTAGGTATCGGCGATGCGCATGGTCTCTGCCAAGGTCGCCGGCATCTTCCTTTGCAATTTCTGCCAAAGCATTGAGCCGTGCCGGCATCCTTGCGCAAACCAGGAGATGGCCTGTGCCTCTACCACACCTTCGCAAGAATTGCGAATATTGCTCCACCGGGTAAGGTACTCCCGGTCAGTCTCGTTGCTCCTTTGCCTACAGATGGCGAGCTGTTGAGGCCTGTTTGGCCTTTTGTACGTGCTGGTGAAGTTGCTGATGAACGCCTCCTCGAAATCTAACCAGCAGTCTATGCTGCTAGTTCTCAAGTTGTTCAACCAGATTCTGGCAGGTCCTTCCAACATCTGCGGCACATAACGTACCGCCCAGCGTCTGTTTCCACCGGCTATGCTTACTGCAGTTACATAGTCGGTCAACTAGTCCTCCGGCTTCTTGCTGCCGTCATAGGTCTTAGCACCTCGGTTGAGCTGAAAATTCCGGACAGGCGGCTCCTGCAAGATTCGGGGTCCAAAACAGGCAGGTCCCGTAGGTCCTTGCTCTTCCACTAGCTCGGATTGGTGAATCCGGTCGAGCCGGATTCTGGCATCGGCCGGATCCAGTTGCCGGGTTCCTATCCGAGATCCCAAAGGATTCTCATTGGGCTGGTACCCGAGCTGCTGCAACCTTGAGTTGCCATCATTGTGCCTGTCTTGTACCGGGATCACAGCCTGCTGTGGGACAGAGGCGGCCTCCCTTCGCGGGTTCCCCTGAACATGTGGCGGATTCCGGGGTGGATTACCGCGGCTAGCCGGGTTATTGTTTCCTACACCCAGGTCGCCACCATCGCGGGTACTCCCTGCCTGCCCCGAGTTATGCTGCCCGGCTTGTTGGATGCCGGCAAAGGCCGGGTCATAAGCCTGCAACTGCTTGTTTTTCCCGGAGCCCCGGCTTCTGCTCCGGCTTTTGCTCTTGCTCTTGCTTCTGCTCGGATGCGGGGATGAGGCCTCTCCGCCCGATCTCTGGCTATCGGCCCTTGCTGAATGCACTTGGGATCCCGCTCCGGGGTTCTTCTTCTTGAAGGCATGATTCTGCCGGTTGGCCTCGACGACTAACTCATTCACCCGCTCCTGCTGCTTGCGCAGAGCCTCACCGGATAGCCCTGTCAGCTCCGCCATGGCGGCTTCAGCAGCCCTGAGAGTTTTCGCCGGCGAGTTGTACACCGGTTTCCCAGCCGAGATCAGGCTACCCGTATGACTGGTTGCGGCTCCACCGGCCAGTTCATCATTCACCATTCTGCCTTTCTTGCGCAGATCCGCAATGCGCTTGTCCCGGGAGTCTATCTTAAGGAACCCGTGAGCTGCATTGTACTCCCGGAGGCTAGCACTGAGCTCACGCCGGATCTCGGCGATCTCTTGCGCTTCGGCGAGTAGCAACCTACGCTGCTCCTCCAAGTCAGCCGAAGTGGTTTGGGTATCTGCATCAGCTGTTACGGGAACGGCCAACTTGGCCACCAGACCCGAGAGGGGATCCGGGCGACGACGTGGCTGGGACGGCTGCAGATCGCCGTCTCGGTCCGTACCTCTCTCCTGAGGGGGTTTGACCAAGCGAATATGACCGCTACCGGCATCGCCGTCGGCGTCCTGGTACTCCTCCTCGGTTACCCCGACCATCATTACTGCGACGGAGCTCGGGGAGCAACTGGCGCGCGGACCCCGGTTGGCGGAAAGCATAGGAGGATCCTCAGCTTCCAGGACATTATCCGGGTGGCTGCAGATAACCTCGGTGGCGACGTAGGTGGTGAAGCCACCGAAGTCGATGAGGCATCCGTTCACCGGGAAGGGTCTGTTCCGGAAGCACCCGGCGTTGTCGCTGACGAAATCCATTTCGCCCAGCCTGACGACAAGGCCAGAGAGAACCCAGACGTCAAAGCGAACAGGGGAACCCGTCCGGATGTGTACACCAGCCAACGCCTCTGTCTGCCCCACGGTGGGCGCCAACTGTCGTGGTGGTGTCACGGCAGATGCCATAGGATGGCTAATGTGTGGGGCCGATGGACGTTGGTGGATCCGGGGAGGGATAGCGAGCTGAAGAGCTCACACGGGGAGGATCCCGGTGTAATCGAGATCTCCCAAGAACAAGAAACAAGATCACAACACGAGGGGGAAGATCTAGCAAACACGAACAAATGCACGAAGGCACACAACACACACACGATATACCCAGGTTCAGGGCCCTCGTGAGGAGGTAACATCCCTACTCCTGCCTTTCCTCTCAATATAAGTGTGGTACAAGGGCTACAACTTGCTCTTAGAGCTCTTGAGGTGAAGAACAAGAAGAACTAGATGAACTCAAGGGAAGATGAAGTAAATGCTCTAGGAGTAAATGAGACTATAGTTTTGCCTCCCAAGTTGGTCTCACCTTCACAGGAGTAGTTATGGCGCCTTTTATAGAGTTCCGGCCAGGAGGGCCGGAAACCCTAATCGGGCTTGGCCCCACCGGACAGGCCTAACCGTCATGTCGACACCGGCTAGTGCGACCTAGTTGTCGTGCTATCCGGCGTAGCCCCTTCGTCATCATTCCGGCAAGGACTATTGTTTCCTATTGTCTATGTTTGGCTCTCTTTGGGTAGACGACGACGTGTCTGCTGCGAGTACCTACGACACTGAGGTTCCAGCTATCGTGCCAGGCTACGAGCTGCCAGGCAAGCTTTTGCTAACCGGTTACACGATTGTCGGGTTTTCGTGCGCGCCGTCGCCACCACCCGCCAGGTGTTCGACACAATGCCCAAAAGACATTCGGCGTCGCAATTTTGTCCGAGTTGTCCACCCTTCGTGGTGTTGCTACGTTCGCCGCGCGTGCCTCTTCCGGTGCCGCGTTCCCGTGACCGCCCGTGTTCGTGTTGCGGTGCCGCCCGTGCGCGATCCTCTTTCCGGTGTCCGTTTGCCGTGGTCTACGTGTCCGCGCTTCCCCGACCACTTCCACGACACCGACAAACGACGATGTCCCGGTTCCGCGACGACTACTTCCCCGACGGCGACTACTTCATCTACGGACCGAAGATGTCGGTTTCGAACCCTATCTCTCCCGATCCGACGTACGGACCCAAACCCTAACCCTAAACCTATTTTATTAAATGTCATCTATCTTGTGCATTTCGCATCATATTTACATGTGTTGCATCTCTTGGGTTTGCGGGTGTAGCAATTCACCTAAATAATAAATATGGAATGTGTGGGGCAAATCAGTATGTGTATTGCCCAATTCCATTTAATTTGACTAGAACACCTTTGCCATGTCTTGCCACGTTAATGAACATTTAACTTTGATGGGTAGATAAATAACTTCAACATTAATATTAATTGTCGGAATCCCGGTTCCGCTTAATTTGGATTAAGTGCATCTCGCAATGCATATTGCCATGTCATGCATCATTCTCGCATGATCATGTTGGATCTTTTACCGTAGTTGTAAAATGCATCTTTTACGCTTTCCAGTATTTGTTGCTTATTCGCGGATAAGACGTTGAGATGTGTGAGCAACGACAAGATCTGCTTCCATGCGGGATTCCAGGCAAGCAAAGTTTGCTTGTTTACCTATACATTGTCTTTCATTCCTGCCGTTGATCTCTGCTACCCTAGTTATCGATTCTTGAACTGCGATCCCATCACATGTTTATCCCGCAGCCCATACAGCTTTATCCCCACAACCTAATACCCATTGCATGTTTATCTGTTGACTTGCGAGTCGTAGTGCATGCTTAGAGTTGACTGTGCGAGTCGTCTGTTGGTCTTAAGTTTCATCTGCTTAGTATGATATATTGTTCTACTTTAATAAAATGCTATCTTGTATTGGGGTATTATAATTAAAAGATAAGGCACCAGGCGGAAGGCCTTGCGAGGTGCTTTGTTCTGCTCAGTGTCGACCTAGGAACTGAGATTTTGTCCTCGGATCCAATTTTGAGCGCACTAACCACTTGTGGGTGGCCCAATGGAGCCCCCCTCGACTTTGAACGGATCCGCAGCTCGTCCATGTGCCGCAAGTAGTTCGGGTTTTCCATTCGCTCATATGCATGTGCATGATGATGATGATGATGAGAGGTTACTTGATACGGGGGGTCATATAGGGGTGGTGCATACGTAGCGGACAGTTCCTACTGTGGTTTGAGCCGCATGGTGCGTAGGCACAAACTAATGAGTCCGCAATTGAGATTCGGCCGGACTCCTGACGCGGGTAACAACTCATATGGGTGGCACTTGGACTTGCTGTAGTGAAGGAATGAGTCGTGTTGAGAGATCCTCCCGGGTTGATCATGCGAGTATGGGTACTGTAGTGCACCCCTGCAGGGTATAATCTTATCTATGAGCCGTGTCCACGGTTATGGACGAAATTGGTGATGATGCTGGCTAACAAGATCTAGACAACATGCACCTAATTAATGTTAATTAATTTGATTAGTAATATAGAATTATTTTTACAATAAATTATAAATAAAACTGTTCAATGTGTGAGTTCCCGAATTGCTTCCTCATATTTGGTTGAGGGGGTTAATTCGAGAATGGGTTATGTTTGGTGTTAGTTGTAGATGTTTACTTTATGCGCCCTCTTATCCCTCTCTGATTAGACGGAAGTTTTAGCGTGTCTCTTTAGGTTGCTAGTGCTGCTGCCGCTAAGTCCACCTCCCCTATATTTTGGGAGATGGTGTAGAAAGTAGGCAAGTCGGTTTTGCTTGCCAGGGAGTGCCCTGACCCTCTTTTGGGATGTGCTTTATGTGCAGTCAACAGGTTTGAAGTCAGACGACGTTAGCTTGGGAATCCCTCCGGCTTGGCTGGGCAGGGATATGGCGCCATTGCTTATCTTCAGGACTCTTAGTCCAATTTGCATCTTATCCGTAGTCGGATACTATTCTGCTTCCGCTGTCATTTGTATCTTTGTATTGTATATTTGTATCTTGACTCGTTCGAGTCGTTGTTGTAATTTATCTTCTGTTGTATTTGTGGATGTATCGAAACTGTTGTAATGTTATCACAATTCCACCCACATAATGCGCATGTTTCGGCGTGCACATTATGTCTGGTGGGCGACCTAAAATCGTTATTATGCGGATTTCGGCGGGAGCGCTTAAATCTACATAGTACCGATTTTAGGGCGTCACAAAGTGGTATCAGAGCCTTGGTTTCGATCTCCTTGTTGTTTCGATACGATTGGTTATCGAAGCAGCGGGTCCGCAAAAGCCTATAGGATAACCTCGCTAACGGTCGATGTTTGTAGAGTGTCTAAACTATTTGATTAAAATTATTTTGAAAAGATCTCAATAGGTTTCTTTTTACTCCTTACCTCTATTCTACATCTCCTCTTACCTTATTTGATTTGGAGTCTCTTCTCTTATCCAAACTTTCAAAGTTTTAGAATCCTACGTGTGGGTGGACGATTTCTTGCCTTTTACCCTATTAGGTTCGATCTTTCGGAGTCGTCTTCGTCGTGAGCAACAATCCCTTGTTAGTGGTGTCGAGAATTTCAAGGTGGAGCAACAATCCCTTGTTAGTGGTGTCGAGAAGTTCATCCCGGAGCGTGAAGACTCGATAGTTACCCCTCTCTTCTTGTGGTCTCGGCGTGGATCTCGGGACGCGATCCCTTGTTAGTGGTGTCGATTGTAACGCCCCGGGTTTTATCCCCTTTTAGTTTTGTGTGTTTTTTTCTTTTTTTGCATCGACATGGCATCGCATCGCATTAATTTAATTTGTTGCATTTAAATTTAATTCCACAATTAAATTCAAATGCATTTCAATTTAATTAAAAATGTGTTATTTTCAAATCTTTTAAAAATGTTAAAAACTAGTTTATTAAATTGTCATTTGAAAACTAAAAATATTTTGTAAAGGTTTCGTGTTGAAATTCCTTTTCTATTTTGTTTTAAAAATATAAAACAGAAAATAATAAGGGGAGAGAATTAAAGCCCAAAAGCCCACCTAAGCCAAACCCTAGATTTTTTCCCCCAGAAATTTCTTCCCACCCCCTGGAAATTTTGCAGCCGGCCCCCTCCACTTCTCGCGTTTTCCTTTTCTCTTTTTCCCCCCCTCCTTTCCTTTTTTTCTTTTTCTTCTATTCTTTTTTTTCTTTCCCTTCTATTCCTTCTCCTTCCCGCAGCTAGCCCGCACGGGAGAAGCTTTCCCGCACCAAACCGCGCCGCAGCGCACCAATCCATCCGAGCCGCTCCGGCCGCCGCAGCGCCCCGCGCCAGCACGCCTCCGGCCCGTCTCCCTCAGCTCCGGCCAGCGCCTGCGCCGCCCCACGCCTCGCGCCGCGCCTCGCCTGCCCCGAGCGCCGCCGCCCGCTCCGGCCCGCCCTCCCGTCGCCGGCGGCCGCCGCCGCACCAGCCAACCGCGCTGCCGCCGCCAGCCTCGCCGCGCCGCCGCGCGCGCCTTCGGCCGCTCGTGCGCGCCCGCGCTGCGCGCTCCACCGCCGCCCCGTCTCCCTCCGCTGCTGCCCCGCCGTCGTGCGCCCGCCGCGCTGCGCCGCCTCTGCCTCGCCGCCCCCTGCCGCGCAACCGACGCCGCCGCGCCGGCCACCTCCGGCCCGGTCGCCGCCGCCCCTGCTCCTCCCTCCTGCCACCGGTCGCCGGAGCCGTCCCGCACGCCGCCCACAACTCCCTGCCGCCGACCGCGTGCGCGTCGTCGCCGCCGCAGCGCACGCCGCCGTCCGCGCGCGTCCTCTCCTGCTCCGCCTCCCGCGCGTGCCGCCGCGCCCCCGGCCTCCTCACTGCCGCCACGCACGCCCCGCGTCACCCCGTGCTCCTCCATGCCGCCGCCGCGCCACCTTGCGCGCCCGCCGCGCGCCGCAGTGCGTCCCCGCTGCCTCCTCTTCACGGCCGTGTGCACGCCGCCGCCACCACCCGCCAGGTGTTCGACACAATGCCCAAAAGACATTCGGCGTCGCAATTTTGTCCGAGTTGTCCACCCTTCGTGGTGTTGCTACGTTCGCCGCGCGTGCCTCTTCCGGTGCCGCGTTCCCGTGACCGCCCGTGTTCGTGTTGCGGTGCCGCCCGTGCGCGATCCTCTTTCCGGTGTCCGTTTGCCGTGGTCTACGTGTCCGCGCTTCCCCGACCACTTCCACGACACCGACAAACGACGATGTCCCGGTTCCGCGACGACTACTTCCCCGACGGCGACTACTTCATCTACGGACCGAAGACGTCGGTTTCGAACCCTATCTCTCCCGATCCGACGTACGGACCCAAACCCTAACCCTAAACCTATTTTATTAAATGTCATCTATCTTGTGCATTTCGCATCATATTTACATGTGTTGCATCTCTTGGGTTTGCGGGTGTAGCAATTCACCTAAATAATAAATATGGAATGTGTGGGGCAAATCACTATGTGTATTGCCCAATTCCATTTAATTTGACTAGAACACCTTTGCCATGTATTGCCACGTTAATGAACATTTAACTTTGATGGGTAGATAAATAACTTCAACATTAATATTAATTGTCGGAATCCCGGTTCCGCTTAATTTGGATTAAGTGCATCTCGCAATGCATATTGCCATGTCATGCATCATTCTCGCATGATCATGCTGGATCTTTTACCGTAGTTGTAAAATGCATCTTTTACGCTTTCCAGTATTTGTTGCTTCTTCGCGGATAAGACGTTGAGATGTGTGAGCAACGACAAGATCTGCTTCCATGCGGGATTCCAGGCAAGCAAAGTTTGCTTGTTTACCTATACATTGTCTTTCATTCCTGCCGTTGATCTCTGCTACCCTAGTTATCGATTCTTGAACTGCGATCCCATCACATGTTTATCCCGCAGCCCATACAGCTTTATCCCCACAACCTAATACCCGTTGCATGTTTATCTGTTGACTTGCGAGTCGTAGTGCATGCTTAGAGTTGACTGTGCGAGTCGTCTGTTGGTCTTAAGTTTCATCTGCTTAGTATGATATATTGTTCTACTTTAATAAAATGCTATCTTGTATTGGGGTATTATAATTAAAAGATAAGGCACCAGGCGGAAGGCCTTGCGAGGTGCTTTGTTCTGCTCAGTGTCGACCTAGGAACTGAGATTTTGTCCTCGGATCCAATTTTGAGCGCACTAACCACTTGTGGGTGGCCCAATGGAGCCCCCCTCGACTTTGAACGGATCCGCAGCTCGTCCATGTGCCGCAAGTAGTTCGGGTTTTCCATTCGCTCATATGCATGTGCATGATGATGATGATGATGAGAGGTTACTTGATACGGGGGGTCATATAGGGGTGGTGCGTACGTAGCGGACAGTTCCTACTGTGGTTTGAGCCGCATGGTGCGTAGGCACAAACTAATGAGTCCGCAATTGAGATTCGGCCGGACTCCTGACGCGGGTAACAACTCATATGGGTGGCACTTGGACTTGCTGTAGTGAAGGAAGTAGTCGTGTTGAGAGATCCTACCGGCTTTTTCTATTTTCTAGAAAGGTTTGAACGTGGCACTAAACCCTCGATGTTTGATCATGCGAGTATGGGTACTGTAGTGCACCCCTGCAGGGTATAATCTTATCGATGAGCCGTGTCCACGGTTATGGACGACTTTGGTGATGATGCTGGCTAACAAGATCTAGACAACATGCACCTAATTAATGTTAATTAATTTGATTAGTAATATAGAATTATTTTTACAATAAATTATAAATAAAACTGTTCAATGCGTGAGTTCCCGAATTGCTTCCTCATATTTGGTTGAGGGGGTTAATTCGAGAATGGGTTATGTTTGGTGTTAGTTGTAGATGTTTACTTTATGCGCCCTCTTATCCCTCTCTGATTAGACGGAAGTTTTAGCGTGTCTCTTTAGGTTGCTAGTGATGCTGCCGCTAAGTCCACCTCCCCTATATTTTGGGAGATGGTGTAGAAAGTAGGCAAGTCGGTTTTGCTTGCCAGGGAGTGCCCTGACCCTCTTTTGGGATGTGCTTTATGTGCAGTCAACAGGTTTGAAGTCAGACGACGTTAGCTTGGGAATCCCTCCGGCTTGGCTGGGCAGGGATATGGCGCCATTGCTTATCTTCAGGACTCTTAGTCCAATTTGCATCTTATCCGTAGTCGGATACTATTCTGCTTCCGCTGTCATTTGTATCTTTGTATTGTATATTTGTATCTTGACTCGTTCGAGTCGTTGTTGTAATTTATCTTCTGTTGTATTTGTGGATGTATCGAAACTGTTGTAATGTTATCACAATTCCACCCACATAATGCGCATGTTTCAGCGTGCACATTATGTCTGGTGGGCGACCTAAAATCGTTATTATGCGGATTTCGGCGGGAGCGCTTAAATCTACATAGTACCGATTTTAGGGCGTCACAGTAAATGAGACTATAGTTTTGGCTCCCAAGTTGGTCTCTCCTTCACAGGAGCAGTTATGGCGCCTTTTATAGAGTTCCGGCCAGGAGGGCCGGAAACCCTAATCGGGCTTGGCCCCACCGGACAGGCCTAACCGTTATGTCGACACCGGCTAGTGCGACCTAGTTGCCGTGCTATCCGGCGTAGCCCCTTCATCATCATTCTGGCAAGGACTGCAGGCGCTGTCCTGGAACATCATTGTCCCCCTGTCAGAGACAGGACATGTCTTTGCCCATCCCGGATAGCCTTTTCCGGATTGCCGGGCTAGGCACGTCCAGTCTTGTCGTACCGTTGTCGTACCGGCTGACGCGCTCCCGTGTTAGGCGGGAGGTGACCATGCTTCCGTGTCAGGCGGGAGGTGACCATGCTTCCGTGTCAGGCGGAATGGTACTTCCCCCCGCATCAGGCGGGAAAACCTGCTGCAGACCGTTGACGGCCTACCGGGATCCCTCATGCCGGTCACCTTCTTGCCCGTCTTTGCGAGTCCTTCCTGCACAAGCCCAGTAACATGATAGAACCGAGACAAACGTTCCGGTTAGTACATACCCGGATTGCCTATCCGGTACGCCCGAGTACTTCCCCTTCCGGGAGTCTACTCGGAGCCATAAAATCCGAGATCCTTTCCGGATGCACCCGAGTTTGTCTTAGGATGAGTATCTCTAGGCCTAGCCTCCCGAAGATGTCTTAGCCTACCAGCAAAGACATCTTCGAGAAGCTAGTTCTTAGAGGAACCATCCGCTGATGCTTGTGCTGTTATGAGGGCTCGGGGTGGCTATTTATAGCAGCCAGAGATGACCCTTGCGTCTGCCAGGAGGCACCTTGCACTCTACCAACTCTGAAAGGTCAAGCTGCCCCTTCAGTGCACTAGGGGGTGGCCCTTGCTCTTGCCAAAGGTCAAGCACTGTTGTCATACTGTTGAATTACGTCGGGATCTGCCCTACCCGGGGGGCAGCCCCCCCGACAAACGCCCAAATGGCATCACGCTCAAATGTGTCCCTCCTTAAGAAGGAAAACTGTTGATTAAGGACATCCACAGCGGGGAATGCGGCCACCATTCGTGCGCCCGCACCCTTGCAGGAAAAGTCTTCAGGAGCGGATTCTACTGGCCTTAAGCGCTTCAAGATGCAGCGGACATCATTCAAACTTGTGAAGCATGTCAATTCCACGCCAAGCAAATCCACCAACCAGCGCTGGAGCTACAGACCATTCCGCTCTCGTGGCCGTTTGCGGTCTGGGGGCTGGACATCCTGGGGCACTTCCCAAAGGCGCAAGGTGGATATCGCTACCTCTTCGTGGCCATTGACAAGTTCACAAAATGGCCTGAAGTGGAGGCGACGCGCACAATCACAGCAGGCGCGGCGGTGAAATTCATCAGAGGCCTGGTCTGCCGCTTCGGAGTGCCTAACCGCATCATCACCGACAATGGCTCACAATTCACCAGTGGCATCTTCAAAGCCTATTGTGAAAAGATGGGCATCAAGCTCTGCTTCGCCTCAGTCGCCCATCCGCAAAGCAACGGACAGGCCGAGCGCGCAAACGCAGAGGTCCTCAAAGGCCTAAAGACCAGGACCTTCGATATACTCAAGGGCCACGGCAAGGGCTGGATCAACGAGCTACCCTCGGTGCTCTGGTCCATCCGTACCACGCCACCCAAGCCCACCGGAGAAACACCGTTCGCCCTCGTCTATGGAGCCGAAGCAGTCCTCCCCACAGAGATAAAGCATGGATCCCCACGGGTCCTTGCCTTTAACGAGGACCAGCAAGAGGACCTCCACAACGACGACCTGCTGCTCCTTGAAGGGCTACGACGCCGCGCGGCCCTCCGGGCGGCCAAATACCAGCAGGACCTGAGGCGCTACCACAGCCGCAACGTGCGCTCGCGCACCCTGGAGGTAGGCGACCTCGTCCTCAGGCGAATCCTCTCCAGGGAAGGCCTCCACAAGCTGTCCCCGATGTGGGAAGGTCCCTACAGGGTCACCCACATCGCCAGGCCTGGCGCGGCTCGCCTCGAGACGCAAGATGGCATCCCCGTCAAGAATCCATGGAACATCATGCACCTGCGCAAGTTCTACCCGTGATCATTGTCACGTCAGGGCATGTAGTGATAGAGGCAGCCCACGGCTAAACCTCCAAACACTTTTTGTCCTTCAAGGTTAAAAGCTCAAGGCGTAAACCTCTCAAACCTTTGTATCCACAAGGAACAAGTTAAAAACGTGATTATCGTCACGCACGTGGTCATTGTCACGTCGAGACTTCAAGCGAACGAGGCAGCCTACGGCTCAACCTCCAAGCATTGTTGTCTCTAGAGGTTAAAACGCCAACGGCTTAAACCTCCAAAACATTTTTTGCACCCTTAGGGAACAAACGCCAAACAGTGGTCATTGCCACACGCGTGATCATTGTCACGTCGAGACTTCAAGCGAACGAGGCAGCCTACGGCTCAACCTCCAAGCATTTTCGTCTCTAGAGGTTAAAATGCTCACGGCTTCAACCTCCAAAAAATGCTTTGTCTCCTAAAGGAACAAATGCAACCATGGTCATTGCCACGCCCGTGATCATTGTCACGTCGAGACTTCAAGAGGACGAGGCAGCCTACGGCTCAACCTCCAAGCATGGTCGTCTCTAGAGGTTAAAATGCTCACGGCTTAAACCTCCAAAAAAAATGCTTTGTCTCCTAAAGGAACAAATGCAACCGTGGTCATTTCCACGCCTGTGATCATTGTCACGTCGAGCCTTCAAGCGGATGAGGCAGCCTACGGCTCAACCTCCAAGCATGGTCGTCTCTAGAGGTTAAAATGCTCACGGCTTAAACCTCCAAAAATATGCTTTGTCTCCCAAAAAGGAACAAACGCAACCGTGGCCATTGCCACGCCCGTGATCATTGTCACGTCGAGACTTCAAGCGGACGAGGCAGCCTACGGCTCAGCCTCCAAGCATTTTCGTCTCTAGGGGTTAAAATGCTCACGGCTTAAACCTCCAAAAACATGCTTTGTCTCCTAAAGGAACAAATGCAGCCGTGGTCATTGCCACGCCCGTGATCATTGTCACGTCGAGACCACGAGCAGAAGAGGCAGCCTACGGCTAAACCTCCAAGCACCCGTGTCTCTAGAGGTTAAAACGCTCACGGCTTAAACCTCCAAGCTCCAAAGGCTTCTCTCAAGGGGAAACCCTCCGAGCTATCCATTAAACGAGCCACCGCAGGCCGTCGAGAGTCTCGCCCACTAATAAGTGGTCCCTATGCCTCGACATGGTCAAAGCATTAACTTGGCAACCCCAAGCATAATGACTCAATTTAGTTCCCAAGTGAACTTCGCGCCTCGGCGCTGTTTCAAAAAATTGTTTGGGGTGTTTTTATTTCTGCATTACTTTGTTAAAGTGTGCGCTTATATCTCTCCTCATGCGTACCTCGCGAGCGGGGGCTGGGTACGGTGCCAGTGCCTCAAATGACACACCAGCAGCACTGCAAAATCCAAGAGTCCGAGCTCTGGCTGGAGGGCAAGATCCCACAAACACGCCATCTCTTCAGAGGACCTTGGTACTTACTCTCCTCGCAAGGAACACCTGAGGGGACCTATAAGCGCGCACGAGCCCTTTGGGCCGTGTTCCAGCGTTTGGGTTCGCCCCTCTAACATATGCAGGGAAATCCCCCCACAAGCCTGAAGGGGCATCCAGGAGCGACCCTCAAGTGGGCAACCTCGCCAGGCGAAAAGCCTTCTCAGGAGCGACCCCTCAAGCGGGCAACCTCGCCAGGCGAAAAGCCTCCTCAGGAGCGACCCCTCAAGCGGGCAACCTCGCCGGGCGTAAGGCCTTCGTAGGGCGAAAACCTCAAGAAGCTAAGTCTCGCACCCACGCTTTAAGAGTGTTTTCCTCTTCCTAGCGCGCGTTTTCCCCTCAAGCGACTTCGCTTTCCCTTACGCTTCATGGACTACTCGCACGTCTAAGGGAGGCACTTGAGCATCGCGACTCAGGGCTCTTACCTCTCCTAGGCCTAAACTCACCCCGGCCTTGCAGAGTCATCGCTCCTGCATACCGAAGTGGCGGAGTCATGGCACGAAGAGATGGGACCTACCGACGCAGAGAAGTAATAGGCATGAAGCCGAGTCCAAAGAGACCTCACGGGGGGCAAACAAACTTGAATTAAACAACAATTAAAGAGTATATTACAGGCCAAAGGTCTTAAAAATGTCTAAGCACACAGCTGTTGCAGATACGAGCGCACGCAGGCGCAGTAAAGAAAGGCTCATGGGGAAGCATCGCCGCCTTGGGCCTCCTCCACAGCACCCTCTTTATCCTCGGCGGGGCAGGCCTCCTCCTCGCTGTCTTCAGCTGCAGCCTCCGCGCGCCTGAAGCGGTTGCAGAAGGCGTCAACCTGCTCACGGAGGGAACCAGAGACCCACCGCGCGTCCTCGCCTTGAGCAGCCTCTGTGACAGAGGAGATGTCGAAGCCTGGCGTGAGGAGCTTCAGGTTGGTGAAGATGCGATCCACAACCACCCCCAGGAGCTGCCGACTCTCGCCTTCAATCAGCTCGCGAAGCTCGGCGACGGGACCCTTGAGCGCCTCGAAGAGCTGGTCGAAGTAGACCAGGTACATGGCAGCATCGCCGCGGCCCCGAGCGTCGGTGTGCGGCGCATCTGCACCAAGCCGCGCAGCGAGCTTGTTGCCACGAGCGACCAACGCCTCAAACATGCGTTCGCGCTGCTTCGAGAGCGCGCGAGCTGCAGTAGCGGAGTCTGAGGCCTCCGCCGCCCGCTGCATCGCCGGAGCCACCTGCTCCTCCACGTCCTTGGCCAAGGTGTTGAGGTCATGGACAGCTTTGGTGCGGGCCTCCTCCGCTCGGCGACGGGCATCCTTGGCGCGCTTGAGGCGGTCCTCCAGCTTGGAGTTGGCCCTCTCGAGCTCGGCGATCCGCCGAGCATCCGCGACATGCTTGACCTTGAAGCGCTCCTCCTGTGCCAGGGCCAAGTCGCGGTACTTCTGAGAAGTGGACTGGCGGAACTGCTTCTCACGCTCCGCGAGGGCGTCCTCGGCCTCCTTCTTCTTCTCGGTGAAACGCCGCTCGAAGCGCTCGTAAGCTATCTTCTGGGCAGCGACGTTTTCGTCGTACTTCACAATCGCCTGGGCCAGGTCTCCTTCGCGCTCCTCAAGGGCCTCGCGTTGGGCAACCAAGTCTTTCTCCGCCTGGAGGCGCTGCTCCTCGCGTTGTTGCAGCTCCTTCTCCTTGAGGGCCAGCTGCCGCTCACGCTCGGCAAAATCTTTGCGGTCTTCCTCCAGAGCGACATGCTCGGCCTTATGGGCGGAGAGCAGCTGGGTCTCCAGCTGGCCCAGCTCGCGGCGTTTCTGCGCCAGCGACCCCTCCATCGCCTCGCGCTCCGCCCTGGCCCCGCGCAAGAGCTCCGCCGCGGCATCGCGTTCCGCCTGGAGAGGGTTAAGGAGCTCCGCAGCGTCGCGAACAGCTCCCTCACGGACCTCCTTGGCGAAGCGGGTGGCCTCTTCGTGCGCAGTTTGCATCGCCGCCTCCTCCAGCCGGCGCGCCTCGACTGCCACGTGGAGGGACGCCCATGACTTCGCCAACTCCTCCTGCTGCCGAGCGAGCCATATGTCTCCAAGGGCAAGGTGTGCTTCCAAGCCCTCCAAGGACTCCCTTACGAGGCCGAAGGCGACCTCGCGGCGCCCCGCGCTCCAGTCCCAGCCGCAGAGGACCAGCTCCTGGCTCGCGGAGGGCCCGGCCCCGGCGTCGAGTCGCACAGGCCCGGCCTCGGGGGAAGCTTGGGGGCTAGCCTGGGCTGCCCGCGCCCGAGCCGGTGTCCACTTCCGGCCCTGCAGCTGTCGGGCGATCCTCGGGCATGGCTTGGCGAAGAGGTGAGGAAGCTTCTCCCCCGGCAGAGCCGCCTGTGCCTGCTGCTACCTCGCGCGCCTCCATCGCAGGCTGCGCGGGAGTAGTGGCCGCAGGTGGCGGGGTAGGCGCGCGCGGAGGCGTTGCTTCGCGCGGTGGAGTGGCCTCACGCGGAGGCGTAGCTGCACGAGGAGGAGTAGGAGCGTGATGCGGCGCGGAAGTCCTCTCCTCAGGCCCTTCGACTCCCAGAGGTTCACGGGGCGCTACAGGCACACCTAGGCTTGCTGTGCCCTCCTCCACCTGAGGCCCTGCTGCCTCTGCCCCCTGAGGCCCTGCTGCCTCTGCCTAGGGCGCAGCAGCCTCCGCTTGAGGCGCCCCCTCAAGGAGGCTCGTGGGGGCTGCCTCCACAGGCCTCGCAGCCTCGTCAGCCACGGCCCCTGCCATGGCGCTCTTCACCTCGGATGCCTTGCGGAGCCGGTGGCGCTTCGCGGGCGCTAAGGCACTGACAGGAGCCCAAGAAGAGACTTCAGGAAAAAGAAATGCCAGGGAGAAATCTAAAAGACGAATGAGCCAAAGTTGTGAGCACTAACCCTGAAGGGGGGGGGGGGGGCAGCGTCGACCCACGCCAGGCCTGGCGAGCGCCACGAAGGGAAGGGCTTGGAAGCAGGCTTCGCAGGGGGCGCCTCTGCCTTCCTCTTCAAAGGGACGTCAGACGGCCTCACCCCTGGGTTGTCCACGGCGGCTTTGGTGTGAGCCTCGCGCCTTCCGGGAGAGGCCTCCGCGCCCGAGGCCTCCCCTTCCTCAGCCTCCTCCTCCACGAGGCGCGAGGGCGCCACCACGAAGGCGTCTTCATCGCCTGACGAGATATCGCAAATCTCGTTAGTAAATGGCCCAGCTCTCGAAGAGGAAACCTCCCCAGCCGCGGCCTCCTCCTCACCTAGGCCAGCCCCTGAGGCCGTGGGAGAGTCGGCCCCCTCCGCTCCCCGCGTGACCGGCATCGGCGCCTCGAGGTCTGCCTGGCCTGTCGGGGTGAATGGAGGCATCCCCTCCAGGAGGTGCATGCGCTCCGTCAGATTATATTGGTGAAGGGGCCAGAGCGACGCGGGGAGCTCATCCACGGGAAGCACCGATGGGTTGACGAAGAGCGCGGAGAGGACGTCGTCGACGGCGTCCTTTACGTTGTCCTCGGCGTGAAGCCGCATCTTGTCCTTCGGCCCCGAGTACATCCACATGAGGACCGAATGCGCCTGGAGGGGCGCAATGCGGCGCGTCACGAAGTCCGCGACGACCATCTGCCCCGTGAGGCCCTCCGTGTTCCAGAGTGCGTAGAAACACCGGAACAGCCCCACCGTGGGCTCCAGGCCAGGTACGCCTCGCAGAGGTAGGCGAAGACGGCGAGGATCAGGACGGAATTGGGGTGCAGGTGCAGCAGCTGCACCTGGTAGAACGCCAGCACCGCCTCCAAGAACGGCGAGAAGGGCGGCACCAGGCCCGCGGCCAGACAGTGCTGGAAGACCGGGAAGAACCCTCACGGGCGCTTCCCGTGCGCCGCGGGCTTCAGGGCGGTGGCGCCATGCTCGTTCGTCCGGTCAGCCACCAGGTGCCGGACCTTGGCAAGCTCCTTCTCATTGACTCGCACGCCTAGCAGTGCCGCGCCTAGCAGTGCCGCGCCTACCACGGTCTCAGTGGCCTCTGTCTGGGAGGAAGACCCCGCGGCGGCCTGGAAGTGGAAGCCTGGAGGGATTGGAGGACGAAGATTCGCAGGAGAGATCGGAGGCGGAGAGTTCTGTAGAGCGAAAATTCCTGCGAGAAGGTTTGGAAACGGTAACGGCTCCCTGCCGCCTCGCTCGGGTTTTATGTCACCTCGAGGAGCAGTTACCGGGACGTGGTGGGACCCCCACGACTCGCGCCCCGGATCGTGCGAGACCGTTATTCGTCCAAGTGTCGCGTGGCTCGGGCCGGCTGAGCACTAAGGGCCCACGACGCTTCGCCTGAGCCCATGGGCTCAATCGCGCCCATCATGGGCCCGGGGGCTACTGTCGGCCCAGTGGGAACTGGGGTATGGAGAGCCCATTCCCCCCAGGCCTCGCACACGGGCCAGTCGGACGAAACGATCAAGGACCAGGCATCACCGCCTGGCGGGACCCTCGAGAGGCAATTCCCCTCGAGGGCCTGAAGAGGAAACGAGGGCCTCAAGGGACCTCTCGCCTCAGGGGACCCTCCCGAGGTGCCAGCCCGCCTCAAGGAAGCCCCGCAGGAATCTCCCCTCAGGCCTCCCTGCGCCTGAGGGGAAACGTCGCGGCCAAGGAAGCACGACAAGATGGACGTGACCTCTGCCACGCACATGCAGTGTCGCACGCACCCCCGTCGCTGTTCTTGGCGATAAAGTGGTCAACAAAGTGGCTCTGCCTGCTGCGCAGCTGCCAGGACCTTCTACTCTGACGATAAAGCGGGTGGACAGCACAACCCTCCAAAGGAGGACGTCATCGTGGGCTCCACCTCAGAGACTGCCCTCCCTGCGGGCAGTACATCGCGGTCGGCCACCGCGCCCACCTTTATCAGCAATGGACCGAGTCCATGGACGAATGGAGCACGGTGGACTCCTAGACCACCCTGCCACTGGCATGTGGGAACCACCTTGAAGGCCAAGCCGAAGGAGAAGGCCAGAGGCGCCTATAAAAGGGGCAAGACGTCCATCGTAGCGCGGGTCGGCTCTTGGCGCACTGCAACCCTTGTAAACCCTAGCTACACTTGTTAGGAAAGCCTCTGCCCTGAGGAGGAAGAAGACGATCGCTTCCCTCCCCAGGCAAGAACCGCCTCAAGGGGGCTTTCGGCAAGCTCCATTGTACTGTAACCTACATCATCTAATACAGACAAGCAGGAGTAGCGGTTTTACCTCCCCAAGAGGGCCGTGAACCAGGGTAAAGGCTGGCGTCTCCCTTCGCGCGTGTGTGTCTTCTTCGGGTCCGGCGAGCAACATCGCGGAGCCACTCGAGGGTCTAGACCTCCGCGTTCAATCCCCTTCACGAACTACTCTTCAGGAAGTGACTACCCCCGGTTCTTGGGAGTCATAACCCGACAATTGCATAAGGCATCATACCGGTTCTTCTTCATGCTCTCATTCCCGACGAAGATGTCGGAAATAGCATTCCAAACTTCTTTGGCGGTGGAGAATTGTTGAATGAGCGGCATGTCCTTCTCTCCAACGGCCATTTGGAGTTGATGAAGAGCGGTGACATTGAGTTGGTTGGATCATGGGGCTTGAATCCTTCTTCAATGATGCGCCATAGCTCAATGGAGGCACTACATAAATGAGACTTCATTTGAAATTGCCATTGAGAGAAATGAGTAGCTTTGAGCTTAGGAGGATCAGTTCTAAAATTTACATGAGGGTGAGGGATAGGCGGGTTAGGAGAGTAATTATGGTTAACATTATGAAATTCCTCTCCTTTGAGGGTATTAGAGGAGCTAGGTGATTCATCCTTTTCCGCCTTCTCGGGGGAAACACTTGGAGGAACATCTTTGGACCCATCCGAGGATGACTCCTTAGAGTTCTCACCGTGCTCCTTAGGAGGAGGAGAGGGAGAAGTAGCCTCGGCTCCTTAGACTTCAAGAGTGCCATGAGCATCTCATTCATCTTGAGGAGTTGGGCCTCCAAGGACGATTTCATATCTATGAGATCGGCCATGGTTGCCCCTTTGGCTAGCGCCTCCTTCTCCGCCTCTAATTTTTCACGGGCGGCCCTCTCGGCATCGGATTCCGTCATCGTTGCACTTAGGCGGTTAAGCCCTTAAAAGTGAACATGGCTCTGATACCAATTGAACGGGAAACCGGCACCTAGAGGGGGGGGGTGAATAGGTGCTATTACAAATTTTAGGTCTTTTCAAATTTAGGCTCAACACAAAGGTAAATTCTCTAGATATGCAACTATGGTGAATTTACCTAAATGACAAGATAAGCAATACTAAGGTAAACTAGAGTACAATACAAGCAAGTAAGGGAGCAAGGATAAGAGGAACCAAATGAAGCACGCGGAGACGAAGATGTAATCCCGAGTTCCACCCAAGGGTGTACGTCTCGTTGGAGAGGTGTGCGCTACCACAACAGGTTAGCGGCAACAGCACAAAGGCTCACCTTCTTCTCCGATGAACTCAACTACAAAGGTTGCGAGTTCACCTTCCACTATTGATTCCCTTTTAGGGCGGAGATCGAATCCCTTACAAACGCTTGAGGCACTCACCGACAACTTAATTGGGGGCTCTCAAGATGACCACAAAATGTCAAGGACCACAAAAGGTCAAGGCAACACCAAGAGTACAACAATGGTGAACTAGGTTTTCCCACCGGAAACCCTAGCCAAGAAATACCCAAGTGAACGGGGAAGAAATGCAAAACGCTTCGGTGAAGATGTAGATCCGGGCCTTCTCCTCCAATCCTCCAAAGATCAACAGATTTGGGTGGGGGGATTAGGAGATCTTGATGATTTGAGCTTTCAAAAAGTGTAGGAGAGAGAAAATCTAACAGCTAGCTGTTCTTGAGTGAGTGAGGGGGTATTTATAGTCCCTCCCCAATTATGACCGTTGCCTGTGTCGACTACCCGGAAATTCCGGTATAAGTCATCACCGGAAATTCCGGTCACTCGGAATTTTCGGAGAATTGAAATTTCCGACTTGAATTTCCGGCTTGAGTCAGAACCTATTCTTCTTCTTTCCTTAGCAGTTTTCTCCAATGTCCTTCAAGGTGCACTCGGAAATTCTGGTGAATGGAAATTTCCGAGCACAATTTCCAGTTGAGATCAGAACACTTCTTATTCTTCACTTAGCCGTTTCTGTGAGTTCTTCTGGGTGCAATCGGAAATTCCGGTAGATGAAAATTTCCGATCACAATTTCCGGTTGAGATTAGAACCATTTCTCAAACTTGACTTAGCCATTTTCTGTGAACTCTTCTGGGTGCAATCGGAAATTCCGGTAGATGGAAATTTCCGATCACAATTTCCGGTTGAGATCAGAACCATTTCTCAACCTTGACTTAGCAATTTTCTGTGAAGTTCTGGTGAACCGGAAATTCCGGCCCTGGAAATTTTCGACTCAAATATTTCGGTTCCTGGAACAATTACAGAACCACTTCTTCTTCGCATTTTTGGCTTTGATGCATATGAACATAAATCACATACAAGCTGAAATACTTAGCATTCTATTAGTACATCATAAGTATTGTTAACTAATACACAAAACACTAGGGATTAAAAAATGTTCTTTCAGGTATTTCTAACATGGATCAATTCGGCTAGACGGTCCAGATAGCTGACGTACAAGAAAGTAGGCGTACGGTCCAAGGAAGGCAGCAGACTGAAACCCATCAAGCCAACAAGCCCAAGATGGAATGCGGCAACCAAAGCCGACTACAACTAGAACTCTGTTTACTTGATGGCCAAGTACTTACCTTACAACCCGGGGTCTGGCCGCCTATATAAGCCGGCCACCGGGAGGCCTTTAGGGCCAAGCTCAACCAAGTTGATGCACGCTCAATACGCATCATACCCATTATAAACTGTTCACGGCTATTTGCCTCATAGTGAATTATAGCAGCACGTAGGATCTCGCCAACGCTGCGGGATCTGAAGCTGGGTAAACTCGTCGTGTTCAATCCCGTACTCGACGACACCAACCTTCTTCCCCACAATCTATACGTAGGCTAGAGGACCCCGTATCCTTTTCAATATGCCGATACCACGACAGTTGGCGCCCACCGTGGGGCATAAAGTTCCTGGCGTCACGTTCTATGCGGGAACAATATTGGATGTCCGCAGCCGGCGATTTCGATCGTCATCTTCATCTATCTACCGCGACCAGTTCGTATCTAGCCGTGTACTCTACTCCGATAGATCGACATGATCGAATATCACAAAGCATCTGGCCTTATATTCTGCTCCGGCAGGCCGGCTCACACAACGCATAACATCTACTAGATCGATTCGGCCGACTCATTCGCTTTTTGCCGGTACGTATAAAATAAGATCTGAGCAGATCGATGTGAGAATTTTCATCGTCTACCATTTTGTCTAATTGACGGTCGAGCTAGACAACTAGCCTCACGATCTGAGATCGAGTCATGGTAGCAATTCCCACGCCGGAAAGCTTCCGACCCGTCCATCCGGGCGCTAGCTTCCAGGACTGATCGTCCGTTCCGGCTAAAGTTTCTGTACAACAGGCAGAATCCTAAGCCTTATTACCACATCACGTTGTGCTGTCTCCTATTATGGAAAAAATAGCGAGGCTAGTTGTTTAGGTAGTACGTGGCCATTGGCAAGAAGCAAATCAAGCTGGGCATGGATTGCAAGATTAGACTTTAGTCGAGGAAGCAGCAGAATCTTAAACACTACTATATTCGTGATGTATAGCGGGACGCCACGGTCATCAAATTCTGTTTAAGTGAATTTATCATCAAGCTGCTAGCTATTATTTTTGATCCCCCAAACTTATAAATTTGGAAGACATCGATCGATATAAAATAGCAAATCTCCACGTTCTGACTTAATTGCTAACACAATAAGACGCCTTGTCGGCACATTTATCGTCGCGTTCCGGCTTAAATTGCTAACGCGGCATGACGCTTCGCCGCCATCCGGTTTAATTGTTGCCGCAGCCTACTGCCGCCTTGCTGGGATCATCTTCGGAATCCTGGGGCTGATATTGTCAGGCTGGGGCTGCCGTCTACATTTTGGGTTGTCTTCTTCAGCTTGGGGCTGGCATCTGCCACGCCCGCCTCCTCGATAACAACGTCAAGCAAGTTAAGTTTATATACACTTAACATTTAATTATTTGTATGATCATGAAATAAAAGTTTGTGGTTTGCTCATTATGTTATGAGATCATGCCATCTTTTGTCTTTTCATTTGATCATATCCCTCTTAGTATCTAAGTTACCTGATATTTGCTCCGCGCTACTGGTTCAAACTTTTAGATACTTGTCGCCTCCGGGCCAAATTAAGAAACCAGTTTGCACCGCCTAATACCATTATTTGATTGTTTATATGCGGGTTACCTAGTAGTATGTCATTAGCACCAACATGCCGGTTTTAATTTGTCTCTGATTCTAAACTATTTGGTACTATCCTTTGTTGTCTCGGCTAAAGTTTCCGGCTGCGGTTCTGCTAACATATGAAAAGTTAAGCATATAAATCAGATAAATATTAAGGCAGGCCATATAAAATTTACAACCCATAAGTGTTTGTTAAAATCTACCGGCTCGGCTCAGGCCCTAAAATTATTCAGCTTTCATGAAAAGTACATCTTAATGCAGCAATGTCTACTATGCAGGATACTTGACACCTGGGGGCTGCAATAGCAGAATTTTCATCATATCTCGAGCCGTCTTTCAATCAAGCCGGCACGAGACTCGAGGACTGCAATCATCGACTTACAACGCCACAAGTTCTTCTGAGCGTCGAGACGACTTCCGAGTATATCGACTCAACGCTCGGGGGCTGGAGATAGGCGGATCAAGAAAAACTCCGACACTCGGGGGCTCGACATCGACATTGCCCTCGTCCGATGCTTGGGGGCTGCCCGACATGCAGGTCTATCGTCAACAAGAAGGCCGCATTGGTGGCATGACCGTCTTGTCGTCAGCGACACGGTCACCTCCATGGTAGGACCGACTTATCGTTTGCGGTACAGTCGCCTCCGTGGCATGACTGTCTTGTCGTCAACGACATAACCGCCTTCATGTCACAACTGCCATTGTTGTCAGCGACATGGTTGCCTCCGTGGCTAAAGGCCACCTCCGTGGTATGGCCGACAATGCATGATTTCGTTACACTTGAGTTCAAACTGTCGTGGACCAAATGACGTCATCTATCAGACATTAGTTTGACCTGTCAGTAAGGGTAAGGCTTCTCCAAGAAGTCATCCGACAAGTTAAGCCAGTCGTCTTTCCCATGTAGGTTAAAGGCGGCCGCACGCTGGTGATCAAGCCGGCATGTGTCCCCCATTTTTATTCCGAATGGTTCAATCCCTGCAGCCGCCAACGTTCAAGACTGAAGATCAAGAAGACGAAGAAGCCGACGCCTGGAGAACTTCAACCTTTCTGGGGGTTAATGTTGGGGATATACCAACTAGGGGTATCTCTAACATGGATCAATCCGGCTAGTCCAGGGTGTCCCAAGTGTGGTAAGGCTGATGCCTACCGGGCGGCCCAGATAGCCGACGTACAAGGAAGTAGGCGGACGGTCCAAGGAAGGCAGCAGACTGAAACCCATCAAGCCACCAAGCACAAGATGAAAGACGACAACCAAAGCCGACTACAACTAGGACTCTGTTTACTTGCCGGCCAAGTACTTACCTTATAACCCGGGGTCTGGCCGCCTATATAAGCCGACCACCGGGAGGCCTTTAGGGCCAAGCTCAACCAAGTTGACGCATTACCCATTGTAAACTGTTCACGGCTATTTGCCTCATAGTGAATTATAGCAGCAAGTAGGATCTCGCCACCGCTGCGGGATCTGAAGCTGGGTAAATTCGCTGTGTTCAGTCCCGTCCTCGACGACACCAATCTTCTTCCCCACAATCTATACGTAGGGTAGAGGACCCCGTCTACTATCCAATATGCCGATACCACGACATCCGCCGCCCGCTGACGGCATGGCAACGTTAGCGTGGGCCCGCCCGTCAGCGTCTCGACCAGCGCGGGCCCGCCCGTCAGCGACTACACGTTTTCTTTTTTTCCCACGGAAAAAAGCGGGACCCACTGGCAGTTTCTCATAATTCCAGAAAACAATTAAAATTGTAAAATTTATAACTTCCAACCTGTAATTCCAAAAAATACAAACCATATACCAAAATTTGCAGAAAAAATATCTTTACAACTAAGACATCTCCATGCATGTTTAAAAAACTTTAGCAAAAAAATTGGTTCGAAAAAATAACATAGCCTTTTGCATGTTTAAACACCTCTAAAAAAATACAAGATATAACATGGTTCTATTTTATGTTATTATAAGGCTTTCGCTACACAATGAAATATAAGAACCGCTTTCATTTAATATTTTCGGTTATTTATTCATGATCGACAAAAGATAAGCGAAGTATTAAATAATCAGGGTACCGGGTACTGTTTACCCAAAATAAAAAAAACGCTGTTCCAATTTGAAATAACAAAGCCATATGTCCTAAAAGAAAATCAAACATATCTAGAGTATTATTCGAGCAAAAGAAAAAAAAGAGAAATGTAAAATGTTACATACATAAAAATAACTTCAAATATATACGTCTGAAAAATATGACAACTATGTCAACATGAACATACAAAACAAAATTCACTATTAATGACATATAATCGGATTTCAACTTTACATACTTAATTTTTTAAAATATCTTCAAGATTTATTCATTTCATAGGCCCAAAAAACAATTCGAAACGAAAAAGTCCCAACTTAAACATTTTTTCAACCCTACGCAATTTTAAAACGCAAAGTTAATCATATAAAATTTAATGTTTTAGTAACGTTACGTTATATTTACAATCATCACGGATGCGACGTGTTTTGAACACTGTTCACAACCCATCCCTCCACTCACGTTCCGCCACACCGCCAGTTACTGTAGAAGAGCCCCTTCTACAGTAACCGCGCGTCTCCGCGCCGTCCGATCCGGATCCGGCGGTGCGCGTGACGGCGAGCGACCTTTTTATAGATAGATCCCCACTATTTCTAACATTACGCATCGGTCCTGAGCTACAAAAGACTTGCTCTAACCCTAAACACGAAAAATCCTCATTTCTCCCGTCACTACCTAGCTCACTCCCACCTCCATTCCGCCCCCGCCGCCGCTGCCCATCCCGCACCCACTGACGCTGCCCAGCTCCCCGGCCCGCGCCTCCACCTCTCACATGCCGCGTCCGCCCTAGCCAGCGGCGGCGAGCTAGCGGCTGGTCGAGTCCCTGCCCACGCCGACGAGTCCCTACGCGCCCGCCGCGACTCGGCCACCTCCGACTCGACTCCGCCTCGACGCCGCCACCGCCGTCCTCCTCGCCCCTGCGCCTGCGTCGCCTCCTGCCCACGCGCCGGCATCGGCACGCAGACGCCCGGCGGGATCGACGCCGTCTTCCCCGCGACCGGCAGCCGGTCGCCGCGCGCGATTCACTTGCTCAAGGCCGCGCTCCGCCGTCCCATTGGGTTGCGCTGCTGGGTAGGCCAGGGAGACGGAGGAGGAGCACCGCGCCGGCGAGGCAAGCTGGCAGTGAAGGACCTCCTCCGACTCTGTCTACCTCCTCAAGTGGCTGCTCCGGCCTCCGCATCCCCGACCTCCTTCTCCACCTTTGGACGCCTCTGCCCCGCCCCCATCTCCAGCTGGTCGATCTGCATCGCCGGCTGCTCCGGCCTCCGCATCCCCGACCTCCTTCTCCACCTTTGGACGCCTCTGCCCCGCCCCCATCTCCAGCTGGTCGATCTGCGTCGCCGGCTCAAGGTGAAGTTGGGCACAGGCCGAACTGGCCATGTGCTTTTGCTGCCGCTGTTAGCTGCCATGAAAAATTCGTATGATCAAATTACTTCTGTTCGCACCATGAACTAATCGTTCAATTTAGCTTATGTATTCTGCTTGCGGTGTTACATGTTAAGAAATTCATATGCAGTTGAGCTACGCTTAGTTCAACTATGGGTCACTTCGATGCCCCTTTTGTTTTGTTCTATCCAAGAATCCCCTTATTAGTATTTTGTTGCAGAATTTTTGGTTGGTTCTTTCAGTAAGGGTATTACTTTTGATATGTTTCTTTATTGAGTACACATTAGGCTACTTTGCCTGTGAAATCAGGGCCCGGTCAATTGTGAGTTCATGGCATACTGGTCTGCTGGATGACACAGGATATGTTCAGATGTGCACCAAGTACCCAACTCCTGTTGCATTTGCACAGGTAGATATTAAAATAAGTAGAACATATATTTCTCTATACAATTCTAATGCTGCTGATGTATCATATAACCGTGTTTCTCATATAGTTGTAACAACTATAGTGCGTATTTGTTACCTAATTGGTCACCATTGTTACAATCTGCAAGCACCCTAATACTAATAGGCAGTGTTAGTTCTTTTTCTAATTAATATGGGAATTTCTACCCTTCCAGAGCGAGTATTTGAGCATTTTAAACCATGATGAGTTTATTTAATAAATACAATGTATGGTCAATATATGATGAAAGCCTATTTATCAACCTGGATAATCTGGGGTGTTTTTACCATTTTCAGTTTTTTTATCACAGCCATATGGAAGTTCTGTAGTATCCTAAATTTATCCTTTTCTTCTTTTCAAATCGTAGTTACGTTTTATTTTGGCTGTTCACTGCTATTGCTCTATTGCAAAGGACTACGTCTTGAAGTGGGCTTTCTGATCATTGAACTTTTTTGGGGAATTCAGGCCCGGCCCTATTGGTGGAACCTGCAGACTTTACTTATTAGTGGACTTTTAACTTCCAGTCAGTCTTAACTTTTTCTACGATTATATTTATCAAGTATTGTCATTTCTTCCTTTTGAGCCATTCTCATCAAGCTTCTCATCACAGGTTGTTTCCATGTGCTTCAAGGAAGCTGGTATCGTTGTAATAATGACATATTGGACTTCAGAGCAAATAGCGAACCGTCCTACAATCAGCTCTATGGCTGTGCTGCTTCATCATATCCTCCTCCCACCGGGCATTGGGAAGTGAATAGTTCTCTGACCAGAGACACTTCAACTTTGTGGAGTATATCAGCGGAGAAGCACTATGGCTCTGACGGCCGCGTCGCCTTCAGCTACGTCTGCAAGATAGGTACCATGTGCTTTTCATGGAGCTAATACTAAGATCGATGCACTTTGTTTCATCCTTTTTTCTGTATAAATAATCAATTGAGCGGAATCAATTGGTCAGCAAGAGCACCACATACAATTAGTTTTAGATAGATGCAGTTAAATTGGAATACTGGACCATTATTTGTTTTCTGAGCTTCTCCTTCATATTCAGATATGAAAAACTATTTTACGATCACAATGGAATAGTGCAGTTCCTACACATGTTACCTGCAAATCATGGGATAAATAATGTGGATGCACTATGATTTAACTATTCTAATCTTTTTCTTATGCAGAAACTTTTCTGACTTAATTTTGCAGGACAAGCCATTTAATTTGTGTAGAATGAGGCATTTAACTTATGTCTGCAACCATGTAAATAGTTTCACAGTTGAATCTAGCCTCCCACTGATCCTCTTCCTCTGCAACCTTTCAGTACCAGGCTTAACACGCGTCACGTCTCATCTTAGGCCAATGCATTCTCATGATGGTTGATGCTTCCAAGGAGCAGATGCCCTGGCTGTCCGACGATTTCATCTTAGGCCAATGCATTCTCATGATGGTTGATGCTTCCAAGGAGCAGATGCCCTGAATATGTTATCTATGTGTACGCTCTCAATTTTTATTTCAGAATGTTGATTCAAGCAGGTTATGAATCTGCTGCAATGTCTCAGTAGGCATGGCAGGTGTTCTATGAAATGTCTGATACCTACCAAAATTGAGAGGCTCGAAAGGTAAGAATGTTTATTCTTTTCTTTTGCATTTACAGTACTTACCAGGTTGCTTTCCATCTTTAGTTTTTCTATTCTGTATTCCAATTGTATTGCTGCAGTGACTACCCAACATAGTTCCCTATATCTCAGTCCAATAATATTCAGTTAACTGTATAATTTAGTATTTTCAAACAAGATTATTGTGCTAAGGAGAATCATATTTCTAGAAATGTCTGAGTACTATTTTTGCCATTTAGTATCACTGTTCTGCTTTCGTTCCTTTACTACTTTTCACCTGCTTCTTGGTCAGACATATTTGCCATCTCTTATTAACTTTTTTTTTAACGTGATCTCTTATTAACTTTAGACGCATGAATTTGAGATAGATTTCCAAAAAGAGAACGCTTAGGTAAATCAAGGATTCCACAACTCCGGTTGATATATGATGCACATTGTCAAGCATGCAAATGGATAACTGGCACTGATAGAAGTAGTAGGACTGATAACTCAAACTGAAAAAAGGTAAGTCCAAATTCCAGGGAAGGAGTTGCTTAGTAAATTGGTTGGCCATGTAACCTCAGAAGATCTGGATCATGCAAGTCTGCTTGAAATTCTTTTGGCTTTATAAACTTTGTTTGCATGTGTTAGTTCTGCGGTTTATTTTCATGATCACAAGTACTAATCGAACATACTCTGCCTCCACTCCTACCCTCCATAGAAACAGGATGGTCAGTATATTAACCTGTACGTCGTGAATCGTGATTCTGTACTCGATTAGGGATTGCTTGATAGAGCCCTGCTCAACTCCTTTGTACCAACCAGGCTGCAGCAAAGTTCATCTTAAGAGACAGTAAGTGATCTTCCAACCTTTTTAGGTGCTTTGATGCTAACGAACTCTGTTTAATACTTATGTTAAATGCTCTGTTCTCAGGTATTTTTCTGCTCTCCAGCATATCATCTTTTAACACCCAATAGATCAGCTTTCTTCACAGCGTCCCACCAAAAAAAACTGAACATGTACTTTCAGCACTGCTATTGCTTACAAATCAATCACTTAGCTGTCAAACCATATTGCTCATCTGCTGATTGTCTTATAGATATCTACTTTTCAGGCCCTGATAGGAATCCAAGTTTCATTCAGATCTGTGCCAAGGTAAAATACTTAATGCTAGCATGGGTCTGATTTTGTATTTATGATACATACAAAGAACTTTCATTGCCGATGTCTTCATAATGATTTGATTAAGGAGTTGTTCATTTGCCTTATGCAGCTTGACCCTGTTAATGGTAGCGTAGTCATGATGTAGAATCTCCCTTGAAGAAATTCTAATCAATGAACCAAGAGATCAAATACGCACTTTTCTTTCTCCATATTTGTGCCTCCCGCTTCTGAGTATAATGAGCATTGGCAGGTTAGTGTATTACATCTTGCAAAACTGAACTTTAGCCTTTCCATTTGTTGTGCTCATGTGCAGATTGAATTTTAAGTCCCATGTGGAACATCGGACTGGGATCAAGTTTAATATTTAAAACAATAAAATCTGGTGTTAAATATAATGTATTTCATTTTCTGCTTTTGCAATTCCCATACATTAAAAGTTACTAAATAAGTGAGAATAATTTCTTATAGGTTGTTGGCATAGCAAGACAATGACTAGATATACAAATTCTTGGTTTTTTGTTTGTTAGATCAATCTGCACACTGCGCTGCTTCATCCTGCCCGCGCTGCCGCCTGTCATCTGCTTTCCACCGTCAACAAATGCTACGGGCAGAGTGCACTAGAAGATCACCATCGACGACACCCGACACCGGTAGAGTAGACTAGGCCTATGAGTCCCTACTACGTTCCATATTTACCCCTATTTGTGTAACTTACGAAGTAATCTAATATGTACTGTTTTTAGAATCTCATCTTACCTCTTTGCTTCAGATCTCACAGTAATATTTCTCAATGTATATGTTTCTTCTTTATGCATGTTGGTAGTCGGTACCGTTTTCTTCTTTTTCTTTTTCAATCCTTCAAATATAGATGAACTCCACATAAATATCTATATTTGTTACAATAATTTACCTTACAAAAATAATAATATCACAAAGCTATTACCCAATACATCACACATGTACAACTACTTTTTCCAATCTACAAAACTAATTTAATTAACAAATATAACACTACCTGTCCCAATTTACGCAAACTTTCCAACATTCGCTACAATTACACAGGCGTGGCGGCAATCCTAGTAATATCAACCCGTGAATGTATACGTATATGAACCACAAGCATCGGCACTAGCAATCTCGTTCCAGCTTGCTCCGAATGATCAGATAAATTATAAAAAAATCATACAATCAGAGAGAATTTGAGAAGGCGTTTACGTGGCAATTGGGGAGATCTTAACTTTCCACTCCTGACACATTTATTTACTGTTGTCCGTCCCACATAAATGTTAGATTATAAATAATGTATACACGGAATATGTGTTTGTCGACGAGTAGATTTCATTCCCATGATCGGTTTTAAATTTGTGGACCGTAGCTTATTAATTTAGATGGAAGTTTACCATTTTTAGACAAATTTGGTCAAACTCGACGCACCGGTAAACCATTTAAAATTTATTTTCACGAGTAAATAGATTTCATCTTTTCGCCCAGCTCAACTTTTGTGTTGTAACTTTTTATTTCATCGGATAGATACGAATAGATCTTATAGCTATGTATGTATGAGTTTTGCCGGATAGATAATAGATCTTGTAGACCGTAGTATTCATACAACTTCAGCATTCAGGGACATTTCAGATATTTCACTCTAAAAGCTACCACTGCAGTTATGTCTGCCAAACATTAAATTTCTGGTTCCAACAACTCCTTCTCAGAGCTGCTTTTTCACAGCCCACCGGCTACAGTTGCTTCTAAAAAGCTGCAGACCAAACAAACAGACCTTAATATAGTTCCTACAAACCAAATCACCGAAGGTTATTTTACAAGTCACAGCTTCAAAGAATGCAATTTCAGTCTTAGTGTGAACTCTGATACTATGACTCTTTGAGTGACTATCATTTTAAAACTTCAAGGTAAATTGGAGTTAGCAAAAGTACTCTTCCGTGTTGTCTAACAAATTTCGTAAAAAATAGAGTCACGTTAGCTATCGGATATTTCCTAGTTGAAAGCTCCAAAACTGACTCCAAAATTTGACTCCCCCCCAAAAAAACTCCAAAACTGACTCCAAAATTTGATATCCAATTTGATTATTTCTGGTTCAATGTTCTGGCCAAACAGTGCACACAAAGCTTAAGTATGGATTCCAACTTGTTGAAAGCTTCTGCATATGTTTGTCTTTACTCTTTCTTTTACCAAATGGCAAATGGAGAAACTGACCTATCCGAGGTTTTAGCTTTAGCCTCCAGCCTCACATCACTCTGATGCATAACTTATCTAGGATATAGCACACTGACTGTAACTCCATTCACAGAGGCGTTCTCGCCCAGTATGAAACCCGATTGGCCGTACGACGACAGAGAAGCTAAAGCTGATTCACCCTGGAAGAAGAATGCAGGTTGTGCGGGTGCCTGAATCTCCATGTTGTCCCTAGTTAACATGAAAATGACGGATAGTATGTAAGGCCTGTCCTCAGGGTTCGGTTGGACGCACATCAGCCCGATATGGATGCACCGTAAGGCCTGGCTTTGGGCATATTCATCGAGTGATTGGTCTATCATTTCAGATATCGTCCCTTTTGTCCAGCAGTTCCACACCTGTTAGATGGTTATTCAGATACGATGGCATAAATGCTCTTTATCTAAAAAAAAGATACGATGACATATAATTTACATGAATCTTTACAGATGCACGAAGAAGTAAATGAGCACTTACATCGCTAAGAAGATTGACTGTGTCACGGTCACCAGAAGTGCTATTCCTTCTCCTAGTTACAATTTCAAGGACCAACACACCGAAGCTGTAAATATCGATCTTCGGTGACACACGTCCATGCAATGCCTCTGGTGCCATATAACCACTGCAGGGATGAGCAGTCACCAGGTTGTAAGCTACCGTTGAATATTTGCAATTCTCAAATGTTTCATTACAGGTATGAGCTTACAATGTTCCAGCAGCTCTAGCTGTCTTAGTATGAGTATGGCCTTCTCCTAGCAGCCTTGCCAATCCGAAGTCTGCGATTTTAGGATCCATGTCGTCAGCAACAAGAATGTTGTTAGGTTTCAGGTCCTGGTGTATGATCCTCATACTTGAGTCCTCATGAAGGTACAATATTCCCTTGGCAATTCCAAGAATGATGGTATACTGTTGCTCCCAGTTCAGAGTATTTTCTTCCCTAGATTCTGTTGGAACAAAATATTGAACTCATATTGGGTTGCAAGGTAAATAAAAAACCATAATTATATCTCCTGTACAATTTTCCTTTGAAACATCCAGATTACAATATTAGCTGTGGCAACTTATAATGTCGGAATGATACAATACATATTTAGGAATTTGTACTGAACTTATAAACATGCAACTCAGTTGTATAGCTATGTGTTATTCGTTATTGCTATTTGTGTTTTGAATATGTACAGTTTGTATGGATAGTTACAGTCTGTGTTTCTCATTTTAAGGATACGTCCCAGACGTATCGGTTTCAAGAAGGAGAGGCCAAGCGGCCGCTTACAACGCATTTTGGCACATGCGCGAACAACGGTACCCACCAAAAAGAAAAAGCGATCACTCGCCAACCCTCCACCTTTCTATGGGAACTAACCTTTCCCTAAACAACCCCGCCGCCCTCCAAAGTTCCGCTTCTGCTTCCACCATTGCGATCGCAGTGTCCACCGAAGGCGCGTGTCCCTCAAAGACCACATTGTTCCTGTGTCTCCACAAGCTCCAGCAGATCAAGCTTATGGCTGTCGACAGGTCCTTCGCCTCCTTTCCTCTAGCTGCCTTCGACGAAAGCCACTCCACTAGCCGTCCCTGTGGGTCTGGGATCCAGTCCGCTTTCCCCCATTTAAATAGGAAAGAGGACCGGACTTCTCGGGCCAAGACGCAACCAAGCAGAAGGTGGTTAATGCTCTCCTCCTCCTGGTCGCAAAAAGGGCAAGCGGACGGACGGGGCAAACCTCTCCTCCCCAGGCGATCAACAGTCCAACACCTATTCCTCAAGGCAAGCCAAAGGAACACCTTACACTTGCTCGGGGCTCTTGACTGCCAAACTTGCTGAGCCCCCGCCATTTCTACCTTGCCTGCGAAGAAAGCCATGTAAGCTGACAGAGCAGAGTACTGATGGCTAGCCTCCCAATTCCAGCGGAATTCATCGGCGACACCCTCAGATAGGGTGAAAGCCGCCACGCTGTCCGCTAAGGACAACAACTCCGCAATTTCCACCACGTCTAGGCCAGGAGGGATGTCTATCATCCATTGTAACGCCCCGGGATTTTATCCCCTTTAAGTTTTGTGTGTTTTCTTTTTGCATATGGCATCGCATTGCATGTCATTAATTTAATTTGTTGCATTTAAATTAAATTTCCACAATTAATTTCGAATGCTTTTCAAATTAATTAAAAATGTGGTATTTAAAAATCTTTGACAAATGTTAAAAACTAGTTTATTAAATTCACTAGTTGAAACTAAAAATATTTTGTATAGTTTTCGTATTCAAATTCCCTGTCTATTTTGTTTAAAAAATATATAAACGAAAAGATTAAATGGGGGAGAAATAAGCCCAAAGCCCAGCTAACCCAAACCCTAGGTTTTGCCCCCTGAAAACTTTTTCCCACCCCCTGGAATTTTGCAGCCACCCCCTCCCCTTTTTCTCCTTTTCTTTTTCCCTTTTCTTTTCTCCTTTTTCTTTTCTTTTCTCTCCTTCCTTTTCTTTCTTCTTTTCTTTCCTTTCCTTTTCCCTTCTTTTTCTCTTTCTTCTTCACACGCACGGGAGAACCGCCCGATGCCTCCCGAGCCAGCGTGCTCCCGCGCTCGCGCCTCTGCTCCCGCGTCGCTCCACCGGCCCCTCGCCCCGACGCGCCCGGCCCGCCGCCGCCGCCTCCGGCCGCCGGCCGCGCGCCTCGCCTCCCTCGGCCATCGCCCCGCGCGCACCGCCGCCAGCGCCACCGCCAGCCGCCGGCCGCTCCTCCTCCCTCCGGCCGCCAGCGCCCGCGTCGCCCGGCGCCGCCGCCTCCCCGACGCCTCCTCCCCCGAGCGCTCAGGCCACCCTCCAGCGCCGCCGCCTTCACCTCCGGCCCGAGCGCCGTGCGCCCCTCGCCCTTGCGCCCGCAGCTTCCGTGCCGGCCATCTCCGGCCCGAGCACGCCCCAGGGCGCCGCTATCGCCCGTGCGCGCTGTGCCGCTGCCGGCCGCCGCAAGCCGCCGCCTCCGCGCCCGCCGGCCGCTCCCCGCCGTCGCGCTCGCGCCGCTCGCTGCCCTTGCTCGCTGCTCGCCGCCGCTCGCCGCTACCGTATCGGTCGCCGGCCGCCGCCCACGCCCCCGCGCGCCCCTGCTCCTCCGCCGCCGCGTCGCCGCCCGCCGCCCCGCGTGCGTTCGCCCGCGCCACAGCGCGGCGCCCCGATGCCTCCTCTTTTCGGCCGCGTGCACGCCGCCGCAGACGCCCGTCAGGTGTTCGACACAATGTCCGCAAGACCCCGACGTCGCCATTTTTGTCCGAGTTGTCCACCCTTCGTGGTGTTGCTACGTGCGCGTGCGCGTCTTTTTTCGGTGCCACGTTGTCGTGACCACCGTGTCCGTGTTGCGGTGCACGCCCCGTGTGCGCCTCCTTCCGGTGTCCTTTTGCCGTGCTCCTACGTGCCACGACTACCCGACCACTTCCACGACACCGACAAACGACGATGCCCCGGTTCCGCGACAACTACTTCCACGACGACCACCACTTCCTCTACGGGCCGAAGACGTCGGTTTCGAACCCTAGTTCACCCGATCCGACGTACGGACCCAAACCCTAACCCTATACCTATTTTATTAAATGTCATCTATCTCGTGCATATCGCATCATATTTGCATGGGTTGCATCTCTTAGGTTTGCTGGTGTAGCAAATCACCTAAATAATTCAATATGGAATGTGTGGGCTAATAAATATATAATGCCCTATTCCATTTAATTTAATTAGATCACCCATGCCATGTGTGGCCAAGCTAACCATCATTTAATATTGCTGGTAAATAAATAACTTGCACCTAAATATTAACTGTCGGAATCCCGGTTCCGCTTAATTCGGATTAAGTGCATCTCGCAATGCATCTTGCCATGTCATGCATCATTCTCCCATGATCATGCTGGATCTTTCGCCGTAGTTGTAAACTGCATCTTTACGCTTTCCAGTGTTTGTTGCTTCTTCGTGGATACGACGTTGAGATGTGTGAGCAACGACAAGATCTACTTCCATGCGGGATTCCAGGCAAGCAAAGTTTGCTTGTTTACCTATACATTGTCTTTCATTCCTGCCGTTGATCTCTGCTACCCTAGTATTCGATTCTTTATCGCGATCCCATCACATGTTTATCCTGCAGCGCATACAGCTTTATCCCCACATCCTAATACATGTTGCATGTTTATCTGTTGGCCTTGCGAGTCGTAGCGCATGCTTAGAGTTGTTTGTGCGAGTCGTCTGTATGTCTTATTTAATTTCGCCTGCTTAGCATGATAGGTTATTCTATCTTAATAAAATGTTGTCTTATATTGGGGTATTATAATTAAAAAGATAAGGCACCGGCGGAAGGCCTTGCGAGGTGCTTTATTCTGCTAAGTGTCGACCTAGGAACTCAGTTCTTGTCCTCGGATCCAATTTTGAGCGCACTAACCGCTTGTGGGAGGCCCTATGGAGCCCCCCGCGGCTTCGATCTAATCCGCTTCTTATCCAGGGCGCCGCAAGTAGTTCGGGCTTTCCATTTGATGCATGCATATGGTTACCTAACGATCTCATGATGATGGAGTAGTCGATTCTCATATAGGGTGGCACGTTCTTAGAGTGCTATGAAGGTCGTATCCCGCGGGCACTGGACCTGATTAGCCGTGCACACAATCATGCGGTTCCCTGGATGGGTTGTAGAGAAGAGATTTGTCGTGTTGAGATGCCCTACCTTCTGGCTTGCTTTTGGGGTTGATCGAACGAGTACGGGTCCAGTAGTGCACCCCTGCAGGGTATAATCTTATCGATGAGCCGTGTCCACGGTTATGGACGACTTGGTGATGATGCTGGCTAACAAGATCATAGACAACTTACACCTAATCATTGTTAATTAACCTGACTAGTAATATAGAATTACTTTCACAATAACTGGTAACTAAAATTTGTTCACTGTGTGAGTTCCCGAATTGCTTCCTCATACTTGGTTGAGGGGGTTAATCCGAGAATGGGTTATGATTGGTGTTAGTAGTAGCTGTTTATCTTATGCGCTCTCTTATCCCTCTCTGATTAGACGGAAGTTGTAGCATGTCTCTTTAGGTTGCTAGTGCTGCTGCCGCTAAGTCCACCTCCCCTATATTTTGGGAGATGGTGTAAAAAGTAGGCAAGTCGGTTTTGCTTGCCAGGGAGTGCCCTGACCCTCTTTTGGGATGTGCTTTATGTGCAGTTAACAGGCTTGAAGTGTGACGACGTTAGCTTGGGAATCCCTCCGGCTTGGCTGGGCAGGGATATGGCGCCATTGCTTATCTTCAGGACTCTTAGCCCAATTTGCATCTTATTCGTAGTCGGATACTATTTTTGCTTCCGCTGTCATTTGAATCTTTGTATTGTATCATTTGTATCTCGACTCGTTCGAGTCGTTGTTGTATATTATTTATCTTCTGTTGTATTTGTGGATGTATCGGAACTGTTGTAATGTTATCACAATTCCACCCACATAATGCGCATGTTTCGGCGTGCACATTATGTCTGGTGGGCGACCTAAAATCGTTATTATGTGGATTTCGGCGGGATCGCTTAAATCTACCGATTTTCGGGCGTCACAGCCATCCACCAGCTATGCCTTCGCTGACCAATCTCGAGGCCCTGGTGCCTTTTGACACCTTGAGGAGGATGTTCGGGGCTAAATCCCTCACACGCCCTCCAGGCAACCACCTATCCGTCCAGAAGAAAGTGGACGTCCCATCTCCTACGACCGAGGTGGTCGCCGCCTCAAACAAAAGGCGAACCACTCGTGGCACCTGGATGTTGAATTCCTTCCACGGCTTCGTGCCATCCGTCCTGCTGAGCCAGAGCCATCTTGCTCGGAGCGCATGGTTCATCAACCGCAGATTCAGGACGCCAAGTCCTCGGAAGTGCTTGGGCATACATACCCTCTCCCACGCCACCATGCAGTGACCTCCACGAGGGTCCTTGCGCCCTGCCCAAAGAAAACCTCGAATGATCTTCTCAATGGCAATCAACGTCTTCATCGAAAGGTCCGGAGACATCATAGCGAAGATGGAGACCGTCGAAAGGGTCGTCTTGATCAATTACAGCCGCCCACCACGGTTGATAAACCTCGCGCACCACTTTGGGAGGTGGTTAGCCACGCTATCCACTAAATACTGGAGTTGGGCGGCCGTCAGCTTGCGGAGGGAGAGCGGAAGGCCAAGGTATCTCAACGGAAAAGGGAGCACTGGACAGCCCAACTCCTGCCCAACAATCATTGCCTCAACATCCCCACATCGGATGAGGTGAGCTGAGCACTTGTCGATGTTCACCCTCAGCCCCGAGGCCTGTCCAAAATCTCCCAACAACTGTGAGAAGACTCGGAGGTCCCTGGTAAAAGGTCTCAGGAAGGTAACTACATCGTCCGCGTACATCGAAGTCCGATGCCGCAACCAGTATCCGCCAAACGGGTCAGCAATCCACAGGTTGTGGCCCTCTCCACCAACAGGTGTAGCACCTCCATGATCAAAATGAAGAGCTGGGGGGACAGCGGATCCTCTTGCCGTATTCCACGCCTGTTGAAAATCTTACCCCCAGGGTGTCCGTTAAGGAGGACACGTGTGGATGCAGAAGACAATAAGGCGCATATCAAACTGAGAAGCAGGTCCCCGAACCCCATCTTCCTCAACACCTCCAAGAGGAAGGCCCAATCCACTGTGTCGAAAGCTTTGGTGATATCAAGCTTTAGGAGAACCGCAGGGATGCGCATGTTGTGGAGCTTGCGTGCCATACTCCGCACCATCATGAAGTTGTCGTGAAGACATCTTCCACGTACAAACGCACTCTGGTGTGCACCTACAAGGTCTGGCAGGGAGGGGGCCACCCTAGACGCAACCACTTTCGCCACCAACTTGGCAAAGCCATGGATCAAGCTAATGGGTCGGAAGTCTCGCACCTCGTCCGCCCCCGCCTTCTTTGGCAACAAGGTGATGAGCGCCTGGTTCACCGAACTGAATCCACGGGCGTCAGGGCGGGAGAGCGAGTCGAAAGCTGCCATGACATCGCCCTTGATGATCCCCAAACACGCCACATAGAACCTATTGGAGAACCCGTCTGGTCCGGGGCATTTTTCCAGCGGCATACTCCTAATGGCGTTCCACACCTCCTCCTCCGAGAAAGCCGTCTCAAGGTGGGTGAGCTCCACAGTAGGGAGCCGCAGGAAGTCTAGGTCAAGAGAGACCGCCCTGTCCACTTCCGTCCCATGGAGGTTGTCAAAGAAGGAGTCCACGGCCTCGGCCTTGACTTCGTGGTCAGTCAGTCAAACCCCGTCGACCACAAGATGGCCAATGAAATTCTACCTCCGCCGGTGGCTCGCATGTAGGTGAAAAAACTTGGTGCAAGCATCTCCCTCACTCAGCCACAACACTCTCGCCCTCTGTCTCGCCATCGAGCGCTCCAGGGAGGCCAGCCCGAGGAGTTTCCCATTGAGAACTCTCCTCAGCCCCCTCTCAGCCTCCGAGAGAGGCCTAGTTTCCATCGCCACATCAAGTCGCAGAATCAACTCGTTGGCCATCATAATCTGCAGCTTAATATTGCCAATAAATCGACTGCTCCAGCGCGACAAGCATTTGGCCGTAGCCCAAAGCTTGAGATCCAACCTCTTGAAAGGGTTGGTCTCCTGGCCCACCGAAGACCACGCCTCCTGCACCACGTCAAGGAACCCCTCTGCCTTTGTCCAGAAAGACTGAAACTGGAATCTACGCCTTATCCGAAGATCCGGGGCCAGGCTCAACACAAGGGGGCAGTGGTCAGATGGCCCCGATGAGTCTGCTGCGAGGAAGGCATCCGGGAACCAGTCTTCCCAATCCACGGTCGCGAAGACCCTGTCAAGCTTATCCAAGGTCGGTTGTTGACGCTCATTCGACCAAGTAAAGCGTCGACCATTGAGGTATACCTCCTTCAGCTCTAACTGAGATAAGGTCCGTCAAAATCTACCCATCATGGCACGGTGGAGAACGCCCTGGTTCTTATCCTCCGGATCCACAATGAGATTAAAGTCCCCAGCCAGCATCCACGGACCTCGTGGAGGTCCCTCACATCTTTCAGCTCCTGGAGGAAGGCCTGCTTCGTAGCAGGACTCTGAGGTCCGTAGACTCCAGTGAACCACCATGCTGGCCCTCCCCCAATCGACACGCTTGCTGTCAAGGTATTTGCCGACAAGTGTGGATTTTTGATCGTCACAAACTCGGATTGCCACGCCAGCAAGATCCCTCCACGGGTGCCCAAAGCCGGTAGGTAAAAAAACCCATCGAAGGCCGCCCCAAGACACTCACGCACTATCTGTGCCGTAACCAGCTCCAGCTTGGTGTCCTGCAGGCAAACTATCTTGGCCCCCGTGGCCGACATTGCCTGAAAAATTACCGCCCGTCTAGCCACCGAATTGAGTCCACGCGCATTCCAAATGGCAATCACTAAGTCAAGATCCAACATAGTTCCCGGATTACAACTCAGAAGTACTAACCAGAAAGGAAGGGAAAAAACAAATACAACACATGCCTAAACGCGGCAATCCACCGGGAAGTCATCAGACAGAGGCAATGCCTCGGGCATCCACCCAAACAAGCTCAGAATCACGTCGATGTGCTGCTGCGACAGTGGCTGACTGAAGAGCTCCAGGTACGCGCTCAGAGCCTCCTCACTAATGGTCTCCCCCTCCCTCGCGATCTGCAGACGCGTGATCAGCTCTCTCTGCTGCCTCTTGACCGGCGTCCCCGAGGTGAACTTGCTCTTGTGCCTGCTGCTGCGCCGAATAGGTCCAGTGTGGATCCTCTTCGCGCGGCTACGCCTCACCGGCCTGTGCAGGATCAACGTCATGGACTTGGCTGCACATGCCCGGAACTGGTCGAGATCACGGACCTCGCCATCCACGACCTCCACTGGTCCAGCCACGGCCGCCTGACGGGTTGGCACCACAGTCGTCGCTCCACCCCCTCTCTCCATGCTGACCGTGAAGTAGTCAAACACTTACACCGGGGACCCGCAAGGTGCCACATCGGCAGGCGTCCAAGGCGGCGAGCCAAGGGATCCTCCACAGACAGAAGAGAGCAAGCCTACCGAGGACAGAGGTAGCTCCTCTCTTGCTGTGGGATCCTTGTCCACGGGTGACAGACCACCATCCACCTCCACGGACGGGAAACCTCTCCAACTAATTTGAAAATTGGAGGAAGCTTCCTCTCTCTCCACTTGCCTGCTACGGTACAAGACTTGGTCGCTGGGTCCAACGGCAGGCAAAAGTAGTCCAACTGCATCTGCAGCACCTTCGGCAAGGCACAGACCGTCAGGCAGCATCAAATTGTCCTGGTCCTCTTTTTTCTTTCCCTTTTCATTTACACGTTGCACGTCCACAGTGGGCAAGGAGGTCTCGAGCAGCATCGGATCCCAACGGCCTAGTACAGCGTTGAGCCTACCACCCACGACCTGAGCATCGGGACAAACCGTCTGCGGGGCCCGCCATGACGCCGCCCCTACGTCACCGTCTTCTTCCTCCGGCTGCAGCGCCGCGTCTGACCTGCTCTGGTCGCCGTAGCCCCCACCCCCATAGCCACCTGCACCGCCGCGCCAGCGCTCGCCGTCGCGGACGCCGCGGACGGACGGGTTTCCACGGTCTGGAGCGCGCGAGTCCGTGCGAGAGTCGCAGCCCGCGCCACCATGGCCACCACCACCGAGGCCACCATCACGGCCATCTCCACCCAAACCAGGCGAGGGGGAACGGGAGCGTGGCGCGTTCTGCATGTCCTCCACGCGAACCACCGAGAGCCTCACCACATACTTGAGGAGGTTCTTCTCCAATGGCAGCAGCGCCTCGCCGGGCAAGACCAGACCTTCGTCTTCCTCCATAGCATCGTTTGGTTCCTCGATCCAGAGCTCCTTCTCGGCGGGAATGCGGTCCAGATCATTTAACCAGGCTGTGAACTCAAAACGACGCATGTCGTCGCCGCTGGCCGTGCCATCCGCGACGCGCTCAATCCACGCCACCGACCCGAGCAGCGCCGTCGCCATTGTCAGCTTCCACGCATGGGCGGGGATGCCGCCGAGCTCAATCGACGCGCGGTACCGCATGTTGCAGGCGACCGCTTGCAGCTGCCGGTTCCATGGAGAGAAGCGGAGAGTGAAACCTCGTCCGTCCACAACTCCGACCGCCGCAACCTCGTCCTTGATGCGCCGGCTCGTGAACGCAAACAAGAAATCGGCCGGCCAGTACTGGTGCGTGCTGAAGTTGCCCTCTGCCCTAGGAACGGCTTCTACAATCGCACGTTCAGCTTCTTCCGGCGAGACGCGCGTGCGGCCACCGGACACGAACGCCACGAGGCTCCAACGCAGGGCCGCCTCGGCATGGTCAACCTCCTCGGAGCGGGGCAGCACGACGATCCCTCGACGGGGAGCCAAACCAACAGGAGCGCCGCCCCGCTCAGTCCTTGCCGGCTCCGGCGCGCCCGTGCCACGGCTCGGACGCAGCGGCGGGAAATCACCGTGCTCGAACTTGTTGCCATCCCGTGCGGGTGTGCCCCGGTGGTGCTCCCCACGCCCAAGGATGGGCTCTCCACGACGCTCGTCACGCCGCCGGTCCACGCCTTGAGACAGCTCGCCATGGCGCTCGTCGCCGCGTCCGAGGTCCGCACATCTTTCCTCCACCCGAAGCTCCTCGCCACGGTGGCGCTCATTCTCATGATAGCCATCTATTACTGTTAAAAGCACATATTATGCAACCCAGCAGTTATGGATCTACTCCCTCCATTTCTAAATGTTAGCTGATTTAGGTGTTTCATATGTATTCTAGATACATACTAGAATGAGTGAACTTAAACACTACAAGATTTCTAGATACATTTATATACATGTGAATATGGATAAAAGCTAAAACATGTTATATTTAGAAATGGAAGGAGTACATGTCGGGAACTGGAGAACAAGAGATTCTAGTAAAGGGGACAATACCGAATAGAAAGTTGTCGAGGCTCCCATTCTTAATATACTCATAAACGAGCAGCGTATCATCCCGGTGCGAGCAAAACCCATGCAATCTAACAAGATTCTTGTGCTGCAGCTCTGCCAATAGCAGCACCTCATTGTGCAGTTCCTTCAAACCATGCCCAGTTCTTTTCAGAAGTTTCTTCACTGCTATTTCTTGCCCATCAGGTAGTATACCCTGCAAAATATAATATTAGAAAGAAGTTGTGGTTGCTGTGGTCCTTTTCATTTTTTTGGTATGTATTTCTCGATAAATATAATATGTTTGGCTATTCCATGTGGTTCTTTTCTTCTGATTAAAGAGGAACTTGTCCAATTCACGGGTTCAGGAATTCTACTACGTATGACTTAAATGACTCAATATAAGCTTTTTGCGTTCCTTTCCAACTAATTACCTTGTATACAATACCAAAACCGCCTTCTCCAAGCTTATTTTTCTCCGAGAAGTTTTCAGTTGCCTCTTGTAGAGTAGCTAAATCAAAGATCGTGCATTGTGCTCCCGCAATATTGTTCAATTCTGGTGCCATAGACAGGAATGTCATAATAATTAAACTGTAATCATTCCAGACCCTAAGCAGATAGTTAAAATGCTACTTACGATGGTCGTCCTTGGTAGCCTTAGTCCTCCTCTTGCAGGCAACGATAGCGAAAACCCAAACAACCAATATCAAGACGATGGAACAACCAATGCCTGCAGAGATTCCTGCTGCACTCGTTTTCTTTCCTGCAGTAGCAAGCATACACCAAGTGACCGAAGTACCAAACGTGAACTGTAAACTTGTGCTATAACGCTATCTATGAACTATAGCAGAATAAAATCTTGAGATAAAAGTAAGAATTGAAGACTTCCTTTCCTACCTGCTCCTCTAGACCGTGGAGTTACAGATGGATGCACGACTGACGGCGGCGGTGGCGCCTGAATCTGCAGCATCGACCATCCCTCGTAGAAGGGCCGCACGCTGTACCTCAGGTTGCACCAGGCGATGAAGGACATGATCCATCGGGGCTTGGTGATCGCTGAAAGACTCGTTTGATAGTCAGCCTGGGAATGGTGCGGTTTTATTTGGGTATTTTGGTGCGGTTACAGATTTGGTTTCGTGTGGGTTGGGCTGAAATGGATACAACAAACAAATGGGCCGGTGCGGTGCGGGTCCAGCAAAAAAATGGCCTGGTGCGGTGCAGTGCGGCTTCATCTCGTACGGGTCGAACCCGAATGAACCCACGGGTTCAACCCGCACCAGGCCCCTCTCGACTCTCTCGTCCCCAACCCCAACGGCGCCGCCCGCCGCCAGGCCGCCGCCGTCCCTCACTGTCGCTGCGCCCTCCCTCTACATCTTGGGATCTCCTCCGCCCTCCCTGAACGGATCTGACTGGTGGTGCAGCCCGGCGCGGTGTACGCGAGCCAGACCCTGAGGTTCGCGGCGCCGGTGTACTCTCATCTACACCCTCTTCTGTCTCTGTTTCAAGACATTGATATAACCACGCTGCAGCTCGAAGAGGAAGGGGATGAGGAGACTCTAGCGATCGATGGCGAGGCCATGGCGTTGCTGCCCACGCTGCAGCTCAGCCCCGAGGGAGTCCATTGCTGACTGACTGACTGGTACGTGCGCTGATTCTTGCTGTTCTTGCTCATGATGCATACGCTTCTTAGTACTCTGTTAGACTTTTATCAAGGAATAAGGTATCATATATCTTCTTTGTTTCTTGCTTCCAAAGTTCATGATGCTATGGTTAGCTGGAGTCCAGATGCCTGACTACATATATAGGTTTCTTATTATGCTTTGATAGTCAGTCAGGTGCACACGAATTTAGGTTAAGTTTTAGAAGATAAAAGAGGGCTAATTTAGGAGTCAGGTGCACACTGATCTAGTATACGTGCACAATAGAATAAGAATGGTACCGGTACAATTTTATCTAGGTGTCTGTAGTAATAACCATTCAGCTGGTAGAAAAATAGCAATGCTTGTCTCCTTGTTTGCAAATATTGGAATATATACTCCTCTGATTAGAATATGTATGTTCTGACATGTATTTTGTTCAGTGTCAAATAGGCTTGCTAACATGTCCGGCAACATGTCCCAGAGTTCTGGAACTGGTGATGCCATGGATGCACCGTCAGGGACATCACATGTCAAGAGATCGAAGGTATGGGAACATTTTCAGAGAGATCTTGTCATTGTGGACAATGTTACGAAAGCTGTGTGCAAATACTGTGGGATGAAACTCACATCCACGAGAAAGTCTGTAACTAGTAGCCTTTCGAGCAATCTGTGTCTCGTGAAGTCAACACTAATGTGGGGTCACCTGTTCTTGGTAAGAGGAGACTTGAAGAAGAGTTTGCCCGGTACAAATCAAGGAGGGTAGCTTACATCCAACCTAAGTCAGAGCTAGATGCATACATGGATGAGAATTTTGTTGAGATTTCGGCTGAAACCTTTGATATACTTACATGGTGGAAATCACATGCGGAAAAATACCCCGTGCTCTCAGCTATGGCTCGTGACTTTCTTGCAATCCCACTCAGTACCGTGGTCCGAGTCGGCATTCAGTTGTGGCGGAAAAATAAGTCGTACGCTTATTTTTTTATAATACATCCACTGTATTGTGATCAGATCATCTAAAAGTTTATTTATAATACATCCACTGTATTGTGATCAGATCATCTACAAGTTTATTTATAATACATCCACTCCATTGTGATCAGATCATCTACAAGTTTATTTATAATACATCCACTGTATTGTGATCAGATCATGTACAAGAGGATGGAAGGAGGGTTTGGGCTCATCATCCCCAAGCAAGATGGCCACGTCGACAAGGAGACCGTCACCAAGGCCAACGATAAGGAGCAACCCATCCGCCAGCTGACCTCTTTTCTCAGCGTCACTAAATCACTGGTTGTAGCTGCGTTTTCTGATGTATGTCTGTCGCCTGCTCATGTTTTAGACAAGATGTGTCCAAGTGGAAACTAGCCTTTGTGCAAAATTTACCCCTCCATTTATGATCATACACCGCTTCTGGTATGAGATTTGTTTGTATATCTCATGGTATTTTAATTTTTTGTGAGGAATATATTTCATGTTAATTGAGCAATACACAGTACACAGCAGAGCAGCTTCATGTATGTGTAATAGTTCTGTATCGTGTCTGTTAAACTCACAGAAAACCAACATACCAGCTTCCAGGCACGCAGCTGTGCACAGACCATGGGCTGAACCTGTGGGTTCGATCCATAATTCTTGTACCGTGCGGTGCGGGTGCGGCCGGAACGTCCACATGGTGCTGTGCGGTTCAAATATACAAAACTTGCTTTTGGGGTGGGCTAGATCGGGCTAGTGGACCAACAGATCACGGTGTGGATTGGATTAGGTGCGGGAATGACCCCATTCCCAGGCTGATTTGATAGACGAGGGTCCCGAGGCAGCTCTGGCACTGCGACTGCATCATGTCCGGGAGGCACTGCGCGAGCGCGTAAATCTTTGGCTCGAAGTTCACCTTGGAAGTGGCGAAGTAATTCTTGGTGGTCGATTTGTTGCCCACCGCCGCCACGGCGTGGTCGACCACGGCGGTGAGGATGGTTGTGACGGCGGCGCTGAACAAGGCTCCCGGGACTGTCGTGACGTTCCCACGCGCCGGGACAATTTGGAATCTTGAACCGGTTTTCAGATCCGTAGTAATTCCATTAGTTTAGATACTACTGGAAGTATTTTCAGGTGCATCTGAAAACTGAACAACTGGAATGACAAACACAAATTTGGTCTCCCTTACCACTTGCATCAGAATTTTTTGATAGTGAGTAGTAATCAGGTGAAGAAGGAATGAGCTCTCATCCCAGCGCGCATCCCGCCGCCGGCTATTCCGCCCACGGCGCCCACCCCTTGTCGGCCGCCACTCCAGCGCCGGCGCCCACCTCCGTGCTTGCTCTGCTGTTCCCCTCCCCCTCCTCGATGGCGACGCCCGGAGCTGCAGCGAGGTTCGACACTGCGGGATCCGGCGCAGGCAGAGGCCTGCGAGGTCTCCAGAGCCCGGGCTCTGCTTCCTCCGAGTTCCACGGCGAGCGGCCGGTCGTCTCCGGCCTGGGGCTGTCCCCGTCGAGTTCGCGCTCGGGAAGCCTGGATCTGTGCTGCTCGGGGCCGTCGTGGGCTGCAGCAGAGGCTGCGCCCCTGATGGAGTCCTCAGGTCGTGGGAACATTCAGGACAGGCTGGTGTGGGAGCAACCCCGGCCATCTCGCAAGGCCATGTGGCGTCGTCGTCAGGCTGAGAAGAGAGCCATGAGCAGCTCACCGCGGAGGTCCGTAGAGCCAGAAATGGTGGGCCTTTGCTTCAAGTGCGAACACCGCAAGATAGAATGCCCCAACGCGTCGGTCTGCTTCCGGTGCGGTGAGGAGGGGCACAAAGCCAGAGCTTGCAAGAGGGCGCGCAGACCCGAGTCGGAGGAGGAACTCAGGCGGCTGGCGCTGGCGAAAGTGGCTCGGCATGACCCAGAGCAGGAACGGCGCGTCAACGTCTCCAGGTCGCCGACAAGGGCTAGCCCTGCTGTGAGCAGGGAGCCAAGGCAAGGGACGCTGGATCCGAGCTGCAACCAGGTCGCGCCATGGTTAGAGGAGAACTTGGGCGTTGAGGGCTCGAGGCTGGAGGAAGGAGAAGTGGCGGATGCGCCACTCTGTGTCGTGCGGCGCTCGCCCGGCATGAGGGACCTTGAGCACAAAATGAGATTTGCTCTGGTAGCACACGTCGGCGGTACACGCCCGGCGGTGTCGTGTGCGCAGGTGGGGGAGGCTCTCCGGCGCGTCCTGAAACTGCCAGCGGAGGGCTTCACGGTGCACACCTACAGCCCGGAGGACTTCCTCATCGTCCTAGCCTCGGCAGAGCTCAGGGAGAGTATCTTGGCCCGCCCGTCCTTAGAGTACAGAGGTTTCAGCCTCTTCTTCAAGAAATGGAACATATTTGCGCAAGCATCTCTGGAGAATTGGCGTACCCATGCCAATCTGGTGATCGAGGGGATTCCTGCTCATGCGTGGGAGCGGGAGGTGGTAGAGGATCTGCTGGGTACCTCTTGTGTGATCGATGAAATTGCGCCAGAAACTGCGGCAAGGAGGGACCTGGACACTTTCAAGGTGACGGTCTGGACGCCGGATGTGGAGCGCATTCCGTCGGCAAGAACTCTGGTGATTCCGGAGCCTGTGGTGTTCGACGACGGCACCCCGTCACCGGCGCATGAGTGCTCTGGAGATTCGACGGCTTCCACGGCGGTGCGCTCGACGGCGGCGGAACTCAAGGTTTTGAAATACAAAGTGCTCATCCACGTCGACCGAGTGGTGGAAGACGATCCAGAGGAGTGGAGGGTTGGGTTCATGCCGGCCTCCTCAGGATCAGATCAGAGCGGCCTACCTGATGGTGGACAGCTGGGCGGCACCGGCGGCGACAGGACGGCACGACGGCCGGCTTGGCAGTTGGGGGTTCCTGACCGGCGTGGTCAAGGTGGCCGCTCTGCGACAACAGGAGGGAGGACCCACTTGCGCAGATCTTACTGCCAGGTGGCGGCGGCCCTGCCGTTCGATTGGCAACTACCGCCGTTGTGCGGCACTCGTGGTGGAAAGAAAACGCCAGCCAACATCAGGCCGCAGAGAGAAGGTTCAAATCGCACGGCTGGAAGGGCGGCGAAAGTGTGGGTCCCTGTGGGATCGCGTGCTCGCCTGCAGCCCTCGGTAGCCGACAAGAATGCTTTGAGGTCTGTTCCTACGACTGAGGCTGCTACAACTGCTTTTTGACAGAGGGGTCGCTGGAACCTGCGGCTACACAACAAACCTGCACCAGACTGCCAACAGATTTGACCGATGATCCTGTCGGTGTAGTGGAGGCGCCTCTGGCCGCAGCATCTAGCGACAAACCACTGGGACCCAGCCAGGAGCCAATCAGCGACGTCGCAGTCATGCAAGCTCCGGCGAACAGTGGACAGGTGGATCAGGACCGTTTCTTCGCGGTTTCTTTTTCAGAAGAGGGCGCTGGTGACTCTGATGATGGGGCCAATATTGCTGATCAAGCTCCAAGGGAGGAAGGCGTGGCGGTGGGGCAGACAACGAGAACTAGTGATGGGCCCCCCGAGGCAGGCAAGGCTATGGAGACCGCGGCTCATTTCTCGCCCGCGCATGTGACGGAAGAGGCCATGGCAGCACAGTCTCCAGCGACTGTGGCTCCGCCAGCGACTGATGAGGAAACGATGGCGGCCGATGAGGAGAGGGTGGCGCTGGGCAGGATGAGAAGGTTCTGTGCGCCGATCCTGAAGACATTGGCCCCACCGTTACTTCGCGAGGTTGAGGCAGTCTCCGCCCTGCGCCCCAACGCCGAACCTTTCACGCCACGACGCAGCAGCAGGTTTGCGACGACTGCACCACCAGGGGCGCCGCAGGCAACCCTGAAGAGGAAGACGGCGTCCACGGCGCAAACAGTGTTGCTGAAAGCACTTGGGATGGCGCCCGCTGATCTGGTGGTAAGCGAGGAGACAGTTTAGGACTTCATGCACCTGTTCGACTCACCGATCAGGGACCAGCAGCTACGTGTGATCGCCGCGGTGTTTGGAAAAATGATGCCATCAAGGGAAGAGCTGCGCATTGAGGCCAGCAGGGAGGTTTGCGAGAGCGCATGATCGCGCTTTGCACTCTGGAGCTTTCATTTGTTCAATGGATTTAACCCCACAAGTTATGAGCTGGAATCCGCGCTGGCTTAATGACCCTGCTAAGCGCGATTCTGTTAGGGAGTTAGTTAGCACTCTTAGAGTTAACATTATCTGTCTCCAAGAGACGAAGATGGAGGTGATTGATCGCTACGTGGTGAATCAATGCCTAGGACCGTCCTTCGACGGCTTCTTTTACTTGCCAGCCATGGCGACAAGAGGTGGGGTGCTGCTGCCATGGAACACCTCGATTGTTACAATCTCTAACCTATCGTTAGACACACATGCCATTACCGGAGAGGTGCACATAGGGAACTCGGAACCGTGGTGGATCACGACAGTTTATGGGCCACAATCAAACGAGGACAAGGCCTAGTTCCTCTTAGAGCTTGGGGAGCGACGATCGTTGTGCCCTGCCCCCTGGCTGGTTATTGGGGACTTTAACATGATCCTTCGCGCTTCGGAGGAAAGCAACGACCATTTAGACAGACCAAATATGCTCAGATTTTTTTAGTTCGTCAACGATTAGGAGCTAAAAGAGGTGTACATGCATGGCCGCCTCTTCACTTGGAGTAATGAGAGAAGATCGCCGACGATGTCGAGGATTGACAGAGCGTTGGTTTCCATCGATTGGGAACTCAACTTCCCTGACACCCTGCTGCTTGCACTGTCCTCCTCGGTGTCTGACCATGCTCCCTTACATCTCTCGATGACGGCTACTGTAAGGCCGAAGCGGCGATTCAGGTTTGAGCTGTTCTGGCTAAAACTCGAGGGTTTCGACGATGCAGTCAGGGAGGGGTGGAAGTGTGCGCCAAATGTTGTCGATCCGTATCTCAGACTGGATACGTGCTTCCGCAACCTTGCCTCGCATCTGCAAGCTTGGGGAGACCGGAGGGTTGGAAACATCAAACTCCAATTGGCTATGGCCAATATTATTATCCACCGTTTTGACGCAGCTCAGGAGATGCGGGCACTGAGGATGAAGAGTGGTGGCTTAGAAAAAACCTAAAGCTGCTCGTCTTAGGGCTCTCTTCGCTGGAGAGAACAATGGCACGACAACGATCGCGTATGCGCTGGCTACGAGATGGAGATGCCAACTCCAAGCTGTTCCACGGCGTCGCTAATGGTCGACGTACCAAAAACTTCATCCCAGCCATTCGACACGAGGGGGTTCTGATCACGGAGCAGGTTGGCAAGGAGGAAGCCTTCTTTTAGGCATATAACAACCTGCTGGGCACAATCCAGAACAGAGAACACACGTTAGACCTTGACGCGATCGGGATGCAGACGCATGATCTGGAGGATTTGAGTGAGATTTTCACAGACGATGAGGTCTGGTCTGTCATCAGGGAGCTGCCAGCAGAGAAGGCACCAGGCCCAGATGGATTCGTTGGGGCTTTCTACCATCGGGCCTGGCCCATTATCAAGAACAATATAATGGCTGCGGCGCTCAAACTGTTCGTCGGAGATGGACAAACGTTTGACAGGCTGAACAGAGCGATTATCACGCTGATCCCAAAGAAGCCAGACGCTGAGGCAATTTCGGATTTCAGACCTATTAGTTTGGTACACAGTTTTGCCAAACTGTTTGCCAAGATCTTGGCTAATCGCCTTCGGCCTAAAATGGAACAGTTGGTTAGCAAGAGCCAGTCAGCGTTTATCAAGGGCCGCAATTTGCACGACAACTTCCTTCTTGTGCGGCAACTGGCAAGGAAGATTAACAGGAGAAGAGAGCCAGGAGTGTTACTTAAACTCGATTTGTCTAAGGCCTTTGACTCGCTGTCCTGGGCCTTCCTCCTGGAGGTCCTGCAACAGTTAGGGTTCCCGGAGATGTTCATCAGGTGGATTGCGATATGCTTGCGTACTGCAAGCACTTGCGTGGCGGTGAATGGTGTCCCAGGAAGAAGAATTCGCCTCGCGAGGGGTCTGCGCCAGGGGGATCCCGTATCCCCGCTATTATTCGTCCTCGCCATGGAAGTGGTCTCATGCCAGATTCGCACGGTGACCATGGAAGGACTGCTATCGCCGGTTGGAAATTGCACACCAACTCAGCAGATCTCTATTTATGCGGACGATGTGGTCATTTTCACTAAACCCGCCTCCCAGGATCTGCTGGCAATTCGTGAACTCCTGACGGTCTTCGGTGATGCGTCTGGGCTACAGGTGAACTACAATAAGACGACAGCTACTATGATCAGAGGCGGTGACAGGGAGAAGAGTCTGGTCAGGAGATTTCTCCGGTGTGAGATCACGGAGTTTCCGATTCGATACCTAGGGTTACAGCTAGCCCTTAGACCTCTGAACAAAGCACAATGGCAGCCTATGTTGGACGCGGCGACGAAGATTGTTCCGGCCTGGCAACGTGGACTGATCACTAAACCTGGGAGGTTGGTGCTCATTACGGATGTGATGTCGGCGAGAGTTACGCATCACTTATTGGTCGCAGAAGCGCCTAAATGGCTGATAGAGGAATTCTACAGCTGCCTGCGAGGCTTCTTCTGGGCAGGCAAAGACAAAGCTAACGGAGGTCAATGCTTGGTGGCGTGGGACCGTGTTTGCAAGCCAAAAGAATATGGCGGGCTGGGGATCAAGGATATGCATCTTCAGGGCCTCGCCCTCCGAGTTCGTTGGGAGTGGCTCGCCAGAACAAATCCATCCAGGCCTTGGCAGGGTTTACCAATGCTACGAGATATGGAGGCGAGAGCGGTTTTTGATAGACTCGTCAAAATTCAGGTGGGAGAGGGCACCTCAGTGCTTTTCTGGAGAGATAAATGGATCTGTGGCCGCGCCGCGAAGGAATTTGCGCCAGGATTGACAACGTTGGTCAGTACACGAACTGCCAACAAGAGAACAGTTCTGGAGGAAATCACCAACAACAACTGGCTATCTGATCTCTCGGGAACACTTGCCTACAGAGGTGTACGTGAATGTTTGGCTCTGTGGGCAGCGATCCAGGAGGTGAACCTTCAACCTGACATGCCTGATAGCTTTGTTTGGCCTTGGTCGCAATCTGGCGTTTACATGGCAAGCTCCACATACCGCATGCTACTACACGAACATGCCAACTTCCCTCTTGCCAACGCAATTTGGAAGAACGGAGCATCCCCGAAGAGCAAGCTCTTCGTTTGGCTGGCGGTGCAAAAGCGAATTTGGACCTCTGACCGAAGGATGAGACATGGACTGCAGCAGACAGCCTCACCGTGCTTCGTCTGCCTCCAGGAGGAAGACACGGCTGATCACATTCTCCTGCAATGTGTCTCGGCACGAGAGGTGTGGTGTATTTGTCGTCAGGAGCTGAGGATGAACTTCCAGCCCCCCTCGACACAGTGCAGTCTCAGAGGATGGTGGGAGGAGCAGCGTGCACGCTTTGAAGCCAAGGATAGGAAGTGGTTTGACGCCTTTGTTTGCACTTGCTGCCATGGGTTGTGGAAGAACAAAAACACGTGGTGTTTCAACAACCCGAGACAGCAATTTCCACCCCAGAGATTAGCAGCTAGGATCCTTGAGGAGTTCAACCTTAGTTGTGTGCTAGGGAGAGAGAGGCAGGGAGTCACCATTCATGTCGCGAGAGAGTAGTTTTAGTTGTTTCTGGAGGGTTCGTTTTGGGCTGCAGTGACACTTCGGTGATCACTACCCTTTTCTCGTAATTAACTTCTGCCTTCTATAACATTACGGTACGCATTCGCGTACTCTCTAAAAAAAGAAAAACACAAATTTTGGGATAGGTGCCGTACGTACGTAAGCTCGGCAGGCTGCCACTGGTTGGGCCTGAGGAAGTCCATGAACTGCACGCTCGAGAATCGGAGAATGCATGCGTCCTCGTACATGGTGACACCCGTGTTGTTGGGGCAGTTCTCCTGCGCGCCAGCGACACGGAACGCCGTGGCCACGCAGCTGCCGCAGGCGGAGGCGTTCACGTCGCCGCGGCAGAGCGCCAAGGCGTACGCCCGGTTAGGGCTCGTGCCGGCGTCGGCGGTGGCGAAGCCCGTCGCCGTGGAGGAGGCGTTGCCGCGAAGCGCAGCGGCGACGAGGTTGAGGTTCGCCTGGAAAGTGCTGTTGGACGCGTACTTGCTTCCGTCGCAGTCGGAGCCCTCGAACGACATCGCCGGCTGTAGCAGGAGCATGAGGACGACGGCGATGATGGACAGCATCGCTGCCGGAGGCGGAGCGTGGAACGATTTGCTTCCCTTTGGCAGAGCGCGTCAACGACGACCGGAGAGGATGGCCCGCGTTCCCTGAGCCTGACATTGGCGTGGCGATAGATCATAGATAGATGGAGTATACGACGCATCACGGCTCACGGTCACGGGTGAGCATCGCCAGTGGCGCAATTATTCTGCTTGACAGTCAAAGTTGACAGGCCAACTACAAAACAGCAATTTCGGACGAGTCGCCATCGAGTCAACGATCTACGACACCGATGATGAGATCTTCATATCGTCCACTAAATGTCAGTTGTCGTGTTTCACGCATTTACATTGGCCGTCGATGTGGTCCTGTCCTACACTCATATATGCGTGCGCGCTCAATGCAGCTATGCCCCTTCTCTCAAGACCTTCGAAGCTAGCAACAATGGCGGCTCACCGCCTCCTCCTGTCGGTGGTCATCGTCGCCGTCACATTGCTCGCTTCGCCCGCCGCGGGATACCCGTGGCTGAATTGCGGCACCAGCACCTTCCCGGCAAAGAGCCAATACCTGAAGAACCTCGACGGTATCGGTGCCATCCTCCCCAAGAACGCCTCCGAGTCCCCGGACCTCTTCGCCACCGCCAAGCTCGGCGCCGCTCTGGACCAAGTCCGGGCTCTCGCGCTCTGCCGCGGAGACGCCAACGCGTCCTACTGCCTCACCTGCCTCGACCAGGCCTTCCACGACCTGCCGAACGCGTGCCCCTACAGCAGAACCGCCACCGTCTTCTACGACTCCTGCCTGCTGCACTACTCCAACATCCATTCCCGCCCCACCGACGACACCACGTACACCCCGATGCTTCCGCTCCGCAACGTCTTTAACGCCACGGTCGAGCCGGCCTGGTTCCAGCGCGTCGTGGCGGCGCTCATGAACGCCACCGTGAACTACGCCGTGTACAACTCCACGCGGCTGTACGCGTCCGGAGAGGCAGAATTTGACCAGGAGCTCCCCAAGGTGTACGCCTGGACACAGTGCACGCCGGACCTTGTTAGCATTAAGCACGATTAGTTTCAGCAAGATGTTGTTGCCGTGTGCGTCACGGAGACGGTGTCCATGTCCGACTAGTACAGGAAATAGAGTTCGAGTAGAATAGTTGATCGCTAGGTTGTACGTGTATATAATCTAGGCCTACCCTTGTGGTTCAGTACCAGATTGTGTAAGAAAAGAAAAAGAAGAGCAAGACTCGATACGAGCCTCTGGTCACCAAATCGTTGTTTTCGTGTGTGTCTGAATACTAGCTGAAATCGATCGACCGTACTGATCGGAGAGCTTGGTTTGCACGCACGTGTATCGCAGCGGATTGGAGTACGCACGTCTCGTCAGAAACTCGTCGTCGTCTACGTCTGAAAGTACTCGACGCAAGGGGCAAATCCAACAAGTGGTATCAGAGTCAGGTTAAGCGACGATGAGGAAACGAAAAAAGAGAAGGGCGGCTGCGGTGAAGCAGACGCTGGTGACGTCCGAAGGTAGCGACGATGTCAAGAACAAGTTTTGTGCCGATTCAGTATCCAATGCTGACCGATACAAATTATGTGGTTTGGGCCATGAAGATGAAATTCATCCTTCAAAACCTCCGTGTCTGGAAGGCTATAGAAAGCGATGGCGCGGTGGAGGACGAGGTTGACGATGGCGCCATGGCTGCTCTCTCGTAGTCCGTACCAGATTTCATGGTGATGACTCTTGACAATTACGAGACGGCGAGGGAAGCGTGGGAAGCAATACGGGAGATGCGAGTCGGCGAAGATAAGGTGAAGTGTGCCCGTGCACAAGTGCTTAAGAGACAGCTTAACAAGTTGGAGATGTCCAAAGAAGAAACAATCGCTGAGTATTCCGAGAAGCTAACGAACTTGGCAAGTGAGATTAAATCTCTCGGAGGATCCGTCACGGCTACAGATATCGTCGAGAAGCTGTTTTCATCGGTCACCGACGAATTCACAAATATTATCGGGACGATCGAGCAGTTCAGCGATGTCACAAAGATGACGGTGCCTGAAGCGATTCGTGCCTGAAGCGATTGGAAGACTGAGGACACACGAAGTGAATCAGAAGGGAAGGAAAGAGTCCAAGGACAATGGTGAGAAACTTTTGTATTCTCATGCTGATCTTGAAACTCGACTTGCTAAAGAGCGGGCGAAAATGAAGGATAAGCAACGCCCAGTGAAAAAGTACATCACTAAGCAGAATAATGATGAGCAAGATGATGATGAGCAAGAGGACGATGATGATGAAGAGGAGGAGGATGAGGATACTCCGCCGAGGAGGAAGTTTGACATAAATAAATTAAGGTGTCATAACTGTCGAGAACTCGGGCACTTTAAGTCTGATTGCCGGAAACAATCGAATCAAAGGGCTCTCTTGGCTCAGGAAGAAGACGATAGTCCGATGCACCTGATGTGCGAACTGTTGGACGAGGATGATCCAGTTCTTCAAGCGGTGGCTAAAGAAACTGACACGCTTGTGGAAGAGAAAGTTTGCATTCAAGTTCCACTAACTCGTGTCGATGCTACTGACACGGGAGGTGATTCAAGAACTCATGCCGATAGTACTGGTATGAAGGCGTACATGGCGCCAGAAGTCCATGATGAGCGGCGTAGTGTCACGTCGAAGGAAAAAGAAGTGAAGGCATACATGGTGCCAGAAGTCCATGATATGCGGCGTACTGTCGCGTCGCAGAAAAAAGAAGAGAAGACGTACATGGCGTTAGAAGTCCATGAAGTGCGGCCCATGGTGTCACAGGGAAGAGTGAGGCGCATTGTTGCGTCATGGGGCAAACCTATCGTTATGGAAGAAATAAGCAGCATGCCCGGAGGCAGTCCAGAAAAAGGAGAAGGGGACAAAGCGAGTCCAGCTGATGACCAAGGAGGAGGTTCACCACATGAGGAGCTACGGTCAGAGGAAGTTCAAGGGGCGCCCAGCGCAGAAGGCAACATGCAGGGAAAGCAACAAGGAGTACCTATACCGCTAGGAAGTGTTCAAGGGGAAAGGAAGCGCGTTGAGCAAGTGGCGAAATTTGAGGATACAGATACGATGGAGTATTGGCGTGAAGCATTATCGTTGACAGAAGAGCGATAAGACGAAAATGAGATGTATTTTGCGCGGCTACATTTGTTTAAGGTAATTATTCCGGAAATGAAGCCGATAAAGTACATAGAATATTGCTTCAAAAGCACCGAAGCAAAGATGATGTTTGAACACGTCGGAGAAAAGGATGGTCGTCGTCAGAGTATAGATGAGTCGACAAATGCAATGTCGATGTCATGGAAGCCTCAAGAAACGACGAAAGTAATGTCGATGATAAATACTGAAGCGGTGAAAGAAATGTCGAGGGTAACAGCTACGCGAAGCAATCATCGTATTTGGGACCCAGGAGGAAAAGAAAACGCGCACATCGTGCTTAGGGAGGTGATTGTTAGCATTAAGCACGATTAGTTTCGGTAAGATGTTGTTGCCGTGTGCGTCACGGAGACGGTGCCCGTGTCCGACTAGTACAAGAAATAGAGTTCGAGTAGAATAGTTGATCGCTAGCTTGTACGTGTATATAAGCTAGGCCTACCCTTGTGGTTCTGTACCAGATTGTGCAAGAAAAGAAAAAGAAGAGCAAGACTCGATATGAGTCTCTGGTCACCAAATCGTTGTTTTCGTGTGTGTCTGATTATTAGCTGAAATCGATCGACCGTACTGATCGGAGAGCTTGGTTTGTACGCACGTGTATCACAATGGATTGGAATACGTACGTCTCATCGAAAACTCGTCATCGTCTACGTCGGAAAGTACTCGACGCAACGGGCAAATCCAACTGACGCCGGCGCTGTGCCGTCACTGCCTCGTCAAGAACTTGGCGTATTTGTCGAACCTGTTCAGTGACTCTATCGGAGCCAGGCTTCTTGCGCTGAGGTGCAGATACCGGTACGAGACAGTACCCTTCTTTGATAGCCCGGTCATGGTGCGGCTGGCAGGAGCGCCGGCCAGGTCTGGAGCACCGGCGTCACCGGCGCCGGCTGTGATGCCCAATGTTCTGACGCCAGTACTGGTGACGGCGGCCGGAGAAGGTGAGTCCAATTCAAGCTCTACCCAGCAAATCTTTGTGCGACTCTGACGCATCATGACGGTTACTGCCTACTAAATTCATTGCAATTTGCATTTCTTGCAAAACGACCGTGTAGAAATCTACTCATTCCGTTAGAAGACTTGCATTCACATCTATATATCTTTCTATTATATACTAAAAACAATATACGGGTGTAAAATAGAGACACCACGTTAATCCACATCATTTTAATTAATTTTGATGGTTGGATCTAATATGTACGGTTAAAATTTAATGAAAGATCAATAATAACATAACCTTTTAATTATCAACATAAGTCGTTGTAACGTCCATAAGTCTGTTGTCATGTACGTAATTCTTTTTTAAAAATTTCACGTACATACTTATAGTTGGGCAAAGCGACCGGCTAGTTCGTTTGAAAAAAAAAAACTGTGTGAGCCCAGGCCCATATAAAAACAAATAGTTCAACGAATCAATAGGAAAAAAGGCAACATCTAGCGATTCATACCCATACCCAGCTCAATTGTATCAACACGGGACTCTTTTTCTCTCTACACCCATAAATAAACTGCACAACCTATTTAATGTGGTGATGAAATTTATCAACTTTTACTCTTTAAGATTGGAATTGGTTGTCAGCAATTTGATTAAATATGAATGTATCTACACACTAACATATATCAAGATATATCTGTATTTGGATAAATCTATGTGAATCGTTTTCGATCGGAAGGATTACTTCATCCATATTGAGACAAATTTATATAAATTATTGTATAAATATAGTTAGATCTAAAATATACGGTTAAGATTTAAAGAGATAAATAGACGCGCATAAACGTATAAGCCGACTTGACACGTTTATGTTTGAGAAAGTATTTATTAGAAAATAGCCAAACTCCCGTGTAGCATGTACAAGTTAGATTATGAAAAACAAACAGAGTTAGCGTTTTTTTTTTAGAAACACAGTACAACGCAAGCGCTCATATACACGCGCACACACTCACCTCTATGAACGCACGCACGCACACCCTACGCCTATGAGCACCTCCGAGAGACTGAGCTGGCGGGTCAGGTCTTGAGATTGACGAAGTCACCACAGACGCCTCGCTATCGACGGGAACGTCGCCTCCCGCCTCCCACTGAAAGAATATTCCGGCTAAATGAAAAACACCAACGTCAAACCTGGGTTTTGAACTCTGGTGGGCTGAGATACAACCATCCTCCTAACCATCTTGCTAGGGACAAGTTCTCAGAGTTAACGTGATTTAAGCGTGGCCTTCTAGGACTCTAGGTGCGTCCAATAAGAGATAGGGTACTCGCACCAGCCGTACATCATCAGAGCAAACAGGTTTATGCGCATGCAACTTGGCATGATCGGTAAGAAAATACTTCGTGCACATACGCAAGAGAGGCTAGAGCAAGACACCGGTACATGTCTATCTTTGTTTTTATCCATCGATTTACTTTGCATGGTTTGGTGCACACCATGTGATTTCTAGATATTTGTGTCATTGGCTAATCTTTCTCCCTATGATGTATAGTGCATGGCAAGAAATTGGGCATGATGTTTTGACTCACAAGATAATTTACAAGAATTTCAAAAAAAAAAAAAATCAAAATTTTACTTTATATATACATCTAAACTCTATATGTTCGTGCAAAAAGTTCACGAAATAATGACATTTTTTGTGCGATGTGTAAAAGGACAAAAAATGTCTCGCTTATAGCTAAACGACTCTATTCGAATTTTTACAGTTTAAAATATGATTTTTGGATAGTGCATGCATGTACACCTAGGAGTCAAAAAAGATTTACCTAAGAAATGGAACTATTGAATGTGTGTGTATTTCAGTGCAACTATAGTTATGTGACAAGACGAATTATTTGGTGTCTTGATCTTATGAATATTGGCAAAATTTTGAACACAAAAGTTATGGTTTTACATCAAAAGTCCATAATCAATACATTTTTTATGTCCTTAATGGAGGGCGTACAATTGTACAATTTTGTAGGATTTCAAAATATAATCCAACTTAATTAGCTGCTTAAAGTGGATTTTAATTAGAAACATTTTGAAGTTAAAATGGAAATTTGGAAAACCGGAAGGGATTGCAATTTCTGAAAGGAAATGAAAATATGTGTGGTGTTGGTTGTGTATAAGGATACATTTGAAATAATACATGTACTTAGATATAAATACATGGACTTTAGTTGTATCAATCCATAAAGTTGTAGTTTTACACGCTGGCACAAAAATAAGCTGTAAAAAATTAATATTATTTTCGACGGTATTGTTTGACCTTTCAACAATGAGTTCTTCATAGCTTGAAGTGCTAGACGGAGATAATATGTTACATTTTAATTGACTTCTCATTTATTCTTTTTGTAGTTTACAACAATAATCTTATATATTTGATGGAACGATCAAAATATATGCATACTTTTTTTAGTATAGTTGCGGCTGATGGTTAGGTCTCATTAAAGGTACGCTTCAATTTGATCTGTTTTGAATTATAAGATTAGTTTACTTTATAATAATATGGAACTCTTAAGACAATTCGAGCTGGAAAATTATAAAATTATTAATTCGATCAATATACAAACATGAGCACTCATATGTAGATTCCTAAAAGTCCGACAAAAGGAACTTATATTTACTCCAAATTTTATACATCCCATGAACTTCATGTTGGATTAATATAGTAACTAAAACGAGAATTAGTGTCTTCTAGATAAATTGATGGTATTGGCATGGACAGCTTAAAGCTAGAGCTAGAGCGAATGGGTTAGGATATTTTAATTTCACTAGAAAATCTACAAACCCAGTTACTTTGCAATGGTTCAATTGGACTATTGTAAGTGTTTCTGAGACTCGGATGGATTCCTAAAATACCGAGAAATACTAAGACCTCTAAAAGGTTTGAGCTTTCAATATTACAGCCAATCTTTCAAAATATACACCCTGACATAATACATCACTACATTTTATAAACACACCATGACCAACTTTTATAAATGTACAAACCAACTTCTAAACTAATATAGCTGGGCATATAAAAGGATATATTTATTATAATACTGATAATTACTATGGAAATATTTAATTCTTAATAGAGTAGTATAAGTTGACACTTTCAGACATTGCCCTCGCATTTGCAATAGTTTGTATAAAAGTAGATGTATTCGACATGTAAAAAATCTATATGCATCCAGTTTTATACAAATGCAAGTCATCTAGAATGGAACAGATTGAGTACTAGACCGTTAGCATGCTGAAATCAAAGACAATTGAGCAGCAGATTGTTTCTGTATATTGCCGAAAAGGCTTTAGAGCCCGGAAATTCACGTGAGGGCTTCTATTCTAAAACAAAAGTAAAATATTTTATAACATACTGAAAAGATGGAGACGACCATATACACATTTTATACAGACGTGAAATATTTCGTGGTGAAATAACATCTGGGTAGTTCAGTGCAAAAAAGAGAGATCAGAGACCAAAATGGGATTTCAAAAATAAAATTTTAGAGCATTGAATTTGTTATTGTCTCACAGAGCACCAAACATTTCATTTCACTACGAAAACTTGGCATATATTTATAAAACAATAAATATATCACCATTGCCCACTCTTTTGTAATATCACCATTGAAAAAAGAGGCACGCCACTGTTTCTTGATGTTGCTTGTAAAGTGGACAAAGCCGCGTTATGGACACCCTCCTTTTTCAATAAGATCCACGATACAAAGCCTATTTGAAACAACCAACCAAGTAAAAAAATCTTTAGCAGGGACGAAGCCTTCCAAACCATCTTATCCATGCAAAGCTCATGGACCCCGAAATATGACAAAATCGACATCCAACCGTTGCGGATAACATGTGTCGAAAACACCCACTCACACCTAGAAATTATATGTTTATTCCCATGGCTAAACTACATCCTCCCACACCACTTAACATCCTCCGCTCCCATTCAATCATAACTAACATATCAAACCCTCCATCGAGTACTAACTGGTAGAATTAGCAAAAGCTCTTGCTTATCCGTTGTTTTTTTAAATCACTAGAAGACTATTTTAACTATGATATCAAAGTATCTTTGATACTTGTTCGAAAGTGTAACCTGGCTATGAGGCTATCAACCAGTAGGACTTGTTGACAACCTGTTTTGACCGACAGTCTGCCATGCATAGAAATCCCGTCGGACAACAACTTTGGCAGGCGTGTCTACATAAGCACTCGAGAGGAGGGGTATCTGAGGAACCGAATGGGTGGCGGATCGCTAGTTTGGTCACCAAAGGATCTCTGGCAACACACTCCGGTTGCGGCACACAGTGGTTTCATTGATCGTGAACTACAAAGGAAGAGGGAAAAAGTGGTCCCGGGGAATCGTGAGCACACTATGGAGCGATTGAATGGGTCGGGCAAGTGATGTATGCGACACAAGCTTACTCAACAATTTCGGCCGGTTCGACTCGATCTGCTCGCTGGAATGGGAGAGGGCGGTGAGTCGGAGCTCAAGACAATGTGGTTTGTGACGGGGCAATCAGAGACATGGGTGCGATGGTGCGTTGCTATTCCCGCGCTAGGTTCCGTATATAAGGAAGCACTTGTGAAGATAGGGTGAGTGGATCTCACTAAATAGGAGAGGGAACTCAGGTCTTCCTCACGGTCTTCTCCTCGGGAGGAGGTAAGCAGGAAGGATGTGTTGGTCATCTTCGGTGTCTAGCCAACTTCTTCCTAGGAAACACAAACTGGGGTGGGGGCGTTAGAGATTTATAAAATATGGAAAATTTGGAAGCTGAAAAGTAAAGAGCTAAAAAATCTTGGGGTTTTCTATTTGCCTGTATATTCACCCCATATTTTATTTTAAAAATTTGAAGCTTATGTTGAATATTTGGGGATAGGCTTTTCTCTTTAAATCCAGTGCAATTTTCCTTGGTCCAAAAATAATGCATGCCATGAACATGATTAACTTATTAACTCCTTAATATAAATTTGGGATGTTAGAAGTTTACCCCCATTAGAAGAATCTCGTCTGATATTCCAATGCTTTAGAAAAGAAGGATGAGTACCCAAATTGTAAACAACCCTCTTGTTCACATGTTAATAAAATAAACAATACGTTGATAATTGACAGAGAAATATTTAGCAACTCTGTTAGCAATGTTCTGCTTGGTCTCGGTAATGTCACAACCATGCTTCTCCGCATCTCTTTGTTCACATCTTTAAGCGAAGTTTCACTCCTAAATAAGCTAGATAACCAGAAGGAACAACATCAAGATTAGCAAAGTATTTTTGAAGTATTTCAAGAATACCACAATTTTAAATATTTTGATGTTTTTGGCCATGATTAATTGTGGAATCAATACTTAATTATTGCTTAAACATTGATTTTTTTTTAGTTATCGAAGAAACAGTCTGGGACCTCTCTTTTTAAAACGGAGAAATTGGAAAAACGCCAGACGGGCGATAGAATTGTGGTACTTTGGCTCATTATATACTTCACTACCAAACTAAGCCTAAACTAGTTGAATACCCGTACGTTGCTACAGATCATTAAATTATTTTTTTCACCGTTATCGCGCTTAGTCGGCTTGTTACAACAATGTCGCCACTCTACCTACTCGAACAATATGTTACTCATCATTGTGTGCAAATGTTTTCTTAAATTGTACCATATCATTCTAATTGCCATGACTTCAAAGTTTCTATGGAATAACCGAATAACAAAAGGAAAATATATGCAACATTCAAAAAGCATATGTATAATCATTACGGATGTGCTTCCTCAATTGTAATCTCCAGCTCCTCCGCACTCATCCTCTAGCCAAACGAGCTTCTTTCCTGATGACCATGGTCATGATTGGTTCAGACCCGCGCGCTATGTCGCCTCGGGTCCCGGTCCTATTCCCTTTTTGGGTTACACGCACAAAATCATGTGTTCTGGCTCGCTAGAGCTGCGATGTCACTTAGTTTCAACACCCAAGTTGTGAACTCCTTCGACTCATTTACGACAGTCATGCTCATTGTATTTGTCACATTTTGATATGATAGCTAAATATTTGTGCATTGCTACAAAGTAAGAAAATATATTGATCAAATAATTATTTTGTTTCGCCGACACACGACACATCACGAACTTTAATTTATGCCCAGCCTAGATTGACGTGGGTTGCTACCGTACTGTAAGCATTTAAATTTTCTTTCTTTGTCGTGTAAGTATAACATTCCTTACTCCAGGTCAGCCGATCATATTACAATTAATTATGGTTTTAGTTAGACTGAAAAATAGAGCTTTTCAAACCATAACAGACAAAATTGAAGAATGGTTTTTATTTAATTTTTGCAAAGACATACAATAGCAATGTCTTCCTCCTTCACTTCACCTAGACATAGAAACATGAATCCTTCACAAATCTAATAAGTATTGTGTTAATCTTCCGTAGACAAAAGAGTTCCCTCACAAACAGTAATTCATTCAACTCCATCTCATTCATTCAAACTCAGGACAAACGTCTTCATAAACCGAACATAGTCGAAACCAAAAAAAAAAGAGAACATGTTGTATAGGTCAATATATAGAATTTGGAATATACACACCCCCTCCAAATATGTGCCCTATAATTTAAAAGGCCACTTGAAAAATAAACATTATGTATTCAGAGCCAGGTATTTCTCAAGATCTTCAACATCAGCCTAACATCCTTGTTCAGATTATGCTTCTTATTTACCTTCTTACACCTTGTTAAGTAGCTCGTAGGGAGGGATTTCTTTTAGTTTTTTCAGAATGTTGTCAGAAGCCTGATTATCTAATAATGAACAAATGACACCAATGCTGCTAATAGCAAAGTACAAAGTTTATTTTAGACTCATGTAGATAATAGTGTTAACACAAGCTTTTATTTTGTAGCTTTTTTATGTGTCACTTTACGTCGTAATAAGTTCCTTGAAGTACAGAGACAAACTTCCATATTTTCAATTGTTCATTGGTATGTATTCTTTTTATCGACCAAATAGAAAAGATCAGGTAGAAAAGTAACACATAATATCCATACCAAGATTAGTACCGATGAAAATAATTCTAGTCATCTATAATCATTGCGCCTGTGTCACGCTTTTCACACCTTAGATTCATATCAGCTGGTCCTAGGCCTACCAAGTCAGCACAAATACTTACCGGTGCCACATATTCACGTTAATGACTTACCTTGATGTTGACTTGGAGGATTTCCCTCTACACTCCCTACTTTTTGCTCGAGTGGTTCCCTTTATTTCTTGAGCTCCACATCCTTTGCCTTATTCCTATTCAATTATCCAGCAGCAAATCAACTGAGTATTTAGATGCGCATACTTATATTAATTAACTTTGAAACTTAGTATTTGTATTTCAGCATATTAATGCACTATAAAGTGTGTCCCGTGTAACGTTATCAGAATATTGAGGATCTATATATTGGAAAGGATATGCAGTTGTAAAAACATGTTAAGATAAAATCAGATTCAAAATTCCTTAAAACTCGTAGTTTTCTCTTCAAGACAGTTTTCCAGAAGTAATGTATCTCATACATTCCTCTCTTTTTCCGATTCATTTAAAAATATAAACAATCAATGGTACATTCACAAGTAAAAGAACATTGTCATGCTCTTCTGTTCTGTCGCTAGTGCCGACAAATTGCTCCGACCAATCTTATCTTGAATGTACTGTCCAAATCATAAGCAGCCAATTTTGTATGTACCGAACAATCAACGGCCAATTTTGAATGCACTGTTGGCTTCAGACCATAAACGAAAAATGAGAATGAACCTTGACCAAGGAGGAATATTGAATTTGCTAGCATGTGAAGGCGGTGGCAGCTCCTTGATATGCCACATTCGGAGAAGATAGTCAACTGAACAAAGGAGGAGGAGGCGGTGGATTCCGCATGTGCGTCTTTGGATGTGAAGGCGGCGGCTGATCCTTGATATGCCACATTCGGATAAGATAGTCAACTGAGTCGCGGAGGAGGAGGCGGTGGATTCCGTATGTGCGTCTTTGGCGGTGTACGCGCAAGAGGAGTCTGTGGCTACAACGGCCTCTGCTGGCTGAAATTTCTATGGCCGGCGGCACCATTAAGACATGTAGTGGGTGGGTGGGCGGGAGCGGCTTGGACAGGCGTGGCATGGCGGCACACGCCCCCTCGATTTCTCTATGGGTGGGCGGCCTCATATAGCACCATAATTAAGATAGGGACAAAATTAGCCAATATTTACTTGTTGTGTTTGTAATTGTTGTGTTTGTAATGGACGCTTAGAAGATTAAGCTGTTTAATTAAGCATATGCCAAGCATATAAATAATCCTTTTTATCCGCTAATGTCCACACAATCCTTGCCTGAAATATCAACTTTCATACAAGATTGCTTCCAACTGGGGGAAAGCAAAAAGGTAATTTAAACGGGGCAGTTTTTAGAATGCTTAGACATGATGCACGACTAAAAATTCAGTTCCCATATTAGGTTAGTCAGAATCTGACAAGGACGAAAGACATGTAGACACTACAGAATCTGACATGGATTTCTTTCTAAATATGATTGCCATGTTTAGAGATGTATTGTGATTGAATGAATACATATAAATGTCATTCGGAATTTGTTAAACACCACATACCTGCTCTTGAATGATGCTTATGGCTCTTCAAAGTTCAAGTTTACACCGGTAACTCGAGGTCACTTCAGCACCTTTTTAGCACCTCGAAATCGTGTCATTCAGGTCAGCAACCATCTAATGCTTGAGGTGTGCATTGCCGATTTCTCTCAACACTACCAAGGAGCTCTTTACTCGACATGTTCCTCGCTAATTCAACATGAATCCACCCTGAAAGTTACTAACATATGTATCACAAGTCAGATACTTCATAGAGGAAACTGAAATACACAAATAAGTTAGACAGAGCAGACCCTAAAACTGAATAACTAATAGTCCAGATCATATGACCACAATAAAGCGCATACCATAGGCTAAATTAAAATCAACTCTGAGCATGCATGTAGTCGACATGAACTACTCAAGCACAGCTACGCATCTACGAACAAATCACCACGGGAAACCCACGCTATCAAGCAAAGCACTCAAAAGTCAAAACTACAGGGATAGGCAAGTCGAGCGGGAGGACGACTTTCAACGGCTCGTCCATCTTTGGCACATCGCTGGCGGCGGCGCAGTAGGAAGGAGCTGGGACAGCGTGTTGCTTCGGAGCCGTGGATGCGGTGGTGTAGGCGCGGCGCGGGTCGTGGTGGAGGCGATGCAGCGAACCCTATCGCTCGCGGTCGCAGGCGTGGACGTGGGCCTGGCCCATGCGCGTAGGCGATGTGCGGGAGCGCGCTCGGCAGTATTTCGCTCGTGAGGCACGAGACGCGGAACCGTTTAATCGATGGATGCGGAATCGTTGGATCGATCGCTCGCGGCAGCAGTCCATCGTTCGGTAGACCGCGTCCTGGAGAGGACGTACGAAACGTGGCGCTTTCTTATTGGTCCGGTCGTCTGCTTCGCTCTACGATTGGGGCGGTTGTCTGCCTGGTCGGACGGACGTACGACCAACTCCCATTTAATACTAAAGATTCAAGTAACACATTGTAAAGAGAAGGTTGATCTTGCTAAATCATCAAATTATTACAGTAAAAATTCTAACTTAGCTTGGTCGGGTTGATAGTTAAGGCCCAAATCAAAGTCTTTGATTAATCCCAACCATTGTCACTGTGTGTGATTCAGATTTGGTTGGCTAAAAAGATATTTGAGACTTCGAGGAGTATACACGGTAGGAGACATTTCTCTTTTTTCGAGAGTTAGAAAATCATTTCTCATTGCAAGTGGTGCAATTATTATTCTACTTGGAAGTCAAAGTTGATTGGCGGACTATGAAACTGCAGCTTCCCCACGGTGATGAGATTCCTTTCCCTTGCTAGGTGCCACTATGGCACTGTCACCATCCAACTACTGGTATTTCTCCCCCCCCCCACACTAGATGTGCATCTACGCTTGGCGTCCAACCTGTCCGGCACTTGATCTTAAGACTTGACTATTGACTATAGATATACGCGTGTGTGTGCTCAATGCGGCTGAGGCCTTCAGAGCTAGAATTAATGGCGGCTCACCACAACCTTCTGCCCGTGGCCATCGTCGTCGTCGCCTTGCTCACCTCGCTTGCCGCGGGAGAATACCCGTGGCTCATTTGCGGCTCCAGCACCTACACGGCCAAGAGCCAGTACCCGAAGAACATCAACCGCATCAGTACCACCCTCCCCAAGAACGCCTCCCTGTCCCCGAACCTCTTTGCCACCGGCCAGGTTGGCGCCGTTCTGGAGCAGGTGTGGGCAATCGCGCTCTGTCGCGGCGACGCCAACGCCTCATCCAGTTTCACCTGCCTCGACCAGGCCTTCCAGTAGCTGCTGGACGCGTGCCCCTACAGTAGGTCCGCCACCGTCTTCTACGACTCCTGCGTCGCCCAGTACTCTAACATCCAATCCCGCCCCACCGACGACACGACATACAATCCGACGCGTCCGATCGTCTCCAATGTTCACGCCAAGGTCGAGCCGGCCAGGTTCCAGCGCGTCGTGGCCGCGCTCATGAACGCCACCGTGAACTACGCCCTGTACAACTCCACGCACCTGTACGCGTCCGGGGAGGCCGACGTTGACAAGGAGTTCCCCAGGGTGTATGCTTGGGCGCAGTGCACGCCGGACCTGACGCCGGAGCGATGCCGGGACTGCCTCGTCCAGAACATGGAATACCTGCCCAATCTGTTCACGGACTCTATCGGAGCCAGGCTTCTTGGGGTGAGGTGCAACTACCGGTACGAGACAGCGCCCTTCTTTGATGGACCGGTCATGGTGCGGCTGTCAGGAACATCAGCAAGCTCTGGAGCACAGGCGCCTGCACCTGCTGTGGCGCCTAATGTTTTGACGCCAGTGACGGCGGCCGGAGAAGGTGAGTCGTCTTTGTGCGTCCGACTGCGACGCGTCATTTCAGTTATTGGCTCACTGCTACTTGCAGTCTTGCATACTAGCTGAGACCGGCTGCTTGCACATTGTTTAGAGATCATGTTCCTTTTCCTCAGCTACAGAGTCCGTGTAAAATACGAGTAGTAACTACTGTACTAAGGAGTAAGGACCTACATACACGGCCTCGAGAGTCAAGACTACCATTTCATAAAATTAACTTCTCTTTTCGATATTCTGTTGCTCCTCTGTTTGAATTTGTTCTTGATTGTATCTCCTTCCCCGCCTTAATTAGACGCAAATTTTCTAAGTCAGGTTCGATATATATACTTCAAAAGCCTCATGTCATTTCAGTACCGATTTGTAAAATCTCACCTGCCCTGAAATTTGTTTTGTCACATTGAGAAAGTACATTGTTCCTGGTTTTGTTCTTATAGTTGTTTTTCCTACTATAGCAGCAATAAACCTTGTAGTTTGCTTCCTTCTCTGGAGGAGGCGGTCGTTACGAGAATAAGCAAAGCAGCCAAGTATGTCCTACATGCTTCTCCAATTTTATAGCTGCTCAACAATTCGCGGTGAGCCAAAAATGACATAAACTGACCAACTTGAGGTAAAAAACGACATTGATAATCAAACAGATCCAGGTTATTCTACTGAAGATGAGGACATCGACAGTTTGGACTCCATGCTGATTGACATTTCTACACTGTGTGCTGCAACCGGGGATTTTGCGGAAATCAACAAGCTCGGCGAAGGCGGATTCGGTGTGGTGTACAAGGTACTGCTTACCAACCATGGTTTTAAATAGCCCACCATAGCGCCACTTTAGCTTTCTGAGCATGCTGCCGCTAAATAAATCAATGTATAATTTTCTGCTAGCCTCATTTAGCTCCGATTTAGCCCCGCTATAACTTTTTTATAAGCTTGTCGCTATTTGATATAGTCCGCTATTTGAAAACATTGCCAAGCATACATATATGTGAGAAAATCGTTAAATATTTCGATAGCTCGGCTTAATATTGTTTCGATTTTGCACAGGGTACTCTGCCCAACGGCGAAGAAATAGCTGTGAAGAGATTGTCGAAGAGCTCGACAAAGGGAGTGGAGGAGCTGAAGAATGAGCTCGCCTTGGTTGCCAAGCTTAAGCACAAGAATCTTGTCAGGCTTGTCGGGGTCTGCTTGGAGCAGCAGGAGAGGCTGCTCGTCTACGAGTTTGTCCCAAACCGGAGTCTGGAAAAGATCCTCTTCGGTACTTACAGGAATCTTATGTCGATATTTTTATTTCAGCTCCATTTCTCTTCAATGTTCGGTACTACTCCTACTACTTTCTGAACATATGAACGTTGCATAGACACGGAGAAACGCGAGCAGCTTGACTGGGGAAAGAGGTACAGGATCATAAACGGAATCGCTCTCTTGCAGTACCTACATGAAGATTCCGAGCTCAAAGTAGTACACCGTGATCTCAAAGCAAGCAACATCTTGCTTGACACCAACATGAACCCCAAGATCTCTGACTTTGGTCTTGCTAAGATCTTCGGGCGAGACCAGACGCAGGCCATCACGAGCCGGGTCATCGGAACATAGTCCGTACCTTGAAAACCACATATTCGCGTTCACGTACCAGCACAATTTCCCAATAATCCAGTACGCAGAAACTAAAACTAGAACTAACTGGATTGATGATGTTGTTGTTCCAGTGGATACATGGCCCCAGAGTATGTTATGCGCGGAAACTACTCGGTGAAATTGGATGCGTTCAGCTTCGGTGTCATGGTTCTGGAGATCGTGACGGGGAGGAAAAACAACGACTGCTACAACTCCCAGCAATCTGAAGATCTCTTGACGACGGTACGTACTTTTGCTCGCTTGGCATCTGAATATTCTAATAGCAGTTTGGCTTATGGCTGCCGCCAATGGAGCAGATATGGGAGCACTGGAAGGCCGGAACGGTGGTGGGTACGATGGACCCTTGCCTGAGCAGTAGCTTCTCGGAGAGCCAAGTGTTGAGGTGCATCCACGTAGGGCTTCTCTGCCTCCAGGGGAACCCGGTGGACCGGCCGGTCATGTCGTCGGTGGTTATGATGCTCGCAAGCGAAACAGTCTCTCTCAGCGCCCCATCCAAGCCTTCGTTCTACTCAAGGAACAACGCCGGTGATGGCTCGGCCGTCGCGTCTCTGTCTGACAGTTTCAGTGCAGGATGGCCTTGGAGAGTCCATTTAACGCATCTTCAGTTGCACACTGGATTGCCTGCCTGCCATGTTGAAAAATATATATGAAACCTTGCATTTCCTTGTTGTATTGGGATGACCCTCGTTGGGGTCTATATAGATGTACAACACTCGTAGAGAGGTTTGGAGTACAAGCTAAGATAGCTATGGCTAAACCTACTAAACAATTTACTGGATACTAAATTGACATGATTCCAATCATTTTTCTATCTACCAAAGATCAACCTCACAAAAATCTCGAAAAACAAAGTGACCAGTCAGACACTAGAATACCAACCAACACACTACCCTTAACCATTGTTTGATCATAATGGAGAACAGACTCTAAAGGAAACTCCCAAGGGCCAATCGACATTCCAGAGATATATTTCTCATCCAAACATATCATTTTACACTGCAAACCTGCAGTTACGTTGTTCTGAACTTCCTTTTTTCCGATAAAGCGCTTGTTCTGAACTTCCTAGAACGAACCAAGTGCAGTTAGTCAGTTACAGAACCAGAGATGCCGTACACACATTTTCAGGGTCCAGCCAATACACTGGCAAGTTGGCAGCTGCAGCCCGGAGCCACATTGTTCTGAACTTACCCTGACGGTGTTGACATGCTCAACGACGTGCCAGATCTGGTGCCGCCGTTTCTCCTAGCGTAGAACACTGGCTTGGGCGGGGCCTGGAGAGACACTGTGTCGCTTCCGATCATCATGACTACGGACGACATCGCCGGTCTGCCTGCCGGGTCACCCTGCGCACACAGCAGCCCGATGTGGATGCACCTTAGTGCATCACTCCGTGAGAAAGCGTCGCCCATGCCCGGGTCTATCAGCTCGGATATTGATCCATCCGTCCAGTGCTCCCACACCTGAATCATTCAGTTCGTCGCAATCAGTCAATAAACTGCACTGAAAGATGTGCTTCTCGATGAGAAAGCACTAATTGATAATGTATTTATAGCACTCACAAGAGTAAACAAATCTTTTGGTTCCTGGGAGGCGTAGCCGTCGTTGTTCTTCTTTCCGGTCACGATCTCCAGAACCATGACGCCGAAGCTGAACACGTCCGTTTTGATTGAGTAGTTCCCGCGCGTCACATACTCCGGTGCCATGTACCCACTGAATCGTCAAAGATAATTGGTGTTGGATTTGAGCTGCTTATTATGGGAAGATTAAGTTAGCATCTTATCTATGACTCACTTATGTACTGACGACACGGCTCGTGACGCCCTGCGTCTGGTCCCTCCCAAAGAGCTTGGCGAGACCAAAGTCTGAAATCTTGAGGTTCATGTTGGTGTCAAGCAAGACATTGCTTGCCTTGAGATCACGGTGGATTACTTTGAGATGGGAGTCCTCATGGAGGTACTGCAGGCCTCGTGCGATTCCATTTATGATCTTATACCTCTTTCCCCAGTCAAGTTGTTCGCGTTTCTCCGTGTCTTCACATCATTCATAAGTTCAGAAAACAGGATTGGTCAGTGTATGCAAATATAACAAACATTGCAGAGAAAATAGAGGTAATAATTCAAGTAGTACTATGATTCACTTAGTACCGTATAGAATCTGCTCGAGGCTCCGGTTGGGGACAAACTCGTAGACGAGCAACCTCTTCTCCTGCTCTAAGCAGACACCAAGAAGCCTAACAAGATTCTTGTGCTGAAGCTTTGCGACCAAAGCAAGCTCGTTCGTCAACTCCCCAACTCCTTGTGTCGAACTCTTGGAGAGCCTCTTGACAGCTATTTCTTCGCCACCAGGGCCTGTGAAGATCAAACAAATGCAAGCTCAACTTTTTCTTGAAACGAAAGAGAGACTCTCCCAGTCACCTTTTGCATCACACATATGTACACGACCAAGATTATTATAAGAATCAATTGTACGTATGTGCTCCGAATTTTGTTTGGTCATCAGTACTACCTTGTAAACCGAACTAAAACCTCCTTCGCCTAGCTTATTACTTTCTACGAAACCCCCGGTCGCGGCTCGCAGTACAGAAATGTCGATTAGCATCGATTCTATAGTTTCAATGTTCTCCGGTTCAGCAGAGTTAATGGAATCTGCTGAGATATGAAATGTTAGTGCGAAAGAAGGAGATTGCTCTTTCAAGATTTGGAATTGGAGACTATTTTTAGACAAAGAGAATATATTAATATCATGAAGATACCAATTACACCCAGCCTCTGCATCAACAAAATGTCACAAACGACATCCAGGATGCACACAGCCTAAAAGAGAAAAAAATAGAAAAGGCCTCTACCACGGTAATCAAATCCTCACAGGAGCAACCACACAAACCTCCACCAAAGACAGCACCAAGAATACATGAAGGTTATCCAAAGCGACGCCTCCAAGAAGGAAAACAGTCACAACATGTACATTGCCAGGCACAACCAATGAAGGTCAGACTTTAAGTTTTCACCCTGAAAGTCAAAACTCCACACTCAAAGAGAGCCACCAAATGAATTCCTCCAGTGCTGCCGCCCCCACTAGCCAAGGCTGCTACTGCTTGTCATCAACCACCAGACTCACCTGTACCAAATCCGAATTGGATCATCGACACCTGAACTTCAATCTCAGCCATCACGATCTTGTTGCCGTTTACACCATGAAAATCGAGTGCCGATATATCACATGGTTCACACAACTAACAAAGCTTCATGTCACACCTTCGTAACGCCACTCGGCAGATATAGGTGCGTACAACCGGTTACAATCTTATCCAGAAATCCAGGAGCTTCTTGAGCCAATCCTTGAAGATCTCCGACAAAAGATCCGGAACACGTCGATAGCCAGATTGAAGAGAACCGACTGCAGGTAGACGGTGACTTCCACAAAAACACTAGGGTCACCGCCTCGCCGCATGAAGCCAGGATGGCTGCAGCAGCTTGCCGGCAGGGTCGCCGCCGATCTCCTGCACGCATGTGGACATAACAAGCGGTCATGTGCATGCATACGCACTAGGCACTAACCGCATGCAAGGCATGCATGGCCTGATCATACTCCACTCTCCATCCATGTACGATCCAGATCGGCATGCCGGAATTACCAGCAGTCAGCCAGATCGAGATTCAAAAGCTGGATCTGACTTACTCCCTCCGTTCTAAATTAGATGACTTCTATTTAGATAAAAGTAGATGTATTTAGATATGTTATGAGTCTAGATACATCCACTTTTTGACAAAAGAGAGTCATCTAATATGAAACGGAGGGAATAGATCAGAAGGCCTGCAATCAGTGGTAAACTGCCACACATTAGGAGGACATAACTGCTGCGATAGCCAAATCAAGAAGATGGATGGCGGTGGCCAGATCGGATGCAGGTGTAGGGTGGAGGTGGAACCGTGGAGGAGATCACAAGACGAAAGAGAAAAAAACTGCCGAAGACACCCCGCCGCCGACGTCCACCGGCCGACCGGCATCCTTCCTCGGCGACGAAGTGAACGTGCGCGTGCGAGGGAGGGCCTCCTAAGGTGGCCGCGATGGCGCCTCCGGAGTCGCTACGAGCGACCCGGGAGGCAGGAGGTGGAATTGCAGACTATTGCAGGCACGGGGCATATATACCTGTCTTAGCTGCTCCTGCATGTGTCCTCCTCATCCAGATAGAGAGCCAAACAAGGACGTTGATTACCAGTAAAGCTGCTATAGTAGGCAGCACAATGACAAGTAAATGAATTGACAAATGGAGATAGACAAATGAGTGCCCCAAATCTAATAACCATTATCAATAAGTACTCTTCACTCATATTTTATCTCCTTGACACATGTGAACAAATTACAGGTTCGGTCAACTTGACAGAATAGAACAAAATTGTGCCATGAAGCAGGTGGCTAATAACAAGGGCATTAGCAAATGACACGAAGTGTGACATGTTGTCTTCCTCACCTGCTCAGTTCATGAAAGGGAGTTCGGTACATTGTATCTCAGACCTCATTTTGGCGTAAGTTAGATTTTTTTTTTGTAGATGTTTGTCAAGTGGTCAAGGATAGGGATCGAGATGGCACATATACATCCTCTAGCATAGCAATCTTAGCAAATGATTATCGATTCACCTACAGTTAAATGAACAAACAATCTTCCAACCGTGGCCACCAGATCGAATGTATGCACAGGCTCACCTGCTGGTTTTGAAACCGTGGGCGCTACGGACGGCGCAGGAGCTGCTGAGCTTGGCGGCGCAGCCAGCCGCACCATCACCGTGTCACCGAGAAAAGGGCTCATCTCGTAACGATAGCTGCATCTGACACCAAGCGTCCTCCCTCCGATGCGGTCCATGAACAGCCTCGGCATCTTCGCGATGCTGCCGGCAAGGCACACCCGACACTGTGCCGGTGTCAGGTCCGGCGTGCATTGCGCCCAGCTGTAGGCCTTAGGGAACTCCCCGTCACCGAGGTCGGCCTGACCAGACGCGTACCGCCGCGTGGAGTTGTACGCGCAATAATCGGCGGTGGTGTTCACCAGCGCGGCCACCTGGCGGTTGAACTGGCCAGGGTCCGACGTCACCTGCTGGTTGTTGATACGGCTCGTCGACGTGAGGTTGTCCACAAAGGAGAGGAAGCTGACGTTAGAGGTGTAGTAGAGGGCGCAGGGGTCGTAGTAGATGGCGGCATCCTTGTCGTAGGCGCACATGTTATGCACGTCCTGGAACGCCATGATGAGGCAGCTGGAGCAGGTCGTCGCGTTGGCGTCGCCGCGGCAGAGCACGAGTGCCGAGACCTGGTCCGGGGCGGAGCCTACGACGGCGGTGGCGAAGAGGTCCACGGACGATGAGATGTTCTTAGGCAGAGCCGCGGCGAGGAGGCCGATGTTGATTTGGTACGTGTTGTTGGCCGTGAAGTTGCCGGTCCTGCCGCACACTTGCCACGGGTAAGCCATGGCGCGCGGCGCCAGCAGCACGACGGCGAGGGATACCAGGGCAAAGTGGCGGTGAATCTCATCCATTGTGGGTAGGAGCTGGCAGGTGATCGGATTGGCTTAAAGTAACGGGAGACTGGACACCCAGAGATGGGCTTGTCTTGACTGCTCGTGCGAGCTGCCAAACTGGAGCCAAGTTAATAAGCCCCTACCCCTACGGCAGCAATCAAGGAAAACCTTGTGCGCTTATCGTCGTGACGCGGACAAATTGGTTTTCAGGACTGTGATGATTGGTCAACTGCAGCCACTGGCCTTGGTATGTTGCACATCAATGGCCTCTATGTTGGATGTTTGTTGATTGTCTAGCCAACTCGCGCCCCACAGCCGACGTGCGCCAGCGGCACCTACGCGACCAACAGCACCTACCAAGGGAACCTCGGCTTCCTTGCTGCAGCACTCCCCGCCAATGTCTCGGTCATGACGGCCGGTTTTGCAACGGCCACCGTAGGCGTGGTGCCAGACTGATCCCCGCGCTGGCACTCTGCCGCGGCGACACAAACGCCTCTACCTACCGCGCCTGCGTCGCGGCAGGGTTTCCCGGAGCGCTGCGCAACTGCCCCAACAGCAAGGACGTGAGCATTTACCAGGACGACTGCGTCCTCCGCTTCTCCGATCAGCGGTTCCTTGACTTCGTCGGCGTGAACTCGCCGGTCAGTTGGATAAGTGGGGATACAGAGAACCTCACTGCCTCGGCAGCCTGGTTCAACGCCGCCACCGTTGTGCTGATGAACGCGACCGTCGACCTCGCCGTCACCATGCCCGACAACTCCACCAAGAAGTACTTCGCCACAGGCGAGAAGAACTTCGATGTGACACACTACCCAAAGATTTACGGGCTGGCACAGTGCGTGCCAGAGATGACGGCGGCGCAGTGCCGGAGCTGCCTCGGTGGCTTCATCCCATCCATGACCTGGTTCTTGAAGGGGAGCCCCGCGGGGAGAGCTCTTGGGATTTGGTGCAACCTGAGGTACAGTGTGAACCCGTTCTACACGCCAGCGCAATGGTGAAGGTTTTCGCGGCGCCGGCGTCAACATCGGCAACCGTGCCTTCCATTGCTACTGCAGAAGCAGGAACAGGTCGGGTTTGGCTCTAACTTTTCCTGTCTCTAGCAAATTTCACATCACACTGCTGGACTTGTTCGTTTGACGTATGCAATGATTCTTCAATCCAGGGATGAACCGGAGAGTTGCAGGGATCTCTGCATGCGCCTCTTGTTTCGCCATCCTGGTGTTGATTCTTATGTTTTGTGCTTTCATTCGCCTGGAGAGAAGAAGGGCTAAGAAGCATGAAAATGGTGATAAACATGTTCTGGTTAATTACTCAAAGTCCTGGATATTGAAATTTGCAATTTATTTATGGATATCACTTGTGTGTACAACCAGCATTTACCAAGATGGCAAGAGGGAAGTGCACTATCTACGATTTTCCTAAGCTGCAAAACGCAACTAGAAACTTCTCAGAGCAGAACAAGCTTGGAGAAGGTGGTTTTGGAACAGTGTATAAGGTATAAATAAACAAACAAGAATGCAGTTGAAACTTACATACCATGGTCAATGTTCCTACTTACTCCCTCCAATCTAAACTAATTGACTCAGATTTAGTTCAAACTTGTACTAAATCTGAGTCAATTAATTTAGAACGGAGGGAGTAGACAATAATCTTCTTTAGGGAGACCTTCCACGTGGGTAAGAAATAGCAGTGAAGTAACTTATAGATAGTACTGGACAAGGACTAGATCAGATCCGCAATGAGGTAATGGTTCTGGTACAACTTCAGCACAAGAACCTTGTAAGGTTACAGGGATTTTGCTTGCATCAGAATGAGATGCTACTTGTTTATGAATATATCAAGAATGGGAACCTCGATGTCGTCGTGGCGAACAGACAGATGCCACGGGGTGGCTAATTTGTGGGGCCGATGGACGCTAGAGGATGTGTGACGCCCTAAAATCGGTACTATGTAGATTTAAGCGTTCCCGCCGAAATCCGCATAATAACGATTTTAGGTCGCCCACCAGACATAATGTGCACGCCGAAACATGCGCATTATGTGGGTGGAATTGTGATAACATTACAACAGTTCCGATACATCCACAAATACAACAGAAGATATAATTACAACAACGACTCGAACGAGTCAAGATACAAATGATAAATACAAAGATACAAATGACATTGGAAGCAGAAAAGTATCCGGCTACGGATAAGATGCAAATTGGACTAAGAGTCCTGAAGATAAGCGATGGCGCCATATCCCCGCCCAGCCAAGCCGGAGGGATTCCCAGGCTAACGTCGTCTGACTTCAAACCTGTTGACTGCACATAAAGCACATCCCAAAAGAGGGTCAGGGCACTCCCTGGCAAGCAAAACCGACTTGCCTACTTTCTACACCATCTCCCAAAATATAGGGGAGGTGGACTTAGCGGCAGCAGCACTAGCAACCTAAAGAGACACGCTACAACTTCCGTCTAATCAGAGAGGGATAAGAGAGCGCATAAGTAAACAACTACAACTAACACCAAACATAACCCATTCTCGAATTAACCCCCTCAACCAAATAGGAGGAAGCAATTCGGGAAACTCACACGTTGAACAGTTTTAGTTATAATTTATTGTGAAAGTAATTCTATATTACTAGTCAATTTAATTAACATTAAATAGGTGCAAGTTGTCTAGATCTTGTTAGCCAGCATCATCACCAAAGTCGTCCATAACCGTGGACACGGCTCATCGATAAGATTGTACCCTGCAGGGGTGCACTACTGTACCCATACTCGCATGATCAACCCAAGCAAGCATCAGGGCTTCTCAACACGACTTATTCCTTCACTACAGCAAGTCCAAGTGCCACCCATATGAGTTGTTACCCGCGTCAGGAGTCCGGCCGAATCTCAATTGCGGACTCATTAGTTTGTGTCCACGCGCCATGCGGCTCAAACCACAGTAGGAACTGTCCGCTTCGCACGCACCACACCTATATGACCCCCCGTATCACATACCCTCTCATCATCATCATCATCATGCACATGCATATGAGCGAATGGAAAACCCGAACTACTTGCGGCACATGGACGAGCTGTAGATCCGTTCAAAGTCGAGGGGGCTCCATTGGGCCTCCCACAAGTGGTTAGTGCGCTCAAAATTGGATCCGAGGACAAAATCTCAGTTCCTAGTTCGACACTGAGCAGAACAAAGCACCTCGCAAGGCCTTCCGCCTGGTGCCTTATCATTTAATTATAATACCCCAATATAATACAACATTTTATTAAGAAAGAATAATATATCATGCTAAGCAGATGAAAACATAAGACCAACAGATGACTCGCGCAAACAACTCTAAGCATGCGCTACGACTCGCAAGGCCAACAGATAAACAAACAACAGGTGATGGGATGTGGGGATAAAGCTTTATAGGCTGCAGGATAAACATGTGATGGGATCGCAGTTCAAGAATCGATAACTAGAGTAGCAGAGATCAACGGTAGGAATGAAAGACAATGTATAGGTAAACAAGCAAACTTTGCTTGCCTGGAATCCCGCATGGAAGCAGATCTTGTCGTTGCTCACACATCTCAACGTCGTATCCGCGAAGAAGCAACAAACACTGGAAAGCGTAAAAGATGCATTTTACAACTACGGCAAACGATCCAGCATGATCATATGAGAATGATGTATGGCATGGCAAGATGCATTGCGAGATGCACTTAATCCAAATTAAGCGGAACCGGGATTCCGACAATTAATGTTTAGGTGCAAGTTATTTATTTACCCGCAATATTAAATGTTGGTTAGCATGGCAACACATGGCATGGATGATCTAATTAAATTAAATGGAATAGGGCATTATATATTTATTACCCCCACACATTCCATATTTATTATTTAGGTGATTTGCTATACCCGCAAACCCAAGAGATGCAAACCATGCAATTATGATGCAATATGCACAAGATAGATGACATTTAATAAAATAGGTAGGGTTAGGGTTTGGGATCGCACGTTGGATCGGGAGAGATAGGGTTCGAAACCGACGTCTTCGGAACGTAGAGGAAGTAGTCGTCGTCGGGGAAGTAGTCGTCGCGGAACCGGGGCATCGTCGTTTGTCGGTGTCGTGGAAGTGGTCGGGTAGTCGTACTCGGTCAGCACCATTGACGGGCGCGGGCACGTAGGAGCACGGCAACGGACACCGGAAGGAAAAGCGCACGGTCGGGCACCGCGACACGGACACGGGCGGTCACGGGAACGCGGCACCGGAAGACGATGCACACGCACACGGGCAGCACCACGAAGGGTGGACAACTCGGACACAAGTGGCGACGAAGGTCTTGCGGGCATTTTGTCGAACACCTGGCGGGCGGCGGATGCGGGGATGCCACCGGACGGAGTAAACGGCGGAATGGAAGGAGTAGTAGGTGGAGGCGCCGTAGTCGAGGACGAGGAGAGGCGCGGCGTCGGCGGCGGCGCGGAGGCGGCGACGGAGACGCGCGCGGCAGCCTGGGAGCACGGGCGGAGGCGCACGCGGAGGAGCTCGGGGGTGCGGCGGCAGGGTGCACACAGGCGGCAGAGCGCAGCGGCGCGGAGCGGCCGGAGACAACGCGCGGACGAGCAGCGCGGGGCGCGCGCGGCAGCGGCTGGCGGCGGCGGCGCACGGCGCGCGCTGGGGCAGGGGGCGGCGGCCGGCGGATGGCAGCGCGCGGAGGCGGCGGCGCTGCAGCGGAGCGGCGGCGCAACGCCGGGTGGCCGGGGCGCGGCGACGGGCGCGCGGAGCAGGCCGGGGACGCGGCTCGGCCGGCGCGGCGTGCGGGCTGGTGCGGAGGCGGCGAGCAGCGGAGGAGGCGCGGGGGCGCTCGAGCTCGGGAGGAGCTCGGGGCTGGGTGCGGAGGCGGCGAGCAGCGTGCGGTGGCCGAAGGCGGCGGCGTGGGAGGCGGGCCGGCGAGCGGCGGGCGCGGGGCGAGCAGGGCGGCACGGCCGGCGGCGGGGACGTAGGGCGCGGCGGCGCGGCGAGGCAGAGGAGCGGCGGAGGCTTTCGCGCGACGTGGGCGAGCGGCGGCGCGGCGGCGCTGGCGCAGGGGAGAGGCGGCGGCCGGAGGGCCGGCCGGCTCAGGAGGAGGAGCTTGGGGGAGGCGACGGCAAGGGAGGATCGGGGCTGGTGCGGAAGACTCTCCCGTGCGGGATGGGAGAAGGAAGAAGAAAGAGAAAAAGGGAGAAAAAGAAAAGGAAAAGAAAAGAAAAGAAAAAAAGGAGGGGGAAAGTGGAAAAAGGAAAAAGAAAAGAGTGGAGGGGGGCGGCTGCAAAATTGCAGGGGGTGGGAAAAGATTTCAGGAGACAAAACCTAGGGTTTGGGGTTAGATGGGCTTGGGCTTTATTTCTCTCCCCTTATTAATTTCTGTTTTATATTTTTAAAACAAAATAGAAAAGGAATTTCAACACGAAACCTTTACAAAATATTTTTAGTTTTCAATAGACAATTTAATAAACTAATTTTTAACATTTGCCAAAGATTTGAAAATAACACATTTTTAATTAATTTGAAATGCATTTGAATTTAATTATGGAAATTTAATTTAAATGCAACAAATTAAATTAATGCGATGCGATGCCATGTCGATGCAAAAAGAAAACTCACAAATCAAAAAGGGGATAAATCCCGGGGCGTTACAGGATGTCGGGGAGGGATAGCGCGCTAAGTAGCACACATAAATAAACGTAACCGACACGGGGACGCGAGGATTTACCCTGATTTGGGTCTCTCGTGAGGAGATAAAACCCCTACTGCAGCATCTATCCTATTTGTGGTATATTTCTCACTGGTACCGGCATGATACAAGAGACGCTCCATGAGCTGGGCAAGATTTGCCTCTAAGAGGTCTTGGTGAGCAAATGGAAAGGGGGGAAATGAGACTGCAGGGGTGTCGTCGTCCGTGGCTTTGGTGCCTCCCCTGGTGCTCTTATATAGAGGAGCCCAGGGGACAAAGTCTGGCCCAAGCGCACTGTTCATGCGTACCGTAGACAATTTGACTAATGGGTTCTAATCACTACTGTTCATGCGTCACCACGCAGCATACTGTTGTCACTTAAACGCCACTGTTCCACCGGTTAGCCATGCCCTGCACCCGCGCGGCGCGGCTGGACAGGCGAGACCCGCGCTTCATGCGTCCTTGCCGTCCTTCTCCCTGTCGTTTAGCCCATGTCCCCGCATCTTCCCTTCAAGCGCACCATGCCTCTGTATACTGTCGTGCCGGGCACACCAACGAAGGCGGCTAGGGTCGAGAACGTGGCCATGTTGGAGTAGAGCTCGGGTGCGGTCATGAGCTTGGGGGAGGCGGCCTGGATGCGGGGTCGACACCGAGATGGGCAACCCGGGGAGGCCGGGGCGACGTGGCCAGGTGCCCAAGGCGGAGGCGCGGTGTCGGCGCAGAGGTGGTGCAAGAGGAGTCGGAGGCGGTCGGGCATCTCGGAGGCGCGGAGTGGAGATGAGCGCGGTCCTCCTTGCCCGACTTCGACGAAACCGAGGTGGACGCGCCAAGGCGCGTCCGAGGCCGCCGCCACCGTGAAGAATCCGAGGTCGCTACAGAGGAGGTGGCGCCCGTCGGAGGAGACGCGATGCGGCTAGGTCGGACGGGACGCATGCGAGGTGGATCCGGAGGGGTGATGTCGGGGATGGACCCGGGAGGTGCTGCCGAGGTCCATCGATGTCGGGGGGAGATGGGGGCGCCGAGGTCGGCGCCGAGGGAGAGGTCGGGGAAGAAGCTTGCCGGGGCGCGGCCGAGGGCGAGAGAGGCCGGAGATGGCGAGGGCTCGGGCCAAGAAGATAGCGAGGGCGCGGGCGTGAGCCTGTAGGTGTCGCGAATGAGGTCGAGGCAGGCGGCGCCGGAGTCCTCTTGGCTCAGGGGCGCGAGGATGAGGAAGTCGCGCTGCCGAGCTTGGAGAGGCGCTGGGGCGAGTTGCGGCCAGAGCCGAGGCAGGGGAGGTCGGGCCTTGGTGGAGGAGCCGAGGTCGGGGACGAGTTGGGGTCACGGCGGCGATGTCGGACAACGAGAGGAAGAGGTCGATGACGAGGGGGGAGATGACCGATTCCTGGCCGTGTTCTCCTTAGTTGACCGAGTAGAGGTGAAGTTGGCCCATCCGGGGTCCAGCGGCCTCGCTATCACCGGGTTCACCGAGAACTTGCCCCAGCTCTCCTGATTTCGGCACGAGATGCTCTTCTACTTCTTTTCCTTTTATTATGCACCGACATATGAATTCCAATATTCCCGATATCAATATCATATCACCGTAGCCTTTAGGGTATCGGGGAATTCCATCCCCGACACTAGTCCCCGAGTCTACGGGGGATTCGTTAGAATCGCGCATAGACTCAAAAAATAAATAGCCACCAGGAAATCTCCATACCGAATGTTACGCTTTTTAGGGTTCCCAGGGTTTATAACCCCGACACTAGTCCCCGAGTCTGTGGGGGACTCGCAGAGTCGCGCGCAGACTTCGAAAAAATAACGACAACACCGTCTTCACCTATTCCACCGTGTACCTGCAAAAATACAATCATAAGCCGGTTTCTTAGCCACTCCGGGCGTTTTACCGACATAGATGTCTTCGACCACTACCGGCTTGACATAAACACATAATACATGCCGGCGTTTAGCCACTCTGGGCGTATACCGACACGGACGCCTCATGTGCCGGCCTTTAGCCACTCTGGGCGAATACCGACACAGAGTCTCATGTGCCGGCGTTTAGCTACTCTGGGCGTATATCGGCACAGACGCCTCCAACCAAACGCAATATCACACAGGTATCTCGGGTGTCTCGGTATCTCGGCCACTCCGGGCATATCACACATGTTTCGGTATCTCGGGTGTTTCCTTTAGCGAACTCTGACACACCGAAATAAATGACGATTTGGAAATATTGCCCGATGCCATGATACATTGGCGAACCGAAATAAGCGGGGATCTGGAGATATGGCATGATGCCGTGATATACTGGCGAGCCGACATAGACGGCGATTTGGAGATATTGCATGATGCCATGATATATTGGCGAACCGAAATAAACGGGGATCTGGAAATTTTGTATGATGCCGCGATACATGGGCAAACCTACATGGGTAACAACTGAGATGAGATATGCCATTTAGAATTCGGCAAACTGATACCACAGACCATATGCAATATATCTTGAGGAACTAATAAATATAAGATGGATCCAAGATAACCAATATAATGACCGATATCACCAGAATCTTTGACATGAATATCCTCCTGGTAAGGCGATTATCCAACATGGGTACCATCTCGGTAATACCAACATGGGTACCAACTCGGGTAAACCAACATGGGTACCATCTTGGTAAAGCCAACATGGGTACCATCTCGGTAAAACCAACATGAGTACCATCTCGGTAAAACCAACATCCCATTTTAATGTTAGTGCAGACAGGTATGTATAACAAATATTTCATGGAAGTGAAAACTTTAAACGACATGTCCAAGAGAACTTAACGCGAGACACAAGAATACAACTGAGCTCCTTAGCCGGGGCAGGCATGGGGATACCGGTTTCACCGAATCCCCGGGTAACTTTACAAATATAGCAGGCAGACGAAGAAACACGGCAGTCCCCGAGTCCAGCTTCGGGGTGCCGGCACATAAATGACATAGCAAGAAGCAAGATATGACAAACATAAAAATAAATATAAACCGAGTTACTCTACCGACTCAGCATGCAAGGTTCAACTGACTGGTAAACCAGTCCCCGGGTCAAGACATCTTACTCCCGGGGAAAAAACAAACAGATGACAAAACAGGGCAGTCCCCGGGTTACGATATCTCGTTCCCGGGTAAACAATTAAACTAGGCATGCAGGGGCGGTTCCCAAATAATTTCTAAGATAACACAATTGCACGATAGAGATGATGATACTCACGGAGCACAGGAGCAGTTGGGGATGTCGGAGCCGAAATAACCCGGGCAACTGGCGTGCAACTGCCCGAGATCCGTTGATGAAGAGTGTTGGGGTAGATGCCGGTGACTGCTACACGCGATGCGGGGATGCCGGTGACAACTTCCCGCGGAGCAGGGATGCCGGCGACCGCTACCCGCAGAACAGGGATGTCGGCGGCCATATCCCGCGGCGTAGGGATATCGTCGACCACTACCCGCGGCGCAGGGATGCCGGTTTAGGGATGCCGGTGACCGCTGCCCGCGGCGCAGGGATGTCGGCGACCACTTCCCGCAACGCAGGGATGCCGGCGACCGCTACACGCGGAACAAGGATGTCGGCGGCCACATCCCGCGGCGCAGGGATATCGGCGACCACTACCCGCGGCACAGGGATGCCGGTGACCGCTGCCCGCGGCACAGGGATGTCGGCGACTACCTCCCGCGACGCAGGGATGTCGGCGACCACTACCCGCGGCGCAGGGATGCCGGTTTGGGATGTCGGGTCCCGTCCGAAATTGTTCGCGCAAGCGCCACTAGGCCCCACGGTGGGCGCCAACTGTCGTCGTGGCAAACAGACAGATGCCACGGGGTGGCTAATTTGTGGGGCCGATGGACGCTAAAGGATTTCGGGGAGGGATAGCGCGCTAAGTAGCACAGACAAATAAACGTAACCGACATGGGACGCGAGGATTTACCCTGCTTTGGGGCTCTCGTGAGGAGATAAAACCCCTACTGCAACATCTATCCTATTTGTGGACGCTCCATGAGCTGGGCAAGATTTACCTCTAAGAGGTCTTGGTGAGCAAATGGAAAGGGGGGAAATGAGACTGCGGGGGTGCCGTCGTCCGTGGCTTTGGTGCCTCCCCCTGGTGCTCTTATATAGAGGAGCCCAGGGGACAAAGTCTGGCCCCGACGCACTGTTCATGCGTACCGTAGACGATTTGACTAATGTGTTCTAATCACTACTGTTCCCGCATCAGCACGCAGCGTACTGTTGTCACTTCAACGCCACTGTTCCACCGGTTGGCCATGCCCTGCAGCCGCGCGGCGCGGCTGGACAGGCGAGACCCGCGCTTCCTGCGTCCTTGCCGTCCTTCTCCCTATCGTTTAGCCCATGTCCCCGCATCTTCCCTTCACGCGCACCATGCCTCTGTATACTGCCGTGCCGGGCACAACGACGAAGGCGGCTACGGTCGAGAACGCGGCCATGTCGGAGTAGAGCCCGGGCGCGGTTATGAGCTTGGGGGAGGCGGCCTGGATGCGGGGTTGACACCGAGATGGGCAACTCGGGGAGGCAGGGGAGACGTGGCCATGTGCCCAAGGCGGAGGCGCGGTGTCGGCGAAGAGGTGGTGCACAAGGAGTCGGAGGCGGTCGGACATCTCGGAGGCACGGAGTGGAGCTGAGCGCGGTCCTCCTTGCCCGACTTCGACGAAACCGAGGTCGATGCCGCCAAGGCGCGTCCGAGGCCGCCGCCAGCGTGACGAATCCGAGGTCGCTGCAGAGGAGGTGGCGCCCGTCGGAGGAGACGCGATGCGGTTGGGTCCGCCGGGACGCATCCGAGGTGGATCCGGAGGGGTGATGTCGGGGATGGACTCGGGAGGCGCTGTCGAGGTCCGTCGATGTGGGGGGAGATGGGGGCGCCGAGGTCGGGGCCGAGGGAGAGGTCGGGGAAGAAGCTTGCCGGGGCGCCGCCGAGGGCGAGAGAGGCCAGAGATGGCGAGGGCTCTGGCGAAGAAGATTGCGAGGGCGCGGGCGTGAGCCTGTAGGTGTCGCGGATGAGGTCGATGCAGGCGGCGCCGGAGTCCTCCTGGCTCGGGGGCGCGAGGTTGAGGAAGTCGCGCTGCCGAGCTTGGAGAGGCGCCGGGGCGAGTTGCGGCCAGAGCCGAGGCAGGGGAGGTCGGGCCTTGGTGGAGGAGCCAAGGTCGGGGACGAGTTGGGGTCACGGCGGCGATGTCGGGCAACGAGGGGAAGAGGTCGAGGACGAGGGGGGAGATGACCGATTCCTGGCCGTGTTCTCCTTAGTTGACCAAGTAGAGGTGAAGTTGGCCCATCCGGGGTCCAACGGCCTCGCTATCACTAGGTTCACCGAGAACTTGGCCCAGCTCTCCCGATTTCGGCCCGAGATGCTCTTCTACTTCTTTTCCTTTTATTACGCACCGACATATGAATTCCAATATCCCCGATATCAATATCATAACACCGTAGCCTTTAGGGTATCAGGGAATTCCATCCCCGACACTAGTCCCCGAGTCTATGGGGGATTCGTTAGAATAGCGCATAGACTCAAACAATTAATAGACACCAGGAAATCTCCATACCGAATGTCACGCTTTTTAGGGGTCCCGGGGTTTACAACCCCGACACGCGACAACTTTCTTTTTGGTATTTCGCTCCCTCCTCTCCATTCACCTCTCAAAGTATAACTTTCTTGTGAATTATCACTTTCTTGTTGGTGTCTCATAACATGGTGAGAATTGGATTTCTATATTAGAGGGTAGGATTCATAAAGAAGCTAACTGTCTGATAGAGATAAAAATATATCCATAAAAACATGAAGTGAATATTGTTGATCTTGAGTACTTAGTTTAAGCCAACCATTAATATTCACTATAGAATTTCTGACAAGCAAGTTGCTACCCGTCCATAGTTTAGACAAGTACATATTATTAGTGTAAGGAATCACTAGAAGGACACTCTCGAATCCAAGCAGTACATGTGTCCACATTGGGTTGCTCTGCGTCCAATTAGATCCGGACGACAGGCCTGACATTCCATCCATCATTTTCATGTTGAACGAGGAAGACATGGAGCTTCAGCCATCATCACAGCCTGCATTTTCTCCGGGGAAAACTCCATCTCAGCTTCTCCGCCATGCCAGCAAGGCATGTACGTGTATAATCGGAGGTGATCTTTGAAAGTATCTCCGTAAATGGACTCACAGTCACTTACCCATTTTCTAGATAAGTTTTTCGTAGTGCAAAAAATCATTCTCAATACTCAAGAGTCAAGTCAAATATGCACTTTGAAAATTCCAGTCACTATAGCAACCTTCAATTTTTTATGGCAAGGCAGGTTGGGGCTGCTTTTGTTGATAATAGAGTAGTACAGAGTACCAAAGGGTAAAGAGAAGAAATGCTAATCTAAATGTAACTAAGCAACAAGATCAGGCAGCTACCAAACATGTAGAAGTAGCCGTAACCTGAACTAGTCTGGTTCCTGTGGTGTGTGTAGCGAATCGAAGGCTCTGGGTCGCCTCGCAAGATACCAAGCATGGGCATCCTGCATCATCGATGCATTCAGAGCAGCCAAATTAGCAACTTTACCTTGGACCAGTATCAGTTTGAGATGTAAATAAGAATCAGAAATCTATATATCTATCTATTATATACTAAAAGCACTATACGGGTGTAAAATAGAGACACCACGTTAATCCATATCATTTCAATTAATTTTGATGGTTGGATCTAATATGCACGGTTAAGATTTAATGAAAGATCAATAATAATATAACCTTTTTAATTATCAACATAAGTCCATTGTCACGTCCATAAGTCTGTTGTCATGTACGTAATTTTTTTTTCAAAAATTTCGTACTTATAGTTGTGCAAAGCGACCGGCCACTTCTTTTGAAAAAAAAAACTGTATGGGCCCAGGCCCATATAAAAACAAATAGTTCAACTAATCAATAGGAAAAAAGGCAACATCTAGCAATCCATACCCTAGCTCCATTGTATCAACACGGGACTCTTTTTCTCTCTACACCCATAAATAAACTGCACAACCTATTTTATGTGGTGATGAAATTTATCAACTTTTACTCTTTAAGATTGGAATTTGTCGGCCCAGTGGAGACTGGGGTATGAAGAGCCCACTCTTCCCAGGCCCCGCACGCGGGCTGATCAGACAAAACAGCTAAGGACCAAGCTATCGCTTGGAGAGATCCTCGAGAGGCAAATTCCCTCGAGTGCCTGAAGAGGACCCTCGCTTCAGGAGACCCTCCCGAGGCGCAATGCGCTTGGAGGGAAGTCAACAGAAACCCCTTCACAATCCATCCCAGGCCTGTGGGGAGATGTGGGGAGACTTCGTGGCCAAGGCAGTACGACAGGGCGCACATGGCCTCTATCGTATCCGCAGGGTGACGCAGGCGCTCCCTTTGCCGTTTTGGTGATAAAGGAGTCAATAAAGTTGCGCCAGCTGCGCCAGGACAGATGGTACCTTCCTCTCTGATGATAAAGCAGCTGGACGGCAGAACACTCCAAGAGGAACGTCATCGTGGGCTACACTCCGAAGACTGTGGACTCTGCGAGCCGCGCTGCGCGGCCTGCAGCTTGTCGGCCACCGCTCCCAACTTTATCGACGATGGACCCGCATCCATGAACGATCCCGCACCGGTGGACTCCAACTCCTACATGCCGCTACCGTGTGGGGCCCAACTTGGACGCGAAGCGGAAGGAAGACGCCTGCGGCGCCTATAAAAGGAGCAAGACCTCCACCGTAGAGAAGGTCGGCCAATTGCGAGGAGAACACTTGTAAACCCTAGCTCGACTGAGTAGAATAGCCTTCGGCTTGAGGAGGAAGGAGACCATTGCTTCCCTCCCCAGGCACGAACTGCCTCAAGAGAGCCCTCGGAAAGGTCAGTTGTACTGTAACCTCCACAGTGCAATACAGATAAGCAGGAGTAGCGGTCTTACCTCCTCCTGGGGGCCGTGAACCTGGGTACGGGCTGGTGTTTTTCTCTGTCGTGGGTGTTCCTCTCCGGGCCCGGCGAGCACCGTCGTCGTGCCTCTCGAGGGTCTTGATCTCCGCGTTCAATCCACTTCACGAACTACTCTTCAGGAAGTGACCACCCCTGTTCCGTGTGAGTCATAACTCGACAGAATTGGTTGTCAGCAATTTGATTAAATATGAATGTATCTACACGCTAAAAAATATCAAGATATATCTGTATTTAGATAAATCTATGTGAATCATTTTCGATCGGAAGGATTACTTCATCCATATTGAGACAAATTTATGTAAATTATTGTATAAATATAGTTAGATCTAAAATATACGGTTAATATTTAAAGAGATAAATAGACGCGTCGTAAACGTATAAGCCCACTTGACACGGTTATGTTCAAGAAAGTATTTATTAGAAAATAATCAAACTCCCGTGCAACATGTACAAGTTAGATTGTGAAAAAAAACAGAGTTAGCGTGATTTAAGCGTGGCCTTCTAGGACTCTAGGTGCATCCAATAAGAGATAGGGTACGCGCACCAGCCATACATCATCAGCAAACAGGTTCATGCGATTCTTGGCCTGTTCGGTAAGAAAATACTTCGTGTACATACGCAAGAGAGGCTAGAGCAAGACACTGGTACATGTCTATCTTTGTTTTTATCCATCGATTTACTTTGCATGGTTCGGTGCACACCATGTGATTTCTAGATATTTGTGTCATTGTCTAATCTTTCTCCCTATGAAGTATATGTTTGACACGAAAAATAATAAACTACACGTTACAACAGTTTATCATCTTTCTACTTGCCGGGGAAAATAAAATGTGCGGACGTGCCGGTGTACAAAGTACACAAAGAAAACAACAAAAGAAAAAAAAAGACGGAAACAATATTTTATTTATCATATTGATAACAAATACAATTCCCGAACATTACGCTCCATGGCCTACTAGCGGCCAATCTGACTTGGGTGATTGCGGTCTCCTGGTTCATGAGGCCTCAGAAGGCTCCCGCTTAATTAATCTCAAGGGTTACACCGCGAGACACCTCCGATTAAGCTGTATGGTCATCGTTGTCGTCTTCGCTTCACGTCCTGTATGCAAAATTATATGAAGTGTGTGGGCTGCGGCAAAAACTCATGTCCTCGTCGGTACACGTGGTGTCAAAAGCGTGGCCTTTGTTTCGGCCTCGCCCGCCCTCGCAGTCGCGCCTCGTCGGTCTTGAGCGACAAAGATGATTGTTGTGGAAGAAGCATGATGCAGTCTTCTAAACGACTAACAACTTTATCGGGGTGTGCAAGGGGTAGGGCTCACGAGAGTATGTGGTTAGGAGACCGACGTCGGTATGAAACCAACTGTCGCTCAATTCAGCATGACCTGTATGGTCGGTGCCTCGTCTTCGTCCTACACCGAGTTCACGGTAGTCGGCGTATCTGAGGACACCGTCGCATGGACCTGTGAAAGAAAGATGGGTAATGAAGTATGTCGATGACGTGCTGCCGCAGATGCTGTCTTGTACACCGGCCAGTATGGTCGAACTTCGACCTAACACCGAGTTCACGGCAGTCGGCGTATCCGAGGGCACCATCGCATGGACTTGTGAAAGAAAGATATCGAAAATATTGCTGTGTAATGAACTATGTTGATGAGGCGACGCCGTGGACGCCGTCTTGTAAATCGGGATGTGTTTCGCTCCTACTGTACGCCGAGATGTGTTTCACCGCTGTCTTGCTAGACTCTGTACGCCAGGTTTGAGCAACAGAAGTACGCCATTGTCATGGCTGTTCACAAGAAGCAGAACTTATATGTACTCCATTGCATGCATGCCCCATCGTGCTTTGGGCACTAGCGATGCACACGTATAGCTGGACATGCCTGCATGATTTTGTTGTTGCTCTCCCGGCTGTGCGAGGCTAGAGGCTAGTATAGCTAGCTGGCTCGTTGCTTGCCTCCGGCCACCGTCACTGGGCGCGGGCAATGGCGATGATGATGGCATTATACACCGTGCCTATATGTGTCCCTATACGTCGGTCAGCGCCCACTGAACCCAGGTTGAACCTGTGCACCGAGGACCTGTACGGCCGAGCGGAGGTGCACCTGTACATCAAGGACACAAAACTGGGTGTTGCCGACACCACCGCCTTGATCGACTCTGCCTTCCGGCGTACGGCTACATGCTGGAGGACGGCGCCGTTGCTAGAAGTTGGCAGCCTTGGCACAGGGCGTCGTCTTCGTCTTCTCCTTCTTCCCTTGAGCGAGACATGGGTTCTGTCATGACAACACCTTCCTCCGGTCACCGACTTCGGCAAGCTTGGTCAGCATGACGGCGTGCTGGCGGACGGATTGTGCGATCATGTACTCCGAGACTCCGGTGATGTTGACGTTGCTCCACATACAGGGCTCCGTCGTCCATCTGCTAACTGCGAAAAAGAGATAAAAATAATAAAGAGTTCTCCTCGCCATTGAAATTCATCGTGTCCATAGCCTTCATGGTGACATCCATCTTCTTCCTCCGGAGGGCTTCCACCTAGTGCTACGTGTGTTTTTCAAGTGCTTGTATTGTGTTGAATCGTATGTGCTTGGTCTTGATGTCCGCTCGAGAGTCCTAGATCAGATGTGATCTCAGTCTTCAGCCCCCGGCCTCCCGTCTCCTTTGCACCTGTATATACAAGAAAGATACAAAGAAAAGAGGTAGGTATGGACTCCGGCTTTGCGCATCGGCCGGCAAAGTGCGTCGTCTTCGCGCTGGAACGCCGCTTCATAGACGCGCATGTGGGTATGTGTCAGGGCGCCGCCACACTTCAGGAATCCGGATACCTCTTCTCAGCGCCGGCGCTGGCTGCCTTGGGCTCCGGCGGGTGTCCTCATGCGCCCTCGGCCTTCTTCTGATGCTATCCGGCGAGCGGGGCGTGCAGGCGCGTTTTGCTTCTCGCTGCCATCTCCCCAAGGCCCCAATCTGCCTCTCTCCTCTGCCCAAGTCGGTCAGGATCCTCCTCCTTCATGTCTCCGGGTGTGCGTGCTTTTTATAGGCAGATGGTGTGAAACGATAGTAATGTCCGGCCACGCGAGCGTCAGATTAGATACGTGATCTTCGGCTTTCAGTTGGTGGCGAGAAAATCTCTTCGGCCGGCCGGCTGGCCGTGTGATCCTCCAGCGCAAGGAACGCTGATGGTTTGGACTCCCTCCCGATGCTATCTGATGGATTCAATCAAAACAACCTGTTAGCAAAAATACCTCACACGCGTTCGGCCGGGCCGGCATGAGTATGGCCACGTATACGGTGCGTCCGGCGCTCTCGTCTAGCTGCCTTGACTGGTTTACATGGCCTAGCTCGCTACATGCATTGTACGTGAGTTGATCAATGGACTAGAGCTTAGTTAATTATGGCTGCACGTACTAGCTCTACACATCTAATCGTTCATAAATTCGTGCCAAAAATGCGTCGAACAAATGCCTCTTGCCAAGGCGAGGTCACGTGTGAAGCAAACGGAACTTGGCTTGGCGATATTCAGACGCAACCAGTACAGTTCCAGTCTGAACCGGCGAGACTTCGCCCTAGCATTAGCATGCTTGGACGGGCACACTAGGGTGTGATGAATGACGATCTTTCGACTGACAATGATTTGGCCGAAGATGACTTGTGTCGAATTCTGGGTGTTGATGTAGAATGGTGCAGGTATTCCGCACGACTGTGCCGGTAAGATTCATACTAGCGCATTGCATGGTTCATGTATTTCAATATGTTGGTGTAGATGAGAAACCGGAAAGCCTTCGGTGTGGTACTGTTGCATGGTGACATCGCCAATGAGGTCGACGCCTGAAATGAAGTGATGACACCGGAAAGACCTTGGCATGATCACCGTTACGTAGAAGCATTCACCAATAAGACGAATACTATGGATGAAATGAAGACGCCGGAAAGCCCTCGGCATGGTCATCGTTGTGTAGAGACATTGCCGATAAGGCGAATACTATGAGTGAAATATAGACGCCGGAAAACCCTCGGCATGGTCATCGCATAGAATATTATGACATGTATGGGAAAACACAAAGAACTAAAGAGAGTAAACATCGAAAAAGAAACAAAGTTTTGTGTGTTGTGTTTTTAAAATGGTGGCTTTCCCGTTATGCACCAGCTATATGTGTGATATCCGAAAAGGCCGCCGAAGAACTTGTCATCAGGAACCGTCGAAAAGAACATGACGGTGATAACTTGTTTTTTTTTGTGTACGTGTGTGGAGACGCTGTCTTCAGAGATACTTCCGAGGGCAGTAGAAAGTCATACCCTAGCCCATCATGGTGCCAAGCAGACCCACAACTCCACCATGCCCCCTGCACAATGCCCCTCGAACCCAGAACCTTGTGTATGGTAGGCGAGGGTAAAAGGTTTTGGGATAACAACTTGGGAATTTGCATGCCTTATTGAGGGGTGGTGAATGGCTACCTCCCGCCTTCTTTCCAATGGTTCACCTGATGTTGGAGGCTATCGTACTTGATGCTTGATCTTTTTGATGTTTGGCCTTTTGTGAGGCCTGCTTTTATGAGCCACTTTGGATGGCCTTGATTTTGATGAATTTGCTTGAACTTTTGACTTGACTTTTTTTGATTGATTGAACTTCTTGATGATGCTTCTTCATCTCCTTGGGGGACCTACCTTGAGAACTTGGAAGGCAACCATTCACCTTGGTGGACTAAGGAACCCTCTGACACTTTATCTGGAGATTTTGGTGGCACACCCTAGGGTTGTCACGCGGCTACGCACCAAGTTAGGCAGCCCTTTCGTGATCTTTTCCTATGGTCGCGCCCTGGGGTGCAAGCCTCTGTGAGCGAGTGGCCCGCCGGAAAGCATGATGGGCGTGGAGCCTCGGCCCAATGAAGTGCCTAAGTAGTCATCTCCACTGCCTCCGGAAGCATGCACCTAGGACGTGTCGTGCTTGATGGGTGTATGATCTGATCCGCTTGCAACTTGACACCTAGTGTCGCCTTCTGACAAGCTCAACGCCAACCCAATTTTCTATCACTAGTGTGGCATGTTGAGGGAAAGCCGTTTATTTTGAATTGGGAAAAAACATCCACGTTATGCAAAGGGAAATGCACCATGGATCCGAGCCGACAGAGAAACTTCCCCATTCGTAGGAAAAACCAAAGAAAAGCAAAAAGGGCAATAGAAGAGCCAACATTTTAGCCAAAGTATTTTTTTGAGAAATCTTCCGTTTATTGGTGGCATTTGCCGGGATCCTTGAGGATCGACCAGCTGATACGCACCTCCGTCATGTACCTGCTCGATGGCGTAGAGACCTTCCCACTTTGGTTCAAACTTCCCTCTCGTTTTATGTGTGACGATGATGGGACGCACCAGGACCAACTCCCCTTTCTAGAAGATGCGCGGCTTGACAAGCTTGTCGTAAGCTCTCACCGTATTCTGGCGATAAAGCTCCAGGTTCTGCAGGGCATGAAGGAGCTCTTCTTCAAGGGCGTCAAGCTCCTGAAATCAAAGTTGTACCTGTTCATCTTTGGTGAGCTCTTCTTGAATGGCCACGCGTAGCGAGTGAAGCTGAACCTCTAGTGGAAGTACGCCTCATTCCCATAGACGAGGGAGTAAGGAGTAGCTTGAGTTGGGGTACATCTGTCGTCTCGGTGATGCTTAGCGCATCCACCGGCTTGTTGTTGTCTGATGATGAAGTTGTCTGGCTTTGTAAGCTCAGACAGGTAGGCGGCCTTCGCCTTGTCGGTGCCCGGCCTAGTGCTGTCCGCCTTGTCGGTCGGACTTGATGGCTTGCCTTCGCCTCGTCGGTGTCCGACAAGAAAATGTTTGCTTCATCAGAAAAAAAACGCCAAGTCTTTTGCTTGGTTTAGATGATGGCGATACGATGGTGAAGTGAAGGCGGAGCGGTACATCCGTCGCACCCCTCCGACTTGTCAATCTCCGATGATGAAGATGTCTGGCTTCGTCAGCTCAGACAAGTAGGCGGCCTTCGCCTTGTCGGTACCTAGCCTAGTGGTGTCCGCCTCGTCGGTCGGACTTGATGGCTTACCTTCGCCTCGTCGGTGCCTGGCAAGAAATGGTTTACTTCATCGGAAGAAGACATGTCGGTGGAGTGGCCTCGCGTTGTCGGTGTCGGGGAAGAATGGTGGCATAGGAGTCGAAGTTGACTTGAGTGTCGTAGTAGGGCCGCAGCGTTGCTTGATGTCGAGGGTATATGACATGTCGGTGGAGTGGCCTCGCGTTGTCGGTGTCGGGGAAGATTTGTGGCATAGGAGTCGAAGTTGACTCGAGTGTCGTAGTAGGGCCGCAGCGTTGTTTGATGTCGAGGGTATATGAACTTGACGATGTAGATCTTGTATCATTGAAGACGTGCGTGATTCTCGAAGAGATGTTGGTCAAGCCGTGTCATTTGGGAGTGTCGATGATGCCAATAGTCAACGTCAGGGAGATGTCGTTGAAGATGATCATTGTGTGTCGATGTAGTCTCCGGTGTAGCTCCGTTGCCGGCAGCCGGTGTGTGGACGTGCGGATGTGTTGAGATCCTACGGCTCGACGGAACGGGCTCTCCGGGCGTTCACAATGAGATGGCGTACCTGAGAACAACCAAAGAACAAGACACATGTGCCTGATGAAATAACAGTACGACATTCACATACCTTGATAGCATTATGAACTTGATGCGTGCGGCTCTTGGAGTGCTATCACGGTGGATTACACCGTGCAGCGTAGCTGCTTGCTATACCGCATGAATGCGCCGGCCGGCAAGTGCTTGTGGTAGCAGAAGACTTTGTTGATGACAACGTCATGGGCTCGGATCGCATGGACGAAAAAACGGAGATGGACAGTGTCGTGTCACGACCTCCCATCATCCTCGTCGCGACTAGCACAAGTTAGAAGTGCATCATGCCGCGTGGCGCGTCGCTGGGCTGCTGCCGACCGTGCCGTGTTATGGATGTCGCCGCCTCGGCCTAAATGATTATTAGCACCAAACTGTTGCCGCGACAATGGCGCCGGCTCATAAGAAGTTCCTGGCAACAGGCTGTACACCGGCATCGCTTCATTTTGTTGCCTTCTTCTCTCGCCTTGACGTACCACCGCCAATGGGGACGTGTGATGCATCATGTTGACGCAGATGTAAGACGATGCCGCCAATCTGCTCACGAATGCTCTTGCTGGTTCGTATGAAGAGAGGCTCGCCGGTCTTGTGCACCGTCATCGTCATGCATGACATGTCCAGTGCGCTGCAGCCGTGAAACGTTCCTCATCTCCCGTGAAACGTTCCTCATGTCGTGTGGAGTCCTTTTTTTCCCTAACCCTGAGCGGCTCCCCGGAGGCGATTAGGGTTTTGGTGAAAGTGACGGCGGCTGCAGATCTGATCGGCAGCGCGCACGACGGTGGGGGTGGACGATGTCTTTGTCTGCTGCTCCAGGAGGAAAGGAGGACGGGGGTGTCCCGTCACCAAGATCTGCTAGGGTGCAGATGGATGATGCTTTGGGGAAGCTAGACATCACAGAGGAGGAGGCAACGCCGCTAGTCATGGATGATGATGACGATCTTGAGCCGAAGTGGCTGCTGGCGGGGAAGGTCCTCTTCCGGAATCTGTTTCATATACAGACGATTTCGAGTGCTTTACGCCCTGCTTGGGGAAACCCTAGGGGGCTAGTTTTCAGATCGCTGGGCGAGAATATGTTCGTCGCAGAATTTGAGGTCCCAACGTGATCGTGATCGTGTGTGGGAGGGATCTCCGTGGCACATCAATAAGCATGCTGTTCTTCTGTCACAGTTTGAAGATTGGATGAAGCCATCGGAGTTGAAATTTGAGAAGCTGCAAGTATGGGCGAGGGTGTTGAATCTTCCCTATAATCTTAAGAATGGAGTAAGAGGTTTAGAGATCGCGAAGCAGATCGATGCGACAGCTTCTGTGGTACAGATTGATCCAGTCGGAGGGTTTTTGCGAGCTAGGGTTTCACTTGATGTTCGTAAACCCCTGAGACGATGGGTATTGATCGAATCGGCTAAGAGAAAGTGCAGGGATTGGTATGATATTGCATATGAACAGATTCCCCACTTTTGCTTCTCATGTGGCCGGCTAGGTCATGCGGATCCCTTTTGCCTAACCCCGGGTACTAGGGACGAGCATGGTGAGCTTCCTTTCAAACCTAGCTTGCGTGCTTTGGATGATTGGAAGAAGAATAACTCAGGGGAGAGCTCAGCAAAAGAATCTCAGAGTTCTCGTCGTGATATGGGCGGAGTGGATGCTCGAAAGGAAACAGAGCCTGAAGTTACTTCACCACTGCGGAAGTCAAACTCCACAAATAAGCGCAAAAGTGGTCCACAGGCTCAGTTTTATAGAAAAGTAGATATGAATATGCAGACTCAGAGGCAAGGTAATGAGTTAGCCATTGTTGCAGCTGCCGGGCGACGTCTTGGTACTGATATGTCTGTAGTGGAGGTGGTGAATGATAGAGAACCAAAGAAGAATAAACCTACACCTCCGTCATCTGAAAATTCGGCAGCGGCTGGCTCCCAGCCCTGCCCGCCCCAATGAATTGCCTGAGTGTGAACTGTCGGGGGGTGGGGAACCCAACGACAGTTCGAGAGCTTCGCAAAGTGACGAAGCAGGAAAGCCCCTCTCTTCTCTTTGTTATGGAAACAAAGATTAGAGGTGTACGGGTGGAGGACTTGAAGTATACACTTGGTTTCTCTAGTTGTTTTGCCGTCAATAGTGATGGGCTTAGTGGAGGTGTGGCTCTCTTTTGGACATCTGATGTTGATGTGGAGATTAAAAATTATAGCATTTCCCATATTGATGCAAGGGTCAAAAGAGGTGGCAAATCGTGGCGGTTCACTGGCTTCTACGGTGAACCAAGGACGGAACAGCGGTATCAAAGCTGGAGGTTTTTGAGAACTCTGTTTGCGATTGAACATGAGGCGTGGATCTGTATGGGTGATTTCAATGAACTCATGCATGCAGAAGAATAGTTCGGCGCACGAATGAGGCCAGAAGGACAGATGAGAGCCTTCCATGAGGCTGTAGCGGATTGTGCCCTCCAGGATCTGGGGTGGCGTGGTGTACCCTTCACATGGGATAATAAACAACGAGGTGTGGCCAATGTGAAAGCAAGGCTAGATCGGGCTCTTGCAAATGAGAAGTTCCTCGAGTTGTTTGAATATACGAGTGTTAAGCACATTAGTTCAGTAGAATCTGATCATTGCTATGTGATGGCTGAGCTAAAATCCACTCTGTCGATTTCGAGACCACGGGCGTCTCGTGGTTTTCGATATGAGAATGTCTGGCAGTCTCATAGTGATTATGAGAGAGTAGTGCGAGATATGTGGCAAGTTGGTGCCGGTCAGAGAGGACTGCAAGGGGTTGTGGAAGCGTTGTCTGCTGTCCAGCGAAACCTGGGAGCTTGGGGCGCGAAGGAGTTTGGTAACATGTCTAAGAAAGTTGTCAAGCTTCAGAAGCGGTTGGAGCAGCTGAGAATTGCCTCGGTGAGGAGTGGCTCATCGGAGGAGGAGCTTGTTGTCGCAAAGCAGTTGAGAGAAGCTATGCGCCAAGAGGAGGTTTGGCTCAAGCAAAGATCTAGGGTTCAGTGGCTGCGTGAGGGTGACAGAAATACCAAGTATTATCAAGCTCAAGCAGCCCATCGAAAAAGAATCAATCGGATCACTTCCTTGCGTAGGTCTGATGGTAATGTGTGTGATAACCCTGAGGAGGTGCAGGCTGAAATTTCTGGGTTCTACCAAGCGCTCTACCTATCACAAGGGTTTCGGCCTATGGATGAGTTGCTAGATGTGGTTGTTCCTTCTGTTACTCCACTGATGAATGATATGTTACAAAAGGAGTTTGACAGAGAGGAGGTGAAGAAGGCCTTGTTTGATATGGCGCCATCCAAGGCCCCGGGTGTGGATGGTTTTACGGCCGGCTTCTTTCAAAAACATTGGGATATTGTCGGCGATGATCTGGTTGCAGCATTGCTACAATTTCTAAATGGGGGAGTTTTACCTGAAGGACTGAATGACACAGCAATTACCCTAATTCCCAAGGTTATGAACCCCCAAACAATAGCACAGTTTCGCCCAATTTCTCTATGTTCGGTTCTTTATAAAATTGCTGCTAAGGCGATTGCAAATCGTCTTCGTGGGATTCTTGATGAGATTATTGGCGAAGAACAGAGTGCGTTTGTCCCATGACGTTTACTAACTCATAATGTTCTGGTGGCATATGAGAGTGTGCATGCTCTTAGGCGAAGGAAGAAAGGGAAAAATACTGCTTGCGCTGTCAAGTTGGATATGTTGAAATCCTATGATAGAGTGGAATGGCACTATTTGGAGGCAATGATGTACAAGCTGGGCTTCTCAGATAGTTTTGTACGTCTGATCATGAAGTGTGTGACATCTGTGCGGTTTGCAATAAAGTGAATGGTAAATTACTTCCTTTCTTTACTCCTTCTCGAGGGGTAAGACAGGGAGATCCCATGTCACCGTATCTGTTTCTTATATGTGGGCAAGGGCTAACTGCTTTATTGAATAATTATGGTGCCTACATTGACCGTGGTATTAGGGTGAGTTTTCACTCCCCGTGGGTGAATCCTGATGATTGCTTAATCTTCATGAGTGCGAAGGTTCAGAGTGTGGAGCGATTGATTGCTATTCTGCAAATTTATTCAGACTGTTCAGGTCAGTCTGTTAACAGAGAGAAAAGTTCTGTCTTCTTCAGTCCAAATACACCATCTAATTTGAAGAGTGTTCTGAAGACTACTTTGGGAATAATGGTAGAGGCTTTCTCGGAAAGATATTTGGGGCTGCCAACAACTGTTGGGAGAACCACGAGTGAGACCTTTGACCATATTGAGGATCGAGCCAGGGGTAAAATGAATGGCTGGTCCGAGAAGAATTTAGCTTGTGCGGGAAGGGAGATGTTGCTGAAAACGGTTATACAAGCTCTCCCTACTCTCAGTATGAGCTGCTTTAAGTTTACTAAGAAATTGTGTAAACTCCTGACTTCTCTTATGGCGAAATATTGGTGGGGAAGTTCTGTGGATAAACAAGCCATGCATTGGATTTCATGGGAGAAGCTTGTTGCACCAAAGGAGAAGGGAGGAATGGGCTTCAGGAATTTTGAAGTATTTAATCTGGCAATGTTGGGAAAGCATGGTTGGCGCTTGCTAACGAGCCCGGATAGCTTATGTGGGAGGGTGCTAAAAGGCAAGTACTTTCATAATTCAGATTTCTTGCAAGCTACTGTCCCAATAGGAGCTTCAGCTACGTGGAGGGCAATTATCGCTGGTCGTGCTGCTCTAGAAACGGGGCTCATTAAAAGAGTGGTGAATGGTTCTACGGTCTCCACTTGGACTGATCGCTGGATTCCGGGAACGGCTACACTCAAACCAATGGGAAGACTTGGTACTGAACCTCTAGAGAAAGTTTCTGATTTAATTGACCAGTATACTGGTGGTTGGAAGGTAGAGGTTGTCAGACAAAATTTTCTTGCCCCGGATGCTGATGCTATCTTGAATATACCGTTGAGATCAGCGGGTGGCGAAGATTTTCTTGCGTGGGCTTTGGAGAAGTCGGGGATCTACTCTGTAAAAACGGCATATCGCTCTCTTATGACTCGTAACGAGCTACAGGCTCTAGAGGAAGGGACGGCTATGGAATCTTCATCGACAAATGAACAGATGTGGAAGTCTCTATGGAAATTGAATGTGGTGCCAAAGGTGAGGGTATTTTGGTGGCGTGTTCTTCAGGGCATACTTCCTGATGCGGTCACACTCAAGCATCGCCATATCAAAGCAATAAGCAGGTGCGATGTGTGCCTGACAATGGATGAAAACCTGCAACATGCGCTATTGTCCTGTACACATGCGCAGAGGTTTTGGATGCAGCTAGAGAAAGGTTTGACATAAAAATCCCTGTGTTGCATCCGGATACTTGGGCGAAGGATATTCTCATGGATGGGATATTTTCTGCTGATGATCGTTGCAAGATCATCACTATTATGTACTCAATTTGGCTGTCTCGGAATAGATGGACACACGATCGTGAAGCTTTCGATCCGGTCCAGGCAGTAAAATGGGTACATGAAATGTTAGCCTTGTTGGAGCTGCCGAAGGGGGCGGGACGGTCTCCTGCTGATTTGGCGGCCGCCTGATCCGGGTTGGATTAAAATCAATACGGATGCAGCAATCAACGATGATAATGGTAATGGAGGGGCAGGCGGCGTCGCTCGCTTGCATGTTGCTTTTCTGGGTGCATGGTGCAAGCCTCTTCAAGGTGTGACGGATCCGATGATCGCCGAACTGCTTGCCGTTCGGGAAGGGGCGATCTTTGCTCGTTTGAGGGGCTTCTCACATGTGGTGTTGGAAACAGACTGTTTGGAGGTGGTGAACCTTTGGTCATCACGTGACAACTCTCGTTCTATTGCCACGCCTATCTTGGAGGAAATAGGAGAGCTAGTTGGTGATTTTGTGTCTTTTACTTTAAAGCATGTAGGAAGAACTGCTACTGGTCCGGCTCATTTGTGTGCGAAGCCTGCAGGCACCATGGCTGGGACTGGTAGCTGGCTTGAGTCAAGCCCGGATTTCTTAATTCCCAGCATACTGGAAGACTGTAATAGGATGTTGTTATCGTAATAAAGCTCTCGGATTTTGGTGCAAAAGAAAAAAAACGTATACGGTGCGTCCGGCGCTCTCGTCTAGCTGCCTTGACTGGTTTACATGGCCTAGCTCGATACATGCATTGTAAATGAGTTGATCAATGGAGTAGAGCTAGTTATGGCTGCACGTACTAGCTCTACACATCTAATCGTTCATAAATTCGTGCCAAAAATGCGTCGAACAGTATAGTGCATGGCAAGAAATTGGGCATGATGTTTTGACTCGCAATTGCACCCGTTATAAAAAGATAATTTACATGAATTTCAAAAAAAAATTCACTTTATATGTACATCTAAAACTTTATATGTTCATGCAAAAAGTTCACAAAATAATGACATTTTTTGTGCGATGTGTAAAAGGACAAAAAATGTCTCGCTTATAGCTAAACGACTATTCATATTTTTTACAGTTTAAAATATGATTTTTGGATAGTGCATGCATGTACACCTAGGAGTCAAAAAAAAAATTCCTAAGAAATGGAACTATTGAATGTGTGTGTATTTCAGTGCAACTATAGTTATGTGACAAGACGAATTATTTGGTGTCTTGATCTTATAAATATTGGCAAAACTTTGAACACAAAAGTTATGGTTTTACATCGAAATCCATAATCAAAACAATTTTTATGCCCTTAATGGAGGGTGTACAATTGTACAGTTTTGTAGGATTTAAAAAATAATATAACTTAATTAGCTGCTTAAAGTGGATTTTAATTAGAAATATTTTGAAGTTAAACCGGAAATTTGGAAAATCAGAGGGACTGCAATTTCTGAAAGGAAATGAAAATATTTGTGGTGTTGGTTGTGTATAAGGATCCATTTAAAATAATAAATGTACTTAGATATAAATACATGGACTTTAGTTGTATCAATCCATAAAGTTTTATACACTGGCACAAAAATAAGCTGTAAAAAATTGATATTATTTTTCGATGGTATTGTTTGACCTTTTAACAATGAGTTCTTCATAGCTTGGAGTGCTAGATTCAGATAATATGTCACATTTTAATTGACTGCTCATTTTTTTTGTAGTTTATAACAATAATCTTATATATTCGATGGAACGATCAAAATATATGCATACTTTTTTTAGTATAGTTGCGGCTGATGGTTAGGTCTCATTAAAGGTAGGCTTCAATTTGATCTGTTTTGAATTATAAGATTAGTTTACTTTGTAATAATATGGAACTCTTAAGACAATTCGAGCTGGCAAATTATAAAATTATTAATTCGATCAATATACAAACATGAGCACTCATATGTAGATTTCTAAAAGTCCGACAAAGGAACTTTAATTTACTCCAAATTTTATTCATCCCATGAACTTCATGTTGAATTAATAAAGTAACTAAAAGGAGAGAATTAGTGTCTTCTAGATAAATTGATGGTATTGGCATGGACCGCTTAAAGCTAGAGATAGAGCGAACGGGTTAGGATATTTTAATGTCACTAGAAAATCTAAAAACCCAGTTAGTTTGCAATGGTTCAATTGGACTATTGTAAGTGTTTCTGAAACTCGGATTGATTCCTAAAATACCGAGAAATACTAAGACCTTTAAAAGGTTTGAGCTTTCAATATTACATCCAATCTTTCAAACAAACCATGATCAACTTTTATAAATGTACAAACCAACTTCTAAACTAATATAACTGGGCATATAAAATGATAGATTTATTATAATACTGATGGTTACTATGGAAATATTTAATTCTTAATAGAGTAGTATAAGTTGACACTTTCAGACATTGCCCTCGCATTTGCGAGTGCCGCTGTGCTAATTATATAATAAAAACAATATAAGGATGTCTAATAGAGTCACCGCGTTAATCCACATCATCTAAATTAATAATATACGGTTTAGATTTAAAGAGATAAATAGACGCGCGTAAACATATAATCCCACTTGACATGTTTATGTTGGCCGCCGTGTCCAGTCGCGGCGACGTGGCCGCCAAGGTTAGACCCGCTCGTCGCGCTCGTGGACGAACCAACTAGCTACTCATGCATGTGCGCGCTTACCGGCCGGGCATGCAATCTTGCTAGCCGACGCGCGCTCGTGCATGGTGGCATGGTGCGCTGCTAGCTGCGCGTGGGCTGCTGCTCGCCGGTCGGAGGCATGCTAGCCCGTGCACATACGTACCAAATTGCTAGCCGCGGTGTGCTTGTGCGTGCTAGCTGCCGGCCGCATGCTAGCTTGCTTGGGCACCAAATTGCTAGCCGCGGTGTGCTTGTGCGTGCTAGCTGCCGGCCGCATGCTAGCTTGCTTGCTGCCTGCGCGCGCTCGCTGGCTGGGCGTGCTAGCCAGCAAGCTGCGGCGCATGGGCTGCCGGTCGCCGGTCATCTAGCTGTGCGTGCACACACTCTCCAGCCCGGCGTGCTAGCTGTACGTGGGCTTCGTCGAAGTCACATCCCCATGCTCGCTCTCAGCCTCGAGCACTGGCGCGCTGCCTCGTCTTCGGGAAGCTTCCCTGAAGATGCGCCGTGCGCGAAAGGTGTTTGACACAATGTCTAATCTCATTAACAGTTATCCTGATCGGGATTGTTGATTCCCGGTGAGCCAAACAGAGTCAAGGTTTTAAATAGATCGGAATTTGAAAGGTCAGTCTGCCAATTTCCGTGATTTAAAGTTGGGGGTTCAATTTAGCTAACGTCTACAAGTGTTTGTTTTGGACTTTTTCCTATTAGAAAATAACCAAACTCCCGTGCAGCATGTACAAGTTAGATTGTAAAAAAAAACCGAGTAAGCGTGATTTAAGCGTGGCCTTCTAGAACTCTAGGTGCGTCCAATAAGTGATAGGGTACACGCACCAGCCGTACATCATCACCAAACAGGTTCATGTGATTCATTCTCTGCATGCAGCTTGCCATGATCGGTAAGAAAATACTTCGTGCACATACGCAAGAGAGGCTAGAGCAAGACACTGGTACATGTCTATCTTTGTTTTTATCCATCGATTTACTTTGCATGGTTCGGTGCACACCGATTGTTAGAATTTGGAGCCCATTAGTGGGGCAGCCCAATAAACAAATTTGAAATCTCAAAGCCCAATTTAGTGGTAGCACATGTGAGTGGAGTAGGAGCTAAGTTTAGTCTCATACTGCTAGTGGAAGAGGAGTAGCACCAGGTTATATAGTGTAGTGTGGTGCTACTTAGTAAGCTTGTTAGAACATGAGCCTCTCTCACGTGCTGCTCCTCCTCCGCCGCTCGCACACACGCACCGCCTGCCCGTCTCATCACGAAGCACCGCGCAGCGCCGCGGGAATCTCGCCGAGCCGAGATTATTTTTGCAGTATAGGAAAACGGTTTTGACGGACGCGTCGTGATTAACCAGTTCGAGTCGCTCCCGGATCGTGAGTTACCAACCGACCTAAACGTGTGTGACGTGGGCTTGCCCCACTCCGTACCCGTAAGGGTTTTCCGAAGACCTGCGGTATAAAATGCCCGACACTACGTGCGTTGAGGACATCTGAACCAATCTAGGTTTTGCCAACTCGTGCCTTGCGCCGCCATCGTAGTCTATTCTATCCCGAGCGCCGGCGTGCACCGGCGAACGGGACAACAGGTCTCCGAAACCCTCGTCCTTGTGATCCTGTATGGGAGAGGGCGAATAAGGTTTTTGGGAAGCGCTCTGCGCGACTGCTCTCAACCTCTTCATCACGGCTCGCATTCCTGTACGCTCGTCGGACTCACGGGCTGCTCGTCAACAACGTCGCCATCGTCTTCAGGAAGCTGCTGCCGTCGCTGATGCTGCTGCAACAACTACGACGACTACTACGACTACTACGACTACTTCATCTACAGTTGTTCGGTACGTTCATCACGTGCCGATGTGCCGATTTAGTATGTCTATGTGTGTAGACGTTTTGCTGCTGTTCGTGTTAATTAATACTCCTAGTATTTGCGAGATTAACATGCTAACGGTTGTTGTAGTAATATTTAATATACTGGATTTAATCATGAAAATTATGCCTAATAATCCAACAATCCAAAAACCTTATTTGTGTTATAGGTAATTTCCTGAATTAAACATGAGACATCTATCTGATTCGCTAGGCCGGACAAGTAGACTGGTGTGGATTTTAAGAGATGGCAGATCAAGACCACATTGTGGTTGTGATCACTGAAAGTGTTCGAGGCCAGTGAAGATTTACCTGAAAGAACTATATCTGACAAGGATCAGAACAAGTTCAAGGATACCAACACTGTTTTTGTGGGACTCGTTCTGAGTGTCCTTAGCAACAAGCTGTTTGATGTGTACATGCTTATTTCAGATGACAAAGAGCTCTGGGAGGCACTGAACGCTAAGTTCGGTGTAGCAGATGCTGGCAGTGAACTATACATCATGGAAAGCTCACATGATTACAGGATGGTTAACAATCGTTCTGTAGTCGAACAGTCTCATGAGATACAGTGCATTGCGAAGGAAGTTGAGTACGCTAAGTGTGCCTTACCTGACAAGTTTGTGGCCGGGTGCATTTTTTTAAAATATTTACTGTAAGGCAAAAGCCCCACAGTCTTTTATTATAGCAAATAACGGGGACTATACAAGGAATATAAGGGGGGGGGGGGGGGGGAAGAGAGGAAAATATACCACTCTACATCAGATTGTTAATCCAAGAGAAGTTAACTCCTGTACATGTTTAACTCTCACACGATGCACATGCAAAGTGATCTCATTGATTAAACCCCTTTTCCAAGATCTGAAGGAAGGTAGCACTTGTTGGAAAATGGTTTCGTTTTTTGTTTCCAGATATGCCAAGCCGCTATAATGACCACTTCAGTGAAAAAAGGTTTCTGAAAGCCCCTCCTAGCTTGCTTAAATACTTGCTCAAAAGAGGGACCAGGAGCCCACTGTATTTGCAGGTAATTCCATATACGGATGCTGAAGTTGCAATCAAAGAAAAGATGTACCCAATCCTCAGTTGAGTGTGTAGGGCAAAGGACACGGTGTAAAACATCCGTAACATTCCAGTGCCTTCGTCTCAGCATATCTCTAGTATTTAGACGATCACTGACCAACAACCAGGAAAAAACTTTAAGCTTCAATAAAACCTTGCTCTCCCATATCCACGAATAAACTTGACTGGCTTTTTGATCTTTGAAGTAGTGGTGGTAGTATCTTTTGGAGGTAAAGACTCCATCTTTCCAAATAGTTCTCCAAGCATCCGGTAGGTGGGGGTTTAGGTTTACCGTGATTAAAAGCATCTCCATCTCGCCAAATTCAAAAAAAGCTTGCTGAGAGAGAGGAAGGGAAAATAGCTGAGTGCGATCAGTTGTAGTGTACATAGCTTGTACAGAGATGTTGGCATCTTTTGTGGCCGGGTGGATTATTGCAAAGTTGCCTTCTTCATGGAGCAATTTCGCCACAACTCTCAAACACAAGACACAGGGGATATCAGTTGAAAACCTGATAACGTCTCTTGATGTTGAGGAGAAGGCTTGGGCTAAGGACACTGCTGAGAGACGTGGTGAAGGTCAGTCTAGCGCCAACATGGTGTAGAAGAACCATAACCACGACAAGAACAAAGGAAAGAATAAGCCTGCTTTCAATGTACTTTAATTGATGATGCTACTAGGTTATGTTATATATATTTGTTGCAAACTAAAGATTAAGCTTTAGACTACTTTAAAATTTACAAAGCCGAAGTAGAAAATCAACTAGAGAGAAAGATCAAACGTCTTAGGTCGGATCGTGGTGGCGAGTGTTTCTTCAAAATATTTGATGTATTCTGTGAGGAACATGGTATTATTCATGATAGGACGCCTCCCTATTCTCCCCAGTCAAACGGGGTTGCTGAGAGGAAAAACCGCACGCTGACTGACTTTGTGAACGTCATGTTAGACACTGTTGGTTTATCTAAGGCATGGTGGGGGGAGGCTTTATTGATTTCGTGTCATGTCCTGAATAGAGTTCCCAACAAGAATAAAGAGAAGAGCCCTTACGAGGAGTGGTCTGGGAGAAAACCATCACTTTCTTATTTACGCACTTAGGGGTGCTTGGTGAAACTCAATGTTCCAATACCTAAGAAATGTAAACTCGGACCAAAGACAGTGGATTGTGTCTTTCTGGGTTATCCTCAGCGGAGCATCGGCTATAGATTTTTAGTAGTTAAATCTGAGGTACCTGATATGCATGTTGATAGTATTATGAAATCTCGTGATGCAACATTTTTTGAGAACATGTTTCCTATGAAGGATATGCATAGCACTGTTAGGATTTCTTCCGAGATATCTACTGAATCTGGTTCATCTGTTGATTAATCTGAACAACCACATGTTCAGGAAGTCCTTGAGAAGGATGACAATGAAGCTCCAAAAAGGAGCAAGAGACAGAGGATTGAAAAATCCTTTGGTGATGATTTCATTGTGTACCTTGTGGACAATACTCCTACGTCCATTGCAGAGGCATTCACATCTTCTAATGCGGATGACTGGAAAGAAGCTGTCCATAATGAGATGGACTCGATTCTTTCTAATGGAACTTGGGAATTATCTGAACGACCCTACGGTTGTAAACCTGTGAGTTGTAAGTGGGTGTTCAAGAAAAAAGCTAAGGCATGATGGTACTATTGAGAAGTACAAGGCACGGCTTGTAGCCAAGGGCTACACTCAGCGTGAAGGTGAAGATTACTTTGACACCTATTCACCTTTTGCTAGACTGACTACCATTCGTGTACTACTTTCCCTGGCTGCCTCCTATGGTCTGATCGTTCATCAAATGGACGTAAAGACAACTTTCCTTAATGGAGAGTTGAAAGAGGAAATCTACATGGATCAGCCTGATGGGTTTGTAGTAAAAGGTGAAGAGAGAAAGGTGTGCAAATTGTTAAAATCTTTGCACGGGCTGAAACAAGCACCTAAGCAATGGCATGAGAAGTTTGACCGAACTTTAACTTCAGCGGGCTTTGCCATTAATGAGGCTGATAGGTGTGTGTATTATCGCCATGGTGGTGGAGATAGTGTCATATTATGCTTGTATGTTGACGACATACTAATTTTCGGTACAAGCATGATAGTGATAAATGAGGTCAAGTCTTTCCTGTCAAAGAGCTTTGATATGAAAGATCTGGGACAAGCTGATGTGATTCTGAACATCAAGCTGGTTAGGAATGAGAGTGGGATTACGTTAACGCAATCACACTATGTTGAGAAGGTCTTGAGCCGATTCGGCTTTATAGACAACAAGCCTTCTCCAACACCCTATGATCCCAGCGTGACACTCAGAAAGAACAAGAAAGAGACGAGAGATCAATTAAGATACTCTCAAGTGGTCGGTTCACTCATGTACCTTGCGAGCGCGACGAGACCTGATATCTCTTTTGCTGTGAGTAAATTGAGCAGGTTCATCTCTAACCCGGGTACTGATGGCATGCACTTGAAAGGGTCATGTGTTATCTGAACGGTACAATGAGTTATGGGATTCACTATTCAGGGCACCCAGCTGTGCTTGAGGGATATTGTGAATCAAACTGGATCTCAGATGTTGATGAGCTCTACGCCACAAGTGGATATGCGTTTATTCTTGGTGGTGGCGCAGTATCATGGAGGTCTTGCAAACAGACCATATTGACGATGTCAACCATGGAAGCAGAACTTACAGCTTTAGATACAACTTCTGTTGAGGCAGAATGGTTGCGTGAGCTCTTGATGGACTTGCCGGTGGTTGAGCAACCATTACCGGCCATCCTTATGATATGTGACAACCAAACGGTTATTGTCAAAGTGAACACTGCTAAGGATAACGCGAAGTCATCAAGACACGTTAAAAGACGCTTGAAGTCTGTCAGGAAATTGAGAAACTCCGGAGTAATATTTGTTTCGTATATTCAAACAGACAAAAACCTGGCAGATCCCTTTACGAAAGGACTATCACGTAATGTGATAGAAAGTGCATCGAGGGAGATGGGGTTGAGACCCGTGAGCGTTACTCCATAGTGGTAACCCAATCTATGTGATCGGAGATCCCGTGAATTAGGACCTGGGAAGAACAAGCTAGTGGTGTGACAGAGGAGAGTTATTACCTGGGGTCAATTGGTTCTGTGCCATGGTTCGATGAGTTTTATTGGTATGTGCCATACCCGCACTGTTTCTCTGGTATGTGCCCTGGTTTTCTCTCTTATCGCCCAAACGCTCGTTTCCCTCTGGTCAATCTATTTTAACCGGTGGGGTCGGCCTGGCGCGGCTCGGCCTGACGCGGTCGGCCTGGCGCGGCTCGGCCGGAATTTAGTGGGGTCGGCTAGTGGGGTCGTGCCTTTGACCTTAGAGCATGCATGCATGCAAGTGGGGCCAGCGGCGGCGGAGAGCATGCATGGAGCCGTACGTGCGTGTCCAAGCATGTGCTCGCCGCGCCATCAATGGCCGCGCCTTCAATGGCGTGCCCCCCTGGCCGGCAAAAAGCTACCTCTCCGCTTACAGTGTAGGCCCGGACGCGCATCTGCTCCGCCGTCCTCGCGTCTCTCTTGCCTACTCTGTCCTGCTCCAAGCTGAGCAGTCTGGAGCCGAATTAATGTCCGGTCGCCATTACTGCCTTCTAGACCGCGACGTCGTCCAGAGACCACAGATGGCATTAAAAGAATCCATCTCCTTGGCCGTTGCGCTCACAAATCCCCTCTTCCTCTCCTAGACACCTTCGCCCAGTCCCTCATCTCTCCATGGCTCGTGGTGATGGAAGCTCCACTCCCAGCTCGAACCGCCACCGCCGCCACGTCCCCTATCCTTGGTTTCTTGAGGCGAGCGAGGGAAGCGACCTGGGGAGTGGGCGTGGGCGTGGGGGTGCGCGTACTACTCCAAGCTCGAGCAGGTGGCGAGCGAGGAAAGCAGCATGGGACGGGAGTCTCCAAGTCCAAGGGGCAGGGGCAGGGCCATTACGCCCCGATCTCATTCCCTTCATCTATCTGTCCGACGAGGACGACAAGGAAGACCAGGGTATGCACCGGACCATGGCCTGGAATGAGGAGGTCACTGAGGTGCTGCACCCGTGTTTGGCCTGGGCCATGGCCGACCAGAAAGCCATGGACCTTGCCAAGCATTCCGCCGCCGAGCAGCAACGGCTCAAGATCTACTTGGAGAGCCAGGGGAAGAAGGAGGACATGTGGTCGGCGTCGAACAACAACGCCTCAGAAGATGTGGATGCCAAGGGCAAGGGCAAGGCCGAGACGGTGGAGGTTTCCGATGACGAGGACGAGTGGTAGTCCATTTTAGTTATTAGTTGCTTTATTAAGGGCAATGGCCTTGTGCTTGACGTTTCCAATTGTGTGTGTAAATTCATTTCAGTTCCACTGGTTTTGACTTAGAAATGAGGCCGTTTACCCTACCTTTGGAGCTCATTTGAAACACATTTTTCAGCCAGTCCACCATTTTTGCTTAGAAATGAGGCCGTTTACCGTACCTTTGGAACTCATCTGAAACATATTTTTGCGGTGACTCCACCATTTTCTACTTAGAAATGAGGTCGTTCATCCTACACTTGGAGCTCATTTGAAACACATTTTTGCGGCGACTCGATAATTTTTTTCTTAGAAATGAGGATGTTTACCCTACCTTTGGAGCTCATTTGAAACACATTTTTGCGGCGACTCGACCATTTTTGGATTAGAAATGAGACCGTTTACCCTACCTTTGGAGCTCATTTGAAACACATTTTTACGGCGACTCCACCATTTATTGCTTAGAAATGAGGCCGTTTACTCTACCTTTGGAGCTCATTTAAAACACATTTTCAGCGAGTCCAAAATCATTTGAAAATTTATATCGATTCAAGCAAGATTTGAGCAAGCTCATCACTATCCCCATTTGGTTTGCCAAAATACCCATTTGGTTACGACGGGTAACAGCCAAAATCCGCATTTGGTGCGCCAAAATACCCATTTGGTTTTAATACCCATTTGGTCTCACTGAGACAAATGGGGGTGGGCGAGCCAAAAATCCCCGTTGGGTCCACTCATCAGCGGGTGTACAGCCCTTCTCCTACGCGCACATCCAATCAGATCGCAGAACGAGCTTCTCGCGGATCGCCTGTAGATTCTCTCTGGAGGAAATCGGACGGCTGCATATTCCTTCTAGAGGAAATCGGACGGCTGTAGTTTGATCGACATTTGAAATGAGCTTCAAATATTCAAACAAATGTCCAAAAAGGAAAATCATGCACATATAGTCGTATTATGTCATATACTACCGACTCAAGTTGGAAAACATGGTCTACATACATTCAAAAGGAGAAGGGCATGGAGATCATGTGATATTGCATAACTCAAACAATGAGGTCTAAGGTTGGAGAGAAGTGGTTTTTGAATTGCAACATGAAATTTTCAAAAACCTCACAAAAGCTTCGTTTTGGAGTGACTAAGAAGGACCCATGCTTAGTTTTTCATTTTCATGTTTTAAACTTGTTTAAATGTTGGTCAAACTTAGGTTTGACCAAATTTGAAATAATCATAATAAATTTAAAAATTATCGAAAAAATGAAAAACCGACGCACATAGTTTTAATATGTCATATACTAACGACTCATATTGAAAAACATGGTCTACATACATTCAAATGAGAAGGGCGAGGATCTCATGTGATATCGCATACCTCAAATGTGCAAATGAGAATTGTAACATGATAATTTCAAAATACTCATGAAAGTATCATTTAGGAGTGACTAAGAATGGTCTAGACACAGTTTGCGCACAAATTTTACACATATGTTCGCCTGTTCGCGCCCAGAGCACGCCGGGCACGCTCTGAGCTCGTCTAGAGTGTGCACTTAAGGTGTTCGACAGAAGTACAATAACAAATATTCAAACGATTCAATTTTATAAACAAGATCTACACACGTTCAGATCGCTTAACTACACAGAGCGTGCATTGTGGGTGCAAGTTCACGTCCAGTTCGTGTCTAGATTGCGCTTGATGTGTTGACACGGATGCACCGATACGTGTCTAGTTCGTGTTCGGATATTTGCATGTAAGAAGAAAATTAATCGCGTCAGTTCTAGCAACAAATGCTTCTGATACGTGTAGATGTCTCACAACATCTTATCTCCAACTGTAGTAAATTTTACCAGAACGGCGACGCGCATCAACTGTTCGACAGTTGTACTCGACACGTATAGGGGCACCAAATGACGCGGTAAACATTTACAGGCATGTCACTTCGACTAGACGTGAAGCGCGGTCACACGATGTCATTATTGCGAATGAAATCACAATGTGCATTATGTTGTCAAGAAAACCAAGAGATGCGCATGTTCAGTGCCCAAGCGCGGTTATCGATTTATATGCCGGCGGTAGTGAATTCATCACGAGCAGTTATCCCTTCACTAATAAAAACCCCAGCGCGCATTGGCATTGCCGTTCACTCGCTCTTCTCTTTTCTGTATGAAAAACCCCAACCACCACTTCTCTCCAACAACAATGTCGTCGAACGACGAGCCTTGGTGGTAGAACCCAGCCATCCCGAGCGACTCTGACGGGGAGGGCAACCCGATCGAGTGGTGGGAGGAGGGCCACGGCCACGGGAACGGCGGCGGCTCCGGCACAGACAACCGACTCCAGCGACGACGACGACGATCACCACGGGTCCGAGGAGGAGGACTCGGACCCGGAGTTAAACAAGGGCGACGAGGAGGAGGACGACGACGATAACGACGAAGAACAGGACATGGAGGAGGAGGTCGAGGAGGAGGACGACGACGATGAGGTCGAGGAGGAGGAGGAGGACGACTCCTCCGAGGACGGACCGCCGCCCAAGAGGCAGCGCGCGTAGGAGCCGCGCCCGGCGATCGTCATAGTAGTAGCAGCAGTGCATTAGTTGCACTGCTACTGATAAGTAGTAGTATTAGGCCGCCGTCAGCGTAGTAGCAGTGCTGCATGCACTGCTAATATTTTGTAATTGTTAATATTATCCTAAAGTTTAAATTAGTAGTATCAGTTTCAATTCTAGTTATAAATCGAGTTTCAGTTTTCAAATCGAGTTATGAATCCTATTATAAATCGAGTTTCAATTAGTACTAGCAGTTTCACTAAACAATGACGTACCAATCAACAAATTATCAGTTACATTAATGTTAATCCAGTTAATTCAGTGTTAATTCAGTGTTAATTGGGGCGGAGATACCCAAACTGGGCGTCAGACTCGTCCCTTCCTGTCCCCACTTGAGCGGTCCCACTTGGAGGAGGATGACGTACTACTCCAGTCAGCCCGAGCCGAGCCACGCCAGCCCGACCCCACCAGTCAAGCCAAGTGCGGGTCAAAGGAGGTTGACCAGAGGGAAACGAGCGTTTGGGCGATATGCGAGCAAACCAGGTCACAGACCAGAGAAACAGCGCGGGTATGGCATAGACCGATAGAACTCAGGTAGGTATGGCACATAACCAATTGTCCCTATTACCTAACCCTCTCTATGTGAAGAAGCACAACTCTTAAAATCTGTAAGGCAGGTTGGCGGCATGCCTTAATGTATTTATGTTGGCTATTCATAGCAAAGATGTTGTTCTACAGAGCATTCTTGAAAGAACACACCTATATGAGTCAAATTGTTAAACGTCGCAATTTATGAGATTTGGGTGATCTCTAGTAAACTCTTGAAGAGACCAGGTAGTATGACGCATATGCTACACCCACGGGGTAGGCTACTGGCAGCAAAGTACCAGTCATGATTTTGTGTGAAATCTAGAAGGACCTAACTTGCAATTCAAGGTTCGTCCATTGTTCAAGTTGTCGATAGACGTAGCTCAGGCAGAAGTTCAACTTGACAGTCTCTGCTCAAACACTGGTATATAAACAATACTCGAGGTCTGGCAAACATCTCTAAATAGGATTTGCGATCTGGTGGGGGATTGTTAGAATTTGGAGCCCATTAGTGGGGCTGCCCAATAAACAATTCTGAAATCTCAAAGCCCAATTTAGTGGAAGCACATGTGAGTGGAGTGAGAGTTAAGTTTAGTCTCATACTGCTAGTGAAAGATGAGTAGCACCAGCTTATATAGTGGAGTGTGGTGCTACTTAGTAAGCTTGTGAGAACATAAGACTCTCTCAAGCGCTCCTCCTCCTGCTCCGCCGATCGCATGCACGCACCGCCCGCCCGTCTTGTCACGACGCGCCGCGGGTTGTGGGAATCTCGCCGAGCCGAGATTATTTTTATAGTACAGGAAAACGGTTTCTACGGATGCGTCGTAGTTAACCAGTTCGGGTCGCTCCCGGATCGTGGGTTACCAACCAACCTAAACGTGTGTGACGTGGGCTTGGCCCACTCCGTACCTGTTAGGATTTTCCGAGGAGCTGCGCTATATAATGCCCGACACTGGGTGCGCTGAGGACATCCGAACCAATCTAGGTTTTACCAACTCGTTCCTTGCGCCGCCACCGTAGTCTACTCCATCCCGAGGGACGGCGTGCACCGGCGAACGGGACAGCAGGTCTCCGAAACACTCGTCCTTGTGATCCTGTACGGGAGAGGGCGAATAAGGTTTATGGGAAGCGCTCCGCGCGACTGCTCTCAAGCTCTTCATCACGGCTCGCCTTTCGGTACACTCGCCGGACTCACGGGCTGCTCGTCGACAACGTCGACATCGCCTTCAGGAAGCTCCTGTCGTCGCTGCTGCTGCTGCTGCTGCAACAACTACGACGACTACTTTGACTACTACGACTACTTCATCTACAGGTGTTCGATACGTTCATCACATGTCGATGTGCCGATTTAGTATGTCTATGTGTGTAGACGTTTTGCTGTTGTTCGTGTTAATTAATACTCCTAATATTTGCGAGATTAACATGCTAGTGGTTGTTGAACTAATGTTTAATATACTGGAATTAATAATGAAAATTGTGCCTAATAATCCAACAGTGATTTCTAGACATTTTTTTGAGAGAAATTTCTATACATTTTTTCATTGGCTAATCTTTCTCCCTGTGATGTATAGTGCATGGCAAGAAATTGGGCATGATGTTTTGACTCGCAATTGCACCCATTATAAATAGATAATTTACATGAATTTAAAAAAAAAATCAAATTTTCACTTTATATGTACATCTAAACTTTATATGTTCGTGCAAAAAGTTCACGAAATAATGACATTTTTTGTGCGATGTGTAAAAGGACAAAAAATGTCTCTCTTATAGCTAAATGACTCTTCGTATTTTTTACAGTTTAAAATATGATTTTTGGATAGTGCATGCATGTACACCTAGGAGTCAAAAAAGATTTTCCTAAGAAATGGAACTATTGAATGTGTGTGTATTTCAGTGCAACTATAGTTATGTGACAAGACGAATTATTTGGTGTCTTGATCTTATAAATGTTGTCAAAACTTTGAACACAAAAGTTATGGTTTTACATGGGAAGTCCATAATGAAAACAATTTGTATGCCCTTAATGGAGGGTGTACAATTGTACCGTTTTGTAGGATTTCAAAATATAATACAACATAATTAGCTGCTTAAAATGGATTTTAATTAGAAACATTTTGAAGTTAAACTGGCATAAAAATAAGCTGTAAAAAAATGATATTATTTTTCGATGGTATTGTTTGACCTTTTAACAATGAGTTCTTCATAGCGTGAAGTGCTAGACGGAGATAATATGTTACTTTTTTAATTGACTTCTCATTTATTCTTTTTGTAGTTTACAACAATAATCTTATATATTAGATGGAACGATCAAAATATATGCATACTTTTCAGTATAGTTGCGGCTGATGGTTGGGTCTCATTAAAGGTAGGCTTCAATTTGATCTGTTTTGAATTATAAGATTAGTTTACTTTATAATAATATGGAACTCTTAAGATAATTCGAGCTGGCAAATTATAAAATTATTAATTCAATCAATATACAAACATGAGCCTCATATGTAGATTCCTAAAAGTCCGACAAAAGGAACTTAGATTTACTCCAAATTTTATACATCCCATGAACTTCATGTTGGATTAATATAGTAACTAAAAAGAAAGAATTAGTGTCTTCTAGATAAATTGATGGTATTGGCATGGACCGCTTGAAGCTAGAGCTAGAGCAAACGGGTTAGGATATTTTGATGTCACTAGAAAATCTAAAAACCCAGTTACTTTGCAATGGTTCAATTGGACTATTGTAAGTGTTTCTGAAACTCGGATGGATTCCTAAAATACCGAGAAATACTAAGACCTCTAAAAGGTTTGAGCTTTCAATATTACAGCCAATCTTTCAAAGCAAAAACTCCGACATAACACATCACTACATTTTATAAACACACCATGATCAACTTTTATAAATGTACAAACCAACTTCTAAACTAATATAGCTGGCCATATTTATTATAATACTGATGGGTTACTATGAAAATATTTAATTCTTAATAGAGTAGTATAAGTTGACACTTTTAGACATTGCCCTCGCATTTGCGAGGACCGCTGTGCTAGTTATATACTAAAAGCAATATAAGGATGTCTAATAAAGCCACCACGTTAAGTCACATCATTTTAATAAATTTTGATTGTTAGATCTAAAATCTGTGGTTAGGATTTAATGAAACATCAGTAGTTACGTACTCCTTACCACATAACATGTTTTGACACGGTAACACTTACCTCTTAAAAAAAACCAGCCGGACCGGCCACCAGGCACGATAAACATAGAGCGATTTGCAAAACAAAAAAACGTACGAACCTTGCTACAGCGATCTGAAAAAAAGCACGTACTACGATAACACTTGATCTGTTTAGAGAACCAGCCGGACTAGCCAGCTTAGCTGGAGCGATCTGCAAAAAAAAAAAGTTATGTACCAACATATCTAGGAGTTTTGAGTTTAAAAAGAAAAAAATCTGATAAGTAGCTACAAGAAAGTTTAGTAAAATCAAAAGTTGTATTTATCCTCTTCTAAGTTTAGTAAAATCAAAATTTGTAAACTTTGACCAACAATGTGGCAATAAATATAAACATTAATCATATTAAACTCCAAAAATGTGAAAATATTATTTATGATTATTCTTATAATGATAAATTTATATTTTAGATGTTGATATTGACGAGGGTGTAACTCGGCAAATCACAGGGTTGTCCACCCCGGGTTGATTGAGTGGGAGAGAGATTAGCGTTAGTGATCACGGCGGCTGACAAGCGGGGAATTTACCCAGGTTCAGGCTCCCGGAGGATAACACCGTACTTTCTGCTTATCTGGTATTAATGGCGAGTGGCGATTACAATGGCGAGATTACGATCTCGCTAGGTTTTGTGGTGGTTGTTCGCGTGTCCTTGAGACGAGCGACCCTCCTGGCTTTTATAGGTAAGCCAGGTCTCGGGTGGTCGATGCCGATGACAATTACATATATGGCAGGTTATGAGACCTAACCGATTTGGACTAGGTTGCACGGTACCCCTAGTGGGCCTTCTGTGGGCCTTCTCAAGCTTGGCGCGGCCCAGGTAGACTCACCGTGGGCTAGTCGAAAAGTAGCCCCACGTCAGTAGCCCCCGAGTGCTTGGTCGAATCGTAGAGTCGGGTAAAGGACTTCTTCCTCCTAGGCCCGCCACCAGATTGCTTGTTCTTGAGTTCGAACCCGCTTTCCTCAGTCGAACAGGACACTCCCGATGAGAATAATCTCTGCAGTGGAATTACTTTGCCTTGGCCTTCCTCTGAAGCTTGCTTCTATTCGGCCTGTTGGCTTACTTGTAGATGGATTCAGCTGCTTGAGCTTACTCAAATTTTTTTGCCACCCGAATGATTGTTTCGGGTTCTCGGATCAACACCCTGTCCTACTTGGTTGCTTTCAGCTGTGAAGCTTACCACTCGAATCGTGCATTCAAGTTGTCTTGTTGTTTCACGTCTTCTTGAGAGCCATTGGCTTGATGATATCAATGATGACGCTCCGTGGCACGCCTCTGCGCCCGATGGGACGTGACGTAGCGGGGCCCGCTGTCCGAGTTGACTGCGGTCAGCAGTTGTCACGTCTCTCCGAACTGCGCGCGAAATTTTCGCAGCGCGATGATGACGCCTTGATTCCCGTGCGTAGTGGACGAAGTGGGCGGCGACGGTTAGTCTCTCCTCGCGACACGTGGATGGCTGGATACCGTTGATTGTAACAGTTCTTTTGCAGACGGCTGAGATGTATCTGGCACGGCATAAGCACTGCGCCGCAGCGCGAAGGCATATCATCTTCTCCAATCATCCGCGCCTCCTTTCCTCTGCTTTCTACCATTCTTGCCTCCATCCAAGCTCTGTGCCTCTTGTCCTCCCACCTTCTACGATCCCTCGAAGCCATGGGCAAGTCGAAGACCGCCGCTCGTACCTCCGCCGCCGCCGCCGGAGCCGGGTTGATGAAGAAACCCGATGGCGACTGGCAGAGGTCCACGGTGAAGAAGACGGACCTCGAGTTGTTGCGCATGCAGAGCCTCCTGTCACCAACGGATTAGGCCCAGGTACGTGCCCCTGGCAAAGAGGTGTACCCCGCGCTTCGCGAGGGGGAGCGCGTATGCTTCGTGGATTTCCTCCCACGGGGCTTCGGGTTCGCTCTCCACGATTTCGTCCGTGTTCTCTTGTATGCCTATGTGGTTCAGATCGACGATCTGACCCCCAATGGCGTCTTGAGCATCGCGAGCTTCATCGTGCTCTGCGAGTGATTCTTGGGGATCGCACCTAACTGGGCGCTATGGAAGTCGCTCTTTCTTGTTCGCAAGAATGTTGGAAAGAGCGGGTTGACATACCCAGTGGGCGGCTTCGGCATCCAGGTGCGCGGTGACACCGCGTACTTTCAGATGAAGAAGGCGGACTCCGTCCAGGGGTGGCGGAAGAGGTGGTTCTACATCCAGTGGAACCAGGAAGGCCTGGCGCAGTTCGACGGCGAGCGCGGGTTGAGGAAGACTCGCGCCTGGTCGCACCCGCTTGCCGAGGAGGAGAGGGAGTCCGCAAGGCCGCTGCTGAGCATGCTGCGCAACCTCCTCAAGACCCTGGGGCGCGATTCGGGTGGCGTCTACCTGATGGCCACCTTCTTCCGGCTTCGCGTCCAACCGCTTGGCGCTCGGCCCCACCCGATGGCAGTCGAGGGCGTCAGCGACCAGCCACTCGACGACGAGGAAGTGGAAACCAAGGTGAGGGGCATCACTAACCTCCGAGCCGCGTACCTTTGCAACGTCAAGTGTCTGGTTGCTGCGTACGGAGCAGCGAACCCTGTTCCCGAGGTGAGTTCTTGATTTATTCTTTTCCTGGCTTGCTTTCTTCTTCTTCTGTTTCTTGAGTCGACTTGGCTTTGCTTGCCGCAGGGTCGCTCTTTTCTGGTCAGCCTTCCTCCTCTCCCGGAAAACGGACCCGACGACGAGTCAAAGTTTTTTGAGGAGGAGGGTGACGATGAAGACCTCCCGTCCGCTCTCTCTCCTAACGAGGAGGTGGAGGACGATGACGAAGAGGAGGCACCCGCACGGAAAAAACTGAAGCGGCGAAGCGGTGGCGATTCTGCGACTGCTTCGTCACCCACGAAGGATGCGGGTGTTGATATGGAGGAAGCCGGCATGTCCTCGTCGGGTACCCATCACGACTGGGACGAGGCCTTGGTCGCTCCTCCTGTCAGCTCCGCGCCGCCGCGCGCGTTTGCGCGGATGCCTTCCCTCTCCGTGGGGAGTGACGACGACCTCGAGACCACCAGGTGAGTTACCTTTTGCCCTGCTTCCCTCGGGTTGTATTTTTGAGTCTCAGTCTTCAAATTTAGTTTCGTCTTGCTTTGCTCCAGCCGTCACTCTGGCGATGTCAACTCCCCTCGTCGCGAAGTGGAGCATACATCTGCTCCCTCGACAGAGTTGGTGACGCAGGTGGTGATCGAGGAGCGTGCTCCGACTGGCGGCTTCGCGGCACCGAGTCGTACTCCTCCTTCGACTTCGGAAGATGTCGATCTCCTGAATCACGTAAGTCTTGTTTTGTTCTTGTAGTCTTGAAATTTCATCGGGTGCGCGATCAGCGCTCCCGATGGGAGTAGCCCCCGAAGGTGTGGGTGACTAGTATAGTCGCCCGCAACTTTATCAATTTCTTGCTTATTTTGCAGCTGTACTACCGCCAGCAGCTTGAGGCAGCCGCTGCTTATGTTCGCCTGGAGAAGGAGAGGGACCAGCTGCGCACCTCTCTGGACCAGGCTACCAAGCGGGTTGAGGAGTTGGAGTTGAAGCTCCAGGCTCAGGCGGAGCTTGAGAAAACCCTGCACGAGTCCCAGGACCGCGAGCGAGTGTGGGCCATCCAGGAGAAGACTCAAGTCGACCGCCTTCTCTCACTCGTCGGTGCCCTTGGAGGTGAGTTTTCGGCTTTGACGCCTACTTGTATTTGCTTTGCTCTTTGCTGACAATTGGTATTTTTGTCCAGAGAGATGCGGTGGCGCTCCTTCGGAAGGTTCGTCGAGTGACGAGGTTGTCTTGGCGACCGCTGTCGGCTTCCTCGACCGCGTCTGCGCGTATGCATCCGATGCGCTGCAGAAGTCGACGGCCGCGCTGCAGAAGTCGACAGGAGCGCTCGTGACAATGCACCGCAGCATCTTTCCGAGTGACCCGCTGCCGACTGCCGTTGATGCCCTTGCCGCTCCGTTCGAAGACGACGCGACTACCCTTGCGGACTTCACTCGGACGCAGACGGTACGCGGCTCCGAGCTGACCTTCTAGCTTCTGCTAGGCCATCAGGTTGCTGGCGACTTTGAGAAGGTTGTCAACGGCTTCCCTCGAAGGTCTGATGGGCGGACGGCATCTTCGAGCGGGGTGAAGGCGCAGGCTACACAGCTGGCTGTGAAGCTTGTGGCTACCTTTGAGAGGGCGCTCGCCAAGGCGACCGAGGTGGCTGCTGCTCGGAAGAGTCGCTCCCGGTCGGAGTCTGCTGCCTAGGGGCCATTGTTGTGTAGATTTCCAGTAGTCGCGGTGGCCTGTACTTTTGTCTTTTGCTTGTAATGACTGATGTTCTGTCGGGTCTTCTGGCCTTGAACAATATTTTATGTCGAAATTGAGTGTTTCTTCCCATCGTCTTTTGCTTTTGCTGAGGAGTCGCCTTTTTGTATTGACTCTGTGTATTCCTGGCAGACTGACGTGCGTGGAGTCACTCCCACTGCTACGGCGACTGGCGCGAGTGGCGAGGGCTCTTCTTCTTCGGCTGTGCACCGTCGTAGATCAACGCCAGCTCCTCCGCGAAGTACAAACGACCAGCGAATAATCACCTATTTGAAGAACAAGGTGGTTGAGCTTGAAGCGAGTCTTAAGCGTGCCGAGATGGATTTGCGGCGCTCTAAGTCGCATTCTACTGCGGAGTTCTCCCAGCGCGAAGATTTTTTGCTTGGCGAAATCGACCTGATCAGTCGACAGCTGCAAGGTTGGTATCTTTTGTGGCTTGATTTCTTCATTGAAACTTGCCTGTTATGACTTCTATCTTCTGGATGCAGACGTGAACACAGATTGGCAGGCTGAACAGGCTCGTGTTGAAACCTTGGCAGTTGCGCGCCAAATGATCGAGCAGGTTCAAAAGCTGAGTGAGCACCATGTAGGCCCACTCGACGCGCCGAAGGACGAGCCTGCAGATTAGGGGTAGCTGTCTTCTGTTGTACATGGTTAGCTATAGGGGGCGAATTTGCCAATGTAAATGACAATGTATGAGGTTAAAGGAGTTCTGGAGTAATGGGAATGAAACTATTTGCATTACTGTGCGAGTATCTGCTGTGGCTTTGACCTGTATGGCGCATCCCCCGAGTACCTTGGGTGACAGACTAAGTCTGTGTTGTGAACCTGTGTGGCGCAGCCCCCGAGTTCTTCGAGTGGCGTCCTAGGATTTTTCAAGTGAGACCTATATAACGCAGTCTCCGAGTGTGTCGGGTGGCGACTTAGGGTTTTAGGACTTGACCCGTATGGCGCAGCCCCCGAGTAGCTCGGGTGGCGGCCTAGGATTTTTCAAGTGAGGCCTGTATGGCGCAGCCCTCGAGTAGTTCGAGTGGTGGCCTAGGGTTTTTCAAGTGTTACCTGCGAGGCGCAGTCCCCGAGTACGTCGGGTGGCGACCTAGGATTTTTTACTTGACCTGTGCGGCGCAACTCCCGAGTAGATCGGGTAGATGCCTAGGATTTTGTGAGTGGTGCCTGTACGGCGCAGCCCCCGAGTGATTCGAGTGGCGGTCTAGGCTTTTTCAAGTGTTAGCTGCGAGGCGCAGCCCCCGAGTGCGTCGGGTGGCGACCTAGGATTTTTGACTTGACCTGTGCGGCGCAACTCCCGAGTAGATCGGGTAGAGGCCTAGGATTTTGTGAGTTGTGCCTGTATGGCGCAGCCCCCGAGTGATTCTAGTGGCGGCCTAGGCTTTTCTTTCAACCTGTATGGCGCAGCCCTCGATTGATTCGAGTGACGGCCTAGGATTTTTGTTTGACCTGTATCGCGCAGCCCCACGAGTTGTTCGAGTGGCGGCCTAGGTTATTGGTTGCCTTGATTGAGAAGGTAAAGTGGACAGCATTTTCTTCAAATCACTTTATAGATTCTTGCGAAAAGGCCGCCTCATTAAAACCCTTCCAGTCCCCTTAGGTACCCTGGTAAGGGAAAGAGTGCGTCTGAAACCTGTCGCGTTGACATGCTATCCTTGGTACAATGATTGGGTCGACTAGGCATAGAACCGACGAAGTTGTGCGACGTTCCATGGGTTGCTGCAGACTGCTCCTGTCTTCGAGTCCTTCAGGCGATAAGCTCTGTTGCCAATTGCCTCTGTCACAATGTATGGGCCCTCCCATGGGGAGGTGATCTTGTGCACCTTCTTCTGCTTGAGGCGGAGGACCAGATCGCCTGCGACGAAAGCTCTTGGTCACAACCTCCGTCCATGGTAGTTGCGCAGGTCTTGCTGGTACACGGTTGATCGCGCCAGGGCGATGTCGCGGGCTTCATCCAGGATGTCCATGCTGTCTTCGAGTGCCTCTTCTGCATCTGACTCGTCGTAGGCGACCACCCGTGGTGCGTCAAACTTGATGTCGCAGGGTAGTACCGCCTCTGCACCGTACACCATGAAGAATGGAGTGTACTGGGTGGATCTGTTAGGCGTGGTTCGCAAGCTCCATATGACTGATGGCAGTTCTTCCACCCATGCGCCTGCTGCGCGTTTCAGCGGTACCCGCAGGCGCTTCTTGATGCCGCTGCAGACTAGGCCGTTGGCTTTCTCGACTTGCCCATTGGATTGCGGGTGCGAAACAGACGCGTAGTTTAGCTTGATGCCTTGATATGAGCAGAAGTCTTTGAATTCCTCGGCTGTGAAGTTCGAGCCGTTGTCCGTGATGATCCCGTTTGGCACTCCGAATCTGAAGATGACGGACCTGATGAAGTTGACCGCTGATGATGCAGTCGAAGTTGTGATGGGCGCGGCCTCAATCCACTGGGTGAACTTGTCGACTGCGACCAGGAGGTGAGTGTGTCCTCCGGGTGAGGATTTCTTCAGCGGGCCCACCATGTCCAGCCCCCATTGGGCGAAGTGCCAGGCTAGCGGTATTGTTTTTAGCTCGGACGCCGGGGCGTGTGGCCTGTTGGCGAACTCCTGGCACCCGGTGCATTCTTTACTAGATCTTTGGCGTTTTGCATAGCGGTTGGCCAGTAGAACCCGGCTCGTAGCGCTTTGGCCACCAACGCTCGACTGGTGGCGTGATGCCCGCAGATACCCGCATGGATGTCGAGTAGGAGGGCTTGGCCGTCGACTGGATCTATGCACCTTTGTAGGATTCCTGAGATGCTTCTCTTGTAGAGTTCTCCGTTGATGACGGTGAAGCTTTTGGAGCGCCTGATGATGCGCTTTGCTTCGAATGGGTCTGTTGGCAGCCTCTGGTGCAGTACGTATGTCAGGTATGGCCCTGTCCACGTAGCTTCGACTAGCATGACCTCCATGGGCTCCTTTTCTTGGCTTGGCGGGTTCGCGGTGCTTGTTGCTGGTGTGGAGGGGATTGCTGCGGGTCGAGTCTTGATGGACCTCTGCGTGATGCGCTCGAGGAAGACGCCAGGTGGTACTGGGACCCTATCTGATCCCATGTTGGCGAGGATGTCGGCTTCCTCGTTGCTGTCACAGCCAATGTGTCGCAGCTCGCAGCCGTCGAAGGTGCCCTCCAGCTGGTTGTACAGGTCTCTCTAGGCGATCATGTTGTCGGCGATGGCCTCGAAGGATTTCATGGTTTGCTGTACAACCAGGGAGGAGTCGCCGTAGATCATGAGGTGTGTGGCGCCGCAGTTCCTGGCCATCCGCATGCCGTGGATCAGGGCCTCGTACTCGGCTTCGTTGTTGGAGGGTGTTGGGAAGTCCATCTGCAAGACATACTTCAACTTGTCGCCTTTGGGGGAGATGAGCACAACTCCTGCCCCAGCCGCCTTGAATTTCTTGGAGCCGTCGAAGTACATCGTCCATGTGTTGGACAAGTCGGGGACATATGGTAGCTGAGCTTCTATCCACTCGGTAGTGAATTCTGGAAGGACTTGGGCCTTGATAGACTTCGGGTGAGCGTATTTCAGCCCCTAGGGTCCTAGTTTGACAACCCACTTGGCGACTCGTCCTGTCGCGCGCTGATTTCTGAGGATGTCCGCTAGGCCGGAGGAGCTTACCACCGTGATCGCGTGCTCGGAGAAGTAGTGGACAACCTTCCTGGAAGTCATGAAGACCCCGTATGCCAGCTTCTGGTAGTGCGGGTAGTTTTGCTTGGACAGTGTTAGAACTTCGCTGAGGTAGTAGACTGGCCTCTGGACAGGGTGACTATGCCCTTCTTCTTCCCGCTCGACTATGAGTACCGTGCTCACCACCCTGTTTTTCGCTGAGACGTATAGGTATAGTGGCTCGTTTTCTAGTGGTGCCACCAGGACTGGGGAAGTCGTTAGGGTCTTTTTGAGCTGGTCGAACGCCTCTTGCGCTTCTTGTGTCCACTCGAACTTGTCCATCTTCTTCATCAGTTGGTAGAAAGGCAGGGCCTTCTCACCCAACTTACTTATGAACCGGCTGAGAGCTACGACTCGGCCGACTAATCGTTCCACTTCCCGGAGTTTGGTGGGTGCTGGCATCGTGAGTATGTTCTGCACCTTCTCAGGATTTGATTCGATTCCTCTTGCGGAGACAAGGTACCCCAGTAACTCTCCGGCTGGCACGCCGAACACCCATTTTTCTGGGCTGAGCTTGATCTGATATGCGTCGAGTGCCGCGAAGACCTTGCGGAGGTCGTCGACTAGGGTTTCTTCTTTTCGGGTCGTGACGACGATGTCATCGACGTAGAGTTGGACAATTTGCCCGATGAGCCCTTTGAGGCATGCTTGCATGGTGCGCTGATATGTGGCGCCAGCGTTCTTCAACCCGAAGGGCATCGTGTGGTAGCAAAACACACCGTCGGGTGTGATGAACGCCGTTTTTTCTTCATCTTCGACTTTCAGCCTGATCTGCTGGTAACCTGAGTAGGCGTCCAGGAAAGACAGGCGCTCACAGCCTGCTGTCGGTTCGATGATCTGGTCTATCCGCGGGAGCGGGAAGTGATCCTTTGGACAACATTTGTTGACTGCGGTAAAGTCCACGCACATGCGCAGTTTCTTCGTCTTCTTCTTTTCCACCAGGACAGGGTTGGCGACCCAGTCCGAGTCTTTGATCTCTCGGATGAATTTAGCGTGCAGCAGTTGGTCGATCTCCATGGTGATCGCACCCCGTTTGGGTCCTAAGAAGCGTCGCATGGCTTGTTTGACTAGTCTGGCGTCCTTGTGGACTTTTAAAGAGTGCTCGGCGAGATTCCTGGGTATTCCTGGCATGTCAGAGGGTTGCCATGCAAAGATTTTCCAGTTCTCACGTAGAAACTTGGCGAGCGCGCTTTCCTATGCAGGGGTCAAGCTTGATGATACTTTGACCGTCTTGCTGCTGTCAGTCGGATGGACTTGGTGGGTTACGGTGTCATCATTTGTGTTGAAGGCGGCGTCTTTGGCTAGCTTCTTGCGGGGTGGAAAGATGGTCTTGTCGTTGTCGACTGATATGGCCTTGAAGTGCTCTTCGACCCCGAGAACTCAGAGATCCTGCTGAACTCGCGGTCGCAGCTGTTGGAGCGGTCGAAGTCGCCGCGCACAGTGATTACCCCTTTGGGTCCAGGCAACTTGATCATCAGGTAGGCGTAATGAGGTACTGCCATGAACCTGGCAAAAGTTGGGCGCCCGAGTATGGCGTGGTACTGTGACTTCCAGTCGACGACCTCGAAGTCAATCGACTCTTTCCTGAAGTGCTCGGGTGTGCCGAGTATGACGTCGAGTGTGATTGTTCCCATGGGTGTGATTGCTTGCCCTAGTAGTATGCCGTGGAAGGTGGTCTCCGACTCCGGCAACTTCTCCGTCGACTTGTTCATTCTTCTCAGGGTGTCGGCGAATATGATGATGATGCCGCTGCCTCCGTCCATGAATACCTTCTTCAGGCTATAGTCGCCAATTAGGGCTTCGATAACCAGAGCAGCGTGACCGGGTCAAGTTACCTCTGACGGGTGGTCTGCCCTGGAGAATGTGATTGGTGTCTCTGACCCTCTCAGGTAGACTGGTACTGCGTGCAGGCTGGTGGTAGCCTGGAGGACTTGGCGGGTGATGAGCTTCTGGGCCCTGTTCGAAGGGCGTCCTTTTTGGATCATGTTGAGTTGTCCTCGCGTAGTCGGGTATGCGTCGTGCGCCGCCGTCTGGACTTCATGCTGCGGCTGCTGCTGTGGGAAGGTCCCAGCCGCTTGTGTTGTGTTGTTGTTTGCGGGTGCTGCCTGAATAGCGAGATGCGGAGCTGCCGGCAGTGCTTGCACGGGAGTGCTGATTTGCTGCATAGCCTGGTAAATCTTGCGTGCTTTGCGGCAGTCCTTCAGCAGGTGGTTGGCACCCCACTTGCCTGTGTCCGGGTTGCGGAACGAGTGATGCTTGCAAGGTTGCATTAGTTCTTCGGCTGGGGTCAGCGCGTGCTTCCACTCGCGCTTCTGGCTTCCATCATTGTGGCTAATGCTGCCGCTGCTGCGGTTGTACTGCTGCGAGCTGGACTGTCGACCCTGATCATATTGGCGACTTTTATCTCGTGTGTCATCACGGGGGGTTTGATATCCCGCCGCTACTAGCTCGATGGTGTCGAGATTGGTGAAATGTTGTTTCTTCTTCTGGCGTTCATCCCGCCAGTTACTTGTTTCGGCTTCCTTCTTTGGAGAGGTGTCGCGGACGCAGTCCTCTCCCTCGGCCCACTGGTTGGCTATCTTCATGAGCTCGATCGTGGTCTTTGGCTGGAGCCTACCAAATACCTCGCGGAGGCCGCGGCGAGCTACGTCGTGCATGAAAGCATACATCACCCGGTCTTCTGAGACGGGTTCCATGGTGTTTCGGAGAAATGTCCACCGCTGGATGTACGAGCGGAGCGACTCGTCTCTTCCTTGTTAGCAAGCTTGCAACTCGATGTAGGTCGTCGGCCTTGCGTATGTTACATAGAAACTTTTTATGAAAGTATCTTGGAATTCTTCCCAGGTTCGGAAGGAGTCCTTGGGCTGGCTGGTGAGCCACCCGCGCGCTGAGTCCGTGAGCATCGGCTGGATGTACTGCATTGCCGTAGTCGATGTCCCGCCTTGGCAGGTGCAGGCGATGAGGTAGTCTTCGAGCCACGGGCGCGGGTCTTGCTTCCCGTCGTACCTGGGGGTTCCCGCTGTCAGCTTGAAGCCCTTGGGCATGCGGGTGTCACGGATGTTGAAGCTGAAGCATGCGGCACCGCACGACTCGAAGTTGCGATCGGCCTATTCGTCCAGGTTCGTCGTGTCAGCCGAACGCTGGCTGCGGTTGCGGTCCACCGTCCTTTGCGTAATGACGTTGCGAAGATCTTCGCCTGGTTGGGCTTGTCTTAGTGGCTGCACTGCCGGGACCCCTGATGTTGCTGGCTCGCGGGCTTGGTGCGCTCGCTCTTCACGTGCCCGGTTGCTTGGCGCCCTGGTCGCCAGAGCTTCCTCGATTGCCTTCATGGACATGATCTGCTGCTTGTGGAGAAGGGCGCGTGCGTCTCCCTCTGGTGGCTGCGTGAGCCGAAGGTATGTTTTGACTTCTATGATGGCGGCGTTCGCCGTTTTGGGGACAGGTATTCTGTTCTTGTCCTCGGTGACGAAGGACGAGTCGAGGTTGCGGGTGACCCTGGCTCGATCGGCGTCCGTCATGAGGGGAACACGAGCTCTGTGTCGCCGTCCTCCTTGGTTAACTTCTGTGGAGGAAGTAAACGAGATGGCAGCCCGTCTGGCACTCGATGCATCCGCATCCCTTTTGCGCCTGACCAGCTCGTTCTTTTCGGCGCGAAGTCGCTCGCCTTCCTTGCGTAGCAAGTACTGGACCGCTAGATGATCCTCTCTAGGTGTGTCGGGTGGAGGGAACGTGCCATCGTCGACATGCTTCATGGCCCTGATCCCTATGTCACGCGTGATGGTGAGTCGTGTCTGGTCAGGCATGACCACCTCCAGTGGATATGCGGGTTCCTCGTCGCCTTCTGGGGGCGCTGTGCCAACCATGAAGACTTGCGCGGGGTAAACCTGGGTAGGAGTGTTTACGCTGCCGATGCTGCTTCCGTCGTCCGAATCTTGCTCTGGATAAAAAATTGCTGCTACATGGTGGGCAGCGCAGTCGTCGTTGCGTCTTCTTGCGATTGTCACCGTGGTCATGGAAGGAGATTCCGCAACCACCGGAGCGAGTGCGATTGGCTTGGGGTAGACTTGATGGGCCCACGAAGATGCGCGTGATGCGGCTGTCGGCAGCACGCCCTTGGTCGCACGCGCGGGTGCAGTCGTGGTTGAGGTAGATCTTGACTTTGCCGGACGTGCGACCGAGATGGTTGGAGTAGACTCGATCTGCGCGGCAGTTGCCGAGGTTGTCGATGTAGTCGACGCAGGTACAATCTTCACGGGCGTGACAGATGCGACTCCCGCGGTGGGTGACGGCGATTGCGGCGCGAGGGTGACCGATGCGGGTGCTGCCGCCGCGCGTGGAGCGGTTTCCGCGGACCTGAATATTCCGCGACTGTCGACGAAACAGTATATGGAGCCAAAGGTGATGTGTATACCTTTGTACAGATCGGCGTACACCGAGCGGTGGGCCGGAGGGTGGAAGGCGTACTCGAAGGAGCCGAAGCGGATGGGCTCTCGGGTGGTGCAGACGTCAATCTTCATTGCGGATGGAGCCGGTGCGACCATGATTCCAACGCTTGTTGTGTTTTCCCACAGACGGCGCCAATTGACGAGGGTGTAACTCGGCAAATCCCAGGGTTTTCCACCCCGGGTTGATTGAGGGGGAGAGAGATAAGAGTTGGTGATCACGACGGCTGACAAGCGGGAAATTTACCCAGGTTCAGGCTCCCGGAGGATAACACCCTACTTCCTGCTTGTCTGGTATTAATGGCGAGTGGCGATTACAATGACGAGATTGCGATCTCGCTATGTTTTGTGGTGGTTGTTCGCGTGTACTTGGACACATGTTCGCGGGTGGAGGGAGTATTAGGTTACCAAAACATTTGCAATAGTTGTGGCAACTTTATTTATTGTCACATTATGGAAAACATTGTGATATATTGTAAGATAAAACATAATGTTATTTTGAACCACTTTCAACCAATTACAGGTAATGCCCTCGCATTTGCGAGGGCCACCTTGCTAGTGATAATAGTGGTAAATTCACGAACAAATTTTTTCCTGATATATTGGTAGGATCCCCGCCTCTTAATTTTCACAAACAAAGATTTTTTTTAAGATAATGAGCTCCCCTTAATGATTTGTATTAAAGAAACCGCCAATTTCTACATGATATAAACGAAAGGAAGAAAAAAGAAACGAGCAAACAGAAAATGTAGCAAACCACCGGCTCTCACTAACAACAGAAGGCTGCCTGGAGCAAAACAACTGCAACACACAAAGGAGCTCAAACCAGGATTTTTAGCATTTTGTTTTCATTCTAAATAAAATCACTTTCGATTTTCTTCTGCATGGCCGAGATTCACAAATTTCACAATATTTCGAAGATTTTCTTCAACAATATCAGCATTCAAAGTTTAGCGATTAGAGCTCGTTTGGTAACCATCACTTTTACCGGAATCATGGAATTCAATTGAGATTTCATATCCAACGTGTTTGGATGTCGTGGAGTTGTAAACATCATCTTAAAGTTACAGTGAGTCTCTTGGCATTTTAAGTCAACTCATGTTTCTAATCCTGTCATTTTGTTTCTACCAAATAAATCAATAAATGTGTCGAACAACCTCTTAGCAAAGTTAAATGTGATGGTACTGATTTGAGCTTGCGACGAAAAAACATGTAGTGTGGACCCTGCAGCAATGCACTGAAACCAAGGTTGTGATAAAAACTTGCTTTGTTTCTATTATAAGCATTAAATATGCCCTTGCCTGCGCGATTCTTCTCACACAGAATAGGCCCCTCCTCTGCTAACCTCGGATCTACCCGAATAGCAATAGGAGCTTAACTGAACACTGTTCCCATTTCCTGTCGGAAACGTCAAACACATGTTTTTCATTGCTCGCTATCGCTATTCTGTTCGGGTGAGTCCTCGGCCCCTTCGGTGGCATCCCAGCGGCTTTGTTTCTTGACTCTTTTTTCGGAAGCAAGGGGAAAAATAATGCTCCAGGCATTACGCAAGCTGACTTTACTTTAGCTTGCTAGATGTCTGGACTGCGGGACACTCGCTCTCCCTTAGCCGGTCGAGCTCCAGCCCTTGCCAGCTCTATTCCAAAGTCAAAAGAGCAATTGGCCTGCAAAAATAAAAAAATTGTTATGTTCTCTTTTAGAACAAACAAAAACAAATTGGGTAGAAAAGGAGCAGAAAAAGATCTGTGGATTAGACGCCCTTTCTTTCCAGGGTTTTTATTAAAAAATGTAACACCCTGTTCTGACCATATTGCACTATGTATCATCATTCGATAAACCGAGAAATGCTTCTTCTCTCTGATTATAATTAGAAATAAAAATGGAAAAATTCGAAGGGTATTCAGAAAAACACAAATCTCCTCGGTCAAATTATTCTTTTTATTATTATTATATACTAGCCCGCTGGTGGTAGAATCCCTCTGTCTCACGAGCAAAACAGCCAAGTAAGCTAAGTTTGGATCTGATAAGGTTGGGTTTAAGTGTTATTTTTTTCAAAATTAATTGAATTTTTTGGCTGATATAAACTTTTTTTGCTCCTCAATGAGAATCATTAATTTCACGATATTTATCGAAGAAATGTTTTTCCCTGCCTAAAACCACAACACGTGAAATCATCTTATAAAACATTGAACATGACCAGATAGCCAAAGACATAGGCCAAGAAACTTCCAGTTTGTCAGCCTCGCCAGAGCTCAGCCAAGACAGATTAAGAAGATTTCCCGCATCATCAGCTTGATCCTCTATACTCCTTTCTCAAGAAGTTTTCGACCTTTGTTTTTATGCAATATTGCCCAAGAATAAATCATATTAAATGCCAGTTGAAGGGTCATCAAGAAACTTATGATTGAAGCAATCTTCATTTATAGTTTTCCAAATAGTCCAGAAACAGTAGCACCCCCAACAGTTTGCGCTGGGACACTGGGAATGAATCGATCCACCCACTAGCTAGATCCACAACACTTTTGGGTGGTCTAACGAATCCAAACCACACATCACAATTTTCCATACCAATACCAATGCCACAGGCAAAGCGAAAGGCATGGACTGAACTCACCCACTGACGAGGACCCACGTCAATTTGGGTCTTACCGTTGTACTCCAGGTACAACATCCGAGGACCTTAATCAGCAGGCACATCCCAGGGACTAGTTTATGTGGTATATTGTCGGGGAGGTACCAAGCCTTCTCCCACGTTGCCTAGATCTTCGATCTGCCTGCGGTATAGAGCTGCTCGCACGTCGTACGAACGGCTGAGTGTTCAGATTGTTTGCGTGCCCCACTGAGCGAGAGGACTCGGCTGCCCCTCTCTGGCCTTCTTATGGCGTTCGTCCACGATTTTCTGTTGCTCGATTATCCGCTGGTTTTGTTGCCACATGAAGTACTGGAAAGCCTTGATTTCTTCCTTGATGGAGTCATCCGCCATGGACTGGCAGGTGTTGTGACGACCTCAGATTGATCTGGCAGTCGTACTGTCAGCAGGTATGGAGTTGGAGGGTTCGGTTATGGGGTACTCTGAGCTTCGCCTCCTGCGGCGGCTGGACCAGCCATGTAGACTTGGGCGGGTGGGCCGTTTCACGCGTTGTGGCACTCGTCGCTGCTGCTGCAACTTTCGTCATGCTCGGAGTCGACGCCGTGTTAGCTTGTACTAAACACGCCTACTTTAGGTAGCTACTCACGCTTTAGCACTTGGACACAAACTCAAAGAACTCAAAGGAATGGACACGAACACAAGCCCTTGGTGCAGCTCAAAGCTAGCTGCGTTTTCTTGAGGTTGCTTCACTACTTGTGGTGTGCTCAGAACGGATACATGGGTGGCCTATTTATACTTCTAGTGAGCTAGACAACTACTCCTTGTGTGAATACTTGACCTGGGAGGTTCAAGAGGTCAAGCCGCCAGTCAACATCATGAGCTGCAAGTAAATCATCACCTGACATGCAGCTTTGCAGCTCCTGCAGGTTTGCAGTTTTTGTTGGCCTCCATTCTACGATTTCATTCACACTCCATCGTCTGTGAATATTTTGACTAGCTCATGGACTACCACTACACATGCACGTACTGCTCTTATTAACAAGCAACTAGTTAATCAACAATTCTCCCCCTAATCTAGTTGCTGATGTTGACGATGTCAATTCTCCAGCGCAGACTTTAAAACTGAATCCGACCAAGTGCTTTAGTTAGGATGTCCACGAGCTGGTCTCCAGTGCCGATGTACTGGACGTCAACCTTTCCATTTTCGACGCACTCCCTGATGAAATGGAAGCGTGTCTCGATGTGCTTACTCCGGTCGTGGAAGATTGGATTTTTGCACTGCTGAATTGCGGACTTGTTGTCCACAGGGATTGTCGCGATATCATCCTTCTTCACGAGGAGGTCGCTGAGAAGTCGGTTGAGCCAAACTCCTTGACATGCCGCAGTCGTTGCAGCAATGTACTTCGCCTCGCATGATGAAAGTGCGACCACTTTCTGCTTTTGTGACTGCCACGTCACAGGGCTGCCACCGAGCATGAACAATGCACCCGAGGTGCTCTTCCGATCGTCGATGTCGCCCGCCATGTCGGAGCGCTGTAGCCGATCAGCTTGCCTCCGTCCTCATCCCTGATGTAGCGGCAACCATAGTTGCGCGTGCCAGTGATGTACTGCAGTAGATGTTTGACAGCAGCCATGTGTTATGTCGTGGGCTTCTGCATGAAACAATGCTGCGGTAGAATGTTGCATCCACCGGTGGGTTTGAGCTCTCCTTGCTCAGTTTGAGCCTGGGCTCCATTGGGATGTGCCTTGGGTTGCAGTCTCCCATGCATGCCTTCTCGAGCAGCTTCGTAGCGTATGCGGCCTGGCCGAGTGTTATCTCGCCAGGTGCCTGCTTTACCTCGATACCGAGGTAGTAGCTGAGCAGTCCCAGGTCACTCATCTGGAACATGCCCTTCATCTCCAGCTTGAACTTAGCGATCTCACGCGCGCTTGCTCCGGTCAGGGGCAAGTCGTCGACGTAGACACCGAGAAGCAGTCGCGTGTCGCCGGTGCCATGCGCATAGACGGCATGCTCCGACGGGTTTTTCCGAAACCCAAGCGACAAGAGTGTGTTGTCCAGCTTGGCATTCCAGGCCCTCGGGTCGCAGTCCGTAGAGTGCCTTACACAGCCGCAACACCTTGCCTTCTTCTCCTTCACGGGCAAAACCAGGGGGTTGAGCCACGTATACCTCCTCCTGAAGGTTGTCATTGAGAAACGCCGATTTGACGTCCATGTGGTGCACTTCCCAACACTGCTGCGTTGCAATTGCGATGAGCACGCGCACAGCGTCGAGTCACACGACCGGGGCGAACACCTCGTCGAAGTCGACGACGGCGCGCTGGACATAGCCTTTTGCAACAATGCGAGCCTTGTGCTTGATGATGTCACCAGCGTTGTTCTTCTTGAGTTTGAAGACCCACTTGACCCCGATTGCACGATGACTCGCTGGCAAACTTGTGAGTTCCCAAGTGCCATTCTCCTCGATGGCGGTCATCTCCTCCAACATGGCTGCGCGCCATGCTTGGTGTGGCTCGGCCTCGGCGAACGTGGCGGGTTCCTCCCCCGACACTAGAAGAAGCTCCTCAGTAGAGTCAGCAACAATGTTGTCGATGGTGCAAAACCTACGGAGGTGTCCATCTCCAGCCTCTGAGGTTGGTGTCACTCCGGATGGAGGTGACACGAACTCCACTGGAGCGCCATGACCCTCACGTTGTGTAGCAGGCACAACTGCAGGTGTTGCTGGTTCCTCGGGTTGCAGTGGGAGAGTGGCGAAGCTGGTGCGCTCCCCCGTCGCCTACAAGCCCGTCGTTTTCCGTGCCATCAGCGGTTCATAGAACAGGGAATTCGACGGTGAACGTGTCAGCCGGGTGCATGACGGCCTACTCAGCCCACTCCAGCTTGCGCCCTCGTCAAATACCACGTCTCGGGAAACATGTGCGCGTTGTGACACTGGGTCGTAAAGCTTGCATGCCTTTGACCCAACATCACATCCCATGAGCACCATGGGCGTGTGAACGGGAATCCGGCACCTAGAGGGGGAGTTGAATAGGTTCTATTACAAATTTTAGGTCTTTTCAAATTAAGGCTCAACACAAAGTTAAATTCTCTAGATGTGCAACTACGGTCATTTTACCTAAATGACAAGCTAAGCAATAACAAGATAAACAAGAGTATACGACAAGCAAGTAAGGGAGTAAGGATTAGGGGAACCAATTGAAGCACGCGGAGACGAAGAGGTAATCCCGAGTTCCACCCAAGGGTGTACGTATTGTTGGAGAGGTGTGCGCTACCACAATAGGTTAGTCGCAACGGCACAGAGGCTCACCTTCTTCTCCGATGAACTCAACCACAAAGGTTACGAGTTCACCTTCCACTATTGATCCCCTTTAAGGGTGGAGATCGAATCCCTTACAAACGCTTGAGTCACTCACCCACAACATAATTGGGGGCTCTCAAGATGACCACAAAAGGTCAAGGCAACACCAAGATTACAACAATGGTGAACTAGGTTTTCCTACCGGAACCCTAGCCACGAAATCCCCAACTGAATGGGGGAGAAATACAAATCGCTTCGGTGAAGATATAGATCCGGTCCTTCTCTTCCAATCCTCCAAAGATCAACGGATTTGAGTGGGGAGATTGGGAGATCTTGATGATTTGAGCTTTCAAGAAATGCAGGAGAGAGAAAATCTGAGAGCTGGCTGTTCTTGAGTGAGTGAGGGGGTATTTATAGCCCCTCCCCATTTCTGGCCATTGGTTGTGTCGTCCAGTCGGAAATTCCGGTGTAAGTCATAATCGGAAATTCCAGTCACTCGGAATTTCCGGGGAAATGAAATTTCCGACAAGAATTTCCGGCTGGAGTCAGAACCTTTTCCTATTCTTTCCTTAGCAGATTTCTTGAGTCTTCTTCAAGGTGCACTCGGAAATTCCGATGAATGGAAATTTCTGAGCACAATTTCCGGTTGAGATCAGAACACTTCTTATTCTTGACTTAGCCGTTTTTGAGGGCTCTTCTGGGGGCAATCGAAAATTCCGGTATATGGAAATTTCTGATCACAATTTCCGGCTCGCGTCAGAACACTTCCTCAATCTTGACTTAGTCATTTTTGCGATGTTCTTCTTGGTCCAATCGGAAATTTCGGTGAAGTGAAATTTCCGGTTGAGATTAGAACCATTTCTCAAGAACACTAGGGATTAAGAAATGTTCTTTCAATCTCCCCATTTTTGGTGTTAGATGATAATACCAAGATTTGCAAAGAAAACGAGAATGCTATATCATGATTTGGATAAAATGGCTCCCCCTAAACATGTGCAACCGAGAATAACAAGATATAAACGGAAAGGAGCAATTTTGTAAAGAGGAACACATGATATCAAAGGAGTAAATAGATAATACACAAAACTATGGTAATACTTGAGGCTTGATAAAGTTTCATACCTTGTGCATATAGAATATGAAGAGAATACCAACACAATAGATTCGAAGTCTCAACCATAGATAGTAAAGATAGCATGGGATTGTCTCATTACGTACAAAGTTCACATAAATAGTTCACAAGGAAAAGCAACTAATAAGATAAATGGACACAAGCGCAAATAAATGGTAAACGCACATGCTTGTGTCCGAACCCATGCAAATCCCCGAAGTGCCTACTAGAGCAACTTCTCCCCCTTTGGCATCGAAACGCCAAAAAGGAAGAAGAGTGATGCTACGTCCCATGGCAGCCATCAATCGGAAGGGGTGTCCTCATTATCCATCTCCTCCACCTCATCATCATTAACAAAATCATCATCAGAAGTATCCTCATAAGCTTGGTATCAGGGATGTACTTCCCTGGTACCCTGAAGGTATGGGGTTATTGTATTAATATTGCAGGTAAAAGTACATTTAAATAAGAGGGTGGTGAAGGAAAAAGAAGAGGAAGGGCATCTCGGGCCGAAATGAGGAGAATTGGCCCGAGTTCTCGTCTAAACCGGTGGAAACGAGGCTAATGGACCCTGGATGGGCCGACATACCCTCTGCTCAGTCAACCGTGACGACCTCATCCACCATCCTGTCTCCCACGGCCGCAACCTCATCTTCCCCAGCGCTCGCATCACCTCTACCCCGGACGGGCTCTCCAACGACCTCGCCCGCACCGACAACCACCTCGTCCCCGACCTGGCCCTCAATCTGGCGCGCCGCCTCGCCCGCAACTCGGGCGCCACAGTGCCCGCGCCTGGCCATCCTCGCCTCGACCGAGTCCGGCATCTCCCTCAACCCTGACAGGCTCCGCCCGGCTTCCTCCCCCGACCTCGGCTCCACCGGCGTCGCCTCCCGCGCCCGTTCGTCCCTGACATCGGCGACCGCGGCGTCCCCGGCATCGACTTCAGGGCCCCCGTCCCCTGCCGGCTTCCTCTGACCTCGGCTCCTCCACCATCGCCGCCTCCCGCACCGCCGAGAGCGGCCCGGCCGCCACCCGCGCCGCGTCGGCGTACCTAAGCCTCCACTCGGACGTGCTCGCCGGCCGCCCCCCAACTTCGCCGCCCCCGGCCTCCTCTGACTCCGGCGACATCCCAGCTTCCTCGGCCCCGCATCCCCGACCCCGCCCCCAATCCGGGTAACCTCGGCCTTGACCGCGTCGGGACGCTCGCCTCCACCTCGCGCCTAAACCGCATCGCGGATGCTCCCGGCCGCGCCCGATCAGGCCTCCTCCGACATCACCCAGGCCGCGTCCAACCGCCCCTCCGGCTCACGTATGTATGATGTCCCTCGATTCGGCTAGGCCGAGTTCCCCGCGTGTCAGATGGAACAAAGGTACGGCCAGCAGTGGTTATTCCGAGTTGGTCCACTTCCGGAGCGAGATGATCAAGATATAGGAGATAAGGAGATAGCCCGTGCTAATACTCAAACACACGGTACGGGACAAACCAAACGGTGGACATGGGCTAGAAGACAAAATACAGTGCATGTCCAGCAGGGCTACAGTAACGCTACAGTGCCTCTGACAGAACAATAGTACACTGCGTATGACGTGTGAACAGTGCGGACAAGCCCCCTTTCGTCATGTCTTGAACAGTGTGTGGTGAACAGTGATTCTTGTCTCTTTGTCCCCAGCTTGTCCCCTGGGCTCTCCTATATAAAGGGCACCAGGGGAGGGGGAGAAAAGAGGCCAAGCCCCCCACCACTTCATTTCCCCCCTTCTCATTTGCTCTCAAAACCTCATGGAGCCATGTCTAGCAGCCCACGAAGCATATTGTAGTCCGAATAATAAGAGGAGAAATACACCGAGTAGGCTAGATGCTGCAGTAGGGGTTTTATTTCCTCACGGGAGCCCCGAAGCAGGGTAAATCCTTGTGTCACCATGTCGGTCGAGTTTACCTGAGCGCGAGTTCATCGCGCAATCCCTCCCCGAGATCCCCTAGCGTGCATCGGCCCCACAAATTAGCCTACCCGTATGCATCTGTCTGTTCGCCACGACGACAGTTGGCGCCCACCGTGGGGCCTAGTGGCGTTTGCGGGAACAATTTCGGACGGGACCCTCTTCAGCAACTCGAAAACCGGCATCCCTGTGCTGCGGGCAGCGATCACCGGCATCCCCAAAACCGGGATCCTTGCGCCGCGGGCAGTGGTCACCGGCATCCCTGTGCCGGGGGCAGCGGTCACCGGCATCCCAAAACCGGGATCCCTGCGCCGCGGGTAGTGGTCGCCGACATCCCTGTGCCGCGGGCAGCGGTCAACGGCATCCCAAAACCGGGATCCCTGCCCTGCGGGCAGTGGTCGCCGACATATCTGTGCCGCGGGCAGCGACCACCGGCATCCCCAAAACCGGGATCATAAAATGAGGATCCCTGTGCCGCGGGTGGAGGTCATCGACATCCCTGTGCCGCGGGCAGCGGTCACCGGCACCCCCTAAACCGGGATCCTAAAACCGGGATCCCTGCGGCGCGGGTGGAGGTCAGCGACATCCCTGCGCCGTGGGTGGAGGTCAGCGACATCCCTGCGCCGCGGGTAGAGGTCGCCGACATCCCTGCGCCGCGGGTAGAGGTCGATGACATCCCTGCGCCGCAGGTGGAGGTCATCGACGTCCCTGCACCGTGGATACCGGTCGCTGACATCCTAAAACCGACATCCCTGCACCGCGGATACCGGTCGTCGACATACCAAACCGGCATCCCTGCACCGTGGGTACCGGTCGCCGCATCAACGAATCCCGAGCAGTTGCACGCCAGTTTCCCGGATTATGTCGGCTCCGACATCCCCAACCGCTCCTGTGTTCCGTGAGTATCATCATCTCTATCGTGTAATTATATTATCTTAGAAATTATTCGGGAATCACTCCTGCATGCCTAGCTTAATTGTTACCCGGGAACGAGATATTGTAACCCGGGGACTGCCCTGTTTTACCTGTTTTGTCATTTGTTTGGTTTTTTCACCCGGGAACGAGATGTCGTAACCCGGGGAATATCTTACCGGTCGGTTGTACCTTACATGCTTAGTCGGTAGAGTAACTCGGTTTACATTTATTTATATGCATGTCGCATCTTGGTTCCTACTGTGTCATTTGTGCACCGGTATCCCGAAATTGAACTCGGGGACTGCCGTGTTCCTTCGTCTGCATGCTATGTCTGTAAATTTACCCTGGGACTCGGAGAAACAGGTATCCCCATGACTGCCTCGGCGGGTAGTTGTATTTGTGTGTCTCGCGTTAAATTCTCTTTGGCATGTCGTTTAAAGTTCTCACTCCCATCAAATATTTGTTATACATACCTGTCTGCACTAACATTAAAAGGGGATGTTAGTTTTATCCGGGTTGGTACCCATGTTGGATAATCGCCTTACTAAGAGGATATTCTTATCAAAGGTCTCGGTCATGTCGGTCATTATATTGGTTATCTTGGATCCATCTTATATTTATTATTTCCTCAAGATATGTTGCATATGGTCTGTGGTATCAGTTTTCCCATGTATCGCGGCATCATGCCATATCTCCAGATCCCCGTTTATTTCGGTTTACCAATATATCATGGCACCCTACAATATCTCCAGATCGTCGTCTAAGTCGATTCGCCAATATATCGCGGCATCATACCATATCTCCAGATCCCCGTTTATTTCACCTTGCCAACGTATCGTGGCATCGGGCAATATTTCCAAATCGTCACTTGTTTTGATATGTCAAAGTTCTCCAAAGGCAACACCTGAGATACCAAAACATCTGTGATACGCCCAGAGTGGCCGAGATACTGAAACACCTGTGATACGCCCAGAGTGGCCGAGATATCGAAACGTGTGTGATATACCCAGAGTGGTCGACATACCGAGATACCGAGACACCCGAGATACATGTGTGACATTGTGTGTTTGGCTGGAGGCGTCTGTGTCGGTATACGGCCAGAGCGGCTAAACGCCGGCACATGAGACTCTGTGTCGGTATACGCCTAGAGTGGCTAAAGGCCGGCGCATGAGGCGTCCGTGTCGGTATACGCCCAGAGTGTCTAAACACCGGCATGTGTGAACGGCAGTTGACCACCTAGAGGGGAGGGGGTGAATAGGTGGTGACCAATTTTTATATGTTTTTCAGTTTTTAGGCTAGCGGAAAGTAAGTTGTCTAAATGTGCAACTAGGTGATACAAGTGAAAGACAACTAGGAAACTAAGCAAGAAAGGAATGCAGTAAAGGAGAGTGGAGCAAGACAACCATAGAAACTCGAAGACACCGATTTTATCCCGAGTTCCCCCACAAGGGTGTACGTCTTGTTGGAGGGGTGTGAGCTACCACAAAGGTTTGCACAACGCCACAAAGGCCTCACCCTATTCTCATGTGAATTCGACCACGAAGGTCTGAATCCACTCTTCCACTAAGGACTCCTTTAAGGGCGGAGAAGATCCCATACAAACACGTGAGGCACACACCCACAACTGAATTGGGGCTCCCACAACGACCACAACAGGTCAAATCCACAAAGGAATCCACAAAGGATCAAGAACAGACAAAGATGAACCTAGCTATCCACAAAGGAACCCTAGATTCGTTGCCCCTCAAGAAATAGAGGGGGAAAATCAAATCGCTTCGGTGGAGTTGTAGATCGGTGGCTTCTTCCTCAGATCCCCAAGTATCAAAGGATTTGAGTGGCTAGATTGGGAGATCCGGAAGAAACGAGCTTCAGCACCAAAGGAGGAGAGAGAAAATCTGGAAGCTCAGTCTGCTGGATGTGGGTGGAGGGGTATTTATACCCCTCTCAAAATCTGCCCGTTGAACAGCCGCCAGCCTGGAAATCTCCAGGTTGAGGACCGGAGATCTCCGGACTCCGGAAATTTCCGGGTGAAATTCCGGTAGAACTTGACTCTGGATCAGTACTGATTTAGCTTCTTGACTTGGTCGAAAAAATCTCTAGCGCCCGGAGATCTCCGGACTGGGGCTCGGAAATCTCCGAGCTCCGGAAATCTCCGGGAGCATTTCCGGCTCAGCTTGATCTGGAGTCAGTAGACAATCTTATCTGAGACTTAGCAAAAAACTTGATTGGCTCGGAGATCTCCGGTCTAGGGACCGGAAATCTCCGAATCCCGGGAATCTCCTGATTGAAATCCTGAAGAAAGACCAAGTGAAGTAGACATGAAACTTAGGCCAAGTAAGTGTTCCTCTTTATCAAAATACCTGTAAAAGAACCTGCAAGCTTCATCACAAAATTAGAACACCTTTTGTGTTGTCATTAGTCACCAAAATCTGGGAGTGCATAGAATGCACTTTCAATCTCCCCCTTTTTGGCGAATGATGACAACACGAAAGGAGAACGGATTCGCAAAATATAGACGAAGCTCCCCCTAAGTGAGTGCACTATTTTTAGGATGTTTTTGGAATACAAAGTGCACGTTCCTTAGGATCAGCACTCCCCCTAGATTTTACAAAACACACAAATACACAATACATACAAGAAGCAACAAACTTAGACAATAGAGTTATTACATTAGAGAATTTAACGGTACTCATGTCTCACACACATGAAGAAAATAAATAGTCACGAAAATAGGAGCACACAATAAAAACAAAACGGAAAAGAAGGAAGTGCTCCCAACCCATGCAAATCCCGAGAGTCCTAGAGATACTTCTCCCCCTTTGGCATCAAGATACCAAAAAGAGAGGAGGTTCTACTAACGTCCCATGACTCAAGAGTCGGAATCCTGCTCGGTGTCATCATCCTCGTCCTCCTCAGCATCATCATCATACTCGAGATCGTTGTCCTCTGGCACTGCATCATCCCAATCAAAAGTGAGTCCATCTGCATTCCAATCCTTGAAAGGAATCACAGGCTTCAAAGGGTGCTTCGGAGCAGGCATCTTCATATGAGCCATCATCTCTTCTTGGCGCTTCATAATGCGATGGTTCTGAGAGTAGATGGAGTAGTTCTCAGTGTGAATGCAACAGTTCATGTTCATGATTTTCTCAATAGCTCGAACTACCCATGGGCGACTCTTCTTGGCAACTTTCTTGATGTTGGGATTGGAGGGAACCCGAGAAGGACCACCAAAAGTCTCATCCTTGTTGATATCTTGCATGGTGGCTTGTTGTCGACCAAGGTGAGCATATTTCTGAATAAGCAGGGCTGCCTTGTGGGGCTGAGTACCAAAGGCTGCATCAAAATCATCTCCGTCTTGCTCAGAAAGCTTGTAGAGCCTCTTGATGAGTAACATCACATAGGGAGCATATGGAGAAACTTTCCTCTCAAAAACTGCCAGAGACATCTCCTGGAAAATGAAATCCATGACATCCACTTTGTAGACTTCCTGCTCAACCTCATATTCACCAAGATAGGCCGCATGAGCCTTGGCCATCAAGTTGACTAGGGCCCCAGCAATATTGTCCGCATTACCTGCAATGGGAGCAATAGTCCAATGGAACATGCGAAGCAGAATATCATAAGTAGGGAGAAGACCATGCTGAGAGCCAATCCTTCCTCCAGGCTGATAAAGGTCAGTCATGACATGCTTGTTGTAAGAAATGCCCTGGACATGCATGCGGGCGCCAGCTGGAACAGACAAACCACTGAAGGGACAGCCAAGAATCCGAGCAAACTCTCGGAAAGAGGAAGTCAAGCGCTGCCTGCCAGACATCCAGGTCATCCCAATATCCTCTGAGGAGTCAAACACCACAGTAGCATAGAACTGATGGATAAGAGATACGCTGTAGTTGCACTCAGTCCTCATCAAGTGCTCCAGACCCAGAAGTCCACAAACCTTGACAGCACCACCAAAATAGTCAGCCTTCTTCATTAGTTTGTCAAAGTCAATCCATTTCATGGGGAAGATGGGCTTGTCAATTGAGAACTTATGATAAACTTCCCTGTAGAGCCATGCCATCTCAGTGCAAAAGTACTTAGGATCATCAGACTCCACATTATAGGAGAGCTCACTTCGCCACTTGTGAAAACTGCCTTTGTTGAAGTCTTCAAGACGGAGCTCGGGCCTCTTCTTCTTGCTAGGCCCAGTGGGTTTCCTGAGCAGAGCTGCAGACTCAGCAGGTGTGCTATCTTCACTTGAGGACCCACTGGGAGGGCGAGAATGAACTGGTTTTCTTGAAACGGCCTCGAGGGTTGGAACCTGCAAACACACAGCAAAGAGAGGATGGAAAGCATATGGGGTAAGCACTCATGTCCGAGAATGAAAATGGAACGTACTAGAGAAGTTTTTTGCAAACACAGTATCTGTCCTTAGCTGATTTAATTCTAAGTAGGCCGGAGATTTCCAGGTCTGACTCGGAGATCTCCGGGGTCCGGAGATTTCCGAGTCTGACTCGGAGATTTCCGGTCTGCATGAAATTTTGACAGATCTGAACAAGAACTATGAACGAAAAACAGATTTGTGCACGTGGAGTGTAGAGCATGCCAAGGGGAGCAATTCTACCAAAGGAAAGAAGCAACAACCTCCTAAATCGGCTAGGTTAAACAAAAACTTGTTTCGTCCTAGATTTGTAAAACGAGGAGTTACCGGAAGACATCGCAGAAAGCGTGCGGATGAAAACGAAGCCCTCGAGGAGGAGAAGAAGATCCCCGAAGCACGCGAGAAACCTTCGAACGATCCACCCGCAGCAAGGAACGGAAGATTTGGAGATTTTCGAAGGAGAGAGAGGAATAGGGCACGGGGTGGATGAACTGGCCGAACCGGCCGGTCCACCCGTGCCCTTATATAGGCAGGAAAATTTGAACCGGAAATCTCCGGACTGAGGCTCGGAGATCTCCGGGTGCCAGAGATTTCCGGGGCTATTTCCGGATTCGGACTTAGCCCTGGAAAACTTTCGCACGTTCAGAGATTTCCGGACATCGGACCGGAGATTTCCGGACCCCGGAGATTTCCGGCTCTAATTCTGATTCAGCTTCGCCTGAGGTCAGTGCCGAAATTGAAAAGGACTAAGGTGCCGAAAAATCGCAGGGGCCGGAGATTTCCGAGTCTCAGCTCGGAAATTTCCGGACACCGGAAATTTCCGGGACTATTTCCGGTCAATAATCATCACATGTCGGTGCTGATTTTTGAATGGACTTAGTCTCGAAATTCTCTGGTGGACCGGAGATTTCCGAGTAAGGCTCGGAGATTTCCGTTCAAACCCAAAAACTCCAGGAACAAGAAACAAAAGGGGACATGAGTGGGGAAGAGCATGTTTAAAGATAGTGAAAGGCTTAGGATAGACACTCACACTGAAAAAGAAGACACACTCAAGTTGCAAGAATCGTTAAGCACAAGAGAAGACCAACCAGGAGTGTGCTTTCCCAAAAAGAGCCAAAGACAATTCAAGTGAGAATCAAAAATAAAACGAAAAAGAGTCCAACGAAAAAGAGTGTTGGTGGCCGAGGCCACCGTGTATGAGTTGTAGCATGGTACCGCGAAGATATATCTTGGGTCCATAACTACATCTCAACATTGAAGCTCACAAATTATATTTAATTTAAAGATTTAGCAAAGATACGTCACTATATGCATATTAGGGGGAGGAAGAGTCCAATGTATTAGGAAAACACTCCCCCTAAGTCCATGCGTACCTCTAGGTCTAATAAAGCCTTAAGCGTTGGAGTCAGTGTACGGAGTTCAAGCCAAGGCCCGAGAATCTATGATATTGAGCTCATTCCTCAAGTAGCAAAAACGGGCTTCATCAAGAGGCTTCGTGAAGATATCCGCCAATTGATCCCTTGTACCAACATATGATAGATCAATATCTCCTCGTGCCACGTGATCGCGGATGAAGTGATGACAAATCTCAATGTGCTTGGTTCTTGAATGTTGCACCGGATTGTATGCAATTTTGATGGCACTCTCATTATCACATAAAAGCGGCACTTTGTCCAAGAGGACACCGTAATCCTTTAAAGTTTGCCGCAACCAAAGAAGTTGCGTACATCCGCTTGCGGCAGCGACGTACTCGGCCTCCGCCGTGGATAAAGAGATGCAATTTTGTTTCTTCGAGGACCAACTCACCAAAGATCTTCCAAGAAATGTCGCCCGCCCAATTGGAGTCGGTGTATCCACAAAGAGACAAGGTGCCATCTTTGGGATACCACAACCCAAAGCAAGGGGTATGAACCAAATATGTGAAGATTCTCTTCACGGCCATCAAATGACTTTCCTTAGACGCGGCTTGATAACGAGCACACACTCCAATGCTTAAAACGATATCGGGCCTAGACGCACACAAATAAAGAAGATACCCAATCATAGAACGATACTCCTTTTGGTCTACCTCTTTACCGTCGGGGTTGAGTTGGAGGTGGCACTTGGTTTGCATAGGGGTAGTCACACCATTAAGTCCAAGCAATTTGAATTTCTTGATCATATCTTGAATGTACTTGGCTTGACATATGAAGGTCCCTTCCCTCAATTGCCTTATCTCAAAGCCAAGAAAGAACTTGAGTTCACCCATCATGGACATCTCGAACTTGTCGGTCATTAACTTGGAAAACTCATCATTGAACACACGGTTAGTAGAACCAAAGATAATGTCATCGACATATAGTTGACAAATGCAGAGTTCACCATTAACCTTTTTAGTGAAAAGAGTGGGATCGATTACCCCAACCTCAAATCCACGGTCTACCAAGAACTCTCTCAAGTGCTCGTACCATGCACGGGGGGCTTGCTTAAGGCCATAGAGAGCTTTGTCCAAGACATAGACATGGTTAGGATGGTTGGGGTTTTCAAAACCCGGGGGTTGTTTAACATACACAAGTTCTTGCAAGGGACCATTAAGAAAGGCGCTTTTTACGTCCATTTGCTGCAATTTGAAACCATGGTGAGAAGCATAAGCGATAAGAATGCGAATCGATTCGATTCTTGCAACCAGTGCAAAAGTTTCTCCAAAATCGATGCCTTCGACTTGAGAAAATCCTTGGGCCACCAACCGTGCCTTGTTCCTCACAACGATACCATGTTCATCTTGCTTGTTCTTGAAGATCCACTTAGTGCCAATAACGTTGCGGCAATCTTTCGGCTTCTCAACTAGGCGCCACACTTTGTTGCGCTCGAAGTTGTTAAGTTCTTCATGCATAGCCCCTAGCCAATCGGGATCTTCAAGAGCATCGAAAACTTTCTTGGGCTCGACCATGGAAATATGTGCTTGATGCTCACTAAAATGAGCTAATTGACTTCGTGCGAAGAGCTTTGCTCGTATATCACCAATGACCTTGTCGAGAGATAATGCCCTAAGTTCCAAAGACTTAGCAAAGCGAGCTTGGCGACGAGTTTCAATTGCCGCCCTTGTTGATGGGACAATTTCTTGACCATCTTGATCTTTTGGATCCTCGTCTTGACCTTCTAGGGGGCCTTGATCATCATGAGAAGTCTCTTCGTTTGGTGGAGAAGGATGATCTTGCCCTAGAGTAGAACTTGGAGAAGTGGAGTTGTCTTCAATAATCTTGGTGGAGGAGACATGATCTTTTTGATGATGATCCTCTTGAGTTTTAACTTGAGAAGAAATAGTATGCTCTTGTTGAGGAAGATCTTGAGATTGTTCTTGAGGGGATTCATCATTTGCTATGGGTGAGCCACCTTGTGGTTCTTGTGATGGTGAGGTCTCCTTGATGGGAGAACTTGCAACTTCTTGAAAACCTTCTTGATGGACTTCAATGGGGCGAAGAAAGCCCACCCCCATCTTCTTAATGGCATCAAAAGGTTGCTCATCACCTACATCACAAACACCAACTTGCTCCTCTTGGGAGCCATTATTTTCATCGAATTCCACACTACAAGACTCTATGATAATCCGGGAGGAATTATCAAAGACTCTATAAGTGTGGGACTCGCTACCATATCCGACAAAGATTCCCTCAATAGATTTAGAGTGGAACTTACCCAACCGGACACCCCTGACGAGATAATAGCACTTACATCCAAACACTCGGAAGTAGCCAATGTTGGGTTTATTGCCGGTAAGGATCTCATATGGAGTCTTCTTCAAGCCCTTGCGGAAATAGAGGCGATTTTATGAGTGACAAGCGGTGGAAATAGCCTCCGCCCAAAAGTTGATGGGAGACTTGAACTCCGCCAACATAGATCTCGCCATATCAATGAGAGTCCGGTTCTTTCTTTCGGCAACGCCATTTTGTTGAGGAGTGTAAGCAGCGGAATATTGATGACGAATGCCTTCTTCACTAAGAAAGTCGTTAAGAGTGTAGTTCTTGAATTCCGACCCATTGTCACTTCGAACAACCAATATGGGAAGGTCATGTTGGCGTTGAACTTCCTTTGAGAAATCGATGAAGACTTGTTGAGTTTCATCCTTGGTCTTGAAGAAATAGACCCATGTATACCTTGAGTAGTCATTAACAATCACGAGACAATATTTCTTGCCACCAAGACTTATCTCCGGAATTGGTCCAAATAGATCAACATGAAGTAGGTCCAAAATCCGGGAAGAAGATATGATGGTCTTGCTAGGATGAGGAATATCATGCATCCTGCCTTCCACACAAGCTCTACAAATTCGATCCCTTGAAAAGAAAACATGATCTTTTAGTCCAAGGATGTGGCCACCCTTGTGGAGACTTTGCAAAGTACGCATGTTTACGTGGGCTAGTCGGCGATGCCAAAGCCAACCCACGTCGGCTTTTCCGAAGAGACACATGGCTTGAGAAGTGGTGGCTCCGGAGAAGTCCACCACATAGAGCTCATGCTCCACGTATCCCACGAAAGCCACTCTTAGCGACTTACTCCACAAGAGGACCACAATGTCCTTATCAAAGAAGGGAGAGATCCCCATCTTTGTTAAGGCACGAACCGATAACAAATTATAGCCAAGAGATTCAACAAGCATAACATTGACTAGAGTAATGTCGGGGGCAACTACCACTTTGCCAAGCCCGGTTACCTTTGACCTTGATAAGTCACCAAACGTCACGGTTACTTGATCTTCATTAGATTTCAACTCCGTGACGAGTTCTTTGCTCCCGGTCATATGACTTGTACATCCACTATCAATTATCCATTTTGAACCACCGGGAGCAAGATCCTACAAGAGATCACTTCTTGCATTTAGCAACCCATTGCTTCACAATGGGCGCTTTATGGTTAGCGAAAAGAGACTTAGGAACCCAAATAGAATATGAAATAAAACCATAGTAGGGTCCAATTTAACGAGCACAAACATTCTCATAATAATCGACATATAAAGCATAGTTAGGGTTGTTGTCCCCGGCGTGATCTTTACGAGTAGGCTTGCCCCTTGTGACATTCCTACTCGCAAGACCTTCCTTGGATTGAATGGAGTCAGCCTTCTTGGCTTGGATGGGGTTGACACTCTTGGGAATACCCTTCTTGGAATTCATCTTCATGGGAGGCACATATCCAAGACCTTCCTTTCCTTGTCGAGTGTGAGGCTCCACGATGGGAGTCTCAACAAATTGCTTACCCTTGAGAAGGATGATCTTGGATGTGGAGGCCTTAGTCATCTCACTCTTCAACCTAGCATTCACCTTCACAAGATTAGCATTATCACACGAACACTTAGAGGCAGAGATGCTAAGAGAATCAAGGTTAGTTAGCCGAGTTTGGAGTTGAGCATACGACTCCTTTAGAAGAGCATGTTCACTCTCCAAAGCCTTGTGGGCTATGACGAGCTTCTCCATGTCCTCAATGAGTCTAACATGCCCAACCGCAAATTCGGCTTTATCTTGTTGAGCCACCTTGAATTTAGCAAAGTACATATCACGATCCTTAATGAGCTTAGCATGTGAGGAATTATGAGTTTCCTCAATAGTTTCAAGTTGCTCCTCAAGACGAGCATGAGACTCTTCAACCTCCTCAAGAGATGATTTCAAGTAAGATAGAGAAATAGCGTCTTCTCTTTTTATCTTACCCTTCTCTTCATTGAGATGCTCTAGCTCACCAATCCGAGCCATGAGGGCACCAACATGTTTTTTGCTATCACCTTGCAAGTTAGTGATAAAAGAGTCGAATGCCACAAGTTGTTGCTTATTTTGAAGGCTAGAGGCATCATCAAGTTCATTCATTTCATTCATGATAGAGGGAGAGGATGAAGGTACATCCGATGCCTTTGCCATAAGACACCTTGAGCTCTTGGTGATGGAGTTCTCATTTGGCGATGTGAATAGTTATGATGAAGAGTTTGTCGTAGTTGAAGGAGTTCTGGTTGTTGATGGAGAAACGGTAGTTGTTGATGTGGTGGCAAGAGCCGCCACTTCATTTGGCGTTTCTTCCTCCGATTCTTCATCATCGGTAGGATACTCCTCTTGAATCAACAACACGATGCGAGGCTTCTTGTTAAAAGGCCTCTTCTTTCCATAGGCCTTCTTGGGGGGCATCTTGGTTTGTCCTTGAGCACTAGACGTCCACCATGGTCTTCTCTTTTCTCATAAGGGCACTCGGCAACGAAATGGAACTTGTCTTGACAATTGTAACATGTCCTTGACTTGGAGGGTGAGACCCTTTCGGCTTGAGGTGCACTCTTGTCAAAACGCATCTTGCCTCTTGAGGGGTTGTGTGACGCCCGAAAATCGGTACTATGTAGATTTAAGCGATCCCGCCGAAATCCACATAATAACGATTTTAGGTCGCCCACCAGACATAATGTGCACGCCGAAACATGCGCATTATGTGGGTGGAATTGTGATAACATTACAACAGTTCCGATACATCCACAACTACAACAGAAGATAAATACAACAACGACTCGAACGAGTCAAGATACAAATGATACAATACAAAGATACAAAAGACAGCGGAAGCAAAATAGTATCCGACTACGGATAAGATACAAATTGGACTAAGAGTCCTGAAGATAAGCAATGGCGCCATATGCCTGCCCAGCCAAGCCGGAGGGATTCCCAAGCTAACGTCGTCGGACTTCAAACCTGTTAACTGCACATAAAGCATAACCCAAAAGAGGGTCAGGGCACTCCCTGGCAAGCAAAACCGACTTGCCTACTTTCTACACCATCTCCCAAAATATAGGGGGGGGTGGACTTAGCGGCAGCAGCACTAGCAACCTAAATAGACACGCTAGAACTTCCGTCTAATTAGAGAGGGATAAGAGAGCGCATAAGATAAACAACTACTACTAACACCAATCATAACCCATTCTCGAATTAACCCCCTCAACCAAGTATGAGGAAGCAATTCGGGAATACTCACACACTGAACAATTTTAGTTACAAGTTATTGTGAAAGTAATTCTATATTACTAGTCAGGTTAATTAACAAGGATTAGGTGTAAGTTGTCTATGATCTTGTTAGCCAGCATCATCACCAAGTCGTCCATAGCCGTGGACACGGCTCATCGATAAGATTATACCCTGCAGGGGTGCACTACTGGACCCGTACTCGTTCGATCAACCCCAAAAGCAAGCCAGAAGGTAGGGCATCTCAACAGGCAAATCTCTTCTCTACAACCCATACAGGGAACCGCATGATTGTGTGCACGGCTAATCAGGTCCAGTGCCCGCGGGATACGACCTTCATAGCACTCTAAGAACGTGCCACCCTATATGAGAATCGACTACTCCATCATCATGAGATCGTTATGTAACCATATGCATGCATCAAATGGAAAGCCCAAACTACTTGCGGCGCCCTGGATAAGAAGAGGATTAGATCGAAGCTGCTGGGGGCTCCATAGGGCCTCCCACAAGCGGTTAGTGCGCTCAAAATTGGATCCGAGGACAAGAACTGAGTTCCTAGGTCGACACTTAGCAGAACAAAGCACCTCGCAAGGCCTTCCGCCGGTGCCTTATCTTTTAATTATAATACCCCAATATAACACAACATTTTATTAAGGTAGAATAACCTGTCATGCTAAGCAGGTGAAATAAAATAAGACATACAGACGACTCGCACAAACAACTCTAAGCATGCGCTACGACTCGCAAGGCCAACAGATAAACATGCAACAGGTATTAGGATGTGGGGATGTAACATCCCAACATTTTATAATATTCAAAAAATCACAAAAATTTAAAACTTTTCTTTTATTAAAATAAAATATTAAATGCATAAGAAAACCAACTATAAAAGACTTCAAACTTATTGAAAGAGTTAATATTTCCAATGACACAGTTTAAACATTTTATTATCCACTGTGTTTCAAAAACCTTAAAATATAATTTGACAAATATTCTACAAACTACTATCCATTTTGTTTTAAATAAATTAGTTTCCTTATTAGTATCTGAATTAAACCACTTAGCCATATCTAATCATAAATATCAGATTATTCAAAATGGTATATAATTACTAATGGGTTTCATTCCTTTAACTAAGTTCAAAATATAGCTTGGAAATTATAAGCCTATAGTGTATAACTTTACAACTTCATAGAATTTAAATTACTGAATTAACCAAATAAACATTTCATTTGCTTAAAGGAATTTCATCTATTTTCAAAGCATGAAATGATTAATATATTCTAAATAAGAATAGAATTAAAACAAAAATCCTTTCCAAAGTTGTTATGAAGTTTTCAAATGAATTATCATAATTAAAATATAATGTTGCACAAATTATTTTCAATTAAAAATGAATACCCTATATTTCACATTTCCTAAACATTTTTATATTTAGTTCTTTAATATCATGCCAAAATAAAGATGAATGATTTCAGCAAAATAAGTTTAAATAACTTAAATCCAAACATATTGAAATGTGGGTATTTTACAAATTTATTTAGCCAAAAGAAAATTCAAATAAGATAGAAATTCAAATTTGACTTTAAGTGTCAAATTGGTAATTAATCAATATTTCAAAATATTAATTTTCAAAAATATTCAAAACATGCCCACAATTGGTTTAACAGAAAGATAATAATTTTACAAATTTTTAGAAATTTATTTGACATCATTTGGAGTTATAAATCAAAAGATATGAATTAAAGGAATAAAATCAGAAAAAGAAAAATACTGGCTGACGTCATGCTGACGTCAGCAGATCTTCTTCAACCTCCGAATCCAACTCCTGCTAAAAATCCGCATCAATCTGGAGACGATTCCGGGCCGTTTTCGTACGGGATTCTATCCCTTTCCCCGCCACCATAAATACCCAGCCGTGCCGCGTCTTTTCCCCCTCGAAACCCTATCAAATCGCGCCCCTAGCTTCCAGAGAAGCTCGCCGGAGATCGCCACTGCCGCCGGCGAAATTCCTTGCCTCCGGTGAGCCCTGGTAACGCCCGAGCCCTCCTTCTACCCCTGCTCTCCTTCCTTGCTTCTTGCGCTTCGTTTTGACACGCTCTGGTTTGCTACCGTGCGCCAGATCGAGCGATCCGTGCTCCACCGAAGCTCTCCGCCGCCGTGCGCAACTCCGACGAGGTCTGGCCGAGGAACGAGGAAGCCTCAAGGACCACAAGCACGCCATCGACCTCGCCTGGATCTCCTCCTCATCACGGTACGCTCCGCTTTTCCTCTAGGGCTATAGATCATCGGGAACGCGTTTTCCGATCGTGACGCCGCCGCGCGCTCCGTCTCCGGCGACCTAGCGCCGCTCCCCTGTTGCCGTTAGATCTCGCCCGTCCGATCCGATCTCAGCGGCCACGATTAGAAATTTAAATGAAGCGGTATGATTTGATCTGGACCGTCAGATCCAGATCTGACGGCCCAGATCTGTAACTTAACCACGTCAGCGATCCCAGTCAGCGCTGACGTGGCCTGCACAGTCAGCGCCAGCGTGTAAATCAATTTCCTATTTTAATTTTAATTGGAAAATTGCAGATTAATCCATGTAATTAAAACATCTATAACTTTTTAACCACAACTCCAAAACTAATAATTTTTATATATTTGGAAAGCTCTTGACATGTAGAATATTTTGGATCTGACAAAATTCAAATTTGACTTAGTATAAAATATTCAAAATTCAAATGGGGAATTTGAGTATATTTGTAATAACCTTAAATCTACAAATCCAAAAATTGCAAATAAATATGTTTTAGAAACTTTAGAGTATTTGTAAATTAGTGCCACTGCTATAAAATATTTTTGAGTAATTTTTGAATGATTTCATAGTTGTGAGTTTAATTTGAATAGTTTGATTAATTTTGAAATAATTTTTAAATGAAATATTATTTTTGATTAAATCAAATTGCATTAAATATAATTAAACCACCTCTGGCTATTAACACCATCTATAAAGAAAATTGTGTTATAAAAATATAAAACACATAAAACTTTAATCTATATGTTTCATGTTATTATGTTTTGCAAATTAGAAACTAATTAAATTGCAAACTATAATTTCATGCATATGCTATAAAATTTACAAAAATTAGTGTTATGTTGCTTGTGATTTAAAAATTGCATTTCATGCATAGCATATTTTATAGTCATATTTTCCATAAGGAAAACTCCTTCCTTATCTTCCCTAAGTTAGGATTATTTTCAACCTAGTGTTTGGTGAAGTGCTACACTTAGACACTTAGTAAAATTCAACATGGAGCTGGAAGACCAAGGAAGGACTTAGCCAAACAAGACTTCAGAAGTATCTTCAAGGAGAAGAAACACTTAGAAGAAAATCAAGAAGAAGTCATGAAGACCAACTAGAAATATTTTCCAAGTCTTCTCTCTCTCTCTCTCTCTCTCTCTCTCTCTCTCTCTTTCTTTTCTCTGAAACTTCATGAAGGACTTAGAAGAAAACAGACCCTGGAAGCATCCTCAAAATGTCAAGCACTTAGAAGAAAAGTGAGAAGAAGTTCAAGAAGGCCAACCCCTTTTATACTCTAAGTCTCTCTTTCTGTCTTTTCTTCTCTTCTGAGACTTCATGAAGACTAAGTAAATCCAAGACCAGCCTCGAGGATACAAGAATCATCAAGTCTGAAGATTCATCAGGACTACCCAGAACTCAATCAAGACATCATCCAGAAGAAAGTTACAAGTCGGGAGATGAAGCCTGGAGGACAACTACATCCTTCTTTCTACCCTTTCCCTCTTTCCTAATCTGTCTTTTAGACTTAAACAAATTTGATCATAATGTTATCATCTTGAAGTTGTTGGATCCTAGCAGCATAGTGGGATGAAGCGGCCTGGAAACAAACCTTACATGTCCACGTACATGAGACATGTTCCACAATTTAAGTGGCTGGCCGGGTGTCTGTCTCTCTCACTATAGTGAATGTCCAATTTACAAAGAGTTGATAATAATTGTTGATCATCTTGAACAAATGACATAGTATATTTTTCTCTAAGTATTTGCACATCATGGCTAAGCCATTAGAGTGCTTGTTTCAAGAAGATATAAAACAAAGTATGTTTATCCAACTTAAGACCTTAGTCCTTAGTCATTCTTGACCCACCTATTTTCCTTGCATTAACTTAAGAGTTTTTTCATAGCATAACATGCATCTCTAGCCCTTAGAAATAATTTGCATACATGACATGTTTTCCTTAGGAGTTTTATAAAACTTGTTGTTCATTTGATATGAGCATGTGCGTTGATGATTGTTGTTTGTTGATTGTGGTATTGTTGTTTGCTATTATTGTTAGATTAAACGGAGAGCAAACGTTCGTTGTTGAAAAGAGTTTGTGAACAACGACAACATTCAAAGGCAAGTGGCACACCTCATAAACTTCCTATTATTTCTTATGCATTACTTAGTGTATTTTTATATGCATGTGTTGCTATGCTAAACCTGTGTAGAATCCCTTATTCCTGTGTCTAGGTTCCTATATCATACTTAGCAGAAATATTGATGCTATGCAATTGATGAAAGGTTTTCACAAAATGTTAAGTGACTACTCAGGACTGTGCTCATGGCTGTCTTCGCCTAGGATGAATTTCTATTCTAATTAGGGCTGTGAGCATGGTGATTTTTACCTGAGAGTACACATTTACTAAGTAAATGAAACACCTGGGTGGTAATTGGTTGTATGGTTTATGTTGAGTGGCTACTCCGGTCCATTTCTATGGTTCCTGGAGTATGTACACTTGTGAATGGCCACCCAGGAACAGAGGAATCTGAAGAACTCCGAGTGACGATTGCTTCCAGTGCAGCCATTGCCATATGGGCTCTGGCTTGATCAATTATGTTGCGTGGACTCTCTCCGGCTTGACAAGCAGATGTATGGGGATGTTAGGTGGAACGGGTCAAGCCAGGTGGGAGGGAAAATGCTTCTGAAAGATCTCGTCTCATTCTCTCCTTTCCTTATCACAAATGGTGTGTAAAGGATACCTTGGGTTGAATGGGTACAATGGTGAAAGTGCACAACCTCTGCAGAGTGTAAAACTAAGTACTTAGCCGTGTCCCCGGTTACGGACAATTTTGAGCAGCTGATCAAGGACGTCAACGGAGGATTCCACCATTCCAACTTCAAAAGTAAAACTTGATGGGTGAACAAGGGAAGATGAGATTTATGGTTTTCATGCCATACTCGTCGAGATTTCAAGAAAAGTGTTTTCAAAAGAATAGGAAAAATTGGCTTTATGCAAATTAGCCTTGAGCTCCACCAGCCAAATATGCATATAGGCTTTAGAGTTATTCCATAAGTGTCCACCATAGTGTCACTTGCCAGACTCCATTTTTAATGGAATCTGACCCACGTTGTTGCAATATTTTTCTTATTGCAGATGTGATCAGATGACGAGTGAGGTTTCGTTAAAGGTTTCGAGTCTACAACCAACATGTTTTCGCCTGTGGCGGCATGAAAGTTATAGAGGCTCACTGCTATTGTATTTTCCGCTGTGTACTTTGTCAATGCTAGCTTTATGCTATGCAACTTGTATTAAATATTATGTAATTCTGGATCATCGATGTAATAATGGATGCTTTGTTGTGATATTACATCGTAAACTGTGTGTGCAAATGAATCGATCCAGGGATTTGCACTATACACAGGTATCTGCCTTATTTAAAGTGCAGGTACGCTACAGGGGATAAAGCTGTATGGGCTGCAGGATAAACATGTGATGGGGTCGCAGTTCAAGAATCGATAACTAGGGTAGCAGAGATCAACGGCAGGAATGAAAGACAATGTATAGGTAAACAAGCAAACTTTGCTTGATTGAAATCCCGCATGGAAGCAGATCTTGTCGTTGCTCACACATCTCAACGTCGTATCCGCGAAGAAGCAACAAACACTGGAAAGCGTAAAAGATGCATTTTACAACTACGGCAAAAGATACAGCATGATCATACGAGAATGATGCATGGCATGGCAAGATGCAATACAGTGCAGGTAATCCAAATTAAGCGGGAAAGCAACCCCGGCAATTAATATTTAGGTGCAAGTTATTTATTTACCAGCAATATTAAATGTTGGTTAACATGGCAACACATGGCATGGGTGATCTAATTAAATTAAATGGAATTGGGCATTATATATTTATTACCCCACACATTCCACATTTAATTATTTAGGTGCAACAAATAATTACACTAAGCAATTAAAAAGAAAGATGCAAAATGGCATAAGAATGAAATAATAATGTTCATTGCATTTTGTTGATCAAAATAGACATAAACTTTGTATTAATTGGATTGATAAAACATGAGATATGATATATCTAAGTTTTACAAAAAAATAAATGACAGGAAAGAATTAAAAGAGTTGAATTGGTAACATGGCAACACATGGCATGGGTGATCTAATTAAATTAAATGGAATTGGGCATTATATATTTATTACCCCACACATTCCACATTTAATTATTTAGGTGCAACAAACAATTACACTAAGCAATTAAAAAGAAAGATGCAAAATGGCATAAGAATGGCATAATAATGTTCATTGCATTTTATTGATCAAAATAGACATAAACTTTGTATTAATTGGATTGGTAAAACATGAGATATGATATATATAAGTTTTACAAAAAAATAAATGACAGGAAAGAATTAAAAGAGTTGATATTTATTACCCCACACATTCCACATTTAATTATTTAGGTGCAACAAATAATTACACTAAGCAATTAAAAAGAAAGATGCAAAATGGCATAAGAATGAAATAATAATGTTCATTGCATTTTGTTGATCAAAATAGACATAAACTTTGTATTAATTGGATTGGTAAAACATGATATATGATATATCTAAGTTTTACAAAAAAATAAATGACAGGAAAGAATTAAAAGAGTTGAATTGGTAACATGGCAACACATGGCATGGGTGATCTAATTAAACTAAATGGAATTGGGCATTATATATTTATTACCCCACACATTCCACATTTAATTATTTAGGTGCAACAAACAATTACACTAAGCAATTAAAAAGAAAGATGCAAAATGGCATAAGAATGGCATAAGAATGTTCATTGCATTTTATTGATCAAAATAGACATAAACTTTGTATTAATTGGATTGGTAAAACATGAGATATGATATATATAAGTTTTAAAAAAAAAAAATGACAGGAAAGAATTAAAAGAGTTGAATTGGTGAGGGATAGGCTTCGAACTTGGACAACCAGGTTCATGACATGGAGCACTAGCCAATTGACCAGGTCGTTAGTTGTGATTCTATGTGGATCCGGCGGCAATTGAACTGAGAGAGCAATGTTAACTGAACTTTTAGTACAAAAGATTCAGACTTTGGTTGGCACGGTTCTAAAAAAAATCGGAAAAATGTGAGACAGTGCTGCGGGGGGGATTCGATCTCGCAACACGCGGGGTGCTTGATAGGGAGCGCAGCCGCTGGGCTAAGGAGTTGTTCGTGAAGGAATTCAGGCGCATACTCTCTATGAACAATACGGGCGGCGTTAACTGAACCTGACGTACGAAACCTTCAGACGACAGCTGAACTGAACCTGTTCGTAGGCAGACGAGGACGAACGGGAACAGGAGGCGGGCGACGATGAAATCGACGAATCCGACAGCAATTCGAAGGGCGGGGGAGAGGGAAACGACAGAGGAGCTTACGGGGAGGTGGTCGGGGCAGTGGTGCGTGCTCGAGGAGGTGCAGAGGCGGCGGATTTTGGCGGCGGAGGTTCGTCGACGTCGGGGAAGAATTGGACGAGGGCAACGCTCTCAGGACGTCCCTGCTTGATTCAATCAGGGAGGATGTCGAGGACGTCGAGGCGCAGGTACTGGGCTCCTCCGATGGGCTTCGAGGGCACCGAAGATGCGGGGCGATGGCGACCTTGCCTCTTTCTCTCTCTCTCAGGAAGAACAGGGAAACGGGAAGGAGGAGGGGAAAAAATGGCGGCGCGAGGGGGAGAGAGGAGGGTTGGAGGCGGCTAGGGTTTGGGCAGGAGGAGGCCGGCTAAAAGAGGGGAGGGGGAGCAGGTGAGGGTGGGGGCCATGGAAGCCACGGTGGAGGAGGGTCACGATCTCCTCGTGCTGTATGGAGGAAGGAGAAAAGGAGGTGGGCTGGGCTTTGAGGAGAGATGGGCCTCAGAGATGGGCCAGGATTTTTTTCTACTGGTTTTATTTTTATTTCTTTCGATCATTCTTTCATGTTTTAGTATTTTAAAAAAAAATAGAAAAGAAAAGATGTGTACACTTTTGAACAATATTTATAGTTTCAAAAGTACACAATTAATATATAATTTTGAATATTTGAAAAGAATTTAAATATCACATTTAAATTAAATTGATTTGCATTTCGAAAGTGGAAAAGAATTTAAATGGAGTTAAATTTAAATGTAATAATTTAAATTAAGATTGACAAATGCAAATGATGCATGATGATGTCATGTCGATGCAAAAAGAAAAACAAACAATTTTCTTATTGGGGAAAAATCCCGGGGCGTTACAGGTTGTTCCAAAATGTGTGAGCCGCAAGAGCGAGATGATCATTGTAGGAAATCTTGAGTGCTTCCTCGGACATGGCGGCAAAGCTTCCAAGATCATCATCATCGTTGTCTTCCTCAACGCTAGCCTTCAAAGCAAGGTTGGTTGTGCCTCTTTGCATTCCAAGAGCCCTTGCCCTTGCGTCTTGAGCATTCTTAGTGGCTACCTTATAAGCGGCCATCTCTTGCATAACCTCATTAGATGTCATGAGATGGTAGTTGTGTCTTCCTAGAAGACTCTTGACATCGGTTGGCTCACATGCCATCATAGAACTAACATACTTTATCTTGATCCAAGCATCATCAATATGAGAGGCACCAACTTCACGAAAGCTTGTGGCTATTGTTACCAATCTTCTATACATCATCTCATGATCTTCACCATCAAGCTTGAAGAAGCCTTCGGCTTCATTTCTCAAAGAGTCATAGCGGTTCCTCCTCATGCTATCATTTCCAACGAACAACTCGGATAGAGCATCCCATGTATCCTTGGCAGTGGTAAGGTGTTGGATGAGAGACATGTCCTTGTTCCCAACCGCCTTTTGGATCATGTAGAGAGCGGTGGCATCAAGTTGAGCCTCCACCACTTCTCTTCTTGTTAAGTTGGTTGGATCATGCGGCTTGTATCCAACTTGAATGATACGCCACAACTCGATTGAAGAGCTGCACACATGAGACTTCATCACATATTGCCATTGGGAGAAAGTATAATCTTTAAGCAATGGGGGATCACCCCTATTAGAAACTTACGGATGAGTAATAATGGGATCGGGGGTATGGTATTTGGATGGGGGAGGAGTGGCGTTGTAGCCTTTAGGCACTTCATCTTGGGAAGATGAAGTGTTTTGATGGTTTGAGGAACTAGTAGCATCACCCTTCCCATCCAAAGGCAATTGCTTTCCCTTCAACAATTCGGGGTCCACATCTTGAGTAATGCCCGGAAGCACCGGAGACTTTGAGGGCAAAGCAAGAGAGGTTTCCTTAGATGTCTTGAGAGACTCAAGCATATCATGAAACTTCTTGAACTCGGTTTGTATGGACGATGTCAACTTTGTTTCCAAAGAGTTGATATCGGCCATAGTGGCACCTTTCTATTGCATTGCCGCCAAAGTCGCGGCGTCCGCTTCGGAACCCTCTTTTGGGTCAACTTGCATTGTCCAAGGTTGGTCTCAAGCGGTGAAGCTTTTAAGAGACAACCTGGCTCTGACACCAATTGAACGGCAGTTGACCACCTAGAGGGGGGTGAATGGGTGGTGACCAATTTTTATATGTTTTTCAGTTTTTAGGCTAGCGCAAAGTAAGTTGTCTAAATGTGCAACTAGATGATACAAGTGAAAGACAACTAGGAAACTAAACAAGAAAGGAATGCAGTAAAGGATAGTGGAGCAAGACAACCGTAGGAACTCGAAGACACCGATTTTATCCCGAGTTCCACCACAAGGGTGTACGTCTCGTTGGAGGGGTGTGAGCTACCACCAATGTTTGCTCAACGCCACAAAGGCCTCACCCTATTCTCCTGTGAATTCGACCACAAAGGTCTGAATCCACTCTTCCACTAAGGACTCCTTTAAGGGCGGAGAAGATCCCGTACAAACACGTGAGGCACACACCCACAACTGAATTGGGGGCTCCCACAACGACCACAACAGGTCAAATCCACAAAGGATCAAGAACACACAAAGATGAACCTAGCTATCCACAAAGGAACCCTAGATTCGTTGCCCCTCAAGAAATAGAGGGGGAAATCAAATCGCTTCGGTGGAGTTGTAGATCGGTGGCTTCTTCCTCAGATCCCCAAGTATCAAAGGATTTGAGTGGCTAGATTGGGAGATCCGGAAGAAACAAGCTTCAGCACCAATGGAGGAGAGAGAAAATCTGGAAGCTTAGTCTGCTGGAGGTAGGTGGAGGGGTATTTATACCCCTCTCAAAATCTGCCCGTTGAACAGCCGCCAGCCCGGAAATCTCCGGGTTGAGGACTGGAGATCTCCGGACTCCGGAAATTTCCGGGTGAAATTCTGGTAGAACTTGACTCTGGATCAGTACTGATTTAGCTTCTTGACTTGGACGAAAAAATCTCTGGCGCCCGGAGATCTCCGGACTGGGGCTCGGAAATCTCCGGGAGCATTTCCGGCTCAGCTTGATCTGGAGTCAGTACGCAATCTGATCTGAGACTTAGCAAAATACTTGATTGGCTCGGAGATCTCTGGTCTAGGGACCGGAAATCTCCGAACCCCGGAAATCTCCTGATTGAAATCCTGAAGAAATACCAAGTGAAGTAGACATGAAACTTAGGCCAAGTAAGTGTTCCTCTTTATCAAAATACCTGTAAAAGAACCTGCAAGCTTCATCACAAACATTAGAACACCTTTTGCGTTGTCATTAGTCACCAAAATCTGCGAGTGCATAGAATGCACTTTCAATGTGTAATATGTTTATGTTAAGCCGGCAGTGGACGAAGACATCTATGTCGGTAAAACGCCCAGAGTGGCTAAGAAACCGACATATGATTGTATTTTTTCAGGTGCACGGTGGAGTAATTGTAGGCGGTGACATTGGTATTCTTTCTAAGTCTGCGCGCGACTCTGCGAGTCCCCCGCAGCCTCGAGGACTAGTGTCGGGGATGTAATCCCCGGGACCCCTAAAAACATGGCTTTCGGTATGGGAATTTCCTGGAGCTATCTGATTTTGTAAGTTTATGCGCAATTATGTGAATCCCCCATAAACTTTGGGACTAGTGTCGGGGATGTACTTCCCCGGTACCCTGAAGGTATGGGGTTATTGTATTAATATTGCAGGTAAAAGTACATTTAAATAAGAGGGTGGTAAAGGAAAAAGAAGAGGAAGGGCATCTCGGGCCGAAATGAGGAGAACTGGCCCGAGTTCTCGTCTAAACCGGTGGAAACGAGACTAATGGACCCCGGATGGGCCGACATCCCCTCAGCTCAGTCAACCGGGAGGATCGCGTCCACCATCCCTTCTCCCACGACCGCAACCTCATCTTCTCCAGCGCTCACATCACCTCCACCCCGGACGGGCTCTGCCATGACCTCGCCCGCACCGACAACAACCTCGTCCCCGACCTCGCCCTCAATCCGGCGCGCCGCCTCGCCCGCAACTCGGGCGCCGCAGTGCCCGCGCCTGGCCATCCTCGCCTCGACCGAGTCCGGCATTTCCCTTGACCCCGACGGGCTCCGCCCGTCTTCCTCCCCCGACCTCGGCTCCATCGGCGTCGCCTCCCGCGCACGTTCGTCCCCGACATCGGCGACCGCGGAGTCCCCGGCATCGACCACAGGGCCCCCATCCCCCGCCGGCTTCCTCCGACCTCGGCTCCTCCACCATCGCCGCCTCCCGCACCGCCGAGAGCGTCCCGGCCGCCACCCGCGCCACGCCGGCGCACCTAAGCCTCCGCTCGGACGTGCTCGTCGGCCGCCCCCCAACTTCGCTGCCCCCGGCCTCCTCTGACTCCGGCGACGGCCCAACTTCCTCGGCCCGGCATCCCCGACCCCGCCCCCAATCCGGGTAACCTCGGCCTTGACCGCGCCGGGACGCTCGCCTCCACCTCGCGCCTAAACCGCATCGCGGATGCTCCCGGCCGCGCCCGAGCTCGCCTCCTCCGACATCGCCCAGGCCGCGTCCAACCGCCCCTCCGGCTCACGTATGTATTATGTCCCTCAATTCGGCTAGGCCGAGTTCCCCGCGTGTCGGATGGAAAAAAGGTACGGCCGAGGAGTGGTTATTCCGAGTTGGTCCACTACCAGAGCGAGATGATCAAGATATAGGAGATAAGGAGATAGCCCGTGCTAATACTCAAACACACGCTATGGGACAAACCAAACGGTGGACATGGGCTAGAAGACAAAATACAGTGCATGTCCATCAGGTCTACAGTAACGCTACAGTGCCTTCGACAGGACAACAGTACACTGCGTATGACGTGTGAACAGTGCGGACAAGCCTCCTTTGGTCATGTCATGAACAGTGCACGGTGAACAGTGATTCTTGTCTCTTTGTCCCCAGCTTGACCCCTGGGCTCTCCTATATAAAGGGCACCAGGGGAGGGGGAGAAAAGAGGCCAAGCCCCCCACCACTTCATTTCTCCCCTTCTCATTTGCTCTCAAAACCTCATGGAGGCATGTCTGGCAGCTCACGGAGCATATTGTAGTCCGAATAATAAGAGGAGAAATACACCGAGTAGGCTAGATGCTGCAGTAGGGGTTTTATCTCCTCACGAGAGCCCCGAAGCAGGGTAAATCCTTGTGTCACCATGTCGGTCGAGTTTACCTGCGCGCGAGTTCATCGCGCAATCCCTCCCCGAGATCCCCTAGCGTCCATCGGCCCCACAAATTAGCCTACCCGTAGGCATCTGTCTGTTCACCACGACGACACCTGGCCCATGGAGTAGGAGCTGCCACCAAGGTCACTCTCAATATGAGACCACGGAGCCAAAGAACCCTGGTTCCACTGAGCATAAGAGAGAGGAGCAGACAAAGCATCAAGAGCACGGGAGCCAGACGCGTGATGGAATATCAACTATTGATCGTGAGCAAGCTGGCGGTGAACCTTGTAAGCTGAGTATTGTTCCTTGCGAATATCAATGTTCATGCAGAGAATGTTGTGCTGGAACCAATTCAGTTTCTTCATCTTCCCGGAAGTGGAGGGAGCAAAAGATGGGGCAGCAGCCCTGCGAGCGTCTCCCATAAAAGATCCATCCCGAGTGTGCTGAGAGGAGGGCATACTCTGAGGCACGGCCACGGTCTTCTTCTCATACAGCTTCTTGAAGCCATGAACCTCCTACTCATCATCACTAAAAGTATGCTCCGGGAACTTGGACTTGATGAGCTTCATAATGTAGGGAGCATAAGGGATAGTGCCCATAGAAGTCATGGCCTCAAACATCTCATGATGGATATAGTCCATCACATCAACACTCCAATCCGCATCCTCATCGGTGCTCATAGCAATGTTGTGGGCATGGAGGAGCAGGTTGCACAGAGGAGAGATCACATTATCCTTGTTGCCAGATTTTGGAGCAAGGTTCTCTCGGAGAATACGCACAAGGATATCATAGAGGGGGAGCAAGTTCTGAGCAAGTCTGGGGATTGCACCCTCACCATAGAGATGGGCGGTATCCTTCTTGTTGAGCCGGTAGGAGTGATGCATGCGGTAGCCTTGAGGGCGATCTCTGTCAAAATTGTAGCCCAACACCTTTGCAAACTCATACCAGTCAGACTCGTAGTAGGTGTCACCAGTCATCCACTTGATAGTCTTCTTCGTGTCACCCTTCATCACAAGAGTGGCAAAGAACTGCATCACAAGCTGAGAGTTGTAGTTGCACGTGGTGATCACATGCCTTTCCAAACCCATAGCCTTGACAATATTGATGGCTTCAACAAATGAGGCTTTGTTCTGAAGAGCTTGAAGGTTGTAGGGCTGCATCCTGCGAATAGGCTTAAATAGAGAATAATAGACGTCTTTGAGGACGTATTCTTGCTCAATGCACCAAAAGTTGCGATCATCAAGGGTCTCATCCCTTGGCATGAGGAACCAATCTTGCTGATGAAACTCAGAGTCGTCAACATCACTCATCTATGTGTACGGCTCACGAGCAGTGGGAGGAGGTGGTGGTGGATCATCCTTCCTCTTCTTGGACTTGGGCCTGCTAATAACAGTTTTCTTGGGTCTTGGGTTGCTAGAGGAGGAGGCGGCAGGCCCTTTGCCACGGACCTTCCGAATGACAGCCCTCGAGAGCCTCCCACTCTCCTCCGCGAGAGTAGGGCTCCCACTCGAATCACTTGTGAATATAGCAAAGATAGGTAGAAAAAGAAGAGTACACACAAGCCAGGAGGGCATACATACATTAGGAAGGCATTACGTTGATCACATATAGCTAAACATTAGGAAATCAGAAAACTACACTTTTAAGGTTCAGACCGGAAATTCCGGTCCAGGTCTGACCGGAAATTCCGGCCTGTCGTAACAGTGCAGATTTTGAGATTCAGTATGTGTAAAACTAGATCGGTCCAACAAAATGCGAAACTAATGTACATAAATAGCAGGGAATGACACTAGGAACAATCTCTACCAAGCAATTTCAAAACAAATAACTCCACATCTAGATCCAAGTGCAAGCACCTAGGGTTAGGGAAAAGTGGAGTTACCCTCATCCATTGAGGCCATTGCTTGGAGGAGTATGCTCCCGAGGCGAAGGAGAACCAGACCTGGCCGAGAAGGAAGATCCCCAGCGGTTGGAAGGCTCCGGGGGAGCTTGGGACGGCTGGTGCGGCGGTTTTGGAGAGAGGGAGGTCCGGGGTGGAAGAAGAACTTGAAACTGTTCTTCACCCCGAGCCTCCCTTATATTTGTAGACAGACCGCCCGATCGGAAATTCCGAGTGTAACTTCCACCGGAAATTCCGTGTCACCGGAAATTCCGAGAGTAACATTCCACCGGAAATTTCGAATCGCCGGAAATTCCGATCCGCTAAGGAACCGGAAATTCCGACCAGCCAAACCAAACTCCCAGTTTTCAAACGGATGACTTGTGTGCAATAGAGAGAAATGTTTTCAGGAAAGAGTAGGCTTGGGATAGATTTCCAAACTGTCATTGGTACGCCATACTCAACTTACAAAAACCAAAATGAATCATAAAGCGCCAAGTTGAGTAGGTTTCCCACATGCATGAACGAAGAGAATGCGAGAAGGCATCAATAAGCTCCAAATAAGATCAACTCTTCAACGAGAAGAGGGCGGTTGCCAAAGCCACCATGTAGGAGTGTATGGTATGTCACCGCGAAGATATATCTTGGCTACATAACCAATACTCGTCGTTTTAGCTCATTAGTCATAAAAATGAATATAGAGATAAAAGAACACTTGCTATCGGCATAATGGGGGAAAGGATGGTCCAATGTATTAGGACCACACTCCCCCTATGTCCATGCCTACATTTAAACAAGATAAGATGCAATTACGTCCTAGGTGAGTGTGCAAGCGATCAAGCTAAGGACCTCGAATCAATGATATTGAGTTCATTCCTCAAAAAGCAAAACCTTCCTTCCTCAAGGGGCTTCGTGAACATATCCACCAATTGATCCCTTGTGGCCAAATATGATAAGTCAATATCTCCTCGGGCCACATGATCCCTTATGAAATGGTGGCGGATCTCAATATGCTTGGTTCTTGAATGTTGCATCGGGTTGTAAGCAATCTTGATTACACTTTCATTGTCACATAGAAGAGGCACTTTTTCGCAATCGACTTCGTACTTCTTTAAAGTTTGCCTCATCCATAGCAATTGAGTGCAACAACTTGCGGCGGCAACATACTCGACTTTGGCGGTGGAGAGAGATATACAATTTTGCTTCTTAGAAGACCAACTTACCAATGACCTCCCAATAAATTGACAAGCAACGTAGGTTGACTTCCTATCATCTTGATATCCCGCCCAATCGGAATCCGTAAACCGACATAATGAGAAATGTGCATCATTGGGGTACCACAATCCATAGGTTGGGGTACAAGCCAAATATCTAAAGATTCTCTTGACCGCCATATCATGGCTTTCTTTAGGAGCCGCTTGATATCTTTCACACACTCCTACGGCTAGCACTATATCCGGTCTGGATGCACAAAGGTAAAGAAGAGATCCAATCATGGAGCGATATACCTTTTGATCCACATCCTTACCCTTGGGGTTGAGCTCAATGTGGCATTTGGTTTGCATTGGGGTAGAGGCACCCTTGAACTTAAGCAACCCATACTTCTTGAGCATGTCTTGAATGTACTTTGATTGGTTGATGAATGTTCCTTCCTTCAATTGCCTTATCTCGAACCCGAGGAAGAATTTCATCTCACCCATCATTGACATCTCAAACCTATCAGTCATAAGCTTGAAGAATTCTTCGTTAAATGCTTTGTTAGTAGACCCAAATATAATATCATCCACATATAATTGACAAATGAAAAGCTCTCCATTTACTTTCTTAATAAAAAGGGTGGGGTCGATTTCCCCAACTTGGAACACACGGTCTACAAGTAGTTCTCTAAGGTGCTCATACCACGCACGTGGGGCTTGTTTAAGGCCATAGAGTGCCTTATCCAACTTGTAGATATGGTTCGGATACTTGAGGTCCTCAAACCCTGGTGGTTTCTTAACATAAACAAGTTCACTTAGTGGACCATTAAGAAAAGCGAATTTAACATCCATTTGTTGAAACTTAAAGTTATGGTGAGAAGCATAGGCAAGAAGAATACAAATTGACTCAAGTCGAGCCACAGGCGCGTAGGTTTCTCCAAAGTCGATGCCTTGAATTTGGGAGTAACCTTGAGCCACCAATCTTGCCTTGTTCCTCACCACCATGTCATGTTCATCTTGCTTGTTCTTGAATATCCACTTGGTGCCGATAACATTGCGGCAATCTTTGGGTCTTTTCACCAACTTCCACACTTTGTTGCGCTCGAAGTTGTTGAGTTCTTCGTGCATATCATCAAGCCAATCTTTATCTTCAAGAGCTTCAAAGACTTTCTTGGGTTCCACCATGGAGATGTGAGCTTGATGTTCACTAAAGTTTGCAAGTTGTTTCGGGTAGAGACCTTGCTTCTCACATCACCAAGCACCTTGTCAAGATATAGAGCTCTCAATTCTTGTGAGGTGCCAACCCTATTCAAGCGACGGATCTCGATTTCCCTCCTTGTGGTGGGAGGAATAGCTTGATCATCTTGATCATTCATATCTCCGCCTTGACGGTTTTGATGGCCTTGATCAACCATAGGAGTGACTTCCGGAGGTGGGGGAGTAGGTTGATCTTGTCCTGGTTGCGAGCTGCCACCGGGAATGTCAGCAGGACCGGATATTCTGGGTTCAGGTTGAACCGGAAATTCCAAACCATCAGAATTTTCGACTTCAGTTTGAACCGGATTTTCAGGCCCTCCGGAAATTCCTAGGGCAGTTGGAGAATCTTGCGCTTCTTCTTGGTTGGGCGTGTTGGGCACGGTGTTGTTGTTGGATGTTTCTTGTGTGGGGTTAGCCATCACTTGCGTAGAGCTTGATCCTTGTTGAGCAATCTCATAATAGACTTCGACAGGGCGGTGGACGCCCAACCCCATCCTTCGGATAGCATCTTGAGGTTGATCATCACCTACATCGGAAACACCACTTTGCTCCACAAGGGAGCCGTCATTCTCATTGAACATCACACTACAAGTTTCTATGATAATGCGCGAGGCCTTGTCAAAGACTCTATACGTGTGGGATTCGGCACCGTAGCCAACAAACATCCCTTCAAGAGACTTAGCATCAAACTTGCCTAAACGAACACCTTTGATGAGATAGAAACACTTACAACGAAAAACTCGGAAGTAAGAGATGTTGGGCTTGTTCCCGGTAAGCACTTCATACGGTGTCTTCATGAGTCCTTTGCGAAAGAAGAGCCGGTTGGATGAATGGCAAGCGGTGTTGACGGCTTCGGCCCAAAATTTGTGGGGTGACTTGAACTCGGCCATCAGCGATCTTGCCATCTCAATGAGTGTGTGGTTCTTCCTTTCGGCTACACAATTTTGTTTGGGAGTATAAGCAGCGAAATATTGATGACGAATCCCTTCTTCACTAAGGAACTCGTTCAAGGTGTAGCTCTTGAACTCAGAACCGTTGTCACTTCTTATCACCAAGATTGGGACATTGTGTTGACGTTGAGATTCATTGGAGAAGTCGATGATAGTTTGTTGAGTCTCCGCCTTCGACTTGAAGAAGAAAACCAATGTGTATCTTGAGTAATCATCAACCATCACTAAGCAATACTTCTTGCCTCCAAGACTAGCTCCTGGAATGGGACCAAAGAGGTCAACATGGAGAAGCTCCAACACTCTTGTAGAAGAAATGATGGTCTTGCTTGGATGGTGGATGTCATGCATTTTTCCTTCAACACAAGCCCTACAAATTCGATCCTTCGAGAAAGAAACATGGTCTTTTAGTCCTAGGATATGGCCACCCTTTTGAAGACTTTGCAAAGTCCTCATGTTGACATGGGCTAGTCGGCGATGCCATAACCAACCCAAGTTCGCCTAAGCGAATAAGCACATTGCATGGGAAGTGGTGACTACGGAGAAGTCAACCACATAGAGCCCATTGTCAACGTACCCAACGAAAGACACTTTGAGAGACTTGCTCCGCATAAGGATAACCATTTCCTTTTCGAAGATAACGATATAGCCCAAACATGTTGAAGAATGAACCGAGATCAAGTTGAAACCTAGGGACTCGACAAGCAAGACATTCACAAGTGTGATGTCCGGTGCCACTACCACCTTGTCGAGCCCTATTACCTTAGACTTTGAATTGTGACCATATGTAACAGTCATTTGATCATCATTAGGCCTCAAATCCGTTGCAATCTCCTTGCTTCCGGTCATATGACTAGTGCACCACCCACTATTAATTATCCATTTCGATCCTCCGGAAGCAAGGCCCTACACACAATCAATTCTTTGACTTAGGTACCCATTTTGCAATGGGTGCATTTTGGTTAGCAACAAGGGTCTTTGGGGCCCAAATAGCATATTCAATATAGCCATCAAATGGACCAATGTATCTAGCATAGACATCCTCATAATAATCAACATATAATGCATAATTGGGGTTAGATATGCCCGCAAAGTCATCACGAGTAGGAGTGCCCCTTGTGGCATTTCCACTCGCAATGTCATCTTTCTTGGCTTGTGCGGGCTTGGCCTTCTTCTTGGTCTTCTTCATGGAGAGGAGTAGTGAGTGTCCCCTTACCTTTATCAAGAGAGGTCTTGGGCGCGGTTGCCATGGATGGAATAAACAACACCCTAGCATTATCCTTGACAACATTTGCATTAGCATTCAAAGGAGTAGAAGTGCTAGGTTTCTCAAGAGTAGATATCCGAGTTTGGAGATGATCACGAGACTTGAGGAGACGTTCGTGATCACTTGTCAATACCTTGTGAGTATTTTCAAGTGACTCAAAGTCTTCACAAAGTTTAGCATGAGCAACCACAAGCTCGGACTTTTCATTTTGCACAATTTTACATTTAGCAAAGTAAATATCACGATCCTTAGTGATCTTAGCAAGTTGCTCCTTAAGGAGAGCATGAGCTTCTTGTTCATCTTCAAGGGAGGATTGGAGATACACCTTAGTGTGAGCATCCTCTCTCTCAATCTCACCTTTTAACTCAAGATCATCCTCAAGCTCTCCTATACGACTCATAATCGAGCCAAAGTGTTTCTTTCCTTCTCCTTGCAAGTTAGTCATGAATTTATCAAAGGCAATAATTTCTTTCTTGACTTCAAGACTCATGCCATCATCAATATCATGGGATATGGAGGTAGGGGACAATTTTACCTCGGATGTCTTTGCCATAAGACATCTTGCATTCTCGATGATGGGGCTCTCATTTGGTGAGGAGAAGAGTGACAGAGGTGTAGAAGAAATGGCTATGGCGGCCACTTGCGTTGGGGTGTCCTCCTTGTCACTATCTTCATCATCGGTGGGATATTGCTTTTGGGTCACCAAGAAAATATTTTTGTTCTTCTTGAAGAAGGGCATGGGCATAGGCCCTTTGCCCTTTGACTTGGCCACGAGCCTCCACCATGGTCCTCTCTTCTTTCCCATGGGCAATCTGCAACAAAGTGGCTTTTGTCATCACAATTATAGAAAGCCTCACCTTCTTGCTTGGCTTTCCTCCATTGGAGGGGAACTTCTTATCAATCCTAGCTTTGGCCCTTTCGGGGTTCTTCCAAAAACTTCTTGCCGCAAGACTCATGTGTTAGGTGAGAGTACTTGCGAGCGTCTCACTAGATAGCTCGACTTGATCATCATACTCATCTTCATCATCTTCTTCAACAGTGACCTTCAAAGCAATTGAGGCATGCTTGTGCATCCCAATGGCTCTTGCCCTTGCGTCTTGAGCAATCTTGGAGGCAACCTTGTAGGCGGTCATATCTTGCAAGACTTCATTGGATATCATCTTTGCGAAGTCATGTCTCCCTTGGAGTGTCTTCAAGTCCGTTTCCTCAAAGGGCAAGAGTGTGGTCACAAACTTCCTCTTGATCCATGCGTCATCAATGTAGACCGCACCGAGGTTCTTGAAAGTGTTAGCAATCAACACCAACCTCCGGTACATGTCTTCATGGCCTTCTCCATCCAACTTGTAGAACCCTTCCACCTCATTGCACAAGGCATCATACCGGTTCTTCTTCATGCTCTAATTACCGACAAAGATGTCGGAAAGAGCATTCCACACTTCTTTGGCGGTGGAGAATTGTTGAATGAGAGGCATGTCCTTCTCTCCAAACGGCCACTTGAATTTGATAAAGAGCGATGGCGTTGAGTTGACTATCAACCACCTCTCTCCTTGTCAAGTTGGTTGGATCGTGGGCCTTGAATCCTTCTTCAGTGATGCGCCATAGCTCAATGGAGGCACTACATAAATGAGACTTCATTTGAAATTTCCATTGAGAAAAATGAGTAGGCTTGAGATTAGAAAGGGTCAATCCTAAAGTTTACATGAGGGTGAGGGATAGGAGTATTAGGAGAGTAATCATGGTTAACTTCATGAAATTCCTCTCCTTAGGGGGTCTTAGAGGAGCTAGGTGATTCATCCTTTTCTGCATTCCCGGGGGAAGCATTCGGAGGAACATCTTTGGACCCATCCGAAGATGAATCCTTAGAGTTCTCACCGTGCTCCTTAGAAGGAGGAGAGAGAGAAGTAGCCTCGGGCTCCTTAGAATTCAAGAGTGCCATGCGCATCTCATTCATCTTGAGGAGTTGGGCCTCCAAGGACGATCTCATATCTATAAGATCGGCCATGGTTGCCCCTTTGGCTAACGCCTCCTTCTCCGCCTCTAATTTCTCACGGGCGGCCCTCTCGGCATCAGATTCCTTCATCGTTGCACTTAGGCGGTTAAGCCCTTAAAAGTGAACCTGGCTCTGATACCAATTGAACGGGAAACCGAAACCTAGAAGGGGGGGGGGTGAATAGGTGCTATTAATAATTTTAGGTTTTTTCAAATTTAGGCTCAACACAAAGGTAAATATTCTAGATATGCAACTACGGTTATTTTACCTAAATGACAAGCTAAGCAATAACAAGATAAACAAGAGTACAATACAAGCAAGTAAGGGAGTAAGGATTAGGGGAACCAATTGAACCACGCGGAGACGAAGAGGTAATCCCGAGTTCCACCCAAGGGTGTACGTCTCGTTGGAGAGGTGTGCGCTACCACAATAGGTTAGCCGCAACGTCACAAAGGCTCACCTTCTTCTCCGATGAACTCAACCACAAAGGTTACGAGCTCACCTTCCACTATTGATCCCATTTTAGTGCGGAGATCGAATCCCTTACAAACGCTTGAGGCACTCACCCACAACTTAATTGGGGCCTCTCAAGATGACAACAAAAGGTCAAGGCAAAACCAAGATTACAACAATGGTGAACTAGGTTTTGCTACCGGAAACCCTAGCCACGAAATCCCCAAGTGAATGGGGGAGAAATACAAATCGCTTCGGTGAAGATGTAGATCCGTGTCTTCTCCTCTAATCCTCCAAAGATCAACGGATTTGAGGGGGGGGATTGGGAGATCTGGATGATTTGAGGTTTCAAGAAATGTAGGAGAGAGAAAATCTGAGAGTTGGCTGTTCTTGAGTGAGTGAGTGGGTATTTATAGCCCCTCCCCATTTCTGGCCGTTGGCTGTGTCGTCCAGTCGGAAATTCCGGTGTAAGTCATAATCGGAAATTCCGGTCACTCGGAATTTCCGGGGAAATGAAATTTCCGACAAGAATTTCCAGCTGGAGTCATAACCTTTTCCTCTTCTTTCCTTAGCAGATTTCTTTAGTGTTCTTCAAGGTGCACTCGGAAATTTCGATGAATGGAAATTTCCGAGCACAATTTCCGGTTGAGATCAGAACACTTCTTATTCTTGACTTAGCCGTTTCTAAGGGCTCTTCTGGGGGCAATCGGAAATTCCGGTATATGGAAATTTCCGATCACAATTTCCGGCTCGCGTCAGAACACTTCCTCAATCTTGACTTAGTTGTTTTTCGATGTTCTTCTTGGTCCACTCGGAAATTCCGGTGAAGTGAAATTTCCGAGCACAATTTCCGGTTGAGATCAGAACCATTTCTCAATCTTGACTTAGCCATTTTCTGTAAAGTTCTGGTGAACCGGAAATTCCGGCCCTGGAAATTTCCACCTCAAATATTCCGGTTCCTGGAACAATTTCAGAACAAATTCTTCTTTGCATTTTTGGCTTTGATGCATATGATCTTAAATCGCATACAAGCTAAAATACTTAGCATTCTATTAGTACATCATAAGTATTGTTAACTAACACACAAGACACTAGGGATTAACAAATGTTCTTTCAGCGTGCTCCGGTCATCAAGCTTCTTGAGCTGGGGACACGCCGTCTTGACATGTGCAACACATCCAAACACACGTAAGTATTGCAAATTTGGTGTCTTGCCATGCCATACCTCATATGGAGTTCTGCCTTCGACGCTCCGAGTGTAGGAGCGATTGAGGATGTGCACCTCTGTGGTCACAACCTCTCCCCAGAATTTGCTAGGCACTCCCCGTGCCTTTAGCATGTTGCGAGCCATGCCAACAATAGTCTGGTTGCGCCGCTCCACCACCCCATTCTGCTAAGGGGAGTAGGGAGCGGACAAGTGCCGCTGAACGCCATGCTCGGCGCAGTACGCGTCGAAGTCCTTGGAGGTGAACTCACCACCACGGTCTGAAGGGTGTGCAACTTGCACCCGCTCTGCAACTCAGCGCTTGCCTTGAAGCGCTTGATCGCCGCCTCTGCCTCGTCCTTTGAGGCGAGCAGCGTCAGCCACATGTAGCGGCTGTGGTCATCCACGAGCAGCAGAAAATATCTTTTCCCGCCTGGTGTGGTGTCGGTGGCGAGATAGGCCCGCAGAGGTCACCATGGACCAGCTTGAGCCTTGTTGTCGCGCGAAACTTGGCCGTTTGAGTAAACAGGGCGTGACGTTGCTTGCCTGCCAGACAGGCGTCACAGAGCTTGTCGACGTGGTCGAGCTCTGGGAGACCGTGCACCATGCATGTGCGCGCCATCTTCTTTAGAGCGCCAAAATGTTGGTGACCAAGGCGCTCGTGCTAGCTCCATGCATCACTTCCGCGCCGATCCGAGAGGCAAACCGGCTGCGCGATGTGTAGGGGAAGCTTGTACAGGCGATTCTGTGAGCGTGCCACCTTGGCGAGGAGGCGACGGTTCCTATCACGGATGTACATGGTGCCGTCACGGATCATCGTCTCGCAACCATTCTCGTCGAGTTGGCCGAGACTGGTGATGCTCGTCTTGAGGCGTGGGATGAAGTAGACCTCCCTGAATGTGCGGTGCTCGCCACCGCGGCCGGTGAACATCACGGTATCACGCCCGCATATGTCCACCACAGAGTTGTTGCCGAACTTCACCGAGCCGGTGACCTTTTCATCCAAGTCGGCGAAGACGGTGCGGTCACCCGTCATGTGGTTTGACGCACCGGTATCTAGATACCACGGCACATCGACGGGTTCCGCCTCATCGCCGAGCCGCACCTTTGCCCGTTCTTCGTTGAGGAAGACGTGACCACCAATATGCTTAGGCTCCGTCGAGACGACATTCACTTGTGCCATAAGCATGGCCGGTTCATCGTCTTCACCGGCTTGCACCAAGTGAGCCTCATCCCGCTGCTTCTTGCGGCACTCGCGAGCCCAGTGGCCCGATATACCGCAGTACCGACACTTGTTGTCCGGGGCAGCGCCAGGTACACCGTGGCCATGTTGGCCGTCTCTTCCAGCCTTGTTACGTGCGCCATCCTAGCCGCGCCCGCGTCTTATGCCGCGGCGCCAGTTTGGCGCATAGCTGCTACCACTGCTTCTTGACGGAGCATAATGCTCGCGCTGCATGCGAGCGCGCCACTGGTCCTCTGTGAGCAGGAGCTTGCTGTTGGAGTCGTGCTCGTCGTCTCCGTCTCCTTCGTCGACGACCTTCAGCTGGCCGACAAGCTCTTCGATGGATAAAGTTTTTAAGTCCACGAGGCTCTCAATCGACCAGCATAGCTGCTTGCACCGCTTTGGAGCGATACGAAGGAGCTTGAGGACGACCTTGTTCTCGTCAAGTGGGTCGCCAAGGACCTCCAACTCGTTGGCGAGATCTTGGAGTCGCATGGCGAAGTCGCTGATGGACTCCCCGGGACGGAACTTGATCTCCTCGAAGTTAAGGCGCAACGACTGCGCCCTTGACTCGCGCACGCTCGGCGCTGAGTCGTAGAGTCTTGAGTGTGTCCCAAGCCTCCTTAGCGGTATCCTTGGCAGCAAGGGTGCTATGCATCTCCGGCGGCACGGCGCGAAGGATTGCTTCGAGCGCCAGCCTGTCGTCGGTGTACTCGGCGGCTCCTTTCTCCACCGCCGTCCACCAGCCACGACCTTGGAGGATGACACGCATGAGCAGCGCCCAATCATGGTAGTTGGAGCGCGTCAAGAGCGGGAAGGATGTCGAGGACATGCCCACGTCACGCACAGCACGCGGAGCCACCAGCTCCCGTCTGTCGCTCTTCGCCTCCAGCACGCCTGCCTTGACCCTCTCCTCAATCTCAGCTTCGATGTCCTCCGCCAACCTCATGCCGCTAGCACCACCACCCTTCGGCATGATATACAGAACCTAAGCTCCGATACCAATTGTTAGCTTGTACTAATCACGCCTACTTGAGGTAGCTACTCACGCTTAGCACTTGGACACAAACTCAAAGAACTCAAAGGAATGGACACGAACACAAGCCCTTGGTGCAGCTCAAAGCTAGCTGCGTTTTCTAGGTTGCTTCACTACTTGTGGTGTGCTCGGAACTGATACATGGGTGGCCTATTTATACTACTAGTGAGCTAGACAAACCTGCTCACGTACTACTACTCCTTGTATGAATACTTGACCTGGTAGGTTCAAGAGGTCAAGCCGCCAGTCAACTCATGAGCTGCAAACTCCTTGACATGCCGCAGTCGTCGCAGCAATGTACTCCGCCTCGCATGATGAAAGTGCGACCACTTTCTCCTTTTGTGACTGCCACGTCACAGGGCTGCCACCGAGCATGAACAACGCACCCGAGGTGCTTTTCCGATCGTCGATGTCGCCCGCCATGTCGGAGTCGTTGTAGCCGATCAGCTTGCCTCCGCTCATCCCTGACGTAGCGGCAACCATAGTTGCGCGTGCCAGCGATGTACTGCAGTAGATGTTTGACAGCAGCCATGTGTTCTGTCGTGGGCTTCTCCATGAACCGGCTTACATAGCCGACGAATATGCCTAGAAGAAAACAACTATCTTTAGCTTCATATAGAGAAAAGATAATGGGCAAAGCTTTAGCATGTTTATATGTATGTTTATATGTGTAAAATTTTACACATTGTGACATGGAGTGAGTAAATGAGTGGAAGAAATATCTCATAACAAGATAATTCACTATAATTTAATGTGACCTATCTATTAAGGAGGATAAAGCGTTTATCTTAATACAACTATTATTTTTTATAAAGGTATGTAACTTTCCTTACTGATAGAAATATCATGTAAAAGCAGTAGTTCACTTCATGGATCCAATACACTTACATCCGTGTTTCAAAATATGGCATAACAATCGTTTTCCCACAAAATTTATACCAAATATGTTACACTAATACTCCATCCTTCTAAAATAACTGACTTAAATTTACCAAAAAGTATATGTATCTAGACATGATTCATGTTTGGATACATCCATATTTTTGTAAATCTACGATAGTTACTTTGGGCGGAGGGAGTATTAGGTTACCAAAACATTTGTAATAGTTGTGACAACTTTATTTATTGTCACATTATGGAAAACATTGTGATATATTGTAAGTGAAAACATAATGTTATTTCTGAACCACTTTCAACCAATTACAGGTGATGCCCTTGCATTTGGGAGGGCCACCTTGCTAGTGATAATAGTGGTAAATTCACGAACACAATTTTTCCTGATAAATTGGCAGGAGCCCCGCCTTTTAATTTGCATAAACAAAGATTTTTTTAAGATAATGAGCTCCCCTTAATGATTTCTATTAAAGAAACCGCCAATTTCTACATGATATAAACGAAAGGAAGAAAAAAGAAACGAGCAAACAGAAAATGTAGCAAACCACCAGCTCTCACTAACAACAGAAGGCTGCCTGGAGCAAAACAACTGCAACACACAAAGGAGCTCAAACCAGGATTTTTAGCATTTTGTTTTCATTCTAAATAAAATCACTTTTGATTTTCTTCTGCATGGACGAGATTCAAAAATTTCACAATATTTCGAAGATTTTCTTCAACAATATCAGCACTCAAAGTTTAGCGATTAGAGCTCGTTTGGTAACCATCACTTTTACCGGAATCATGGAATTCAATTGAGATTTCATATCCAACGTGTTTGGATGTCATGGAGTTGTAAACATCATCTTAAAGTTACAGTGAGTCTCTTGGCATTTTAAGTCAATTCATGTTTCTAATCCTGTCATTTTGTTTCTACCAAATAAATCAATAAATGTGTCAAACAAGTTCTTAGCAAAATTAAATGTGATGGTACTGATTTAAACTTGCGACGAAAAAACATATAGTGTGTACGCTGCAGCAATGCACTGAAACCAAGGTTGTGATAGAAACTTGCTTTGTTTTTATTATAGGCATTAAATAAGTAATTGTTTTCAAAATTAATTGAATTTTTTGGCTGATATAAACTTTTTTTGCTCCTCAACGAGAATCATTAATTTCACGATATTTCGAAGAAATGTTTTTCCCTGCCTAAAACCACAACACGTGAAATCAACTTATAAAACAGTGAAAATAACCAGATAGCCAAAGACATAGGCCAAGACACTTCCAGTTTGTCAGCCTCTCAGCCATGATAGATTAAGAAGATTTCCCGCATCACCAGCTTGATCCTCTGTACTCCTTTCTCAAGAAGTTTTCGACCTTTGTTTTTATGCAATATTGCCCAAGAATAAATCATATTGAAATGCCAGTTGAAGGGTCATCTAGAAACTTATGATTGAAGCAATCTTCATTTATAGTTTTCCAAATAGTTCAGAAACAGCAGCACCCCCAACAGTTTGTGCTGGGACACTGGGAATGAATCGATCCACCCACTAGCTAGATCCATAACACTTTTGGGTGGTCTAACAAATCCAAACCACACATCACAAATTTTCCATACCAATACCAATGCCACAGGCAAAGCGGAAGGCCTGGACTGAACTCACCCACTGACGAGGACCCACGTCAATTCGGGTCTTACCATTGTATTTTAGGAACTGGTGTGTCGCCCTCGTCAATGGACATGAAAGATTTTGCCAGATTGGCGATGGGCAAGTCCACTCGCTGGTTGTCGGGCACTCCTACAATGGTGTGCGATGTCGCACGAACGGCTGAGTGCTCAGATTGTTTGCGTGCCCCCACTGAGCGAGAGGACTCGGCTGCCCCTCTCTAGACTTCTTATGGCGTTCGTCCATGATTTTCTGTTGCTCGATTATCCGCTGGTTTTGTTGCCACATGAAGTACTGGAAAGCCTTGATTTCTTCCTTAATGGAGTCATCTGGCATGGGCTGGCAGGTGCTGTGACGAGCTCAGATTGATCTGACAGTCGTACTGTCAGCAGGTATGGAGTTGGAGGGTTCGGTTGTGGGGTACTCTGAGCTCCGCCTCCTGCGGCGGCTGGCCCAGCCATGTAGGGCTTGTTTGATTCATAGGATAGGAAAGTCATCGGAATAGGAAATATATAGGATTGCTATGTCATGTACACTCCAATCCTATAGGGTTTGGTTTGTATCAAAGTTTGTATGATTCCACCAAAGGAATTGTAAAAAGAGCTTGGAGTGGATGTTAGAATTCCTATCTGAAGTAGTATAAAAATTTCTATGGGAAAAATTCTTATAGGAACTAATCCTATGAATCAAACCACTAGGAAAGGAAAAAAATCCTGTGAGATAAAATCCTACAAGAATCATAAAATATTTCTATGAATCAAACACCCGTAGACTTGGGAGGGTGGGCGGTTTCACGCGTTGTGTCCCCCGTCGCTACTGCTGCAACTTTCTTCATGCTCGGAGTCGACGCCGTGTTAGCTTGTACTTCGTCCGCGCCAACCTCCGCCCGGCCTTAACCTTCCTTGCCGAGGACCTTGGCGTTCCCGAGAACGCCTACGGCCGCGTGGTCGTCAAGTGCCCGTGGCTGCTTGCTTGCAGCGTCTGCAACCAGCTCTGTCCCGTGCTCATCTACCTTTGCCGCCTCTGCGTCCCAGACAACCGTGCGCTGGTGTTCCAGGACCCTATCCTCCTGGTGTCCAGCCACCATGGTACCCAAGCTGGAGTATACCTGCAGACGGAGCTGGGCATGTCCAGGGACGAGGCGGTGCCATGGAGCTGCGGTGCCCGACGATGTTCACCTTTGACGTGCAGCGGAACTTCAGGCCCAAGTTCGAGTACCAGGTGGAGGAGGTGGGCGGCGTCGTGAAGGACGTCGTGTGTTTTTAATTGGTGCAATTTTTTTAGATTGCCAAATACATCCTATTTTTTGTGCGTCAATTTCTTGCTCTGTTGTGTTTGTGGTCTACTCCTATTTGGCAAACACAAAAATAAAGATCCTAAATGAAGATCCATTATTTATTTTTGTGTTCATATGATTAGGTACAGAAGATGCAACCGCTCAGTTTGTGAATGATGAATGATTTCTGTTATGAGACATGAATGATTTCACTACATTTGGAACGTTTTTTCGAATCTGTCCTCAATATCTAAATGTGAATGTGAATATTTTTCCACGGAACATAATAAATCTCGTGCGAAACTTTTCAAGATGAGATTAAATTTTTCCATGAAACGTAACAAATCTCCTATGATTTTTTTTGTAGATGAGATTAAGCCCCATGAAAAAGGATATTTATATTCAGATTATTTAAACTGATCTAAACCAAACACATCTCTCCTTGTTCTTAAACTATGAAATATAAAAGAGTGAGGGTATAGTGTAAAATGGGAGGGGTTTACAAAATCGAAATGAGCACAACACAGGGTGTTTTTCTGCAATGTGCAAGGAGAGATGGATCGAATCTCCAAGCACTCACGAACGGGGTGGGATAGGCCAGGTGCGGGAACGACGGTGTGGGGAATGGTTTTCGCTAGCTCATGCACTACCACTACACATGCACGTACTGCTCTTATTAGCAAGCAACTAGTTAATCAACACGCCGCTGAGGATGGTGGCCACGTGGTAGACGCTATAGTCGTTGCAGTACTCGGTGAAGTTGACATCCTTCGCCGGTGAGTCGATGTCGGACGGAGTCGGTGACGACGAGGGTGCTGGGGTCGGTGTAGGTACCACTTCCGCTCCCATAGATTGGGGTGAGCTAAACAGGTGGAGCGTGTCCCACTGGCTAACAAGGAATCAATGGCAACCCGGCAAGATGAGTTCTCGCTAGGGTTCTTGCTATCTGCTTGCGTGTCCTCTAGTCATCGTCTATATAGGAGGCTGGGTCAGGACATCGAATCCCACTCGGTTTACATGGTACGGAAAGTCTAAGTCGGTTACGAGTCGCGCCTTCCTTGTGGCACACTCCTTATCTTGGGCCACCATGTTCCTTCCCAGTAGGCTATTATTGAGCCACCGGGTGGGCCTTGTTGCGTTTAAACTTTATAGTGTTTGGTTGGGGATATCCGAAGGGTATAACCACATCACCCACCTTGTCTGGTGGACGAGAGAAACTCACGGATTTCACAAAACACCGCAGTACTAATCTCTATTCACCGTTGCATCATTGATGAAGCACGGCTGTGGTCAGATGCAGGCAAGCCAAGAGCTCACAACCTGATACAAAGACCCCGAGAGCCAGACTAAGAAGCTCCTGCGCAGCTACTGGCATTCTAGCAATGCTAGCTACTGGCTTTATTTGCTGTCTTTTTTCGGCTGTTTTTCTCTTTAGTTTTTTAACTGGACCTTGTAGATCTTGTACTTCCTTCTTAATGCAATAGAAAAGCGGCTCTGCTCTACTTTTCATCAAAAAAATCATTGGAACAGCAGGTGACAACTTGACACCGATATGAACTGCATCCGCCGGAAGCGAATTTATCAATACATCGGTATCATTTTTTTATGACCCCTACAACTGTGCAGTGTGCACATGGTCATGATAAAATCATTGTGTTATCATGGTGCATTTCTTCATTTTAGCAAGACTGAGGACTCAACTACAACTCCGTTCACTGACATCTGGAATACACTCACGGCGGCACCCTCAAGGTGCAAAACATTCTCGATTGCATCTCCGTCATACACATAGCACTTTTTTGCACCTCCCCCAATTGCATCTACACCAACTACAATACTGCATCATCTCGTTTGAGGCTACTACATGATTAGATATCTAAACATCGATGTCAAGAGCTCATCAGTAACAACCACACTCAAAGCGTCTGCGTAATCACTATGGTCCATGGCACTTCTGTTGTGACTGTGGGAGTGAAGTGAGGAGAGGCAAGGAAAGCCCTAGAACGGGACACAGTCACCACACTAGCTGTCGCTCCATGAGAGTCGCGCAATTGATGATGGCGTAAGGGAGAAGACGACACAACCGCTAGACTTTAAATCCAGTCACAGTTGTCCGCTTTACTACCACTACTAGAAGGTTTGGACGCGCTTTGCTGCGCCCGTTGGTGTACTCCGTTTAGTGTTGTAGTTTTCTCGCAATTGGCAACATTCATATAACAGCGAGTAAGTGCAAAATCTTGTATTCAACGAATTATCTAGAAACCTAATTTGAAGTTGAAACAGTGTATTGCAAACATAAAGCCAAAGACTAACAATTTACAGCAGCAACACTGCAATTTGCCTTCCCTCTTCTCAATACCAATTAAGACTTCTTATCTGAGCATAAAGTTCAGGACTGCAGGTTACACAACATAGGTGGGGAGCTGATCACATTCAAATCCACCTACGGTATGCCCCTTTGCTCCTGCATAAAATACTCGTTATAAAAATTGGTATACTATTCAATTTAAATATCATGCATAATTCACAAATAGCTAGAAAACAAAGCGTTATGCAATATTTAGACCCAAACTCAGCCTTCCAACACCTGAATTGCTTCCTGAACAAAGCCCCATGTCTGAATCTTCGAGCGGTGAACAAGAACTTCCCTTTTATCCCTTTGGCAACCAAAACAGTAGAATGACATAAACAAAAAGTAATAAAAATGCATTCTGACATCTATTTTAAGCATTCTAGAAAAAAGAGTGAAATGTCAGAAGATTATGCTACAATTCTGATTATCGCTATCTATAAAACGCATCATGAATTTGTTGATGGAGGAGGCAAACACATGGAAAGTGTTATATCTTGAGAAGGTAGTCTATTTTAGAAGATATTTTCACACAGAAATACAGAATTAGAAAATGCTCATCTCACTACAAAGGACACTTCCGAATAAAATAGCTTCCTCAAGCAATCCGGAGCCGTTCAGGAAAAATGTCTAGTAAACTCGATTACTCACCAAAGCACCATGCAAAATTTTGTTACAGTCTTCACTGTTGAAGTAAAACATGATGCAGATCTGACAGTGCCATCAGCCCATCACCATTCGTAGCTGCTGAAGTAGAAAAGCATATAAAATATGTATTGTCAACACAAGCACATATTTCCTAATTGATGTGCAACCTGGACAGGAAGGCAGATACACCACCACGAGAATTCCAAACAATCACTCCAAAAATGCATTCCATATACAAACATAGATGATTATTATTACATATCTTTCATGATGAACAATCTTTCCTAAATATATAGCAATCAATATTGTACTGGAAATTTTGCCACACTTCCAATCTACCTCCCTTCTAGGAAGATTAAGTGAACATGAGGCTCTCTGAAAGAAATGCAGCCCGCATACTAAATTATAGAAGAGTCGAGCAGCTTAACTATTGTATGGTCAGCATATAAAGGAAAGTTGTCGAGCTGTCGAGCCATGAATTTCTCTATCTTCATTTGCCTCATGACTCTAGTGAATATGATAAGATTTTTCTGTGAAAGAAGCATGAACCAACAAGTCATGCTAGGGTTTCAAAAAACCACCTGCATTAAAAAAAAACTGCAAAAAACCACCAGCTCAGCGCTAATGAATTTCACATAGCCACCAGTTGAGGTTTAACCGTGCGCGACGCTGACTTAATACGGATTATGACAGGCGGGGCCCAGCTGCAGGTGCCACGTGACAAAACAGACACTCCGCCGTTAACGGCCGTTACACGCCGCATCCGTGCCCTAACTTAGGCCGTTGGCTCGATATTTCTCTCTCTCCCGCTCGAGTCCGCTCGTATCTGTTTCCCTCTGCCATTGCTGCTTGGCCGAGCTTCGCCGGCGCCGCCCTCCGCCCCTGCCTGCGCCGACGCGGATCTTCGCCTCCGCCGCCTCCGCCGCCGAGCGATGCCTAGCTGGAACGATAACGAGTCGGATGACTCGGTTTGTTGGCCGGTGAGTATTTTTCGATATGATTGGGGATTTCTAGGGTTTGCGCTTCCGGTGCGGTTGAATTTTGATTAGGAACTGATTAGTTTGATTTGCAGTACAATGGGGTTGAGTACTCACCGGAGCATGTGTATGACCCTGATTTTTGCGGCATTGACGATGATAGTACCGTTGTTTGTCGTCTCCACGAAGCCAAGCCGGAGAGGCGTGTTTGTTTCGAGGGAACTGGCACTGGGAGAAGATTCTATGCTTGTTCAATGTACCATGTGAGTGAAATTAGCAGTATTTGTATTTTCTTTGCTTAACAGTATGTGTATGCATAGAGATTCAGTTAAGGAAAGATTCAGTTAAACAACCATTCAGTTAATTAGTTAAGCAATTAGTTAATATGTGGTTGTACAGAATTACAGGCTATCACCAACTGCGGATTTGTTGAATGGATTGATCCAGAGTGGCCTGTGCAGCTTAGAAAAGCTCTTGGTAAATTGTGGGGCATGTATGATGGGATGGTTAGTCTCAGAATTGAGGATAATCATAAATCTGCAAAGGAGATTTATGATTTACAACAGGATAAAGTTAAGATGCAGGAGAAGTATGATGCCATGGTTCAGGATATTAACAGGTTCATTGGTCAAAATGTGAAAAAGACCATGAGAGAGAACTACAAGCATATAATGGAGGGAGCTAGTACAAGTGTTGCAGGACTTATAGATGAGGGGTCACTTGAGGAGGAGGCACTGCTAGAGGTTATTAAGCTGAGAAAAGCCAATGAGGATTTGGCAAAAGAGAATGAGGAGCTCAAGAAATCTTTGCAAGTGATGAAGGAGGAAAAGAAGAAGCTGGAGTACAATCTGTTTGATCTTTTGAAAGCAAGTGACCAGAACAAGCAGAAGCTGAAGGACATCAAGGCAATATGTGAAAGGGTTGACATGAATGAATGATTAGTTTGTAGTTGAGTAGACTGATGGTATTATCTATGTATCTGAACCAAGTGTGTGGCACTATTTATCTGTAACTTAGTAGTTGCAATTATCTGTAACTGAATCAAGTGTGTTGAACTATTTATCTGCATCTTAGTGTTAGCATTTATCTGAACCAAGTGTCATAGTACTTGTGCTTACTGAATGTTTGCATTCTTCTGAATATGAGTAACTGCTATCTTCAGGTTTTTTCACAAACAACACCTGTTTTCAGGTATTTGATTTTAGTAAACCACCAGGACCATATGACATGTTGTCAGGTACCAGCAGGTGTTGTGACAATTTATAATTGATACCTTAGCACTGACAATTAAACAAGTATAGTAGAACAAACAGAGCACTTTCAACATAGGTCCACATATTAATTAAGATCCAACACAATACAAAGCATAGTTTCACAAATTCTTCAACATACCAGTTGGAACAGACCAACTGGGTTGTACATCACAAAGAACATTACAGTTTCTGGAACCAGACAAATATAGTGTTCAACTAGTTCATCTGATACTGCAAATTGGTCTTGACTAGTCCTCATTCCCCATCTGTTTCTTGAGGTCCTTAAGACTTATCTTGTAAATTCCTAATGCTGTGAAGTAACCAACCAGCCTGGAGCTACCCTTCCTCTTCCTTGTAGGCCTGTCATCATTGCCAGCTGCCCTTGGAGCTCTGAAAGCTCGTGCAGCTGGGGCTGGGGCTGATGCAGCTGAAGTAGATGCACTAGGTGTCATCCTGGATGAAGTAGATGCACTGGTAGCAGGCCTTCTTGATGCAGATGGAGCAGGAGCAGGTGCTGGAGTAGTTCTTCTTGATGAAGCTGGAGCAGGAGCAGGTGATGGAGCAGGAGCAGGTGTTTGAGCAGTTCTTCTTGATGCAGCTGGAGCAGGAGCAGGTGCTGGAGCAGTTCTTCTTGATGAAGCTGGAGCAGGTGTTGGAGCAGGAGCAGGTGCTGAAGTTTGTGCCTTGTTTTCCTGCAGATAACCAAATGTGTGTAAGTAACATAAAATTGGTGGTGCAAACTGATTTGAATTAGTACTCAGAAAAAGAACCTGGTGACTGTTTTTCCTGCTTTGTAGAGATGGCTTGAGCTGTTTATCACAGTTAGTGTACCTATGCCCAAGCCTCCCACAGTTGCTACAAGTAATTGAACCCATCCTTGATGTCTGTGGAGGTGCTGGGACTTCAAATTGACCTTTCCTCATTTTTGTTTGCTTCCTACCAAGTGATACTGCAAATACAGGAGGATCTATGCCAGGTGTATCTGTTTTGGTCCACTGATCTTGACCTGGAACAGGTTTTATTACTGGTCCATATGTCTCTTTGTACATGTCTTTCTTGAAGAAATCATGCACAAAGTCTTCTGGATGCTGATAGGACTTGTAGATGGCTGAAATTGCATGACTGCAAGGTATTCCTGTCATGTCCCACCTCCTGCAGCCACAAGTCTTGTTTACTAGGTTCACTGCATACTGCCTATCCACAGTACTGCTCACCTCCCACAGACCATCTGCTGCTTTCCTTGCTCTACAAAGCCTGGACCATTTTTTATTCTCTTCTAATTTCTCTGAGTATGTTGCAGTGATCTCCCATCTTGCTTTCTGTGCTCCACTTCTTTTCTCTTCATTCCTTACCATTAGCTTTTTTCTGATGCCATCAAACATAGTTTGCACTGGTTTGCCCCTCACATCAAGTATCATCTTGTTGAAAACCTCACTGAGATTATTTACCACCAGATCTGTTTTGCAGTTCACATCCATGGCATATCTAGCCCAAGCAGACACAGTAATCTTCATGAGCCACTCCCATGCAGGTTCACTCTCCTCCTTCATCTTTGCAATTGTAATATCAAATCCATTTTGAGTGTAAGAGTAGCTGGCTTGGTCCAATATCTGTTTGAGCTCTTCCCCTCTATACCCAGCCTGCTGAAAATTGGCATATATATGCCTCAAACAGTATCTCTGTGGGCAGTTGGCAAACACCTGGTTGAGTGCATTCAGTAGCCCATGTTTCAATTAAAAACCAACTCAAGTCAGTGAACCAATCCATGTAGACAAGCCAAACTGTTAACAAAGTTGTCGACCGTCGATAAAGTTATCGACGGTCGATAAAGTTATCGACGGTCGATAAAGTTGTCGACCGTCGATAAAGTTGTCGACCGTCGATAAAGTTGTCGACGGTCGACAACTTTATCGACAATCCATAAGCTCATATGATTGTAGATGCTGATTCTCACCTTCTGCCTATCAGAAATTATGGTGTACAAGCCAAATTTCCCAGCCTCTCCACCAATAGCATACTTCAGTTGTGTCAGGAACCATGCCCAGCTAGCTGTCTCCTCCTTGTCAACCAAACCAAATGCAAGAGGAAAAATGTTATTGTTTCCATCTCTGCCTGTTGCTGCAAGGATCTGCTGTCCAGTTGATAGCTTCACAAAACAGCCATCCAACCCTAACACAATATGTAAATCTTTTAGAAAACAAGCAACAAAGAAAGGGCAGAATAACTAATGAGTGGTAAAGCACAGAACTTACCAATGAATGGTCTACAACCATTTAGAAAACCTTTCACAGAGCCTCCAAGACAGTAGAATAACCCATGAAATCTTGGGTTGTTGCTAGGATGCTCTGCAACCATCTTTGTGGTCACAATGCATCTAGAGCCAGGATTTGTGTCCAGAACAGTCTGAAGATAATCCCTCAATCTCTTGTACTGCAATATTTGATCACCTAACACCACCTTTAATGCTTGTTTCTTTGCTCTCCAAGCCATCATCTTGTGCACTTGAACTCCATATTTCTCCTTTGTTGTATCTCTAATAGTCTCAACTCCTGTACTAGGGTCTATTCTTATACTTGGCTCACAGTCCTTGGCTTGCCACTTCCCTGTCACCTTGCATCCTTCACCTGATGTGGCACATGTATGTTGTAGCTGCATTTTTCTGAGACAGAAAGTCTTCTCACCCTGGATCACTGACCCAACCATCATAAATTGGCACACCTTCTTTGGAATACCCTCACTAATACCTTCACTGTCCTCTTGCAAAGCCTCTTTGGCTTTCTCTCTCTTTGTCTTCTTACCTTCAGAACAAACAACAATCACCCTATCTTTGCGATTTCTCCAGTACTTGAAATTCCTCAGTTGTGCAATGTGAAGTGCTTGCACTGCTCTTCTGAACTGATATACATCCACAAAACACATCTTGAAGCACAGACCCTCCTCTGAATGCAGTCTAGATTCATCATACCACACCCTAGGTTCTTTCTTTTTGGCCTTGCTTTTCTTTCCTGATGGCAGAGCCCAAGCCATCATCTCTGCACCATCATCATCATCTGAATCCAGCTCCCACTTTAGGCCTTCATCATCAGAAGGCAAATAATCATCTGGAGCTGTGGTCTGCTGGCTGCAGTGAGATCTGCTGGTGGGTCCTTCATTCTTTCTCTTCTTGCTTGCTGGTTCATCTGTTGTCTACAGGTCACTGTCATCTGAATCATTGTCATCTGAATCACAGAACAATTCATCTGGCTCTGAAAATTCTTGTTTTGTTGGCTTCTTCTTCTTCCTCTTCTTCATGTCACATAATTTCAGTCCCAACTCTTCATCGCAATCACTGTCAACATCAAAATCATTTTACTCAGTGTCAGTAGCTCTATCAACATCAGACTCATCCACTAGTAGAGCATCAGAATCACTATCAACATCCTGTACTTGTGCTACTGCTTTCCCTTTGCTGCAACTTTTATGAGTGAACAAATATCCTAGCTCATCATTAACAGGAACTATGCTCTGCTCTAAGTGGTTGTTGCAACTCTGTTGTGTCTCCAGATAAAGCATTTCTGAATCTTCTGACAGATTAACACATTCCTGGATAGGAATGATCACACCATCTTCATCCACTGCATAAACAATAGGCTCACTAATCTCTGCAATTGGCACCTGGTCTTCTACAGATGGAGTGTTCAAATCTGAAGGTAGCCTACTACTGCCAGCAATGACAGTGACACTGACACACTTAGCTTCCTCGTACTGCTCCACCATCTTCTCCACCTTTGCCATGCCATCTAACAGTTCCATCCCACTAACCCATTTGTCCTTCTCTCTCACACAGTACATGCTATCAGTAATTCCATAGCCCTTTGTCTCGATTAGAGCTAGCAGATTCAGATAAGTAATGTCTGACCTACCGATTCTACGCTCAAGATTGTCTCTACCTTCGAAATTGAATCTAACTTCCCAAATTTCATCATCAAGGCTACAGATAAGAGGAAAATCGAACTGTTGAAACCAAAACCATAGATCGAGATCTCAAATCAAGCAAGAACAGAGCAGGAAAAACTGAACACTTACTAGCAGCCGCCGAATCCGCTGTGAACTGGTGGCTACTCTCCGGGTTGGCCTTCCACACGCGGGCAACAACAGCCGCCGCCATCCTCGCCAGCGACACCTCCATCACGGCGGCCGGCTTGGCGACCGAGATTGGTTGACCGTCGCACTCGCCAGCGCCGCCCTCGCGAGCGGCTCCTCCCGCTACGGCTAGGACACTGTGGGGGAGCTCTCCACCGCCGTCTGCGCTCTCTCCGCCGCCGTCTCCGTCGCTAGCGCCACCGGACGAACTCGCCGCCGCCATTTTCATTCGTCGCGCGGGAGAGAGGAATGAGCGGGTCAACTAACCGGTTCTGTCCTAAGTTAGGGCACGGATGCGGCGTGTAACGGCCGTTAACGGCGAAGTGTCTGTTTTGTCACGTGGCACCTGCAGCTGGGCCCCGCCTGTCATAATCCGCATTAAGTCAGCGTCGCGCACGGTTAGACCTCGACTGGTGGCTATGTGAAATTCATTAGCGCTGAGCCGGTGGTTTTTTGCAGTTTTTTTTAATCCAGGTGGTTTTTTGAAACCTCTGCATGAATTGTGGTGGTTTTTTGTAATTAACTCCACTACAAAGGATACTTCCGAATAAAATAGCTTCCTCAAGCAATCCGGAGCCGTTCAGGAAAAATGTCTAGTAAACTCGATTACTCACCAAAGCACCATGCAAAATTTTGTTACAGTCTTCACTGTTGAAGTAAAACATGATGCAGATCTGACAGTGCCATCAGCCCATCACCATTCGTAGCTGCTGAAGTAGAAAAGCATATAAAATCTGTATTGTCAACACAAGCACATATTTCCTAATTGATGTGCAACCTGGACAGGAAGGCAGATACACCACCACGAGAATTCCAAACAATCACTCCAAAAATGCATTCCATATACAAACATAGATGATTATTATTACATATCTTTCATGATGAACAATCTTTCCTAAATATATAGCAATCAATATTGTACGGGAAATTTTGCCACACTTCCAATCTACCTCCCTTCTGGGAAGATTAAGTGAACATGAGGCTCTTTGAAAGAAATGCAGTCCGTATACTAAATTATAGAAGAGTCGAGCAGCTTAACTATTGTATGGTCAGCATATAAAGGAAAGCTGTCGAGCTGTCGAGCCATGACTTTTTCTATCTTCATTTGCCTCATGACTCTAGTGAATATGATAAGATTTTTCTGTGAAAGAAGCATGAACCAACAAAAGCACAATTGGCTTTGTACTGATGAAACTATGGCTCACACATGCTTCAATGAATGAAGCATATACATGACAACATACACAATATATTTCTTAGTGAACAGTATGCTATCAAAACCGGTGTATCAACATTAGTTTAAAAAAATCTAGTAGGACCACTAAAATATACATATGAGTTGAAATCATAATCATTTAGACGAACTAAATAGAAACTTGTACAGTAAAGTCAAGAGCAATAAAAAACATATATGTGAGAAATATCTGTAACATGTGGCACGAGACCATGAAGCCATGAAAGAACTCAACAATATGAAATCGTTCATCAATCATAAATGGATTATTCATATAGAGGATTCGCATATATATATATGCACATGAGATTCCGTGGTTTCTACATGCGAAAAAGAATACAAGTGAGACTTAGAAAATTATGTTTGGCTATGTATTAATCATCTAGCTTATGAACACTTTTGGACTTAGACATGACATGGCATAGAAGGTCTAAGATTGTTAGTACACAAACATATATGACATGACATAATTATAGTACACATGCAGTCAAGCATACCAGCTTTGAGATTTAGAAGTTAGAACCCGTATGGCGAGATAAAATACCAATGGACTATATTAATTTCCTGCACATACAAGCTACTCATGCAACCTGGCAGGGGAGGAAGCAAGAATCGTGCCCGCACGCTGCTGTTGGTGCCTGAGATGGGGAAGATGCAAGAATCTCAACACTGGCTGTCTGGCTTGCCGCTGGCCTGCTGAGAGTCAGATTCGAGTTATGCAGAGAGAGAGAGATGATGCGGGATACATACCTCGTCGACAGTTGCAGGACTGAGGAATAGCCTTAAAGTTAATGAACTTCCCCGTCAAGCACTGCTGCAGCGTGTTCCGTTGGCGGCCCGGTGCACGGCGAGGGCCTTGGAGAACTCCCACAGCTTCTGCACCAACAACTGCTCCTCCAGGCCCAGGCCGTCATCATGGTCGGTCATTGCGTCGCTATGAGAGAGGGAGGCAGAGATGGGCGGAGCGGTAAAGCGCAGCTGCGGGGCGACTCCATTTGGTGCCGGCAAGGTGCGAGGCCACGGCCTACACGGCACGGCCCTCTCACCAGGACTGGTGGCGTGTAGAGAACAGCGGCGGCTCCATCCGGCGCCGCCACGGTGCCAGGCCTCGACTTCGAGGTTCCCCGCGTCGCCAGGACTGGTAGTGTGAAGAACAACGGCTGGATCCGTTGTACTGCTTCTCAACCGCCGCGTCCCACCCGTGGAAAGGATCCGCCGCGTCCTACCTGGCGGCGAAGACCCAAAAATCCAATGGAGCGGTAGATTCGAGAAGAAGAAACCAAAGGATGCACAAGAGATGTGAACGAAGCCAAAACCTAATAGCAAAAATATGGGAAAATCGAATCCAGAACAGCAGGGACTCACCTCAATCAAGTCCACACGAGGATACCCAACCCAGCTAGCGGGGGACGGGACGGCGTCGTCTTGTGGTTGTTCGCCGGGGCAGGGATCCACGAAGGCGTTCGGAATCGAGGATGGATGAGGAAAGGGAGAGAACAGTGGCGGGGACGGAATATGGCGGAGGGAGGTCTGAGGAAGGTGGAGCGAAACGTCAAAAGATGGAACCGACGCTAGAAAGATACCGACTTTCGGTGTGCTTTCTAGGTTCTACGCATGCGCTTTCTACCGATGAATCTCAAAACCGACTTACACGCATTAAGGAATTGCGTTTGGACAGGTGGACACTCTCACAATTCAAGAATCCCCGGAGGTTTAGGTTATGTAAAGGATGTCTATGTCTGAGCGAGAATGTTAGAACTACATACGTGCATGACTAGAGATAGAAATATAATACGATGCGTCCCCAGCGCCACAAACGAGCAACTGCAGGGGTCGTGATGGGAACAATATTTTCTGCTGGCCTGTAAAGGTTTCCCCAGTACTTGGCTGTTTTTAATACACAACTAGATAGGTAGGGCTTTTCCAAGCACTTTACACAAGTAGACAAGTAGGGCTTTCAGCCTTTGTTCTAAAATTTTCTAAATTGGAAAAGTTACAAACATGTAATCTAATGTTTTATCTATTTATAAAAAATGCTTTAGGAATGGGAAAATACTAAAAATACACAAATGTACCAGAGCCTTTTCAGAAAACAAACCGATTATGTGTTAGTCATCCTTTCCTCATCTTGGTTCAAGCTCTGTGATTGAAACTTCATTTGGTGATGACATGCCTGGCTTACCGGTCGACTGGGCTGTAGGGTATGACGACTCCGAGTATGGATTTGAGTCTGTGACACTCTTGGTGATGAAAAATGATGGCTTGGATGGAGACTGGAGAGACACGGTATTACTGCTAACCATAATATTTATTGTCGACATTATAGGCCTATCTGCTGGGTTATCTTGAGGGCAGAGTAGCCCGATGTGAAAAATCTTTACCACCTGGTCTCTTGGTGCATGACTTCTCAGAGATGAATCTATGAGTTCTATAATTGTCCCCGTGCTCCAGTGTTCCCATATCTGTATCAAAATAGCACTCAGTACTTTTAGGAAAATTTATTTCTGTAAGGAGTTCATGACCAGCATAAAGAACTTACGAGACTTAAGAGATCGACAGACTCGTCGAAGTTATAGGAACCACTGCTTCGTCTTCCTGTCACAAATTCTAACATCAAAACGCCAAAGCTGAACACATCCGACTTTACAGAATAGTGTCCATGCATTGCATACTCTGGGGCCATGTATCCACTGCAATAGGAGCATAATGTTATTATTATAGTTGACATTCCATTTGAACATTGTCAGACTAATTGAAACATACTTACTATGTTCCAACAACACGGTTTGTGACCTCCTGTGATCGATCTGCTCCAAACAGCCTTGCCAAGCCAAAGTCTGAAATCTTAGGAGTGTAATCAGAGTCTAACAGAACATTGCTTGCTTTGAGGTCCCGGTGAATTATTCTCAGTTGTGAATCTTCATGAAGATATTGTAAACCTCGAGCAATCCCACTTATTATCTTTGATCTCTTTCCCTAGTCTAGCTCCTTACTTCTCTCTAGATCTGTTATTTGAACAAGAAGTCACAAATCAGTAAAGTTTAGTTTTGCAACCATAATAAGTTAATGGTGGGAATATGGGACACCCAAGTCCAAACAACCAGGTATTTGGACAAAATAAAAATCCTTAGGAATTTTTCCATGCAATGCTTAGTTTTAGTAATAGTTGTTCTATTAAACTTAAATAATGGTTGGAATTAGTACCAAAAAGAATGGTGTCAATGCTTCTATTGGGCATGTATTCATACACAAGTAGTTTTTCATGCTCTTGCAAGCATACACCAACAAGCCTGACAAGATTCTTATGTTGAAGCTTGGCAACCAAAACAAGCTCATTCTTGAGCTCTCCTATTCCTTGCCCTGAACTCTTCGAGAGCCTCTTTACTGCAATTCCTTGACCATCAGGAAGGTCTCCCTGCATAAGTGTAAGAGATTACTTGTTGAAGCTGAAAATAGAATGTTAGGGAATTGGTATGGCTAGTACCTTATAAAAGGTCTCCCAAGTGTAAGCAATTACTTACTGAAGCTGAAAAGACTATGTTAGTGAATTGCAATTGCTAGTACCTTATAAACTGCACCAAATCCTCCTTCACCAAGCTTATTCGCCTCAGAAAAGTTACCAGTCGCAGCACGTAAGGTTGACAGATCAATAATAAGTGAATCAATGCTTTCGATCTCCTCATGATTAGTTGAATCTGTAAGAAACAGGAAGAAAGTACACAGAGATGCATTATGACACTGCGGAAAATTCCACCACATATAAAAAATATGTTTCCGAACTAGAAGCACTTGTTTTAGTTTCAGGTGATTATGAAACCGAACCTTAAAATAAATTCAGCTATACCAAGATTGGGCGCTATTTTCCCCTACTGCTCCGCTAAGTGTGCTCTGGGTGCCGGCTCGATTCATCATCGCTCTCACAAAAAATCAATGTTTTTGTTTCCCATTTGACTCTAAAATTAGCATATATAAAGCAAAAAAGATTCAGTTCTCTCTGCAAAGGAAGACGGGCCCTTAGGGACACAGTACCTTCCCCTCTCTTTCAACTCCATGACCCTGCAGGTGACGGGACAACTCCTACTGGTTTAGTTCAAAACTCTCAGAGAAGTACTCCCACCATAGTCAAAAAATTCAAACAAGTACTCCCACCATTCCAAATTATTTGTAGTTTTTGCTCCGTAGTAAGTCAATATAAATTTAAGTTTAACCAAGTCAAGAGAAAATAAATCAATATCTACAATACGGAATTACTAACATTAGAATCATGGAATATATTTATGTACTATAAATATATTTGATGTTGTAGATACTAGCATATTTTTGTATTGATTTAACCAAAGATAGAGAAGTTTGACTTTATTTTTGGAACAGAGAGAGGTTTAACTTAAAACAAAGCTATAAGTCCAAATAATTTGAAATGGTGGGAGTACCCCTCATCCAAATATCTCTTTCGTGTGTCGAAGCGAAGGCGATGGTAAGTCCATATGTTTTCTTGGTATCTACTCATGACACAAAACTGTTAAGAGTTTAAGACAACATACAAGGTGGTTCCTCACTGCTTGCTGGTCTTCTCCTTCTCCTACTTAAATAACAGAGACAAACAGCAGTGATGGCAAGAACTGCAGCAACTATAGGCAGCACAATTGCTAGAATAACCACCGTCTTGTTTCCTAATTTTCCTGTTGTCCGAAGTCACTACTTTATCTCCAGACCTATAAACTATGGGTCTCAATTCGGGAGGAAGAACTGGTAATAAGCACAAAACCATCCATTCTGGTTCTACATTTGTTTGAGTAAAATGTATCGCCAATTGCATGCATCTAATCAAAAAAACTTTTCTTATTCGTCTTTTTCTATCTTCCCATTCATCTCCACTATATCCCTCTTCTTCTAATTCTTTCCATTAGACCAAGGAATTCTCTATAATAATTCGCAAATCCAAATCTGCTAATTGTTCTCTAATAGCACCTGCTCCTGTCGCAATTTCCCGATTTCGAAATGTTGCAAAGCCTGGGGTAGAAAAAAAGGGAGAAATGTTGTGGTTACAGGATGCAATTTCCTCTTCGAATAAACCTCGTAATCGCAAAAAAAGTGGGTTTTTTAGTGCTAGGCCTAGCAAAAGAGAAATCGCCGTATACTAGGCCCTCCAACTTTTTAAGAGGTTTATCTAAAAGATTTGCGATATAACTAGGAAGACCTTTCAAATACCACACATGAGTCACGGGACATGCGAGCTTGATGTATCCCATTTGATATCTTTGTATCCGAGAATCCACAAATTCTACCCCGCATTGTTTACAGATGCCATCAATTTTAGAAACAGTTGTTTAGTACTCTCAGATTCCAGTCAAAGACAATCCATTCTCTACTCATTAAATAACCAACAAAAGGGTAGAAACTCTGAGCAATATTAAAGAGCCCAGCAAATCATTTGTCACTGAATATCTGAGGATTGGCAAACTGTGGTACAAGCAGAACAGCCAGAGCAGGTATAAATGGATCCAGAGATAAGCAAACATGTACCAAAATAGCTCAAGTGGGTGATATGTATGATCACATGGTACTTCATCAACTAGATAAGGGAAACATAAAAGGTTCAACAGATGATAACCAAGTACCAAAATATTACATGCCAAAACCCACAGATACATGAAAAGAGCAGAGTTGAACAGGACCAACACACTCCCAAAATACATGCTACTCCACACTATCATTGGTATTATCATAATTCAGGTTCTCCTCAGACACATCATCAAGAGGCATCTGGCATGGCCCAGTGGCCAGGGCTTGAATAGTCTTCAGAGGAAGGTGTGGTGGTGAAGCAGCATCAGGGTCTCTAATCTGGGCAAAGTACTCTGCCTCGTATGCTTCCTCATCCTCCTCCTGGGCATCATCATTTGATATAGCATCCTTGAAACCATCTTTCAGTTTGGCTAGTCTGGAGCTTCTTCTAACATGTTCACATGATCTAGGTGCTTTCCCTTTCCCTTTCCTCTTCCTGGAGGCAGCAGAAATAGCATGAGCATTGAGGTTAACCTGAAGCTCACTAGCAGAAGCTGAGGCCTCTGGATTCTGTAAATCAACTGCAGCAGATATAACAGGTCCTACTGCAGCAGATGTCCCAGAGGTAATGTTACAGTTATTCTTAGACATAGGAACATGCTGAGTAGGCCTATTTAGCACAGGTGGGAACACCTCCACAAAGAAATGCTGTGGTGCAGAAACAGCAGGTGCTTACTCATCCATCTGAGGCAGGGCAGGTTCAATCACAACAGGTATGCCATCCAGAGGCTCCTCAATAACAGGTGCATTGTTAATAACCTGGGCAGGGCTTTGAGGAGGAGTGACTAAAACAGGTTCTTCATTGTTCTGATTGGCTGGGGGGGGGGGGGGGGGCATGGCAGGGGCCATTGCAGGGGCAAAATCATCAATGAAAATAGGAACAGGATGGGGGTTGGCTCCATCTGGCGGCAAAGGGTCTTCATCACCAGCACCAGCCCCTAGCATGTTAGTGTTCAATATATAACAAGGGCATGACCAAGAGTTGCCATAACCTTCCGCACTGAAATTCTGAACAACCACAATGCTGCCAGGAATCGAGTCCAAGTCAAAAGCTCCGATCTTCACCAGAATCCTGGCTTTGTTGGAATCATCTCTGTTCCATACCAGGAAACGACCATATGGTGCAAGAGTAGTAATAATAGTATTAAGATTCCAGCATTCAGGTGGAAAGTTAAGGAGCATGAGCCAAACATCATGAGTGAATGTGGCCGACCTCCAGTTCAATCCCTTGTCATGCTCGATGACACGCAAAACAGTGTCTCCCATAAAGTAAGGGTTGTTCCTGATAGCACTATCACGATCAATAACCCCCTCAAATCTGACCAAAGCTGCCCCCATTGCACATCTGCTAATCTGTCTAATATCAAAACCACGCTGGGCCATCTGGGCTCTGATCAGGATAGAGGTACCTTCAAACTGCTCCCATGATGGTTCTGGTTCGAGTAGAACAATCGCCCAGTCGTCGCAGACCTCCGGGGTGGAGCCTCCCACCACAACAAAACCTCGTTGCGGACGGCGATTGTTGAAAGGCACATAACCAGCGCCAGGAGGAAGGTGGGGGATGGGGTCACAAGGGTAGTTCGCCATGGCGACAATGTGTAGGGAATCGGTGGCGGGCGAGGAAGCGGAGTCGCCGGGGCGAGGGTTGCAGGGCAAAGCAGAGTTAGGAACAGGGGATATCCCGTCGTCTGGTAATAAAATATTCAGCTCAGAGTCCTCCTTGGGGATGACACGACGAAATAGCCCTTTCCGTTTAAAGCGAGAAAAACAGTTCTTGGAGATATGACCATAATTCCAACAAATTTTGCACCTAAACTGGTTCTTACAATCCTTACGAAGGTGATTAAAACCGAGACATCGAGAGCAACCTGATGCAACTCCAGCTATTGCAGTTTGGGCCGAGATAACTGATGCTGGGTGGGCTTTTTCCGAAGAAATAGAGCAGTCCCCCCTATGTGGTATAGAAGGTTGGGACACCGGCCTCCATACCAAGCATGATGTTTTGTTCAAATTGTGGACGCGAGAATCTCGCGCCTGATCCGTGATAACCGGTTGAACATGATCCTGATGATCTACTGAACGATCCATAGATCTAATGCCTAGAGGAACGGCATTAGCACCCGAGAGAATAGGATCAGCAAGAACAGGCACAGAAAGATTAACACGCAGCCGATCAAAGACCTGATTAACAGCAAGGGGTTTATGCTTTTCATGAGTATCCGATCGTCGTGAAGAAACAGAAATCCATTCCGAATCAGACTGTGCATACCAGATCTGTTCCTCCCTTTGCCAATTAGGACCTCCACGGCCCCAGAGATGAAAGAAACATTTAAACTGCGCACAAACTATTGATCTCAAATTGCAAATCAAGAATCCCACTGCCTTTGAACAGACTACAAATTTGAAAACCCTTTCCGCAAGAAACTCCATACCAATCTCATTGTAAGCAACACCCAGAACCGCCGAGAGGGCCAGACTAACATTGAGCTCATCCAGACGAAAAGAAGCACGACCAAAAGAGACCACAAGGAAGAAACGATGGGAAGAGGAGGTTGGACTAACCGAGGTGGCAAAACGATCACGAACCTTAGATCGGAACCGATGACCAACAGAGAAATCCAGGATGTGAGCAATGGAGGATGGATAATTGAAGGGATCCATTCCTTATGGTCAGCACGAAGAGAAACCCTAGGTGGAGTCGCCATCGCCATGGGAGTCGCCAGAGCTCGGGGGGGGGGGGGGGGGGGGGGGGTGGGAGTCGCCATCGTGGGACGCGATCCTTTAATGATGCACAAAATAAAAAAAAATTGAATTAAAATTTAATCCAATATATTTCCTATTACTTTAAAAATATTTATATTCTATTATTTTACAATTATACCAAAATAGAAATGAATGATTATTGAAAATGAATTTAAATGCAGACATATTTGAATATGGGTATTTTACAAATTTTATTTAGCCAAAAGAAAATTTAATTAAGAAATAATTTCAAATTTGACTTTAGTGTCAAATTTGTATTAAACCAATATTTCAAAATAATTATTTTTAAAAAGTTTTCAAAACATGCCCACTAATGTTTTAAAACATAGATATGAATATTACAAATTTTTAGAAATTTATTTGACTCCATTTGGGTGTTTAAATCAAAAGTTAGAAAATAAATCAGAAAAAGGAAAAAGAAGATCCCATGTGACGTCATCGCTGACGTCACCCTTCTTCCTCCTCCGGCCGATAATCGCGCATATGATCTCTCCACCAAATCCAGCGAAATCTCCGCGCAAATGGTTTCCCTCTTCGGTTCTATAAATACCCCAGCCCGTGTCGCATCTTTCCCCCTCAAACCCTAATTAATCGTGCCCCCAGGCCGCCGGAAAAGCTCGCCAGAGCACCCGAAGTCGCCGTCGCCGTTTTCCTTCTTTCCGGCGAAACAGTACGACCCCGACGCCCATTCCTCGTCCTCTGCCTCTCCCGCACTCGCGCGCACCTTCCTAACCCCCTCCCCGACCTCCCTTTGCAGCAAACCCGGAGGGGAGAGAACGAATTGGAGCTCGCCGGCGCCCGAAGCACATCGGGCACATCCCCACGCCCCTCCGAGACGAACTCAACGCCTGCACCGAGCCCTTCGCCTCCGCCGCGGCCAGACGAACCTCGCCGTCACCTCAGCTTCGCCGGGGAGCCACTGGACCGAGAGATCCGTCCTCGCCGAGCCGAACGCCGCTGTCCCCTCCATCTCTGGCCACCGGCGCCGCCACCTTCTGGTCCATGCAATGTGAGCCCTCCGATTCTTTTTCCACGATCACGATTAGATCCATCCTCCTAACCGGTATCAGTAGATCTCAGCCGTCTGATCCAGATCCAACGATCCAGATCGGATCACTTATCCACGTCGGATCCCAGTCAGCAGCCCAGTCAGCGCATATTTGGAAAGCCCTTGACATGTAGAATACTTTGGATCTGCCACCGTCTATTCAAACTATCATATCTTTTTCTTTGTTTATCCAAATTCAAATATTTTTATATATTTGGAAAGCCCTTGACATGTAGAATACTTTGGATCTGCCAAAAATCGATTTTGACATAGTTTAAAATATTCAAATTTCAAATGGGTAATTTGAGTATTTTTGTCATAACTTTAAATCTGTAAATTCAAAAAATACAAATAAAATTGTTTTAGAGACTTTGGAATATTTGTAAATTGATGCCACTGCTATAAAATATTTTTGAGTAATATTTAAAATTTCCACTGCTGTAAATTTTCCACTGCTGTAAATTTGATGCCACTGCTGTAAATTATTCCTTTTATTATATTTTCCAAAAATAGAAATTAATTAAATTGCATTTATAGCCAAATGCATACTTTATAAATATCACAAATTTTGTATGATATTTCTTAGGATTTAAAAGTGCATTGCATGCATAACTTATTTCACATATAGGTATATTTCCCATAGGAAAACCTCTTCATTATTTTTCTCTAAGTTAGAAATATTTTCAACTTAGCATTTTGGTGAAGTGCTACACTTAGACACTTAGTAATTTTCAACATGGAGCTGGAAGACCAATGAAGGACTTAGCCCAAAACAAGACTTCAGAAGTATCTTCAAGGAGTAGAAGCACTTAGAAGAAAAGAAAGAAGAAGTTCAAGAAGACCAACCTCCTTTATTCTCTAAGTCTTTCTTGCTCTCTCTCTTTTCTTCCTTCTTATCTGAGACTTCATAAAGACTAAGTTAATTCCAAGACCAGACTCGGTGATATGAGAATCATCAAGTCTGAAGATTTATCAAGTCTACAAAAATTCATTCAAGACATCACCAAGGGGAAAGCTACAAGTCCGGAGATGAAGCCTGGAAGACTAACTACATCTTTCTTTCTTTTCCCTCTTTTCTAATCTTGTCTTTTAGACTTAAACAAATTTTGATCATGATGCTATCATCTTTGAATTTTGTTAGATCCTAGCGGCATAGTGAGATGAAGCGGCCTGGAGACAAACCTTACATGTCCACGTACATGAGACATGTCCCACAATTTAAGTGGCTGGCCGGGTGTCTGTCTCTCTCACTATAGTGAATGTCCAATTTACAAAGAGTTGATAATAATTGTTGATCATCTTGAACAAATGACTTAGTATTTTCTCTAAATATTTCTACACATCAAGACTAAGCCATTAGAGGGCTTATTCAAGATGATATAAAACAAAATATTTTATTCAACTTATGACTTTAGTCCTTAGTCATTTTGACCCACCTAATTGCATTGCATTAACTTAAAAGAATTTCATGGCATGACATGCATCTCAAGTCCTTAGAAATAATTTGCATATCATGCATGACATGTTTTCCTTAGAAGTTATGAAACTTTTTTTGTTCATTATGTATGCTTGTATGTGTTGTGTTGTTTTGTTTTATGATTGTTGTATTGTTGTTTGTTTATATTGTTTAGACTGAACGGAGAGTTCCGAGTATTGTTGAAAAGAGTTTGTGAACAACGACAACATTCAAAGGCAAGTGGCACACCTCATAAACTTCCTATTATTTTCTATATGCATTACTTAGTGTATTTTTATATGCATGAGTAGGATAGTATTGCTATGCTAAACATGTGTAGAATTCCCTTACTCCTGTGTCTAGGTTCCTATATAATACTTAGTAGATGTATTGATGCTATGCAATTGATGAAAAGTTTTACAAAATGTTAAGTGACTACTCAGGGCTGTGCTCATGGTTGTCGTCGCCTAGGATGAACGTCTATTCTACTTTGGGCCGTGAGCATGGTGATTTTTACCTGAGAGTGCACATCCACTAAGTTAATGAAACTCCTGGGTGGATTGGTTGTTAATGGTGGCGAAGTTGAGTGGCTACTCCGGTCCATGTCTATGGTTCCTGGAGTACGTGCACTTGTGGATGGCCACCCAAGGAACAGAGGAATCTGAAGAACTCCGAGTGACGATTGCTTCCAGTGCAGCCATTGCCATATGGGCTCTGTCTTGATCAATTATGTTGCATGGACTCTCTCCGGCTTGACAAGCAGATGTAGGGGGATGTTAGGTGGAACGGGTCAAGCCAGAGTGGGAGGGAAAATGCTTCTGAAAGATCTCGTCTCATTCTTCTCCTTTCCTTATCACAAATGGTGTGTAAAGGATAATTTGGGTTGAATGGGTACAATGGTGAATGTGCACAACCTCTGCAGAGTGTAAAACTAAGTTCTTAGCTGTGGACGTCAACGGAGGATTCCATCATTCCAACTTCAGAAATAAAACTTGATGGGTGAACAAGGGAAGATGAGATTAATGGTTTTCATGCCATACTTGTCTTAATTTGAAGAAAGTGTTTTCCAAAGAGATAGGAAAAATTGGCTTTATGCAAAATAGCCTTGAACTCCACCAGCCAAATATGCATATAGGCTATAGAGTTATTCCATTAAGTGTACACCATAGTGTCACTTGCCAGACTCCATTTTTGATGGAATCTGACCCACGTTGTTGCAATATTTTTTCTTATTGCAGATTGTTCAGATGACGAGTGAGGTTTCGTTTATAGGTTTCGAGTCTACAACCAACATGTTTTCGCCTGTGGCAACATGAAGTTGTTGTAGACCCACTGCTATTGTATTTCCGCTGTGTACTTTTTCAATGCTAGCTTTATGATATGCAACTTGTATCGAATATTTTGTAAGTCTGGATCATCGATGTAATAAAATTGATACTTTGTTGTGATATTACATCGTAAACTGTGTGTGCAAACGAATCGATCCAGGGATTTGCACTATACACAGGATGCCATAGGATGGCCAAAGTGTGGGGCCGATGGACGCTGGTGGATCCGGGGAGGGCTAGCGAACTAAAGAGCTCACACGGAGGAGGATGTCGGTTTGACCGGGATCTCCGAAGAACAACAAATACAACCGAAGGGAATGAAAGAAGATCTAGCAATTCAAACAACTGCACGAAGGCAGAGAACACACACACACACGATGTACCCAGGTTCGGGGCCCTCGTGGGGAGGTAACACCCCTACTCCTGCCTTCCCTCTCAATATAAGTGTGGAATTAGATCTACAACCCGATCTTGAAGCTCTTGCGGTGATGAACTCGAAGAACAAGATGAACTAGAGACAGGTAAGAGTAAATGCTCTAGGAGTAAATGAGACTAAGGTCTTGGCTCCCAAGTTGGTCTCTCTTTCACTTGAGCAGTTATGGCGCCTTTTATAGAGTTCCGACCGGGAGGGCCGGAAACCCTAATCCGGGATGGCCCCACCAGACAGGCCTAACGGTTATGTCGACACCGGCTAGTGCGACCTATCCGCCCACCTATCCGGCATAGCCCTGTCGTCATCATTTCCGGCAAGGACATCAGGCGCCGTCCTGGAACATCATTGTCCCCCTGTCAGGGACAAGACATGTCTTTGCCCATCCCGAGTAGCCTTTTCCGGATTGCCGGGCTAGGCATGTCCGATCTTGTCGTACCGTTATCGTACTGGCTGACGTGCTCCCGTGTCAGGCGGGAGGTGACCATGCTTTCACGTCAGGCGGGAGGTGACCATGCTTCCGTGTCAGGGGGGATGGTACTTCCCCCCGGGCTAGGAGGGAAAGCCTGTTCCGGACCGTTGACGATCTACCGGCATCCCCCATGCCGGCTACCTCCTTGCTCCATCCTGTAAGTCTTTCCTGCACACACGGGACAACTTGCTAGGGCCGAGATCTATACATCGGTTAGCTTGTACCCGGGGAGCAAGCTTGTACCTTCCTCACCTACCCGGGGGGTCTATCCGGTTCCCCCGGGATCTCCTCCACCGGGAAGTGTACCCGGAGCCTCCGAGATCCTTATCGGATGTATCCGAGTAGAACTTCTAGGATGAGCATCTCTAGGCCGAGCCTCCCGAAGATGTCTTGGGCTGTCACCAAAGACATCTTCGAGAAGCTAGTTCTTAGAGGAACCACCCGCTTGCTTATGATGTGGTGCAGGCCTGGGGGGCTATTTATAGCCGCCAGGGATGACCCTTGCGCCCGCTAGGAGGCACCTTGCACTCTACCAGCTCCGAAAGGTCAAATTACCCCTTCAGCGCACCAGGGGGTGGCCCTTACACTCGCCAAAGGTCAAATACTGTTGCCACACTGTAGAGTAGTGCCGAGTTTTTCCCTACCCAGGGGGTAGCCCCCCGACACTAGTCCCCGAAGCTGGTGCTGTGCAGCGACCCAAGATGTTGTGCGGGATCAGCTTTAAGAAAAAAGAAGAACACTTAAGCACACCAGGATCGATATTGAGTTTTGGCACCGAGATGCATTTCACCGACATCCCTATCCGGAGGTCGGGCTCCGGTAAATGAGATATCACCCTTGGCCGGTCACCCGGATAAGGCCGTGCCGGTCTGAACTTCACCTTCCGTGTCGGGGAAGATTCCGTTTTATGGGGAGAGGATCCCACCCGAGGTCTCGTCAATGCAGGGAGGTACTCGAGTGCTTTTGACCGAGCACGCCGCTGCTCGGGTTCGCGCGCCGGGAGCCACAGCCGATCCGAAGTCCAACCGGATAGTGGTGGAGGGGGTCTCGGTATGTTCGGCCGGGACGTCGGAGCGTTCGGCCGAGTAGCCCCCGCGCTGCCTTCTTGCAATCTGCGCTGATACCAGCTGCACTGCCGTGTAGAGTGGTTTGCAGTCTTGTTGGCCTCCAACATATGATTAACATCATGGCCTGTTCATCATCTCTTCATTCGTAAGGGGCTTCTTTTGGTCCACCAAGTCTTCTGCACCTCTTGACTCTGACCCCAAGCCGGGCCAGTCGTTTTCTGCCGCTGATTGCTACCGGCATCTCCCTGATCTCGGCTAACCGCTACAACTTTCTGCGAGGCATAGTGGAATTCGGGCTGACTCCTCTTTGGGCCAAAATCGTGGCGATCATGGCTTCTGCTCGGCCCCGAACGCTGAGTTCCCGCATTCCTCCTGTTGGAGTCTCCGACATCCACCAGGGGTTGCATGGGATCTCCAAGCGTGTAGGTGTCGGCGATGCGCATGGTCTCTGCCAGGGTTGTCAGCATCTTTCTCTGCAATTTTGGCCAAAGCATGGATCCATGCCGGCATCCCTACGCAAACCACGAGATGGCCTGAGCTTCAATAACCCCTTCGCAAGAATTGCGAATGTTGCTCCACCGAGTAAGGTACTCCCGGTCGGTTTCATTGCTCCTTTGCCTGCAGATGGCGAGCTGTTGCGGGCGGTTGGGCCTCTTGTATGTGCTGGTCAAGTTGCTGATGAAGACCTACTCGATATCCAACCAACAGTCTATGCTGCCAGTTCTTAAGTTGTTTAGCCAAATCCGAGCGGGTCCTTCCAACATTTGCGGTATGTACCGCACTGCCCAGCGTCTGTTTCCACCGGCTATGCTTACTGCAGTTACATAGTCGGTTAGCCAATCTTCCGGCTTCGAGCTGCCGTCATAAGTCTTGGCACCCCGGTTGAGCTGGAAGTTTATTACTGCTGGTTCTCGCATGATCCGAGGTCCAAAGCACGCAGGTCCCGGAGGGCCTTGTTCCTCAACCAAATCGGATTGGTGAATCCGGTCGAGCCTAATCCGGGCATCCGCGGGATCTAGCTGCCGAGTTCCTATCCGGGATCCCAAAGGATTCTCGTTAGGCTGGTATCCGAGTTGCTGCAGCCTTGAGTTGCCATCATCATGTCAGTTAACCACAGGAACCAAGGCTTGCAGCGGGACAGAAGCAGCGTCTCTCTGTCGGTTTCCCTGATTTTGTGGTGAATACCGGGGGGGGGGGGGGGGGCGATTGCCGCGGCTTACCGCAGCATTGTTTCCTACACCCTGGTTACCACCGCTATGGCTACCCCGAGCTTGACCGGAGTTTTTTCGTCCGGCTTGCTGAACTCCGGCGAAGGCCGGGTCGTACGCCTGGAACTGCTTGTTTTTCCAGGATCCTCTGCTCCGGCTTCGGCTCTTGCTCTTTCTTTTACTCGGATGTGGAGAGGAGGCCTCTCCGCCCGATTTGTCGCTCCCGGCCCTAGCCGAATGTACATGGGATCCAACTCCCGGGTTCTTCTTCTTGAAGGCTTTGTTCTGCCGGTTAGCCTCTATGACTAGCTCGTTGACCCGTTCTTGTTGCTTACGGAGAGCTTCTCCGGATAACCCTGCCAATTCAGCCATAGCTGCTTCTGCAGCCCTAAGAGTTTTGGCATGCGAGCTGTATACCGGCTTCTCTGCCGAGATCATGCTATCCGTCCCGCTATGGCTAGGTGCCGTGCTACCTGCCAACTCATCATTCACCATTCTGCCCTTTTTACACAGGTCAGCAATGCGCTTGTCCCGAGAGCCTATCTTGGGGAAGCCGTGAGCCGCGTTGTACTCCCGAAGACTGGCACTGAGTTCACGCCGGATCTCCGCGATCTCTTGCGCTTCTATGAGCAGCAATTTGCGCTGCTCGTCCAAATCAGCTGAGGTGACTTGGGTATCCACATCCACTGTCACCGGGACAGCCAACTTAGCTACCAGGCCCGAGAGGGGATCCGGGCGGCGACGATGGTGGGAGGGCTGAGGATCGCCGTCTCGGGCAGCACCTCTCTCCTGCGGAGGTTTTGCTAACCGAACCCGGTGAGTGCCGCCATCGCCATCGGGGGCATCCTGGAACACCTCCTCGGTCGTCCTGACCATCATTACCGCGACGCAGCCCGTGGGGCGATTTCCACGCGGAACCTGGGCGGCGCGGAGCATGGGGGGATCTTCAGCCTCCAGCACAACGTCCGGATAGCTGCAGATGACCTCGGTGGCGACATAGGTGGTGAAGACGCCGAAGTCGATGAGGCATCCGTTAGCCGGGAAGGGCTTATTCCGGAAGAAACCGGCATTTTCGCTGAAGAAATCCATCTCGCCCAGCCTGACAACTAGGCCGGAGAGAACTCTTAGACCGGAGTGAACAGAGGAACCCGTCCGGATGTGTACACCAGCCAGCGCCTCTGTCAGCCCCATGGTGGGCGCCAACTGTCGTGGTGGGGTCACGGCAGATGCCATAGGATGGCTAAAGTGTGGGGCCGATGGACGCTGGTGGATCCGGAGAGGGCTAGCGAACTAAAGAGCTCACACGGAGGAGGATGTCGGTTTGACCGGGATCTCCGAAGAACAACAAATACAACCGAAGGGAATGAAAGAAGATCTAGCAATTCAAACAACTGCACGAAGGCAGAGAACACACACACACGATGTACCCAGGTTCCGGGCCCTCGTGGGGAGGTAACAACCCTACTCCTGCCTTCCCTCTCAATATAAGTGTGGAATAAGATCTACAACCCGATCTTGAAGCTCTTGCGGTGATGAACTCGAAGAACAAGATGAACTAGAGAAAGGGAAGAGTAAATGCTCTAGGAGTAAATGAGACTGAGGTCTTGGCTCCCAAGTTGGTCTCTCTTTCACTTGAGCAGTTATGGCGCCTTTTATAGAGTTCCGGCCGGGAGGGCCGGAAACCCTAATCCGGGATGGCCCCACCAGACAGGCCTAACGGTTATGTCGACACCGGCTAGTGCGACCTATCCGCCCACCTATCCGGCATAGCCTGTCGTCATCATTCCGGCAAGGACATCAGGCGCCGTCCTGGAACATCATTGTCCCCCTGTCAGGGACAAGACATGTCTTTGCCCATCCCGAGTAGCCTTTTCCGGATTGCCGGGCTAGGCATGTCCGATCTTGTCGTACCGTTATCGTACCGGCTGACGCGCTCCCGTGTCAGGCGGGAGGTGACCATGCTTCCGCGTCAGGCGGGAGGTGACCATGCTTCCGTGTCAGGGGGGATGGTACTTCCCCCCGCGCCAGGCGGGAAAGCCTGTTCCGGACCGTTGACGAACTACCGGCATCCCCCATGCCGGCTACCTCCTTGCTCCATCCTGTAAGTCTTTCCTGCACACACCGGACAACTTGCTAGGGCCTAGATCTATACATCGGTTAGCTTGTACCCGGGGAGCAAGCTTGTACCTTCCTTACCTACCCGGGGAGTCTATCCGGTTCCCCCGGGATCTCCTCGTGTACCCGGAGCCTCCGAGATCCTTCCCGGATGTATCCGAGTAGAACTTCTAGGATGAGCATCTCTAGGCCTAGCCTCCCGAAGATGTCTTGGGCTGTCACCAAAGACATCTTCTAGAAGCTAGATCTTAGAGGAACCACCCGCTTGCTTATGCTGTGGTGCAGGCCTGGGGGGCTATTTATAGCCGCCATGGATGACCCTTGCGCCCGCCAGGAGGCACCTTGCACTCTACCAGCTCCGAAAGGTCAAATTACCCCTTCAGCGCACCAGGGGGTGGCCCTTGCACTCGCCAAAGGTCAAATACTGTTGCCACACTGTAGAGTAGTGCCGAGTTTTGCCGTACCCGGTGGGTAGCCCCCCGACAGACACACCTCGGTACAGTTCTTGAAGGACATCATCTTTAGATACGGGTACCCGCACAACATCATCACAGATAATGGTACCAACTTTGCGGTGGGAGAGTTTGCTCGGTTTTGTGCGGAAAAAAGAATCCGGTTGGATGTGGCATCAGTAGCCCACCCGGAAGCAAACGGGCAAGTCGAGAGAGCAAATGCCTTTGTCTTGGCCGGCATCAAAGCCCGCCTCATCGAGCCACTGTTGAGGACTCCGGGATGTTGGATTGAGGAAATACCGGCAGTATTGTGGGGTCTCCGGACCACACTGAATAGATCTACCGGGTACACGCCATTCTTCATGGTGTATGGTGCCGAGGCTGTGCTTCCAACCGACATCCAGTATGATGCCCCAAGGGTTACAATGTTCACCGAGACCGAGGCAAAGGAAGCCCGGGAAGATGATGTGGACTTGCTCGAGGAAGCAAGGGAGTTGGCATTGTCTCGATCTGCAATTTATCAGCAGAACCTCCGTCGCTATCATAGCCGGAAAGTGCATCCCAGAGTATTCCGAGAAGGGGAACTTGTGCTAAGGCTTATCCAACGCACAACCGGGATGCATAAACTCTCACCTCCGTGGGAGGGTCCTTTTGTTGTAAGCAAGGCATTGCACAATGATTCTTATTACCTTGTAGATGCACAGGAAGCTAGGAAAGGTCTAATGGACCAAGCCGGTGAGGAGACCAAGCGGCCATGGAATGTAGCCTTGCTTCGTCCCTTTTACACTGAAAGGGTGCAATGTATGTATCTCGGTTTCTCTATCAATGAAATTTCGGCACCCCGAGATGTTACTCGGGGACTGCCTGGCCAGAAGTGTGTCCTTTATCTTAACTTGCATGTCGGTACCCTCGGGAGGAACCCGGGGACTGCCTCATTTTATGCCTATCTGTTTTTCCGTTGTCATTTTTTGCATGCCGGCAACCCAGGGAGGAATCCGGGGACTGCCTTGTACCTATTTCTTATTTAGTATATGTCAGACAAGTTCTGAGATCGGTTTTCAAGTCGGAATAATGTATGTCATCAAAAATAATCTTGTGACCCGACTGACGAACGCCGAAATGGTAGTCAAGAGCAAAGAGCATCAAATGTGGGAAACACGAAAACGAACTCGGAGACTCGGAATTGGAACTTATCCGGCATATGCCTTTTACTTTCCCGGTTGTTTGTTTTGTTGTGTCGGGAATTTAGCAACTGGAACTCGGATATTCATAAGTAATGTATAACATAAATGGAATTTTGTGACTCGACTGTCGAACGCCAAAATGGTAGGCAAGAGCAGAAATTGCCTAACTACGGTAAACATGAAAACGAACTCGGGGACTTGTAGCAAAATATACCGGCATAACTTGTCTTGCTTAGGGAGAAGCAGAGTACGAATTAAAATGTATATTACAATTGCACCCGGCATCCCGGGGATTTAACGTTTCTGCACTTAAGTATTTGCGGCAGCGAGATTATGAAGCAGGAGGGGAAGACGGCCTCTCGAGTTGAGCAGCAGAGGGAGCAGTGACGACGGTCTCCCCCGCACCAGCAGTAGCACCCAAAGCGTCCACGTGCGCCTCGACCTGAGGGATCTCGGATGGTGAAGGAGCAGCAGCATCCCGGGAAGCGGCGGTCTCGGTGTCGGCACCAGTCGTAGCGTCATCGGCCTCCGGGATCTCGGCATCCACGTCACCGATCTCACCCGTCTCGCCATCATCTTCATAGTCTGACTCGGAGTCAGAAGCAATGAGGCTTGTGATGAAGGAACCAGGATCCGCCCAGCCGGCAAGACGGTGAGCGGTCTCCTAGCGGAGCTGAATCTTGGCCGGATCCGTGTACCACTCTGAGACGACACGCAGGCTCTTGATCACCTCAAGATCGAGTCCCTCGTACCAGCTCAGCACGTGCTTCCACGCTTGGTCGGCGCCGGCTCGAGCACCGGAACGTTTCCAGGCATGAAGCCGGTTCCCGGCATCCTGGAGCGCAGTGGCCAACTTGGTGACCGAGACATTGCCGGTGATGCGAGGCCAGAGGGGACCATGAACATGGACGGCCGCGCTGAGGAGCTCGGTGCCGATCGACCGGAGAGGCACCATCCGGTCCTTCAGAGCGATAAGGTGGTCATCGATGTCCCACGAATCCGAGACGGGACCCTTTCCGGCGCGCTTCTCCCGGGCGGCAGCAATCGCAAGATTGGCAGCTTCTCGGGAATGCTCGAAGTGCCCTTTAGAAAGGAGAACTGTCACATGGGCAAGCCATGAGGAGATATCGGCAAAAAGGAGGAAACCGAAAAAAGAAAAACTCGGTATACTTACTGTTCATATCCCGGTTTAAACCGGTGAGCTCGGATAGCCAAGCGTCTTGCTTCGACCGGAGAAGGGCCAACTCGGTCTCGGCAAGATGTGCGCGTGCCTCGGACTGATCCAAGGTGTCCTTCTAATTCTTGGTAGCGTCCAGAAAGCGCGTCTTCAAATCCGCAGCAGTAGACTTGACCTTCTCTAGCTCGGCGCTAAGTCGCGCGATCTCGGATTGAGCCTCGGACAGGGCAGACTTTTGGTCCACCGAGATCCTACGCGCGGCATCCCGTTCCTCCCGGAGTCGTCCCTCCAACTTCTTGGACTGACCAAAGTCAGCAAGAAGGCGGTGGAAGACACTGCTGTGTTTTTTGCCGCAGTCCTGTAAGAAATGTCCGACATCATTTTCGGAAACTTCAACAAGGGAGGGCAAAACACGTGCAAGATCCCCAGGGAAGGACCAAGTCGGTCGAAAGAATCTCGGGCATTGGGAAGGAGTTTTTTCTTTCTAAGATTAGAGCCTAGTGATCCGCTACTCGGTGGAGTCTGGAGCACTAAGCACTAATCTCGGGGACTAGTGAGGATAGAAGAAGGAAACTTGGTAAGAGTAAAAGGAGGAAACTTACGTCAAGCACCCGGGTGGCATCCAGCGCAGCCACCTGAAGAGCGTCCCCCACGATCTCGGCAGCGTGCAAGTCCCCCACGATCTCGGAGGCGTCCACAGCGACCCAGGCCTTGTTGTATTCTTCAACAATGCTCGAGCCGGTCGCGGCCGGTGCGCTCGCGGCAACGACCTTTCGGGATCCTGAAGACACAAAGGAGCTTACGGATGCTCGCAGGGCCTGCAGGGCGGCAGTGGGGATCTCGGCAGGAGGTGGCGGTAACCCGGAAAACTTACCTGAAGCAGAGGAACCCTTGCTTAGGGCCAGGTCTTGGGTTGAGGGCTTCAGAGAAGCGTTGGGCTTAGCATGAACTATCTTCTGCCCGGAGGCCTGGCTACGTGAAGTCCCGGCCGGAAGGTCAGGTTGCCGGGAAGAAGGTGCGGGCTGCTCCGGAGGCGGGGTTTTGTGTGAGGCCAGCCGGGTGGAGGCGCGTGGCACGAGCTGCCGCGGACTCGGCATATCCCCATCAAGTTGAGGTGCCCGGCGTGGGGTATCCGGAAGGACGACGTCCTCGGTCTCAGCGGTAGGCTGTACCGGGACCTCGGTCGCCCCGGGGCGAATGTCCGGAGTACCGGCACCGGCGGAAGCGCGAGGAGTCGCGACGTCCGTCAGCACAGGATCGGATTCGGGGCGGTCGATGTTCTGCGCCGGACGTTGAGGTTGAGAAGCAGCCCGAGGAGGGCTAGGAGTTCGGGATCCCGGACGACGGGAACCCGCAGACGGTGGAACGTCGAGAGCCGCTCTGTAATGAACATGTCAGAAAAGACCTCGAAGGAAATCAAAACACGATAACTAAAGGCGAGAAGGTCGTACCCGGAGGAAACGGTGGAAGGACCTCGTTTGCGCCGGGGAGGTTTGTCGCCCGGCTGCTTGGCGGTCTTGCTTCTCTTGGCGGCGGCACCCGACACACCAGCTTGGCCGGTCTCGGAGCCCGCACGTTTGCGGGTCTCGACGCGCTTCGTCGCGGTTGCGGGACCCGGAACAACTGGCATGGCATATCAGAGAGGCAGGGCATCAATTATATCGAGAATTTGACAGTCGTCATCATCATCCTCGTCAGTATCAACTTGGATAGCCTCTTGAGTTGAAGGCTTACCTGGGGCGGCAGCACAGGCCAGAGGGATTGAGAGGTTATCCTCGCCGTCGGGATCCTCCTCCGGCATCTGCTCCAGCGCCGGGACGTCCTCCGCGTAATTGTCGTTGAAATGCATCGCGTCCTCCTCTATCTGGCGCTCGAACAGCTGCAGCAGTAAATCAGAACATGACAACCATGTCGGTTTCCAGTAGAACTCGGGTAAAAAGGGAACTCGGCGGAAGGCAAGCACAAGCACCTCCTTCAGTGGTTTTTCGCGGGTACCGGTGCACAGTCCCCACTTCCAGTGCTCCGGCATCTTTGTTCGAGCAATGGCTCGAACGCGGCGCCAGACAAAACCTTTGTCCAGCGGGAAAATACTGGTCCGTGTAGGATCGTATACCCCACTCATGTGGCATATCTTATGCACCCGGGATTGGAGAGGGCAGATGCGGCGAATGATGAAGCAGCACAAGAGGTCATCCGGCGTCAGAGCGTTCACAAGGACCCTAAGGACATCATGCATGCTCTCGACCTCCTCGGAATCCGGGAGTTTGTTCCAGAGCTCGAACTCGCGGGGAGGACCAACGACGAACTCAGGCAGGTTAATGAAGTCCGGTGCGGAGCAACCCGGAGAATCTCCCGAGACCTCCCGGTTCTTCACGTAGAAGAAGCTTCGCTGCCACTTCCGGCAGGATTCCAGTCCCTGGACTTTGGGGAATCCGGAGTCGCTGCGAGGGATGATGGTCGCAGCCCCGCAGTGGACGAGTTCTTTGATTTTCTTGTCCGGGGTGGGGATGACTTGTCGGCGGAGGAGGAAGTATTTGGCCCAGAGATCCAGGAAGAGCCAGACACCGAGATACCCTTCCGCATACGTAGCAAAGACGGAGAGCATCATGTGAAGGGAATATGCCCTAGAGGCACTTAATAAACATAGTTTATTGGCAATATCCCAATTGTTCATTATATGTTTTATACCATGTTATAACTGTATTAAGCGAAAACATTAATACATGTGTGGTAGATAAACAACCAGGTCCCTAGTAGCCTCTACTAAGACTAGTTTCGTTTCTCGATTGATGATCGAGGTTTTCCGATCATAGGGCATGGCGCCGGTCGGCAATGGAAGTCATATCGTTAGATGTAACGATGTGATGGACATACCCAGTATTTATAGGACATAGTCATAACGCTTTAAGACCGTGAGATCAACTCTTATTGTTATCCCTGAAAGATACTTTGATCGCACCAAACGTCATATCTTATATAGTGTGACAATGATAGGTGATACTTTTGGGTATCAGAAGGGGGTAGTTGAGACGAGGGGTCAACAGCGGGATTTGTCAGTCCGCATAGCCGGATAGATACTCTAGGGCCCACTCGGTGAGATTATGTCAAATGAGTTTGCAAACATGTGACTAGGTCACCAGCTGACATAATATCATAGACGAGTCGAAGATAGAGATGTCGGTAACGAGATCAGGCTAGGTATGGAGATATCTGAGAATGATGCTCGGACACGCTAAGTATCGCCATGACAAAGGGGTTAAGACTATACGTCCAGGTTTGACAGATGAAAGTAATTCGTTATATCACAGGGATTAATTCATGGGGTCCAGGCCTACGAGTTAGTCGTCGATCATAGAGGAGTCTTGATCGTACCTGTTATCATATCGAACCGCTAGGGTAACACACTTAAGGGGTTTCGACAAGACAACCGGAAAGGAAAGAGATCACCGGGAGCGTCCCGGGAGGGGTCCGATGGAGATCGGGCAGCACCGAAAGAGTTTTCGGAGCTAGGAAAAATTATATATATTATGTTTGATATTAATTAGTGTAATTAATATGCAAATATGATTATATATTTTTATTTTCGAATTTATTTAGGCTGATTTCCCTAAATGGGCCTTCTGGTCGGAAGAAGGCCCAAGAGGGGGAAAATCCCCAAGGGGATTCGGTGGGGGCTTGGGTGGCCGACCCAGGTGGGCCAAGAGGCCCACCAGGGGGCCGGCGCACCATGGCTGGCCGCACCAGGCATGTGGGGATAGTCCCACATTGCCTGGTGAGGAGGTTGGCTCCCACCTGGGAGCATATATAAGAAGGGGCACCCCTGGCCTTTTAATTCACCAATTAATTCCCAATTTCTCTCTCGATCTCGTGGTTCCCTTGTCGGAGCCATGCCGAGTAGAGGAGGGGGATCTCTTCCACCATAGCCCGCTGTCGCGCTGCTGGTGTTCCGGTCCAAGTCTTTCGCTGCTCGTCCTGGACTGGAGCTTCGGATGCCGTCGTCTCCACCGTATGTGTGTTATGCCTGCGAGGTGCTGCGCTAGCGGTACTCGGAGGCCTACTTCCTCCACCCGACCTCGGGGTCATCTTCGTCGTCTTCGTCGCGCCGAGTTCTCCGCGACCTAGAGGTCGGCTACGTCGTCTTCGTCGTCAACGCTTGTGCGGGAGTGTAATCCCCGCTATTCGGTCTACGAGGGTATGTATTCCGATCTCCGCCGTACTACTATATCTGCATAGTGTAGATCTTGGCTAGTTTAAGGATATCGTCGCTAGGAAATTTTTTGTTTTCTGCACACGATCCCCTTCAGTGGAATCAGAGCCGATCTATCGTAGATATAGCTGTACGCTGTTAGAACCCGTGTTTCTGCACGGGGGCACCGTTCCTGTTATTTGCTACCCTCTAGCGTGCACTTGTGATTCCAGAGGCATCGAGTTGATGAAGCGGCCCGGACCGACTTTACGCGTACGCTTACGCGAGACTGGTTCCACTACTGACATACGGCTTGTACCGTATCTGTGGCTGGCGGGTGCCTGTTTCTCTCTCTTTAGTTGGCTTTGCATTTTCAATGGAGGGCCCGAAAGGGATGCTTAAACATGCAATTATTGGATCGTTGTTGTGGTCATAAGGTTCGTAGGTATGAAGCGGTTCTATTTACGACAACCCCAAGCCACGTAAAATATGCAAAAGATAAAGTAGAAGCGTCTAACTTTATGTTGCAGGGGCTATGTGATATGGTCAAGGTAGGTTTATTAAATTGTTTATAAACTGCGGGCGCCAAGAAGACCATGGCGCAATGGACTATATCACATTGCATTACATTTGATGTTTTGTGTTCATCTTATATTGTGTGATTGTATATATATAGTATGTATTAGTTACACGGCGGTAGCTGTATAAGATGATCCCTTAAAAATACCACTAGTGTTCTCCCTCCAACACGCACCACCAAGAAAGTTCTACGTTATGAGGCAGGCCGTGATGATCGGGTGTCAGACATCTCGTCGTTCGCATACAGTGGGTGTAAGCCATGTTGCACAAGCGTCAGCGTGGAGGTTTTTTGTGGCAAGTCTAGCATATTCAGAAATATGGCCTCGGAACAGGGATACCGAAAGGTCGAGCACGAGTCACAAAATTGGTGTGGCGGACTTTTGTCTACTCTTGAAGTTGTGCCGCCGGCTCTGATGATGAGGGGTGGTGCAATGTATGGGGGTCGTGTAATCGCTTAAACGACCAGAAGGGATGTTCGTTTGAGTGGGAGTTCGGATAGTTTCTTTCTAAAATACTAGAACTCAGAATATAATGAACAGAGTCTGTTTTGCAAACCTTTGTAGATATTAACCATTGTGATAGCATATTTTCAAATTAGGCTCATTCCTGCGATTGAGAAACTTAAAAGGTTGGGTCCAAACTTCATAGTTTTATACTTTAGCTTGAGGATACTCCTTGTTTAAACCGTTAGCTCTTTGTGTTACAATACCCGCTAGGAGATAAACCCGGAGATTCCGCTAACAAAAGATAATTTGGATTATCAGATTTTGTGCGGATGATATCATCATTGTCCAGTGTATGCTATGATCTCTGCCATAAAGAACCAACGGTGGGTACGAGTTTTTGGATCGCGAACATAAGATATGTCGCTAAGGTCGGGGTACCCCAAACGTTGGGTTGATGAAGTTTATCAGTACGTTGACTGATTGTCTTCTCAACCAGGATGGAAGAGAATACACACATTGAGGGAGCACGTGGCGGTCATACTTAATGACATATGTTCATGATTAATGAACATTGAGACGCCTCGCTCAGCTCAATTACTGGATGACAGACATCGTTGCCAAGTGCAAATCCTCTGTCATAGACTATGTCATGCAAGGGGAATCGTTCACCTTCATGGTTCTTGATTACGGTGGAAGTATCAAGAAGATGAAACAGATCGCCGGAAGTCATCGATGATGATGGTGTATATATGATATACATGTTATGAATGTTTTAGCTAAGCAAGTACTCGCAGTAGTGACTAAGTTTTGAACTAGTCATGTTTTGTGAAAAACCAGGTTTACTGCTTGAGTAGCTTGAAAGGATGAGGCGACATTGCGTGTTGATAATGGCAATCAAGTTGTTGTGATGGCCATAGACACTCTCCCTCTAGATCTACCATTTGGGTAAATTCTTTATGATCGCCTGTTAGTATGATCGTTACAAGTGTGTCTCATCTAGCGAGACACTTGTTCATACATGATAGTGACAAATTGGTGTCCTATATTTATGAAGTAACGATCATATGCCGATTTGAATTTAGATGGTAGAAGCTCCCACATTCATAATATTAATGCCAAAGGATACAAACTTAATAAAGACACCACATATGTGTGGCACTACCGTTTAGTCATGTCAATGTTATATGCATTAGCTCCACACTGGATGGACCTACAAGTCCTAAGATTTGATCTTTTGACACTTGCAAAATAACAGTGACACCGTTTTCGGAAAGAGGGCATATAACTTATTGATAGTCATACATAGAGATGTATGTGGTTCAATGAAGTAATTGACGGGTAGTGGAGACCTTTATTTCGTGAACTTCACTGAACGTTTTGAGTATATCTTGTTGAGAATCGTGCATATGGGTGTATGTGAATCAATGAAGTACTTTAACGTGTAGTGGAAGTCTTTTATTTCGTAGACTTCATGAATATTCCGAGTAGATATATGGATATCCACTCCGGGGAATGTTAGTCTGAAATTTTGATTCGATCAAACGAAGTTCAGAATGAAGTAGGAAATAAACTTAACAAGAAAATCAAATCCCGCGATGCAAATCGAGGAAATAAAGATTTGAGTTATAATGTTGGCACATCAATGGAAGACTTGTTAGAAGAGTTCCACAAATTACGTCGCATGGAACACCACAGTGTTATGGTGTGTTAGGACGTCGTAATTGCACCCTATCGGATAGTGTGTGGTAAATAAATCTCTTACCGAATTATTGTGATCATTAGAGTCATATGGTAGAAACGTAAACACTCACGTTAGCAAATAGGGAATTCATTTGAATCCATGGAGACAATACCATACGAGTGATGGCATGGCTTTTAGCCTGGATTGTCGTTTCAGCAATTTAGTGTTTCGATGTAATCGAACCTAAAATGGATTAATCTTTGTAGTATACCCTACCTAAAGAGTTAGTTGGGTACATGTCTCACGACATAGGCAAAATCTTTGCCGGGATATACCTTGCGAAAGAAATAGTTTCTTGTCCAAGGGTATAAGTGAGAAAGAAAGTAGAGCAAGACGAAGTTGGTGAACTTCCTCTCCAGACATCAGAGTGGCGCAATCGAAAGTGTTTTCGGCGTCAGGCTCCACAGCTTGAAAAAGCTGATGATTCAAGATCATGATGTTCTGAGCTCATACTAAGAGCGTAGGCATACGAGGTTGTGTTCCACACTGTGTGTTACGACAATCTTGTTATGAAGGTCATATTAATGGAATATGATAGACCTACGAACTACGAAGAAGAGATGGTGGACCTAAGTCCGAGAAATGGCTATGAGTCATTTATGATCCGAAATAAAATCCATATGCGATTACCAGGTAATGACTTGGGAGATCTTCTTGATGGCATCTAGGATGTTAATAGTATATGGAATTTTATGAGAGAGTAGACATTGAGCAGATTCGATTTGTCGTGAAACAGTTCCGACAGACCACATGAGAGTTTGTCTCAAGTGGCGAAGCCTAAATCTATTCTGGGTCGTTTAGCAATTACTATAATTTCAAATGAGAAATTGATAGATGGATGAGAAAACCATGGTTCTTAATAGAGTAAAAGAATGGTTTGTAATCCTGAGGATGCTAAACATGTGTGCAAACTTCGGTTGTCCATTCATGGGCAGAAGCAAGCATATCGGAGCTGGAATCTTCACTTTGATAATGTGATCAAAGGATTTTGGAGTTGTCCAAAATAGTTGAAGAAACCTACATTTGCAAAGAAGTGAGTGGGAGCTAAGTAGCTTTTCCTTGATCTTATATGCGGAAGGCATATTTGAGTGGGAGCTAGGTGTCATTTGTGATACTGTATGTAACAACATATTGAATGACACAGATCCTCTAGTAGAGTGTAAAGGATTATTTAAGTGATTAAATTTTCTATGAAATGAAGTTAGGAGTATTAGGCATCCGATATATAATTGTATAGATCAGAAGGGGCTTAATAACATTAGGTCGGAATATTTACTAAGTCAAGATTCTGAAGTGTTTCAGAATAGGACAAGTGAAGAAAGAGGTTCTTGCTTGTATGACTAGGTAAAATATTAAGTTTATCTTGGCTTTTTCAGTGATAGAAAATGATGTTCGACATTCTCTATGTATCACACATAGAATCTATCAGGCTGAAAGCTCGACTTGGTGTGACCCGAGTTCTTGGTTGAAGAACAGGTTCTAGAGTGATCCTTGTGTGGATCAATGAACAAACGTTAAGTTTATTCTTCAGTGTCTATGAGAACTGAAGATAGGTTTTCTAGTAACGGGTAAGAGTGGAATGGCAACTTGTCGTAAAGCGGTTACGATGATGCAAGTTATTACACTGACCCATACGACTAGAAATCTCATATAGGAGATGTCCTTTATTTTGAAGATAGACATGGTTAGTTTGCGAAGCCGCATATGAATTGTGACGCCCTAAAATCGGTACTATGTAGATTTAAGCGATCCCGCCGAAATCCGCATAATAACGATTTTAGGTCGCCCACCAGACATAATGTGCACGCCGAAACATGCGCATTATGTGGGTGGAATTGTGATAACATTACAATAGTTCCGATACATCCACAAATACAATAGAAGATAAATTACAACAACGACTCGAACGAGTCAAGATACAAATGATACAATACAAAGATTCAAATGACAGCGAAAGCAAAATAGTATCCGGCTACGGATAAGATGCAAATTGGACTAAGAGTCCTGAAGATAAGCGATGGCGCCATATCCCTGCCCAGCCAAGCCGGAGGGATTCCCAAGCTAACATCGTCGGACTTCAAACCTGTTGACTGCACATAAAGCACATCCCAAAAGAGGGTCAGGGCACTGGCAAGCAAAACCGACTTGCCTACTTTCTACACCATCTCCCAAAATATAGGGGAGGTGGACTTAGCGGCAGCATCACTAGCAACCTAAAGAGACACGCTACAACTTCCGTCTAATCAGAGAGGGATAAGAGAGCGCATAAAGTAAACATCTACAACTAACACCAAACATAACCCATTCTCGAATTAACCCCCTCAACCAAATACGAGGAAGCAATTCGGGAAACTCACACATTAACAATTTTAGTTACCATTTAGGGTGTAAGTAACGCTATATTACTAGTCACATTAATTAACAATGATTAGGTGTAAGTTGTCTAGATCTTGTTAGCCAGCATCATCACCAAAGTCGTCCATAACCGTGGACACGGCTCATCGATAAGATTATACCCTGCAGGGGTGCACTACTGTACCCATACTCGCATGATCAACCCAAGCAAGCATCAGGGCTTCTCAACACGACTTATTCCTTCACTACAGCAAGTCCAAGTGCCACCCATATGAGTTGTTACCCGCATCAGGAGTCCGGCCGAATCTCAATTGCGGACTCATTAGTTTGTGTCCACGCGCCATGCGGCTCAAACCACAGTAGGAACTGTCCGCTTCGCGCGCACCACACCTATATGACCCCCCGTATCACATACCCTCTCATCATCATCATTATTATCATCATCATGCACATGCATATGAGCAAATGGAAAACCCGAACTAGTTGCGGCACATGGACAAGCTGTAGATCCGTTCAAAGTCGAGGGGGGCTCCATTGGGCCACCCACAAGTGGTTAGTGCGCTCAAAATTGGATCCGAGGACAAAATCTCAGTTCCTAGGTCGACACTGAGCAGAACAAAGCACCTCGCAAGGCCTTCCGCCTGGTGCCTTATCTTTTAATTATAATACCCCAATATAAGACAACATTTTATTAAGGTAGAAAATCTATCATACTAAGCAGATGAAACATAAGACCAACAGACGACTCGCACAAACAACTCTAAGCATGCGCTACGACTCGCAAGGCCAACAGATAAACAAACAACAGGTGATGGGATGTGGGGATAAAGCTGTGTGGGCTGCAGGATAAACATGTGATGGGATCGCGATAAGAATCGAATACTAAGGTAGCAGAGATCAACGGCAGGAATGAAAGACAATGTATAGGTAAACAAGCAAACTTTGCTTGCCTGGAATCCCGCATGGAAGCAGATCTTGTCGTTGCTCACACATCTCAACGTCTTATCCGCGAAGAAGCAACAAACACTGTAAGCGTAAAAGATGCATTTTACAACTACGGCAAAAGATCCAGCATGATCATACGAGAATGATGCATGACATGGCAATATGCATTGGGAGATGCACTTAATCCAAATTAAGCGGAACCAGGATTCCGACAATTAATATTGAGGTTCAACTTATTTATCTACGCATCAAATTAAATGTTTATTAACATGGCAAAGCATTGCATAGATGATATAATCAAATTAAATGTAATAGGGCATTATATATTTATTACCCCACTCATTCCATATTTAATTATTTAGTTGCAATTAATAAATTATACTAAGCAATTAAAATAACAGATGCAAAATGGCATAAAAAAATGTCATATTAATGTTCATTGTATTTTTCTGATAAAAATAGATATAAATTTTGTATTATTTGGATTTGTAATTCAAAAGATATAACATATATAAGAATTATCATTTCGCTAAAAATACAAAAAGATTAGGCAGAGAAGTAAAATGGGTTGTTTTTGTGCCTCCGTGTGATTCGACCTCTGGATCTCCTGGAGATAGTAGCAAAGCACAACCACTGGGCTAGTTCAGTGTTTTGTGAGTACATTCAGGTGCTACTGTATATGACCACTAGGGGCGACGTTAACTGAACTTTGACACCAAAAGTTCAGACTTGTGTCGGAGGTGAAGCACAAAAATAACGAACAAAAGGTGTGGATTTGTGCGGGGGTTCGACCTCCGACCTGCCCACTGAAATAGATGGCGTCAAGCCACTGGACTGAGGATTGAATGACGTTACGATCTGAAACGCGGAGTAAAAGAAATTGACCCTGGCCGCTAACTGAATTTGACAGATGGAAGTTTCAGTCTGCTCGTTCCGGTGGGGACGCAGATCGACCAAAACTTCCAGGACGCTCCTTACAGGTACGTGACCTCTGAGGGTCAATGGCGTCGTGTCCTTGGGTGTGTACATGCGGAGAACGAGAGGAAGCAGAAGCAAAAGAGCCGATTGATCCATAGCTCGCTGTTTCGTCAATGGCGTCGTCAATGGCGTACATGTGGGATGTCATGGACGATTTCGTCGGCTAAGGCACGGATTCGAGAAAAGAAACGGGGGAATCGTACCGGTGGCTCACCATGGGGTTCCTCGAAGTAGTTGTTCTTGCCGGGGACGTCCGGAGTTGACGAATTCTGGCGCCGGGCGTCGCCGGTGCTGAAGAAGAAGGAGACGGTCTCGTCGGCTACATGCGTCTTCGGTGCAATTCCTTCGGCGTGCACGACGTGCTCGACGGGGCGGAGCTCCGGGGACTCTCAAGTTGGCTCGAGGACGATCGTAGCGACGGCTGGGTGCAGCTCCATGCTCCGGTTAAGGTGGTGCTCGATAGGAAGAAGATGGTGGGAAGGAACAGAGGACGGGGAGAGCGGGTGGCGGCGCAAGGAGAGGGAGGAGGGGACGGCTAGGGTTAGGGTTGGAGGGGCTTGCTTAATAGGGGGAGTGGTTGGAGGTGGGGGCCATGGCAGGGGAGATGGAGCACGTTCTCTGCGTGCTCTCCCTGTACGGAGGAAGGGGAACGAGGCCAGGAGGGAAGTTGGACCAGAGTTGTTGGGCTTGGGCCAAAATAAAACCTGCTGCTCTCTTTTTCAAACACCAGAAAAAAACAAGAAAGAAAAGAAAAGGGAGAGGAAAAAGTAATGAGAAAGGAAATAAGATAAGAGAGAACAAGAGAGAGGGAAGCTTTGCAAACATTTACAAAATTTTAGATTTGATTTGAAATGATTTTACAATCCTTCCCAATATTAATTTGGGGACTTTGTATTTAAAAAAAAAGATGGAGACAAATTTATTATTTGAGAAAACAAATAAGGTTTGCATAAATATTATTTTGAGTTGTACTAAAATATGCAAATGATTAAATGAATGATGATTTCATGATGATGCAAAAAAAAAAGGAAAAACAAACAATTTCTAATTTTAATTTGGGAAAACCTGGGGCGTTACATGAATGCACTGTCGCATAATGTACATAGGTATAGAAATATATCGCGACTTCAGAAGTAGCAAGTGTGATTGGACTGAGCAGTTTTCGGAGCGTAGGTGGTCCCCTTAATAGATCTCTTAGACTTTTAAGGCGCATGCTACGCGAATGCTCGAGTCTCACTCCATCCACTGGGATATATTTCACCGTCATCGTAAGATACGGGATTATGTCAAACTAGGTGACATAGAAGTGTTGCAAAGCACATATAGGTCTCAATGTGTCAGATCTATTGACTGTATTCCTCTTCCACGAGGCGAGCATCACCAAGATGCTATGGGTGTTGAGCTTTTACCAAGTTGTAAACTAGATTAAGTGTTACTCTAGTGCAAGTGGGAGACTGAAGGGAATATGCCCTAGAGGCACTTAATAAACATAGTTTATTGGGAATATCCCAATCGTTCATTATATGTTTTATACCATGTTATAACTGTATTAAGCGAAAACATTAATACAGGTGTGGTAGATAAACAACCAGGTCCCTAGTAGCCTCTACTAAGACTAGTTTCGTTGCGCGATTGATGATCGAGGTTTTCCGATCATAGGGCATGGCGCCGGTCGGCAATGGAAGTCATATCGTTAGGTGTAACGATGTGATGGACATACCCAGTATTTATAGGACATAGTCATTACGCCTTAAGACCGTGAGATCAACTCTTATTGTTATCCCTGAAAGATACTTTGATCGCACCAAACGTCATATCTTATATAGTGTGACAATGATAGGTGATACTTTTGGGTATCAGAAGGGGGTAGTTGAGACGAGGGGTCAACAGCGGGATTTGTCAGTCCGCATAGCCGGATAGATACTCTAGGGCCCACTCGGTGAGATTATGTCAAATGAGTTTGCAAACATGTGACTAGGTCACCAGCTGACATAATATCATAGACGAGTAGAAGATAGCGATGTCGGTAACGAGATCATGCTAGGTATGGAGATATCTGAGAATGATGCTCGGACACACTAAGTATCGCCATGACAAAGGGTTTAAGACTATACGTCCAGGTTTGACAGATGAAAGTCATTCGTTATATCACAGGGATTAATTCATGGGGTCCAGGCCTACGAGTTAGTCGTCGATCATAGAGGAGTCTTGATCGTACCTGTTATTATATCGGACCGCTAGGGTAACACACTTAAGGGGTTTCGACAAGACAACCGGAAAGGAAAGAGATCACCGGGAGCGTCCCGGGAGGGGTCCGATGGAGATCGGGCAGCACCGAAAGATATTTCGGAGCTAGGAAAAATTATATATATTATGTTTGATATTAATTAGTGTAATTAATATGCAAATATGATTTTATATATTTATTTTCGAATTTATTTAGGCTGATTTCCCTAAATGGGCCTTCTGGTCGAAAGAAGACCCAAGAGGGGGAAAATCCCCAAGGGGATTTGGTGGGGGCTTGGGTGGCCGACCCAGGTGGGCCAAGAGGCCCACCAGGGGGCCGGCGCACCATGGCTGGCAGCACCAGGCATGTGGGGATAGTCCCACATTGCCTAGTGAGGAGGTTGGCTCCCACATGGGAGTCTATATAAGAAGGGGCACCCCTGGCCTTTTAATTCACCAATTAATTCCCAATTTCTCTCTCGATCTCGTGGTTCCCTTGTCGGAGCCGTGCCGAGTAGAGGAGGGGGATCTCTTCCACCATAGCCCGCTGCCGCACTGCTAGTGTTCCGGTCCAAGTCTTCCGCTGCTCGTCCTGGACTGGAGCTTCGGAGGCCGTCGTCTCCACCGTATGTGTGTGACGCCCTGCGAGGTGCTGCGCTAGCGGTACTCGGAGGCCTACTTCCTCCACCCGACCTCGGGGTCATCTTCGTCGTCTTCGTCGCGCCGAGTTCTCCGCGACCTAGAGGTCGGCTACGTCGTCTTCGTCGTCAACGCTTGTGCGGGAGCGTAATCCCCGCTATTCGGTCTACGAGGGTATGTATTCCGATCTCCGCCGTACTACTATATCTGCATAGTGTAGATCTTGGCTAGTTTAAGGATATCGTTGCTAGGAATTTTTTTGTTTTCTGCACACGATCCCCTTCATCATGATCGCGTTGGCCGGGAGATGATGCGGTTGAAGGTCATACGTGTCGATGAAGTCGCGGAAGAAGGGGCTAGCCGGGTGCCCGAACCCACGCTCGAAGTGCGTAAGGAACACTACGCGTTCACCGGGTTGGGGTTCCGGCTGGACTTCACCACCGGGAAGTCGGCTTTCGACCTGCGGCGGGATCCGGTGTGTCCGGTATAGCCAGTCAAGATCCCACTGAGTGGTCTCGGAGCCATCCCAGCATCCTCTGATACTCTCCTCACCCATCTCGGAGGGCCCGGAGGACATATCAGAGTTACTCTGCAGGCGGAGTATTAGTTAGTCGAGTTAGTATGTCGGTAACGGAAGACCCCGGATTGGAAACTCCTAACAACAACCGGATTCCTGTGCAAACGGATCTAGCACAGTCGAACAAATAAAACATAATCAACGCGAAAACTGCCGTGCAGCGCATGAGGTTAGAATAGTACGGATGAAGGCTAGGCTAAGCAGAACGCCGCCATCTACGCCGCACCACCACGGCAAAGCACGTTCACCGGCGGCGACGTGGTGCGCGGAGGCGATTACTCGCGGGCCGGCCCTATTGGAGCATCACCGTAAAGAACTTCGCCGGAGAAGATGAAGGAGCTCACTGGAGAAGAAGGTGCCACCGAGGCGCGGGAGTGTCGTGGACCGATGGTGGAGGCGCACGGCTCCGACGGCGGGTCGCAACGGCGGTGCTTGAGCTTCGGGCGCGGCGGCGGCGGAGTGCTCGGGGCGGTTACGGAAGAAGATGGAGGTTCGGGGAAGAAAGGGGAGTGACTGCTCCGATACCGTATTTATGGGGAGATCCGGAGCGGTTTCCGACTTTCCCACCCACGATCTCCCAAATCATGGGTGGGATCAGCTTGTGCCGAGCGGCACGTGGCGTCACCCGGAGCGCCCAATCCGGCCACAGAGAGGGCCACAGGGCTCCCAACGGTTGGACTAAGGATCGGCTGCGGCTCCCGGCGCGCGAACCCGAGCAGCGGTGTGCTAAGTCAAAAGCACTCGAGTGCTTCTCTGTCGTGACAAAACCCCGGGTGGGACCCTCCCCCAGAGCGGAATCTTCCCCAGCACGAAAGGTGAAGTGCATACCGGCACGACCATATCCGGGTGAGCTACTAAGGATGCCATCTCAGTTGCACGAGCACGATCTCTCGGTTGAGTAGATCTCGGGGTAGGGGTGTCGGTGAAGGACGTCTCGGTACCAAGGCTGAAGATCGATCCTGACTTGCTTGGATGTTATTTTTCTTCTTAAAAGATGATCCCGCGCATCGTCTTGGGTCGCTGCACAGCACCAGCTTCAGGGACTAGTGTCGGGGGGCTGCCCACCGGGTAGGGCAGATCCCGGTACAACGCAGCAATGTGGTAACAGTGTTTGACCTTTGGAGAAAGCAAGGAACATCCTTTGCTACACCGAAGGGGCAACTTGACCTTTCGGGCGTGATTGGGCCCAAGGTATCTCTTGGGGGGCACAAAGGTCATCCCTGAAAACTATAAATAGCCCTCCCAGGCCTTCATGACAACATAAGCCCAAGCGGATGGTTGCTCTAAGAACTAGCTTCTCGAAGATGTCTTTGGTAGCAGCCCAAGACATCTTCGGAAGGCTAGGCCTAGAGCTGCTCATCCTAAGTGGTAGTCCGGAGCAGAGACAGAACTCGGGGGCAACCGGGAATGATCTCGGACCCCTCGATCTGCCAAGGATGAGATCCCGGGTTGAGGCGTACTCAGATCAACCGGATAAGGTCCCGGGTGGAGAAGATCCTGAAGGATCCAGAGAAACTACCCGGGTGAATGCTAACCGGCAAGTCTGTCTGAGTACTGGCCAGTTGCTTTGTGTATGCAGGGAGGACGTACCGTGGTAAGCAAGGAGGTAGCCGGCATGGGGGATGTCGGTGGGACGTCAACGATCTAGTACAGGCTTTTCCGCCTGGCGCGGGGGGAAGTCCCATTCCTCCTGACACAGAAGCATGGTCACCTCCCGCCTAGCACGGGAGCGTGTCAGCCGGTATGTTAACGGTACGACAAGATCGGACATGCCTAGCCCGGCAATTCGGAAAAGGCTACTCGGGATGGGCAAATACATGTCTTGTCTCTTACAGAGGGACACTGATGTTCCAGGACGGCGCATGCGGTCCTTGTCGGAATGATGACGGCAGGGCTAGGCCGGATAGCTCGGCGGCTAGGTCGCACTAGCTGGTGTCGACATAACGGTTAGGCCTGTCCGGTGGGGCCATGCTGGATTAGGGTTCCGGCCCTCCCGGCCGGAACTCTATAAAAGGCGCCATAACTGCTGAAGAAGGAGAGAGACCAACTTGAGGGCAAAAACTATAGTCTTATTTACTCATAGTGCATTTACTCCACCCTCTCTCTAGTTCATCTAGTTCATCTCACTCTTCCTTCTTTCACCAAGAGAGCTCAAGGAGCATGTTGTAGATCTCGTACCATACATATATATTGAGAGGAAGGCAGGAGTAGGGGTGTTACCTCCCCACGAGGGCCCCGAACCTGGGTATATCGTGTATGTGTTCTTCGCCTTTGTGCATTTCTTTGTCTTTGCTAGAACCTGGGTATATTGTGTATGTGTTCTTCGCCTTCGGGCTTGATTTGAGTTCGTCGGTGATCTTATTGATTCCGGCATCCACCACCGTGTGAGTTCTTTAACTCGCTAGCCCTCCCCGGATCCACCAGTGTCCATCGGCCCCACACTTTAGCCATCCTATGGCATCTGCCGTGACACCACCACGACACCGAAATACTATTAAGCGCAATAACCAAACTCCGGATGGGAGTGCACTTAGCTGTTGCCTGAGTGTCGACTGACACCTATATGCTGACTGAACTTGTATATTTTTATAGGTACTCTGAAGACCCGCAACTGTGCTGATTGGCAACTGTCACCACACGACTGCCTTGCCAGTTTGCCGGTATTCCACTGACTAACCATTTACTCTGATGCAACTGCTGCTGCTTGATTTTTGTAAAAAATTCAACCCTATTTATGTAGAAACACGACCCCTGGTGGGCCCATTTTTTCATTGGCTGTTCCGACTAGTCACATTGATTTGACCGAACACCACGCACGCCACGCTATCACGATGATGGCCTCCTCGTTCTTCGCACATCGTGGGTTACTGCGGCGCCGCTTCAGTTCCAATGCGGTCCGCTCGATGTACGCCACGCGTACACGCTCAACAATCCAACGACTGTCCTGCTCCTACTGCTACACATAAATTCTTACCGCGGCGTATATTTTTATCCATCCTTTGTCATTTGCGCCGCCGCCCTCTGCTCTTCTTCTTCCTCCTGCGCACCGAGCTCGCACCATTGTAGCACCTCGTCGTTCTTCTCCCAGCTCACCACCACAAGATGGGAAAATCCACCACTGTCAAAGGCAAGGAAATCACCGCCGCGGAGACCCAGGAGAGAGGTGGATGGCGCCGCTCCTCTCTCCGTGCAGGACATCTTGAGTCCCTGAGCACCGTCCTCCCCGCCTCGCCGGACTTTGCTCGTCTGGCCGGCGAAGAGAACCAACCCACGCCTGCTGCAAACGAGCGGGTATGCTTCTTTAACCATATGGACAGAGGACTCTCATTCCCCATTCACCCGTTCCTTCGTGGCTTGCTTTGCGTATACGGTGCGCAAATCCATGATTTGCCGCCAAACGCCGTTCTCCACATCGCCTGTTTCATCACCCTCTGCGAATGCTTTTTCGGTATAGCCCCACACTGGGGGCTATTCCGACTTTGCTTCAGCATAGAGAGCCAGGGGTTAGGCAGCGATTTGGCGGCCTTGGTATTCAGGCCAAACCCAAGTCTGGCTACTTCAAGATACCGATGTCCGAGTCCTTCCAGAACTGGCGCGAACGATGGTTCTATGTCCAGGACGAAGTTGCCACGGGACAATCGACTAGTCTGGCACCCTTCAATCCCGAGGCTGAGCTGACCAAGAAGCGCTCCTGGAATAACGCCTTGAGCCAGACTGAAGAAAAAGACGCCAAAGAACTTTTGGCCAAGGTTGTTGATCTACAGACTACCGAAGGTAGAGTGCTCACTAGCGCTCACCTTGTTACCACCTTCCTGCGGCGACGCGTGCAACCTCTGCAAGCACGCGTTCACCCAATGTTCGAGTACACCGGCGATGAAGACTCCACGCGAGTTTCTAGAGAAAACTTCTCCACCAACGAACTCATTCAAGCCGTGAAAATGCTCACCGGCTTGAAAGTTAAAGTAGGGGAGCTGGTCTCACCCGTTGCTGGATACAAGAAATCTAACCCTGTACCCGAAGTACAAATTCTTTTTACTCTCTTCCACCCTCCTGTTCCATATCGACTGATTACTTCTTTACGCACTTACTCTTGCTTTCGTTTGATTGACAGGTTATCTCCTATCCACCCTCCGAGCCAACTATCCTCGAAGAAGGCACACCAGTAACTGGAGACCCTCCCTCCGAGCCATGAGTCGCCACAGCACACTCGGAGGGTGACAGGACAAAGAAGAGCTTGACTCACAAGCGATCTCGGTCTCCAGCCGAAAGCTCTGGCGACTCCCAAGACAGAACAAAACGCACAACGACTGCTCGTGCCCGGGAAGAAGACTCTTCTTTACACCCACCAGTTACCGCCTCAGAGGCCCTGGAGGCCGTTCCGCTTTCTAGCCTTCAACCCTTGGACATCGGAGGCTGCAGCCGCCGCGAGCTGTATCCATGGGAAACAAGGTACGCCAAACACCCGCACTCGCTGATCGAGTTTATCTCCATCAACCTTACATACTTTCGCAACCATGCAGCACTACTAGCGAGGACGAGTCTGAGAACTCAGAACCTGCCCATACTTCGACTCCTCCTCGCGAACATGTGCCCTCCCCAACTGCATCGATGGGAAAGCACGACGAGGCACAGTCCCCCACTGCCGCTGTCGCGACTGCGACGACTTCCAAAACTGCCGCAGAATCGAGGCTTGCCCCTCCAGATACGACTCCCGACTCTAGCCACGTAAATCGCTGCCTTTCCCTTCTTGCAAATTTGCACACGAATTTATTGAAAACGCGAAAGCACCCCCGATGGAAGGAGCCCCCGAGCCTGCAAGGAACTTCTTGCTACTCATGGCGCGCTAACACTGCTACTTTGCGTGTTTCTAACTACCTATAGCCCTTCCTTCACCGTCTGCTGGCCGTAGTTGGAGACTACCTGCTATTGGAGCAAGAGAACCAGAAACTCCGTGACCAATTACAGAAGGCCCAGGGTAAATACTTGACATCTGAGTTACCACATCAATTTATGCTCATCCCACTGACTCTTTGTTCCCATCTTGATATAGACGACCTCAACGCTGAACTCCAGGCGAGGGACCATGCCCGCAGCCTCGCCAAAGACTTGAAAGAGGAGGTTGGCCGAGCAGCCAAGGAGCTCCCCCACCTAATCGCCGATGCAATGGCTCAGGGGGCCATTAAAGCCGAAAAAGTGCTGACTGCGCAACGCGCAGAATCAGACAGTGCTCTTGCCGCCCACGTCCTATCACTCGGAAAAACTCTAGCTCTTAAGTACCTTCCGCCTCAAATTACTGCAATGAATATGAACATTGCAACCAAAGTTACCACTGCGACTAACCAAAAATACCCCTCGTGCTGCCCACAAATGCTCTTGGCCTTCCAGCCGATCAATTTGAAGCTACGTCAAACGTCAAACTTGACGCCGCGATTGAATCGGCGGAGCATTTCGGGAGCCGGCTGAGCGGGGTACTGGCCTCTTCTGCGGCTTCTTTAACTGCACTGCACAAGATCGCCTTTCCAACTCAATAGCCCCCGAAGGACTTGCACACCCTGGCGGACACGTTCAAGCCGGAAGGGGACTCCTTTCCCAAATTCCTTCGCGAGCAGACGGTACGTGGTTCTGCCACTGCTTTCAAGATGCTGCTGGGACACGGAGTGGAGCTAGAGTTGTCTACGCTAGCGGCCAATTTCCCCCTAGACTCGACTGGAAAGAAGGTCTACCTCAGTCAGTTTGATCCTGAGGCGCGCCGACTGACGGATACTCTTTTCTTGAGGTTGGAGCAACGAGGCGCCGCCCGCAAGAAAAAGGGGTCAGCTGCGTCAGTTAGTGGTGCCAGCTCGAAATAAACGGCCTAGCCACCCAAGGCACTGACCTAGATTGAGATAGTGGCCTTTATTTGTAGACCGTACTCGCGCCTGTTTGCGCTGCACTTTAATGTAACCGAACATGCGTTTAATTTTGGAGGTATTTAAATGATCGAGTGCGCTTTTCTTAGCCCCCAAGGCTTTTTATCTAAAGCCAAACATGACTTGTTATCTGCTCTTTGCTCCTTTTCTGTTTGTCCCATGTTTAAACTTCTCACTAAAGGACTGCTTCTTGTGATGCAGTCTGCTAGTACTTCCTCTCCTGAAGGTGTGCCTCCTTTCAATCCCCACGACCAATACTTATACAATCTGGTGAAGGTCCGGTGTGAAAATGCAGAGCAAGAGCTCAGAGTGAGGCGGGGTACGCTTGCCATACTTCAGTCAAAGAAACCTCGACCCATAGAGAGAGAGCTTGCATTGATGAAGGAGGTTGAAGACGCTGCTACCGGCCTTCTTTGTAAGTGTGCGTGCAGCCCCCGAGTTTTTGACTGCTTCATAGATGCTTAAACTTTATCCTGACTTTGCTGTTGCAGGCGCCCAGACTGACGCATGGGCTGAACAAACTAGGGTCCAGGCGCAACTTGTAAGGGTGACCTCGGAGCATGGCCGTGATGCTTCTTCAATTTGGTCTATGCGCAGCCGGGCCACGACGCTTCTGACCCTGCGAGACTGAGTCGCGCAAGCGCAACACTTAATTTCGTCATGCTCCACCACGCTTCACCTGATCCATGAGGCCATGTTCCCTCTGAACGAACAACCTAAGGGGCTGGTAGGCTTACTGGACAAGTTTCGCCTTGGCTCCGCTACCCGAGACTTTTTTCGGCACCAGCTCGTGGCGGGCGCCACTACGGCCTTCGCTGTGCTGCGCCTTCACTACCCCGACGTAGATTTGGCGAAGGTTGGAGCCGGTATTCCCGCTGGTACGGGATCGATTTCCATGGCTGGCCATTACGCTACTGTTGAGGGAGCGGCCAGCTGCGTGATTGCCCTGATGGAACACGAGACTGCCCTGGAGCTGGAGAGGAGGCGTCTGTTGGCACCGATCAAAGAGGAGATCGTGTGACTGTCTTTGGGACTGATTTTTCAAGTTTTTTTTTATTCCGGGTCGAATTAGATGTAATCTATTAGAAAAGTACACCCTTGCCAGCGATACCCTGAGTATTTCTTGACTCGGAGTGAACCGGCTGCGGTGCCCGTATGTAGGCAGCCCCCGAGCCCTGCCTGCGTTGGACGCACTAACCGGGTCGTAAATTTACGGGGACCCCCGAGTATTATTTGCATAGGCTGGCTCCCCAACTGTAATTAAAAAGAGGAACATTGTACTTTATTGCTGTTCAATATACTGCCTTCGCCTGATGCGAAAAAATACAATAAGGATGCCTACTAAACTGACACCCTAACAGACAATGACTTCCTGCTACTAAAAAACTACGCATAGAACCGGCGTAGGTGCGCCGCGTTCCATGGATTGTGAGACGGTTCCCCTGTGCCCGGGTGCTTCAGTCTGCACGCTCCCCCGCCGATGATTTCTGTAACGGCGAAGGGTCCTTCCCATGGAGACGCGAGCTTGTGAACTTTCTTCTGCTTCAGCCGAAGGACCAAGTCGCCAACGGAGAACGAGCGTGGTATCAAACGGCGACTGTGGTAATTCTTCAAGCTTTGTTGGTACGTGGCGGTCCTGGTCAAGGCAACATCACGAGCTTCGTCCAACGTATCGACGATGTCCTCGAGTGCTTCACCTGAATCTTCCTCATCATACGCCACCACTCGTGGGGCGTCGAATTTCAGGTCGTATGGCATAACGTCCTCGGCTCCAACCAGAAAGAAAGGAGTGAACTGTGTAGACCTGTTAGGCGTTGTTCGCAAACTCCAGAGTACGGCAGGCAACTCCTCTTCCCAAGCGCCTGCTGCGCGTTTAAGTGGTACTAACGACCTCTTCTTCAATCCGCTGCAAACTAGCCCGTTGGCCTTTTTGACCTGACCATTGGACTGCGGGTGCGCGATAGATGCAAACTTGAGCTTGATACCCTGTGAAGTACTGAAATCTTGGAACTCCTCTGCTTTGAAGTTGGTCCCGTTATCCGTGATTATACTATTGGGCACACTGAAGCGAAAGATTATAGATTTGATGAAATTGACTGCGGAGGTTGCGGTGGCGTTTCTGACGGGAACTTCCTCAATCCACTTGGTGAACTTGTCGACTGCGACCAGAAGAAAAGTATGACCCCCGTGGGATGATCTCTTCAGTGGTCCAACCATGTCCAGACCCCACTGCGCAAAAGGCCAGGCTAGCGGGATAGTCTTGAGCTCGGACGCAGGGGCGTGTGGTCTAGTTGCGTACTTCTGGCAGCCGAGACACCTCCTTACCAAGTCCTATGCGTCTGGCATGGCAGTTGGCCAATAAAAACCTGCCCTTAAGGCCTTCGCGACGAGTGCCCTGCTGCTCGCATGATGCCCACATGTACCGGCGTGTATATCCATGAGGATTGCCCGTCCATCCTCTGGTGCTATACACCTCTGCAATATTCCCGAGATGCTCCGTTTGTATAACTCTTTGTTAATGACCGTGAAAGCCTTTGAGCGTCGGGTAATACATTTGTCCTCGACTGAATCACTGGGTAACTCTTGACATGTGATATACGACAAAAAAGGTTTGGTCCAGGATGGCTCGATGAGGAACACTGCGACCGGAGGGATCGAGGCTAACGGATTGTTGGGTTGCTGATCAACCGGTGCATTTTCACCTTGATTCTTCGGGATGTCGGTGTCTACTGCTGACTCGACCTGACTCTTAATTTTGACTGACCTCTCCTTGATTCTTTCTAGAAAAACTCCGGGCGGGACAGACTCCTTTGTAGACCCAATGTTGGCCAGCATATCCGCTTCCTCGTTACTTTCACTACCGACGTGCCTTAACTCGCACCCGTCGAAGTTGGCCTCCATGACATTGTACATGTCACGGTAAGCCTGCATGTTGTCTACGTTTGCATCACACTCCTTCATCGTTTGTTGAACCACCAGGTTTGAATCGCCATAAATCATCAGTCAAGTTTCTCCACAAGCTTTGGCCATGCGCATGCCATACACCAGCGCCTTATACTTTGCCTCATTATTTGTGGCTCGCTTGAAGTCCATCTGCAATACATATCTTAGTTTGTCTCCTTTGGGTGAAGTTAAGACAACCCCGGCTCCTGCACCCTCGAATCGTTTTGACCCGTCAAAATACATGGTCCAAGAATTGGACAAGTCAGGGACGTGTGGCAACTGAGCCTCTATCCACTCGGTTGTGAAATCTGGAAGAACCTGGGCTTTGATTGCTTTGGGGTGACGATAAGTGATGTCGTTGGGACCAAGTTCGATACTCCACTTGGCGACTCGCCCGACTGCCATGGAGTTATTCAGAATGTCGGACAATGGTGCGCTGCTCACCACCACTATCGGGTGCTCTACGAAATAGTGTGCGACTTTGCGACTCGTCATAAACACACCGTATGCTAACTTCTAGTAGTGTGGATATCGCTTCTTGGCAGGGGTGAGCACCTCGCTGAGGTAGTAAACCGGCCTCTGAACTGGCTGCGTTTTTCCATCGTCCGGCCTCTCGACTACGAGGACCGTACTGACCACCCTGTTGGTGGCGGCTATGTATAAATACAGAGTTTCCTGCTCTCGGGGTGCCACGAGAACAGGAGGGTTTTTGAGCATCCGCTTCAGCTCTGAGAACGCCACTCGCGCCTCCGTTGTCCACTCGAACTTGTCCGCCTTCTTCATTAACTAGTATAAAGGCATAGCCTTCTCGCCTATCCGACTGATAAATCTGCTGAGAGATGCCACCCTTCCTGCGAGTCCCTGGACCTCGCGGAGCTTTGTCGGCTCCGACGGTTGCAAAAGGTCTTGAATTTTCTCGGGGTTGGCCTCGAAGCCCCTGGTGGATACTAAGTAACCCAATATCTGCCCTGACGGCACCCCGAACACGCACTTGGTGGGGTTGAGTTTGATTCTGTTTTTGTTGAGGGCTGCGAAAGTTTCCCTCAAATCATCGATCAAGTTCTTGTTTCCTTGGTCTTGACCACTATGTCGTCGATGTAAACCTGAATATTTCGGCCGATCTGGTCCCTTAGGCAGTTCTGCATCACCCGCTGAGACGTAGCTCCTGCATTCTTTAGCCCGAAGGTCATCTTGGTGTGGCAGTATGCACCGTGAGGGGTAATAAAAGCTGTCTTTTCCTCATCCCCTTCTTCATCTGAATCTGCTGATACCCTGAGTAAGCGTCAAGAAAAGACAGGCGCTCGCACCCCGCCATCGAGTCCACGATATGATCAATTTGAGGGAGGGGGAAGTGGTCCTTGGGGCAGCATTTATTGAGTGAAGTGAAGTCGATGCACATTCTCCCATATTTAACTCTGATTTTTGGTACGAGTATTGGGTTTGCGACCCAGTCTGATTTTTTCAATTCTCCGATGAACTTGGCGTCTAGTAATCTGTCAATTTCGGACCCGACTACCGCACGCTTTGGTTCTGACAACCTTCCATGGTTTGTTTGATTGGTTTGGTGCCTGGATAAATTTGTAAGGCATGCTCGGCGAGTTCCCTGGGTACACCTGGCATATCAGTAGGGTGCCAGGCGAAAATTTCACAGTTCTCACGGAGGAACTTGACGAGCGCGCCTTCCTATGCTGTATCTAGACTGGATGATACGTGAGCTGTCTTCTCACTATCCACCGAGTGAACCCTGTGAGCCCTTGTGTCATTTTTGGCGCTGAACGAGTTCTCGGGTGCGGGTTTCTTTGCCTCAGGGAACAGTGTGTGATTATTATCCAACGCGATCTCTGCAAGCTGCTCTTGCCCACCGGAAGACTCGAAAATCCTGCTGAATTCTCTGTCGCAGTCATCAGAACGGCGGAAATCGCCGCGAACTGTGATAACTCCCATTGGTCATGGTAGCTTAAGCATAAGGTAAGCGTAGTGGGGCACCGCCATAAATCTGGCAAACATTGGTCGCCCTAATATTATGTGGTACTGAGAAGGCCAATCAACGACCTCGAACTTGACCCTTTCCTTTCTGAAATGATCTTCGTCACCCAGAACAACCTTGAGCCATAAAGAACCCAAAGGGTACACTGCCTTGCCCTGCACTATACCGTGGAATGTGTTCTCAGACTGCTTCAAGTTGTCGAGTGACATATTCATCTTGCGCAAAGTGTCTGCAAAAACGATGTTGATGCCGCTGCCGCCATCCATAAACACTTTGCTCATTCTGAATCCTCCAATCAAAGCCTGAATGACAAGAGGTGTGTGGCCTGGACGTACTACTCGCGGCGAGTGATCCGCCCGAGTGAAGCCGACTGGAGTCTCTAAACCTTGCAAATACTCTAGGACTGCTGGAGGTGCCGCTATGGCCAAATGAAATTGGCGACTGATGAGCTTCTGACACCTGTTGGATGGCCGCCCTTTCTATATCATGTACATTGCCCCCCTGGTTTGCGGGTACTGATCTCGAGACGCACCCGAGTTTTCCTGCTGTCGGCTTTACTGAACTATCCCCGCGACTTGCCCTGCCCGTGGCGGTGGTAACGTTGCGTGCGCAGGCAGAGTCGGAGTTGCCGTGGCGTTATGCCGTATCTCAGCCTGCATTGCGATGAAGTCGCGGCCGTTTTTTAGTATGTGAGTTGCTCGCAAGTTGCCGAAATCATCTTTGAACAGGTGCAATCTTCACGGGTCGTTGAGTTGCTGAGCCAGCGATCGATAGGGTCGCTCGAACCGGGCTCCCCTTGGCTTGAAATCAGGTCTTCTGTTGGCATCCTCTCAATTTCTGTCGATAAAGTTTCCGTCCTCCCTTTCTTCGCGCGGGTTCTCCCCCTGCTAGGTGCCCCGACTTGCCCGGTTATCCTGGAACCCTGCAGCTACTTGCTCAACTCCGTCCATTCCCCCGTACGGCCTTGGCCTGATTCTTCTGTCGAAACAGGCCGCGACTTCCGTTAATGCCCTGTTGGCGATCGGCTTCTGGCGATGGCACTCTATCGTTCCTTACTGAATCTTCCCCGTCAGCCCACTTGTTGGCTATTTCCATGAGGTGAGCAATTGACTTGGAATCTTCCCGACCTAGGGCTTCCTGCAGGTCATTGCGCCTGACTTCTTGTATAAACGCAAATATGGCGTTATCCTCCGAGTTGTTTACGCCTGAGTTTTTCATGGTAGTCCAACGCTTAATATACTCGCGCAGTGTTTCACCATGTTTTTGCTTGCAAGCCCGGAGCTGCTGAAAAGATGCGGGTCGTTTGAACGTGGAAGAAAAGTTTCTCTTGAAGTCACTGCAAAAAGCTTGCCAAGTACCATACGAACTGCGCGGTAGTCCTCTGAGCCATGCACGGGCTGATCCCGTTAACATTAGTTGGATGTAATGCATGGCAGTCGTGGTATTCCCACGCTGACACGCTACAGCCGTTGTGTAATCTTCTAACCATGCTGATGGTTCTTGACTGCCATCGTACTTGGGAGTCTCTGAAGTTAGTTTGAATCTTTTTGGCATGCGAGTTTCCCGTACCGCCGAAGTGAAGCACATTGCGCCACATGGATCGACATCAGATTTCGACTCTGAACTGCTGTGACTGAAACCTGGAGTGCGATTACGATGCCTACGCTGTTGTCGGCGCCTGTTTATTAACCGCTAAGTGATTACGTCTCTTGCATCGAACCCCTCCTCTTCATAATCATGATCAAAACTATCAGCCTGCCTCTGCTGCCGTCGTTCCTCTCTACTACGCCTGCGCTCTTCTCTCTCGCGGCGATGTCGAGTGGACCGCTCCTCCTCAATCTCTTCTCTGTCCCGGCTGCTCCGATTTCGCTGCCTGGATCTGCTCCGCTCCAAGCCTTCCCGATCTCGCTCGTCGCGTTGACGGCGCCTGGACCTGCTACCCTCTGGCTCGTCTTGAGCATCTTCCTCTTGCCGCTGACTGCCGCGTCGGGTGTTACCGCCCGGGGTCGACTGACCAACTGGCTTGCTGCCGTTTGCACGGGTGTCTGTACCAGGAGGGTTCTGACCAGGGCTGCTCCCTGCTCGGCCTGCCGGGGTTGCGACTGGTACAAAAGCTGAACCCGCATGCCCTAAAGCCTCGATCTGAGCTTGGTGAAGAGCGTGTCGCGGGTCATCCTGCGGAGGCATGGTGGACCTGAGATAGGTTGCTATAGAAGCTACGGCTGCAGCTGTGGTGTTCGGGATGGGAATACTGTCATCTGCGATGGTCATGAACTTCTGTCTGACGTTACTCAAGTTTTTCCTAGCCCTGGGTAACCTAGGCCTAGTTCTTACATGCTCCGTTGTGCCCGGCTCCGCACCAGTAGACTGAGAGGATGAATAAGCCCGTCTCCTTGCACTAAGTGAGTCAGCTATGGCCTGCCTTTCGTTGAGGGTGTTCTGCAACTCAACTAACTCGAGGTTTTTCTTGCGTAATAGGTACTGGTATGCCAATAAAATCCTCCCTGGCGGAGTCGATGGGTAGCAACGCGCGTTTGTTAACAGTATCCTCCAACCTGGTTGCTATCTCCTCTGTGATTTCTAGATCCTCACTTGCCATCCGTACTATGATAGGGTATTGAGTGCCCTGGGGTGCCGGGTGCGGTGTAGGCGTGGCGCCTGGAGTCGCATCCACCGTGCATACTTGGATAACCTGCTGACTGCGCATGCTGGACCCTCTGCAACTGTGCTCACGCTTACTATCTACGGACGAACCCCCACTGCGGAGTATTAATGCAACTTGGGAAGCGACACAGTCAGAACAATAACATGCCACACCTAACTCCTTGACGAACACGAACGGGTTTATAGTGCTCGAAGATGAAACTGAAGTTGACTTGTTTGCTGTTGATTTCGCGGGAATAGAAACTCCCGTAAGTGACGCAGATGCGATCTTGACTGTTGATGAAGACGCGGGAGTCGAGGATCCCGCGGATGACGCAGATGCGATCTTGACTGTTGATGAAGACGCGGGAGTCGAGGATCCCGCGGGTGACGCAGATGCGATCTTGACTGTTATTGAAGACGCGGGAGTCGAGGATCCCGCTGGTGGCCCAGATGCGATCTTGACTGTTGATGAAGACGCGAGAGTCGAGGATCCCGCGGGTGACGCAGATGCGATCTTGACTGTTGATGAAGACGCGGGAGTCGAGGATCCCGCGGGTGATGCAGATGCGATCTTGACTGTTGATGAAAACGCGGGAGTCGAGAATCCCGCGGGTGATGCAGATGCGATCTTGACTGTTGATGAAGACGCGGAAGTCGCGGATCCCGCGGGTGACGCAGATGCGATCTTGGCTGCTGATGAAGACGCGGAAGTCGCGGATCCCGCGGGTGACGCATATGCGATCTTGACTGTTGATGAAGACGCGGGGGTCGAGGATCCCGCGGATGACGCAAATGCGATCTTGACGCCCATGCTTGCCGATTTAACCGGGCTTGCCACGTGGAGAGTTCCCCATTGGTTGACCAAGAAACGGAAGCTGCCAAAGGTCAAATCCATACCTGAGTATACATGCGCGAACGCTGATCGCTCCGTAGCCATGTGCGGGACGAACTCGAACGTCCCGAGCGCGTATGGAGCCGCCGACTCCATTGGTCCAACACCCTTCTTTCCCACAGACGTCGCCAATTGACGAGGGATTAACTCGACAAGTCCCATGGTGATGTACCTAGGGTTGTATCGATAGGAAGAATATATGGGTATTGGCGAACTCGGACGGCTGACGAGGAAAGTTGTAACATCCTAACATTTTATAATGTTCAAAAATCACTAAAATTTAAAACTTTTTGTTTTTGATTAAAATAAAATATTGAAATGCATAAGAAAACCAATTATAAAAGACTTCAGGCATATTAAAAAGGTTTATTAATTAAAATATCTCAAGTAATCACTAATTTTCAAAACTTTTTTCAAGTTAAACATTTTTATTATTCCATTGTATTTTCTTAAGCCTCATTTTTATAAATTGACAAAGTGTTACAAAGTTTCAAACCATTTTATTCTAATAAAATTGTTTACTTATAAGTAATTTATTTCAACCACTTAGCCATATCTATTCATAAATTCAAGACTATTAAAATGGTATAATTGCCAAATGGTTTTCATTCTTTTAACTAAGTTCAAAATATAGTTTGGAAATTATAAGCCTATAGTTTATAACTTTAAAACTTCATAAATTAAAATTAATGAATTATCCAAATAAACATTTCATTTGCTTAAATGAATTTCATTTATTTCCAAAGCATGAAATGATTAATATATTCTAAATAAGAAATGAATTAAAACTAAAATCTTTTCCAAAATTGTTATGAAGTTTCAATTGAATTATCTTAAAATAAAATATAAGGTGCACAAATTATTTTGAATTAAAATGAATATATTATTTTCCCTTTTTATTTTCATATAGTATGTGTTATGTTATTTAGTATTATACTAAAGCCTAAAATGAATTTGGTATTTGGAAATGAGTTTAAATGACTTAAATTCAAACATATTTGAATGTGGGTATTTTACAAATTTTATTTAGCCAAAAGAAAATTTAATTAAGATATGATTTCAAATTTGACTTTAAGTGTCAAATTTGTATTAAACCAATATTTCAAAATTATTAATTTTAAAAAGTTTTCAAAACATACCCACTAATGGTTTAAAGCATATATATGAATTTTATAAATTTATACAAATTAATTTGACATCATTTGGAGTCTTAAATCAAAAGATATGAAAAGAAAAACAGAAAAAGAAAAATTGATGACGTCACTTCTGACGTCATCGTCGTCGTCCTCCCGCAGACCACGCCTTTACCGAAAACCGCCTGCGATTACTCGCGTGATTCGGGCGATTAAGGTCATTAAGCCTCCCCCTCTCCAGCCCTAATTGAAGACCACGCCCTGCTCCACCTTTCCCCTCTGTTTTCCCTCTCTATAGCGCCGCAAGGCTGCGAGAATATCTCGCCGGAGCTCCATTGCCACCATCGCCTTCCCCCCTCAAATCCGGTGAGGAGAAGCTCCTTCCGTGCCCGTGAACTCCACCCGCTTGCTCGCCGTGCTCATGCACGCCCGTAGACAATTTCCCCGCCTCCCTCCTGCTGCTAAACGTGCGGGGTAAGCACGGCCGGAGGTCACCGGAGCGCCGCCGCATTCCTTCCGCCGCTCCCGACCGTTCTAGGAAGAACGACTCGACTCCGACGCCACTATCGCCTCCAGCACGCCGCGCCGCACCTCTCCGCGCCCTCGACGATCCCGGAGAACCCCCGGAGCGCCGTCCCCGTCCACGGCCGATCGCTGCTCCGCCGTCGTCGCCATCTCCGGCGAGAAGCGCCGCCACGGTAAGACCATCTCCTTCTGACCGTCCGATTTAGATCGAGCGGCGTAGATTTGATCTCAGCCGAAGCGGTATCAGCGAACCAGATCCTGCCACGTCGAGGCCCAGTCAGCGCCTCGTCAGCGCCACGTCAGATCCAGTCAGCGCCCAGTCAACAGATCTGGCCTTTTTTGCAGAAAAGCCCCTGCAACTTAGAATTGTTATAAATTTTTACTCACATATTGAAATTCAAATATTTTTATATATTTGGAAAGCCCTTGACATGTAGAATATTTTAGATCTTCCAAAATTCAAATTTGACTAATTTTAAAATATTCAAATTTCAAATAGAAGATTTGAGTATATTTGTCATAACTTTAAATCTATAATTCCAAAAATTGCAAATAAAATTGTTTTAGAAACTTTAGAATATTTGTAGTGTGATGCCTCTGTTATAAAATATTTTTGAGTAATATTTGAATGAATTCATAGTTATATATTTAAATTGAATAGTTTGAATATTTTCAACATAACTTTTAATATAAACATTATTCTTGAATAATCCAATTGCTATAAATTTAATTAAATGCCCCGTATCTATTAACACTATTATTAAAATTTTGTTATAAAAATTTAATCAAAGAAAACTTTAATCTTATATTTATTCCTCTTATTATATTTTCCAAAAATAGAAATTAACTAAATTGCATTTATAAATTCATGCATATTTATAAAGAAATCACAAAGGTTATTTTGATACTTTCTTGTGATTAAAAAGTGCATTTCATGCATAACTTATTTTATTTTATATAGTTATACTCCTCATAAGAAAACCTCTTCATTATTTTTCTCTAAGTTAGAAGTATTTTCAACTTAGCATTTTGGTAAAGTGCTACACTTAGACACTTAGTAATTTTCAGCATGGAGCTAGAAGACCAATGAAGGACTTAGCCAAAACAAGACTTCAGAAGTATCTCCAAGGAGTAGAAGCACTTAGAAGAAAAATCAAGAAGAAGTTCATGAAGACCAACCAGAAATATTTTCTAAGTCTTGCTCCCTCTTTCTTTCTTTTCTCCCTCCTTCTCTGAGACGTCATGAAGACTAAGTAAATCCAAGACCAGCCTAGGTGATACAAAAATCATCAAGTCTGAAGATTATTCAAGTCTACCAAGAATTCAATCAAGACATCACCAAGGAGAATATTCCAAGTTTGAGATGAAGCCTGGAAGACCAACTACATCTTTCTTTCTATCTTTTCCCTCTTTCCTAATCTTGTCTTTCACTTTAGACTTAAACAATTTTTGATCATGATGTTATCATCTTGAAGTTTGTTGGAACCTAGTATCCAATTTACGAAGAGTTGTTAATAATTGTTGATCACCTTGAAGAATAGACTTAGTATTTTCTCTAAGTAGATATGCACATCATGACTAAGTCATTAGAGTACTTATTCAAGATAAATTATAACAAAGGTATTTTATCCATCTTCTAACCTTAGTCCTTAGTCTTTTTGACCAACACATTTCCTTGCATTAACTTAAAAGATTTTTTATGGCATGACATGCATTTCTAGTTCTTAGAAATAATTTGCATATCATGCATGACATGTTTTCCTTAGAAGTTTATGAAACTTGTTTGTTCATTATGTATGCTTGTATGTGTTGTGTTGTTGTGTTGTTGTGTTTTATGATTGTTGTGTTGTTGTTTGCCTATATTGTTAGATTGAACGGAGAGCTCCGAATAACGTTGAAAAGAGTTTGTGAGTAAAGACTTCATTCAAAGGCAAGTGGCACACCTCATAAACTTCCTATTATTTTCTATATGCATTACTTAGTGTATTTTTATATGCATGTGTAGGATAGTATTGCTATGCTAAACATGTGTAGAATTCCCTTACTCCTGTGTCTAGGTTCCTATATCATACTTAGCAGAAATATTGATGCAATGCAATTGATGAAAAGTTTTACAAAATATTAAGTGACTACTCAGGGCTGTGCTCATGGTTGTCGTCGCCTAGGATGAATGTCTATTCTACTTAGGGCCGTGAGCATGGTGATTTTCACCTGAGAGTACATCCACTAAGTTAATGAAACACCTGGGTGGTAAGTGGTTGTATGGTTTATGTTGAGTGGCTACTCATGTCCATGTCTATGGTTCCTGGAGTATGTACACTTGAGAATGGCCACCCAGGAACAAAGGAATCTGAAGAACTCCAAGTGACGATTGCTTCCAGTGCAGCCATTGCCATATGGGGCTCTAGCTTTATCAATTATGTTGCGTGGACTCTCTCTGACTTGACAAGCAGATGTAGAGGGTGTTAGGTGGAACGGGTCAAGCCAGAGTGGGAGGGAAAATGCTTCTGAAAGATCTCGTCTCATTCTTCTCCTTTCCTTATCACTATAAGTGTGTAAAGGATAGTTTGGGTTGAATGGGTAAAATGGTGAAAGTGCACAACCTCTGCAGAGTGTAAAACTAAGTACTTAGCTGTGTCCCCGGTACGGACAATTTGAGCAGCTGATCATGGACGTCAAACGGAGGATTCCATCATTCCAACTTCAGGAATAAAACTTGATGGGTGAGCAAGGGAAGATGAGATTATGGTTTTCATGCCATACTTGTCTTGATTTGAAGAAAGTGTTCTCAAAAGTGTAGGAAAAATTGGCTTTACGCAAAATAGCCTTGAACTGCTAAATATGCATATAGGCTATTAGAGTTATTCCAATAAGTGTCCACCATAGTGTCACTTGCCAGACTCCATTTTTAATGGAATCTGACCCACGTTGTTGCAATATTTTTCTTATTGTGGATTTATCAGATCACGAGTGAGGTTTCGTTTAAAAGTTTCGAGTCTACAACCAACATGTTTTCGCCTGTGGCAACATGAAGTTGTTGGAGACCCACTGCTATTGTATTTCCGATGTGTACTATTTCAAAGCCAGCTTTATGCTATGCAACTTGTAATGAATATTTTGTAAGTCTGGATCATCGATGTAATAAAATTGATACTTTGTTGTGATATTACATCGTAAACTGTGTGTGCAAACGAATCGATCAAGGGATTTGCACTATACACAGGTATCTGCCTTATTTAAAGTGCAGGTACGCTACAAAAGTGTTGCTCGTCCAATCTATATTAACAATCTCACAATTGGATTACAAGGGTTCCCGGCGAATCTGTGCTTTGCTAGGGTTTGAGTGTCTTTGACTGCGTGTCCCCTTTACTTCCCTCCTGACCCATATATATAGGGATCCAGGTCTGAGGAGTTTGGATACGACTAGAATTACATTTTCTAGATACCTAAGTCAGCACGAAACCTCTTAACTTGAGTTATACCCTTCCTACCAAAAACCCGATACTTCTTTTTTATATGGGCCAGTAACTTGGCCTCGCAGTAAACCAGCCTTTAATATAGCCCGCTGGGCATACCAATCGGGTATAACCACATCAACAACGGTGCCTCTGCCAGTGTAGCAGGTTATGCAGTGCTCTAGCGTAACATAGGTAAAACCACACATCAGCTTTATATAAACACGCAAAGCAATAAACAAGTAATGAATGACAACAAGTCATATAATGTAAGATGGATGTTGCATGGCAATATATCTCGGAACAGCTATGGAAATGTTGTAGTAGGTAGTTATGGTGGCTGTTTTGAGTAAGATATTTGGCTTATGTGTAGGAGAACAAGATGAAGATCTCCCACGAGTTTTGATGTACCCGCGAAAAATGCACCAACTCTCAATGTGAAAGGGCAAAGCAAAGTACCGAAGAGGCTAGCAATATGGTGGTGGAAGTGCCATGAAAACCGCAGTTGTCGAACTCGCAAGTAAAAAGATTCCGAATAAAAATATGATCATGCAAGGCATAATGAAAATTACTCCTAGAGGGATCGTGACGAATGACAAATTCACCGTTGGCTTCCCCCACCGTAGTGCATAACATAAAGTCATTACGGTTGCCTTAGGCACATAGAAGTCATATACCATTATGCAATCAACTGGCAATATAAGCGTGGCACAAATTTAAGTTTTTCTAGACCGACCATTAATCATTCCACTTTACTAGACCATCATCTTTACCATTAAGAAAATTAATATCTCAAAACAACATCAATGATTCAAGTTACATAATTTAATGATCTACAAGATTATGAATCATTTAGTTATACCATCTACCACATTTAGCATTTTATGTTCTCAACCAAACACCAATCAACTTCTTTAAAAGATAAACTCTCCAAGTAATTAAACAATGAGGTATGAGAGTATGATATAATAAAGCTAACAGCTCTAGCAAGAGATACATGAAAAACTAGAGCTTGAAAGCAAAAAATAACATGAAAATAATACTCAATGAATATAAGTGAAGAATACGAGTATTTATAAGAAAAAGCGGAGTGTGTCTCTCTCCCACACAAAAGAATGCTAGGATCCAATTTATTCAGAGAATCAAAATAACAAAAACAAAAACAAACATACGCTTCAAGAAAAGCACATGAGATGTGGCGGAATTAAAATATAGTTTCACTAGAAAGGACCTGATAGTCTATCGATGAAGAAGGGGATGCCTTGGGCATCCCCAAGCTTTGACGCTTGAGTGTTCTTGAAATATATTGGGGGTGAACCACCGGGGCATCCCCAAGCTTTGGCGTTACTATCTTTTTGATCACATTATATCATCCTTCTCTCTTGATGCTTGAAAACTTCCTCCACACCAAACTTAGATTAACTTCATTAGAGGGTTAGTGCACAAAAAATTATGATATTCTGTAAGAACATAATTGCTACCAATGCTACTGGACAATAGCTAAAGCCACTGGTACTTAATAGGATAGAAAGATCGAATCAAAATAGCAAAAGAGACATTGCAAAATAAATAGCAGAATCTGTCAAAAACAGAAAAGTACGTAAAGACGAATTTTTTCAAATCACTTAACTTGCTCATATCAGAAAACTGAAAAATAATGAAAGTTGCGTATACATCTGAAGATTATGCACAAAAAATGGAAGAGTTTTCTGACGTTCCAGTGAAGTTTTATGAATTTAACGGGAATAGCAGAAATCTGTTTCTGCGCAGGAATTGAAATTTAGCATCAACTTTCAACTAGAGTCTTAACTTGACACAACAATGCGATAAAATAAATATACAAAGGAATTGCTACAGAGGTAGGACAAGTCCTTCTCGCAAACAAAATAAAATAACAGGAAATAAAAGTGGGTTGTCTCCCATAAGCGCTTTTGTTTAACGCCTTTTAGCTAGGCAAGGAGATTCATGTGATGCTCTCATAAAAATGAGAGTTGAAAAACATAAGAGAGCATCAAGAGGTAAACATCAAACACATTTAAGTCTAACCCACTTCCTATGCAGAGGAGTCTTGTGATCCAATAAATTATTGAAACATAAAGCTACTATCACAAAAGATGAAACAAAGAGAGGTGTTTTAGTAACTTGAAAACTCTGACAACCTTGTTTTCCTCTCTCATAATAACTTTCAGTAGCATCATTAGAATTATCACATATTGGAGGTAAAACATTATCAAGACTAAATAATTCCTCCAAAGCTGAGGAGCAAAAATGATTATTTTTGTTTAAACTAGCTTCACCAAGCTTAGATTTTTCCACAGCCTTAGCAATAATAGTGTCCAAAGAATTTATACTAATAACATTACTACCACTATTATGTAAACAAACTTCCATAGGTTTTTTAACTTTCTCTTCAAAAGTATCATGTCCTAATGCAATACAAATTTCATAGAGATCTCTAAATTTGTTGTTGTTTTCCATTAGACTAACTAGTGAAAATAAAACAAGAAACAAAAAGTAATAACTACAGAATCTAAAGGAGATACCTTCAAGCGCTCACCTCCCCGGCAACGGCGCCAGAAAATAGTTTGATGTCTACGCACACTTCTATTCTTGTAGACAGTGTTGGGCCTCCAAGAGCAGAGGTTTGTAGAACAGCAGCAAGTTTCCCTTAAGTGGATCACCCAAGGTATATCGAACTCAAGGAGGTAGAGGTCAAAAATATTCCTCTCAAGCAACCCTGCAATTAAGAGACGAGAAGTCTCTTGTGTCCCCAACACATCCAATACACTTGTCAGATGTATAGGTGCACTAGTTATGCGAAGAGATAGTGAAATACAAGTAATATGGATGATTATAAGTAGTAATTGTAATCTGTAATAAAAATAGCAGCAAGCAAACATGTAACAGAACGTATTGGAAACGGTGTTTCGATGCTTAGGAACAAGGCCTAGGGATCCTACTTTCACCAATGGATATTCTCAACAATGACATCAAAGTTAAATAAATAAACACTACTCTCAAACACTCTCATGTTGGATAACAAACACCATTCATTGTGTAGGGCTACAAGAGCACCCTCAAAGTCAGAGTAAACAAACACCAACAATGTCATAAAGGGAATCACACATGGTGCACGCACTGTCACCGTTACACACGTGAATAACCCCGAAGTTCATATTAAAGTAACTTCTAGAGTGCATAATAGATAAAGAGTAGCATCACATATTCAACTAGATTACGAAGCTCATGAGCACATAAAAGATCACATCATGGGAGAGAGATAGACCACATGGCTAACGTAGACCCCGCAGCCTCAGGGGAGAACTACTCACTCCTCATCATAGGAGTCAACAACGGCGATGGAGATGGAGGTAGAGTCGATAGATATGGCTCTGGTGGCAATTCCCTGTCCCGACAGGGTGCCGGAATAGAGACTTTTGTCCCCTGAATCTTGTCTTCGATGGCGGCGGCGCTCAGGACCCTTGGACGAAAATAGGATCATACCATTTTTAGGTTTTATGGGGGTACTTATAGGAGAAAGGGCAAGGTCGGTGTAGGCCCGAGGCCACGTCACCACGTGCTCGCGCAGCTAAGAAGGGAGCCGCGCTAAGAGGTGGTGACAACCCCTTGGTCGTCCACTTCGTCAAGTCTTCGGTCTTCTGGAACCTTTATTTTCCAAAAGTATTTCTAGGATGTTTCTTTTCGAATTCCGAGAATATTTCCTTAAATACTTTTCTGAAACCAAAAACAGCAGAAAACAGGGAACTGACACTTTGGCATCTTGTTAATAGGTTAGTCCCAGAAAATGCATCAAACTATATAAAATGCATATAAAACATGTAATAACATGCTATAACATAGCATGGAACATAAGAAATTATAGATACGTTGGAGATGTATCAATAGCAAGGCATATTAATTGGATTAAAGACATCTAAGTATACAATTAATGTTGTATCTGCCGGCCTGAGTTAATTCTCCACCCGCTTTGTTTTCTCTCTCCCACAAAGCTATACCGCTGGGCGCCGTTGCCCTACGGGATTCCAGAAAAGTTCTACTCCTGCGATCTCAGATGCATCTAAGTGACCGGGAGTTCTTGTTAAGCTCCGTATGATTGTGAGTACTCGGAGGTGCCACATTTGAGGTGTCTGGGCGACGTCGTCTCGCCACCGCCGCAGCCCTGCCCTGCCGCCGGCGCCCCCTCTCCCAGCCGCCTGCGCCGCCTCCCTCCCACTGGGTGCGCCCTGCTCCCGTCGACGCCAGGTCTTCGTCGACATCGCCGCGTCATCATCTACCTCGTCGCGCCAAGTTCTCCGTGACCTTAAGGTCGGCTATGTCGGCTTCATCGGCAACGCTTGTGCGGGAACGTAATCCCCGCTATTTGGTCTACAAGAGGTATGTGACCAGTTTCCGCCACCGTTATCGCATGTACTAGATAGATAAATCCTTGCTAATTATTATTTTCTGCCTCGGAACCCCTTCAGTGGTATCAGAGCCGATCTATGCGTAGTACTGCTGGTACGGTTAGAACTCATGTTGAATGAGGACGTGTTTCTTATATTTGCTACCCTCTAGCATGCACTTGCTATGCCTTCAGTATTGAGTTGATGAAGCGGCCCTGACCGACTTTACGCGTACACTTACGTGAGACTGGTTCCACTAGTGACATACGGCTTGTACCGTATCTGTGGCTGGCGGGTGTCTGTCTCTCCCTCTTTTTAGTAGGCTAAGCATTTTCAATAGAGGGCCCGAAAGGGATGCTTAAACATGCAATTATATGATCGACGTTGTGGTACAAAGTTCGTAGGTAGGGAAACGGTTCTCTCGCGAATAAGCCTATAAGCCACGTAAAACTTGCAAAAATAAATAAAGGTAGAGGCGTCTAACTTTGTTTTGCAGAGGCGTTTATATATGACATGGTTACGGTAAGTTTGATATTACTCGTACTGTCGGAGGCAATGGAGGGCACCGTAGACTCGGAGCCATGCCGGGGCGCCTGGTCCAGGCACATGGCGCCATGAAGGTTCGAGCGCAACGACCATGTCATATCGCTATTCATTACATTATTTGATATTGTGCTATTGTGTGTGCATCCTGTTGAATGCTTATATATTAGATATACAACGGTAGCTTTAAATAGGATGATCCCTACCAAATACCAAAATTGTGTTCTCCCTCGTTGTGCACCACCAAGAAAGTTCTACGTTATGAGGCAGGCCATGACGATCGGGTGTCATATATATCGTCGTTCGCACACAATGGGTGTAAGACATGTTGCACGCGCAAAACCTTCGAGGTTTAATTGGGGATCCTAGTATGTGCAGACCTAGCCTCGGAACACGGGAGATCGAAAGATCGAGCATGAGTCACATAGTTGTTGTGATCGACATTTTATGTCCACCTTTGAAAATGTGCCACCGGCCGTGACGATCAGGGGTGGTATAGTGAATTGGGGTCGTGTAATCGCTGAAATTATTGTAGGGATAATAATCTTAGTGGAGTGTGTTTAACAATTTGATTATAAACTAAAATTCACAATGTTATAAACTTAGCCTTACCTTCTTTGCCATCATATCTGTAGATGGAACTCTACTTCTGACACTTCCTTAGAAGTGCGGGCTTATCAGCCGATGGGTCCAACTTCATCAAATGGTACAATTAACTTAGGGATACTCTCATACACAACAACATACTATATGTCATAGAACAAGGATTAGGAGAGAGACCAGATGATTCTGCTAGCGAAGAGGAAGATGAGAAATTTCGTCAGCGTCGTGACATTTTCATAGAAGTGCAGTCCGTCATGACCATAAGCCTAGCACCATAGTTGAAAGAGCAGTTTCGACAAATGGAGCCTTATGTCATGATTGATGCGATCAAGGAGCGCTTCATAGATGAAATTCCAGACAATCCATATGGAGGAACATACCTGTTTGGAGACTCATTTGAAGAGGTTGTAGGACATCTACTTCAAACTTACGAATATCTAGGATCACTGGATGGCGGACTCATGTGCGATAGAGACTGTGTTGATGTCTCTACCTCCCAGCAATGAGGAGGATGTGCGTGAATATGCTATAAATAGAGATACGATGAATTTCTTCACGTTCGTGAACAAGTTCAAGTCCGTAAAGGTTGAAGTAGATGGAGAGCCCATTCCCCCAGGCCTCACACACTGGCCATAGCGGGCTCCACCTCAGAGACTGCCCTCTCTGCGGGCAGTACAGCGCGGTCGGCCGCCTGTCGGCCACCGCGCCCACTTTTATCAGCAATGGACCGCGTCCATGGACAAACGCACCGCAGTGGACTCCAACTCCACCGTGCCTCTGCCGTGTGGGAGCTACCTTGAAGGCCAAGCCGAAGGAGAGCGCCAGAGGGGCCTATAAAAGGGGCAAGACATCCATCGTAGCACGGGTCGGCTCTTTGCGTGCTACAACCCTTGTAAAACCTAGCGACTCTTGTTCGAATAGCCTCAGACTGGAAGAGGAAGAAGACCATCCCTTCCCTCCCCAGGCAAGAACTGCCTCAAGGGGGCCTCCGGCAAATTCCACTGTACTGTAAACTCCATCATCTAATACAGACAAGTAGGAGTAGCGGTCTTACCTCCTCACGAGGGCCGTGAACCTGGGTAAAGTCTGGTGTTTATCTCTATCGTGGGCGTGTCATCTTCGGGTCCGGCGAGCAACGTCGTGGTGCCCCTCGAGGGTCTTGACCTCCGTGTTCAACCCCCTGTACAAACTACTCTTCAGGAAGTGACTACCCCCGATCCTTGGGAGTCATAACCCGACATTTGGCGCGCCAGATAGGGGGTTGAGGCGCGTCAACAACCTTCGAGCTCGTCTGCGCGCCATGGTGAACACCCGCGCCGCCCGTGTCGCCCGCGTCAACCGGCGCGCGCCTGAAGGAGCACGCGCCGCCGGGCACCGCGAACACTCGCCCACGGCGGGGAAAACCCCGTCACGAAGAGCGCGTCCCTTCCGGCCCTCAAGCCAAGGCGCCGGAACGCGACTACGAGCATCAGGAGGACGCGCAGTCGTCGCACCCGACGCAGCACCCGAGCGGCTCGGGCCCTGGGAGGACAGACCCTGCGCCCCACACCGTGCTGCTCATGGCGCAAGAGCTTCTCCACTACGAGCCCACCGCTGAGGCCCACGAGCAGTGGCTCCAACGCCTCAACCACCTCGTCGGCATCGCCACAACGCGCCCTGCTCCGTCGCAGTCCAACCTGCACGGGCTGCAGCGCAGAGGGCTGCTTCGCACGCGTCCTCGCCGCACGATTGCTTGATCGTGCAGCGCACCGCGCCCGACGCTCGCGTAGGGACGGAGCTCCAGCAAAACCGCCAGAACAGGCTCGTGGAGGAGATCGGCCAGGCGGGTCAGCAGAACCGCATTGCGCTGCAGAACGGGGTCGCCACGTACGCCTCAGGTTGCATGGTGTTCACCCGTTCTCTGCGTCGCGTGGATTGGCCCCCAAAGTTCAGGCTGGCTCTCCCTAAGGGCTACGACGGCTCCAACAACCCATCGAGTTCCTGCAGCTCTACACCACCTCCATCCAAGCTGCGGGTGGAGATGACAAGGTCGTGGCCAATTGGTTCTCCCACGCGCTTCGCGATTCTGCGCTGTCGTGGCTCCTGAACCTCCCTGAGGACTCCGTGAACTCCAAGGAGGAGCTCTGCAAGCAGTTCGTCTCCAACTTCAAGGGGACATACGAGCGCGCCCTCACCCACAACGACCTGCGCGCTGTAGTGCAGAAGAAGGATGAGACGCTCCGCAAGTACATCCATCACTTCAGCCAAGTGCGCAACAAGATCCCGAACATCCCTGACACCCAAGTATCGCCGCATTCCACGAGGGCGTCACAAACAGAAGGATGCTCGAGAAGCTGGGCATCCACGACAAGCTCACCTCTATGGTAAAGCTGTTCAACCTGGCGGACAAGTGCGCCAAGGCTGAAGAGGGACTCCTCTTCGTCAGGATGTCCTCGAGAGGGGACGATCACGCTGAGGGGTCCAAGAGCCAGAAGAAAAAGGAGGAGCCCAAGCGCAAGGCGGTTCTCGCGGCAGAGCCGGACACGAAGGGCACCCGCAGGGGCTCCCCCGAGCCTGGAGAGAGAAGAGATGACCACCGCCCTTTCTGCATCTACCACAACAGGCGCGGCCACTCTACAGTGTCCTGCTTCGACCTTAAAAGGTTGAGCAAGGAGCGCGAGCAAGCAGAGGGCAGTGGCAGCCGCGGCCGGGGCCGTCGCTACCGTGGGAGCGGACGCAAGAGCGGCTACCAGAAACCATCTGGAAATCAGGCCAACGCCGCAGAAAAGAACGGCAACCTCCCTGACGAGGAAAATGGTGGCTGCCAAGGCCCGAGAGGCGCCATTGCCTGCATCCTCGGGGGGGGGGGGGGGGGGGCGCAGGCGCCGAAGTCGAACAACTAGTTCAAGCAGTTCGCCCGTGAGCTGAACACCGCCCTCCCAAGCACGGAAACCTCCAGGCCCCTCAAGTGGTCGCAGTACACCATCGTCTTCGACGCTCAGGACCACCCCAAGTCCACCAAGACTGTTGGAACCCTCCCGCTGGTCTGCAGCCCCACCATCGACAACGTGGCTATCTCCAAGACTCTCATCGATGGCGGAGCAGGCATGAACGTTATCTCCATAGATACGTTCGAAGCGCTTCAAGTGCCCTACGAGCGGCTCATGCCCTCGATGCCCTTCACGGGGGTCACCAGCAGCTCGATCGAGCCTCTAGCCAGGTCAGGCTTGCCGTCACCTTCGTGAGCAAGGAAAATTACCGCACCGAGCACATCGATTTCGATGTCGCACACATCGGCCTGCCGTACAATGCCATCCTCGGCTACCCCGCGCTCACGAAGTTCATATCCGTCACGCACCATGCCTACAACATGGTCAAGATCCCCGGCAGCGCTGGCACGATCACCATCCGTGGGCATGTCCTGGACGCTACGCGCGCCATTGAGACGGCCTACAAAACCGCCGCCATGGCATTCCCCGCAGAAGAGGACCTAGATCCTCTCGAGAGACCCAAGAAGAAGAAGCATTTGTTCTCCCAGGAGGCAGCTGCTGCAAATAAGATCTCTCTGAGCTCCAGCAGCTCGGGGGCTGAAGGTTCCGGGGCTAGCGTCACCATTGGTGTCGCGCTGCCTCCCAAATAGGAAAGCGCGCTCGTCGCCTTCCTCCAGGCAAACTCTGACATGTTCGCCTGGACACCGTCAGATATGTCTGGTGTACCGAGGGAGGTGATCGAGCACCACATGGCCGTGTGCCCAAACGCGCACCCCGTCAAGCAAAAAGCAGGAAAGCAAGCCCCCGAGAAGCAAGCGTTCATCGTCAAGGAGGTCGAGAAGCTCAAAGCGGCAAAATTCGTTCGCGAAGTCGCGCACCCCACTTGGCTCTCCAACGGTGTGGTAGTCCCAAAGCCCGCCGGAAGAGGCCGTCTCTGCATCGACTACACTGATGTAAACAAGGCCTGCCCCAAAGACCTGTATCCCATGCCCAGAATTGACCAGATTGTGGACTCCACGGCAGGCTGCGACCTCCTCTGTTTCCTCGATGCCTTCTCTGGTTATCACCAGATAAAGATGGCTAAGGAGGACGAGGAGAAGACGGCTTTCCTCACCCCGTGCGGTGTGTATTGCTACGTCTACATGCTGTTCGGCCTAAAAAATGCCGGAGACACTTTCCATAGGTTGATGAGGACAGCCCTTGGCGGGCAAATGGGGCGGAAAGCCGAGGCAATTGTCGATGACATCGTCGTGAAATCACGAGAAAGAAATACTCTCCTCGGAGATCTTGAAGAAACTTTTGCCAGCCTGCGCAAGGTGAACATCAAGCTCAACCCCGCCAAGTGCGTCTTTGGAGTACCTTCAGGAAAATTGCTTGGGTTCCTCGTGGCTCATCGAGGGATAGAGGCAAACCCAAACAAAATCAAGGCCATAGAAGACATGCAACCTCCACGCAGGGTCAAGGACATGCAACGCCTAGGAGGCTGCATCGCCAGCTTGGGTCGGTTCATCTCCAAGTTCGGTGAAAGAGGCCTGCCGTTCTTCAAGATCATGAAAAGAACGGGCACTTTCAAGTGGACCCCTGAAGCTGAAAAAGCATTTGAGGACTTGAAGAAGTATCTGGCCAGCCCACCAGTAATAGTCGCCCCAAGGCCTCGCGAGCTCCTGAAGCTGTACTTATCAGCTACTCCACAAACAGCCAGTGATGTCCTTATGGTGGAAAGAGAAGAGCCAGTACTCCACAAGAAGAGTGCATCCACTCCAAAGAAAATGCCTCCTGATAAGGAGCTCCACGAAAGGGCAGCCCCCACAAAACCACCGCCAGGCTCAAAGCCCCAAGAGAAGCCCGCCCCAAGCCAACCGCTGCAAGGAAATCCTGCCAAGGAGCCTCAGGAAGCCAACCCCCTCGAGGCCCAGGTCAATAACCTCGAGGCCAACCCCCTCGAGACCCAGGCCAACCCCCTCGAGGGCCAAGCTGAGCCACCTCAAGCAAACGATGCCGAGGCTACAGGAACTACCATCGTCGAGCATCCAGTCTACTTCGTCAGCACAGTACTGCGTGATGCTCGCGAGCGGTATACAATGCAGCAGAAGCTTCTCCTCCCACTCCTCATCGCCTCAAGAAAGCTGCAACACTACTTCCAGGGGCACCCCATCACAGTGGTCACCTCTTTTCCCCTGGAGCAAATACTGCGCAACCCAAACGCCACATATCGTGTCACAGGATGGAACATAGAGCTACATGCCACAAGGGTAATCAAAGGAAGAGCGCTGGCTGACTTCATCGCCGAATGGACTGACACAACCCCTGAAGAGCCTTGGGGAGAAAAGCAAGAGCCCTTTGGAGCCGCAATGCCCAGCCACTGGACCATGAAGTTCGACGGAGCTTTCGCTTGTCGCCGCGGCGGGGCAGGCGTAGTCCTGGTCTCACCCAAAGGCGACAAGTTGTATTACGCAGTCCAGCTATGCTTCGGAATCGACAAGATATCCAACAATATCGCCGAGTATGAAGGCTTGCTTGTCGGCCTACGCGCTGCAATCGCCCTAGCGTCAAGCATCTACTCATCAAGGGCGACTCCCAGTTGCTCGTCAACTTCTCTAACAAGAGCTACAAGCCTAAGGACGACCACGTGGCCGCATACCTTGAAGAGGTCCGTAGGCTCGAGAAGCACTTCAGGGGAATGGAGCTCATGCACATCCCAAGAAAGGAAAACCAAGAGGCTGATGACATCGCCAAGCGCGCATCAAAGAGGCAAGCTCAGCCGCAAGGTGTCTTTGAAGAAAGGCTCGTCAAGGCATCCATAAAGCAGCCCCAAGAGGCCGTGCCAGCAAGCACAGATGAAGCGCTCCCGCCACCACCTGCAAGCGGGGCTCCAGGCTGCGGGCCCCCTACAAGGGAGCGTCTGTTGCTCACAGCGGTGCACCAAGAAACAGGATGGATCGACGAGGTCAAAGATTACCTCCACAAAGGGGTCCTTCCCAAGGAAGACGTTGAAGCGGAGCGAATTGCCCGCCAAGCAAAATCGTACCAAATCCTCGAAGGAATCCTCTATCGCAAGCGCCCAAACAACGTCGCGCTCAAATGCGTCCCTCCTGAAGAAGGCAAACTGCTGATCAAGGACATCCACAACGGGGAATGCGGCCACCATTGGTGCGCCGGCACCCTCGCAGGCAAAGTCTTCAGGAGCGGCTTCTACTGGCCTGAAGCACTTAAAGATGCAATGGACATCATTCAAGCATGTGAAGCCTGCCAATTCCATGCAAGCAAATCCACCAACTAGCGCTGGGACTACAGACCAGTCCGCTCTCATGGCCGTTTGCGGTTGGGGGCTGGACATCCTGGGACATTTTCCAACGGCGCAAGGTGGATATCGCTACCTCTTCGTGGCCATTGACAAGTTCACAAAGTGTCCTAAAGTGGAGGCGACGTGCACAATCACAGCAGGCGCGGCAGTGAAATTCATCAGAGGCCTGGTCTGCCGCTTCATAGTGCCTAACCGCATATCACCGAAAATGACTCACAATTCACCAGTGGCATCTTCAGAGCCTACTGTGACAGAATGGGCATCAAGCTCTGCTTCGCCTTAGTCGCCCATCCGCAAAGCAACGGACAGGCTGAGCGCGCAAACGCAGAAGTCCTCAAAGGCCTAAAGACCAGGACCTTCGATGTCCTCAAGGGCCACGGCAAGGGCTGGATCAACGAGCTCCCCTCGGTGCTCTGGTCCATCCGTACCACGCCACCCAAGCCCACCGGGGAAACACCGTTCGCCCTCGTCTATGGAGCCAAAACAGTCCGCCCCACATAGATGAAGCATGGATCCCCACGGGTCCTTGCCTTTAACGAGGACCAGCAAGAGGACCTCCACAACGACGACCTGCTGCTCCTTGAAGGGCTACGACGCCGCGCCGCCCTACGGGCGGCCAAATACCAGCAGGACCTGAGACGCTACCACAGCCGCAACTTGCGCTCGCTCACCCTGGAGGCAGGCGATCTCATCCTCAGGCGAATCCTCTCCAGGGAAGGCCTCCACAAGCTGACCCCGATGTGGGAAGGCCCCTACAGGGTCACCCACATCGCCAGGCCTGGCGCGGCTCGCCTCGAGACGCAAGACAGCGTCCCCGTCAAGAATCCATGGAACATCATGCACCTACGCAAGTTCTACCCGTGATCATTGTCACGTCAAGGCATTTAGGGAAAGAGGCAGCCCACGACTCAACCTCCAAGCACTTTTTGTCTCTAAAGGTTAAAAGCTCAAGGCTTAAACCTCACAAATCTTTGTATCCACAAGGAACAAATTAAAAACGTGATCATCGTCACACCCGTGATCATTGTCACGTCGAGACTTCTAGCGGAAGAGGCAGCCTACGGCTCAACCTCCAAGCATTTTTGTCTCTAGAGGTTAAAAGCTCAGGGCTTAAACCTCCAAAGCATTTTTTCTCCTAAGGGAACAAACGCAATTGTGATCATTGTCACGCCCGTGATCATTGTCACGTCGAGACTTCTAGCGGAAGAGGCAGCCTACGGCTCAACCTCCAAGCATTTTTGTCTCTAGAGGTTAATAGCTCACGGCTTAAACCTCCCAAGTATTTTTGTCTCCCAAGGGAACAAATGCAACCGTGATCATTGTCACGCCCGTGATCATTGTCACGTCGAGACTTCTAGCGGAAGAGGCAGCCTACGGCTCAACCTCCAAGCATTTTTGTCTCTAGAGGTTAAAAGCTCACGGCTTAAACCTCCCAAGCATTTTTGTCTCCTAAGGGAACAAATGCAACCGTGATCATTGTCACGCCCGTGATCATTGTCACGTCCAGACTTCTAGCGGAAGAGGCAGCCTACGGATCAACCTCCAAGCATATTTGTCTCTAGAGGTTAAAGCTCATGGCTTATACCTCCAAGCTCCAAAGGCTTATCTCGAGGGGAAACCCTCCGAGCTCTCCATTTAACGAGCCACCTCAGGCCGTTGAGAGTCTTTGCCACTAAAGGGTCGTCCCCATGCCTCGACATGGTCAAAACATTAACTTGGCAACCCAAGCATAATGGCTCAATTTCGTTCCCAAGTGAACTTAGCGCCTAGGCGCCGCTTTATAATGTATTTGGTGAGTTTTATTTTCGCATTACTCTGTTGAAGTGTGCGCTTATATCTCTCCACATGCGTAACTCGCAAGCGGGGGCTGAGTACGGTGCCAGTGCCTCAAATGACACACCAGCAGCACTGCAAAATCCAAGAGTCCGAGCTCTGGCTGGAGGGCAAGATCCCCCAAACACGCCATCTCTACAGAGGACCTTGGTACTTACTCTCCTTGCAAGGAACGCCTGAGGGGACCTATAAGCGCGCACGAGTCCCGTGAACCGTGTTCCAGCGTTTCGGTTCGCCCCTCTAACATCTGCAGGGAAAAAACCCCCCACGAGCCTGAAGGGGCATCCAGGAGCGACCCCTCAAGTGTGCAACCTCGCCAGGCGAGAAGCCTCTGCAAGGCGAAAACCTCGAGAAGCTAAGTCTCGCACCCACGCCTTAAGAGCGGTTTCTCCCCCTAGCGCACGTTTGCCCCTCAAGCGACTTCTCTTTCCCTTACGCTTCATGGACTACTCGCACGTCTAAGGGGGGCACTTGAGCATCGCGACTCAGGGCTCTTACCTCTCCTAGGCCTAAACTCCCCCCGGCCTTGCGGAGTCATTGCTCCTGCATACCGAAGTGGCGGAGTCATGGCACAAATAGATGGGACCTACCGACGCAGAGAACAAATAGACTTGAAGATGAGTCCAAGGAGACCTCACGGGGGGCAAACAAGCTCGAATCAAACAGCAATAAAGAGTATATTACAGGCCACGGGGTCTCAAGAAATCTAAACACACGATTGTTTCAGATACAAGCGCTCGCATGCGCAATAAGAGGAGGCTCAGGTGGAAGTAGTCCTCCGCGGCACCCTCTTCAGCCTCGACAGAGCAGGCCTCCTCCTCGCTGTATTCAGCCGCAGCCTCCACGCGCCTGAAGCGGTTGCAGAAGGCGTCAACTTTCTCGCGGAGGGAACCAGAGACCCGCCGCGCGTCCTCTCCTTGAGCAGCCTCTGTCAAGGAGGAGAGGTCGAGGCCTTGCGTGAGGAGCCTGAGGTTGGTGAAGATGCGGTCAACAACCACCCCCAAGAGCTACTGGCTCTCGTCCTCGATCATCACGCGAAGCTCGGTGACGGGACCCTTGAGCGCCTCGGACCAGGTACATGGCAGCGTCGCCACGGCCTCGGACGTCAGTATGCGGCGCGTCCGCGCCGAGCTGCGCGGCAAGCTCGTTGCCACGAGCGACCAGCGCCTCGAACATACGCTCACGCTGCTTCGAGAGCATGCGAGCCGCCTGGGCAGAGTCCGAGGCCTCCTCCACCCGCTCCATCGCCGGGGCCACCTGCTCCTCCACATCCTTGGCCAAGGAGTTGAGGTTGTGGACTGCCTCGGTGTGAGCCTCCTCCGCTCGGCGACGGCCATCCTTGGCGCGCTTGAGGCGAGCCTCCAGCTTGGAGTTGGCCCTCTCGAGCTCGGCGATCCGCCGAGCATCGGCGGCGTGCTTGACCTTGAATCGGTCCTCCTGCGTCTAGGCCAGGTCGCGGTACTTCTGAGAGGTGGACTTGCGGAATTGTTTCTCTCGCTCGACGAGGGCGTCATCGGCCTCCTTCTTCTTCTCGGCGAAACGCCGCTCAAAGCGCTCGTAAGCTAGCTTCTGGGCAGCGACGTTTTCGTCGTACTTCAAGGTCTCCTAGGCCAGGTCTCCTTCGCTCTTCTCAAGGGCCTCGTGTTGGGCGACCAGGTCCTTCTTCGCCTGAAGGCGCCGCTCCTCACGCTGCTGCATCTCCTTCTCCTTGAGGGCCAGCTGCCGCACACGCTCGGGAAAGCCCTTGCGGTCGTCGTCTAGAGTGACCTACGCGGCCTGGTGGGCGGAGAGCATCTGGGTCTCCAGCTGGCCCAACTCGCGGCGCTTCTGCGCCAGCGAGCCCTCCATCGCGTCGCGCTCTGCCTTGGCCTGGCGCAGGAGCTCCGCTGCAGCGTCACGTTCTGCTTGGAGGGGCTCGAGGAGCTCCGCGGCGTCGCGGATGGCCCGCTCGCGGACCTCCTTGGCAAAGCGGGTGGCCTCCTCACGCGCTGCCTGAAGCGCCACATCCTCTAGCCGGCGCGCCTCGACCGCCACGTGGAAGGATGTCCACGACCTCGCCAGCTCCTCTTGCTGCCGAGCAAGCCATATGTCTCCAAGGGCGAGGTGCGCCTCCAAGCCCTCCAAGGATTCCCTCACGAGGCCGCGGGCGACCTCGCGGCGCCCCGCGCTCCATTCCCAGTCGCGGAGGACCAGCTCCTGGCTTGAGGAGGGCCCAGCGCCGGCGCCGAGTCTCGCAGGCCCGGCCTCGGGGAAAGCTCGGGGGCTAGCTTGGGCCTCGCTTGTGCCCGCGCTGGCATCCTCTTCTGGCCCTGCAGCTGCAGGGCATTCCTCGGTCACAGCTTGACGAAGAGCCGAGGAAGCATCTCCCCTACAGGTCCGCCTGTGCCTGCTGCTGCCTTGCGCGCTTGCCCAGCAGGCTGCACGGGAGCAGTGGCCGCAGGCGGCGGGGTAGGCGCGCGCGGAGGCGTCAACACGCGCGGCGGTGTCGGTTCGCGTTGTGGGGAAGCCTCACGCGGAGGCGTAGCCGCGCGAGGAGGAGTAGGAGAGCGAGGCGGCGCAGAAGTTGTCTCCTACGAGCCTTCCACCACCAGAGACTCGGGGGGCGGTGCAGGTGCCACTGGTCGTGCCGCGCGCTCCTCCACCTGAGGGCCGGCCGCCCCCGCCTGGAGCGCAGCCGCCTCCACTTGAGGCGCCCCCTCAAGGGGGCCCGTGGAGGCCGTCTCCACAGGCGTCGCGGCCTCTTCAGCCACGACCCCTGCCGTGGCGCTCTTCATGTCAGCCGCCTTGCGAAGCCGGCAGCGCTTCGCAGGCACTAGATCACTGACAAGAGCCCAAGAAAAGACTTTCAGTAAAGGGTAAAGTGAAAGAGAAAGCTAAAAGGCAAACGATCCAACATCAGGAAAACTCACCCTGAAGGGGGGGCGCCAGCATCGACCCACACCAAGCCTGGCGAGCGCCATGAGGGGAAGGGCTTGGCAGCAGGCCTTGCTGGGGGCGCTTCGGCGTTCCTTTTGGAAGGAACATCAGACGGCCTCGCCCCCGAGCGGTCCACGGCGGCTTTGGTGCGAGGCCCGCGCCCTCCCGGCGAGGCCTCCGCATCGGAGGCCTCCTCTTCCTCAGCCTCCTCCTCCACGAGGCGCGAGTGCGCCACCACAAAGGCGTCTTCATCGCCTGACAAGATATCACAAATCTCGTCAGTAAATGGCCCGGCCCTCGAGGAGGAAACCTCCCCTGCCGCAGCCTCCTCCTCACGTAGGCAAGCTCCTGAAGCTGAGGGAGAATCGGCCCCCTCCGCTCCCCACGCGGCCGGCGTCGGCACCTCGAAGTCCGCCTGGCCTGTCGGGGTGAACGGAGGCATCCCCTCCAGGAGGTCCATGCGCTCCGTCAGGCTGTATTGGTGAAGGGGCCGGAGCGCCGCGGGGAGCTCATCCACGGCAAGCACCGATGGATTAACGAAGAGCGCGGAGAGGATGTTGTCGATGGTGTACTTGTCGTTGTCCTCGACGTGGAGCCGCATTTTATCGCTCGGCCCCGAGTACATCCACATGGGGACCGGGTGTGCCTGGAGGGGCGCGATGCGGCGCGTCACGAAGTCCGCCACAATCATATGCCCCGTGAGGCCCTCCTCGCGGAGGAAGCTCAGGCGCCCCATCAAGCTCACGTTCCTGGCGCCGTCGAAGGTGGCCTTGCCCCAGTGGGAGTTCTTCACCGGGGGCTCATCGGGGACCTCGAGGAAGGCGCAGGGACGCTCCACCCCAACAAAAAACCACTTCTGGCGGAAGTCGTCTACCTTCTTCGTCACTGAAGTGATGGCCTTTCCCTCGCTCCAAGACATGGGGATGTAGACGCTCCCCATGCCGTCGACGATGCGGAACGAGACGCACCCAGAGCGCTCGTTCTTCGCCGTGTTCCGGAGCGTGTAGAAGCACCGGAACAGCCCCACCATGGGCTCCAGGCTCAGGTATGCCTCGCAGAGGTAGGCGAAGACAGCGAGGATGAGGACGGAGTTGGGGTGCAGGTGCAGCAGCTGCACATAGTAGAAAGCCAGCACCGCCTCCAGGAACGGCGAGAAGGGCGGCACCAATCCCGCAACAAGGCAATGCTGGAAGATCAGGAAGAACCCGCGCGGGCGCTTCCCGTGTGCCGCGGGCTTCAGGGCAGTGGCGCCGTGCTCGTTCGTCCGATCCGCCACCAGGTACCGGACCTTGGCGAGCGCCTTCTCGTTGACACACACGCCCAGCAGCGCCGCGCCCACAACGGTCTCAGGGGCCTCCGCCTGGGAGGAAGACCCCGCGGCGGCCTTGCCCTTGCTCTTGAGTGGGATCATTCTCGGGGGCGCGGAAGGCTGAAGGAAAGGGAGAAGGGAGAATCGCAGGAGAGAGCGGAGGCGGCGAGCTCTAGGAAGTGGAAACTTCTGCGAGAAGAATTGGAAACGGTAACGGCTCCCTGCTGTCCCGCTCAGGCTTTGAGTCACCTCGAAGAGCAGTTACCGGGACGTGGTGGGACCCCCCCCCACGACTCGCGCCGCGGATCGTGCGAGGCCGTTATTCGTCCAAGTGCCGCGTGGCTCGGGCCGGCAGGGCACTAAGGGCCCACGACGCTTTGCCTGAGCCCATGGGCTCAACCGTGCCCGTCATGGGCCCGGGGGCTACTGTTGGCCCAGTGGGAACTGGGGTATGGAGAGCCCATTCTCCCAGGCCTCGCACACTGGCCAGTCAGACGAAACGACTAAGGACCAGGCATCACCGCCTGGCGGGACCCTCGAGAGGCAAGTCCCCTCGAGGGCCTGAAGTACCCTCAAGGGATCCCTCGACTCAGGGGACCCTCCCGAGGTGCCAGCGCGCCTCGAGGGAGTCCCGCATGAAACTCCCCTCAGGCCTCCCCACGCCTGAAGGGAAACGTCGCGGCCAAGGAAGTACGGCAAGACGCACATGGCCCCTGCCACGCCCACGTGGTGACACAAGCAACCCCGTTTCCGTTTTGGTGATAAAGGGGTCAATAAAGCGGCTCCGCCTGCTGCGCAACTGCCAGGACCTTCTACTCTGGCGATAAAGCAGGTGGACGGCGCAACCCTCCAACGGAGAACGTCATCGCGGGCTCCACCTCAGAGACTGTACTCTCTCTGGGCAGTACAACGCGCTCGGCCGCCTGTCGGTCACCGCGCCCACCTTTATCAGCAATGGACCGCGTCCATGGACAAACGAACCGCGGTGGACTCCAACTCCACCGTGGCGTGTGGGAGCCACCTTGAAGGCCAAGCCGAAGGAGAGCGCCAGAGGGGCCTATGAAAGGGGCAAGACATCCATCGTAGCACGGGTCGGCTCTTTGCGTGCTACAACCCTTGTAAAACGTAGCGACTCTTGTTAGAATAGCCTCGGGCTGGAGGAGTAAGAATACCATCGCTTCCCTTCCTAGGCAATAACTGCCTCAAGGGGGCCTCCGGCAAACTCCACTGTACTGTAAACTCCATCATCTGATACAGACAAGCAAGAGTAGCGGTCTTACCTCCTCACGAGGGCCGTGAACCTGGGTAAAGGCTGGTGTCTATCTCTGTCGTGGGCGTGTCGTCTTTGGGTCCGGCGAGCAACGTCGCGGTGCCCCTCGAGGGTCTTGACCTCCATGTTCAAACCACTATACGAACTACTCTTCAGGAAGTGATTACCCCCGATCCTTGGGAGTCATAACCCGACAGATATACGAAGTTATAAATGTATTCTTCTCATACTTGATGAAAAGTATTTGATACTTATTCTGTTTATGAAACAGGTCCTGCTTGTTACGAGTATGACAAGATATATGATGTGACAGTGCACAAGTGATGGCAAGCAAAGAAGTTGATGGCCAGTGATGCTCACATCCTCAAGTTATGATAGTAGTTATCATTAATAGTTTTTTATAAGACCTTTTGTAATAGTGAGAGTGTGATTTTGTTTAGTGTCTTGAATGCTACAAGACAAAGTTATTCATATATGTAATGGAACAAATCAGTTGTTTTATGTTATGGAACAAGTCAGTTGTTTTATATTATGAGTAAAGTTTATATGCAATCACATCTCAATTAAATTACTCGAATGATATACATTTATAGAAGCGGGAGTGATAAAATTATGTGTCCAAGGATTAAATGATTTTGTTGCAAGAACAAACACCGCCGAATTTGATCATAAAAGCAAAGTAAGAAATAATAGATATTTTGATCAATTAAAAGGTTGCATGTGCCAAATTAATTAAAAGTTGAAATTGGATATTGAAGTGTCAATGTGCAAGGAAATTAATTGAACGTCATACTAGATGATTATTAAATTAAATAAGTGGTGAATTTCATTGATTCCAATTTTTCTATTATACTAAGTAAATAAATAATTTGCCTAAGGAATCATGAGTCTAAAAAACAATTTAACAAAAGATCAAAGGATTTTTTAGAAGAAAGATTAGTGAATATTGTATTCACAGGATTTGATCAAACAGGACAATATTTTTTAATTATGGTTTCAACACAAAAGACCTGTGGAAATTCATTTCACAAAATTGTAATATCAGTTATAGTGATATGTGAAATATTATAATCATACTCTATTTTAGATAATGTGTGGTCTTTTAGAATCTCTTAATATGTTCAAAACATTATAGTCGAGATCCACTTTAGGAAATAGATATTTTTCAACGGTGATTCATGTGATTGATAGTGAGTGTTGTAGTATAGAAGATTATATGATAATAGAGAATATACACGAATAGTTCTTTGTAGGATACTCACATTAGGATGAGAGTATATTCCAAACACCAACATAAGCAAAACTTGTATTGTTGTCTGTATAATTCCGAGGAAAATTATGATTTCCGAATTATGGTTAAGGCATAAAAGTAGAAGCTTGAAATAAGGTATCAAATCTATTTTCATGAAAGTAGAATGTTGGAATATGTTACGAAAATAATATATCTACAAATGGAAATGAAATATGATGATAAGAGTGAAGTAGATTGGAAAATTGTTGTCTGGTTACGATCCCCTCTAAAGAAATCATAATATTTTCATACAAGAAGCTTCTAAATAAGGTGTTATAATAATAATATTTTCTGTCAGGTCACAGTTTAGTATTAAGTATTTTAGATCTTGTTGATAGAACAAGGTACACCTTATGAATACAAAGAAAGTTGAGAAAAAATCATAATATGAACAAAGGCTTTTGACTCTTAAAATCCGAGTTACAATTAAAAGGATTAAAATAGTAAATGTTACTCTAAATCTTATTAAAAGAATAAGATTACTTAATCATCATATAAAGTGTTATATGAGAGATATGCAACTATAAGAAAGACACGGAAGCATATTTTGTCAAGAAAAGTGTCTTGGACAAAATCAAATTTGTTGACTAGATAAATGTAGACATGCTTGAAGTCAGTAGGATATGTATTAATAGAATACTACAGATCGTATTAAATTCGTATTGATAAATGATCAATGATTTGGTTTGACCAAAATATCGAAAGAAATTATGAATTTACTAATTTAAGTGGGAGTCAAATTAGTTTACTCAAGTTTAATATGTAAGAGACATAATTTTGAGTGGGAGCTTAATCCCTCTTATATATAGGTGACATATTTTGAGTGGGAGCTTATATCCTCAGATATGTAGATGACATAGTTTGAGTGGGAGTTAAATTCCTCGTATGTAAATGACATATCGTGGATAGTACCAGAAAAATTAATTAGAAATATGAAGTTGTGAAAATTTAAAAGATAGTGTCTATTTAGAATAGAACAGGAATTTTAAATAGATAGTCGAGATGTTTTATTTGGATTGATTCTGACAAGTCACAATAGATTAAAACCAAAGGAAGGTCCTTGGAAATCCAATTAAAACATTAAGTGTATAGGTACACAATAATAGTGGTTGTAAGATATGTTGGTCTATTATATTGTGATATTAGACATCATATAGGAACCATATTATGTGCTCGATAAAATGTGACCCATGTTCTTAGAAGAAGAACAATTATAAAAGTAAATTTAGAATTTACTAGAAGTAGAAATGTATTAGGCACTAGATTGACATTGTGATGTCAAATCTTCGACAGAGGTATGAAAGTATATAAATATCGCGAGACCATAAATGTTACAAAGAGTTCTCTATGACTGAGTGTGTTTGCAATGCAATTGCCCTGTTAACAGAATCAGAGTAAGCGCTGGGAAACAAAAGTTTCACTTAAGTTACGGTATATGTATATGTTATCATATAACAGAATAAATATCAAGCAAGTTGATATCAGTGAATCGCAAAGAATATACAATTATGTATGCTATAGATTGTTGAAGTAACACTCTTCCACACGCAGGCATTATCATATAACGTTTATTTGATAAGGGGATATGATTGAGTAAAATGCAACTGGTTTATTTGTACTCTAGTGCAAGTGGGAGAATGAAGGAGATATGCCCTAGAGGCAAAAAAAATATAGTATTTATCGCATTATCATATAAGTTAATAATATGTTTTTGTATTATGCTATAACTGTATTAAACGGAATTGTTAATACACATGTGATACATAGACAAACCAGAGTCCCTAGTAAGCCTGTATATAAACTAGTCCATTGGGCAACAACTGATCGAGATTTCCCGGTCATGGACAATGACGTTGAATGACAATGGGGTCATATTATTGGTAGAATAAGGTGATGGACATACGCATAAACGTTTTGCAATAAGATCGTATTACGATGTGCATCATTTGCAATACTAAGTAATATGATAGCTTATTCCTTAGACAGTGAGATCGTATTTATTGCTGCTCCGTAGGGTACTTTAAGTGCATAAAACATTGTGTCTTATTTAGGATGACAATAAAGGTGTCTATCTTGGGTATCTCGAAAAAGTATGTTGAGATGTATGGATCCAGAGCGGCATTTGTTCATTCACGTAATGGGAAGATACTCTAGGCCCACTCGGGTACTTGGAGTGCAACAAAGGGAATGAATATCATGTTTATGGTTCAACGACGATATTCGTGCAATGCATAGGGACCATCACATGCATCCAGGTCTCCCTGGCGGTCATTAACGAGCGAGGGGTCTCGACCATGTCTGGAGTATTCTCGAACCATAGCGTAACAAGACTTAAGGTCTTAACGGCACTTGGAGATAGTTTTGGAATAATATAGGAAGTAAATGGAGAAAGACAAATAATCCGGAAAGGGTTCCGGTGATTCCGGAAGGTGTTCCGGGAAGGTCTGGAATGGTTCCGGGGTGTCCGAAAGATGTTCGGGTGGTCGAAAAAATATTTCGGAGTCACGGAGATTAAATAATATGTAAATTTATTAGTTATGAATTAATTATATTTTATATTAATTTGATATTATTTAAAAATAAAGGAAAAAGGCGCAGCCAACTTAATGGGTTGTAGCGTACCTGCACTTTAAATAAGGCAGATACCTGTGTATAGTGCAAATCCTGGATCGATTCGTTTGCACACACAGTTTACGATGTAATATCACAACAAAGTATCAATTTTATTACATTGATGATCCAGACTTACAAAATATTCAATAGAAGTTGCATAGCATAAAGCTAGCTTTTATAGAGTAAACAACGGAAATACGAAAGCAGTGAGTCTCCATCATCTTCATGTTGCCACAGGCGAAAACATGTTGGTTGCAGACTCGAAACCTTTAAACGAAACCTCACTCGTCATCTGAACAATCTACAATAAGAAAAATATTGCAACAACGTGGGTCAGATTCCATTAAAATGGAGTCTGGCAAGTGACACTATGGTGGACACTTAATGGAATAACTCTATAGCCTATATGTATATTTGGGTGGTGGAGTTCAAGGCTATTTTGCATAAAGCCAATTTTTCCTAACTCTATGGAAATCACTTTTCTTCTATTCAAGACATTCGTGGCATGAAAACCACGGTCTCATTCTACCCTTGTTCACCCATCAAGTTTTAATTTTGAAGTTGGAATGATGGAATCCTCCGTTCACGTACGTGATCAGCTGCTCAAATTGTTCGTACCGGGGACACGGCTAAGTACTTAGTTTTACACTCTGCAGAGGTTGTGCACGTTCACCATTGTACCCATTCAACCCAAACTATCCTTTACACACTTATAGTGACAAGGAAAAGGAGAAGAATGAGACGAGATCTTTCAGAAGCATTTTCCCTCCCACCTGGCTTGACCCGTTCCACCTAACACCCTCTACATCTGCTTGTCAAGCCGGAGAGAGTCCACGCGACATAGTTGATCAAGCCAGAGCCCATTGGCAATGGCTGCACTGGAAGCAATCATCACTCGGAGTTCTTCAGATTCCTCTGTTCCTGGGTGGCCATTCTCAAGTGTACGTACTCCAGGAACCATAGACATGGCCTGAGTAGCCACGCAACATAAACCATACAACCTCTTGCCACCCAGGTGTTTCATTCTTAACTTAGTAGAATTTAGGTTTTCACAAAACAACATTTGCATAGCATCAATAATTCTACTAAGTACTGCATAGGAGCCTAGACACAGGAATAAGGAATTTCTACACAGGTTTAGCATAGCAATACTATCCTACACATGCTTATATAAAAATACACTAAGTAATGCATATAGAAAATAGTAGGAAGTTTATGAGGTGTGCCACTTGCCTTTGTATGATGTCTTTGCTCACAAACTCTTTTCAACGTTATTCGGAGCTCTCCCATCAATCTAACAATATAGGAAAACAACAATACCACAATCATAAAACAAAACAACAAATACAAACATACATAATGAACAAACAAGTTTCATAAACTTCTAACGAAAACATGTCATGCATGATATGCAAATTACTTCTAAGGACTAGAAATGCATGTCATGCTATGAAAAATCTTTTAAGTTAATGCAAGGAAATGTGTTGGTCAAAAATGACTAAGGACTACGGTCATGTTGGATAAAAAATAACTTTTTATAATTTTATCTTGAATAAGCACTTTAATGACTTAGTCATGATGTGCATAAAATACTTAGAGAAAATACTAACTCTATTCTTCGAGGTGATCCAGAATTATTATCAACTCTTTGTAAATCGGATATTCACTATAGTGAGAGAGACAGACAACCGGCCAGCCACTTAAATTGTGGAACAGGTCTCATGTACGTGGACATGTAAGATTAGTCTCCAGGCCGCTTCATCTCACTATGCCGCTAGGATCCAACAAACTTCAAAGATGATAACATCATGATCAAAATTTGTGTAAGTCTAAAAAGACAAGATTAGGAAAGAGGGAAAAGATAGAAAGTAGAATGTAGAATCTTCTCCTTGCTTCATTTTCTTCTTGATGTGATGACTTCATTGCAATTTTGTAGACTTGATGGTTTTGAAGACTTGATGGTGTTGATAGTCTCCAGGTTGGTCTTGAATATTACTTAGTCATCCAGGGGTCTAAGAGAAGAAGGGAGAAAAGAAAGAGATAAAGTAAGGCTTAGAAAATATTGTTGGTTGGTCTTCATGCACTCCTTCTTGATTTTCTTCTAAGTGCTTCTACTCCTTGAAGATACTTCAGAAGTCTTGTTTTGGCTAAGTCCTTCAATGGCCTTCTAGCTCCATCTTGAAAATCCTAAGTGTCTAAGTGTATAACACTTTTACCAAATACTAAGTTTGAAAATAATCCTAACTTAGAGAAAATAATGAAGAGGTTTTCCTATGAAGAGTATAACTACAAAATACAATATGCTATGCATGAAATGCAATTTCTAATTCACAAGAAAGATATTACTATTTTTTGTGATATTTACAAAGTATGCATAAGGTTATAATTGCAATTTAATTAGTTCCTAATTTTGCACAATATAATAAAAGGATTAAATAAAATATTAGAGTTTTATGTGATTAAATTTTTATAACAAAAAATTGTAATTAGTATTAATAGACAGAGGGGATTTAAATAAATTTATAGCAATTGGATTTATTCAAAAATAATGTTTATGTTATAAGTTATGTTAAAATATTTTTTTTGAAACTTTTATGACAGTAGGGATTGCCCCTACTGCCTCCACCACAGCTTTATATTGAAAAGAATAGAGGAAGGTTACATAATTACAATAGAAGGTGGCTGAGAAGCCAGCCTAGAGGAAAACTGAAGCTCAAGAAGGTCTAAAAATTATTAGCTAGATGAAGAATGAAATTGTGTAAGTCTGTCTTTGTCCTATGAACCAACAGAGTAAAATCTGAGGAGAAACGTCTCTTCCAGGAGAGGATGTCAGGTCTGATACCATTAAAGACTAAATCATTTCTCTCTTTCCAAAGGCTCCAAGCTCCAATCATAAAAATTTCCATGAACATAGGTTTTTTATTCACCTTTCTAGCAGAGGCAACCATATCAAGTCTGCCTAGGCCATTGTCATCCCAGTATAGCTGCAAGCTTGTCCAACAATTTGTGCTAAATGGACAATGAAAGAATAAATGCTCCACTGTTTCTTCAACTAGGTCAGAACACATTGGACAATATGGGTTTCCTTGTATGTTGAATTTCTTTCTGCTAAGCAAGTTTCTGGTATTTAATCTGTCTGCAAAAAGTAGCCAGCAGAAGAATTTGACCTTAGGTGTGCATTTCGATTTCCAAATCCATTTGAATGCTGCATGTGTTGTGATATCCCTGAAGCAATATTGATAATACTTTTGGGAGGTGAATTTCTGCCCCCAGGGGTAAACCCATTTATCTAGATCATTATCAGATAGTGAAAGAGACACCGACTCTTGCTGAAGGTTTCTCACTTCTTGTAGAGCTTCAGTGGATAGAGGTAGGTTAAAGTTATGTGCCAAAGTTGTCGCTCCCAGAAATTGGCGACAGGAAATGTCCTCATCTTTACAGAAGGAAAAAGCTCTTGGGTATTTGTCACAAGCCGGTTGATCCATCCAACTGTCTTTCCACATTAGCACTGAACACCCATTTCCAACAGAACACTTGGCAAATCCTCTGAAAGTAGGACTTAGTTTCATTACACTTTTCCACCAGAAGGATCCACATAAATCAATAGCATGGGGTATTTTCCCAGTGTAATATGCCTTCCATAATAATGTGACCCAGGGCGTATCAGCCTTATTATAGAACTTATCAAGGAACTTTAGCATTAGGGCTTCATTTTGTAGTTTGAGATTTAAAACACCCATACCTCCTTTTTTCTTAGGCATACACACTCTATCCCAAGCCACCAGATAATTTGTTTTCACTCCATCTTCTGTCTTTTTATCCCATAAAACATGCTTTCTTATTTTTTCCAAATGTTCCAAGATTTTGGGAGGAATTTCCAAGGAACACATAGAGAACATAGCGATTGAAGTCAGTAGGGAATTTATCACCGTGACTCTACCACTGTAGGCCATCATCATGAAGTTTGCTGACATTTTTCTCTCTACTCTGTCCACCAGAGGCATCATCTCTTGTACTGTAGGCTTTGTCGTGCCCAAAGGTAGCCCAAGATAAGTGAATGGCATTACACCAACTTTGCATCCTAAAATCATCGCAATTGAGGCTGCCCTTTCTTGAGTTATATTTATTGGGATCAGGAAGGATTTACTGTAGTTTATTTGCAGTCCAGTGGAAGCAGCATATTTATCTAGTATGGATTGCATTTCAGCTACTTGAGTTGGGCAAGCCTTCATAATAATTAGAGTATCATCCGCATATTGAACCACAGGAAAATCCATATCAAAATCCGGGGAGAAAGGAGCCTGTAATATATTATTCGTAAAGGCTTTATTGATTGCACTTTGTAGGAGGTCAGCTGCCAGTACAAAAATCAGTGGTGACAGTGGATCGCCTTGCCTTACACCACGCTTGCAAAAAAATTGTCTTCCTGGCACACCATTTAGCAAAACGGAGGATTTACCCGAGCCAAAAATTACCTTTATCCAAGTCAGCCATTTATCATCAAATCCCATTTGTTTCATAATTTTTACCATTGCTTCATGATCAATAGTATCGAAAGCTTTTGCAAAGTCTAATTTGAGCAAAATGATTTCCTGTCCAGAATTTTCGCACTGATGTAAAAACTCAAAAGCCCAAGCCAAACAATCCTGAATAGTTCGCCCCTTCAGAAATCCATATTGATTTTTGTGCACTATTTATGTTAAAATATTCAAACTATTCAATTTAAATATATAACTATGAATTCATTCAAATATTACTCAAAAATATTTTATAGTAGTGGCATCAATTTACAAATATTCCAAAGTTTCTAAAACATTAAATTTTTTTTTTGCAATTTTTGGATTTATAGGTTTAAAGTTATTACAAAAATACTCAAATTCAGCATTTGAAATTTGAATATTTTAAACTAAGTCAAATTTGAATTTTGGCAGATCTAATATATTCTACATGTCAAGGGCTTTCCAAATATATAAAAATATTTGAAGTTGGATGTGTGAGTAATAAGTTATAGCAGATTTAAGTTGCAGGGTCTTTTCTGTAAAACTGCCAAATTAAATAAAACGGGAAAAATCATTTTACACGTCAGCTCTGACTGGGCGCTGACGGTGCTGCTGACGCGGATCCGACGTGGTTAAGTGGGATGATCTGGGCCGTCAGATCTGGATCTGATGGTCCAGATCTGCCCGTACTTGTTCGCTAACGGGATCTAATCTGGGCCGTAGAAAAAGGATCGGACGACTTACAGTGCTTGACCAGTTGGAGAAGATGGCGGCGGTTCTCTCGAGCGAGGACGGCGTCGGCATTGTAGGGCTCCCGTGGGCAAACGGAGGCGACGTCGGCGCGTAATTCGTTGCGGTGATCTCGATGGACTTGGTGGCGGCGTCGCGTGCGTCTCGAAGGAGCGTGGGGGCCTGGCCGAAGTGCGTCGGGCGCCGGTGAGCTCCAACTCATTCTCCCCCTCCTGATTCACTATGAAAGGAGGTCGGGGATGCGGTTAGGAAGGAGCGCACGAGGATGGCGAGAAGGATAGGAGGGGTCTAGGGCCCGGGTGCTTGCTTACCTCGCCGGAATCGACGAATCGTGGCGGCGGCTTGGAGCTTCTCCGGCGAGCGTTTTTGCCGGCCCGGGGGCACGGTTTTGAGAAGGGGAAGAGGGGAATGAGAGAGGAGCGTCAGGGCTACAAATAAGGCAGGCAGGGGCGTTGAATCGGGTCCTCAATGCGCGAATTAAAAGGAAGGAGGCGACGGTGGTTTCAGTGTGTTTTTTGGCTGGAGGTTAGGGATGAAGGTGTGGCGTCAGCGATGACGTCATCCGGTAATTTCTTTTTCATTTTTCTGATTTCTTTTATAACTTTTGATTTAAGTGTCCAAATGAACTCAAATAAATTTCTAAAAGTTTGTAAAATTAATATCTTTGTGTTAAACCAGTTGTGGACATGTTTTGGACAATTTTCAAAATTACTAATTTTGAAATATTGATTAAATACAAATTTGACACTTTATGTTAAATTTGAACTAGGGTTTAATTAATTTTATTTTTGGCTAAAATAAATTCTATGAAATACCCACATTGAAATAGGTTTCAATTTAAGTTATTTAAACTCATATTCCAATATTAAATAAATTTTAGCTTTAATAGATTATTTAATAACATATTACAACTATTTGTAATGAAAAGAGAAATGTAATGTAATAATTTTTAATTTAAAATATTTTGTGCACCATTAAGTTTCATAATATGATAAATCATTTGAAAACTTTATAACATATCTTTGGAAAAGGTTTTAGATTCAAATAATTTCTTATATAGAGTATTAATCATTTCATGTTTTGAAAATTAATGAAAGTAATTTAAGTAAATGAAATGCTTATTTGTTTAATTCATTAATTGTAAAATATATGAAGTTTTAAAGTTATGAATTATAAACTTATAATTTCCAAAAATATAATTTTAATTTAGTTAAATGAATGAAAACCATTTGGCAATTATACCATTTTAAATAGTCTTGAATTTATGAATAGATGTGGCTAAGTGGTTGAAATAAATTACTTATAAGTAAACTATTTTATTAGAATAAAATGGTTTGAAGTTTGTAAAACATTTGTCAAATTACATATTAATGTTAATGAAATACAATGGATAATGTAATGTTTAATTTGAAACAACTTTTGAAATTAATGATAAACTGAGATATTTGAAATATTAAACCCTTTCAATCTGTTTGAAGTCTTTTATAGGGGGTTTTCTTATGCATATCGATATTTTATTTTAATTAAAACAAAAGTTTTAAATTTTAGTTATTTTGGAACATTATAAAATGTTGGGATGTTACATGGGCCAAGAGAGACCCATGTGGGGGCTGAACCACCGGGAAGAGGTGGGGCCCATGGTTGGTGCGGCCAGCCCATGGCCGGCTGATACGTCTCCACCATATCCATAATTTCTTATGTTCCATGCTATGTTGTATCATATTATTACATGTTTTATATGTATTTTATATAGTTTTATGCATTTTCTGGGACTAACCATTTAACAAGATGCCATAGTGCCAGTTCCCCGTTTTCTGCTGTTTTTGGTTTCAGAAAATCACTTAAGGAAATATTCGCCAAATTGGAAATAAATCAACCTGGAATTATTTTTGGAATATCTGTGTCGCGAGGAACCGAAGACGAGACGAAGAAGGGCCGCGAGGAGCCCACACCATCTGTTGGCGCGGGCCCCATCCTGGCCTCGCCAGGAAGTGATGTGGCGCCCTCAGGCGCCCACCGAGCTAGGTCTTTCGCCCATAAATAGCTCCTTGACCTAAAAACTCGAGACGGATAATCACTTTTTCTTCCACGGGTCCCGAGCCGCCGCCGTTGTCACCACCACTTCGGGAGAGATCAAAACTTCTCTGTCGGCCCAGTGGGAACTGGGGTATGGAGAGCCCATTCCCCCCAGGCCTCGCACACTGGCCAGTCAGACGAAACGACTAAGGACTAGGCATCACCGCGACCCTCGAGAGGCAACTCCCCTCAAGGGCCTGAAGTGGAAACGTTGTCCTCAAGGGGTCCCTCACCTCAGGGGACCCTCCCGAGGCGCCAACTCGCCTCGAGGGAGTCCCACAGGAATCTCCCCTGAGGCCTCCTCGGGCCTGAAGGGAAACGTTGCGGCCAAGGAAGTACGGTAGGACGCACGTGGCCTCTGCCACGCCCTCGCGGTGACGCAAGCACCCCCGTTGCCGTTTTGGTGATAAAGGGGTCCATAAAGCGGTGCCGCCTACTGCGCAACTGCCAGGACCTTCTACTCTGGCGATAAAGCAGGTGGACGGCGCAACCCTCCAACGGAGAACATCATCGCGGGCTCCACCTCAGAGATTGCCCTCTCTGCGGGCAGTACAGCGCGGTCAGCCTCCTGTCGGCCACCGCGCCCACCTTTATCAACAATGGACCGCGTCCATGGACAAACGGACCGCGGTGGACTCCTACTCCACCATGCCTCTGCCGTGTGGGAGCCACCTTGAAGGCCAAGCCGAAGGAGAGCGCTAGAGGGGCCTATAAAAGGGACAAGACATCCATCGTAGCAGACGTCGGCTCTTTGCGTGCTACAACCCTTGTAAACCCTAGCAACACTTGTTAGGATAGCCTCTGGCTGGAGGAGGAAGAAGACCATCGCTTCCCTCCCCAGGCAAGAACTGCCTCAAGGGGGCCTCCGGCAAACTCCATTGTACTGTAACCTCCACCATCTAATACAGACAACCAGGAGTAGCGGTCTTACCTCCTCACGAGGGCCGTGAACCTGGGTAAAGGCCTGTGTCTATCTCTGTCGTGGGCGTGTCGTCTTTGGGTCCGGCGAGCAACGTCGCAGTGTCCCTCGAGGGTCTTGACCTCCGCGTTCAACCCCTTTCACGAACTACTCTTCAGGAAGTGACTACCCCCGATTTTTGGGAGTCATAACCCGACATTTGGCGCGCCAGGTAGGGGGTTGAGGCGCGTCAAGAACTTTCGAGTTCGGCTCCGCGCCATGGTGAACACCCGCGCCGCCCACGTCGCCCGCGTCAACTGACGCGCGCCTGAAGGAGCGCGTGCGCCGGCGGACGCCGCGAACACCCGCGCACGGCGGGGACAACCCCGTCACGAAGAGCGAGTCCCTTCCGGCCCTCATGCCGAGGCGCCGGAACGTGACTCCGAGCCTAAGGAGGACGCGCAGTCGTCGCACCCGACGCAGCACCCGAGCGGCTCGGGCCCGGGGAGGACAGACCCCACGACCCACACCGCGCTGCTCATGGCGCAGGAGCTTTTCCGCTACCAGCCCACCGCTGAGGCCCACGAGCACTGGATCCAACGCCTCAACCACCTCGTCGGCATCGCCACGACGCGCCCTGCTTCATCGCAGTCCAACCTGCACCCCTCTCTCGCAGGCACGGTCGCGACAAACGCGCCTCCGCCACCTCCGAGACCTGCACCGGTTGCGACGCAGAGGGCTGTCATCGCCCCACGATTGCTTTATCGTGCAGCGCACCGCCCCCGACGCTCGCGTGGGGATGGAGCTCGAGCGAAACCGCCAGAACAGGCTCGTGGAGGAGATCGGCCAGGCGGGTCAGCAGAACCGCATCGCTCTGCAGCACGGGGTCGCCACGTACACCACAGGCTGCATGGCGTTCACCCGTTCTCTGCGTCGCGTGGTCTGGCAGCCAAAGTTCAGGCCGGCTCTCCCTAAGGGCTACGACGGCTCCAGCAACCCCATCGAGTTCCTGGAGCTCTACACCACCTCCATCCACGCTGCGGGTGGAGATGACAAGGTCAGGGCCAATTGGTTATCCCACGCGCTTCGCGATTCTGCGTTGTCGTGGCTCCTGAACTCCCAGAGGACTCCGTGAACTCCTGGGAGGAGCTCTGCAAGCAGTTCGTCTCCAACTTCAAGGGGACATACAAGCGCGCCCTCACCCACAACGACCTGCGCGCTGAAGTGCAATAGAAGGATGAGACGCTCCGCAAGTACATCCAGCGCTTCAGCCAAGTGCGCAACAAGATCCCGAACATCCCTGACACCCAAGTCATCGCCGCCTTCCGCGAGGGCGTCACAAACAGCTAGGATGCTCGAGAAGCTGGGCATCCACGACAAGCTCACCTCTGTGGTTAAGCTGTTCGACCTGGCGGATAAGTGCGCCAAGGCTGAAGAGGGACTCCTCTTCGTCAAGATGTCCTCGAGATGGGACTATCACGCTGAGGGGTCCAAGAGACAGAAGAAGAAGGAGGAGCCCAAGCGCAAGGCCACCGCAGTTCTCGCGGAAGAGCCTGACGCGAAGGGCACCCGCAGGGACTCCCCCGAGCCTGGAGAGAGAAGAGATGACCACCGCCCTTTCTGCATCTACCATGTGACGCCCAAAAATCGGTACTTTGTAGATTTAAGCGATCCCGCCGAAATCCGCATAATAACGATTTTAGGTCGCCAACCAGACATAATGTGCACGCCGAAACATGCGCATTATGTGGGTGGAACTGTGATAACATTACAACAGTTCCGATACATCCACAAATACAAAGAAGATATAATACAACAACAACTCGGACGAGTCAAGATACAAATGATACAATACAAAGATACAAATGACAGCGGAAGCAAGAAAGTATCCGGCTACGGATAAGATGCAAATTGGACTAAGAGTCCTGAAGATAAGCAATGGCACCATATCCCTGCCCAGCCAAGCCGGAGGGATTCCCAAGCTAACGTCGTCAGACTTCAAACCTGTTGACTGCACATAAAGCACATCCCAAAAGAGGGTCAGGGCACTCCCTGGCAAGCAAAGCCGACTTGCCTACTTTCTACACCATCTCCAAAAATATAGGGGAGGTGGACTTAGCGGCAGCGATAGCAACCTAAAGAGACACGCTACAACTTCCGTCTAATTAGAGAGGGATAAGAGAGCGCATAAGATAAACATCTACAACTAACACCAAACATAACCCATTCTCGGATTAACCCCCTCAACCAAGTATGAGGAAGCAATTCAGGAAAACTCACACATTGAACAATTTTAGTTACAAGTTATTGTTAAAGTAATTCTATATTACTAGTCAGGTTAATTAACAATGATTAGATGTAAGTTGTCTATGATCTTGTTAGCCAGCATCATCACCAAGTCGTCCATAACCGTGGACACGGCTCATCGATAAGATTATACCCTGCAGGGGTGGACTACTGGACCCGTACTCGTTCGATCAACCCCAAAAGCAAAGCCAGAAGGTAGGGCATCTCAACACGGCAAATCTCTTCTCTACAACCCATCCAGGGAACCGCATGATTGTGTGCACGGCTAATCAGGTCCAGTGCCCGCGGGATCGACCTTCATAGCAATCTAAGAACGTGCGACCCTATATGAGAATCGACTACTCCATCATCATGAGATCGTTAGGTAACCATATGCATGCATCAAATGGAAAGCCCGAACTACTTGCGGCGCCCTGGATAAGAAGCGGATTAGATCGAAACCGCGGGGGGCTCCATAGGGCCTCCCACAAGCGGTTAGTGCGCTCAAAATTGGATCCGAGGACAAGAACTGAGTTCCTAGGTCGACACTTAGCAGAACAAGACACCTCGCAAGGCCTTCCGCCGGTGCCTTATCTTTTAATTATAATAGCCCAATATAAGACAACAGTTTATTAAGGTAGAATAACCTATCATGCTAAGCAGGTGGAATAATTAAGACATACAGACGACTCGCACAAACAACTCTAAGCATGCGCTACGACTCGCAAGGCTAACAGATAAACATACAACAGGTTATGGGATGTGGGGGTGAAGCTGTATCGGTTGCAGGATAAACATATGATGGGATCACAATTTAAGAATCGTAAATAGGATAGCATAGATCAAAAGGCAAGGATGAAAGACAATGTATAGGTAAACAAGCAAACTTTGCTTGCCTGGAATCCCGCATGGAAGCAGATCTTGTCGTTGCTCACACATCTCAACGTCTTATTCGCGAAAAAGCAACAAACACTGGAAAGCGTAAAAAGATGAATACATATAATGATTTGCCCCACACATTCCATATTTATTATTTAGGTGATTTGCTACACCCCCAAACCCAAGAGATGCAACACATGCAAGTATGATGCGATATGCTCAAGATAGATGATATTTAATAAAATAGGTAAAGGGTTAGGGTTTGGGTTCGCACGTTGGATCGGGAGAGATGGGGATCGAAACCGACGTCTTCGGTCCGTAGAGGAAGTAGTCGTCGTCGTGGAAGTAGTCGTCGCGGAACCGGGGCATCGTCGTTTGCCGGTGTCGTGGAAGTGGTCGGGAAGTCGTCCGGGTGGTCGTGGTTCGGAGCACCAGCATTGGGGTCGGTGGCGCACTTGTCGTATCCGGTCTTCGGGGCCACGACAACGGACACCGGAAGGGGCGCGCACACGCGCACGGTGCAGCACCACGAAGGGTGGACAAACAATGACAACAAAGCGACGACAGGGTCTTGCGGAAATTTTGTCGAACACCCGGCGGGAGGCGGACGCGGGGGACACCGGACGGAGACAGCGTGCACGCGGCCGGAAGAGGAGAATGGGGACGACGCGCTTCGGCACGGAACGCACGTTGGCGGCGATCGCACGGGGACGCGGGGCATCGGGCGTGGGATCGCGGCGGCGGAGAGAGGCGGCGCAGGGGCGCGGTGCGGCGCGCTCGGGCCGGAGGTGGAGGAGGCCGAGGCGACACGCGGGGACGGGGTAGCGCGGGCGGTGGCCGAAGGTGCGCGCGGCGCGGCCGTGGGGAGGCGCGCGGCTGGCGGCCGGGAGGAGGCGCGGGGAGCAGGGCTCGGGAGCGCGGCGGCACGCGCGGGCGGCGCACGGGCGCGACAGGGCAGAAAGCGGCATGCGCGGGCGGCGCACGGCGGCGGCGTGGGCCGTGGGCCGGAGGCGGCCGGGCGCGGGAGAGGCGCGCAGGGGAGCTCGGGGCGCGGGCGGCGCGGGCGCGCATGCATCGGTGGGCGCGGCCGGAGGAGGAGCTGGGGGCGCGCGGCGATGGGAGGGCAAGGCGCAGAGGCTCGGGAGCACGGGAGGAGGCGGCGGCGCGCTGGCGGCAAGGCGTGGCGGCGCTCAGCCGGAGGAGCCGCCGGCGGCCAGGGCGCATGGGCACGGGCGCAGCCGGGGAGCGGCCGACGACGTGGGGGCGGCGCGGGCGGCTCGGGGAGAGGCGCGGCGGCGGGCGCGGCGTGGGGCGTGACGCGGCGGCGGCGGCGCTGGGGGAGCTGAGGGGACGAGCGGCCGGAGCAAGGGCGCGCGGGAGGTCGGGCGGCCGGGTGCGGGAGGAAGCTCGGGAGCACGGGCTGGTCTCCCGTGCGGAACGTGTAGGAAAGAAGGAAGACGGAGAGAGAAAGGGAAAGAAAAGAAGAAAGAAAGGAAGAAAAGAAAGGAAAAAAGAAAGAGAAGAGAAAAGAAAAAGAAAGAAAGAAAAGGAAAAGCAAAAGAAAGGAAGGGGAGAAAAGGAAAAGGGAGGTGGGAGGATTCTTTCGCAAAAACAGGAAAAAGGAGGAGCGTGGCTGCAAATTTTCAGGGGGTGGGAAAGAATTTTCAGGGGGAAACCCTAGGGTTTGCTTAGGTGGGCTTTGGGCTTATTTCTCTCCCATTTATTCTTTTCGGTTTAATATTTTTAAAACAAAATAGAAAACGAATTTTAACACGAAACCTTTACAAAATATTTTTAGTTTCAACTAGGGAATTTAATAAACTAGTTTTTAACATTTGCAAAAGCTTTTAAATATCACATTTTTAATTAATTTGAAATGCGTTTGAATTTAAGTATGGGAAATGAATTTAAATACAATAAATTAAATTAATGAGTTTTCAAATGCAAATGATGCATGATGATGTCATGTTGATGCAAAAAGAAAACACAAAAAAAAATAAAAGGGGATAAATCCCGGGGCGTTACATACCACAACAGCCCCGACCACTCTACAGAGTCCTGCTTCGACCTTAAAAGGTTGAGCAAGGAGCACGAGCAAGCAGAGGGCAGTGACAGCCGCGGCCGAGGCCGTGGCTACCGCGGGAGCGAACGCAAGGGCGGCTACCAGAAACCCTCTGGAAATCAGGCCAACGTCGTAGAAAAGAACAGCAACCTCCCTGACGAGGAAGATGGCGGCTACCAAGGACTGAGAGGCGCCATTGCCTGCATCCTCGGGGGGGGGGGGGGGGGGGGGCGCAGGCGCCGAAGTCGAACAACCAGTTCAAGCAGTTCGCCCGTGAGCTCAACGCCGCCCTCCCAAGCACGGAAACCTCCATGCCCCTCAAGTGGTCGCAGTACACCATCGCCTTCGACGCTCAGGTTCACCCCAAGTCCACCAGGACTGTTGGAACCCTCCCGCTGGTCTGCAACCCCACCATCGACAACGTGGCTGTCTCCAAGACTCTTATCGATGGCGGACCAGGCCTGAACGTTATCTCCATAGATACGTTCGAAGCGCTTCAAGTTCCCTACGAGCGGATCATGCCCTCAAGGCCCTTCACGGGGGTCACCAGCGGCTCGATCGAGCCTCTAGGCCAGGTCAGGCTTGCCGTCACCTTCGGGAGCAAGGAAAATTACCGCAACAAGCACATCGATTTCGATGTCGCACACATCGGCCTGCCGTACAATGCCCTCCTCGGCTACCCCGCGCTCGCGAAGTTCATGGCCGTCACGCACCATGCCTACAACATGGTCAAGATCCCCGGCAGCGCTGGCACGATCACCATCCGTGGGTATGTCCTGGACACTACGCGCGCCGTTGAGACGGCCTACAAGACCGCCGCCATGGCATTCCCCGCAGACGAGGACCTAGAGGCTCTCGAGAGACCCAAGAAGAAGAAGCAGTTGTTCTCCCAGGAGGCAGCTGCTACAAAGAAGATCTCTCTGAACTCCAGCAGCTCGGGGGCTGAAGGCTCGGGGGCTAGCGTCACCATTGGCGCCGCGCTGCCTCCTAAATAGGAAAGCGCACTCGTCGCCTTCCTCCAGGCAAACTCTGACATGTTCGCGTGGACACCGTCAGATATGTCTGGTGTACCGAGGGAGGTGATCGAGCACCACTTGGCCGTGTGCCCAAACGCGCGACCCGTCAAGCAAAAAGCAAGCCCCCGACAAGCAAGCTTTCATCGTCAAGGAGGTCGAGAAGCTCAAAGCGGCAAAAGTCGTTCGCGAAGTCGCGCACCCCACTTGGCTCTCCAATGGCGTGGTAGTCCCAAAGCCCGCCGGAGGAGGCCGTCTCTGCATCGACTACACTGATGTAAACAAGGCCTGCCCCAAAGACCCTTATCCCATGCCCAAAATTGACCAGATTGTGGACTCCACGGTAGGCTGCGACCTCCTCTGTTTCCTCGATGCCTTCTCTGGTTATCACCAGATAAAGATGGCTAAGAAGGACGAGGAGAAGACGGCTTTCCTCACCCCGTGCGGTGTGTATTGCTACGTCTGCATGCCTTTCGGCCTAAAAAAAACGGAGCCACTTTCCAGAGGTTGATGAGGATAGCCCTTGGCGGGCAAATGGGCCGGAACGCCGAGGCATATGTCGATGACATCGTCATGAAATCACGAGAAGGAAATACTCTCCTAGGAGATCTTGAAGAAACTTTTGCCAGCCTGCGCAAGGTGAACATCAAGCTCAACCCCGCCAAGTGCGTCTTTGGAGTACCTTCAGGCAAATTGCTTGGGTTCCTCGTGTCTCATCGAGGCATAGAGGCAAACCCAGACAAAATCAAGGCCATAGAAGACATGCAACCTCCACGCAGGCTCAAGGACATGCAAAGCCTAGCAGGCTGCATGGCCATCTTGGGTCGATTCATCTCCAAGTTTGGTGAAAGAGCCCTGCCGTTCTGCAAGATCATGAAAAGAACAGGCACTTTCATGTGGACCTCTGAAGCTGAAAAAGCATTTGAGGAGTTGAAGAAGTATCTGGCCAGCCCACCAGCAATGGTCACCCCAAGGCCTGGCGAGCACCTGAAGTTGTACTTATCAGCTACTCCGCAAACAACCAGTGATGTCCTTGTGGCAGAAAGAGAAGAGCCAGTGCTCCACAAGAAGAGTGCGGCCACTCCAAAGAAAAAGCCTCCTGATAAGGAGCTCGATGAAAGGGCACCCCTCACAAACACACCGCCAGGCCCAAAGCTCCAAGAGAGGCCCGTCCCAAGCCAACCGCTGCAAAGAAATCCTGCCGAGGAACCTCAGGAAGCCAACCCCCTCGAGGCCCAGGACAAGCCCCTCGAGGCCAACCCCCTCGAGGCCCAGGTCAACCTCCTCGAGGCCAACCCCCTCGAGGCCCAGGCCAACCCCCTCGAGGCAAACCCCCTCGAGGGCCAGGCTAAGCCACCTCAGGCAAAAGACGCCAAGGCTACAGGAATTACCATCGTCGAGCAGCCAGTATACTTCGTGGGCACAGTACTGCGTGATGCTCGCGAGCGGTATACAATGCAGCAGAAGCTTCTCCTCGCACTCCTCATCGCCTCAAGAAAGCTGCGACACTACTTCCAGGGGCACCCCATCATAGTGGTCACCTCTTTTCCCCTAGAGCAAATACTGCGCAACCCAAACGCAACAGATCGTGTCGCAGGATGGATCATAGACCTACAACCATTCAATTTGCGTTTCGATACCACAAGGGTAATCAAAGGAAGAGCGTTGGCTGACTTCATCGCCGAATGGACTGACCAAACCCCTGAAGAGCCTTTGGGAGAAGAGCAAGAGCCCTCTGGAGCCGCAATGCCCAGCCACTGGACCATGAAGTTCGACGGAGCTTTCGCTTGTCGCCACGGCGGGGCAGGCGTAGTCCTGATCTCACCCAAAGGCGACAAGTTGTATTACGCAGTCCAGCTGTGCTTCGGAATCGAGAAGATATCCAAAAATATCGCCGAGTATGAAGGCCGGCTAGCCGGCCTACGCGCCGCAATCGCCTTAGGCGTCAAGCATCTACTCATCAAGTGCGACTCCCAGTTGCTCGTCAACTTCTCTAACAAAAGCTACAAGCCTAAGGACGACCACATGGCCATATACCTTGAAGAGGTACGTAGGCTCGAGAAGCACTTCAGGGGAATGGAGCTCATGCACATCCCAAGAAAGGAAAACCAAGAGGCTGATGACATCGCCAATCGCGCATCAAAGAGGCAAGCTCAGCCGCAAGGTGTCTTTGAAGAAAGGCTCGTCAAGGCATCCATAAAGCAGCCCCAAGAGGCCGTGCCCGCAAGCACAGACGAAGCGCTCCCGCCACCACCTGCAAGCGGGGCTCCAGGCTGCGGCCCCCCTAGAGGGGAGCGCTTGTTGCTCACAGCGGTGCACCAAGAAACAGGATGGATCGACAAGATCAAAGATTACCTCCACAAAGGGTTTCTTCCCGAGGAAGACGTTGAAGCGGAGCGAATTGCCCGCCAAGCAAAATTGTAACAAATCCTCGAAGGAATTCTCTATCGCAAGCGCCCAAATGGCATCACACTCAAATGCGTCCCTCCTGAAGAAGGCAAACTGCTGATCAAGGACATCCACAACGTGGAATGCGGCCACTATTCGTGCTTTGCACCCTCGCAGGCAAAGTCTTCAGGAGCGGCTTCTACTGGCCTCAAGCACTTCAAGATGCAATGGACATCATTCAAGCATGTGAAGCCTGCCAATTCCACGCCAAGCAAATCCACCAACCAGCGTTGGGACTACAGACCATTCCGCTCTCGTGGCCGTTTGCGGTCTGGGGGCTGGACATCCTGGGGCATTTCCCAACGGCACAAGGTGGATATCGCTAACTCTTCGTGGCCATTGACAAGTTCACAAAGTGGCCTGTAGTGGAGGCGACGCGCACAATCACATCAGGCGCGGCGGTGAAATTCATCAGAGGCCTGGTCTGCCGCTTCGGAGTGCCTAACCGCATCATCACCGACAATGGCTCGCAATTCACTAGTGGCATCTTCAGAGCCTACTGTGAGAGAATGGGCATCAAGCTTTGCTTCGCCTCAGTCGCCCATCCGCAAAGCAACGGACAGGCTGAGCGCGCAAACGCAGAGGTCCTCAAAGGCCTAAAGACCAGGACCTTCGATGTCCTCAAGGGCCACGGCAAGGGCTGGATCAACGAGCTCCCCTCAGTGCTCTGGTCCATCCGTACCACGCCACCCAAGCCCACCGGGGAAACACCGTTCGCCCTCGTCTATGGAGCCAAAGCAGTCCTCCCCACAGAGATAAAGCATGGATCCCCACGGGTCCTTGCTTTTAAGGACCTCCACAACGACGACCTGCTGCTGCTTGAAGGGCTACGACACCGCGCCGCCCTCCGGGCGGCCAAATACCTGGACCTGAGACGCTACCACAGCCGCAACATGCGCTCGCGCACCCTGGAGGCAGGCGATCTCGTCCTCAGGCGAATCCTCTTCAGGGAAGGCCTCCACAAGCTGTCCCCGATGTCGGAAGGCCCCTACAGGGTCACCCACATCGCGAGGCCTGGCGCGGCTCGCTTCGAGACTCAAGACGGCGTTCCCGTCAAGAATCCATGGAACATCATGCACCTACGCAAGTTCTACCCGTGATCATTGTCACGTCAAGGCATTTAGCAAAAGAGGCAGCCTACGGCTCAACCTCCAAGCATTTTTTGTCTCTGAAGGTTAAAAGCTCAAGGCATAAACCTCACAAATCTTTGTATCCACAAGGAACAAACTCAAAACGTGATCATCGTCACACCCGTGATGATTGTCACGTCAAGACATAAAGAGGAAGAGGCAGCTTACAGCTCAACCTTCAAGCATTTTTGTCTCTATAGGTTAAAAGCTCACGGCTTAAACCTCCCAAGCATTTTTCGTCTCCTAAGGGAACAAACGCAACCGTGATCATTGTCACGCCCGTGATCATTGTCACATCGAGACTTCTAGCGGAAGAGGCAGCCTACGGCTCAACCTCCAAGCATTTTTGTCTCTAGAGGTTAAAAGCTCACGGCTTAAACCTCCCAAGCATTTTTTGTCTCCTAAGGCAACAAATGCAACCGTGATCATTGTCACGCCCGTGATCATTGTCACGTCGAGACTTCTAGCGGAAGAGGCAACCTACGACTCAACCTCCAAGCATCTTTATCTCTAGAGGTTAAAAGCTCACGACTTAAACCTCCAAGCTCCAAAGGCTTCTCTCGAGGGGAAACCCTCCGAGCTCTCCATTTAACGAGCCACCTCAGGCCGTTGAGAGTCTCTGCCACTAATGGGTGGTCCCCATGCCTCTACATAGTCAAAACATTAACTTGGCAACCCCAAGCATAATGACTCAATTTCGTTACCAAGTGAACTTAGCGCCTCGGTCCGCTTTGAAATATATTTGGTGAGTTTTATTTTTGCATTACTCTGTTGAAGTGTGCACTTATATCTCTCCACATGCGTACCTCGCGAGCGGGGCCTGAGTACGGTGCCAGTGCCTCAAATGACACACCATCAGCACTGCAAAATCCAAGAGTCCGAGCTCTGGCTGGAGGGCAAGATCCCACAAACACACCATCTCTACAGAGGACCTTTGTAGCGTACCTGCACTTTAAATAAGGCAGGTACCTGTGTATAGTGCAAATCCCTGGATCGATTCGTTTGCACACACAGTTTACGATGTAATATCACAACAAAGTATCAATCTTATTACATCCATTATCCAGTCTTACAAAATATTCAATACAATTTGCATAGCATAAAGCTAGCTTTGAAAGAGTAAACAGCAGAAATACAATAGCAGTGAGTCTCCATCAACTTCATGTTGCCACAGGCGAAAAAAAACATGTTGGTTGTAGACTCGAAACTTTTAAACGAAACCTCACTCGTCATCTGAACAATCTGCAATAAGAAAAATATTGCAACAACGTGGGTCAGATTCCATTAAAAATGGAGTCTCGCAAGTGACACTATGGTGGACACTTAGAGGAATAACTCTAATGACCTATATGCATATTTGGCTGGTGGAGTTCAGGCTATTTTGTATAACGACAATTTTTCCTATCTCTTTGGAAAACATTTTTCTTCTATTCGAGACATTCGTGGCATGAAAACCACTGTCTCATTCTACCCTTGTTCACCCATCAAGTTTTAATTTCTTAAGTTGGAATGGTTGAATCCTCCGTTGACGTCCGTGATGAGCTGCTCAAATTGTCCGTACCGGGGACACGGCTAAGTACTTAGTTTTACACTCTACAGAGGTTGTGCACGTTCACCATTGTACCCATTCAACCCAAACTATCCTTTACACACTTATAGTGATAAGGAAAAGGAGAAGAATGAGACGAGATCGTTCAGAAGCATTTTCCCTCCCACCTGGTTTGACCCGTTCCACCTAACACCCTCTACATCTGCTTGTCAAGCCGGAGAGAGTCCATGCAACATAGTTGATCAAGCCAGAGCCCATTGGCAATGGCTGCACTGGAAGCAATCGTCACTCGGAGTTCTTCAGATTCCTCTGTTCCTGGGTGGCCATTCTCAAGTGTACGTACTCCAGGAACCATAGACATGGCCTGAGTAGCCACTCAACATAAACCATACAACCTCTTACCACCCAGGTGTTTCATTCTTAACTTAGTAGAATTTAGGTTTTCACAAAACAACATTTGCATAGCATCAATAATTCTACTAAGTATTGCATAGGAGCCTAGACACAGGAATAAGGAATTTCTACACAGGTTTAACATAGCAATACTATCCTACACATGCTTATATAAAAATACACTAAGTAATGCATATAGAAAATAGTAGGAAGTTTATGAGGTGTGCCACTTGCATTTGAATGAAGTCTTTACTCACAAACTCTTTTCACCGAACTCGGGTCTCTCCGTTCATTCTAAACAATATAAACAAACAACAATACAACAATCATAAAACAAAACAACACAACACATCCAAACAAGTTTCTTAAACTTCTAAGGAAAACATGTCATGCATGATATGCAAATTATTTCTAAGGACTAGAGATGCAGATCATGCCATGAAAATATTTTAAGTCAATGCAAGGAAATGTGTTGGTAAAAAATGACTAAGGACTAAGATCTGAAGTTGGACAGAATAACTTTGTTATAAATTATCTTGAACAAGCACTCAAATAGCTTAGCCATGATGTGCATGAATAATTGGAGAAAATACTAAGTTTATAAGGTGATCAACAATTATTATCAACTATTTGTAAATTGGATATTCACTATAGTGTGAAAAACAGACACCCGACCAGCCACTTAAATTTTGGAACAGGTCTCATGTACGTGGACATGTAAGGTTAGTCTCTAGGCCCCTTCATCTCACTATGCCGCTAGATCCAACATACTTCAAGATGGTAATAACAAGATCAAAAATTGCCTTCATGAAGTCTCAGAGAAGAAGGGAGAGAAGAAAGAGAGAGGAAATAAAGACTTAGAAAATATTTGCCGGTTAGTCTTCATGAAGTTCTTCTAGAATTTCTTCTAAGTGCTTCTACTCCTTGAAGATACTTCTGAAGTCTTGTTTTGTCTAAGTCCTTCAATGGCCTTCTAGCTCCATGTTGAAAATCCTAAGTGTCTAAGTGCATAGCACTTTACCAGAATGCTAAGTTGAAAATAATCCTAACTTAGTGAAAATAATGAAGAGGTTTTCCTATGATGAATAAAATTATATAATAAAATATGTTATGCATGAAATGCAATTTTTAATCACAAGAAAGCATCAAAATAATTTTTGTGATTTCTTTATAAATATGCATGAATTTATAAATACAATTTAATCAATTTCTATTTTTGGAAAATATAATAAAAGGAATAAATATAAGATTAAAGTTTTCTACGATTAAATTTTTATAATTTTTTTTATAAATAGTGTTAATAAACAAGGGGCATTTAATTAAATTTATAGCAATTTGATTTAATCAAAATTAATATTTCTACTAATAGTTATGTCAAAAATAGTCAAACTATTCAAATTAAATATATAACTATCAAATCATGAAAATAATACTCAAAAAAAATTTATAACAGAGGCATCAAGTTAAAAATATTCTAAAGTTTCTAAAACAATTTTATTTGCAATTTTTGGATTTATAGATTTAAAGTTATTACAAATATACTCAAATTCACCATTTGAAATTTGAATATTTTAAACTAAGTCAAATTTGAATATTGGCAGATCTAAAATATTCTACATGTCAAGGGCTTTCCAAAAATATAAAAGTTATCAAATTTGGATGACTGGTTAAAAAGATATGATAGTTTCCACGTGTGCGCTGACTGAGCTGCTGACTGGGATCTGATAAGTGAATTAGATCTGGATCATCAGATCCAGATCCAACGGATATTGTCAGCTCGTACCGGTTCGGCTAAAGGATCTAATCGGGGCCGTTGGAAGGAGATCGGACGGCGGAGAGGAGCTGGTCATATAGTGGCGGCCTTTCTCGCCGGAGTCGAAGATGAGAGCGGCGGCGGCGCTCGGGCGTGGACGCCGGCGATGCTGCGGTGTCTCCCAGTCCTCGAGAAGACAATGGAGAGGAGCGGCGAGAGGTGGCGAAGCCGATGGCAGTTCTGGCGACCCCGCACATGTCCTGGAACGACGAAACGCGGTCGGAGTTGGCTCGAACGCCGGCGAGCTCCGGTCGTGCACAAGGTGCCCAATACACTGCACGAAACAATCGAACCTGGGTCTTCGGAGATGCGCACGAGTGCAGGAGGGGCAGAGAACGAGGAATGGGCGGCGGGGTCGTACCGTGTCGCCGGAAAACAAAGGAATACGGCGGCGGAAGTTGCGAACTCCGGCGAGCTTTCGCGACGGCCTGGGGGCATCTTAGGGGCTAGGGTTTGGGGCAAAAGGAAGAGGAGGTCGTGGGGTATTTGTAGGCGGCAGAGGGGAAGCAAATCGCGCAAACCTCGCGACGGATTTTGGAAACGAGATCGACGGCGTGATTCTCGGCCGGAGGAAGACGACGATGACGTCATCGCCGACGTCAGCATTTTTCTTTTTCTTTTAATGATTTTCCAATTAATTCATATTTTTTGATTTAAGACTCCAAATCAAGTCATATCAATTTCTAAAAATTTGTAATATTCATATCTATGTTTTAAACCAGTTGTGGGCATGTTTGAAAACTTTTTAAAATTAATAAATTTGAATTATTCATAAAATGCAAAATTGCTCATTTAGGTCTTTGATATTAATATTTTAATAAATTCATTTGGGGTTAAATTAAATTTATGAAATTACCACAATGTTGTATGGATGATATTAAGTTATTTAAAACTCATTTTCAGTAACCATTCATTTTTGTTTTGGCATAATAGTAAAGTAATAGAATATAAATATTTTTTAAGTAATAGAAATTATAATGGGTTCAAGTTTTAATTCAATTTTATTTTGTGCACCATTAAGTTTCATATCATGATAAATCATTTGAAAACTCCATAAATACCTTTGGAAAAGATTCAAGATTTATTCCATTTCTTATATTGAATATATTCATGAAAATCATTTTATGTTTTGAAAATTAATGAAATGCCTATTTGGATAATTCATTAATTATAAAATCTATAAAGTTTTAAAGTTATAAACTATATACTTGTAATTTCTAAAACTATGTTTTGAACTTAAGAAGAATGAAAACCATTTGGCAAATAGATCATGTTTTACATAGTCTAAAAGAACACTTGTAAATATTATTTTAATTTATGAATAGCTATTGCTATGTGGTTGAATTTCAAATACTTATAAAGAAACTTTTTATTACAATAAATGGTTTGAAATTTTGTAAGAAATGTCAAGTTAGATATTGAGGTTTTAAGAAAATACAATGGAATAATAAAATGTTTAACTTGAACAACTTTTTAAAATAATGATGCATTGAGATATTTGAATTAATAAACTCTTTCAATAAGTTTGAAGTCTTTCATAGTTGGTTTTCTTATGCATTTTATGTTTTATTTTAACCAAAAACAAAAGTTTTAAATTTTAGTGATTTTTTGAACATTATAAAATTTTGGGATGTTACAGACTACCACCCTTAAAAGGAATATCGTCCCCGAGATTTGGAGAGGCTAGAAAGAAAAGAAAATCCTTGGAGTACTTTAGATAACTCGAGAGGTTTTGAGAAATGAAATTTCTGACATGGAAACTTGAAAAGCTCGAAGGGGATGATTTTTCTGATTGGGAAGGCCCGAAAGAAAGATAGCTTGGGATCTCTGGGTTTACGCGACTGGGTTTAAATTAAGTGGGTTTAAGCAACTGGGTTTGAATTAACTGGGTGGGCTACCACCCTTAAAAGGAATTTTTGGTAGTCAGTCTAGAAACTTTGTTTAATCTTGTTTATTTCCCTGATGTATAGTGTACAAGTATTCAAAATATAATGGCATGTGGTGTTATACGGAAAGTTTTAGCACTCACGTTTTCCACTCGGTCCTTGGAGAGATTTATCCTTCTTCCACTCAGAGCAGCCACTGACATAGTGTCCTGTTGCTCCGCATCTACGACAAGTCACGGGACTGATGATTTTCTTGTGCGAGCGGGTAAGGCATTTCTCTTTCATCTTTTCTGGGCACTTATCAGCATAATGTCCCTTGTCCTTACATTTGTAGCAAATTACGTCACTTAAGTTCTTCTTCTTCTTTGGTGTTTCCAGGGCTAACAGTTCTTCCAAATCTTGTTTGCTATATTCTATCTCAATTAAAGAAGTCTAGTTTCGTTTGATGTGACAACTTTGAGCTAGGTGATCTCCTTTACACTCATAGCAACACTTGGAGGTACTTTTGGATGTCCTCGGAAGTGACCTTACTCTTATTTCATTTTTCACCTTAGTATGATCCACAATCTTATTTTGATGAAGAATTTGTTCAGTATCCTGACCAATCCTTTTCTCTTTGCAGTCCCATGAATAATGTCCCAGTTCTCCACAGGTAAAACATGTTATATGGCTAGTATCTCTTTTGGTTTCCTCCTTGTTTTCTTGTACTTCCCCATACTCCATGAGATTTTGTTGCATCCCCTTTTTGGCTTGCTGACTGACTTCTTGCACCACGGGGTAGAGTTGACATTGAGTTGGAACGTGATTTGTTGCTTCACACAAAAAGCAAGTAATCTGACTTGTGGGGCATTCACTAACTGGATGTCTGGTATGACCATGGGGCCACTCATCAGTGCATTCTTTGGACGTATGCCCTATCTCTCCACAAGTTTTGCATGCCTTCGGTTTGATCATAAGACTCTCTCTAAACTCATTATTGTTTTGATCAATCTTAGGCAGGTGGTCATTGATCAAATTCCACAGCTGACTCTGGTTCTCTAATAGTAGTCGCATTGTGGTGTGCAAATCATTGGTGTTGGTATTAGGGAGAGACATCTGTTTGGTTTAGAAAATAAATGAGTTGATTATACGTACTATGGAGAAATCCTAGTTCAATAAATCAGAACAAGGCAAGCAATCTCTAACAAATCAATCAACATGGTTCAAACACAAGCTAACACAAACATAACAAAAACTTCAAACTTCTTTTGAAAAACCAAACTAATCGTTTATCGAACGAAAATACACCAACGTCATGGTAATACAAAAGTGACAGTACTGCCATACCACAATTTGATAGGTCAATACGTCATCGGATCTCGTTATTCTAATGGGTAGGTGGTCAAATCTATCTTTTTCTTGAGTGCTTAAGTTCTTGTTCAACTTTCTGGGAAATCTTCGAAGTGTTGGCCGAATCCTGGTTCTTCATTGGTCTTCCATGCATGTAGAACTTCATGTTGAATTGAAGCTTTTCCATATGAAGCAGTAGAATCAGACTTAGACTATAAGAATATGGTCATCTAGATTAAGATAAAAAAATTCAGAATGTTGATAGTAGATGAGAGTACAAAGAAAAAATGAAAAGTTTTGTTTTGAATAACTGAATGAAAATAGGTTTTCAATCCTATGGACAAATCCTATTTCTATCCAAACCTAGGGTTTCGAACCTACAGGCAACACAGTGCTCTGATACCATCTATAGCGTACCTGCAGTTTTAAATAAGGCAGATACCTGTGTATAGTGCAAATCCCTGGATCGATTCGTTTTCACACACAGTTTACGATGTAATATCACAACAAAGTGTCAATCTTACTACATCGATGATCCAGTCTTACAAAATATTCAATACAATTTGCATAGCATAAAGCTAGCTTTGAAAGAGTAAACAGCGGAAATACAATAGCAGTGAGTCTCCATCAACTTCATGTTGCCACAGGCGAAAAAAAACATGTTGGTTGTAGACTCGAACCCTTTAAACGAAACCTCACTCGTCATCTGAACAATCTGCAATAATAAAAATATTGCAACAACGTGGGTCAGATTCCATTAAAAATGGAGTCTAGCAAGTGACACTATGGTGGACACTTAGAGGAATAACTCTAATGACCTATATGCATATTTGGCTGGTGCAGCTCAAGTCTATTTTGCATAAAGCCAATTTTTCCTCACTCTTTGGAAAACACTTTTCTTCTATTCGAGACATTCGTGGCATGAAAACCACTGTCTCATTCTACCCTTGTTCCACCATCAAGTTTTATTTCTGAAGTTGGAATGGTGGAATCCTCCGTTGACGTCCGTGATCAGCTGCTCGAATTGTCCGTATGAGGGACACAACTAAATACTTAGTTTTACACTCTGCAGAGGTTGTGCACGTTCACCATTGTACCCATTCAACCCAAAATATCCTTTACACACTTATAGTGATAAGGAAAAGGAGAAGAATGAGACGAGATCGTTTAGAAGAATTTCCCTCCCACCTGGCTTGACCCGTTCCACCTAACACCTTCTACATCTGCTTGTCAAGCCGGAGAGAGTCCACGCAATATAGTTGATCAAGCCAGAGCCCATTGGCAATGGCTGCACTAGAAGCAATCGTCACTCGGAGTTCTTCAGATTCCTCTGTTCCTTGGTGGCCATTCTCAAGTGTACGTACTCCAGGAACCATAGACATGGCCTGAGTAGCCATTCAACATAAACCATACAACCTTTTACCACCCAGGTGTTTCATTCTTAACTTAGTAAAATTTAGGTTTTCACAAAACAACATTTGCATAGCATTAATAATTTTACTAAGTATTGCATAGGAGTCTAGACACAGGAATACGGAATTTCTACACAGGTTCAGCATAGCAATACTATCCTACACATGCTTATATAAAAATACACTAAGTAATGCATATAGAAAATAGTAGGAAGTTTATGAGGTGTGCCACTTGCCTTTGAATGAAGTATTTACTCACAAACTCTTTTCACCGAACTCGGGGCTCTCTGTTCAGTCTAAACAATATAAACAAACAACAATCATAAAACAAAACAACACAACACATACAAACAAGTTTCTTAAACTTCTAAGGAAAACATGTCATGCATGATATGCAAATTATTTCTAAGGACTAGAGATGTAGGTAATGCCATGAAAATCTTTTAAGTCAATGCAAGGAAATGTGTTGGTCAAAAATGACTAAGGACTAAGATCTGAAGTTGGACAGAATAACTTTGTTATAAATTATCTTGAATAAGCACTCAAATGGCTTAGCCATGATGTGCATGAATAATTGGAGAAAATACTAAGTCTATAAGGTGATCAACAATTATTATCAACTATTTGTAAATTGGATATTCACTATAGTGAGAGACACAGACACCCGGCCAGCCACTTAAATTGTGGAACAAGTCTCATGTACGTGGACATGTAAGGTTAGTCTCCAGGCCGCTTCATCTCACTATGCCGCTAGGATCCAACATACTTCAAGATGGTAATAACAAAATCAAAAATTGTTTAAGTCTGAAATGGAAGACAAGATTAGGAAAGAGGGAAAAGAAAGAAATAAAGAAAGATGTAGTAGTTCTTCCAGGCTTCATCTCCATACTTGTAATATTCTCCTTGGTGATGTCTTGATTGAATTCTTGGTAGACTTGAATAATCTTCAGACTTGATGATTTTTGTATCACCGAGGCTGGTCTTGGAATTAACTTAGTCTTCATGAAGTCTCAGAGAAGAAGGGAGAGAAGAAAGAGAGAGGAAATAAAGACTTAGAAAATATTTGTCGGTTAGTCTTCAGGAAATTCTTCTTGAATTTCTTCTAACTGCTGCTACTCCTTGAGGATACTTCTCAATTCTTGTTTTGGCTAAGTCCTTCAATGGCCTTCTAGCTCCATGTTGAAAATCCTAAGTGTCTAAGTGCATAGCACTTTACCAGAATGCTAAGTTGAAAATAATCCTAACTTAGAGAAAATAATGAAGAGGTTTTCCTATGAGGGATATAATTATATAATAAAATATGTTATGCATGAAATGCAATTTTTAATCACAAGAAAGCATCAAATAACTTTTGTGATTTCTTTATAAATATGCATGAATTTATAAATGCAATTTAATTAATTTCAATTTTTGGAAAATATAATAAAAGAAATAAATATAAGATTAAAGTTTTCTATGATTAAATTTTCATAACAAAATTTTATAAATAGTGTTAATAGACAGGGGGCATTTAATTAAATTTATAGCAATTTGATTTAATCAAAACTAATATTTCTATTAATATTATGTCAAAAATAGTCAAACTATTCAAATTAAACATATAACTATCAAATCATGAAAATAATACTCAAAAGTATTTTATAACAGAGGCATCAAGTTACAAATATTCTAAAGTTTCTAAAACAATTTTATTTTCAATTTTTGGATTTATAGATTTAAAGTTTTTACAAATATACTCAAATTCACCATTTGAAATTTGAATATTTTAAACTAAGTCAAATTTGAATATTGGCAGATCTAAAATATTCTACATGTCAATGGCTTTCCAAAAATATAAAATTTATCAAATTTGGATGAGTGGTTAAAAAGATATGATAGTTTGAATAGACAGGGGCTTTTCTGCAAAACTGCCAATTTAATCTAATTAAAGAAAACAATTTCCACGTGTGCGCTGACTGAAATCTGACGTGGATAAGTGAATTAGATCTGGATCATCAGATCCAGATTCAACGGATCTCGTCAGCTCGTACCGGTTCGGCTAAAGGATCTAATCGGGGCCGTTGGAAGGAAATCGGACGCCGGAGAGGAGCTGGTCATACCGTGGCGGCCTTTCTCGTCGGAGTCGAAGATGACAGCGGCGGCGGCGCTCGGGCGTGGAAGACGGCGATGCTGCGGTGTCTCCCCGTCCTCGAGAAGACGATGGAGAGGAGCGGCGAGAGGTGGCGAAGCCGATGGCAGTTCTGGCTACCCCGCACACGTCCTGGAACGACGAGACACGGTCGGAGTTGGCTCGAACGCTGGCGAGCTCGGGTCGTGCACGAGGTGCCCAATACACTGCACGAAACAATCGAACCTGGGTCTTAGGAGATGCGCACAAGTGCGGGAGGGGCAGAGAACGAGGAATGGGCGGCGGGGTCGTACCGTGTTGCCGGAAAAAAGAGGAATACGGGGGCGGAAGTTGCAAACTCCGGCGAGCTTTCGCGACGGCCTCGGGGCGTCTTAGGGGCTAGGGTTTGGGGCAAAAGGAAGAGGAGGTCGTGGGGTATTTGTAGGGGGCAGAGGGGAAGCAAATCGCGCAAACCTCAGGACGGGTTTCGGAAACGAGATCGACGGCGTGATTCTCGGCCAGAGGAAGACGACGATGAAATCATCGCCGACGTCAGCATTTTCTTTTTCTTTTTCTAATTTTCCAATTAATTCATATCTTTTGATTTAAGACACCAAATCAAGTCAAATCAATTTCTAAAAATTTGTAATATTCATATCTATGTTTTAAACCAGTTGTGGGCATGTTTGAAAACTTTTTAAAATTAATAAATTTGAATTATTCATAAAATGCAAATTTGCTCATTTACGTCAACTTTGATATTAATAATTTAATAAATTCACTTGGGGTTAAATTAAATTCATTTTTGTTTTGGCATAATAGTAAAGTAATCAGGCCAACGCCATAGAAAAGAACAGCAACCTCCCTGACGAGGAAGATGGCGGCTACCAAGCCCCGAGAGGCGCCATTGCCTGCATCCTCAGGGGGGCGCACGCGCCAAAGTTGAACAACCAGTTCAAGCAATTCGCCCGCGAGCTCAACGCCGCCTCCCAAGCACGGAAACCTCCATGCCCCTCAAGTGGTCGCAGTACACCATCGCCTTCGACGCTCAGGTTCACCCCAAGTCCACCAAGACTGTTGGAACCCTCCCGCTGGTCTGCAACCCCACCATCGACAACGTAGCTGTCTCCAAGACTCTTATCGATGGCGGACCAGGCCTGAACGTTATCTCCATAGATACGTTCTAAGCGCTTCAAGTGCCCTACGAGCGGCTCATGCCCTCAAGGCCCTTCACGGGGGTCACCAGCGGCTCGATCGAGCCTCTAGGCCAGGTCAGGCTTGCCGTCACCTTCGGGAGCAAGGAAAATTACCGCACCGAGCACATTGATTTCGATGTCGCACACATCGGCCTGCCGTACAATGCCCTCCTCGGCTTCCCCGCGCTCGCGAAGTTCATGGTCGTCACGCACCATGCCTACAACATGGTCAAGATCCCCGGCAGCGCTGGCACGATCACCATCCGTGGGCATGTCCTGGACGCTACGCGCGCCGTTGAGACGGCCTACAAGACCGCCGCCATGGCATTCCCCGTAGACGAGGACCTAGAGGCTCTCGAGAGACCCAAGAAGAAGAAGCAGTTGTTCTCCCAGGAGGCAGCTGCTACAAAGAAGATCTCTCTGAACTCCAGCAGCTCGGGGGCTGAAGGCTCGGGGGCTAGCGTCACCATTGGCGCCGCGCTGCCTCCTAAATAGGAAAGCGCGCTCGTCGCCTTCCTCCAGGCAAACTCTGACATGTTCGCGTGGACACCGTCAGATATGTCTGGTGTACCGAGGGAGGTGATCGAGCACCACTTGGCCGTGTGCCCAAACGCGCGACCCGTCAAGCAAAAAGCAAGAAAGCAAGCCCCCGAGAAGCAAGCTTTCATCGTCAAGGAGGTCGAGAAGCTCAAAGCGGCAAAAGTCGTTCGCGAAGTCGCGCACCCCACTTGGCTCTCCAATGGCGTGGTAGTCCCAAAGCCCGCCGGAGGAGGCCGTCTCTGCATCGACTACACTGATGTAAACAAGGCCTGCCCCAAAGACCCTTATCCCATGCCCATAATTGACCAGATTGTGGACTCCACGGCAGGCTGCGACCTCCTCTGTTTCCTCGATGCCTTCTCTGGTTATCATCAGATAAAGATGGCTAAGAAGGACGAGGAGAAGACGGCTTTCCTCACCCCGTGCGGTGTGTATTGCTACGTCTGCATGCCTTTCGGCCTAAAAAATGCCGGAGCCACTTTCCAGAGGTTGATGAGGATAGCCCTTGGCGGGCAAATGGGCCGGAACGCCGAGGCATATGTCGATGACATCGTCATGAAATCACGAGAAGGAATACTCTCCTAGGAGATCTTGAAGAAACTTTCGCCAGCCTGCGCAAGGTGAACATCAAGCTCAACCCCGCCAAGTGCGTCTTTGGAGTACCTTCAGGCAAATTGCTTGGGTTCCTCGTGTCTCATCGAGGCATAGAGGCAAACCCAGACAAAATCAAGGCCATAGAAGACATGCAACCTCCACGCAGGCTCAAGGACATGCAAAGCCTAGCAGGCTGCATGGCCATCTTGGGTCGATTCATCTCCAAGTTCAGTGAAAGAGCCCTGCCGTTCTTCAAGATCATGAAAAGAACAGGCACTTTCAAGTGGACCTCTGAAGCTGAAAAAGCATTTGAGGAGTTGAAGAAGTATCTGGCCAGCCCACCAGCAATGGTCGCCCCAAGGCCCGGCGAGCACCTGAAGCTGTACTTATCAGCTACTCCGCAAACAACCAGTGATGTCCTTGTGGCGGAAAGAGAAGAGCCAGTGCTCCATAAGAAGTGTGCGGCCACTCCAAAGAAAAAGCCTCCTGATAAGGAGCTCGACGTAAGGGCACCCCTCACAAACACACCGCCAGGCCCAAAGCTCCAAGAGAGGCCCGCCCCAAGCCAACCGCTGCAAAGAAATCATGCCGAGGAGCCTCAGGAAGCCAACCCCCTCGAGGCCCAGGACAAGCCCCTCGAGGCCAACCCCCTCGAGGCCCAGGTCAACCTCCTCGAGACCAACCCCCTCGAGGCAAACCCCCTCGAGGGCCAGGCTGAGCCACCTCAGGAAAAAGACGCCAAGGCTACAGGAATTACCATCGTCGAGCATCCAGTCTACTTCGTGGGCACAGTACTGCGTGATGCTCGCGAGCGGTATACAATGCAGCAGAAGCTTCTCCTCGCACTCCTCATCGCCTCAAGAAAGCTGCGACACTACTTCCAGGGGCACCCCATGTAACATCCGAATTTTGCTAAAATTTAAAACTTTACATTCATACATCTTTCATCATATAGGCTTAATTTTAATCACATAAGTACTAAATAAATTTTCAATTATGAGTTTAAATAATGTTTAATCCCATTAAGTGTTTATTTAAACTTACTTAATAAATATAATTTTTCCAAATTTTATAATGGGTAAGTTTATTATTAAAAATTGCTAATTTAAATAACCTCTCCAAAATATATTTTTATGATTTTTTCTGAAATGTTTTGAATAGGTTTAAAAATCATTTAGTAAATCAGATTTGAAAAACAGTTTTTATTTAATTTTATTTAAAAGAATATATTTCCGGGCCGGCCCAGACGCTATCCACCGCGCGCGCGTTAGATAGCAGCCCATCGGCCCGCTCCAGCGCGCGCCTCGCTCCTCTCTCGCTGACAGGTAGGCCCCACCTGTCTGCCGTCTTCCACCTCTGTCCGGAGATCACGCCGGAGATGGAGTCCACGACCGAGCCGTTTCCGAGCCGATTTCCGCCGTGATTAGCTCCCGCGCTCCCTCCTACATATACTCCTCGAGGCCGCCTCCGAAACCCCCCCCAAAAGCCTACCTCCCCGCCGCCGGGCTGCTCGGAATCGAGACCGCCGTCGCCGCCATTTCCGCCGGACTTTTTCACGAGGCTCCCCCTCGCTTCCCCATCCTCTTGCGCATCCGTTGAGCCCCCTCGCTTGTTCTATTTCGCAGCCGAACGCCGAAACCGACCTCAACCGAACTTCTCTGCCGCCGGCCACCATCTCCGACGAGGAAAGGAGAAGATTTTCGACGCTGCCGCCGCGCCATCGACCTCGCCTCCTCCCCCGCGTCATTTTGGTAAGACCCGTTCATCCTGGGGCTTTGTTTTCACGATGGAAACGTCGAGGCCGACGCGCCGCCGACACGGACGCCATCGCCGGCGAGCATTCCGGCGACCCGCGCGCCGCTCGGTTCGGCCGGGCGTTCTAAGCCGTTGGATCTAGATCCAACGGATCTAGATCAAAACGATCCCGCGCGTCCGATCTCATTTAAATCGGACGGCTCTCGTCCACGATCCGCGCGAACCGTTTTCGTCCAATAGGATCGTGCCACGTAGCCCCTCTTATTTTATTTTTCGCAGGAATTTTATAAATAAAACTGAAAATATGCAAAACTTAGAAAATTCATAACTTATGTTCTGTAGGTCCAAATTCAATGAATTTTATATCCACGGATAGCCCTGCTAGAGTTGTTTAATTCTACATCATTTGTTTTTGCTTTTGATAAATAATAATTTATAAGATCATCCGAGGAGTAATTCGGCTATTAAATCCATAACTTAAATAATAAAAATGTTTTACAAATAAACTCAATTGATTTAGGTTTAGGTTATCAGCCTCTGCCCAGGAATATTAATATGTGTCTTATTTGAAAACTTTCTTAGAACAATAAAAGTTGTAATTGTAAAATCTAAGTTTTGCTATACTGTTTTCAATTATTAAATTGTTAAGTGAAATGAGAAATTCCTAGAATTTGCATCTCATGCATTTAATAACAGAGAATATAAATTATTGATAAGTGTGTCTAATTTTACACATGGCATATCATGCATACATACATCTTTTATTTGGTGTTGTGAGATATCGTGTGGATATTTATTTGTATGTATTGCTTGTGCTAGATTGTGAAGGAGAGGAAGGACTTGCGTGTGATTGTTATTCTTGTTATGCCTGCCCCTCCTGCTGCCAAGGCAAGTGACTTCATAAAACACCTACTATTTTATTCTATGCATATCTAGTGTTTTTAAGCAGTATTTGCAAAAGTAGTATGCATGATAGGTTTTTGGGAGATTGTAGTATGCTATGCAAACCTTTTAGGTTTCCCCTTAGAAATTCCAGATTAGACCCCTATTATAATTTAGTGGAAGTACCAGCTGCAAAAATGATTGTTTTATGGTTGATGTGATAAATGAAAATTTCCACTAAATTAATTTAACGCCTGGGTGGAATGGGTCGATCGAGGAGAATTCAAGTTGACTGGCTTCTCAGGGCCAAGTTTCATGGTTGTCTTCGCCCAAGATAGTTTTCACTTACTTGGGGCCATGATATGCGGTGTTAACCTGAGTTGCTCACTTGTGGTAGGTCACCCAGGGCTATGAGATTTAAGTTTACACTGAGTCTAGTTGCTTATCGTGCAACCATTGGTCAATATGGGCTCTGTCTTGATGGAGTAAGTTGATTTGGACCTGGGTCAAGAGATTGATGGTGGTAGAGTTGATAGGATGGTGGTAATCTCTTAGTATGATCATGGGAAAGCAAATTTTGAAAAGTCTCGTCTTGATCTTCTCCTTTTCCTTCTCACTAAAGGAGTGTAGAGGATAGTTTGGGTTGATTGAGTCTAATGGTGAAAGTGCACACCCTCTCGAGAGTTAAAACCTAAGATCTTAGCCGTGTACCCGGCATCGGACAATTTGAGTAACTACACAAGGTTGTGTTCTGAAAATCTCTTCATCCCAATTTCTTAATAAAATTTTGTTGAGTAAACATGAGTAGGAGACATGGACTTGTCTCGAGATGTCTCTTAAAGAGAAGTTTTGAACTCGAAAAGTTGTTTATCAAAAGTAGGAGAAAACTTGCTTTGTGCAATAGCCTTGAGCTCCACCAGCCAAATAAGCATATAGATATAGCTTAGTAGAACATTAGGAATTAAAGTCACTTGCCACCACAATTCAATTGTGCTGACCCTTTATAGCTGGGCTGCAACAAAACCTTGCAGAATGTCCGAATGAGGAGTAAGGGGGTCGTCTTCGAGCTACAACCAACATGATTTGCCAGTGGCTTCATGGAGAAGATGTAGCTCCATGCTATCTTTAGTTTTGCGTTTGAACTCTGAAATAAAGTGTGAACTATTTATTCAGCTAGCATATCTGCTATGCTAAGTTGTAAGGATTATTTGTTTTTGGATCATTCGTCTCGTTCTGTAATAAATTATGACATTGTACTGTGATATTTCATCTTATTGGAGAATACGAGACTTATGTGATCCAAGTCTTCCGCACTATTCATAAGTGCAATTGCTATCTTAAGCAAGGGCACTACAGATGGTATCAGAGCACGAATGTTGCCTGTAGGCTCGAAACCCCTAGGATTGGATACAAACCTAAAGTAAATTTTTTTTTAAATCAATAAAAATTCGAAATATAGGAAAATTTGGCAGACTTCTTTTCTATTAAGTTTTTCTTCCTTACCTTCTACATTTCTTAATTTTCGCTTCATCTCATTAATTCTTATCCCTTCAAAATTTCTGTAGATGAAGAACTTCACTCGAGAGATATCCACGCAGAAAGGAGACCAGTATTACTTTAGTGACCAGCTCCTCAGTATTTCCAAAACCCTGAGGTTGATGCCGCCAGTCTTCAGGGGCAAAGAAATTATGTCAGAAGATTACCCTGAAGGTCGCTGGAAGATCGAGGCAGAAGTTCTCCCTCGTCTTGATCCCCCTGGATCGCAGCTGATCCGTTTCCGATCTAGATACCCCAGCTGGAAGAATGGAGTGGAGATGGCGATGCTGGAGACCTTGTCTCGCATCATTGAGCAGTTCTATGACGAGATCAAGCCCAACTCCGTCTTTCGCCATTTTGCCAGGAGGGATAGCATTGGACAACCCGTTCAACCCTCACTTAGGGGTATGAACGAGAAACATCATGAAGACCTTGGAGCTCATTGCAATAACTTGGATATACTTCTAGGACAAGAGATCTTCTACATGGCAGATTTAAGGCGCGTCCACAGTCACGTTAAGGAAAGCTTAGAGGAAGAGAAGGATATTCTTCGTGGAGAAAATCAGCTGCTAACTAAGGAGAACAAGGAGCTTGAAAACAAGATTTATCTGCAAGACGATAGGATTGCGCAGAAGGATGCTCGCATTTTGGCATTGCAGGCTCAGTGTGCTCATTTGTGTGAACAACTAAGCCAAATGGAACTTCAGGCAAAGAAGAACCACCCCCCGGACGTCCCAGAGCCCCTAGTGATAACCTATCCCGATGAGGACACTCCCAAGGAAGCCACAGGTGTCAAGAAGCGCAAGTGTGGGAACATCCGCAATTACATAAGGAGTTTCAAATTTTGATTAGAGAGACCACCAGTTATCCTTACCTTACGAGTATTTCTCCTTATCTCATCGAAGTTGTATTGACCCACCAATTTGTGGTGAGGCAGTACCTTGAAAACCATGTCCTAGCTTGGTATTCAAATCTCTAAATTATCGAATTTTTAAATACTTCGGTTGTGTCTATTGGTTGTTGTTTGATATGTTTCTGTGTAGTGTGTTGTTGTGCATGGGTAGTTTTTCCTCTGTAGTGTCTTTCTATCTCTACTTACCTATGCTCACACCATACAGATGCCTCCACGTCGTGATCCTGACAACAACAATGCCAACGAAATGATGCAACAAATGATGGCAGCCCAGACACAGTTGATGACCATGATGGCTCAGTTCATGGCAAACCAAAACAATCCACCACCACCACCACCACCGCCGCCACCACCACCCCCACCCCAAGTTGATCGCCTTGCTAGATTCTTGAGGCTCAGACCCAACAAATTCTCCACAGCTACTGAACCTATCGTAGCCGATGATTGGCTACGCTCTGTGAACAAGGATCTAGTTACTTGCGAGTGTACTGAATTGGAGAAAATAAGGTTCACTTCTCATCTACTGGAGGGGCCAGCGGCATAGTGGTGGGAAACATATCAGATCACCCACCCACTTGAAGGACTTACTTGGGAAGTCTTTAAACAAGGTTTCCGTAATGCTCACATCTCAACTGGGATCATGAATCTGAAAAGGGATGAGTTTCGTACCCTGAGACAGGGAAATCGTGCTCTGAGGGAGTACATGGAGGACTTCAATTCCCTCTCACGCTATGCCCCAGAGGATGTAGACACCGATGCAAAGAGGAAGTATAAGTTTCTGAATGGACTCAATGGTGAGCTGAAAATACCATTGTCTGTGGCCTATGCTCCCAATTATCAGGATCTTCTTGATCAGGCCATTACTCTGGACAGCAACATGAAGAAGGAGGAGAATAGAAAAAGGAAGTTCAGCGCCAATAAGTACAACACTAATTTGATGCAGAAGAAACCATACGTTCCAGAGAACAGTGGAAGTCACCACAGTCACAAGAGTGGAAGTGGCCACAATCATAATGGTCATGTCCATAAAGTAGGAAATTCCGGATACAGAGGAAATGGGCAGGGTGGTAGTGGGCACAAACACCCGTTCAATGGGAACAATAATGGAAAAGAGCAACACCGCCACAACAATGAACCTAAACGAGATATTAGTCAAGTGACACTAGAGCAAAACAGGCCACTGGTCCCGGGCCGTGAGGGCTTTTTGCCCCGGTCACGCGCCCGGGACAGCGTGTTCGGGACAAATAGCCTCCCCTATTTGTCCCGGGCACGCCACGGCCCGGGACCAATAGGGGGCCACGTGGCCAATCAAGGCAGCCTCTGCCTGCAACTCATTTGTCCCGGTTCATATTACGAACCGGGAAAGTGTATATGTTTTTTTTTGTTTCTTTTATTTTGTTTCCTGTTTTCTATTTTTGTTTCTGTTTTCTATTTATGTTACTGATTATACGTTACTATGTAATATATATCATGAATACACGATTTTTTCCTCGGGATATAGTCATGAATACTACTAGTACACGAGTTCTCCCAAACAAATATTTACAACCGGAAGATCATGTCTGTACCGGGGACACGGCTAAGTACAAATATTTTTTACATGACAGAGAAGCATTAGACCCTATTTTTTCCTCGGGATGGTCTTTTTTGGCGGCCGGATTATACTGCATTCTGCGCCTGGCTTTATGACATAGTCAAGCAGAAAGCCCGCAATTTCCTCCGCGATTGGTAGTAGGCGGTCTTTTGCATCCAGCCTGTTCCGGATCGTCTCAAACTAAAAAGGAGAGATCAACACCAATATATCAACCATTATGAAAATAATTCAATTTGAGAAGTGAACAAGTTTGAATGAATTGTTAACGTACCCTATTCCAGTCTACACCCTCATTGAAGTGAATTCGGATGAACTCGCAGACATCGAATCCACACAAATTGGTGCCTTGTTGCTGCTTCGCGCACTTTATGATAGAATAAGATAAGAAATTAATAAAAAATAATCAAAAATATTGAAAAAATGGTATTGTGAGACTGAAATTAAGAATATGCGTATGTGGAACCTAGCTAGTATACGTCTTTACCTCTCGCCATTTAAAAGTGAGGTTCTTAGCTATACCGACATCCTTGTGGAAACCGGTGAACTTGTCCCAAACCCTGAAGTTTACGGTATGAAAAATTAGTAAAGAAGTTAACTAATTACTATATATTATTAGAAAAGACGAGGTCGATTGTGATAATGAACGAAATTACCTCTGGAGCATCTGTTTCGTGTCGTCGAACTTTTCTTCAGGTTTCTATAATGGGTTCAAGACATCAACGATTGCCTTTTCAACATCAATCTCAAATAATACCAAGTGAAATCTGCCATATGTTTATATTTGTTAATAACTAAATCATCAATTACATATACTTAATTAACATCGAGTATGTATAAGAAAGTAAACAACTCACTCGAAGTTGAACGGGAAAATTATGGTGCTTTTGTAATGTTGCGCCATCAAATAAGTAAGCAAAAGCTCCTCCGTTTGATATGGGTAATGTAACAAACCATGATGATGAACTCGATTAGGGTCAATGAATCCAATCTTCTGATTGAGTCCCAGCTTTCGAGATTATATAATTTTCAGCCTGCATAATAGAGTACAAAAGTAATATAGTGATAAGGATAATTACAAGCAATGAAAAATAAGTAGAGCTAGAGAATTACTGACATATATACATAATTTAATTACTTACATGCAAAAGGCACTGATGATAGATTTGTCGAGCGTGTCAAAATTGAATAACTGCCATAATTCGCAATACTCGATTTGAACCTCATCATCACCTGGGCCAAAAAAATCCTTTGGAATTTTCCCATAGAGCCAGTCTCCGTCTTGACTTTTCGTGGTACGCAAGTACCATCCATTTAGTTGGTGCAACCTAGCTGGTAGAGTGCGCACCATTGCAGGGTCGACAAGATCTTCTCCTCTCACATATGTCCGCACCACCTCATGTATGGTGACACTCTCGCCAGCTTGCAATACCTTAAGCTCTGCCAGAGTTATACCCATATCTCTAGCTTGCTGCGAAAGTACACCATCGACCGGGTTCCGGTTGTAAGGCGCCAATATGAGTGGAGGGGCCGATTGTCCCGCCTGCATTCCGAGCTGTGGAACATCTCTCTTCTGGGTGGCAGCAGATTTTTGTTCTTCCCGCACTCTCTTAGATGTACGCACCAGAACGCGTGTGTAGTCATCGTCCATATTTAGTTCATATTGCGACGGATGCGTAAGAAATTCTATGGCCCACCGTATCGCTTCCGGAGAATAAACCGGAACAGGCAAAGACATCTTTTTTGCCTTCTTTCTCTGGGAAGTCTGGATCTCCTCGACCCATGTATCGACATCTTTGCGAGAGTTCACAAAGCGAGACTTCCCGGCCGTTTCGCTTTTCTGAGTACTAGTCGACGCAGCGGTGCACTTCCGCTTCTTTTGCGGAGGCGATGGAGTCCGTTGACGCGACGGAGTACGCTCACGCGGCGGAGTACGCTCACGCGACGGCGGAGATGGACTAGCGCCTTGGTTGTCGTTGTGGGGGGTGTCTGGACTAGCGCATTGGTTGTCGTTGTTGTAGTTATGTGGACTGGCTTGTGTACTGGGAGGGCGATTTAGCTGCATGTGTGGGAACACGATGTATTCTTTTTTCCATAAGCAGGTACTCTTGAGGGCAAATCTCAGCTCAACCTCGTCTTCACCCGTAGGGAAGTCCAGCTTAATTCCCTCATATGTCTTGATAACCTCATCAACCCCGACAACAACATAGCCATCTGGAATAGGGCGACAATGGTAAGTTCCATTTGGGCTAGGCGGTAGGGCAAAGCCGTGCGCCACCTTCACGGTTATGTTCAAGCATGGCACATGTAGGTCGCAAAGTTCCCGCTGCACGATATTATCCACGGGGTGACGAGGACCCGGCATATCATTGTGGCGATCGAGCTCCGTCGAAGCCACGCTGCTTCTCCGCATTGATTTTGGATCAGGAGAAGGATTTTCGGGCGTCTCAGATTCGCAGGGCATCCGTCGAGTCTGCGCTGCCTTCAGCTCTCCTATCTCCTTCTCATGTTGTAGTAATTTATTTTCCATCCACTGGGCCCGGTCGGCAATCTCTTTCTTCTTTCTCGATCGGCTTCTATAAGTGCCAACATCTTTGGGAAACCCAAGTATCCACGGTACAGAGCCGACGGTTCCTCTTGTTCGTCCACTGTGTTCAGGATTCTTAAGGGCTCGCGATAGCTCGTCCTTCTCTCTGTTAGGGTGGAACCTGCCTTCCGTGACCTCCTTCCATACCTCTCTGAGAGCTTTAATAGGGTCAGGTCCGTGCTCCTTGGTAAAAAGACAGTCACCTGTTTGAGGGTCTAACTTTCCACCATGCCCATAGAACCAAGCCTTAAGCCGGTCTGGCCAGTCAAATGTCTCGATCTGTATACCTTTAGCCAAAAAATCTTCCTCCATTTTCAGAAACTTAGGCAGGGCCGTCAGGTAGCCACCTGACCCCATGTTATGGTGATATATCTTTTTGTCTGCATTTTTCTTATTTCTCTCTGACATGGCCTTAGCGGCTTCCGATTGCTTGTACGCCTTTAATTCGGGCCACTCATCTTTTATCTTTTCATAGACTCCGACAAATTCTGGAGTTTTACCTTCTTTTATGAACTTGTTAAGCCTTTTCTTCCAGCTGCGGAACAATTCACCCATCTCAATATAAGTCCAGGCCTTGCATCGATTCTCTATAACCGGCTCCTCTACATCCACCTCTTCCGGTAAAGTGAAATTCTGCATGAGCTCGTCCCAGAGGAGTTGTTTGTCTGCATTCGAGACATAAATAACCCCCTCTTTTGGCACCTTTGGCTTATACCATTCTTGAGCCCTGATGGACAGTCTGTCCCGAACGATGACTCCGCACTGAGCTACAAATTTCCTTGCGTGGTTAGCGGGAGCAATCGGTTTTCCTTTTTCATTGATCTCCTCGATGTGGTACTTCTGTTTCCCTTGGAGCTTTTTGGTCCCGGTCCGTGGCCCGCCTCGTTTCACCGCTGCTTTTTTGCTTGGTCCCGGTTCATGGCCCGCCGATGGCTAAAAACAAGAAAAAGTGATAGTTAATATATGTATACACACAAATCTTTTCAACGGAGACAAAAACCTGAGGGCATATATCTACCTCGGCGGCCGACTTTCCAACAGTAGAGTCGGTGAGCTGAACTGTCGGTGACGTCTATTCCGTCACCGGACTCGTTCAGAAATTGCCCGGTGAAATCGTCTACGTGTTCCTCTTCTTGTTCATGGTTTCTGCCGGGGTCCAATTCATCACCTTCGCGAATGATGCCGAACATGTCCTCTTCTTGTTGAAGATTTCTACGGGTGTCCATAGTTTCTGCAAGAGATTTAAATCCATTTAAATAATTTTAATAACTCAACATCTAAATAACTTTACCGATATGTCATACAACTAAATCTAACTCAACATCTTTTATCATTTATTTGTACAAACACATTTCAATTTCAACCTGAAGCAAATTTATTTGAATAGTACAAATACATTAAGACATTTCAATTTTACAAACACATTTCAATCATATCGAGTATCTCATTTATATTTACATTTCTCTTTTGAAGTCTCTCGAACTTTACTAGGGCTCCGAGAGGGCGGCGGCTACGACGCGGTGACAAATCTGAGTACCTGCACGCAAAATCCAAGTAAGAAAAAATAGATATGAATCCAGTTGATATGAATTAATATGAACATTTTTATGATACAACATTATAGATTATGTTTTTCTGAACATTTTGATATAAAGTTTGCATTTGTCTGATTTAATATGAATTTGCAATGTTGACCGAACTTATATAATTAAGTGTTTGAAACCGAGAGTATCGGGTTTTCTTCTAGTGCCGGTTTGGTGGTTTGTTGAGATTTTATGCGCGTTGGAGCGACACATGTCACAAGAGGATCAGCTACAAAGCTCGCTTTTTTTGCATGCATACATAGAAACCAGTGATAACCGAAATGATTTACAAATACTAATTCGCATACACATTCATACACATGCTACAAATACTAATTTCACGTACACACGTTTTTATTTGCATACACAAGTTTTCAAATACTAATTCGCATACTAATTCCCAATGTGTTGGATGGAAAGATATATTTTTCTGAATTTTTTTGTAGTTTATTTGCATTTTTCTGAACTGGACATGAGCTGACGTCAGCCAGACACCGCTGACGTCAGCCCGCGACGTCAGCGGGTGACGACGGCGCTGGCGAGCACGCGGCGACGAGGTCGTGCGGCTACGGCGGGGACGAGGTCGTGCGGCTACGGCGATTGGAGGCACGCGGGGACGAGGCCGTGCGGCGGCGAGCTGCGGCTACGACGGGGGCGGGTGAGCTCCATCTCCTCGCGCGGCGACGACGGCGCTGGCGAGCACGCGGCGACGAGGTCGTGCGGCTACGGCGGGGACGAGGTCGTGCGGCTACGGCGATTGGAGGCACGCGGGGACGAGGCCGTGCGGCGGCGAGCTGCGGCTACGGCGGGGGCGGGTGAGCTCCATCTCCTCGCGCGGCGGCACGGTGCTGGCAGGCTAGGGTTCGTGGCACGCGCGCGCAGAGAGAGAAAGAGGGCACGAGCGAGGGTTCGGGGCACACGCGAGGCTCACCTAGGGGGCGGAGTCGAGGAGGAAGGTGGCGGCGAGGCCCAACCGGAGTCGAGGAAGGAGGCGGCGGCGGCGGCTAGGGTTCACGGGAAATTTCGGCAGCACTTCGGTAGGAAAGGGGAACTGCTCCGGGTGGTTGCTCGGCCCGGAGCGCTAAGTGTTGGTTTTATAGCATAATGCTATCTGTCCCGGGTCGTGGCTCTGCCCGGGACAAATAGGGGTCATCTGTCCCGGGCTGAGCCACCACCCGGGATAGATAGCACCCCATCTGTCCCGGGCTGAGCCACCACTGGGGTTAGATGGGGTTTTTTCTTTTTCTTTTTCTTTTTCTTTTTCTTTTCTTTTTCTGTTTTCTGTTTTCTGTTTTAAATAACTTTGGAATTTGAAAAAACTTTCAATATGAAAAGTGTTTGAATTTGACTAACTAATACAAAAACATTTTCTCTTTTCTATAACCATTATTTAAATTAGTTTAAAACTATTTTGAATTTGAATTTGTATAACTTTTGCAAACTTTGGAATTTGAAAAAACTTTCAATATGAAAAGTGTTTGAATTTGACTAACTAATACAAAAACATTTTCTCTTTTCTATAACCATTATTTAAATTAATTTAAAACTATTTTAAATGTGAATTTGTATAACTTTTGCAAACTTTGGAATTTGAAAAAACTTTCAATATGAAAAGTGTTTGAATTTGACTAACTAATACAAAAACATTTTCTCTTTTCTATAACCATTATTTAAATTAGTTTAAAACTATTTTGAATGTGAATTTGTATAACTTTTGCAAACTTTGGAATTTGAAAAAACTTTCAATATGAAAAGTGTTTGAATTTGACTAACTAATACAAAAACATTTTCTCTTTTCTATAACCATTATTTAAATTCCAAACTTTAACTTCCAAACCGGGACTAAAGAAGCACACGGATCGTGTGTTTCTTTCAAGCACTTGTAAGCCGTTTGATCAGGTGTGTGTTTCTTTTGATTGCTTCTGAGCTGTTCGATTAACGCTTTCAGTTTCAAACCGGGACTAAAGAAGCACACAGATCGTGTGTTTCTTTGAAACACTTGTTAGCCGTTGGATCAGGGGTGTGCTTCTTTTGAGCACTTGAGAGCTGTTGGATCAACACTATCAGTACCACTGGTTGAGCCCGTGACCCTATATATAGCCCCCTCTCAGACGAGGCGAGCACTCAGTGTTTCCTCCTTCTAGTGCCTAGCCGGGTGGTGTGTAGTATACAAAAACTCGGATTCCCTGCATACGCCCCACGGTGCATTTGATATGCAGGCACTCAGGAGCCACCGTGGGGCTGTATGCAGGTGAAATCGTGTGTTTTGTTCTTTCAAAAGAATAGTTCAATTCATCTACTGAGGAATATATACAAATTACTCGGATTCCCTGCATACGCCCCACGGTGCATTTGATATGCAGGCACTCATCAAGAGCCACCGTGGGGCTGTATGCAGGTGAAATCGTGTGTTTTGTTCTATCAACGCCGACGAATCCATTTGATATGCAGGTAAAAATGGAGCATCTTCTTCATATCAAAAGTTTAATATATTAATTATTACATATCGCACCAACATCTCCATCACAGAACACCGCCAGTTCTTCTGCGTCGGAACCATGGAGCATCTTCTTCAATCAACTTGATGATTGGGTCAATGTTCACTACGAAAGGCGGAATCATCTTCCTCTTCTTCATTGTCTTCCATCATAACACCTTTTTCTCCGTGCTTCGTCCAACAATTATAGCTGGGCATGAAACCATGCCGAATAAGATGACTTTGAAGGGTTCTCACGTTTGGGTGATCTGTCTTATTCTGACAGTTGACACATGGACAACACATGAAACCATTGGTACTGTTAGCCTGGGCTTTCTCTAGAAATTTCCTCAAACCTGTCATGTACTCGGCAGTGCGTCGGTCACCATACATCCATTGTCGGTCCATCTGCATTATATAATGAACTACATCAATAACCATTATAGAACATCGACAAATAAACACTGAACATGCACGATATCAATTAATTACAAATGAAATGAGAGAAAAATTAACCTTGATCGAAAAGAAGAATAAACTTCTTTAAGTGTACATCAAATCAATTCGTGAACTCTCTCGGGCATTTCATCAAACACCTTGCATGCATACAAAAAAAAACAGACTAGCACACACCCCCTCCTTCCATTTCAAAAAAAAATGCCTCCAATGGTTTTGGCAGGGGGCTGCTGATCAGTATATATAGGCACCCCCCCATTTGTCCCGGTTTCAGTCACAAACAGGGACAACAAGGAGGCCCATTTGTCCCGGTTTGTGACTGAAACCGGGACAGATGGAGGTTTTTTCATTTTTTTTATTTTTTTTTCTGTTTCCTGTTTTAAATAACATTTGCAAACTTTGGATTTTGGAAAAACTATGAATATGAAAAATGTTTGAAATTGACTAACTAATACAAAACCTTTGGAATTTGAAAACACTTTTGCAAACTTTAGATATATTTCGGTCAATACAAGAGAACACGCGCACATAGAATATTTGCGTAACGGAATACATAGATAGTCTACTCATCAACGACATTAAGATGATCATTGTCCGTATTATAGCCGCGTAGACTATCCCACTTCCGTGCAATCTCGAAGCCAAGGCGAGCGTCTAAAGCAGCATATACGACTTGATCGTAGCTCAATGGAACGTTGCCCCATCCGAAAATTAGGTCTTTTTGTAACGTGTCTTCCTTGTCGTCGTCCGTGTACTTCCTCTTCTTGTATTTCTTCTTCTTCTCAAGATTTGTCCCAATGACCGCATTAGAGAGAGCATATAGACTAGGAGTAAAATTGCCGGTAGGGTTTCGGCGATCCCTCTGCAGGTCGACCGCGGACCGAATAATAATTCCGTAGTAGGCTAGCATCTTCATGTCATTATGGATTGCCACGCCGTAGAATTTGATTGTCTCTTCACCTAATAAATCCACGAGGACCTGTGGCACCCGATCAGCTTTGCAAATTTGGAAAACAAGAGTCTCGGTCGCCACCGAGCGTTGAAGGACTGCGGCGCACTGCGGAGTATCCTTCCGTCGAGGGTCGGTGAACTCGCAATCGAGTCCAACGGCTTTGATCGGAGCGGCGTCGAGGAAGTTGTTCTTTACGTCGCCGATCCACTTCTCCACGCGCCATGCACGAAGGGTGACCCACACCTTGAGCCGCATGCCTTCCTTCTCGTAGTCGTAAAACTCATCGGACTGAGGCACGAGTGGCTCCATAGGGACAGAGAAAAGAGAGGAGAGATGGCCGAAGAAATGGTGTGTGGAGGAGTGGTGGAGAAATTGTGTGTGGAGAAATGGTACTGTGCAGTGCATTTTATAGCGTCGGAGAGGAAGATGAATCGCCGGCGGAGGACAGAGGAATCGCCGGAGGGCAGAGGAATCGCCGGCGGCGCCGTATTTCCGCTCGTCTTCCGTGCGCGTCGAAAAAACACGGCGGTGGCTCGGGCGCGTAACTGAAACCATGCCATTTGTCCCGGTTCGTGACTGGAACCGGGACAAATGGGTGTCGCCTGCAGGTGCTACCTCATTTGTCCCGGTTCCAGCCACGAACCGGGACAAATGAGTGTCGCCTGAACTAGTTGTAGCGTTTTATGCCCCATCTGTCCCGGTTTGCAGTACGACCGGGACAAATGGGGTTTTGGAGTTTGGTCCTTTAGCCTGTTTTCTACTAGTGTGACTTGCTACAAGTGTGGGAACAAGGGACATTACTCCACAGACTGTCCAGAGAAGAAGAAGGCGCCGGAAGCTTCAAAGCCTAATCCTTTCCAGAAGGCACAGGTGAATCATCTTGATGTGGAAGAAGTGCAGAATGAACCAGATGCAGTGATTGGTACGTTCCTACTACATACCTTTCCAGCATTAGTCTTGTTCGATACTGGAGCATCCCACTCATTCATCTCAAGAGCATTTGTTAATAAAAACAAACTGACTACTACAAGCCTGCTAAATCCGGTTAGGGTGAGTTCCCCAGGGGGGGAAATGCTTGCACAAACCGATTGTCAAAACTTGAGGTTAGAAATTGGTAAACACTCTTTTCCGGTAAACCTGATAATATTAGAGACCCAGGGTCTGGATGTTATACTCGGTATGGATTGGTTGGCCAAGTTTGAAGGAGTATTGGATTGTGCGAATAGATCCATTACACTCACCACTCCCGAGAAGAAGAAGATTAGATACAAATCCAAATTTGAATTTAAGAAAGTTAAGCTAAATTCTTTGAAGGGGGTTAGCCTGGGAGACGTTCGTGTGGTATTACCCTGATGTTTTCCCCGAAGAACTACCGGGAATGCCACCCGGTAGGGATATTGAATTTCTTATAGTTTGGTTCACGGAACGGGAGCCATAGCCAAGAGACCATATCCAATGGCCGTAGCTGAATTGAAAGAACTCAAGAAGAAGTTAGAGGAGCAACTGCAGAAAGGATTCATCCGCCCAAGTTCATCACCTTGGGGAGCACCCATTCTGTTTGTAGAGAAAAAGGATAGTACTCAAAGGCTAGTCACGGATTATCGAGCAATCAACGAGGTAACAATCAAGAACAAGTACCCGTTACCAAAAATTAATGAGCTTTTCGACCAGCTAGAGGGTGCTTCTGTATTCTCTTAGATCGATTTGCGATCAGGATACTTTCAAATGAAAGTAAGAGAATTAGATATCCCAAAGACTGCCTTCACTACCAGACATGGATTATATGAGTACACTGTAATGCCGTTTGGATTAACCAATGCACCGGCAAACTTCATGAACATGATGAACAAGGTGTTTATGGACTTTCTGGATAACTTTGTCGTGGTGTTCATTGATGACATCCTGATTTACTCCAAAAGCCAAGAGGAACATGAGGAACACTTACACCTGATTTTACAGACACTTAGAGAGCATAAAATGTATGCCAAATTCAGCAAGTGTGAATTCTGGCTAGAAGAAGTGGGTTTTCTAGGACACGTTGTTTCAAAGAATGGAATAGCAGTAGACCCAGAAAAGGTGTCGGCAGTAACTAGGTGGGAGGTACCCAAGAATGTGGCGGACATTCGTAGTTTCCTTGGGCTGGCAGGTTATTATAGAAGATTTATTGAGAACTTCTCCAAACTTGCCAAACCATTGACCTCACTACTTAAGAAGGAAGTCAAGTTCAAGTGGACTGAAGAATGTGAAATAAGCTTCCAGGAACTAAAGGAACGGCTGGTGTCAGCACCTGTTTTATGTTTGCCAGATATAGAGAAGGAATTCCAAGTATATTGTGATGCCTCGCACCATGGACTAGGAAGTGTTCTAATGCAAGGAGGGAAAGTGGTTTCATATGCCTCTAGACAGCTTAAGAAACATGAGGTCAACTATCCCACCCACGACCTGGAGTTAGCATCGGTAGTGCATGCTCTAAAGACGTGGAGACCCTATCTATTGGGAAAGCGTTGTGAGGTTTTCACAGATCACAAGAGCCTGAAATATATTTTCACCCAGAAGGAATTGAACATGAGGCAAAGAAGATGGCTGGAACTTATTAAGGACTATGATATGAGCTTACAATACCACCCAGGAAAAGCTAATGTGGTGGCAGACGCTTTGAGCCGTAAGGTCCATGTAAATGGACTGACAGCGGGAGATTTGCCCGATGATTTAAGTAGGGCATTTAAGTACCTAAGATTAGAGGTAGTACCCGAAGGATTCCTTGCAACACTGGACGTACAACCTTGTGGTTTGAGACAAAGTAATGGAGGAAATCAAGGTCAACCTGAGCGAAGGGAAGGCCAAGGGTTTTCGGGAAGATGAACAAGGCACCTTGTGGTTTGAGAAACGCATCGGCGTGCCGCAAGATGAGGATCTTAAGAAATTGATTATGCAAGAAGCACATAACTCGCCTTATTCCATACACCCGGGAAACACCAAGATGTACATGGATGTAAAGGAAAGATTTTGGTGGAATAACTGAAGAGAGACAACGCGGAATATATAGCTAAGTGCGATGTATGTAGCCGAGTAAAGGCGGAACATCAGAAGCCAGCAGGATTGTTGCAACCTTTACCTATACCGGATTGGAAATAGGAACAGATAGGTATGGATTTCATTACTGGGTTACCGCGTACTAGATCGGGATATGATTCGATCTGGGTAATAGTGGATCGTTTGACAAAGGTGGCCCATTTTGTGCCAGTAAAGACTACCTACTCAAGTGCTAAGTTGGCAGAGATTTACATGAGGAGAATAGTATGTTTGCATGGTATTCCCTAGAGGATTGTGTCTGACAGAGGTACCCAGTTTACCTCGCATTTCTAGAAACAACTACATGAATCGTTGTGTTGGGGATATATCAACTAGGGGTATAACCAACATGGATCAATCCGGCTAGTCCATGGTGGCCCAAGGGTGGTAAGGCCGAAGCCTGCCGGGTGGCCCAGATAGCTGACGTACAAGGAAGTAGGCGGACGGTCCAAGGAAGGCGGAAGGCCGAAGCCCATCAAACCACCAAGCCCAAGACGGAAGGCGGCAACTAAGCCGGCTAGGTCTAGGACTCTGTTTACTTGCCGGACAAGTACTTGCCTTGTACCCTGGGGTCTGGCCGCATATATAAGCTGTCCACCAGGAAGCCTTTAGGGCAGACGCTTCAATACGCATCATACACATTGTAACCTGTTCACGGCTATTGCCTCATAGTGAATTATAGCAGCACGTAGGATCTCGCCACCGCTGTGGGATCCGAAGCTGCGTAAACTCGCCGTGTTCAATCCCGTCCTCGACGACACCAACCTTCTTCCCCACAATCCATACGCAGGCTAGAGGACCCCCGTCTCCTATCAACTATGCCGATACTACGACAGTTGGCGCCCACCGTGGGGCATAAGGTTCCCGGCGTCACGTTCCAGGCGGGAACACTTGGCGGCGTGGGCAAGCAGATCGCCGTCGGTCGCGTCACAAGGTATGGCGGCCACAGCTACGTCAACTCGGATGAGTCCTGGCTCCCGGCGGACGACTACCTTATCGGATGCGCAATCGTTCTGATCGGAGGGATCGACGTCTTCATCGGGTATACGCCAGAGGCGTACGGCCTACCGCGTTTCTACAACCCCACCCACCAACCCTTCGACCAAGCAGTCGACCGACAAGATGGATCTGAATCCGCCTTCTCCAAGGAGTCGGCCGAATCTGACTTCCACTTCGTCGGAGTTGTCGGACTGGGATCAGACTCCCAGCCGGAAAACAACGATCCTGAGTCAATCCTCCCTGCTCTCCAGGAGGATGCGATGTCAGATGCCGGATCCAGATCTACCGTTCAAGTCAACGTAGACTCTGACTCTGATGATGATGCTAGTCTCTTCGAAGAGAAGATCAAAACCCGCTTTTCCAGTGGTAATCCAGCTCCTTCAGAGGGCACAGCGGATACTGACATGCCTGACAAGCTGGCTATGATGGTTGTTGTCGGTCACGAGACAACCCCAGTTACTTCGGAGGCGCAAAACAAGCCGGCGGAAGATGCCGGCGACACCACTGCCGGTCAACTCATTGAAAGTTCCGACAAGGTGCGCGCAAAGAAGAAAACTGGCCTCGAGAAAGGCGGCAGCAGCAAACCCATGGATTTGCTCTCCGTCATCAAAGAAGTAGACGAGATCATGAATACTCCGGTGAATAAGGACACCCCACTTGACGAAGTGGAAGAGCTTAGGCTTAACATGCTTAAGCACTCTGACTTCCTGCGAAAAAGAGAGGAGCACGTTGAGAGCCTTGCGAAGAAGATCGAGAAAGAACAGGAGAAGATGTCGGCCAAAACAAGCCGGCAACTCTTCGAGGAGAAAAGGTCATCAAAAAACCGTCGTGGCAAAGAGCCGCCAACGCAAGCAACAACAGCGGCTCAAGATCTCGGGTTCGACTGGCGTACGACACCACAACGCGTGGACAGAAGGGGAGATGTTGTCTTTTGCACCCCCGTCCTCAACGCGGCCGCCGCGCTAGATACCCTGGACGACAACACTTACACGGCGGAAGAAAAGCTGGCCAATGCAAGACACTTCGTGAGCAAGGCCCTAGAACAACAAGCTCGCGCTGATTCCTACGGCCACATGGCGGATGCTCGCGGGGGAGACCTAGAGTCTAAGTCAGGAAAGTGCAAAGCTGCACCTGGCGCCGACCCCGAAGGCCCGTCTGGCTCCAGTAGCCATGACGACAAAAGGAAGACAACTCCACCTCCAAAGAAGACGCCACCGCCAAAGCCAAGGCGGGACGAGAATTCAAGGACAGGAAGCAGAGGAGACCTGCCACCTCCATCCCAGCCAAGACGCGACAACGGCGGTAGCCGGAACAACAGGCCGCCGCCTAGGAAAGATGTCGGCAACGACCCTCCCAGGAGAGGTCGAAGCCGGTCTCCGCAGCGTAGCACCGGCAGCAAGAAGAAAGAGGAGGCACAAGGACCCAGGCGCAGCATAAGCCGGGCAGCGCAGGACGAGCCGGACGCAAACAGAGGCGCACGGCAGCTTGATCCAAAAGACGCACGACACCGCCTACAAGACATAACAAGAGGAATGGAGCCGCCATACTCTGGACCAAAGTGCTTCGGTGACGCCATCCGCAGAGAGCCGTTCCCTAAGGACATGACATTAGTGTCAAAAAACTGTTCTAGGTACAACGGCCTCGTTAAGCCGGACTCATGGCTATCCGATTATGCCATGGCCATAGAAATTGCCGGCGGGAGCAGCTATATTGCCGTCCGCTACCTACCTCTCATGTTGGAAGGCACGGCAAGAGCTTGGATCGACAACCTTCCTGAAAAGTCCATCCATAGCTGGTACGACATGGAAAAGGTTTTCTCCCAGCACTTCCAAGGAACATACAAGCGTCCAAATACCTACACGGATTTGCAACGCTGTATCCAAAAGCCGGACGAAACCATGACAAATTTTGTCAGCCGTTGGATATCCGAAAAAGCCAACTGTCATGGTGTTTCGGACGCACTGGCTATCCATGCCTTCTACACGGGCCTACAGAAAAAGTCCTTGCTCCGTCATAGGCTCGTCCGCGAGCAAATCACGGACCTTGGTGAGATGCTCAACCTAGCCGCCCAATACGCGGCGGCGGATGACGACGCCCGGGATGATGACCCAGACGTCAACATCATACCAAAGCGGAACAACAAGCGCAAGCAGGCGGTAGATGACAAAGCCGGACCTTCCAACGAGGTAGCCGTAGCATTCCAAGGGAATGCCGGCAAAAAGAAGTGGAAAAATAAGAAGGATGGTCGCGACGCCGGCTCAGGGCCTAAGGCGGCGCGAATCACTTATGAACAGGTAAAACTTTTGCCATGTCCCATCCACGCCTCACTGGGCAAGGTCAACCATATGCTTGGCGAGTGCTGTTTCATGGACGACTTCAAAAAGGACCCCACAGTCGGCTGGAAGTCAAAGAAGTCAAAGAAGAACGACAAGAAAGACAGCAAGGAGGATGAGGATGACGATGATATGTCTATCTCAAGCGAAGATGACGCAGCCGCCAAGAAAAAGAAGCCATATCCGAAGGTCAAAAAATCTCTTGTGTGCTTTGTCGGCACGCCTTCGGCTAAGGCGGATAAGGCGGAAATGCGTGAACTCAACGCGACAATGCCGGACGTCCCTCAGTTTTTGAACTGGTCGGAGGCGACGATCACTTGGGACCGGTCCGACCACCCTGATCACGTTCCTCACCCAGGCAAGTACGCCCTTGTCGTCGATCCCATTGTCGACAACTTCAGACTCACAAAGGTACTTATGGATGGCGGCAGCAGCCTCAACATCCTGTACTATGACACACTAAGCCGCATGAACCTATCAGAGGGTCAGCTGGACCACAACAACCTCACTTTTCACGGCATAGTGCCCGGCAGGCAATCAAAGTCAATGGGGAGCATTAGGCTGAAGGTAACTTTCGGACCAAAAGAGAACTACCGCTCAGAGTTCCTCCGGTTCGACGTTGTCCCCTTCAAAAGCGCCTATCATGCAATCTTCGGACGACCGGCTTTCGCCAAGTTCATGGCAAGGCCGTGCTACATATACAGGAAGCTTAAAATGTCGGGGGAGAACGGAACCATCACGATTTCCGGCAACTTCAAGAAAGCCAAGGAGTGCGAGCGTGGCATGGCCGCCTTCGCAGAAGCCGTCATCCACAAGGAAGAACTCGCGCTGCTCGGGGCGGATTCAGACAACTCCATGCCAAAGCCAAAGATTGATGTCAAGAAGACCTTCGAAGCTTCAGAAGACACCAAAAAGGCGGACCTTATCCAAGGTGACAAGTCTAAGCAAGTTGTCATCGGTTCCAACCTTGACAGCAAATAGGAAGGCGCGCTCGTCGAGTTCCTCCGTGAGAATCGTGACATCTTTGCATGGTCGCCTTCCGACATGCCTGGTGTACCGAGGGAACCTTCCGAGCACTCACTCAACGTCATAAAAGGATCCAAGCCGGTGAAGCAAGCAACAAGACGCTTTGGAGATGAGAGACGCAAGGCTATAGGAAAGGAGATAAATAGGCTGAAGGCCGCCAATTTCATAAAAGAAGTTGTACACACCGATTGGGTGGCAAATCCTGTACTTGTTCCAAAGAAGAATAAAGAGCTGAGGATGTGTATTGCCTATACCGGTGTTAACAAGTGCTGCCCAAAGGATCCCTTTGCGCTGCCTAGAATTGACCAAGTCGTAGACTCCACAGCAGGCTCCGAGCTGCTTTGTTTTCTGGACGCCTACTCAGGATACCACCAAATCAAGATGAGAGAGTCAGATCAGCTGAAAACATCTTTCACCACTCCATACGGGACTTTCTGCTACATTACGATGCCTTCTGGCCTGAAGAATGCAGGGGCAACATACCAGCGCTGTATGCAAAATTGCCTGCACGAACAAATCGGCTGCAATGTTCACGTCTACGTAGACGACATCGCGGTGATGTCAAAAAAGAAGGCAGATCTCCTAGAGGATTTGGAAGAAACGTTTCAGAATCTCCGGAGGTATCATATGAAACTCAATCCCGCCAAGTGCGTTTTCGGCGTTCCAGCCGGCAAACTGCTCAGGTTTATCGTCTCAGAACGAGGGATCAAGGTTAATCTGGAGAAGATCAAGGCCATCCAAAATATATCCAGACCCACTTGTCTGAAGGACGTGCAACGCCTGGCCGGATCGGCGGCAGCCGTCAGTCGTTTCATAAGCCGCCTAGGGGAAAAGGCAATGCCTCTCTACCGGCTATTGAAGAAATCCGACAACTTTGAGTGGACAGCAGAGGCAGATGCCGCCTTACAACAACTTAAGGAGGCCCTCATATCCGCTCCGATATTGGCAGCACCTCGATCACAGGAACCAATGCTGCTGTACATCGCGGCAACAAGAGCTGTTGTCAGCGTTGTCTTGGCTATGGAAAGAAAGGAGAACGAAGCCGCGACGTGTGAGCAACGACCGGTCTACTTCATCAGTGAAGTATTCTCCGCCTCCAAGCAGAGGTATCCGCATTACCAAAAGCTGGCTTATGGTGTATTCTTCGCCGCCAGAAAACTTAGGCATTACTTCCAGGAACACACAGTGAAAGTAGTCAGCAAGGCACCGTTGGGATACATAATAAATAATGCAGAGGCAACAGGTCGAGTTGCCAAATGGGGCATCGAGCTTGCCGCCTTTGATATATTTTATAAACCACGGACCGCCATCAAGTCTCAAGCGCTTGCAGATTTTGTCGCCGACTGGACAGAAGCCATGGAGGAAGCGACACTCCCCGAATCAGAATATTGGGTCATGCACTTTGACGGATCAAAGATGCTCAAAGGCTCGGGGGCTGGAGTCGTTCTACGCACGCCTAAAGGTGACAAGCTTAGCTACATGTTGCAAATCCACTTCACAACAACCAACAACGTTGCCGAGTACGAAGCTTTGCTTCATGGGTTACACGTGGCAAACGACCTAGGCGTCAAAAGAATCCTCTGTTATGGCGACTCAGATTTGGTCGCGCAGCAAGTAAGCGGAACATGGGATGCGAAAAGCGCAACAATGGCGGCTTACAGAGCCAAATTTGACGAATTCGCAAAAAACTTCGCGGGCTACGAAGTCCGGCATGTTCCAAGAGCTGAGAACGAGGCGGCAGACACACTTGCAAGACTAGGGTCGGAACGCAAAAAGGTGCCAAAAGATATTTTCCTGGAACATTTGCACAAGCCATCCATTAAAGGCGCCGATTTGATGGACCCCGATGCAGAAGAACCGGTAGAAGCGGCAAGTCTCGCTGTCTACTTGACACAGCCGGATTGGACAGTCCCATGTCTCGATTTTCTAATCGACAGAAAGTTGCCGGAGGACGATGAGGTGCTAAAAAGGCAGATCATAAGGCGAGCCAAGGCATTCATGATAATAAAAGGCGAGCTATATAAGCGAAGCACATGCGGCATCTATCAGCGGTGCATACAGCCGGAAGAAGGCCGGGAAATTCTGAAGGACATACATATTGGCACCTGCGGGCATCATGCTTCCGCCAGGTCCATCGTATCCAAAGCTTTCCGCCAAGGTTTCTACTGGCTTACCGCCAAAGAAGACGCCGAACATCGTAAAGACATGCAAAGGCTGCCAGTTGTACGCTCGTCAACCTCACTTGCCGGCACAGGAACTGAGGACGATTCCAATCACCTGGCCGTTCGCGGTCTGGGGCTTAGACATGGTAGGTCCCTTCAAGAAGGCGCGTGGTGGGTACACCCACCTATTGGTCGCTGTCGACAAGTTCACCAAATGGGTCGAGACTAAACCGATCAGCAAACTTGACGCACGAACAGCCACCAATTTCCTCTGGGGAATTATCTCTCGGTTTGGAGTTCCACACAGCATTATCACTAATAATGGCAGCAACCTGTCTCAAGGCGGCATAGAAGAATACTGCAGCGATCTTGGTATCCGGCTTGATCTGGCATCCGTGTCACACCCTCAATCCAATGGACAAGTAGAGCGTACAAACGGCCTAGTCTTATCAGGACTTAAGCCTCGTATCGAAGCTCTATTACACAGGGCAGCCGGCGCTTGGGCAGATGAGTTACAGTCGGTACTATGGAGTTTGCGCACAACGCCAAACAGGTCTACCGGCTACACTCCTTTCTTCTTAGTATATGGCGCTGAGGCGGTGCTACCTACCGACATGAAATACGATTCCCCAAGAGTTCAAGCCTACATCGAGAAAGACGTAGAAGGTGCAAGACAGGATAGCCTAGACCTGCTAGACGAAGAAAGAGACGTTGCTCTACATCGCTCCGCCTTGTACCAGCAACAACTTCGCCGATATCATAGCCGGAGAGTGCGGAAGCGAAGCTTCAGAACAGGTGACCTGGTTCTCCGCCTAATTCAAGACAGAAAAGGCTTGCACAAGTTATCCCCGCCATGGGAAGGACCGTTTATAGTCACAAAGGCGCTGCTCAATGGTTCCTACTACCTGGCCGACATCCGCGACGAAGACGAAAAGAAAATGCGCAAGAAGGCGGCAGGAAAAAGGGGAACCAAGCACAAAAAAGGCATTGACGATCCGTTCGACCAAACAAGACGGCCTTGGAATATTGAGCAGCTACGTCCTTTCTACACTTAGCAATTTATAATTGTAATAAGTTAAATATGATTATGAAATAAAAGTCTATGGTTCCTCATCTGTGTTGAGAAGCATGCCATCTTTTGTCTTTTCTTGCAATTATATTTCCCCTATGTATCTAAGTTACCTATTTTTCTAGCTCCGTGCAAAGGTTCAAACTGGTAGATACTTGCAGCTTTCGAGCCAACCCAAAGCAAAAATAAAAATTTTTGCGCCGCCTAATTCCTTTACCTCTGAATACTTATATGTGGTTCGCCTAGTAGTATGTCTTTGACACCAACATGTTGGCTTTGGTCTCTGATTCTAAACGCATGGTTTAGCCTTGGTTGTTTCAGCTAAAGTTACCGGCTGAGGTTTCGTCAACATACAAAAAGTCAAACATATAAGTCAGGGTAAAATTAAGGCGGGCCAAATAAATAAAGACAAAATAAAACTTGTCAGCTAGTTTCCGCCTAGCAAAGCAGCAACAAAAGTATATACAAATATTACAAGTCAAAGTTGCATTGTTTCAGGGGCCGACAAATAAGGCTAAAAGGAGGCAAGGACATAAAGCTATGGCTCGGGGGAGCGTCTACATCAGGCTTGGGGGCTGACAACTTCAGCCCCGGAACTATCATTCCCCTCCGCCTCGGCCGCGCCGGCAGCTCCATCTTCCACTACGCCAGGCACAAGATGGCGCCGGTAGAAGATTGAAGTGTCCACCATATCGGCAACACGCGTGGCGTAGCCGGCAACGCTGTCCAGAACAGCGGCTGGCTCAACCTCGCTGCCGTCTTCAAATGTAGACGGCATGCCTTCGGTGACGGCTTCTATCTCCGCCTCGGGGTAGTGCGCCATGAATAACCCAAGTGCGGTCTTGGCACCACCCCGCGCCGCCGACATCAGCGAGCTCTTGTGCAGCTTGGTCGCCTGCTCCAAGATAGCGGGCACGTCGCTGAGCTCGGTCGGTTCCTGGCTGCCGGAGGAGGTGAAGAACTTGGCGGCAAACCGTTTGGACGCTGCCAAAGTCTCGGTGATCAGTTCGCCTAGACGCGCAAGGCGATCCAGGCGGGGGCTGACAACCTTGTCGTCGCCTAAACCGGCGGGAACTGTATCAAAAATGAAGCCATCAGTTTGGTTCAGGCTAAGCAAAATGGCAACGTCAAATAAGGAGTGAGAAATTACCAAGGGCCGAGTTATGGAAAGCGGACAGCTCAATCATATGAGTTGCCAGCGCATCCTCAGCAGTTTGGGCGCGAGAAGTCTGCTTGGAGATTTCCTCGGCAACCGTCTTCTCCGCCTCCGCCAACTTCTTGCGCAGGCTTTCTGGTGAGCCTCCTTCAACTTTGGCTAGATTCCTGCGCAAATTTGAGCTGCTAGGCCTCCATCTCCTTCTGGTGAGCCTCCTTCAACTCAAAGTTGGCGGCCGCCAAATCAGAAGCTTCATTCATAAGAGCTTGCATATCAGTGGACGCTTTAGTATATCCTGGGCGTGGTCTAGCAGTTCTACAAATATGGATTCGCTAACTAAATGATTGACGGCAACATAAGTCGAAAATATAGCTGAGGGCAAAGAGGATCAACGCTACCTTCATCTTTTTTGCGGGCCGCCTCCAACTCGGCAACCCGCAGGTCCTTAGCCTCGCACTCCTTCTTCAGGTCACGGCAGCGCTGGTTTATCTCGACTCGGGAGGAGACAAGCTCAACGTTGGCGGACACAAGGCCCTGCAGGACAAAACAAAGGCATAAAACATATTGTCGAATAACCACTAAGCCGGCAATCAAATTTCTTTTATTTTTGACCTGCCATCTAAGTGCTCGGGGAAAAGACTATGTATATGCCGGAGTGGTAAAATCTTACAGACAGGTCGCCCTCCAAGTCGGCGAAGGCCTGCGAGGCGAAGTTGGCAAAAGCCAAAGTTGACTCCTTGGCCTCCTTAAAGGTGGACCAAGGGTCCCTGACTTTGCCGCCTCCCGCAGTCGGGGCTGCCCTCTGGGGCCCGCCGGCAGTCGCCTCCAGCAACCCTTCCTTGGCGGCGCGCGATTGAGCGGCTTCATCGGCCGTAGCCTCAGCCAGAAGTAGGGGAGTCTTGGGCGCGCGGTCGGTGGAAGAGGCCCTTGGCGGAGCGCCGGAAGCCGGAGCTGGGGGCTGACGACGAGCGTCGCCCATAAAGTTGCCGGCTTGGAGCTGAGGAGTTGGCGGCACGATAGCCGGCGAGCTGCCTTGAGGTCGCTTAACCTTGCCAAGAAGCCTGGTCGTCAACCGGGAAGTTGCGACCCTTTCCCTGTCAATAAAAAGCAATCACAGTCAGTTGGGTGCCAGTATTGAAGAAGTTTGTCGTCTATTAAAGGCAGAATTGAGTACCTTCGGGGGATGTTAATCCCCGCGTTCTCGCCAAGGTTGGCGAGAGCCGGCTCGGTAGCCGATGCGATCCGTTTCTTCCTCTCGGCAATCACCGTAGAGGAAGCGGCGCCGGATGCTTTGCGCTTCTTCGTCTTCCCGGCTTCCGACTCATAGAAGTCGGGAGCCAGGTCATCCTCCCCCAAGTCGGAGAGCTGAAAAAGAAGACAAGTTTAATGGAGCTCAAGTTTAGCCGGCGAAGCTATCAACAAGGGGCAAGGAACAAGATATCTACCTCGAGGGGAGGGTTGTCGTGGGTGTGCATGGGCACGCCCTCCACCGCCTTCACCAGCCCCGCCTTGACGAGGCTGCGGAGCCGGAACGCCAGGTTGGCAACCGGAAACCTCTCTTCGCTTACGCGGAGAGAGGCCGTGGCAGTAGGCGAATACTGACACATTTTGTGCGGGCTGTACCGCAGGGGGAGGATCTGCCGGCCGAGCCAGCAGATGACGGTGTCGACCCCATCCAGCAGAGGGGGAGCCATCGTCCGTGTGAGGAATTCAATCCGCCTTTGAAAAAGGCGGAGTTCCTCCGTCAGCTTGGGCACCGCCTCGTCCCAGCATGGCCGGGGCATAGGTGGCGCGTTGACGAATTCCGGGATGCCAAATTGGCGGCCCGGAGCTGCCATATCTTGGCAGTAGAAGAATGTGGAGGTCCAGCCCTTAACGGATTCAAGGTATGGTATCTTGGGATAGCATTGGCGGCCCTGGCGGCAGTTGAAGGTGACGCTGCCGCAGGTTGCCAGCCCGCCGTCCGGTACAGTCTGTCACCGGCAACGGAAGCAATATCTGAAGAAGTCTAAACTAGGCCTAATACCTAGGTAGCCTTCGAACAGAGCTGTGAAGCCGGCTAGGACTAAGATGCTATTGGGTGCTATGTTGTGGGGCTGGAGCCCATAGTGATCTAGAACCTCGCTAAAGAAGGCGGAAGGCGGAAGCGCCATTCCCCTAACTAAATGGGAGGTGAGGATTACACGCTCCCCGGCTCCCGGAGCCGGGATGACGTCTCTGAAGGCGGCCCTCCATCGGCAATCTTCCCGAGTGGGGAGGTAGCCGACGGCCTCCAAGTCTTGGAGGGCGTCTTCGTCGACTATGGAGGGAAGCCATTAGCGGGACCCGAGGTCCGCCGCTTCATCTTCCTCGTCGACGGGAGCGCCTCCCGCCGTTGTCGCCGCGGTGGTCGGTGGAGGAGCCGAGGAGACCGCCGCTGGCGCGCGCGCGGTAGAAATCCGAGGGGCGACGGTGGCGACATTGCCCGCCGCCGCCGTCGCGGGACGGGTTACCGCGCCGCCCATCACCGTCGCGGGAGCGGTTCGGTCGCCGGACCGCTCGACGCCGTGGAAAGGTTTTGGCCGGTGGACATCGCCGCGCGCGGAGGTCGTCGGAGGAGATGTGCTTGCCGGAGTTCGTTCGGAAGCAAGAAGCGGAGAAGTGGAAGGGCAAGAGGGCACGGAGAGCAAAGGCAGGGTGGCGAAAATGGACCGTTCGGTTACCTATTTATAGGGCCAGGCGTTGCTCCCTGTGCAACGGCGCTTTTAGTCGGACACGTGTCCAGCATCCGTTGCAGCGCATGATTGCACGGTCTCCACGCCTCCTCTTTTCCCGCACATTGTGATCATGGCGAGATTCCCGCCTAGGCCGTTTTCAAACTATCGTGAGCCGGCTAAGTGGAATCCGTCAAGAAGAATGGTCGGCAAGATTGCAGAGTAGCCGTCTTTTCCCATGTTGGATAAAGGCGGCCGCATGTCAATATCAAGACACGCATGCCTCGTTGATTTTCAGAATGGTTCAACTCCTGCAGCCGCCAACTTTGGCAGATGAAGAATAAGGAAGAAGCCGGAGCCTGGAGAACTTCAACCGTTCTGGGGGCTAATGTTGGGGATATATCAACTAGGGTTATAACCAACATGGATCAATCCGGCTAGTCCAGGGTGGCCCAAGGGTGGTAAGGCCGAAGCCTGTCGGGCGGCCCAGATAGCTGACGTACAAGGAAGTAGGCGGACGGTCCAAGGAAGGCGGAAGGCCGAAACTCATCAAGCCACCAAGCCCAAGACGGAAGGCGGCAACTATGCCGGCTAGGTCTAGGACTCTGTTTACTTGCCGGACAAGTACTTGCCTTGTACCCTGGGGTCTGGCCGCCTATATATGCCGGCCAACAGGGAGCCTTTAGGGCAGACGCTTCAATACGCATCATACACATTGTAACCTGTTCACGGTTATTGCCTCATAGTGAATTATAGCAGCACGTAGGATCTCGCCACCGCTGTGGGATCCGAAGCGGGGTAAACTCGCCGTGTTCAATCCCGTCCTCGACGACACCAACCTTCTTCCCCACAATCCATACGCAGGCTAGAGGACCCCCGTCTCCTATCAACTATGCCGATACTACGACACGTTGGGTACGAGATTAGAGTTCAGTACAGCATTTCATCCCCAAACGGATGGACAGACGGAAAGAGTTAACCAAATTCTAGAAGATATGCTGAGGGCATGTGCCTTGGACTACAAGTCTAGTTGGGATGATAATTTGCCGTACGCAGAATTTTCCTACAACAACAGCTACCAAGCAAGCATAGAGATGTCGCCGTTTAAGGCACTTTATGGTAGGAAATGCACCACACCACTACTTTGGAGCTGTGTGGGAGAGCGAAGTTTATTTGGACCTGATATAATCCAGGAAGCTGAAGAGAAGGTTCGAATAATCAAGGACAGATTGAAGATCGCGTAGTCCAGACAGAAAAGCTATGCAGATTCCAAAAGGAGAGAAATCACATATGAGATAGGTGACAGGGCTTATTTAAGAGTGTCACCAATGCGTGGTGTGAAGAGGTTTGAGATCAAGGGTAAACTTGCACCTCGATTCATCGGCCCCTTTAAGATTCTTTCCCGCAAGGGAGAAGTGGCGTATGAGCTAGAATTGCCGGAAGTTCTGTCAGCAGTTCACAATGTCTTCCATGTTAGCCAAATGAAGAAGTGTCACCCAGAGATGACCGAAACCCCGCTACGGGATACAGTGCCATTAGAAGAAGTTCAGTTGGAAAGTGACCTAACGTATCAAGAGAAGCCAATCAAAATCTTGGAGATGGCAGAAAGGATCACACGAACCAAGACTATCAAATTTTGTAAGGTCCAGTGGAACCACCATACCGAAGAAGAAGCAACTTGGGAACGGGAGGATGATCTTCGGGAAGAACACCCACATCTTTTTGAAGGCCAAACCGAATCGACGAGATTCATCTTAAGGAGGTTAGGTTTGTAACATCCCAACTTTGCTAAAATTTAAAACTTTGCATTCATACATCTTTCATCATATAGGCTTAACTTTTAATCACATAATTACTAAATAAAATTTCAATTATGAGTTTAAATAATGTTTAATCCCTTTAAGTGTTTATTTAAACTTACTTAATAAATATAATTTTTTCAAATTTATAATGGGTAAGTTTATTATTAAAAATTTCTAATTTAAATAACCTCTCCAAAATATATTTTTATGAATTTTTCTGAAATGTTTTGAATAGGTTTAAAAATCATTTAGTAAATCAGATTTGAAAAACAGTTTTTATTTAATTTTATTTAAAACAATATGTTTCCGGGTCGGCCCAGACGCTATCCACCGCGCGCGTGTTAGATAGCAGCCCATCGGCCCGCTCCAGCGCGCACCTCGCTCCTCTCTCGCTGACAGGTGGGCCCCACCTGTCGTCCGTCTTCCACCTCCGTCCGGAGATCGCGCCGGAGATGGAGTCCACGACCGAGCCGTTTCCGAGCCGATTTCCGCCGTGATTAGCTCCCGCGCTCCCTCCTACATATACTCCTCGAGGCCGCCTTCGAAACCCCCCCCAAAACCCTACCTCCCCGCCGCCGGGCTGCTCGGAATCGAGACCGCCGTCGCCGCCATTTCCGCCGGACTTTTTCACGAGTGCGGTAAGCACCGAGCTCCTCGAGCGCCACCGAGGCTGCCCCTCGCTTTCCCATCCTCTTGCGCATCCGTTGAGCCCCCTCGCTTGTTCTATTTCGCAGCCGAACGCCGAAACCGTCCTCAACCGAAGTTCTCCGGCGTCAGCCACCATCTCCGACGAGGAAAGGAGAAGATTTTCGACGCTGCCGCCGCGCCATCGACCTCGCCTCCTCCCCCGCGTCATTTTGGTAAGACCCGTTCATCCTGGGGCTTTGTTTTCACGACGGAAACGTCGATGCCGACGCGCCGCCGCCGCGGACGCCATCGCCGGCGAGCATTCCGGCGACCCGCGCGCCGCTCGGTTCGGCCGGGCATTCTAAGCCGCTGGATCTAGATCTAACGGATCTAGATCAAAACGATCCCGCGCGTCCGATCTCATTTAAATCGGACGGCTCTCGTCCACGATCCGCGCGAACCGTTTTCGTCCAATAGGATTGTGCCACTTAGCCCCTCTTATTTTCTTTTTTCGCAGGAATTTTATAAATAAAACAGAAAATATGCAAAACTTAGAAAATTCATAACTTATGTTCTGTAAGTCCAAATTCAATGAATTTTATATCCACGAATAGCCCTGCTAGAGTAGTTTAATTCTACATCATTTGTTTTTGCTTTTGATAAATAATAATTCATAAGATCATCCGATGAGTAATTCGGCTATTAAATCCATAACTTAAATAATAAAAATGTTTTACAAATAAACTCAATGGTTTTAGGTTTGGGTTATCAGCCTCTGCCCAGGAATATTAATATGTGTCTTATTTGAAAACTTTCTTAGAACAATAAAAGTTGTAATTGTAAAATCTAAGTTTTGCTATACTGTTTTCAATTATTAAATTGTTAAGTGAAATGAGAAATTCCTAGAATTTGCATCTCATGCATTTAATAACAAAGAATATAAATTATTGATAAGTGTGTCTAATTTTACACATGGCATATCATGCATACATACATCTTTTATTTGATGTTGTGAGATATCGTGTGGATATTTATTTGTATGTATTGCTTATGCTAGATTGTGAAGGAGAGGAAGGACTTGCGTGTGATTGTTATTCTTGTTGTGCCTGCCCCTCCTGCTGCCAAGGCTAGTGACTTCATAAAACACCTACTATTTTATTCTATGCATATCTAGTGTTTTTAAGCAGTATTTGCAAAAGTAGTATGCATGATAGGTTTTTGGGAGATTATAGTATGCTATGCAAACCTTTTAGGTTTCCCCTTAGAAATTCCAGATTAGACCCCTATTATAATTTAGTGGAAGTACCAGCTGCAAAAATGATTGTTTTATGGTTGATGTGATAAATGAAATTTTCCACTATATTAATTTAACGCCTGGGTGGAATGGGTCGATCGAGGAGGTTTCAAGTTGAGTGGCTTCTCAGGGCCAAGTTTCATGGTTGTCTTCGCCCAAGATAGTTTTCACTTACTTGGGGACATGATATGCGGTGTTAACCTGAGTTGCTCACTTGTGGTAGGCCACCCAGGGCTATGAGATTTAAGTTTACACTGAGTCTAGTTTCTTATCGTGCAACCATTGGTCAATATGGGCTCTGTCTTGATGGAGTAAGTTGATGTGGACCTGGGTCAAGAGATTGATGGTGGTAGAGTTGATAGGATGGTGGTAATCTCTTAGTATGATCATGGGAAAGCAACTTCTGAAAAGTCTCGTCTTGATCTTCTCCTTTTCCTTCTCACTAAAGGAGTGAAGAGGATAGTTTGGGTTGATTGAGTCTAATGGTGAAAGTGCACACCCTCTCGAGAGTTAAAACCTAAGATCTTAGCCGTGTCCCCGGCATCGGACAATTTGAGTAACTACACAAGGCTGTGTTCTGAAAATCTCTTCATCCCAATTTCTTAATAAAATTTTGTTGAGTAAACATGAGTAGGAGACATGGACTTGTCTCCAGATGTCTCTTAAAGAGAAGTTTTGAACTCGAAAAGTTGTTTATCAAAAGTAGGAGAAAACTTGCTTTGCGCAATAGACTTGAGCTCCACCAGCCAAATAAGCATATAGATATAGCTTAGTAGAACATTAGGAATTAAAGTCACTTGCCACCACAATTTAATTGTGCTGACCCTTTGTAGCTGGGCTGCAGCTAAACCTTGCAGAATGTCCGAATGAGGAGTAAGGGGGTCGTCTTCGAGCTACAACCAACATGATTTGCCAGTGGCTTCATGGAGAAGATGTAGCTCCATGCTATCTTTAGTTTTGCGTTTGAACTATGAAATATAGTGTGAACTATTTATTCAGCTAGCATATCTGCTATGCTAAGTTGTAAGGATTATTTGTTTTTGGATCATTCGTCTCGTTCTGAAATAAATTATGACATTGTACTGTGATATTTCATCTTATTGGAGAATGCGAGACTTATGTGATCCAAGTCTTCCGCACTATTCATAAGTGCAATTGCTATCTTAAGCAAGGGCACTACACCCCATCAAAGTGGTCACCTCTTTTCCCCTGGAGCAAATACTGCGCAACCCAAACACAACAAATCGTGTCGCAGGATGGAACATAGACCTACAACCATTCAATTTGCGTTTCGATACCACAAGGGTAATCAAAGGAAGAGCGTTGGCTGACTTCATCGCCGAATGGACTGACCAAACCCCTGAAGAGCCTTTGGGGGAAGAGCAACAACCCTCTGGAGCCGCAATGCCCAGCCACTGGACCATGAAGTTCGACGGAGCTTTCGCTTGTCGCCACGGCGGGGAAGGCGTAGTCCTGATCTCACCCAAAGGCGACAAGTTGTATTACACAGTCCAGCTGTGCTTCGGAATCGAGAAGATATCCAAAAATATCGCCGAGTATGAAGGCCGGATTGCCGGCCTATGTGCCGCAATCGCCCTAGGCGTCAAGCATCTACTCATCAAGGGCGACTCCCAGTTGCTCGTCAACTTCACTAACAAAAGCTACAAGCCTAAGGACGACTACATGGCCATATACCTTGAAGAGGTACATAGGCTCGAGATGAAGGATATATGCCCTAAGGATCATCTTATTGTTACAAGGGGCTCTCTATGGCTGAGTGTGTTTTTCAGGGCAGTTATCTGGTTAGTATAATCAGAGTAAGCGCTGGGAAACAGAAGTCTCACTTAGTTACGGTATTTACATATATGTTGTTGGACAACATGGTGATATCAAGCAAGTTGATAACAGTGAATCGCAAAAGCATGTACAATCATGAATTGTGCAGTAACATTCTTCCACAAGCGAGCATTATCAAATGATTCTTATTTGATAAGGGATTCTGATAAAGTAAAATGCAGCTAGTTTATTTGTACTCTAGTGCAAGTGGGAGACTGAAGGATATATGCCCTAGAGGCAAATAAATAAGTAGTATTTATTGCATTATCTCATAAGTTTATAATAGGTTTGTGTATTATGCTATAACTGTATTAATCGGAATTATTGATACACGTGTGATACATAGACAACCAGGTCCCTAGCAAGCCTCTACATGAGCTAGTCCATTGGGCAACAGTTGATCGAGATTCCCGATCAAGGACAATGACGTCGGTTGACAATGGGATCATCTTGTTAGTTGAATAAGGTGATGGACATACGCAAAGTATTGCAATAAGATCGTATTACGATGTTTGTCATTTGCAATAGATAAGATTATGATAGCTTATTCCTTAGACCGTGAGACCGTACTTATTGATGCTTCGTAGGGGTGCTTTGAGAGCATCAAACGTTGTGTCTTATATAGCATGACAATAACGGTGTCCATCTTGGGTACTCCGAAAGAGCATCGAGATGTAAGGATCAAGAACGGGATTTGTCCATTCTTGTAATGGAAAGATACTCTGGGCCCACTCGGTGATATTGCATCTATATAGCTGCGCAGCTTGTGAATAGGTCATGGAGATGTAATATCGCAGACGAGTTAATAACCTTCATCGGTAACGAGATACAACAAAGACATCGGTGTGTCTACGATCATATCTCGGACAACGTAGTATCGCAGAGACAAAGGGAATGAATATCATATTTATGGTTCAACGACGATATTCGTAGAATGCACAGGGACCGTCATATACATCCAGGTATCCCTGACGGTCATTGGTGAGCGGAGTGTCTCAACCATGTCTGGAGTGTTCTCGAACCGTAGCGTAACAAACTTAAGGTCTTAGCGACACTAGGTGATGAGTTCTGGAATAATATAGGTGTTTGTTGCAGAGAGAGAAATGATCCGGAAAGAGTTCCGGTGGTCCGGAAGGAGTTCCGGGTAGGTCTGGAATGGTTCCAGGAATGTCCGAAAGTTGTTCGGGTGGTTCCGAAATTGTTTCGGAGTCACGGGATATTGAATTATATATAAATATATTAATTATGAGTTAATGGGATTTTATATTAATTTAATATTAATTAAATAAAGGAAAAAGGGGGCTCCCACCTACATGGGCCCAAAGAGGGCCCAAGAGGGGGGAGCCGCACCAAGCAAGGAAGGGAGGCTTGGGCCCCCCTAGTCCGAGTTGGACTAGGAGAGGGCAAGGCCCATGGGGGGTTCGGCCGAACCCCCCCTCCCTTCTCCTCCTTTAGTCCCACATGGGGGAGCCAAGGGGTTTGCACACCCCCTTCCCCCTTTATATAGCAAGGCATATTAATTGGATTAATTCATTGAAAAATACAATTAATTGTATTGCAGGCTGGCCGAGCTGTTTCTCCGCCCGTTTTGCCGCCTCTCTCCACCTAAGCTATACCACCGGGCACCGTTGCCCTGCGGGATTCCAGATAAGATCTACCCCTGCGATTTCAGCTGGATCTGAATGACCGGGGGTTGTCGCTAAGATCCGTATGTTTGTGAGTGCTCAGAGGTAACTCTTTTGAGGAGCCTGGGCGACGTCGTCTCCCCCTGCAGCCGCCGCGCCGCCTCCCCCTCTGCCGCCGGCGCACCACCCCTGGTGCCGGCGCCCCGCCTTCTTCCGCCCGACGCCCGTCGACGCAGATCATCGTCGACACCCCGGCGTCATCGACTTCATCATCGCGGCAAGTTCTCCGCGACCTCGAGGTCGGCTACGTACGACTTCATCGTCAACGCTTGTGCGGGAGCGTAATCCCCGCTATCGGTCTACATGGAGGTAATGTAACCCGTTCCGCAACCGTTATCACATGTACTAGATAGATAGATCCTGGCTAATTAGGGTTTCGTTCGCTAGAAAAATTATTGTTTTCTGCACCGCAACCCCTTCAGTGGTATCAGAGCCGATCTATGCGTAGTACTGCTAGTACGGTTAGAACTCATATTGAATGAGGTCGTCTTTCTTATATTTGCTACCCTCTAGCGTGCACTTGCGATGCCTTCGGTATTGAGTTGATGAAGCGGCCCGGACCGACTTTACGCGTACGCTTACGCAAGACTGGTTCCACTACTGACATACGGCTTGCACCGTATCTGTGGCTGGCGGGTGTCTGTTTCTCTCTCTCTAGTCCGCAAAGCATTTTCAATGGAGGGCCCGAAAGGGATGCTTAAACATGCAATTATACGATCGACGTTGTGGTACAAAGTTCGTAGGTAGGGAAGCGATTCTCTTACGAATAAGCCTATATGCCACGTAAAACTTGCAAAACTAATTAAAGCTAGAGGCGTCTAACTTTGTTTTGCAGAGGCGTTATTTTATGTGACATGGTTACGGTAAGTTTTGATATTACTCATACTGTCGGAGGCAATGGAGGGCTCTGTAGATTCGGAGCCATGCCGGGGCGCCGGGGGCCAGGCACATGGCGCCAAGAAGGTCAAGGCGCATCAACCATGTCACATCGCACTTCATTGCATCATTATTGTGTGCTGTTGTGTGTGCATCCTATTGATTGCTTATATGCTAGATATACAACGGTAGCATCATAAATAGGATGATCCCTAACAAATACCAAAATTGTGTTCTCCCTCGTTGCGCACCACCAAGAAAGTTCTACGTTATGAGGCAGGCCAAGATGATCGGGTGTCACACATCTCGTCGTTCGCATACAGTGGGTGTAAGCCATGTTGCACGCGCAGGGTCTTCGAGGTTTGATTGGCGAGCCTAGCATATCCATAAATATGGCCTCGGAACACGGGAAGATCGAAAGATCGAGCACGAGTCACAGAGTTGTTGTGATCAACATTTTATGTCCACCTTTGAAGCTATGCTGCCGGCCGTGATGATCGGGGGTGGTGTGGTGGATGAGGGTCGTGTAATCACCATTATTATTTTTGGGATAATAATATTGGTGGGGTGTGTTTTAGATAATGAGATTATAAAACTAAAACACACCTACGTATTATAAACTTTACCCTACCTCTTTTGCGATGACATCTGTAGACTACGCAACTATACTTCGGATACTTCCTCAAGGGCCCGGATGCTACCTTAGAAGCCGACGGGTCCAACTTCATCAGATGGTACAAGGGTTTTAGAAACATCCTCGAACACAACAACATTCTATATGTTCTCGATGAACCGTTAGAAGAAGGACCAGGAGATTCTGCTAGCGAGGAGGAGGAAGATGATATCCGTAGGCGTCGAGACATATTCATTGAAGTGGAGATCACCATGACCGTATGCCTGGCACCTGAGTTGAAAGAGTTATTTCGACGCAAGGAGTCAAGCGTCATGATTGATGCGATAAAGACACACTTCGGGGATGAATTAAAGCGTGAGCAATTCAGGCAGCTTAGAATGTTCCAGACCATTCACATGGAAGAGCATACATGTCCGAAGACACATTTGAAGAGATTGTATGACATCTACTTCCAGCTGACGATGGTCTTCGATTACTGGATGGCAGATTCTTGTGCCATTCGGACTGTCCTGATATCTCTACCTCCTAGCTATGAGAAGCATGTGCGCAAGTACATTTTGAAGGTCGATGATATGAACTTCTACAAGTTTGTGTCTGAATTCAAATCTCTGAAAGTTGATTCCATCGAAGGAGAGATCTTCGATGCTACAGGTATATATTTGATATATACAGAATTATGAATTCGCCTCTTGGTATATGATGAAGTATTTGATACTTGTTCTGTTTGTGAAACAGGTCCTAATTATCACATATATGCGGCGCAGTTTGATGTGACCTGGCGCTGAAGCTGGTGATCAAGGAGTTGATGGCCATTTGGTGTTCACGTCCTCAAGTTATCATAGTTATCATTAATAGTTTTTGATAAGATCTTTTGTAATAGTGAGCGAGTGTGTGTGTCTTGAATGTTGCAAGACAAAGTTATTCATGTAATAAGACAAGTTCAGTTGTTTTATGTTATGGAACAAGTCAGTTGTTTTATATTATGAACAAAGATTCCGCATCTCATTTACACTGATTGTATGATAAGTATTCATGATTGTAGAAATGATGAAATAGCGTGTCCTATGAATAAGAGTTCTATTACTAGAACAAACACCATCAAATTTAGTCATAAAGGCAATGAAAGAAGTAATGGATAATTTTGGTCCATTTAAGTATTTCGCGTGCCAAAATTGATTTAGTTTGAAATGCAGTATTGAAGTTGCAATACTAGAGGAAATTGATTGAGAGTCATTTTTAATGATTAATCAATGGTGTTATTGCATGATCCGAATTCTTCCATGATTTTGGTAAATAGGAGTATTTGCCCGATAAATTATGGAGTCTGAAATTAATTTGATAATAGATCAAATGGGGTTTTTCAGAAGAAAGATTAGTGAATATTGTATTCACAAAATTCGATCAAAGGACAATATTTTTGAATTATGGTTTCAACACAAAAGACGTGTGGAAATTTGTTTCACAATATTATAATGTCATATATAGTGATATGTGGGGAATTATAATCATGCTCTATTTTATATAAAGTGTGGTCTGTCAGAATCTGTCTTAGAATCTCCTAATATGTTCGAGACATTATAGTCGATGTCCAATTTAGAAAATGGATATTTTCCTCAACGAGAATTCGTAGGATCGACAGTAGTGTCGACTTGAATATGATTATACGATAATTCAGAATATACATGAGTAGTTCTTTGTAGATTACTCGTATTGGATGAGAGTGTATTCCAAAACCAAATAGAAGCAAAACTTAGTTTGTTGTCTATGTAATTCCGAGGAAAATATGATTTTTCGAATTATGGTTTATGGATTGGAATTAGAAGCTTGAAATAAAGTGTCAGACCTATGTTGGAAAGTGTTCCAAAGAGTATATGTCTGCTAACGATAATTTGGTGATTAAGAGTGAGGGAGATTATAAATTTTTTTTCTGCTTGCAATCCTCTTCATAAAGATCATAATATTTTCATGAAAGAAACTTCTAACTAAAGTGCTGTTATATTTAATATTGTTGTCAGGTCACAGCACTGTACTAAGTGTTTCAGATCTTGTTGACAGATCAAGGTGCACTATATGAATATAAAGAAAGTTGAGAAAATATCAGAGTACGAACAAAGGCTTTTTGAGCCTGGAAATCCAAGTTACATTTGAATGGATTAAGAGAGTAATTGTTGCTGCAATTCTTATTAGAGGAATAAGATTGTTTAATCGTCATATAAAGTGTTATATGAGAAATGTGACTATAAGAAAGACGCGGTAGCATGTCTTGTCAAGAAATGTGTCTTGGACAAGATCAAATTTGTTGACTACATTTATGTAGACATGCTTGAAGTCTGAGGGATTTGTATTAATGTAATATTGTAGTTCGTATTAAACTCGAATTGATAATAGATCAATGATTTTGGTTTGACCAAAATGTCGATTTAAGTGGGACTCGATGTTAGTTTACTCAGGTGGAATATGTAAAGAACATATTTTTGAGTGGGAGCTTAGGAACTCAAATGTGTGGATAACATGTTTTTGAGTGGGAGCTCGTGTTCTCAAATATGTGGAAACATGTTTTGAGTGGGAGTCGAATTCATCTTGTGTAAATGACGCATTGTGAAACTGTACCAATAGAATAGGATGAAGTTGTGAAACTATTTGAAAGTTAGGTTCTATTTTGAAATAGAACGGGAATTTTAAATAGTTAGTCGAGTTGTTTTGGATTATATCTGAGGAGTCAGAATAGAATCAAAATGATGGTCCTTTGAAGTCCAATTGATCATTAAGAGTAATGATGCATGACAGTAATGGTTGAAAGACATGTGGGTCTATTATGTAATATTAGACATCATACAGAAACCATATTATCTGCTCGATGAAATATAACCGATGTTCTTGGAAGAAGAGCAATTATAACAGTAAATTTAGGATTTGTTGGAAGTAGAGGTGTGTTAGTTGTTGGATTGACATTAGAATGTCAAGTTTTCTACATTGGTGTGAAAGTATGTAGATATCGCGAGTTTGTAATTGTTACAAGGGGCTCTCTATGGCTGAGTGTGTTTTTCAGGGCAGTTATCTGGTTAGTATAATCAGAGTAAGCGCTGGGAAACAGAAGTCTCACTTAGTTACGGTATTTACATATATGTTGTTGGACAACATGGTGATATCAAGCAAGTTGATAACAGTGAATCGCAAAAGCATGTACAATCATGAATTGTGCAGTAACATTCTTCCACAAGCGAGCATTATCAAATGATTCTTATTTGATAAGGGATTCTGATAAAGTAAAATGCAGCTAGTTTATTTGTACTCTAGTGCAAGTGGGAGACTGAAGGATATATGCCCTAGAGGCAAATAAATAAGTAGTATTTATTGCATTATCTCATAAGTTTATAATAGGTTTGTGTATTATGCTATAACTGTATTAATCGGAATTATTGATACACGTGTGATACATAGACAACCAGGTCCCTAGCAAGCCTCTACATGAGCTAGTCCATTGGGCAACAGTTGATCGAGATTCCCGATCAAGGACAATGACGTCGGTTGACAATGGGATCATCTTGTTAGTTGAATAAGGTGATGGACATACGCAAAGTATTGCAATAAGATCGTATTACGATGTTTGTCATTTGCAATAGATAAGATTATGATAGCTTATTCCTTAGACCGTGAGACCGTACTTATTGATGCTTCGTAGGGGTACTTTGAGAGCATCAAACGTTGTGTCTTATATAGCATGACAATAACGGTGTCCATCTTGGGTACTCCGAAAGAGCATCGAGATGTAAGGATCAAGAACGGGATTTGTCCATTCTTGTAATGGAAAGATACTCTGGGCCCACTCGGTGATATTGCATCTATATAGCTGCGCAGCTTGTGAATAGGTCATGGAGATGTAATATCGCAGACGAGTTAATAACCTTCGTCGGTAATGAGATACAACAAAGACATCGGTGTGTCTACGATCATATCTCGGACAAGGTAGTATCGCAGAGACAAAGGGAATGAATATCATATTTATGGTTCAACGACGATATTCGTAGAATGCACAGGGACCGTCATATACATCCAGGTATCCCTGACGGTCATTGGTGAGCGGAGTGTCTCAACCATGTCTGGAGTGTTCTCGAACCGTAGCGTAACAAACTTAAGGTCTTAGCGACACTAGGTGATGAGTTCTGGAATAATATAGGTGTTTGTTGGAGAGAGAGAAATGATCCGGAAAGAGTTCCGGTGGTCCGGAAGGAGTTCCGGGTAGGTCTGGAATGGTTCCAGGAATGTCCGAAAGTTGTTCGGGTGGTTCCGAAATTGTTCGGAGTCACGGGATATTGAATTATATATAAATATATTAATTATGAATTAATGGGATTTTTATATTAATTTAATATTAATTAAATAAAGGAAAAAGGGGGCTCCCACCTACATGGGCCCAAAGAGGGCCCAAGAGGGGGGAGCCGCACCAAGCAAGGAAGGGGCTTGGGCCCCCCTAGTCCGAGTTGGACTAGGAGAGGGCAAGGCCCATGGGGGGTTCGGCCGAACCCCCCCTCCCTTCTCCTCCTTTAGTCCCACATGGTGGAGCCAAGGGGTTTGCACACCCCCTTCCCCCTTTATATAGCAAGTCATATTAATTGGATTAATTCACTGGAAAATACAATTAGTTGTATTGCAGGCCGGCCGAGCTTTTTCTCCGCCCGTTTTGCCCCCTCTCTCCACCTAAGCTATACCGCCGGGCACCGTTGCCCTGCGGGATTCCAGATAAGATCTACCCCTGCGATTTTAGTTGGATCTGAATGACCGGGGGTTGTCGCTAAGCTCCGTATGTTTGTGAGTGCTCGGAGGTAACTCTTTGGAGGAGCCTAGGCGATGTCGTCTCCCCCCCCCTGCAGCCGCCGTGCAGCCTCCCCCTCTGCCGCCGGCGCACCACCCCTGGTGCCGGCGCCCCGCCTTCTTCCGACCGACGCCCGTCGACGCAAATCATCGTCGACACCCCGGCGTGATCGACTTCATCATCGCGGCAAGTTCTCCGTGACATCGAGGTCGGCTACGTACGACTTCATCGTCAACGCTTGTGCGGGAGCGTAATCCCCGCTATCGGTCTACATGGAGGTAATGTAACCCGTTCCGCAACCGTTATCACATGTACTAGATAGATAGATCCTGGCTAATTAGGGTTTCGTTCGCTAGAAAAATTATTGTTTTCTGCACCGCAACCCCTTCACGAGAAGCCCTTCAGGGGAATGGAGCTCATGCACATCCCAAGAAAGGAAAACCAAGAGGCTGATGACATCACCAAGCGCGCATGAAAGAGGCAAGCTCAGCCGCAAGGTGTCTTTGAAGAAAGGCTCGTCAAGGCATCCATAAAGCAGCCCCAAGAGGCCGTGCCCGCAAGCACAGACGAAGCGCTCCCGCCACCACCTGCAATCGGGGCTCCAGGCTGCGGGCCCCTAGAGGGGAGCGTTTGTTGCTCACAGTGGTGCACCAAGAAACAGGATGGATCGACGAGATCAAAGATTACCTCCACAAAGGGGTCATTCCCGAGGAAGACGTTGAAGCGGAGCGAATTGCCCGCCAAGCAAAATTGTAACAAATCCTCGAAGGAATTCTCTATCGCAAGCGCCCAAATGGCATCACGCTCAAATGCGTCCCTCCTGAAGAAGGCAAACTGCTGATCAAGGACATCCACAACGTGGAATGCGGCCACCATTCGTGCTTTGCACCCTCGCAGGCAAAGTCTTCAGGAGCGGCTTCTACTGGCCTCAAGCACTTCAAGATGCAATGGACATCATTCAAGCATGTGAAGCCTGCCAATTCCACGCCAAGCAAATCCACCAACCAGCGCTGGGACTACAGACCATTCCGCTCTCGTTGTCGTTTACGGTCTGGGGGCTGGACATCCTGGGGCATTTCCCAACGGCGCAAGGTGGATATCGCTAACTCTTCGTGGCCATTGACAAGTTCACAAAGTGGCCTGAAGTGGAGGCGACGCGCACAATCACATCAGGCGCGGCGGTGAAATTCATTAGAGGCCTGGTCTGCCGCTTCGGAGTGCCTAACCGCATCATCACCGACAATGGCTCGCAATTCACCAGTGGCATCTTCAGAGCCTACTGTAAGAGAATGGGCATCAAGCTCTGCTTCGCCTCAGTCGCCCATCGGCAAAGAAACGGACAGGCTGAGCGCGCAAACGCAGAGGTCCTCAAAGGGCTAAAGACCAGGACCTTCGATGTCCTCAAGGGCCACGGCAAGGGCTGGATCAACGAGCTCCCCTCGGTGCTCTGGTCCATCCGTACCACGCCACCCAAGCCCACCGGGGAAACACCGTTCGCCCTCGTCTATGGAGCCGAAGCTGTCCTCCCCACAGAGATAAAGCATGGATCCCCACGGGTCCTTGCCTTTAACGAGGACCAGCAAGAGGACCTCCACAACGACGACCTGCTGCTGCTTGAAGGGCTACGACACCGCGCCGCCCTCCGGGCGGCCAAATACCTGGACCTGAGACGCTACCACAGCCGCAACATGCGCTCGCGCACCCTGGAGGTTGGCGATCTCGTCCTCAGGCGAATCCTCTTCAGGGAAGGCCTCCACAAGCTGTCCCCGATGTGGGAAGGCCCCTACAGGGTCACCCACATCGCGAGGCCTGGCGCGGCTCGCTTCGAGACTCAAGACGGCGTCCCCGTCAAGAATCCATGGAACATCATGCACCTACGCAAGTTCTACCCGTGATCATTGTCACGTCAAGGCATTTAGCAAAAGAGGCAGCCTACGGCTCAACCTCCAAGCATTTTTTGTCTCTGAAGGTTAAAAGCTCAAGGAATAAACCTCACAAATCTTTGTATCCACAAGGAACAAACTCAAAACGTGATCATCGTCACAGCCGTGATCATTGTCACGTCAAGACATAAAGAGGAAGATGCAGCTTACGGCTCAACCTCCAAGCATTTTTGTCTCTAGAGGTTAAAAGCTCACGGCTTAAACCTCCCAAGCATTTTCGTCTCCTAAGGGAACAAACACAACCGTGATCATTGTCACGCCCGTGATCATTGTCACCTCGAGACTTCTAGCGGAAGAGGCAGCCTACGGCTCAACCTCCAAGCATTTTTGTCTCTAGAGGTTAAAAGCTCACGGCTTAAACCTCCCAAGCATTTTTTGTCTCCTAAGGGAACAAACGCAACCGTGATCATTGTCACGCCCGTGATCATTATCACGTCGAGACTTCTAGCGGAAGAGGCAGCCTACGACTCAACCTCCAAGCATCTTTGTCTCTAGAGGTTAAAAGCTCACGACTTAAACCTCCAAGCTACAAAGGCTTCTCTCGAGGGGAAACCCTCCGAGCTCTCCATTTAACGAGCCACCTCAGGCCGTTGAGAGTCTCTGCCACTAATGGGTGGTCCCCATGGCTCGACATAGTCAAAACATTAACTTGGCAACCCCAAGCATAATGACTCAATTTCGCTCCCAAGTGAACTTAGCGCCTCGGGGCCGCTTTGCAATATATTTGGTGAGTTTTATTTTTGCATTACTCTGTTGAAGTGTGCACTTAGATCTCTCCACATGCGTACCTCGCGAGCGGGGCCTGAGTACGGTGCCAGTGCCTCAAATGACACACCAGCAGCACTGCAAAATCCAAGAGTCCGAGCTCTGGCTGGAGGGCAAGATCCCACAAACACGCCATCTCTACAGAGGACCTTTGTAGCGTACCTGCACTTTAAATAAGGCAGGTACCTGTGTATAGTGCAAATCCCTGGATCGATTCGTTTGCACACACAGTTTACGATGTAATATCACAACAAAGTATCAATCTTATTACATCGATTATCCAGTTTTACAAAATATTCAACACAATTTGCATAGCATAAAGCTAGCTTTGAAAGAGTAAACAACGGAAATACTATAGCAGTGAGTCTCCATCAACTTCATGTTGCCACAGGCGAAAAAAAACATGTTGGTTGTAGACTCGAAACCTTTAAACGAAACCTCACTCGTCATCTGAACAATCTGCAATAAGAAAAATATTGCAACAACGTGGGTCAGATTCCATTAAAAATGGAGTCTGGCAAGTGACACTATGGTGGACACTTAGAGGAATAACTCTAATGACCTATATGCATATTTGGCTGGTGGAGTTCAGGCTATTTTGCATAAAGACTATTTTTCCTATCTCTTTGGAAAACATTTTTCTTCTATTCGAGACATTCGTGGCATAAAAACCACTGTCTCATTCTACCCTTGTTCACCCATCAAGTTTTAATTTCTTAAGTTGGAATGGTGGAATCCTCCGTTGACGTCCGTGATCAGCTGCTCAAATTTTCCGTACCGGGGACACGGTTAAGTACTTAGTTTTACACTCTGCAGAGGTTGTGCACGTTCACCATTGTACCCATTCAACCCAAACTATCCTTTACACACTTATAGTGATAAGGAAAAGGAGAAGAATGAGACGAGATCATTCAGAAGCGTTTTCCCTCCCACCTGGCTTGACCCGTTCCACCTAACACCCTCTACGTCTTCTTGTAAGGCCGGAGAGAGTCCACGCAACATAGTTGATCAAGCCAGAGCCCATTGGCAATGGCTGCACTGGAAGCAATCGTCATCGGAGTTCTTCAGATTCCTCTGTTCCTGGGTGGCCATTCTCAAGTGTACGTACTCCAGGAACCATAGACATGGCCTGAGTAGCCACTCAACATAAACCATACAACCTCTTACCACCCAGGTGTTTCATTCTTAACTTAGTAGAATTTAGGTTTTCACAAAACAACATTTGCATAGCATCAATAATTTTACTAAGTATTGCATAGGAGCCTAGACACAGGAATAAGGAATTTCTACACAGGTTTAGCATAGCAATACTATCCTACACATGCTTGTATAAAAATACACTAAGTAATGCATATAGAAAATAGTAGGAAGTTTATGAGGTGTGCCACTTGCATTTGAATGAAGTCTTTACTCACAAACTCTTTTCACCGAACTCGGGTCTCTCCGTTCAGTCTAAACAATATAAACAAACAACAATACAACAATCATAAAACAAAACAACACAACACATACAAACAAGTTTCTTAAACTTCTAAGGAAAACATGTCATGCATGATAGGCAAATTATTTCTAAGGACTAGAGATGCAGGTCATGCCATGAAAATATTTTAAGTCAATGCAAGGAAATGTGTTGGTAAAAAATGACTAAGGACTAAGATCTGAAGTTGGACAGAATAACTTTGTTATAAATTATCTTGAATAAGCACTCAAATAGCTTAGCCATGATGCGCATGAATAATTGGAGAAAATACTAAGTTTATAAGGTGATCAACAATTATTATCAACTATTTGTAAATTGGATATTCACTATTGTGTGAGAAACAGACACCCGGCTAGCCACTTAAATATTGGAACAGGTCTCATGTACGTGGACATGTAAGGTTAGTCTCTAGGCAGCTTCATCTCACTATGCCGCTAGGATCCAACATACTTCAAGATGGTAATAACAAGATAAAAAATTGTCTTCATGAAGTCTCAGAGAAGAAGGGAGAGAAGAAAGAGAGAGGAAATAAAGACTTAGAAAATATTTGCCGGTTAGTTTTCATGAAGTTCTTCTTGAATTTCTTCTAAGTGCTTCTACTCCTTGAAGATACTTCTGAAGTCTTGTTTTGTCTAAGTCCTTCAATGGCCTTCTAGCTCCATGTTGAAAATCCTAAGTGTCTAAGTGCATAGCACTTTACTAGAATGCTAAGTTGAAAATAATCCTAACTTAGTGAAAATAATGAAGAGGTTTTCCTATGAGGGATATAATTATATAATAAAATATGTTATGCCAGAAATGCAATTTTTAATCACAAGAAAGCATCAAAATAACTTTTGTGATTTCTTTATAAATATGCATGAATTTATAAATGCAATTTAATTAATTTCTATTTTTGGAAAATATAATAAAAGGAATAAATATAAGATTAAAGTTTTCTACGATTAAATTTTCATAACAAAATTTTATAAATAGTGTTAATAGACAGGGGGCATTTAATTAAATTTATAGCAATTTGATTTAATCAAAAATAATATTTCTATTAATAGTTATGTCAAAAATAGTCAAACTATTCAAATTAAATATATAACTATCAAATCATGAAAATAATATTAAAAAATATTTTATAACAGAGGCATCAAGTTACAAATATTCTAAAGTTTCTAAAACAATTTTATTTGCAATTTTTGGATTTAAAGATTTAAAGTTATTACAAATATACTCAAATTCACCATTTGAAATTTGAATATTTTAAACTAAGTCAAATTTGAATATAGGCAGATCTAAAATATTCTACATGTCAAGGGCTTTCCAAAAATATAAAATTTATCAAATTTGATTGAGTGGTTAAAAAGATATGATAGTTTGAATAGACAGGGGCTTTTCTGCAAAACTGCCAATTTAATCTAATTAAAGAAAACAATTTCCACGATTGCGCTGACTAAGCTGCTGACTGGGATCTGACGTGGATAAGTGAATTAGATCTGGATCATGAGATCCAGATCCAACGGATCTTGTCAGCTCGTACCGGTTCGGCTAAAGGATCTAATCGGGGCCGTTGGAAGGAGATCGGACGGCGGAGAGGAGCTGGTCATACAGTGGCGGCCTTTCTCGCCGGAGTCGAAGATGACAGCGGCGACGGCGCTCGGGCGTGGACGCCGGCGATGCTGTGGTGTCTCCCCGTCCTCGAGAAGACGATGGAGAGGAGCGGCGAGAGGTGGCGAAGCCGATGGCAGTTCTGGCGACCCCGCACACGTCCTGGAACGACGAGGCGCGGTCGAAGTTGGCTCGAACGCCGGCGAGCTCGGGTCATGCACAAGGTGCCCAATACACTGCACGAAACAATCGAACCTGGGTCTTAGGAGATGCGCACGAGTGCGGGAGGGGCAGAGAACGAGGAATGGGCGGCGGGGTCGTACCGTGTTGACGGAAAACAGAGGAATACGGCGGCGGAAGTTGCGAACTCTGGCGAGCTTTCGCGACGGCCTGGGGGCGTCTTAGGGGCTAGGGTTTGGGGCAAAAGGAAGAGGAGGTCGTGGGGTATTTGTAGGGGGCAGAGGGGAAGCAAATCGCGCAAACCTCGCGACGGATTTTGGAAACGAGATCGACGGCGTGATTCTCGGCGGGAGGAATACGACGATGACGTCATCGCCGACGTCAACATTTTTCTTTTTCTTTTTCTGATTTTCCAATTAATTCATATTTTTTGATTTAAGACTCCAAATCAAGTCAAATCAATTTCTAAAAATTTGTAATATTCATATCTATGTTTTAAACCAGTTGTGGGCATGTTTGAAAACTTTTTAAAATTAATAAATTTGAATTATTCATAAAATGCAAATTTGCTCATTTAGGTCTTTGATATTAATAATTTGTTAAATTCATTTGGGGTTAAATTAAATTTATGAAATTACCACAATGTTGTATGGTTTATATTAAGTTATTTAAAACTCATTTTTAGTAACCATTCATTTTTGTTTTGGCATAATAGTAAAGTAATAGAATATAAATATTTTTTAAGTAATAGAAAATATAATGGGTTCAAGTTTTAATTCAATTTTATTTTGTGCACCATTAAGTTTCATATCATGATAAATCATTTGAAAACTCCATAAATACCTTTGGAAAAGATTCAAGATTTATTCCATTTCTTATATTGAATATATTCATGAAAATAATTTTATGTTTTGAAAATTAATGAAATGCCTAATTGGATAATTCAATAATTATAAAATCTATAAAGTTTTAAAGTTATAAACTATATACTTGTAATTTCTAAACCTATGTTTTGAACTTAAGAAGAATGAAAACCATTTGGCAAATAGATCACGTTTTACATAGTCTAAAAGAACACTTGTAAATATTATTTTAATTTATGAATAGCTATTGCTATGTGGTTGAATTTCAAATACTTATAAAGACTTTTTATTACAATAAATGGTTTGAAATTTTGAAAGACATGTCACGTTAGATATTGAGGTTTTAAGAAAATACAATGGAATAATAAAATGTTTAACTTGAACAACTTTTTAAAATAATGATGCATTGAGCTATTTGAATTAATAAACTCTTTCAATAAGTTTGAAGTCTTTCATAGTTGGTTTTCTTATGCATTTTATGTTTTATTTTAACCAAAAACAAAAGTTTTAAATTTTAGTGATTTTTTGAACATTATAAAATGTTGGGATGTTACAGACTACCACCCTTAAAAGGAATATCGTCCCCGAGATTTGGAGAGGCTAGAAAGAAAAGCAAATGCTTGGAGTACTTTAGATAACTCGAGAGGTTTTGAGAAATGAAATTTCTGACATGGAAACTTGAAAAGCTCGAAGGGGATGATTATTCTGATTGGGAAGGCCCGAAAGAAAGATAGCTTGGGATCTCTGGGTTTACGCGACTGGGTTTAAATTAAGTGGGTTTAAACAACTGGGTTTGAATTAACTGTGTGGGCTACCACCCTTAAAAGGAATTTTTGGTAGTCAGTCTAGAAACTTTGTTTAATCTTGTTTATTTCTCTGATGTATAGTGTACAAGTATTCAAAATATAATGGCATGTGGTGTTATACGGAAAGTTTTAGCACTCACGTTTTCCACTCGGTCCTTGGAGAGATTTATCCTTCTTCCACTCAGAGCAGCCACTGACATAGTGTCCTGTTGCTCCGCATCTACGACAAGTCACGGGACTGATGATTTTCTTGTGCGAGCGGGTAAGGCATTTCTCTTTCATCTTTTTTGGGCACTTATCAGCATAATGTCCCTTGTCCTTACATTTGTAGCAAATTACGTCACTTAAGTTCTTCTTCTTCTTTGGTGTTTCCAGGGCTAACAGTTCTTCCAAATCTTGTTTGCTATATTCTATCTCAATTAAAGAAGTCCAGCCTCGTTTGATGTGACAACTTCGAGCTAGGTGATCTCCTTTACACTTATAGCAACACTTGGAGGTACTTTTGGATGTCCTCGGAAGTGACCTTACTCTTATTTCATTTTTCACCTTAGTATGAAACACAATATAATTTTGATGAAGCATTTGTTCAGTATCGTGACCAATCATTTTCTCTTTGCAGTCCCATGAATAATGTCCCAGTTCTCCACAGGTAAAACATGTTATATGGCTAGTATCTCTTTTGTTTTCCTCCTTGTTTTCTTGTACTTCCCCATACTACATGAGATTTTGTTGCATCCCCTTTTTGCCTTGCTGACTGACTTCTTGCACCACGGGGTAGAGTTGACATTGAGTTGGAACGTGATTTGTTGCTTCACACAAAAAGCAAGTAATCTGACTTGTGGGGCATTCACTAACTGGATGTCTGGTATGACCATGGGGCCACTCATCAGTGCATTCTTTGGACGTATATCCTATCTCTCCACAAGTTTTGCATGCCTTCGGTTTGATCATAAGACTCTCTCTAAACTCATTATTGTTTTGATCAATCTTAGGCAGGTGGTCATTGATCAAATTCCACAGCTGACTCTGGTTCTCTAATAGTAGTCGCATTGTGGTGTGCAAATCATTGGTGTTGGTATTAGGGAGAGACATCTGTTTGGTTTAGAAAATAAATGAGTTGATTATACGTACTATGGAGAAATCCTAGTTCAATAAATCAGAACAAGGCAAGCAATCTCTAACAAATCAATCAACATGGTTCAAACACAAGCTAACACAAACATAACAAAAACTTCAAACTTCTTTTGAAAAACCAACCTAATCGTTTATCGAACGAAAATACACCAACATCATGGTAATACAGAAGTGACAGTACTGCCATACCACAATTTGATAGGTCAATACGTCATCGGATCTCGTTATTCTAATGGGTAGGTGGTCAAATCTATCTTTTTCTTGAGTGCTTAAGTTCTTGTTCAACTTTCTGGGAAATCTTCGAAGTGTTGGCCGAATCCTGGTTCTTCATTGGTCTTCCATGCATGTAGAACTTCATGTTGAATTGAAGATTTTCCATATGAAGCAGTAGAATCAGACTTAGACTATAAGAATATGGTCATCTAGATTAAGATAAAAAAATTCAGAATGTTGATAGTAGATGAGAGTACAAAGAAAAAAATGGAAAGTTTTGTTTTGAATAACTGAATGAAAATAGGTTTTCAATCCTATGGCCAAATCCTATTTCTATCCAAACCTAGGGTTTCGAACCTACAGGCAACACAGTGCTCTGATACCATCTATAGCGTACCTGCAGTTTTAAATAAGGCAGATACCTGTGTATAGTGCAAATCCCTGGATCGATTCGTTTTCACACACAGTTTACGATGTAATATCACAACAAAGTATCAATCTTATTACATCGATGATCCAGTCTTACAAAATATTCAATACAATTTGCGTAGCATAAAGCTAGCTTTGAAAGAGTAAACAACGGAAATACAATAGCAGTGAGTCTCCATCAAATTCATGTTGCCACAGGAGAAACAAACATGTTGGTTGTAGACTCGAACCCTTTAAACGAAACCTCACTCGTCATCTGAACAATATGCAATAAGAAAAATATTGCAACAACGTGTGTCAGATTCCATTAAAAATGGAGTCTGGCAAGTGACACTATGGTGGACACTTAGAGGAATAACTCTAATGACCTATATGCATATTTGGCTGGTGCAGTTCAAGGCTATTTTGCATAAAGCCAATTTTTCCTCACTCTTTGGAAAACACTTTTCTTCTATTCGAGACATTCGTGGCATGAAAACCACTGTCTCATTCTACCCTTGTTCACCCATCAAGTTTTATTTCTGAAGTTGGAATGGTGGAATCCTCCGTTGACGTCCGTGATCAGCTGCTCGAATTGTCCGTACCAGGGACACGGCTAAATACTTAGTTTTACACTCTGCAGAGGTTGTGCACGTTCACCATTGTACCCATTCAACCCAAACTATCCTTTACACACTTATAGTGATAAGGAAAAGGAGAAGAATGAGACGACATCGTTCATAAGAATTTTCCCTCCCACCTGGCTTGACCCGTTCCACCTAACACCTTCTACATCTACTTGTCAAGCCAGAGAGAGTCCACGCAATATAGTTGATCAAGCCAGAGCCCATTGGCAATGGCTGCACTAGAAGCAATCGTTACTCGGAGTTCTTCAGATTCCTCTATTCCTGGGTGGCCATTCTCAAGTGTACGTACTCCAGGAACCATAGACATGGCCTGAGTAGCCACTCAACATAAACCATACAACCTCTTACCACCCAGGTGTTTCTTTCTTAACTTAGTAGAATTTAGGTTTTCACAAAACAACATTTGCATATCATCAATAATTCTACTAAGTATTGCATAGGAGTCTAGACACAGGAATAAGGAATTTCTACACAGGTTTAGCATAGCAATACTATCCTACACATGCTTATATAAAAATGCACTAAGTAATTCATATAGAAAATAGTAGGAAGTTTATGAGGTGTGCCACTTTCCTTTGAATGAAGTCTTTACTCACAAACTCTTTTCACCGAACTCGGGGCTCTCTGTTCAGTCTAAACAATATAAACAAACAACAATTCAACAATCATAAAACAAAACAACACAACACATACAAACAAGTTTCTTAAACTTCTAAGGAAAACATGTCATGCATGATATGCAAATTATTTCTAAGGACTAGAGATGCAGGTAATGCCATGAAAATCTTTTAAGTCAATGCAAGCAAATGTGTTGGTCAAAAATGACTAAGGACTAAGATCTGAAGTTGGACAGAATAACTTTGTTATAAATTATCTTGAATAAGCACTAAAATGGCTTAGCCATGATGTGCATGAATAATTGGAGAAAACACTGAGTCTATAAGGTGATCAACAATTATTATCAACTATTAGTAAATTGGATATTCACTATAGTGAGAGAGACAGACACCCGGCCAGCCACATAAATTGTGGAACAAGTCTCATGTACGTGGACATGTAAGGTTAGTCTCCAGGCCGCTTCATCTCACTATGCCGCTAGGATCCAACATACTTCAAGATGTTAATAACAAGATCAAAAATTGTTTAAGTCTGAAATGGAAGACAAGATTAGGAAAGAGGGAAAAGAAAGAAAGAAATATGTAGTTGTTCTTCTAGGCTTCATCTCCACACTTGTAATATTCTCCTTGGTGATGTCTTGATTGAATTCTTGGTAGACTTGAATAATCTTCAGACTTGATGATTTTTGTATTACCGAGGCTGGTCTTGGAATTAACTTAGTCTTTCTTCATGAAGTCTCAGAGAAGAAGGGAGAGAAGAAAGAGAGAGGAAATAAAGACTTAGAAAATATTTGCCGGTTAGTCTTCAGGAACTTCTTCTTGAATATCTTCTAACTGCTTCTACTCCTTGAGGATACTTCTGAAGTCTTGTTTTGGCTAAGTCCTTCAATGGCCTTCTAGCTCCATGTTGAAAATCCTAAGTGTCTAAGTGCATAGCACTTTACTAGAATGCTAAGTTGAAAATAATCCTAACTTAGAGAAAATAATGAAGAGGTTTTCCTATGAGGGATATAATTATATAATAAAATATGTTATGCATGAAATGCAATTTTTAATCACAAGAAAGCATCAAAATAACTTTTGTGATTTCTTTACAAATATGCATGAATTTATAAATGCAATTTAATTAATTTCAATTTTTGGAAAATATAATAAAAGAAATAAATAGAAGATTAAAGTTTTCTATGATTAAATTTTCATAACAAAATTTTATAAATAGTGTTAATTGACAGGGGGCATTTAATTAAATTTATAGCAATTTGATTTAATCAAAAATAATATTTCTATTAATAGTTATGTCAAAAATAGTCAAACTATTCAAATTAAATATATAACTATCAAATTCACCATTTGAAATTTGAATATTTTAAACTAAGTCAAATTTTAATATTGGATGATCTAAAATATTCTACATGTCAATGGCTTTCCAAAAATATAAAATTTATCAAATTTGGATGAGTGGTTAAAAAGATATGATAGTTTGAATAGACATGGGCTTTTCTGCAAAACTGCCAATTTAATCTAATTAAAGAAAACAATTTCCACGTGTGCGCTGACTGAGCTGCTGACTGAAATCTGACGTGGATAAGTGCATTAGATTTGGATCATCAGATCCAGATCCAACGGATCTCGTCAGCTCGTACCGGTTCGGCTAAAGGATCTAATCAGGGCCGTTGGAAGGAGATCGGACGGCGGAGAGAACCTGGTCATACCGTGGCGGCCTTTCTCGCCGGAGTCGAAGATGACAGCGGCGGCGGCGCTCGGGCGTGGACGCCGGCGATGCTGCGGTGTCTCCCCGTCCTCGAGAAGACGATGGAGAGGAGCGGCGAGAGGTGGCGAAGCCGATCGCAGTTCCGGTGACCTCGCACATGTCCTGGAACGACGAGACGCGGTCCGAGTTGGCTCGAACGCTGGCGAGCTCGGGTCGTGCACGAGGTGCCCAATACACTGCACGAAACAATCGAACCTGGGTCTTAGGAGATTCGCACGAGTGCGGGAGGTGCAGTGAACGAGGAATGGGTGGCGGGGTCGTACCGTCTCGCCGGAAAAAAGAGGAATACGGCGGCGGAAGTTGCGAACTCCGGCGAGCTTTCGCGACGGCCTTGGGGCGTCTTAGGGGCTAGGGTTTGGGGCAAAAGGAAGAGGAGGTCGTGGGGTATTTGTAGGGGGCAGAGGGGAAGCAAATGGCGCAAACCTCGGGACGGATTTTGGAAACGAGATCGACGGCGTGATTCTCGGCCGGAGGAAGATGACGATGACATCATCGCCGACGTCAGCATTTTTTTTTTCTGATTTTCCAATTAATTCATATCTTTTGATTTAAGACACCAAATCAAGTCAAATCAATTTCTAAAAATTTGTAATATTCATATCTATGTTTTAAACCAGTTGTGGGCATGTTTGAAAACTTTTTAAAATTAATAAATTTGAATTATTCATAAAATGCAAATTTGCTCATTTAGGTCAACTTTGATATTAATAATTTAATAAATTCATTTGGGGTTAAATTAAATTTATGAAATTAACACAATGTTATATGGTTGATATTAAGCCTTCTCCTCCGCGCTTTCCACCACCAGAGGCTCAAGAGGCGGTGTAGAGGCCTCTTGGCGTGGCGCGCCCTCCTCTGCTTGAGGCACTGCCACCCCCACCGGGAGCGCGGCCGCCTCTACGTGAGGCGCCCCCTCAGCAGGGCCCGAAGTGGCCGTCTCCGCAGGCCTCATGTTTTCGTCGGCCACTGCCTCAGCTGTGGCCCTCTTCACGTCTACTGCCTTGCGAAGCCTGCGGCGCTTCGCAGGCACAAGATCGCTGGCAAAAAGCCCAAGAAAAGACATTCAAGAGAGGGCGAAACAGAGGGAAAAACTAAGAGCCAAGAATGACCAGGAGCCGTAAATACTCACCCTGAAGGGGAAGCACCGGCATCGACCCACGCCAGGCCTGGAGAGCGCCAGGAAGGAGTGGTTCTGGGCCTGATCCCCCTAGAGGCGTCTCCGATTTGCTCTTGGAGGGAATGTCAAAGGGCCTCACCCTAGAGCTATCCACCACGGCCTTGGTGCGAGGCTCGCGCCTCCCCGGCGAAGCACCTGTCTCAAGGGCCTTCCCCGCCTCGGTCGCCTCCACCACAGGGTGCGAAGGCGCTACAGCAAAGACGTCGTCGTCGCCGGACGAGATGACGCAAATCTCGTTGGTGAAGGGCTCAAGCCTCACGGGGGACGCCCCTCCCATCGCGGCCTCCTCCTCGCCACTCCAGGCCCGGGAGGCTGATGGAGAGTCAATACCAACGACTTCATGCACGGATGAGGTGACCACTTCATCCCTCACCCCCTTGAAGTCTGGCATTCCGTCCAAGATGTCCATGCGGTCACCCAGAGGGAGCTGATGCAGAGGTCGCACGGAGCCGGCAATCTTCCCGGGCACCTCCGGATTGGCAAAGAGGATGTTCATCCACATCGGCTGATCATGGGCCTGAAGAGGAGCAATGCGGTGCTGCACAAAGTCCGCCAAACTAGCTTCCCCGTGAGGCCCTCCTCCCGGAGATACTCCAAACGCCCCACTAGGTGTGCGTTGTTTGCGCCGCGAAGGGCAGACTTGCACCAATGAGAGTTCTTCACGGGTGGCGCCTCCGGGACGTCTAGGAACGCGCAGGGCGACTTGACGCCGATAAGCAGCCACCTCTGACGGAAGTCCCCCACCTTCTAGAGCAGGGACGTGACAGGCTTGTCTCCACTCCATGACATGGGAATGTATACGCTCCCCATGCCGTCCGCAATACGGAAAGAGACGCACCTAGTTCGCTCACCGGCAACCGTGCACCGCAGCGAATAGAAGTTCCGGAAGAGCGCTACTGAAGGGCGAACGCCCAGATAAACCTCGCAGAGATAGGCGAAGATAGAAAGGGTTAGAACGGAGTTTGGGTGAAGATGAAGGAGTTGGATTTGATAGAACTCCAGTACCACTTCCAGGAAAGGCGAGTACGGCGGCACCAGCCCGGCGGTGATGGCATGAAGAAAAATGGGATAAAACCCCCGATGGAATCTCCCGAACCGAGCAGCTTGAAGCGCGCTGGCGCCGTGCTCGTTGGTCTGCCCCGCAACCAGGTGGTGAATTTTCTCCAAGGCCTGAAGATCCATGCGCGCCCCCATGAGAGCCGCGCCCTGCACTACCTCTAGGGCTTCTGCCTGGGAGGAAGGCCCCGCAGTGGCTTTTCTTCTTCTCTTGACTGGGCCCATCGTCGCGAGTACGGAGGATTGAAGGAGATGGAGAATGGAGATTCGCAGGAGAGAGCGGAGGCGGAGAGCTCTGGGAAGCGAAAATCTCTGCGAGAAGAATTGGAAACGGTAACGGCACTCAGCCGCAATGCTTGGGCTTTGTATCCCCTCGAGGAGCAGTTACCGGGACGTGGTGGGACCCCCCACGACTCGCGCCCCAGATCGTGCGAGGCCGTTATTCGTCGAAGTGCTGCATGGCTCAGGCCGGCTGGGCACTAAGGGCCCACGACGCTTCGCCTGAGCCCATGGGCTCAACCGTGCCTATCATGGGCCCGGGGGCTACTCTCGGCCCAGTGGGAACTGGAGTATGGAGAGCCCATTCCCCCCAGGCCACGCACACTGGCCAGTCAGACGAAACGACTAAGGACCAGGCATCACCGCCTGGCGGGACCCTCGAGAGGCAACTCCCGAGGCGCCAGCTAGCCTGGAGGGAGTCCCGCAGGAATCTCCCCTCAGGCCTCCTAGGGCCTAAAGGGAAACGTTGCGGCCAAGGAAGTACGGCAGGACGCACGTGGCCTCTGCCACGCCCACGCGGTGACGCAAGCACCCCCGTTGCCGTTTTGGTGACAAAGGGGTCAATAAAGCGGTGGCGCATGCTGCGCAACTGCCAGGACCTTCTACTCTGGCGATAAAGCAGGTGGACGGCGCAACCCTCCAACAGAGAACGTCATCGCGGGCTCCACCTTAGAGACTGCCCTCTCTGCGGGCAGTACAGCGCGGTCGGCCGCCTGTCGGCCACCGCGCCCACCTTTATCAACAATGGACCGCGTCCATGGACAAATGGACCGCAGTGGACTCCTACTCCACCATGCCTTTGCCGTGTGGGAGCCACCTTGGAGGCCAAACCGAAGGAGAGCGCTAGAGGGGCCTATAAAATGGACAAGACATCCATCGTAGCAGAGGTCGGCTCTTTACGTGCTACAACCCTTGTAAACCCTAGCAACACTTGTTAGGATAGCCTCTGGCTGGAGGAGGAAGAAGACCATCGCTGCCCTCCCCAGGCAAGAACTGCCTCAAGGGGGCCTCCGGCAAACTCCATTGTACTGTAACCTCCACCATCTAATACAGACAAGCAGGAGTAGCGGTCTTACCTCCTCACGAGGGACGTGAACCTAGGTAAAGGCCGGTGTCTATCTCTGTCGTGGGCGTGTCGTCTTCGGGTCCGGCGAGCAACGTCGTAGTGTCCCTCGAGGGTCTTGACCTCCCCGTTCAACCCCTTTAACGAACTACTCTTCAGGAAGTGACTACCCCCGATTCTTGGTAGTCATAACCCGACATTCTCCCCGGCACCCTGCCGGGAGGGGGAATCGTCCCCGGAGGCTTCCACGTCGCCATGACCGCCTCCGGACTGATGCGTGAGTAGCCTACCTTGGACTACGGGTCCATAATAGTAGCTATATGTTTGTCTTCTCCTCTTGTGCTATCATGTTTAGATCTTGTGAGCTGCCTATTGATGACCCACAAGTATAGGGGGTGTATCGCAGTACTTTCGATAAATAAGAGTATCGAAGCCAACAAGGAGCAGAAGGCGTTGACAAGTGGTTTTGATGAGGATTTCACTGTACACACTAGCAGACAAATTTTTAGCAGACTTTGATATAACAGAGAAATAAAGTGCGAGTAAATAGAGCGCGACAAATATAATTGCAGCGAGTGGCCCTATCCTTTTGAGAGCAAAGGACAAGCCGGTTTGTTTACTTATGATGATCAAACGTTCTTGAGGACACACGGGATTTCTGTCTAGTGCTTTCGCTTCATATTCATGAATAATCTTTAGTGTTTAGATAAGTTCCGTGTGGGTGAACCTATGCTAATTTACCGCCCTTCCTAGGACTAATACATACTTATGATTATACCCCTGGCAAGCATCCGCAAATACAAGAAAGTAATTAAGATAAATCTAACCATAGCCTTAAACTCTCAGATCCTGCGATCCCTCGCACATGGGAATACCAGCGGGGATTTAGGTTTCTGTCACTCCGGCAACCCCCCAAATGATAACCGAGTACACGATGTATTCCCCTAGGTCCATAAAGGCGAAGTGTCATGTAGTCGACGTTCACATGATACCACTAGAAGAATGGCACCACAACTTAAATATCAAAACACCAAATATTAATCAACATAGTTCACTACTAACATCTAGACTTCTCCCATGTCCTCAAGAAGACAACGAACTACTCACAACACACCATAATGAACATGATCGGAGGTGATATAATGATGAATAACAATCTGAACATAAATCATAGTTCAACGGTTTCACTCAATATCATCCATAACAAGAGCAATCAACACCGGGAGAGTTTCCCCTATCAAATACACAGAGTTTAGCCCTAGATGTTACAGCGGGAACGAAGTGGATGGATGGAGATGACGGCGTCGGCGGTGGAGAGGATGGTGTTGGCGATGGTGATGGAGTGCAGCTCAATGACGGTGACGGTGGTGACGATTTCCCCCCTCCGGGAGGGAATTTCCCCGGCGGCAACGCAGCCTGCCGGAGAGCTTTTCTCTCTCTGTCTTCTCCGCCTCGTGGTGGCGGCGGAGATGGTTTCTTTCCAACGTATGATGTTTAGGTCTTCGGAGGGAACAAGTACGCGAAGGGGTGCGCCAGGAGGTGGGCCAGGGCGGCCACATCGCCTGCTCGCGCGGCTGGCTTGGGAGCCACGCCGGGAGGTGGTGTGGGCCCCCTGGGCCCCACCCCAGGCTCCCCGTTTGGCCTCCTTCATGAAATAATTCAGAAAAAAATCCCAGTTAGACCCTTTGTTCTTCTGGTCTTCACAAATATTGTATCTTGACGGTGCTTTTTCCAGGAGAATTCAGACTCCGGAGTTCCATCCCCCAATGATCATCAGTCATGCAAAATAGATGAAATAACATAAGTATCATCTCCAAATATGATATATATCAATGGATAGCAGTAAATTATGATATAAAATAGTGATGCAAAATGGACGCATCAACTCCCCCCCAAGCTTAGACCCCAAGCGAAAGCTGAACTCAGTAAACATGACCACAGGTTTATGGAGTGAAGTGTCGATATAAAATATACGGACAAGAAGCATCACATGCATAGATATTCACTCCGCTCATGTATAAATCAACTTGTAACAAGTAGAGTGAAACCACAGTAAAGTACATAGAGAAAATCATAGCTGGTGTTGGCAAACTTAGTCCTTGGTCAGAGAACAATGAGCAATTGAGCTTAATTTATAAAACAACCCTGTTTATAGGTTGATAGCTCCAAAAATCAAATTCATTAGATACTAACAATGTGCTAAGCAAGAAATAATGAAAGACATGATTACCAATACTAATGTATTAACGGTTGAATCACAATCAGCTCAAATGCTTGCTTAATATAGAAGGAGATAGGTTTACTGACTCAACATAAAGTAAAAGATAGGCCCTTCGCAGAGGAAAGCATAGATACAAGCATGTGCTAGACCTTTTTGTTTTATAGCATTTTGAAATCATATAGAGAGCATAAAAGTAAGTTTTTGAGCGGTGTTTGTTGTTGTCAACGATTTGTAACAGAGTTCTTGTCATCTTCCATACTAAGCAAGTTGAGGGGTGTTCCGAATTTTTTTAAAACAAGCCTTTATCATATTCATCTTCTTTTTCTCTTTACTTTCACAGCCATGACACTCCTCCCCACCTTTCTAACATAACCATGGCTAGCCGAATTCACGGGTGCCCACCAATCAATCTCAAACCACGGAGGAGTGCCTATATTTTTGAAAAACTCAACCTTTGATATTATAGTGGTCTGACCACCCCTTTGCAATATTAATGACAAGCAAATGAAGCATGCAAGTCATGGGTTACTTAATTAGTACGGAAGATAACAAACCCAACTATTATTTCCTCATGAGCTAGTGAACATTGACACAAATAAGGGATAGTAATTTTGAATAAAGATAGCACAAGAAGTATTTAGTTGGAGTGGCGCAAAATACCACATAGTAGGTAGATATGGTGGATACAGATGGCAGGGGTTTTGGTTCGAGGTTTGGATGTATGAGAAGCATTTCTTCTCGATACAGGTCTTTGGCTAGCAAGGTTGGGTAGCAAGCATAAGAGTTGAAGGATACAAACAAACATACATGTAGTACAAGACAATCATGCAATTCCTACTTGAAAGCACACACAATTTTAAGTTGTGAATACTAAGCTTGTTATAAACAAGTGAGAAAGATCGATGAATGATATATTCTACATGTGATTCTTTTTCCTCTTAAGTCTCAAAGTATTGTAGCTATTGACCAATGCTAAGTTTGCCAAAGCCAAAAGATTTACTATATGTTCCCAAAGTGATTACCAATAAAAAATGACAAGATCAATCATACATGAGAAAAATTGAAACCTAAAATAAAGTGTGCATAAGATAAATGATAACACTTCTCATTACTATTCCATAACGGCAACTCACACCAAGGGATCCATAGATAACCAATTAAAAGAGAGATACTTCCACAATGGAAACCATCATATAAGATAACTTCCCTACTCATGATATGACACTACTAGAAAAAGGTAAAAGATGGAAGATAATGGTGATACCGCGGCACTCCCCCCAAGCTTGGAACAAGCTAAGGGAAATGCCAATACCGATGATGAATTACTCCTTCGGTGGCGATGGTGGAACGACTCGAAGTGGAGTAAGGTAACGCTCCAACATCTTGCGGAGCCTGTTATTCTCCTCTTGACGTATATCCACTAACGACGCAATACTGCTCCCAAAACTGATCCGTGACTCGAAGAGCTTCAGTTGCTTCTGGAAAAGAACTAAGATCTGGAGCAGGTGGTATCGCTCCATGCATGTTATGAGAAAAAGCACGCTGAGGGTTAATTGATCCCACGAAGATGGGCTTGCTGGTTCCCGTCCTTGCGCGATCCTTCTTTGCCACTTGCATCTTCTTCACCTCCTTCATGATGCTCTCGTCCATGTCCTTGCGCCAAGCCTTCACCTTCTCATCGTCCGCCTATCCAACAAAAGACCCTCTATCAAGATCTTGAAGGAGTTCACGTTGACGACGAAGTGCGTAGTCTTCGGAGCAAGATCCCTGAGACGACATCTGGACAGCAACAGCTCGAAACAAAAACGCGTCGAAACACGATGTACGGACCTCAGGGGTCTCGGGTGAATTTATAGCAAGAAATTATGAAATAAAAGAAAGCCAACAGTACGAAACCGAGTAGGAGAGGAACTCCGAGGCTGCCACATCGCCTGCTGGCGCAGCCAGCAATGGCGCCACACCACGTGGTGGTGTGGCTTCCTCGGACTTCGTGTCCGGTTCATTTTCGTCTCATATTTTTCCATATTTTCCAAAAATAAATCACAAATTTCTAAAAATTAAATTCGCGGACTTTTTCTTACCGAAATTGTCCCTTTTCCAAATCAGGTTCTGCGAACTCAAAAATATTTTCTTTAATATAATACCCCGGAGACATTGCTTGAATAACATCAACATCTTCATTATAAGAATCTCCAGAAATATAATGCTTGATTCTTTGTCCATTTATCACTTGTGTAGAGTTATCCTTGAGCGAAGCAATTTTTATCGCACTCGAACGAAACACCTCCACAATAACAAATGGTCCTTCCCATTTGGAGAGTAACTTTCCTGCAAAGAATCTAAGACGAGAATTATACAATAGATCTTTCTCACCAACATGAAATAGATCTTTCTCACCAACATTAACTTTTTCTGTAAAGAGTTTAGCATTTTCGTAAGCTTCACTTCTCCATTCGTCTAAAGAACTCAAGTTAAGCAATCTTTTCTCACCAGCAAGTTTAAAATATCTATTTAGTTCTCTCACTGCCCAATAAGCTTTGTGTTCTAATTCTAGAGGCAAGTCACATGCTTTTCCATAAACCATTTTATAAGGAGACATATCCATGGGAACTTTTTAAGCAGTTCTATAAGCCCACAATGCATCATTTAATTTACTTGCCCAATTCTTCCATGTTCTATTAATAGTCTTTTGAAAGATAGATTTAATTTCTCTATTTGATAGTTCTACTTGCCCACTAGTTTGAGGAAGATAGGCTGAAGCAATTCTATGATTAACACCATATTTAGCAAGAACTTCTCTAAAACCACCATGAATAAAATGAGAACCTCCATCAGTCATAAGATATCTAGGAACACCAAACCTAGGGAAAATAATTTCTTGAAGCATTTTTTATGATATTTCACCATCAGCACTTTTAGTAGGAATAGCTTATACCCATTTAGTAACATAATCAACAGCAACAAGTATATGTGTATAACCTTCTGAAGAAGGGAAATGACCCATAAAGTCAAATCCCCAACAATCAAACGGTTCAATAACAAGAGAATAATTCATAGGCATTTCATTAAGTCTGGAGATATTACCAACTCTTTGACATTCATCACAGGATAAAATAAACTTTCTTGCATCTTTAAAGAGAGTAGGCCAATAAAAACCTGATTGTAATTTTTTTTCTGCGGTTCTATCTCCAGCGTGTGTCGGAGAGTGACTCCCACGGAACAGGGGTGGTCACACCCTGAAGAGAAGTTCGGGAGAGGGATTGAACACGGAGGTCAAGCGACCCTCGAGAGGCACGACGACGGTGCTCGCCGGGATTGGAGAGGAACACCCACGACAGAGATGGACACCGGCCCGTACCCAGGTTCACGACCCTCAGGAGGAGGTAACACCGCTACTCCTGCTTGTCTGTATTGCACTTCAGAGGTTACAGTACAACTTAGTTTGCCGAAGGCTCTCGTGAGGCAGTTCGTGCTTGGAGAGGGACGTAATGGTCGTCTTCCTCCTTAAGTCGAAGGCTATCCAACTAGCTGAGTTAGGGTTTACAAGTGTTTTGCAAGCAATTGGCCGACCCCTTCCTACGGTGGAGCTCCCCCTCCTTTTATAGGCTCCACGGGCGTCTTCCTTGTGCAGGGCACCCAAGGTGGGCTCCCATACGTCAGTGGCGAGGAGGAGTTGGAGTCCACCGTTGCTGAATCCTCCATGGACGCGGTCTATCAGCGATAAAGTTGGGCGCGGTGGCCGACAGGATGCAGACCGCGCAGAACGGCTCGCAGGGGCGTCAGTGATCGTGGTGGAGCCCACGATGACGATCTTCTTGGAGCGTTGCGCCGTCAAGTTGCTTTATCACCAGAGAGGAAAGTCCCAGCTGTCCTGGTGCAGGCTGCACAACTTTATTGACTCCTTTATCACCAGAATGGCAATTGGAGTGCTTGCGTCATTCCGCGGTCGCTGCAGAGGCCATGTGCACCCTGCAGCACTTCCTTGGCCGTGAAGTTGACTTCTCACCAGGCGGGAGGAGCCTCGGGAGAGTCCCTTGAAGCGCAGGTCCTCTTCAGGCCCTCAAGAGGAGTTGCCTCTCGAGGGTCTCTCCAAGCGGTGGCTTGGTCCTTAGTCGTTTCGTTTGATCTGCCCACATGTGAGGCCTGGGGAGAGTGGGCTTTGCACACCCCAGTCCTTACTGGGCCGACAGTAGCCCCCAGGCCCGCGATGGGCGCGGCTGAGCCCATGGGCGCAGGCGGAGCTTCGTGGGCCCAAAATGCCCGGCCATCCCGAGCCACGCGTCCCTCAGACGAGTAACGGTCGCGCACGATCTAGGGCGTGCGTAGTGGGGGGTCCCACCATGCCCGGTAACTGCTCCTTGAAGAGAAATAAAGCCTGGGCGCCGGAGCAGGGAGCCGTTACTTTTTCCATTCCTTCTCGCAGAAGCCTCCGCCATTCTCGAGCTCTCAGCTCCCGCTTTCTAGCGCGCTCCTCTCCTTTCGCCTCCAGCGACACCCGAACTCCGACGATGAGTCCTGCCAAGAACAAGGGCAAGGCAGCCGCGGGATCCTCCTCCCAGGCGGCGCCAGACGAGGTTGCGCACGGCGCTGCGCTGCTCGGGGTGCGCGTTAACGCACTACTATATATCACAATATAAACGAGGGGCGATTTACCGTCAGCTATTTTATGTTGTCGTCGAGCAAAGGTATAACCGACGGTGAACCGTTGGCCATCTCCTGTCGGCGAAGCTCGGTCAGCCATTACATGTATAACCGACGGGGCGGTCGGATAATATATTAGCCTACGGTAACTAACCGACAGGAAACCGTCGGTCATGTTTTGCTCATCTGCTATCTGCGGGAACTCAAAATCACTTGTAGCCGACAGTTTACAGTCGGGTAGTACATGTCCGACGGTTATTGTAGCACGTCGGTTTTCTATCTAAATGACGGTTACTGACCCGTCGGTGTTCTTTCTAAATGACGGTTACTCTGGCTTAGCGGTTTTCTTTCTACACGACTGTTTAGGTGCCCGTCAGTATTAGTTATAGCTGAAGGTTCAAGTATATCACTGTATACATAGCCCTTGAGGTTATTATATAATAGTATATTTTATCCAAATGACATACAATGTCATAGTGTATCACAAACTGAACTGTACTTGTATCCAAATCACGCTGAACATTAATGATTCATCAAAAGAAAAAAGATTACACACACTCCAACTAAAGTACAGCAACTGGGTGTACAACTTTAAATGGTCTCTTCTACTCTACACCACTCATATGATGCTCATCATCAAAGATGTTTCTCGTTGCTGCGACTACCTCCAGCATTCCTTCCCAGTCCCTACAAAAATCACCATAACAAGAATTGTAATTAAAGGACAACAAACAAAAAAAATCTTAACGAGATAGTAAGATAAGACAGATAAGTTCTACAACTGACAAACGCTAGAAATATTGTTGTAACCAAGACAAAACAACATAAGCACTGCTAACACTTGACTTAGATTTTGACAAACAAATTCATATAGAACAAAGGTTCAACTTCAAACCACAAAACCAGCAGATTATAATCTAGTCGAGATGCATATAAGTATTCAACATGTGCAACTTTCTCCAGGCAAATTACGGATGTATTGGTGGAGAGGTTGTCTTGCTTGGACTGATATTTCAAAGTACTAGTTTGTTACTATTAGTACATTTGTTTGTACTTTCAAGCAGTTAACTGATTATTGACATAAGACTCGTCAGCAAACTTACTGGTTCAATTTCATGTTTATTGGAGGCAGCTTCTCCACTTGGAAACCCAACTTCAGAGTCTTATGTGTCCTATAATGAACACAAGGTAAATAAAAGAGCAAAATGAGATATGCATAAGATTAACTTCATAAATATACTAATTGTTGATAGTTTACATTTAGGATGTGCTAAACTACCATGTTGGATGCATAAATTTACTGCATATATATCCAGATGGACAAGTACTACCTGTGATAAGGACTTATTGTTTCCATATGTACACGGGAATAATTGCAACACATTGTAGGTGTTCTTCTTTCCTCAATATATCTAAACTGCAATATAAAATGTAAGAAAAAATGAATACTAGTGGCAGAGAAAGAATCATCATTCAGTCAAGGCTAGTACTTTGTAGAACAAAAAAAAAGATGATTGTTAAACTGACATCCAGATAGTATGGACCACTTAGTTCTTTTGGAGCTTCATTTGAACACAAAAAGTACTTGGCATCGCTGCACAAATATTTCTGAACGAACTGCAGCCTACACTACTTCTCGCATGCTAACTTGGAAATGAAACAAATATGGCAATAGAAAAATCGTTTATGTTGTACACCGCACAAGCAGATCAATTAACGCAGTTAAATGCAAGATGATCGATTAACAACAATACTAATTTAATAATGCTGTGACGAAGATGGAGAAGCCGAGAAGGGCGGAAGTGTACCAGATCTTCACGTACATCCTAAAGACGAGGTAGCGGTACACATTGAGCTTGCCTACGGCGGCGTGGAAGGCTGCGTTCATGCCACGGTGATCCGGTGCCTCCGATTCGTTTCAAAGCTCCTCCCGATCTCTGCATCATTGGGTAGTTACGAAATTGCAGGCGAGATCTAAGCCCCGTACTAGTAGCGACGAACAGATTGGCGCGGAAAGAGGAACGGACAAAAACGCACCCATTTTCTGATCGCATGCAGTGGAGTGAGATTAGCACCATTGAGGCGGTAGATGTTGCAGCGGCAGGTCCATGCTCGATCCCGCTCCTCCTTCGGCGGCGGCGGTTTTGCCTCACACTTTGGTGGAAGGGGTGGGGGGTCCGGGTAGAGGAAGGGGAAAAGTAGGGAGGTGCGGGTGGAAGCTGAGAAATTAAAGGAGACTGCGGAGCAGAGGTTACGGAAATTAGTGCGCTAGCGGGAAAAATTGTGAATTTTAAGACCCGCCAAAAATCGCCCAAACTTACCGCGCTGCAGGTGTCAATTATCCAATTATGTTGGAGTTGGAGGCGTGATCATCGGGTACCCATCAAACTGTATTTAGTTTGAGAATTTTAAAATATCTGATCTTTTGAAACTTTCATTCATTTGTTAAAATTTAAAAGGCTCAGAGGGTACCATTAGAATTGTGGTTGTTTGCATATGGAGAACATGACTATTTTTCATAACCTCATGATAAGCATGGTTTTTTAATAAAACAAATCAAGTTTTTAGGAAAATGACTATTTGATATTTTTTAGAAACTAGTTTAGCGTATCCGTAGAATTAACACCTATACCGTTTACATGTCTGACGAGGTTGGATCCTTTGAGAGCTCGACCTCTACAAATTTGACGAATTCGAGATCTCTCGCGTAAGACAAATATGCTTTTTTTAAGAATGATTTCTAGACAAATATAGTGAAAGAGCATTCTCTAGTAAACCCTTTTTTTGGTGCTAATGACAACACAATATGTGATCTAACATTGCTGGTAAAGTTTGCAGGTTGTTTGTAGGATGTTAGCAAAATTAAAGTATCAAAACGGGCGCAGCAGAAGGACTCCAGCAAGCCTTGCTCCAGGCAGCGGTAGTACCGCTGGCTCCAGCGGTAGTACCGCTGCACTGGTCTCTCTCCAGTGCACGGGGCAGTACCTGGTTGCCGCTAGCGGTACCGCCCGAGGTTCGCCATTTTTGGCGCTCTGTTTCTAAGAACGGTACCTCGAGCGGTACGAGAGCGGTGGTACCGGGCTCGAGCGGTACTACCGGCTCATCCAGCGGTAGTATCGCCGCTCTCCGCACTGGCTAGAGCCCACCTCGGAGCGCTGGCTGCCGCTGGCGGTACCGCCCGAGGTACCGCCGATTTCAGCGCTCTGTTTCCCAGAGCGGTACCTCGAGCGGTACCGGAGCGGTACTACCGGCCTCCAGCGGAACTACCGGCACATTCAGCGGTAGTACCGCTATGTGTTTTCTCTTGCAGATTTGAGGTCAGCTCGTGCCCAGGTGCCGCTGGTGGTACCGCCGGAGGTACCGCCGTGTTTGGCGCTCTGTTTCGTGCAGCGGTACCTCCAGCAGTACCAGAGCGGTACTACTGTCCCCTCCAACGGTACTACTGGCCCTCCTGGCAGTAGCACCGCCACGAAGCTCTGGAATCCATGCGCTGCCACCGAGGAAACCAACGGCTGGTTTCAAAGTGCCAGCGGTACTACCGGCCCTCCAGCGATAGTACCGCTGCGTAAGTTTCAGCTTCCAACGGCAATTTTTTGGAGGAGCTATAAAAGGACCCCTTCACCTACCTTTGAATATTGGAGCTTCTACACTCTCTCTCCTCCATTACTACAAAGCTTCGAGCTCCAAGATCTCCCAATCCTCCCACTCAAACTTGTTGACCTTTGGAGGATTGAAGGAGAAAGCACCGATCTACATCGTCACGAAAGCGTTCTTATTCCCCCCCCCCCCCCATTCACTTGGGGATTTCGTGGCTAGGGTTTCTGGTAAAAAAACCTAGTTCACCATTGTTGTACTCTTGGTGTTGCCTTGACCTTTTGTGGTCCTTGACCTTTTGTGGTCATCTTGAGAGCCCCCAATTAAGTTGTGGGGTACGTGCCTCAAGCGTTTGTAAGGGATTCGATCTCCGCCCTAAAAGGGGATCAATAGTGGAAGGTGAACTCACAACCTTTGTGGTTGAGTTCATCAGAGAAGAAGGTGATCCTTTGTGGCGTTGCGGCTA